>OW569403.1:126121952-128728786 GCA_937654795.1 Cistogaster globosa
ATTTAAAGATTTTATTAATATTTTTTTTTAATAATAATTTGGATAAACAAGAAAAAAAAACTATCTTCTGAACTGTAAGAATTATAACGTGCTAAGTTATATAAAGAAAATTACAGTTTGTTTCAAATAACTAAGCAATTTGAAAACTAAAATCATTCAGACTTCTGCCATATTTTTTTAAATACATAATAAAAAAACAGCTTTCGTTTACATGTCAGACTACCTCTGCAGCTTGTAACAAAAATTCTTTTTATTATTTTAACAAATTCCTTTAAAAGATGAAAATAACACAAATTAAAAAAAAAAAACAAAAACAATTTTTTGCACATTGTAATATTTTATCAAGACCTTGTTTTTTCTAGTTTCAAAATAAAATTCTTCAATTTTAATCTTTTTTGATCTCACTTTTTTAACTCCAATCGGCGATTAAGCGATTTTAAATGTTTGAATTGCTCTAAAATGAAAAGATCTGGCCGCCTATTCCAATTGTTTTTAATGAATAGAATAGTGTAACAACAACTTGTAGTAACCTTTTACAATGTTACTTCTATGTGTTTTGCGTGTATGGATAGCAATAAGTTGTGTGTAACGGTAATAAATCTACATTCGTGCTCCTCCCAAATAGTCACAGAAGCTTGTTTTCTATAACCATAATCTAAGTCACTAACTGAAAACAAATACAATTTTTAAAATTTTTGTTTGTTTTCAATACAATTATGCGAAAGAAGAATTCGTTCGCATGTAGAGAAACCGGCAGTAAGTTTCTTGGTTTCTTTGTAGAGTCCATCCTAATAAGTTTGTTATTTAAAGGATAATTTTAACCGATATATGCAGCCATCTTTCACCCTGAGGCTGTGTCATCAGGCTCACAGCGATTTCGCCAGTGGACTCGTTGCGGCCTGTTCTTTTAAGTTGCCAAGCACAGTTGACATTACACCAGTCAAAGTTGGAGAAACTACCCGAGCTAAGTAGTTAATTCAAAGAATTCTGTTCTGGTTAAAAACGCAAAGAGAAGCTCATGCTACGAATGCTCTAACTTTCAAATCCAGCCATCAGTCCCATTGTGCACTGAAATAAATAAATATATATCAAGGAAATATAGTTCTGTGTGTCTTTATATTTAAATGAAAATAATGTGAGTACAAAGATACATAAATTTGTTTTAACTACGCCACTATGCAGTATCTGGCTGCTTGTAATTGAAACAATCTTTATTAAAATTAATATAGTAGAATTTCTTGTCTGTCCAAGTGCCTTTTTGTATGCAATATTAATTATGTTTGAAAACCATTTCTATATCAACTCAGTTACAGTTGGAAAATTTAAAGTCTTTTAGTTAAAATTTTAATATTTCAAATACATAAATTGATATTTACATTTAGTTTTTTTTTAATTAAATTCACACAAATTAAAAAATTTAATTACACTACAAAAAGTGCATTAAATGTGTAATAAAAGCAAATTTTTGTTTCAAGCTGGAGAAAATTTGTCGTGCGTTTTATATTCTCTCCACCATACTATTGATTTGAGAAGTTGCCTTCTGGACCTATTTCGAAGCTCTGAATGTTTTTTAGCCTGCTAAAACTATAAATTGTGAAAAATTACAGAAAAAAGTAAGAGACCTATAGTCGGCTATGCCGAATCTTGTACACCTTTCTCTATATATGAAAAACAAGTTTTGAGAACTAACTCCAATCAAAAAAACAAAATTAAAAAATCAGAAAAACCAGAGAAGAAAAAAAAAATTTTAGCATTTAAAAAATATTGTAATTCATGAAAGATCTCTTCAAAGTTCATAGGCCCACAACTCGAAAAATATGGGCGAGCGCTAATTTTTCCACTTGATGTTCTTTATCGCATTTTTTAATTTAATTTTTTCTATCTATTTTTCTATCGGGTCTATATATTCGGTTTTCTGATAAGAGATATTTTACTAAACTGGCAGGCGTTGTGTTTTGCCATCTGCCTGGAAGGACAGAAACCGATCTTGCTGACTTTCAAGAGGAACATTTTTGAAACTATGTCTGATCGATTGGTGTACTTAAATTTTCTCTAACTTACTCGTCTCTAGTGCCTTGGCAAAATTAATTTCAACGCGAACACGGAAGGATAGACGGACATTGTTATGCATAAAGGCCGGGGCACATAGAATCCGTCATACGTTAAACTTTGATAAATTTAACTTAAGTCAAAGTAACGACGGATGAGGTTGGCACAATGAATACTTTGCTGACGGATGTTAAACCAAAGCTTGCTCTCTATTTTTATTCACTTTTAAATATAATTTGTATTTTATTCACTTTTTAAATTAATTTAATTTGTATTTTATTGCTTGCCACCAAAATTGTTTTATTAAAATCACAAAACGCAATTGAAACACAGCAAGAGTTAAAAGAAAACAGAGAAGAAGAAGCAGTTGATAGTTGTCAAAGTATTCAAAAGTTAAAAGTTAACCAACTTTCGTACTTTGCATTGACGGACACGTATTGATTGTGACAACGCTCATAAGAAATCATGTATTTTAACTTACTTGTCAGTTGAATTTGTCAAAGTTTAACGTATGACGGATTCTATGTGCCCCGGCCTTAAGAATAAATATACTTTATGGGGTCAGAAATAGATATTGTAAAAATTACAAACAAAATGACAAATTAAGGTACACCCCGCATTCCGGATGTCACATTTTTAGCACATTACGATCTTTGCTGGCCATATATTAAGAATAATGAATACCGACCTAAGGATTCAATTGTTGCTGCTTCTTAGCATAAACTAGTGGCTTTTCGTAGTCCCACAGGAATTAATCGATACAGGTATGTTTTTCAAAATTAATTGATCCGCAAAACTTTGACTCCAATATGTCAATAGTTGCAGTCGCTGTAATGCACGTATGTTATTATGTTGAAACTAAATCACTTTCGGTTTAACGTCATCCATTATTTCGAAGAGAATTATTGAACGTGGTGCAATAACGTTCTCGGTCGACCGTAAAGTGAGATCCAGCTTAAATTTTTAAAAAAGAAGTTTTAATGTTGCCACCACAGGGTAATCCGCGCTAAACGCTTTTTTAAATGTAAAAGAGTTTGTGGGGTCTGCAGTGGATTGATTTTACTACTTATGAGAACTTTTTTTTAATAAACATACCCATTAATTCACTTAAAAGACACAAAACAAAATTAAAAAAATTAAAAATTTATTTTATTAAATTTGCCTTTGCTAGTGCAGGAATTAAAGTCACGAGACCATTATACGCGTCGTTCCTTCACCGATTGCACTCTAGAGCAGTTAGTAACTGACCCGTTGCCGATACCAAATTGTGTTCAACGATGAAGCTCATTTTTGGCTTAACGGATTTGTTAGTAAGCAAAATTGCCGCATATTGAGTAAGAACAATCCTCAACATATCCTACAGATTCCATTGTATCCAGAAAAATGTGTCGTTTGATGTAGTTTAAGCGCTGGTGGATTCATCAGACTTTATTTCTTCAAAAATGAGGTTGGATCTTACCTTACGGTCAATGGGGATCGTTACCATGATTAATGATTTTTTGTTTGAAAATATGGATGACATTGATACGGACGAAAAGTGGTTTCAACAAGATGGCGCTATGTGCCATACGGTGACCGCAACATTTGAGTAATTGAAATCAAAATTTGGCGATGAGTTGATTTCAAGAAATGGACCTGACAATTGGCCTCCAAGGTCTTGCGATTTCACACCTCTCGATTATTTCCTGTGGGGCCACGTAAAGTCATTGCTTTATGCTGATAAACCAGCAACAATTGACGCTTTGGAGACCAACATTGTTCGTGTTATTTGTGATATACGGCCAGCAGTACTTAGACGTCCAGAATGCGCTTCGTCATGGGCAGCCGAGGTGGCCATATACCTGAAATCATTTTTAAATGATAATGCCATCTACTGATCTTTCGTATAAAAAGAATCTTTATTACAAATAAATATTTGTGTGTTATTTTTTACAATTTAAAGTTCTTAAATAAGTTTAGATAGACGGTCATGCAGTCTATATAATTACTCAACGCTCGAGATTCAGTATTTTTCGTTAATCTGTGTGGCATTTCAGCCATTGACTAGAAGTGAAATATACAGAAGTCTCGGATAAATTTAACGAAGCGTTCATGTTATCACAATAGATTAAATATACCAAATGAAACAGAAGAATATTTCGGGCTTCTACAGGTGACCTATTCCAATCCTTTTGCAATAAAGATTAAAATGCATTATATTAACTAAACGAAACGCATAATATTTGTATGAATAAATAATTAAATTTAGTTTTTAAAATTGTTTAACCAACATACAGACACACAGGCACACAAGTAAACTGTACCAATATTAAATAAATATGAAATAAAGATTTATGACTGAATATTAAAGATACGGACTAGAGTTTTTATCAGAGTTCAGAAAAGTACACAACATGTGTGCAAAACTCGTACATTAATTTGCTTATATTTACACAGCTCAAATAAACATACACGTACAAAATTTAGAAAAACA
Source organism: Cistogaster globosa (assembly GCA_937654795.1). Classification (NCBI taxonomy): domain Eukaryota; kingdom Metazoa; phylum Arthropoda; class Insecta; order Diptera; family Tachinidae; genus Cistogaster; species Cistogaster globosa. The sequence goes on from OW569403.1 coordinate 126,126,475, forward strand.
CAAAGAACATACATTAAAAATATGTGTATGTTGCTTTTGAACAGTAGATGTTGTATATGATATGTGTACTTCCTGAACTCTGGCTTTTATCCGACCAACACATTTTCATACTCTAGAAGTTTTTAAAAATGAAATGTTTATGGTTTGAACTTCTACAAATTATCATTTCAGTTTAAAAGGACCTTTATTTTGTCTATTATTTTGTTGTGGCTATCCACACAGCCAGACTTTTAACGTCATTAAACTTGTATGTAGTTTCAAACGACTTTATCAATATGAAAAAAGTTATAAATTTAAATTAATTTTTATTTACTATTCATTGTAAAATCTAGGGAATTGTTTAATAACTACGTCCTCCAGCTATCAATTGAAGCAATAACTATTTTTTCTAAATATCGTTATGTGCGTAGAAATGAAATATAAATTGAGGAATCTGTTTAATGCAGTAATTCTAAGTCTTCTTAACAATTAGGCTTTTTGTTTTTTAAGGTATCCATACACTGGCAATGTTTGGTCCTCTTACCGTTGGCGTTGTAGTTTCTATAGAAGCTTCTATGTCGTTGTCGTTTTTAATATCGATTCGTTCCTGAATTTGTATTCTTGAAGTTATTGAAGCGAAGAAGAGATGTTGTCCAAAACAAAAAATAATAGTGTCGTAGTAGCCCTGCAATTTCTTATGTTATTGTTTTTGCCATTTTTGCAGATTTCTCAAAAGGTTGTTATTTATTATGTAACATTAAAAAAAATGAATTTAATTTTTTAAGTTTAGGTGAAGATGATAATAGAAAGGATATCAATATACAACGTAGGATGTTACGACAGAGTGTTAACATTTTTGCGAATCCAGATTCTAAGTTAGAACCCTTTTTTTAAACCATCTGTAAATACATTTACATATGTACATACATAAAGACGTATCAAAAAAATTTTTGTTTAAGATTTTTAAATACATTCACACTTAATAAAACTGTCTTCCAATGCATGATGGAACAGTTTTTTTCTAAACTGAAGTGCCTCCTCCTGTTACTCTGGATTCAGTTTTATTCTTCACCAGCTCCTTGTTTACCTTGAATTTCAAGTCCTTCCACACCTTTAGTTTTATATAGAAACATACTCATATATTTATATTTGTTTTAAACATTTAAACAATTTTTAGTGCTAATTCAGTTTTACTTACTTTGTTCCAACCTTCTCCGTCGCGAACTGGAGGTTTTTTCTGCAATTTTGATTCAAAAATTATTGAAATGTAGGGATTTTGTGCGCTTTCGAAAACCCTTAGCGTTAGTTGGATTTTTCTCCATTTTAGAAACTAAATTTTCGAACTGTCTGGATATACTTAAAGGGTCATCCAAATGTGACGCCTAGATGTCAGAACTATATAATTTTTACACGTGACATCTTTTCAAATGACATAAGCCATTTTGTTTTATTAGAAGGTAGAACAGTTTTAACCATGGACAGGTACACATTGCAACAACGCGTTTACATCATCAACAACAGATCCATTGTTTTCAAGCAAAATTTTGTTTAGTGACGAAGCTCATTTCAGAATGGATGGATTCGTCAATAAGCAAAATTGTCGTATCTGGGGTGATGAAAATCCTTGTGGTATTCATGAAAAATCTCTACACCCACAAAAAGTTACTGTTTGGTGTGCATTTTCGGAAAATGGAATCATTGGGCCATTTTTCTTCGAAGATGATGCTGGAAATGCTGTTACTGTGAATGCTGAGCGATACCAATTAATGTTGAGAGACTTTTTATGGACACAGTTAAATCATATTGATGTGTCTGACGTCTATTTCCAGCAAGACGGTGCTACATGTCACACAACTCGAGAAAACATTACGCTTCTGCGATCAAAATTTCCTCAACGTGTAATTTTACGAAATGCAGATTTCAATTGGCCTCGAAGGTCATGTGATCTAACACCATTAGATTTTTTTGTGGGGTTTTCTGAAAAGTCGAGTGTATGCTTACGAGCCACAAACAATTAATGATCTAAAGAACAACATTCAAGTTGCAATTCGTAAAAATTTCGATATTCGGATTGATGTCTGCAGACGCATTCATGGTGGACATTTGAATGATATTCTATTCCACTTATAATTGTAACGGATCATACTTTTAATAAAAAAAAACAGCTTGAAAAATTGCAAATAGTTTGTGTTTTATTTCAAAGAAACATGTAGGCGCGTTTTTTGGATGACCCTTTATTTTCGTTTTCAATTTATTCTATTGTAGTCGTTTGAATTTCGTTGCCAATAATGGTGGCGGCAGAGAAAGAACGTTGTATTTTCGTTACTATCTTCGCTTCAAAATGAAGAATCAATTAAAATTTACTTTTTCGGCTTTGGTTCATTTCCTAATTTAACTTTTATTAAGAAAAATTATTTTTCAAATGAACGCGGACAATTTCCAAAGAAAACAAGAAAAATTAGACGCTGGCAGAATGTAATGCCGCATTTTCAGGACCGCCAAATCGATCATCAGCATTCCTTGCATCCAACACCTTAGTTTGCGTATATTGTAAATATCATCCATTTAACCAACTAATCAATATTAATTTAGTTGAACGAAATTCACACACAACTCAAAGCATTTCTTTGTTGTCTTCTCTACAACTCGTCTTGTACATTTGTTGCAATTTTGTACTACACCTTCGGTATAGTCACAAAATGAAAATTTTATTTTTAATAATTTTATTTGCAATAATTCGGAGTATATATAGATTTTTTAAAAGAAGTCTTCTTTTCAAAGTAAAAGTCAAGTAAAATTTCGATGTAAAATAGGTCGAATTAAGGGACCTCCATCTTCTAGAAGGATGAAAAATTTTATATATTCCTGTTTTTCTATCAAAGAAAAATGAATGGCGGCCATTTTTAACCTAAAGTACGCAAGTTAAGTTATTAAGTCAGAAAAGATATGATCTTCAAATCTTTCCAAAATATTTTAAATTTTGGTCGCTAACTACTCAAAAAATTTGCTGAAAATTTTACTAAATATTTTGAAGGAACCTGGACCAGAGTATCGAAAAAAGTTTTAAATTTATGTCTGGATCATTATAAACCATAAATATTAGATAAAAAGCAATTTTTTTGTTTAAGTTATAAAAATCAGACAAAAATTGAGGAAATGCCATGCGTTAGAGGCACCCGATTTTGAAACCACATCCCTGGAAAATGGATGATATCCAGCTTCACAAATTAAGTTTGTTTACTCCTTTGCTATGCTCGTGTAAAATTCGGCTTATCACTTTGCAAATGGACGAGTTTTTTCCAAAAAATTTTGATTCCGCTCCACTGTGCACTGTGTGCCAAAAAGGGTCATTACACTCTAATTTCTTAAATTTAACTTAAAAAAAACTTGTACGATATTTTTATTTTTCATCAATTTTATTAAAATTATTAAAATATATAAAAACAGTGAAAAACTTAAAAAAAAATATGAAACGTGAAACAGTTTTATTTTTAACCTTCAAACAAAAGAAAAAATTATGCAAAAAATTTAAAAGAATTATTATGTTTAAAATAAAAATAAAAACAAATTAAGCTATAATACGAAACGAGTAGATGTGATCGAATAATTATAAAACCAAATAATAACCACCGAACATTATTTCATCTGAAATGAGGTTTAAAGTGAAGTTTAACGTTATGGCTTCTACCCAAATTGCACAGCTTAATCGATATTCAATTGCCTGAAGGTGCCCTCCATCCCGAAGAGATCATCACTAGTTTTTGGTGAGCCAGGGCGCAAGGCTTCATTAGCCTTCTTATCTTCCTGCTCACTGAACCAATTGGTGTATTCGGCCAATTTTTTCTTCCACATTTGAGTCAGTTCGACAATAGAACCGGCCTTGCCACCATATTCCTCAGGCAGTAAATCTTTTGGTACAGCTTTGTACAAACTTTCCATGTCATTGTGGAAAATAATACGATTGATGATCTTCTCCTTAACGAATGGCTTAACAAACTTGAAGATGGTATCGACTAAGGGAGAAATATTTATGACATGCACCTCTTTCACCTTGACGGGATAAGCTTCTTGAACACAGATCAAGAATTTCTTAACAACAGTTGGAGAGAATTTGGCAAAGTGAGTTGGTGTCGCAACAGCAGCATCCAATATGAAAATATCACCCGCAATACCAACACTTTCTTCCACCAAACGTATATCACCGATCATAAGAGCAACTTTCATGGCATCATTCACTTGGCTGGGCTGGAAATCACAATCGATACCTCGAATAAAAGTAATACGGCGACCATTAGGAGTTAAGCCGGGCAATGTAGGACAGTGTCTGCAAAAGAAAAAAAATTAAAGTTTTTAAAAAATATTTCAATGGAGCTTAAAATTTATTAACGAAAAAGCGAGAAACTCAAATTGAAAAATAATAAATTTTCAATTGGCGCAAACGGAGTGAAACCAATCCACAACAGAGCCATTACATTTAGAAAAAATGAACCGTTTTGTGAAGATTTCGCCCTGGTGGCATCACTAAACCTTATTTTTTGATCATTAATTTTTGGTTCGAAAGACTAACATAGTTTCAGAAAAGATTTCAGATCTTAAATAGTTGTTTTTTTTCAAAATATAAACTTCTATATTTTTCACTTACACATAATCCAAAACTATGGACAATTCTTCACGATTAATATCACGATTTGAAAAGAATTCGGGTATAGCACTACGCATCGTATAGTACATGTCCAACTTCTTTTTCACTTTTTCCAAACTGAATTTACAACCACGCAAAAACGTACGCAAACGACCATCATCCATGTCTTTAGGTAAATGGGGCTGTGTGTCCAACCATTCCCGAATCAATTTGACGTCACGTTCAATCTCTTCGACATTTTCAGGTTCGCGCAACTCTTCGCGAATGGTAACACGTTGTTGAGGTGTTGGTTGTACGAGCATCATCTGAAATGATTGGAAAATAAATAAAGTAAATTTTAGTTAAATGATTTTAAAGTATTTTGAAAATGTAAGTCTTCATAAAGGAAGAAAAAGATTGTAAAAACATTTTTGTAAATAGAAATTAACTTTAATGATATTCTCTGCATACAGTGAACGATTCACATAAAATTTAGAGGTACTGTACCCTGAACTTCTAGAATTTAAAGCTAAATGTTCTTAAACGTAATAGATCATCAGGTGAGGTTTTATTTAGCATAAGTTTTTCCCAATTTTATTCTTAGTTAAAAAAAAATCTCTTTTCGGTTAAAAAGAAGGCGAATGTGTTAAGATCAAGTTTAGAATAATAAATGTAGAATGGTGGGAGGATTCAAAGTAGAACACTAACATTATGGTTCCCTTTTCCATACCTTTCATTCTACAATTATTCCTAGCGATATATAAGTAGTAACGACTGCCTTAATTTCGTTAAGTTTCATGCGGCTTTCTTTTTAGACTTTCAGAGTCTCTCGTAGTTGCTAAAAATTGTCTAAGGCTAGACTTCACTAAAAAATACTCACTTAATATATTTCGCCTTGTGGTCAAAGTCCTTAACTAACCAGTGCTTGACATTCAGACAGCATGTATTGTCTTCCTCGATTTTAGTGGCCTGTAACTAACTCAGTTATCCAATCAAAGGTAACTGGATTGTATCCAAACAACTCTCTGAATTATTAATTGGCCCGAAAAAAATCTGGAAAAATCTGTTTATCTCTTGCAAAGTTTTTTTTTTAATTTTTTCACGGTTCACCCAGACAGAGAGTAATATTTGCAGGCAAGTCTGTATCAAAACTGGCGCACTGTAAGGTATCCAGGGTTTGGTCAACTTTATTTATCCAGACTTCTAGTAGAAAGAAAATTGAAGTAAAAGATGATAGCTTTTGGACTGAGGCGTGAGGAGAAATATTTCGGGCTTCTCAGAGTTTATTTTTAACGTTATTGCTAGCAGCCGACGGCGTTAAAATTTTGGCATAGGAAAATAGAAAAATGAGGGAAACCCATATATTCATGTTGTCAAGGAGAGTGTTGATGCGTTTAAATGTATTATTCTTTCTGATTGGACTAGAAAACCCGCGTCAAGAGTTGGTTACAAAAATGTAGTTTTAAACACGTAGTTGTTGAAGTAGAAATGACAGTAGAAGCAACAGTAATTTAAGGGTCGTTTTCAAAAATAAAAACAAAATTGTGTTTTTATCGTTTATCTGATTAGAATCACTTTGAACTTTATAAAATTTTTGCTTTTGATTTGCAAATTAAATTATTCGTAGAAGAAAAATAAGATGGGCACTCTGCAGCACCACTAAAATTGCAGTAAAATGAAGTTTTTACGGATTTAATTTTCATTACCACCCAGCAAAAATAAAAATGAAGTAGTTCAAAAATCATGGGTATTTTCATTACTTCTCTTGCACTTGTTTTCTGTAATGCATTTTTAATAAGTTCATTTATTCTCATTAAGTTATAACTTTTGAACTCAGGAAAAAGTCATGAAAATTCATTTTAAAAAATTTATAAAAAACAAATTTATGAAAAAACGTCCTAACCATCCTAACCACGAATTTTCACTGGTTATAAGAATTCATTTAAATGCCAAGCTATGTGAACCCATGCTCGCCAATGACAAGCTAATGTTAAAATCATGCGTTTCTCCCCTAAATTGAACCAGTTTGTTTTTATGAAGAACCCATGAATTACCACCTTCTTCTGCATGCCTTTTTTTGCTGGGCAGTAAAGTTTTACTGATTGCTGATTTATTTTAAAGCAATGCATTTAGTACGAAACTAAATTAATTTTTATTATAATAATCAGTCAAAATTTACTGATTCATTGAAATTTTAAATACAATGTTTTCGTGTATATAGTAAACATTTGTTAAAAATTAGCAAGAAAAGTATTTTTAATAAATCAGAAGGAGAGATAAAATCTATTTTTAGTGTTCGGTCGTTTTTATAAACGACATATTTGGAACAACTTCATGAATTTACATACAAGATAATGTCAGAGTTGTAAAAGAATTTATTTTAAACCAAAATGATTGTTTTTTATTTGACCGCTATGTTTCCCGACCTTAACACAAGTTAAAAACGTTTTGTGGTTGGTTTTCTGATTTATGAAGGAGAAAGACAATTCGATGATCAGGAATCATTAAATTAATACTGAACTTTAATTGTGTTTTATTCCTTTAAATATAAATATTTTGTATTATTTTCATGAGATATTTATTATTAAAAACTACAAACTGAAACTACGGGGAAAGCACATCCATATGTCCATTTCGCTACTGCATATCAGTGGACTCTACTTAAATTTTGTCTTCAAAACTTAAATGTGTTTTATTAAATGACAAATTGGTAGAATGAGAACTGCACTGATTAAAATACTCTTGAAACAAACCTTATATTGTGTTGTTAACATTTTTAAGAATATGCTTTGTTCAGATGTCGCAAAAATTGTACTTCTGTTAATAGTTTCATTTGTTTTCATATTGAATTTTATTAAAAGTTTAATTGATTTAATTATTTTTTTTAATCAAATATTTAGTTGGTTCAAATAATTGTCTAATAATTTTTTATTTGTGATTCATTTAATAACTTAATTAAAAAATTTAAAAACGAATTAACATTTAAACGAAGAACAAATAAAACTATTAATAATTGCAAAAACTTATTTATAGGTACAAATATTAAAATTTTTTGTATTTCAATTTGAAAAGTCGTTAGAGAATAAAAGTAAATAAGCAAAAGTGTATCTGTATAACAATCACACTACAAAAATATTCGTGTCTTTCTTTTTCAACAAATAACTAAATAATATGCCAAGAACCTCGGTATACATTAAGGACGAATGAAATGTAAGATTTTGAATTTCATAAAATTTTGAATTGGGTCAATTATTTATTTAATTAAAAAACGGTTTCATCACTTAAATTAAATATTCAATTGATTAAAATAATTAGTTAGTTAATTTTTTGTTTGTTTTTTTACTTAATTATCTAATAAAATCAGTTTAAGATTTATAAATTTTTATTCTGAAAAAAAAATAAAAAAAATAAAAAACGTAAAAACTTTCTTCTGTGTATCGGTAAGAATAGTTCTTAATTTCTATGGTTAATAATAGTATCTTTGTTATGGTAAAATTTTGAACATTCTCAAAAAGCACCATTCGTAAAAGCAGAAACACAGAAACGTACGGAATTGTAACTGAAGAAGCTTGTAACAAATATTTATGTACTCAAATATTAAGAGCTTTATGAAACTTACTTAAAATCTGGGATTAGTGTTGCTTACTTTTTGCCATTTGGTTTGATGTAAACATTTGAACGCTTTGTAATTTAAAGGCCCCTTGGCAAATGTTGTTTGCAGTTCCCATGTAAATAATTACTACAGCACTTACAATATTCGTTTATATGTGAACGGTATGTCCCAAAAGAGAACTGAAGTTATTTGAATAAAAAGATATTTCCATATTTCCATACATATTTTGGTAATTTTTGTGTAAATTCTATTCTATTTTATTATAAATTTTGTTTTTATTTTTAAAAATTTTACATATTTACATGTTTAACAATCAAAACTATAAAAACATATTTAAGCTTCTCTAGTTGTATTTGATACAACATACTACATACAAAAATTTATGAAGTTATCTTTGTGTTTTTTTTTTTTTTTTTTATTATTTAAGCTGTCACTATATAAATATTTTTGGGAGACTTTAGTAGAACAAACTTAAGATTCTTTGATGATTGCCTTAAAAAAACATTTCATATGAATAAATTATTTCATCAATCATATCATACAAATGCACACCTGACATTTTAAGAGCGCAGTAAAAAAATTTACTTCCGCATACAAAAATTAAAAACTGGAAATCATTTTAAATTCAGGAAAAAAACTAGAATTAAAAAATAGAAATGTTTAATAAATAAAAGATGTGCAAAGTTATATTTAGGAGTCAACATGCTGATCTACTACCTACTACTGACCTACCCACCCAGAATGTTAACTGTACTTTGACACAAAATTAGGTACAACCTCTTAATAAAATGTGTTGCCAATTTAAATCTTTTACTAAGCCAGCAGTTGAGCTAATCATTGTTGTTAAAATTTTTATATGTAAAAAAAATAAAAAAAATAAAAATGAAATTCATGCTAAAGTGGATTTAATTTCGTTTAAAGTTTTTTTTGTATATTTTTCTATTTTTTTTTTTTTTTTTTGTTTCAAAGCCACTCACTCACTCACTGCTTATACAAGTACCAAATTTGGTTTGATCTTATTTCATTGAAGTTAAATGGCTCAAAAAACATCAAATTGAATTAGAAAAAATAACAACACAAAATATAAACTTTTATTTTTGTTGTTTTGTTGCTCTGTAAATTTAGTTTGAAAATGGATGAAGCCAAAATATTTAACAAAAATTATGAAGATACTAAATTTTTATGTTTTTAATATGTTTTGTTAAACAAGCAATTTATTTGCATAACTTTAAAATTAAATTTTTTTATTTTTTTTCTATTTTTTTGTTATTATCTTTCTTTTGTTGCAAGATTTGTGGTGTATTAAAAAAAATTGGAATTTATATTTTTCTAGAAAATTTTTAATTTATTTATAATTTGAATTTTTGGGGTTTTTCAAAATGTTATGAATTACATAAGTAGTTTGAAAGCTCTTATAAAATAAAACAATAATTCAATTCTTATTTTTAAAATTGAAAAAATGATTAAATTTTCGAACAAATCTAATTATAATTTATATAAAATTATTAGCTGAACTGTTTGATTTATTATTAAGGAATAAATTTAAAAAAATATTTACAAATTCATGAGTGAATTAATTCAATTTTAAGTTAATTTAAAGTCATTTGTTATAAATCTAGTTAACACGACGACGGTCTGTATTTCACTTATCATGACTTTACTCATAGCTTTAAAAGCTGTTAAGAAATTTTTAATAACTTTATTTAATTGTAAACATGCTTTTGTTATTTCTGGTCTTAGCTTTCTAAAAATGTAAAAGTTTTTAAAATAAAAAATTTTAATTGAAATAAAAAATTTAATTTCTTATTAAAAAATACCATAATATGGGTTCTGCCGGGATAATACGGCGATTGCCACTCTCTGGCGGTCTTTTCTTTCTCTTTCCCTCTTTTTATCTTTTTTCTCTCTGCTTCCGGTAACACCTAGGGATAGTTAGGCAAACAGAAGTCAGCCGCTAGGGCTTCCTGCTCAACTTAACTTAACCTTCAAAATTATGTATAGAAATGGTAACGGGTATTTCGTTTATCCAAATAATTTTATTTCCCTCTTCCATAAAAATAAAAAAAAAATAATGTAAACAAAATTTGAATAACTGTTAAAGGCCTATCATACACAATCGTATAATTTAATCACAAAAGATCTGACAGAATTCTGCCTTACTTTAAAAATCGTTTCAAAATGGCGTCGTACGTGCCGAACTATCATACAAAAATGATGCAAAATCAGATGCTTTTAATATTTTGTTGTTTTTTTTTCGTCATCTTCAAAAAATCAACCCTGATCGCATAGAAAAAATCATTTTATGCATTAATTCAAAAGATTATAAAATTGTACAGATCTGTCAAAAAGCCTGTCATACACATCCACTTTTAATCCACACTATCATACTTTTTGAGCACACATGCAATTTTTGACAAATCGTACGGCCGAGTGTGATGGTCAATCCTGAACTTAAGCAATTTGATGTCAGCGAACTTAAAATGAGTTGTAAGCAGGGGTGCCAGATGATTTAAATAAGAAGTCGGCATTAGCGGTTATTTAGTTTTATAAGATCGGCAAATTAAAAACCCCATTTTAAATACAATTTAAATTGTTTTTATTAACAAAAAGCAACAAAACAGAGCAAAAAAATAACACATAATCTATAAAAATAAGCGTTTATAAATAAACTGTTTTAGCTTTTAATCGTACTTAGTGGAAATAATCCAATATTTTAATATATTTTTGGTCTCTAGCGCTTTTTAAAGCAGTTTTGTATAATGTCTAAAAATGTTCAATTTTCTGGAATCTTTTCCATTGGTCTTGGATCGGGCTTTCACTCTTCTTTTTATTGGCTCTATTGGAATAATTAACTGCTAAGACATTCGTTGAGTGAAAAAATATTTCTTTCGCTGCACTGTTCAATCCATTAATTACATAAGTAATTTTACTTTTCTCTTTTTCATTTCTATAAATTCAACATAACCTTCATTTAGTATTATTTAATTTAATTCAATTTTTATTTATTTATTTATTTATTTATTGTTAACATAAATGGCAAATTTTTATTAACGTATTGAAAATAACATTAAAATAATTTAGTTTAATTTTTTTTTTGGTTTTTATTTTGTTTTACATCACTTTTATATTATGGTTACCGTTTTTCAGGGAACAAAGAACTTATTAGCAGTCGATTCTTAATGTAATAAGTTATGCCCAAAAGTAATATATACAAAGTTACCACGCTTAAGAGCTAAACGAAAAAATCGGCACTTTTGGATCAAAAATCGGTAAATCGGCAAAATAACGATAAATCGGCAAATATGGCAAGTCTGGTTGTAAGTTAGGCAAGTGAAGCTTCAGTAAAAAGTTTGAGCAATAAAGTTTCCACAGTCAAAACTGTGGATGGAGGCCTCAAGCCACAACACATAAAAGACTGCACCGAAGCAGTAACTGTTACTTATTTCGTTAACCACATATGACATAGTTTAACATGATCTATCAAAGAACTCAAGTACTGCAAGTAATATATTTTATTTCTGAAATATCTTCTTACTTAACCCCTAGATCCTTCTATTTAAGGAGTGGTTTGGTTGTTTATATGACACTTGCAGCTAAAATCCTCGTCAAAATCTGACATTCTTTTAAGGATATATTTTTTGCCAGTCACATTAAGCTATTTTGAATCCCAAATGTGGCAATTTTAACAATTAATTAAGGCCATCATTATGGAAATATTTTTATTATTTAAAGCGGTCTTATTTGCGATGACTTTAATTTGTCTAAAAATTTAAATTTATATCTTAGCAGTTACAATAAAGGTCAAAGTTTAAACGATTTCGACAATGAAACGATCAACTTTATTTATTTTACATTGGGAACACTTTAGCAGCATTAAAAAAATGTATCTGGAATTATAGGTCAACATTAATCGCGGCTTTTAATAATATCGTGCGTATGTTAGGGTGTTTCGCTTGGGTTTTAATCGAGTTTCCATCCGGCTTATTTATTAAACAAAAGCGGTCAATTTAGTATAATTTAATGTATTAGGTAAAATGTCATAGATTATTTAGTATTTTCTTTAAATTTACTAACAAGTTTTAATTATGAAATATAATTTCAATTTGCGTTATATTTAAAGTAAAAGACAAATATTGTTACGAACATAAGATCTGGCAACCCCTGTTGTTATTATCCGTATGAGCGTGGTGAAAACAAAAAGTTACTTTCACCGCCATTGAATGTTAGTATTAAATAATACGACATCTATTGCTCAGCTCAATGGCTGCGTTGGTGCGTACTGTAGGTACGTTGTACGTTGGAGGTGCGTACTGTAAAACAAAAGATCATGAGTTTGAGCCTAACTTCAGTCATTCGTACGAAGGAAAAATAATAATTGTGAATGGCAAGTAAAAATTGAGAAACAGCAGTGCAAATCTTCCGAAAAAGATGGAGACACTTACTTTTTGAAGCCATGGCCAGAGACGCATGAAAAACTGAGACACCTATTTAATCCTAATACAAGAGTAGCAGATAATTGTCAAGACGCCCTTTATAATAAAAAAAAAAACAAGAGAGCTATAGCTGAAAGAAGTAACAGCATAATAATCACCCCTATCGTATTTGGCGTAGGGGTTTTTCGATTACGACAATTTTGTAATAGATTTATGATAATTGCTACGACCTGTCTTTAATCTTTTACAAAACTTTTAAAAAGTACTGAATTACGAAAACGCCAAACACACACAAATAGGGTGAATGGTGTAAGGCAGATGTGTGTTGTGGCTATTGGATTTAAGGGAATGTCTGGATTGTTGCATGTAAAGCGAAGTGGAGAGTTCTGCGGATTGTTTGGATTGCTAAATATGGCATCGAGTATTACATGTCTCGCCGAAGTAACACAGTAATGTATCATGGCTGCGTTTGTAATAACGCATAGGATCCTTAAGACCAGTAGGTTCAAGCATATAGCCAGATAAAGTCATAAAGATTTAAGAAAATAGCGAATTAGTAATGTACCACAGTGGTATTTGCAATCAAAAGAATCCGTACGTTTAGTTTAAAAAGAAAAAAAAAAAAAAACGTAACAATATAGATTCCATAAAAAACCAGAAGTTAATATTCGATACTTTATTTTATAAATGTAAAATTCATAGATATCAAATCTGTTTTTGTTTTTATTTCATTAAAAAATAAAGTTAGCTTTTTTTTTAAATCTGGTTTTTATTTGAAAAACAAAAACAGTTTTTTATAGCCATTTCTTTATAAAAATTTACGAATGTTTTTAAAATTTTTTCGAATATTAAAAAACCCTGTTTTAGAGAAACATCGAATAGTTGATTGCTCTTATCTCATAAAAACCAAAGATAAACCTGTTTGCTGATGTCCGCATTAAAAAAAGTAATTTCTACTATGAATCAATTTTTAATATTTAAAAAGTATTTCCGAGGCCATTGTGCGCTCAAATATTAAAAGAATTAAAAAAAAATATGTGTATTTTATAACTTTGTTCTTAATTCTAAACCTGCTAGTATTTGAAATACAAAAAAAAAAAAAAAAAAAATACAAAAAATAAAAAAACAAAATAATAAATTTGCATTTTTTATAAAAAAATAGAGCTGTCATAAAAAAGGCGAAAAAAGAGTTATGAAAACTATTTTTGCTTTTATTGCTGTATTTAAAAACTTCAAAATATACTTGTGTTTACTCGTATGCTTTCACACTTAAAAAAAAATTATTCAAAAAAGCCGACACACTGACTCACTAAAAAATTCATTCACAAGTTTTTTTTATTGCTTTAATTTAATTTTTATTGGCTGTCAAGTTCAAAGAGTTGGCTTAAAAAGCAAGAGTTAAACATGATAAAAAGTAACATCGTTTTAAAAGCATTTTTTGAAAATATTATTATTACAATGTTTTTGTTTATTTTGTTAAAAGAAATACACACACACAAACAGTAGTAAAAGATTCGTTAACATAAAAACCTTAATTGTAGTTACCTATCTTCAATTTGTCTTCTGCCAGCTATTTAGCTTTATGAGTCTTTAAAAAGTAAATATCATTTTTTTTTCTTATTTTACTTATTAAATATTTAAAGACCTTGAACTGCACATTAAACCAAAATTTTGTGATTTCACATGACGCTCTTTATTTCTTAACAATATTTTTTGTTGTTGCAAAAGTGGCAAATGGATTATGAAATATTGGAAATAAAATTAAAGTTTTTATAAATATGTAGGATTAAATAATTTTTGAGCTAAATTTTAAATATATTACAGAAAAAGGGTCGTCTGTAATTTCGATGATAATTTTATCAACAAAGTTAAAGAAAGTTAAACTTTTACTGTGTGAAAATCTGAATTGATACCGTAGCTTTTTTTCATAACCCTATCATAAACTTATTCTTTTTTTGGTTATGATTGAAGTTATCGTTATGTATTCGAATGTTTCATGTTTTTATTTTTGCTTTAATTTTTTTTTTCGACTGCACAATAGCTTTCACTCCGCATTCATCTCATATTGCATATAACCAAATTAGCTCGTAAGTTATAATACTTTTTATATTTAAATTAATACGTTTATTTCTTGTTAAGCAAATCAACTCAGAAATTTTTTTTAGTTGATAAAAACATGTGCATCGTGTTATCTCTAGTCTAGTTACAATTTCTAAAATATTTTGATAAGATTTTTTTTAAACAAGTGAAGAGATCAACTTAAGAAAAGAAAATAGCATATAAAGAAATAAAATAATATTCAATTTTATTAAAAAATTAACTACAAATGCAAAGGGCTGCTATCTAAAATTTTATAAACTTTAATTTATTTCCGTGCTGCTTGATACTAGATCCTAGTTTTTGTAACATACTTAAGAGTTTTCTAAACAAAAATGTTGTAGACATGTATGGGATGATGATGAATAAAAAAGTTTTACCAATCTACTAATCTACCAAAAACGTTTTTATTATTTTCTAAAATCTTATTATAAAATGTAGCCCTCCCTGTGTAAAACAAAATGCTTATAATACTTTCATGTGAAAAATCTCTAACTTATGTTACAAAAACAAGGTACTGTTATCGAGAAATGATGTAAAGAAGACTCTTGTAATTGCAAAACCTTCATATGTTGTGTGTTTGCATTCAATATTTCCATTTGATTTTTTTTAAGTTTTTTGTCTGAAAAAATAGACGAAATGGGTGAATCAAATAAAAACAAAATTTGTTTTACACATTGCCGGCGTCCATCATAGTGTGCATGTGCTGGTGGTGGAAAAGTACGGATTGATAGGTCCTGATTTGCACCAGTTTAAAGCCAAAGTTGGAATTTTATCTATTAACCTCTATAAGCTCTATAAACAACAGATCAGTTAAGAACTAAACCGAAAAGGGGGGCCATCAATAACTCACACACACTTTTGAAAATTTGCTACAAAATTGTATGAAATATATGTTCTATAAAATTTTATTATCTTTTTAATAATTACCAGACAACACTACGAGGGCTGCTATATATATTTCTGGCCTGGCAACACTGAGTGCTGCCAAGTGCAATCTGACATTTCCATTGGAAAGTTTGTCATTTTTAAGCATATTCGTACTCAAAACGTTTTGACGTACGACCATTATTTGTGTTGTTTACAGTGACTTGAAAAAGTAATATAGAAAAAAAATGGAATTAACTCGTGAACATTTTCGTGCCATCATTTTTCACAACTTTCGACGTGGATTATCACGACAAGAGTGCATTGATGAATATAAATCTTTGTATGGCGATGAAGCACGATCCTATAGCACTGTGAAAAATTGGTATAATGAATTTAATCGTGGCCGAAGCTCGCTCAAAGACGAATTCCGTGGAGGTCGTCCACAAACGGCTGTTGTGCCAGAGAACATTGATGACGTGCGTGAACTCATAATGCAAGATCGACATTTCTTCCACCAGCATACATTCGATACTGCATGAACACCTGGCCGTAAAAAAGGTTTGTACTCGTTGGATCCCGCACAATTTGCAAGTCGCTCAAAAAAAGGCTCGTGTTGATTGGTGCAAAGAAATGTTGCAAAAATACGATTGCGGTGCTTCAAAAGACGTTTAAAAGGATCGTCATAGGTGACGAATCATAAATCTATGCGTAGAAGCGTGAAACCAAACAAAAATCGACCGTGTGGGTCTTCAAAGATGAGCAAAATCCAACGAAAGTTGTTTGTGGAAGAAGCACTTCGAAGTAAATGGTCGCCTGTTTCTTCGGCAAAACTGGTCATGTGGCGACTGTTCCGCTTGAACAACGTAGGACGGTCACTTCTGAGTGGTACACTACAATTTGTTTGCCTGAAGTCATCGGAGAAATTCGAAAAACCAACAAGAAAAGACGAATCATTGTTCACCGTGACAATGCGAGCTCTCACACATCAGCTCAAACCAGAGCGTTTTTGACCGGCCAAAACGTCGAATTATTGGGTCATCCGCCGTACAGCCCTGACTTGGCACCTAATGACTTCTTCTTGTTTCCGCACATCAAAAAAAAAAAAATGCGTGGTCAACGATTTTCGTCGCCAGAAGAGCTGTTGAAGTGTTCAAAAACCATGTTTTAGAGGTGTCTCAATCGGAGTGAAAAAAGTGCTTCGACAACTGGTTTGAGCGCATGCAATAGTGTATAAATCATGCTGAAGAATACTTTGAAAAACAATAAAACCATTTTTGATTATACATATTCGGATTTTCACTATTAGGCCAGAAATATATAGATCAGCCCTCGTATATAATTATGAAATAAATAATGTAACAACGCAACAATACAACAATAAGATTTCGTATTTTATTACTAAAAATATTATTAGTCCGTAAAGTGTAAAAATT
Source organism: Cistogaster globosa (assembly GCA_937654795.1). Taxonomy (NCBI): domain Eukaryota; kingdom Metazoa; phylum Arthropoda; class Insecta; order Diptera; family Tachinidae; genus Cistogaster; species Cistogaster globosa. The sequence continues at coordinate 126,143,521 of OW569403.1, forward strand.
AAGTTTTCTAACGTGAAATACCAAATATGATAGATATTTAATAAATATTCAATACTTAAAAATTGGTCTATTGCTAGATTTCAGAATTTTATGTAAATTACATTTCAGTGAAAAAGAAAAACTTTTGTTATAAGAAAAGTTTCATAAAATTTCTGTTAGAGTAGAAAATCATAATCAAGTTATTATCATCACGCGAGTCTTTTAAACTTTCTGCAAAGATTAGAATAATTTTCACTGGGACAATGAACCGACGCAATCTTATTTGTGGAAGTTCCCATCCTTATTAAAAAATATCGAAATGTATTGTGGTCGAAGGTATAAAAATTTTATGTAATAAACAGTGATTGCAAATCATGGGGACGGCATGAAAAAAAAGAATTATGTTATCGCTACACTACAAAACTTTTTTCAAATTGCAAGTAAAATAATTCAGGTGACCCTATACTTTTGTTAGGAAAAAAAGTAATTGGTTACCACCTAATCTGCTTGCTTGTTTGGGATGAAAGTTAATGTAACAACTGATTTGTTTCAATGTTAAATATTTATCATATTTCTGCAGCTTTCGGTGCATCAATGTGACGTAGCATAATACTGAGTTCAATACAAAAGGAATCTAATAGCGGGTAAATTTTTTCTTTAACTTACCTGCAGATGTACATCGTCATCTAAATTTTATAACGAAAGAATCGAAATATAACATCAAAGACGCAATAAACTTTAAGTCACGTATAAATAATACTTTCATAGAGGAAGATGAAATTATGGTATCTTTTGACGTCGTATCTCTTTTCCCAAGCGTTCCAAATAATTTTGCATAAGAGATAATTGGAAAAAAAAATTGGGAACAATTAAGAGAATACACGAAAATAATGAAAGGCAGATACTTTCAATATAAAAATAAAATTTATGAACAACGTAAGGGCTTGTCAATGAGATCACGGTAATTGCTGACATTGTGCAGGAAGAGTTACGGATTGGACAAATAAGAACCTTGAATATGAACCTAAGATAAAGGAAAAGAAGTCCTTAATAATTTAAACTCTTTCAACATACATATACAATTTACAGTTGAAAAGAAATAGGAAACAAAATACCGTGTTTGGATACTCTACGAGGGCTGCTATATATATTTCTGGCCTGGCAACACTGAGTGCTGCCAAGTGCAATCTGACATCTATTAGAAAGTTTGTCATTTTTAAGCATAATCGTACTCAAAACGTTTTGACGTACGACCATTATTTGTGTTGTTTACAGTGACTTGAAAAAGTTAATAGTGAACGTTTTCGTGCCACGACAAGAGTGCATTTATGAACTTAAATCTTTGTATGGTGATGAAGCACCATCCTATAGCACTGTGAAAAATTGGTATAATAAATTTAATCGTGGCCAAAGCTCGCTCAAAGACGAATTCCGTGAAGGTCGTCTAAAAACTGCTGTTGTGCCAGAGAACATTGATGCCGTGCGTGAACTCATAATGCAAGATTGACATGCGACATACCGAGAGATAGAGACTTCCTTGGACATTTCTTCCACCAGCATACATTCGATACTGCATGAACACCTGGCCGTAAAAAAGGTTTGTTCTCGTTGGATCCCGCACAATTTGAAAGTCGCTCAAAAAAAGGCTCGTGTTGATTGATGCAAAGAAATGTTGCAAAAATACGATTGCGGTGTTTCAAAAGGCGTTTATAAGAACGTCACAGGTGACGAATCATGGATCTATGCGTATGAGCCCGAAACGAAACAACAATCGACCGTGTTGGTCTTCAAAGGCGAGCAAAATCCAACGCAAGTTGTTCGGAGAAGAAGCACTTCGAAGCAAATGGTCGCCTGTTTCTTCGGCAAAACTGGTCATGTGGTGACTGTTCCGCTTGAGCAACGTAGGACGGTCACTTCTGAGTGGTACACTACAATTTGTTTGCATGAAGTCATCGGGGAAATTCTAAAAACCAACAAGAGAAGACGAATAATTGTTCACCATGACAATGAGAGCTCTCACACATCGGCTCAAACCAGAGCGTTTTTGACCGGCCTAAACGTCGAATTAATGGGTCATCCGCCGTATAGCCCTGACTTGGCACCTAATGACTTCTTCTTGTTTCCGCAAATCAAGAAAAAAATGCGTGGTCAACGATTTTCGTCGCCAGAAGAAGCTGTTGAAGTGTTCAAAAACTATGTTTTAGAGGTGTCTCAATCGGAGTGGAAAAAGTGCTTCGACAACTGGTTTGAGCGCATGCAAAATGTATAAATATTTGGCCAGAAATATATAGAGCAGCCCTCATAGTCATTAGATAAAAGGACAAAATATTACTCAATTGGTATCAAAAACCAACGCATCTGGACGACTTATAAACTTTTTTAAAAACATCTCAGAAGAGTTTTAGACTTGAGTAATACGGTTTTTCACAAAGAAAACAAAATCAAAATTGTGGACACATTGAAATTGAATGACTTTCCGAAAAAAACTGTCAAAGAACTGATGAAAAATGTAGAAGAAAAAAGTACAAAAAAAGACAAACCGCCCAAAATTTATAAAGGATTGACCTATAAATCTGGACTATTAGAAAGATTAAAAGGCTGTGATATATATGACGCGAAAAAGTACCAATTAGCCTTCAGGACGAATAACTCAATGCTATATGAAATCTAAAGTAGACAAAGACAAAAGTAACGTTGTGTATAGTATTAATTGTAACGAAGACGATTCATGTTAGTGTGATATGATTTTTGTTGAGAAAACTAAAACAAAACTTAAAACTAGATTTGCATCACACAAATCAGACTTAAAAGCTATACACAAATCGGTAGAGCAAAAAATAGCACTAACTGCTCACTGTGTGATGAAAAAACATACACCCAACTTTGACGGTGTGAAAGTGTTAAAAGAAGAGAAAAACTATTTTAGAAAATTTACTCTAAAAATGTTAGACATAATTGACGTTCCATCAAATAAGAAATTAAATTACAAACAAGACATCGAAAATGTGCTAAAATTTACAGGAATATTGTAAGTAAACAAAAAAGATTAACGTAGCTGCAAGTAGATAAGTGTTTACTGTGCAAAATGTACGCGCGCTTTGTTAGTTTAATTTTATTTCATTTAAAAATTTAAATATTTTTTATTAGTTTTATTTGTTTAAATGTAAAAGAGTTTTTTGTATTGTTTTATATTTTTTGACAGTTTCCCCTGACGAATAATACCGAAACTATTCAAAATATTGGGAATATAAATCAATGATCACAAATTTTACAACTTTGTTTTAGCTTAAAACAATTCTACTTCAATTGATGCCAGAAAAATATAAAATGAAACTTAATTATAATATATGAAGGTCTTTCTCAATAATCTTTAGCGCTATGCAACAAATAAGTAAAACAATAGCATTTGAAAATATTACAAGTCATGAGTTCAAATCCCAACTGTGGCTCAAATATAAAGAAAATTAATATTTGTTAAGTAGAATTGGAAAGATGAGTTGTTTAAGAGCGCCATAAGTAGAAGGTAGCAGTTTGAGACTCTCGGTGTTTTATTTACCAAGGAAAACCATTATTGTGTAACTGAATTAGACGGGATCGTTATATTGGAATAGCAGTCAAAATGAATAAGGCGCCTGCAGAATAAAGCAAAGAAATCGTGAATAGGGAAAGTATCAATAGTCGGTGACAGACTTGGCTGAGTCGGTTAAACAAGACCTCTTAGATTAAATTCAAGTTCTAGCCAAGTTGTCCTTGGAAAAAAGTTTGTTCTAAAATTGAAACTAAAAAATTAATGCAATTTTTATTTTAATGGGCCGCTCAATCTGCCTCTTTTACAAAAAAAAAAACAGATTTGGAAGACTCCACAAACACAACGCACACACAATTTTGCCAATATTTCTTAGCGTTGCTTTTATTTTCAAATTCCCCTGCAGCCTATAAATACTCAAAGAACTCTTGCACCACAAATCTGTGTTATAATGTCTGTTGCATTTTAAGCTGCATAACTTTGAGGTTTTTTCAATTTGTTACATGAGTTTGCTGATGTTGTATAGATTATTTTTGTTGCAATAATATTTGCAACATTTACTTATAAACAGGTTTCTTTAATCTTGTTTTTCTTTAATGATCTCACAATGTAATTTTTGAAATCTTGTAGGGTTTTTTACGAGTACGTTTCTCTTTCGTATTAAATACTGATGTAAAAAGCTTTCAGATTTTGTTTTATAATAATTTATGTACAAAAAGTGATTTGTCATTGCCTACAGTTTACTTGACACTATTGTTGCAACATGTTAAAAATTGTATTTATTTCCTAAAGTCATAATGACGTAAATCTTAAACACAAGCATTACTTTGTTTGGCAGTTTTTTTTAGAATATCATTGAATAATTTACGACTTTGAAAATTAAGTTTTTGTTTTTTAATAAATATTTATTGTAGCGCAAAGTCTTTGAAAATTCATATTGATCTTAATGAATTGTGAGCAACTTTTTTTAGTTTATTCTATTAATTGCTTGAAGTTTTTTTTTCTGTAGAGCTCGATGACAGGTTAAATATTAATAAGGATTCTTTTGTTCTCTAGTTGTTTTGTGAAAGCTTTGTTATAATATATTGTAACTATTTCAATATTTATAATCATGAGGATGTAATTTGATGTATATTAAAATTAAATATTATTATTTAGTTATTCTAGATTATATATATATATATATTTATATGTTGAGATTTGGATTAGTATATATAAATCCAGAAATCATGGCATCGTTTTATTCAAAATTTAAATAAACTGTGTTTACGGCTTAGTACCACCTTAATTTCTCATTTTATTTTCTGAGATTGGATATTTTGATTGTGCTATAACATTATTAAATAATTCTTGCAAAAACAAAACTGACTACAGAAAAGACAAACAGTAATTAAGTATTGATTATTTAATTATACATTGATTGCGACAGGGGCTTTTATATCTCGTATAATAAAATATAAATGCAGATTTAAAAAATTACACCAGTTATGGCAACATTCTTTAATTTCTAAATTTAAATTGTCTACTTGTTGTTATACAGGACTTAGCAATACTGGTTTATTGTAAATTTCAGCTGTCTGCCTTTAACAGTTCAAATTACATCAACTATTGGGACACCCTTTTATTTAAAATTCAAAATGTTTAGCTTAAGGACTTAGCAAAACGGGTTCCTTGTCGAAATAGCAATACGGGTTCAACCGTCTCTCTTCAAAATTTTGGCCATATACATCAAATGAAATAAACTATTGGGGCACTCTTTTATTTATAATCTTATATATTTATACTTCTTCTTATAACTTTCATTGTAATCGACAGTCTATTAAATTTTCAAACGTTACTTTAGGTAAGCCAAGGGGACACCCTTTAATTTCTATTTTTGTATTACTTTTTGCTATTAGTGATAAGCAATTGCTTTAAATTTTAAAGTAAGTAAAGGTTTAAAATGCACGTTAAAATTCGTGTACGTTGTATCGGAGCATCCTTTGATTTTTAAAGTTTTTAACAGTTTTAAGAAAGGGCTTATGCTAACAGCTTAAGCATTAGTATTTAAAGTAAACAGGAAAAATTAAAAACTTCTTAACTCGAGGTATTTATCTTCACACACATAACAATAACACACTTCATCAGACACCTTATAAGCCACCGCTTATAAAATTTCACGATGAACGTTTAAGGCGGACACATACTCTCTGTAAACTTTAAAGGTCTGTCTTTCATGATAAGGAAAATAAAAGAAAACAAAAAATTCCATATATGTGAAATTCCTTCGTTTAATTATTTGTTGTTGTAACGGTGGCCACTCTAGAAGTAGAGAACTATCACAGACGTAAACACGAATAGAACGACAGATAGACTTTGTAACGATATTAATAAGGTTACGTTATTATCCTCGGAGTATGGAAAAGAAATACGATTTTTATGCTGCTATGTAAGCTGAAATACATTTGTTTACATGGCAAAATTGTGTTTTAGTTCTTAATTAATTTAGTGGGTCTAATACGAAGTAGCAAAGACACTGGTGCTAGATTCTATTTTGAGGAGCGCACCTTCTCCTTTCTTCTTTTGTTTTTTTTTTAAATTTTTTTTTGTATCACTTCAAGCAACAATGCCTATTTAATTAGTGTAACCGTACTACATTCTTTAGGAAAGGGATAGAAGAGAAACAAGACAGGTGGTGAAGGTATAGCCATTATATTAGTTATTTTACTTCGCCGGCGAATGTGCTACATAGAAGTACCTACGAAGGAAGCTGCGTGCTGTATTGTTAAATTAAAAAAACCTATTTTAATTTTTTGGTTGCCGCAGGGATTGAATTCTGGCCAACCCGATTTGTAGTCAACATTCTTACTACAGCAGCCTCAGCAGCCTTCTTTGAAGACTATTGATGATAAGGTGTGCTACGAATAAGTGCCATTACCTGCCTTAGAGCAGGTTAATACCTAATTTCGGATTGAGCTTAGTTATTCGAATGTACCGTAATTCATGCAAATTATTGTTTGGGGCGCAGCAAAGTTTACAACTAGACTAGATTTGTATACATTTTACAGTTACGTTGTTTAGCAAAGTAAAAAGAAAGCAATGTTCAGCTAAGTAGGCCTTTTTTGCATCAAGCTTTCCTAAACTATACATTTATTTTGCACTTAAAATGCGCATTTTCCGACACTTGGGCTTCAACCTTAGTTGTGGTAAAGTCCTAAAATTGCTAAAATACCAATTTTTGTCGATTGAGGCTTTCGCTGAACACTAGAGATTGGTATGTCTATATCTCCTGGATGATTACTTCTGAAGATGGTATAACGAAAAGGAGGAAGACAAAACAAACTTCCACCTTCAATGATTTTTCCAGCTTTACATAACTAGTGAAGTGGAGGGGGTAGTTCTGTATTTTTATGGAAAACATTCAATATATTGAACTCTTCACCTCTTTAAGCAGATGCCTACATCTTCTGGATTATAGGCATTTAAATAGACCGAAACATCCGAGGTAAGATTCAAGGCATAATTATTAAGAAGGAAGTATCAACTGTTTTTCAAGGAAATTTAAACAAGGATAGAGTGCAATTCTATTTTAATCCCCTATGAAAAGGCAAATTATGTTTAAAAAAGACGTCAGAAAATATTTTTTTTTTAATCCGTTTGAGTTTCTGTTGCTTAAAGGAAATTTTAGATATGGCGAATTCCAAGTCTGTTGTCTCCTTAACGTAAGCAGTTTTTTATCCATACATAAGGAGTAAATCCCCTAATTTGACAAGTTGCTCATACAAAGTCTTAAGACTCTGCTCTAATACTAGATAAACATGTGGAATATGCTTATATTTCCTTCAATTATCCTCATGTCTAGCAATATTTCTTTTAGAAATTAAAATCTCCTAAAAAATGAAGATTTTTAGATATTAAATTTTTTTATCGACTGTATCGATGTTTACAGTCTTTGTTGTGTTATTTTGTTGAAAGCATTCGTTGTGTAAGGATTGCTTTATGATTAATGAAACTCAAGAAAAAAAACTAAATATAAAATCGCAGTAATTGAAAATATTAAAAATTGGTCAAACTTTCTTTTATATTTATAAGCATTGGGACATAATCTTTTAATCGTGTCTTTGGTTTTTTTTATCTATCATATCTAACAATTTTCCAAATATTATTTCGAGACTTTCGGCTCTTTTTCTGTTTTATAACAAATCTTTTGATCATATTGATTTTTCTTTTTTAGTTTTATCTCTTGGTCTTCTTCATATAATATTCCATCAAATGATGTTATATTTCTTTGCGTGTCTTTATTCAATTTTTTTCTTTCGCGTGTATTTTAACGTCTAAAATACACACAGAACTGATGTTTCTTCAAATGCTCCTTGTGTGGTTGCTCATTTGTAAAAAAAACTTTGTTCCATTTGATGTTGCCTCGTCTGTATTTTCGATAAAAAATTACTACTACTACTATTTTAATCAAAGGATTGTATCTCTTTCAAACAAAAACGAATTTTTTTTTAACCGTCTGGTTGAATTTCTTCTAGATTTTTTTCGAACAAAAAATTTACGAAAACTTTTTTGAAACTGGCTTTTTTTCTAAGACTAAATAAAACTTTTGTTAGATTATAAACGAGAACTTTGCAAGACTCATAAATTGCCATTATTGCAACGTCTTTCATGAGCAAATAGCCAAGTATGACTAAAGACATGAATAGGAATTAAATAATTATTTTTTAAGTAAGCAACATAAGCAAGAAAGCAAAATTTAATTTTTTTTGTAATAATTATGCAAAACTATTTTTTTTTTTTGGTTTAATAAGTAGCTCCTTTGGCAGAAGATTGTAATAACTCAAATTTTGTTTTGTTTCATATTAAGACTGAGTATTTCGTTAATTAATAACTAAACTTTTCTTAGAGATATAGGAAATCCAATAAATATTTATTTATAAATATTTACACTTTTTTTATCGAGATACAAATTTGTAAAACATTTTCTAAAACTACATATTTGAATATTTGAATTACTACATTCTTTTAGCAAGCGAGCAACTTGTTTTGGTATTTTTTTTAATATTGAAATAATTTTTGCAGCTTTCCTTTATGTTTATGAATTTGGACCAGTTCACTTTTTTTTTTTAAATCCAACATAAACTGCTTTTAAATATAAACTTTTCGTGTTACTTTTCATTGTACACACTTTATTTGCTTTAACCCAGTTTTTATAATTTCACAACTTTCCTTTTTAATTTAATTTTAAACTTGAGTTTATTCTTACCTTGAAAACTAAAAATATATTTGGTTAATTAAGTACGATAAAATAAGTAATTTTTAACTCCTTTTTGTTTTTGATCCACAAATAGTGATCTCTGGAAGGATAATCCAAAATATTGCAATTGCAGAAACCAGTTGCAAAAAAACAAAAACAACTTAAATTTTATTAATTTAAACTGCAAAAGTTAATGTGTGTATGCAACACTTGAGTTGAAAGAAATAAAAATCTATTTATTTTTTTTAAAGCTTTTTCTCTTTCCAAAAGAAGGAAACGAACAACCGATTCGAATGAAGTAAAATCTGCAACTGAGTACAAAAGAAACATGTTTTACTGCTATATAAATCGTACGATCGTGTTTCATTGCACATGGATGAAAAAGCTAAAAGAAAAAGCATTAAACATGACGAGCAATGTACAACACAACAACAACAACAACAACAACAATAGCAGCATGAAAAACAACTACTCGCAAATTATAGTAGTGGGTAAACGAAGTATCTATACGTGTAATATTTGTGTGTCAGTGTGAGTAAAAGTAAAACACATTTGGTTAAATGTTACAAGAAGTTGTTGTAGTAACTGGTGGTAAGTGAAGTTTTGCTTAAATTCGTCTTAATAAAACTTAAACTTCAAACATGTTTATTTCTTTTGAACACATTTGCACAGTGGGTTCATTTTATTTTCATTATGATTCGTATAATTTCTTTAGCTTTCTACAGAAATCAATTTGATATAAATTTAATATAAGTCTACGGCCGTTAGCTGACAGGCACAAGCGTTTACAGCTGGCCGTATCAGAAAATTGATTTCTTGACTCTAGAAAATTTTCTTAATTAAGTCGAGCTAACTATGACGCTCTGTTGACCTCTTGTTTAAATAGTGACTTACCTGTTTATATAGAGCTCTGTTTTGGTTGTCATGTTTTCTTAATGACTAGAGATTTTTTGAATTATTCTTTTGATAAAATCAAACAGTATAATGAGAATGTTTGGCTGAGACAAATATCCAGTAAAAAAGTCATGGAGGACTTATCCTAGCAACTAAGATAGGTTAATCCTTAAAAGAACGCCTACGGCATTAGCCTTTTAACAGGATGCCCCGAAAGTTGCTTAAATAAGGTGCATTAATGCGTTACCTCCACGTTATAAAAATGTTTACAAGATGAAAATTCAAGGACTGAATATTTGCAGACTTTAACTGCAAGATACTAGAATAAAAGCACATAATTTGTGCCAAAGTGTTGGGACACAGACAGACATATATATTGATGCTAAGGCGACCTTAGCTTAGGTAAAAACTTATCAATCACTACCGAATCTGTAAAGAGAAAGAATGCCGACAGTTATTAGTTAATCGTCTGCAAGAACTGCAGTCGAGAGTAAAGATCGATGACAACACAAGATTCAATGAAAGTGTGGCAGACGTAGATTAGCGTTACAGTACCAAAAATAATTGAGGAACAAAGGGTGCCGAAAAGGAACCGAAAACATCAGGGGTTTGTCTCGTCACCCATCTTAAACTAAAATATTTCTAGCACAGCAGTAGGCACTTGAATATTTAAATATGTTTTAAATTCCTTTCGCCTTGAATTTAAAGCATGTTAACGACAAAATGATTACAATTTAAATTGCGAATATTTCGATATAAGGCAGTATTAAAAAAATATACTGTAATTATTTAATTCCCTTTTTGTGAAAAATAAAATATATGCCATGTTTCTATGAAATAGATTTGGAGATAAAAATTTATTTAGGTTGCTTTTAAGGCTGCATATTCATGCAAGACAAAATTTAAGGAAAACATTCATGAGTTGCAATAAAATATCTCAATATAGAAAATTTTTTAATATAGCTTCGAGCATATCACAATGACTTTTGTTGTGTGGACTACACTAAACAAGCAGATGTACTGCAAAGAGATTAAAAAACATTTTTGTTGCATTTATTTATACTTCAATTATCAGGTCTGCTTTGGAAGTCAGTTAGTATTCCTAGGGGACAGTCAACTAGTTTTCAAATGTTGACATACGAGCTCAAATTACAACAATATTGTGAAAAACATCTTATTGAGAAATATTTACCCTTTCAATAGATAAGAGTGTTAAAAAACTGGCAAACATTTTTGTTAAGTAACTAGTTAAAAGATATGCTAAAACTGTTGTCATGCCTTTTGGTGAAGACCCTTGTCACTGCCGGTTTATTTGGTAGGTTGGGCGAGCGCTTTCGATATGAGAACATCATTTTCAAGCCGCTTTTCGATTAGTACTAACCAAGTTGATTCTAATCGTCAAACGTAGCAAATAAAAATCCAGTGAAGACTGTCTTCACCGAAAGGTATGACAACAGTATAATATATACTGGCGGAACAAATCCGATTAACTAAATACAATATGTTAAAACTTTATCGTTGACATTCTTTTTTTTTTACTTAAAGTATAATTATTAGCACCAAACGATAAAAAATTCAAGCTGAATTGGGACACCCTCTCGGAGTAAATTTCTTTTATCTCATTATATTTTTTTTAAATGATGCAGTAGAAAATTAAAATGAATTTCAAGTAAAACGCTATAATTTTTCATAATAATTTTTCTACGAAAATTTTTTCAAAATGGGTTTCAAAAATTGTTTATTAAACTTTAAGTTCACCTATTGAAGACACGTTAATGTGTTTAAAAATACAAAATTTTAAGTTTAATTATTTCTCTGTAAAAAACCTTACAAGAATAATTTAAAAAGTATTTTTCAAAAATAATACTTTTGATTGACAACTTTTGATGGATAACATTTGACGCGAAAATGATTTGAAACTTTAGCAGTAAAAACTAGACGAAAGTACGCAAAAAATAAAAAGTTGTATTTTCAAAAGTCAAATTTTTTTGAGCAGCTCTACTTTAAAGACTTTTAGATTTCAGTAGAAAATTTAAGCCCGACTATTCTTTTATTTTAATTTTAATTGGAAAGGACCCCATTAAGAATCAAGCGATTCTTATTCAATGTTTTTGACGAAATCTACGAAATCAAATTACGACAGTTATGAGGAAATCCTTTAGCTTTTTTTTTATAATGGCAGACATTCATAACAGTTTGAAAGGTAAGGATACATACATAAAATAACATCAACTATGGGTACACTCTTTATCTCAAAGTTTTATTTTATATTTTTGGTTTAGGAGACTTTTACTTTTTGTGTTAATTTTAACCAACTGTCATTAATTTTTAAAAGATAATGCCATACACATCAAATAACATCACCTATGGGGACACCCTTTATTTAATAAATTTATACTTTTTACTAGTTACTATAGCAAACAAAAAAGTACACATTCTGTGTAATTTTAAAGTGTTTGAGTTTAACAGCTAAGAAGATAGGGCCATATAAGTGAAGTAACGCTGGCTATAAGGATACCTTTTACTTTTTTACTTTTAATTGCGGACATATTATAACATATTTTGTTTAAATTTCACGTGACGGTTCATAGTAGTTCAGAAGATAAGGCCAAATACTTCATATAACAGTACAATATGGGACATCCCTTAATTTCTAATTTTATAGTTTATATTATAGCAGATGTAGGAGTAAGCATTCCGTGTAGTTTTGGAGTGCTGGACCATAGTGGTTTAAATGGAAAAGTCATATATAGTCGACACTTGATAATTTTTTTTTTTTTAAAGAGAAGTAGCACTTCAGGCAATAATGCCTATTTAGTTATTTTTAACTGTGCTACATTCTATAGGAAAGGGATAGATGAGAGATAAGACAGGTGGTGAAAAGAGAAAGATAGATATAGCCATTTTAATAGTTATTTTACTTCGCCGGCGAATATGCTATGAAGAAGTACCAACAAAGGAGGCTGCATGTTTAATGTTAATTCTGAATATGTATTTATACCATTTAACAAAAAAAAAAACATTTTATTTCTTTGGTTACCGTAGGGGTTGAACACTGGCCAACCAGGTTTGTAGTCAACGCGTTTACCACTTTGACTACAGCAGCCAAGGGACCAGAGAAAAAGTTCAAATAATCAAATAATCGAGTTTTCATATTAACGAGACTTCAAAATATCAAAAGAAAGATAAAAAATTCAAATTAACAAGAGCTTATAGATCTGGCATAGAGACTAAAGAAAGCGGTTTAATTTTCTTTTAAAAACAGAAATAAAATTACATATGGGGTTCAAATTATAAGGTGTAAAATAATCGAACTTCATATTATAAAATGTTGGCAGTCAAGATGTAATTTTGTATCACACCACAACAAAGAAAAATAAATGATTGTTTTATTTTTGAAAATTAAAACAATTCAAATTACAGAGCGTAGATCTAAAAAATTCAAATTATAGAGAGTCGGCGATCAAAATTTCCTTGAAATAGTTTCAAATTATTGAGGGGAACAAATTACATAGAATTTTTTTAATATTTTGAGTGTTTTTAAAGGGACCTGGAAAACAGTTCAAATTATTGAGATATTCAAGTCAACAAGTTTCAAATTATTAAAAGTCGACTGTGGCACAAATTATGTCACCTAGGCGACACCCTTTACTTTTTTATACTTCTTATTGTGGACATAATATTACACACTTTGTATAAATTTCAGTTGTCTGTTTATAACGGTTCAAAAGATAAGTTCATATACACCCTTTAATTTGCAATTTATTCTTCTTGTTATAGCAGACATAGCAGACATATATTCTGTGTAATTTTTATCTGTTTAAAAAAATAAAGGCATGTAATAGAAATTATATTGCCTAGGGGATACTCTTTGATTTTAAGTTTATAATCTTACCAATTTATTTTATGTGTGCTACAGTCATAAAAAATTTTCAAAAATTTTATATGGGCTTCCATTAGGATTCAATAGATATTTAAAAATAATGTGTGTTGTATCTAATAACTGGTAACTTAATAACAATCCGTAAAACAAAAATTTTTAATTCAAAGCATAAATTTATAAATCGGTACATGAATTATTGATTAGTGCGGGAACAAATTTGAATAAAGATGATTTTTAAACATTTCCCTTTTTTGAAAATAGAATTAAATTCTTAGTTAAGTAGTTTACAAATAATGAGTTTTTTATTTCACGGCGGTTCATGGTAATAAGAAGAATTTCTATGTTTCCTAAATATTAGCGATATGGCAACAGTAACGATTCTGTCACAAGTATCACAAATTTCAGAAAAGCTGCAAAAACAAACAGAATTATCATAATATTTATTCTATTTTTTTATTGTACACATAAGTGAGTTCACAAACATGTGATTTATGGTTGTTTAATTTAAATTAATGCAAAAAAACATGTTTTTAACTTTTTATTTAAAAAAGAAACAACTTTTCATCTATTACTAAAGACAGTTTTGGAATAAAGCTAAAAGGGAAAGACATAAAATAAAATGTATTAAAAATGGAAGAGACTAAGTGAAAGGTTAAATTATTTATTTAATTTTTAAAAAAATCTTTTATATTTCCTTCCACTGTGTATTGTAGGTAAAAGTAAGTAAAGTTTCTTTAAATATAAAACTTCAATAAAAAAGTTATAATTGAAATATTAAATGAAATTGCGAAATATCTCAGTACTGGCACATGCAGACTAATGAGAACGCGAATCTTTATGTTTTTATTTCAAACTTGTGGCGTTTTAATCACCGCGAAGAAAATTAAGCCAATTATTAAATATGAAATAAAAGAAAATGATAATATCGTTTACAATTATTTTTTTATTATTACATTTATATAAATAAGTTAGATAGACAGACAGACAGACATACATATAAATGATGATTAATCCAAATGGAATGCAATCAAATTTTGAAAACAGTAGCAACAGTTTCTTCGCTTCTGTTTATTTTCGCTTTTTCTTATCTACCAAAAAGAAGAAAAAAAAAAGAAAATTATTTTTTTTTTGACCATTAACATTAGCTGCGTGTTGAACGAGTGTGAGGCAACAAGTGTAAAAAATGAAGGATTGGTAGTGAGTGTATTTCCACACATTATTTTACTTCGGTTCGTTAGCAATTGGTTAAATTTAATATTCGAAAATATATAAAAATGAATAATAGTAAATGAAACTAATTATATTGTTCGTAAAAATATACAAACTTTAACTAAGTGTGATAAACTTTTTCATATAATACAAACATACAAGTGCTTTAAGACTGAACTAATCATCAGTATAGAAATTACAAGTAACCTACACTTGACAATTTCAAAGTAAAGCAAAAAATAAAAGATCTTTTCTAAAGATCTTCAGGCAAAAGTTAAAATTCATTTTCGAAACATTTAAAGTCGAGTTTAAAAAAAATTTTAATAATCAAATAGATAATGGGAGGGCAACCTCAAAAACATCAAGTTAGGACATTTGGATGCAACAATTGAACTGAAGTAAAGAGCATCAAAGGCTGCGAAATCAATTATGCAACTAAAAGTGACTAAAGATTTAACTGTTTAACAATTAATTACCAAACAGAAATAAATCTTATAATTAAGACTAACCGCAGCCCACTGCTAATGAAGTCAAGTAGTCTAGAGATATTAACCAGTTAAATATTTTCATAGTCTGACCATAACAGCTTAAAACTTGTACAAATAATTTTCCACTATTCCTCTCGTTATATTGTTGTAGCTAAGAATGCCTGTGGAGGGCTAAGAAGACACTCCTAGAAAATATTTACTCATCGTCATAGTTTTTACTTTTTATGGAATTTCTAACGCCTGACTTAGTTTATATCTTCTTCAAAGGACAACAACCCCAGTCCTCTTTCTTTGGAAATTTTGAAAAGTTACACTCATTTTGTATTGATGCATGCACGTTATTTACGCATTTAAACTCTCCTCCATATAAACCCTGGAATCCTAGAATCGCCTCTTGATATTACTTTGTAGACTTAGGAAATCCTAATATGCTAAATAACAACGTCTTGTTTGGTATTACGGCCGCTATTTTGAAATTCGTTATTATTATTTCTGCAACTCGAAAGGATGCTGATTGTACTCTACGTTTCTTAGAATTCCTGTATTTTCATTTAACTCATCCCATATTTCTTAGGATCCCGTCATAATATAATAAATATTTTTCAAAGGTTAATTGGGTTATAGTTGACTTTCCTATATTTTCTACCAGTATCTCTTAGCAGATGTTCCGACTGCTGTGAGAATATTCCCAGCATCCATAGATTTTTCGTCGTCTGTCTTATTACAAACTTTTAGCAAACAGTTTTTATCAGTTTCATGTACATTTTGTATATTTTTTGGCGGCTATTTCTACGAGTATAATTCCTGCTGTAACTTTAAGTGCTTTCACTGATATTGTTTCTAAACCACTACAGACTTTTAGATATACTCTAGTAAACATATCTTTCTTGAGAGACTTGTTTGTATTTTTCTCCCACTCTTCTGCGTTTGTTACTCATCAAATAAATATTCCCCAGCTGTATCGTGGAACGTCAGTATTTGGCATCAATCTCGATAGTAAGTCTATAATACAACACATCTGTATTTTTATGTTAAGACTTTAGTAATTGAATACCGAGAAGGAGTTTACGATACTTTCAGAGTCAGGGTCTTTTGTCTAAACAGAGTCAAAGCTTGCGCTTTGTTTCGCGTTCTGCTAAAAACACATTTGTTGATGTCAGCTAGCGCTGAGCTGACAGATGTATTTAGACTTGTTCAAAGTATCTTGCTACCATAGCGATCATCTGTGCCTTCTTAGTACTTTTAGTATTAATTATGTCACTGTATTATTGTATTGCATTACAGCAGTTCGAGAACCAACCAACCTTTTTATCTACTCCTCGATCTGTTTTAGCACTCAGTATAATATATTTGAAAAGTATCTGTGGAATACGCTGTTCAAATTTCCAAGTTTTTCAAATTTCAAGTTTTTCACTGGTGCCTTGAGATGGTGGGCTCGAGAACTCATGAACTTCACGATCTTTTTTTTTACAGTCATGTTATTCTATACACACACCACTGATAGAAGTAACTTTATTCATCTCTGTTATTTTTTCCATATAAACATGGACTACAACAACAACACTGTTGTTCTTCAAATAAGTAGGGTTGCCAAATCTTATTTTTATTGCAATGTAATAAAATTCTTATGCTTAAGTTCGTATTAAAAAAATCTTTAAATGTTAAAGTGAACTTTTCAGTCGATCTTAATCAAAATAATAGTTTCGTCAAATAATTTTAAATTGAGGATTGAAAAGCAAAGCTCATAGTTGGTAGACAAACTGCATCGCAAGTAAATGAAATTTTTAATGAAACTGTAACGGTCGAATGAAGAAAAGCGTTAATGGATTTTTGTTGTTGTTTTCGTTTGTGATTTAATGAAAAATGTTTCAACAATAGAAATGATGGTCTATAAGACTGACTTTTTCTTCTTAATCAAAATGAAATAAATTAAGTAGTTATTTGTCTGTTTGTGTGCGAGTGTGCGAGTGTGTGTTTTTTTAATTTAAAATGAATGTTGACTTTCTTTTTCATTCAAGTTCGTTGCTTAAATCTTTTGATTCTAGTACTCACAAATCTTGGCCTTTGGTGACGAACAATTTTTTAAACATTTAATTACTTCTGTGAAATTCTGTGAAATTTTGTTAAATTATTGTAGTTAACCATTAAGTAGCTGGTTTTTAGTTTAAGTCTTAATTTTAGTTATTTTTATTTCATTATGTTAATGTCTCGACATCATTTCTCTGAGTCTGGTTTATGATTTTTATTTTTGTTACTTTGACTTTTTGATCTTTTTTTAAGCGAAATACGGTTAATGATACTAAAAGAAAAAGCAAAAGAGATAAAATTTAAGTAGCGATAGAAATAAACTTTGTATTAAAACGAAAAATCTATAAAAAGCAAACAAAAAAAAAAAAAAAAAAAAAAAAAAAAGGAAAAGAAAAGAAAAAAAAAGAAAGACTACGTTGAGCAAAAGTAAACCCGTAACAAAATGCATGTTTATAGTTCGGTAAATATTTAACATTTTACTGATATGTTGAATAAACATGCAATAATCGTTTTTTTGATTTAAATTTTTTCTTAATCTCCATTTACAACTTAATGCTGTTTTTACTTTTTACCAAAATTAAAATAAAAAAAGTTTTGTTAAAAAAAAATTTCATTTTTTTTGTAGAATGTTGTGGTAGTACTAGAGTTAAATAAAACAGCATTTAAAAACTGTTATGTACTAGTGATTAAATGATTTATTCGCCTTTAATGCGGCAAGTTTACTTTTCAGCCAGCATGTGCATGTTAAAACAGTTTAGATGTCTGTGTTTGAATTTAAAATTATCAGCCATTGAACTTGTAAATATCTTAAATTCATTGAAGTTATTTATTTATCTATACAATCATTTATATCTTCAATATTAAATTTGAACATTAAGCGTTGCTAACACGGAAAACTGTTATCTTAACAGGGAAAATTTAAAGAAAATTAAGATTAGTTATCGATTAAAGTTCAAGGCGTTAAGTTAATACGTCCATTATTAAGTGAAAATTTATTTGTTTTCTTTCTATTGCCCTTGGACTTTGACACATAGTGATTTATTAAAAGAATTTTCTATTTTTGGAGTTTACCACCTTTAAATTATTTTCAGCCAAATTTTCTAATATTATTGAAATAAGGTGAGAAAATAAACACTAATTCAAAATCAATGTCAACTTTTTGGGGGATTGATAATATTTGAACTTTTTCAGAGGTCAGCTTACACAGGCCTGCTCAAACGTTACCGAGAACTAAAAGGTATCAGTCAAACCACAGCCTTGGAGAAATTCTACTATTGCTAGATCTATTAATTATTTATCGTAAATAAAAACCAATCGATTAATGGAAATTTTTCTAAAGTTTTATTCAATTATTCGGTGAAATATAATCTTTAATAATCATCCAAAATTTACAAAGTGAAAATAATGAATTGCCTACTATTTTGGATTTCATTATTAAAAATTTAAAGAAAAACAAGTAATAATCCTATATTCGACTATGCCTAATCTTATGTACCCTTCACCATGTATATTAATCTAGTTTAGTAAAGCAAAAAAAAAAAAAAAAAATATTGGATTAAAACTAGAAAAAAAATTAAAAACGAATATAATTTTACATAAAAATGTCATCGGCTCTTAATCGGTTAAGCATTTTATCCATGATATCCATACTGACCATATTGACAATCGAACTTTTTATGAAAATTTTAGAGGCCCACACGCGGAAAATATTTTTTCACTTGATGTTTTTTTTCTTATTTTGAATTTCTCTATCGCTCCATATATTTATTTTATGATTAGATTTATTGTTGCAATGATATAGAAAAATTAGAGGCAGGCGTGTTATTAAGGTCACTGCCTCGAGGGAGATGGACCGATCTTGCTGATTTTCAATAGCACCTCTTTCGACACTATGTCTGATTGATTGGAATATTTAAGTTTTCTCCAGCTCATCTAGTGCCTCGGCAAAATTATTTTCAACACTAATAGTATGTTTCCACGGCACCTGCTTCGCTCTCTATTCCTGCTTCACACTCCAATCATGATCGAATCTACTTGCTTCGCCATACAAAATTATGAGAGCGAAGCTGGTAGATTCATATTGAATCTACTTACGAAGCATAAAAAATTTATGTCTTCTCTAATTTTTATCGCAAGTTTATCTGAACTAGCTGTATAAAATATAAACAAAAAGAGAAAAACAATGTTTAAAGTGGTGTGTGGATATGTGTAGTATAAAACACAATTAATTTTATTAAAATTTTTAATGTAATAAATTACAAACAACCAAAATTAAAAATAAAAATAAAGTTTTTGAACAAATTATTTGAGAGTTATTTCAGTTTTTGTGCAGATGTCCAATCGAAGCATGTAGCATGTGTCGTGTAAACAGCGTGCTTCGCAATCATGATTCAAAGAGCGAAGCAAGTGCTTCATTTTGCCGTGTGAACATGCTATAACACGGATGGACAGGCGAATAGACGAACATCACTCAGTCAATTTTGCTTTGCATGCGGACTCAGAATATATATACAAACTGAGATTTACCCTTTTTTTCACCTGTGTTAAAATGTACAAAAATATAGACTTGAGTCAGGTTTTGGTCTAAATCTATTCACATAATAAATTTGCACAACATTTTCAATCGCATTATAAAAAGTAAACGTATTTATAAACCTTTAAATTTGAAAGGGAGCTTCTTAAAGTTAAGTTTTAAAGTAAGCTTTGAATTAGGACGCCAAAAAACTACTAACGATCTTTCGTACGTCAAAAGTTTTTATGAACAAAATATTTGTAATTTTGTAACGAAAAAAAGTTTAAATAACAAAATCACGAAAACCTTTTATCTTAAGAGTTATTGATACATAAAATCAGTTATCTTCTTCTTCTGGTCGGTTTATGCTTTAGAAACAAAATTTTTATGCACTTCGTAGCAAATACGCGGAGAGAAAAATAAAAATAACATAAAGCGAAGGACAGATGGCCAACGAGACATGTTTTTATCCTCAATAACACTGCACTGCAAAAAATTACTTTTTGGTTCTCCTTTAAATAAAACTACGTGGACTTTATGGCTTTGATGTGCTGAATCAAATTCATTTTCGGTTTTTCTCCATTACGCAGGGGTTTTTTTTTTGATGGGCATTTCAAAATTTTCCCTTAAAATTAATCAGCTACGCAGACATATTTCAGCTTAACTCTAGAACGACTCATCCGATTTTAATAAGCAAAACAACAAAAGATGCGTCGCAAAATTATATTGAAACTAATTCTACATATTGTTATTTTTTTATATTTTATCGTTTTGAATATTTCAAAAACTTAAGAGGGAAATCTTTTTTTTTAAGTTGAAAAATGCAATAAGAAAAAAAAATATTTTTCTATTTTGAAAAATTTTTGAGAGTTAAATATCTCGAGAATAAAATAAGGTATAAATCATGAAAACCGATAAAAAATAGGGATTTTATTCTCAGTTTACGTGTGCAGCCAACCTTACATATGGCGAAAGGAATGCGTTAGCTTAGCAGATACTTAATGGAAATTAAAGAAAAGGGTGTTTTTTGTGGTTTTTGGAACTTGGAATTTCATTCTTATTGATCAATTTTGTTTTTCTATCTGCCTTGGATTTATACATTAATTAAATATTACTCAAATTACAGCGAAAAACTACAATTGTTACAGCCAATGTAATTTTTCTGTTTAAAATAAAAAATTTTTTGTCAGTAATTTGTAATTTTTATTTCAGAAAATTGTTAAAACAAAAAATAGCTTGGTTTTATTTAAATTACATTTCTTTTTTATTTTCTTTTTATGTTACCAGTTGGAGTTTCTCGCCAAATCGAACAACGGACATCTTTGTCTTTATCTCAACGGACATTACGACACTTTTTAATGCGACACAATCTTTATGGAATTTATGTCAATAAATATTATTTTTTAATTGTTTTATTTCCCTTCCAGAAAAGTAGACAAATAATAAATAAGCAATAGTACAGTCTCATTATTTTAAATTGTTGTCTTGCCTTAAGTCAATATATTAAAAGACTAGTCGTTTGCTGGACATATTTAGTCTAAAACCAATTAAAAAAAATATATATCACAATATTTTCATTATATCCGAGTAAAGGAATTCTAATGCTCAAGGGATTAATCAATAAATTTGGCTAAAGTGGAAGAATAAAAATATTTCTTGAATTTAAATACGATAACAGACTGACCAATTGCGAGTGTTACGTTTACAGAATAAAAAAAAAAATATAATATAGAACCTTTATTTGTGTAAAAAAGTTTATCCTTTTAAAAGACATATTGTGAAACGGCAATGAAATAAATTAACCACTCAACGACGCTTGACAAAAAATGCCAAGTTGTGCAATATGATGTAACAAATTGTGATTATTTTAATCGTTTTGTTTCACATGCAAATTTTTTGTACATTAATTTTTGTTTTGTTTTCGTTATCTTTTCAAAACACATATGAAGATGTACCCAAGTTTAATTTTTATACTTTAGTTTAATTAAACAATAAAATTTTATGGAACTAATTAAAAAATTTTATTACGATTACTTTTTATGTAGGTCGACGCAATGTAGGCGCTTGTGTGTGTGTAATTGAAGGCCGATGCAGTGGTTTAAAATTTTTTATTTTACATTGGGATTACTGTGATTACAGCGATCTTAGTAAAATTTTACATCTTCTTTAATTATTGTTTTTAAGATCATTTACAAGCTTAAATCTCTCTGAATAAAAGCGAGTTTCAAGGAGGGGCCGTCAATATTCCTTACCTCGTTAGCATTTTTTTTAAAGACGTAAGGAACCTATTTATTATCTAGATGCTAAAATGTTTGACTTTACAGTACAAATTGCCTAACAATTTGCCACTTTATTAAAACATAATGAAAATTTTTAAAAACTAAAGCAAAAGTTTTGTATATTAAAAACAATAGAATAATTATCATAGAATTGAAAACAACAGAAAACTTGAAAATTCAAAACAAAATCCATATTTACGCAACAAATTGTGTTTTAAAACAAAAAATCTGACCTTTGCCAAAATATAGAAATTGGAAAAAAACATATTTATATAACCAACGATAAATTTAAGATTTACCCGCAAACCAAAATTGTGTTAAATTGAAAGTTTAGAATTTCTAAAAACTCGCACAGTCGTATTTTAAAAAATTCCAGTTATTTTTTAAGGGCTGGGCTGATTGATCCAAAAATTGCCATGAGCATAGCAGAGAAGTATTTGAGCTTAAGTTTTGACGCTGGGTGCCATCCAATTTTAAGGAGTGACGCTTTGTGTTGCAAATTTTAGTATCTTATATCTGATCATTTTTGTCCGTTTTTTTATTATGTCCCACAATACACTGTGCTGTGTTTCGCTAATTAACATCTTTATTTAAATTAAAAACTCTAACGTTAATACGACTTTGAAGAGATTTCAAAATGTATCTAGAGTTGCTTAAGCAGACTCTTTGTAGTAGAAGTAGTTCTGCTTACACGGGTGTAGTGGAATTGCAGCAAATCGTTTACAACTTTACAAATATTTTCCATGTTCTTAATAAATTATTTTATCGTGAAAATTATCGGCATTACTAAAGCAATTTTCTGATTTTTATTATTTTATCATAAGTTTTCTATTGTCACAGTTGCTATTTGTAAGCTTATTTAGGTGCCGGCCATATGCAGGCCACATCAAACGTGTATAAGAAGTGGAAGGGCAGACTCTAATTATCTACTAGCAGTGCCGACGACTACGCCTGCGTGTCATTTATAATTTTCCTGAAATTTAAATTTATAAAAATGTGTTTTAAAATATTTATTTTAGAGATCTGTAAACAGTGTTGAAAATATTCCATCTATAAAAATAAAATGTGCTGACAACTGTTTTAGTACCATTCAACCGATAAAATTGAGTGTATATATTCTGACTTCTTGTGCATAGCGAAGTCGATTCAGCGATGTTCCTCTGTCCGTCCGCGTTAATGTTGAAAACTACTTTGCCAGGGCACTAGATCAGCTAAAAAGTATTTAAATACGCCAATCAATCAGACGTAGTTTTGAAAATAAACTTTTCCGTCTTATTTTCTAAGCAGAAAAATTCAATTTCAATTTATTATTAATAATAAATTTAACGTGTACATAATTTATATTTTTTGGTTGTCACGGTTCAGTTAAAAACCCAACAATTATCTCATTAAATACGCAAACATTAAAAAGGCAAGTAAGTGTCCGTGTAGTTACAAACAAGTATTAATAATTATTTTTTTTATTTCTTATTTTATATTATTATTTTTTTTTCTGTTAACTAAATCTATAATTTAACAAACATTATTTTTTGGCAATTAATAAAATTTTTATAAATTATTGTTTACTCGTACTTTTGCTTGGTGGTTTCAAATTTATTTTTTTTTTTTTGTAAAAAAACACGTACAAACGAAAAGTAATTATTTGGTTTTTTAGTTAATATTTGGAAACATTTAATTATATTTTAGTTTACGGAATTGTGTAAATATTAATATTTACGCAAAATAAAATAAAAAAATAAAAGTCTTACAAAATTTTTCTGTGCTGATGAAGAAACAAAAGACGAAGCAATAAATTTAAAGTTTGTTTTGCTTCAAATACTTAGTTTTGTTTTTAATTTATGTTTTTAATTAATTAAGCGAATTTTATAAAATTAATTTAATATAAAAATAAAGTTGAAAGTAAAATAGAATATATTTTTACTACGATTTATTAGGCTGATTTTAATCAGACTTAAGTTCAGTTATATTTTAATTTCAAAAAATAATTTTATAAATTTGTTGTATTAATTTTCAAAGAAAACAGGACAATTTAGAAACTGATGGCTACATCCGCCATCTATTTTAGGTTCTGTAGGCTTCAAATATCATTTATTTAAAGAGTTTGTTTAAATAATTTGGGATTTATTTGCTTTTTGCTAATCTTCATATACTATTTTCTTTGTTAGATCGGATGTAGTTTTTTGTTGAGGGGTTTCAACAAGTTTCATTTAAGACTCAGACGATGCAGAGAAAAGAAAAAAAGAGAAATTAATTAATAATATTTTATAAAATAAAAAAGCCTTGTCTGTCAATAAAGCTAAGATTTAGGCATCGAAGGAATTTTTACTTTGTTTTGGAAAATACGCAATTTTTTTAATTTCCTGTTTTCTGAAGATGCTACCCAACGGTGTGGCAAAATATTAAAAAAATAAATTATATTTTTACTTTAAAACCCGACCTAGCGCTTAATAAATTAGAAAAGAGAAATAAGTTTTTATGTGCAATGCTTTTCAAAAACCACTTTTTCCTTCTGAATATTGTTAAAGGAAAGCAGTTTTAATTTTATTTAAAACTAGCTGTGCCCAAGTTTTCGTCCGCGTATCATTTCTAGTTTTCTTAAAACTCAAGTTTAAAAATAACATGTTTTTAAATATTTATTGTAATGTTCTATAGACAATGTCAAAGATTTTAATCTACAAAAATAATATGTTTTTACAACTGTTTTAGTACCATTACACCGATAAAATTGGGTGTTTTCATATTTATATTTTTAGCTTATCTGCGAAATGATATGTTTTGAAAAACAAAAAAGTATTCTATATATGAACCAAGGTTTTAAGGTAATTCCTTTCAAAATTAATTCAAATTCATCCAGCAGTTTTTTGCGTAATGCGAAAAGAAACACACAGAAAGACAAAAATTCTAAAAATAGGTGTTTTTTATTCCATTTCGATTACTATCTACACCAACACCAAAATTTTCAAAAAATATTTCACGTACAGAAATGACCGCTTCACTATTTTATTATATATATAGAAAACAGTTAACCTTCTTAAAAATAATCGATTAATTGAATCTAGAAAAAAGAAAGATAAGATAAACTGGATACCAGTATTATTAAAGAGACACCAATTTTAATATCAAATAGGACATCATTTCTTGTCCACAAATGTATAAAAGCATGTAGATATGAATGTGTACATATATATGTTTGTATATACAATTGCATTAAATATATGTATATGGAATTTCTAAACTTCTCACTGACGTGTACATAATAACAGCATACTTGAGATACGTGTTTTTATTTGTTTAAGACGTCAAAGTTTAAATTTAAATTATTTTAATTGTTAATAATAATTTTAATATTAACAACATGTTTTGACATGTTTAGCTCAAATTACATGAAACAACTTTCCTCTTTTAACATTAAGCTACTTATAATTTTGTATTAAACAATACAATTAAATGACAACTGTTTATTATATTTTTAATGATGTATTTTTTCCGAAAAAATATAATAAAAATAAATAATAATAATAATAATAATAATAATAATAATAATAATAATAATAATAATAATAATATCAATAATAATAATAACAATAATTATATACAGACGAAAGTTTTTTTTTATAAAAACTGGTATTTCAATATTTGGTCAGTAATTATTGAGGGGCAAAGAAGAATATAAAGGTGCTCCTCCCACAAAGCAAGTATGGAGACATCTCTCTCTCTCTCTCTCTCATTGTTTCTATGCGAATGCAAAAACAAGCCGCGATAATCTTTTGAAGTCGAAATGTTTTCAGTGGATATAAAAATAAAATTTGAAATCGATAAGTGTATAACACAAAATATCACCACAGGAAAATATGCAACATCTCACAATTTCTAAACAAGACAGAATAAGCAACGACGAACAACAACATATTTCAGTTGACCACATTAAACAAAATAAAGAAGTTATTAAAGAAACATACTAAACCCTTAAGGCCTTGTTAAAGCGATGAATACCATCGTCATATTATTGCTCACATACACACATTAAGTATTATCTCGTGGTCGAACACAAATGTCATCACTCAAAATCATCAGTGGAAAGGATAAATGTGCCAAGAAACTAGTCCAGAGCAATTTTGCGGTGCCATCAAGACCAGCTGGGAATGTGTACCTATAATTTATATATATATATTATTCTAACAGTGCCCACGACTTCGTCTTCGCATCATGTCAAATTTTCTTAAAACTAAATTTTTAAAAAAGAATAGAAAAAAATAAACGTGTTTTTAAACATTTGTTGTAGAGTTCTTAAAAAGTGCTAAAATTTTCCATCTACAAAAATAAAAATTTTCCATCTACGAAATGACATATTTTTATGAAGAAAAAATCCGTCTAGCAGTTTTTACGTGATGCGGACATAGACAGACAAAGAAATATTCCAAAAATAGACCAACATCAAAATGTTAAAAAATATTTCATGTATAGAATGTTTATTTATGTATAATAATCTCTTTGTAGGTTTTCTTTTTTGTTTGTGCGTCAATCACGCTAAACAGCTGAACCGTTATTAATAAATTTAAAATACAGCACTTGTCCTGATGATGCAATAGGGTATTTATATTTTTAACTAGCCCACCAGAAGGGGAAAAAAGAACAAAACTTTAAAGCGTCTGCAAAGATTTAAGCAAAGAGTCGACTAATTGATTTTAATAAAATTTGAAATAGAGATAGATCCTCATCTATATTTATCAGTTGCAAGAGCTAGGATCTAGGTAAGAAAAAAAAGAAAAAAGGGAAAAAATGGGCGTTTATGCCTTCAACAGCAGTAGTTGTTTTGGGCATAGCAGCCACTTTTCAGCATCTAATATAACTGCTATGAACTGGGTGCTGCGAAATTAGTTTTTATTAAATAAGATTGCCTATTTGGGTAAAATTTGTTCGATTAAAAAAAACCGTTAAAGTTAAATGATTAAAGTTAAATGTGTTTCAAAATTGTTCATTCTAAAAAGCTAACTATTCAAAGACCCGAAACGGTAGTCAGATATCTAAATCAAAGTCTCTTTATTAAATAAAATATCGATACATATATAAATTAATTATTTTTATACTTTAATTACACGATATTTAAGGATCTGTTTTTTCGATATTATCAGAGAAAATGTATGTAACTGTAATTCCTCTAGATGAAAAACAAAAATATGGCATTATTCGCACACTAAAACACTTGGTACTTTAGAACCGAAAATTTTACTACCTGCGGTAAAAAAAACAGCCCTCATTTTATACAAAGGCGAATTGAACAGGTGACAGCATTAATCATAATCATGCGGTCAACATATGTTTTAGTTAGCTTTTATGTTTATTTTGTAAAATCTTTTCGAGCTGCCTTAAACGTCTGGCAATATGTGTGTATGTATTTGTGAAAAATAAGACAGCCACTAAAAATAAATTGAAATACAAACACACACATTGCTAGACGTATTTGACAGCTCAACAAAAACAAGCTTTAAAAAAACAAAATACACGTAAAAGCTAATACAGTCACCTGTTGTCAATTTGCCTTATTTTATGCCTTTAAATTTTGTCTTGAAATATTATTTAGGTGAGTGAAAGCAAATTGTGTGACTTACTAAATTATTTATAATAAACTCAAAAAAGCTAATATTGGGTGAAAAGGAATTAAAAAAAAAAATTTAGTACTATAAATGACGTCACATGACATCGGCTCTAAATGGAAAAGAGATAGTCTCGGGGGAATTTTGGGGAAGTTTCTGGACCCAGTTTCTTTTGGGCCACGGATACTTCCGAAAGTGTCTGCACTGCGCGGGGAAGGTGCTTGACCCTGGCTACATCTACTGCGAAACGCCCAATAATGACGATGAACACACGTTCTTCAACTGAATCAGATGGCGGGACTGAGAGAGAGACATCTTGAAGGAGCAGATTGGTGAATTTACTCCCACCAACATAGTTGTCAATATGCTCGAATGTGAAAATGGCTGGATCGCTGTAAGAAGGTACTTCGAGTGCATTCTTCGGAATAAGAAGAGAAACCTCGATGCAAAACAGCGCGAATCCCCTCAACGGAGACATAAGAAAACGAGCTAACAGCATGATGCTGGCTACAAGTATTTAGGTCTCTGACGTTGGAGAGTAAAAAATTATCCTTTTTTAGGACGTAGTTTTGAGCCCTTTGCGAAGTAATGCAGAATACAGTTCTGAGAAAGGGAAAAGAAGGAGTGCTTGTTTTAGTGGAAATAACACTACATAACGCAGCTGAGGATGGTCACTGTCAGTATGAAAGCGTGTTTAATCCTACCTCGCCCAACTAAAAAAATAATAACAATAAACGTAATAATAATGTTAATAATTGAAATCACCTTTTAATGTTCCATACGGAAAAATATCAATTTTTTTTGTTGCTTTAAATTCTATTATGTCAACAATTGATTTATCTTTCTGTAAAATATTTCGTAACAAAAAAGCTTTTGTGCCCTTTCCTTCAACATACTCAAAAGTAGCTTAGTATTTCAATTTTACGCACACACAGTCGCAATAATGTAATATTTACCTGTCAATATCAAGTTTGTTTGATGAAGGTCTTTTGATGTGTGTCAAATCAAATTCACAACAAAAATAATTTTGTATTGTCTCTTGTTTGTTGATGTGCACAGTTTTTAGTTGAGTTTGCAGACCTCATTTCCCTGTGATAAAGATAACAATCAATTATTAACTTCCTTTGGATGTTACTCATAACCAAACAACTAAAATATTTAATTAACTAAATGTGATGAACTTAATCATGAACAATAGAAATTAAACTTTTCTCCTTTATAACAACATACAATGCAATTCATATTAAATACATTTTTATTAAAAAGAAAAGCATTTTTTACAAAACCATCAAATTAATGAAATTTTTCAACTCAAGTTTATAAAAAAAACTTTAACGTTTTTCACTTTACAATTTTTCCAAATTAACTCATCTTGTGATTAACTAACAAGCTGTTTGTCTATTGAAATAAATCCTAAAACAAAAGATTACCATCCATGAAATGAACAAATGAAAAGCATGAATAGTGCATGCATTAACAAAAAAGTTCTTGTTATAGATTTTAATCAATAACAACTGCGTGTCTACACATCAGCCAGAGGAATTACCAAAATTACAGCAGGTGTTAAAGTGTTGGTTTTGTTGTGGCTTTTTTCTATTCGATTCGGTACATGTGTTTTTGTTTTTTGTTTGTGTAACATTTATCAGCAAATACTTTTGTCAAACTTTGGATGTAAATGGTTTGTTCATTTGATACAAAGTGAAATATTCAAAAATTTTAAAATTGAGGCAAAGATGTAATTTAAAAGTTGAAACATAAATTCATATTCGTTAGAGAACGGCAAATTGATAACAGATTATTTTTCAACTCGGCTTAAATCGTAATTCTCTCTTGCTGTAGCTGCGCTGCCTAAAACAAATTAAGAAATCAGACTATATACGTCCCTATTGCAACACCTTTTAGTTTTCAATAACTATTATTGAACTTGCCCTCATTAATACCATAAAGTACTACATACCACATATAATTTTTGCCTAGGAAGTTCTGAAGGGTAAGGTCTCTTTAATAAACTACTAAGACAATACAACACCAAAAACAAGAAGAAAGAAGATAAAGAGACAAGTGATACAACACTGTAAGTTGCCAAAACGTAAGCAATTTTGGCCTACTAGAAAGGAAGCTGGGCAGAAGGATTTATATCCATCTGTTGGGGATGGATATACATCCCTCACATAATCTTTGTTCTTTTCAGGCAGAAGCAGCTGCAGAGAAGTCTGCATTGTACGCGGGAGAGGAAGTGAAAATAGAATAACATCAGCAAGAAAACATTAAATAGAGAAATTTGTCGTTTGATACAACTCAACTACAAGCAAGAGCATGAAGCCAAAGTGGTGACAGCCGTGTGAGTAGTAGTGAAGTTAGGCAACGTTTATACCAACCTTAGAGAGGAGTTACTAAGGCAGAGAAATGAAGATTTATATCAGGCTTATACCCTTAGAGGTTTATACCCAGAAGTTGAAGGGCCTGATTTACAACATGAAGGTAGGGACCGAATAATCATCCAGGAAATAAAAGAGGTGGGAGTTCAGAGTTGGTAAGACTGCGACCAGTCTCATCAGAAATTCTTGCTCTTGGTTTAAGAAAATTGTAAGCAACGTGTTCTAAGCAAATAACAAAATAAGTAAAAGTAGAATAAATCCAAATCAAGTCAAGAAATTGCAAATGGTTGTTTTATTATGTAGAGATCCGTGGGCAGCTGAGTTGATCCTTACAACACGACATAACATTTTTACTTATATATGACCAAAAATATAAAGATTAACTAACCTTTCTTTAGAAAGAAGGTTTACAGACAACAGCACGTTACGAAAAAATCTCAAGACATCAACAGAAACAACCGATAAATTTAGTACCAGCGGAGTATTGTTGCACCTGCATACATAGAACAAACTAAACGAAAATGAAAAACTGGGCTTGCAGAACACATACAATCATACAAACGGAGAAGATAAGACTCCAACTTCGCAATACAAGTTAAAACACATGGACAGGAGCCCAGGGAAAACGATGAATGTATGACACTTATACATTAAAAAAAGCACGAAGACTAGACATTCTTGAAAATATGGAAATATACAAAACACTAACTTTTAACGGAGATATTATTAACAAACAGGTAAATGCAAGCTTAGACACAATTTTTACACTACTAAAATTTTTAAAATGCTTTTACAAGTGAAAAACATTCACAACAATTACCTATCCGGTAATAAAAGACGGAAATGTTAAAATGATACGCCTCCAATAAACACAACAGATATTAAGAATTCTTCCTTTTTAAATAGACACTATTCTAATGGAAAAATTCCTTGAACTTACTACTATTTTTACAAGAAATACCTAACACTATCTCTCCAGTACTAATCAAAATGCGGCTTGAAAATTATGTTCTTGCAGAACAAATCTAATTAACTAAATGATAAAAAGTCTCTATGAGGACACTCTTTAATTTTTATCTTTAATAATTTTTTGCCATTACAGATATAATAATATATCTTTTGATAAATTTTATTTTTCTATTACTACGGTTCTAAAGATAGAGGCCTGTGATAGACAGACAGATATTAGAGTAAAAATTATAGGGTTATATTTTGATTCTTTCGGTGGTTACAGGTTGACAACTCTTAACTCGCAAAAAATCGATTTGGCCTATTTTTTATTTTTTTAACGAAAAATAATTTCAATAGCTTTGTTTTCTTTTACATCATCCTACAATAAATATCTTCTACTAATTTTTTTTTATTTTCTTCTAACACGGTTTGACAGCAAAGTAATAACGGTTTTTGGTTTTTCTTCAGAAAAGCACAAAAAACATGTCAAGAGTTGTCAACTTGTAACCACGACATGTTGAGTTTCTGTGGTAATTGTTCTAGTAGAGATGTATATTTTTAGAAATACAGAAGATCAGGAAGTCATAAGTTTATCTCCCATCCACACCCTGATTGTCGATGTATACCGAAACATCGTTCATATGTTTTTTGGCTTTCGTTGTAGACGCTGCTGTAGTGCATATCGTGTTTAAAATTTATTAAAAGAGTATGCTATATTTCTTAAATCACTTACTTATAGGCAAACTCTTTCATTTATAAATTAGGTTTTATATTATCTTTTGCTACAAAAGGCTTACGCGTAAACTAACTTAATTAAAACCTGAACTACTTGACAATTGGACTTAAAAACATTTGTAAAAAATATGTGTGTTGTATGGGGACACCCTTTAGTGTTCAAATTTTTAAATTTAGTTTTCAAAGGCAGTTCTGAAGTAGGAAATATATAAGAAATATATAAGAAATACAGACAATCGATAACCATTTAGTTATTTTTGAAGTCATTTGAAAATTAAAACAGTTGTTCAAACTTCCCATCTGTTAAAGAAATGCTGAGTTGTTTTGTATACTTGGTTATTAAGAATTGAAGCCTTAGCTAATCGACCATTTTGTAATGGACTGTAATACGTACAAATCATTGCTATGTGACTTTTTGTTTTACCATTTAATATCAAATTTAGCTAATCTGCAGAAAAAAATGTTTTCTTCCATAAACAAAGCAAAATGAAAGCAAGAGAGATCCAAATGACAATAATCTGTATGTTTTGTATCCCTTTAAAGTATGTTTCCAGTTACCTCTTTTTTAATAGTGCATGACCTTGAGGGAATGAATTTTAAAGAATCGGAATGCATACCTTATGGTATGTTTGTAAGGAGATGTTTCGGTAATACTTTATTATTTTAACTAAAATGATTCTGGAAATGTGCCAAAACCTGCTGTATCGCGGATATTTATTACACCATCTCTTAATTTAAATATTGTATTGTATCACGCAAAGAAAAAATATGGTTGTAATATGGTAACAATAGCCAGTTAATGCTCTCTGTAACAATGTATAATTGCGGCGAAAAAATAGTTGTTTTCAACAATACTTTAGTCACATCAAACATTTTTATGTTTACCTTTATCATAATATGATTACAACAACATGGTTGGTTTTAACTAAACAAAATTCGACCCACAACCAAAATTTTATAACTTTTAAAAATTATATGATATATTTAACCATTATTGACCTTAGTATGATTAAAGGCAAACATAATTTATATTCTGTCTTCGAATCTGACAGAATGCTTTTCTAGTTTAGTAATTAACTTTAGCTGTCGGTACACGTGAAAACATCTAATATTACAAACAACGGCTATGTCGAAGCTTATATACCCTTCACCATTTATCTAAATCTAGTTTAGAGAAGTAACTCCAAACAAAAAAGCAAATATAGAGGTAAAGGAGAATTAAAAGTAAAAAAAAAATACACAAAAATTTTATAATTTCTTAATATTACTTAATACTTAAAACATATATTGAAGGTAGATCCTTTTATGTAAGCATTAACGAAAATTATTCGAGTTTTGGGAGCATTAATGCCGGTATTCCACAAGGTAGTGTTCTGGGACCAGTTTTGTATACCATATTTACCGCTGATATGCCAACAATTGATAATATAACCACTGCTACGTATGCAGACGATACTGCACTTTTAGCTTCAAATGAATCGCCCGTCATAGCTTCTGAGTGGCTGCAAAATCAATTAAATCTTCTTCAAGAGTGGCTTTAAAAATGGAATATAAAGTTAATAATGCAAAGTCTGTCCACGTAACATTTACCTTAAGAAAAAATGATTGCTCACCAGTTTATTTAAATGGCGCATTTATTTCAAGCAACAATTCTGTTAAATATCTCGGCCTTCATATTGATCGGAGACTTACCTGGCAAGAGCATGTCAAAATGAAACGTAAGCAACTTAACATAAAAACAAGAAAAATGTTTTGGCTTTTATGTCCAAGGTCTAGCTTAAGCTTAGAAAACAAGACTCTTTTATACAAAGCAATTCTTAAACCGATATGGACATACGGTATCCAACTTTGGAGAACTACAAGTAATTCCAATGTTGAGATATTACAAAGATACCAGTCAAAAACCCTCAGGCTAATAACAAATGCGCCTTGGTATATCAACAACAAAAATATACACAGAGATCTTGGAATCTTAATGGTCAAAGATGAGATTAATAACTACAGCGAACGATACCTAAATAGACTCAGTAATCATTGCAATGTGTTAGCAAAAAATCTGTTAAATGATAGCGATGAAATTCAGAGACTTAAAAGGTTACACGTACTTGACCTACCCTTTACGAAATATAAAAATTGTTAACTTGTTACATTGAATTTATACTTTGTTTATACTTTTTTGATTTTTTTTTTTTTGAGTTTAATAGAAGCTCAATATATGTAACTTTAAAGTTATGAAATTTGCTTATTATTTTAAAATTGTAAAATAGATTGCAAATAAAATAAAATAAAAAAAAATTTTCTTAATGTATTAAGCATTTTTAACAAATGTTAGTATTTTCTTAAAGACCTCTTCAAAAGCTTTAAAATGATATTCAAATTGATGTTTTAAAAATTTTGAAAATTCTAGAGGCCCGTAATATGAAAAATTTTGGCGAGCGCAAATTTTTTCACTTGATGTTTTTTTCTTGTTATTTTTTAATTTTCTTTCGACCCATATGTTTGTTTTTTTTTTCTTTTTGGAGTTACTTCATTCTTCCCAATGACATGAAAAAAAAATAGAGGTAGGTGTGGTGTTTTGCCCGCTGTCTCGAAGGATATGGACTGATCTTGCTAATTTCCAGTAGCACCTCTTTCGACACTTTTTTTAATCGATTGGCGTATTTAATTTTTTTTCTAGCTGATCTAGTGCCTTTGGCAAACTTGATTTCAAAATTAACACGAGTGCACATACGGACTTTTGGTGCCTGGGTAAAATAGTTTTCGAAACGAAAACGGATGGGCAGACTGACGATGTATGTAGAAGTATTTGGAATTACAAAAGAATGTCAAACTTTTATAACTCTAGTGAAGGGTTCTTTCTATTTGCTTTAAGGAAAACTTTTTTAACATTTTTATAAAGATAAAAAAAACTAGCAAACAAATAAGTATTTTTCTAGCAAAGAATTCTTAAAAAGGTAAAACTTTTATTTATTTATATTTTTTTGCAAATAATAAAATAAAAAGAAGATAAAGGCATTTCAAAGTGAATAACAGACATCGTGACAGCTTAACGACTCCTGCTAAAGATGTTTTAAATCAACGACGCCCTTCCACAACAAACGAAAACATACAAATGTTCATCTTTTAATGCAATTGCACAGCCATTCGTAAACATAAATTTGTAAGTGGGAGCCATTTATCAAATTCTGTGATTTATTTTATCAATTGTTGCCTTAAAACAGAAATAACCAACTGAACAAGCAGTCAGGCAGCAGCAAGCCAGCCTGTCAGACATTCAACTCCCAGTTAGATAAAAATGTGGTTTGCCCTTTTATTAAGAGTGTGGTCGTAGGTTAGAAAGTAAGTAGTTTGATTAGTATATTTTTGGTTATCCATTCATTTGTATCCTTCTTAAATAATTTCTTTGCTTGTTAGTGTGTTTGTACTTAAAAGTAGGTGAATTATTTGTTGTCTTATAAATTTTAGATAAATTGTTGTAGATGTTGTTAATGATGTTCTTGCTATTTATCTACTGTAAGCATAATGTTATTGTTGTAATTGTTGTTGTGATTGATGATTTTGTTTTTTTTTTCATAGAATATTGCCAAACAGAAAATGTATAACATTTGTTAGTTGTTGTTTTTATTGTTGCTGATTCTTGTATAAAAAATGGTTGATTATTTTACTTGAGCTGCACCAACACCATGAAGTAAGTGACAACTGCACCAAGAACCTGAAAATAGGACAATGAAAAAACATGTAAACAACAATATCTAAGCAAATATTTTATCATTATATTTGTATGTATGTATGTATGTGTATGATAAAGTAGGTGACTGTTTAAATGCGTATATATTTTTCAGTATGTTTTATAACAAATAGAATTTGCCAAGTTAATGTTGTTATAACAATGAAATATTATTAAAAAGTTTTTGTTTTGTTTTTAACAGAATTTTAAAAATATTTTTCAGGAAAAATAAATTTCCTTTTATATTACAACGAGTACAGACAGTGGTTTAAATGATTTGATAAACTTTCGTAGAAAATGAAATTTAAAAGAATTAATAATTATCCATTAAATGAGTCAAGGCAAATTCAGGGGTCCCGCAAGTTTTCGGCGTTTTCCTTACCCTATTTTTTAATAACCTTCTACGTCAGCCTTCCAACCCTATTTATTCTTTCGCAGATGACAGTAGCATATGCCATTTATTTTCGTTTCGCAATATACCAAGCCTTCAGGAAATTAAGGCTATAAGAAAGCACATGGACGATACCCTTTATCGCGACCTTTTGGGTAACCTGCGAATGGGGCCTTGCGAGCAGGGTTCAGTTTAACCCTTGTAAAACCCAGCGCTGTGTGCTTTCGCACAGATGTACAGCTGAGTGTGGTACCTGATCTGTAATTATGGGTGACATAGATATTAAGGAATCAGAAGATCTCGATGTTCTTGGCATGAAAGTTCAATGCGATTATCGTTGAAACAACATATTTTTCATGTCGCAAAAAAAGCATTCAAGTGCCTATGCTTCCTGAAACAGTGTATGAAATACTTTACCCCATCTGATCTCCTTGCTATCTATGTCACCTTTATCAGACCGAAAATGGAATGCAACTCTCTTGCATGGGCCGGTGCTCCTAAGTCTATTTTAGAGTTACTCGACTGCGTGCAGGAGAGAGCGGAGAAGCTTATCGGTGACACAAGGGTATCCAGCGCTATTAATTGACTGGTGCATCGACGTAATGTGGGGTGTGTTTCACTGTCTTATCATCACTACGCTTTTATGAAATCAGGGAACTTGTTCCTGAAAACCGTAGTTTCGTACGCGCAACGTGCTCTGCGTCAAGAGCATACTCCTTTGTGGTCGATGGGTCAGTGCCGAACACTTCTTATTTTAGATGTTAGGCGTAGTTTCTGGTACGCAGCGAAGGGAGCGCCATGTTAAAATTGTCATAAAGGTCGGTAAAGGAATCTATCTCTACCGACTCTCGGCGAATGTTATTCAAAACTCCCTTTTTAAAGATGTCTTCATGTGACATATTGTAATATTGTCGGATACTGTCTTTATACCCGCAAAAATCTGTTGCAACATTTCTTAGAGGAGGGCATATTAGGAGGTAATCCGGAAGCCCTCTCTGATAGTATCCCGAAAGAAATTGCCTTGTCAGCATTCTGTTACGTTTCCTGTGCAGTCAATAAGGTTTTTTTGTCCTTGCCGCTAGTAAATCAAGAATCTATTTCTGGTATTCGTTTATTTGGGTTGCCTACGATGCGAATTGACAAAGACTGTGAAACGTTACTTTAGATATTTTAGAGTGCTTTAACGTCGAAATTTGTGCATCGTCGACAGTTACAATAAATTTCAGGTAGTAAATGCCTTAAACTCTTCGTGCCGAAGAAGCTCTTCAAGGCTTCACTAAGTCAAACGTAGAGAATTAGTTGAACAGCGTCAGGAGCTGGCTGGAGCTTAGACATGTATAAACTAAATATGATTGGTGAAAGAATTTTATTTTGTGGTACTTCTTATTTATATCTACTTGATCTCCACTTTCTATTTTTAAGCTCTAAGAAGGATTATTATTCTCACATGTATTTTGTTACCTACTATTCCATGACAATCGTTTCTATACAATTGGATTTCAACGCCAAGAACCAAGACCTAACAACTCACAGTACCAACAAAACGTAAGTTGCAGTTGACAAGGAAATTTCTGTCTATAAGGAGAAAAAAAGTCTCTAAATTTGTTGAATATATATTCCTCTTTTGTGTCAACGCTCTTACTTCGCCCCAAATTTTATCCATTCTGTCTATTTCTACATCGATTGACTTTCTCCACGTAAGAGCAGGGCGTTTTCTTCTTTGACTTCATTCTGGGTTCTAGTCTAAGGCATTCTTGACTTTTAGTTGGCAAAAATTGCAAACTTCGTGCGCTAAGGCAGTCATGAAGAATTCCAAATGGTTTACAAACGATTGAAAGTTTGTCGCTCTTTCTAAACACGGTTATCAATCGACCCGCCAGTTTAGGAAATTATGCTCCCGAAATAGCAAAACTAACAAACATCTTTTACTTTCAAATTAGTTTTCACTTAGTTAGATCCAATAACAATTTAGACCGGTGGGATCTCGAATATTGTTCTTTTGCAAGGCGTTGTTTCCTGTCTTTCCTAGAACCTGTTGTCGATGATATTTTCTAATGTCTTACTTTTCCTAAGTAGCTGAGGTAGCTTCCGAACAGCCCTACATTGTGTGAAGCTCCACATAACCTTCTCTCTTATATAACTTCTCTAAAACTCATCATTAATAATCAATTTTTTTGTAATCATTTCCCGAATCGCAAGAAGTCTTGGAAGGTTTTTAAAGTCGCTTAAATAGTATAAAGGATGACTATTCCTTTTGTAATGGTATAATTCTCGTTCCATATAATTTCGAGCAAATACCCTAAATTACAAAAACCATATTATGGTTTAATTTTATAAAAGTTATTCAACTGAAAATTTTGTTACTTTCGCTTTATGAAGGAAACTCGCTTAATGAAAAGACCCCAGGGTTGCGTTTTCTTTCGTTTTTTTCTCAGCACTCGAAGTTTAATCAATACAAGTTTTATGTTTTGATCTGAAAGTAATATGTATGTCCTTGATTGTTATCGATATTCCCAAAGTGACTCCCACATTTTCGTTAAAAGCTACTGTGTATTCTGCATACAGGTATCATCCAATTGCACATACACACATTTTCATTAATGTCAACTTGGATGTTGTGTAGGTTGGTTATTTGTATCAATGTTTATTCACATGTCTTGTAATTCTTCTGTGCTAAAGTAAAGAAACTTTTAGAATAAAATAAATGTAACATACCGAGGCAAATAAATCCAACGAGACTATAAAGAATTTTGCACCTGAAATGAACATGGATTTCTGGCATTGTTGACAAACAATTTGCACAAAAGTTTTTGCTTCTTCAGAACCATCATACCATTGGCAGGAGTATGCTGCCTCCATAACAGACGAACTCTGGCGCGAATAGAATTAAAATAGAGAAAAATAGAAAATAGTGAAATATTAAATAGAAATAAAATATAAAGTTTTTAAAACTCTTGCAATAAAAATAAAATTCTTTTAAACAAACTAAAATAGCAGACCATACAAAAACACATTCATAAATAACATAACAGCACCATCACCATTACCACAAAAATTCATGAATGTAGTCATACATACACACGAGTAAACGTGCTCACTTTCATAGCCCGTCATATAACAAAAGCACTTTAGTGCTTTTCCGGCTTTCAAATTTCCTATGAGTGAATGTGCTGTTTTTCTATTATTCTATTTTTACAATTTTTCATGGTCGTTGTTGTGTATGTGTGTGTGTGTGTTTGTGTGCTTAAGTTTGTGTATTGGCGATCACAAACAAAAGGCTATGAAACATGTAGAGACAGCAACAAAAAGTCATTGAAAAAATGTATTTTAGCTGTTCTTTGAACGGAAATTCTTCAGAGTGTTTTTTTGTTTGTCTGCCTGACTTTAGTTTTCTTTTTCTGCTTTTTAGTTTCCTTATTACAGTTACAAAGGAAAAAAGTACATCGAAATAAAAATAAAAGAGAAAACATACTTTAAAGTCACATGCAATTTAAACTGAATTC
The DNA here is from genome assembly GCA_937654795.1 of Cistogaster globosa. Classification (NCBI taxonomy): domain Eukaryota; kingdom Metazoa; phylum Arthropoda; class Insecta; order Diptera; family Tachinidae; genus Cistogaster; species Cistogaster globosa. The sequence goes on from OW569403.1 coordinate 126,182,834, forward strand.
ACTTGAATTCTTTGTTTATTATTTATTTGTAGATAAAGACCTCCTTTGTTCGATAATATTTTGCCAACAAGAAAATATTTTTTACTTATTTTTCAATAAGTAACTTTTCATAAAATAAAATGTTAGAATGTTGGAAAAGATTTTTATGAAAAGATAAAAAAAGATATATTTCAAATAACATTTTTATTGGAAAACTTAGTTGGAATAAAAAAGAAAATATTTGATCAGCAAATAGTTTCTAAGCAGGCGCGTTACCTGCTTGATTGATAAGTGGAATCTTGAGCACAAGCAATTTTTTTGTTATGATGCTTCAGGCTTTTTTAAATTGTAGTTTTAAAACCGGAGCCTTAAGTAAAAAAAACGAAAAAAAATAGTTTTTTAGTCAAATCTTACTGGAGCTTCAGAGAGGAAAATTTCACCATAAGTGTGTTAGATGTTTCTGGTTAACAAGGGATTGCCAGTTCGAATCTTTGCCAAGTTACAAAATACGAAAAAGAAAAAAAATAGTAATAAAAAAACAATAACTTTTCATTTAAAAAGCTTTTTTTAATATGAGGAAATAAGCAACGTAGAAACGTGTACTTGGCTCAGCGCTTGAGTAGGTAAGATTATTATTATCCTGCCTTAATAATTTGTTTACCTAAAGCGATTATTTTCAAAGAAGAGAAAGGTGGTGGTGTCCTGCTGTTTACTCTGCCTAGCGAAATTCACAAGACTGTGTTTGTGTGGTATTTTCGTGGTATCCTGCAGGAGCAATCCACTATTTAAGCATTCTGAGGAAAAGTTAAGTAGGGAAAATTGGTGATAACTTTTGTTTCCTCTGCTTAACAAAATTAACGAGACTGTATTAGTGTGGTATTCTCGTGGTAATCTCCAGGTTCCCACTTATAATTTTGTGCTGTGAAAGCATTGCAGAGGACGAAGTTGGCGAAGTGTTCTCTTGGTATCCTACAGGGTCACTTTACTATTAAAGCACTCTGAGGAAAAGCTGCTTATACCAGATCGCATTAATACTGTGTTTTCGTGGTAACCTGCAGATACGTGGTAGTTATCCAAATTACTCGAAAGATAACTAAAATAGGAGTTGTGTGTAGAATCCAGCGTTGCCAACGAGTAGGGCGTGTGCGGTTTAATTTACACACGTAATAAAGGGAAAGTAAAGAGCAGTGCGAAATTTATTTGTTTTGTGTTTTCTTTCAATACGGCAAATACTCGTAGAAAATAAATTTTCCGTGACAGAACTTTCGGACAATGGTAAGTTTTATCCCAATATCACAACAACAACATATTAATAATTAATAACTTCAACAAGTGCGAGCTTGGACCACACATGAAGGGATCTATAATATGAACAGGTCACCTTTTATTTGTGTTAATTTTTCTTCTTTTTTGCTGACAGTTTAAGGTCTCTGCCTGTAAGGGGTCAAAGATAAGATTTTGTGAATCAAATTGCCGTCTTGTATGAAAACATCTTTTAATTTTTATATTTATTGTTCACTAACGGAACACCCTTTATATTTTGGCATTGTTTTGAATTTTTTATACTTTTCCTTATAGCGGGCATAAAAATATTTAAACTTAAAATGCCTGCCAACTGCGCCTCAGAAATATCCACATGCATGTGAAAATCACGTTATCATTAGGACACTCTTTAAGTTGCAGTGTTTTTTAATGTAACTATAATTTATACAAGTGAGCCTGCCTAATTAAAAAAAATTATAAAATTTTTATTAATATCACGCCACATTCGGCACACCCTTTTTTTTGTGGTACTATTTTCTTCTAGCAGCTGTTGTAATATACCTTCAGAGAGTGTAGCTATTACGGTTCCAGAGATAGAAGCCTTTAACAGACGGACAGACCACAAGCAAAAATTGCTGCGAAAATAATAGGGATTAAGTTTTTACCCTTTGGGTACGGAGCCACATTCTTACATCTTAGGACTTTTGCAATGCTAAAAACCAATGCAGATTTTAAACAGTGAATGTTTGCAATTACAGTTAAAGCGATTAATAACCTGCCCTTCAAAAATTTTAGGGCGGAAGCGCCGTCATAAAAAGTTTAAACAGTGACTTTACATTGGGCACAAAATTATTAAAATAATATAAACAAAATAATCTGTACTTTTTAAAATTAGTAAATAAATTATTTTAGTAATTTAACGGATAAATAACTTAATTCGGCTTAAGTTCATGTAGATTATAATTTTAAATAAAAACAAATTTTTTTACAAATTTTAAAGAAAAGAATATTTAGGCATTGTAAGCATCATCAGCTAATTTAATAAATTAGAATAAGAGGTATTTTTATAATCAATAACTATGTACTAATTTTGTTATAAAGCGTCACATATATTATATGTTGTTGCTTTCTGTCAACCGTCGGTTTAGCAGCAAATGCAGTTTTAATTTTTTACTTTATTACGAGGGCTGCTATATATATTTCTGGCCTGGCAACACTGAGTGCTGCCAAGTGCAATCTGACATTTCCATTCGAAAATTTGTAATTTTTAAGCATAATCGTACTCAAAACGTTTTGACGTACGACCATTATTTGTGTTGTTTACAGTGACTTGAAAAAATTAATATAGAAAAAAATGGAATTAACCCGTGAACATTTTCGTGCCATCATTTTTCACAACTTTCGACGTGGATTATCAAGACAAGAGTGCATTGATGAACTTAAATCTTTGTATGGCGATGAAGCACCATCCTATAGCACTGTGAAAAATTGGTAAAGTAAATTTAATCGTGGCCGAAGCTCGCTCAAAGACGAATTCCGTGAAGGTCGTTTAAAAACGGCTGTTGTGCCAGAGAACATTGATGCCGTGCGTGAACTCATAATGCAAGATCGACATGCGACATACCGAGAGATAGATACATCCTTGGACATTTTTTCCACCAGCATACATTCGATACTGCATGAACACCTGGCCGTAAAAAAGGTTTGTTCTCGTTGGATCCCGCACAATTTGAAAGTCGCTCAAACAAAGGCTCTTGTCGATTAGTGCAAAGAAATGTTGCAAAAATACGATTGCGGTGCTTCAAAAGACGTTTATAAGATCGTCACAGGTGACGAATTATGGATCTATGCGTATGGGCCCGAAACGAAGCAACGATCGACCGTGTGGGTCTTCAAAGACGAGCAAAATTCAACGAAAGTTGTTTGTGGAAGAAGCACTTCGAAGCAAATGGTCGCCTGTTTCTTCGGCAAAACTGGTCATGTGGCGACTGTTCCGCTTGAGCAACATAGGACGGTCACTTTTGAGTGGTACTCTACAATTTGTTTGCCTAAAGTCATCGGAGAAGTTCGTAAAACCAACAAGAGAAGAAGGATCATTGTTCACCATGACAATGCGAGCTCTCACACATCGGCTCAAACCTGAGCATTTTTGACCGGCCAAAACGTCGAATTAATGGGTCATCCGCCGTACAGCCCTGACCTAGCACCTAATGACTTCTTCTTGTTTAGAGGTGTCTCGTTCGGAGTGGAAAAAGTGCTTCGACAACTGGTTTGAGCGCATGCAAAAGTGTATAAATCATGCTGGAGAATACTTTGAAAAACAATAAAACCATTTTTGATTATAAATATTTGCATTTTCACTATTAGGCCAGAAATATATAGAGCAGCCCTCGTATATAGTAGAAATTATAATCGTAAATATAATTCCAATAAATATTAAAACTTTTTATAGCTTCTTGTTTAGTAGAAAAACTTCAACTTTCAAAAGTGAAAGGCGACTATTTTATTTGAAAAACATATCCAGCTGTGTAAAAACAAATAAAGTTGTAAACAAAAGATTGATATCGTAAAGGAATTAATTTTCTTAAAAAGAAATTCTAAATGAAACAAATTAAACAAAAACTAAGCAACAAAAGTTTGACGCAAACAAAAAAAAAATAGTTCTTCGAGTATTTGTAAAAAAAAAAATAAAATAAAATAAAAAATATCACTTGCTACAATAAATTTTCTGTATGACCTTTCTTAAACAAAAGTGCTATAATCGGCTATTCAGAATATTATATACCCTTCATCATACATTCATAACCACATGAAAATAAAAATCGGCATAAGAGATGCTTTTTTTTTAAGTTTTTCTGTTCAAAAAAAGTGTCGAAACTTTTGAAGTTTTCTCTAGGGTTGTTGTTTTAACTAACAAAATGAAAAGGTTGCTGTGTTAGATCCTAAATACTTGTGGTAAATAATTATTAAATACCACCTGCAAGAATACAAACGACGGTTGAAAAATAGATATGAGAAAATTAGAAGCCTCAAAGGATATGAACCGATCTTGCTGATTTTCAATAGCAAAATTGTTGAAACTATGTCTGATCGGTTGGGGTATTTAAATTTTTTCGTGATTATCTAGTGCCTTGGCAAAGTTGATTTCAATATTAATATGGATCGACTTCGCTATGCATAAACCATTAGAATTTATAAACTTTATGGAGTCGGAAATGGATACTGTAGAAACTACAAACGGAATGACAAAATAAGATATACGTTTTTCTACTTTTTGTAATCAAGGGTATCAAATGCTTTAAACAAAATTTAATTTTAATTTAAAAAATATTACAAAACAAGAAATATTCTGGTCTACTATGAACAGCAACCATTAACTGGTTGAAAGGTGAAAATATTTGTCAACCCAGGTTAAAATGGATATTGCGAAAACCAGTTAATAAAGTTGTGAATCAGTAAGTAGGTAGTCGCCAACTATTTTTGAGCAGACTACTCTTGCGATATATGGGTTTGCCTCATCAAGCTGACAAGCCTTTCAATTAGATTTTTGTTGCTTATAATACTCGCCTTGTGCATAAAATCATTTATTTTGTTTATTTTAAACGATATTGTTTATTTATTTCTATTTATTTACTACTTACATTTCAAGTGCATATTTTTCTTCAACTATGTTGTAGTTGTTAAAAAGAGAACTAAATTTCCGTTAACAGATATTCACAATATTGATATTGAAATTGCTCGTTGAAAAGTTAGGGTTTATACTTTTTCTCAACCGCTAGCATTTCGTAGTACTAATTTATCAATTTTGTTGAAAAAAGTATCAAAGTTTGAAATAAACCAGATTTTGGCTGGCAAATAAATTTTCTATTAGTGATATTGTATTCAGCATTATAGGTCGTAATTAATCAGTAGTTAAAAGTAAAGGTCATTTTATTAAATCTATTAAAGTACTTTAGCACTTAGATCGCACCGTACTCGTAATTAAGCGCTGAATATTTTTACAAGAATTTAAAACTAAAAAATATTTGATTGCCTACTCCATATGTACAATCAACAGCAGAAATAATTAACATTTTCAAACATCAACTAAAACAGCTGTTTTATAAATTCGCCAGTATTAAAAAAAAAACAATCTGAATTAACAATTGATAACACAAAGCAGAAAGAATGCTGCGGATTTTTTTTTTGTCGATTTGGCGAGAAACAACAACTGGCCATATAAAAATAAAAAAGAAAGTGCTGTTTAAATAAAATTAAGCTACTTTTTATTTTAACAATGTTTTTGAAATAAAAATTATAAAATACCAACAAAAACTTTGTTATTTTAAACAGAAAAAATTACTTGGCTGTAAAAATTGTAGTTTTTCGCTATAATTTGAATAATATTTAATTAATGTATAAATCCAATGTAAATAGAAAAAAATTGATCAATAACAACGAAATTTCAAGTTCCAAAAACCACAAAAAAAAAACACTTTTCTTTAATTTCCATTAAATATCTGCTAAGCTAACGCACTCTAATCGCCATATGTAAGGTTGACTGCACACATTTTTTTTCAATATTAAGTACCTGCGGTAAATTGAGAATAAAATCCCCACTTGTTAATCGTTTTTCATGATTTATAATTCGTTTTGTTCTTGAGATATATAACTTTCAAAAAAAAAAATGTCCAAAATAAAAAATATTTGCTTTTTAAACTGAAAAATAAAGGAATCTTGTAAGAAAAAAAGTTTTTCCCTCTTAAGTTTTTGGACAATTAAAAAACGCTAAAAAATAATAAAAATATTTGGATTTTATTTCAATATAATTTTGTTACGCATCTTTTGGTGTTTTGTTTATTAAAATCGAATGAGTCGTTCTAGAGTTAAGCTGATATATGTCTGCGTACCTTACTAGTTTTAAGGGAAAATTTTGCTACGACCATCAAAAAAAAAACAAAAAAAAAACCCGACGTGATAAAAAAACCGAAAATGGATTTGACTTTAGCACATCAAAAACCATATAGTTCACATAGTTTTTTTGAAGGAAAATAAATAAGTAACTTTTTGCAGAGCAGTGATATTTGTTACTCTATTTCCGTTCGAACAGTTTTATGCTGACCAAAACAAAATATAATCAGTAACTACTGTCGGTGAATTTAAGTTATGTAACCAATGGCTTATCACGTTAAGTCGTTTTATCGGGTTATTATAAAGCTTATAGGATAAATTTTAATTAATAATAAGGCGCTTAATCATGGTATCACAATCGTTAAAAATATAAATTGCTAAATCAATCCAAACCAAGAGTATTTGTTGCATAGACTTTTGTTCCATGACACAGTTTAAGACAAACAAAGCCACCATCCAAATACAAATGAGAGCATCTCATTTGTGAAAAATACATTTTGGTTGCCTAATTATACCTTTCACCACAAAAATAAGAAAAAGGGTATAACTATGTTTGTCATTCCGTTTGTAATTTCTACAATATCCATTTCTGAAGTCGATTGAGCGATGTCCGTCTGTTCGTCCGTGTTAATGTTGAAATCAAGTTTGCCAAGGCACTAGATCAGCTAGAAAAAATTTAAATACCCCAATAGTATCGAGAGAGATGCTATTGGAAATCAGCAAGATCGGTTCATGTCCTTCGACGAAGCAGCAAACCACAACGCCTACCTCTAAGTTTTTACGTCATTTGGAACAATGAAGAAACTCCAATCAGAAAAAACCAAATATATGGGGCGATAGAGAATTAGAAATAATAAAAGAATGTTGAAAAAAAAAATGTGTTGAAAAAATCGGCACCGAGCTACGGGCCTCTGAAATTTAAAAATTTTTAAAATATCAATGTGGATATCATTTAAAAGCTTTTGAAGAGATCTTTAAGGAAATACAATTTTTTTTAAATGCTTATCCCAGTAAGAACCGATGACATACATACATGCATACTAGGGTGACAGCCAAAATTTTCTTCGCGAGTTTTAAAGCTTTTTCAACGGCATATTGTGCCAATAGGTCCAAAAGTTTTGTCACGAAAATTTGAGGCAAATCGGACAACGTTTTCTGGACGCGCATCCAGGTCAAAGGTCAGGTATTTTCATATTTTACAATATATACGAAATAAATTTTTTGAACTCGTTTATTTTTTTTCAATATTTGATAAAAAAATGTGGATTTATATATTTTCGTGAAAAAAATAGTAAAAAGAACTTTTTTGGTAATTAACCTTTCCTTTATGTCAGGAAATTAATAGATGCTTTTATTCAAAAACGTTAACTACAAAAACACATTTGTTTGTTTGTATTAAATCACGCCATCTACAATGTCAAAAATTTTAAAATTGCTAATTTCCTAGACAACAACCATTATTTTTAACGGATTCTAATGATAATTTCAAGGCCTACTAGATTTTTAAAATACGACTGAATTATGTATTTCCCCAAAAATTATATAAATTGCATTCAGTCGTGTGAATTACTTGTGTAAAGTGCTTTTGGTTAGAGATTTTCTGCCCTCGTTAAGGGAAGAAATATTTTTAATAGGCTATTCAAAACACCAAATAGTTGGTTCTAAACTTCCCTCGAAAAGGGACTGCCTCAAAGTTTTTGTTCATAATATGAGGACAACGAAATTAACTGCAAAAGATAGTGCTGATCTTGTGGTAAGAGAGTGTATAATTTTTTGGAAAAAGGCCCGTATTCCTGTTCACGATTTGCACTGGTGTACAAAAAAAATGTTGCGTCTGTATGAGGAATGGAAAGATTTTAAAAAAATATATCTAGAGTGTCCGACATTCATAAAAACAGAAGAAAACTGTGGAGCGATAATTTAGGCGATCTCTTCGATATTGCTCGTACCGATGCACTGGAACTAATAGTTTTAGAAGAAGACAAGCAATTTTTAATTAAACAAAGAATGGAAGGTCGTGAAGGTTGTATGTTGGGAGTCGACTGTAATCTAAAAAAAAAGAGGAAAGAAAAAGAAATCGCAAAAAACAAGAAGAGTTGCGTAAAAAATTAAGTGACGAATTACCATCAACTTCATCAGGTAAAAATTTAATTAAATGTTAAATAACGTTGTTCTAAATTTTTGTTGCAAGTAATGAACTGTGACAAAATTTATTTTAGCCTGCAATATGATTGAATTTTCCGCGTCTGAAGATACTGCAACATCAGAGAAAGAATATTCTGAATGTTCGATTGAGGCAAAACGATTTCGCAGTACTTCTTGTACGAAAAAGCAAAGTGTCTTAACGTCAAGACTAGCTGCAGTTTTCGACAAGTTAAAAATAAGTCAGAGAGATGCTGTACACTTATTGGTTGCAGTTATTGACGCCGTCGGACTTAATACATCCGATTATATTTTAAATCGAACCTTCATAAGTCGGGAAAGAGCGCAATTAAGATTAAAGCAAAGTGAAAAAATTATAGAAAAGTTTACTGCAAGTGATCAACCTTTGACCATCCATTGGGACACTAAACTGTTATCGACAATAACAGGAAAATCAGAAGACCGTTTGGCTATAATTGCTACTGCTCCAGGCCTAGAGCAAATTATAGATATGCCTGATATTCCCTCTGGAACTGGAGCGGAAATTTTTTCTGCATTAGAAGACAAACATATTTTGGAACGAACGGAAGCGTTTGTTTTTGCTACAACATCATCCAACACTGGTAGATTGAAAGGTGCATGTGTGCTTTTGGAGAGATCAATTGAAAGAGAAATTCTATTTCTAGGCTGCAGACACCATATTTTCGAAATTGTTTTGGCAGCAGTTTTTACGGAGGCCAATGTTGGAGTGTCTTCTAGACCGGACATAACGACTTTTAAAAAATTTAAAAAAACATTGGCCAGAAATAAATACAGATAGTTTTGTGCCAGGAATAGCTCATCCACAAATTATGGAAATTATAGGCCATAATGTTGGTGAACCTTTAGATTTTGCTTTAGGAAAAATGAACGAAACATTCCCGAGAAATGATTATAAAGAATTTTTGGAGTTAGTAATTATATTCCTTGGTGGCAATCCTCCTTTAGGAATAAAATTCAGAAAACCCGGTGCACTGCACTACGCAAGATGGATGGCCACTGCTATATACTCTTTAAAGATAGTGATTTTTCGCAATCAATTTCCTGAAGTGACAGATTTTGAAATCAGTGCTTTGATAGAAGTAACAGGTTTCATTGTAAGTTGTTATTCAAATTTTTGGTTTGATTCAAATAAAGCGAATAAAGCTGCTTTAAATGATATTATGTTTTTGAGAAAATTGGAAAACAACAAAAGAGTCAATCAAAATATTGCGGACAAAGCCATTTCAAAGGTATTAAATCATCTGTATTACTTAAGCGAAGAATGTGTGGGCTTTTCTTTGTTTGACGAAAGGATAGAAAACATAACAAAAAGCAAGCTAGTAGCGAAGATGTCTGTAGATATATCTGGAAATCAGGATGAAGAGATAGCAAAGAAGCTAATAATAAAGAAGGAAAACTTAAAAAGTTTTATTTTCAGAGACAACTCTGATATTTTACAAAATTTGTTTTCAAAAAAGACCAAAAAAGTTTTCAAGAGATTTGGAATTTCAACAGAGTTTTTCAGCAACGATCCACGTTCTTAGAGTGTTACAGGAGAGTACCTAAGAGCGAAACAAATTATTCAAAACTTGGCTGTTGTTAATGATTGTGCTGAAAGAGGCATTCAGTTAATTCAAGATTACCATGACAAAATAACAAAAGATGAGGAACAGAAACAACATTTAATGAAAGTATATTATAACTTTTTTAATTTTTTTTAATATTTTACAGGTGGTACAAAAATATAGGCAGCTGTATTCAAAAAATGCTAATCTATATTCTCAGCAAAAAGATTTTGATCTGTAGATTTTAAAAGAAAAAAAAAACCTACCAAATCACCGATCATAATTTTTGTTTTTAAAATTAGAAAAAGTAGTAGATTGACCATTGAATGCAGTCGACGCTGGTAGCGCAGCAGAAAATAAATGCATATTCCATCCTGCTTTGTGGATCACTTTGACGCAAGGGAAATTTGAGAGTTAGTTCCCAAAAAAACTATCTGAGTGTCCTCTTTATTAAAAGTCTACAGAATCCAGATGTTTTTGTAAAATAAAGTAGAAAATATATGAGTTTCTCAACTTTATTTCATACTAGCTGTGAAATATGCAAATACCTGACCTTTGACCTGGATGCGCGTCCAGAAAACGTTGTCCGATTTGGCTCAAATTTGCGGCACAAAACTCTTGGACCTATTGGCATAATATTCCGTTGAAAAAACTTTAAAATTCGAAAAAAAAATTTTTTACATACAAACCATTGTCACCCTAATACATACATATGGTTATACATATGTATATGGTGAAGGGACTATAGCAAACTCACTTGTTTGTTTTAAGTATTGTGATCAAAACCACATTCTGTATCAGGAGTTTTAGTGCGAATCCAACTACAATTATTGAAATGGTCCTCCATTTTATTTTATGTTCAATTATTTTTGTTGCTTAAGGGTATCTCAAACAATTTATTTTACCATAAATTGTGTGGATTTCGTATGTCTTAATGTACATAACACAACAGGTATTAATGTGTGCATTAGCAATTATGTTTACTCTAAGAATTATGTTGAAGTGCTTTAACATTTAATTGCAAAATATTTCGAATAACTTACCTCTTCAATAAGTCGATTGCCAAAAATGCAGAAATGAAATACTTGAGCCAATGCATAAACCAAATAGCCAATAACGGTAAAAGCGTAAACATTAACACCCGTTATTTTGGTTGCCTGATATGCCAACAATGTCAATTTAATGGTGGATGTTAACATGTGCAAAAGTAAAGCGGCGCCATATGTATCACCGATGGCAGCCACTAACCTACAATGTATAACAACAAAAAAGGTATTAAAGGAGTTATTGCCACAATAAATATTATGTTTGAGAGGGAGAAGGAGGTAGCGAAAAATTAAAAATCATGTACATTTTCCCCTAAGATATTTTTTTTTCTCAATAAATAAATATTTTTACTTGTACCCACAAATACATTTACATACGAGTGCATGTAACCATACATACAAAATCAAATTTACTTAGTCCTTGTTAAAAGCAATTCTATTAAGGTTTATATAAATATGTATGTGTGTGTATCTGTGTGTGTGTGTGTGTGTAGGTATAAACCATAAATAAGCTTGACAAATATTGAAATATTGAATTTATTCCAATTTAATTCCTTTTATATAAACTAATATTTGCTTTTCGTTTAACATCTCGTTTAGTTTAGATGATTGTATTTTGGCCTTAAAAGCATAATCAGCAAATAGATCGATATTATTGTAGTAAAAGTCCTTGTTGCGAGTAGTTGCCAAAAGCATAATTAGTTTATAGATTTTAATCTCTCTTATGTGCACATTTCCTCTGCTTTTGTTGTGATAACTTTAAACAAAATGAATGTGTTGTTGCTGTTGTTTGCAAGGCAAAATTGTTTAATTATCTTTTTATCCTTTTAACATGTTACTTTAAAGTCGGATGAATAGTTTATGCTTTTGAAATGCCTAAATTAAGTGGACTTGAAATCATGAGAATTCTGAAATTCGTACAAAAACAACAAAATAATATTTTTAACGAATACTTACGCATGATTTAGTCTCCTCTCACATATATACAAGCATGTTTTAATTACCTATAATAATCCTTTTTGCGTCAAAACATTCTATGCATTTTATATCGCTGGTCGAATTTTTACGAAGTTAAGTTTTTTTCGTGATTCCAATACATTTCACACAGATACACCTCGCCACAAAAAAATTTTAATGCAACAGTATTGGAAAGTAACTGTTTCACAAAGGTTTGCATTTCAATTTTTATATCGTGACAAATACAGTTTCTAATATGTTCTTACCTTCTCCTGTGAGATCCCAATTATGCGAGTTAAGGCCTTTTTTCTACATGCGACAAGCGATACTTTTCTCAAATTCTACACTTTTTTTATGATGGGCTTTCGCATTAATTTGTTCAGTCGAATAAAAACCCTATTCGTAAAAAACAGAACCTGAATTTATATTTTAGAGAAACATTTGTTTGTTTGACATTTTTAGCTTTTAAATTGAGCTGCTGCTTGCTTGCAGCTTATGATGCTACCAAAAGTAGAAGATAAAACTACTTTTTGAATTTTAAGCATTAAAGCATCCTACTGTTTTATGCTCTCTGACTTGCAAAATGAAAGTATATCGTAAGCTAAAACGAAAAATCATTCAACTATAAGAAAAAAACAAGTTCTTTTAAATAATTTTTAAAAAATAATGTGCTATTTTTTTATCCCGATTAAATTAATAAATCACCCATAATAAATATTGAGGATAAAAGCACGTCTCGATGGCCATTTCGCTTACTTAGCTCTTCAGAAAACTTCTCACAAGTATTTGAAATAAAGACTTTTGTCCAAACAATAAAGCAAAGAAAAAATCAAAGTTTAAGCAAAAACCTACTTTTTTACAGAAAGTTACATTTTTATTTAACATATAAAATTTAAATAAAAAATTACATTAAGATTTTTTTTGCTGTTTACACCCCTTTTTATTCTAGCTAACGATATACAGTTTACATTTACATTCGATTTAAGTGCAGTCTGTTGTGTTTATATATTTGAAATTTGTGTTGAAGGTTAACCATTATGTTCCTTAATTGTGTGATTTGTAATTATGTAAGCATCTCAATAATGAATATATTTTGGTAACTTTGCTTTTAGGATTTCGTACTCAAAGGTTAAAAGCGTACACTCCAATTGTTATCGCTGCCAATTCTGTCCGTTTGTCATAGTCCTTTATAACTGCAAACGTTATATCTAAACATTTAGTTTTAACAGTTACTTTATTATGGTTGCTATAACAAAAAATACTAAAATAAATTAGATCATTAATTGATGGCCACTTAGAGACGTAATTTTCACGTTTTATCTTTTAAATCGTTTATGGAAGGCACGTGCATATAGTTCAGTGTTCGCTGAAAGGACAAGTTTTCGTTATTAAAATAATAATTAAAAAGGTGACCTCATAGTGATCAAGTTGTTGCATATATGGCCTCATCTTGCAATTTACACAAAGTGTGTGCTCTCTATAAGACCAAGTTAAAAATGAAAAATCAAAATTAAAAAGTTTTCGTATAAAAGATTTCATTTTCCCTTAATTTGTCTCATGTCTTGAACCACAGTAAATAAAAACTACAATTTTCCAAAAACAAATAATCAAAACAAAAAAATTAAATCAAAAGGGTGTTCCTACATATAGTGTGCAACACTTTGTATGTTATTTTAACTCATCTTTCACTGATTCATTAAAATTTTGCGCTCCAAAAATGAATCCAAATCTTTCAAAAGTCTGGGATATGTTTGAAAAGTGAAAAAAATTATAGGATATTTTCTTTCTGTTGTAAAATGCTGAAACACTGAGTTGGGTCCTTTCTAAATTAATCTAAACGTGCTGTCAGATTAGTCAAATATTTGACCGAAAAAACGTAGCCACATTTTTTACAAATATTTATTCAATCTTTCCAAACACTTTACACTACGAATGACGATTTATAATATAATAAATGTTATGTCTTACAGTTTATATGGCGTAGGATCTTATAGTTCTTAATAAGAATTTGAGAAGGAAAAAAAAATTTTTTTTCCGTAATTTAGTGGTAACGTGTTTTTGGTCAAATATTGGACTACTCTGACCGTACCTTAACAATATTCAATCCTATTAACTAGTTTTTGTAAGTTTTTGAAAAATTATTAATACAAAAAAATGAGACACATGTGAAAAAAATCGTAGAAAGTCTGATGTTATAAAAAAATCATCAAGAAAAAAGTCTGCTTGTCTGAGTTTATACCCCAACAGCTGTCAATTTGTTAATATAAATTTTTCCGATATTTTTCAGGGGTTTTCATACCCGCATGTATTACTGTGCCAACTTCACTGGCATTACAGTCATCGGCACAGTTATTTTGACAAGAGAAAAAAATCACGATATTTTTAATTAAACATGGAACCTGTAATCGGCACCAAATCGCACAAGCCGCAACTTTTTGCTATTTTTTTTCACAAATTATCGCAATTTTTTGCCTTTGAAATTGTAGAAGTCTTACAAAAATATATTTTTTTTTTGATGAATTTTATTGTATTTTTTCCAAAACTCTACTGGCTTAAGCAAATTTGTTTGCAAAACTGTTAGAACTTTATTTCTTACAAGCTGAGCTGCAATATTTCTTGAGAAAATCAAATATATATTTTCATTTCATTATAACAGAATAATCCAGTTAAATCTTGACACTCAATTTCACTTCAGTAAGACTTTCTTGTACTAATTAAAGGCATTTTAATAAAACTGTTCTTAGAATGATGTGACTTAGTAAACAGTCATTTATTATTATAATCTTTTAAGAATTAATTAATAAAACCATTAAACAAATGTAAATTTGACAAATATTTACAAAAATTTATTAAGAATTTATTTCCTCATTTTAATATTTTCAGGACCTTTTTAAACCATTAGCGATAAACCTTATACAATAATATATTGACGCAAAAAATAAACATTTATTAAATTACATACGATATGTCAGACTTATGCCAAACCTTGCGTAAAAACATAATCAATCAAACATATTAATTTGCCATGAGCACAATTTATAAACTGAAAATATATTAAACACATTTGCCTTAAGTCAATAAAATAGTCAATTTTATACCAGATTAACACAAACAATATTTATTGAATAAATATTGAAAGGCAATTTAAAGACTAAACAGCGGTTCAATAAACTCTAGAAAAAGATATAAAAGTCATTAATGAAAAAAATATGATTAATTATGACAAACTGTTGCGACATCACAAACACTTAGAAGGATACTAATTGACAAGTTTTTGTTTACTTTGATGTGAACTGTCATTCTCTTAATTTCTTTTGTTTTTTTTGTTTTTCGTTTGTATCAACTGGGATGACAAATACTCACTTGATGAAAATCAAATGAAGTCAAAAAAGCATTTATAAATGTAACAAAGTTTAGCGAGTTTTTTAAGTTTTCTTTTCTATTTGGAGGCTGCTGTAGTAATGGTAGTAAACACTTTAATTACAAACCGGATTGGCCAGAATTT
The DNA here is from genome assembly GCA_937654795.1 of Cistogaster globosa. Lineage (NCBI taxonomy): Eukaryota > Metazoa > Arthropoda > Insecta > Diptera > Tachinidae > Cistogaster > Cistogaster globosa. Next base: position 126,198,202 of record OW569403.1, read on the forward strand.
AACGAGGACTTACACAGCATTCTTCGTCGGTACTTCTATACAGCACAACCATCTGTCTTTTCTCTCCTCTATCCCTTTCCTAAAGAATGTAGCACGTTTACGAATTAAATAGGAATTGTTGCTTCTTCTCTTAAAAAAAAAAAGACTAAAGTAACGTAAAAAGAGAAGTAAATAAAACCAACAAAAATAGTTTCAACAACAGCCTTTCACCGGAAGATGGCAGACAGCTGGAGTTATATTTTTAAAGCACATGTACCCTTAACTCTGCAGCCGTGGAATGTGATCCACAGAAAGAATAAATTCGAAAAGAGTTAAGCAACAACTCCACAATATACCTTTGAAGATGACACCGTCTAGTAGTGCAGAATTGAATCAAAAATGCCGAACCTTTTACACTGGGGTAGTGCGAGTGTGAATAAATTATTAAAATGAAAAAAGCGTGACATAATATTTTTATAGGAAATTAATGTCATGCAGGATTAGACGCGGTTGAAGCTGCAAGCAACAAAAATCTGTTTAAGTTGTGTTAACTTCTTAAGTATCACTAGCTCATACGGTTGAAGAAAGCTTATGCTACGCTTCAGAATCTCCCCAAAAAATGTTTAGGGAATTCTTGTGAAATTTCAAAAAATCTACAACAATTTTTATTATCGTCTGGAAAAAGAATTGGTATTGAACAGATTATCATATGTGTTTCCAAATTTCAGCAAAAAATCGAAAAAAACATTAATAGCATTATCCTGAAAAATTGCTGATCAAGACCAGTGACGAATCTTTTCTTAAACTTTTGACAAACCGGATGATTGTCTTTTAAATTATATGATCAGAAAGCCAAGTAAGTTCAGCCAAATAAAGCAATGATTACTGACGTTTTCGTTCATCAGTTGGGCAACTATGATATGTAGGACCTGTAGTTTCAACAAGATGGATCAACATGTCTCACAGCTTGTGCCACAATTAATTTATTGAACCAAACGTTTTGGAACCTTACAATCTCGCATTCATACGCGTCAATAGACCTTAAAATCATCTGTTTTAACCCCGCTAGACTATTTTCTATAGGGATATATAAAGTCACTAGTCTACACTGATGAGCTTGAAACGATTAACCACTTGAAGGATAACATTTGGCGCTTTATTGGCGATATACAATCACAAATGTTGGAATGTTGCCAATCGTGGCGGTCATATGTCAGATGACATATTTAAATTGTTATGCAAGACGATTATCCTTCGAGTAAAGTCAGTTTCATGTCAATTAAAAAAAAGATCATCTTTGTTTTATTCAATTTCAATGTTCTATACGTCTTTAAAAAAACATTTATTTGAGAATTTTTTACGAGTTTTATGATACCAATTTGGCAGTATAAAATCATTCTTAACATGAATAAAATATTTAGTGATCCATGTGAAACATTTTTTATTTTCTATTTAGATCAAAGGTAAGGTGGTGCAAATTTAGCTTCCTGCAAATAGTTATAAAAACTATTTATTATTATTGCATGAACATGAAATAATTGCATAAAGATTAAAGTTTTTTCAATTTTCATTAATTTTTATTTACCTGTTATGCTTAAATTAATTGATATTAATTAATTTTTAAATTCACTTTAAAATTATGGTGGATTATTACTTTGCCCTTTTTTACAGGGTAAGAAAACAAAATAATATTATTTACTAAAAAAATATAAACTCCATTCAGTAATAAAATGCCATTCAGGTTAAAAAGCTTCTTACAAAGTAACAAGATTAAATAGTTTGATTTTGAATTGCATTTTAATTAAAGCAATGCAGTGTTGAAAAAATATAATTATTATCTTTCCAAAAAATAAACTTTAATTTCATTTGCATGTTTTATAATTTAAATTTTTTATTTGTTAAATAAATTTTAATATAACAACGATTCACTGTAATGATTTTATTTTAATTACTTGCAATTAAATATTAATGTCAACGAAGCTAAACCAGTTATGCGATTAGACTACGTTTTAAATAATAGTAATGATATAACTAACCTTTTTAGCCATATGTTGTCAAATTAAAATAAAGATTTTTCATTAATTTAATTTTCAATTATATCAGCCAAGTTAAATTAAAACTTTAAATATTAAAACTTAAAATAAATGAGCCGCTTATTTTGAAAGGGACATAAGTCACTTATGCCACTTATTTCCCAATAAAAATTTTGCTCAACATTTAATCGTAACATTTAAATTTCTTTCTTTTAGTTTTTAGATAAAGTGACTTATACCACTTTTTAACTTACTGGCTTCAATATCCTTTCAAACAATAGAAGTATGTTTTATATGATTAATTTTTATTTTCATATTTTTAATTTTGAAATTATTGGGTTAACTCCCTTTTTAAGCCAAACAAATTTAACAACAGTTTCTTTGAGAAAAAGAATAACTTTTTTATTTGGTTCTACAACGAGCTATCTATTGTTGATAACTCGTAAGGAAGCCGCTAGAAAGAGTTAGTTGTTTCATTCACTTAGGGAAAAATAGATTTACTCAAGGATTTGATGTAAAGACCTGAATATTAAGAGTTTTGATTATTTCTTTTTTTTAATATGTTAAGTATTTTTTTATATTTACATTTATGGTACATTTTACTTAATAATTCTTAATTATTAATAAAATAAATAATAATAAATAAAATTACAAATATACCAATTGATTATTTTGTTTAAGGTTCTAATCGCAGAAGTTATGTATGTCAAACAATGAAAATTATATGTTCAGTGGTGCTTCCTCAGAGGAATATAGATCAAGGAAGACGTTGACAATAAATCAGATAGTATTGCGCCAGCAAGGAAAACAAGAAACTGTATATTTCGATTTATAATTTAGCTCTTTCTTGATATAAATTGCCTCATTCAATACGTCTTTCTTTAAAAAGATTTTGACACCAGAATAAAATTGACTTTAGAATTGCAAATTTGAAGTACTTCTCAATGAAATTGGGCCAAACCATCAAGTAGCAGTTCACAAATAATTGGACGAAAACAAAAGCGATTTAAATGTATTTATACAGTTTGTTTTAATTTTTCCAAAAATTAATGTTTGTTATTAATTAATTTATTTAAAATAAAAATTTGAGTTAACTTCCTATTAGTGTAAACCGTTCAATTATTTATTAAACTTACTATTTTAGTATTATAACCACATTGACAATTATTTATAATTAATCCAGCTTAAGTTCGCGTATGTTTTAAATTCTAGTTTTATTTTAAAAGAACATTTATTTTTAAAAATTGTTAGTTATCTGTAAAACATCTTTTTCATTTTCGTTAGCCTTTGGATATCATTTTCAAAGAAATGACAAACAGGAAAAACAGACATCAAATTGATTTTATATTTTTGGTCTATCAGAATAGAAATTTCTGCATAAAGATGCAGTTATAATCACAAATCACATTTATTATGACTCCAAATTTGATCAATTTCAGCTTTAATTGCGTTTAGATGGAGTCGTGTGCACGTACAGAAAAAGCATGGAAACTAAAAGGTCAAAATAACCATATTATGTTCGCTGTAACAATTTATAGTTGTGGCGAACAAATTTAAGTTGTTTTTAACCATACTTTAGTCACGATAAAAAAGTTTTTTAACCCTTAATTATTGTATGGTAACTATGCACAAAATATGGAACGTAATTGGTTTTAAATAAAAAAAATAAATAATCACTAGCAGTGATAATATTTGCTTTTGAAAATATTTTGTGTTAGGATTTGATATCAGTTCAGTGATTTGTTTGTTAGCTGTCTGTTTTGTAAAAAAGCCTAATACTTAATTAGTTATTTATTGTTGGAAAAAATAAAAAATAAAAAATAAAATATATAAGTAAATAAAAAAATAAATTACAAAATATAAAAACAACTCAAAAGGTAAGCTACACAAAAATATTGTTCTAGGTCATACTTAATTATTATTTATTTTATATTGCTCTTAGATTATGTTTTTTCTAAACGTCTCTACTTTTTTTTACATGTGTTTATTTAGAGCTCCGCCATTCGTGAGGTGATTTAATTTTTTTCTTTTATTTAAAATGCTATTTAACTCATCTGCATCTTCTCATTTCCAAAAATTTTTAGTTTCTTTCATCCAGCAACTAGTACTTTCTTAACAGAACAATAACTTATAATCTCACCTACAAACACCCCAAGAGCTTTTCTGTCTCTTTATACGAGGGCTGCTCTATATATTTCTGGCCTAATAGTGAAAATGTGAATATTTATAATCAAAAATGGTTTTATTGTTTTTCAAAGTATTCTCCAGCATGATTTATACACTTTTGCATGCGCTCAAACCAGTTGTCGAAGCACTTTTTCCACTCCGATTGAGACACCTCTAAAACATTGTTTTTGAACACTTCAACAGCTTCGTCTGGCGACGAAAATCGTTGACCACGCATTTTTTTCTTGATGTGCGGAAACAAAAAGAAGTCATTAGGTGCCAAGTCAGGGCTGTACCGCGGATGACCCATTAACTCGACGCTTTGGTCGGTCAAAAACGCTCTGGTTTGAGCTGATGTGTGAGGGCTCGCATTGTCATGGTGAACAATGATTCGTCTTCTCTTGTTGGTATTTTCGAATTTCTCCGATAACTTCAGGCAAACAAATTGTAGTGTAGCACTCAGAAATGACCGTCCTACGTTGCTCAAGCGGAACAGTCGCCACATGACCAGTTTTGCCGAAGAAACAGGCGACCATTTGCTTTGAAGTGCTTTTTCCACGAACAACTTTCGTTGGATTTTGCTCGTCTTTGAAGACCCACACGGTCGATTGTTGTTTCGTTTTGGGCTCATACGCATAGATCCATGATTCGTCACCTGTGACGATCTTATAAACGTCTTTTGAAGCACCGCAATCGTATTTTTGCAACATTTCTTTGCACCAATCGACACGAGCCTTTTTTTGAGCGACTTTCAACTTGTGCGTGATCCAACGAGAACAAACCTTTTTTACGGCCAGGTGTTCATGCAGTATCGAATGTATGCTTGTGGAAGAAATGTCCAAGGAAGTCTCTATCTCTCGGTATGTCGCATGTCGATCTTGCATCATGAGTTCACGCACGGCATCAATGTTCTCTGGCACAACAGCCGTTTTTGGACGACCTTCACGGAATTCGTCTTTGAGCGAGCTTCAGCCACGATTAAATTCATTATACCAATTTTTCACAGTGCTACAGGATGGTGCTTCATCGCCATACAAAGATTTGAGTTCATAAATGCACTCTTGTCGTGATAATCCACGTCGAAAGTTGTGAAAAGTGATGGCACGAAAATGTTCACGAGTTAATTCCATTTTTTTCTATATTAATTTTTTCAAGTCACTGTAAACAACACATATAATGGTCGTACGTCAAAACGTTTTACGTACTCAAAGATTATGCTTAAAAATGACAAACTTTCCAATGGAAATGTCAGATTGCACTTGGCAGCACTCAGTGTTGCCATGCCAGAAATATATATAGCAGTCCTCGTAAACTTGATTTAAAGGCACTTCAGAAATCTTTTAGTTCACGCTAAACTAACGTATGACATTCGCAATCTTACATATATTGTCTTCGTCTCTAGCAAATATTTAACTAAATTATTTGCAATTGCTGCGGAGAAGGCCAGAGGTCAATCAAATTCTTTATTTTATTTTTCGTCTCTTGACATTCACTGCAGGGGAATTTCCCATTTCATTGTTTGGAATCTATTTCTATCCCTTCCTTTCCGCGGCGTGTTTATTTTTGGAGTAGTATTTATATAGCGCACAATACAAAAAAAAAATGGTGTTACTTTCATGGTTTTTCCTTTTAGCTAACGGTTAAAAAAAGTTTTGAATATAATATTCACTAACCAATTTCTTGAAAAACTGAAAATTTTTTCGCTTCACAAATTCGTTTAAATTGATTCATTAGACTTACAGAAGTAAAAGACACTTGAAGTTTAATTTCATAGGCTGAAACATTTTGTTTGATTTTGTTACCTTTTTTGCTTTAAAGAAATGCTTCTTTAAAATATTTCTTTATTAAAAAAAACCTTAATGGCAAAATTTATTTTATTTTAGTGTTCAGAACTGATCACTCCAGCAAAGAAATTTTAGATATTTTGAATCGTTAATTAAAGTTTTTAGGACTATTAAGTGTTTATGAATTACGATTTATCATCACTATTCTCGTTGCGCTTCACTTTCTCAATAGAAATAATCGTACCACATTCATTCTTCCAATCCAGCCAGCTTTTCACTGACTATTCACCATAATAAGAACTTTAAAACTCAACCTTTAATATGTTCTTATATGATAACAATTTTTTAGTTTGTGTGAATAAGTCAGGTTTATAACCGGTACCACGGTAGCCTTTAAGCTTAAGTTCAAGAAGGTGCTGTAGTCCAATGTTGATTATTTTGTGTTAACAATCTAACAATAAGGCTTGAACTTTTTCAAATGTTCTCCAATTTCATAATTTTCAATTCAAGTTCTATTAAAAATTATGAAGAAATTTGTTACTGTATTTCTTATAGTTTATAAAATATTTGACTTCCAAGTAACAAAAAAAAAAACATTATTTTCATCTTGACGTTGTGTTTATTTAGATTTTAATTTTTAAGATTCCATGCGATTGTTGTGAAAATTCTCAGTAAAAATTTTTCATTCTTTTTAGGAATTGCACTAAAAACGGGGTTTTCATTATTACCCACTTTTTAAATGCATTCATTCTTTTGCGTTTTTTAGACACAGTGGTTGAAAATTGTGTATTCTGAAAACAATTTTTGCGTTTATAACGATTTATAACGTGAATAGTTCTAAGAGTTCTTGCAAAAATTGAATAAAATTTCAAGCATCATAATTTTCTTAGGACCCGCTGTGGTCCTTTTTTGGCCCACTGTACCTTTTTTCATACTACATAATACAACACTTAAGCATTAAAATTAATAAGGCACTACTTTCCCTTAAAAGGCATTCAAGGTTTAGATGTATATAGCTAAAGAGTTTTAAATTTATTGCTACCTTTTTAGGCAAAGTGACTAAATTGTCGATCTATTTAACCACCCGCTGACCAAAAAATATTTTTAAAAACACGTAAGGGCGAGATGTTTTTAATAATCGGTAAAGAAGCAATTCTTTAAAGCAGCACATAAAACATTAAATCCCAGTCGCAATACAAAATCTAAAAATATCTTTATAAATGACTGCCAGCCTGTGTTAATTTAAATAACTCGCTATTTACAGATGAAGCGTTTCTCGTGGACTTTAATTAAGATTGACTGTCTTTAGTAAATTAAAAGGAACGTGGAATACACGATTTGTGTTTTAAGCATTAAGAATATTTTACGATTAACGAACATTTTTATATTGTGTTTTTATGATTTAAAAGAAGAAAAAACTTTTTCTTTCTTTTATATTTTCAGTCTCTTAAAATTTCAATTGCAATAAATCGATATCACAAAATTGTTTTGTGATTAAACATTTAATTTCCTAAAGCAACAAAACGGCTTCCTTCCTGTCCCCTAACAAATTTGTTTTGTTTTCCATTTCTTAACAGTTGAGTAGACACAAGCCAATGAAAAACAAAAAGTTTGGGTTTATTAACTGAGTTTATGTTTGCAAATGTGCAAAATGTGATTATGACTGGGTCACTGAGTTACCTGACAACATGTTTATGCCTTTCCACCCAATATTTTATTGCACTGCGTACCATCATTTCCTGTTTTTTCGTTAAACCATTTGGATTGCCACCGTTGATAGCGTTGAATGTTTGTAGTGTTGTTGGTGCGCGAAACTGTGCACCCCAATCAGCTTTGGTACTGTAAATGCCGGACATGTCCAAGTCATTGGGGGGTTCTTTTTCTACAGAAATGACATCGAAACGAAATTGATTACTGAACATTTTCTCTATCATTTTTTACATCAGTCACTGAATACGAAAGCTGTCAGTTAACTTACCTTCATTAATGATTAACTCTGACTTGGAGTTGGATGATAGCGAACGAAAGAGGGCAGCCGAATTGGGTCGGTAAGTATCCAAAGAGGCAGACAGTTCCATTAAAGGCTTCATAATACCCTTTAGATGTTGTAGCTGTTCGCAAGCGAATATCAACCATGAACAAAATAGCACATCACACAAATTAGAGTGTAGCATTGAAAAAAGCAAGTAGTAGCCTTGAAAGGCAAATGCTATCGTATGGTAAATACCATGACTGGCATCAAAGGGGTAAAACGATTTAATAGGCAACCTTGGTATCTCAACTGTAATTGAGGAGTTGGTCTCCTTGTCGACAGCAAACTTGACACTTTCACCAAAGAAAGTGATGGTTATCCAGGCTGAAGTATAAATATAAAATAAATTAATTTCCATCAAAGAGCAGGGCAATTAATCGTTATTGTTTGGATTAAACTTACCCACTGATGATGCTACTGTTGTTAATGTTACCAAGAAAAATAATTTTCTCATTTTCGCCAAAGCAATTGAATGATAACGAGCATCTGACTCGGCAAACAATGGATGAGAATTAACCTGGTTCCAAATGTTGAGTGTTCTGCCAACAATACGCAGTTATTTTTTTTTTTTTTTTTGGTTTTGAAAGTAAAAGAGAAAACCAAAATGAAAGGAAAAAAAGACAAAACAATGAATAATAATTAATGAAAAGCAAATTACTGGTTTAATTCATCCTTGTAACATTTCGCAAAACCTTGAAAGAAATGAAACATTGTCAGCCATGTCAGAGGGCAGATGTAATTTATTTCTTGTGTTGTATTGTCAATTTGCACAAGTAGCAATTAAAAGGCTACAGTAATAATAGTTTAATTTTCAATCCTACAACCGCATATTAAACACTAAGGCAAACACACACACACACACACGCACACACTCACACAATAGCACTTAAGCTTCTATAGACACAAGTAACATTTTAAACCTTAAAGGCCATACATTTACACATACAATGTTCTTAATCATTTACCTGTAAAAATTCTTTTGATTCACAGCCGTATAAATGAATTTTGTTAAACAGTGCGTAAAGAAGAGAGCTGTTATTGTATTAGCAGACAATTCATTAACTTCTTCGGCATTAAAGGCCAAATTGACAAGTATGAAAGCAAATTGCATAAAAATGAGCACCAAATGACCAAACGAATAGACCTTTTTTATTAAGTCTGAGCCACCAGTGAATGCATGCATAAATAAGCCAGAATATTTCATCAGCCTGATGTTGGGCATTAAGTCGGCCACAAGGCCGACATATTTCTTTGGTTGAAGGTTTGACTGCATCTAGAAAAAAATGAAAAATTATTTAAAATTATTGGCGAAATTATAGAAAAAGTGTAGAGGAAATAGTTATCAGCACCAAAGAATTTTTTAATAAAAGATGTTAATCTGAATAATCAACACAAATTCATTGCAATCTCTATTTTGCGCTATGTCCAACCTTTTATACACTATTCATGAAGAATTCCATTATAATTATTTTCTTTATATTTCGACTTTTTGACTGAGTAATTTTTACATATAATAAAGATGTCTTGAATGTTTATATGTCGTTTTAGGAATCTGACCTTGATCCTTAAAATTTCGAGTTGATATCACGCGCAAAGGTTTCCTTACCATATGTGGATCACCCTTTAGTTTTTAACTATATATTTTAAAATTGTTGTGGCGGACATAGTTATTTAAAATAGGGCCTTAGGAAAATAGTGTTACTAATAAGACAAAATTTAATCTGTTAAACTTGCTTTTATGGCAAACTTGCAGAACATACTCTACATAAATTTATAGCTTCAGACCATTTCGGTCTGTTTTGTATGGTTTTTGGGATTTAGAATTTCTTTTTTATTGATACATTTTTCCAACTGATTTGGATTTAAACATTAAAAAAATATTTTTCAAATTACCATGAACAACTCCAATTTTAAGAGCCAATGTAATGTTTGTACTTAAAATAACACAAATTTTTTGTTAGCAGTTTTTTATTTTTATTTCAGAAACATAGTCAAAATAAAAAGAAGCTTAGTTTTATTTAAATAACATTTCCCTTTTTATTCTTTTATATTGCGAGTTGCAGTTTCTTTCCAAATCGATCAAAAAAAATTTTCAAAATAATAAGTATTTGCTTTTTCTTTTTTTTTTTGCATTTTCAATCTGAATAAAGGAATTTCGTAAGAAAAAAATTCCCCTCTTAAATTTTTTTAATATTTCTAAAACGATAAAATACAGAAAAAATTATTTGGAAATAATTTCAATATAATATTGTTACGCAACTTTTGGTATTTCGTTTATTAAAATCGGATGAGTCGTTCTCGAGTTAGGCTGAAATATATCTGCGCCCCTGACTAGTCTTTTCAAAAAAAATTTTGCCACGCCCATCAAAAAAAAAAAACACCCTTTGTGATGGAGAAAAACTGAAAACGCATTTGAGTTCAGCACATCAAAACTATATAGTACACACAGTTTAATTTAAAGGAGAGCCAAAAAGTAATTGTTTGCTGAGCAGTATAATCATAGTGCGAAATAAAGTGTACTTTTCGACTTCTAAAGTACAGTTTTCTTTGAAGTGCATCTTTTGTGTACTATAGTCAGGTTAAAATATATTTTATATGCCAACTGATTTTGTTTTTAAATCTCTTAGTACCAACTTTATTAAGACAATTCTATGACATAAAGTTACATTTTAATTTTATGTGTTGAAATCTACTCATTTTAAAATTTTTATAAAATTGTGCACAAATTTATGTAATTAACTTTTGTATTTTTCAAATTAGTAAATTTACTTTTTTTTATTTATTTTTTATTGTTAACAAAAATACTAGCAGCTGATCAGAGATGGATAGTCTATTTAACTGTATTTTGATACAAATTATGGGCAAACATTTTCTTTATTTAATTTGTCACCCAGTTAAAGCCGGTTTAACTTTAAATATACTGTTTTTTTTACTATAATATCAAAAAATTGAACAGAAGGTTTTAAAATTAAAGTACTTTTTTAAAGACACCGACTTTAGTTTGTTTCTATTAAAATGGGCCTTTATATTTTGAGTAACCCAATGATATGTGTGTACATTTAAGCCAAATTTCATATAAAATTGGGCCAACTTGTAGAAGACGGAAATACAAATTTTGAATAATGCCAATATATTTTAAAATCCCAAAGGTGGTATTGGAAAAAGAGGTCTGCTGTTATAAAGATAAATAGAACTGTTGCTTAAAGAATGTTATGAGCCCTTATCCATTTCCATTGTATTGATGTTACAGCGCATGTTAAGTTAATAATGTTAAGTAAGAAATACAAAATACAAAAGAAAAATAGCTAATAATTAATCTGTTGTTACTTGCAATTAAAATATTCCGTAGATTTCAAAAAAATTAAAAAATAGTCCAAATAATATAAGTATTTTTTGTTTTATTTTTAGAGGCGAAGGTGCCGGGTGCCGGTCCTTCTTTTTTGATTTATCGTAATTTTCAATAAATAATAAAAAAAAAAAAACACAACTAACAACAAATATAAATAAAAAAAAAATTTTAATTTTGTTTTTACGAAATTAGGAGTTAAACTGTGGACATAAATGAATTAAAATTTAATTTACTTTTGTTCAATCCGCGAGCACTCGCAATTTTTTAAGTTAAATTAAACCACGAAAATAAAACAAAAATAAATTATCGTTGTGTTGTTGTGATATTTTATTTTTCATATTCTTTTAACTGTATAAAAGAGCCGAAAAAAAGTCAGACATATACAGTGGAGAAAGAAATTTAAAATCACTGTTGATTATTGTTGGTTTTTGCTAAAACTTTGATTTTTGTCTTTGCTTTATTCTTTGGACAAAAATCTTTAGTTTATTTAAAATATATGTGAGAAGTTTCCCGAAGAGCTAAGTGAGCGGTAGCGAAATGTCCATCGAGAAGTGCTTTCACCCTCAATAATTAATATCGTTGATTTATTAATTTAATCGGTATAAAATAGCACGATTTTTTTAAATTAATTAATTTAATTTAATACTTCCGTGGTTTTATTCAAATTAAAATTTGTTTGCTTGTGTTTCAAGTGTTTTAGGACAGAGTGTAGAAAATTTCTTTTAGAATGATGCTTCTTAAAATCCGTATTTTTCGATCGAAATTTATTTTTGCAAAAACCAAATTTTTAACAGACAAACTAAATAATTCTCATTCTTTTTTTTATTTATTTTAATTTATGTATTTTCAAAACAATAATTTAAATTTTGCAAATGATGGTAGTTTCTTTTTTAAAATTAAAGTTTTTTTTAACATTTAAACATTTTTTGCGGTATAAGTATTTGAAATATATATTTGATATTTATTATTTAACATCAATTATTTAAATATATTTCTTTTTCTTTTTTAATTCGAACTCGCGTTTAAAATTTAGAAAAATTATCCAAAATTTAATTTAATTTAATTTAATTTTTTTGTGCTTGCTATCTTCAAATAATAAATTTTCATCTTGATTCCAAATTTTTTTTTTAATTTTTGAAAATATTAAAACAATATGGAGACCTGAAATTTTACTTGAAAATCCACACGTGATTTACCGATTGATAAAATTATTAAATCAGAAAAAATTTTTGTAATTATTTTTTGTTTGTTTGTAATTTTATACCTTTTTTACTGTTTTTTAAGCTTCAAATATTGTGTAGATGTTATTTCAGTATCTTTTGTTTTTTAAAGAATTTTTTCTTCTCTTTATCTTTTTGCAAACAACATTTTGTATTAACTCAGACAAGTTGAGATTGATGTTTAATGCATGTAGGTATTTAATCTGTAAATGGCACAATGTTTTTGCAAGCACTTTGTCTAAATTTAAGCAAAAGAAAACTGTTAACAGCTTTATGTTTTTTCTAAATGTTATCTTAATGAAAATATTTTTTCTCTCTTTTACTCTTTTGATTTGTTTAATGTTCTTAACTTGTTAAAGTCCTATCGTTGACTAAATCATTTTAATCTGTCCAAAAGGACAGGTACTTCACAATGTATTTTAATTTTTTTTTCTTAATAATTTTTTTTCTTGTTTAGAAATTCTCACGTTCAATACAATGACATAAAGTATAAAAAAATTAAATTTAAACACATAAAAAATTGTCGTCAGAAATTTTTAATTTAAATTTACTGAAATTTAGTATTGCCTTTGAAAGCGTTGAGAGCTATGTAGGAAAATGAATTTTAAGTTTTCTAGTCTATTAACTTCAGTCTCCTGTATAATTACCCAAAACAAACCAATGAAATATACAAAAAAGGGAGTGAACGTTTAAATTGTTTAATACTAGACATTGATATTGAAAATCACTGTCGTTGAAACAAAATAATAAGTGTGTGAGATTAAACATATGTACTTTCATACTTTCATACATACATACATTCATGCAGACATAAATTTATATAAGAATGTACGTGTCCTTCAATGACTATATAGTTATATACACATATGTGCTTTTGTGCGTTTGACTGATAAGTATTGAAGTTTTTAACACTGATGATACTATATTTTTCAACTTAAATAAAATAAACGTCTGTTTGAAACTTTTTAAATTCCCACAATTATTTAATTTGTTGTAAAAAAATCTGTGTTAATAGTGCTATTGCAAAGAAAATTTAAAATTTCATGTTAGAAAAATAGAATTATTAAAAAACTATTATTTATTCAAAGGTTTATACCTTCTTCAGAGAAAAATCCAAAATCTTAAAAAAGCTGTTACTGGAGATTATTAAGTTAGTTACTCAAGCGATAATAAATTTCGTATGCCGGCTCCTAATTTCGAAAGTAAGAAAAACTTGGAGCTTGAAAACCAGCTATGCAAGAACATGAATACCTCCAATACATCTAGGAAATTGGACACTAGAAGAGATTAATGGCCATTTTCTGGTTTGCTTTGGGTTCTGTGGACTGTTTCACGTATTCGTAGTTATAAAATTATGCAAACAACCATTCTAATTTAGAATACTGTTGATGGATGAAATCATTCAAAAAATCCTGCTTTACATTCTGCTGCTGTCTAATTTTTTCTTGTTCCACATAAAACACATCCACATACATTTGAAAATAATTTTTTATAATTTTTAATTTTAAAAATTGAAAACATTATTCTGAAATAAAAACAAATCTGCAGCATTAACATAAAAGAAGTTCTACAATTCACAAAATAGGGATCAAATATTCAAAATTGAGATTTTTACTGTTTGTTTATAAAGTCCACAGATGGACTAGGGCTCATAAAATACTTTCAGCAACAATTCTGAGTATATAGCTGTTTTTAGTAGTCTTTCGGTCTCAGCTTTAGGATTTTAGAACATAGAGGCTAAATTAAAATTTTTGATGTAAAATAAGTTAAACTTAAGGAAAATTGAAGGAAAAATTTTATATAAATATATTTCTTAAGAAAAAACCAAAAGATTGTTGACCCCTTTTAGGTAAAAGCTAGAGTTTGGGATTTCGCGGAATTTTTTATTTCCCAGGAAACGGGAAGAAATTATCGCATTTCCGAGTTTTTCCGGTGTTTCCGAAAAAAAGCAATTCTTAAAGAAAGCAAGTTTATTTAATGAAAGAATATTCGAAAACTCATAGTTTAATCAAAAAGTAACCGAACAAGACATACATTTGTTCTACCTAACTAGAAATAACAAAGATAAAATAATCGAAAAAGTATTTTATTAATTACTTTTTGAAAATATATGATTTTAGAACTGCATTAAAAAATTCACTAGATGCACTGTTGCTGGCTTTCGTTGCAAAATTTCCAACCATAGAAAAAACCCTTTCACTTTCCACCGAGGTAGGTTGTGTTGTCAACAATGCGTTATAAAGATTATTCATGTTAGTGTTTCAAACCTTTTGATCTGTTTAATATTTAACTAGCAGTGCGTATCACGATTCGTCCGCGTATAATTTCTAATTTTCTTATAACCCAAATTTAGAAAAATGTGTTTTAAAACATTTGTTGTAGAGTTCTGTAAACAGTGTTAAAAATTTTCCATCTACAAAATTAAATGTACTGACGACTGTTTTAGTACCATTATACCGATAAAATTGGCTGACTTTACATTGGTATCTCTAGTTTCTCTACGAAATGACATATTTTTATGAAATAAAAAGGTTTTTATATTTGAACAAAATTTTATTAAAATCCATCCAACAGTTTTTACGAGATGGGAACACATATAAACGGATAGACAGACGGACATATATATTTCATATCGATTGCAATATAAGCACACCAACGTCAAAACTTTGAAAAAATATTTCATGTACAGATGTATAGATGAGGTGGAATTCACACGAAACGAGATATTTAAAAGTTTTTAAATGTCAGAACCAAAATATTTGAAACAATTAGTGAATTCTTCAAAGTTCTAATGATTTTAAATTTCCAAGCCCTTGTGAAAGCTCAAGAAGAGATATACACCTGAATTATGTATGTCCTAGTTCTTTCGAAATTGTATAATTTTTTTTTCAAATGATATTCTATATGTCGCTTTTCGATAGAAATAAAAAATCTATTACAAACATAGGCATTGTGTATGTCGTTTTCTTAAGTAAAATTCGACGAAAATAGTCGTTTTTTATTTTGCTGGTGACGTATAGAAAATTTAAAATTCTTAAATAAAAAATTTTTATTATTTATAAAAAATATTTCTTTAAGCGCTTTTTATACTGTTTATATTGACTTTTATACTCGTTTACATACGACCCGTCTACACATTCAATTACACCAGGAAAACCTGTTTTTGGTGAAAATGTTTCTTAATTTCAGATTTTTCTACTTCACACATTTTAAATGAGATCCACTTTGGTCAGAGTTCTCTAAACATCGCCTTTACACACTCATGAAATGCAGCTCTCATTGTTGGTTAAGCAAGACCCACTTCTTCTGAAATTATTTTCATAGAAGCTGCCAAACGTAAATGCTTTCTCAAACTTGTTGATCTAAAGGAATCACGCAGTTTAGGTGATATGGTTTTGGGACGTACCGGAAAGATGCTTTGTTAAGCCGAAAATACTCAATAAAACTAATAAGAAAATGTTTTTTTTTTTAATTTGTTGATAAATTTATAAAAAAAAAAACTTCCATTGTAGTTGGAAGGACGAATACATTAGAATCGCATCTTATTTGCAGCTGAAGAACAATAAGAATTTTGGTTTCCTCTTCCTCATCAGAAAAACAAAAAAAAAAAAATGTTCAACACTTAACATTCAACGAAGTTTTACTTATTTCTTTTATAGATATTTAATTAAAAATTTTAATCTTTTTTCAAATGAATGTTTTGCAACAAATTAATTAATAATTATTTAAATATCATAGTTTTTTACCAATTTTATTCTATCACAAAAACACTCACGGCGAAACTGTTACATAACAGTTCGAGTTCGACTACAACATAATACATGACAGTCTTCAAATTTTTCCAAAATATTTTAAATTTTGCACGTAACTACGATAAAAAACTCAAAAAATTTGCTGAAAATTCTACCCAATATTTTGAAAAAGCTGGACCAGGGTATTGAAAAATATCTACAACTCGATCACTTTAAAACGTGATTTGTAGATTTAAGCATAATTTTTAGATATTAAGTTAATCTTTAAGATCAGATAAAACTTGAAGAAATACCAAGCATTTCAAAAATTTTCAAGTGCGAGGTACTTAATTTTGAGACCATATTTCACCACCGCTGAAAAATGAGCTCAAATACTCCTTTGGTACGCTTATGTCATCGATCAATCAGCTGAGCCCTTTGCAAATGGCTGAGTTATTTTTAAAAATATTTTGCTTCTGCCCCATTGTGACATGTGCGAAACTTTTTATAGCAGCTTGGTGTAAGCTAATGCTAAGTTATTAAAATTTAAAATTTCATAAAAAATAAAAAATATTGCGAAAATTTGATTAAAAAGTTTATTTTGGTTTTTTTAAGTAAGTTTGAAATTTTTTTTTAATAAATAAATTTAACTTCTAATTTAAGAAATCCATCCAATGTTTCATCATCAGTGTTCGAATGTGACTAATATTGCACACCAACTTACATTTTTTAATAATCAATTGGTTTTGAGCAATTGTTCGAATTTTCTAAACATTCAGGGAAAAACATTGTAATGATTATACTTTTACTTTAGAAACTACAAAGTTATTGAATTTTTTTTACAAAATCCCCCACTGTGCGTCAAAAAAAGAATAAATCTTTAAACTATTGTGTTGGGTAAAAAGTGAAAAAACGGTATAACTAATTTTGTCATTCCAGTTGTAATCGTGACCTTCAACGCAGTGGACAAAACACCACGCCTACCTCTTACTTTTCTATATCATTTAGAACAATAAAGTAACTCCAATAAAAAAAGCAAATATGTGGGACGATAGAGAATTAAAAATTATGAAAAAAACATCGAGTGAAAACTAATTTTCGCCCATATTTCCAGAGTTACGGATCTCTGAAACTTTCAATATGGATATCCTTTTACAATATTTGTAATTCACTACTAATATTTACACTTATTTTAAATGTTATCAAATACAAATAATTCAATTATTTAAGGAATTTAATAAAAATACCAACTTATATTTTGCTCTTTTTTTCCAGGTGCTTTAACATTGCCATAATTTTATTACCGAACTTTTAACACAATTATTGTATTGTAAATTGTAAATATTTACAATTTACGTAGATTTCCACTTTTGTTTATAAGACTAAAGAAAATTGTTTAAATATTTAAATTGCAATTAGTGTAAATAGTGTTTAAAAATTAAAATATGCCACGTATCCGTATTTTCATTTTCATTTAAATTTGTATTTGTATGAATATGTGTAAGATCATCCATTCACTATAGTCTTGTATTACTTGTATATTATAATATCGATGTACGGATACATCGATATGGTGTGTCAACAACTGTTAAAATAAACATCGGCGTTCATGCAAACATCAATGCAAATAATAAAATAACATTATTATTAAACATTAAACAGGCTCATTATAAAAAGTTTTTCCAAGTTCCTTCATAATAATAATAAAAAATAAAGACAAAACACTAAAATTCAGCTGAATTATTAATTTAATTTGTTTAATTACATTTATTTTTTATTCTATTAAACTAATTGTTTGCAATTTTTTCTTTATGTTTATAGTTTTTCATCGATATTTTTGGAAAATTTTGCGATTTCACTTACTTTTTTGTTTGCTTTAGCTAAATTATTTGTATTAAGTTTTTCTTAAATTCAATCAAGTTTTTTATTCGATTCAAATTTATTGAATTTTTAAGAATTATTTTTAACATCTATTTTTGGAATTTTTGTATGTCTGTCTGCATCTGCATCACGTAAAGACTGCTGGATGGATTTGAATAAAATTTTTGTTTCGTGAAAAAAGTTATTTCGTAGAGAATATATATAAACAAATTTTTAGTCACCCAACACTCTTCATAGAATTCTAAAACAAATGTTTAAAAACACATTTTTTCAAATTTTAATTTTAAGATGAGAAATGATACGCAGACGAAGTCGTGGGCATCACTAGTTAATTAAAAAAATAAAATTAAAATTCGTTAATCGAACTAAAAAGTACTTAAAATTTTTTAACACAGAAGCTAAAATCAAAATTTTATTACAAATAATAATTTTTCAAGTCGTGAATTAGTATAATGGTAAAGAAAAGATCTTTTGCAAAATTTTTAGGCCCTATTATGCGTTTTAATCGATCTTTGAGTGTTATCGAAAGTGCTTATTGAACGAATTTGCCAATATAATTATGACGTTCATTCGAGTTATTCACAATAACAACAGCTGATACACGTTGTGCGGGTTGCAATTTTAATAAAAAATTTAAAATAATATTTAAATTTAATTTTTTAGAAAAATTACCAAATAAAAACAAGTGTAATAAAGTATCATGGACACGACGAAGATGTGGTTTGAAAATACATCAGATGCGGATAATAACTTATTGGAACTAGTCATAGGTAAAAAAAAAAGAGAGATGCGTCCAATGCCCTGCAAATTTATTAAAAATATTCGACTGTGCAAAGACGCTTTTAGGGAATTGCTATCCACTACAAATGAACTGCTTTATCAATGTACACGTGCGAAATCCATTCCAAACATTTTAAAATTGTCAAAATTCTTACGGTGTTGTGTACAGGGTTCTTATCAACGGAGTATTGGTAAGGAAAACATGCTTGGCCTTGTTTTTGAAAATAACATTTGTCAAACGTGGATACAATTTACAAACTTACTCATTAATAAAAAATTAAAAAAAAAATAAACAAAAATAATTGTTCATATTTTGTGAAAAAATTTTAAAAACGTAGATTTTAAAAAATTTTTCCACAATTCAATTCGTCAGTGAAAGCAAAATTTCCCCCTATAAAAAAGTAGATACACAATAACATTTCGATTGCGATCGATTTTGTTTTACCTTTTTCAGATTCCGAATAATTTTGTTTAGACCTATTTCGCACACTAAAGTAAAAAACAAGGTTATTCTAAGTAAAGAGACATAATAAAAGTAAATTTAACAATTGCAAATAACAAAATTTTATGTAAATTAAACTTTATATTAAAATTAAAATGTGGTTTCATTTCGAAGAAATTTTTCGTTTCTCGTTTTCTGAAGAACCACTTTCTATCGAAATTAGTAAACATTTTTTTTATTATAATTATATAATGAAATTAACATGTTTTCGTGGTTTTTACAGCTTTTTTTTATTATTTAAAGTCTAATCTTGTTTCGATATTTGTATTTAGCTTTTTGATAAAATAAGAATTTTATTAGGAAGTTCAAAATGTTCAGTTAAAATATGATTTTGTCTTAATATTTTTCCAAGCATCAATAAAACAAATTTTGTTAAACAAAATTCTTTTATTTGAAAAATAATAATTAAGCACAAAACTTTTATTTATTTTTTATTATTATTCTTTGTTTTATTCATTTGCTTAACATTTTTTTGTTGTAGGTACAATGAGCAGGTATAATCTTTCTGCATCAATTCCCAAACGCATACAGAGAAATATAAATGATTGTGTATACAAACATGCAGACAACACACACACACACACACACAAACAGACAATATTTAAATATTCAACATCTGCTTTTAAGTTCAAAAGTTCCGACTCATCGATTTTAGTTGCGTTTCTTTTTTAAACTTTTACCAGAGCTAATGGGATATAAATGTTGTTCTAGGTGGAGAAAGGTAAAACAAATTTTTCGTTAAAAAAGAATCACAAAAAATTATTTTAATGATTATAAAAATGTAAGAATCAAAAGTCATAAATAAACTACAACATAAAGCAAGAAAACGAAAATTCTTTGTTATTAAGAGCATTATTCCGAGATTTAAAAAACCTTTATAAATATGGAGTTCTGGAGGAGTTTGTTTTTGGACATCAAAAAAAAAAAATTAATTCAAATATTGATGAAATTTGAGCACACAACATTCACTCTTTGAAAACGACGTTTACCGAAATATTCGTAATTTAAACTTTTTAACCTTTTTCGCTTTTAAGCTTAATGCAAGAATTTCTCTCTGTGCATATACATAATATGGTATTTGGTGCATGTGCCATTATTATTATTGAACATAAAAAAACATTTTTGCTTAAAAGTTTTCTATGTGTTAAAGTTTGAATATGTATATGGATGAATATTTAAATATATTTGTTAAGCAAAGAGTTGCATATGTGTGAGAATACAGCACGTCGTCTTTCACCCTTAATCGATACGTGTACTTTCAAGGATAAGTATTATGTTCAGTATAAGCAGGATTATATTTTGAAAAAAGAAGTTCTTAAAATAAATTCTTGTTAATAACGAATGTTTTTTTAAGACCGTTATTATTTTAAATCGTAAAAGATAAGACAAAAAATTGAATTTTAATAAAAAAACTTTGAATTGAAAGATGGATACATCTCAATAATATTTTAAATTAATTTCAGGCATGTGCACGCCGCGGCTGTCCTTCTTATCAAAAAGCATGCTGGACGTCAAATTTTGGACCAATTTTTCGATTATTGCTGGCTTAACAATATTTCTCGTCTAAAGTCAAAAATTTTTGACTGATTTTTAAAGTAAATGTTGATAATTTGGTAATTTGAAGGCGTCAATTTTTAATAAAAATACAAAACCGCTCGTCACCGAATCTACGATAAACTACTCCTGCTTAAGCTCCTAATTCTTACAAACAGATCTGTAAATATTGTATTGGTGGCTTAGAAATAGCAGAGCTTTTAGAAACGATACATTTTTGTTACCACTGCCAGGGTTGTCGTTTCTTAATTTAAATAAAATAAAACTTACTAACGTCTGCAATGGCATGCAAAAACCGTCAACATATCACCGGTATTTAAACTAATTTACACTTTTTTATTTTCCCTACATTTAACTTTGTTCTTCAAGTCGATCTAAAAATCCACAAAAAAAAAATATAGAAAATAATGCATTTTAAAAATTGTAGATTAATTCGATTAAATCGATCCACGAAGATTTTTTCCACGTTGTTAGCATTTACATCAGGAATCAACAAATGAATCTGCAAAGTTATAGACATTGATTGTATGTATGTACGTACAAGGGCACCCAGGAATACCAACAAATTATTCAAATTGGCATGAACAAATTTTTTTTCCATCAAATAAAAAACCGACAACAAATTTATTAGTAACAACAGCAATGATATTATAATTTTAATTACATACATACATATATACATATTAATGTATATTTTATTGAATGAGATTTGTTCAGAGAAAACTGTGATATACTTATATAAATGAAAATAGAAATTAATATTTTTATTAAAATATAATAAGAGAAAATTTGATGGAAAAAATTTGTTTGAAAAAGTGTAGAACTACAAAACTTTTAATATGTTAGTAACTAATATCTGCATCTGAATAGTTCTTCAAAAAGGTGGCATCTAGATATACAGTCGACTTTTGATAACTTGAAACTCGTTAATTTAAAATCTCTCCATAATTTTTCAGGTCCCTTGAAAAACGCTCAATATATTGAAAAAAAATTATGTAATTTGATCTCCTCAATAACTTGAAATTATTCCTAGGGAATTTTGATCGCCGGTCTGTAATTTGAATTGTTTTAATTTTCAAAAATAAAACAATCATTTATTTTTGTTTTTTGTGATGTGCTACAAAATAATGATTTTTTTACACCTTATAATTTAAACTCCTAATGTAATTTTGTTTCTGTTTTTCTTTAGTTTCTATGCCAGCTCTATAAGCTCTTGTTAATTTGAATTTTTTTAATCTTTCTTTTGATATTTTAAAGTCTTGTTAATATAAAAACTCGATTATTTGAACTTTTTCTCTAAAACCTTGAGTTTCAAATTATCAAGAGTTGACTGTATTTGTTTCCAAAAAATTATATATTAGAAGGGAAATGAGTACGATATCGACGTAAACACGGTAAATAGAAATCGTATGTTTGAAATGGATTTTGAGTTTGCGGAAATTTTTAAAATCGTGTTCTATTAATTGCAGGTGAACTTATATAATGAGTTTAATTAATTTTTAATTTTTTCGAATATACATTGTTTCAAATGAGGCTGCTGTAGTCAAAATGGTAAACACGTTGTGACTACAAATCTGCTTGTTTCAGGGTTCAAATCCTGCGGCAACCAAAATACAAAATGTTTTTTTCTGTTTAATGGTATAAATACATATTCAGAATGAACAAAAAAACGTGCAGTCTCCTTTGTCAGTACTTTCTCATGGCAGATTCGCCGGCGAAGTAAAATAAATAACTCTCTCTCTCTCTCTTCTTTCACCACCTGTCTTATCTCTCATCTATCCCTTTCCTAAAAAATGTAGCACGGTTACGAAAAATAACTAAAGAGGTTTTAATGCCTGAAGTGCTACTTCTCTTAAAAAAAAAAAAAAAAATGACAAATTTTTATGAATGATTTAAAATTTATTTTTTCAGCTAAGGTTCATTTTTTAGTTTAATTTTTTAAAAAAAAGGTAAAAAAGAAAAATTATTTAAAAATGTATGCGACGTTTTCCAAAGAAAGCTAGAAAAATTAGATGCTGGCAGAATGTAATGCCGCATTTGCAGGACCTCCAAATCCATCATCAGCATTCTTCGCATCTCTATTACCTTAGTTTGTGTATATTGTGAACATCGTCTATTAAATCAACTAATCAGTATTAATTTGGTTAGACAAAGTCGACATACAACTCAAAGCATTTCGTTGTTGTTCTCTTTGTAACTCGTCTTGTACATTCGTTTTTGCCTTTCGTACCAACTTGCGGTATGGCCGCGAAATGTAGTGTTTTGTTTTTTATTCATTCATACTTGTTTTCTCACAACATTAAAGATGCTGTTACCATGTCATATTTATTATTGTTGAGTTTTATTTTAATTCATTTATAATAACCGCGGTTCAAATTCTGATTGGGAAAAAATAATAAAAAAATTATAGTTAAAAAGTGTCTCATTTTCCCAAGGCCTTATTTTAAGTTTACCCAAAGTATGTATAACTATATATCGGCGATTGTTGCCATTTCAGAAACTTCTGTTTAAATAGAGAAAACAAAAGCATTAAAATTTATTATCATACATAATAAAATAGACAAAAAATTGTGTTTAAAACTAAGGATTTGATACTAAATTTGCTTATTTATTTTATTTATGTTAATCGAACAAGTATAAAGTTTTGAATGTTGCTTGAAAGGGAAGTATTTATCAAAAAACGTAAATGTATCATTATCTGGTAAATGACCGAAATGTCCAGTATTATAAAAAATGCAATTTTAATTAAATCAATGCAATTATAGGTAAAATTATTTTTATGGTTTGAATCATGTCAAAGAAAAATTTTGTAATTTGTTTGTTCTTTTATCGAAAAAAATTGCTATTGAAACAAAATTTATGTTTGGCTGTTGATAATTTTTTTAACCCTAAAGGTGCTGCCAGATTAATGAAACATTTGACCAAAAAAGCATAAGCAATATTTTTACAAATGTTTATTTAATCTTCCTGACACATTTCGTTACGAATGACGATTTATAATATATTAGATGTGATATCTTATCTTCTATACTGAGTAAAATTCTATATTTTTTAACAAGTGTTTATTTAAGAAGGTCAACAATTTTTTTCTTTCATTCTTCTTTTGGTCAAACATTTAACTATTTTGACCGTAACTTAACAATCCAGCGAAAAAATACGAAGTAGTTCAAAAATCATAAGTATTTTCATTGCTCCTCTTGCACTTGTTTTCTATAACGCATTTTTAATAAGTTCGTTTATTCTAATTAAGTTTTAACTTTTGAACTCATGAAAAACGCATGAATATTCATAAAAAAAAGAAATTATAAAAACAAAAATTAAGGAAAAAATGTATTCTAATCATGGAATTTTCACTGGTTTTAAGCATTCATTTAAATGCCAAGCTATCTGAACCCATGCTCGCCAATGGCAAGCTAATGTTAAAATCATGCGGTTTTCCGCTAAATTTAACCCATGAATTCCCTACTTCTTTTGCATGTCTTTTTTTGCTGGGAAAGTATTTCTTTAATTGTCACAAAAAAAAAAAAAATTGTTTTGAATAATATGGCCAACAAAAAACAGGAACTTATATGTTTTAGTCATTTGATCTAGAGAAGTGTAATGTTAGTGTTCGATTTTATAATTATAACATTTAGTTTGAACCTACATTTACATTTTATATAATAAATTTTATAATGAAGCAATGAAAATAATTTAATGTATCTCAATTTGATTTGTGGCAGAAGAATTTTGTCACTGTTATACCCTACATCACAAAATGTTAAAAGAGGGTATATGTAAGTTTGTCATTCCGTTTGTAATTTCTAAAATATCCATTTCCGACCCGATAAAGAATATGTATATGTTCTGAGTCCTTATGCATAGCGAAGTCGGTTGAGCGTTGTCCGTCTTTACATCCGAGTTAGTGTTGAAATCAACTTTGTCGAGACATTAGATGAGCTAAAGACAATTTAAATACGCTAATCGATCAGACATATGAAATTTCGAAAGAGTTACTTTTGAAAACCAGCAAGATCGATCCATGTACTTTGAGCCAGTGGGCTAAGCACCACGCCTGCTTCTAATTTTTCAATGAACAATGAACAATGAAGTAACTCGAATCAAAAAAAAAAAAAAAACAATTACGTGGAGCGATAGGAAATTAAAAAATATGAAAACGAAATATCAAGTGAAAAAACTAGCACTAATCTAGCGTTATGGGCCTTTTAAACTTTTCATAGAATAGTTCGATTGTGCAGCATATTTTTTAAAATATCATCAAAAACGCTTGAAGAGATCTCTGAGGAAATACTAAAATTTTTGGAAAATTCTTAACCCATTAAGAGCCGATAAAATTTTCATTTAAATTTTTTTTTAATTTTTTAATTATCTGTCACCTCAATATTTGTTTTTTTAATTGGAAGCACTTCACTAAATTATATATAAGAGGGTATATAAGATTTAACATAGCCGAATAAAGCTCTCTTACTTGTTTTTAATTTTTATTAATATTTCTCATTTTTACTGATTATTAGTTTAAATTTGAATCATAAATCAATAATGAATTTTTAATTTTTTGCTACAACGGTAGGGTTTCATAATTTATGATTAAATAAACCTCGTCTTTTTTCACTTAATGTCCCACGATTATTGAAACCAAAATTGAATCGTACAATTTCATTTTTTTACTTGTGACCGTTTATATATATGGACTTTACTGATTGGACTCGAAGAACCAAAAACACAATCCATTAATTTTTCCGGAATTAAATGAAAACTAATTAAATATTATATTATATATTACGAGGGCTGCTTTATATATTTCTGGCCTAATAGTGAAAATGCGAATATTTATAATCAAAAATGGTTTTATTGTTTTTCAAAGTATTCTCCAGCATGATTTATACACATTTGCATGCGCTCAAACCGATTAAGACACCTCTAAAACATGGTTTTTGAACACTTCAACAGCTCTTCTGGCGACGAAAATCGTTGACCACGCAGCTTTTTCTTGATGTGCGGAAACAAGAAGAAGTCATTAGGTGCCAAGTCAGCGCTGTACGGCGGATGACCCATTAATTCGACGTTTTGGCCGGTCAAAAACGCTTTGGTTTGAGCCGATGTGCGAGAGTTCGCATTGTCATGGTGAACAATGATTCGTCTTCTCTTGTTGGTTTTTCGAATTTCTTTGATGACTTCAGGCAAACAAATTGTAGTGTACCACTCAGAAGTGACCGTCCTACGTTGCTCAAGCGGAACAGTCGCCACATGGCCAGTTTTGCCGAAGAAACAGGCGACCATTTGCTTCGAAGTGCTTCTTCCACGAACAACTTTCGTTGGATTTTGCTCGTCTTTGAAGACCCACACGGTCGGTTGTTGTTTCGTTTCGGGCTCATACGCATAGATCCATGATTCGTCACCTGCGACGATCTTATAAACGTCTTTTGAAGCACCGCAATCGTATTTTTGCAACATTTCTTTGGACCAATCGACAGAAGCCTTTTTTTGAGCGACTTTCAAATTGTGCGGGATCCAACGAGAACAAACCTTTTTTACGGCCAGGTGTTCATGCAGTATCGAATGTATGCTGGTGAAAGAAATGTCCAAGGATGTCTTTATCTCTCGGTATGTCGCATGTCGATCTTGCATAATGAGTTCACGCACGGCATCAATGTTCTCTGGCACAACAGCCGTTTTTGGACGACCTTTACGGAATTCTTCTTTGAGCGAGCTTCGGCCACGATTAAATTCATTATACCAATTTTTCACAGTGCTATAGGACGGTGTTTCATCGCCATACAAAGATTTAAGTTCATCAATGCACACTTGTCGTGATAATCCACGTCGAAAGTTGTGAAAAATAATGGCAGGAAAATGTTCACGAGTTAATTCCATTTTTTTCTATATTACTTTTTCAAGTCACTGTAAACAACACAAATAATGGTCGCACGTTAAAACGCTTTGAGTACGAATATGCTTAAAAATGACAAACTTTCTAATGGAAATGTCAGATTGCACTTGCCAGCACTCAGTGTTGCCAGGCCAGAAATATATATAGTAGCCCTCGTAAAACAAATGAATTAAAATTGGTTTGGCATAAGTTCATTCCTCTTTTTATTTTAAAGCAAAATCGAAGGTAAAAGTTGTTGTGTGTGGACTTGGTCTAACCAAATTAAAATTGATTGATTATGGATACTCCTCGTATTCTTGTTTACAATATTAGGTAAATGCGAAGAATGCTGGTAAAGGATGTACTGATCCAGAAAATGCAGCATTACTTTCTGATGGTGTCTAATTTTTCATTTTTTTTTATGGACAACCTTCGCATATAAATTTTTCGTTCCAACAATTTTTAAAAATTAAAATAAGAATGAACCCAAGCCAATATTATTTTAATTCATTTTCTCATAATATCAAACAGTTCATTTATATCATATAATTTTAATATTTTTTGTTTTATTCAAAGCAAACACTTTTTTTGTATTCTTACTACCTTCAAAGCTATTAACATTATTAAGATTTTTTTCTCACTAATTACCCTGTAATATACTTTCACTTTAAAGTTTATTTTTAACGTACTATAAATTAAAAGAATTATTTATAATTAGTCCTTAATTAAGGACATTTACGCTTACCTTACACGTGTACTTAAATTGTGTAAAATGTTTTTTTTTTTGCAACTAAATTATGTTTCGTTAAATATGATTTAAAGTCAAGGGAAAAACATTGTTATTAAAGGACAAAAAAAAATATAGAATAAAATTATACATTGAAAACACTAATTTGCTTGTATTACATGGAAAAAGGTTGTTTTTAAATTAATTCATAGAAAATAATAAAGGAGTGTGGTCTCTGACTAAAAACGGACAGAAAGAAAAAAAGTGAAGTATTGTGGCACTAAAAAGGGAAAGCTGACGATTCACTCAACCATTCTGCAAATCGGAGTTAAGCAAATTTATCTCTTTATTAAAAAAATTTATGAAACAAATGTAAATTTAGAAAAAGAATTTAGTCTTGATGAGTTGAGTACAAGAATCGGTTTAGCGAATTTAGTTGAATTTCATTTTAATTTAATTTAATTAATTTTAATTTAATTAAATTTAATTTAAAAATTTATAATTAATTATTCGTTATTTTTTTATTTTGTTTTTTTATATTTTTTTTTATGGTAACAAGTCCAATGTGACAAACCATATTTTCATCGCTTTGATTTCACGAACGCAAGACCAAAGGCTGGGATAAGGCTACCAGATTTAGTAGGCGGATATTTTTCATTTGCATCATTGTGCCAGAGAGATGATTATTTTCAAGCGTTTTGAGTTGTAGCCAAAAAATAGCAGACTCTGTCTAAAAATATTCTTTTGCACTGATTTTTATTTTGATTCATTGCTTCATTGCTTCATTCTTTTAAATCTATTCCCTAGTTTTTGTCAAGCCCAACAAGTACTAAACTTTAAGTGGAAATAAACGAAACTAAGATGCTTGGAAAAGGATTACAATTGTAATAATTTGCTTCAGTTTCATGATAAAAATAAAACTGAAATATTGCTTCAGATTATATTTATTAAAAGACAAAAGTCTGGATTAAATGCGTTGTATGTTATTTTTTGTTAGAAGTTAGATAAAGAACTATAATTTAATACTAATGAGTACAAATGTTTTTTGTTTTATTTACAGACATTATACTTTTTATATTCAATAACTTATTGAATTGGTTTGGGCTTTGAATATTTAATTGATAAATGATTTTTTCTTCTTTAAGTTGTAATTGATAATTTCTAACTTGAAACAGTGTCAAAAAGGAGGAAAAGACGAAGCGGAAATTTAAATGCGTCAGAATCGATTTAAACAAATTCTCTGCTCATCATCGATTTTAATCAAATGTAAAACATAGATAGATCCTCTTCCATTAAGTCCAATATTTATTCCTATTTCTTAAGTCGTGGGACCTATTTGAAAGAAAAATTAAAACGAGCATTTACGGCTGTACCGATTTAATAAAATTTTTTAAATAGTTAGAAATTTATAAAGAAGGTGAAATATTAATTTCATTAAAAAAGATAAGGGCAGGGGAGCACGGAAAAGTATAAATTGCCAGCCTTAGGCGTTTCAACCGATTTTAAACAAAATTCAAATTTAAAGATACTCGTATTTGAAATACAAATAAATCCTGATCTATAAGGTCCAAAATGCAGACTAAAATTTGCTTGAATATTTAAAAAACTGTGGTACGTAACTTATCCATAAAATACACAATTTTTGTAAAATTTTTAAACATAAAAAGATTACTAAATGTGAAAATAATTTGAAATTTTAGGTGGTAATAAAAACACGTAATAGTGCTATATTCGGCTAATCTTATATACCTCTTACCATCTATGTAAATTTAGCTTAGTAAAGTAACTCCAATCTAAAAATCAAATATTGGGGTGACAGGGAATTGAGAGATTCGAAAAGTATGGGCAAGCGCCAATTTTTTCACTTGATGTTTTTTTTCTTGTTTTTAATTCTTTATCGCCCCATATATTTGTTTTAGTTTTTGATTGGAGTTACTTCATTATTGTTTTGCCTGCTGCGTCGAAGCACATGGACCGGTCTTGCTGATTTTCAATAGCACCTCTTTCGACACTATGATCGATGGCATATTTTTTTTAGCTGATGTAGAGTCTCGGCAAACTTGATTACAACACTAACACGGACGGACAGACGGACATCGCTCAAAGATGTCGCTATGCATAAGAAGTCAAAATATATATACATTATGGTATCGGAAATGGATATTGAAGAAATAACAAACGGAATGACAAACCCTTTATATACCCTTTTTTCACTTTTTGTGGTGCAGGGTATAAAAAAATAAACGTGTGCCGTTTTTTTTTACCATCTTTTGACATTTCTCATAATTCAATCAAAGCAGTTCTTGAGTAATTTTTTGACACGTAGTTTTTTTAAGTTTCTGTTAGTTTTTTAGCAGTTGAAGTTTACAAGAAAAAGAAATAAGAAAGTGGCAGGAATTTTAAAAGTATTTGCACACATATGAACAAATAAAAAAGTTTTGTGAAGTTGGAGTTTGTTACAGAACATTTGACAACAACAACTAGCGTCATTACCAATTTCACGCTCATTTACTTTAGAACATAACGTTCATGCTTAATTGTAAACCACCTTGTGTAGAACAAAATGACTTTAATATTCTCATGTAAGAAATATGTTTACAGAAATGAATTGCACAGCATACTGGATCAGGAATGAAAAATTGTGCATTTTTAATACAGTTTCATGGATTGAATACCAAAAAAGTCTTCTGCGGCTAAAATTTAAAGTTTGAGCGCTCCGTTCTTTTCAGAGGCGGCGGCATTTCGTTCCAATGCTTTATTGCGTTCCAATTGCTTTATTATGTGGAAATTATTCTTTAATTACGTGAGAACCTTTTACAAAGCGGCGCCTTGTTAAGAAATAATTTAAATTAATAACATTTAATTTATTCTAACTTGTATGAAATTCATTTTTATAAATTTATTTTTACAAAATTTTGTTTGTAAATTCATTTAAAAATTTTTCCCGTAACTGTGCAATAACATAACAATTTTTTTAAATGTGTTCATTATTTCCCAACACTCTTAATTCGCGAATATCCAATCCTCATTCACTCAATTACATTAATAAAAGTCACATCCATCAAATTCCATTATTTTCCTTTTTTTTTGGTATTCATGCTTTCAAAAGTTTTTGGTGGCAAAAAAAAAAATAAATAAAAAAAAAAATTAAATGAAAGAAAAATGAAAGGCAGAACAAAAAAATTCCTAAAAAAATGTCAGTAATGTTTTTTTATCTATTAGCTTTTGTTTTAAATATTTTTTTAAGATATCCGTTTTTAATTATTTTAACATTCAACTGAAATGATATAGTTTGACCATTAGTTTGTCGCACGTCATCTTTTAATTTGATAACGTTAAATGTTTAAAAGTTTGTTGTTGGGAACAAAACGAAAACTATTTTATTTTTAAGGGAAAAAAGTTTTTAGAAATTCGCCCACTTATGTTGATACAAAAAAAATCGTATAAGATCTTTACTTTATTTAAAAGCAGTTTTAGTAAAAGTTTAAGTTCGACTACAATTACTTTTAATTGTAATAAAATGAATTATTTAATTCGTCTTAAATTTATTTACATTTCTAAGTGTCTACTAAGAAAGAAATATTATTTAAAAAATTTTGAAGACATTTTTTTAAAGAAAAAAAGAATAATTAAAAGCTATTAGAATACAAAGTAAAATTTTCTGGATCGCTAGAGCCACCGTCAGCATTCTTTACATCTATCTGCCTTAGGTTGTGTACAACATAAACATCATCTATTTAACCAAGTATTTTTGTAACTGAGAGTACGAGGAATATTCAGAGTTGCAAAAAAACGACTAGAATCGACAAATATCAGAAGCTCCTACACTCAACGATATGGAATTGATGACTGATCATCTAATGCAACGGGTCTGAATTCGGACTTTGTTTTAAAGATATAAGAAAACGCATTATTCCTAAAAAAAGCGAAGAGCATCATAAATAATGCTTAAAATGGTCAACGAAATTTGTAGAAAACGTTATGGTTTTGCGATGTTTTTCGGCAAGAAATGTATGATGTAAGAAAGCTGCATTTTAGAGAGAGAACTGTAAATGCAGAAATGCATATTTAAATTTTTGAGGAAACTTACTATATCGGCACGAATTTTGGGAATAGGAGAGTGGTTGCAAGACAACAGCATTGACTTCTTGGAGTGGCCATCTTCTAGTCCTGACTTTAATGTAGCACAAAATCTTTGGACATTAATGAAGATATGGTTGCGCTATCACTCTCAAAAAAATTTGTAGGCGGTGAAAGATTAAAAAAATAAAGGCTGTCTGGGTTTTAATAAAACCAGAAGAGTGAATTGTGAACAATATTGAGTTTTTGTGAAATAAAATATTAGTAAATAACTATTCAAATAAAATGTACGAGAAAAGGAGCACTGTGCTCATGAATAGTATTCAGGGTATGAAAAAATGTACCACTACAACAGTGTAATTTCAGAATTAAGATTTTTCTAAAAATATTGTGCAACCATGATACTTTAAAACAAAATTACAACCTTAGATTCGTAATACTGTTATTTTAAAACACTGTAAAATTAAAAATACGTTTATACGTTTAAATATGAGTTTAACATAGTGGGAAAAGATATTTTGGAAAGAACTCAGCCATTTGTAGGCCGATTGATTTAAAAATTTAACACAAGCATATCAGAAGAGTATCTGAGCTTAAGCTTTGAAGTTGGGTCCCATCCCCTTTTCAGAAGTGACGCTAAGTGGTCTTAAGGTTGTGTATCTCGTACCTGCAAAATTTTCTAATGTTTAGAATTTCTTAAATTTTTGAAAATTATACATGGTCTCAAAGGTTTAATTGATAACTACGAAATCGTGCATTATTTAGCAAATTTTGGGATGATCGAGTTAAAAGCATTTTAAAATTAAACTTTTTAATTTTTGATACCCTGCTCTGTTTTTTTTTTTTTAATTCTGGGTACAATTTTGGGACAATGTTTCTTAAATTTTTTTTCTGAATTAATACCTAGACGATTTTCAATTTAAAAATCCAAAATTATTTCATTTTTGTGTATTTTGGCCTTAAAAGGGCCATTAACCTTTTTTATTGAACAAATATTCTTAACGAATACATAAAAATTTTAAAAATGAAAACTCCATTTCGCCTTTTAGGTCAGAACCTATAAATGTTTCTAATTTCATTGCAGTTGACTCATCCGTTTAACCTTTATTGACGCACAAACTGAGAGGAAAAAAAACCTACACAGAAATTTTTAATTTAATCTCTAAAAATAAATATATTCTTTTTACTTTTTTATTTTTTTACCTTTATAAAATTCCTGCTAAATAGGATTACAGTTTTTATGGTTTTATTCTGCTTTTATAAACGTAAAAAACAGCAGAAAAATACACATCCGTATAAAAATAAGCCAGCAAAAAGAAAATGTGGAAAAAAAATACTGCAAAAAATACACACATGACATGAAAGGAATTTAGCAATTCCTTTGTCATTTTTAATAATCATCATTGAGGGTGGAAAAGGTAAAAAAGTATTTGGGCAAGTTTTTTATTCAGTCTTCATTTGCGACCTATTAGAGAGTATGTACTTTTCAAATACTTTTTCAGCTCTTAGTAAAGAAGATGATAAAGATGATATACACTTTTAAAATAACCATTAAATCACATACATCTGAATGTTAGACCAATTAGACGGTTTCAGAAATGTCCTATAAAAACATAGAAAATCGATTTTTGTATGAATCAAATGTAAGAAAAATAACGAACGACTGCTTCCATTTTCTCATCTTTTTTATTGTTATAAATTATTCTTGAGAGTGTCATATCGTAAAAAAATGGACTTAAAATTAATTAAAATTAATTCTCTCCACTATAATATTTCTTAAAAGCAAAGAAGGCTTAGATATCCATTAAAAATTAATATTAAAAAAAATCTGAAATCGATTATAAACAAGTACAACAATTAAAGCAAATGAAAGATGTTTCAACTTTAACAAAATTTAATCAAAATCACCGGAAAAGAGGAGAGCGTAGAAAAAAGTTTTCTTGGAAAGAGAAAAAAAAATTAAAAAAAAACTTTTCATTTAACAAAGCGTAAACTCACAAGAAATACAGATATAACTTTAGAGGTGAAATTTAAAAAAAAAATACAGTTTGAGTTCTTAGCTCATTATAAACCCATTATTGACACTGGATAAAGTTTCTTTATTGTTTTTTTTTTTTATAAAATTCTACTATAAGTCTCTGAACACCAGAGTTACATTTAAAAATGTGGTTGAGGGTTAATTCGAACTTTCTTATGTACAAAATTAAGCTTCGACGAAGACATTCATTATTTTTTTGGTCAACTCTGGCAAAATTCATTATGGCTTTTTCGGCTGTACAGTGTAATAATTGTGTTTTTTTAATTACAAATAGATTTAAATTTCTTATTCTATTTCTCTAAGATATGTTTTTTGATGTAATAATTAGACAGTTGATATCTACCTTGTAGACTTTTACACTTTTTTTTTATCATCTTTGTAAAAAATCATACATAATAACGAACTTAAGCCTAACTATCATACAGAAAGCAACAAAAAAATATTTTTTAGATCTTTATAGTTATTACTTAAATGGATAAACCTTTAAAACTCTTTTCCAACCTGTAGTTCCATTACAAATATGACAGAAAAAAATTAGTTACCTAACTAGTGATTTCGGCATTAAAACATTTAAGATCTCAAAAGCAGCTCTACCTGTCAAATCCAATCTACAAATTAGGTGCTCAAAATGAACTAAAACTGTCTAGACAGAGAACAATTTTTATGAATACAGTAAAATTTAACACGAGAACAGTACATTACAGTTTTAGATATCACCTTCAATGTGCGAAAATTCAAATCAAATGTCCATAAGCACTACTCCCTCCACTTCCCTTAACACAATCTAATATCCTAGTTCTGGCACAATGCACTGCATAAGTAGGGGACATCCCCTGAGTGTTTGTCCTAATTAAAAAAGATACGGACCTTTTATTTATTCTTGAATTCAATTAAATTAGCTTAACCGTATAGAAATGCCATGTTTCCTACTCCAAGGTACAAGCTTTTTAAAGCAAGTGCATCCTATTGAAAAAGAACCATAACTTCCATAAAATCGATTTTGCTGCATAACATTTTCCATTCTCTCGCTTTAGCTCCTTTATTTGTTAAAGTTTTTAGAAAAAGACATGGTGCATTTTACCTTCTAATATGAGAAAATTCCTTATTTTAAATTTCATTAAAACGGTTAAGTCGTGATTGATGCATAAAAAGTAAAATTAAAGGTGCCAAGTTTCCAATCTCTTATAAATTGATTTAGTTTTTTTTAGTTTTTCTTAAACATAAAAATTGTTTTTTTTTTTTTTGCTAAAATGGGCGCCTGACCCGATTAGCATATTCCTCCGCCACAAAATTTAATCTAAATACATTCTGTAGTCATTGAATTATGTGGGAACTAGAAGACAGCCTGGATGAAATATAGACAGCAGTTTCAAAAATTTGTATGTTTGCATTCTAAATCAAGAAATCCTTTAACAAAATCTGCTTAAATTATACACAAACGTTATTAAGTCTTATGATTTGCTTTAAAAATTAAATTTTAAATACAAAAGCAACCAAAAAACTTTACATTTTTTTAACATTTTTACAGCATATTTATAGTTCTATGCTGAAGTGTGCATAAGATTCAATGCTGCCTGACTTAACTCCATAAACACAAGAGTGAATACACTTGTTCTTTTGTTGGTAACATACACGCCTGTGTGATTTTTTGTGAGTGTATGATATGGGAATGTATGAACTTTTTATGTACAGAAATAATGCGTGCTGATATGTTTTTACGCCTGTGTATGTTATTTGTCCCCATTACAGCTAATGTCATTGTTATTGTTGTTTTTGTCATTTTAGTTATTGTTATTTGTGTCTGTCAACTCCCAGACCGGAAGTCATCTAAAAGATGTGTTTGTCATTGACTCAAATACACTTCGTTAGTACTTCTATTTCCTTTTTTGCTTTCTAAATACATTTTCTTCTACTTGTCTACATATTTTTGCTAAACGCACACTTTAACTATTGTTGTTGTTGGATTCATGTTAAAGAATTTCATCATGACTCTTTGGTTTTACAAAAAACCATTTAAAATTGTGGCAATAACCACAATAAAATTCATGTATTTATATTTGTATTTTAGTATGCATAGATAGATTAAATTGTCTGTAATTCTAGAAAGCACAAAATCATTAACTGCCGCAAGAAAACCCATTTTCACTTCCGTAAAAAAAGGATATCGAAAAAGAAAACAGTATAAAAAAATTGTGATACTTCTACATTGTTGTTCTCTGTTGTATTAATAAAAATACAGGTCAATGGATTCTTTTCTTAGATATTTTCCCATAATGTGCATTAATACAATTTTAATATTTTGGAAAAAAAAATTCGCCACCATCGTTGTCTTGCTAATAAGTATGTCATGCAACAATGTTCTTGTCCAACTAAGAATTTAACGTTAAATAATGTTGTATTTATGACAACTCAAAAAAGTGATTTGGACACCAAATTCGAAATTATGATTTTAAGTTCGAAGGGAGCAGAAAGTATGATGTGCGCATGTTTTCAAATGGAGAGTAACATGTAGAAGTAGAAATGCCAGATTGCTTGTAAAATGATTAAATGATTAAATTTAGGAAAAAGCCAACCACTTATTCAAAAGAGTTTTGAAGAAAATTGAACATGCTTTTGTTTGAATAAAATACATATCAAGTTAAGCCAATGTAACGCTATTACTTCCATGTTTTAAGAGCATAAATATTTCAATTAGTTGTGATTTCATTTATCAACGATCCGTTTGCATACTGCAAAAAATCTTAGAAGTTTTCTGATGTCTGCAATTGTTTCACGAAAACTTTATAAAGTTTGTTTTTATAATTCAGTTGATCGTAGTGAATATGAGACAACATCCGGCTTTAGCCGGATCTGTAAAAATGCTATAGAGAACAAGTCAAATAAAGAAACTGCCACTGATGAATGATCTAGTTTATTATATGCGTGACTAGTCAACCTGACCAATTGATTTGGAGTGGTTGTGGATGTGCGAAGTGACCAATGAACCCAGAACGGATCAACGAAAAGAGCTTAATGCATCCACAGAAGAGTAAATGAATGCACGAAATAATAAAAGATCAATAAAGAAGCCAAAAAACTCACAGTGAACTAACGGATAAAGAGAAAGTAAAAAATTTGGAGGGTTCAATGGATTTATAGGAGGCGGAGAAAATCCTGGGAGAGTACAATTAATTGAGGCGATGTTGATTATGTGTTGATCAGGTTGTCATGCTTTCTTTAAAGTAGACGGTTACAAGATACCATTAGAGGAGGCAAAGGAAATCAGTAGGCAGTCATTAGACCATAATAGGTGATTCACTGACTGAACAGAGCAGCCAATGAAGCTCATAAGAGCATTCAGTAAACTCCCGAGTAACGAAATAAACTTATGTGAATCATTAAGTTCTCAAGTTCATTAAGTTCTTATACTTTCTTTTGATTCGGGCGTCTTGGCGACCGCAGGAGAGAGATACTGAGTTCTAAGTTAAGTCACCTTGTGACAAGCAATTAACTGCAGGGTCACCTAGTCAAAGCAGGTCGATTACACACCAATCAATCGGTAGTTTATCTCGGATGAGGCAGATAATTAATGGAGTAAAAGGCAGTGAACCCCTTAAGATTAGTCAACCTCAGGGATTTCCAATTATTTTTGGTTGTGTTCAAAAGGAATCGACCCTTCAATAGATCATCACACGACTAATTTGATTACCTTAATAGAATAGTTGGTAAAATTTTGCCGCTTAACAGTCTGGCATCACAGGTTACACCTCTCTCTCTCCCATCAGTTAAACAACTTCCGCTGCTGGTTGGCAACCAAATGGTTATTTGCAATGTTAAGTTAAAAAGAACCCAGTTAAAAATGGTCCACCGACGCATCAGCATCCCGGGAAATTTGAAAATTACGTAAACATTGTTGGGACCGCTCCGCTTTTAAATAAAAATTCTTCTTCCTAATTTTTTGTGTTAAAATGTTTTTTTTTTTTACTTTTTGGTGAAGAAGTGCACAGTGTTGAGTTCAATGAAATGAAGAAGTTGGCCAAAAGAAATTATAACTACCACGGAAAACAATAACAACAATAAAGTAAATTAGTAAAAAAATTTGATTAACAAAGCGGATAACACGCCTTTTTTTAATATAATTAAATATAACAGCAACAACAAACGTATAAAATAAATGTAAATGAATATAAAAGCCAAAAAAAAAAAAATATTCAAATTTATTTAGTTTTATAAATTTTTGATAAAATAATGTTAATGAAACAACTTTTTTGATTACATAAGAATAAATGAATGTAGTAAAAGCAATATTTCTAATGTTTAAAATTAAAAAAAAGCTTTTATTACCCGTGCTTCAGACAATAAAATATCTACTCCTTAGAGAAAAATTCAAATAGCAATTTAACAGCATTAAGCATAAAATATGTTAAAATGACATAAATTTCAATCGCTGAAACGTAAAATAGATTTTCAAATCAACAATTTTTAAGGTACAAAACCAGATGAGATTTTTCTATTTTAATATGTGTTATTTAATGTAGAATTGTGGCAAGAATAATAATAATTGTTATCATTGTTTTATTTTGTAACAAAAATCTTAATGTAGCACGTACTCGTAGACAATGACAACGCCATCATATGTTCGTCCTAGAGCCGATAACAAAAGCAACAAATATTTAAATGATGAACAGAAGTGAAAAGAAAAAAGAAAATATATAAAGACATGAGTTTTTATATTTCACCACAAGAACAAACTCATTTGAATAGACACGTTGTTGCGCTACTTTTTAAACAGGCTATACACCCTCAATTATGGACTTAAAAATTTTTGAATATTTTGTGGTTTTTAACAAAAATCTAAATCAGGAATATCAAAATTATTAGGAGAATTTTAAACGTCAAATAGAGTTAAATCACGTTTGTTATATTTGAATATAACAGACCTTAGTTCTAGTTTTTATTTAATTGAATGCGGCTAGGTTATGAACCCAGTTCATTATTAGGCGACGTGCTAACCCTCTAAGCAATGGACAAGGGGTCCATAATATAATAAAATTAAAACTGGTTTAAAATAACAAAGCACTGCTAAGCTAGGCTGTGGTTATCAAAAGGATCAAGACACAAAAAGTTTTGGCTAACTTCCAAAATGAATAAATACAAAGTTTGTATGCAGTTTAGCTGCAATATTTAGATCTTGTGCATATACAAAGCTGCGAAACAAAGTATTAATTATGATGCATTATGATGCACTAGTTGTTTGGTTGCAACGTTTCAAACACTTGTCTAAAATACTTTGCAATGGTATGCATTGTAAACATTTAGTACCACGGCATTATGAAACACAATTAATTGTTCGAGTACAAAGCAATTGACGTTTTGGAAGTCAGCCTATGTGAAAGTAACTTCTAAGTGTCTTCGCTTCTATTGGGTCCTTTTTCGCTTCATTCTTAAACGGATTATTAAGGTCTTAAAACCATTACCATCGTGTTTAGTTGACGATGCTAATGTATGGCAGCACCAGCGATGCCAGAATGAAGATTTTTCCTTAATTATAAAGATTTTTTAATAATAAATAAAAGATTTAAAGATCTCTTTCCCAAAATTAGGATTTTTTGGTTGAGTTGTTTGACAACTAATATTGCAACTTCTTGTTAAAATTAATTAAACAAATTTACCTAAGTATGTGAAACAATTTTATTGTAAATTAATACTCTAAAAAAATGGATAAATATGTAAATATGATGACGCTTACCAGGTACATATATTTGTAAAAACTAAAATTTCCGATACAAAGTTTAATGCTACTCAATTAAATTAATTCATTGATAATTGTATTACCATCTACATTGAGTTCTGTAAACAAATAACAAAACAACGATGCACCCTTAAAACAGCTTTCTTTTATTGACCCTCAAAACGTTATTAATTTAAAAGTTTCTTCACTAAATACGCTAATAAAACTTTTTCTAAACATAATTAAAGACAGTGAGATACAAACTGTAAATGGCGAATTTAGAGATTTTCAAATATTTTTTTCCTAAATTAAGATTTTTTTTTCATTAAATGACAATTTTTCTGTGAAAATTTCTGGCACTACTGGGCAGCACTTAACTCTCTTGCGTTTCAGATTATCGTCTTCCTTTTTGTCCTTAAAGCGTCCTAGTACAAGGAAGAAGTTGAAACAAATATTGATGCAAGAAGATTAATCATTTATTACGCTAAAAAGCGTAAAAAGACAGGATAGAACAAATGACAGATAAGAATTTTGAACAGTAGTCTATACTTTTCACTTGTAGATTCCCATTTCAGTGACTATCAACTTAATAACATCGATTTTTGTGATATGCATGTCAACCATCCATGGTATTTTTTAGTTAACATTGAAATTTCATTTCATTTCAAACAATAATGACACTGAACAAATTTAATGCTAATGCATTTTTTAATTAAAATTGTTTTTACTAATGGCAATAACATTTTAATGAAACTGTTTAATCACGAATTGCAAATGGAAAATTTTTAAATGAAAAATAAATTAATGATAGCAGAAGCTTATAAAAAGCATTATGAATAAAATAAATAAATCGTCACCCTTTTGTATATCAATGTAAATAAAAAGCTTTTAACAATTTAACTTAACAATTTTAAATCAGATAGTTGTAAAACTTGATGCCTGCGACTTGAAGCTGCCTATCACCCCTGCTGCCAGATTTTATTACTTACACGAACACAAAATATGTTTCAATAGTGTTTAGTTTTTTTTGAGCAATCTCAATGGATGCGTTGGCAGAGGTGCATACTACAAAACAGAAGATCATGAGTTCGATCCCACCTTTGGACATGCGTACAACAACAAAAAAATATTTATTGTATAAGGCAATTAAAAATGGAAAAACAGCAGTATAAAACTCTCGAAAAAGAAGATTCACTTATTGTGTGAAGCCAAGACAAGATAATAAAGTGAGACGTCTACTTAATATTAAAATAACAGATAATTGTCAAGACGCCCTTTCTAAGAATGAAAGAAGAGCTCCTAGCTGTTAAAGGAAAAAATTAACAACAAGATTACAGCGATAGATGTAAAGCAAAGTGGATAGGTCTGTGTATGGCTTAGGTTAGTAAATAAGGCATCGAGTATTCCTTGTATCGCCGGAGTAACACAGTAGTAAAATTTTCATTGCTGCATTTCTGATAACGGATGTTTAGTAAATACGAAACCTAAGATCCTTAGGACCGTAGGAAGATCAAGAAGTGTAGTCAGAAGTCATAGAATTTATAATGTGCTACAGTGCTGTTTGCAATCAAAAGAATCCGTATGTTTGTCTAAAAGGGAAAAAACTTAACAGTATGTATAATACTTTCAGTATTTATTTAGTGTACAAAGATAAGGAGTGATGTTTAGGTTGTTACTGCTTTCAAAGAATTAGTTATTAGTTATTGTAATGACTTTGTTGTTTGTTGTAATGACTTTGTTGTTTACTAATTATCAATGAAGCATTTGCATTAAAAAGCATCACCATTAGTAAAAACGAAGGCAATGCTAAATAATCATCACCTTAGTTAATCATTCAAAGCTAAAGAAATTGGCCATTAGTTAGTCAACTGAATTAATTACTGCCAGCCATGATGTCAGTTCTAAAATCTATTCATATATTATTTAACACCAGAGACACTGCAACAGTGATGTTAAAGCAAATGTAAGGTTCAACCAAAGAGTTGTTATTAACTAAACTTTTTACCTTCTATTCCTTTTCATTACACATCTTCTACACCATCCCTTTCTTCAAAAAAGTTAACACGATTAATTAATAGACAGTAATTTCTCTATTTCTCTGTAAATAATTAAAATTTTTGATCTACGTTAAGGTTGGTGAAATATTTAAACCTATTTGCCTCAGTAAGCTGATTCTTGACTATGCGCTTGGCATAATGTTCAGGATCGCCTTTAAATTTTCGAGAGCTCTTGTATCTTTATAGGTAGTTAGACCCATCCATACTCAGTCAATAGCGGAATTTGATTTAAGAAAAACTTGATGTTCTTTACTATTTATTTTCAACTGCCATTAAAAGAGATTTGAAAGAAAAAATCACTTTCAGTTGCGAAAACTTTGAAATTTGCAAATGCTTTTGCATTAATTTGAATATCCACTTTTTCACGGCCACACCCTGTTATAGTAATTTATTTTCATCGTAAAATTAATTGAGAGCTTAGGCATGCAATATTCTACTCACTAAATCACTTTCTTTGTTTAAAGATGAAATAACGCTTCTCTGGCTTTAATACACAGTTTATTATTTCTGAAAAATAAAGGATTCAGGTGTTCGAGCTATTTTCATTTTCCATACGCACAAGTAATAAAAACTATGTTTTATTGCCGACATAAACCATTCTTTTAATGGCCATGTGCATGCTGTATCTTGTCTGTTAAAACATTATGACTGGAATTTAGGTACAACAAAAAAGTACATTTACGTACATAGTTTGTATATTTATAAGTCTCTATTGCCCTTTTTCTTCAACTGTTGTAACATCATCTTTTAGTTGCAACAACAACTCTGTAATAAAATGTGTTTGTAATGTGGTAAATTATAGTTTCATTGCTGTTTTGTTATTTTGATGCTGTTTTTATTTTAGTATTTTAGGGCGTTGCAATTAATTTCAATTTAGCTCACGTTTGTGAAACCATTAATTTCTCCTTAAAAATGAATTCAATGTGTATTTTAATTTAACATCTCTTTTCAAAGGTGCTCTAGTTAATGGAAGTAAAACCAATTTAAAATAAATTTGCTCTAACTTATTCTGCAGAAAGGTTTTAGTTAAATAAATTTGAAAATTTACCAAGACTTGTGTTGCTGAAGCCATAAAATTTTGCCTGCTTATTTGTTATCAAAGTACTTTTAATAGAAGCTTATCTTCTTTATGAAATCGCCGCTTTGATGCACTGCTAGTACCGATTACTACAATCGCATTTGGCTTTCACTCAAAGTAAATAGTAAGAAGGTGCTATGTTCTCAGTAATATAAATTTACCATTCGTCAAGCACAATTGGCTTCTCTCTATTCAGCCTTAAAATACAATTTTTGTATTTTTCTTTTAAATTAGTTTTTAAATCTTCTAATTAACATATTACTAATACGGCATTTACACTATGCAATTTTTCATGAAACTAGAGGAAAATTATTGTTTGTTGGTGATGCAATAAATACAATATTGCTTGAATTGTGAGGGGATGTTATTTTGGTTATGTTTATTTTTAAATAACTTATATCAACTCATATCGCTGCAACTTAAATAGAGAATTGAACAAAAAATGCCTCAAAAAATTGCATTGTATAAATCTGAACTAAGTCTAAATTTTTTTTCATGGTCTCTGCAATTTAAAGTTTTCTTTTATCCTGGTATTTAATCAAATGGGCAATGTATTTTTTTTTTCTTAGTCTGATGTAACCACGATTGTTGAGGATACTACAAGCAAGCAGGTTTGGATGACTTCCAATGTTCTTAAAATACATACGTTTTGCAATGTCTATTTTAAAAAATGGCACATTAAGATCTTTGTATATTTTATATTTTTCAATATGCTCGAGGAGGGCTCATATAATTCTCAGACTTAGATTATCGCAAGTTTAAAGCTAAGTTTAAGGTAAAGTCTTTGTTAATAAGCTATTTATATTTCTTGAACTTCGGTTGCAATATCCTGGTTCTATATGGCTATTCTAAGGGCACACTTCATCGAAACATCATGAAGTGTGGAAATTATGTGAGAAATTTTCTATTCATTCGATATCATTTTCTATTTATTTAAAGATTTTTCTAAATA
Source organism: Cistogaster globosa (assembly GCA_937654795.1). Lineage (NCBI taxonomy): Eukaryota > Metazoa > Arthropoda > Insecta > Diptera > Tachinidae > Cistogaster > Cistogaster globosa. The sequence continues at coordinate 126,241,724 of OW569403.1, forward strand.
GAATAAAATGTCTGATAAATATTATAAAGCTACTTCGGGATTCTCGCGGATTCTTCAAAACGCGACATCATTAGCATATGTTGTATTATACAGTCGGTTGCTAATTGGCATATCTTTACTAGGTCCTGTACTAAGGGGTAGACCTCGACGTATGAAATGCATTGTGCCAGAACTGTGAAATAAGATTTTGGGAAGGAGGATGGATCCTTATGTATTAAAAGTGACCGGAAAGATCTCTGCTTAGGGTTAATTCGGCTTAAAACAAGTTGTCTCTCTGATGCGTTTTACTCGCTAATTGACCACAAAAAGATGCGTTCTTGCGGTTTTCAGGATCAAGTACCTTGATTTCATCAGAACACATTTCTTTTTAGTAACAATAAAACAGTAAAAAACATTCAACATTGCTCGGATGCTTCAGTTAGTCAGTAAAGCTAGTTACCCTACCGTCACCTATTAGCTTCTTCGCTTTCGCCTAAGCGCGGTTAGATAAATTTAAAATAGGCTTTGAAACGCCAGCACATTTTTCAGCGTATTAAATTTTGTATCTGATAAAGGCGGCGAAGATAATAAGGATACTAGATGGAGTGAAGTGAATATTTGAAAAATCCAAGACATTTGAATGCTTCCCTTGCGGCCTGAAAAATATGTTTGTTTGAGCGAACATTGCATTAAATTTTCACGGCAAAAACATCGAGAGCTTCTGGTTCCTTAATATCTACATCACCCATTATTACAGATGACATAGAACATTCAGCCGTCTGCTTGAAGATCTTAATCATATGTATCATCCATCTGACTTCCCATACTCCCAATCTTCTAAAGAGCTTGGCCTATTGCCAAATGAATGGGAATTCCAGCTTTAGTTGAATGAGCTGAGCTAAATAAATCTCTTTATTTCAGGATGAACTTTATATCAGTTAAATAACTTTCTAACATTTAATAACATTCAAAGTAAAAGTACATGTGGCCATTTTAACACTTTATTCGAGCCTGCCTACATTTTTGTGACTTCTATCTGCCATCTTCTTGGATGTACGGAATTTGACCACTGCGAAGTCTAGACTGCACATCAGAAAAGTGACAGCACCTTCGCTCGCCATCAACAGATTGTTTCCTTTTGAAATAATGTCATCGTTCATGTAGCCATTGACTTGATTAAACACTTCCTCGATGGATTTTTTGCTTCTTACGGCATTTATTTTTTTGTCCCTGCTTTTAGTTTGACGTTTCTTAAGCATTTTTGTTAGCTGATTCAATATCGATGATTAATCTCTTAATTTTTTATAGAGTCTCGCTTTTGGCATTGGAAACGTTTTGGGCGTCTGTCTTTGAAGTTCTAGCAAATACCGGATTTTTTTATCAAACCTGCTGCGAGCGTTACTGTAGATCTATCGTAAATAAATAAAAAAATTTAAAAATAAAATTAAATATTCAATAGCAATGTTTCTTCTATTGTTAACAAAAAGTGTCGGTTATTGAACCTGCCATGGCCAAAGTTGGTTATTACTTTTAGATGTCTTAATGACTTTAGAAATATGTTATTGACCATCAGCTATTTTGTTACTGGCCTAAAAAAAATATGTCATTAATAGCTGATGCATGTAATTGAAAAACAAAGTCTAGAGTTGCCAGTATATTGGCAGGGTTGGTAGTATTACGGTTCGGCTTCGTCGTATCGCGTAATTCTTGCCTATCAGTTCAGGCTCTTTTTTAAGAAAAATACGCGCCAGTCTTTAGAGAAAAAAAAAATAAATAAATACACCGGAAAACTCTGTATAAAGACCAAAGTGAGTATTGCACAATATCGACTTTTAAGACTTATGGTTGACTAGTGCCTATTAAACCGAATTGGGCTTCCCTTTACAATTGAAACTTCTTGATATTATGGTTGAATTTAAATCATCTCTCATCAATCGTATTGATGAAACGACCAAATCTAAAATAATTTTTACTTAGTTCCAATAAGGAGTATGAATTAATATGTTTCTAACAAAGAATTCATTTAAAGGATTTTATTAAAGCCTTCTACAAATTTTATTGATTTTAAAGTGGTTTATTGGTCAAATTATTTTTCAGTATATTTTTTAATTCTCGCAACTCTATCTAAAACTTTTCCCACTGGATCATATTATATTCTTTAATCGAAACATACGTTATTTTATTACATAACATCATACATTTTGTGCTGTTATTCATTTAATTCAAAAGCAAAAATGATACAAACAAACGTGTTTATGTGTCGCTATTAAAATGAAGGAAGATGTAACAACAATAAAAATTAAGTTAAAATTGCAACATGACAGCTTTAAATCCCCATCGTTATGGCAAATAACAGTACAATATCAACACGTGTATTTATATAAGTTGTATATGTGTATAAATATGTTGATGTAAGTGTGTGTGTGTTTTAAAACATTATTGTATTGTGTGAAAGTTTAACGCGATGTTGATATGTTGCATTAGTTGTGCTTGTATTAGTACTTCTTACAATGTGGGCGTTTTAATTTAATATTTCATTTCGTATTAATAACAATATTTTACTCCGAAAAAAAAAAATATGTTCACACATTGAACATACAGAGTTTTAGTACGAGTATTCTTTAGATGTATTTTGTTCTGTTTAAAAGATGTTTTTTTTTGTAGATGGGCATAAATATAATATTTTTTGTATATTGAATCAGACATTATCTTTAAACATCAAAAAGCTATAAGGACGTCTGGAAATTTGTTTAAAGGTTTTAGGAATTTATTGGATTTTCAAACTATCTGGTACATATTTTTAATAAAATGTATAATAAATGTATAGGCTTCTTTAGTTTTTACTTTCTATTGTTGTTCTCTTCCGTACCGTTCTGCTTATTTATTACTTTAGTTAGAGAAAACTTTGTTTAAATTTATGCAAGTTGTACCAAAATATAAAATTTTCATCCCTTTTTTATGACTTAATTACTTCAATCAAACAAACATTTTAATATAATAAATGGGGTTGTTTACATATTTGCAGTTACAATAAAAAAAAAACTTTAAGTAACTTAAGCTGGATTCTCCCGTTTTGTCCGGACAAAATTTCGGCAGCACGATTCACCTTTTTCGAAAAATTTTCCCGGACAAACAAAGTTGCCATATGAATACATAAGTAAACAAGTCAAATTAATTTTACCACGTGGCAACATAGCAACAACTTATTAAAAATAAATTGGCAGCGATGGCATTCGCTTCCTTCAATAAATATAACACAATTTAATAAATAAGACTGCAAGCCGTCAGTAATAGTTACCCACTTTCAGTTCCAATGGATTTAGCTATTGTCGTCCAAATGCTTTGCTTAGGATGATTATTTTTATATGAGCTATTCCTCATAGCGTACATGTGTTCTCTTCCGGGCTTTTTCATTTCGATAATAAACTTGAGGGCAACTGCTTCACTGAACTCCATTTAAAAAACAAATATTTTATTGAAAAACTATTCTTTATTGATATTCAACACAAACAAAACAAATTAATTTGATACTATGCAATCACTATATGATGTGGCAACTCAATTTAGTTTTTTTTTTTTGCAAAACTTGTTTTAATGGCAAAACAATTCAATTCTGTCCAGACAAGAATTAAAATGAGACCAAATCAAGCTGAGAGTTGTCTGAACAAAATCACTTTTTCACTCTCTGATAATAATGTCAAACTACAAATAAAAAAATGTTGTCCAAATGAGTGAATCCAGCTTTAAGGTAGAATTACTCTTTAAGGCCGGGGCACATAGAATCCGTCATACGTCGTACTTTGACAAATTCAACTAAAGTCAAAGTAACGACGGATGAGGTTGGCACAATGAACACTTTGCAGACGGATGTTAAATCAAAGTTTGCTCTCTATTTTTATTCACTTTTAAATTTAATTTGTATTTTATTGTTTGCCACCAAAATTGCTTTATTAAAATCACAAAACACAGCAAGAGTTAAAAGAAAACAGAGAAGGAGAAGAAGTTGATAGTTGCCAAAGTATTCAACATACGTCAAAAGTTAAAAGTTGAGCAACTTTTGTACTTTGCGTTGACGGACACGTATTGATTGTGACAACGCTCATAAGAAAACATGTATTTTAACTGACTTATCAGTTGAATTTGTCAAAGTTTAACGTATGACGGATTCTATGTGCCCCGGCCTTTACTTTCCGTTCCGATGCGAATCAGCTGATCAGTTTCTATTAAATTAAAAATATGTATTTGCGGTTTATTATTACGGAATGACAAACTCACATATACCATTTTATTATTATGGGGTGAGGGGTATAATAAATAAAAAGTGTGTGTGTGTATGTGTGTGTCTGTGTCTCAGAATTTTTGACAAATCTGTATGATTTTGAAATGTTTTGAAATATTTCATAAAATGTTTTTCTCTACGCGATCAGAGTTGGTTTCGTTAAGATGGTGGAAAAACAACGAAATTTAAAAACAATATGTTTTTTGCATGTTTCTGGTGTAATAGTGTAGCACCTACGACACCGTGTTAAAACAATTTTTACAGCAGAACAGAATTATATATGATAATGAATCCTGGCCATTATTCTAACAACATCATTTCTTGCAACTCCTCAATTACGCGTATTGCCTCTAGTATTAAGTAGATGGCTTAGTTAGACGCTGGCACTGTTTTTAATCATTTTTCTTCTTTATAGAAGATTTAGGCTGAAAAGTAAAACTGGATGAGTGCACACTGCAGTGTAATATAATAAAGATATAACACTGACTTAAAAAAATTGGCCTACACTGAATTTCGGATAATATTATATTTACGATTAGAATTTGAGATGGAAAACTGAGTTGTAATACACAACTAATCACAAGGCTTTTTTGCATCTTTGCGTTGATCCGTCGATTTATTAATTTTTATCCATTATATGATCAACGACTCGACGATAGTAGCGAGAAAAAATTGTTGAGCTGAGATGCAATATATTTTATAATTACATTTTGTTATAATTAATAGAAAATATAGTCGTCGGAGCCATATTGTTGTTAATGCCTATTATTTTATTTGGCGTCGGCAACATCGCTATCAATGACACTGACTCCAGTAATGAAGAAAGTAAGACAAAATTAATAGTGCAAAGAAATCTTCTTTGATAGAAACAGATAACAATTAAATGATAAATTTAAATTTATCCATTTCAAACTAATGCATTGTTTCCTTCTGTAAACATAGTAAAATAATAATAAATGCAAGTGGACCTCTTGAGGCAACATGGCTTATAATTTAAAATGACTTCAAGAAGTTCTCCTTCACTCGGGACTCCTTGATCCATACCCTTAGAGTTGACTTGCTTTAAAAACTGGATATGATTTGGCACGATTTCTCTCAAGGAGCTTAGTACCAACTGCTTAAATATACTGCCTCTAGTAGATTTACGTTATATTTTGTTTGCAACCACCTTTTTTTTACTTTAAATTTTAAATCGCACCAAATCTGAGAAAATTTTTTATCAAACATGAATTTGTAAAACAATGTATATAACACACCTTTTGCCATCCATCACTCGCTCTGTTTGGTGAGCGTTTAAGCGTTTAGAGCAGTCGCAATACTTTCCCACTGTTCCTTCAAATTATATTGTTGTTGTTTTTCTGAAGAAATCCAGCATTAATAGAGCTATGATTAGTGCGGTTCTTGAAGAAAAGAATAAGTAGCAATGTGTTTTAAGACCCCCCACTTGGATCCTGTACATACTGCACTACCGATACGGCGGCTATCTGCTTGTTGAGCAAATAATTACTGAGTGTTCTGAATTATGCTTAATTGTCCAACTTATGAAAAACAGTAAAAATGTTTACTTTAACGTGAGTATAGAAGACTAAAGGAAGTCTAGCTATGACCACATTATAAGTGTTTTTCTTTTAGTTAAATAGGGTGTATGAATTTAAAATTTCAAAAGTTTCTTTAAGTGCAAATATAAAGTTCAATTTTTACTTTAGTCTCACAAAAGAGTATGAATCTAGACAAAAAGAAAAAATGTATGAAAGAAGAAATTATTTGATGTTCTTGTATTTGTAAAACACAAATAAATTTGTGCTTTAATGTGTAGAAAATTATTGAATAAGTTTATATTTATCCTGCAGATCTACCGATTAAAGTAAAACATGTGCATTCTTTTTTATGCTAAAAAATATTCAATATATAAAATAAATAAAAATATATTATTTTTGTCTTACCTTGCAGGAGGGTATAATTATGGAATAGCTTTCAGCGTTTATAATTTTTTTAAACAAGAAAAGTCGTTCTCAGGTCTCATAAAAAGTCAAAAGTTTGCGTTATAGATTCTAACGATTTAATGACTCAAAATAATATTTTTATATCAAAAGTTAAACATTCAACATAAGGTGGAATACAAATAAAAATGTATGTGTGTGCGAGTGTGTGCCAGCATTGAAGTGCAAGAAACGTTCAAAAATTGTAAGAAAATATTTAAAAAGCAATTTAATTTATATTTTATTACTACGTTAAGAGTTAAAGTATGCAATAGATTTATGGAAACAAAAGAAACACTTGCGTTATTAAAATCCATAAGCATTAAATCAGCGCTTTTAATGTTAAAATCAACTAAGGCAGCAGCAAAGAAAATAAAAACTAATAAACTTAACAGCATTAACAATATCAAACAGTGTTGGCATGTAATAAAAATCTTAATTGTATAAACATAAAAAAATTTTTATTTTGGATAATAAATGAACTCAAGCATTTTATCCTCACCTTTTCTTTAAACAAATTACTTTTCAGTGTCCCCTTTCTGTCATGGCATTCTATTTGTTACCATTTTGATTTAATAAAAATTTTTTCTTTTCGTTATCATTTGTAGCTTCCAGGATAATGAAAAATAAAACACAACCTGAGTTGTTCAATTAAAATTTTTTTTATTTATTTCTTTGTTTAAATTTTAAATTGCATAAAAAACTTTTGGATTGAAACAGGAAAATATGAAAAATTAAAAAAAAACAGTACAAGTCACATTAAGTGTAAAAGAAAAACTATTTGGCCAAATGTCACAATAGAATAGATCAGAAAAGAACGGAATAGAATAAAGTGAAATATAGTAGAATGAAACAAAAACGAATACAAAAATATTGAATAGAATAGAATAGAATAGAATAGAAAAGAAAATAATAAAATAAAATAGAAAAGCAAAGACGAGACGAGAATAGTATCGAATAGAATAGAAAAGAATATTTTCTTTTCTTATTTATTAAGTACTAAGTCAGATTTTAAAATAAAAATATTGTTAAGAAAAGAGGAAATTATTTTAACTGCTAAATAAATAAAAAGAGAAAATTAATTGTAAAGATCAAAAAATATTTAAATTTAATATAAAAGAATAAAATAGAATATAATATAAAAGAGGAGAATACTATATAATTTAATAGAATTTAATTGACTTGAATTGAATAAAAAAGTAGAGAATAAAAAAGAACACCATGATTGATGAGGTCAGGACACATCTTTACCTGCTCTTCTTAATGTATATTTTATAAAATATAACAGAACAAAATAAAGTAGAATATGTTGAATAGAATAAAATAGAAAAGAAAAAACTAAAATTAAATTGAATGGAATGGAAGAATATAGAAGAGTAAAGTTCAAAATAGAACACGATAGTCAATAAAAACTAGTGCACCACATCTAAACCTGCTTTGTGTATACAATCGCTAGTTATAGTGCTGGCAGATCCTTATCTTTTAATAAATTATTACCCTGCAAGATTAATATTTTGGCGTAAAAGTCGCCAGAGTACTCCAATTTATGGCTTAGAGCAAAAGCCAAAAAAAGCAAAAAACAAATATGCACCACCTGCCGCTTACAGTCTTTTGAGATTCTTCCTAAACTTAAAAGGGCCCAAGAGGAACCCATTTAGTGTTTTTAAGCCACGATTATTAAGAGACGAGAGGCTTATCACGCTTTGACTACATCCCTAAGTGGGTCAAATTCATATATTTTAGTTCCGAAGATTCCGAAGAATGATATTTTCTGTTGCTGTTGCTCAAAATATTGATTTATATTCGGATTCAGTTTGATTTATATCCATAAAACGATTCGTACTCAATCATGAACTTACTGACTCCTTTTCTGGCCTGGCTAACTTTTAAATGCCATTCTTTCAATGTGTCCGGAAAGCCCAGCCGCATATTTTTATATTCGTGCTGGCTCACCGTATGAATTTAATTCGGTATTTAAGATTAACTGCAAGTTCGCACAATTATGTATATAACAAAAATAAATTCTCAACAATTGCTTTTGTTTTGAATTTAATTATGCGAACGAACGAAGGATTGCGACATCGTGAAACTGGCAGTAAGTTGGCAGTTTTGCTTTTCCGAAGGTTTTTCGGTGAATAACATACAAGAGCCTAGTCTGGATTTCTAAGTGTTTGCTTACTGAAACGTAAAAAATCAATAAGTTTTTTAAATCTAATTGCAAAAGTGTGATTTTATTATTTTATAATCACAGTAAAGTTTCAAAAAACAACGAAAATGAAATAATGAAATGAAATAAATTGAACACTATTAATATAAGAATTTGAAAGACCTTTAATGTTTATTTGTGTATTTAAAAAACCTTTTTTTAAAAGGATTTTAATGATGCTTTAAGAATGCTTTAATTTATGTTAAAAGAAAATAAGAAAATAATAATCGCAAACTGTTGGTGTTAGTGTTAATGATTAATGAATTTGCCATTGTAAGATGATTTAAAATAAAATACATATTTTTTAATTAATATTTTATTGAAATTATGCTTTGAACAAATTAAACAAGAACCACAAGAAGTCAACAGCAACCGTGAGAACTGTGTGATGAAGGATATCACTAAAAGAAATTTTAATAAACATTTACGAATTATAACAAAATAGTACTGCCTAAAAGTATGCAACAGATGTTTTATTATTAAGGAATTTACTAAATAGCCATACCAAACACCGCATTACTGTTAACTGCCCTTAACTGCACAGCGATTAAAATTAACAACGACCAAAAGTCGGCAACGTCGGCAAAATCGTTACAAAAAATATTTTCTTTTTTGATATTTGTATATTAAAATCAATTAATCACCTAAAATTTAAATCAATTTATTTTCAAGTTTAAGAGTGTTCTAGTAATCTAATACCACACAGCAGCAATAAAATAAGTTTCAGACAAGAAAACATAAAAAATAATCGACCTCATTATTCATTTTTCAATTTAAAAAGCCGCAAGAAAAATTATCATTGATTTTTAATATTTCTATTTCCGGACGCCAATAAATTTTTTCCGCCTGCTCTTTGACATACTTTCTCAAATAAAAAAGTGTCAGTGTGTGTATCTATTCACCCTCATCTATATAAACAGGACGATAGAAAAATATATAATAAATTGATTATTTGGGTCTTGTAGCAGAAAGCGAGAAAGAGGAGAGTGATATTGAAAAAATATTAATTATAAAATTTTAAACAATATTCTTTCAACTGGAAACAATTAAACATTTCAAAGCATCCAAAAATTATCATCAGCATATGCAGCAACATCTATTTTATCAACACAGCAATGCTAAAGCATTAATAAATAGAAATACTTAGATAATCAACACTTAAAAAAGGTTTGTTTCATTGTCTTATTTTAAGTTTTATTTTGAAAATTTTTTTAAACGAATTGTACATGATAGCAATTTATGAGTCTGCTAATAAGTTGCCAATTTTATTAGCATTAAATGACCGAGGCTGTTAATGGATTGAAAACAATCCATTTGATCTCAAGTTAAGTTTCGTTTATTTTATACATCTTCTTTAAAGGATTTTGTGATCATAAATTTGTGTTTTATAAAAATAATAATTTTTTGTAAGAATTCGGTAATTTGCAGCATTTAATGTCATTTAAATTAAATTTTTGTGGCAGTGAAAAACACCAAAATATGATACCAATGAATTTAAAATTTGTAAACCAAATATTTTTGCATACTTTTAATTTTCTCAATTATTCGCCTTTTAGTTTTTTAGACCTAATGAATAAGTAGAGAAGTAGAATTTCAGTTCCGAAACCTAAAGGCAAATAATGCAAAACATAAAGCATTAATTAATTCCTTTTCCAATACAAATATTCCATTTAACCTGAGCTAACAGCAACTACTACAAATAAAATGCTTGAATTGTGTTTTGGTCATTTTATTGCCCAGCATTAGTAACTGCATTATAGTTACTAGAGGAAGCAGATTGCCCTTCTACTTAGACCACACTGGATATATCCTTGAGATATAGACGTGTCCTCATTTCTTTTACTCTCTCTCTCTCTCTCTCTCTCTCTCTCTCTACCTTTATTAACATACAACAGGGGCATGATGGTAGATTTAAAAAAAGGCAGAAGTTGCATTTCAAACCAAATGAGTGAAGCACATAATTTTTGCATCAATATTTTCAACAAATATTTTGAATGCAGTTCGTTGCAAGGAATTGAAGTTGTATTTTTTATTAAAATAGTTTCAATGACGACAAGCCGTGAAATAAATTCGCATAGTTTAAGGAAAGACACCATTGAGATGATAAATAATAAAAAAAACTTCTGAAAAAGCGTAAATTGCATGTACATTAAGGAATTTTTGTTTATTATTTATTATTATACTCTTAACTATAAAAGGTGGAAAAAAGGTATATCGAAGTTAACATTCCACCTTTAGTTTCTACAATTTCTGAATCCTTTGTTCGATTAAGCGATGTCTCTCTGTTTGTCCGTGTTAGTATTAAAATCTATTTTGCCAAGGTGTTAGATGAGCTAGAGAAAATTTAAATACGCCAAACGATCACACATAGTGTCGAAAAAGGTGCTATTGAAAATCAGCAATATCGGTCCATGTCCCTCGAGGCAGTGGACTTAACACCACGCCTGCCTTTAATTTTTCCCCATCATTTGGGAGAATGAAGTAGGTGATGAATCAAAAAATAAGAAAAATTATATCAAGTGAAAAATTGCCGCTCTCCCATTTTTTCCGAGTTATGTATGGGCTTCTAAAATTCTCATAAAAAGTTTTATTGTCAATATGGGTATAATTTAAAAGGTTTTGAAGAGATATTTGAGGAAATATTTAAATTTTTTAAAATTCTCAATTCATTAAGAGCCGATGACATTTTTATGTAAAATTGTATGCTTCACTAAACTGGATTTACATACATGGTGAAGGGCTAACAGGTTCGGCGTAACGGATTATATAACAATCTTTCTTGTTTATATATAATTTTATTCTTATTTTAAAAGAAATTTAGATCGAGAGACTATTTGAACACAACATGCAATCACTTTGCATAATTTATTTATTCACAAAACGGAAATTTTTATTGAAACATTGGTCTACCATATGAATAATCAAACGAAGCTCGAAACAAAAGTTTGAAAAATATAAGGGACTATTTTTGAGAAAATGCAGCTTTTGTTTAGAATTGGTCCAAATATTTCAAGCATAGAGCAGGCTATGGATCCGATTAAACATAGTGATTGTGGTAATATTAATAACGAGATTTAATGATGTCTTTAATAAAAACTACAATGATTTTAACGATGAATTTAAGTACAAAGTGTATTTTGATATTTTTATCTGCATGTTTTTTTTTATTGAAACCCAAGTTTTTAATAAAACTGCATCCATTTTTGTTTGAAATCTAATTGTTTTTTTTTTTTTTTTGTTGTATCTAAAAGTAAAGAGTGCTTTTTCAAGCCGAAAAATATTTGAATTGGAAAAAATATAAAAAAATTTATAAATATCTAAAAATGGTTTCGGCACGCTCAATTTTGAGCTACTTCTCCGAGAATATATAAATAATTTTAATAATTAAAAATTATTAAAATTTTAATAATTTTTAATTATTAAAATTTTATACTTTCAAAAAGTTTAATTGGAGAGATTGGAAAACGGTTTAAATTTTCCTTGTAACAAAAATGACAATGTTCTTATTGAAAAAAGCTTGTTTTAGAACTTCTTAAATTATATTTTTTTGTTGTAAATTTTATATTGGTAAAAAGGAAGGACAGCCGGACATCATTCAAACGGCTTCGCTTTGTATAAGGATCAAGAATATATACACTTTATGGGAGCGAAAATTTATGTTCTAGAAATTACAAATGGAATGACAAGCTTATATGTACACTTACCACCAGTGGTGTAGGGCTTAATAAAAACTTAAGCCTGATTATTATAGTTAATTTATAACAAATCTAAAAGTAGATTTAATAATAATTAAAATTACACAGCTAATAAATAATTTTATATCTAAATTTTTAGTTGTTTTTATAAAAAATTTTAATCACTTATAATCTAAGATTGATTTTAACTCTCCATTTATTATTCATTTTACTTAGATTTCAAAAGCCACTTAATATAGATTTATTTCAATTAAATATTTGGCTATAATCAAAATAATCACAAACGCAAACATTCAATTAGCTTAAAGATTAATATCTTAACAAAAATCGATTTATAACTAAAGCCAAACAAACCACGTCAATTTGTGTGATTGATATTATTTATAACTTGCATGTCTTGACACTTCTAACATAACAACTGAACACATTTGTAACAAGAACTTAGAGCGGATAAAAAGAGTCAGACGGCACTTGTTGGCATTTGACAATTGACAACTGACGTTGACAAATTTTAAATGTCTGATTTTAAAGTACTTTTTAAATATTTACAAAGTTTTTTCTGTATTTTTCCTGTTTTATTTATTTATTATTGTAGAGGACACACAAAGGCTAAAGTTTTTTTTTAAATATTTACGAAAACAACATCAAAACACAATTTTTGCAAACAAATTTAGAGTCAGAATACGAATGCAAATAAAAGAATAAGTTAAAAAATAAGGAAGATGGGAGAGGATTGAAAAATAAAAAGAATAAGTTCAAAAATAAAGAATTTTTGAGATTTAGGTCTTACCATTCCTATTAAACATTTTATGCTGGGGTACACGACGAGAAATTATTGGAATTAATTAAAGTTCGATGATATTTATATGTTAAGAAAGGAATAGGAAAATTATTGTGTTAGATTGTTCGCCCGATTTGATATGACTTTCACTAATTTAAATAATAACAGGGCTACGTTTGGTTTAAAATACAAAATTTTTTTATTTAATGATTTTCATGGGTGGGCTTCTGATGTTTTTTTTTGTTTTTGTTTTGTTTTGTTTTTTTTTTTTTTGACAGTCTAAAACTTTATTGTGACATATTGAGAACGAGCACAGAAACGAAAGAGATATAAATTTTAGCTCAGCATAGAAGAAATTTTTAAGCAACTCCAATAAAAAAACAAATATATAAGGAGAGAGAGAATTAAAAAATAAGAAAAAAACATCAAGTGAAAGAAATTCGAAATTACGGGCTTCTGAAATTTCCAAAATTTTTAAAATATCAATATGGGAATAACTTTAAAGATTTTGAAGAGGTCTTAAAGGAAATACCAAGATTTAAAAAAAAATATTTAACCCATTAAGAGCCGATGTAATTTTAAATTAATTTCTTAATTTTCTGCCTTCTCTATATTTTGTTTCGTTGGAGTTACTTCACTAAACTGGATTTAGATAAATGGTGAGGGGTATATAAGATTTGGCAAAAATCGCAAAAAATTTAATTTGTTTCACAACCGAAATGTGCTTTTTGGTTTTTAGTCTAATGAATTGTTTACCAACCTCAGATTGAACCAAACATTTTACAGAAGTCTAACGATTTACTGTAGTTGAGGGAAGCAACATTAATTTTAAATTAGTTACGTTGACAGTTAAAACAGTCACGGAATTTTTAAGCTGTCTGTATAAAGTATTTTTTAAAATGATAAAAAATACATTTTACTGAACTGTTGATAACTATTAACCCACATTCATTTATCATATGCTCACAACATGATAAATGACGATGCACAAATAAACAGTTGTTTGTCAGACGGTCAGGTTTGTCCTGTATTTGTTAAATCAAGTTTATTTTTTCCTACATTTTTTGTTGAAAACTTGAAATATTACATTTTTAAGGATGAGCTTGTTTGGCAGTGACATGGCTGTAAAAGTTGCATTTTCTGGACAAAATAAAAAGCTAAAAATAAACCTTCTCATTTCCTTTACTTTCTTCCTTTCTCTTAAAAGATAGCAGGGTCATGATACTAGATAATTTAAAAAAGAACTATGAAGTGTATTTGAAACTAAATGAGTGATTTTTTGCTACTTTATCTCTCATCAAAAGCACGTCATTTTTGCATCCATATTGTCAACAAATGTTTTTAATGCAGTTTTGCAAGAAATTTTAGTTTTATTTTTTTTTAAACAGTTTCAATGATGACAAGCCGAAAGAAACTGTTAAAAGAAAATAAAAGTCTTGAAATATTTAATTTTATTGCAATAAAACGTCATGGATACAGTAAAATAAATTCAAATAACTTGAGGGAAAATCTAGTTGTGATGACGTATATACCTCAATGAGGCAAATTGCATTTAAAGAAGACAAAATTTTTTTTCCTTGCAAAGTGAATAAAAGTTTTTTAGATGTAAGAAATATTTATACAAGATAATTTGAATGATAATGCTAAATTTAAATTGTTTGCATTTAAATAGAAACAGATTATTTGGGTACAACATGCACTTGCGTAAATTATTTCATTTATAATTTATTTGCTCACAGAACGAAAATTGTTAATAGCAAGAAGCTCAAAATGACACCTTGAACAATATAAAGAATTTCTTTCAAGAAAACTCACTCGCGAGAAATCTAATACTTCTTTTACTTGCTTTTATTTAATTCTGATCCTAATATTTCAAGCATAAAAAAGTTGCCACAGCTGGCTATTTATATAATTATACGTGATGATTTTGGTGATAATAATAACGATATCTAATAAAGTCTTTGAGAAAAATAACACTGATATTAATGACGAATACTTAGTATAACAAGAGGGTTTTTGATATTTTTATTTACCTTTTTTGTAATAGAAAAAAATTGAATTTTGAATTTATGAGCCTGTTAGAATATCAAATTATTATTATATTTTCAAATACAAAATCAGCGTTTTCCATCGACCGTAAAGGAGGATACGGCTTCATTTTTAAAGAAATAAAATCCAACGATACCGTGTTCTTGTAAACTGCTTTAAATGGTGAATTTATCTGGATGAAAGGAATGTCTGTAGTGCCTGTCGCGGCCTGTTAAGCTGAATAGCGGACTTATCGCTGAACATGATTTTGCGGTAACTTGATAAATTAAATTCCTGACTGATTTTTAAAGTAAATGTAGAGATGACTTGACAGGTAAACTGATCATTAATGTCAAAATGTGAGTGCAGTGTGATAGTTTGTTTGACAGATAACTTTTCGTAAGTTCTGTCGGGCTTAAAAAATACCCTTTACTTAAAAAGGGACCTGTGAAAACTAATAGATATAATTAGACTGAGGACATGCACTAAAAAAGAATGGTCGTATTTATCGCCATTAATGTTCTCTACACCATTTTTCATTTAAATTGAGAAATTTTATATGAAATTTAGAAAATTCTAAATGAAAATGAGAAATTCAATTTTAAATTTAAAAAACTCTAAATGAAATTGCGAATTTTGTATTTTAATTTAGAAAATTCCAAATAGAAAATTTAACAAAATATTAAAAATACTTATTGTAAATTATCATAAAATATTTTTAAATAAATATAAACATACATTGGTGCATCATGTATTATTAAACTGGATAGCTGTAGGGGTTCGATCGAACATGATGGCGCAAAAGAATGCGTCAACAGGCTCTTTTGATAGCTGGGAAGAGTAATGTAATTAATTATAAAAACGCTCCCTGCCCTGTCGTCTGGAACTTTGTTCTTACAATTCTTCACCTGCGCTTTTACGATCGAGTCCTTATTCACTCATGCTTAACCCCATTCAACTTATTTGGTGAACTATAAAAAGTAAGAAAAAACAAAGATGAATGTGGGCCACCTAATGCAGAAGAGCAGCGACATATTTCTTTTAAAAGAGATGATCAATTTTTAAAAATTTGTATGAAATAAATTATTAATTGCAGTAGACCTATTTAACCAACCTGCTCGGAATTCGGTCAATAATTCACATACATTTGTATAAATATTTTTTTACGTATCAATTATTTTAATAGATGTTAATTTGGTAATTTAATAAAAATAATGTTAAGTTCTAATTAAATTTTTTCAATATAAAATTTAACTTCTTAATTTAATTTGGAATTTTTCTAATTTAAAATAAAAATTTCAAATTGAAATTCCTAATTTCAATTGGAATTTTCTTAATTTCAAATGAATATTCTTAATTTTATTTGAGTTTTTCCCCATTTCAATGAAAAATGGTGTAGTTTTACTTGCATATTTACAGATTGTCTGATAGGTTGAAGCATTAATTTTTTTTCTAAATTCGAATCTTTAAAATAATTGAACCAACACAAAGAAAAAAGTTTTGGCACCTATTAATAGATTTATTGATTTTCAGATGGATATAATTATTTACTGAATGGGAAAATAAATAGGAAATAGTTTCCCTCTTTTTCAAATTATTTTTTAATTGTTTTATTTAACAATTAATTAGTTATTAATTATATAAAGGAATAAATTGAAATTTTATTTAAATTGATGTTGAAAATCAACAAATCAATTAATAGTTGCAAATATTTTTTTTCTGCAATAAGTTTTCAAATCCTAGCCCAACAGTGATTCTTAATTAAATCCAGCAAAAGCTAGACAAAAGATAAACACCCCTATTCTGCGTTTTGATTAAGACTTCGCATTCAGTTCCGTTGCGATCGTAAATTGGTATTCTATAGAAAAACGGAATCGAAAGAAAAATAACACGACAACAATGTTTACAAAATTAATAGCATCACTGTGGAATGTGGAAATGAAATAGCTAAATAAGCAAACAAAAACAAATGTAAAATTTAATACAAAAGTTTGTATGTTCACATATTTAAAAATAATTTCTTGAAGAATTTTAATAAAAAAATATAAAAACAAAATAAAAATTAGTTTTTCATGGCAACTAATTCTTGGGCCTCCATTTTTTGTTGGAAGACCTAGTGCATTGAGGATTCTTAAAACTTCCTCTCAGAACGCTGCTACTTCTTTCTTTTTTTGCTGGTGGTATCCACATGTAATGTCTGCTTTACATGCCAGTTGTTATTTTTGACCCGTAATACATAAAAAACAAATCAGATTCGGGTACAACAATTAACAATTTAAAACAAAAGAAAATTTATTTAATTAAATAAATT
This sequence comes from Cistogaster globosa, assembly GCA_937654795.1. Taxonomy (NCBI): domain Eukaryota; kingdom Metazoa; phylum Arthropoda; class Insecta; order Diptera; family Tachinidae; genus Cistogaster; species Cistogaster globosa. Next base: position 126,258,982 of record OW569403.1, read on the forward strand.
AAACAAAAATAAATTTAATTGTTCTTTTACCGTTTCTGAACATTTTATTTTATTTTCTACTTATATTTTATCAATTTTTAACTTTTTAACTAAAACAACATAAATAAAGAAAGGAGGGGCTTAACAAAAAAAAAAAAAAAAAACAACTGAGAAAAACGGAGATTCGATCATAATGCAGAATACATACAATCAGAAGAAAGTGAGCGGAATTGAAACGCAGAATACTAAAGTTGTCAGACGGAGAAAATTTCACATGGAATCGAAACGCAGAATATGAGTGAAACCTAACTCAGAGACTGCGTTCATAATTTTCAACTTCTTTTGTGTTGTGTAGTCCAATGTAACAGCGATCGTTTGGCGTGCTACGCGTTAGGGATTGGAATGAGTTGTAATTTTTTTAAGTTGTATTTTTTCATGTTACTCAGTTGCAGCTTTTATCAATGGCTTTTCTAAGTCATCGTGGTGACTTGAAGTTTTTAAATACCAGTGCGCTGCATTGACCATTTCTAAAATTATATTTTGATACATTCGAGTTTTTCTAACTTTGAAGTCTAGGTTGTACTTCATAAGTAAATACCCTAACATCCAACAGATTTTAATGTTACAAAATATAGAAGATAGTTTTAGTCTAGTCTAAATGTCGAGTTTCTCTTAATAAGTAAGTTCGTTTTTTCTGCTTTGCTACTAATATAGAGTTTTTTGCAAACAACAAAAAATGGATTTAAAAAAAAACTAATTTGCCATCTTATTGCCATGACTTATGGCTGTGCCTCGTCAACTCGTTTTTCCATGTAAAAAAAACCCCAGTAAGCCAATAAAAATCATTGAAAAGAATTTATCTTTTTAATACAATTTATTTTCAGTTACATTCTTCATTCAACCTTAATAAAAATTTCATTTGTTTCAAATTTCATGATGTGAGTGAATATCGTTAAGTTTTTTGTCTATTTAAATGGCAAATTGTTTTACAATGTTCCCATTTATTCTTCAATATTATTTTGTAATAAAAAAACAAGAAACGATGGCACATTTTAGTAATCCAGATTTTATTTTATATAAATCCATTAATAAGCTTTCAAATATTCAAACATTAAAATAAATCACATCTAAATAAAGCGGATTTACGTTAAAATGAAATGAATGATTTTTTGTTAAAGTCACTAATTGAATAGAGTTTGATTATTTTCAGTTTTTTAGTATTTGTCCGCGATTAGTTTTGTTAAACTTGCTGTTGTAAACGTTCAAGATTTTGTTATACGACATCTGCTTTTATTTTCAAAACAATTAAGTATTGTTAAAGTAATCGAAGTTAATTTGTTTTAATGCGTAAATATATAATTTTTGTCTTTAAAATTATTCTAAGATTTTGTATAAATAAGTTTATGTGTATATTTTTGTTTATTATTCTAGTTGCAGGTGATTTAAGTCCCTGACTATCCTGTGTAATCACACAATTTATTTTTAAGAAAATCATTAAAAAGAACTCTGTCTTAATCAGAAAAATCTGAAGAAAATATAACTGAGGTGCAATGCAGTTATAAAAAAAGCGACAACTTAATATGGAACTCAGATTCTACAGAAACTACTGTTTCTGTAGAATTGCGCTTGAGTATGCACTTCTTATGTCCACTATTATTCATTTTCAAAACGCGTGAAATTATTTTTCTAATGATCTAAATACCTGAACTGAAAGCGAGTGGTGGCACTTTTCCTTTTATAATATTTCTATGGAAGCTTCTTATAAAGAAATAACCCTATAGACAGATTATCCTTGTGTTAAAAGTGTAAAAACTGTCTAAGAAAATGTAAAAGAATAAACTAAATCCTATTTTGAGTGAGAAAGAAAATATTACGAGAGATCAATTCAGATTTACTAGGCAAAAAAGCATTAAAGAGGAAAAGCTATGATGGTTAGCAAACTTTAACAAAATAAGCCTTGAAGGAGCTTTTCCTTAAGGTTTATTACGCATATGTTTTTGTTTTTAAAAAGTACCATAAAAAACTCTATACCTGTTTAAAAGTTTATAAAGAAAGAAGTAGAATTTTATTGCTTTTCGAAGCCACTATTGCGGGGTAGTATCTTGGGACCATGAAGAAATAGGAAATAAAGTTAAAAAATAGTAAAAATAAACAAATATAGTATTCAAAATTCGCAGAATATTACGAGCTTGTAATTGAAAAATTACGGAGTTTTTGGAAGGTAAATACGGGCATTTTACTGGTTAATTTCATTATGATACACTGTATTTGCATCAAACTAAGAAAAAATATCAGAGGAACCAAAACTAATTCTTTGAATAATTACTCCACTATGAAAATTTAAAATTTAACTGTGCTATTTTTAAAAGATGAAGTTGTGAAGCAACAAAGACGTATCTAAGAAAACTTTAAATACTTTTCAACGTCCTAGGCAGCACTATAACAGACTATCGCGGATACAGTGGAACAAGAATAAAGGCACTAGTTAATCGATTTGGGTATATTAGTTTTTTTAGGTAAGAGCACCTTTAAGCTCAGCTCATTAAAATGAACAAGTTCGTTCATTCAGTTTAACAGCTCACTTTAAAAACTTAATACAATTGAGCAAATATAGTTTGGCTCAATTATTTTTAGCTCATAAAGTTTTCAGTGTTCTGGGAGCAAATTATAGTATTCGATATCGATCGATACGATTTATATTTAAATTCCATAGAAATTTTGATCGATATCGAATGCTGTAATTTTTAATTTAAACCGAGTTAATTTTTTTGTTTTCTTTCTGTAATAAATTTATCAGAAATTTAAAATTTATACATACATATATACTACTGAATAATTATGCAATTGAAAAACAATTTATCAGATGTTATTTTTTAATTAAATTTTGATTACAACAGGATATTTTGCTTAATTTGTACCAAAATAGTTGTCAACATTTCACTCAAATTTAATTTATATATTTGTACAAATTATAAATTATAATGAAAATGTTTAGTAACTGGGCTAAATAAGCTCAGTCTAAGATCATTACATATAGTTAAATTCGGGGAAAAGTTCAATTTAACTGGGTCGTTTACAAACTACACAAAACTGGCTATGCCGATATAACAGCAAGTATAAAAAAGTTAATATTTAAAAGGTGTCTCTAAAAAGGCGTAATTATGAAATCAATTATTTTATCTCTTCAATCTCAACAAAATAAAAGATAATGATAAATTTCAAAATTAAAGGGTTGTGCAAACAAGGCTTAAAATCCTTCATTAATAAGTCAAGTAAAGTCATTTGTGAGGAGGAATATTTGCTAATTATCAGGATAAAAATGTGGTGTATAGTTGACCTTCTAATTTGTGATCAATAATTTATATATAGGTCGAACTTAAGCCGAACAAAATATATAAATTATTTATCAATTATCAGGATATTTATAACGAAAATTTTCAGGTCTCTCATAGGAACAAGTACATAATAATGCAATAAATTTAAAAGCCAAAAAATCTGTTTTATTACGCTTGAGATGCTATTTTGTTTGATGTTGGTAATTTTTTATGCGAAATAAGTAAGACTGATTTATTTGGCTATGTTGAATCTTATTTACCCTTCACCATCTATGTAAATCAAGTTAAGTAAGCCAAATCTTTTATACAGTTCAACAAAAGAATTGTGTATTTGTTTTTTTTTATTGTAGTTTTTTTTCTTTTCTATCTCTGATATAACGAACGAGTTGCTTATTTGTTACTTTGGGTTTTGCTTTGTGGCAATTAGAGGATGGCTGGCTTCCTATGTCTCTTGTGACGGTCTTTTATGCATATGAAAGGGCGTCTATTGACCCCTTTTTTCCACACAAATCATCCTGTATATGCCTTTGTTATATCGAATGAAATGTCATATTTTTTTTTTGGAAGTACAATTTTTTCAAGAAATTGTAATTTTGGTATAACATCCGTGGTAATAGATATTTTGATAAAACTTAAATCGTATAGTTTAAATCATTTTTTTTTGTATTTTCGATTTTTAATGAAATTTCTAATTGCAAAACAATTTTTTTTAGCAAGTTTAATATTTTTAGTGAAATGTTGGTGAAAATAAAATATTTTAATAAAAGTTAGATGGTTTAGTATTATTCCAGTTACCTGGTAATTTATAATTTTTTTTCTGAAATTTCGGTTTTCAATACAACAAATAAAAAAAATAACAATCACCGATCACAATATAAAAAAACGTAAGGAAATTAGAGCGTTCCCTTTTCTATTGTACATGCCTCCACCATTTATGGATCAGTTTGCTTAATTTCAGTAGCATCTCTTTCGAAACTATGTCTGACAAAATGTTGGTCATAAATTTGTTGTAGCTCATCTGAGAATGTGGCAAAATCTGATCACGGAACAATATACGGAAAGGACAAAGAATATAAGGAAATGCAAATTATTGAAGTTACAAACGGAATGAAAAACTAATGCGAACTCCTTCCAACTGTGGTTAAGGGTATACTAAGTGCACATCATGTTAGTTCAAATTTAGAAAAAAAAAATCCCGAAGTTATTTTGTATCTCAGACACGTGTTGAAAGAAAACATTTCCTAAGTTTTTACAAAATAAGCAGACTGTAGCTTCGGCAAAAATGTACTTTTATTTCGCACTTAATTTAGTTTTTACTTTTGACAGCATTTCTTAAAGAAACTGTGAAAAAATACCATGTTATAATTTTTACATTAAAAATAAAACAAAATTTACCTCATGTTTAAATAAACTTTTTACCTTGAAAATATATTTTGTACTTACAGAAACGCTACTTTTAATGCGAATGTAAATTAATATAACAAAATCTTATTTGATTGATTTCCAATTGATCAGAAGCAAACGTCACTTTGAGAGCAATGTAAATTTAAATTATTTTAAATTAAAAACATACAAGAACTGAAATAAAATATAACAGATTATTAACCCAATTAAATCAATTTAAAGGAAAAAATAACATATTTTCTGATGAATTTAATTCTTTTATTTTTTTAAGAGTTACTTATTGCTACATTAAGCAAAAGAAAGAAAGTTTTTTTGCCTTTCTTGATCTTCGAGGTCAGCAAAATTATAAAAAAAATTCTCTAAGTTAAACTGATTCAACAGAGATTGCAACTACAAAAATAATTTATAAATTAAAACCATAAACACTTGGCGGATAAAAGATTAAAACTATAAAAAATGACCATAAACTTTACCATCAAATTTAAATACAAAAATAAAAATCAAACCAACAAAAAAAAAAAATTAAAAAAAAAATATTTCTTTATTTTTATTTATTATTTTGTTGGATAATTTATTAAAAATAAAAATTTAATTTTTTTTACAAATTTTTGAAAGTAAATATTTTTATTAAATAAATTTTATTTTTTTGAAGCTTTTTCAAGAATTTGAAGATTTTTTTAATTTATCAGTTCATATGTTCTGTTATTATGTTGCATCTGTTATCCATTAAAAAATATACTTTTATCGTGGCTTGTATTCATTAAACCAAAATTTTAGCTGTCTAAATTCGATAATTCTGCCAAAAACTTTTTCAATAGTCATTACAAGTTAAATTCTTGTAAACTTAACAAATACTTATCAAACAATTCATTACTGAAATTAATTCTTCTTTTGCCATTTTTGCATTTTATCAAGAAATAATCTTGTGATTAATGTGTTTAAGCTTCTTTCTTGTACATTTACTTATTTCTATTTCTAGTTCGTTTTTTTGTATTAAGAGCAATAAATTGAATTGATCGATGCCACACAGAATTTATTTCTTCACAAGGCTTTTCCTGCATAAAAATAACAAAAAAAAAAAAAATAATGCTAGAGAAAAATAATGCCTTTGAATGTAATATAAGAATTTTTAAAATTTTTCAACTCTTATGGCTTTTAATGATATATGTTTTTTATTTTTTCTTCTACCTAAAGTCACTAGGTTAAAGCAAAGAATTAACCTACACAAATTTTTAACCTTCGTTATTTGCTACTAAAAAAATGAAATTATCCTCCCTTAACAAAGGAAATTTAATTAATGAATAGAATTTTTTAATAGAATATTCTAAAATATGCTATTGATTAAATTTAATTATATTTGCTTCTTTAGAACACATATTTACATACGTACATACATACTTTTAAAAAATCCAAACTTAAAAAATGGAAACCTTAATACAATACAAATAAATTTTTAGTATGATGTATTTTTAAAATTATTGGCTCTTTTACAAAGTTTTACTTTTGTGGCCCTACAAAATCTATCATTTGTTAGCTTTTTTCTATTTATTTAAAGATTTAAACAATCTCAATATGCAAAAAACAACTTTTATATTGCGTAAACGACGAAATAAAGAGTAATCCAAAATTACCACTTAATATGAGTAAAAAGAACTTAAAAATTTATTTCTCTGATCAATTATAAAATATTTAGAAGATGATGTAGCAACAACTAACGGATTTTTGGTTACTGAGCTCATCTTCAGCTGAGTACCCGCAGTAGTAATTCCAGAAGGGGACGGATGTTTTGCCATTCTGAGACATAAAAGTTGATATCTAGGTACGTTCTTAAAGGGAAAAAAATTCATTTTGGATATAAACAGCCAAGCGGTGTGTAAAGTTTGAAAGGACACACTGTCGAATTGAGGCTGATAAGCGAGTGTTAAAAGGCTATTTTTATGATGATGAATGCGCAAATCTTTTCGAAAAGGGTTTAAGCGGTGATGCCACTAATTTTTAACTACAATCTACTTCAATCTGGCTAGAAAATAATGAGAACTATTTAGCCCTGGGAGGCTAAAAAGGATAGTAGAGTCCCATGGGTTATCTGGTCAAATGCGAATATGCCAAAAAAGAAATCGCTCCTAGGCTTGGAGAGAAAAATATTGAAGGTTATTGTGGCTTTTATCACTGATTGTTGTGTTATTTGAGCAAGAAGCAGGAGATAGGTCAATGGTTGATAGGATTTGTATAGACGATACTGTTATTTTCGATCTGGAGGGTGTTGTCTTTGGCAATATAGTCAGATGAAGTAAGAGAGATTTAGTGACTCTTGGTTAAGAAATATTATAATGGATCTCTGGAACTCCGAATTGAGGTAATACTTTTTTATACACACGATCCTCCTAAACCCAAACTAACGTAACAACTAAGAACAGCTCTACGCACTTAGACTGTATTGAAATATTAATGCAGGTCAGAATCAAAAAGAAAGGTTAGAAGAAATCTAGGTGATAATGACGCAACGTCGAGCTCCAGTGAGAATTACTACTAAGTTACCTAAGGGCAAATTACGGCATTCGATATCGATCGAAATTTACATTTAAAATCTATAGAAATATTGATCGATATCAAATGCCGTAATTTGTCTTCTTGTGTTTAAGATATATCCCACATATCAGCAGCCATACTAATGACTAAAGCAACTGACAATATGAAGATGATATCAGGATCGCCTAAATCTAAAAATATAAACAAAAGTATGCTTCTGTTGATGTTTAATTGAAATTTATTTGGAATGAGAATACGCTGTTGAAATATTTTTGAAATTTTAGATTTTCATCCATAAAAACTTTTAATGTTTTGGAGATTCCATTAATACTGCTTCTGTTAATTCTCATTCATATTTAATGAATGATTTTTATGTAAGCAAAACCTATTTTCATCAAAAACGTACCACATGCAATACAAAAACTTCACAACACATTCTTTACTATAGTAGACACTGTCTTGATTTGTGCTCATCCGTTATTGCAATAAACCGGTAGGGCATTTTATATATAACCCTATTCTGGGTACTTCTGAACTCAATAAAAATAACTATCAGTAAACGTAAGGATTGCATACATTCTGAGAGTGGATGCAAAAAACATGCTGAGAGTGAGAAATTTGAAGTGAAAGGAATAGTACTAGAAAATGTTTCTTTCAACATTGGTCACGAATTTTGGCATCCGTATGTGTTCTTAAGGAATTTTTATTTAAGTATAAAGTTTAAGCAAAATATGAATAAGAATAGCTTTAGTGATTTGTTCATTTCACGTAGAATCACTTTGAAATTACATTAAAAGCATTAAGGCGATTAATAAATATTTATTACATCTCCAATGTAACAACCATACGCAACCGCATCCAGTTTATATAAAATGTAAATTTTATTTAATTATAATATGGTTTTTCAAACATGTTCTAAACATAATTTAAAATCTAAATAAATAAAAAAATTCTAACTTTTTTGTTAATAAGAAAAATATTATAAATTAACTCAACAATTGTTGTCATAAAAGAAAATAAAAAAGCATAGACAAGATAATAAATTAAATTTGAAAACAGCAAAATATTTGTACCATAAATACGAAAAAAAAACAATTGTTAAAGATATTCGAGTTAAAATATTCAAGATATTTATTTGCACACCTTTTCTTGCAAAAAAAAAAAAAAAAATAAAATAAAAGCAACAGCAACAGCAACAGCAGCAGTGACAGCAATTTAATTTGTTTTTTATATCCAACAATACACACCTTCTTTAACAGTCTCCACCCATCGTATTAATTTATCAATCTAAACAGCGAAAAGTCTTTAGAGCAAACCAAAAAGCGAAATCACGATAAAACACCCAAAAAATAAATAAAAACTCTGTATCATTGCAATATTTATTTATTTAATTTCGTTTCTACCTTTTTAATATTTTATTTACTTATTACTACTCTTTAGGATAAGTCCATAATGTTTCGAGAAGTAAGCAATTTATGGTTTATCCAGTGACGTTGGCAGAATGAAATAAATTATTAGAAAAGATAAGCAGCAAAAAATAAAATGAAATTATAAAAACAACTTAACTGTTGGATAAACACAACAAAACGACAGCCAAAATAAACAAACAAAAATATAGTTGGCAAATAAATACAAAATAATAACAATAATAAAAAAAATCTCTAAATTTTAGTGTTTGGCAACATCGACTTAAAAAAATCTCAAACATTAACTGAGAAATATAGTAAAATCCTTCGTATAAATATAGCTAAATCAAGCAAATTTTAAATCAAATCTATACACGACATATACATTAATAGAAATTATTTTGTAAAAACTATTGATTAACAAAATCTATTAATTTTACCAAAAAAGGTTAAGAATTCTAAAAAAAACTATTAAAAAATAAAGAAGAAATTTTTACTTTTACTTTCTTTAATTTTATTAAAAGAGGAACACAGAATAAAAAAATCTTATAAAGTTAAAAAATTGGCTGAATTAAAAACTTGGCCCCATTTTAAAAACAGTTCATAATTTTAAAAAACTAAAGGTGTTCCCATACGACGTACATATTTTTTGTGTGTAATATTAAACTCGCCACTATAAAATTTGAAAAAAAAAAAACAAATATAAATCTAAAAATTTAAGGGTGTACCCATAGGTGATATAAATTGAATTATATGTCATATCTTCTGAACGGTTAAAGACAAACGCTTAAAGTTTGGACAGAATGTTGAATATTGTTATCGTTGTAACAAAAAGTATAATTATTCAAAATTATAGATTTAAGGGTGCACCAATAATTTATTTAATTTGATGTATACGGCCACAATTTTAAACTGCTATAGACAGCCTGTTGAAATTTCCGAAGAACCTGTATTGCTTAGTCCGCAATGACAATAATTATAACCCAGCAAAAAATTTTAAAAAAGGTAGTCGAGTGTGGAATTAAGCATTTTTGGTGAAAGGACTTCCCAACTGGAATACCAACCTAATGATTTTAACAAGGTATGAGACTTTTATAATCAATTACTGAGAATTGATTACATTGACTATTGCAGGAAATAATATGATAATCATAAATACGAATTTTAAGGTATTCTTTTTTAAATTTAAAAAACTAGTCCAATTTCTAATTCCTTTATTTGGAAACTAATGTAATGTTTTTTGTAAGCGAGTAACAAAATTTAGCAATCACAAAATTAAGTCATTATATGGCAAGTACTTTTTAAGGTTATGTCGAATTTTTTGCTGAGAATATTATGATTTGGAAATTAAAGGGTCTCCTAATAGTTTATGTAATTTGACCTACATGGCCCTATTTTTTGATCCGTCAGGTAGACAATTTTCAAAATAAAACAGGTTTTGCTTGGTATGTGGACAGACGTATTGCTAAGTCCGCTATAAATAAAAATATAAAATTTCGATTTGGAAACTAAAGGGTGTACTAATTGTGAATGTTATTTGATATGCGTTGTAAAACTTTTGAGTCATTAAAAACAGGGTAGCTGAAATATGTTTTGAACACGGTTTTTTTTGCAAGAATAAATATTTTTACAGCTGAACTTTTTCCGATTTTCTGCTTTTTACTTTGTTATTTTAAGCAATTAATCGCTGACAGTTTATACCATACCCTTGACCACAAAAGTGAAAAAAAAGGTATAACTAAGTTTTTCATTCCGTTTGTAATTTCCTCAATATCCATTTCCGACCCTACAAAGTTGATATATTCTGAGTTCTTCTGCAAAGAAAAGTTAATTTAGCGATGTCAGTCTGTCCGTCCATGCTAGTGTTGAAATCAATTTTGCCAAGGCAGCAGATGAGCTAGAGAAAAGATTTTGCTATTGAACAGGTAAATACAATCTCGGACACAATTTTTACACCACGAAAATTATTAAAACGCTCTTAAAAACAAAAACACCCACAGATGTTTACAGCTAACTATCAAGAAATAAAAGACGGAAATATTAAAACTATATACCTTCAAGAAACATCAGAGGTATCAAACAACCTACCTTTATAATACCACATCCTACTTGGGTCCACAACTATTTATATAACAAATCTATTTCTCTAGAACTAATCGAAACGTGGCTTGAAAATTATATTCTCACATCGAAACGCTCGCCAAACGTACAAAACCAACAGCCAGTTACGACGGTCTTCACAGAAAGGTATGATAAAAGAACTTTTTATTAGGTTACGCATAAAGAAACAAAATTTTGTATTCGAAATTATTTTATTTTAACAATTAAATATTCGAATTTCAGATTTTCAATTTATTTTAAAAAAACATGATTTAGAAATGACACGATTATTTATTACTTCATTATATAAGAAGGATTGCAGGATCTCACGGGCATTTTTGGCCTAAAAAAGGGAACATTTTTATAGTGCAACTGTAAATGTTACTAAGATTATTTGTTCTCGAGTAACATTTTGCTTTTTTTTGTGTAAATAATTATAATAAACCAACGTAAAATAGTTTTATTTAAGAATTAAAATGGTTAACACCAAAAATATATAGTTCTCAACAATAACTATGATAAATAAATTTGTCTGCTTATTTTAACAGTAATTTTGGCTCCATGTTTTTTTTTTCATATACGGCCAAATTTTATTTCATTTAATTTTTTTTAAATATTAAAAGTCGTCTTAGCAACTTGATTGTTAAAACGAGTTGATAAACTAATAATACCTAAAAAGAAACCAGTAGTTTTTTTTAATTATGGTGTTTTTTTAGAAAACATTTTAATTAAATGTTAGTGTTATTTGTAAGGTATTTTATCTTACCCTCGTATAGTTAGAAAAATCAAGCGAATGTTGTTAGTTAAAGGTGCACGAAAATGTAATAAAGGTAAAATAGAAACCTGATGGAATTCGGACTCGGAATTCGGAGCAACATTTAACGAATTTGTTTTTTATTTATGGATTTGTTCTGCTTCTCACTAAAGAAATATTGTTACTTGGCGTGTATTCTTGTTATTTCGTTTGTATTTTTTAGCCTGCTGAAAACCATACAGAAACTTTTCTTTCAGCGAGTTTTTGTGTGTGTTTTATAGTTCTTATAAAGATTTTTGGTTGAAGACGAATGGCTTTTATCTTAATTAAACTCCCTTTAACTAATCAGCACAATAGTTGCTATTTTCCCCTTCATTTTTCAGATTTCTTAAAATGTAGACGTAAACTGTTGAAGAAAAGATTTTTTTTTAATTTATTAAAATGTAAAATAAAGGAACCACATTTTGCTAAGAACCTTGTAAGCAAATTTTTATGTTGTTCAATATTTGGTCTACTGTTCTATTAGGAAATAACAAAGTCATGTCTTATCTGCAACAAGAAGTTTATCCATGCAAAAGCAGACAAAAAAAAAAATAATGTGAGAAAAACGGATGGCAGTTGGTAATCATGTTTCTAATGACCTTTAAAGGAAGAAGCTAAATACTTCGAACTAAGCTGTCTTTAGGTATTTTTCCTAATTAGTTGTTGTGTTCTTAGATTCACATACATATTGGATGATTCGAGAAAAGAACATTGAACATTAAGGCAAGAACGGAGAGGAACAGCTTGTTAAATTACGATAATTATTTATTTTTTTAAGCTAATTAATCTGGTTTTGTTGAAATTGGCATAAGTTACGTTAAAAACAAAACTAAGCTAAAAGAAACAATTACAATAAAATTATAGATTGACATAAAATAGGAAGTATTACAATTATTAAAAACAATACTATTTATAATATAACATTCGTATTATTTATTATTCAATGCTATGAAAATCGGCAATTAATACGTTCATCTATTCAAATACTTCTATCTATGCTAAAATTATTTTAAAAAAATCATAAGAAAATATCAGAGCAAATGTAAAATTTTAATTTAAAAGAATTTCATCCAAAAATAAAATTTAAGAAAAATTGCAGCCAAGTAATAACGAAGGAAAAATTTTAATCTCGAGCAAATCTAAAAATCCGAAGGTAGAATTTTACGTCAGGCCATAGAATTACCAAACCAACTCTGAATTTATCGTGCTCTCAATGGGATGACTGATCATTTCACGATCAACAGCTGTTTTAGTTTTCCTAATTTATTTAAGTTGAAGACCTATTTCGTTCATCAGCTCTAAGACTACATTAAATTAAAAGACTTTTTATTAATACTGTAAAACTGCTTTCATAACTAAGTTAGTATAACAGAAAAAAATGGTGAAGAAGATGTCTTTTATAAAGTTATGGAACCTAAGGATATATATTATTAAGCTCATTACTAATAAGAGGTTTCCAGATATAATACTGACTAAAAGTATGCACAATTATGGAGCTCACGTGTAGTGGCAAAATATAAACAAAACAGTAAATCTGCCGAATAACTAATTTTTGTTACCTCTCTTTTATGTCTAATGGAAATACGTTATCTGTTTTTATGTACCATGTTCTGTCACGAGCCTGAGTTGCGGCAGAGAGTGAGTTCAAGATAAGAACATGTCACAAACTCAAAAATGTATATTTGAGAATTCAGCTATAATTTTTCTAGTATAAGAATGCAGTAAAAACTAAATGTTATTTTTAGGTGCTCAACTGTCTTCTTTTCAAGAACAGTCCAAGAGCCCAAAGCTGTATATTGAACTTAGGTACTTGGCTGTTTTTTATTTAAAATACTATATCTATTACAAATACTGAATGAAGAATTTGTTCAGTTTGATAGAAAAATTGAATGAATATGGAAAGAATTTCAGCATACTTGAACAATTTCAATTTTAAATTTAAGCTGAAGTAGAAAAATGGCTATACTTTCACTAAAAGAATTGTTTGTATATATTCTGCAAAGACGAGGTTTTTAAGAAACTTAACAGCTTTTAGTGAATTTTTAATAAAATTTAAAAGTTCTAATTGCAAAAGCAATTTTTTAGCAAAGCGGTCATACATTTTCTGTAGTTCATCAGGCAATGTGGCAAAACTGAGTTCAACCCGTTTAGGGATAGACTCACGAATGTACAACGATCATAAAATATTTGTGGTCGAAAATGAATATGGTAGAAATTAAAAATAAAATGAAAAACTTATATGTACAATTTCCGTCTGTGGTGATAACTTTCTGAAAGCACTTTTAATCGGTTTTACCACAAATACTTTTACTTAATTTCTTTACGAATTCTAAAACAAATATGGTTTATAACTATGATTATTTATGATACATACATAAGTATTTTCCAAAATGTTAATGAAGAAAAATGCTCCAGAATATGCTGTAAAACCCTAAAATCCAGAGAAGATAATAAGAAATCAACAAAAACAAATATTAATCCTTCTTTGAGCTAGACAGTATTATCTAAAAAAAATATACTTTAAAAAAATCACAACAACTTTAAATTAATTTTGAACTCTAGATCTGTCTATACTAGAACTCTAATTTTGTAAGAAAAACTAGGGCAGCTATGGATCATATATTACGTTGCCGTTCATAAAGAATATTTAAATTTTCTTCTCTCGTTATTTTTGTATTTTTTTAAGAAACTTACACAACTGTACTATTAACATCAGTTTTCGCCCTCGAGGGTACTATCTTTATAACTATTTCTGTTTGCATTTGGCCTCCATAATTTTAAAACAGCTGTTCTACAAATGTAATAAATCGTAAAAAAATTAGCTCAAGAAACTTTAATATAAAATAAATAAAGAAATTAATATGATTTTGATGTAAAGTAAGAAGGAAAAAGAAATTTAATAAAGAAAAATAGTGCTTTATTAAATAAGAATCATAGAAAAGTAAAATGAATAAAATATTTAGTATATAAAATTTTTACTACTTCAACATCCTTCATAATGAAAAAGTAAACATTATTAAGGTTTGGAAAATGTTTGCACACTTTGGCCCAAAGTTATATTTGTACACGTTTTTAGGATTAAGTTGTGATTATTTTCAAGACAGGAGATTGATATAAGCAGCGCAAAGAAAATTGTTGACTTTGCTGAAAATTGTTGTTTTTAGTAAAAAAAATGTATTAAAGAAGCTGTTAATTCACCGCATCACATTTATTATTTAATCAGCAATTTTTAAATGGCCCTGTAATACAAACATTGCATACCATCCCACTAGTTTTTATTTAAATTATTAAATAAATAAAAGTAACACTTTATCAAAGCAAAATTCATTTGCAAGAAGTTTTTATTTTTTGCCTCTTTTTATCAACTTTTAGTCCATTTATTTTGCGAAAGTCAAATTTGATCCACTTAAGTTGATTTTCTTTGTCTTCTGTTTTTTATTGTTTGCTTTTAAAATTATTTTCAGGTTTTCTTTAATTAGATAAATGTAAATATAACTGCGGCAATGGCCTTGGTATTTCTTTTCTTTTTTTTTCTGTTGGATGGCTAAGTGAATTGTTTGTTTTTATTCAAATTAACGATATTTTTATTAGGAAAAAAAATAATAAATAAAAAACAATAGACTGATCAAGAAATGCTACGAACCCTCATTTAATAGAGAAATATATTCCAAATTGGGTGAAATTATTTCAATTGTTAATTGTAAATGCCAAGTTAAAAATAATTTAAAAATAAAAAAATTGAAGCAATTTATATAGCGCCTTTTATACCCTTACAACAGGGACTGTCTAATGTTTATGACAAATGCTTCAATATATCTTTATTTAACGCTTTACACTCTGATATTTTTTATACCAGTTTCTAAATCCTCTTTTGATAATAATACAGTCAGAATATTAAAAGTATTTACGATTTCCTTGTCCATGAATTAGAATTTTATTTACAATTATTGGCATCCTGGATAGACTGCAAAAAAAAATTTAAAATTTCTCTAATTCCATAGTTAGAACCGCAGACGTTATAGGTAATAGTAAAGCGAATTTTCTTAAAAGGTTTTTAGCAAATCCTGTAATGTTTACCATAAGTCGTATGACATAAGCTTACTCCTTGTGCAATTAGACTAAAGCGCAACAAGGAGTTGGATTTTTTTTTTGCTAAATAATACATAATAATTATAATAATACATTTTGCCTTTTCCCGCTATTTTTTTTAACTATTTAGAAAACTTTCACGAAAACACTTGTTTGAGGTAACGGAAAATTGATTTTTTATATATATTTTTTTTACTTTTGTTTTCAAAACTCATCTAAGAACTTAATATTGAATTAATAATAAAAAAAACTAAGTGCTTTCAAGTCCAATTTTTCAGACAAGTTGATTGTTTGTAATACAGAAACAACAGATTAATATCTCATTTTTTACTTAATATAAATGAAAAAATTTCACATTTACGATGTTATTAATCGTGATTTGTAATGATACGTGTCAGGAAATTGAATAAACATTTGCTTTTGGTCAGGTATTTGTCTAATCTAACTGCACCTGTATAAAATTCTTCCTTCAGAAAAGCAATATTTTTATGGATACCTGCATTTTTCAATATGTGCCAACATGAGAGTAAGATAGGGTGGCATGTCGAAGTGTCCAAGGACATATGATCCATGGATTTTACGTTACATATTTGCTTTGAATAAAGTCCTAATGTCTGCGGATATTGTGTCATTTTTTATTTCCTAAGCTTACCAAACATTTTCTTCATAGTCAGCCTTCGTCCGAGTGCAACGATTTTCTAATCTATGATATAATCAGCACCGGCTTTATTGACCAAAGGGTTTCTGCATAGCCTAATTCGGCTGCTCGAAAGATTTTTTCATCTATGATATTATTAACATCGACTTCGCTTAGCAATCATTTTCTGCATAGCCGACCTTTGGTCAGGCCCAAAAATTGTCTCCTCTATGGTATAACAAGCACTGGCTTTGCCTAGCAAAGATTTTCTGCATAGCAAAGGTTTTCTCCTCTTTGGTATAACCAAAACCGGCTTCACTTACCAAATGGTTTCTGCAAACCAGTTATAAAAAACGTTGCATCTTTCTTATATAGAATACCATAAGATATGAATATTATGAAAGTGACATAATGTCCATTGACTTTATGACACACTACTATTTAAATATCGCTTTTTGGCCCTATCTGGCTATACTTCTTGATCCTCTCTCTTTTACTAAGCATGCGTTACTCTAAACCAGGGGTTCTCATCAAATTCCTGCTCACGGACCCCTAGTAAAGTAATTTTTTTCGCAGACCCCTCTGAAGCCCAAATTCAAAATAAAACTTTTATTATTTTTGAAAACTCTGTTTTTTCGGTTCTTCATGCGGACCACTTGGATGGTTGCTACGGACCGCCAAGGGTCCACGGACCACCATTTGAGAACCGTTGATCTAAACGGAGCCACACTATTGTGTTACTTCAGCGAGACATGAACTTGCCAATACCTTGTTTAGCAAACAAACCGTAATCCACAGACCACTTATGCTGTAAATCCAAGCCAGTCATCCTCATTTTCAATAGCCACAATATACGTCTGCCATATGCTGTTGTTATGCTGTTAATTCCCTGAGCTAACATCTAAAGCTCTTTCTTTTATGATAAAGGCCGTTTTAACAATTATCTGCATTTCTTTCATAAAAAAGACTTCTTTCATAAAATATCTCCTATGGCATGTTATTTTCCTTCTTTTCTGGGAGGTTTGAGCAGATATTCTAAATTTTTTATTGGATCATATACTACTGCCATTATTATTTTTCTTGTACAGGCGCGTATATCCGATAATAGCCTCAAACTCGTGATCTTCTGTTATACAACACGAACCTCTTCTAACGTAGCCAAACGAAATAGTTCAAATAGTCCTAGCTAATTGTCCTATTATTCTTTATACACATCACTGGTGAAAGAAATTTATTCTTCTCTTTTTTGTCACGCGTATACGCACAACAAAAACATTGTTGTTTTCTAGATATCTTAAACTCAAGTAGATTGACTTAAACTAAAAAAATGATGATTGAGTTTTGAAGAAGGAAAATAAAATTAGCAATTTTCGCTTTTTATCTTTCCAGCAATATTGAACAGCTCAACTCACGGCAAAAAAGAATCATCATTTATTGAACAGTAAAAAAATTGGATCAACGTTTCATTTTCAGTAACTGTGCCATCATTCAAAACGTCACGATGCACAAATTTCTTAAAGAAACTCTCCGAATCATAAAAGCAATGAAATTTTTTTAATTAAAACTAAACTCCATTTGTCTATCAATAATTAAAAAGCAAAAGAAAATAGTAAAAGAATAAACAAAAAACATTTAAACGTACAAAAGGAATTATTTCCAATTGAAATACAAATACCAACACAAACATAAACATAAACATAAACACACAAAAAATTCCAGAAAACAACCAGGCTCTACACCAACTGAAATTTAGTTCAAATCCAAGAAGAATAATAGGAAAATAATTAAAAACTGGCGTTCTTTCAAAATATAATGTGGAGCACTATTTCACCGACAAATTCGAAAAAACTATTAATTGGCAGCACACGCAGCGTTGACTATGTCGGTGATAATTCTACAACAAAATCTACAAAGATTTCAATCGCAATGGAAATTCATATACAAAATAAGTGCATTTCAGCATAGCGTATCACTCTGGAGGGCGGTGCAGAGCCCCCATGGCTACAGGGCCCCCTTAAAGCGGCATTTTTGGGGGCCACTGGCGTCGGCAAAACAAGTATATTACAGGTGAGTTGTTTTAATCGTTATTGTTTAAGAATTTTAGTAAAATAATTTTATTTTATATTTAAAAAAACAATTCTAATTTTAGTAAAACTCATTGCTTTGAGAGGCAAAAAATATTGGTTAAGACCTTATTCAATTAATAGTCAATTTTACACATTGACCTACAAACGCCTCTCTGTCAATCATAAACTGTCTGTAAGTTTCCAAAACTTGTCGGCAAATAAATGGCGACAAACAATTTTATGACACCCTTCATTATTAAACAAAGGAAAAATAAATTATAAATTTTATATTTTATTTATTTGGCAACTTATTTTTTTGGTACTTTTCCAAGTCATTTCAATTAACATGTAGAAAAGGGAAATATGTTAAATAATTTAAGAAAGATGGAAACTCAAGAGCATCGTTCACTAGTCACGAATATTATTTAATAAAAAAACGAAAACCAAATTTTAAATAATAAAAAATTTAGCCAAAAACCAAACATTACTGTGTTAATGCATTTCGCAAAAATATGTAAAAATATAGAATTTAAATCCATACCTCTTTTTTGGGCTTTCAATATACAGGGTGTTTTTTTTAAGGCTGATAAAAGTTATGAACTAACAAATCACTGCTTGTAGATTAAAACTTAACTTTGTAAGTCAGTCGTCAATGCGCACGACTTTTATACATAAAATTTTAAAAATATTGATGACATTGACGCGCTCGAGATGTGGAACCAAACGACGCCCAAAGCCTTTAACTAATTAAAATCTAAGTTAGGTGATAAATTGATTTCGAATGGACCGGTCATTTGGGAGTCACTTAAAGCCACTGATTATTAAAAAAAAAAAAATAACGCATTACAGAACAATATTGTTTATATTATTTTTGAGATTCAGCCAGCTACGCTTGGATACGCTTTTTCAAGGCCAGAAGCGGTGTTCGTGTACCTATATTTTTTTTAATAAAATATTTTTCTACTAAATCTTACTTTCTTATATTTTAACTATTTTTTACAATTTATATTAAGTCGTTTTTAAAAAAATACCCTCTACATATGTAAATGATATCTTCAACATATAAAAATAATAAAAAAAATTGTTACATTGTTGACTTTATACAGCGACAAATATTAAATTTCTATTTGTTTTTTTTTTTTTGCACTTTCCATTTATTCTTATTTACAGCAATTTTTCTACCATGATTTTCCCAAGACACATCAAACAACAACCAGACGAAATGTATACAAAAGCTGCCTGGTATGTGATACATGCATACGAGAGCTGATGGTAATCGATGTTCCACCCCAGGTAAATAAATTACACCGCTAATGTCACTAGAATCACATATTAAATAAAAAGCGTCACTTCTCTTTATTTCATACACTGAAAGACATTTTTTACATAAAATTTTATAGAACTTTTTTTAGAACTTACTTGAAATTAAAGGAGATTAATGGAATGCGAATTAATCCTAATAAATAATGTATGAATAAAGTGAGATTTCTAAATAGTTTTGAAATGTCTGCATTAAAGAAATGACTTTTTAGTAACGGTTAATTAAGATATAATTTGATTATTTACACAAAAGCTAATTAGCGTGTTTTTATTCTTACAAAATTTTTTTTACTATTGTTAGGATATTTATGGCAAATGTATGCGCTGTAGTGCAGTTAGTCACTTAAAAATATTTCAGATTGCACAAAATAAATTACTTATTACTTGATTCAAGGAAAGACACTGGCTCTTAAAATTATCAGGATGATCTAATCTGCCATAATAACAAAATAGAGTTGACGATTAGAATAAAGAGAAAGCTCAGTATACTTGATTTCACCCGCTTGTGCAATAATACTATTTTTTATTGAAATGATTGTGCTGCCAGAACGGCATATGTATCTTCAAAAACAATATAATCGCTATGGAAAAATAAATAAGATGGCTAAGAAATGATTATTAAAGCTTTGAAATTGTACTGTAAATAAGTAAATTAATTAAAAAATATTATTTTAATATAATTTCCAGAAAACAGAAAAACACAATTTAGCCGGAATAATAATAAGTTTATTTGGATTGCTTTGTTTGAAATATTTTTTTCGACTAAATATTATAAGTCATAAAAAGGTTTTCGTTTATACAAAAAATCAAAGTGAACTAGTTTTCAGAAATACAAAGTATAATTAAGAGAAGTGTTTTTATTTTAACAATATTACATATACATATATTCTAACACCCCCTCTCAATTATATAATTTTTAAAAAATTTTTAATTGTAATAAAATTCTTTTTATCTAAAGCTTTGGTAAAAATATCAGCAACTTAATCCTTTGTTGATACTTATTCTAATTTTAAAGTTCCTTTATTTATGTGATCCCTAAGGAAATGATGTTTTATATCTATGTGCTTAGTTCGTTTGCATTCTTCATTCTTTGCCACAGCAATGCACCCAACATTATTTTCTTACAATTTGACAGCATCGTTTGTATTTGAAATTCCCATGTCTTCCAATAAACCTTTAAGCCAAATATCTTCTGATGTGGCAGCACTTAAGGCAATGTATTCAGCTTCAGTTGAGGATCTGGCGACAGTAGTTTGTTTTTTTACTACACCACGGAACAGGACAACCATAAATGTAATATATATATATATAACCGCTAGTTGATTTTCGGTCTTTTAAATCAGAAGCCCAATCAGCGTCAACAAATCCACTCAAAACATCTGTAGTGTTGCCTTTCTTGAAACTCCATTTAAGATTTTTAGTTCCTTTTAAGTATCTTAAAATTCTTTTTAAGGCAGTGTAATGAACTTCGTTATAATGTTCTTGATATCTTCCCATATACCCAACAGCAAAGTAAATGTCTGGACGTACAGATAACATTAAATACATGAGACTTCCTAACAACTCTCTATAAGGATATTTTGATGAGTCTTGCGTAATACATGGAAGATTTAACCCTTTTTCCATTGGTATTTCAGACACATTACAATCAACCCTGCCAAATTCATTTAATAGTTTTTCTATAGACGCTTCCTGACTTAGAAACATTTCACCACTGTTCTGGTTATACTCTATTTTTATTCCAAGATAACATCTTAACAACCCGCAATCGGACATTTCAAATGTAGTTAATAATGTTTGTTTAAAAATGTTTATTTCCTCTTTGTTATCTCCAGCAAGTAAAATATCATCTACGTACAATAATAAGAATATCACGCCCTTTTGGGATTTCCGAACGTACAGACAAAAGTCATGTTGCGATCTTTTAAAGCTGAGATTTAGTAAAATCGAACTAAATTTCTGATTCCAACATCTAGAATTCTGCTTTAAACCATATGATTTTAAAAGTTTTAATGCCATACCAGGTTTCGTTTTTAATCCGTCTGGAATTTCTAAACAAATATCTTCTTTTAACTTACCATGGAGGAATGCTGTCCTGACATCTAGGTGACAGAAAACAAAACCTTTTGCAACACCAACTGCTAAAACTGTTCGTAATGTTGTCAGCTTTGCTACTGGTGAATACGTTTCTTCATAATCAGTCCCAAATTTTTGGAGAAAACCCTTTGCAACGAGTCTTGCTTTATACCGTACTGGATTTCCATCTTCATCACTTTTAATAGTAAAGACCCATTTCGATTTAATCAGCTTTTTATTTGCATGCGTAGGAACAATTGACCATACTTTATTTTTATTCATAGACTCCAACTCTTCTTTTATAGCCGATAACCATTTCTCTCGCTCAGCATTTGTATGTATGTCAGCATATGTGTTTGGTACAGAAATCGGACTTATCGTTTCAAATAACTGTTTGTAATATTCCGCAAAAGTGGATGTCTTTTGTTTAAGCCGTTCACTTCTTCTAGGACCTCGTTTTTCATTATTTGTGTCAAGAATTTGATTATCAGCTTCTTCATTTGATATCGGTGTAGGGATACCAATTTTGGGTATATTTTCGTTTGATTCTACGGATTCTGAATCGTCTTAAGGAACAAAATCACACTCTTTCTCCCCCTCTTGATTGTTTCTTTCTATAAATGGTAATTGCTCTTCCACCTTTTCACGATTCTTAAATGGATACTCATATTCATTAAATTTACAGTCTCGAGCTAAAATTACCTTGCGTTTGTTTTTATCCCATAACCTGTACCCAGTTTAACTATACCCAACCATTACGTATGGTTCAGATTTAGCATCAAGTTTTTTTCGTTTCTGCTGCGGTTTCAGGGCGTATACTAGACAACCAAATATTCTTAGCTTACTAACATCAGGTTTTACGTTGAACCAAAACTCTGCCGGTGTCTTATTGGTTTTTAGCGATTTCGTTGGACTTAGGTTAATGATATAGGTAGCGGCATAAACGGCTTCTCCCCATAAATACTTTGGAACATCAGCCTCAGTCATTATGGCACGAACTTTATCCATGAGCGTCCTGTTAAATTTTTCAGCAACTCCATTTTGTTGAGGGGAATATGGTATTGTTTCAAACTTCTGTATGCCTTTATTTTTACAAAATGTAACCATAGAGTTAGATGTGTATTCTCCGCCATTATCAGTAGTTATAATAGATATACTCGTTCCAAATTTTGCAGAAACTTGAGCTTCATATTCCTTGAATTTTTTAAGTACTTGAGATTTTCTTTTTAATAGATATACATACGCAAAATGACAATAATCATCTATAAAAGACAAAATATATTTTGATCCATCATATGTTACTGGAGAAATTGGACCACATACATCTGAATGAATGTGTTCTATAATTCTTTTTGCTCTTGTTCTCGTGCCAGAAAATGGAACTCTTACTTACTTGCTCTGAGTACAAACTGCACACCCATCTTTAAGCTCAACAGGTGGTATTCCGATATCCATATCATTTCTAATTAGTTTGTTTAGAGATTGATTTCCAATATGACAAAATCGCTTATGCCATAAATCGCCATAATCAGACTTAGTTAAAGAGCACATAGAACCTTTAACTTTCATTGCAAATAAACTGCCAACACGTTTTGCAGTCGCAATTTTCAGAGTGTTCTTAAACAATTCTGTGCGAAATTAACTTTTATCTGTGCATTTACTATCTTGTTAACAGACATAAGATTATCATGAAACTTTGGGCTATATAAAACATCTTTTAGTTTGATTTCAATCCCTGTGTCACTAAGAACACGAACCTCTCCAATATGTTTGGCCACAACAATTTCTCCATTCGCAATAGTAATAATACGCGGTTCAGTTAATTCTTCAATAGAATAAAATATATACTTATCTTTCACAAAATGGTCTGATGCCCCAGAGTCAAGAGTAAAAATTACTTCATCCTTTTCGTAGTCATTCTTTTTGCTACTTTTGATATTAGCAATAAAACTTATACTTTCTTTTGCAGCAACAAACGCACCTTTGCTTCTACAGTTTTTCTTCATGTGACCAAAGCGTCCACATTTGTGACATTTACCATTGAACCTTGTGTTTTTTTGTGTTTTGTGTTTTTGTGTTTTTTTAGATACAAAAGCTGTCAAATTTTCTTCTTGCTCTTGAATATGTCTGTGTCTCTTCTTAGCTTCTTCGGCAAGAAGTCGGACTTTGACATTATCCAAATTAATTTCACTGCTTGGTAAACTTTCAATTGCAGTCATAACTGCATTATAAGATTCAGGTAGTGTTAAAAACAGTTGTGAAACCAAATCAGCATTCTCTGGCTTGGCTCCTGCAGCTTTCAAATCGCGTACTAAAGACTCGAACTTCAAAATATGGTTGTTTAAATCTTCCCCATCACGAAGTCTCAAACATGCCAGTTCCTTTCTTATTAGAGTCTGCGTCTGGTTGGACTTACGTTCAAAACAGCTAGTTAACGCATCCCACATTTCTTTTGATGTTTTCTTTTCTTGAACATAACAAAGATAATCATCATGGATAAACGAAACATTAAAATCTTGCGCTTTTATATCCATTTTCAAGAATTCTTTTCGTTCCCTCTCCTCTGCTGGTGCTGACATACTTACAGCTTCTAAACAACCAGCAGCAGCCAAATGCCTCTCAACCCGAAACTTCCAATTAGCAAAATTTCCGCCGGAAAATTGTTGTATTCCCGTTGATTTTTCTGTAGGAAGGCCTATAACCTATTATTTTAATATAATTTCCAGAAAACAGAAAAACACAATTTAGCCGGAATAATAATAAATTTATTTGGATTGCTTTGTTTGAAATATTTTTTTCGACTAACTATTATAAGTCATAAAAAGGTTTTCGTTTATACAAAAAATCAAAGTGAACTAGTTTTCAGAAATACAAAGTATAATTAAGAGAAGTGTTTTTTATTTTAACAATATTACATATACATATATTCTAACAATAAATAAGTAAAAATTTATTTTTTTCGGCTTAGGTTCGTTTTTAAATTTAATTCAATTAACTCAACAATAGTTAATATGATACTGGAACAGCATCTATAATGTTGTAAGGAAACAAGCATGAATAACTAAAATCCAAAAATTGCATTTCGTGGCCATACCGACGGTTGGTACAAAGCAAAAACAAATATGCAAGACGAGTTGCAAAAAGAACAACAAAGAAATGCTTTGTGTTGTGTGTGGACTTCGTCTAACCAAATTAATATTGATACAAATATTACTCGTACTCTTAGTAACAAAACTAGTCAGTTAAAGAGATGGTTTTTACAATGTAAACAACTTAAGGTAGATAGATGCAAAGAATGCTGATGAACGTTGTAGCGATCTAAAAAATGGTGCATTTCATTTTGCTAATGTCTAGTGTTTCTTGTTTACTTTGAAAAACGTCCGCATCCATTTGTAAATAATTTTTCTTTCTACAGATTTAAAGAAATTTAATGAAAAAATGAACATTAGCCGAAAAAAGTAAATTTAAATTTATTGAAAATATCCACTTTTAAAATCCTGATTGGGAAAAAATTAAAAATTAATCTATAAATAAAATAAATATATAAACAAATAAATAAATAAGTAAAATTATGGGTTAATCAATAAATAAATAAAGAAGCTCTAAAAGAGGTTCATTACATGAGGATGTACTTTTATCCTTAAAGTCTTTAACTCAACACTTTTATGTTTTATTATAGATTAAAAATTTATGATTCATATTAATAAAGCAAAAGTTTAATTTTTAGAAAATTAAGTTGGAATTTAAATAAACGATGTATTCATTTTTTTAAGTTTCATAAACAGATCGATTTTAGACCAAACAGAAGAATACTGATTTGGAGCTTTTTTAGTTAGGGTTTCATTTCTCACTATTTGTTGATTATTAAAAGATATTTGAGAATCTTCTTATTCATTACAATGACCCGTGTAAGCTTTAAACATTAAGCGTCGTGTACATGAATGATATATTTACAATATAAAAAAGAGACAAAGTAGTAGAAGTCCTTAATAATTTTAACTCTTTCAACAGACAAATACAATTTACAGTTGAAAAAGAAATAGAAAACAAAATATCGTATTTGGATACTCTAGTCAAGACAACAGGACAAAATATTACTGAATTGGTTTCAAAAGCCAAAGGCATCTGAACGACTGATAAACTTCTATTCTAAACATTGTAGAAAAATAATTATAAGCACAGTTACAAATTTTATATAGAATAGTTTTAAGCAATACGGTTTTTCACAAAAAAAAAAAAAAATCAAAATTATGGACACATTGAAATTAAATGACTTTCCGATAAAAATTATCAAAGAATTGATAAAAAATGTAGAAGAAAAAAGTACAAAAAAAAAAGACAAATTACAAAGGAGCAATCTATATTTCTGGACTATTTTGCAAAGATTAAAGGGCTGTGATATATATGACGCGAAAAAGTACCAAGTAGCCTTCAGGACGAGTAACTCAATACAACAGTTGTTTAGTAGTATAAAACCTAAAATAGACAAAGACAAAAGTAACGTTGTGTATAGTACTAATTGTAACGGAGACGAATCCAGTAAGTATGATATGATTTATGTTGGGGAAACTAAAAAAAAAACTGTAAATTAGACTTGCATCACATAAGTGAGACTTAAAAGCTATGCACAAACCGGCAGGTCAAAAAACAGCAGTGCTATCCACTGTGCGCTGAAAAAACATGCACCAAACTTTGACCATGTGAGAGTATTAAAAGAAGAGAAAAACTATTGTAAAAATACACTCTAGAAATGTTAAACATAATTGACGTTCTATCAAATAAGATATTAAATTAAAGACAAGACGTCGAAAAATGCGCTCAAATTTACAGAAAATATAGATTAACATAGTTGTTAGTAGATAAGTCTTTATTGTGCAAAATGTACGCGCCCTTTATATCAGTATGGTTAATTTGATTTTGTTTACTTTAAAAAATGTAATTATTATTCGTTAGTTTTATTTGTTTAAATGTAACAATGTTTTTTGAGTTGTTTTATATTCGAAATATTTGAAATATTGGGAATACGAATCAAAGTTAAACAATATTAATGTTTTAATTATCTGCAACGACCTTACGCCCAGCCAAGTATATAAATTATTTATCAAATTTCTAATAGTCATTAGTCCCTATAGCAACTTTGCCTGCCTGCCTGCCAACAGGTCATCTGTTGTAAAAATTTAATAATTTTGTTAACACAGTTTCAGTAGTCCTATAGGCTCTGCAGTACCTTTGCGCATTTTTTTCTGTGTACTTGTTTATCAGCAATCCTTCTTGTTAATTCCAAGACTAAATAGACTTAAAATGGTTTGAAATACTTCAAGGGTGTAATTTTAATTTTCCAGCTTCAAAAAAAGGTTTTAAAATATGAAAATAGCGAATAATTTACGCTCTCTCAAAACTAGAAATTATATTACGCTACAACGAGCACCGATAGCAAATTTTCTTATAATAATAAAAAATGTATTTTGCTCAGAAAAAAAATTTTGTTGTGTTGCCACTTTGTTGTTAAGCAATAATTTTAAAACGAAAATATAACTTCAGATTTACATAAAAAAGTGAAATTATTACTTATCTGTAACAAAACAACTAGTGCTCAAATATACCGTTAATTTAACACAAATATCATACCCGGTTGGTTGTTTAGCAACTTTATTTTGGTAAGAGCACTCTACCTGTTAGAACTTTTGTTATTAGA
Organism: Cistogaster globosa; assembly: GCA_937654795.1. NCBI lineage: Eukaryota > Metazoa > Arthropoda > Insecta > Diptera > Tachinidae > Cistogaster > Cistogaster globosa. The sequence continues at coordinate 126,286,414 of OW569403.1, forward strand.
AGTACTTGAAACGCTCAGTCTCATTAATATTTCAAGGTGCAAGGAGAACTATAAACTACAAAATATACTTGTCCGTTTATCTTGGCCAATGGCTAAAATGAGAGAATAGTTTTGAATTATTTTATAACAAAACAAATTCACTGTAAAGCAAATTCGTTTAAAAGGCAACGAAATAATTAAAACCCTTTTTAGTTTAACGAAAAGAAAACAATCAATGATTTAAGTAAACCTTAGCGAAAAATTAACAATCTACGCTTACATTACATTAAACGTATTGTAAAATCATTTTATTTTATTTCATTCTTTTTTTATTTTTATTGTATCGACAATGAAATTCAAACTGAACAAAAGAAGAACTGAAAAAATATTAAATCAAATGAAAATCATACTCCTCTTAATGCAACTTATTAACGTATGGTCAATTAAAACGTTTGTAATTTTCATTTATTTCTTTCAATTGTGTCAAACGTCAAAAACAGAAACGATTTCCAGCTGATAATTTTGATGAATGGAACAATGGCCATCCGCTGGGGTTGAGAACAGTTCATGCTTATGTTTTGGTCTTTGATATGGGCAATTTGGAAACATTTCGAGTAAGTTTTATTTATTCATAATAATCATTTGTTGTTGTTGTAAACGTAGCATAACTTAAGCAAATAATGACTGACATAACATTAAAGAAATATAAAGAAAGTTCCAAAAAACAAAAACAAAAATAAAAAAGAATTTAAAAACCTGCCTGATGATTTGGCAATTATTTATTGAATTTTCTTTCATTCTTTTTAATGGTTAAACTGTTTAAATAAAAATAAAATTTCCAACCAGTAAAAATTTGCTTGCATTATTTTTGAAGTGCTTGATTTTTGCTTAATATTAAATAAAAAATTATAAATTAAAAAAAATTTAATTTTCTCCATTTTTTCTTGTCTTTTCATAACAGTATTGCAGGTCTATGAGAGATCAAATTTTGGATAGTTTTAGTCATCGTGATTTTAGTATAATTGTAGTTGGCAATAAATTTGATACAATAAATGAAGCACAAGCAAATTCACAGGTAAATATACATATATTTTTAATTATTCATTTATTAGAATAAAAAAGGGAACTTAAAATAGTTTTATTTTTGTAATAAATTTTTAAAGTTTCGTTTCGTTTGTAGTTTTTTAAAATATTGTTTTAAAAATTATTTTAAATTCTTACTTTGAGGTTTTTACTATTTTGATTTACATTTGAATTGGATTGTTTGAAACAGAATCTATAATGTTTTGAAGAAACAAGTATAAATGATTAAAGATTGAAATTACATTTGTGGCCATACCGATGGTTGTTACAAAAGCAAAAACAAATGTACAAGACGAGTTATAGACAGCACAACAAAGAAATGCTTTGAACTGTATGTTGATTTCGTCTAACCAAATTAATACTGATTAGTTGATAGATGCGAAGAATGCTGAACACAATGTAAATAATTTAAATGTATAATTCAAAAGTGCCCCATACAACCCATAAAAGTGCTTCCACAGGCGACATAGTTTTACCTCTTGGACTGTGTCTTTGGGTCGTTATAAACAAACAGTTGAAAACTACACAGAATTAAAGGATGTCCCATATGTTATGTAATGTTGTCTGATGTATAAGTCCTCACCTATTAAATCACGTTAGACAGCTAAAATTAACACAAAACTTATTAGTTTAACATTTAAGATTTAAAGTTAAAGGATGCCTCCATTTTCAATCATCACACACAGACACTTAAAATTTAAGCAAAGTGAGTAGTACTATCTTCAGTAACACTACGTTTACAATTGCATGTAAACTAAAGGGTGTTCTCATAGCTGACGTTGTTTAATTTATCAGGCCCTATCTTTTGAACTGTTATAGTCAAAAATGCGCACTTCTATATCCGCTAATACAACAAGTACAAACATTTTAAAATAGAAATTAAAAGGTGTCTTCATAGGTGATGTTGTCTGATAGACATGACGAATGTTGTACTCACATTCAAGAAAATAAATACAAGTTCTTTCACTTTTGCAAATGGCAGTAAAAAATTCCTTTCAGTCGAGAGTCTCGAAAAAACCGCCACAGAAGCAATAAGCATAATTTTTAATAAAGTTTTAAGATTTTTAAGGGTCTAAAAATTTAATAACTTCTTGAAACCTAAAATTATTAATTGTACGTCTGACTACTTTGAAAACAGAATTATCTTTGGAAGACAGGGTTAGTTTTTACACGGCTTATTACGCCTTACGACATTATGCAAAAATAATCAAATGCAGTAAAAACATAATTCGTTTGTCGGAAATTTTTGTGAAAATAATAATATTTTGCATTGGAATTCAACAAATCGTTTTTACCAGATCGCCTAATGATCGAACAATAGCTATCAGCGAAACACAAAATCGCTCATTAAAATGCACCATTTTATTTTAGTTTTGGTATTTAGAATTTTTAATTTCGCCTTAATTTTTGAAGACTAAAAGAAAATTTAATTTATTTGTTTTCGTTTCGGATGTTATTTCACTAAAACTGGAGTTCCAAAAGCCAGTATCTATATAAGTTATGAGTAATCTTAATAGCGAAAATCATTATCATGCCCTCGCAGAACAAATTGATTCGCTTTAACCCTACTAAAAGTTGAGAAACATTGCTGTACTCAAACTATGATTTTTTAAAAGGGAGTTTGACGGAAAAAAATCACCGATAACAAATGCTATTTGCAAACTTTTAAAATAAGTTTCTAAGAACTATACAACGTTCTCTACGCTTCTCATATTATCGATATTTTGAAAAGTGGGACGGACGAATGTGGAGCCAACTGATGCAATTACGTTAATAAAATTGTATTTCATAAATAATAGAAATATTTATAAGGCCGTAATATACAAAAGAAATTAAGTTTATTTCAATTTATAGCCACCCTTTGTTGTGCTTGGAAACCTACTTTTTTGTTGCGGATTTATTTTATTGGAGTTGTTACATTTAAAAGCTATTGCGCAGTAATAAAATATTAAAAGCCATAAGCATAACTTTTGCAATAATAATAATTTTGGAATAATAATGTTTGTCTATTTTTGTTAAAAAAAAATCACCTCAGTTTTTAATATTTTGACCATTTTTGTAGAAAGTACACATTTTTTATTGATGTAATTTGCTTTCCTTGCTTTTTTTAGGAATTAAAAGACATTTCAACTTTAGTACGAAAACACTGGCGATGTGGTTACGTGGAGTGTTCAGCGCAGTAAGTATTTTTATTGTGTTCAATCATTATAATTTTATTTGTAGTTTTATCGATTTGATTTATTATTTGGTAATAAAACTAATAAACAAAAAATCATTTTTTCTTTGTTCTTGTCACACCGTATTCTCACACAATCAGATACAATTATAAAATTGGTGATGTTTTTCGTGAATTAATGGGTTGTACCAGTAGTGGCGGTGTCATTGGCACTGAATTTTTACAATCAACTAGAAACAAAGGACGTTGTACAATACTTTAGCAATTTCTGCATAAGTTTTTTTAAGTGTAAAAGAAAAATTTTACAAAAAAAAAAATACCAATAAAAATTTGTATGAAAGCAAAGTAAAAAATAAGAAATTAGAAAAAGCAAAAACAAAAAAAAAAAGATAATAGAGGCATATAAAAAAATTGATTATTTAAATACAAATTAAAAACATTCCAATAGCAGTTGTTTCAATAAATTTCAGAGAGAACAACAAAGATTGCAAAAACTAGAATAAATTTTAAATAGAAAATAGGAAAACACAAATAATAAACTAAAAGTAGTTTTAAGAGAAATTTGTAATAGACACAACAAAATATTTATTATGAAAAATAGTAACAACAATAATAAATTAAACAATAATTACTTCTTTAGACAAAAATATTATAATAATAATTACAAACATTTAAAGTTTATTTAATAATGAAATAAACTAAAACATAATAATGCAATTAATTTAACGGTTGAACAAATTTCTGTAAACATTTTATTAGGTGAAATATGTTAACAAACATATAGTTGGTTTCAAATTATTTGAAACAGAAAAATCAAAATAATATATTTTATTTATTTTTTTCTAAATTTATTTACATATTTGCTGGACGGTTGAAATGGCCGACATGTTTTTAATTGTAACTACAAACCACAATCCGGCTACTTATTGGCGTTGAAAGCTATTCAACCCTGAAATGGCTTTTAAATAACAATTTATAATAAACGCCAGCAGTAATTAAAAATGAGTGGTGAAAAGCATTAAAAACATTTTCATTCTAACCTCAGAAAACTAATTTTTAAATAAATATTCTTCATTATTTTCCAATAAGTATTTATAGTTGTTGTTTATAAAACATAGGACAATTATTTTTTTGATTTTCTTAAGATGCTAATGTAATTTTAATAGAATTAAAACACAACCGTAGGAGATTTCAAAAACTGTATTTTCAAATCACTCTTTTCTGTTTTGTAGGGTCGATGGAAGCATTTTCTAATAACAATCGATTAGGTTTCCATCTTTATTTCTTCGAACATTTCATTCTTAATGAATTAAGATATATTTCTCATAATAAGCAACGACGCGTCGCGACGACTGTAGGCTATCACAGCTATTCACCTAAATAACCACTGCTACTGGCCAACATATACTTTTGGAAGAGACAATGAACAGATTTAGCGCGGCAATTACACAAAAAATTTCTGAAGGAAAAGAGTTAATTAATTTTTTATTATAAAAAAAAACAGAACACTACAAAATTAAAATGTTACAACCGGGGTATGAAAATAAACAAAACGAAAAGTTTTCTTACGTTTGCTTTAATTTTCTTCTAGGGGGAAAATAAAAATAAAACAATTAAAAAAATCCAAAAAGTTTATCTTTGCATTAGTGACTTGAGAAACGTTGTTAGGGTTCCGTACATTAACTATAAAAACATCACAATGTCTGCCCGTCTGTCCCTCTTCCACTGCCCTTAATCCCTTTAACCGTTGTAGGTAGACTCTTGAAATTTTCCCAGAAGATATATTCGTAAAATACTAAATATTAAGTTTTCTAAGAATTTAAGGGTCTTCTGAAAGTGACGTGATATTCATTAAAATATTGTTTTTTTTTATCTAAACTGTAATAGGCGGATATGTTAAATTTGCACAGAGTCATTAAAATTGTGAGCGCTATAGCATCTGGCCATAAGACCATATGGTTTTTATAAAAGATGTAATACAAGTAAAATTTAAATGCAATGAAGGTATCCTGACAGTAATGTGATTTTTATATGAAAAGTCTAATTTGTTTAACCATAATAAGCTGAGGCCGGGTAGGTATTTATAAGTCGCTATAAAAGCAAATATAAAGAATTATTATAAGGTGTCAAATAGTATCATCATTTTAACATGGCCTTTTACCCAAAAGTCCGCTGTGGACATAGTAAAACACATAAAAAATAAATTTCGAAATTATCAGGTGATCCAAGGTGATTTTTTTACTTACACTGATTGTTAATAAATTCATATTCAACAGATATTAAATAAATAAATTGACTTCTTTTTGCATTTTAACTTGATACAAGTCTAACTTTAATACGTGACTTTATACTTGAAATTTGAATGGTAAAAGAATAAACCATTGCTACTTAAGTCGTGTAGTTGTGTAGCTGCAGTCGTCTTTGTGTTTAAAAAATTCTATGGCCTACACGAAGATCTACAATTTGGTAAAAAAAAGACATCATGTGCAAAAATATTCCCGTATTAAGAAAATGTGCACTGCTTAATGAGAGCCGATTCTATCGCGGAAAAACATTCAGATTTTTAAAAGTTAAACTAATGATTAAATAGCTTAAAACTGCTCTTTTCTAGGACCATATTATATATATATATATATATATAAATATTTGATCCTTTTACCGCTTTAGAACTATCTTAATAGTTTTTAATTATTAAAAAGTAAATTATCCATCGTCGTGCCTAGAAGGAGGTGAGCTCCTAAATACTTATTTTACCCATAGCTATACAAAGATAAATCAGCAACGGGGAACCGCTTTTATATCCTTCTTCAGCGCAATCCCTAAAAAAGTTTGATATAAATATAAAAAAATCACTAGCCACTCAAGGCATAATAAGTTTTGATGACTCCAGACACCGTCAAAAGTCACCGAAATAATATATGGAGCTACACCACCTTTCCTTGAGGAAGGTTTGTGACTCTGCCTACCCCAGATCGGTAAGTTCGTTGTTAGACGCTTAATATTTTAAGTCGAAAAATGTCAAATGGGAGGCAAGTTAAGGAACCTTGTTCTTTCTAAAATTTTAAATTATATTAAAAGATAATCTTATGTACAGGACAACAACCAAAAGCACGCGGAACATATAGTTGCTAAAGGGGTTCTGACTTAATGAATAATTAATTATTTTTGAAAACAGGCGGAAATAAAAGCTTCAATATCCTTTACTCTTTAAACGAATAACTAAAACTTTTTCTGCCTCAAGCATTAGTAAAACCTTAAGCACAAATCTTTTGCTATCTAGAAGTTTTTCGCGATGTAATAGTTTGGCAGCCGAATATCTTACTTTTTCTTCGTAGCGTATTTTTGTAAATAAATTCTCTCTTATATGTCTGAAATTTGCACGTGTTATAAAACCACGACTTCTTAAATTTAATCAATTTTTGGTTTAAAGGGATGAGCGTTTTTATTACTTAAATTATATTTTAAAATATGTTTGAATTTTTCGAGCTACGAAGGAAAATTACTAATTAAACTAAATTCCTCGCCACAAATTCTTTCTTGATTTTATTTAAAGCATATCGTAGCTTTTTACGATCAGTGAACTTTTAAAACATTTAATATTAATATAAAAAGTTATTAATTTTTTAATCTAAAATCCTCTTTATTTTTACATGCTTTCGTAGTTGAACATAAAATAAAAAATGGAAGAAACAAAAAATTAATCCCACCATTATTTACAAACTTTTGAAATAACATTTTGTAGTTCTTTTTAAATTAACAAAAACAAATAAAAGAATAATAGAATATATAAAATTTAGGATAATAGTGTAAAAATATTATAGTTCAACAATAAAAAATATAGTTTATAAGAAATTCAAAAAAATACATGTTCATGAATTAATAAAAATTAAAGGATATAAACATTTTACCTTGTAATCATTTTAAAGCCATAAATTTAATTATAAGACAGATAAGTTTGAAAGAAAAGAAAGAGAAACAAACAGACAGCGAAATCGTGTATCAATGTAAGGATGAATTGCTTTCGTTTTAATGTAAGGCGAGTGCCTTTCTCTATGTTTGTTATAGGATGACAAAAATATTTTTTTTTTATAATTAATTCAAAATAATAAATACTGTAAAGCTTACCGCAGAATAAAATTTGTTTTTACAAAAACATATTCAAATAGAAAGAATGTTACCCTGCAGCACAAAAAGTGGAAAAAGGATACATCTTATTTTTTCACTTTGCTTTTAACTTCTACAATATCCTTTCCGACCCCATAAAATATATATTCTGAGTACTTACGCATAGCGAAGTCGATTGAGCGATGTCCGTCTGTCCGTCCTTGTTAGTGTTGAAATCAAGTTTGCCAAGGCACTAGGTCAGCTAAAAAAAATTTAGATGTACCAATCGATCAGAAATAGTGTCGAAAGAGGTGCTATGGAAAATCAGAAAGATCGGTCCATATCCTTCGGTGCAGCGGGCATAACACCACGCCTACCTCTAATTTTTCTGTATTGTTTGCAACGATGAAGTAACTTCAATAAAATAAACAAAAAAAACAAAAAAACATCATGTGAAAAAATTAACGCTTGCCCATATTTTTTGAGTTATGGGCCTCTGAAATTTTTTAATTTTTTTAAAATATCAATATGAGTATCATCTTAAGGCTTTTAAAGAGATCTTTAAGAAAATACAAAACTTTAAAAAATGCTTAACCCATTAAGAGCCGATGGCTTTTCTATGTATAATTTTACATAGTACCTAATTTTTTCTTATTTTTAATACTCTATCACCGCAATATTTGCTTTTTTGATTGGAGTTACTACACGCAACTAAATTTAGATAAATGGTGAAGGGTTGTAAAGATTTGGCAAAGCCGAATAGAGCATTCTTACTTGTTTGCATAAAAACAATGGATGATTATAAGAACCATAATATGTTTTCTATAACAACATATGTTTGCGGTGAACAAATTACAGTTGGTTTTAACAGTTTTTTAGTCATAATATTAATATATTTTTGTTTTTTTTTTTTTTTTGTTTTAAGGAATCGGGAGTGGAACCGTAGATATAGTAAAATTTTTTAGGAATTAAAATAAAAAATGAACCTTAGCTGAAAACCAGTTTTTATTTATTCATTATTAAACATTTAATATTAATATAGTTATATTGACCATCATATGATTGTAATAAAAAAACAAAATTGTTTTTTATACTGATAATATGATTTATTATTACTGTTTGGATTACTGTTTAGAATTTTCAAAAAGTGGCACAAAAAGTAGTTTCATAAAAATAAAGTCACACTTAGAAGTAAGTTTTAGAAAATAAACTGGCAATTAAAAAAAACCGTTTTGTATCTTCGTCTTTCTTAAGCTAAATTGCTTAACATCGCAATATCTTAAGTTTCTTGGTAGAACATGTAGCGTTATTGCCAATTTCCTAATCGAAATCTACGGTTTTCTCTAAATGTCATCGCATATTAATAGTTTTATCTTGTCTATTTTCAGCTTCTCATTTAAATTCTAAATCAAAATTTTGCGAAAGACTTTATTTTGGAATTAATATCGTTTGAGAACTTTTTATGGTAAATTATTTATTTTTATTCGGGCTCAAGGTCTATACATATGAATCTAAACAAAACTCTTTTTATTTCGAACTACCTTTGTTGTTCTTCATCAGGAAAAATTCGAATAAAGTTGTTCACTTTTAAAAAGAGTGCAATGCTTATAAAAGAACTGTTTGTGTTCATGTCAATGTTGCAAAAAAGTAGTATAAGGAAACTCTTGATTGCTTTTATGTTATGAAAATGATGTCAGCCTTTTAACGATAAGAATAAAGAAATTTTCAAGGCGTTGATAGCGATATTTCTTTTTGTGAGTAAACTTACAAAAAAGATGAAAAAAAAAAAAAATTTGCTGATTTAAAAAAAGTTCGCTAAAAGTCAATGATTGCCAAATGAAATTTTAATTTTAGTCAACGAATGGTAAAGCTGCAACTATGTCATTTTGTTCCTAAAAAAAGTTTGCATTTTTCCCTGTCATTTTGCAAATTCAGCTCACAAAATTTATATATTTTAAATATTCTAATTTTATATGGCGTTGAATTCGCATTTTAATATTTTTTAAAGAGCAGCTGGTAAAAGTTTTAATTTTTAAAATTTTATTAAAAAGGGCAAGAGGATGGTGCATAAATGCGATTACTGACTGTAATAATAACAAATCCTAATGTATAAAAATATATATTTTTGTTTATAAAAAAAGAAAGACTTGACGGAAAGTTGCAAATAATTTTATTCTCTATCACTAAATTGTGTATGTGATAAAGCTGATTTTCTAAAAAAAAAACTAAGACATTTGGAAATTAATTTTTAGAATAAAAAATTTAATATTAATAAAAATAAAACATTTTTTTTTAATTTTTTACTTATTCTTTATTTACTTGTAAATAATATTAATAATATCCATTTTACATTGCTTACGAATACCAAAATATTATTTTAACTACTTTCTTACAAACGCATTTTTAGTGCCATCTGGAATTTAAATTTTGTTCAAAAATTGTGCAGTTCGTTAAAGTGATTATTTTCTGCTCTAGTTTGATTGCGTAGGCAAACTACCGAAAGTATTATTTTGTTTTCTTTTTTTTACCAAGGCAAAACAAATTTTTCTTGATACACCGATTCGCTTTCGCTTTTTCTGTGTTTATATCTGAGCGAAAATTGAGGTTAAATATTATTTGTTTAAGTTTTCAAATGTTTTTTTTTAACCTTAAATGTTGTTTTGATAAACAAATTGAAAACAAGTTTGCGATTGAAAAGTCAGCTCAAAGAGTCATTTCAGTAATGGCTTAAGTCAATTTTTTAGAAAACCTTTTTTCAAAGTTGCAAAAAAAGTCGAAAATATCTTTTTTATATAAATATGAAATACCGTGAAGTAACTTGAAATTAACCGCGTGAATATAAAATTAAATTAATTATAATTATTAAAACTTGCTTTAATAGCAATAAGAGCACGTTTAATGGCCATTTCAATACTCCTTACTAAGCACTTCTGGAAACTTTTCACGAAATTTTAAAATTATATAAAGATTTTTGTTTAAACAATAAAGAAAAGACTGACTGATTTTTTCGGCTCTTTATACAACAAATAAATTATTTTTGTTTCGAGCATGAGCTCTTTCAAATTAATAATTAAAATAAAAAAGAGATAATTCACAATTCAGTCTTTAAAGTCTAAGAAAAGAAAAAATCAATGCTAATGCAGATAATTATGAAACTCATATTACATCTGAATCTACTAAAGATAAAAAAAAACATGCTACCAATCTTTGAGGATGTTTTTAATAATGTTACCCCCGCAGTGTTAAAACGGGTAAAGACTTAATCTTAGTTCGCTTTTTTTATCGATAAATAATATTTTTTATATGCATTTAACAAGTAGTATATGGAATATTTATTATTAGCTCCAACTGCTTTTAAGACCTCTTATTTCTTTAAGGGGGACTTGTTAGAGATTATATTCCGTTATATATTTTAAGTGGGAAAAACTGTGCAGACAGAATAACAAATGACATGATTTTAAACTCAAATAACTAAACATATTTTAGTGTTATTGATTTATTAATTTTTTGTTTTCTAACACCAAAATATATGCCAACAAAGCAGCGGTTAAAAACAAGAAGCTATTGCAGTGCTTATGGTAATAAAAGGAACAATTTTTTATAAGATACAATTTTTCTCTTCGTTTAAAGGCTGAGGGGACCTCTAGCGTAACTTGCTATGCCCGTTACTTAAGAAAACGTTAGAAAGAGATAAATTGTATATAAAAAAACCATAATGTCTCAAGTCGGGACATTGATGAATTCATAACTTCTTGGCATTTTTAAAAAGTTTAGTCACACTTACACTGCTCCAGATTTTGCCTGCAGTACACTTAGACCACAAACATGGTCCATGTTTTAATGTTGAAATCATTGTAAAAAATTGTATGTCTTAAAAGACAGTTTTAAATGTTTGTTGTAACAAAATTAAAATTTTGACGACTTTTGACGGGAAATTTGTATATATCGATTATCGATTTCATCTGGCAACTATGGCAAAAGGTCTTCTAATAAACCGATATGAGCAGTGAGTAATATAATTAAAGGGAATAATAATACGGAGTTCACAAACGTCAATTTTTCTGAATTTTGTGGAAGAGAAAGGAGTGGAGAATTGTTTTATTTTTCTTTTTATTACCCACAAACTTTAGAATTGCTGCAAGAAAAATTGAGATGTGTATAAGTAAGAAGTATAATAATATAATAAGTAATATAATATTACCTATAGGCAATCAGGTTTTTCTTTTTTAAAGACAATTTTTACAGCTTATAGCAAAAAATTTTCATTCAATAATATTAATTCAAAAAACGTAGAATTATTAAAATCAAAAATCACAAACTATATAACAAGTCATAAGAAGTCTTAATTAACGCACAAAGTAACGTGTTATTTAAACACAATAAAGAAATAAAAGAAGAAAGTATTAAATATTAAAAAAACTGAAATTAACATTAACTTGATTGTATTAATAAGAAAAGAAAACAATATGAAATGAATTTATAATATTTTAGACAAAGCAAGTGAAACAAATTGATCACTTCAAATAAAAAAATGGTTGATAAAATTAAATTTAAATGTACTCACAAAAATATTAATATTAACAAACTTTAAACATGATACTTATAAATAAATATACTAATTTAAATTGATTTATAATTTGTAAGACGTTTAATTTAGCAGAACATTGGTAAAAATAATATTTTTATAATAACTATCAATAGTTTATTAAAGTAAGTCCCCTTGGCTGTACTCTGCTAGCTCATACACGTCTAGTGTTGGCAGTTATATCGATTTCTTGCCGAACGTGGCGGTATATACTTCAAAATGGTGAGAGGAGAGATACCTGGTGGTTTTTGAAACACTTTTTGGCTGTTTTTATTGATTTTCTCTACAATAAAATTGCATTAAAAATATAAAAAATTTAAAATTTTTTATATATTTAAAGTTGACTAAAAGTGTGTGTGACAGCTAATTAACTAAATTCGTTTTTACTTCTATATTTAAACGTACCTTTTTATCCGCCGAATATATATTAAAAGGATATAAAATGCAAAAATCAAAATTGTTCAAATTTAATGAGAAATGGCATCGGCAATATAAAAAGTAATAAAAAAGGAAACAGCATTGAATAAATAAACATTCATTTGGCAAAGGGTATCAAACTGATTTGAACAAAACTATTTTAAATGTAACTGATACGTTGATTTTACAAGAATTTAGTTCTTTATATTTTAAACAGCTGCAAATAGAAATGTTTGATCGGCTTCCAGATAACATTTATACTTTCGAAGTTTATTGTCAGTTGTCAATTTTCAATTTTAAATTTTGTAACTCTGTGTATTAAATTAAATTTTTTAAAAGATTTGGTACTTCTGAAACACAGTTTTTATAATTATAATCACATATTTTTATATATTTGCGATATTTGGCGATATTCAACAAGCCATTTGGAGAAAAAGCTCGAATCAAAACTGGCAACACTGTACACGTTTTATGTATCCACCAGCTGCGGCAATGATAATTATAGGGAATTCCTAGCCTACTAGTGTTCATGCTGATCATCCAGTAACCCGTCGACACCTCCAGCAGCTTAAATATGGCGCTCCTTCTTATATTTATAAGTTAAATCGAATGCTTGCTATTGTAGTACGGCATAATTTTCATAACAACCTCACAATTGGGCAACTAGATCATCAAACCCAAGCTCCCTGAAGGTAGTTTCCAAGCGGCAAAGCGAATGGTATCATATATGATCCAACAAGTATCCAGCGCTGCTTCAACAATTCACTTTTTCATTTCAAAAGAAGTCGCTGCGTGCAGGTATTTAAACAAAGTAGACGCCTGTTTTCCTCCCAGTTGCCACCTGATTAACAATAAAAAAACTAACAACGTCTCTAATATTCCTGTTAAAAAGAATACCAATAACTTCGTTTGATATTTATAGTTTCAGCTGAAAAATGCTTGCCCTACCATAAGGCGGTATAAGAGTAAGGTAAGCCAGGTCCTCCGAAAAAATCCCATGCACATTCCATGCAGCTTTCAAAGTTCAGTCAGAGTAACATTTCCTAGATCCTAAAAATTTTTCGAGCTGCAGTCTTCACATTTGCTAAAATCACCATAAGTTATCAAAAAAGCTTCAGAGGGTGTGAATTAAACTAAAGTTCTATTTTATTATTAATTATTTTAATTACTTGGAAATCGTCTTCGCAAACTTTTAAGCAATTTATTAACTTATGGATAGGTCCTTCTCGTATTCTATACTTCGCCGAAAGTGGTTTTGCTATTAAGGCGTGATTGAGTAACAAATATACAAACACATTTACACTAATAATGATTTCATAAAATTTGTTGTAATAATCTATTCAATAGGAAATCGCCCGCCTAAGAAAGCAATCAACCAGTCAGTATGTTTAAGATGTTTAAACTAAATAAAACGATTTTTTTAATGTCATTTTATAAAATCCGAATAGATTTTAAAGTTTTGCAAAGAGCTGCAAAACTGTCTTTTTAATTTTTTTGAATTTTTAGAGATAAAAATAAAAGTTAATAAGTTGTTTTAATGAAACAATAAAAAAATATATAAATTATAAAATAATTAAAGATAAAAATATTAATAAAATAAGGCTGACTTTGTATGTAAAAAATCTACTTTAAGAGAAAATAAGAAAAAAAAACTTTCTAGAGGAACTTATTCGTTAATAGAGGAGAAAATAAAAAATAAAAATTGCTCCTGAAAATAAAAATTAAAAAACAAAATTAAATTCAGTAATAATAGATAACAAGAACAGCAATTTTAATTGAAAAAACAATACATACATTTAAGTTAAACATGCAAACAAAAAGGTTTTCCAAAGAAAAATGGACAAAAAAATAGTATTTAGTACATTTTATAGAAATTACTTTTAGCTATAAAAAAAAATAAAAATAATTTGTTAAGAAATAAAAAGCTAAAGACAAAATGCTGAAATCATTTGCAAATTTTTTTATTTTAAAAAAGGCTTTAAAACTTCATTTCAAGTTTATTTTTAAATTAAAAAAAAAAGAAAATAAAACGAAACAAAAAATGCTTCCCTTTTTCAAAATTGGTAAATATTTAAATAGTTTTAAGTAAATTATAAAATAAAAACACATTTGTGACTTTTTTGCATTAATTTTGTATATTTTGCCCTGTTAAATTTGTTACTAAAAAAGATCAAAAACAAAATATTTATTTTTAATGCTTTAATTAAATAAATGTCGTTATTATTATTATTATTGATATTAGTAAGAAAACAAAACAAGCAAAATAAAATATAAATCTTTTTTTAATTGTTATTATTATTAAAATTGTATCAATAATTTTTTGTTAAACCATTTGAAAATTCGTCAAAATGGCTGTTAATTTAAATTTAATGAAAAATGTACGAATACTTAAGCAAATGCAAAGAAAAAATTTTAAATTTTATCATGCTTAAAATGACATAAATTGCATTAAGTTTTTTTTAAGCAAACAAAAGAAAAACATTAAAATGTTGTTAAGTAATTGAATTAAATAAAAATAAGTTTAAAATCATTTAAATAAAAATCAAATCAAATTTTTTTTATTAAAATTTTTTAATAATGCCGAATGGGAGACTTTAAAAAAATGCATATATAATTGCAGTTCGAAAATGGTAATGCTGACCCTTTTTATTACTGGGTGTTACAACGACCACAATCGGTCAAAATATTCAGAAATAATATCCGCATCATGTGTTCCAGAATCATTCTGTTTGTGAAAGCGAACATATCGTTATTTTTATTTTCGTATACTGGGTTTTTGCGTTTAAGTTGGGCTGCCATTTTTATGATATAACAAGACCTGGGATGGAATCGTTACAACCGTGAACGTACAACACGTATCGTAAAAATACATGTTTTGGATTATGACATTCGTTAATTGATAATATTTTACAATACTGGAGATTATAACATACGTTAAAAAATTTTAGTTCCAATTACTTTAATTTCATTGTTTTTTACTTTGTTGATTCAATGTACTTTTCATAAAAAACTTTGCATTACGTATAATACTTTTTTTTTTTTTTTTTTTTTTTTTTTTTTTTAATTAGGACCAGCACTCAGGGGATGACCCCTACTTATGCAATGCATTGTGCCAGAACTAGGAAATTAGGTTTTGGGATGGGGGATAGAGGGAGTAGTGCTTGTGAACATTTGATTTGAATCTTTGCACATTGAAAGTGGCAGGAAAGACCTCTGCAGGGGTTTATTCCACATACGAACTGTTCGGCCAAAAAACGAATTCTCTCTGTAATGCGTTGTGCGATTCACTGGCCAATCGACCACAAAGGAATGCGCTCTTGATGCAGATCGCGTTGCGCGTATGAAATTACGGTTTTCAGGAACAAGTTCCCTGATTTCATAAGAGCACATTCCGTTGTAGTAACGATAAAACAGTGAAACACACCCCACATTGCGTCGATGCTCCAGTGAGTCAATAGAGCTGGATACCCTACTGTCACCGATGAGTTTCTTCGCTCTCTCCTGTACGCGGTCGAGTAACTCCAAAATAGACTTTGAAGCACCGGCCCATACATGAGAGTTGTATTCCATTTTCGGTCTGATATAGGTGACATAGATAGTAAGGAGATCAGATGGAGTGAAGTATTTCTTACACCGTTTCAGAAAACCTAGGCACTTGAATGCTTCTTTTGCAATATGAAAAATGTGCTTGTTCCAACGAACATCGCATTGAATTTTCATGCCAAGAACATCGAAAGCTTCTGATTCCTTAATATATGTATCACCCATAATTACAGATGACGTAGCATGTTCAGCAGTACGCCTGTGCGAAAGCACACAGCACTTGGTTTTATTAGCGTTAAACTGAACCCTGTTCACCAGGCCCCATTCGGAAATTATTAAAAGGTCGCGATTAAGGGTATCGTCCATGTGCTTTCTCACAGCCCCAATTTCCTGAAGGCTTGGTCTACTGCGAAACGAAAATGAATGGCATATGCTACTGTCATCTGCAAAAGAATAAATAGGGTTGGAAGTCTGACGTAGAAGGTCATTAAGAAAAATAAGAAATAGGGTAGGGGAAAGGACGGAACCTTGCGGTACCCCTGAATTTAACTTGAACTCGTTTGATGAGATCCCATCTATAACAACTCGTATAGTGCGATCCCTGAGAAAGCTCGATATAAGTCGAGTGAAGCTATTACCGACACCAAAAGCAATAAGTTTTGATATGAGTGCACTATGCCACACTCTATCAAACGCCTTGGAAATATCTAAAGCCACCACCTTACTTTCGCCGAAATGGTGAATGGATTGACACCATTTTTCCGAAAGGAAGGCCAATAAGTCACCCGTAGAGCGAGCCCTACGGAAGCCGTACTGCCGGTCACTAAGTAAGCTGTTGGACTCCAGATATTTCACAAGATGAAAATTAAGCATACTTTCCATTACTTTGGAAAGCGCAGAGCAAATTGCGATTGGGCGGTAATTTTCAGGGTTGCTAGCCTCTCCCTTTTTGGGGATTGGTGTTACATTAGCAACCTTCCAACATGATGGGAACTCACCAACATGGTACAAAATGTTGAAAAGTTTTGCTAA
Organism: Cistogaster globosa; assembly: GCA_937654795.1. Taxonomy (NCBI): domain Eukaryota; kingdom Metazoa; phylum Arthropoda; class Insecta; order Diptera; family Tachinidae; genus Cistogaster; species Cistogaster globosa. The sequence continues at coordinate 126,303,333 of OW569403.1, forward strand.
TGGACGCGCTAACGTCGAAGAGCACTGCTTCAAGACCAGCGCTGGAATTCCATCCGGACCAGGGGACTTGTGTATGTTGAGATCCGCTAAAACCTTTTTAACTGCACGTGCTCGAAAGAATATATCTGGCATAGTTACTGATACTCTTTCCAGTGCGGGCAGTGGTTGATTGCTCTCCGGCAAGTAGGAGTTACTTGCAAAAATTTCAGCCAAGACGTTAGCTTTATCAACCGGGTCGTTAATTATTTGATCATCCTTTAAAAGAGGCGGAATTGAGGAACTAGCATTATCCTTCACTCTTTTAACGAATGACCAAAAGCTCTTGCTACCCCGAGAAGTAGTAAGAACTTTAGCACGAAGGCGCTGCTCGTATAAAGCTTTTTCGCGTCTTAGTACTTTGGCACACGAAGATCTCGCCTTTTTGCGTAGCAAATCAGTTACGGCGTTTTTGTTACACCGCCATATACTGAATGCTTCCTCTCTTGATCTGACTGCATTTTTGCACGTCTGATTAAACCAAGAATTCTTTCTTGGATTAACACGGATTTGCTTAGATGGAATAAAAGTTTTCATTCCAAGCAAAATAATGTTCACAACCATTTCTGCCATGGCATCGACTTTATTGTCCAGAAAACAAAGTTTCCAATTAAAATGCCGAAAAAATTCGTTGAGCTCAGCCCAACGAGCCTTTTCGTACATATATTTTAAACGTTTCGTGGCCATTTTTGAAACGTTATGAAGATTAGCGACCGAAAAGGAGGCGGAAATGGTGCAGTGATCCGAGTTAGTGTTGAATACAAAATTTGGTGCTATAAGAGCAGTAGCGAAATGGCCATATGGATATGTTTTCCCCCGCAGTAATACATTTTATTTTTAGTTTTAAATAAATAATATTTCATGAAGAAATCTGATTTTAAGTTTGTCTGTTTTGAACTGTTTCCGTTTTAAGTACCTAGAGGAATATATTTTGTTTTTAATAATTATATAAAATGTTTTTTACAAAAGTTGGGTAAGTAAAATTGCACGAAACGAGTTTCCAAGGATTTTTTAAAACACGTTAATGTGTCATACTCGGTTATGCCAAATCTTATATACCCTTCACCATGTGTATAAATTAGTTTAGTAAAAAACACTCCAATCACAAAAAAATATATATATATTGAGGTGACAAGGTATTGAAAAATTAGAAAAAAAAAATTTTAAAAAATGTCATTGGCTCTTAATGGGTTAAGCATTTGTTTATAAGAAATAGTCTTATTTAAAACATATCTTCAAAAGCTTTTAAATGATACTCATATTGACCTGATGTCTTAAAAAATATAACGCTCAATCGTACTTTTTTATGAAAAATTCACAGGCAAAATTTTTTCACTTGATTTTTTTTATTTTATTTTTTTAATCTCTCTCGTTCCATATAAACGTTTAGTCTTTTTTTATTGGTGTAGACGTGGTGTATTGCCCGCTGCTTCCAAGAATAAAACTGATTTTGCTGATTTTTGTAAAACAAAATTTTCGAAACTATTTCTGATGGATTGGTGTATTTTAATATTCTCTAGCTCATCTAGTGCCTTGGCAAAGTTGATTTCAGACATCGTACATCGCTCAATCGACTTCGCCATGCATAAGAACTCAGAATATATGTAGTTATGGAGACAAAAATGGATGTTGTAGAAATTACAAACGGAATGGCAAACTTAGTTTTTACCTTTTTCAACTTTTTGTGGTGAAAGGTATAAAAAAAGATGTGCAGTTTTTTTCCTACTGTCAGGAAGGGTGAAAAAGTAAAAAAGGTAAGTAAAATTATACGACATGAATTTTCAGGAATTTTTAACACTTGCTTTGTTAAACTTTCGTCCAGAAATTTATTCTGATTTGATTCAACGCTTAAACAACAACAACGATTGTATTGAAAATTTCAAAATAAAAACATACGAGGAAATACGTAAATTAAGTCTTAGATACAGTTTACACAATACAATTTTGCATGCAGTAAATTCCATGGATTTTTTTTTACGATAAATAAGTGGGGTAAATAAAATTGCACCACTTAAGCTTTCAGCTCTCGATGTTCTTGGCATGAAAATTCAATGCGATGTTCGTTGGAACAAGCACATTTTTCATATTGCAAAAGAAGCATTCAAGTGCCTAGGTTTTCTGAAACGGTGTAAGAAATACTTCACTCCATCTGATCTCCTTACTATCTATGTCACCTATATCAGACCGAAAATGGAATACAACTCTCATGTATGGGCCGGTGCTTCAAAGTCTATTTTGGAGTTACTCGACCGCGTACAGGAGAGAGCGAAGAAACTCATCGGTGACAGTAGGGTATCCAGCTCTATTGACTCACTGGAGCATCGACGCAATGTGGGGTGTGTTTCACTGTTTTATCGTTACTACAACGGAATGTGCTCTTATGAAATCAGGGAACTTGTTCCTGAAAACCGTAATTTCATACGCGCAACGCGATCTGCATCAAGAGCGCATTCCTTTGTGGTCGATTGGCCAGTGAATCGCACAACGCATTACAGAGAGAATTCGTTTTTTGGCCGAACAGTTCGTATGTGGAATAAACTCCCTGCAGAGGTCTTTCCTGCCACTTTCAATGTGCAAAGATTCAAATCAAATGTTCACAAGCACTACTCCCTCTATCCCCCATCCCAAAACCTAATTTCCTAGTTCTGGCACAATGCATTGCATAAGTAGGGGTCATCCCCTGAGTGCTGGTCCTAATTAAAAAAAAAAAAAAAAAAAAAAAGCTTTCAGCGGACTTCTTAAGATTTTTTTTTATCATTTTGAGGAATACTATATTGTTAAGATTATGATACACTGCGAGATTTAATCGTTAACTCTGTCAAAAATGACATAAAAGTTTATAATTTCATAATCTAAGCTTGCTCCCATGCAACACACATGATTTTTGCATGTCTATTGAATCGTAACGGACACTTATAGGAAATTGAATCATACAAGCGCTCTTAATATCTGTACATTACATATGTACAAATTTACATACAGCGCGTACGTTAAGTCGTCTATTGCAAGTATGTATATAAGTTAACATTAAAAATTGAAAGGAGTTTCCAAAGCTGGTTTTATTAAATTTTTATAGCCATATATTTTTAATCGTTTAAAACTGAAATTTAGATGAAGTGTTCATTGCTATATCAACAACCACAAGTAAAATAATTCTTAAAAAAACCGACTTCAAAACAGACAAACTTAAAATCATATTTCTTTAGAACAAAATGTGAACGTTGATTAAACAAGAAAATTCAGCAGTTATGCAATCACCCTTTATTTTTCACCCTTTTTATTGCTGATACTGTAAAACAAAGTTTTAACGTTAGTTTATAACTGTTCAAATGATTGGCCATATACGTTAAATTACAACCATTAGGGCACTCTTTCATTTCTAATTTTAAATATTTACACTTGTAATTATACTTGATATAGTAATGGACATTCTGTCTTATTTTCAAGAGTTTGTCTCTAACGGATTCAAAGATAAAGCCACATAGGTCAAACTACATCAGTTATAGGTACACCCTTTAATTTCTAATTTTAAATTTTTCATTCCAAGAAAATTTTAAAATGGGAATACTCTTCAAAAAAAGGAGAAGGTTATCGAGTGAATGTTGTTTTTTTTATGTTTGTGCCCGCAGAACTCAGTCATTTTTGAACCGATTTTGAAAATTTTTGTATTTTGATACATTATGCTTAAAATGAACCAATGGATGATTATATTTCAATTATATGGCCCTATTCCTTGGACTTATATAGACAGGAGATTTAAATTTACTCAGACTTTGTAGGAAATACTAAATAGAAAAATAAGATTTACAATTGAAGGCTGTTAAAAGTAAAGTCTGTCTATAGGTAACTTAGGCTGACTATTTGACCTTGTCTTTAAGCCGTTTTAGAACGGTTGAATTTTAAATGTTCATAGTACATAGATTGCTAAATACACTATAAAACAACAACTATAAAATATAATACAAGAAATTGATGTAATTCTATGAACATAAAATTGTCTTTTGATTCGTTATGGATAGACAATGAAATTAAAAAAAAATTTATTACAATTTTTATTTTATATTCGTGTGTTTGTTTTGAAGTTGTTTTTTTATAAGAATTATTGTTATTATTGTCTGACCACTGTATCATTGTGTAATTGGTACAAGATTTTTGTTTTTATAATTAAAAATGATTTAATTGTGTAACTACTGTTGTGATTTAAATTGAAATGAACACAAAAAAATATCGTTATGCTCGCTAATGCTATTATGTAACCTTTTTTTCTCGTATGTTTTTTATTCACACATAATATCTTAAATTAAATTAATAAACAACAATATCAACTTATTAATCCTTGAATAAGAAATGAGCTTTAAAAATTTTATTTATTATTTGAGAAACAAATGATAATAAAGAAAATTAATTTATTTTTTATTTATTCTTAAACGTGTGTAAAGGTTTCGCATTAGGACTGCCAGAACTGTTTTCAAAAATGCGAGATAATTAAAAGCGTATTATTAACACCTAATCGAAACTATTGAAATCAAGTTAAATTGTAGTTGCTATTGTTGTAAGGAAGATAAGTTTTTTTATTTATTACTCTCTATGATTACCAATATTAAAAAAAGTAATTGGGACAGTGGCTGCCATCATGTTGGCACTTGTATTATTGTGGCGTCAGGATCTCTGTACTAAATTAACACGTGCTAATGACTTCATCCGCGTATCATTTCTAATTTTCTTAAATTTCAAATTTAGAAAATGTGCTTTTAAATATTTATTGTTGAGATCTGTAAACAGTATTAGAAAGTTTCCAACTATAGAAATAATATGTACTGACAATTGCCTTAGTACCATTATACTGATAAAATTGAGTGACTTCACATTTGTATCTGTATTATCTCTACGAAATAATTTATTTTTACCGAACAAAAAACTATTTTAAACTTGAACCAAGGTTCTAAGGGACCTCCTTATAAAATTTTATTCAAATCCATCCAGTAGTTTTTACGTGATACGAACACAGACAGATAGACGAACAGACAGACAGACAAAAATTCTAAAAATAAATGTTTTGTATTCTATATCGATTACTGAATACACCAACATCTAAATTCTTAAAAAAAATATTTTATGTACAGAAATGAGCTGTTACTGTATGTAAGCAAAAATAAAGTCACTATTGTTTACTGGTATTTTGTTTAAGCTTTGGTTCTCATGTTTATTATTTTTTTTATATCCACCTCTCAGTTGGCAAAAATAATTTTTAAATATAATAAGCAGATTTAGCTTATCTAAAGTATGGTATAAGGTTCCTTGATGAGTTCAGATGAACAATCATAGAAATGGCCATAGGAACTAGCTCTACCCCTAATAATTAATAGTAGCGATTTTAGTTAAAAATGAAATTTGGGTTATTAGTCCCCATACAACATTCATATTTTTTAAGTGCGTTGTGAACCGTAAAGAGCACCTTTTAAACATAAAACAAATGCGTATTAATATGTTTTAATAGCAAAAATTAATAAAAAAATATATGTATAAATAAAAGGGCGTTCTAATAGGTAACGTAAATTGACTTATATGCGCCTATCTTTTAAACCGTTACGGATAAACGCTTGAAAATTGGACAGGATGTCGCTTACTAGACCTTTATAATAAAGAGTATTAGCATTCAAAATTATAAACTAAAGGGTTGCCCAATATTTAATGTAATTTGATGTATGTAGCCAAACTTTTGATGATAGTTTTAATTTACAAAAACCCTTCATTGCTGAGTCTGCTATAATAAGTAGCAAACTTGAAATTAGAAATTAAAGGGTGTCCCTGTAATTGATGGAATTTAACTTATAAGGCTCTATCTTTGAAACCGTTACAGACAAACTCTTGAAAATTAGACAGAATGTCCATTACTATATCAAGTATAATAACAAGAGTAAATATTTAAAATTAGAAACTAAAGGGTTCTAATGTTTGTATTTCAATGTAACACTAATCATTTGAGCAGTTATTGACTAAAGCTTAGAATTTAAACAAATTTTGTTTGCAAAATTATTTTGGGAATTTTTATATTATTTATTATATTATGCTTATATCCCATAATTTATTTATTGTAAATGCAGCTATCTATACGTATTTCGCCGGTTGCTTAAGCCAACTCATCAGCAAACCCTTATCCAAATTTTTAGAAAACACAAAAACATTTTTCTTTAAGTATAGAAACTTCAAAAACAACATGAGAGTTATTTTAGAATCCCATACAAAAATGTTAAGGCTTTAACAAAAAACACCAATAAGCAAACCACGTTTTTATTTTTCTCAATTCCCTTCTGCGTCAGGTTGGTTATATGCCGACTCTTAATGCAGATTTAAGCCGTATTGAAAATAAGAACAACACAGTTGTTTTTTAATTTGTCAAGAAAAACGCAGAAATTATAGACAGAAATTAAGACATGAAATATTTTACTCCACATAAAATTATAGAAGCAAACAGTCATAAAATCAAAAATCAACAGCACTAAACAAACAAAATCCTTAACGCTGATTTATGGTTAAATTAAATATTAAATTTACACAGGGTTTAACTTAAAATTGAATATACAATTTAAATAAATTTTACCTTTCATTTGTATGTTTGAAAATGTTTTCAAAAGGCAGAAATAAGGTCTTCTATGTTTGTGTGTTTGCATATTTTGAAGGACAAATTTTATAATAAATTTTATTTAAGAGAAAAATATATATTATTTATATGTTCATTTGTATAAATAAATTTGTTTAAAGGCAAAAAACATAAAATAAATACACGCACAAAAACACATGAATGAACGACAGGATATAAATATAAAGTCTGTTTGGGTAAGTAAATGTATGAGAGAGAAACCGAAATGCACGCACATCTGCACAAATAACTTATAGATGTATTTTTGGAAATTGTTCACATTATTTACATGCGAGGACTTGCAGAGTATTAAACTACAAATTAAAGAATCTGAGGCATATGCTTTTTATAATGTCAGCGTCTAAATTAATTAAAATAAAAAAATCATATGCCTTTACAAAAGATTTTAAAAGCTCTTAATAGCGCGGCGTCAACGCTTTTCAGATGAAAAACTTGGTTTTGATAGCGCTTTTAAAGTTGTATAAAAAAATCGAAATTTAACATAAAATGAAATTTGAAATCCGTAAGCATAAATTTGAAAGAACATAAAAATTTTTGGTTTTAAACACGAACACTTGTATGTCAAATTCAATCATTTGGTGGGGACACCCTTTATTTTTAGTTTTTGTATAGAAATAAAGTCATATACATTATGAAAAACCACATTTAGATTCGTGAAAACCGTGTGTTATATGGGTACACCCTTTTTTATATTACTAGGAATAAATGCGAATTTCAACTTAGTTTTTTAAGTCGGAAAAGTTTTTATTTTCGTCGATAATTAAGTTATTTTGTAGTCAACCTGGTGATTTATTTTTTATTTTTTACCGACTTGAAAAGGAGAGGTAGGCCATCAATTCGTTCGAATGTTACTTTTTATGGTTGCCCCACAGAATTCAGTGATTTGTGAACCGATGTTGAAAAGTGTTTTCTTATGTAAATGGCTAAATATGCTTATGATCCTGTTTTAAAAACCCCAACAGTATATTCAATTTGATATGTATGACCATACTTTTGAACTGCTGTAAGCAGATGGTTGAGACTTACAAAGAGCCTGTCTTGCTAAGTCTGCAACAACATCAAGTAAATAATTTGAATTTAAAACTTACAGAGTATGTAACATTTCCTTTTCAAATAATATTTCTAGGAAAAATAAAATGCTTTACACTTTTAAAAGATGAAAAAAAACAAGAAAAAATACTTCGAGTCATTTCAATAGGCAAAGAAATGCATGTTAAAGACACTAAGAAAAAATTCCGAACTTCAAATTTTGTCTTATAACTAGTGTTTGAGATTTTCCAGAACTTTTCATTTCCCGGGAAACGTAAAAAAAATTATCGCATTCCCGGTAGTACCAGGAATAACGTAAATAATATTAAAAAATTCATAGTTTTATTTAAACATAAACAAACAATAAAAATAATTGATAAATAATCGTTTTAACAGTTTATAAAACTTAAAGATAATTGAGGTAACAAGACCTACATTTGTATATTTGTTCTACATAACGAGAGATAGCAAAGATACAAATACTGAAAAAGTATTATATTAATATAACAAATATTAAAAAAATATAAGTAGCAAACTTGAAATTAGAAATTAAAGGGTGTCCCTATATCTGATGTAATTTGATCTATATGGCCCTATCTTTGAAAACATTGCAGACAAATTCTTAAAAATTAGACAAAATTTCCAATTCTACATCAAGTATAACAACAACAATAAATATTTAAAATTAGAAATTAAAGGGTGCCCCAATGGTTGTAATTTGATGTATAGGGCCAATCTTTTGAACAATTATAGACTTACGCTTAGAATTTAAACAAATTTTGTTTTTATGTGTCAGTAATAAAAAGTCTAAAAAATAAAGGGTGACCACATAAGTGCTAAAATTTCTTGTTTTTTTTTTGCATTCATATTTTGTTTTACGACATATAAAAAATCCTGAAGCAAACTTTCTCGAATATAAAATAATTAGTGTGTAATTAACGTCCTAAAGAAATAAGATTTTAAGTTTGTCTGTTTTGAAGATGGTTTTTTTGGTAGGAATTATTTTGCATTTGTCTAGACCTCACTTAATTTGAATTGCTTTAGACATGAACATTTTATTGGGTATTGAATATTTTTAGTTCCTTTTGAGAATAAGAATTTTAAAATTTTTATATTTTTCCCAACTGGGATTTGAACCGTGAATATTATAAATGAAATAGTGTTTTACGTTTTCGGCTTAAAGTTTATTTTTCTGAATATTTTTTAGAAATAAAAATTATTTACAAATGTATGCGGACGTTGTCCAAAGAAAACAAGAAAAATTAGACGCTGGCATCATCATCAGCATTCTTCGCATCTATCTACCTTAGTTTGCGTAAATAAGAATACGAAGAGTATTCATATCAATATTAATTTGGTTAGACGAAGTCGACCCACAAACCAAAGTATTTCTTCACTGTTCTCTTTGTAATTTGTCCCGTACTTTTTTTTTGCAATTGTATCAGCCTTAGGATGATCACGAATGCAATTTTTTATTTTTTTTGCGTACTTCACAACATTATAGATGCTGCTCCAGTTTCATATTGACTGTTGTTAAGTATGAATGTAAAAGCGCCGTGCCTGACGTATTTTATAATTTTTTCCTAACTGGGATTTGAGCTGTGAATATTATAAATGAAATAAAATTTTAGTTTTTCGGCTTAAGGTTCATTTTTATTTTAATTTCTAATAATTTTTTAAAAAGAAAGAAAAATTATTTACAAATGTATTTCATTTATAAAAATTTTAATAAAATGTGAGGTTAGTTACGGAAATTAGCGAAATGTTAAAAAAACTGTTTGTAGCAGGATTCCCTAAATAAGCCCTTAAACATGGGTTTATCCTAAAATACTACATCTTTTGAAAATAAGTGATTAAAGAAGTACCATCAATTTTTTAACATAAGAAGAATTTTTCCCCCATACCTTATCCTCATTTCTCTGCATTTAAGGAAGGTGTTATAACGCCAGTATTTTGGGCCCTCTGTCAGTTCACAAATTATTAATATTTTAATTTATTTGCTTATAAAATATAGAAGTGTTCAGAAATATCTTGTGCTGGTTAATTTATTTTAAATCCGCACTCGTATTTATTTTAAAAGCATTTTAACAGCTGATTTATGACATTTTATTGTTAATTCACTGTGATAAATATTAAATTATTCTCGCTAATCGCATTTAAAACTTAAATAAACAAATAAAAAAACATGATTAATACTTTTAACACAATAAACTTTATTTTTATTCATATATAACACTTCATCATTAAACTTAAAGGCTGTGAACATTTTTTTCTAATCGTTTTTATAAACGTTTCTTCTTCTTTGTTATTATTCTTCACATGTTAATTAACATTTAAATGTGTGTTAAAAATTTTAAATCATTAATTTGTAAAAAGGAGTTTTTCTAGTTTGTTGTTTTTTTATTTTTTATAAATTCTTAAAATTGTTAAGAGATTTCTTCAAAGAACATTTTTAAAAATAGAAATGATTTGTTTTAAAGCTCTTGTTGAAGTTGTGATGTTATATTTAAGAATAACAATAAAAAGCAAATAAATTTTACCCAACAGCTGTTTATTTTATGAATTAGTGCATATAGAATTATATTAAATACAAATGCCGCACAAGATGTGCAAAAATACTAAAAAAAAAAAAATTCCCTTTTTGCTGGTAAACTATTAAAACTATTCATAGGAATGTTTTTAGGAAGTTGCCAATTTAAAAGTTCTCTTAAATTAATTTCTACGTTATCAGATTTTATGAAAAAATTATTTTTTATTTTTTTAATAAAATTAATTTTTAAATGTGGTACCCTAGAAGATGGTCAAATGTAAGCTCCCTGTAGACATTGTATACAAGAACATCTCCTATGTGAAGCAACCGCTTATGGGAAAGTGTATCAAAACATCACGTCTTCTTCTTAACTGCCCATAGAAGTATATTCTTTATGAGTAAATTGTATAAAACAAAGAAAAATATAATATAAAATAATTGGGCGGTAGCGAAATGGCCATTAAGACGTGCTTTCACCCTTAATAATTAATATCAGTAATTTATTAATTTAATCGGATTAAAAAATTGAATGATATTTTTATTTTTTTTTAAATTCAAACTTTAAATTAAACTTTATGAAAATATATTTCCTGTACAAAAAATCTGTTTTTCAACTGTTCAACAATTCACCTAAAATATATATTTTTTTGAAATATATGATTTTAGCTTGTTTTCGTTGCAAAATTTCCAACAATAAAAAAAAACTTTCAACTTTCACTGTGGTAGGATTTGTTATCAACAATTCATTATAAAGATTATCCATGTTCGTGTTTCAATTGTTACTGGCTTCGGATTACTCAAAATTCCTTTTAAACAAATTAGTAACCTTTTGTTCTGTTTTATATTTTGCTAGCAGTGTCTACGACTAAGTCCGCATACCATTCTTAATTTTTCCTTTTTAAAAATTTAGAAAAATGTGTTTGGAAATATTTGTTGTAGAGTTCTGTAAACAGTGTTAAAATTTTTCGATCTACAAAAATTAAGTGTACTGACAACTATTCCAGTACCATTATACCGATAAAATTAGTTGACTTTACATTGGTATCTTTAGTTTCTTTACGAAATGACATATATTTATAAAATAAAAAGTAGCCTATGTTTTAACCAGGGTTCTGAACAACCTCATCACAAAATTTTTTATAACAATAAAATTTTCAAAAAATATTTCATGTACCGATGTGTAGATGTATCAGAATTGATGTACCGATTTTTAAACGTCACAACCAAAATATTTGAAAAACAATCAGTGTTTTTTAAAAGTTCTAATGATTTTAAAACTCCAGTTTCCTAGGAACTTAGAAAAAATTTCCCCGGGAAATTATGGAAAGCTTTTCCCGGGAATTTCAGCAAAAAAAAAATATATGAATGCAGAATCTTTAGACTTCATTATACAACGCCAATATTAAAGCATGATCTTAAGGCCATTTATTGTTTTTGCGAAATCGTAAAAGTTATGCTTTTCACCAAATTGCCATGAACATTTTTTAATCAAGAAATTTTGAACTCAAATGTTTCTACATTAAATAGATACAGGTATTTAAGAAACTTGCAAAAATTGTTCCAAAAAAAGGATGACTTTAAGGAAGAAAACAGACACCTTTTGCGCCACCACTTCAAGAATTATAATTTTCTTCCTGATTTTAAAAACCTTGGATTAAAAAGTTATCTTAATTTGTAAAACTAAATTCTTTATTCTTTTTTGATTTAAAAACCGAAACGTGGTTTTCAGTACACACGATATGCCTCGAAACGAAAACGAAAAAAAAATTAAAAAAAAAATTTATTAGCATCCAAGACTCATAAAACAAAGAAGAACTATTAATTTGAAAAAAGACGAGGAAACATTGTTTAAGGAAATACGAGGTAACAATAAACTTTAATATATCAGGCAACATTAAAGAGTAAATTCGGACAAGAATGTTGATACACACAAGGAAACGTTAAGTGGAACATGCTCATGTTACCTTTCGTACTTATTCGTGTGTATCTAGTACTAAGAGCTGTATAATTTTAAAGATTAGGAATTGGAGGCATTTCCCTAGTACTTAAGAACTTTTGAAAATAAGTTAAGCCACAACTTGCACACATTGAAAAGCAACAAGGGAATTCCCCTAGAAATGGACTCTTCTTGAGATAGTTTTTTTTCAGGTTGTTATGCTTCCTGCGGCATTAAAACACGCCCAGAAACTCCTACCCAATGGATTGACTAAAGAATACAAAGAGGGCTAAGATGCACCAATATTCATTTTTTTCAGGATTCAATGTCGCATCCAGTTTGCTTAGGTTGTTTAGTTTTATTCATTATTCTTATATGTACGAAAAGCTACGTTAAGAGGTAGGCAATAAATCTCAAGGCTCGGTAGTTGATCTAGACTGGGCAGTAATGCAAAGGCTTCTAGAAGAGCCATAGGCTGGTATTGATTCGCCGGAATGGTCAAGAAGATAAAATGATTATTGTTATGTTAACTGGACATTCTATTCAAAACGGAGCTCCAGGCAGAAGACAAATTCGCCATTATATTAAGGAAATATTTCTGATCTTTAAAATAAGTTTTTATTTGTTTAAATAGGAAATAAGTTTTTAATGTCCCGAGTCCTCGTGCAGTTTCCATTTGTATTGGTCAGGCATTTTAATTTTAATCACGTTATACTTTCTATTTTAACAAATTTTATTTTTTTATAACTGAGCAAAAAATACCTGGTAGATTAGAAATCTTCACAACACCATCTTTAACTTAAGTAAAATATTTAACACTTTTAACAGCCGCTTAGGAATCATGCTTCGACTTATTTTCAAAATAATTAAATTCTTTTCGAACTTGATCTCAAAACATGTCCCAAATGTGTTTTCTCTAGTAACTTTCAAACATCAAAGCAGATAATATTGGTAATTCTAGAACCGCCCGTATGCTCGTGTTTATAGTTTAACTATTTAAAACAAAAAATCAAAAATAAAAATGAAAAATTAAATTATGAGAACAATAATGCAAATATATAAATTTAACAATATAAAATTAAAACAATAATAAAAACATTTTTTATAAATGGTTAATTTTTTAACTTATTTAAAAAAAAAAATTTAAGCAAGAAAAATAAACTAATTTTATTAATTGAAATGTATGTAATAAGAAAAAATTCATTCAATTTTAATTCAGTGAAAATAACTTTATTATACTTTTCTAGTTAAAAATGTTGCCCTCTTGAAATATACATATTTGTTTTGCCCTCGTATGCTGTTCTGCTTTTAACGTTAATAAATAATAATTTCTTAATTAAATAAAAAATGAAATTTTAAAATAAAAAAAATGTTAAATTGATTTGGAACTGCTGCGTTTGGTATTAAGTTAATTGGATTTGTTTTACCAGTAAATATTATACTGTTGTCATACATTTCGATAAAGACCATCGTCACTGGCTGTTTGTTTGGTGACCGCTTTCGATGTGAGAACATAATTTTAAGCCACAAATTAAGGTGGGTTCATGTTATTTTTTCCGTTAGAGTACTGTCTATTGAAATGGTGTTAAACAGATAGATTGCTTGAAATCTGTGGTATTTATTTCAGGTTTATAATATTAATATTTCCGTATTTAATTATTGGACAAGTAAGTTAGATCATTTGTGGGTTTTTTCCTTTATAAGAGTGTTTTAATTATTCAAGTGTGTTAAAATTGTGTCAGAGGTTGTATTTACTAGTTCGTTGATAATGCCTCCGTTAAAAGGAAGGCTAAAGTGTTAACTGATCCGTATATAACAAAAAAGCTAAATCCATCACTCGTCAAACCAATTTTAGAATATGGTTCAATAATGTGGGACCCACAATTTAATGTACACAGTGATCACACACAGTGAACAAAGTTTAGTGTAAATTGTGTTGAGTTCTTTGTTATAATTATCTGGAGCAAGTGGGACTATCTTAAGTCTGTGAATCATATGTATAAATGCTGCGAGTTTATAATGGGTAGGATGGTTTGAGAAACTGTGGATAATTGTGTCTGTCGTTGTTGAATTTCTATAAATGTCGAATTTTAAGGAGTCAAATCCTCCTGTTATTGTCAAGATAATGTAAAGTTCTGTCTTGCTCTTTTTCTATTGAGCTTGTGACTTTGTTATATATTGCGTTCTTGCGTGTTTAATGATTTCGGTTTATGCACGACTTTTTTATATAACAGGAACATTCATTGATCATACACAGGGTTAGAATTTTTTTAAGTTTGAAACGCAGACAATGTTTTATGACTTAATCGTCAGGAAAAGTGGACACGAATGCTAGTTGATATGTCAGTTATATACATATAACATGTTTAGCATTGATGCCAGGACACTAACTTATGGAACGCCAGTTTCATTTGGCTGTGCCAAACTTAGAAAATTTTCTTCCATAAGGCTTAAAGTACTACCATTTAAGTAGCATTTTAGCAGCGAAGGATTCGATTCAATTTGAATGATAAGCTCTGATGCCAAATCTTGCCAAAGCTTTGGAACTCATTGCTTGCATTTAGGTTTAGCTTCAAAAGTTTATTTTGCTTGTATGACTCTGCCTTTGTGTAGTCCGTTTTAGTTTATTCAATCAAGGTGATCATTAAAATCTTCAATTCTGAAGGGGAGTACTCAAGGTGAAGTACAGTATTAAAGAAAAAAGACTTATTTTTGCAACTGTATAGGCATTCTATTACTCGCATTGTCAATACCAGGAAATGTGTTAGAGTTGAGTTCAGAGGTTTTCTTTTAAACATCTCGGAAAGTAAGCCTAAGCTGAACTGCTGACTTAGCGTTTGTAGTTGGTAACTCTACTTTGTCGGACGATTCACTTAATTAGTTTAATGGTTTGACAAATATAATTTTATTATTAAAACCTTTCTTTGTTTCATATCTTGTCCACTCTCCATAAGAGGTTTGCATAGGGGGCCTACATGCTGATGGTTCTTTTAGATTTCTGCTTGCCCGTCATAGCGATTAACCCGATAACGGAGTTCTATAAAGATTTTCTTAGTTTTCTTAGCCGCATCATGCACTTCTTCAGATGACTTCTAAGTTATGGAAAGAAATCTGTTTAATAGCCATGGTCTTCAAGATGATCTTACACATGAACATAAGATGGATTTGGGTTGTGTTTTTGACAGATAGCATTATAATTTGACCCAGAAGACGAAGGGAAAATTCTACATCCTCTGTCGAATTTTAAGGTATAGATTCCGTGCAATGAATGAACAAGTATTTTTTTTTATTTTAACCTTCCCTAATTGATATGTTTACCAATTGAATCGATATGGTTGCTGAGTTTTCGGCATACACTTTTATTGTGACTTCAGGTGTATCGCTTCTCTGATAACAAATCGGTGTTAAACATCAAAATCAACAACTTTAGTAACTTTATGTCAGATCAATGGGGCAGTAGGTTGTTTATCTACTCAATATCACGTTTAACCCTGTTTTGAAAATGCCGCCTAACAAGGCTCGATTTCGAAATAGGTCAATTAAAAGAGATGGCCCGTAAATTCGCGCGATATGACACTTTTCGGTTTTTTTTGTGAGTCAACGTCAAGTCACTGTTGTATACTGATAAACCAGCAATAAATGAGTTCCTTGGGGCCAAAATTGTTTGTTTCATTTGTAACAACACTTTAACTAATCTTTTGAATAAAAAATTCTTTGTTTAAAATTAAATTAATTAAATTTTTTCTGTTATTTTTAATCATTTAAATTTTATATGGAATTAAAAAGCATCCATATTAATTACTCATCGTCAAAGCTAAAAAATGCATACAACCCTTTATATTTGTTAAAAGCCACAGATTTCTAGCTGATCAAAAATACATACCTCACTTATCTATAGCTGATGTAATGTGAGGTTTAATCTTGACCCACTATTTATGTATTGCAAAAGTCCACAAAAACCAACCAACTTATGCACCTCTACTAATATTCATTTGACGAAGATTTTTTATTAGTACAAGAACTCACGCAACGCGTTTTAACAAAACTATAAAATTAGGTTTTGGAAAGTATGGAAGCAGAAGTTCTGTTTGTGGACACTCGATTTGGATCCTTGAATATCGAAAGTAACAGCTCGTCTAAAAAACGAATTTTCATTGCAATGTGTAGTGCGATTCACTGGTCAATTGACCACAAACTGATGAAGAACATATTGCGTATACGAAATTATTTTTTCAAGAGCTACTGTCATCGATGAGTTTATTCTCTCTCTCCTGTATGCAGTCTAAAATAGTCTTTGAGGCAGAGGCCCATATACGAGAATTGTATTTCATTTTGAGATAAGAGTGGCATTGATATTAAGGGGATCAGCAGAGTGAACTTTAATGATTTTTTTGCCACTTAAAAAATTGCTTGTTCCAGCGAATATCGCATTGAATTTTCATGCCAAGAACATCGACGGCATCTGATTTATTAATATCTATGTCATCCACATAAGGTGGCTTACCCTACGGTGCGCCTGTGCTAAAGTATACAGCACTGGATTTCCCAAGCATTAAATTGAACCCTGTTCGCAAAATTCCTTTCGAAAATTGCCACGAGATCATTAACGTAACATCCATGTGGCTTTTAATAATCCCAACTGATAAAAGGCTTGGCCTGATGCAAAACAAATATTAGTGTCATTAGAATAAATAAGTTTGAAGGCTGCAGCAAATTATACAACATATTACATTTAAGTTACTTGGTCTCGCATAATAGAGATTTTATTTTTTCGTTTTATGAAAAGACAAAATATTTTCTCTTTAAACATTCAATAAAGATTACATTTAGTAAAACTTCCCCATTGAGCCAATAACGAAGCCCTATAGAATCCATTATTGCCTCTTCATAGAAAAAATTTGCAAAGATGAAGGTTTCTTACTGACAATTCATGCTTCAATGCTTATAAATGTTTTAATTTTTTATTTTTTTTTTTTTTTTGCAATTTCCATACAAATCTTAAAATTGAAAACAAAGATTCTTTACATTTAAAAAGGATTTCTTTGTCCCTATAAATTTTCTTTTGAAAAATCCTACAAATAAAAATATATTGTGTAAGACTTAAAGTACATACATATGTATGTGTATGTGTGTGTGGATGTGTATGTAGATCTTTGCATGTTCTTGTCTTTGTTGTAATAACATGCATGGGGATGGGATTGTTATATGATTTTTGTTTGTTTATTTACATTTGTTGTGACTACACTGTCAACATTTTAAAATGTGCTTCCCACGTACATACAAACAAACTTTACTGTTACACATACTTTTATGTGTAAACAACTACATTAACAAAGAAACACAGCTACTGGCCTTTGGGAATAAATTGCTTTCTTGGCTGTTGTATTTTTTTAAAGTACTAGTTGGCTAGACCAACAGTAACAACAACAAAATAAACCAATCAATGCTTTTAGTTTCAACGGCAACAGCTGTTTGTCGTTAAAAAACCAACAAATAAAATCTTGGTCTCATTTAACACATTTTTCAAGGATACAAATACTGTTCACTTTTGTTTTCCTTTTTTTGTTTGTTCTCCTTATTTTTCAAGCATTGATAGGCACAAAGAGATAATTCTTTAAGTATGAACATTCTTTTGAAACATGTTTTATGTATTTTATAGACATTTTTACTTTGTATGCTAGCAGGCGATTATTATCAATGGCTACAAGTGCTTTACACAGTTCAAAATATTTTGCAAAAAATATTTTATATCTCTATCATAAATCTGATGATTAGCAGTCTATAGTATTGTTTAGAGAACAAGTCACTTTACAACTGGTAGTTTATGTAGTAAATTTAACATATCGATTTGAAGAGACAAGTAACTTTAATTTTAGTATTGCAACGTTTTGTTCACTCTTGAAATAAAGGGTTTCCATTGATTTTTAATATCCAGTACCTTTAGAGGAGCTTTACGTAAGAACTAGAAGGAAAAAATACCTTCTACACTTGCCGTGTAGGTGGATTAGCTCTTCTCTGATACGCTCAAGTTTGGTAATGTTTTCACCAAAATATTTTCACAAAAATGTCATCAGAAATTTTAATTTTACCAAAAATATATGAATTTGCAATTAAAATTTAAATTTCCATTCCGAATCGAAAATTCACAAAAAAAAAAAAAATAATAAAACTTATAAACATGTAAAACTTAAAAGATTTCTAAAATCTATCCTATTCATTAACTTATTAAATACTCTTTGATACTCCATAGTAAATATGAAAGGTACTGCTCATTTTTACTCACAATGACTTGTTTGGAAGAAGGGTTTCAATAGACCTCAAGCCCTAACGTTGTTAATTGTTTCGTGCTTTTATAAAGAGAGCCATGGGAACTTAGGTGGCCTCTAGTGGGTGCAGAGCAGATCCCAATGAGATCAATAAACATTTTAAATTTATCTCCAAATATCATCATTATAGCAAAGATTTAGTAATTCCCGAAAAAAAATTTTATCTTTGGTGAAGAATCGGTACAACCGAAATTATCACTCTTATCTGACATTTAGATTGAAACAAATTTCTTTAAACTACAAACCAAAAATTTTGAAATTTTTTTAAAATTTTCAAACTTTAAAAAGCGGGAATTTAGTGTGACATAAATTTTTAGCAGTAAATTCTAGAATCTCTAAAATAATTTACTTATTATTCATTCGCCAAACTAAATAGCAAAAATTATGACTTTTTCAAGTGCTTCGATACTTAAATTAATGATTTTACAAAAAGTGGATATAACGGCTGTGTGTCCGGAATGGCTAATACAATACCACGTCACAGTTTAAATAGCCAGAACGTAAAAGTAAAAAAAAGAAAAAATGTTGATTTTTTATTTATAGCAAAAATAAATGCCAAAAACATAAAATATATTTTCACACACACATTTGTATGTATTTGTTGTGTTCTTATGTGTTTGCACTTTAGGGTATTTAACGATGGCGACAGTTGTTTCTGGTTGATAATGAATGTACAACGCAAGTTTTAATGTTATTGCTTTCCTACTTTCTTGTGAAATATGGTTGTAACCATACTTGCCTTTTTTATACACTTTAAATATTATTCGAATTTCGTTAATATTTTTTATTTTATAACACATATAATAAATACAAGATTTTAGATAAAAAAAATAAAACAGAATAAGAATTTCATAGTTGAAGGTGAGAAGAGCCTATTAAATGTGAGGAATGTCTTTAAGAAATATGAAAAAATTATTTATTTTAAAATTTTTTATCTTGAAACTAAATATAAATTCAACTAATCTCCGCTCTTAATTCACATATATTGTAATTTATACACTTGTGATTAAAGAAAAATTATTCTTAAAAATGTTTTCCAAAATGCTGCATTACATTTTCTGGGACACTACATATACCCACCTTAGATTGTTTACATTGTAAACATCACCTATTTAACCAACTAATTTAATTAATAAGAATACGAGGAATATTTTATTCAATCAACACCCAGCTCAAAACTTTTTTTTCATTCTCCTTATTAAACGCCACTTAATTAAGCGGTTGTTTTTTTCTAACCATCGGCTTGGCAACGATTGCTTTTTTATTTTTTGCTATTTACGCTTTTTCTTCACATCACAGTAGATGTTGTTTATACTGATCGCAGTAAAGGAAGTTTTTTTCAAAATTAATTATTTGTCAAAGGAATAATTATTAGTCCAGCTTATGTTCGCGTATATTTTTATTTCACAGTTTCCTAACAACGAAAAATTATTTTTATAATTTGTTTGTGCTGATATTTGTGTTAATTCGTTACTTAAATTTTCCAACAATAAAATCCTTTTTTTAATGTTCTTAATCCGCCCTGTTCGGTAAACCGAATTGGATTTAATTTTTCGATTTCAAAATGAATTTATATTTTGGTGTTTTGCGTGTCTAAATCCCGTTATTTTAGAAATAACTAAGACGTGTGTAACAGCATGTATAATTTTTAAGTCAAAAAAAAAAATAGTATTCGATTTTTTCCAAAATATTTTAAATTTTGCTCGCTAAAAAAGTTAAAAGAACAAAATTACAGGAACAGGGTATCAAAAAATTTAATCTTAAAACGCACCATTTTGGTTTTGTATAAAAATAAAGTGGAAATTAAAGAAATGCCAAGCATCAGAAAAATTTGCAAGTGCAAGTTACCCAACTTTGAGACAACATAGTTCTGTCCCTGGATAATGAACAGATTTGAAATCTAAGCTCAAACACTCCTCCGCTACACTCATGTGAAGCTTTAACTTTACAAATGGCGGACTTGTTACCAAAATAGTTTGATTCTATCTCACTGTGCAATGTACCAAAATGTTTGTTTTTAAGCGCTAATCTACTACAAGAAATATTTCAGTCAGCAAAATTTGAAGTTTTTTCTCAAAATATATCAATTTTGCTCTCTTTGTTTCCACTGCGTACGTGTAATTTTATATACATTATGTGCTTAAGAGCTCAATACAAAACAAAATGACACACTACTTCTCACTATTTTGGTGCTATTTTTATTTTCTCACTAAATAGAGAACAGAAGGAAGGTAAACTAAAGTAAGACGAAGTGAAGTAAAATGAAATGAAACATCCTAAACGTAAACTTTTCGTTTTGTTTGTTTTCGTACCCTGGCTTCTTAACAGCTACGCAAATGAATTTAATTTGTAACTAAAATGCCTCGCTAGACAACCGCAGTTACATGAACAACTCAAGCAGTTTAAAAATTGTTTAATTAAGCGAATTTTTAAATTAAAAACAAATTCTTACTTCAATAGAATTTGCACTTAATTTCTTAACATAAGACGCTGAGTCAATTCAACAATAATATTTCTTAAGGACCTTAAAGTGGGAGTTTCTTGCAACTACTACCTCTACCATCCAGTCATTTCTTTTAGTTAACAAACAGGAAATGGACACGAGGAGCTAAATTTGGAGAGTATGCTGGATAAATAAGTATCGTAAGGATTATTACCATAAGGGTGTATTCATGCAATATCTAGTAGTATGATAAAAGTAAGCAGCTAAGAGAAGAAGAGAAAGTCACTAAGAATTCACAAAGTCATCATCCGATTCGTCGTGCGAATCTTTGAGTGGAAAGACAATCTCAAATCTATTTTTATCTTCCTCGCTATAAAAGTAAAAGTACTTAATCCGTTATTGCAGCTTTTATTTTTTAAATTTCAACTGTATAGTTTATTACGATTCACTTTTACTAGTGATAGCATACAAATTAAAAACACTGTTTTTCTCGGTGTAAAAATATTTCTAGAAGTGTTTGTGGTGTTGTATTTATTTAACTATTTTTTTCTGAAATGACTGACTTTAAAAAAAAAGTGGGAGTTTTTTAAGAAACATTATCATCTAAATGTTTAATGAATCACAATGGAAGATTGTTCTATTTTAAACTGTTAAGATTTGTTTTCCTTTTTGTGTTTTCCCAACTGCAAGTAGTGGTTTTTTCAATTATTCATGTGCATAAACATGTGACTTTAACAGGCTTGAATGTACTAGAAATGCTACTTTTAAATGCTCTACATAAGCAACTACTTTCGTAAGAATTCTTATTAAAAGTCTTGCAGCTGTGTTGTATGAAAAATAACGTACGAGTATATGACTTTGATGGTATTTGTGCAACATTTGTTACAAAAGTGCAATTATTTTTTTAATATATTGTTAAAAAGTTTCTCACATAAATTATTGTGACACTGACCAATTTTACTGAGACTTAAATATTAAAAGGAAAGAAATTGTACTCAAGTGACTTTTATTATTTTAAAGCGTTTGAATGGAAAAATCGCTGACAGTAAAATAGCAAGAATGAAATTTTTAAGTGAATTAAATAAATATTGTCCTGTAAGCATTGAAAAATGTGTTTAATTGACATAGAGATGTAAATGTGCGTAACCACAAAGAAATTAAGACTCACAGTGGCGGAGTTGATCACCAAATAAACAAATTGTCGGTATATTCAAAGCAGCTGTCCCAATTATAGTGAAACCTTACACAGCTATAAATTTTGACAATATAGTGCTAAATAAGATATCCCCGCTATGCAAACTATTTCATTATTTATTTATTTGTTTTCAGTAAAATATGGTATTAAACTTAAACAATAAATCAACACTGTCTGGTAGTAAGTGGAAATTAAAACCATTTTTTATTGAAACAAAACTTCCGTTGTCGGTTGTTACTAGGGTTTGGGAAACAGGAAATCTATCAACAATTTCCTGGGAAAATTTTGTCTAAATTCCCGGAAAACGGGAAGTATAAAATCATTAACACTTAAAAAAATACACTGATTGTTTTTTTTTTTTTTTTCAATATTTTGGTTGTGCATTTAAACATTTTCAAGTATCCCGTTTCCTGTAAATTCTACTAAATCTGAACATGAACGATTTTTTGAAAATTTTGATGTTGATGCAGATAGTAATCGATATGGAATACAAAACACGTGTTTTTAGAATTTTTGTCTGTTTGTCTGTCCGTCTGTCTGTTATTGTATCACGTAAAAACTGCTGAATGAATTTTAATAAAATTTTGTGAGGAGGTCCCTTAGAATTTTGGTTCAAATATAGGATACTTTTCATTTAATAAAATATGTCATTTCGTAGAGAAACTAAAGATACAAATGTGAAGGGACCCAACTTTATCGGTATAATGGTACTAAAAAAATCGTCAGTACATTTTATTTTTGTTGATGGAACGTTTTTAACATTGTTTACGGAAGCCCACAATAAATGTTTAAAAACATATTTTTCAAAATTTTAATTTTAAGAATAGTAGAAATGAAAAGCGGACGAAGTCGTGGGCACTGCTAAATAGGTATAAAATACAAAAAAAGGTTACTAATTTGCTTAAAAAGGAATTTGAGTTAATCGAAGCCACTAACATTTTATAATCTTTATAGCGCTCAGTAGAAAGTGAGAGGGTTTTTCTATTGTTGAAAATTTTCAACGAAAACAAGCAACAGTATGATAAATGAATTTCAGTTCTTCTGTATTTTTACCTTTGTTATCTCTGGTTATGTAAAACAAATGTACGTCTTGTCACTTGAATTGTTTTTATGTTTAATAAACTGTTAAAGGTATTATTTAACAATTATAATTATTTTTTTTTTGTATGTTTATGTTTTAATAAAACTATGAATTTTTCAATATTATTTTACTAAATAAACATGTTTTCTTTAAGAACTGATTTTTACCAGAAGAACCGAGAAATCCCGGGAATACGATAATTTTTGTTCCCGTTTCCAAACCCTAGTTGTTAAGCATCAATGACTCGTTATTTTTGTAATATATTTGTTTGTTGGAGAAAGCGTTTTTGTAATAAAACTTTATAATTTTTCTTAACTCCAAAAAAGAAAAGAAAGACTAAAGCGCTATTAGAATTTTCGTTAAAATTTTTTTTTGGGAAAACGTGAAAGATAATAGAATTTTAATATTTTCAAAAAGAAAGCGAGAGTACTGCCTAGTCTAGCTCGTATAAATAAATCTAAAGCTGTATTTTTGTAATTCTATTTTTTAATTTCAGGTTTTTTGGCCATTTAAAATTGTCCTTTTCTTCTTCTAATTTAAAACACTTTCTACTAAAGCGTTCAAAATGTCTTAATTGATTTTCTTCACATAAGAGTTTCTTGAACCTAACGTTGTATGTTAGTCTGCTCTAGCAGATCTGGTTTGGTGTTTTGGAATATTAACCTATTTTTTTTTTTGTTGTGTAGCAGATCAAAATTTCTTTAACTTTTAATGAAACGTTTTTTCCTGGCTCGTCAAATGGAGGACCTACTGAATCAAAAATACCAGAGTGTTGCTGATTTGCAATGGCAAGGACCATTGTTTATTATTTCGTTGATAAACATTATATTTGGTACGGACTCTCTCCTATAGGATGCAGTTTTCATCTCTCCCAATAAAATCTAATAAAACTTTATGTAAAATATAAAATTATAAATTTTTTATCAAGCGGAAAGAAGTACATAAACTTCTTTCACAAAATGCTTGAGAAGCAGTTTTTCCATGTGCTCTGCCATAAACTCAAATTGTTAAAAACAGGTGACTTACACTTTAATTGTAATTTTTATATTTTGATTATTTCTATTTTACTCAATTTTCCATAAAAAGCAGACTATTTTCTTTTAACCATCGATCAAAAAATTTACTTTATATGAAATAACACGATAAGTGTGCGCGGCACTGAAGAAGATTGATAGAAGATAGATAAAATAACTGCCGTCAAGCATGCCATATGTACTATTAGCAAGAATTTCGTAAAATAAAGGATATAAACTTATGTCCTTAGAATAAACAAAAATGAATTAAAAATAATAATATATTTCATACTTACATTGCATAAGAATTGTTTTAATAAAAAAAACAATTCAACAAAATATTACATTTTAATAAATTCTATAAATTTTAATTCTACAATAAATAAAGTAAACATGTAACATAAATATCCTCTATACGTTTAAACAAATTTTGTATTATTTTGCAGAAGGAGAAGGAATATTTACTTTTAATGCTATAAAATATTTTATTATCAATTTTATTTAAAAACTTTTACAAGTTTATAGAAACTTTTGTAATAAATAAAAAAAATTTGATATGATATTCATGGCTACTAAAGTTTCAAAAATTCCCAGAAGAGTTTTAAAATTTTTCCAAGAAAGATAATACGAGTTACAGGGAGAAAAACGTAAAATTGCTTTGAGTTGTTTGTGGACTTTATCTTACCAAATTAATATTGATTATTTGGTTAAATAAATGATGTTTATAATGTACACATCCTAAGGTAGATAGAATCGGAGGATGCTAATGAAGAATATAACGATTCAAAAATGCAGCATTACATTCTGCTGGCGTCTAATTTTTCTTGTTTTATTTGGAAAACGTCCGCATACATTTGTATACAATTTTTCCTTATAAAAATTATTAGAAATTAAAATTAAAAATGAACCAAAGCCGAAAAAAGTAAATTTTAATTCATTTATAATATCCACGGTTTAAATCCCGGTGTAGAAAAAAATAAAATATAAAAATTTCAGGTTTTTTGCTTTATTTATCATAAAGCAAGCTAAGTTAGAAAATCCAAGAAGAAAACTAAATCTGACTTAATAATTATTTTTTGCAAATGCTCAATTTGGCAAGACCGATACCAAGAAAAAATACCTTGAATCAACTACTTTTCATTTAATACTTTACTTTCTTACAATATAAATATTTTATACTTTCGGATTAATCTTATAAATACACAATTTTTTCGCTATTTTTTTTAATTTTTTTTTAATTTATTTACGTCTAACTTTTGACTTGGGACTCAAAATTAAATTTTGTTTTCTCAATGCTTTTAATATTTGTTTTCATTTAAAATAACACTTTAGGGATAATCGGAAGCGTTTCAGCCCTGCTAAAAGCAAAAAGCTGGGACGAAAATTAATATTTTTAATTTTAAAAGCTTCTAAACTAATAAAGCAATTTGTACGCATAGAAATATTTTTTTAGATCTGAACAAGACCAATTGCCAATATTTTCGCAATTGATAATAAATAGAATATAACACGGGAAAAGTTTTTCATATAACCGATGTCAGATATTTTAAAACCTCCTTTATAAACATTTTAGGATTTAAGTATATAACTTTAACTCGGTAACACCTCTACTACAGCCATAACAAGTTTTAATGTAATATGGATCCGTCATTTAGAATCTACACTTATATACAACTTTCTTAATATATGAGTTTCTTTATATTGAAAGGCAGTTGCTAAAATATTCGCTCTCAAGTACCCTGGCATAAAGCTAAGAAATATTCCTAGAGGTTCCTGTATAAATAATTTTATTTTAAAATACCATCTGAAGTCTTGTTTTTAAAAAATTTTACTGGTTACCATGACATCCTAACCTAGAGACATCTACAGATAGAACTATTCAATTTTATAAAATAAAGTTTAAATAAAATTGTTATTCAAGCTTTTCCTAAAGCAAAATTTTTCCTACGATTATTCGAATATATTTTTTAATAACTCTAAAACTCAAAGAATATGCTTTCACTTTATTTTTTTATTTTTTTAATTGTTTTAACATATATTTGAATAAAAAATTAAATTAAATAACATTAATTAAATTATAAATTTTAACGAACGGCAACCCTGAACAATTTGTGTGTAAAATTTTATTTGCTGAACAATTAAACTCTAATTTAAATAAAATAGTGAAAAAGAAAAACTAAAAAGTGAAATTATTTACAATATAAAGATAAGTAAAGGTGTTAAAGATAAATTTTTAAAAGATAATAACTTAGAAAGTATTTTAACTCAGTAATGGCTTAATAATGAGCTTAGGAATATAAAACACGAAAAAATCCAAAAATATAGAATAGCCAAAATATGTAATACCTACAATGCGTGGAATAACTATAAAATCATCAGAAATACTTACAAAAATAAAATAGTTGAAGAAAAAAATAAATACATCAACAAAAAAATAAGCAGTGCAATAAATCAAAAACAAATGTGGAGAAAAATCAAAGAACTAGTTCTAAGGAAAGAAAAATCTGTGATAAAATCTGTGATATTTAATCAAATAGTATATAGTGATAATCAACAAATAGCTAACAAGTTTAATAATTACTTTGTGGACAGTATTAAAACCATACGGAACACCATAGAAGATATGCGATATGTAAATATTATTCCTGTGATAAATAAAACATTCTATTTTCGGGCAGTAAATATACAAAAATTAAAAAATATCTGTAAAAATTTAAAAAATAAACCTGACTTTAATAAAGTAACAATTAATTTAATACTAGATAACTGGGATATTATTGGCAAGGAGATCCTATATATAATTAACAAATCATTTGAAACAGGCATTTTTCCAGATAGTTGGAAAGAAACGATGGTAACTCCAATAGAAAAAATAAACAAAACGAATAAGTGCGAAGAATTTAGACCGATAAACACATTAAAAACTGTTGAAAAAATTATTGAAAGAGTTGTAAAAGAACAATTGGAGGAATATATGGAGAAACACAAGTTATTCTCAAAATATCAATCTGGTTTCCGTAAGACATACTCATGTGAAACAGCTGTAAACTACGTGATAAACAGATGGAAAAAAATTGATAGAGATAAAAAAATATTAGCAATTTTCCTAGATTTCAAAAGAGCATTTGAAACTATTGACAGGGAGATCCTATTGATTAAGTTACAGAAATATGGTATTAAAGGCAAAGAAATTAAATGGTTTCAATCGTATCTGAATGCGAGAATGCAAATAAGTAAGGTCAATAATATAAAATCAACAAGTATTAGTAATGAGTACGGTGTTCCACAGGGATCGATTTTAGGAGCACTGCTATTCATAATATATATAAATGATCTACCGGAAATCCTGGAAAAATGTGAAATAATGCTATATGCAGATGACACGCTAATATTTACTGAAGCTGATACTGATAAAATATGTCACAACAACGTAGAAAATGATTTGGGAAACGTGAATAAATGGCTAAAAATGAACAAATTAAAATTAAACGAAAGTAAAACAAAAATAATCGAAATAAACATGAACAGTAATATACAAATTATAATAAATAATGAACAAATAGAAAAAGTGAAAAGTATTAAATATCTCGGTTTTATAATAGACTGCGAATTAAAATTTAAAGAGCATATTGACTACATTTGTAAAAAGATTGGAAAAAAAATTGGTTTTTTTAAACGAATTAGAAATAAAATATCAATAATTACTGCCATAAATATATATAATACCATAATTAAACCACACTTTGAATTCGGCTCGACTATAATTTATACTTGCTGCACGGACCAACAAATTGACAGACTTCAAAAACTACAGAACAGAGCAATGCGTTGTATATTAAAGTGCAACCGTTATACACCAATACGGCATATGTTAGAATGTCTTAAATGGCTTGGAATACAACAAAGACTTAGGTTGAATACATTGATATTTATCCAAAAGATGAAGATTGGATGTGCACCGCAATACCTATGTGAACACCTAATGTGTGTTGGTGAGGTACAACCGTACAATCTAAGAAACTACCAAGACTTCAGATTACAAAGGATCACAAACAACACAATGCAAAAATCACTTTTTTACAAAGGTTTAAATGAATATAACCAATTACAAAGCCATATTAAAAATGAAAGAAATATAAATGTATATAGAAGAAAAATTGTACAATTTTTGAGTAACACATAAAAAAAATCAATGTAAAGATATTACTGTATATTAAGTTAAATTATAAAGTATATTTAAATACTACTAAATAAACGAATAATAATAATAATAATTTTACTTTTTCGAATAAATTTTTTGAATCAGCGATATTAATTATTGGAGGTGAAATACGTCTCGATGGCCATTTCGCTACCGCTTACTTAGCCCTTTAGAAAACTTTTCACAATTATTTTAAATGAACTAAAGATTTTTGTCTTAAGAATAAAAACAAAAATCAAAGTTCAAGCAAAAACAACAATGTTACTTTTCTTTATCCACTGACTTTTTTCGGCTCTTTTTTACAGTTTAAAGATGTTGAAAAATTTTGCAAAATTCGTATTTGAATATAATCAATTCTATACCAAATTTTTATTAAAAAGCTTTATATCATAGAACGTAAAAATTTTTCGATCATTTTGAACCAAAAAAATAATAATTTCTTCCATATTCTTATTTAACAACGTTTGAAAAAGAGGGACGTAGCGATCGAATCAAAGGAATTCATTCTGCTCTCACCTAAGTTTTCCGTTTTCTTTAGAGTCATGAAAAATAATGGTAAATTGAAGACCCACGATGACTTAATAATGTTTTTGTTAAAAGCAAGAAAAATATACAAAAGGTGCTATTTGAAAATGTGCAGCATTACACTACATTTCCAAAAAAGGTTAATTAACTTTTTTTATATCGTTAGTTTAAACAATTTTTACTTCTGTGTAATAATTTTTTTTTTACCTAAAAACTCTACTTACGCTCTCTAATGTGTAGCTCATCAAACGAAATACGCTTAATAAATACCTGCAAACTGACATTAGAAGCATTTTTTTATTAAACTTTTATTCTTAAATATTTGGTGTTGTTTATTTTACTTTTTTTGTATGCAAAACGATTTAATGATTTAGATAATTGGTATGAAATTCACACAGTTCCTGAAGAACTCCAACAATTGTCTAGACGAATTGTTCGTTTCGAATTAAGAACTAGCACATATTAAAGTACTTTTAGGTAAGAACAAACCTGTTAGTCGCCTTGGAGTATACATGTCATGATTAAATAATTAATTTTACTCATACGTTGGAAAAAAATAAAAAAAATTCACTTTAAAGAAATGCCATAAAACTTAATATTGCAAAAGTAAAGAAAAAAACACAATTTTATGCAATTTTCACTAAAAACATTTTGTACGTGTGGGAAATCATTTGACTCCGAAATATTTGTAAATATGTCGCTGGTAATTTCTACGAAAAGATCTGCTATAACATTTGTTTGTATCGATTCATTGCTGTGGATGGACACAACTGAACACTTTACATATTTGAACAGAGAAAAACGTGAGTATCAGTATAATAATTTGTCCTCAAACGTATGAATTCCGCAAATAGAAGTGTCTTCTTGGACTCCAAAATATTAAAACTTAAAATTCATTTATCTCAGTTCAGTTCGAGCATTCCCCTTGTCTTGCCTCTCTTGCAAATTATACGTTTTATTAGGTTTCTGTACACAAGTTGTAAAAACGTAACCGTATTGTTTTCTTTACAATGTCTGTCCGTCGGTCGGACATTCACAGTCTTCTATCTATGGAACGATATTTGGTAGAACTTTGAAATTTGTAGAGAAAGTGCATAATTTAAGCCGACTACTACAACAACAAAAATTAAAGATGTTCCAAGAGTGACGTTATATTCATAATAATATTGTTATCTTTTAAACTGTGTGTGCTATAGAAACCAATAGGAAAAATAAAACTCAAAATAAGGGGTAACCCAAAAGTGACCCGATTTCTACATATGTGGCCTTGTTTTCGAACCACAGTAGCCAGAAACCTTAAGTTGTAATATTTCCTGTGCTCGGAATAACACATATAAGCAATTTAAAATAAGACTGATATATAAAGGGTGTTGCTATAGTGACGTGAATTTCGTTTTATTAACGTAGTAAACAGACATTGAAAACTTTAATAAATATTTCCGCTATAAAAATAAAAGTGAACAGTAAATTTAAAAGTGTGTGTCCGAGTCTGTTATAAGGACAACTTAAATAATATTAAATAAAGGGTCTGCCAATAGTAACATGATTTTAATATTTATGGCCTAATTTTTTCAACCCTAAAAGGTGGCTATAAATTTACGCAGAGATAGCATTGATAGATCGCTGTAAAAGCAAAGATAAAAAATTAAAATTAAAAGGTGTTCCAATAGTTACGTAATCTTCACAATGCCGCAAATTAAATTAAACCAGAGTATATATTAATACGTCCACTGCAATAGGAATGAAAAATTAAACCAAAAATTAAAAGGTAGCACATACATTATACCCTTTTGTTTGTAGGTGCAATTCACAATTGGCGAATTTATTTTAATTTAAATTGTATTGCTTTCATTTTTAAGATCTTAAGCTTTTTTTGAAATTCAAAAGAATAATTTTCTTCTCTTCGTTAAATTTGAATATTTTAAATTACTTACATGTCAGCAAATATTTAAAATAGTAATGAAGGTAATTAGAACTTTGACATAAAAAAATTGAAAAAGAATTCGTTATTGGTTTTAACAGGTTAGAGAGCTATATTCGGCTATGCCGAATTTTATATATCCTTCAATGCATATGTAAATCTAGTTTGGTGACATAAATCTAATCCAAAACAAAAGAACAAATATCGGGGTTAGAGAGAATTAAAATATACAAAAAAAAAAATGCTTTCTTAAAAATGTCATTGGCTCTTAATGGGTTAAGCACTTTTTAAAAATTTACGTATCTCCTTAAAGATTTCTCTAAAAGTTTTTTTATGATACCCAAATTGATATCTTAAAAAATATGGTGCACAATCGTACTTCTCTATGAAAATTTCAGAGACTCATAACTCGGAAAATATGGTTGGGTGTCAAATTTTTCACTTATTATTTTTTCTTACTTCTTAATTCTATATGGCTTTCTATATTTGTTTTTTTTTTTATTGGAATTAGTTCACTAAGCTAGACTCGTTCCAAATGATATGGAAAGATTAGAGGCAGGCATGATGTTTTGCCTGCTGCCTTAAAGAACATGGAAGAACATGCTAATTATTAATAGCGAAAATTTTAAAACTATATCTGATCGATTGGCGTGTTGAAATTTTCTCTAACTCATCTGAACACGGACGGACAGACAAAGCTCGGAAATGGATATTGAAGAAATGTACCCTTTTCTATCTGTGTACTCTTTTTCTATCAGTGGTGAAGGATGTAAAAACATTAGTCGATATGGTAACTTAAATGATTTTATTTGCATACAGTCACTTCGTGACAATATTTCTCGATAAAAAATTAAAAATAAATTTATTTGTCATGAAGTTTGGCATCTGAATTAAAAAATAGTTCATGTAGAAAAATCACCAGCTATTTATTTGTAAGCACTTGAAGAATTATTGTGCCATTTAGCTTTTCTTGAAGCCATCATTGTAATAATTTTCAATAGTGGGTTATTGGTTTTTGTAACAAACTTTTTTTTTTTTTGTTGCTATATTCTACACATGTCAAGGGCAGAAAGTTTTAAAAACTTTTTTGGTTGTTCAAGGTTTTAGAAACTAGCAGCCCTTTTGAACTGCGACAAAATAAAAGAGTTAACCAATTAATTGAAGCCTCGGTTTGGACCACATGGCAACACGGAACCTGAGGGTAAGGTGCAAAACCTGTAGAAGAAAAGTGTAAACGGTTATCTCTTTGATTTAATTAGCAGCCTGTGCCACATAACATAATGGAAATTGACTGGAAACCAGTATTTAGTTAAGCAGGCAATTTGTGGTCAAATGTTTAAATCTTAAATTGGTGCTGATGTTGATTCTCATAACCAGCATTAATCGCGATTGGTTTCCTCAAAATATTTTTTTTAATAAAAAACAATTGCGTGGTATTCCTTCATTTTTTCTTTAGAATTTAGTAACAAAAACAATCAGGTATTTTTTAGAAACTTCTGCCCTGTTCTTTTGAAGAATAAATAAACGCTCCAAAATTTAACTCCTTGCTAGAATATTTACTTTATCTCCATCAATATTAAACTTATGTTGCCAATACACTAAACATGTTCAGTGCTCAAATTTTTAACTGTAAACTTAGTTAAAATCGAACCAAGTAAACTTATGTAGGGTGTATTTAACTCGCAGCTTTTGAAGTATTGAACACGAAAAATGAGCGCATAAAATTATTTGGACAGATTTCTTAAAATTATTCGTAAAATTGTTTCTATACATTTTTTTCCACCCTGTGTTTTGGCCATTCATGTACCACTTTTTATATCAAAAGCATCTTTTTTTCTTTGTTTTCTTTTTATTGCTATAAGAACCAATAATATAATGTCGTACTTGCACGTTTTATCTTCTTTTTATAACGTTTAAAACAAATTTGTAGTGTTTGTGACAAGTTTCTTTTATGAAGTGGCAGACTTGAGCACTAAAGTTGTGGAATGTGTGGCCAGCATTTCTTATTTTTAAGTGATGCTATTCCACCTGGACTAAAATTGTATTCTTGTCCTGTGAGTCTTAATCTTAAAAAAAAAAACACGTAAATATATACGTTTGTCGGTGTATAAAAAAGAAAATTTCTTAAGAACAATTAAATACCGTTCAAATTGAACAAATTCTTTGAACGTTTTGCACGCGCAACAGTTATTCAGAGCCAAAACCATTTCGCATTTTTTTTATTTATTCTCTCAAAGATAATCAATAAAAAAGCTATAAACAGACACATAATTTAGTGCTTAAATTGAAAAACTTTGCTCTGTTTCTTTGCACAAATTTATTTAATTCAGCGATAGACAGAGAATAAATTATTTTTTTTTTACATTTCAATCGGATTAAAAAAATTCACAAAAGTTAAGATAAATTTTATTAGAGAAATCTTAAAAGACTTTAAGCATAAAAATAAAAAGAAAATTTTTGAATGAACAAATGCGTCCAGTACAACAGTATGTCGTAAATATCACAACATGACTTCTGTTAAAAACTTTTTGTTTTCATTTTTATTCTCTTTTCTTAACTTTATACGACCAAGAGCGTTTGAACAAAAATTGCCTTTAAGTCTTTTATTAAAGTAAAAATATTAATTAATAAGAAATTCAATAAGAAAAATCGTAACGTTTAAATAACAATTTTCAGTCTGCGCGATTAAACTTCATAACTAAATGCTTCATCTTATTTTTGATAATAAAATATCTATTAAATATTCTGGCTGTTACACAGCCGGCGTTACTTGCGATGTTATATTTAGTAACTCGACTAAAACTTTTAATTAAATCTGTGTCCTGGTAAAATTTTAATTACAAGCTGTTTTTTTATAACTCGCAATTGCGAAGGATTTAAAAGTGATCTGTTTTTAATCCACACAAAGCTTTCTTATTATTACGCAGTAAAAAAATTAGACATTACCTTAAAAAGTACTTGCCATATAACGACTTATTTTGTGATTGGCAAATTTTGTTACTCGCTTACAAAATACATTACATTAGTTCGCAAGTAAAGGAAGTAGTAATTGAACTACTTATTTAAGTATAAAAAGGAATACTTTTAAATACGTACTAATGATTATTATTATTTCCTGCAATAGTCAATGTAATCAATTCTCAGTAATTGATTATAAGAGTCTCATCCCTTATTAAAATCATTTGGTTGGTAATCCAGTTAGAAAGTCTTTCCACAAAAAATGCTTAGCTCCACACTCGATTACCTTTTTGAAATTTTTTACTGGGAAGTTTTGAAAAAAAGAGAACAAGTTTCTTTTAACTTGTATTCTAGGCTGGTGACGAACAATAAAACTGTGTTATAATTATTAGAATTATGGCAGTCATTACATTTCTAAAGAAATTGTGTGCACATATTATAAGTTCATTTAAAAAAGGTGATTCAAATACTTAACTGCTATTTCTTCACTGAAGGTTTTTTTTTATAATATTTTAGTAAAAAGTATTTTAAGTTTAGAACAATCAAATTTAAAAATGCATTTTAATATTAAAGCCTATTCCAAAGTTTCTAAAAACATTTGATGTTTTCTTTTCACGATCAAATGTTGAATCAAATTAAAGTAATTCTTCATGTTGCCGCATCAAGCGCAGGCAAAGTAAATATAAAATATACTATTATCATATTTTTATAAGAAATATTTTCGTCTTCGAGAAATTTGAACAGTTTTATTAATTTTTTATACAAAATAAGTAACATTGCTATATTCGGCTATGGCCAATCTTATATACCCTTCACCATTTATCTTGATCTAGAAGTAACTCCAGTTAAAAAAAAAATAAAGAAGTGACAGAGAATTAAGAACAATATATGTAATAATGCCATCGGCTCTAAAAGAAATTTAGTATTTCCTTAAAGATCTGTTCAAAAGCTTTAAAATGATATATATTTTGATATTATAAAAATTTTGAAAATTTCGAAGGCCCTTGGTTTGAAAAATATAGGCGAGCGTTTATTTTTTCACTTGATGTTTTTATTTTTATTATTTTTATTTTTTTATTCTCCATTGCCCCATATACTTTTTTTAGTATTCTAGTTACTTCATTGTTCCAAATTAAATTTTTGCTAGCTGATCTAGTGCCTCGGCAAACTTGATTTCAACACAAATACGGACGGACAGACGGACTTTATGGGATCGGAAGTGGATATTGTGGATATTACAAACGGAATGGCATAATTAGTTATACACTTTTTCCACTTTTTGTGTTGAAGGGTATAAAAACATAAAGCAAAAAAATTTGCGCTCGCCGATATTTTTGAAGTTATTGCCCTCTGAACTTTTTATAGAAAAAAAGGGTTGTGCGTCATATTTTTTAGACTATCAATATGGATATCATTTACAAGCTTTTGAAGAGATCTTTCAAAAATATTTAAATTTTTAAAAAATTCTTAATTCATTAGAAGCCGATTTTTATGTAAATATATTTTTTTTAATTTTTGATTTTATAATTCTCTGTCGCTATTTGTTTTTTTTTTTTGTTTTTTTATTGGAGTAACTTTACTTAAGACTAGATTTACATGCATCGTGAAGGTTATATAATATTAAGCATAGCCATAGGGTTCTTTTAACATTGAAACCCCTGTGTGAATAACCGTTTAAGGCCTGCTCTTTTGTAGTAAAAGTGAAAAAATCTGTTTTTATATGTATTTCAAGGCGATTAGAAACCATCTTTTGTAATTTTTTCCATAGTTTTAAAAAAATTTTAAAAAGATGTATCGCATAAAAATAAAAAATTATTGGTTTATATTATTTGGTCAAATGTGTATTGGCGTTTCTTATTAGCACTTTTCTTATATTGAATAATTTTTATAATATCAAAATGCAGAACAACTTTTGTACGCCGGGTTTACCTTGCCTCTTGTGGAATATGTTCCATATCTCGGCACTGCCTTCGCATTACTTTGAGTTAGAGCTTTTTTAAAACTCATTTGCCTTCTCTTTATTTTATCTTTGTCTTTCTTTTTGTTCAGTGCCTTACTATTGCAATAATGTCCTGTCACAATGACAGAAAATATTCCTGATATCCGAGTAATCTCCATAAGAAAACTTTTCTGTTCAATGTGATTCCTTGAAGCGAATATTTGAATATATGAAAATTTAATTTGAAGTGTTTTTTGAGTAACTGTCATGCAAACTCCTTCCTAAGGTGAGTAAATTTACAGATAATTTTAATCCGAGCGAAGTTCTAGGACCCGATTGCTTAATAAATATTAATAAACTTAAATACATTAAAAATTTAATAATCCCTAATACAAGTTTTAGTAATTTATTTTCTTCAATCTTCTGCCATGACAAACTTTTTGTAGCAAAACCATTTTGTAGATTCAGCCTGTTGACACAGCGGGAAAATACTTTCATTAAGAAAGAAAATTAATTTCTAGTTGCCAGAAGACGAGATGAATAAAAACACCTTTTCAGCTGCCAGAACATTAATAAATAATTCAAGGATGTGATGGTACCGCCTCATTGAGTTGGCAACTGATACATAAAAAAAAAATAAAAGTAAATTAAGTTTTCTTTAAAAACAAAAAGAAAACTTATTAAGTCCTTTTACTTTTTGCTATGGATTTTAGGCTTAAAATGAAAACTTTCTTTTGCGCCGCTTTATTTGTTTTGGCAGGCAAAAGCAAAGTTTTTCTTTTCTTTTCATTTCGATTCGTTAATTTTTTTACAACTAGAAGTTTTATCTTCTTTCTGTTTCTAAAATTTGTTAAAAATATATTTTTGAAAATTTTTTATTTTCAGACTAGTATTTTTACTGACATAAGATCTTATTCAAACAAAAAAAGGACTTCTTAACAGAAGTTGGATCTAACAGGTATATGTGTGTAGCTCTCTTGGAGTCGTCACATCCATACTTTTTCGTGCTTTAAAATGTAAAATGTAAAATGTTACAAAATTAAATTGTAAAATACAAAAAAATAACTTAAAGTTTAAACAAAAATTGATTTTGGTAGAAAAATCAATTTATGGCGTTTAGATATGAAAATAACTTTTGGCATACGGCCATAGCGGCTGTTCTTAAACAAGCGCATTCTGGACTGCGAATTGAAAAATTCTGGCCAAATGTTACAATTAGGACGAAAAATATTGGTTTCCAAGTTGTAAATTATAAACAAAAGCTAGAGACTTCACGTGGCTCGTTAGAAAATGATCGATACGTGTCAAGTCGCATGACCTTAGAGGCCAAGTAACAAGTTCATATCTTGATATCAAATTTGCAAATTTTGACACATGGCCATTTATAGTTTTTAACAAAAAATCATTAATCACGGCGCGATAATGTTCCCCATTAACTGCAACATGAGCTTCAGTTTTACAAAAAAAAAAAAAAAAATCCGATGATGCCACCAAAGCACACCAAACACTAGTAAAAGTGCTATATTTGGCTGAATACACCAAAAGAATTGTATATTTAATAAGAGAAATACACAACATGAGTGCAAATCTCGTACATAAACGTATACAAACACAGTTCAAAGAAACCAACACATATTTTTTAACTGACTCCAAAAAAAGAAGAAGATTATCAATTCGACTGAATGTTGTTGAAATGTTGTTTGTGCCTGCATAACTCGTTCATTTCTGAACTGAATCCGAAAATTTTTTGTAATTTAGTAAATTATGCATAGATTGGTCCCGTTTTAAAAATAGTTAATGATCTTAAAAATTAAAGGGTGTCCCCATACAACATACATGTCTTTTAAGTGTGTTATGAACCATTAACTCCTAATAGCAAAAAGAAATACAAAAATAAATCTAAAAATTAAAGGGTGTCCCTTACAGGCAACGTAAATTAACTTAAACGCGCTTATCTTTTGAACTGTTATAGACAAACGCTTGGACTGAATATTGATTACTATGACAAGTATTAACATTCAAAAATACAAACCAAAGGGTGTCCCAATAGTTAATGTAATTTATTTTATTCTGCAAAACTTTTGAACTGCTTTAGCCAGGAACCCGTATTGCAAGGAACCTGTATTGCTTAGTCCGCTTTCACAACAATTATAAAATTTGAACTTAGAAATTAAAGTGTGTTCTCACATTTGAAGTTAATTGACTTGAAAATCAATCACTTCTTTGTTTGGTATATTAAGATGTATCAATATTAAGAACTACAAATTATAGGGCGTGACAATAGTTGCTGTTATTTAATGTAGCATACACCATTCATTTTCGTGTCGCAATAGACCAAGCCTTCAGGAAATTGGGCCTGTGAGAAAGAACATAGACAATACCCTTAATGGCGACGTTTTGGTAATCTCCGAATGGCACCTAGCGAACAGGTTTCAATTTAACGCTGATTAAACCCAGTGCTGTGTGCTTTTGCATCGGCGAACTGCTGAACATGCTACATATCTGTAATTATGGGTGATATATATATTAAGAAATCAGAAGCTCTCGATATTCTTGGCATGAAAATTCAATGCGATGTTTATTGGGACAAGCATATTTTTCATTTCGCAAAAGAAGCAAACAAGTGCCTAGGTTTTCTGAAACGGTGTAAGAAAT
The DNA here is from genome assembly GCA_937654795.1 of Cistogaster globosa. Lineage (NCBI taxonomy): Eukaryota > Metazoa > Arthropoda > Insecta > Diptera > Tachinidae > Cistogaster > Cistogaster globosa. Next base: position 126,341,782 of record OW569403.1, read on the forward strand.
ACTTCACTCCATCAGAACTCCTTGCTTTCTATGTCACCGAAAAAAAAAATAATGTATTATTACCGTTCCAAAGAATTATGATTTTAAGTTTGTCTGTTTTAAAGTCGTTTTTTGTTGCAAGAAATATTTACAAATCAATTATGTTTGTTTCTAAATTTGTGAATGTTAATCTTACCGAACACACATATACATATGCTTGTATTGTCTTTAAATATTTAGTTGTTACAAGGAAAGTGTTCGGCAAGAAAAACACGTGTCGTATATGGAAAAAATATACATTAAACATACATTTTAAGTTGGTATAGGTGTATTGAACACGCGATTGGTGTACGATACACGATTGATTCTTTACAAAATAGAAGCTTTTGGCGCTACAAAAACAAGTACAAGACAGCATTATTTTACAGATTACACCATATAAAGTGTAATTTATAAATTTATGTAGTATTTTTGTATAAAATATTAAAAATTAGTTGTATCTTGGAAACCGTAAGTATAAAACTTTTTAAATGTTTTATTTGGTGCAGTATTTAAATGGTCACAGTAGTGAATGCTAAAAAACAAGAAAAAAAGCTGACAGGGCTGATTTAATATTTATCCAAGGTAACACGTCCATTGTAACAACATTGTTCGTACTTGAGTTTGACTCGAACTTGTCGAATTTATTTTCAATACGAGATAAACAATCAATGATTTTTTCTGTATCAAGAAAGTAACTTTCGATTACTTAATTTTATGATCCATCTTATGGTTTCTAACTGAAATGTTTTAAAAATGGTATTTATGTACTGATTAAACAAGTAAACAACAACTTAATAAGAATTGTAATTGTTTTAATACACAATGACCACCAAATTGCAAATTCTAGAAGTCTCCGACTATTTAACAAGGATTTCTATACCCTTCACTACATTAAAAAATGGGTATATTTAAGTTTGTCATTCCGTTCGTCTTTTAAATAAAAAAATTATTTCTGGATATTTTTTCTTTTTAACTAACGATATTTATATAATGACAAAAATTTTTCTTTTTAATATGTTTTCATATTTTACATCTTTTCAAATTGATATTTTTTAAATATTAAACCATTCTCATCACTATCTTATTTTACTAAATAATGTTGTTTGTGTTTTCTTTTTGGCAGCATTCCAAAATTTTTAATTAAGCCGTTTGTTTTGAAAGTGTTTTAAGTCCATTTTTCATATATTGAGATATTTAGAGGTTTGCGTTTGAATTGTTTCAAAAATATTATTAATTGGTATTATTATGTTTTTATGTGCTAAAATGTTATTACACCTGTTAGGTTTTAAAGTAAAATTAGATAATTTGACAGCGTTGTTCAATCGCCAATCTATTTCCAATATTTTGCCAGAGGATACTGATCAAATTTTTAAAAAAGTGAACGCAATATGACAGTTCGTTTGTTCTATCGGATTTCCAAAAAACAAAACAAAACATGATATATAAACGTTATTATCACACACTACTCTATATAAATATAATGACTGTTTCTAAACAAAGTTATATTTTCAATAAGTCATTGTTAACTGAACAAAGTTCTTTAAACAAATGTGTGTTGGCTTTAAAAATAAATTAATTTTAATTGCTTTAATAACAATATTCCACACATTTCTTGTTTAATCTATTTTTTAAGTTTTAATTTAATTCATTATTTTTTTGTGTTTGTTTTTCTATTCACTTTATTGTTATTATATATTAATATAATATATTAATATTCCAAATATTATATATTAATATTCCAAATTCAATTAAATAAATTAAAATACAAAAAGCAACTTTTTAGAGATAATTGCATGTATTCAATAATTTTTGATTTAACAAATGTTTATTAGAGGAAATTTGTTTTTATAATTTAAAATTCTTTTTTATTAAATCATATTTACAGTACAGTGAATGCAAAAACGGAAAAGCCAAAGCAAATTAATAGTAAAAGAAATATAATATAGTTAAGTTTAATGATTGCATTTTAATCATGCTATTTTCTTAAGTAATAATGCTTTAGTGCAATCATATCCTAATCAATTATAACCATACCGCACAGTGTGGCGTTTTCATATTACAAGCGGCCAAAAATAGAAGGAGTTTTTGTAAAGAAATGAATTTTGTTTTACCTATTTTAGTTGAAGAAAGAACTTCAAATTTAAAATTTCGAAAGCTTGAATGAAACGATTCATATTCTTTGCATTAATCATAAATGTCATTAAACTTAAAAGAAATAAATAATTGATTGCATAAGATTTTGTAAAATCATTTACTTTAATGCATTTAAAGATAAGAAAAAGTTCTATACAAGTAGGAAAAAAAATCGACTTCCTGTCCGAAAATTATTTTCCTGGTCATAAAATAATAATATATTTCATAGAAAATAAAATTAGAAATGGCAATAAAGCACAAAATGTGTTTGTTTGTTTCTTTATCGTAAAGCTGTAGCTGCCTACACTAGTAGGCTGACTTTCCTGAAGTTTTTTGTTATCAGATAGGCGTTTGACCAAAGAGGGTAATTATTTTCTTAGGAATTTCCATGTGGGCGTGGTACTGCCCATACAAAATAAATATTTCTCATTGTGTTACTTGGTAACTGTAAAAGGTGGCACCTCGAAACTTTGTTCAAATAACTCTCGTATTATTATGTACAATGTATCGAAAAACTGGCTTGGTTAGAACAGTTCGCGTGGTGCGTCCCTTACAAAGTAATATTTTATTTTAGTGTAGCTGGCCAACTATAACAGGTGGACCTTTTATAGCTTTGCACCAGTAACCCCCATATCATAATACTTAGTTAAGCGAAGCACACACTGGATAAGAATTATTATCGGGTATCTAGGAACAACAGTAGGTAAAATTTTGAAAATTTGCACAAGTAACTCTGCAACTGATGCGGGCAGTTGAAGTAAAAAGTATCTGAATTGAGTCAGTAGGCGTGGTACCTCCCATACAAAATCAAAAATTATCATTGTGAATGTAGAAAGTTGTAACGTAAAGCTATGATTTCTTGTAATAAAAACTTCCTTATTAATTTAAATAGTCTAGCAAAATACTGGATGAATTGGGACAGTGAGCGTAGTACCTCCATAATTAAAAGTAAAAAATTGTTTTCGTTTACCTAGGGAACTGTAAGGGGTCGGATAATGAAATTTCGTACAAGTAACATCAACCAAAAACTGATTGGTTTGGAAGAGTTAAGAGTAGCGAAACGCACCGGAAATAATTAGTGGTACATGTTTTTCTTATATTGGCTGTATACTCTGAGTGTTATAGGGATAAAAAGGAATGCTAAGGAGTCCTAGTAAATTTAAATATTAATTAAGTTTAAATTAAATACAATCTTAAATTCAAAAATATATATTTTTTTCTATCCAACAAAAAAGGAGCTACAGAACAATTTAAAGTACTGTTTTTTTGTTTTTATTTAATTCAGCTCACAAAAATAATGTTTTTTAATTTGATTTGAATCAAAATCCAATTCGGCTATCCTGAGCCCTTCACCATATATGTAAATCTAGTCAAGGGAAGCAAAAAATTAAGTACTATGGGTGAAGTATTTTTAAAAAAATTTTAGGATTTCCTAAAAGATTTTTTCACAAGCTTTTAAATGATACCCTCCCATATTGATATTTTAACAAATAAAGTGGACAATTTCTGAGGCCCATTACCTCGAAAATATGGACAACATATGGTTTTTTATTTTTAACCGTTGTTGACAAACGCTTATACATTGAACAGGATGTCGATTACTATGACCGTTATTAAAACAAGTATAATTATCACAATTATAAAAAAGGGTGTTCCAATAATTAATGTAATTTGATTTATATGACCAAAATTTTTAACTGTTTTAGCAACAATTATAAAATTTTAATTTATGGCCCTATCGTTTAAACCATTATATACAAACACTTAAAAATTTAACAGAATGTCTACTACTTTGTAGACAGTTGATTAAAATTTGCACAGAACCTTTATTGCTAAGTCCGCTATAACAAATAACAAGCTTGAAATTAGAAATATAAGGGTTCCGTAACGGTTGTAATTTGATGTATATGGCCAATTTTTTGAACAGTTATAGACTAAGTCTTAGAGTTTAAGCAAATTTTGTTTTACTGTGTCAGCAGTAAAAAGTATAAAAAATAGAGGTTGACCACATAACTGCTAAATTTTTTTTTTGTTAAATCTGCATTTATATTTTATTCTACGACATATAAAAAATCCTGATGCAATATTTCTCGAATATGAAATTATTTATGTATAATTACCGTCCTAAAGAAATATGATTTAAAGTTTGTCTGTTTTAAAGTCGTTTTCTTTTTTTTTTGCAAGAATTATTTTTTTTTCTAGTAGTGTAAATTGATAAATAATTGTGTGACTGAAAATTTCCTAAACAGCTATTGATACGGTTCTGCCCTTGAATCTTAACGCTGTGTGCTGTCACATTAACATTTAAACCACGGGATAAGTAATCTTTAAAGCTGCTAAATATCTTTCGTGAACTTTGTCTAGTATATCTTCAATATCTTCAGGCATTTTGTCTTTTAATAACATAAAACTCGATTACTTTCTTCTTGGCTGTATTTTAAATAATTTGTCTTTTAGAAATTCAAAATAATAAAATCTTTCTTCTCAAATTCCTAGGTTTGCTTGTGTGATTTAATAAAGGCATATCGATCATTCTTTTCTATTTCTTTATTTCCTAAATAAGTTCTATTAAATTTTTCATTTCACATCAAAAGTAGAAAAGAACAGCATTAAACCCTCTTAAAAATGTTCAATTTATTCTATTGTTTGAACGACTTACAAACACACACACACATAGCTTTTAAAAACTTTTTGCTTGTGTACACTTTCAAAAGTAGTTGGATATAAAACAGAAAAAATGAATGCTAAGTATTTAAGAAAAATAATTTAACAACGCTTGTTCTGCATGTTGTTTGTCTACTGATTTTAAAATATAAAATTTTAGTTGTATTTTTCCCCTCCTCCTCTTCGTGAGTTAATGACATTAAGAAAAAGTTTTAATTAATAGCTTTTTAGTTTTCATGAGGGAGTTGTTTTAATTCAACAAAATATTTATTTTCTTCTAAAAAAAAAAGTTCTCTCTATCTTAACTCTCTAATATGATTACCTTAAAAGAGCTATCGATTCCATTTCCCAAATTACAAGTCCTTGTTCTCGAAAGTCTCTCGGGAGACGTTTCTTAACCTTCAAAATTTTTACCCCAAAAAATTATAAATAAATAATAAATAAATAAATTTCAAGATAATTTCTTTTAAAATCATTTAAAGTCAACAAAGTCAAAATTTCACATTCCAAATCTTTTTTGTTGTTGCTTAAATCCTGTCTTAAATTCGTATCTTTAGTGTTAAAAAGTGTTAGCATTTATGGAAATGGATTTAGCGTCTCACAACAACTGAAGGATGCTTTTTAAAGCCGACAGAACTTACAAAAGATTTAACTGTGAAGCAAACTGTCGCTCAGCATTCTCTTTTTGATGTTTATGATCACAATACTCTCGCAAATAATTATAAAGGGATTGAAGCTTAAATAACGCTTTTAATTTATTCAAAATTATTTTGAAAGCAAGTCATCAAACAAATTTTTCAGTGATTATTTTTTACTTCCTAATAATCAAATCCAAAAATCGAATCCATAATAGACGATAAGGAGTCCATTTAAACCATAAAAATTATCCAGTTAGAGTGCCTTAAAGACATTGATCCATGTGACGTAAAGTTTCAACAAGATGATGCTACGTGCCATATGGCAACCGCTACCATTGACTTATTGAAATCAAATTTGGCGATAAGTTGATTTTGAAAAATAAAACTCTCAATTGGTCTCCAGTGTGGTAGGAATTGCTACCTTTCTATTATTTCCTGTGGGACACCGTGAAGTTTCTACTATACCTACATATAAGCCAGAAACATATGACGCCTTTGAGGCAATACTCGAAAACCTCGCCCAAAATTGGACGTTCAGACTCCGCTTCATCAAAGCTTAAAAGTTCTGTCGAGCTTTAAAAGAACTCTTCAAAGAATTATTTTTAAAGTCCGTTATAATTATTATTTTGTTACTTATTTAGTTTTTAATTGAATTCATTGCCGAAAAGGCTCTCTTGATTCAAATATACACATTTAATAGCGGAGTTATTACGTTTTGTTACATTTTGCATAATTTCTTAAACCAGCATAACTGTGATATGAACTGAATAGTAAAAACCATCCCTGGGTTCTACATATTTGCTGATCAATCGGTACCAGCAGAAAATATATGAAATGCTATCATTAATTTTTAATGTTAAAGAGATTCCTTAACAAAACTAAAACAAATCAATTTTTAAGAAAGAAATAGTAATAAATTAGAAAAGACGTTGACATTGATTTTCAGTTTAGCCCTTTATATTTCTTATGGAAAGATGCGAACATCTTCGAAAGTTAATGACAAATGTTAGATGTTGATCGGTTTTACTTATTTCTCTTTTAAATCTTTTCTCTGTTTTCATTTAATTATGATTACGCTTGGATTGTACCGTCTTTATCTCATTTAAATCGGTGCAGTATTGACGATATAAATGAAAAATATGGATTTCAGACAGATATGCAGATCAAGGATGACCATTGGGATGGATATTTAAAATACTAAACTTCGGTAATTGTTAAATCCTTGACCCAAAATCCTAGAAATATGATTATTCGCAACAACAAAATTTAAAATCCCGAAAGGCCCAGAAGGAAATTTAGAAAAGTCGTCTTTTGGACAAAAATCTAAGTTTTTGGCCTTAAAATTATATTTTTGGCATTAAAATCATTTGTTAAATAAAAAACTTTTTCGATCTCCAAAAATTGCGGGATTTAGGGAAAGTATTTTTAAATATGTTTATTTACTACCATATTCATAAAAACTAAAATTAGTTTGAAATGTGTTTTAAGACGAATTTTCCATACAAATTTGTCCCAACATACACTTTAAATCTTTTTTATTATTTTATGAATATGACAGAGTTTTGTAAACTGTGTTTAAAATTTTCCATCTGCAAAATAAAAATGTGCGGGCAATTGTTTTAGTACCACTACACTGCTGAAATTAAGTGCTTTTACGATTGTATCTCTATTTTCTCTATGAAATGACATTTTTTACGGATTCTATATTCTAGCCAAGTTTCCAAGGGAACCCTCTACAAAATTTTATTCAAATCTCTTTAGCGGTTTTTACGTAATGCGAACACAAACAGAGAGACAAAAATTCCAAAAATAGAAGTTCTAAGTGTCTCTATCTTTCGGTTTCAAAAATCAGCCTATAAACTTCACTGTCACGCCTTAAATTTTGATTTTATGTTTGAAATTATTTTAAATGGAACTGCTATAGCAGCGTTTCTTTTTATATATTTTAGGTGCCTATTTATTATGCCTATTATTAATATCACATCCCTATAGGAACTTTTTTTAGTTTTAAGTCTTTTATTATAAAAACGAATTGATAAATTTTTGAAGTCAGTAAAAATTGGAATTTTTTTTTAATTTTTCTAATATTATCAAGATTTATATAGAGCTTTTTCTAGCTGCTGGCAACATTCTACTTAACAAGTATTTGGATACTTTCAGTTCACTCGACAAATAGCTTCTTTTAAGCAATTATATCAAGAATTTAATAACAATAACAAACAAAATATGTTGCAGGAGGTTAACTTTTTCTCCACTCCTTGATAAATATTTAGTTTATTTTTGTTAAGCAACAGCTTAAAAGAGTTATAGGATTTTTAGAAGTAACGGCTGCAATAAGTGAAGGATTGGTGGGTGGCATAATAAAAAATGTTAAAGTTTGTCGAAGTGAGTAGTAACTCTCACTTTTTTCGTACTCAAAAATTAAATTTTTTGATGATAGATAAAAAAATTTGGAGAAAAAACAAATACATTCAGTGTGAAAATTGTCCTTGGCTGTAAATAAAATATAACAAAAATAAACGATTAAAAAAATTACAAAAACTAACTCGCGCAGTGGAGTAAAAAAATTTAATTAGATTTTATTTTGCTTTTTTAACAGCAAACTGAAATTAATTTTTTTTAACAATTATTTTAATTTTTAATTAGAAAAGGCTTTTTTTAATTTATACACGGCTAGACAAATTTTCTGACCAGTTTTTATTTCTTTGGCTCAAAAGATTTCGATAGTTAGTAGGCTCCTTGAAGACACGTATCTTCAGTTTTTGTCTAATAACTAACTTAGACTTAGTGATATCGCTTAATAATATTTACCAATAATAAAGCTAAGGACCCGTTGAACAATTAATATTGTATTAATATTAATTTTATAAAAATTAACCAAAAAAGTTTTACATGTACATGACCCACGCCTCTATTCTTGACGGAGCTCATTCACGACAACGTACTTTGGGCCAATTTTCGAGGAATGTTAGCCGTATTTCACGTTATGTCCCTGGCGGCTAACTGACAGGTTCATTTTTCGGAATTACCTTATCGCCATTTTATCTCTTTCGGTGAGTTGGGAACTAACAATATTTTGTCGCTTAGCATTTTTCAATAAAAGTCTTTCAGCCTTGCTCATATAGAAATAACCAGTTTTTACTGAAGTAAAATGTATATCTGCAACAGATCACAGAACGTCGTGAGATGCATGAATATTTCGTTCCTTTCCGTTAAACCATCTTCTTTGCAGTTGTCTCCATGATCATCTATTTTTTGTACGATTTTAAACATAAATTCCTGCAAATTCTTTTTATTTTCGTTAACATTCACATCATCTACTGAAAAGGACTGAGAAGAATAAAAATTCCTTGAGTCTACCTAAAGTACACACTGTGATCTTTTGGCTTGTGCACACTTTTCTTGAACAATTTTCTTTTAATCATTTAAGATCAGAAATACATTATTGCAAAAACATAAATCGCGGTACCAATTAACTTTTACAAAAATACAAAACTACAAAAATACAAAAACAAAAATTTAGTTTTTTTAATGCTTTCAAATTTTGATAACAATAAATCCACCATCATAATCAACTAATAGATGACTAAATAAATCACACTCAAGGGACAACAGAAACAACCATAAACACTTTTGAATTTTATTAACTTCTTTTACGTTTTGGCTTTTCAACCTTTTCTAGTTATTTTAACTAATAGAAAAAATACACGAAATTTCCTGTCAAAACATTAAAACAACTCCATGACTTATTTGTTGCGAAGTAGATATTCATGCTGTTTTGGTTGTGTCTTTTGTAAAAAATGCTCAAAGTATTTTCTTTTTAAATTCCCATGATAAAATATAAAAAAACTTTTTCTTGGAAGTAAAATACAGCTTACAGATTTTTCGTTTTTTACCTAAATATACAATTTTAATTGACATTAAAAGCTTTATAAGTCACAAATATATACTGAATCAAAAGTTCACCTAAACGGTAAAAAATGGGGTGTTGAAATGAAGAAGTAAATTTTAGAAAATTAATTGCTTTAAAAATATCAAGTGTCTGACCTTAAAGGCTTAAAATAAATCTAATGAGAAAAGTTGTGATTGTCAAAAAATCTAACGTCACATTACATTTTGTTTCTACACTATCAAACAGTAATATGCTATCCGAAAACCTTTAGGAAAAATGGTTTCTTTTTCTACTAAACTGTTTTAGCTTAATTTATTAAAAAAAAAATACTTTTTTTGATAAATTTTTTCTATAAAACAGCTCTTAAATTTATAGCACCGAAGATACACATATATGAGTGTCACGTAGAAGTCATGGAGTAAGCCATTTCAAGGCATGCTCAGGTATAGATTCTTAGTTGGGTTCTACTAAGAGTCTTTCTTCGGAGTGCTCACTGAAAGGTTGACTGGGTTATGAGCAGCAAAACAACCCTGATAAAATGAAAAATCGTATGGTTTAGAAAAATTTTTAAAAAAGAATTTGTATAATGGAATATCAAATTCCTTACCGTATTATTTGACAAATACATTATATTTGCTTTGACACTATCAAACTTTTTTATAACACTTAGGTATTTCACAAATCTTAATACTCAGTATTATAGTGTGCCTTCTACGGTTGAAAAACTAAAGCCATTATACGTTAAACTCACGTCGCTATAAAAACGCCCTTTATATGTATATTTTGGTTTCATTTTTTAATTTTCTTGACTTACAGTATCCGTCTATTGCGGTTTAAAAACAGAGCAGGTGTCAGTAATTTACAATAAAAAAAAACTTCTATAAATATCACGATAATTTCAGGGCACACGTTAATTTTTAGTATTTATTGTGATGGCGGATATTGTAATATACCCTCTGTGAAAATTTCGAGAGTCTATTAAGGTTATAGAAATAGAGGTCTGTGACAGATAAACAGATGCACAGAAAATATTTTGATGCTGCTTAAGCCCCTCTCGCACTATAATACTCAGTATTAAGATTTTCATTGGATTTTGTAAGAAGGAAATCAAATGAGAATTTTTGTGATTGTCAAGAAATCTTACGTAACATTAAAATTTGTTTTACACTATCACAGTTCAATTAACATGAAAATTACCAAGCTGGTGCGAAATTTAAGCAACGGCAACTGAAGTCTTTTATGTATGGTGCGGAAGTGCCGCCTGCTGACAATTTTGATATAAAAAAAAGTTATAAAAAATTGCAGCTATTTGAACTTTGTTGTAAACAAAATCCATATGTAAGCGACAAGTATAGGGGCAATTTTAGGCAGTTGCAAGATGAAGAAAAGATAGCGTAGACGATAGAGCGCTATCGTCTTCGATGCAGTTCGCATGCTTCTTTGCTTAACAGCTGCTTTTGTTATTTTCTTCATTTGCTGTTGAAAAAAATCAGTCCCGATAAAATGAAAAGTGTTAGCGTTTAGAAAAAATGTCTGAAAATGGTTCGGTATTATGGGATGTCAAGTTTCTTTCCGTATTGTTTCATACATTGATAACATCACACTTTCTGATACGATTTAAGTTTTTGACAAGTCTTGGCACTCAGTATTATAGTATGAAAGGGGCTTTAATAGAATACACTCTGACTAAGGAAAACACAAAAAGAGCTAAACAAGAAAAATTTTTTTTTGCCAAAGTTATAAGGTTTCAATGTTGCACTTTGTTAACAAGTTCTATGTTTTTTTAAATTTACATATGCTTTAAAGTATTATAAAGTAGGTTACATTTATTTACGTAAAAAAAAAAATGTGTACTAAATTATTTAGTCTAATAACATATAAATTTTATTTGTTAATAACAAATGTAGAATAAGAACAATAAAAAGCCGAAAATTTTTTTCAGCAAAATCACAACTTTTGACAGAAATTTAAGAATTTCTAAGTGTATTACGAATACATATGATAAAAAAAGGACTATTAAGTGTGACTAAAATAGCTCTTGGAGAAATAATTATTGACTCGAAAAAAATATTTAAAAGCAAAAATCACTACTGACTCTAAAAATAAATTATTGTGTGAAACAGAACGTTCTATAGTTGGTTTTCCATTATAAATTTTTTTGTAGTTGGTAATCTTTTAATAAAATCAAAGTACTCCCTATTACAATTTTTTAGTTTAAAGGCATTGTAAACAAAGGAATAGGTTTTTTAATGTGTTTTTTGTTAATTTAGGAGCCTAGTACAAGCAAAGCGCGAAGTCAATCAGTGACATCGGGTAAGGGGGTTCCTGATAGGTCCAAAATAAGAAAGGTAATGGAATGAATAAACCCACCTTGTTTTGCTAGGAGCCAAAGGTTTTAGTGTATAAAATAAAAAAAGTAAAATTTTTCATGAAAATCCATTTTTTTCGATTCCGTTTAGAAAAATGGCAAATCCTTGCAGTAAAATTTGGTAACCTTTTAGCGATATGTTTGCAAAATGTCAACTTTTTGCAATATTTTCTTTATTTTTGTTAACTTTCAATTTATTCTCCACAAAAAAAAATTATTCCACGACCCTAAAAATTCTTCCACTTAGCTTTTTATTATTACCTTTATATCAGCATATTATTTACTATAAATTACTCAAACTTTAACATAAATTATTTAAAATAATAATAAGAAAATTTATTATTTAGAATCTTTATTATATTAATCGTGCTTGATTCCTTCAAGTATAAATATTTCATGATATTCTCATGAAATATTTATTATAATGTATTATTGTGGGGAAAGCATATCCATATGGCCATTTCGCTACTGCTCGTATAGCTCATCAGTGGATTTTACCCAAATTTTGTAAAGAAAACCTCAAAGTCTTATACCAAAAGCCAAATTAATTAAATGAGAACTCCATTGAATCAATAAGGCAAAAAGGTCACAAATAACTCAAAAATTTTTATTACAAAAACACAGTAACCATTGAGTAACTATTTTAATATTTTCTTTCATATTTCTACATAAATAATAATAAAGATTTCAAACAATAAATTTTCTTGTTAAGTATTTGTATGTGCACGTTTCGTATTTATAAAAATTGTTAACAATTTTTGTTTTTTCATTAAATCTTTCAAATACATATGAATGGTTTCCGATGGCAACCCTTATGTAGAAATATGAAAAAAAAATTAAAATAGTTACTCAATGGTTACTGTGTTTATGTAATAAAAATTTTTGAGTTATTTGTGACCTTTTTGCCTTATTGATTCAATGGAGTTCTCATTTAATTAATTTGGCTTTTGGTATAAGACTTTGAGGTTTTCTTTACAAAATTTGGGTAAAATCCACTGATGAGCTATACGAGCAGTAGCGAAATGGCCATATGGATATGCTTTCCCCACAGTAATACATTATAATAAATATTTCATGAGAGTATCATGAAATATTTATATTTGAAGGAATCAAGCACAATTAAAGTAAATTAATAAAAAAATAATAAATATTTCATAAAAAAGGGAATAATATATAGTTACATTAGCTGTTTGGACTAGGCCCAACTAACTTCTGCGGCTTCTTCGATGGTAGCAGTTTTCAAATCTTAAGTTTACCTTGGTACGTTAAAAAAAAAAAGAATTTAAGAAATCACTACAAAAACAGAAAGAAAAAACTTTAGAAAACCATCTAAATACTAACGAATATATTTCGAAAATTTTAATCGACGGGTTCAGAGTGCAAAGAAACAAAGTATCTCACAAAAAAAAAGTATTTCTTCATTTGCACACGAATTTAGCCTTCATTAAAAGTGCACATTGAATTCAGACTTAAAGAACCCTTAAGTCAATAAATATTGATGCTTTAGATATATATTCAAGCATACATAAACATGAACACATACATACACTCATACATTATTGAAGATATTATGTGAAATGGAGCAATTTGTTAATGTGAATGGCGTTCGCTTTATACATTAAAAAACTAACCGTAAACATTATTTATGAGTGTAAGCCTTTGCAATCAATAATTTAATTTTATATTCCTTATATAGTTCACAAAATATTTCAAAAATAATGTCAAATTTAATAACGACTTGAAGACACATATCCATACATACTTGCCAGGGATGTCGGTTTTAGGGATTTCTCGCAAAATCCACATAAATAACAGAATTAGGGCAACAAAAATGGACATTCTTATTTTGTTAAATGAAACGACTATTACACTTATATCAGTAGATAATCAATCTATAAATTTTTTTTAATGCATCACATTAGTCTGTGCGTGCGAGCAAAGTATTATTTTCCGTTACAAGCACTTATTCCTGCCAGCGCACATATATATAGCTTTAATTGCTGCTACACTTAACAGTTTTTTGTACATTTACAGTTGAAAATTATTCAAAAATATATTTAAGCATCAGATCCCCAATTTAAATTGGAGTTATTTTTAAAATAATAAGTATATGTAGCGTAGATATATTTTATTTTTTTTATTATGAAATATTGAAATGAATACTTTAGCTGCAGCTGTAAAAAAGTTTCAAATATTTTCAATTTTTTGCATAGCATGTTTTAAAAATTTTAGTATCTTCTGAAATATCAATTCAAAAGCTTTTAAATGATAGCCAATTGACCATATTGACAATCGAACTTTTTTATTGAAAATTTCAGAGGATCATAACTCGGTAAATATGGGCGAGTGCTAATTTTTTCACTTGGTGTGTTTTTCTTAATTTTTAATTTTCTACCGCTCCATATTTTTTTTTTCTTTTATTGGAGTTACTTCATTCTACCAAATGATACGGAAACACTAGACAGGCGTGGTATTAAGCCCACTGCCTCAAGGGGCATGGACCGATCTTGCTGATATTCAAGAGCACCTCTTTCGACACTACGCTTGAACGATTGGCGTATTTGAACTTTTTCTAACTCCGCTAGTACCGTGGCAAGGTTGATTTCAACACTAACGCGGACGGACAGAAGAAAATATTTGTGTGCAACACTGATGTATACTTAAGCTGTTAGGAAAAAGTTTTAAAAGGGGAAGCTAGATGTTTAATCGAATGCAGTCTTTTCATGAAATACTTTTGTGCACGAACATTTATTAGAAAGGGGTATTCGGTGACTGCATTGGGTGTAATCAGATCTGTGTTTTAAAGAAGATGAAAATAAAGCGAAATAAGTTTAAGTTTTAGCGAATTCCGCCACATTCTTAAAATTTTCGAATTTTTAAAAACTTATATCAGATTTGTAATAAGCGACACAGTTTTTTTTTTTAAATTATTGAATCTTGTCGCTCTAAATTTTCAATTTGTCATTTTGGCGATTTTTGTACTTATTTGGCTTAAAATTTTTTGAGAATTTTTGGCTATTTTGATTTATGTAAGACTTAATGAGCAAGAAAGTATTATAATCTGGAAAATTTTCAGTATAAACTTATACTGTTGTATTAAATCATAGTGAATGATTCATAAGCATATCTGTCAGGAAAAGGTGAAAGGAAAGTGAAATTTTTTGTACATTTTAAAAATAAAAAGTTAAATAATATAGCAGGTAGTCTAAATGTAAGAAGTTAGGCCACATTAGTTGCTTAGCGCTACCTATAAAAAAAAGAGAAAAATCTGAGTAAATATAAAAAAGCTATCGTGGATGATTATAAAGAACATTTTTTACATTCTGTATCTTTCTATCGCATTTCTATACCCCTCACCACAAAAAGTTGAAAAAGGGTGTATATAATTTCTACAATATCAATTTTCGACCATTAAGTATATATATTCAGAAACCTTATGCATAACGAAGTCGATTGAGCGATGTCCGTCTGTACGTCAATCGATCAGACATAGTGTCGAAAGAGGTGCTATTGGAAATCAGCATTATCGGTCCATGTCCTTCGAGGCAGCAAGCAAATCACCACACCTACATCTTATTTTTTCACATCATTTGGAACAATAAAGTAACTCCAATAAAAAACATAAATGTATGGGGCGGTAGAGAGTTAAAAATAAGAAAAAATATCACCTGAAAAAATTGGCGCTTACCCATATTATCAAAGTTAGGGGCCTCTGAGATTTTTAAATTTTTAAAATATCAATATCATTTAGAAGCTTTTTAAGAGATCTTCAAGAAAACACTAAAATTTTTTAAAAAATGTTTAACCCATTAAGAGCCAATGGTATTTTGATGTAAAATTTTGTATTTATAGTAGTTATTTTTTTTTTTCTTTTTTTAGTTCTGTGTTATCGCAATATTTACTTCTTTGATTGAAAGTACTTCTCTAAACTAGATTTACATTGATGGTGAAGAGTAAATTAGATTCGGCATAGCCGAATATAGCACTCTTAGTTGTTCATTTTATATTTTAGTTCAGTCAATAAATCTGTATTTTTTCTCATCGAAAGCTTTTTGTATTGCTCGGTTATAATTATTATTTTTAAAGGAGTTTTATTCCGCAACTCCGCATATCGCCATGACCTTATTATAAACTATTCAATATATCAAGTCAAAATTTTATTTCAGTGATCAGGTATTGAATAAATCCAGATCGTAATGTTTAATACAGTTTAGTTTAGATTTTATTTGTTGCCAACTTGTATATTTTCATAAATCTTCTGGTTTTAAAATGCTCTATGTTTTATTATTTGAAACAACAATGTTAGTGACCATTGCAATATTTTATTTGCCACTTAAGTTATATAACATGAATGTGACTTTTATTTTCTAGAGACATCACAGTCATTTTTGCCTGAAACATTTTAAAGTTTTATTGGAAAGGAAGAGGGACCGGTCTTTAAAAAAATGTAGAATATTCTACCTTGTACATAAATATCTAATTATGTTAAAAATTTTATTAAGATCAGTACAGCCGTAAGTGCCGGTGTTTTCCCCTTTCCTCTCATCTAGGATTTAGCTATTGAAACAGACACGTATTGAACTGTATAGATGAATATTATTAAAATTGATTAACCGAAACTTCGTTAAAATCGATTCACACGCAAATTTTTGCTTCCCCTTTTTTTCTTGGTCCGCTTTTTAAAAATATAAAAAAATAACAAATATAAAAATAAATTAAAAAACAAGTTTCATTAAAATCGGCTTAGCCGTTTAACCAAGTTTGGTTCACTTACAAATAAACAAAATTACAAAGATATTTATAATATATATTAGTTTAGATTAACCAGACTTCAATTTATTCCAGTTTATATTACTTTAACTAAATGTTGCACCCTTTTTGTGTTCATTAATCATATATTGTTGCATTAAAAAATTTTCCAGATTTAACAAATATAAAAATTTTTATAAAAAAAACTATTTTAAAGAATTTGCTAAAAAAAAGTGTGACAACCCTGATACTTATTAGAAAAAAAATTTGTTTTGCAACCATATGTGTCTATAGAATTTCACCTTTGCTTTTCATATGTAATTTCACACATACATGTGTATATGAGTCGAAATAAGCATTTTTCATAAAGTTACATTGTTTAATATCACACGTAAGTATGTATGTTTGTTATGTCGATATGATATAAACTCTTGCCAATACTAAAGATGCTTTTGTCACATTAAAATAGAACACGCTCTTAACGAAAAGTGCACACATATAAAGTACTCATGCTACGAGAATAAATTAATAAGTATTTACAAAAATGAAGAAAGTATTTTTAGATTGAACCATTGTTTTTTTTTTTTTTTTAATTTAACAAATTATTCGTCTTTTAGCTGGTTACATTTAACAATTCTAAGTCTTTTAAAGCTCTTTGTATTGAATAATTATGCAATTTCCTAAAATAGCTTTTTCGACAGCACTTCAATGCGTAAATTATATGTCTTTCTCATGTTCACATATTAAAGGGCCAATGGGGATGTTTTTTTTTTAATTTTTGTATTTTGATTTTCTTAAGTCGAGAGATTTTTTGGGTTCTCGAAACCTTGAAATTTCGGAACCTAGAGGTTTTTCGTTATTCTGTGAACAATCTTTTTAACTTCTGGAAAAATAGACTCAATGAATACTTTGTTGTATGATGTTCATATGATCAGTTGATTTAATGTTCTAAATCAAAGTGAAAACTTGACAACAATTCTATGCTTAACATACAAAGTCGCAATCATTGCAGAGAATTTTTGTGATTGAGTTTTTAACATGCGGCATGATGGCTTATCACATAAAATTGAATGTAAACAACAAGTTAGATAGACGCAATGAATGCTGATGATGTGAGGAATCAGAAAATGCTCAATAAATTCGGTAAAAAAATATTCAAAATTTTTACCATAAAATTAATGTGTGATAAAATATTTGGTTTATTTCTGATGATCCTCTAATATACAAAAATACCATATTGCCATCCAGTTTCGTCAAAATTTGTTTATATTAAATTATTCTAAAAACTTTTCCTTAAAAATGTCACATATATGAACCTCTTTTAATTTTCAAATCTAATATTAAGCTTAAGTTCACCACAATTAACAAATCTTATGTCCACGGCCTTCAACAGGTAGTCCTTATTAAACATCTGGATACTTACAAATCAATTCGTTGCTCTCTAATTCATTATAAATTCTTATTGATTTCTTATTTTACTCTCATGATTAAATATACAATAAAACACTTCGAATGTTTATTTTTTCTGTCTCTTGCATTAGAAAATATCGTATATTTCAACTACAAAAAAAAAAAAAAACAAACAAGTATAAAATTTACGTTTGAATTCTTTTGAGATTACTAAACATCATTATTTAAGTCTTCATTAACTTCATAACGAATCTACCTGAAGACCTTTTTTAATTCTACTGTACACACAAAAAGTTAGCAAAAGGATAATAAAGGCTGTGTACGAAAACATAACAGCGTAAGGTAATGTATCACTTCTCTTTGTCATTACATTCTTGTAATGTCCCGAAGTCTTAAAACGCTTTCTACATCGAGTGACACTTTTCGACTTAAAATTAAGAAATTAACGTCAATTATAGTCATTTTTTGTGCTTTTGGGGGAGAAAAATTATAGAATCAAGATACACTTTCTTTCCCTAAATCAAAACAAAGAATTGTTATTTTTTTAGTAAATCATAAGATGTTCACACACCTGAAAATTGTTGAACTTCAAAGAACGATTACAAAAAATTAAAAAAAAAATACTTGTTCCGAACACGCAGTTTGGATAGTTCCGTTG
The DNA here is from genome assembly GCA_937654795.1 of Cistogaster globosa. Lineage (NCBI taxonomy): Eukaryota > Metazoa > Arthropoda > Insecta > Diptera > Tachinidae > Cistogaster > Cistogaster globosa. The sequence continues at coordinate 126,360,315 of OW569403.1, forward strand.
AATTATTAATTAATTTTTCAAATAACAACATAATATTGTTTGAATTAATCGACAAAAAAAATTGAAAACCGGACGTCCCGATTAGACTACGTCCTAACCAGTCGTGGCGGTTATAAGACAAAAGTCAAATTTTAATTTTAATGCCAAAAGATAATCTTGCGAATAAAGTAAATTAAATGTCAATTTAAAAACGCATCTCTGTCATATTCCAGTTCTAAACGTCTGTAAAAAAACACTTTTTATATTCTCTAATACCGCTTTTTGTGACCTCGATGTTGATTAACATCTGAAACTCACAAGTTTAAAAAAATATTTCTTAGCACTTTTTCATATCGGCGATTATAATCGCCACTGAGATTGTTATCTCAATAACTGAATCTGCTTCTACGCGAATAACAAGCGCTTAACCATCAATGACGGAGGTTAATAAAGCAGCCACGAACATGGAACATTTCGAGAAAGAAGTGGATATATGACATGAATTAAAAAAACTTAATTCGTATGCAGACTCTATACTGTCTGTTACTTTAAAACAATTTTCCTTAAATTATGGAAAAAGCTGGATAAAAGTCTGCACTCACGGACAGTCTCTCTTATTAAAAATTCTACAGATATCCAGTTTATTTTTTTTAATCCTCTAGGTGCTTAACTGTTTGTTGATATTTTTTGTTAATGCATTTTGGGTTCATCTTTTAAGTGTTTCATTGTTTAAGATTCTATTAATGCAAGATGAGGAAATCGTTAGGAATTATATTGTAATTTTTGTGGCAAAACAGTGTAAAAACGTGACCTCATATGACACATGCAAAGAATTTGTATTCAGTTTTTTTGTTTTTTTATTTTCTTTTCCCTTTTTATCTTTATCGTTTTGTTTCTATCTTGCTTTTCACTTCTGCTACAACATCACAAAATAACATCATCATTGTGATTCTTTAATTGTTATACTTAATATTTGTAGAAATAAAATCTTTGATTTATAACTTTTACAAATGGTTTTCAAGATAAAAATTACAAATTGAATTTAAGTGCAATAAGAAAAAAATATTGAAATAAAAAAAAAATATTAAAATGGCACAAAATTTAGATCGTCTCAAGTACAAGAGTTGTCGACTATACTTTTTTGTGAAGCTAATTAAATCATGAACTGTGTAGTAATATTTTTAAGTCTCACATATTTAATTTCAATTGATTGATTCTGATTTTCTACATAATCTTTATAATATCCACCTTTGCGCCTTAACATAAACGTGTGATGAACCGATTAAAAGTTATTGATATTTGTTCTGTCATACCCGTCTATTTGTCAGGTACATTAGAAGAGCTTGCTTGGGAGATACGTTGGTCAAGGTGCCTGCTTATTTGGTAAACAGAAATAAAATATTGAGTTCAAATCCCAACGAGACTTAGAAGAATTAAATTTTTATTATATTAACTCGGTGTGTGAGTGATTTAACACACATTTGTAGTAAAAAAGTGTTCTTATTGAGAAGAAAAAATAAGGTGTTGGGTGTCGGCGGTAGAGTAGTTGAAATGAATCATTAAAACCTTTTATTGTTGTTAAACAAAAAAATTAGGATACAATTCTTGCCTGAGCGTTGGATGAGAAAGTGATAAGACAACAACATTGTGTGGCAGTTAAATCTGACTTAGTTAATGTGCCTGTTTGGTAAACGTTAGGTCCTGAGTTCAATTTCCAACGCAGCCTTAAAACAAAAGGAAAACAGTTGTTTGTTGGCGGCTGAGGTTGAGTTGCTTAAGACAAATAAAACTGTTATACTTTACGATTTTACTTGATGGAAAACAAGATTTCTGAAAGGTTCTCAAAGATGACAACAGAAATTGCTTACCTTGCAAATGAACAAATCGGTAACTCATTGGGAGTCTACCGCGAGTGTTGATATTATAAAACATATATATTAATAATAAGCACAATTATTTAAAAAAAATCACATTTTTTTAATTTAAACTTTAAGAAAATTTAAATTGACGCGTCATTTATAAGATAAAAATCCCATTCCCATTTATAAATTTATTTTTACCGGAGCGATGATGAAAAGTTTTAAATCAGACAATATGTTTCCGTAAAAACTTTTTCGCAAAAAACAATATATTACAAAAAACTGACTTTATTTAAATTTTAAGTTTGTTTTTTTTTTTTTTGCTTAACTTTTGTCCTTGAAAAAAATAGTTAAAATAGTTACTTTTAGAAAAAAAATCTAGGCAAAAATACAACTTTTAATTTGGAAGATAAAATTAAACTGTAATATTATGCGCGTGTTGTGTATTTGTTCAGCAATCACCAAGATTTAAAATTTTGAAATTATAGCCAAAAAAGTATTGGACAAAAGTTTTTAATATAAATACTTCTGAAATGTGCTTCATTAAAGCAACGCAGCACTCTCTCTCTAAGCACTATAGCGTTCACAATGTTAAATCCTTAGAAACAACAGATTTTTTTCCATTTTTTTGAACAAATCGCCCATGGTGCGTTGCTAGAACCTTGGTTCTATGTTACAAAAATTCTTCAAAAATACAACAAAGAAGTTGGGCCAAAAAAAAAGTTATCAAAAAAGCTGTTGAGCAAATAAAAAAGAGGTTATAAAAATTCTTTACTAAAAATTTTAGCAAAGCGTTCTACATTTTGCTTGTTTGTTTGAAATTTTAGTATTCAAACATGAGTTAGAAAAATAAAAAAATGTTTAATATTTATTTCTGAAATCACATACATACATACATATGTATTTGTCTTGGGGATTGTTTAAAAAGTTAAAGTATTCGGGTCAAAATAATACCATTTAAAATACAATTTAATTATAAATATCTGAAAGTTTGAACAAACTTTTCAGATAAAATGACAACTCGTGCTTACGACAAATCGTAAAACATAAAACATACATACATACGTGTTTAAATTGCTATTTATTGTTTTTTTCTAATCTGTATGCTTTTCAACAGATTCCCTGCCAGAATGAAAGTCAAAGTCATTGAAGAAGAACAACAACAAAACATTAAATAAGTTTTCCTCTCATTGAAATTCAACACACACAACATAATAAAAACAATAACAACAAACAAAAATACACAACAAACAAATTGGAATATTTATAAACACATTTGTATTTAAAACCATAATACATGTGTGTCTATGGATATGTGTATGTATATACTTCAACAAATCCATGTGTATTAATATTTGTAGTGTTTAATTGTAAATAAAAACAAAACTCGAAAAATACTTGTAGAATAGAAAGGAAAAGGTTTAAAAATTGGAAAAGGAAACTCATATTCACTAACCGTTGCAACACTGTCATAAAACTATTCAAGTCTGTGCATGTAAATGTGTCTGCATTTGTGTTGTGCTATTCTTAAGAGATAAACTGACACTCACACATGCATTCCAGAAGAAAAATTTTATAATTATAAACAATAATTTCAACAATGTAAAACTAACACTTACAATAAGGAGATTTTAATTATTGTACTGTGTGAACTCACTAGAAGTAGATTAAAATAAATTAAAATTTGATAACTTTTTTTTCTTCATTAAAAGTGCTTGCGACTTAAAACTGAATAATTTCATATTAATTGTCTGCGAATTTAAGTGAACAACAAAATTAGGAGATATTTGTGTAAAGTTCCAGATAAATTTACATTATTTTATGTTTTGTTCAAGCAAATACATTTAAAAAAATTGGGATCGTTTTAAAAGTTTTATAAAAATATAGAGAGTGCAGGGGTCTAGTTGCCGCTATTGGGATATTTAGTCATTTTTTTTTTAGATATTTTTCTTTAGGATTACGGCATTTGATATCGTTCAAAAACGAACAGAAATTGATGTGAAAGATTTCGGTAGCGATCATGGTCGTGAAAAAATTAAATTTTCGAGCCTGACTTATGGTACTTTTCACTAAACTTACTAGAACTTCCGTCGATGGGTTCCTGCATTCCTCATAGATATACTCTTGAGGAGTTAGAGTCTGAGGTCTGTTGCAGAAACACTACAAAAAGAAGCGATTAAATCTGGCGATCTTGCTAATTTGTGAAATCAACAAAACGATAGATTAGACAACCTAAAAATGCAGCCTTCAAAATTTCAATAGATATTCTCTTGAGAAGCTCGAGTATGAGGTCTGTTGGCAGATACTCGTAACTTCGAGAAACACTACAAAAAGAAGTCTAGAGCAATTAAATCTGGCGACCTTGCAACCCAGTAAAATCACGAAAACGATAGATTAGACAACCTGAAAATTCAGCCCTCATAATTTCGGTTGTGGGTCATGCAGTATGCGCCGTTGCTCCATCCTTTTGGAACCTTACATTTTCAGTTCCAATTCGTCTAATTGAGATAGAAGATATTCTTTAAACTTGGCGCTGTAGATCGCACAGCTGGTTAGTCGTTTGACCTGAAATGTTTTAAAAAACGAGCGCCGATGGCTCTCTCAGAATAAGCACCACAACTAACATTAGCAGTAGTCCTTTAACTCGCGGCCTTTTCCAAGAAATAAGGGCCGATGACATAAAGGTAAACGCCACATCACACAATAATTTTAGCGATTATTCCGCTTAATCACAAAGCTGCAGAGATGGAAGTAGGCCTCATTGCCCATGATGATTTTCTATGAAAGGTTGCCATCCGTGTGATCGAGATTCAAGATGGGCGGAGCATAGGTTAGATCTGCTTGGCGGTTCACGGCAAGCAGCTAGCGCACTGACTGCAATCCGTTAGTCATTCATCAAATTTTTTTTTTTAAATGCCCAATTGATTATTACGTTTTCTTGTCGATACTCCGCCATATGCAATATCGTCAGCTGGGATTCCTTTTATGTAGGAGGATATCGAAGCAAACCGCTTTCCAAAAGGGTTCCTTATCGACTTCCTTACTTCCTTAATAATTAGAGGTAACTGATTCCGCTAATTTACAGCAACCCTACCCTAATTGAGTCACGTTCAGACTTTACTAGCATATTTAGCAGGTTTCTGCTTGTAGTTCATAGTGTTATGCCAGACACAGTGTGCAAGTATCATCTTCTATGAATCATATCTTGACCAGATGATACTTGAAATTTCTATGACCCATCACTAACGCAGTTATCTAGCTTAAGGAACTTCTATTAAATTCAAATACCTTTGCGATCTTTTCGCCAAGGGGCTTTTTGTGTACCATTAGAGCCTGTCTACACGTAGTAGCCTCCCTCCTCCTTTTTAGGTTAAGTGAGTTCAGTCACTGCAGTAGCTTTGCTTTCATTCGGCCATCTCCAGCAATTCTCTTTTCCCTTTTCTTCAGTCGGATAGCTGTCAGCAGGGATTCAATTCCAGATTAATTCGGTACGTTCTTTGTGTGTATGCTATTCCTAGTAAATCGTTTATCAACATATTATTTTGGCAAACAAATTTTGGTAGTCTTAATCATATCTTTTGTCCAACAAAAATGTGGTTAATATAAAATAGTTAAGTCGTTGGAAAACTTAATAAATGAAATAAATACTATAAAATCTTTTAAATGAAAATAATATATATAATATATATATATATATAATATAAAATTTGGCAACACTTAACAAAATAACTTTGCCAACACATACAGAGCAGTCGCATTGCTAGAGGTTCTGCTTGTTGTATCGCAGCATAGAACGAGTCATGAGTTCAAATCCCATCAGCGCACTGAACATAGAGTAAAATTATTTTATCGATAATGTTGCTTAAAAGCGAACACATAAAAAATACTATTTTAAATATCCTGAAATCTCGCTAAGAAAAAGAAAAACAATTCTTGTGTAGCAGATAAGTGGATATGATACACGAGTGTATGGTAAAATAAGGAAATTGTAAAAAGTGAAACAATTAATTTGCATCAGCGCTATTTTGGTGAAGGCGAACAGCGGTTGAAAAAATTAAGGCATCTGAATATTGAGGCAAGAAGACCTTAACGAAGCATTAGTTAGTGAGCATAAGTGTGTGCCTTTCGTGGCTGAGCATTCTGAAGGGACTGTGGTTAAATAGAAAGGATATCGTCAGTTCGAGCTTAGACAGAGCCATAGCGTATTGTAGTGTGGATGCTTATGCAAAGTAAAGGTGAACATTAGTTTAACAAAACATCAAATTGTGCGAGTCTCTCTGAAATATTAAGATTAAAAAAGTCTTATAAAGTATAAGCAGTCTGTAAGTTATCGTTTCATGTGTGTTCACTTGATGAAAGAATTCTTCATCTTTGTTAACAAGAGATCACGAAAAACTAATGTACTTATAAAAGTATAAAACGGCTAGTAGACGGCCTAATCTTGAATGTCAGGACGGCTTATTGAGAGGAGAGAATATAAATATCTAATGAAAGTTTTGACTTTAGTTGTTTGACGTATTCGTATTAGAATATTTAGGAATTATTACAATAAATTAAATTTCGTTCAAAGCTCACATTAAAAGAATTAAACTTCACTATGGAAATTCATTCAAAAACAACCCGCTGCTTTCTTAAAAAAATCATTTTTTCAGACAAAGCTAAAATTCATTTGTCAGGATATGTCAACAAGCAAAATTGCAGCATTTCGGCTTCTGAAAATCCTAAAGCGGAAACTGCAAAGTTTTTGCATTCTCAACGTATCACTGTATGGTGTGCAATGTGGTCCGGATTCGTTATTGGGATATGATCTTTTTCGAAGATGAAGCTAGTAATGCGGTAACGTTCTCAAAGTGATTAATAACTTTGATAAAAGAATCGACGTCTGTCAGTGTGGTCGTGGTGGACATTTACCAGACATCATTTCTCATTCATAATTGCCGAACTTTCCTCTTCGCAATACAATAAAAATTTGAATCGTCTTCATCAAAATTTTTTTTATTTTGTTTTAAAACACAAATTTGTTGTTGAAAGTTCCAATATTAATACCTAGTAAGCAACCCCTTTATATCTAAAAAAAACAACAGTGCTATTATCGTTGTCCATAGTAAAAACGATAGTGAATAAAGTCACTTCTACCAAAGTTGTGTGTTTAGAATAATACGACAATTAGCTAAAACAAAGGGGAGCACGGTGTCTGTGTTGACAGAGGTGTATGCTTGCTGCAGAACAGAAGTTCGCAAAGTTCAAGAGCTCGTCGTTCCCACCATCAGTTATGCGCGCAAAGAAAAAATAATAATTGCAGAAGAAGGCAAATAAATGGGAAACAGCGTAGTAACCTTCCGGAGACTAAGTTCAATAGCCAGAGAAGATAATTTGGTGAAGGTAGGTCTATTTGATATTAAATTATTAGAACGGGATCAAGGAGCCCTTAGAGTAAAAGTAAAAGCTCTAGCTGTTAGAGTGGAAAGTAGTAGCATAACAACGTATGGCAGATGTGTTTAAAATGAGATAAAATGGGAGACTGGATTGGAGGTAAACGAGAAAAAGACGGTTATGAGTTGAATTTTCTGCCGGAGCAACAGCGTTAGTGGTTAGGCATCGAGCAATTACTGTCGCGTCGGAGTAACACAGTGGCAGTTGCATAGATGGCTGCGTTTAAGATAGAGCATGTTTACTCAGCAATAAACCAGATCGTTGTCCTACAGGGTAAGAAATAAAGTATTTATAATGTTCCGTGTTTGAATCAAGCTATAATTCTGTTCTAGTATTTCCAGTCAATGAAACCGTAGCTTATACAAAGAGAAAAATGTACTTTTTCGAAAACAGCCTTTCATTCAAAGAATGTCATTAATGTTCTTATTATTAAGACCTATTGTGAATAATTTTCCCTTAAAATATTTTCCCTTTTTCTTAAAACATGATCTACACTTGGAATGAAGTCTGAAATATTGGTCTCACCAAATTTTAAATTCAATCTCAAAAATAATTTTCTTGCATGAAGACCTCAAATAAGTTTCATTTCAATGTAATTAAATTAATGACAAGAGTGTTTTTATATTAGATTTCATCAAAATAATTTACTGAAATCAGCTGTCAATTTAAAGACACATAATTTCAAACCAAAGGCATTAAAAATTGTAATTAAAATAATAAATTAAATTTATTGTGATCAAAGATACAAAAATAATTTTGAAAATTTACTGCAATTTAACAGAAGAGAATTGGATTAGTTTATAATAGGACTGCCAGTTAATTATTAAATTTCATAAGATTTTATTATGAGTACATGTTCCTCTTGCTTGCGATAGATATTAGTCTCAACAAATCAGCTCTATTCTTTTGTCGGGTTTTTCTTTTATATTATTCCAAGGTTTGTCTTAGTTATAATGTTAAAGTAAAAAAAAATATATCATTGTCATGATCATGTGTTTCCCTTAAAATTCTTTACTGCTTTCTTTTATTTTGCCGGAAAACTGCATCCATCATATTTTTTTTTGATTTATTTTATTTAGAATACTAAAACTATTAATTATTTTTTTTTTTTTTTTTTTTTTTTTGTAATTTAAGTATAGGGTGGCATGCAGAGTTCCATAGATTTTATAACAAAAAAGAAAATATTTCATATTTTCCCAAAAATCTAATACAAAAAAAATTGTTTTAGTTTTAATTGAACTAAGTCAATGGCAATCCGATTAGATAAGCCTTTTCAGCCTCGGTAAGAAGTTGCTATTGTCTAGTGTCTCCTTTTTATAATAATGTTCTTAATTCGTTGCTAAAAATGTTATTTACATATTTATTTTATTTTAAAAATTTTTATTTCTATGAGGGAAGGAAAAATTCCATGAAAAGTTCATATTAAATATTAAAATACTATAGGAACATAATTTTCATTATTTATTTACAACACAAGTTATTATTTTTTATGAAAATAGTGTGCTTTAAACGCAAATCTTATGTTAAAAAATAATATGTTGTTCTTAGATTATGGTACCTCAACTATGGGTTTTCATGAAAGAAAAAAAAACATATTCCCCGAAAATATCAATATAACAAAAATTTTTTAAAAAATTCTACAGCTCATAAGAAAATTAAATTTAATTTAAAATTTAAAATTAAATTCAAATCTTAAAATTCGCAAAATTTTAAAAATCGCAATTCAAATGAATTGTTTTATTAAAAGTAATTTCCTCAAAAAATTAATTCAAAATCGGCCTAAGTTCACGTATATTCATTTGCTATAAATGTTAAATAGTTCGACTAATGACTTTAAATGGCAACATTTAAAAATCTTAATTTTAAAAAATCGCAATTTAAAAATTTCAAGGATTTTTCTACTTTAGTGTTGTGCTTATATTTAGTATTAAAAGCACCTGCAGATCTATAGGTAAAGAAATAACAAATTTAAATAAATAAAAATATCCCAAAACCAAAAAAAAATCAATTTTAAAAATTCCCTTTTTAGCATTTTCAAATTTGTTTCTAAAGATGAAGTCAGATTAGTTAAATATTTGACCAAGAAAGCGTAGCCACTTTTCTGACACGTGTCATTACGAAACATTTGAAAAAGAACAAAAATGTTTTTCCATAAATTTGTGGTTACGTCATTCTGGTCAAATATTTGACTAAACTGACTGTACCATAAATCAGATACATAATCAAATTTTCGTATAAGTTATGTTGAAAAAAAATATTATTTATTCTCGTTATTTATTTCCCCTAAAATAATAAGAAAATGGAAAAAAAATTATTATTATCTGTTGGAAAAAAAATTAAAACTATTTTGTTTTCTCTTAGAAGTCGTACTGGTATTTTCCTTAGGCTTTTAAAAATTATTCAAATGGAAAATTACAACTTTTTATTTAAGTGAACATTGAAGTAACTACGTATTAGAAAAATACACGACTTTATAAAAATACACACATATTCCTTATCTACTAAAGCAAAGCAAATAAATTTGTATTTAAATGATTTTTCTCTGACCTGTTTACAATAGGGAACAAAAATGTTTTGTAGCTTTGAGTTGTCTGTTATTAATTTTCTATATTTTATCCGGTTTTATTTTTGTATTCAACCTTTTGTGTTGAATTTCTGCAAATTGACAAAAACATTAATTATTTGGTCCAGACAGTCACACATTTTCATACATTTTTACTCACATACCTTTCCCATTAATTTATGCTCCCATTGATTTATTACAAACACTTAGCTAAATTTGCAAAACATCCTGAAATTATAAGAAAAAATAAGTAGACATGTTTTTGTTTGTTTACCTTCTCATTTCAGTTTTATTTGATGATTAGTTTTCGACTAATTGTATTACAAACTTTTTGCTTCTCAGCGTTTTTTTTCTTTAATCCTTTTTAGTTTGTAGGGTCCCGTATAAAAAGTGTAAAAATATTTGTTTGCCACAGCCTTTAATCTCAGAGCCCCAAAAAAGTAGACTTTTAAAATTTTTACAAATATGCGCTAATTTTACAGCCGCTACAAGATCAAATACTAAAATTTAAAGGTGTTCCGAAAGCGATGTGACATTTATAGAAATATAGGTAATTTTTAAACTACAAATTTGCACAGCGTCGATAAAACTATGTGCGCTAAAGAAACAAACGCAAGAAAAAAAACTTTAAAATATAGGCCGCCTGAATAGTGCCGTGGTGCTCACGTACGTGACTTTGCTTTTCAACCACCATAGACAGAAACTTAAAGTTTAAATATTTTTAAGAGCAAAAAATGGGTGATTCAAGTAGGGATATTTTTTCCAATAGCCTTTTTTGACAGATCACGTGCGAGTCGTTTCATGCTGTTATGTTATTTTTGTTTAGTTTTGTACAGTATTTCATAGTGGAGAGACTAACGCCTGAACAGCGTTTACAAATCGTTTAACTTTATTACGAAAATTCACGTTCTGTGAGGAATGTGTTTCGTGCACTTCGCTTAACTTATGGTCAACATAATCGGCCAACTGTGCGTACTGTTGGCAACACCATCAACCATTTTAAGACCTAGCATTCATTCATAATAATATTCGGCCGAAAAGACCAAGTCTAGCACGCTGTGAAGAAAATATAGCGGCCGTAGCTGAGAGTTTACACCAGGACTGTGGAGAGTCGAATCTGCGCCATTCGCAGCAACTTGGACTGACGTATGGAATGACGGGATCTTAAATTGAAAGCATACAAAATACAGTTTGTGCAACAACTGAAGCCGCTCGACCTTCCCAAGCGTCATCGCTTCCTTCTATGGGCTCCTGAAAAGTTCCAAGAAGATCCGACGTTTTCGAAGCAAATTTTGTTCAGCGATGGGGCCTATTCCTGGCTCAATAGATATGTAAACAAAAAAAAACAGAATTTAAGACGAAGAGCAACCTGAAGAGTTTAAAGAACTGACCCTTCATCAGTCCATATTTCTTTAAAAATGATGCCGGTGCAAACGTAACTGTCAATGGTAACCGTTATCGTAGCGTGATAACTGACTATTTGATGCCTAAAATTGAAGCTCGTGATCTTGGAGACATTTGGTTTCAGCAAGATGGCGCCACTTCTGACATATCGCAACAATCAATAGATTTATTTTGAGAACACTTCAGTGAGCACATAAATTCACGTTTTAGGCCGGCCGATCGTGTGACATCACGCCCTTAGACTTTTTCCTGTGGGAATATGTAAAGTCTAAAGTTTATGCGGACAACCCGCTACGATTTAAGCCTTGGAGGAATACATAACGCGTTTCATTCGCCAGTTACAAGTCGAAATGTTCAAACAAGTAATCGAAAAATGGACTCAGCGCATGGACCATCAGCGACGTAGCAAATGCCAACATTTGATGACATAATCTTCAAAAAATAAATGGCAAAGAATGTTCTTTCAAATGATAATAAACTTTCCCCATTAAATATGAATTTTCTGTTTTTTTTTTCAGAAAAGTAAGGAACCTCGAAATGGATCGCGTGTTACAAAATATTATAAATATATCTTTAAATTAAAGGGGGTTCTATTAGTGGCGTGATTTTTAACCGTAGCAGGTGAAGATTTAAAATTAACACACAAAGTATGTACAAATATGTCCGTTATAAAAATCAGTGTAAGCAATAAATTTAAAAATTAAAAGGTGTTAAAAATTTCTTTAAGAATTTTTTAAATTAAATATTAACAATTTGTTTTACGCAATTTTTAGGCCAATGTGCGCCATATACAAGATTTGTTGCACATTTAGATTTTGAAATAACTGATACCAAACTCTTTATACAAAACACTACAATAAAACAAGAGTAAATATGCAAATTTTGTGGGAGGTCCGCGGCAAAAACAAATACAATACACATCAATGGCAGCATCCATTATTCAGTATTTCATTTTAAAAGCATCTTTAATCGAACAACATTCACATAACATGTTCCCTATAATTTGTGTAAATGTTGATGTGTGAGTGTAAGTTTATTAAACATACAATCAAAATAAAGTGGGGCACAATTCATTCCCAGTAAAGAAAGAGGGGGAAGAATGTAACAAAAACACGGCATCAACAACTGACGAAGTGGTGCAAATTCGGGTGAATTTTACATAGGCATGTCATTGAAGGCAAGCCGTTGGTTTATACAGCATATGTTTTCATTTCTGATGAAGCCTTTCGCTTAAGTTCGCGGGTCTTAAAACCATATAGTGACAGAAAACCAGAGAAAACAAAATACTTAATTACAGATTACCAAGAGCTCGCCGTGTTGTGGAAAATATGTTCGGAATTCTTTTCAATAGGCTTAAAATTTTCCAAAAACAAATAAACCTATCTCCCTTGTTCCCTACACAACTTTCTGATATGTGAGGGGGATGATATCACGCCATACGTGGAAGAGATAGTCAAAGTAACTTCACTTCAAAAAACTCCAGGCAATAAAAGCGCAATAGAAGCTAGAGATATAAGGGAGAAATTCTCTTTATTTTACAGACATACGACCTTGGCAAAATAAAGCAATTCAAACTTTAAAGTTAAAAATATACCAATCTTTTTTATTAAAAACAGTCCTAGTGTTATAAGGTACAAATGTTTTGTATTATAATATTAACTTATTGAATAAAAAATTTAACATTAATAAAAATAATACAACTCATTTGGTTTAATAAATAAAAAAGAGAAAAAAAACAGTCCTACTGTTATAAGGTACACGTGGTCCTAATACTAAGTTAAATAATAAAATTAAAATGAATAAAAATGTACGTTTTTTCCTTGAAAAAAAGTTTGTACAAAAAATGTTAGTTTTTTGCTTTGTCATTTTTTACCCGTTCCTTCTTTGCACTGCATTACTAAAGAGATTATCAGGCATGTTCTGACACTCGCAACTTTTGTTTTACATGTTCTGAAACTCACTCGTTTTGCTTGCGATTTGCTTTTTTTAAACTTATGTTTAAAAAACAGAAACATATGTTTGACGGTGCAAAACATAAAAAAAACAATAAAAATAAAAAAAAATGCCAGCATCCTTCTTGCTTAGTTTTATTTCTGAAAAAAGCATTCAATTAGAAAAGGACGATTTAAAAAACAGACGCTTACAGACTATATCAGTCTAATGTGTAATTCAATGCAATGAAAATTTATTAATTTAAAAAAATGTACGGCAGATGTTAAGTCGTGGCTATTGAATTAATAGGGAAGACTGGCTTGGATGTAAAGCGAGGTGGAGAGATCTGTGTATGGTTTAGGTTACCAAACAAGGCATCGAGAGTAGTTCATGTCCCACCGGAGTAACACAGTATTATAGCGTGGAGGTCTGCGTTTGTAGTAACGCATGTTTAGTAAAAACGAGATTATATGATCCTAAATGCGGGTAAGGATCAGGTATGTAGCCAGATAGAGCCATAAGAAGTGTTAAGAAAATCTCGAATTTATAATGTGCCACAGTGGTATTTGCAATCAAAAAATCTGTACGTTTTCCAAATAGGAAAAACGTACCAAAATTATTTATCTATTAATATTTGGTTTCTTTTTATTGAAAAAAATTAAAAAAATTTTATACAATAACAAACACCCCTATTCTGCGTTTCGATTCGGATTGAAATTTTCTCCGTCTAGAAACTTCGATATTCTGCGTTTCAATTCCGCTCAGGTGTTTTCTTTATTTTTGTTTTTGATTTAAAAAGTTAAAAATTGAAAAAAAGTAGGATACCACCAGCGTTCAAAGGAAAATGTAGCAGCGTTCTGGGAGGAAGTTGCAGGAATCTTCAATTTATTTTTATTTAATTATGTATACATACAACTTTTTGTATTAAATTTGACATTTGTTTGTAAAAATGATAACGAAATTGTTTATGATGCTATAAATTTTGTAAACTTTATTGTATTCTTTTTCTTTCGATTCCGTTTCGGTTCGAGTAAAGAACAAACATAGATTGTAAAATAATAAAGTTCTTTATTAATAAAGATTTAATTACGTGATTATATTCAATATCTCTGTTAAAGAGAAAGAATAAAGTGAAGAAATTAAAAATCAAGAATTGACAGACAAAAGAGCAAATGTGAAAATAAAAAATAATAGAGGTTAAAATATCCCAATAATCGAACAAACAATTCAATGCTATATTATAAAATGTTCGCTATATTTATTAAATTTATTATTTAAAACTTAATACCACAAATCGTAACAAATTTGAGAACTTTTCTATTTGTTTAATTACAATTTCGTTGTCTGTATAATTTCATATCGGCTCTTTAAGCAAGCTGTTACCTAACAAACATTTAGTGAAGAATCGATACTTAAATTTTCAATTAAATTCTTAAAATAAATAAAAAGGAAAACCAGCCAAGGGCTATTTTTTAAATTTAAATTTTATTATTTTTTTAATAGTTGTTATTGAAAATATCAAGTGTCCAGTCCAGTGCCAATTACAAGGCATATCAGTACACAACCTGTGTTATTTTTAAAAGAACCGCTTTTTACCAAAAGGAATATCAATGTTGTCACGTTATTTGTGAAGCCCTAATACATCGGTTCCAGTTACCGCTGAACAGGAATAATTGATATAATAAAAGTGATACGCTTTTACCCTTTACGTACAGAACTCTAAAAAGTGAATTATAATTGAGATTATTTTCTTTAAAAAATATAATTTTCATTTTGAATGACTTATAAAACAACCCTCGCTTATTAGGAAATATGTTTGTACCTGCATTCAAGTATTTTTTATTGAGTTTATATTTTTAGCTTTTTTACGCTTAAATAAACAGATTTGACGAAAATAAATTTGAATTTGTATTCTCTTACAAAACAAAGAAAAAAAAAACAAACGAAGGGAGTAAAAAGAGATGTCTAAGGACAATTAAACCTCAAGGCAATGCACAGGTTGTTCACCTTCTTTTTCCACCGACTCTCTTAACGCTTTTTTATTTCACTTTCTTTTTAGACCAACCAGAGCATATTTTAATATTTTAGGATACTAATGCGCCCAGTTTAAATTCTGAACAAAATAAATACGTTCAGGAATGCTATGAAACCTTAACTGATGTATTATGATCTGAGAAATTCCATATAAAAATTATTAGCAAAAAATTGTGGTGTCTGATGTGGTGTGATGTATAAGAAGACACTATGAAGCATGAAATTGTTTTGGCAAAATGCATATTATTATGCCATCAGCCAGATAATAATTTGTCCTCTTATTTCTTTGTTTTTTATGGCTTTTTTATATCATTACACACACAGGGAGAAATGTTTGTGTAATATTCAAGCAAGTATGAAATTATAGTTTTTATTTTTTTTTTAATAACGATTTCTAAAAGCAGTAAAAAAAGAATTGAAAGTTTTTTTATATTGTTGTAATCAAGTTCGAACCTTTAAATTAAAAATTTTTTTATTTAATTTTTCTTCAACCCTAGTTTCAAGTCACATTTGTTCAGTCATCAGTCATCCAGCACCAACTATTTTCGCTGAAGCCAATAAACTTTAAGCAGAGTCTCGCCAAATGTTATATAATCTCCACCAAAGACTCTTTTTATTTTTTGTACACTTAGCACAGGTGTATAAAGGGTATAACTTAGTTTGTTATTCCGTTTGTAGTTTCCACAATATCCATTTCCAACCCTATAAAGTCGATTGAGTGATGTCCATCTATCCGTGTTTCCGTCAGTGTTCGGGTTGAACTCAACCTTACCAAGGCACTAGATGAAAATTTTGCTACTGAATATCAGCAAGGTCGATTCATGTCTTTCGAGTCAGCGTCAAAATACCACGCCTGCCTCTAATCTTTACATATCATTTAGAACAAATCTACTTAAGCGAAGTAACTCTTTTCAAAAAGAAAATTATTTGAGCGATAGATATAATCACCTATAAAATGTATAGAAGAGGGTTTATAAAAAAAAAATAACCAAAAAATGAATTTTAATTTTGTAAACTTTAAAATTTGATTATCTCGATAACTTTAGGTCCTAGACATTAAACAGCATAGTTAGAGAGATAATCAAGTTTATAAGTTTTCAAAATAAAAATTAATTTTTTGTGCTCAAAAATTAATTTAAAAAAAAGTTTGTGTATAAACCCACTTTTATACATTTTTTAGGTGATCACAGATTAGTGTTCTGCTTATATTTAGTATTAAAAGACCTCACAGATATACAGGTAAAAAGATAACTAATTTTTCTAAACAGAAAACATCACAAAAACAAGAAAAATATTGAAAAAATTCTCCTTTTAGCATTTTCTACTTGCTTTTAAAAATTGTTTTTAAATCAAAAACATAACTAAATTTTCGTAAAAAAAATATTATTCAAGCCTGTTATTCATTTCCCCCATAACAGCAACAAAAAAGTTATTATTATCTGTTGGCAAAAGTCATACTAGTATTTTCCTTAGGCTTTCAAAAATTATTCAAATGGAAAATTACAACTTTTTATTTAAGTGCATATTCAAGAATCTATAGATACGCATACGTATTAGAAAAAAAATGTAGGAAAGACTTTATCCCTCTTAAAATACACACAAATTCTTTATCTGCCAAAGCAAATATACATATTTGTATTTAAATGATTTTCCTTCGACCTGTTTACAACAAAGTACAACAATATTTTGTTGCTTTAAGTTGTCTATTATTAATTTTCTATTTTATATCCGGTTTTGTTTTTGTGTTCAACCTTTTGTGTTGAATTTCTGCAAATTGTCAAAAACATTAATTCTTTCGTCCAGACAGTCACACAAATTCATACATTTTTACTCACATACATTTCCCATTAATTAATGCTCTCATTAATTTATTACGTTCACTTATCTACATTTGCAAAATATTCTGAATTTACAAGAAAACGACTCACGTTTCATTATTATTTAAAACAAATAATCAGACATGTTTTTGTTTGTCTATCTTCTCATTCCAGCTTTATTTGATAAATAGTTTTCGACAAATTATATTACGAAATTTTTGGTTCACATCATGTTTTTTTAATCCATATTTTTTGATAGGATACCGTATAAAAAGTGTACAAATATTTTTCTGTCACAGCTTTTAACCTCAAAACCCCTAAAAAGTAGACTCTTGAAATTTTCGCAAATAATGCGCTACTTTTTACAGCCGCTACAAGAGCAAGTACTAAAATTAAAGCGTGTTCAGAAATCGATGTGACATTTATAGAAATATTGTAGATTTTGAAATGCGAATTTACAGAGCGTCGTTAAAACTATGAGCGCTAAAGAAACAAATACGTGATATTCAAGTACAATACCTTGCTTTTTAATCGCCATAGAAAGATACTTCAATTCTTCAGTGTTTTAAAGAACAAGTACAAAAATACAACACTAAATAAAGATATTCCATTAGCGCCGTGATTTTTACGTATGTGGCTTTAATTTCTTAACCGTAGTAAATAGACATTTAAAATTAACACACAAAGAATAAACAAATATATCTGCTATAAAACTAAGTGTTAACAAATAATTTTAATATAAAAAGGGGTTTCGATAGAGCTTTAGATTTTAGTGAATATGGACTTATCTTCTTATCCTAATAGGCAGACAACTGAAATTTTCACAGATGTTCTAGACCTGTGTCTGCTATAACAGAAAACATAAAAATGTACCAAAATTTTTGAAAGAAAATTTTATCGATTCGCTTTACACAATTTTTTAGGCCACTGTGTTGCGTTCGCAAGAAATATTGCATATTTAAATTATGAAATAACTGATACCACACTATTTGTAAAAAAGATTACAATGACAGCATCCAATAATTCATTTTAATCAACTACACATGATTTATGTAAATATGAATGAGAGTGTGCGCCTGTGTGTGTGTTTTCATTAAACATACAATCAAAATAAAGTGGGCCACAATTCAAACAATATAAATTCATTATTGGTTACATCCAATGTCTCCAACCGCCAACAATATGAAAGTTTGCATGTGTTTATTTTTAAAGTTGGTATAAACACACAGATATGACCATCAACAGATTTACGAGGAACAATTCTGTGGCCACAAGGAATAACAGCTAAAGTCAAGTTAAGAAAAAATTGAGTTATTGCTAATATTATACTTCTGACACCGACTTCAAAAGAGACAAACTAAAAGAGACACACCCCTTAATTTCTTAATTCAAATTTTATACTTGTTGTTATATTAGACACTGAAATGCAAATTCTTCCTAAATTTTAGCCGTCTGCTTAAAGCGTTCAAAAGTGTGGCCACATATTATAATTAAGTGAACTTTTTGGGCACCCTTTTACTTGTTATTTTAAAAATTTATACTTGTAAATATAAAAGCTGTAACAATTGACATTCTGCCTAATTTTCGAACGTTTGTCTAGAACGGTCAATGTATGTCACCCTGTAATATTTAGATTTATTTTTTTATTATTTCTTGCTATTGGGTGCTACAATAATACGCAGTTTCTTAAATTTTAAAGTTGTGCCCTTAAAATATACGTGAAAAACATGTATGTTGTATGGGGACACCCTTTAATTTTTAAAACTGTGAACTGTTTCTACAATAGGACCGAACTGAAAAAAAAATTTTAACTCCGTTCAAAAATTTATGAGTTCTGCGGGCCTAAACATGAAAACGCCACACTCAGACGAATTGATAACCTCCTTCTTTTTTTTAGGTCGGCTAGAAAAGGATTATAAATTCACGTATACTTTATTTAAATTCTCTAATTGGCTTCCATGTCACTAAATGCTTCTCGGATTTGAAAACTTTAATGTTAGTGTTGAAAATAAAAACTACGGACGGGTTAAAGGTTTTAGCCGGAGGTATGTACTGGCTGTTTACGCAAAAAGCTTACACGTGCAATTTCAATCAGATAAATTAAATTGTTTTAAAAAAAAAAACATAAATTTATTTTTACATATTAACACTTTGTATTTTCTCCAAATTTTTTTTTTAAGTTTCCGAACTCAGTTTTGTGTCATTTCATGTGCAATGGCCATTTTTCACTAATATTTAGTATAAAATAATTTTCTTCTTCTAAAAATTTACAGTTTAAATCAAATGCGACTACTTAAAAAAGCCTTAAAAATGGAAAGTGATTTTAGGCATAGCAGAAGATCATAATTTTTGGCATCTTAAACAAATTCCGTTTCCGATGGTAGTAAAACTTTTAAAGAAAGCTTTTAAAGAAAGACGACCTACCAAAAACCTGAAAGTGGTTCCAAGCATTTGATCAAGAGTGTATGTATATATCGATATAAACAAAAGAAGAAAACAAAAAAAAAACCAAAAACGGCTAAAAAACAAAGTTTGGCATTATTTAAAAAAATTTTTCCTTTTGTCTGATTCCTTTAACCAATTCCATATGTAAACTCAAAAAATGAATTTTCTTTCATATTTGTGTATTTAAACAAACAAATGGGTATACTTTTTCATATGAATTTAAGCGTTTTTACTTTAATTATTTACAAAGTTCTGTTAGTACCAAAGGTGGTTGAATGATGTTGTGTTCGTCTTTTTTTGGCATATGGTTTGCCACACCATCTTCTATTTCATTTGCAATAACTAGGAAGAGACAAATAAAAAAACTTTAAGCTTAAAAATAAGAAAGAAAACAGCCAACTGAAGGCTGGACTTACACACTAAGGACCTTGTGTTTGACATTCTTTAAATTTAATTTTAAAATTCATTCATTATTTGTTATTGAAAATTTAAGTCAGTCCCGTCACAGCTACAAGGCATATCAGTACACAACCTGTGTTATTTTAAAATGATCCGATCTCTACGGTGCTACAAATGAATCAAAATTTAGATTTTTAAATATATATTTTCATTTTGAATGACTGATAAAACAACCCTCGCATATTAGGAAATAATGTTTATGCCTGCATGCCAGTATGATATTGTTTTTTGAGTTTATATTTTTAGCTGTTTTACGCTTAAATAAATTGATTTGACGAAAATAGATTTGAAATTGTATCCCCTTTGAAAACAAAGAAAAAAAAAACAAACAAAAAATTATTAGACTCCACCACCTTATCCCAGTGCAAACAATATTAATGTCTATTAAAAGTTCAGGTTTTTATTCTCTTTTCTTTAATATTTCGAAGGGCGTAAAAAAAGATGTCTAAGATGATAAAACCTCAAGGCATATGCGCAGTTCACTTCCTTTTTTATTTCACTTTCTTGTTCGACCAACCAGAGCATATTTTGATATTTTAGGATATTGATGCCCCCGATTTAATTTCTGAATAAAATAAATACGTTCAGGTATTTCTTAAAACCTAAACTGATGTATTATGATCTTAAAAATTCCATAGAAATGGTGTGATGTATAAGAAGACACCATGGAGCATGAAATCAACCAGTTGGGGTATGAGTGTATATTATCATGCCATCAGCCAGATAATAGTTTGTCCTCTTATTTTTTGTTTGTTTAGGACTTTTTTATATCATTACACACGCAGGGAGAAATGTTTGAAATCAACTTTGCCATGGCACTAGATCAGTTAAGGAAAATTTAATATGCCGATCTATCAGACATAGTTTTGAAAGTTTTGCTATTGAAAATCAGCAAGATCGGTCTTTGTCCTCCGAAACAACAGGCAAAATACCACGTCTGCCTCTAATTTCATCCATATTAGTTAGAACAATTAAGTAACTCCAATCAATAAAAAATGTATATGGGGCAATAAATATTAAAAAAAAAAAATAGAAAAAACATTAAATAAAAAAATTGGCGCTCATCCATATTTCTGAGCTTTTGGCCTCTAATATTTTCATTAAAAAATCGGTTGTCAATATGGTCAATATGGGTATCATTTAAAAACTCTTGAAGAAATCTTTCAAGAAATACTAATTTTTTTCTTAAATTCTTAACCTATTAAGAGTCGATCTCAGTTTTGTATAACTTTATTTTCTTTTTAGTTTTTTAATACTCTGCCACCTTCAATATTTGTTTTTTTTTTTTTTTTTTTTTTTTGATTGGAGTTACTTCAGTGGTGAAGGATACATAAGATGAGGCATGGCCGAATATGGAACTCTTATTTGTTTTAATTTCGGTTTAGTTTGTATTCATTGACTTTTAATAGAATTTGTTCTGAATATTAACTTTTATAATTTAGATTTTTGCTAATATCTGGATAAATAAAATGTTCAATTTTGTTTTTTTATATCTGTATTTTGTAGGTTTTTAAGTTTTTTTTCTGCCTTCATACTTTGTTGGTTGAATATAGTTCTCATTAAATCAATTTGGCTTAAAATATGACACTTGAATTTTTTATACGAAATTTGGATAGAACCAGTGGGTTATGAGCAGAAGCGAAATGGCCGCAGTATTTATTATTTTTTTATTTTTGAAGGAGTCAAGCACAATTAACGTAAATTAATTTAACTTATTTATGCTAGTAAATTGCAGGTGCTCTCAAAACCGAATAAGATATTTAAAAAATTTTTAACTTATTTAATGAAAAAAAATTTGAGAGACATGTAAAAAATTATTATCTTGTCACAGTCTTACAGGTTTTATAAATTAAAACCTTTGAAGTTATACAATAATTAGTTGTAATTTTAGTCGTGTTTTTTTTCATTTTAAAGACACAAATATATTTTCGAAATAAACTATCTTATCAATTGAAAAAAAATGTGTTTCATTTTAATATGTTCGATATTTAAAATGAAACTTACTAAAAGTAATATCTAATTTAACAATTTAATTTATTTTATTATTCCAAAAAATTGGCATCATACTAACAGCTTTTTTAATAATGAAGCCTGAAACAAAGATGTTTCCTTAATTGAAATAATTTTCTAAAATAATTATTTTATTTCTTACGAAAACCATCTGGTCTATTGTACCATAATTGGGCACATCTTTTGTTCAATTTATGACAGATAAAACTTCCTGTATGACAAAGCTCCAATCATCCCTATAGTGTTTACGTGAAATTTTTATTTAAGCTAAGTGCTTCTTTACACTTTTTAATAAGGTCATAGATGCACTGTTATAGAGAAAAATTTTTTTGTTTGCCTGTCTCCTTTTGCAAACGTACTACTTCTAATCTGGCCACACTTTTAAATTAGAAACGAAAAAAAAAAATATACAATATTTGCAACAATACGCCACTTTTTTTTTTTCTTTCGGTAACATTTTTAACGGAACGACCGGCCCCTAGTTTATCTCTTTTGCTAAATATTTTCAAAAGTCTGTAACCAACTCTTTTAAAATCACGTGGGAAAGCTAGTTGAATTAGTAGGTCTTTATATAAAAAACGTATCAGCCGTAGATAGATTATGAAGGTTTCCATGATAATGTTGTTATTTATGCAAAATAACATTTTAAAATAAATGTACTTAATATATTAATAAATCAAGTTATGTCTTATTAACCGACTTTAAGAAAAAGCAGAAATCAATCCCGTTTTAAAAACAGTTCACAATCAATTTCAAAAAAATTTCGTATCATTATAACTCCCAATAATAAAAAGTAATAATAGTAAATCTAAAAATAAAGGGTGTCGCCAGAGTATAAAAATTCAATTCATAAATTGTTGAACAATAAAACTATCAACTATAAAATTGCAATTCTTTAAATCTTTTTTTTTTAACAAAATGCTTTTAAGAGTTTATTTTTTATGTATAATTATTTGCAAAAGACTGTAGCATTTGCCGATATTGTTTTATAAGAGATTGAAGCCATGCGACAAATATTAAATCATCCGAAAAAAACAAGTTGCAATAATCTGTAGTTGGGTTGTGCTAACTAAACGATACTGCTAACCAGGGTTACTTCTGGGAATTAAGCAAAAATGCCACAAAAGATTGTTTAAATAAATAAAGCTGGACAAAAAAGTCGGGTTATAAAATAAAATCAGTAAATGCAAGAAGGCCGCTTTGTCTTCTTGTCTTGATTAAGCCACTTATACTTAAAATCCCGTTCAATATTTTACCGCGAAATATAACGTTTCTTTTAAAAATATGTAGCGCTTTTGCTATTCTCCTACTCGACTGTGACCTTAATTTAATAGTTATATTTTTACCTAATTTTCAGCTTTGGCTTTTGTTGATGAATTATTAGGAGAGAGCTGCCAAATTAAGGGATTAATTGGTTAAATTTTTTTAACATTTGAGTCACTTATTGTAAAAGAGTTTTTACTTTCTTTCTAAAATTTTTTTTTTTTTTTTTTTTTTTTTTGTTAAAGACAATGTAGTTTTTATTTATATCAATATTGCAACAAAAAAAGTATAAAGCAGTTGCAAAGTAATAAAT
The DNA here is from genome assembly GCA_937654795.1 of Cistogaster globosa. NCBI lineage: Eukaryota > Metazoa > Arthropoda > Insecta > Diptera > Tachinidae > Cistogaster > Cistogaster globosa. Next base: position 126,383,826 of record OW569403.1, read on the forward strand.
AAATCTAGATTGCTTGTTATATTATGACAATCGATGTTGTATTGTAAAAAAGTTAGAATACCCAAATTTGCAATGCGTCGGTAAAAAGCTTTGTTTAGGGGTAAGTTGCAACAAAGTCATAAAGTGACAAGATTATCTGAGTTTAAGAAATCTAACAAAAAGTAACAGACCGCCAAAAAAGCAACGCCAAAATTGCGACGAACGGAAGGGCTCCTTATCGCGACCAAAAGTTTCTGTGGCGTTTAATAAGCAAAATTTTGTCCAAGTTTTAAAATTTTACAAAAAAAATTCATACTATCAAAACGTGCTTCAGTAGACATATATAAATATATCCTGGTATCGCTATAACTTATACAATTTCACTTTGTAGTTGCTATTTATTATGGTGTAATAAGTTTAATATTAAGTATTTACAAACACCGTAACCCCCTTTTAACAGATTCTTCTATTTGTCACCTTGCTACAGTGGAGGTCATCACGTGATTGCTGTTTCAAACATTAAAAGGCATTAAAAAAAACACTTTTAACACATTATATCTAAACTGTTAAGAACGAAGAACAAATAAACGAAAAACAAGTACCACCACCGGGATACAATCCCTGTTGGACATTATAAAATCGTATGGCACCCAGTGGTGCTGTATTTTTACTTTAAACGAACAGAGATGTAAAAAAAGCAGCAGCCAACATCTTGACAGCCATCAACACTTTCTCAATGCTAAGATGATATAAATTTTTTTAACAGGACGAGTTAAGTCGAGAAACTAAATTTACAAAAAAGCTAATAATTTTGTTTTAAAAATAACAAAAAAAAAACTTTTTGAATCTTACATGCTTATGGTCTCTATGACTTCCACACACTTAAACCAATTTTAATACTTACCGAAAAAATCTGTTAACTCTATAAATTTAATTGTTAAAGAAACTGCCAGAAACTTGCCAGACATTTTCATATAAAAAAAGGTTGACGGTTTTACACGCCTACAAATTAAAATCTGACTTTAGAGTATTAAGAAAAACGTCAAAAGTTGTGCATCCAAAGCAGTAAAGTGATATAAAAACGAACATTTATTGGCGTGTTTAATTTCACAAATAAAAGAACCCATTATTAAAATTTTAAATACAAAATTATACATATAGAACACAACCTTGCTGCTGTAGTCATGGTAGTAAGCACGTTGACTACAAACCAGGTTGGCCAGGGTTCAACCCCATGCGGTAACAAAAAAATTATAATTAGACTTGTGACATATAGTTCAAATTAGTGACCACTCTTTTTAGTTCATAGTTTGAAAATGAACTAGTTCAAATTTAAAGTTCAAACGCTCTCTTTAGTTCAAAATCTTTCTTAGTTCAAATGTTCTGTTGACGTATTGTTCGTACTTTTTAACTTTTATTTCAAACGCTTTCTTTAGTTCAAAAGCTCTCTTAGTTCAAATGATCTTTTCAAAATATGATGGCAACAAAACCGAAGCCTTGACGTAACGAATGTTAAATTAAATACGTGGCAGCTCTGATTTCATGTCGGAAATAGTCAATAAGGAAACAAAGACATGGATTCTAGTTTATCTTGTCTGGTAGTTCAAAAACAAAGTATAATTCAAAAGTGGAGTACGTGTACTTAAAAGTAAGAAGTAGCTCACTGAGTTCAATCGATGGAATCGTTTAATTGAACTAGTTCGTTTACGAAATACACAAGTCTAATTATAATATATTTTTTTCTGTTTAATGATCTAAGTTTAACAATACAGCACGCAGCCTCCTTCGGCGGTACTTCCACATAGCACATTCACCGACGAAGTAAAATAACTAATAAAATGACTACAATTTCACCACCTGTTCTATTCTCTCCTCTATCTCTTTGCTTATGAGTGTGGCACGATAACATAAATTAAATAGATATTGTTGCTTCTCTTAAAAAAAAGAAAACAAAACAAAAAAGAAAAGAAAACACATTTTGTCCGTCTTCACTAAAATATTCTTCAGCAGAAAATTATTTCTATTCATAATTTTTAATTGACCCCACAATACTCACAAATGTTAATGAATAAAAGTGATTTAAATACAAAACTTGTTTCTTATTTTTATACTAAAGATCTTTCTCAAGCCATGAAATTTCTTAAATTTCTTAATGCTTCTAAAGCAACAAGAACTTCTTCCACATTTAAATATTTTTAAAAACCCAAATAAAATCAACAATAAAGTAAGGTCCTTTATAAAAAAATCATTTCCTACCACAATAAGATGACGTCATAAAATATATTTAATGCTATTAAATATTTACGTTACAAGAAAAAGTCAGTTTTAACAACAATGAAGATTTACGCTGAAATAATTTTGTACAAATGTTAAATGGAGATTTTTAATGCTTCATTTAAACATTCATTAATCCTTGCGCAACCTACACCTCCCCATGACAACTTAACTTGCTGCTGATGATATTGTTGTTGATATTGTAGTTTAATTGTATCAGAATCCCTTAAGATTTTTTATGAGTTTTTATTTTTTCTATAAATTTGTTAAAGTCATTATTATTATTTGGTTTAAAATTCCTGTATTTTCTCGTGTGCATTAGTGCTTTTGTAAAAACAAAATACGTAAAAATACTAAATTAAATTAATTAATTAATAAACTAATTAATGTTAAATATTAATTTTTCTAAGATTATATTTTAATTATAATTTTTTTTTAGAAATCATAAGAAAAAATAATTTATTGCAAAAATACGAATTAAAAAAATCTCAGTTGTGAATAAAAAGCTTGTAAGTTAACGTAACTACTATATGGTCCCCAAAAATTCTTTTAATTCTTTTTCTTGAGCCTGTCAAATGTCTTTTCGTCAAACTTTGCTAGTAGTAATATAATGCGGCCTTTAGACGCTTCGAATAAAAATGAGAGCTATGAAAAAAATTAGCCGCTTTAAATAGACAAAGATGACAAATTATAAATAATTTTTAATGTTATCGGTAAATATATATATTTGTCTTGTAAATTGACTTTTTCTAACTGATGCTGTTTTTTAAAAACAGTTTTTAATAACAAAGTAAATGTTGCGTAGTATAGTTGCGTCTAACAACAAAATTCGCAACTTAAACCTCGTCCAAATCAGGAATTTTTGTTTTGCAATTTTCCTAAATTCTCATTTAAAATTTCATTCAAATATATATATAGCAAGTACCAGAAATAGGTTACCCGTTTCTCAAGAACAAACTCAACAGTTGCACAACAAAAGTTGCAAAGTGTGCACGGGGAGTTAGTTGCCGATTAATTTTGGGTTATAAATCTCTTCTGTTTATGTTTATGTTTATTTATTATATAAATTTTATAAAAATATTTGAATAATTAAAAATATTGAAATAAAACAGAAGAAAGTTTAACGTTAAAAAATAAAAGAATTTATTTTAAAATTTGCATCTTCTTTGCGTTTTTTGTTAAAACTTTTTGACTTGGCCTCTCGTTTTAAATTGCAGCTAAATAAAGTCAAGTTGTTATTTCTAGAAAAAAGGACATAAAACACAATCCCCAGTTTCAAAATAAAGACACATTTAATGAATGTTATATAACGTCATACTTTGTTGCAAGCTGTAACCAACAAGCCAACAAACCACATACACAGTGTATTACACACATATTACACACGTATTACACACATATTTACATAAAGTAATGTAAAAATGTTCATATAAAACTTTCTTTATGTCTGTCTATTCATTATTTCTTTTATTCGGAATATTTTCATCTGTTAAATAAATATTTATTTTTACTTCTTTTCGTATGAATTTACAAAAACAACTATGAAAAAAGTAATTTTGCATCCTTAACTGTCGTGAGTTTGTTTACGTTTATTTTTTATACAAAATGCTAAAAAACATGTTTCAAAAAATTACATTAATGCTCACATGGCAGGAAAAAATATTTAATTTAAATTATGTAATTAATTTATTTTTCTCTTTAGGTAAATTTTGGCTTTTCAGTGGAAATTTGCTTATATATTTTTTTTTTTTAAATCTAAATTTTCTGATTGCACGTATGCCCGGTTTTTCTTCAATGCTTCGACTTTTCTACAGTCTGTAACCCTCTCTGCTGTATCCCTTTAGAGATGCAGACACGTGGTACACCAGGTGACTTTTTTAAGATAATTAAGTCCATATTTCAACTCCTTCCGAGACATCCCTAAACTACTCAATGAATTAAATAACTCCACTTCCAGCTTAAACCAAATCTTTTAACTTTGCTACGACCAAAGCCAGCCAAGTAAATATTTGCTAGTTGCAACATAAAGAAGGGAACAACACATAATTAAAGAAAAGAAAATTAAAATTTATCTAAACTTGTACATTTTGGATCTTTTAAAATTCTATTTGTTTTTAAATAAAAATTTTATTAATATTTAATTTGATTTAATTATTTTTTGTTTAATTAGAAAAAATTTTCTTGTTATTAATTAAATATATAATTGGTACAATGAATTATTTGACTAGATAATTCTGTACTTATTTTTCAGTTGAACATATAATTGAGAAAATTAAAAATTTAATTAAATCCCAATTTGAAAACAAATAAATCTTTAATACATAAAAATTTGTTTATTTGTACATTTTTTCAAAATATTTTTATTAACAAACAGATTCTGACAATATACTAAAATGTATGATAATTCTTTTTGTAAATGTGTTTCTTTGTTTCTTGGTGCTTCAATCAAACGGCTGAACGGATTTTAGTGAAATTTTCAAACACGAGTGGATATTTATTTCTATGAAGTAATAGGGTATTTATAGCTAACCATAAGGGAATCGATTTTAACGAAGTCTCAGCTAATCGATTTTAATGAAATTCAAAACATAGACAGGTTCTCATCTATAAGATTTAATAATTATTTGTTTTCAAAAATTAAATGTTTAAAAAAGGGGAAAAATGGGCATTTATGGTTGTACCGATGTTAAATAAATTCGAAACATAGTTAGATATTTCTGTGGAAGGTAGAATAATTTCTTCAATTTTATGCAACATTTTTTCCTACTTTCATTTAGTACCTGATACCTGAAGTAAAATCTTGCCTTGAAATATTATTTAGGTGGGTAGCAGTAAATTAAACGACTAGTATTTTTGCAAATGCAAGTCAAATCTTAATCAAATTTCTTATTAGCGTAACTTTGGCCTAATATAAGATTTTTTATATGTTATCTCTGAAATTACACTTTCGATTACAAAATATTGTATTGAAATTGGAATGGAACCTAAAAAGGACCTTAAATTAGACCCCGGGTTAATTAACATTATGGACTTCAGGCATTTAGTTTTGTACACCACTCAAATTAGTAATTTCTTGTTCTTTAGCTTTATATAATTTGCAGGAATATATTCCGCTATTCTAATTCCTTTTTCAAATTAAAACATAACAGGGGCAAACTGAAAAATTTTGTTTTTTTAACTTTAATAGCTGATCTTTGTAGATTTTTATGTGGTTTGTATTTCTGTGCCTACTTAAAATAGTGATGTGATGTACTAATAAATAACAGGTTTCACTTGTCAACTGGAATTGGTCTCTACTTTCTTTCACTTTTTAATTTGAAACTCCTTGTTTTGGTTTTTGTACGATGAGCCGCTTATTGATGTTGAGAAAAAAAAATCAACCTCATTTGGCCAGCAAATCTGTTTCAGCAGTACTACCAACTCATCCACACCAATAGACCTAAATATAAATAACTGAAATTTATTTTAAAATTTATTTTATTTTAAAACTGTTCAATTCTTTACAAATCTCTTAATTTAGTAAACTATGAAATGTGAAGAAATTGTGTGTGATACAGCCTTTTTAATGCCTGTGTAAGTATATATATATAAATATAATTTTTTCCAAAATGTAATGCAGCATTTTCTGGACCGCCACATCCTTCATAAGCATTCTTCACATCTATCTACATAGGTTGTGTATATTGTAAACATCATTCACTCAACCAGTGCTGCATGTTATTCTACTGGCGTCTAATTTTTCTTCTTTTCTTTGCAAAACGTCCGCCTACATTTGTAAGTAATTTATCTTTCTAAAAATTTTTAGAAATTAAATAAATAAATGAACCTAAAGCCAACAAATAAATTTTAATTCATTTATAATATCCACCCTTCAAATCCTGATAAGGAAAAAATTAACAATTAGAATTTCTTTAAACTTTTTATATTTAATTTGTCTGTCTATAGCGGTTCAAATGTATGGCCTACTATATTCTACCTGCAGACTTTATGCTCGTTATAGCAGACTTAGCACTACAGCTCCTTGTAAATTTCGACCGTCTGTATATAACGGTTCAACAGTTTGGCAACGTACGTGGATTTAAAGAACATCGTTACCAATGACCGTGATTTTCCAATTGCCATTCTTTTTAATAGTTACAGTGATCACCGTTTAGTTCTTTTTTTATTTAAGCATACATTTTTATTAAGGCGTACATGTTTATATAGAAAGTACAAATATTAAATAATAAATTATGCAAACAATAACCATAATTTTAAAGGCAACTTGGTTTCTACATTTAAAGCAGATGTAACTAATTTTTGAGAGTAATATTATATTCGGTAACACTGAATATAGGTTCCAATAAAAAATACAAAACATTATTTCTTTGTTACATAGGTGAAGTTTGAAAAAAAGAATAGCTGTTGTTAATAAAAAGAAGCAAGAAAAAGCTACACAGCAATGAAGCCGCTTTGATATATAAAAGAATTAAAGGGTCAAAAGAACTAATATTTCTCCCCACATTGAAATCAAATTTGAGTTTGTATGTAGAAAACCTTCTTTCGCGGAACTGTTACTTGATAAACTCAGTCACTGTAGTGACCAGTGATTTGTTAATCACAATGATTTAATTACAGGTATTGAAATATCGCTCATCTCTATAACAAACACTAAATTTCATCAACTATTGGGACACCCTTTAATAATCAAATCCAAATTTTGTACTTGTTATAACGGAGTTAGCTTGAACGCCTGTCTACAACTGTTTGAAAGTATAGCACCCTTTAATTTATAATTTTAATATTCATACTTTTTACTATAAAGGTTATAGCAATCGAAATTCTAGCCAAATTACAAGCGTTTGTATATAACGGTTCAAAAGCTAAGCCTATACAGGTCAATTTACGTCGCCTATGGGGACATCTTTAATTTTAGATTTATTTTTGTATAACATTTTACCATTGAAAGCTATAGCGGTACGCGATTTTTTATACTCTTCACCCTGAAATTTCTAATATCCGTTTCAGACCCCACAAAGTGTACATATATTTTTTGAGACCACCGCGAAGTGGATTAAGCGATGTCTGTTCTTCCGTCCGTGTTAGGAAGGAACAAGATGAGCTAGAGAAAATTTAAATACAACAATCGATTAGACATAGTTACGAAAATCTTTCTACAGAAAATCAGCAAGATTGGTCCATGTCTTTTGAGTTAGTGGGCAAAACACCACGCCTGCCCTGCCTCTTATTTTCCCATATCATTTGGAACAATAAAGTTACTTCAATTAGGAAAGCAATAAAATGGGGTGATAGAGAATTAAAAAAATAAGAAAAAAAACATTTAGTGAAAAACTTGGCGCTCGCCCATTAAAAGCAGTTGACATTATTGTGTAAAATAACGTATAATAATTATTTTTTATTTTCCAATTCTCTGGATCCGCAATATATGTCTGTGGGACGATAGAAAATTAAAAAACAAGAAAAAAAATTGGCGCTCGCCCGTATTTTCTGCACTCTTCATAGAAAGGTACGATTGTACACCATATTTTTAAGAAATTAATATGGGTATCATTTAAAAGCTTTTAAAGAGATTTTTTAGAAAATGCTAAAATTGTTAAAAAAGTTTAACCATTAAGGAGCTGTTGCCGTTTTTATGTAAAATTTTATATATTTCTATTTTTCGTTATTTTTTAATTCTATGTTATCCCAATTATTGCTTTTTGATTTGAGGTACTTCACTAAACTAGATTTACATAGACGGTGAAATAAATATTGCAGATCCCATTCGTGTATCATATTTGAGTTAATGCATATTCCGACAGTGTCCTTTGATTTTTATCTTTCATCTTACGACATATGTTTTGCCATTTTTTTGAATTGACCTTAGTGGACATTTAGAACTTTGCGAATAACTTTTTGGTTTCTAAATCACAGTAGTTTCTGTAAAGTTAATTAGGTTTGTCCAATTCATAACTTATTGTATTGGAAGTCGTACAATATGTTGGTCTTAAGATAACTATACCATGTTGAAATTTGCTAAAGCATCTATACAAAAGAAGAAAATGTTAAAGAAATTAAGCCGTTCAACTAAACAAGATTCATTTTTATATTTCCTTCACTTCAATTAAAATGAAATTTATTTTATTATTACAAGTGAATAAACTTGTGCTGTATAATTACATCCAGTTTTAATCAAAAGTATCAAAATAAAAAATATGTTAATTTAAAAGAGAAAGACCGACAACAGAACAAGAGTTTATAAGTATCTACATGTACCTACAATGATTATAACGTACACAGTTGTGGACAAAATAAGCATATTTCCTTTTATTTTATTTCTTATTTTAGTTCGATATGAAAACGTTAAAGTGAACTACTAAATCGATTTTGGTGTAATTTTTCGGCATTTATGCAATGATCTTTTTTCGTGATTAAAAACATTTCTTTTTTAATTGTAGACAAAGAACCCACCTACTACTAGTGCTATATGTGAGTTTTTGCAAAATACTCGTGGTGCTGGTCGTCGTACGGTGCATTCCGAGAAAGTTATAGCTGCTGTAGAGCAAAGTTTGCAACCCATGCCAAGAAAATCGGCTTAACATTGATCGCATCAAATCAGTAATGCATGCAACAACACGATTAGAAAAGATCTAAATTATTGGTAAATAGTCACTCACTTCGTAACGTCTTCTCAATTAAGACCTTACAGTATCGGAGCACACATTTTGGCCGGAAATCAAGTTTCTGGCGATGGAGCACTTTCATTTGGACGGCTGTGTAAAGTAGAACGTAAGGGAATTAAAAAACCCTGATTCCATTGTGGATAAATCAATGTATCAATAGACATCGATTGTTTGGTGTGGATTTTGGAGAGGTAGCATTATTGGATCACTTTTTTACGAAAATGCTCCGTTGGGAACTACATGGAATCAAAAACGCAAAAAGACAATAAAAAACTAGAAAAAAAAAAATTATACAAAAACACAGTTATAGTAACTGTTTAACTAAAACTATTGTATTATTTATTTGTAATTGTTCATAATAAGGGTTCCCTTTGGAAACCATTCGTATGTATTTAGAAGATTCAATAAATTGAATTGTAAACGAAATTTCGGTAGAACCCACTAATGATAATTATGAGCAGTATCGAAATGGCCATATAAATATGCTCCCCACAATAATACGTTTCATTTGTACTTTTAAATAATAAGTATTTCATGACAGTAATATAAAATATTTATATTTGAAGGAATCAAGCACAATTATAGTAAATTTATCATATTATGCCCTTCACCACAAAAAGTGGAAAAAAGGGGTTAAACGCACTAATTATCATTCCGCTTGTAATTCCTACAATATCCATTTCCGACCCTATAAAGTATATATGTATATTCTGACTTCTTATGCGTAGCGAAGTTGATTGAAAGATATCCGTCTGTCCATCCGTGTTAGTGTTGAAATTAGCTTTGCCCAGGCACTAGATGAGGTAAAGAATATTTAAATACGTCAATCGATCAAACATAGTGTCGAAAGAGGTGCTAGTGGAAATCAGCAAGATCAGTCCATGTCCTTCGATTTAGCGGGCAAATCAGCACGCCTGCATCTAAAATCAAATCATTTGGAACACTAAAGTAACTCTAATAAAAAAAAAACACACACACAAATATATAAATGTATGTAACGATAGAGAACTAAAATATAAGAAAAAAAAATCAACTGAAAAAATTGGCGCTCGCTTAAATTTTCCGAGTAACGAGTTTCTGAAATTTTTAAAATTCTCTAAATATCAAAATGGTTATCATTTTAAAGCTTTTGAAGAGATCTTTAAGGAAATACTAAAATTTTGTAAAGATGCTCATAAAGAGCCGATGGCATTTTTACGTAATTTTTTTTGATTTTTTAATTTTGTGTCACCTCTATATTTGTGTTTTTCACTAAACTAGATTTAGATAAATGGTGAAGGGTATATAAAATTTGGCATAGCCGGATGTAGAACTCTTACTTGTTTTTATTTAAATTACTCTTTTGTTTTTTGTGAATCATTGATTTTTTACACAAGAGCCCCTCCGAGAGTCCACTGCCCGCACAAAAAAACTCTAACCACCACGAATTCTCTCACTTAATTATGAGTTTTATTGACATTCTTTTCTTGAAAACTGCTCTTTATGATTGCGTCTTCGCACCTTTGATTCCATTGATTTCTCTACTAATGCTCATTTATACATAAAAAGACATTAAAAACAATTGACAAGCCAATTGACCCCATAAGAATCCCTTCTAAAGTAAAATAATTTTTCTGATTGTAAAAAACTAGAACTTGTGAATCTTTTTGTGAACTTTGATACTTCGTTGCTAAGGCATTAGGAGGTGTAAGCGGATGTAAAGATTTTCGAAATCTAACCAGTCACTAACTACTGCTAATACGACAGATGGTAGCACACAGAGACTACGATCTTTATTCAGATTATTGGTGAGGCCCTTCAGGGAGAAACCTACTAGTCATCAAATCGCATAGACGACGGCCTTTCTAAGGGTATAGTGGAAGTTCTTAAGTTCAGCTCTCAAGCAGTGTTAAGGACACCTCGTTGTAGGGTTTTGCTACCTAAGCTCTTGATATGAGCTCTGGTCGCTGGTGGAGACTTGTATTTATGCACTAGTACGATCATCGTCAGGTCATGGCCTTGTGCGAACTATTGACGTTTATCTATATCACACTTGCCGCCCTTAAAAAACTGCTACGTATAGATTTCAATCTTTCTGTACGGAAATAAAAATAACTTAAAATAGTTCTTTATGTATTTTAACCCCAAAACTTAAATGTAAAAAATAGCAAAAAAATAATATTTTAATCAAAAGATGAAATGAATATTTAAAAATCATTTCGGGCCACTGCTGCTGTGAAGCGCATTCTGGAAATTTTTAAGCCACTTTTTCGAGCATTGCAGGCCCGAACATTGCAGTCACGAACACAATTGGCCTGCAAGGCATCGATTGTTGCTGGTTTATCGCCATAAGCCAGTAACTTCATATGGCCTTAAAGTTAATAATAATCAAGATTTTTCAAATCGCACGACCTTGGAGGCCATGTGATAGCTCCATTTATTATTGCCAAATTTCAGTTTTAATAAGTCAATATTTGCGTTCGTCTGTCGTACGTAGTGCCTGTCTGTAACTAATCAAATTAATATCATACACATTTTCAAACAAAACATCGATGATGATGACGCGGTAACGATCTCCTATGATCGCCACGCGTGCTCCGGCTTTATTTTTGAAAAATTAGTGTCCAATAAAGACGATGGTATTATAGGGTCTTTTGAAGGTTGGTTTCACTCTATATGTGGCAATTCTTTTACTAAAAAATCCGGAATCACTGTTTAAACGTTCATAATTTCGAAAAGTTCGTTTAAGAGTTAACGGCATAAATCACAAGAATATACAATATAAATATAAAACAACTATTTTCGTCTCCAGTGTAGAAACCTTTAACACACACGACCAAATCCACTTGTTTTAACTGCATAAATTTCTGAATATGTAGGATGTTAATCAAGCACCCATAAAATAAAATGAAACATAATACGCACATTCCGTTCTTGTGTGAAAATGTTCTAGAAAGCGTTATTAATTAAGCAAAAATTATGTTTTGTTGTTGTTGTTGTTGCTCTTCACACGTAATATAAAGCAAAGTGGCACGTTCAGATTAACATATTTAAATATGAGTGTATTTAAATAAAAATTAAACTAATTAAAATCTAAATGAATTAAAATAACACAAAAGCTAAAAGAAAACATTTAAATGAAAAAAAAACGTAGTATTTACATGAGAATCACAAAGGAGAGATTTTGTTTTCCAGAAGTTTGATTTGCTAACCGAGACTAAATATTATTTTTTCATATTTAGTTTGCCAGTGGATGATAAACTCATTAACTTCTGTTTCAACAACTGTTTTTTTAAGAACGCCCAACCGTTTTCAATCGGATTTAAATCCGAATTCTGTGTTAGCCACCGCATCACTTTAAATTGTTGGTGATTTTAATCAAAGGCCCGACTCCGTCTGGGGTCAGACATCCCCACACCATTAAAGAACCACCTCCGTGCTTCACCGGAGATTGCACTTGGGATGGATTTGAGGGATCACGTTCCTTTGTCCAATACCAGGCTCATCCATCGGATTTGAATCTGTCTATTTTGGTGCCTTCGGACCAAATTACCTATAAAATAAAAAAAAAACTTTTATTTGTATAAAAACCTAAAAAAAAATCCCATCTTTATATTTTTTTTGCACACAGTTTGGCTTTTTTTTCTTTACAAAAGGTTAAGCCCTTTATTACCCTCTGAACTATCCATCGACTAACGCCATTGCTTACAAGGGAAGTTAGTTTCCTTGGTACTTTGTATTCTATTAAAAACGAAAAGCCTTCCATGAGTTTAGCTTTAGTTGGCGTTATTTTTCTTGGCCTTCTTCTTTTGATGGTGGTATTTGCTTATTTTTATTAGATTTCTAGCCACTTATAATTTTAATGACCGACCTTTGATCAGTCTGCAATAAATTTGCAACTTCTCTACTATATTTGCCTTCGTTCGCACGGAAAATCACTTCATTTTTGTTACGAAGTAGACTTGTTCCTTATAGTTCAATTTAGTGACCGCTCTTTTTATTTCCAAATTTGAAAAAGAACTAGTTCATATATTAGTTCAAAGGTTCTCTTTAGTTCAAAATCTCTCTTAGTTCAAAGATTCTGTTGACTTATTGTTCAAGCTTTTCAACTTTTAGTTCAAACGCTTTCCTTAGTTCAAAGCTCTTTTAGTTCAAATGTTATTTTCGAAATATGATGACAACAACACCGTAACATTGCCAAGATGAATGCTTAATAAAATGCGTGGCATTACTAAATCCATGTCCAAAATGGTCCACAAGGAAACACAGACATGGATTATAGTTTATGTCTGGTAGTTCAAATACAATGTATAGTTCAAAAATGAAGTAGGTATTTATAAAAGTATGAACTAGTTCACTTAGTTCAATTGATGGAATCGTTTAAAGGAACTAGTTCGTTTATGAACTACCCAAGTTAAAACAATAACTAAATTTAATTTCTGATAGTTTACAAATTTCATAGTACGAAAAAAATTATCGTTAGAAGAACCTTTTTATTGGTGCAAAAATTAGTCTATATAGAGGTATGTTTTTTTAAAAAAAAGTGACAGAAATAGGGAGAGGGAGATCATTTTTCTCATAATATATTACAAACAAATAAAAGAAAATAATATCAAAAAAAGTTTTTACAAAGCCATTAGATAAAATAACAAATTTTTAGGTATTAAAGAGACATTGGCTCATTTTTGCTCCATACAGTACGTGTGCACACAAAAATTATGAGTCGTTTTTAAGCTAACAATTATAGAAGACATTTATTTTCAAGCTGACAAGTAATATGTTAAAAAATGTCGTCGGAAAGCAGCTTTAGGTGATTTTAAAAGAACCAAATCAGGATTTTTTTTTCAAATGATAACTTTTAAATATTGATGGTGTTAATTTAATTTTATATTAAATAGGGATTTGAACAGTGGATATAAATGAATTAAAATTTATTATTTTGCTTTAGTTTACACGGTAGATACGTTCCAGTGGATACCGTGTAAAAAAACGCGTAAAAAAAGGCAAATATTATTTATGTATGTAAGTGTATAAACAAACTGAAAAGATATATGTACATAGGATTGAGATAGCAGCCTATAAAATTGAATAACTTTACGCACAGATTTAGTTTAATAGTATACACAGAGTTTTTATTTTATTTCATTTTATGATTATAAAAAAATAAAGAAAAAACTTAAAAATACTCTTCCATTTATAAAAATAAAATTAGTTATCAAAATCTTAAGACAATTAGAAGCGGAATTATTATCAATAAATTTTTTTTTTATTTTACTCGGGGTCAGTTTCTGATAGCAAGCGCATTCTCTTTTGCTTATTACTTCTTCATCTTCAAAAGCTGCTTCTGGCGCTGGTTTATTTCTTTTAACAGCAAATTCTGTTATAGTGCGTTGTGATCCAACTTTGGAAAGCTCTTTATAGAGTTTTCTGTATCTAGACATACATGTTTGTAGGTGATTGAAATTTCACAGCTCTTTCAGTTATGTTATCACATGTCAAAAAGTGTTCTGCCAACTTATTTGCCATTTAAGGACCGTCAAGTTTCAACTTGGCAGTTATTGGACTTTGAATTTCACTCTCATCAGTCTCGACATTTTGGTCTTTATTTCCCAGCGTAACCTCCAATATCTCTTCTTCATTTAGAGCTTTATCAACAATTATTTCGTTTATATCTTCAATGTTAAGATTAACAAACCCTTCACCTCCAACTTCTCGCGCTAATTATATCTGCATACACTTCACCACCTGAATTATCACTGGCGCAAGTGTCTTTGCCTTTGACGCATTCTGGCCAAATGCTCTTCCAACAGGCATTTAAAGTTGACGGTTTTATTTTAGAAAAGGCTAAAGCAGCATGCTTTATGCAATCCATAATCGAAAATTTCTTCCATGCGTCGATAACAGTAGTGTTAGCATCACTTTCTATTTCATTTAAAATGTACCGAAAAGACATCTTAATATAATAAGTCTTAAATGTTGCGATAATGCCCTGGTCTAACGGCTGAATCAAAGCAGTGGTATTAGGACGCAAAAATACTATCTTTACATTAGGATGTACCAAAACTGGGTGCCCAGGTGCGTTATCTATTAGCAGCAGAACTTTAAACGGCAAGCCTTTTTCTGTC
Organism: Cistogaster globosa; assembly: GCA_937654795.1. Lineage (NCBI taxonomy): Eukaryota > Metazoa > Arthropoda > Insecta > Diptera > Tachinidae > Cistogaster > Cistogaster globosa. The sequence goes on from OW569403.1 coordinate 126,398,845, forward strand.
ATGTAGCTTCTTACTTCAGGAATAAAGCAATCATGAAACCATTCACTAAAAACCTGCGAAGTTACCCATGCCTTCTTATTTGCCATCCAATGAACTGACAGAGTTTTAATATCCACACCTTTCATTGCCCGTGGTCGAATTGAGGTTTTATCATGCGGTCTCCTGACGCATTACTACAAAACGAAAATGTAACCCTGTCTTTCGCCGCCTTAAACCCACCAGCAGTTTTTTCATGTTTTGCTATGTAGGTGCGGCTAGGCATTCTTTTCCAAAAAAGGCCAGTCTCATCGGCGTTAAAAACTTGGCCGCTATTGTATCCACCTTCTTCAATTATTTTGGCCAACTGAGTTGGAAACTCTTTAGCAGATGCAGTATCTCCTGAATTATTTCACCATTTATTTTGATTTTATGAATTTTATATCTCTCTAAAAAACACTGAAACCATCCATTACTTGCAGAAAATTTATTTGTGTTGTCATCAATGGCTTCTGAAGACGTTGATGGTTCCATATTTTTTATCTGTCTGCCTTCTGTTTTATGGAATTTTTATCGAGCGCTATACGTTTTTAAGTGTAATCTTCTATCCATGCTAAAAGAACCTTTTCCATTTTTTCTACAAATATATTTATGGTTGAGGAAGAAGATTTTGCACTCAAATTAGTACCAGAAATTACAGCTTGTCTAATAGCTTCTTCATTTTTTTAATTGTCCGAATTGTGGATTCATTTAAATTTAAAGATTTTCCAATTGAACTAGAACGTTCCCCTTTTGCTAGCCTGTGCAGAATTTTCACCTTTTCTTCTAAGGAAATAGCGTTTCGTTTTTGTTTACTCATGGCTAGGTTAATGATTTTAAATTAATAACAGAAAACCTCCATAGATAGTAACACTATTAACTTACTTTGTTAACAGCTAAGAGAAATTTGTACATACACAAGCTGTCTAGTTTCAATAAATAAAAATGATCACAAAATTAAAAATTCTAATAAAATTAAAATGATTCTACGAACTTCGTTTTCACTTTAAATTACCGCTGAATAGCACTGACCTGTCGAATGTCAATAGAAACTGAAGTGTAAACACAAGTGCACAGACAACTACATATGCAAATACATTCGTAATTTGTGAATCCCAGAATAATAAACGTAGAGGTAAGCTACCATATCTAGTTTTATTTTTTAAAGCGTAAAAAATGATGCCACATTATTTTTTATGCACAAACTGGGAATTAAGAGGGATTAAACGATTTTATCCGTATAAAAAGAAGAGAACAAAAAAATGATAAATTTGTTTTTAAAAAACCGTTTTATTTCAAATTCGCGTAAAAAAAAACCGTGTAAAAACAGGTTTGGGTGTATATATATTTTTTTTTTATTTACAAAGTTAGATGGTTAAATAGACGATGTTTACATTGTACACAACCTTAGATAGATAGACGCGAAGAATGCTGACGAAGAATGTAGCGGTTCAGAAAATGCAGCATAACATTCTGCTGGTGTGTAATTTCCCTTGTGTTCTTACAAAAACGTCCGCATACATGCTTTCTGCTGCTGTAGTCGAAGTGGTAAGCACGTTGACTACAAACCTGGTGTCACAGGGTTCAACCCCTGCGGCAATCTAAAAGGAAAAAAATGTTTTTTTCTGTTTAATGGTTTATAAATACATATTCAGAAATAACATGAAAACTTGCAGTCTCCTTCGTTGGTATTTCATATAGCATATTCGCCGGCGAAGTAAAATAACTGACTCTCTATCTCTCTCCTTTCACCACCTGTCTTATCTCTCATATATCCCTTTCCTAAAGAATGTAGCACGGTTACCAAAATAACTAAATAGGTAATAATGCCTGAAGTGCTACTTCTCTTTAAAAAAAAAAAAAATTTTTTAAATTAAAAAAAAAACAAAAGAACTTAAGACAAATAATAATTTTTAATTCAATTACTGATGTTTCTATAATTAACAAATAAAACGTAGAATCAACAGTTAGAATTAAAAAAAAATTTATTTAATAAAAATCGATAAAAAAAAACTTTAAGTTCTGAAATTTAAAATCGACAAAAACTAAAGTTTGAAAAAATTTTATAAAAAAAATAATTCTGATTTTAATTCAAATTTAGTTACTCCTTAAAAAACTATACATGATTATGTTTTCATTTGACAAAAGGAATTAGAGTAGCCGAATAAATTCCTGCGAATAATAAAAAGCATTACTAACTTGAGTGGTGTACGAAATTAAAAGCTTGAAGTCCATAATGTTTAGTGACCCATTCTTCAATTGATTTATCTAATATTCATCTATTAACTTGTTGTACCCGGCGTTGCCTGGGTCTAATTTAAGGGCCTTTTAAGGTTCCATTTCGATTTAAATCTCATATTTTGTAATCGATAGTCTAATTTCAGCGATAACATTTTAAAAATCTTATAATAGGCGTCAACTATGCGGTCAAATCTATAAATAAATACTTTATTAACTCATACAGACAAATATCTTTAAAAATTTCATTAAAATCGATTCAGCCATTCAGCCATGATTGTAGCACCAACAAACAAGAAAGCAAAGAAACAAACACATTTACAAAGAGAATTATAATACATTTTTACAAGTATATTGTCAGAATCTTTTTGTAATTAAAAATATTTAAAAAAAAAGGACAGAAACAGATATTTTTTGTAATAAAGGTTTATTTGTTTTCGAATTGAAACTTAATAAAATTTTTATTTTTTTTTATATTATAATTTAATTTAAAAATAAATACAGAATTTTTTAGTTAGTTTTTTCATTGTACCAAACATATATTTAATTAAAATCAAGAAAATATTTTTCTAATTAAATAAATAATTAAATCGATTGAAATATTAATAAAATTTTTATTTGAAAACAAATAGAATAGAAGAGATCCAAAATGTACAAGTTTAGATAAATTTTAATTTCCTTTGTGGTTTTCTTTAAATATGTGTTGTTTCCTTGTTTATGTTGCAACTAGCAAATAGTTACTTGGCTGGCTTTGGTCGTAGCAAAGTTAAAAGATTTGGTTTAGGCTGGTAGTGGAGTTATTAAATTCAGATAGAGCAGGGTATTCAAAGAGAGGGTTACAGGCTGTAGAACAGTCAAAGCATTTAATCAATAAATGGAGCATAAGTGCAATCAGAAAATTGAGATTTAAAAAAAAAAAAACTATATAAAAAATTTCCACTGAAGAGCCAAAATTTACCTAAGGAGAAAAATAAATTAACCACATAATTTAAATTAAATATATTTTCCCGCCATGTGAGCATTAATGTAATTGGTTAAAACATGTTTTCTAGCATTTTGTGTAAAAAATAAACATTAAAGAAATCACGACAGTTAAGGAGGCAAATTTACTTTTTTCATAGTTGTTCTTGCAAATTCATACGAAAAGAAGTAAAAATAAATATGTATTTGACATAATAAAATATTCTGAATAAAAGAAATAATAAATAGACAGACATAAAGAGAGTTTTATATGAACACATTTACATTACTTTATGTAAATATGTATGTGGTTTTTTGGCTTGCTGGTTACAGGTTATATTCTATGCAAAAAGCATAGTTGTTGTTGTAAATCGTATTATTTTTACTTTCATTCATTTTACTTTACATTCATTTAATGTGTCCCTCTTTTAAAATCAGGGATTATGTCTTATTTTCTATACATGACAACTTGATTTAATTTAGTTGGAACTATGTTGCATTGCCTTTTATCATAGCTTTTGAAGTAAAGTTAGTAAAAAATAAGTATGAGTGCTATATTCGGCTATGCCGAATCTTATATACCCTTCACCATCTATGTGAATCTAGTTGAGTGAAGTTGCTGCAATAAAAAAAGACGAATATTCGGGTGACAGAGAATTAGAAAATAAAAAAAATAAAAAAAATTTAAGTACAATTCTAGCCACTTAGTTTTTTTAATAAAAATAAAAAAATACATTTTTCAAATATATTATATATTATTTGGCATTATTATTTGTATTTGTGAAAATAGTGATTGACAGCTTTAAAAAAAATTATTTTTAACAACAACCAATTTTGAATCCAATATAATAAAACAGCAGTTTGAAAATTTTGGTGCTGGTGTAGACAATAATTAAAATAGAATACAAAGCACTTATTTTTAGAATTTTTGTCTGTCTGTGTTCGCATCATATAAAAACTGCTTAATGAATTTAAGTAAGATTTTGTGTAGACACCTCTTAGAACCTTGATTCAAATAAAGAATATTTTTTATTACGTAAAAATAAGTTATTTCATGGAGAAAATAGAGATACAAATGTGTCACCCAATTTTATTAGTATAATAGTACTAAAAGATTTTATTTTTAGTAGATGGAAAATGTTTACAGAACTCTACAACAAATATTCAAAAATACATTTTTCTAAATTTTAATTTTGAGAAAATAGAAATGATTTGCGGAGGAAGTCGTGGACACTGCTAATCATATATTAATCAGCACAATTAATACCAGTGAGAAAAATTATCGATATGGCCATTTTGCTACTGCCAAATTTTTAGATTTTGTACATATTTAAATCTAGTAGAGCGTTTAAATTTACGTAATTTTTTTGCGAAACACTCGATTTGTTTATATCGAGCATGTGTTTGTTTTATTGAACTGGTTTCATTTTTACAACACTGTGTTTTGTCTAGGATATTTAAATTCAACTTCTCGAATGCTTTAATCGAAAAAGTGACATTTCACTTTTAGTTTTTGAAAAAAATTAATCTAATAAAATTTGTGTTGCAAATTTACAGAAGCAAAAATAAATTAAATGATTATTTTTACAAAATTAAAATAAGGGCTGTTTTTCTAATTTAAATAAATTGTCAGTGTTACGTCACAAATTCAAATATTATAAAGAACTTTGCTCTGTGAAAACACTTTGAAATGTTTTCCTTACAACTAGTGGCTTTTTTATATCAATCAAAACAGCACACAAGGACGACAAAATCTTAAATTATGTATTTATTGTTAAAAAGAAAAAATTTTTTTTTACAACAGCTTAAGAAAGAGATATAAAATTTCGAAGTTGTACCCTACATCCAGGCTTACCTGAATAACGTTTTGACCCAAAGTTTAATTTTTCATCGATTTAAGCAATTTATTATGGATTTCAAATATTTAAGATCTCACGCACAAAATGTAAATCAATGCTGCAACAAATTTCAAAACACGATAAACAGCATTTTACATATAAGTTGTACACTAATTATCAGTTATTTGATAATCGGCCCCACTGTGCATTGTAAGTTGGCCAACTGTTATTGAGTAATCGATAGAATCGTAAACAGACTCGTTTTCTTATTAAATAGCACAATTTTAAATAAGTTCCGGAAATATAACAATATTAATGTGACAAAAAAAGTAAAATGAAACGAAATGTAGAGGGATGCTAGGATAACGACCATATTTTTCAAAGCTTTTTGAACAGAGGTCTGATATTTGCACAGAATATAAAATATTCGGCCCTACTAATTTTGGCATTTTAATTTTAATATTCGTTTCGATATCGTTGTTGTTTTTATGGTCGTTTCTTTTCTAAGTTCGTTTTATTGAAATATATTAAAACGATGAAGAAACGCTATCGAAAAGAAAAAGTAAAACCAATAAAGTCTGGTAGCACTACAATGTTTTACGTTATTATTTATAACAATTTTATAAATTTCTGAAAAGTTTGTTTGGGTGTTTTTCTTTTCCTCCTCCAGTGCTTACTTTTTTTCCCGATAATAACAAACTTCTCTCAAATATTTCTCAATAGGTTTCAAATGTCTGTTATAACCATTTTAAGAAATATTTTCTGCTAATTAAGTTTTACTTGCTTTATGCCAATCTGCTCCATCACGAACTGGAGTCCCAAATACATTTAATTTTTAGGCAGTTTCGCTTCAAAAGGCATTGAAATTTAAAGGTTTTACGACCTTCCGAAAACCCTTGGCATAAGCGGGAATTTCCCATTTCGGAAACTAAGATTTCAAACTTCCTTGATGTACTTATTTTTATTTTTTTTTTCAGTCGTTTGCTGGCGATAGAGAACGAATGTTTTATTGTCGTTACTATCTTCGTTTCAAAATGTTAAATACCGATTTATTTACAACGATTGTTGATAACGCCAATGCTGATGCCAAGTTGTCATTTTTATTTCGTTTTAAAACTACAACGCCAACGGGAACAGGGATGATTATGACCGCTGGTTTTCACGTCTCCATAAAATGCTTCTATAGAGACGTGAATTTTACGAACAAAGTCTTATCTTCTATAAGCAGACACATTTGAAACATACACATAGCTCGTAATACTAAATCCGCTAGAATAATTAGTAAAATATATAAAAGTTTTAGAAACTGTAATAACAATTGTAAATAATAAAATTAAAAATTAAAGGGTGTTTCAAACAAACAAAAATTTTACTAAACACTAAGATTTATCTTTTTTTTATCAACGCCTTGAAAATAATACAGAGTGTTTGTGTGCTATAACCAATGTTTAAAAATCCTGAGGTGTGTCTCCAGGAAGTCCTGATATTAAAATACATTATCTTATCTTTTAAGCTAACAGAGTTTTCAGCAACAAATATGAAAAAAAAATTAAAAGGTGGCTCATACATGTGTTTGTGTCCAACTCGTATTTGCCAGATTTATTTTTCATAAATATAAAATTTAAAAAATAATACTACAACATAGTAAACGAACAGAGCTAAACTCTGAATTAGATACACACAAGACGAATAAATTTTACCAGGTGGCATCGTCGGGCAGCTGATAATTTTTTGCTTAATTTTGTAATGTGTAGAACAACTGTCAAAAGTAAATCATTTTTTATTATAAAATTTCTCTTTGTATTTTTCTTAAAAAAAGAATTGTAAGAAGAGTTTTAAATTAATATAAAAAACGAATCGTTTTATTGTTGTAGCGGTGCTGCCACCTTCTATGAATTCGCCTTAGATACACACATATCCAATATAACAAAGTAAACATAAATGACATTAATTAATTTAACGGGAATTATATATAAAATTAGATAAATTTCAAAAATTCTTTTTTTTTTCGTGCATTTTTCTATAATCTTGATTTTATAATTAAACCACCGATGCATTGTCGAAAAAAAAAATTGAATCATTATTATCGTTATTGTTGTCTTTGCTTAAATTTTGATTTTGTCTTTACTTTATTATTTGAAAAAATATCTTTAATGTATTTAAAATGTTATGAAAAGTTTTCTGAAGAGCGAAGTAAGCGGTAGCGAAATGATTATCCAGACGTGCATTCACCCTCAATAACCAATATCAGTGATTTAATTATAAAATCGGGATAATACAATATTGCACAAAAAAATTTTTTTTGAAAGTTAACTAATAAATGACATTAGTTAATTCGAACTCAAAAGATCTTTCTCATTCTAAAATCGCCTAATGCACCACTAGAAGCCATCATTTCAAAAACGTGATAACAAAAAAAATATTTTTTTTTTATAACAAATTATTCATCTATGATTCATTCACATGCTTCCGACTCATTAAAAAACAAAACAAAATAAATAAAAGTGAAATTAATACGAGCAAACATTTATTTTTTTTTTTTAATATTATTTTAAATTTTTTGCCAAGGTTATTTTTATTAGATTTTAAAACATTTTACCGCTTATCAATTACATACAAAAGCAAAACACACGCTTATCAACTTTAAACATTTTAGAATTCGTTTTAGTAAAAATCAATAACAAAGCGCGAATAGTATTTTGCGAAATTACAAAACATAAACATTGAAAACGCTTTAATTCAAAAACATGAATTTCAATTCGAGATTAATATCGAAATGCTTAATACTCAATAGCAGTGTGATTATGTTTTTAATTTTGAGCTGGAATACGCTTGTGATTAATGTAGATGCAAATGGACAGAATTTTACATTTATTTACCGCGATTATTTAAAAAATATGATGAAAAATATTGATCATGAAGTACAACCCTGTGTGAACTTTTTCCAACATACCTGTGGTAATTTTGAAAACTTTCAAAACGATGGTGAATCGCCGGCAGATGCAAGTAAGGAGACGGATGATTTTTTTGATAGTAACCGAGATGTTACGCCTTTTTTATACAACAAACAAGATTATTACAGTTTTTTTGAAGCTCACAAAGAAGATTTTAATACAACGCCGGGAATTTCGGTGCGCAATGTTTACGATCTGTGCAAAAACTATCTTCAACATACGAGCGGAAAACGTAAAATATGGCTGCACATGATTAGTGATATTCAATTTTTAAAATACGATTATGATCTCTTGAGAAAATGGCCATTTCTGCAATACCAGTGGGATAAATACGAAACACAACTGAACTTGAGTTGGCCAGCCTTAGCAGCAGAGTTTAGTGCTCGTGGCCTAAATACAATTTTTGATATTTTCTTTGCTGAAAATACCATGTTCGTTGCCCCAAACGATGATCTGCAATGTCCGGATGTAAATGAACTTAGACCGTATTTCTTACCTTTACTACGGAAACGTAACGCTCAAATAGCCGACATAATAAGTACAGAGCTTTGGCTATTGTGCCGCCAACTTAAAGGAGAAGTTGCCATATCGGATGAAGTCGTGAAAATATCAAGCCTTGTTGTAGAGAAAGAATTTTTTCTGCGTTTGATTTTACGTTTAACTTTTACCGATTTTGGCATTGAAAATACTCGTAAAATTAACGCGGAAAAATTAAGTGAAATAATGTCTATTCTCTGTGTTACAAATCCAAGGATTGTTTATAATTTTATACTTTGGCAGGCGTATCAAAAAATGATCAATATCGATGACTGTTTTCAATATGCCATTGAATTTGACAGTCTGCTGCAAGTGGAGTACTGGAATTGGTTTCCTTTCAAATCCCACTTTAGTCGTGATGTAGCCTTGGCTTCGTATCTCTTTCACACAACACGATTCCAAAAACATTATCGACAATTCGTAATCAGTACATCGTGGGAACGTTTGTTTCAAAACCGCTCCGAGCGCAAAGATTTGAACATTGAAAGATCTATTAAAAATTATGCCAAACAATATTTAGATGTGGAAAGCTATTCTAACGCATTCAACGAATTAGAGTTGTTTTTACACGAGCAATCCACATTTTATTCATATCTCTTGGAACTAAGAAGACTAAAAATACGTTACACATTCCTTAATCCCTACGAGGATACAGAAGACTTACACTTTTTCAAAGAATTTATTAACTTTTCTGTTTTGCTACTCTATCGGCCGCTTCTACATTATTTTGCTTCCTATGATCGAGAAATGTGGCAAAATTCCAAAATGCTACAAAATTCTGATGGACTTTATGCCGCCTTAGATTGTTTAACTCATCAAGCCGCTTCAAATCTAGAAGATTCGAATATTTATGAGGGTGAACTTAATATGGATCTGGTAAATGATATTTTCAACTTTTATGCGGCCTTTATTGAGGCTTTATCGGATTATAATTTCTGGCTGGAGAGTGAAAACTTTGCTATAGCCGAGGATTTTATTTTGGAATATTTTAAGTTGGACTCTAAGCGAGTGATGTTCTATGCAGTTGCCCAGCAATTTTGTAAACGTAATGATTTTATCTATAAAACATTAATAAATCGTAGTTATATGAATATGCCGCAGTTCCAGGAGGCTTTTAGATGCTCATCTTCTGATCAAATGAATCCCTTAACAAAGTGCATGGTAAATCAGTGTTTGTCGAATTAGACTTAAAAATAAATTAGAAATTAGATAAATAATTATTTATATAAAAATATTTAACCGAAGTGTTTTAATTTATAAACTTTTGGTTTTATATTCAATAGTGATCCAATAGTAATGTGATCCAATGGAGATGTATTTTTGATACCTATGAGCTTATTTTTGAAGGCAACATTAGACATTAAAGTTAAATTTAGAAAGAACATGTGTTATTAGGTCTGTTTCTTCACTCTACTTTAGGATCAAGTGGGATCCCATTTTGCACGAAAAGCGTTTCCATACTTAAAAATTGGGCTAATCAGAGCGGTTTTGAAAGAATAAAGTTCTTCTTCTTCTTCCTGCAGAAAACAGCTCAAACTTTTTCTTGTTGCAAGTTATTTATATTGTTACGTTTATCCCTTTTAGGATCCCTTTTAGGATAAACGTACGGATTCTTTTGACTGCAAATACCACTGTGACACATTATAAAAATTCGTTAGTTTCACAACTTCTTATGGCTCTATCTGGCTACATACTAGATCCTGATCCTACCCGTCTTTAGGATCCTATGGTGTCGTATTTACTAAACATGCGTTGTTACAAACGCAGCCATCAACGTTACACTACTGATTTACTTCGGCGAGAAATGAACTACTCGGTACCCTGTTTAGTAATCTAAGCCATACACACAGATCTCTCCACCTTGCTTTACATCCAAGCCAGTCCATCCTTATTGATCCAATAGCAACAACTTTACATCTGCTGTACACTGTAATTATATTGTTACTTTCTTCCGCTAAACAGCTAACAGCTAGGAGTTTATTCTCGTTCTTACAAAAGGTCATCTTGACAACTATCTACTACTGCTTTTTGTTAAATAGACGTGTCTTCACTAATTTTTCTAATCTAGCCAGGGCTTGACACAATAGTTGTCTTTCTATTTCCAGGAGGTTTGTACTTCAGTTTCTTAATTGTAAATTACCTTACACAATTATTATTCTTCCTTTGTACGCATGTCTGAAGAAGGGCTCGAAACTCACATTCTTCTGTTTTTTTTTTCTGTTGCTCAACTTGTTTTAGCTAATTATCGTATTATTCTATACACACCAAATGGTGGTGAAGTAACTTTTTCACCTTCTGTTTTCTTACCGCGCACATACGGACAACAACAACAGGCGTTGCCAGATCTTATGTTCGTAACAATATTTATGAAACAGCTGTAAAACATAAACAAAATAAAAACAAATAAAAAAAGTCATTAGCAATATTTCAAAAAGGGTAAAATAGTTATTCTAATATTAAAGACAATTTGTAATGGCAAATGAAGACGAGTTAAAAAACATTGTTGCAGATTTGATGGAAAGTTCAAGTGATCCTAGTGATTGCGACGACATCCTAGACCTTATTGAACATGATTCCGACTTAAAAGAATCACTTTTGTTGAATCTTTTTGAAATTTTTAAATGTCAGAAAGAAGAACAACGTTTTAAATTATTTTAATGAAATTGTGTTATCATATACGGACAAAGAATTCAAACAACACTTCCGCATATTATGAGAAAAATATTTAAATTTAACCGCAAAATTTGCGGACAATCTCACATATACTTCTTTGCGAGCTGATAAACGCAACAAATTTGTAACGACTGTTCCTCTTTGGGTTTTTTAATTTTGTGAAATTCTTTTTTTTATTGAAACAGTCTTTTATTTTGTGTTTAAAATTCAAAATTTGTTTTGCCCTACTTTAAGAAAATTGTGTCTCTTTATAAGAAAAAATTATTCTTGTTCTTATTTTCACGAAATGTACCCAAAAAAGAATTATAAAAATTAAAATTAAGAATTTATCTATAATAACGTCATTTTGATAAACTGATTGAGGACAGGCGAATAAAGTCAACTTTTAACTTCGTAAGATTCAATGTTGTATGCATAGACGTTTGACTGAAAATGATGTTTCATCTTTAATTATGGTTGTTATTATTGTTGAGAAATCAGCTCTTCATATTCACGCGACCAAACACATTTTTCAAGTCTCAAAAGAAGCACTTGGCCTCGATTTTTTGAAACGATGTAAAAGATATTTAACTTCATCCTTTCTATTTATACAACGTATAACCGGCTGAAAGTGATATACAACTTTCAAGTATTGGCCACTTATGTTTTGAATCTACTACGCAATGTAAAGGTCTTTAGCTATTTCATCGATACTTCTATAGAATGTGTAATTGGGAAACTCGTTTCCACACATATTATTTAAATACAATACGCTTTTCATTAAGAACTCATACATTTGTAGTCAATTGACCAGTGAATTGCATCACAGAACAGCTCGTTTGTGGAATCAACTTCCCGCAGAGATCTTTCCTGTCACCTGCAATGAAGGAAGAATCAAATCGAATATCCACAAACACTACTCTCTAAATCTTCCTTCCTGTAACTCTCCTTCAGAAGGAGCCATAACCTGGTTGATAAATCGAAATTAAAACAAAATAAGACACTTAAAATATATAGAGAGAAGATCTATTACTAGAGGTATTAGATCAGCAAGCACTAAAAATTAAATTTAAAGGGTACCCCATACAACGAGATTTCGAAGTAAAAATGATCAGAATGAAAATTAAAAATAAGAAAGTGTTCCGATAGAGACTCTGTTTGGACAACTGCTGCTTTATCTTTTAAACCATAATATGCAGACTATTAATTGAAATGAGTACATGTATATAATTATTGTTGGTTAGTATTACAATCTTCTTTTTCTTTATTTGCCTACTCGGTATTTGAATGTCGGCAATCATACAATTACATAAATTACATTTAGAAAATAACGCATTACATGCAGATCACATTAGATAGATTTAAAGATTATTAACAATTCTCTGAAATATATCTTTAACTCTTGCTGGATTCAAGAGGATCGCGGTGTTGCGAAAATTTGTCCATTCTTCAATGTTTTCTTTACCAAGACGTCTCCTTTGTGCCTCTGGTACTACGTCTTCCTTCAATTTGTGTTTTCAGAATTATTGGCAATACTTCATATTTGTCATTTCTCATGATATGTCCAGTTTTTCTTGTTTTCATTTTGTACGCCAATTTTCTTCCTTGATTCCAATGTATTTTCAATACTCGTCAGTAAATCCACATCTCAAAAGCTTCTATTTTCTTTATCTCAGTATTTTAACAGTCTATACTTCCACGGGATATAATAAAACTGAACATATATAACATTAAATAAATCTTGCTTTTGTGTGAATGTTTATGTCATGGTTGGTCAAAACTTTTTTATATTTACTAAAAGCATCTCTTGCTATTTCTATCCGACATATTATTTCCTTCAAGGAGTCGTACTTGTCAGCCATTTGAACCCCAAAATATTTAAAACTCTGCACTCAGTCGTCATACGAGTTTTTAATTTTTAGTGTTGTTTCGTTGTATATGTTTTTCTTATGAGTGTTAATCTTAAGACCTTATTTTTTTCTACATAAACTAAGTTCATTTCTTAGCTTTTGAAGTTTAGATATGCTATCAGCGAATACAATACAAATTTCGAATATATCTTATCTCTTCATCATCTATTCCGGTGGTCGCAAGTATTTCCATTAGTTTATCATGTTGTGCAGTGCCAAAGACTTTTTCATAATTAATGAAACATAAGAAAATGTCCTTGTGCGCCTCTCGACATTATTGTATTAAAACTTGAAAGCAGAATATTTCTTCTCGTGTCCTCATCCCGCCTTTGAAGCCAAACTATAGCTTGTTCGCTTTTTTTGTATATTCTATTGTGTATTATCCTCAGAAATATTTTAAGGGCGTACTCATCAGACAAATAAGTCGGTGATTGCTACACTGTTTAGCGTAATGTTTCTTATGAATGGTTATAAATGTTGATTTTAGCCATTATTGTGGGTGGATGCCAGGTTTTACAATAAGGGGTGTCTATAGAAGAAGTGAAAAAAGACAAACATTTAAAATTAAAAAAGACTGAGAACTATCACGTCCCATAGAATAAGAAGTATAAAAAGTTAAAGGGTTACCCCAAATCATAATTTTTGGTTAAATATTCGCAATAATAAATACTTTGGTAAAATTTAAGTCGCATGTTGAATACAATTTTTTTCTTTCTTTTTTCTGTATTTTCGATTTTTAATGAAGCTTATAATAGCAAAAACAATTTTTCGCAAAGTTTAATATTAAGTAAAATATTGAGATGAACATTGTTAGGACCGATTCGCTTTGAAATAAAAGCAACAATTAAGTAAATTAGTAAAATAATTTGATTAGCGAAGCGGATAACACGCATTTTTAATATAATTAAAACAACAAACGCATAAAATAAATGTAAATGAAAATAAAAGGCAAAAAAATATATATTTAAATTTATTTGATTTTATTGGTAATGAAACAATTTTTTTTATTACATAAGAATAAATGAATGTAGTAAAAGCAAATTTCTAATGTTTAAAATTAAAAAAAGGTAGCTCTTACTAACCGCGCTTCAGACAATAAAATATCTATCCCTTAGAGAAAGTTTCAAACAGCAATTTAACAGCATTAAGCATAAAATATGTTAAAATGACATAAACTTAAATCTCTGAGACGTAAAATAGATTTTCAAATCAACAATTTTTAAGGTACAAAACCAGATGAGATTTTCCTATTTTAATATGTGATATTAAATATAGAATTGTGTCAAGAATAACAACAATTGTTACCGTTGTTTTATTTTGTAAAAAAATCTAAATGTAGCACGTACTCGTAGACAATGACAACGCCATCATGTGTTCGTCCTAGAGCCGATAACAAAAGCAACAAATATTTAAATGATGAACAGAAGTGAAAAGAAAAGAAAAGAAAATAAAATAAAAGAAAAGAGAGAATATATAAAGACATGAGTTTTTAAATTTCACCACAAGAACAAACTCATTTGAATAGACACGTTGTTGCGGTACTTTTTAAACAGGTTTTACACCTTCAATTATGGACTAAAAAAGTTTTTGAATATTTTGTGGTTTTTGGACACAAATCTTAATCAAGAATATCAAAATTATTATAAGGTAATAATTATTAAGATATTAGCTAAGCCAAGCGACAATTTGAAGAATTTTAAACGTCAAATAGAATTAAATCACATTTGTTTTATTTTATTTGAATATAACAGACCTTAATTCTAGGTTATGAACCCAGTCCCTCAAACAGCTCCCTTAATAAAATAATTAAATCAAAAATGTTTTAAAATAACAGAGAGCTGCTAAACCAGGCTGTGTCAAGTAAAATTCTTCACTTTAGCATTTCTAAATAAGCTACGACGGACTTCTAAAGTAAATAAATACAAAATTTTTATACAGTTTTGCTGCGATATTTAGATCATGTGCACATACACGGCTGCAAAACAAAGCATAAACTTAAAAACTGATGCGCTAGTTGCCTGATAGCAAAAATTGTTTTTATGAAAAATAAATTAGTGATAGCAAAATCTTTTAAAAGGATGACAATTTATTTATTTTATTCATAATGCTTTTTATAAGATTCTGGTATCAGTAATTTATTTTTCATAAAAACATTTTTCCAATTGCAATTAGTAATTAAACAGTAAAAACAATTTTAATTAATAAAACCATTAGCATTATATTTTTTTACTGTCATAATTTTAAACCTTTAAAGGTCTTAATAATTTTTGAATTTTAAGTCAGGTAGGTGTAAAACTTGATGTCTGCGATTTAAAGCTATCCACCTCCTCTGGTGTACAAAATATGTTTCAATATTGTTTAGTTTTTACTGAGCAACCTCCGTGTGTGCGTACTACAAAACAGAGAATAATGAGTTCAAGCCCACTTTCAGACATGCGCCCAAAAAAAAAAAAAATAAATAAATAAATAAATAAATAAATAATTATTATATGGGGCAATTAAAAATGGAAAAACAGCAATACAAAACTCCCAAAAAAGAAAAAGACACTTATTGTGTGAAGCCAAGACAAGATAATAAAGTGAGACGTCTACTTAATATTAAAATAACAGATAATTGTCAAGACGCCCTTTATAAGACTAAAAAAAGAGCTCTTAGCTGTTAGCGGAAAGAAGTAACAACAAGATTACAGTGTTAAATTACTAAAAAAAAGGCATCGAGTAGTTCATATCTCTTCGGAGTAATAGAGTAGTGTAACTTGGATGGCTGCGTTCTTAATAACGTATGTTTAGTAAAAACGAGACCATAAGATCCTAAAGACAGTAGTATGATAAAGGACTGTAGTTAGAAGCCATAGAAGATTAAATAAAATAGCGAATTTATAATGTGCCACAATGGTTGTTTGCAACCAAAAAAATCCGTACGTTTGTCTAAAAAGGAAAAAAAAAACGCATCAATATGTATTTTACTTTAAGTTGTTTATTTTGTATTCAACGAAAGGAGTGATGTTATTAGTTAATTGTGATGTTATTAGTTATTAGTTATTAGTGATGTTATTAGTTAATTGAATGTATCAATGAATCCTCTGCATTAAAATGCATCACCATTAGTAAAAATTAAGGCAATGCGAAAACAAAATCATCACCTTTGTTAATCATTCAAAGCTTAAGAAATTGGCCATTAGTTAGTCTACTTAATTAATTATTCTCATGCATGACGTCAGCTCTAAAAACTATTCTAATTCTATTTAACACCAGAGGCACTGCAACAGTAATGTTAAAGCAAATATACACAGAGAAAAGAAATTCGTTGCGGGAACCGAATTCGTTGCCGATCGAATTTTGTCAGTTGTGTGTTTTATCTTGAATTCGGTTGTAATAACTAATTGAGTATGGCACTCACAACTATTTTTTTAATGATTCTTGAGTGACTATAGAATATTATTGTGAATTAAATAAAACAATATAATTTTTTAATATTTTGTTTTATTTAAAAATAAATTACAGAAATAAGATTTCACATCAAACTTTCATGACTCAAACCATTTAATATAAACTACTCCTTCTTTTATATCACGATTCTTCTTTTCCACATAGTTTTTTCAACTTGCCGTTCCATACCGCACGATTTGCTTCTATGAAGACATTTTAAAATAATTTTTATTTTCATATGGCTTTGCGAGATAATTTTGAACTTACCACTAAACAATATTGGAGAGCTTTTCACCACTTTTGAAAAATCTTTGTACTTTTAAAGTGAAATATTATTGATTTTTTTGTATAATGTGTACAAATTTTATTTATAATACGTCAAAAAATTTTCTATATTAAAAGATACAATTGATTTTTATAATTCTAACTACCAAAATTTGGTTTTCAGTAGTCGTGTGCTGAATAAGTTTAATTGCATCTTCCATTCAATAGAATAGATTTTACTAAAGATACAAATCGGTCAGGTTAACTTTTTTAAAAGGTGTTACAACCAATATTTAAAAGGCAAATATCAAATGTTAGCTTTAAATATATAAAATAAGTCAATATTATAATTTATTGATAATAAAAATCAAATTATTATATCGGTAATTGAATCTTGAACATATCGATGGAATTTTTACAAGTCTTTTTTCTTTGTGTAAGGTTCAACTGAAGAGATGTTATTAATTTAACTTTTTATCTTCTTCCTTTTCATTACACATCTTCTTCACCATCTCTTTCTGCAAAGAAGACAACACGATCAATTACTTTTTAAAAAATTAAAATATATGATTTACGTTTTATTTAAGGTAGGTGATATATACAAAGCTAATACCGGTTTGCCTCAGTAAGCTGATTCTTGATTATGCGCTTGGCATAATGCTCAGCATCGCCTTAAAATTTTCAAGAGTCCTTGTACCTTTATAGGTAGTCAGACCCATTCCTAAACATAATCTATTTAACTTAGTCAATTGATGTTTTTTTTTATGAAAGAAAGAAAAACCACTTTCAGTTGCGAAAACTTTGGAATTTGCAAATGCTTTTCTATAAATTTGAATATCCACTTTTTAACGGCCACACCCTGTTATAGTAATTTATTTTCATCGTAAAATTATTTGAGAGCTTAGGCATGCAATATTCCACTCACTAAATCACTTTTTTTGTTTTAAGATGAAATAACGCTTGTCTGGCTTTAATACACAGTTTCTTATTTCTGAAAAATAAAGGATTCAGGTGTAGGAGCTATTTTCATTTTCCATACGCACAAGTAATAAAAACTATGTTTTACTGTCGACAATAACTATTCTTTTAATGGCCATGTGCATGCTGTATCTTGTCTGTTAAAACATTATGACTGGAATTTAAGTACAACAAAAAAGTACAAAATAAAGATTAAAAATTCACGTACATAGTTTGTATATTTATTAGTCTCTATTGCCCTTTTTATTCAACTATTGTAATATCATCTTTTGGTTGCAACAACTTTCATTTAGAACAACAACTTTGTAATAAAATGTGTTTGTAATGTGGCATATTATAGTTTCATTGCTATTTTGTTATTTCGATGCTGTTTTTTATTTTAGTATTTTATGGCGTTGCAATTAATTTTAATTCAGCTCACGTTTGTGAAACCATTAATTTCTCCTTAAAAATGAATTAAATGTGTATCTTAATTTAACATCTCTATTCAAAGGTACTCTAGTTGATGGAAGCAAAACCAATTTAAAACAAATTTGTTCTTACTTATTCTGCAGAATAGTTTTAAAAGAATAAATATGAAAATTTACCAGGACTCGTGTTGCTGAAGCTATAAAATTTTGTCTGCTTATTTGTTATCAAAATACTTTTTTTAGAAGTTCAAATAACTTTTTCCCTTTGGTCTCCATTATGATATCGCCATTCCATATACGTTTTTTGAGTTCCTCTACTCTGATGCACTGCTAGTACCGATTACTACAATCACATTTGGCTTTTACTCAAGGTAATTAGTAAGAAGTTGCTATGTACTTAGTAATGTTAACTTACCATTCGTCAAGCACAATTTGTTACTCTTTTTTTAAATATTATTTGTATTTTTCTTTCAAATTAGTTTTTAAATCTTCTAATTAATCCTTCTAAGTTTTTAAACCTTAAATACTGCAATGACATTCGCTGCAACTTAAATAGAGAATTGAACAGAAAATGCCTCAAAAAATTGGATAGTGTAAATCTGGACTAAGTCTAAATTTTTTTTATAGTCTCTGCAATCTAAAGTTTTCTTTTATTCTGGTGTTTGATCAAAGGGACAATGTATTATTTTTTTTTAGTCAAATGTAAACACGATCGTTGAGGTTACGACAATCAAGCAGGTTTGGATGACTTCCAATGTTCTTAAAATACATACGTTTTGCAATGTCTATTTTAAAAGACGGCACATTAAACTCTCTGTGGATTTTAGAGTTTTTAATACGCCATGAGACAGCTGCTTCTAAGGGCACACTTCATCGAAACATCATGCAGTGTAGAGGTGATGTGAGAACATTTCTATTCACTCGCCCTAATTTCCTATTTATTTGGCAATTTTTCTAAAAGCAAAAAAAATATCTGATAAATATTGTAAAGCTACTTGGAAATTCTCGTGAATGCACCATGCACTGGGTTGCTAACTAGCATATTTTTACTAGGTCCTGCACTAAGGGGATAATCCCGACTTATGAAGTGTCACGTGCCAGAACTGTCAAATTAGATATAGGGAAGGAGGATGGATCCTTGTGTATTAAAAGTGATAGAAGAGACCTCTGCTAGGGGGTTAATTCGAATAGAAATTTGTCGGCTAGAAACAAGTTGTCGCTGTTATGCCTTTCCCTTGCTAATTACCCACAAAAGGATGCGCCCTTGATGAGGGATATAACGCGAGCATGAAATTACGGTTTTAAGGACCAAGTACCCTTATTTCATCAAAACACATTTCGTTGTAGCAACGATAAAACAGCGAAAAAAATTCAACATTGCTTCAATGCTTCAGTTTGTCAGTAGAGCTAGTTATCCTACTGTCACCTATCAGCATCTTCGCTCTCGCCTAAACGCGGTTAGGTAAATTTAAAATAGGCTTTAAAATGCCAGCACATTTTCGAGAGAGTTAAATTTTGTGTCTGAAAGAGGCGGGGAAGATAAAAAGAATACCAGACGGACTGACATTTGAATGCTTTCTTTGCGATCTGACAAACTTCCCATTACATTTTCACGGCAAGATTATCGTGAGCTGTGGTTCCTTAATATCTACATCACCCATAGTTACAGATGAACAGAAAGAACATTCAGCCATACGCCCGAAGATCTAGATCAATGGTATCATTCATTTGCATTCGCATATTCCCAATTTTCAAAAAGCTTAGCTTCTTACGATATAAATGCGAACTCCGGTGTCAATTGAGTGAGCTAAGCTAGTGGCATCTCCTTATTTCAGTATGAACTTTATGTCAGTTAAATAACTTTCTAACATTTAGTTATAAGATGGCTGAATTTGAATTGAACATTCAAAGTAAAAGTACATATGGGCTTCTTAACACATTATTTAAGCCTGCCAACATATCTGTGACTTCAATCTGTCATATTCTTAGATGTGCGGAATTCTTCTTGATAAAAGTCTCCACATCGGAAAAGTGACATCAAATTCCCTTAATGTCATCGTTCACTTCCTCGATGAATTTTTCACTACTTACGGTATTTGCTTTTTCGTCACTGCCTCTCGTGCTTACGCGCTCTGCTTTTAGTATGACATTTCTTAAGCATTTTTGTTAGCTGATTCGTAATCTATGATTGATCCAATTTTTATAAGGTGTCGCTTTCGAGCACCCTATTTCTAGTCATTTACTCTCTTTATGACTGTGAAAGAAAGAAATTCAACGTAGCACTCCAGTACAGGGGTAAGTCTCTACTTAAATTGGAAGTCGTCAAGCTTTTAGTCTCCGTTACACGAGGCTAAGCAAAGGAAAAATTTAAGGCGTCTGTTCTAGCAAATACTGGTATTTTTTTTATTTAACCTGAAGCGAGCGATACCGTAAATATATTTTAAATAAAAACTAAATTTTAAAATAGAATAAAAATGAATATTCAATAACTATGTCCTTCTATAGTTAACAGAAAGTTATGAAAAAAATCTCTTAATATGATGTTGGTTATTAAACCTGCCATGGCCAAAGTTTTTTACTACTTTTCGATGCCTTAAAGACTTTAAAAATATGTTATTGACCATCAACCATTGTTTTACTGGCCTAAGGAAAATAATATCATTCATAGCTGATGCATGTAATTGAAAAACAAAGTCTAGAGTTGCTAGTATATTGGCAGGGTTAGTGGTATTACGGTTTGGCTTCGTCGTATCGCGTGGTTCTTGCCTATCAGTTCAGGCTCTTTTTTAAGAAAAAATACGCGCCAGTCCTTACAGAATAAAAAATTATAGATAAATACACCGGAAAACTTATTATTAAGACCTAAGTGAGTATTGCACATCATCGACTTTTAAGACTTATGGTTAACTATTGCCTATTAAGCCGAATTGGGCTTTCCTTTTTAATAGAAACTTCTTGCAATTATGGTTGAATTTTAATTATCTCCTATCAATTCAGCTCTTACCTTCGATCATATTGATAAAAAAACCAAATCTAAAGTAATTTTTAGTTATTTCCAATGAGGAGTATGATTTATTTGTACTTAGCAAAGGATTCACTTAAAGGATTTTATTAAAGCCTTCTACAAATTTTATTGATTTTGAAGTGGTTTACTCGTCAAATTATTTTCACAGTAAATTCTTCAATTATCGCAACTTTATTTTAAACTTTTTCCACTGGATCATATTATATTCTTTAATCGAAACATATGTTATTTTATTACATAACATCGTACATTTTGTGCTGTAATTCATTGAATTCAAAAGCAAAAATCATACAACCAAACGTATTTATGTGTCGCTATTAAAATGAAGGAAGATGTAACAACAATAAAATTGAAGTAAAAATTGCAACATGACAGCTTTAAATCCCCATCTTTATGGCAAATAACAGTACAATATCAACACGTGTATTTATATAAGTTGTATATGTGTATGAATATGTTGATGTAAGTGTGTGTTTTAAGACATTATTGTATTGTGTGAAAGTTTAATGCGATGTTGATATGTTGCATAAGTTGTGCTTGTATTAGTACTTCTTACAATGTAGGCGTTTTAATTTAATGATATATTTCGTATTAATAACAATATTTTACTCTCAACAAAATATGTTTACACATTGAACATACAGAGTATTAGTACAAGTATTCTTCAGATGTATTTTGTTCTATTTAAATTACTTTTTTTGTAAATCTGCATAATTATAATATTTTTTGTATCAGACATACTTTTGAAGCCTTAAAAATTTAAAGGGACGTCCGGAAATTTGTTAAAAGATTTTGGGAATTTATTTCATTTTCAAACTATCTGGTACATATTTTTAATAAAATGTATGTTAAATGTACCGTTCTGTTTTTTTTTATTATTTTAGTTAGTTCTTCTGTAACAACATATCAGCTGTTTAAAATAAACAAAAAAAAAAAAAAAAAAACTTTTTTTTTAATTTATACAAGTTGTACCAAAAAATTAAATTGTTATTCGTTTTTTTTTTCAATTAAACAAAAAAATCAATATAAAAAACTGGGGTTGTTTACATTTTTGCAGTCACAATAAAAAAAAATTAAGTTACTTAAGCTGGATTCACCCATTTCTTCCGGACAAAATTTCTTCAGCACGGTTCACCCATTTCGAAACATTTGCCTGAACAAACAAAGCTGCCATATGAATACATAAGTAAACAAGTCAAATTAATTTTACCACGTGGCAAAACAGTAGTATGTTATTAAACATAAATAAGCAGCGATTGGCATTCGCTTCATTCAATAAATATAACACAATTTAATAAATAAGACTGCAAGCCGTCAGTAATAGTTACATACTTTCAGTTTCAATGGCGTTAGCTATTGTCGTCCAAATGATTTGCTTAGAATGATTATTTTTACATGGGCTATTGCTCATGTCATACATGCATTTTCTTCCGGGCTTTTTTTATTGTATTATAAATTTGAGGGAAACTGCTTCACTGAACTCCATACAAGAAAAAAAATATTTTATTGAAAAACTATTCTTTCTATACAAACAATATATGATGTGGCAAATCAATTTAGCTTTTTTTTTGGAAGACTTTTTTTTAATGGCAACACAATTTAATTTTGTCTAGACAAAAATTAAAATTAAACCAAATCAAGATGAGAGTTGTCTGAACAAAATCACTTTTTCCACACTTTTCTTACTCTCTGAGAGAAATGTCAAACTACATATAAAAAAATGTTGTCCGGACCCATTTTGTCCAGGTTTAAGGTAGAATTACTCTTTACTTTCCATTCCGCGACGAATCAGCTGATCAGTTTTTATTAAACAGAAATAATATATTGGTGGTTTGTTATTACGGAATGACAAACTCAGATATTCTTTTTTATCACTTTGTGGTGAATGGTATAATAAATAAATCATGCGCCTTTGAACTGTGTGTGTGTGTGTGTGTCTCATAACTTTTGACAGATCTGTACGATTTTTAAATGTTGTGAAATATTTCATTAAATGTTTTTCTCTACGCGAACAGAGTTGGTTTCGTTAAGATGGTGGAAAAACAACGAAATTTAAAAACAATATGTTTTTTGCGTCTTTCTGGTATAATAGTGTAGCACCTAGGACACCGTGTTAAAACAATTTTTACAGGAGCACAGAATTATATATGATAATGAATCCTGGCCATTATTCTAACAACATTATTTCTTACAACTCCGCAACTACGCGTATTGCAGTGACTCTAGTATTAGTAGATGGCTTAGTTAGACGCTGGCAATGTTTTTTAATCATATTATTTCTTTATAGAAGATTTAAGCTGTAAAGTAAAACTGGATGAGTGCACACTGCAGTATAATATAATGAATATATAACACTGACTTAAAAAAATTGTCCTACACTGAATTGCGAATAATATCATTTTCAATATTAGAATTTGAGATGGAAAACTGAGTTGTAAAAACAACTAATCACAAGACTTTGTTGATCCGTCTACTGAATATTTGATTTATTAATTTTTATCCATCATATGATCAATGACTCGACGATAGTAGCAAGGATATATGGTTTTGCTGAGAGCAATATATTTTATAGTCAAATTTTATTATAATTAATAGAAAATATAGTCGTCGGAGCCATATTGTTGTTAATGCCTATTATTCTATTTGGCAAAGAAATTTTCTAAGACAGAAATCAAGAATCTTTTAATTAACAGATGACAATTAAGTGATAAATTTAAAGTTATCAATTTTAAACTAATGCATTGTTTCTTCCTGTAAACATACAATAAATACAAGTGGACCTCTTGAAGCAACATGGCTTACAATTTAAAATGACTTCAGGAAGTTTTCATTCACTTGGGACTTCCTGAACCATACCCTTAGGGTTGACTTGCTTTTGAAACTGGAGAAGATTTGCCACAATTTCTTCCAAGGAACTTAGTACCAGCTGCTTAAATATACTGCCTCCAGTAGCTTTACATTCTTTTTTGTTTGTAATCACCTTTTTTTTGCTTAAAATTTTAAGTCACGCTAAATCTGTAAAAAGAATTTTATCAAACATTAATTTGTAAAACAATGTATTTAACACACCTTTTGCCATCCATCACTCGCTCTATTTGGTGAGCCGAGGGCGTTTAGAGCAGTCGCAATACTTTCCTGCTGTTCCTTCAAATTATATTGTTGTTTATTTTTCTGAAGAAATCCAGAATTCATCGAGCCATGCTTAGTGTGGTTCTTGAAGAAAAGAATAAGTAGCAATGTGTTTTGAGCCCCCCACTTGTACCCTGTATATACTGCACGACCGATACAGCGGCTATCTGCTTGTTGAGCAAATGATTACTGAGTGTTCTGAATTATGCTTTAGTGTCCAACTTTCGAAAAACAGTAAAGGTCTAGCTATGACCACATTATAAGTGTTTGGCTTTTTGTTTTATAAAGTGCAAATATAAATTTCAATTTTTACTTTAGGCTCACTATAGAGTATGAATCGAGACAGAAAGAAAAAATGTAAGAAAGAAGAAATGAATTGATGTTCTTGTATTTGTAAACAAAAGGAACCGCTACGTTTAAATACAATTTCTTGCTTTGACCTGTAGAAAATTATTGAATAAATTCATATATATCATACAGCCCCATAAATTCAAGTAAAAAAGGGCATTCTTTTTTATGCTAAAAAATAATAAATATATAAAATAAATAAAAATATATTATTTTAATCTTACCTTGCAGGAGGGTATAACTTTGGAATAGCTTTCAGCGTTTTTAATTTTTTTAAACAAGAAAAGTCGTTCTCAGGTCTCATAAAAATCAAACGCTTGCGTTATAGATTCCAACAATTTAATGACTCAAAATTATATTTTTATATCAAAAGTAAAACATTCAACATGAGGTGGAATACTAATAAGAAATGTTTATGTACGTGAGTGCGTATCAGCACTGCGGTGCAAAGAACTTTAAAATATTGCTAGAAAATATTTGAAAAGAATTTTTATTTATATTTTATTACTACTTTAAGAGTTAAAGTATGCAATAGATTTATGGAAACAAAAGTAACACTTGCGTTATTAAAATCCATAAGCATTAAATCAGCGCTTTTAATGTTAAAAGCTTCTGAGGCAGCAGCAAAGAAAATAAAAAATAATAAACTTAACATCATGAACAATATTAAACAGTGTTGGCATGTAATAAAAATCTTAATTGTATAAGCATTAAAAAAATTTAGTTTAGATAACATTTTATACTCCCCTTTTCTTTAACAAATTACTTTTCACATCTCCTTTTTTGTCGTGACGTTCTATTTGTTATCATTTTGATTTAATAAAAATTTTTACTTCTCGTTATCATTTGTGACTTCCAGGATAATGAAACATAAAACACAACTTGACTTGTTCACTTATATTTTTTTATATTCATTTCTTTGCTAGATTAAATTTGAAATTGCATAAAAAACTTTTAAACCTTTGGAATGAAACAGAAAAATATGAAAAACTAAAAAACAGTAAAAGTCATATCAAGTGTAAAAGAAAAACTATTTGGCCAAATGTCACAATTAAATAAATAAGAAAAGAACGGAATCGAATAGACTGAAATATAGTAGAATGGAACAAAAACTAATATAAAAATATTGAATAGAATAGTATAGAATAGAAAAGAAAAGAATACAATAAAATAGAAAGGCAAAGACGACACGAGAATAGTATCGAATAGAATAGAAAAGAATATTTTCTTTTCTTATTTATTAGGTACTAGATCAGATCTTAAAATAAAAATATTTTTTTTATTTTTTCAATATTTCGCCACACCGTTGGGTGGCATTTTCAGGAAACAGGAAATTATTTTAATTACTTAATAAATAAGAAAGGAAAATTAATTGTAAAGGTCAAAAAACGTTTAAATTTAATAGAAAGGGATAAAATAGAAAATAATTAAATAGAATAGAATAAAAAAGAAGAGAATACTATATAATTTAATAGAATTCAATTGATTTGAATTTAATGAAAAGTTAGAGAATAAAAAAGAACACGATGGTTAATGAGGCCAGAAAATGGCTCACCACATCTTTACCTGCTCTTCTAAATAAATATTTTGTAGAATATAACAAAATAAAATAAAGTAGAATAAGTTGAATACCATATAATAGAACTGAATAAAATAGAAAAAATAAAACATAAAACAGAATATCAAAAAAAAAAAAAAAATAGACTAAAATTGAACTAAATGGAATGGAAGAATAAAGATGAGTAGAGGTCAAAATAGAATACGATAGTCAATAAAACCCAGAAATTAGTGCACCACATCTAAACCTGCTTTTCTGCATACAATCGTCAGTTATAGTGTTGGCAGATCCTTATCTTTCAATAAATTGCTACCCTGCAGGATTAATATTTTGGCGTGAAAGTCGCCACAGTCCTCCAATTTAAAATTTAAAGCAAAAGAAAAAAACAAAGAACAAATATGCACCACCTCCTGCTTACAGTGTCTAGTGTTTTAAGATTCTTCCTAAACTTAAAAGGGCTCTAGAGGAAGCCAGTTAGTGTTTTTAACCCACGATTATTAAGATACGTGAGGCTTATCACGCTTTGACTACAACCCTAAGTGGGTCAAATTCATATATTTTAGTTCCGAGGGCTTTGTTGAATGATATTTTCTGTTGCTCAAAATATAGATTTATTTTCGGATTCAGAGTGTTTTATATCCATAAAACGATTTGTATCCAATCATTTACTTACTGAATCCTTTTCTAGCCTGGCTAACTTTTCAATTTCGTTTTTATATTCGTGCTGGCTCACCGTATGAATTTAAGATTAACTGCCTATTGCACGATATCGCAATCATTCGTTCGTTCGCACAATTAAATATAAAGCAAAAATAAATTCTCAACAATTGTTTTTGTTTTAAATGTAATTATGCGAACGAACGAAGAATTGCGACATCGTGAAACTGGTAGTAAGTTGGCAGTTTTGCTTTTCGGAAGGCTTTTCGGTAATTTACATAAAAGACCCTAGTCCGGATTTGTGTTCAGTGTTTGCTTACTAAAACGTACTAACTCAACAAGTTTTTTAAATCTAATTGCAGAAGTGTGATTTTACTACATTTGTTTCTTTATCTGGATGTTAAGAAAATATTTTAATTTAATAATTTTATAATATTATCATCACAATAAAGTTTCAAAAAACAAAGAAAATGCATTAATGAAATGAAATTAATTGAACACTATTAATATAAGAATTTGAAAGATTTTTAATGTTTATTTGTGTATTTTAAGAACCTTTTTTCAAATGAATTTTAATGATGGTTACCATTGTTTGCTTTATTTTATGTTAAAGGAAAATAAGAAAATAAGAAAGTAATAATCGCAAACTGTTGGTGTGAGTGTTAATGATTAATGATTTTACCATTGTAAAATGATTTAAATTAAATACATAATTTTAAATTTATATTTTGTTGAAATTATGTTTTAAACAAATTAAACAAGAGCCACCAGAAGTCAACAGCAACCGTGGGAACAGTGTGGAATTTTATTAAACATATAGGAAATAAAACAAAATAGTACCGCCTAAAAGTATGCAACAGATTTTTTATTTTTAAGGAATTTACTAACACGCAAATTACTATTAACTGCCTTTTACTACACAGCAATTAAAATTAACAATAACCAAAAGTTGGCAACGTCGGCAAAATCGTTAAAAATATATTATTAATTTTTTATATATACAAATATAAAATCAAGTAATCACCAAAAATTTAAATCAATTTATTTTCAAGTTTAAGAGTGTTTTAGTAATCTAATACCACACAGCAGCAAATATAAAAAATTTCAGACAATAAAATATAAAATAATCGACATCATTATTTATTTTTCAATTTCAACAGCAGCAAGAAAAATCAGCATTGATTTTTAATATTTCTATTTCCAAACACCAATAGATTTTTTCCGCCTGCTCTTTGACATACTTTCTCAAATAAAAAAGTGTTAGTGTGTTTAATATTCTATTCATCCTCATCTGTATAAACATGACGATAGAAAAATATGTAATAAATTGATTATTTGGGTGTTGTAGCAGAAAGCGAGAAAGAAGAGGGTAATATTTAAAAAAATTAATTATAAAATTTTAAACAATATTCTTTCAACTGGAAATAATTAAACATTTCAAAGCATCCAAAAATTATCATCAGCATTTGCAGCAACATATATTTTATCAACACAGCAACGCTAAAGCATTAATAAATAGAAATAGATAATCAACACTTAAAAAAGGTTTGTTTAGTTGTCTTATTTTTAGTTTTATTTTGAATTTTTTTTTTAACGAATTGTACATGAGAGCAATTTATGAGGCTGCTAATTAGTTGCCAATTTCATTAGCATTAAGTGACCGAGGCTGTTAACTTTACATATCAGCCAATGAAAACAATCCATTTGATCTCAAGTTAAGTTTCGTTTATTTTATACATCTTCTTTAAAGGATTTTGTGATCATAAATTTGTGTTTTATAAAAATAACAATTTTTTGTAAGAATTGTATTATCAGTTATATAAAGATATCATTAATTTTAAGTTCGTTAATTTGCAGCATTAAATGTCATTTAAATTAAATTTTTGTGGTATTGAAAAACACCCAAATTGATACGAGTACCAATGAATTTAATATTTGTAAAACAAATATTTTTGCATACTTTTTGTTTTCTCAATTATTCGCCTTTTGATATTTTTAGACCCAATGAATAAGTAGAGAAAGTAGAATTTTAGCTCCGAAACCTAAAGGCAAATAATGCAAAATATAAAGCATTAATTAATTCCTTTTCCAATACGAATATTCTATTTAACCTGAGCTAACAGCAACTACTACAAATAAAATGCTTAAATTGTGTTTTGGTCATTTTATTGTCGAGCATTAGTAACTGCATTATAGTTACTAGAGGAAGCAGATGGCCCTTCTATCTAGACCACACTGGACATATTCTTGAGATATAGAGTTGTCCTCATTTCTTTTACTCTCTCTCTCTCTCTCTCTCTTCCTCTATTAAATAAATCAAATGAGTGAAGCACATAATTTTTGCATCAATATTTTCAACAATTGTTTTTAAAGCAGTTTGTTGCGAAGAATTTAAGTTTCATTTTGTATTAAAATAGTTTCAATGACAAGCCGAAAAAAACTGTTAAAAAGAAATAAAAGTCTTGAAATATTTTCATTTTTCTTTACAATCAAACGTCATGGATGCCATTGAATAAATTCGCATAGTTTAAGGAAAGACACGATTGGAATGAAAAATAAAAACTAAACTTTTAAAAAGCGTAAATTGCACATAAAGTAAGGAATTTTCACTTATTAATTATTATAATACTCTTAACCACAAAAAGTGGAAAATGTTAACATTCCACTTTTAATCCATTTTCGAGCCCATAAACAATATATATTCTGAGTCCTTTGTTCGATTAAGCGAAGTCTGTCTGTTTGTCCGTGTTAGTATTGAAATCTATTTTGCAAAGACTAAATGAGATAGAAATAGTTGCTATTGAAAATCAGCAATATCGGTCCATGTCTCTCTAGGCAGTGGCCTTAAAACTACGTCTGCCTCTAATTTTTCTACATCATTTGGAACAATAAAGTAAATCTAATAAAAAAATATGGAGTGATTGAGAGTTAAAAAATAGGAAGAAAAACATCAAGTGAAAAAAATCGGCGCTCGCCCATATATTCCGAGCTATTGAGCTCTAAAATTTTTATAAAAAAGTTGATGGTCAATATGGGTATAATTTAAAAGCTTTTGAAGAGATTTTTAAGGAAATATTAAAAATTTTTAAATTAAAGAGCCAATGGCATTTTAGTGTTAAATTATTTATCGTACTTAATTTTTTTTTCCTATTTTTAAATCTCTGTCATTGCAGTATTTGTCTTTTTGATAGGAATTACATCACTAAACTAAATTAACATATATGGTGAAGTCGAATATAGCACTCTTTCTTGTTTATATATTATTTTTTATTTTTATTTCAAAGAAATTTCTATACGAGATGATTTGAACGATAAGGATAAATTTTAAATATTTGCATTTAGATCGATAGACTATTTGAATACAACAAACAATCACTTTGCATAATTCATTTATTAACAAAACTGAAATTGTTAGTAACACTATTTTGGCCATTGGCTAATACAGGAAGAATCATAAGAAGATCGAACTATATTTCATGCATAGAGCAAGCAATTAATTTGATTAAACAAGATAATTTCGGTAATAAAAGTAACGAGATATAATGATGTCTTTGATAAAAATTACAATGATTTTAATAATGAACTTAAATACAAGAAAGTGTATTTTGATATTCTTATCTGCATCTTTTTATACTGAAACCTAAGTTTTTAATTAAACTGCATCAATTTTTATTTGAAACCCACTAGTGTTTTTGGTTATATCTGATTGTAAAGGGTGTCCGACAAATATCTAAATTGGTGAAAATAAGGCAAAAAATGTGAATGTTTTTATTCAAAGAAACAATAATATAAAGCAGAAACATCTAAAAATGGTTTTGGACATACGGCCACCGCAACTGTTCGTAACATAGATCATTCTGGACGCTCGAGTGTTACGTTTACAAATGAATATTTAAATAAAATATTAATAATTAAAAATTGCTGCATACTCCACAAGTTTGATTCGAGTGATTCGAGAGATTTTAGTAATTAAAATAGTGATAGAAAAGAAGGACAGAAAAAGTCGCTAAATTGACCTCGCCATGTATAAGCATCAAAAATATATAAACTATAGAAATTAAAAACCGAATGAAAAACTTATATTTGTCCGTTCACCTGTGATGAAGGGTATAATAAAAACTAAAATCTGATCAATATAAATAATTTATAACTTAAAATTTACTTTTTTCTATTTTGGATTTATTTGCGAAAGTTTTCCAAAGAAATCAAGAAATATTAGACACAAGCAGAATGAAATGTACCATTTTCTGGACTGCTACAACCCTCATCAGCATTCTTCGCATCCCTCTACCTTAGATTGTGTACATTGTAAACATCATCTATTTGATAAACTAATTTTGTAAATAACAATGCGATGAATAATCATATCAATATTAATTTGGTTAGACGAATTCGAAACACAAAATAAAGTATTTCTTCACTGTTCTCTTTGTAATTTATCTTATACATTTGTTTTTGCTGTTTGTATAAAACATCCTAATAAGTGAACACAAGCCAGAGAAAAGTAAATTTTAATTCAGTTAAAATATCCACGGTTCAAATCCTGGTTAAGAAAAAACTTAAAAATCAATAATTAATTTATAACAAATTTTATGTAGATTAAATAATAATTAAAATTACACAGCCAACAAATAATTTTATATGTTAATTATTATTTCTTCTTATAATAAATTTAAATCATTTATAATCTGAAATTGATTTTAACTCTCCATTTATTATTCAATTTACTTAAAAGCCACTTAAAACATATTTATTTCAATTAAATATTTGGCTATAATCGAAATAACCACAAATGCAAACATTCAACCAGTTTAAAGATTATTATCTGAACAAAAATCGATTTATAACTCAAGCCAAACAAACCACGTCAATTTGCATGATTAACATTATTTATAACTCGTATATCTTGACACTTCTAACATAACAACTAAACACATTTGTAACAAGACCTTAGACCGGGATAAGAGGGTCGGACGCATTTGTTGGCGTTTGACAATTGACAATTGACGCTGACAAATTTTAAATTTCTGATTTTAAAGTACTTTTTAAATATTTGTAAACTTTTTTCTGTGTTTTTCCTTTTTTACTTATTTATTATTGTAAAGGCCACACAAAGACTAAAGTTTTTTTTTAAATATTTACGAAAACAACATCACAACACAATTTTTGCTAACAAATTTAGAGTCTAAGCGCGAATGCAAATAAAAGAATAAGTTAAAAAATATGGAATTTTTGTGATTTAGGTTTAAACAATCCTACTAAACATTTTAGGCTGGGATACACTACGAGAAATTATTGGAATTAAAGTTCAAAGATATTTTTATGTTAAGAAAGGAAAATTATTTTGTTAGATTCTTTGCCTGATTCGATATGACCTTCACTAATTTAAATGATAATAACAGGGCAAGGTTTGGTTTAAAATACAAAATTTTTTTATTTAATGATTTTCATGGGTGGGCTTCCGATGTTTGTTTTTTTTTTTCTTTTTTTTTTTTTTTGACAGTCTAAAACTTTATTGTGACATATTGAGAGAGAATTAAAAAATAAGAAAAAAAACATCAAGTAAAAATAATTGGCGCTCGCCTATATCCTAAATTACGGGCCTCTGAATTTTCAAAATATCAATATGGGAATCGTTTTAAACATTTTGAAGAGGTCTTTAAGAAAATATAAAAGCTTAAAAAAATGTTTAACCCATTAAGAGCCGATGTCATTTTTATGTAATTTTTTTTATTTCTTAATTCTCTGCCACCTCTATATATATTTTTTTCTTTGGTTGGAAATACTTCATTAAACTAGATTTAGATAAATGGTGAGGGGTATATAAGATTTGGCAAACATCACAAGAAATTTAATTTGTTTCACACCCGAAATGTGCTTTTTGGTTTTTAGTCTAATGAATTGTTTATCAACCTCAGACTGAACCAAACATTTTACAGAAGCCTAACGAATTACTGTAGTGGAGGGAAACAACATTTATTTTAAATTAGTTACGTTGACAGTTAAAACAGTCACGGAATTTTCAAGCCGTCTGTATAAAGTATTTTTAAATTTGATAAAAAAATACATTTTACTGAACTGTTGATAAGTATTGACCCACATTCATTTATCATATGCTCACAACATGATAAATGACGATGCGCAAATAAACAGTTGTTTGTCAGACGGTCACGCTTGTCCTGTATTTGTTAAATCAACTTTATTTTTTCCTACATTTTTTGTTGAAAACTTGAAAAATTACATTTTTAAGGATGAGCTTGTTTGGCAGTGACATGACTGTAAAAGTTGCATCTTCTGGACAAAATAAAAAGCTAAAAATAAACTTTCTCTTTTCCTTTACTTTCTTCCTCTCTCTTAAAAGATAGCAGGGTCATGATACTAGATAATTTAAAAAAAAAAATAGGAAGTGAATTTGAAACTAAATGAGTGATTTTTTGCTACTTTTCTTTGCATAAAAAGCACGTAATTTTTGCATCTGTATTGTCAATAAAGTGTTTTTAATGCAGTTTTGTTGCAAGAAATTTTAGTTTTATTTTTTCTTTAAATAGTTTCAATGATGACAAGCCGAAAGAAACTGTTAAATGAAAATAAAAGTCGTGAAATATTTCAATTTTTTGCAATAAAACGTTATAGATATTGTGAAATAAATTCAAATAACTTGAGGAAGGATCTAGTTGTAATGACGTATTTACCTCAATGAGGCAAACTTTTCTTCATTGCAAAGTGAATAAAAGTTTTTTAGGTGTAAGAAATATTTATACAAGATAATTTGAATAATAATGCTAAATTAAAAACATTTGCATTAAAATAGAAACAACATGCACTTGCGTAAATTATTTCATTTATAATTTATTTATTCACGAAACGGAAATTTTTAATAACAAGTCTTAGCACATTCTACAACTATACGAAGAATCATAAGAAGCTCAAAATAATACTTTCAACAATATAGAGAATTTCTTTCAAGAAAGCGCATTCGCGAGAAATCTAATTAATACTTCTTTCCCTTGCTTTTGTTAAGCTCTGATCATAATATTTCAAGCATAAAAAATTGCCAGAGCTGGATATTGCTATAATTTTTATTGATGATTTGGTGAGAATAATAACGGAATATAAAAGAGTCTTCGATAAAAATGACGTTGATATTAATGATGAATATTAAGTACAACAAAATAGTTTTTGATATTTTTATTTGCGTCTTTTTAAGCCTGTTCGAATTTCAAATTAGTAAAAATAATATAAAAATTAAATTTAAGTCAAATGTATTATTTTATCTAAAAGATCAATACAGCTGTTTTTAACGAAGCTTGTTATGAACGTTCACTTTTGGAGCACTTTTTCGAGCATTTTTGATTACATGTAATGAGTAGATTTTGAGTCTCAAAAGGACACTTCTAAACTGTTGTAGATAGCCTTTTGAAATTTGTACAGAATATGTGTTGCTATATCCGCTAAGTAAAAATATTTAAATTAATAGGTGCCCCCATTGAAATGGCAATTTTGTCGTACGTGGCCTTAACTTTTAAACCTTAATTTTTTACACATTTTTTGTACATTTTTATAGTTATGCTCACGGGATTTATTTAATTTTATTTGGTATCTATTACCTTTCTACCCATTTGTCTGTTTTAAAGTCTGTCTTTTTGCGGGAATTTATTAACATACTTTAACTGAAAAATCTTAGACGCTATAGTTTTCTAACCATTTTGTAACAAAATTTGAATTATTTTAGCTGCAAAATAATAGTGATACCTACTTCTTATCTTTTTAATATGAATTTTGATTAAAGTTTTTATAATTTGTAAAATTGTCTCAGCGGACTAAACATCGTCTCAACACTGCATGTTTCATTAGCAAAATATCTAAACAAAAACAACAAATACAGAGCTTTTTGCAAACAACAAAAAAGGATTTTAAAACAAACTTTCAATTTGCCATCTGATTGCTATGACTTGTGACTGTGCCTTGTCAACTCGTTTTTACAAGTAAAAAAACTCCAGTAAGCCAATAAAAATTATTGAAAAGAATTTATCTTTTTAATACAATTTATTTTCAGTAACATTCTTCATTCAACCTTAACAAAAACTTCAGTTGTTTTACATTTCATGATGCGAGTGAATATCCTTAACTTTTTTGTCTATTTAAATGTTCCCATTTATTCTTCAATATTGTTTTGTAATAAAAAACAAAACAAAAATCCAGAAACGATGACACATTTTGGTAATCCAGATTTTATTTTATAAGAATCCATTGCTAAGCTTTTCAAATATTTAAACAATAAAATAAATCACATTTAAATATAATGGACTTCTATTTAAATGAGATGAATGTTTTTTGTTGAAGTCACTAATTGAATAAATTTTGATTATTTTTAGTTTTTTAGTATTTGTCCGCGATTAGTTTTGTTAAATTTGCTGTTGTAAACGTTCAAGATTTTGTTATACGACATTTGATTTTATTTTCTAAACAATTAAGTATTGTTAAAGTAGTTAAATATAATTTGTTTAAATGCATGAAATGAAGATGTAATTTTTGTCTTTAAAATTATTCAAAGATTGTGTTTAAATAAGTTTATATATATTTTTTTGTTTATTATTCTAGTTGCAGGTGGTTTAAGTCCCTGAATATGCTGTGTAATCACAGAATTTATTTTTAAGAAAATCATTAAAAACAACTCTGCTTTAATTAGAAAAATCTAAAGAAAATATGTGCTGAGGTGCAATGCAGTTATAAGAAAAGCGGCTTATAAATATGGAACTCAGATTCTACAGAAACTACTGTAAAATTATGTCGCATATGCACTTCCTATGGACACTATTATTCATTGTCAAAATACGTGAAATTATATTTTAAAGACCTAAATACCTAAACTAGAAGCGAGTCGTAGCAATTCCCCTTTTTCCAATGCTTCTCTGCAAACTTCTTATAAAGGACTCATCATAGATAACCATTTTTCTTGCATTAAACGTGTACAAATTGTTAAAGAAAATGTAAAAAAGCAACTGAGCGAGAAAATATTACGAAAAATCAATTCAGATTTACAAGGCAAAGAAACATAAAAAGCTGTTTCCTGTTTGAAAATTAATGACAAAAGAAGTAGAATTTTATATCTTTTCTAAGCCGTTATTACAAGATAGTATCTTGGGGCCTTAAAGAAATAGAAAATAAAGTTAAAAAATAGAAAATATATACAAATATAACATTCACTATTCGCACAGTATCATGAGCTCGTAATCAAAAAATTACGTAGATTTTGGAAGGTAAATATGGGCATTTCGTTGGTTAATTCCAATATGCAGCACTGCCTTTGCTACGAACTTAGAAAAAACTCAGGGGACCCAAGATTAATTCTGGAAATAATTACTGCATCACGAAACTCTAACAGTGTTTTTTTTTTTAATCTGAAGAAAACTTGAAATACTTTTCAACGTCCTAAGCAGCACTATAAAAGACTATCGCAGGTACATTCGACTAAGAATAAATTCATTGGCTCTTTTTCTAGCACTTTAAGCTCTGTTTTAAGCTCAGCTCAATAAAATGAACAAGGTCGTTCATTTAGTTCAATAGCTCACTTATTGAACTAAATACCACTTTGTTTAATTCATTTGTTTTAAGCTCATAAGATTTTCAGTGTTTTTTTTTGTTTTTGTTATTAAAAACCGAATTAGTTCTTTATAAATCCTTTACCACAAGAAAGTGGAAAATATGTATATCTTATTTTATCATTCCGCTTAATTTTTACAATATCCATTTCCGACCTCATAAAGTATATATATTCTGACTTCTTATGCATAGCGAAGTCGACTGAGCGATGTCCTTCCGTGTTAGTGTTGAAATCAAGTTTGCCGAGACACTAGATCAGGTAGAAAAAACTTACATACTTCAATCGATCACGTGTCGATCGGTCCAATTTTTTCGACGCAGCGGGCAAAACTCCACGCCTACCTCTAATTTTTCCATTTCATTTGTAACAATGAAGCAATTGTTATCAAAACCCAAATATATCGGGCGATATTGAATTAAAAAGTAAGAAAAAAATATCAAGTGAAAAGATTGGCGGTTGCCCATATTTTCCGAGTTACGGGCCTCTGAAATTTTCAAAATTTTTAAAATATCAATGTGGGTACTATTTTAAAGCTTTTGAAAACATCTTTAAGGAAATACAAAAATGATGTTTTTGCTTTATTTGTACCAAAAAAAAATTTCACTCAATTTTAAATTTAATTTTTGTACAAATTATGAAATATAGTGAAAGTGCTAAATAACTGAGCTAAAAAGCTCAGTATTAAGAGCGTTACATATAGTTTAATTCAGGGAAATAGGTCGTTCATGAACTACATAACACGATTGGCTAAATGCCGACTTCTAATTCAGACATTGCAACCCAGCCAAATTATGATCTCACGAAGGAAAATATACAGGAACAACAACGAATCGCAAGTTTTTTATTTAATTATTATACACAGCAGAAGTTAAATAAAACTATAATGACAAAAAATCCGGAATTCTTGTTAAGAAGAATTATATAAATACTTGTGGTCAATGTAACTAAACCAAATTATCTTTTATATTCTACAACTTGTTCCTTCGTTTACATTTTTAGTTTTAGCAATAAATTATTTCTTTTACAAGTGAAGAAAAAATTTAATCAGTATTTTATAAAATGTACTTTTTAAGTAAAAATCTAAAAAAGCAAAGTAAGCATAGAGAGTATCTCACCCTCCTTTTCTTCATTTATTAATAAGGAATTCCGTTTTTAAATTCTGCAATCACACTGTCATTTCGATTAAAAAAATTCAGTCAATTAGGAACTAGGAACTTACGATGCTTTTGCTGCTACCACAGGATTTAATTTAATAACAAAATGAGATTAAAATTGAGACAAATTTTAACGCATAAAGAGTTTAAAAAATTGAAGTGTGATACATGGGAAACGTTTATTTTTCTTCTAATTTACATTGAATTTTTGCTCGATATAATATCAGGTATAAAAATTAAGTTAATATTTAATGGGTGTCTCTAAGAAGACGTAATTATGAAGTCAATTATTTTATATCTTCAATCTCAACAACATAAAAGAAAATGATAAATTTCAAAATTAAAAGGTTGTCCAAACATGGCTTGAAATCCTTCATTAATAAGTCAAGTAAAGGTTATTTATGGGGAGGAATATTTGCTAATTATCAGGATGAAAATATGGTGTATGGTTGACCTTCTATTGACCTTCTAATTTGTGATGAAATTTTTATATATAGGTCGACCTTAAGCCGAACAAAATATATAAATTATTTATCAATTATCAGGATATTTATAACGAAAATTTTCAGGTCTCTCATGGAAACAAGTGAATAATAATGCAATAAATTTAAAAGCAAAAAGAATCTTTTTTATTGCCCTTGAGATGCAATTTTGTTTGCTGTTGAAACAAGTAAGATTGATATATTCCACTATGTTGAATCTTATTTACCCTTCACCATCTATGTTAATCTAGTTTATTGAGACAAATCTTTTATATACTTCAACAAAAAAATTGAATATTGATTTTTTTATTGTAGTTTTTTTTTTCTTTTCTTTCTCTGATATAACGAACGATTTGTTTATTTGTTACTTGGGGTTTGCTTTGTGGCAACTAGAGGATGGCTGGCTTCCCATGTCTTTTGTGACGGTCTTTAATACATATGAAAGGGCGTCTATTGACCCCTTTCTTCCACACAGGTCATCCTTTTTATGCATTTGTTATTTCGAATGAAATTTCATATTTTTTTAGAATTTTTGGTATAATATTCGTGTTAATAGATATTTTGATAAAACTTAAATCGTATAGCTTAAATCATTTTTTTTTTTTTTGTATTTTCGATTTCTAATGAAATTTCTAATTGCAAAACAATTTTTTTTTTGAAAGTTTAATATTTTTGGTGAAATGTTGGTGAATATAAAATATTTTGATAAAATTTAGATGGTTTAGTATTATTCCAGCTACCTGGAAATTTACAATTTTTTTCTGAAATTTCGGTTTTCAATACAACAAATCAAAAAAAAAAATAACAATCACCGAATACAATCTAAAAATAACGTAAGGAAAATAGAACGTTCCTTTTTTATTGCACATGCCTCCACCAGTTTGCTTATTTTCAGTAGCATCTCTTTCGAAACTATACCTGACAAAATGTGGGTCATAAATTTGTTGTAGCTCATCTGGGAATGTGGCAAAACTGATTTCAACCTGATCACGGAATAACACACTGAAAGATAGCATCATTTATTCGACTTTCCTATGTATAAGGATAAAGAATATAAGGAAATGCAAATTATTAAAGTTACAAACAGAATGAAAAACTATTGCGAACCCCTTCCAACTGTGGTGAAGGGTATAATAAGTGTAGCTTCGGCAATGATGTATTTTTATTTCGCACTAATTTTTGTTTTTGCTTTTGACAGCATTTTTTATAAAAACCGTGAAAAAATACGATGTTATAATTTTTACATTAAAAATAAAACAAAATTTACCTCAAGCTTACATAAACCTTTTACGTAGAAAATATATTTTGAACTTACAGAAACAATATTTTTAATACGAATGTAAATTGATATAACAAAAGCTTTTAAATTATTTTAAAATAAAAACATACAAGAACTTAAATAAAATATAACAAATTATTTAACCAATTAAATCAATTTAAAGGAAAATTAATGACATATTTTGTGATAAAAAATTCTATTTCTTATTTGCTTAAGAGTTATTTATTGCTACATTAAGCAAAAGAAAGAAACAAAGTTTTTTGCTTTTCTGCTCTGCGAGGTCAGCGTAATTATAAATAAAACAAAATTTAAATTTTCCAAGTTAAACTGATTCAACAGAGATTGCAACCACAAAAATAATTTATAAATTAAAAACATTAACACTTGGCGGATAAAAGATTAAAACTATAAAAAATGACCATAAACTTTACCATCAACTTTAAGTACAAAAATATAAATCAAACTAATAAAAAAAAAAAAATTAAGAAATATACATTATTTTGCTGGATAATATATTAAAATTAAAAATATATGTTTTTTAAAAATTTTTGAAAGTAAATATTTTTTTTTAATATATTATATTTTTTTAAAGCCTTCTCAAGAATTTAAAGATTTTTTAATTTATCAGTTCATATGTTCTGTTATAATGTTGCATCTGTTATCCACTGAAAAAGATATACTTATCGTGGCTTGTATTCATTAAGCCAACACTTTTAACTGTCAAAATTCGATAATTCTGCCAAAAAGTTTTTAATAGTCATTACAAGTTAAATTCTTTATAGAAATCGTAAATTTAAAAAATACTTATCAAGCAATTCATTATTGAAATTTATTCTTCTTTTGCCATTTTTTTGCATTTTATCAAGAAATATTCTTGTGATTAATGTTTTTAGGCTTCTTTCTTGTACATTTACTTTTTTCTATTTCTAATTCATTTTTTTTTTTTTTGTATTAAAAGCAATGAATTGAAAGAATTTATTTCTTCATAAGGAATTTCCTGCATGGAAAAATAATTCCCTTAAATGTAACACAAGAATTTTTTAACTCAGCTTTCTTTAAACTCTTAATGATATTTTTTATTTATTTTTTTCTTCTAACTAAAATCATTAGGCTAAAGCAAGGAACTAACCTATACAGATTTTCGTTATTTGCTACTAAAAAAATGAAATAATCCTCCCTTAACAAAGGAAATTTAATTAATGAACAGAGTTTTTTTCAGAACATATTCCAAAATATGCTATTAAATTAATTTAAATATATTGGCCTCTTCAAAAAACATACATACATATGTACATACATATATTTAAAAAAATCCAAACCTTAATACAATACAAATAATTTTTTAGTATGATGTATTTTTTAAATTATTGCCTTTTTTTATATAATTTTACGTTCGTTACATAATTTGTTTTGTTATTAAAAAAATCTATAATTTGCTGGCTATTTTTTTATTTTTTATTTAAGATTTAACACTCTCACCATGCAAAAAAAACCCTTATATTGTTTTAAGCTTCCGTAGTAAATGACGAAATAAAGAGTGTTTAAAAATGACCACTTAAAATGAGTAAAAAAAACTTAACAATTTTTTTTGTGATTAA
The DNA here is from genome assembly GCA_937654795.1 of Cistogaster globosa. Classification (NCBI taxonomy): domain Eukaryota; kingdom Metazoa; phylum Arthropoda; class Insecta; order Diptera; family Tachinidae; genus Cistogaster; species Cistogaster globosa. The sequence goes on from OW569403.1 coordinate 126,439,864, forward strand.
GTATAAAATATTTAGAATGTGCTTTTGCACTCAATGACGAATTTTTTGATTACTGAGCTCAACTTCGGCTGTGGTTATTCGAGAAAGGCAAAGTTGGTTAGTCATTCTGAAGGCCATCAAATTGATAACTGAGCATGTGCTTAAAGGAGGAAACATTTACTTTGAATGTCAACAGCCTAACGGCGCGTAAGGTTTGAAAGGATACAGTATAGAATTAAGGCTGATAAGCGAGAGCAAAATGGCTCTTCTTATGATGATAGAATGCGTAAATCATTTTGAAAAGAGTGTAAGCGGTGATGCCACTAATGTTTAACTACAACTTGCTTCTGTCTGACTGGAAAATAAAGAGCACTTTTTAGTCCTGGGAGACAAGGAAAGGCAGTAGGGTCCCATGAGCTATCTGGTCAATTGAGAATATGGCAAAAACAAAACTGCTACTGGGCTTGGAAAAAAAAAGCTAAAGATAATTGTGACTTCTATAACTGGTTTTTATGGTAATTGAACAATCTTAAAGGATTGTTATTTAAGTATAAAGTTTAAGCAAAATATGAATAAGAGTAGCTTTAGTGATTTGTTGATTTCACGTAGAATCATTTTGAAATTACATTAAAAGCATTAAGGTTGTTAATAAATATTTATTACATCTCCAATATAACAACCATACGCAACCGCTTCCAGTTTATATTAAATGTAAATTTTATTTAATTTTAATATGGTCTTTCAAACATGTTCTAAACATAATTTAATATCTAAATAAATAAATCAAGGGAACATTCAAAAACAGATTTTCGTTTGACTGAGTTTGGTATAAATCTCTTTAATTTGGCGGTATTACAAAAAAATTAGCAAAAAGATTCTTACTTTTTTGTTTATAAGAAAAATATTATAAATTAACTCAACAATTGCTGTCATAAAAGAAAATAAAAAGCATAGACAAGATAATAAATTTAATTTGAAAACAGCAAAATATTTGTGCCATAAATACGGAAAAACTAAATATTAAAAATATACCAGTCAAAATATCCAAGATATTTATTTGCACACCTTTTCTTGCAAAAACAAAATTAAAATAAACAGCAGCAGCGGCAGCGGCAGTAGCAGCAACTTAATTTTTTTTATATCCAACAATACACACCTTCTTTAACAGTCTCCACCCATCGTATTAATTTATCATTCTAAACAGCGAAAAGTCTTTACAGAAAACCAACAAGCGAAATCACGATAAAACACCCAAAAAATGGAAAAATCTGTATCATTGCAATATTTATTTATTTAATTTCGCTTCTTCCCTTTTTTAGATCTTATTTACTTATTACTACTCTGTGAGTTAAGTCCATGATGTTTCGAGCAGTAAGCAATTTATGGTTTATCCAGTGACGTTGGCAGAATGAAATAAATTATTACAAACGATAAGCAGCGAAAAATAATATGAAATTATAAAAACAACTTAACTGTTGGATAAACACAACAAAACGACAGCCAAAATAAACGAACAAAAATATAGTTGGCAAATAAATACACAATAATAACAAAAAAATCTCTAAATTTTAGTGTTTGGCATTATCAACTTTAAAATATCTCTAATATTAACAGAGAAATATAGTAAAATCCTTCCGATTAATATAGCTAAATTAAATAAATTTTTAATCAAATCTATACACGATTTTTATAAATAAAAGAAATTATTTTGTAAAAACTATTAATTTACAAAATCTATTAATTTAACCAATTAATAGTTAAGAAATTAAAAAAATTGTGTTAAAAAATTATCAAAAACTAGAAGTAAAATAGCAGTAGCACATCCTAAGGAAAAAATCGCAAGAAATTAATTAAACTGAAATCTTAAAAAATGTAAAGTAAAAAATTATTTTATTAATTGATTTGACTATATTCTCTCCTTTATTTAATATTTTTATTTTACTAAAGGTATGTAGTTATACAACTTTATTCTTAAATTTTAGTAAAATTGAATTAGAAGTTTCAAAGTGAATAATAGAATTAAAAAAACTATAAAGTTAAAAAAATGGTTGAATAAAAAAGGCTGTACTAATTGTGAATATTACTTGATATGCGTGGTAAAACTTTTGAATCATTAAAAACAGAGTAGCTGAAATATGTTTTGAAGACGGTTTTTTTTCCAAGAATTAATATTTTTACAGCTGAACTTTTTCTGATCTTCTGCTTTTTACTTTGTTATTTTAAGCAATAAATCGCTGACAGCTTTACCATACCCTTGACTACAAAAGTGAAAAAAAGGTATAACTAAGTTTGTCATTCTGTTGGTAATTTCTACAATATCCATTTCCGACCCTACAAAGTAGATAAATTCTGAGTTTTTCTACAAAGCCAAGTTGATTGAGCGATGTCAGTCTTTCCGTCCATGTTAGTGTTGAAATCAACTTTGCCAAGGCAGCAGATGAGGTAGAGAAATTATTTTGCTATTGAACAGGTAAATACAACTTCGGACACAATTTTTACACCACGAAAATTATTAAGACACTCTTACAAACAAAAAACCACGCCAAACGTACCAAACAAACAGCCAGTGACAACAGTCTGCACCGAAAAGTATGATAACAGAACTTGTTATTATGTTACCGACAAAGAAACAAAACTTTGTATTCGAAAGTATTTTATTTTAACAATTTAAAAATTGCAGATTTTAATTTAAAAATACCACGATTATTTATTCCTTCATTATATATGAGAAGGATTGCAGGATCTCACGGGCATTTTTGGCCTAAAAAAGGGAACATTTTGATAGTGTAACCTTAAATGTTACTAAAATTATTTGTTCTCGAGTAACATTTTGCTGTTTTTTTGTGAAAATATTTATTATAAACCAACGTAAAATAGTTTTATTTAAGAGTTAAAATGATTAACACCAAAAATATTTAGTTCTCAACAAACACTATGATAAATAAATTTTTTTTTTTTTTGCTTATTTTAACAGTAATTTTGGCGCCATGTTTTTTTTTTTATATACGGCCAAATTTTATTTAATTTATTTTTTTTTTAAATATTTAAAGTCGTTTTAGCAACTTGATTGTTAAAAAGAGTTGATAAACTAATAATACCTAAAAAGAAACCAGTAGTTTTTTAATTATGGTGTTTTTTTTAGACAACATTTTAATTAAATGTTAGTGTTATTTGTAAGGCATTTTATCTTACCCTCGTATATTTAGAAAAATCAAGCAAATGTTGTTAGTTAAAGGTACACGAAAATGTGATTAAGGTAAAATAGAAACCTGACGGAATTTGGATAGTTTTTAGCAACATTTAACGAACTTGTTTTTTATTTATGGATTTGTTCTGCTTCTCATCAAAGAAATATTTTTCGTTGGCGTGTATCCGTTATTTCGTATGCATTTTTTAGTCTGCTAAAAACCTTACAGAAACTTTTCTTTCAGAGATTGTTTGTTTGTGCAGAAGTTTTATAGTTCTTATAAAAATTTTGGGTTGAAGAAGAATGGCTTTTACCTTAATAAAACTCCCTTTCACTAATCAGCGTAATATTTTCTATTTTTCCTTTCTTATTTTTCAGATTTCTTATTATGTAGACGTAAATTGTTGAAGAAAAGATTTTTTTTTTAATTTATTAAAATGTAAAACAAAGGAACTACATTTTGCTAAGTACCTAGTAAGCAAACTTTTATGCTGTTCAATATTTGATCTACTGTGCTTTATTAGGAAAGAACAAAGTCATGTCTTATCTGCAACAAGAAGTGTATCCATGCAAAAGTAGACAAAAAAAAAAAATAATGTGAGAAAACGGGATTGCAGTTGGTAATCATGTTTCTAATGACCTTTAAAGAAAGAAGCTAAATACTTAGAACTAAGCTCTCTTTAGGTATTTTTTCCTAATTAGCCTTTGTAATCTTAGATTCAAATAATTATTGGAAGATTCGAGAAAAGAACACTGAACACTAAGGCAAGAACAGACAAGAGCAGACTGGTAATTAACGATAATTATTTATTTTTTTAGCTAATTGATCTGGTTTTGTTGGAATTGGCATAAGTTACGTTAAAAAAAAAAACTAAGCGAATAGTAAATTTAATGAGCTTTAGATACCTTCTCTCCAAAGTTACAATTACAATAAAATTTTAGGTTGACATAAAATAAAAAACGGTTCTATTGTTCAATTTTATCGCGGTAATAATTCTTTTAAAAGTGGAATTAATCTATTCCGAAGAAGTATAACAAAAACAACTTTCTTATTACAATTATTACTGTTACTTCAGTATACGTTACTGGATGATGTTATTTATTTACTGCTAGTAAATTAAAAAAAAACCAGAGTTTTCATTTGCGCACACATTTTTCACTCAGGCGCACATAAAAACAAACGCATGCACATGCGCAAGAGCAATATATTATATTTACTAACAGGTCATTTATTTCGACAGAGATTTTTGCAGTTGTGGGTACAGTATTAAAGAAATGCAAAAAAGGCTTATCAAAAAACGTAAACTTTTTCTTAACCAAATCACTGTAATGACAATATCGCACAGAAAAAAACCATATTATATAAATCTAGTTACGAAAAATCTATTTTAGAAAAGTAACTCCAATCAAAAAAGCTTATGTTTGGGAAAAACATTTTTAAGTACTAAATATATATAATTTTACATAAAAACCATCGGCTCTTAATGGGTTAAGTATTTTGAAAAAAATTTAGTATTTCCTTAAAGATCTCTTGAAAAGGTTTCAAATGATACTCATACTGATATGTATAAACATTTTAAAAATTTCAGAGCAACGTAATTAGGAACATATGGACGAGCGCCAGTTTTCTCTCTTTTTTTTCTTATTTTTTATTCTATCGCCCCATATCTTTGTTTTTTTTTTCTTTTTTTCTTTTTTTTATTGGAGTTATTTTATTGATGCAAATGATATAAAAAAATTAAAAATAGGCGCTGAGTTTCCCCACTGTGTCGAAGGACATGAAGCGATCTTGCTAATTTCCACTAGCACATCTTTCGACGCTATGCCTGATCGATTAGCGTTTTTAAATTCTTGCTAGTTGATCTAGTGCCTTGGCAAACACAGACGGACATCGCTCAATCGACGTCGCTATGCATAAGAAGTCAGAATATATATTTATGCTGTTAGAAGAAAATTTAGCTTTAGTTTTTTTTAAAGATCTTAACGAATCAATTTTCATTTTTTTATTTTAAAAAAACTGATAAAAACCTTTAATAAATTTGGTTATTCGTGTATTTAAATGTCTTTATTTTTACCATTACTTTTTACATAAAAATTCATTTCACTAAAGATTATGTCTATAAAATTTGATCCTGTTTTTATTTTTTCTGTGTTATTTAAAAAAAATATATTTATTTTTTCAATATATAAATAAAAGAATTTTGCCACTTTCAAAAAACCCGATCATTCATTAATGAAATCTTTCATAAGGAAGATTATAATTATTAAAAACAATACTAGTGATAAAATAACATTAGCATTATTTATTACTCAATGCTAAGAAAATTGGCAATTAATACGCCATCTATTTAGTTTCTTTTATCTATACTCATATATATATCATAGAAATCATAAGAAAATATCAGGGTAAATGTAAAATAAGAAAATATCAGGTAAATGTAAATGCATTAGTCGCAAGACGGTTGTTGTTAAATTTACAAACAGAAAGACCAAAAGTACCTTTATGTATGGCAAATCAAAGCTCATGCGTACTGTAGATACTAAGGGTATTTATATAAATGACTTTCTTAGTAAAGATTCGATGGAGTTATTTAATTATGCCAAATCTTTAAAGAACGTTGGCTATAGTTTTGTGTTTACTAAAGGTTGCAATATTTATGCTAAAAAGAACACAAATTCCAGACAAATTTACCTGAAATCTATGGATGACGTTGATGATTTGCTGTGCAAAACAATTGGAGGTGTGAAAAAAAATATTTTGACTACAGCTATTGATTGTGATGATAATGGTGATAATGATGTCAGTGTTAATGAAGATGAAGATTTGTAATTTTAAATTTCAAAACAATTATGTATCTTAAATTCATAGTTTGTAATATTTTTTTTTTCATTTTGATAATTTATGATTCAAAACTATTTTTATAATTTAAATTCTTTTAACGCTTATATTAATAAATCTAATTTACCATCATTCAGTGTATTGTCAATTAATGTAAGAAGTATTTCGTCATTAGTAAAATTTAATAGACATAAATCAGAGTTATTTCAAATGTCAGTTATGCCAGAAATTATTACTATTCAAGAGACGTGGTTTAACAAATTACTAGTAAATCTTTATTCAATAAATGGGTTTGATGTGGTTCATTGTTGCAGAGAAGATGGATATGGTGGAACCTCTATTTATATTAACAAAAAACTGAAATGGAATGTGTTGTCTATTAAAACTGAAAACTATCTGGACTATATAACTATATCCCTTCAAAATGTTCAAATTAATAACAAACCGCTAACAATAATATCACTTTACAGATCTCAGAAGTGTAGTGTACAATTTTTCTTAAGCCGGATGGAGGAACTCCTTTCTAGAATGCAAAACTATCCCTGCGTTATTATTGGAGATTTTAATATTGATCTGAAATTCAAAAAAAGAAGTGGTCAGATTACGATAGATACTTTTTCAGAGTACAATTTTTTGTCAAGTCATGATTTAATTACCAGACCAAAAAGCAAAACTTGTATAGATTGTGTTTTTTCTAATTTTACAAATCAAATGCGTATAAACTCCATTCAAACTTCAATATCAGATCATAATTTTGTATTTTGTGAATTGCAACAGGATTTTTTCCCATTCTGAAATCGTTGTGGAGAATTTTAACAAAATAGATTACACTAAATTTGGATCTTATTTAGATGAGCATTTGAGATTTTACAACGGTAACTCTTCAGACCAATGTAAAAACTTCGTGGACACTCTAACAGCAGCATTATCAAATAGTTACTCCACAACTACAAAGTACACAAACATCAGAAATAAAGTTTGTCCATGGATATCTGAGGCGCTGAACTCTTTAATAACCTATAAAAATAAATTGCTTAAAGCAAGAAGACGGTATAAAAACAACACAAGTATTGCAGAACGTGTCAAAAGAATAAGTAAAGTGATAAAGTTATGTAATAACAAACTAATAAACTCTTATTATGAGCATAATTTATTGAAATGCAGAGGTGACCAAAGGAAAACTTGGCATTTCATAAACAAGCAACTTGGTTAAAATGCAGTATCTCCCAAGAATTTAATGATTAGCGAAAATGTTTATGTATCATCAGATCGTGAGAAGGCTGCAGCATTTAATACATATTTTTATAATTCTGTTTGTAATTTGCGGGCTAATTTAGCAGTAAATATTGAAGACAACATTAATATGTTTCGAACATTAACTCGCGTTTCCACTTGCTTTGGCTTAAATGAAATTGAGAACAGTCATGATCAAGCTTTGAATAACTTGGAAGCAAATAAATGTCCAGGCAATGACAGTATTACTCCAAAAATGTTATTGGTGTGTAAAGAAGCTATATTAGATATCGTAACTGTTATATTTAATAATATGATTAGAGAAAACAATTACATAAAATAGTTCCAATTCCAAAGTATGTTGGTACAAATAAAATACAGGATTTTAGGCCTATTTCCATTTTATCTACTATTGACAAAATCATTGAGAAAATTATTTTTGATCAAATTTCCAATTACCTGCAAGATAATAACATTCTATTCCAACGACAATATGGCTTTAAAAAAGGTTTTGGGACGGAGCAAGCAGTGGTGAATGTTCTTGACAATATTTGCAATGGTTTGGATGCGGGATACAAAGGAGTAGCAGGGGTATTTTTTGACTTAACTAAAGCATTTGATTTGGTTGATCATTGTATCCTGATTAAAAAGTTAACTTATTTTGGATTTTCCCACAATACTATAAAACTATTAGAAAATTATTAAAAAAATAGAATGCAATTTGTACAAATTAATAATTCAAAGAGTGATTTGCTGCCTGTTTTGTGTGGAGTACCCCAGGGAAGCGTACTTGGACCCTTGCTGTTCAAAATCTTTATAGACGATATAAAAAATTTAGATTTTTTTGGAAAATTATTTATGTTCGCTGATGATATAAGTCTTTTCTATAATTATAAAGATGATAAAGTATTAAGAACACAAATTGAGTATGATGCTGCTATTTTATCCGAGTTCTTGAGATTTAATAAACTGGTTTTAAATGCTGACAAAACAAAATTCGTCAAATTTAAACCACACATTTCAAGCAGCGATAACATAATGAATGTTCATATTGAGGGAAGGATAATAAATGAATCGGAAAGCGTTAAGTACCTCGGTGTTCATTTTAATCGCAATCTTTTATGGGATCAACATGTTGCACATATCAAGGCTAAATTGTCACGTGGAATTGGTATTTTGCAGAAATTTAAGACAAAGTTAAATGTAAATACTAAACTACTACTCTATCAGTCACTTATTCATTCACATCTTACGTACTTACCAATGATTTATGGATGGAAAACAAGCTCAGCTCTTCAAACTCTTCAAGCAGCACAAAACAAATCTTTAAAAATTGTTTTTAATCTTCCGCTGCGATTTAGTACATTAGATTTGTATACAAAATATGCAAAGTCTGTTCTTCCGGTAAGAGGACTGTATAAACAACAATTGTTAATACATATGTTTAAATGCTTGAGGAATGTTGGTGCTAATTCTATGCAGTTCGAGCAAAATATGTCTTTAAATCAAAGAATGACAAGGCAGTCTGGTCTTTTAAGCGTTACAAGGTCTCGTCTTGAAGTCACTTAACAAAGAATTCGTTATGCAGGACCGAAAGAATACAATTTGTTACCAGTCTACCTTAAAAATATTTTGGTTTTATCAACTTTTAAAACCTACTTAAGAATCTTTTTACTTAATAATGTCGAAATGCTTCTTACATCATAAGATTTGCAAAATTTTATTGTCATATTTGTTAGTTTTTCTAATATAACTAAATGAAAATGAATGTCAGTTGCCAAATAGCCTCTAACAACCATACTTGGTACTGAGACAACATGTATTATTTGTAATTAATATTTTCATTGAATAAATACATATATAAAAAAAAAAAAAAAAAAAAAAAAAAATGTAAAATTTTAATTTAAAAAAATTTCATCCAAAAATAAAATTTAAGAAAAAAAAAACCAACTCTGAATTACTCGTGCTCTCAATGTATTATATTTATAACTATCTTTATAACTATCTATATTTATATATCGCCTCCATATTTTTAAAACAGCTGTTCTACAAATGTAATAAATCGTAAAAAAATCAGCTCAAGAATCTTAAATATAAAATAAATCGAGAAATAAATTTGATTTTGATGTAAAGTAAGAAGGAAAAGGAAATTAAATTAAAAATACTGCTTTATTTAATAAGAATCATAAAAAATAATAAAATGAATAAAATATTTAGGATATAAGATTTTTACAACTTCAATATCCTTCATAAGGAAAAAGCAAACGTTATTGGGTAATGTTTGCACACTTTGCCCAAAAGTTATATTTGTACACATTTTTATGATAAAGTTATGATTTTTTCAAGACAGGAGATTTAAATAAGCAAAGCAAGAAATATTCCAAAAATGTTAGCTTTAACTTTTTGCAGAAACATTAAAAATTAGTAAAAAATTAAAGAAACTTTCAATTCACCGCACCACTTTTATTAATTAATCAACAGTTTTTGCATGGCCATGTGACACAAAAATTGGATATCAAAGCTAAATTCACTTGCAAGAAATTATTATAGAAGCTAATTTGTCTCTTTTTATCAACTTTTAGTTTATTTATTTTGCGACAAAAAAAATTTGATCCACTTAAGTTGATTTCCTTTGTATTCTATTTTTTATGTTTGCTTTCAAAATTATTCTTTGGATTTCTTTTATTCGATAAATGTAAATATAACTGCGGCAATGATTTTGGTATTTTCTTTTCTTTCTTTTTTTTTTTTTTGGTTGGAAGGCTAAACGGCTGTTTGTTTGTATTAAAACTAACCTTAATTAATAGAAAAATATATGCCAAATTCAGTGAAGTTATTTCACTTGTTGATTGTGAAGGCAAAGTGAGAAATAATTTAAAAATAAAAATGTTGAAGCAATTTATATAGCGCCTTGAGAACATGGATCGTTTAATATGATTAACAATCTAACCACAAAAAACGTTGTTCCACAAGTGACAAAGAAATTACTTATTATTAAGATACTTTGTAACTGATCAAATCCTGCAACGTCTATAAGATTTATTTCTCTATAGCAGGTGCAATCGCTGCAAGAATAAAGAAATAAAGTAACAACAAAACAATATTTCGGTACTTTTTGCGTACCTTCTTCAGGAAATAAAATTAATATTGAAAGCCAAAATAACAAAATTAATTAACAATTGAAAAAAAAGAATTTTTTTTTGTCATAATGAAATTAAAAAACAATGTTTCAAATCTTGATTTATTTGATAAAATCGTCTATCTTGATAATCTTGATAATTTTGAAAATTTCTTATTCTTCGAAAATCTTGATTAGTTTGAAAATTATGGTTATCTTGAAGATCTTGATAAGTTTGAAAATTCATCTTTGTTGTGCTCATATTTTTAATTAGTTTAGTAATGATTATTTGACCCTTTTTTTTATTAAATTATTTTCTATTTTATTAAATATTGAAATATAATATTAATAAAAAAAATATAAGGACCCAAAGCTTAATAAAATAGAAAATAATTTAATAAAAAAAAGGGTCAAATAATCATTACTAAACTAACAACAAAACATTTATCAAAGTTTCTATTTTAAGACTACTTCACTTATTTTAATAGAAATTTGGCAGTACCGTAATTAAGCGATTAATTATCTGCAAGTTACTGCCATACAGAATTTATCGACTTAATTACACCATTAATTAATTCAATTAAATTAATAATATTTCTCCATCAAGAGAGTACTCACAATCTAAAACTTTATTCTTTTAATTTTTGTATTTTATGGAATTAATATTTGTAGAATTTAGACTTGAATTTGAATTTTTCAATTGAAAAAAAGGAAATTTAATTTTTTATTTAATCAATAAAGTGCATTTACTGAGCTGTTGCATTCTCGTTAACAGAGCGTAAAGCCGATCGGTTAAATAAAAGCAGAAAGCCGCCACCGAAGTGTACAGTTGCTTTCGGCTATAAATTTATATCCGACTTCATCAGCTGAGCCGTTTTTTTTCACAATATTGAGTGGAAAAATTTTAGTTGTTTTCTGTTTAATGCAATGAGCCATGATTTTTGATTACGAGAATGTGGACACTAAATAAGATTAAAAAATTTTGAGTAATTTTTGCGATTGACTTGTATGAGAAATTTATATTGAAAAAACTGAGTACTTTCCATTAAAATTTTTTAGACGAGTTGATTGTTTGTAATACAGAAACAACAGATTAATATCCCATTTTTTACTTAATATAAATGAAAAGATTTTATATTTACTGTGTTACAAATCGTGATTTGTAGTGATACGTGTCAGGAAATTGAATAAACAATTGCATTTGGTCAAGTATTTGCTTAATCTAACTGTACCTTTATAAAATTCTTCCTTCAGAAAAGAATTTTTGTTATAAATACCTGCATTTTTCAACATGTGTCGACATGAGTGTTAGATAGAGTGTTATGTCATAGTGTCCAAGGACATATGATCCATGGACTTTATGCTTACTTAAGAGTAACATAATGGCCATAGACATTCGCTTTAAAAAACACCATAATGTCCGTGGATATTGTGTCGGTTTTGGTTTGAACATAGTGTTGCTTATAAAGATTTCCTACGCTTACTCGTTCGCCCGGGTGCAAAGATTTGCTCCTCAATGATATAGTCACCACCGGCTTTAATTACAAAAGATTTTCTGCATAGCCGGCCTTCGCCCGGACTCTACTCTATGATATAATCAAACCCGGCTTCACTAACCAAAGGGTTTCTGCATAGCCTACCTCGGCTGCTCGCAATATTAACACCACCGCCTCTATGATAATAATAACACCGACATCGCTTAGCAATCATTTTCTGTATAGCCGGCCTTTGGTGAGGCCCAAAGGTTTTCTTCTCTTTGGTATAACCGAAACTTATCAAATGGTTTCTGCAAACCAGTTTATAAATACGCTGCATCTTTCTTATATAGAATACTAAAATATATGAATATTATAAAAGTGACATAATGTCCATTGACTTCATGACACACTACTATTTAAATATCGCTTTGTGGCCCCATCTAGCTATACTTCTTGATCATCTCTGTTTTACTAAACGGAGCCACACTATTTTGTTACTTCGGCGAGACATGAACTTCCCAATACCTTATTTAGCAAACAAACCGTAATGCACAGACCACTTATGCTGTACATCTAAGCCAGTCATCCCCATTTATCAATAGCCACAACATACGTCTGCCATATGCTGTTGTTATGCTGTTAATTCCCTGAGCTAACATCTAAAGCTCTTTCTCTTATTATAAGGGCCGTGTTAACAATTATCTGCATTTCTTTCATAAAAACAGACTTCTTTCATAAAATATCTCCTATGGCATGTTATTTTCCTTCTTTTCTGGGAGGTTTGTAGCAGATATTCTCAATTTTTTATTGGATCATATACTACTGCCATTATTATTTTTCGTATACAGGTGCGCATATCGTGATCTTCTGTTATATAACACGAACCTCTTTTAATGCAGCCAAACGAAATTGCTCAACTAGTCTTAGCTAATTGTCCTATTCTTTTTTATACACAGCACTGGTGGAACAAATTTTTTCATCTCTGTTTTTTGTCACGCACACACGGACAACAAAAACATTTTTGTTTTTTAGATATCTAAAACTCAACTAGATTGACTTAAAACTAAAAAAATGATGATTGAATCTTAAAGAAGGAAAACAAAAGTATTAAATTTCGATTATTATCTTTTCAGCAATATTGAACAGCTCAACTCATTGCAAAAAAGGATCATCATTTCATTTTTATTAAATGTGCCAATTTTTAAAACGTCACGATGCACAAATTTCTCCAAAAAACTATCCGAATCATAAAAGCAATGTAATTTTTTTAATTAAAACTGAATTCCGTTTGTCTATCAATAACTTAAAAGCAAAAGAAAATAGTAGAAAAAAAAGGAAACAAAAAGGAAACACAATTTTGTTGTATTTAAAAAAAACATTTATTTGCACATACAGAGCCGGACAAAAATATTCACACAGTAACTTATTTTGTTTTCAACCTTCTATATTATTGAAATAAATAGATGTAATAATCTGGTTTCCTACAAAATTATTTATTCACTTGTTAGTTAACTAAGTATAAATACTAGGACTAAATTCAATAAAAAGTGTAAATAAAAAACATAAGTATTTCATACTAAGGCACTAATAGAGGCGGACAAAAGTATTCACACATTATGTGAAGCTTGCATAAATATTCAAATTGAAATTAATTTAATACTTTGTAGAGTATCCTTTATTTTTGATAACTTCTTTTAAACGTGTTGTCATGGAATGCACAAGTTTTTTCGTGACGTCGCTACCAATATTACTCCATTCTTCCATTAGGATATCCTTAAGTTGGCTTTTGCTCGTTATTTTGCGCTTTTCTACCCATCTGCCCAATTCATCCCAAAGATGCTCAATAGGATTCATGTCCGGAGATTGCGTTGGAGTGGCTAGGATATGGGGAACATTATAAGCAATCCACATACGAACATCAAACGCAGTATGTTTCTGATCATTGTCCTGTTGAAAATAGAAATTTTCCCTTATGCCAAGCTTTTCGGCGCTTTGCAGCAAATTTTCTTTTAATATATTTAAATAAACGGTCTTGTCCATTGTACCGTCGATAAAAACTAGGTTTCCGATCCCATTTGCAGACATACAACCCCACACCATAACCCCTCCTCCGCCGTATTTTACAGTAGAAACAAGGTTGTGTTTTTCCAATTCGGTATTCGGCTTCCTCCAAGCTCGTGTTCTTCCGTCGGATTGAAAAATGTTAAATTTGCTTTCGTCAGAAAACACCACGCTATCCCAGAATCTTTCATTTTTGTTTTCGTACTCCTTCGCGAAGTTTAAACGTTTTCTTTTATTCACTGTACTAATCGCTGGTTTTTTTCTGGCGACTCTAGAGCTGTAACCGGCACGGTGCAGGGTTCGTCGCACAGTTTTTGAATAAATTTGTTTTCCTGTTTCTTCTTAACATTCCGCAGCCAATTCAGTTGATGTAAGTTAAGGATTTTTTTAAATTTTCTAAACATTTTCATTTCTTCTCTTGCTGTAAGCTTCCGTGGCCGGCCAATACAATGCATATTCTTGAAGTAAGAAGATTCCTCAAACCTTTTTCCTATGCTGGCCGATTTCTGCATACGATTTGTTATCCCTCTGTAGCTCTAATATAATTTTCCTTTCAGATTCTGTTGTTTCCTTTTGCTTACGGGCCATTGTAGACAAAAAATTCTTAAATAAAAAACCAACAAGCAAATATTTTGACAGCAAATATTTTGTAACGGCACTTTTAAATATTCCATTGCAAAAAGTATTGCCAGCACAAAAAAAATTTGCTATGTTAGTAGATTAAACACCAAGATATGCAACTGTGTTAATACTTTTGTCCACCTAAAAAAACACTTTAAATTAAAAATTAATTTATTTTTTTTAATTAACATGGTAAGCAACCCCTTTTTTTCTACGTTTAAATAGGGAAGAAATAAACAAATAAGTTTGTTGAAAACTATACCATTTTACTCCTTTATTATAAAAATATAGAAGATTAAAAAGAAAGTTGACTGCTGTGTGAATATTTTTGTCCGGCTCTGTAAATAATTATTTTCAATTGAAATACAAATACCAACACAAATACACCAAAAATTCCAGAAAACAACCAGGCTCTACACCAACTGAAATTTAGTTCAAATACAAGAAGAATAACATAAAAATAATTACAAACTGGCTTTCTTTCAAAATATAATGTGGAGTACTATTTCACCGACAAATTCGAAAAAACTATTAATTGGCAGCACACGCAGCGTTGACTATGTCGGTGATAATTCTACAACAAAATCTACAAAGATTTCAATCGCAATGGAAATTCATATACAAAATAAGTGCATTTCAGCATAGCGTATCACTCTGGAGGGCGGTACAGAGCCCCCATGGCTACAGGGCCCCCTTAAAGCGGCATTTTTGGGGGCCACTGGCGTCGGCAAAACAAGTATATTACAGGTGAGTTGTTTCAATCGTTATTGTTTAAAAATTGTTTTAAAATGATATTAATTTTTAGTTAAAAAAAAATGTTCAAATTTAAGTAAAACTCATTGCTTTGAGTAGTAAAGAGAATTTTTTAAAACTTCATTACATTAATAGTCAATCTAATACTTTGACCTACAAATACCTCTCTGTCAATTATAAACTCTGCTCTAAGACTTCTTTAAGTTTTCAACACTTGTCGGCACACAAATGGCGACAAATAATTTTATGACAGCCTTCATTATTAAACAAACAAAGAAAAAATAATTTATAAATTTTATATTTAACCCACCCTCCATTTCTTTGGCAACTTATTTTTTTGATACTTTTCCAAGTCATTTCAATTTACGTGTGGAAAAGGGAAATGTGTAAAATATTTTAAGAAACATGGAAACTCAAGATCATCGTTCACTAGTCACGAATATTATTTAATAAAAAAACGAAGACCAAATTTTAAATAATAAAAAAATTTAGCCAAAAACCAAACATTAGTGTGTTAACGCGTTTCGCAAAAATATTTAAAAAATATAGAATTTAAATCCATATCTCTTTTTTGGGCTTTCAATATACAGGGTGTTTTTTTAAGCCCGGTAAAACTTATGAACTAACAAATCATTGTAAGTAGATTCACACTTTACTTTGTAAGTCAGTCATCAATGCGCGCAACTTTTAGACATAAAATTTTAAAAATATTGATGACGTTGACGTGCTCGAAGCAGTTAACTAATTAAAATCTAAGATTGGTGATAAATTGATTTCGAATGGACCGGCCATTTGGGAGTCACTTAAAGCCACTGATTTTTAAAAAAAATTAACGCCGTACAGAACAACATTGTTTGTATTATTTTTGACATACAGCCAGCAACGCTTAGATACGCTTCGTCAGGGCCAGAAGCGGTGTTCGTGTACCCGTATTTTTTTTAATAAAATATTTTTCTACTAAATCTCATTTTCTTATTTTTTTTACTATTTTTTACAATTCAATATTAAGTCGTTTTTAAAAAAATACCCTTTACATATGTAAATGATATACAAGTAATAAAAAAATATTACATTGCTAGCTTATGCAACGACAAATATTAAATTTCTATTTGTTTTTTTTTTTTTTGCATTTTCCACTTATTCTAATTTACAGCAATTTTTCTACCATGATTTTCCCAAGACACATCAAACAACCAGACGAAAAGTATACAAAAGCTGTCTGGTATGTGATACATGCATACGAGAGCTGATGGTAATCGATGTTCCACCCCAGGTGAATAAATTACACCGCTAATGTCACTAGAATAACATATTAAATAAATAGCGTCACTTCTCTTTGTTTCATACACTGAAAGAGGTTTTTTACATAAACTTTTATAGAATGTTTCTTAGAACTTAGTTAGAATTAAATTTTAAGGAGATGTGAATTAATTCTAATAAATGTATGAATAAAGTGAGATTTCTAGTTTTAAAATGTCTGCAGTGGAGAATTGACTTTCATTACAATTCAAATATTTTTTTTTGCCGAATCTATTTTAATATTAAAATTATCAAACAATAGTAATAGGGCGATTAATTTAAAATCGAGTAGTAAGCAGTTAGTAACGATTAATCGAGGTATAAATTGATTATTTAAAAAGAAGTAAATAAGCGTTTTTTTTTTATTCTTCCAAAATTTTTTTATTATTGTTAGAATATTTATAGAAAATGTATGCGCTCTTATGCAGTTTGTCACATTAAAAAATTTCAGATTTCACAAAATAAATTACTAAGACTGATATTAAACCTACCTTGGTTTTCTTACTTTATTTCAAATATCGAACTTGTTAGGGTTAAATTAAAAAGATACAAGACCTTTGAAGCCGACGACAACTCAAATTAACTGTAAAAATTATGGCTTCTAAGGCAAATTATCCTCGTACTTCGTTGTTGAAAACAAAAAGTTAAGAAAAAACCTCTGATATTTACATGCAAATAAATTTAAATTGAAAACATTTGGTGGCAGTACAAGTTCTAATTTAAAAATATGAAATTTTCATTGTTACTGGCAGCATCAATTATCTGGTTCAATAAATACTGAAAAATTTGCGAAATTCCTTAGCTTTATTGTAAATTGTGATATTATTTATTCAAACGACAATAGCGACAAGTCTGCTGTTGATGTTGAATTTGATTTATGGATTTACCACATGCCTTTGGGTAGCAATCGAAAATGGAAAGACACTGGCTCTTAAAACTATCAGGATGATCTAATCTGCTTTAGTAAGGCAATAATAACGAAATTGGATTGACAATTGGAATAAAGTGAAAGCGGTATATATTTGGTTTTACCCGCTTGTGCAAAAATAATATTTGTGATGATGAATGATTGTGCTACCAGAACGCCATATCTCCAAAACGAATACAATCGCTATGGAAAAATAAAATAGGATGGCTACAAAATGATTATTGGAACTTTGAAATTTGACTGTAAATAAATAAATTAAATTCAAAGTTTACTTTTTTTGATTAATTTAATTAACTCAACAACACTTAATATAATACTGGAACTGCATCTATAATGTTGTAAGGAAGGAAACAAGCATGAATAATTTAAATAAAAAAATTGCATTTCGTGGGCATACCGACGGTTGGTACAAAGCTTTCAACAGACAAATACAATTTACAGTTGAAAAAGAAATGGAAAACAAAATATCGTATTTGGATACTCTAGTCATTAGACAACAGGACAGAATATTAATGAATTGGTTTCAAAAACCAAAGGCATCTGAACGACTGATAAACTTCTATTCTAAACATAGTAGAAAAATTACTATAAGCACAGTTACAAATTCTATATAAAATAGTTTTAAGCAATACGGTTTTTCACAAAGAAAACGAAATCAAAATTATGGACACATTGAAATTGAATGACTTTCCGATAAAAACTGTCAAAGAATTGATTAAAAATGTACAAGAAAAAAGTACAAAAAAAGACAAACCACCCAACATTTATAAAGGATTAACCTATACATCTGGACTATCAGAAAGATAAAAAAGGCTGTGATATATATGACGCCAAGAAGTACCAATTAACCTTCAGGACATATAACTCAATGTAATATGAAATCCAAAATAGACAAAGACAAAAGTAACGTTGTGTATAGTATTATTTGTAAAGGAGACTAATCCAGTAAGTGTGATATGATTTTTTTTGAGAAAACTAAAACAAAACTTGAAACTAAATTTACAATGCATCACACAAGTGCGACTCGAAAGCTATGCACAAAGCGGTAGGGCAAAAAACAGCACTACTACCCACTGTGCGATGAAAACCATACAATAAACTTTGACGATGTGAGAGTATTCAAAGGAGAAAAAAACTATTGTAGAAGATTTACTCTAGAAATGTTAGACATAATTGACGTTCCATCAAACAAGAGATTAAATTAAAGACAAGACAGCGAGAAATGCGCTCAAATTTACAGGAAATTAGTTAGTAAATAAAATAGACCAACATAGTTGTTAGTAGACAAGTGTTTACTGTGCAAAATATACTTGCCCTTTATAATATCATAATTAAATAATAAATAAATATCATAATTAAATTTTAGCAAGTTTAAAAACTTAAATATTTTTCATTAGTTTTATTTGCATAAATGTAACAATTTTTTTGAATTGTTTTATATTCGAAATATTCGAAATATTGGGAATACAAATTAAAGTTAAACAATATTAATGTTTTAATTATCTGCAACGACCTTACGTCCAGCCAAGTATATAAATTATTTATCAAATTTGTAATAGTCATTAGTCCCTATAGCAACTTTGCCTGCCTGCCTGCCAACAGGTCATCTGTTGTAAAAATTTAATAATTTTGATAACACAGTTTCAGTAGTCCTATAGGCTCTGCAGTACCTTTGCGCATTTTTTTCTGTGTACTTGTTTATCAACAATCCTTCTTGTTACTTCCAAGACTAAATAGACTTAAAATGGTTTGAAATACTTCAAGGGTGTAATTTTAATTTTCCAGCTTCAAAAAAAGGTTTTAAAATATGAAAATAGCGAATAATTTACGCTCTCTCAAAACTAGAAATTATATTACGCTACAACGAGCACCGATAGCAAATTTTCTTATAATAATAAAAAATGTATTTTGCTCAGAAAAAAAATTTTGTTGTGTTGCCACTTTGTTGTTAAGCAATAATTTTAAAACGAAAATATAACTTCAGATTTACATAAAAAAGTAAAATTATTACTTATCTGTAACAAAACAACTAGTGCTCAAATATACCGTTAATTTAACACAAATATTATACCCGGTTGGTTGTTTAGCAACTTTATTTTGGTAAGAGCACTCTACCTGTTAGAACTTTTGTTATTAGAAGTACTTGAAACGCTCAGTCTCATTAATATTTCAAGGTGCAAGGAGAACTATAAACTACAAAATATACTTGTCCGTTTATCTTGGCCAATGGCTAAAATGAGAGAATAGTTTTTAATTATTTTATAACAAAACAAATTCACTGTAAAGCAAATTCGTTTAAAAGGCAACGAAATAATTAAAACCCTTTTTAGTTTAACAAAAAGAAAACAATCAATGATTTAAGTAAACCTTAGCGAAAAATTAACAATCTACATTTACATTACATTAAACGTATTGTAAAATCATTTTATTTTATTTCATTCTTTTTTTATTTTTATTGTATCGACAATGAAATTCAAACTGAACAAAAGAAGAACTGAAAAAATATTAAATCAAATGAAAATCATACTCCTCTTAATGCAACTTATTAACGTATGGTCAATTAAAACTTTTGTAATTTTCTTTTATTTCTTTTATTTGTGTCAAACGTCAAAAACAGAAACGATTTCCAGCTGATAATTTTGATGAATGGAACAATGGCCATCCGCTGGGGTTGAGAACAGTTCATGCGTATGTTTTGGTCTTTGATATGGGCAATTTGGAAACATTTCGAGTAAGTTTTATTTATTCATAATTATTGTTTGTAGTTGTTGTAGTTAACGTAGCATAACTTAAGCAAACAATGACTGACATAATATTAAAAAAATAGAAAAGAAAGTTAAAAAAAAAAGAATTAAAAAACCTGCCTTATGATTTGGCAATTATTTATTGAAATTTCTTTTAATCCTTTTTAATGGTGCAAATGTTTAAATAAACCTTTAAAGAGAAAACACGAAAAAAATTTATAATTTCAAACTAGTAAAAACTTGCTTGCATTATTTTTTAAGTGTTTAGTTATTGTTTAATATTAAATTTTAAATTCTACATATTAAAATAATTTAAAATTTTCTCTCCTTTATCTTGTCTTTTTTTAACAGTATTGCAGGTCTATAAGAGATCAAATTTTGGATAGTTTTAGTCATCGTGATTTTAGTATAATTGTAGTTGGCAATAAATTTGATACAATAAATGAAGCACAAGCAAATTCACAGGTAAATACATTTTTTTAATTTATAATTTATTAGAATTAAAAAAGGGAACTAAGAATAAAACAGTTTTGTTTTGGTATTAAATTTTAAAGTTTTGTTTCATTTGTAGTTATTAAAATTTTGTTTTAAAAATTATTTAAAGTTCTTACTTTGAGGTTTTTACTATTTCAATTTAAATTTGAATTGGATTGTCTGGAACAGCATCTATAATGTTGTGAAGAAACAAGTATGAATGAATAAAAATAAAAATTGCGTTTGTGGCCATACCGATGGTTGGTACAAAAGCAAAAACAAATGTTAAAGACAGGTTACAGAGAGAACAAGCAGAAAATACTTTGAGTTGTATGTTGACCTCGTCTAACCAAATTAATACTGATAAGTTGATAGATGCGAAGAATGCTGATAAAGGATGTAGTGATCCAGAAAATGTAATTCATTTTGCTAGTGTCTAATTTTTTTTTCTTTGTAAATAATTTTTAATTCTAAAAATTTTTAGAAATTACATTACAAAATGAATCTTAGCCGAAATTTTAATTCTTTAAAAAAGTATAAATCTCTTACAAAATCGTTTTGAAAAAAAATTCTTTAATTAAAGGGGGATGGTTATACAAAAAAGGAACACAATGTAAATAATTTGAATGTATGATTCAAAGGTTTCCCATACAACCCATAAAAGTGCTCCCATAGGTGACATAGTTTTACGTCTTGGTGTATGTCTTCTGAATCGTTATAAACAAACACTTGAAAATTACACAGAATATGTACTTCTATCTCTATAGCAGATAAAGAAATTAAAGGGTGTCCCATATGTTATGTAATGTTGTCTGATGTATATGTCCTCACCTATTAAATAATTTTAGACAGCTTAAATTAACACAAAACTTATTAATTTAACATTTAAGATGTAAAGTTAAAGGATGTCTCCATTTTCAATCATCACACACAGACACTTAAAATTTAAGCAATGTGAGTAATACCGTCTTCAGTAATACTATGTTTACAATTACATGTATAGAAAATAAAGGGCGTTCTCATAGCTGAAGTAGTTTGATTTATCCGGCCCTATCTTTTGAATTGTTATAGTCAAAAATGCGCACATCTATATCCGCTAATACAACAAGTACAAACATTTTAAAATAGAAATTAAAAGGTGTCTTCATAGGTGATTTTGTCTGATAGACATGACGAATGTTGTACTCACATTGAAGAAAATAAAAACAAGTTCTTTCACTTTTGCAAATGGCAGTAAAAAATTCCTTTCAGTCGAGAGTCTTGAAAAAACCGCCACAGAGGAAATGAGCATAATTTTCAATAAAGTTTTAAGATTTTCTAAGGGTCTAAAAGCACACTAACTTCTTGAAACCTTATTGTACGTCTGACTTCTTTTGAAAACAGAATAATCTTTGGAAGACAGGGTTAGTTTTTACACGGCTTATTACGCATTACGACATTATGCAAAAATAATCAAATGAAGTAAACACAATTCGTTTGTCGGAAATTTTTTAAAAACAATAATATTTTGCACTGGAGTTCAACAAATCTTTTTTACCAGATCGCCTGATGATCTAACAAAAGCTATTAGCGAAACATAAAATCGACTTCGTTTATTAAAATACACCATTTTATTAAAATTTTAGTATTTAGAATTTTTAATTCTGTCTTAATTTTTGAAGACTAAAAGAATTTCGTTTGTATTGTGGATGTTATTTCACTAGAACAGGAGGTCCAAAAGCAAGTATCCATATGAGTTATGGGTAATTTTAATAGCGAAAGTCATTATCATGTCCTCGCAGACCAAATTGATTCGCTTTAAACCAGCTGAAAGTTAAGAAATATTGCTGTACTCAAACTGTGATTTTTCAAGAGGAAATTTTAACGGAAGAAATTACTGATAACAAATGCTTTTGCAAACTTTTAAAATAGGTTTATAAGACTAAATTGCTTGTAGACAAGACTTACGGGCCTCGTCGTTGTATAGTTCGTACTGACGAGAGCGTGGCCAAAATGGCGAAAGTTGCTCAATTTATTTTGAAAACGCCGACACACACAAAAATAAAATATTACAACAAAGTAAAAATATATGTTGCATTAGATATCGATCCAAATTTCTAAAGAGTTTAAATGTAAATTTCCATCTCATAAAATATCAAAAAAATATGGCAAAAACGATCTAATTTAAGAAAAGTAAAAATGTTAAATAAGCAAAGAAAATTATATAAATAAAACAAATCAAATAAAATTATCTGTGCATATGCAACTGGTCAACTGAAATCAAACGGCAAATAATTTCCAACATATCCAAGATAAAGGAAATCCCACAATTCCCAAAATAAGGAGAAGAAATCTCAAAAAGTTCACGTATTTATTAGGACTCATAACATACTTCTAACAATAAATCGGAGAATATAAAGCTTAATTACAGTAGTCTTCTTTTTCCGATCCCAGCTTTGGGATTTTAGAACAAAAAAAAAAAAAAAAAAAAAAAAAAAAAAAAAATTCGACGTAGCGTGTGAAGGATCTCTATCTTCTACAGGCCTGATCATTTTCATACGAAATTTTGTGTAAACGTACACATATTTAGTTAAATTAAAAATAAAAATCAATTAAAAATTCATAAAGAACATTTTTTTCTATCAATGATAAAAAATTTATGGCCCTCTATAGCATAAACAATTAAAAGTGCTATATTCGGCTATGCCAAATCATATGTACCCTTCACCATATATCTAGATCTTGTTTATTGAAGTAAATCAAATAAAAAAAAATATAGTGGTGGCACAGAATAAAAAAAAAATCATAAAAATACCATCGGCTCTCAATAATTTTAGTTTTTCCTTAAAGATCTCTTCAAAAACCTTAAATTGGTACCCATATTGGTATTTTAAAAATCTTAAAAACTTTAGAGGCCCGTAACCTGGAAAATATGAATATAGAAAAATCGATTGACGTATTTAAGTTTTTTCTACCTGATGTGGTGCGTCGGCAAACTTAATTTCAACACTTAAACCGACGGACATCGCTCAATCGACTGTAATAATTTATGGGGTCAGAAATGGATATTGTTGAAATTACAAACGGGTAGAAAAGCACAAAATTGCAACAATTTTGAGCTTTCTGAATTGAAAATTTCCTAGTTATTTAGTCGGAAAAGATATGGTTTTCAAACTTTGTCAATATTTGCCTTCTAATAACAATAAAAAATTTCTAAAAAATTGTTGAAACTGTACCCAATGATTTGAGAAAACTGCACCAGATATTCTCAAAAATGCTTATCTTAAAATGCCTATAGTTTGATCATTTTAAAGCATAATTTGCAGAGTTGAGCATCATTTTGTAGGTGTTAAATAGATCTTTAAATCATGTACAATTTTTCAAAATTGAAAAAATGCCAATTATAAGAAAAATTTGCAGGTGCATGGTACCCAACTTTGAGACAACATAGCGTCAACTCTGGATAGTGAATGGTACCCAGTCTTAAAACTTGAGCTCAGGTAGTCCTCTACCTTGTTCGTGTAAATCTTTTTGATCAATCCGCCTTGCAATTTACAAATGGCTAAGTTTTTCCAAAATACTTTGATTCTGCCCCACTGTGCACAGTTCATCAAATCGATCTCATAAGTATGAACTTCTGTAATCATGTTAACAACCGTCTCTTAGACTTTTTCTTGTGGGGGCCTTTAATTATCGTTGCTATACAAATAAATTAGCAACGATTTGTACGCTTCTCATATTATCCAAGTTTTGGAAAGTGGGATTACTGTGGAGCCAACTGATGCAATTGCGTGAATGAAATTGTATTTCATAAATAATAGAAATATTTTTAAGGCCGTAATAAACCCAAAGAAATTAAGTTTAGTTTAATTTATAAGACTTTAAAAAACATAGTAGTATTTCGATATCCCTTTATTGTGATTGTTGCGGACTTATTTCATTGGGAACTATATCATTGGAGTTATTACATTTGAAAGTTAATGCGTAGTAATAACATATTAATGGCCATAAGAATAACTTTTTGCTATTTTTGTAAAAAAGTCACCACAGTTTCTAATATTTCGACCATGACTGTAGAAAGTAC
Source organism: Cistogaster globosa (assembly GCA_937654795.1). Classification (NCBI taxonomy): domain Eukaryota; kingdom Metazoa; phylum Arthropoda; class Insecta; order Diptera; family Tachinidae; genus Cistogaster; species Cistogaster globosa. The sequence goes on from OW569403.1 coordinate 126,464,641, forward strand.
ATATTTTTTAGCTATAATTTTCCCTTCTTTCTTTTTTAGGAATTAAAAGACATTTCAACTTTAGTACGAAAGCACTGGCGTTGTGGTTACGTGGAGTGTTCAGCGCAGTAAGTATTTTTATTGTTTTCAAATCATTACAATTTTATTTATAGTTTTATCGATTTGATTTATTATTTGTTAATAAAACTAATAAGCAAAAAATCATTTTTTCTTTGTTCTTGTCACACCTTGTTCACACGCAACCAGATACAATTATAAAATTGGTGATGTTTTTCGTGAATTAATGGGTTGTACCAGTAGTGGCGGTGTCATTGGCACTGAATTTTTACAATCAACTAGAAACAAAGGACGTTGTACAATACTTTAGCAATTTCTGCATAAGTTTTTTTAAGTGTAAAACAAAAATTTTACAAAAAAAAAAAAAAACAATAACAATAAAAATTTTTATGAAAGCAAAGTAAAAAATAAAAATTAGAAAAAGCAAAAACAAAAAACAAAAGATAATAAAAGCAAAAAAAAAAATTAATTATTTAAATGCAAATTAAAAACATTTTATTTTTCTGCAGTTGTTTCAATAAATTTCAGAGAGAACAACAAAGATTGCAAAAATTAGAATAAATTTTAAATAGAAAATAGGAAAACACAAATAATAAACTAAAAGTAGTTTTAAGAGAAATTTGTAATAGACACAACAAAATATTTATTACGAAAAATAGTAAAAACAATAATAAATTAAACAATAAATACTTCTTTAGAAAAAAATATTGTAATAATAATTACAAACATTTAAAGTTTAATAAAATAAACTAAAACATATTAATGCAATTAAAATAACGGTTTAACAAATTTCAGTAAACATTTTATTAGGTGAAATATGTTAACAAACATATAGTTGGTTTCAAATTATTTGAAACAGAAAAATCAAAATAATATATTTTATTTTTTTTTCTGAGTTTATTTACATATTTGCTGGACAGTTGAAATGGCCGACATGTTTGTAATTGTACAAACCACAATCCGGCTACTAATTGGCGTGAAAAGCTATTCAACCCTGAAATGGCTTTTAAATAACAATTTATAATAAACGCCAGCAGTAATTAAAAATGAGTGGTGGAAAGCAATAAAAACATTTTCATTCTAACCTCAAAAACTAAATTTTTAAATAAATATTCTTCATTATTTTTCAATAAGTAATTATTATTGTTTATAAAACACTTGACAATTATTTATTTGATTCTCTTAAGCTAGTAATCTGATTTTAATAGAATTAAATCACAACAGTAGGGGATTTCAAAAACTGTATTTTCGAATCACTCTTTTCTGTTTTGTAGGGTCGATGGAAGCATTTTTCAATAACATTAATTGATTGTGTTCTTATCTGTATATCCACGGAAATTTCGTTCTTAATGAATTGAGACTCCACGACGACTCTAGGCTATCACAGCTATTCATATCTACGACCATTGCTACTGGTCAACATAATAAAACAAAATATGTCTAAAGAAAAAGAGTTTATTAATATTTTATTAAAAAATTAAAACACTAGAATTAAAATATTACGACCAGGGTATAAAAATAAACAAAACGAAAATTTTCTTACGTTTTCGTTTGTTTTCTTGTTGAGAGAAAAAAATCAATGAAACAATTGAGAGAATCTTAAGAGTATATCTTTGCGTTAGTTGTTTGCGAAACGATGTTAGGGTTTCGTACATTAAGTGTAAAAACTTTACCTTATTGTTTTTATCACAATGTCTGCCCGTTAGTTAATCTTTCTATCATTCCTCCCATCCGTCTGGCTTTCTATCATAGTCCTAATTTCTCGTACCGTACTACGTAGACTCTTGAAATTTTCACAAAAAAAAAAAAAAAAAATATTAAAATAACAAATATTTAGTGTACTAAAGGGTGCTATGAAAGTGACGTGATATTCATAAAAGTATTATTTTTTTTCTAAGCTGTGATAGGCAGATGTGTAAAATTGTGAGGGCTGTAGCGATTTGTAGAAAAAATAAATCTTTTGATTCAATGGTTTTTCCATATTTTTCGATGGTAAGCAGAAATTTAGAACTCACACGGAGTAGTAGCATATATATGTACCATAAAAATAAACTGTTAATAGTTACCTTAGAAATTAAAGGGTGTTTTCAAAAGCCTATAGATTTTACGCATATTTCCTTATCTCTTAAGCCCGTATGGCCAGATGCTTAAGGTTTTTATAAAAGATGTAATGTATGGAGCTTCACGACCTTTCCTTGAGGAAGATTTGTAACTCTGCCTACCCCTGGTCGTTAAGTTCATTGCTAGACGCTTAATATTTTAAGTACTGTCCAAAACTTTCAAATGGGAGACACTTAAAGGGCCCTTGTTCTTTCTAAAATTTTAAATTACATTGACAGGTAAGCCTATGTACAGGAGAACGTTTATTTGCTAACGGAGATTCGACTTAATTAATAAATAATAATTCTCAAAAACTGCCGGTATTAAAAATTTTAATATCCTCTTTTAACGAATAATTAACTTTTTCTAATAAACTTTTTCTGTCCCAAGGATCAGTAAAATCTTTAGCACAAATGTTTTGCTATCTTAAAATTTTTTGCGATATAATAGTTTTGCATAAAAAAGTTCTCTCTTGTCTGTCTGAAATTTAATAGTGTTATAAAACTACGACTTTTAAAATTTAATCGATTTTTACTTTAAAGAGATGAGAATTTTTATTTTTAGTAAAGGTATTTTTCAGGCTACGAAGGAAAATTTCTAATTAAATTAAACTCGTCGTCACAAACCCTTTTGCAATTTTATTAAAAGCATTTCCTAGATTCTGAGAACTTTGAAAACATTTAATATTAATATAAAATTTTTATAAATTTTTTAATTTAAAATCCTCTTTATTTTTACACGCTTTCGTAGTTTAACATAAACAAAAAATGGAAGAAACAAAAAATTAATCCCACCATTATTTACAAACTTTTGAAATAACATTTTGTGGTTCTTTTTAAATTAACACAAAAAAGGATATTAGAATATATAAAGTTTAGGTTAATAGTATCAAAATATTAAAGTATAATAATGAAAAGCATAGTTTATAAAACATTCAAAAATAAAAATAAAAAAACACGTTCATGAATAAATAAAAATTAAAGGATATAAAAATTTTACCTTGTGATCATTTCAAAGTCATAATTATTAAATAACTAATTATGTATTTAATTATTAAGTAGATAAGTTTGAAAAAAAATTACTTTAATTTTGTTACAAAAATAAAGTGTTTGTGTGAAAATTTAACAGTGTAGGATTAAGGAGAAAAACAAAGAGATAGCGAAATCGAAGAGTTGTATTAATATAAGGATGAAATGCATTCGGTTTAATGTAAAGCGAGTGCCTTTCTGTATATTGGGTTCGTATTCAAGTGAAAAACTATTTAAGATCTTTGGAGCATACTAGCACTTATCTTTATTAAGGGATGACAAAAATATTTTTCAATTGCGTAATTTATAACAAATAACAAATGTAGAGCTTTTGTTTCGACGGATTGACGGACATCGCTCAATCGACTTTACTATGCATAAGAACTAAGAATATATACACATTATGAAGTCGAAAATAGATATTGAAAAATTTAAAAACGGAATGGTAAACTTAGTTAAACCTTTTTTCCACTTTGTAATTGTAATAATAAAAAATCCTTATGTATAAAAAAAGTGTTTATATATAAATAAAAAAGAAAGACTTAACGGAATGTTGCAAGAAATTGTTTTCTTAATAAAACTAAGACATTTGAAAATTAATTTTTAGAATAAAAAATTAAATATTAATAAAAATAAAATATTATTTTTATTATTTTTTCCTACTTCCTTATTTACTTGTAAATAATAAAAATAGAATCCGTTTTACATCGCTTACGAGTTCCAAAATATTATTTTAACTAATTTCATACAAATGCATTTATTAACTTCAGGTCATTTTTAGTGCCATCTCGAATTGTTCAGTTCGTTAAAGCGATTATTTGCTGCTCCACTTTTGTTTGCAAAAAACTTTTATTTTTAATTTTGTTAACAAGGCAAAATAAAATTTTCTTGATACACCAATTCGCTTTCGCTCTCCTTGTGTTTATATCTAAATGAAAATAAAATTGAAGTTAAATATAATTTGTTTAAGAGTTTAAATGTTGTTGTTTTTTTTTTTTTTAACTAAAATTTTGTTTTGATAAATACATTGAAAATAACTTTTCGGTTGAAAAGCCAGTTCAAACAGTCATTTCGATAATGGCTTAAGTCAACTTATAAGAAAACCTTTCTTCAAAGTTGCAAAAAAGTCGAAAATATTTTATTTATGGAAATATAAAACATGAAAATCAGGAATTAAATAAAAATTAATGCGCAGGAATATAAAATTAAATTGCTTTTGCAAATTAATAATTAAAATTGAACAGTTAAAAAGAGATATTTTTACAACAGCATTGTGGGTTACCATTTTCGCATTTGTAGTGTCTGATTTAGCATCTTTTCTGTCTTATAGAATTTTTACAACTTCTAGCAACCCTGAAAGGGTTAAAAGGTTTCAAATGGCATGAAATAAGGGGAATTCCCTGTGATTTTTTATTTTGTTTTTTCTTAATGTATTTCTTTGTTATTTCTTTATAATAATTAAAAACATTTCTTAAAGTAAATAAAATAAGTAAAAATGTATGAATGCATTTATTAAAAAAAGTTTTTTTTTGCTTTGTTTTGAGTATTTTTTCCCCAACAAAACAAAATTCAGCACATTTATACAGAAAAAGATGATTCGATTAGCGTCGCGTTTCTCCGGTCCCCATTAACGACACAAATTAGGGCTCTAATGTACGACACAAATTTCCTCTTCGTTTCAAGGCTGAAGTCCCCCCACAGCGTAACTAGTTATGCTTGTTAATTGAGAAAACGTTGGAGGTAAATTTGATTTAAAAAAAAAAATATGTGTTCACAAGTGCTTCAAAAGTCGGGACATTTACTTACATTTTTCATTAATCTAGATTTTGCCTGCAGAACACTTAGGCCACAAACATTGAAATCATTATAAAAAAAAAATTAATGCCTCAGAAGACAGTTTTAAATATTTGTTGCAACAACACTAAAAATTTTGATGACTTTTGATGTAAAATTTAAAGATATATTACCGTTTCATCTGGCAACTATGGGGAAAGGTTTTCTAATAAACCGACATGAGCAATGAGTGACATAATTAAAGTGAATAAAAAGTAATTTAATATCATATATAGGCGATCAGTTTTTCTTTTCTTAAGGACTTTTTTACACCTAATAGCAAGAAAAACTCATGCAATAATATTAACTCAAAAAACTTAGAATTATTATAATCAAAAATCACAAAATATTTAATAAGTCATAAGAAGTCTTAATTAACGCACAAAGTAACGTGTTATTTAAACACAACAAATAAACAATAGTAGAAAGAACTTAAATATTAAAAAAACTAAAATTAACATTAATTTGATTGTATTATTAAGAAAAGAAAACAATATGAAATGAATTTATAATATTTTAGACAAAACAAGTGAAACAAATTGATCACTTCAAATAAAAAAAAATGGTTGATAAAATTAAATTTAAATGTACTCACAAATATATTAATATAAACAAACTTAATACATGATACTTGTATATAAACATACTAATTTAAATTAATTTATAATTTTTTAGACGTTGTTTAATTTAGCAGAACATTTTTAAAAATAATATTTGTGTTATAACAATCAATAATTAAATAAATTAAATTGTTTTCAAGCTGGGCTGTCTGTAAAAAAAGAAGGAAGTTTAAATTAAATATCTGTTGCTTTAAAATGGTCTACACATGATTAAATATTCATACATTACACAGACGGTACTTGATGCAAAATCAAGAACTTTCATTTATGTTATGCTGGATTTCAAACTACACATCAAAGTTTGACATCCAGCATAACATAAATGAAAGTTCTTGATTTTGCATCGAGTACCGTCTGTGTAATTGCGTTGGTTTTCAAGCGTGTACAAGTTGCTTATTTTTAACAAGATTTCAAGTGTATGTTTGTCAAAAATGTCGGAACAAAAAATTTTATATAGACTTTTGGACCATATAGAAAATGACTATTCATTGCTTTCATTCGTTTTGAATGCAGAGTTAAGCGACCGTATTTATAAAAAGAACGAATTGCAATTTCATTACAACGTTACAAAAAAAAAAAAACTTCCGGAGGGAAACTTCAAGATTAAAAAAATAAAAGTGCTGCAAACGAATTTAAAGAGAATTTAAAGCAAGACAATATCTTTACTATTCTTCAATTCATTATCAATTTTTCCACTACTTTTTGTTTCCTTTTCTTGTAAAAAATATCTCAATTGGTTTGTATCTCTGTAAAATTTTCTTTGCTAGTACAGTTTTGGCAATATTGACAGCACAAAATAAAACTAACAGCGAACGCTTGATGGGCCATCCAGCATGTGGCTGTCAAAGCTTAAAGCACTCGTGCTCGACTCTAACATCTAGCTTTTAGATCATGTATATTTTGTTGATGAGTTATTATAAAACATTATGCATAATCCTCATACTCATTCGGTCGAAGGTAATTAATTGAGTTTACCATCTGGCTTCAAGAACAAGAAAATACAAGGCCCAACCGTTTCAAAAGCTCAGAAATGCTAGAAATTTTTAATGGGATAGCGTGATATCCAACTTTAATGCTCATCTAGTTGAACTTGAAACCAATAAATTGACTTAACCATCTGCAAGCAGACAGACTGTTAATGCTGTTAATGTTAGAAAATTTTTGTTAAAGATTTGGTACTTCTGAAACACAGTTTTTATAATTATAATCACATATTTTTATATATTTGGCGATGTTCAACAAGACATTTGGAGAGAAAGGTCGAAAGAGAACTGGCAATACTGCACACGTCCTATGTATCCACCAGCTGCGGCAATGATAATTATAGGGAATTCCTAGCGTACTAGTGTGTTTACAAATAAGTGAATGGTATCATATATGATCACTTTTTCATTTCAAAAGAAGTCGCTGCGCGCAGTTATTTCAACAAGGTAGACGCCTATTTTCGTCCCAGTTTGATTAAAACATTGCCGCCTGATTAGCAATAAAAAAACTAACAAATTCTCTCATATTTCTGTTAAAAAGAGTACTATAATTTCATTTGATATTTAGAGTTTCATGTGAAAAATACTTGCCCTACCATAAGGCGATAAAGGATTGGAACAAAGCTCCTCCGAAAAAATCGCAGATTCGAGCTACAGTCTTCAAGCTTGCTAAAATCACCTTAAGCTATCGAAATAGCTACATAGGTAGTGAATTAAACCTAGAGCAGTATTAAAGTTTTATTTTATTATTAAATATTTTTATTACTTGGAAATCGTCTTCGCAAACTGTTAAGTAATTTACTAACTTATGAATAGGTCCTTTTCGATTGATTGAGTAACAAACATACAAACACATTTACACCAATAATGATTTCATAAAATTTGTTGTAATATTCTGTGTTATATGAAATCGCCCGCCTACGATAGCAATCTCCCAGTCACTATGTTCAAAATGTTTTAACTAAATTAAATATTTTTTTTTTAAATATTATTTTATAAAATCCGAATGAATTTTAAGGTTTTGCAGAAAACTTTATAAACAATTGAAAAAATTTTAAATAAAAAAATTATAAAACTCTCTTTAATTTTTCTAAATTTTTAGAGATAAAAATAAGTTGTTTTAATAAAACAATAAAAGAATAAAAATAATAAAATAATTAAAGATAAAAATATTAATAAAATAAGGCTGACTTTGTATGTAAAAAATCTACTTTAAGAGAAAATAAGCAAAAAAAAAAACTTTCTAGAGGAACTTATTCGTTAATAGAGGAGAATATTAAAAAAAATAAAAATTGCTCCTGAGAATAAAACTAAAAACCAAAATTAAATTCAGTAATAATAGATAACAAGAACAGCAATTTTAATTGAAAAATAATAAATACATTTAAGTTAAACATGCAAACAAAAAGGTTTTCCAAAGAAAAATGGACAAAAAAAATAGTATTTAGTACATTTTATAGAGATTATTTTAGCTATAAAAAAATAAAAATTATTTGTTAAGAAACAAAAAAAAAACTAAAGACAAAATGCTGAAATCATTTGCAATTTTTTTATTTTAAAAAAGGCTTTAAAGCTTCATTTCAAGTTCATTTTTAAATTAAAAAAAGACAAGAAAATGAAACGTAACAAAAAATGCTTCCCTTTTTTAAAATTGGTAAATATTTAAATAGTTTTAAGTAAGTTATAAAATAAAAACACATTTGTGACTTTTTTGCATTAAATTTGTATTTTTTGGCCTGTTAAATTTGTTACTAAAAAAGATTAAAAACATAAAATATTTATTTTTAAGGCTTTAATTAAATAAATGTCGTTATTATTATTATTGATATTGGTAAAAAAACAAAACAAGCAAAATAAAAAACAAATCTTTTTTTTTCAAATGTTATTTTCATTATTAAAATTGTATTAATAATTTTGTGTTAAACCATTTGAAAATTCGTCAAAATGGCTGTTAATTTAAATTTAATGAAAAAATGTACGAAAACTTAAGCAAATGCAAAAAAAAAAATTTTAAATTTTATCATGCTTAAAATGACATAAACTGCATTAAGCTTTTTTTAAGCAAACAAAAGAAAAACATTAAATTGTTGTTAAGTAATTGAATTAAATAAAAATAAATCTAAAATCATTTAAATAAAAATCAAAACAAATTTTTTTATTAAAATTTTTTCATAATGCATATAAAATGCATATAAAATTGCAGTTCCAAAATGGTAAAGCTGACACTTTGTATCAATGGTTGTTACTCCGACCATAATCGAAAATTTCCAGTAATAATTTTCGCATCATGAGCGCCAGAATCATGCCATCTTATTTCTGAAAGCAAACGTGTCGAATTATTTATTTTCGTACACTGGGTTTTTGCGTTTTAGCTGGTTTGCAATTTTTATGATATAACAAGACGTGGGATGGAATCGTTGAAGTCGGTTTTTTTTTTTGCATGAATTAATGATTGAATTACTTAACTAAACGAGATTAACATACATAGTGAAGGGTACATCGAATTCGGTATAGCCGAATTTCTTAAGTTTGTAAATTTCTGCGCAAAAATTGGCTCTAATTATAATTATTATCATTCTTATAATAAGCTAAAAATCTAAAATTACACCAACTGTTTCTGTTTTGAGTAACCAGAGAAAAAAGCTTTTATTTTTAATAATTATAAAAAATGTGTTTAGCAAGTAAGTGGGGTAAGTAAAGTTACGAATTTTTAAGGATTTTTTAAAACAGGTTAATGTGTTATACTCGGCTATGCCATGTATATGAATGTAGTTTAGTAAAAAAATCCAATAAAAAAAATATTGATGTGACAAGGTATTGAAAAATTAAAACAAAAAATTACAAAAAATGTCATTGGCTCTCAATGGGTTAAGCATTTGTAAATAAGAAATAGTCTTATTTAAAACATCTCTTCAAAAGCTTTTAAATGATACCCATATTGACCTGATGTATTAAAAAATATAAAGAACAATCGTACATTTTTATGAAGAATTCAGAGGCAATGGAATATTTGAATATTCTCTAGCTCATCTAGTTCCTTGGCAAAGTTGCAATTTTCTATGAAATTTTTTTCCTACTGTCAGGAGGAGTGAAAAAGTAAAAAAGGTAAGTAAAATTATACGACATCAATTTTCAGGAATTTTTAACACTGGCTTTGTTAAACTTTCGTTCAAAGTTGTATTCTGCACAGCGAATTTGCATTAAAAATTTCAACATCAAAACATACGAGGAAATACGTAAATTAAGTCTTAGATACAGTTTAAGCAATACAATTTTGCATGCAGCAAGTTCCATGGAATTTTTTTTGACGATAAAATATGTAGAGATATCAGTGGTGTAAATAAAATTGCACTACTTGAGCTTTCAGCGGACTTCTTAAGCTTTTTTAGCATTTTAAGACGAATACTATATCGTTAAGATTATGATACACTACGAGACTTAATCGTTAACTCTGTCAAAAATGACATAAAAATTTATAATTTCATAATCTAAGCTTGCGCCTATGCAACACACATGATTTTTGCATGTCTATTGAATCGTAACGGACACTTATAGGAAATTGAAACATACCAAAAGCTCCTAATATATGTACATTACATCTGTACAAATTTAGACAGAGCGCGTAAGTTAAGTCGTCTATAGCAAGTATATAAGTTAACATTAGAAGGGAGGGAAATTTAAATGAAGTGTGCATTGCTATATCAACAACAGCAAGTAAAATAATTCTTAAAAAAAAGCGACTTCAAAACAGACAAACCTAAATTCATATTTCTTTAGAACAAAATATGAACGTTGATTAAACAAGAAAATTCAGCAGTTATGTGGTCACCCTTTATTTTTTACCCTTTTTATTGCTGACACTGTAAAACAAAATTTTTTTAATTCTAAGCGTTAGACTATAACTGTTCAAATGATTCTTCTTTTCAAGAGTTTGTCTGTAACGGATTCAGAGATTGGGCCTTATTGGTCAAACTACATCAGTTATAGGTACACCCTTTAATTTCTTATTTCAAGTTTGCTACTTGTTATAGCAGACTAAGCAATAAAGGTTCTGTGCAAATTTCAATCAACTGTCTACAACTGTTCAACAGTTTGGTCATATACATCAAATAACGGCAACATTAATTTATAATTTTAAATATTTATACTTCTTAATATACCAGACAAGTGGATATTCTGTTTAATTTTTTTTTGTTTGCATATAACGGTTCAAACGATAGGGCTATATATGTAGATCAATTTACTTCAAATATGGAAACACCCTTTAAATTCTAAATTAAATTTTTATACTTATTGTTAAAGCGGTTTTAGCAATACAGGTTGTTTGTAAATTTCAGCTTTCTGGCTATAACGGTTCAAAAGTTTGGCCACATACAAAAAATTACATTAACTATTGGGACACCCGTTAATTTATAATTTTGAATGTTTATACTTGTTATTATAACGGTCGTAGTAATCGAAGTTCTGTCCACTTTTCAAGCGTTCGTCTATAACGGGTTAAAAGATAGACGCATATAAGTCAATTTACGTCAGCTATGGGGACACCCTTTAATTTTAAGATTTATTTTTGTATTACTTCTTGCTATTGTGATTTAAAATAAGCCGCATTTTTAAACTTTAAAGAATGTGCTTTTTATGGTTCATTACGCACTTTTAAAGCATGTATGTTGTACGGGGACACCCTATGAACTGTTTTTAAAACGATACCGATCTGTAAGCATAATCTATCAAATTACAAAAATTTTCAAAATCGGTTCAAAAATGACTGAGTTTTGCGGGAACAAACATAAAAAACCAACATTCACTCGAATTGATAACCTCCTCATTTTTAAATTTTCTTCGAATAAAAAATTTAAAAGTAGAATATAAAGGATGAACCAATAGATGATTATATTTAAATTATATGGCCCTATTCCTTGAACTGTTATAGATAGGAGATTTAAATTTACACAGACTGTGTATTTCTATGTCTGATAACAATAGGAAATATAAAATAAAAAAAGAATATTTACAAATGAAGGCTGTTAAGAGTAAAGTCTGTCTAAAGGTGACTTAGGTTGACTATATGACCTTGTCTTTTAAGCGCTCTTAGAAAAGTTGAATTTTAAATGTTCATAGTAAATGGATTGCCACATACACTATAAAACAACAACTATACAAGAAATGGATGTAGTTTCATGAACATAAAATTATCTTTTTATTCGTTATAAATAAACAATGAAATTAAAAAAAAAGTTTTTATAACAATTTTTATTTTATATTCGTGTGTTTGTTTTGAAGTTGTTTTCTTTATAAGGATTATTGTTATTGTTGTCTGACCACTGTGTCATTGTGTAATTAGTACAAGATTTTTGTTTTTTATAATTAAAATATGATAAAATTGAATAACCACTGATGTAATTAAAATTGAAGTGAACATAAAAAATGTCGTTATGCACGCTAATGCTATAATGTAAACTTTTTTATTCTCGTATATTTTTTACTCACACATAATATGTTAAATTAAATAAATAAACAACAATATCAACTTATTAATTCTTGAATATGTAATGAGCTTTAAAAATGTTATTTTTTATTTAAAAAAAAAACATGATAATGAAGAAAATTAATTTATTTTATTATTCATTTATTTTTAAACATGTGTAAAGGTTTCGCATTAGGACTGCCAGAACTGTTTTAAAAAATGCGAGATAAATAATAGCGTATTATTAACACCTAATCGAAACTATTGAAATCAAATTTAATTGTAATTGCTATTGTTGTAAGCGAGATTAATTTTTTAATAACTACTATCTAAAAAAATAGGAAATGACTTTTTTAACTGCGATCCATATGATTCACAATATTGAAAAAAGTAATTGGGACAGTAGCTGCCATCGTGTTGGACCGAATAAAAAAAGCGCACTTGTATTATAGTGGCGTCAGGATCCCTGTAATAAATTAACACGTGCTAACGACTTCATTTCTAATTTTCCTAAAATTCAAATTTAGAAAATGTGCTTTTAAATATTTATTGTAGAGATCTGTAAACAGTATTAAAAATTTTCCATCCATAGAAATAATATGTACTGACAATTGCTTTAGTACCATTATACTGATAAAATTGAGTGACTTCACATTTGTATCTGTATTATCTCTACGAAATAATTTATTTTTACCGAACAAAAAACTGTTTTAAACTTGAACCAAGATCCTAAGGGACCTTCTTAAAAAATTTTATACAAATCCATCCAGTAGTTTTTACGTGATACGAACACAGACAGATAGACCAACATACAGACAGAAAAAAATTCTAAAAAATATTTTGTACTCCATACCGATTACTTAAAACACCAACTTCTAAATTTTTAAAAAATATTCTATGTACAGAAATGACCCATCACAGCCTCGCTAGCCAGCCTTGCAATATTATAAATTTTAAAAAGGCTCGAAGTCTAGAAAATTACTTTATTAAAAATAAAAAATATAAACAAAAATAAAGTGACTATTGTTTATTGGTATTTTGTTTAAGCTTTGGTGTTCATGTTTATTATTTTTTTTTATCCACCTCTCAATTGGTTTAAATAACTTTTAAATATAATAAGCAGTTTAAGCTTATCTAAAATATGGTAAAAGGTTCCCTGATGAGTTGAGATGTGCAATCAACGAAATGGCCATAGGAACTAGCTATACCACTAATAATCAATAGTAGTGATTTTATATAAAAATTAAATTTGGGTTATTAGCTCGAAAAAAAAAGTGAACTAAGATTTTATTTTTCACTGAAAATGTTTGAAATCTTATTAATTTAATATATTTAATATCGGATTACGTTTTATGTTTTTATTGCTCTTAATTTATTATTCTTTCTTAAACCCTCTATCCATTACGGTTCAAAAGAAAAGACAATATACCCCAAAATCAGGTATTCTAAGGGGTCACCCTATAAACTTTGTCTGAAAGCAATGCCTCTACGGGGACGACCTTTATTTTTGACATTACAGGGTTACTTAGCATGGATCTTAGAATTATAAGAAAGAAAAAGATTTAGAACATACTCCTGAGTCAATCCAAATAAGTATTAATCTTTTAGTAGCGCCCTACTTTTGCAGCACCAAGAGGGGCTATTTGATCCTAAAAGTTCCCCATTAGGCCAAAAAGGCCATCTGGTTTGTCTGTGAGCATACCTAGCAATTCCGACTGATAGATTAATTTGCACTAATTAAGAGGGCGCTACCGACTACATTATCTACTTCCCGATTTTGTCGATATTGTAATAATTGTTTTTAACTATCAGATATTTATTTGTTTTTATTACAAATTTCCTTTTTTTAACTTGTATTTCTTCAAGAAATTGATTATTTTTTATAATTTTAAATTATTGTACATTAAACTCTTCATTTTTCTTAACTTTTTAATTGTATTTTATTACCATCTTTTGTTTAACTATTAATTTGATTTCTCGTTAGAATTTTTTATACACTGAACTCTGTTTATATTTAAGTTTGATTTCCCTTAATATCTTACTGTACGTTGATCTTTTTATTTTCGCTTAATTTAATTTATGTAATTGTGCATTAAAGTTTTTATTGCCGTTTAACATTTTTTTTTTGTTTACGAGTATGTTAACATATTAAATTCATTTATTTTGTAAAACATTGTATATTTTAGCATTTAATAATTCTGGCAAAAATAAGCTGACTTCCAAACGTAAAAAATGAAAATGTCTCGGTAATAATTCATTCAGTTCTAAGTTAAACTAAACACTGAATATATTATTTGCAATTTTTAAGGATTTGATCATACCCTTCACCACAAAAAGTGGAAAAAGGATGTATCTTAATTTGTCATCCTGCTGGTAATTCCATTTCCGAACCCATAAAGTGTATATATTCTGTGTTCCTATGTATAGCAAAGTCGATTGAGCGATGTCGTCTATTCGTCCATCCATCCGTGTTAGTTTTGAATTTACTCTTTTAAGTTAAGCTCATCTAGCTAGAGAAAATTTAAATACGGTAATCGAACAGGCATAGTTTCGAAAATTTTGCTATGAAAGCAGTAAGATCGGTCTATTTCCTACAAATCAGCTGACAGAACGCCACGCAGGCTTCTAATTTTTCTACATCATTTGGAATAATGAAGTCATTAAAATAAAAAAATAAAAAAGATATATGGAGCAATAGAGAATTTTCTAGAAATACTTAACCCATTAAGAGCCGGTGGTATTTTTATTTAAAATTATATATAAGGGTATATAAGATTCGACATAGCCGAATTTATCTTCTTTACTTGTTTGCTTTCATTTTGAAATTTAATTAAGTTTTTACTTGATTCAGGTATATATTTAATTTAAAAAAATAATAACCAAATATTTTAAGAAAAAATTATATGAGAAACACTATGAGATCCTGTAATCATGTGATAGTTTTAAGTCTTATGATGCAAAAAAGTCTTTATAATTGCTTTAAATTTAGAAACCAGTCTTTTAATTCTCTAAATCATATTTTTTTTTCTATAAATCAATTTATACAAGAATTCGAGTATGTGATATCTATTGATTAATTTAAAAACGGCTAATTTTAAGAGAAATTTAAAATTTTGATCAGTTTTAAATTTATGTATCTATTTACCCTACACCTGCATATTTTAAATGAAAGTCCAATTTTTTCACCCGACAAAGAAAATTATTAAATTGAATTAAACCACGGAAATATTAAATGAAATTAATAATTTTTAAAAATAGGTGCTATTTTTAATCCCGATTAAATTAATAAACCACCGATATTGATTATTGAGGGTAAAACCACGTCTCGATGGCCATTTTGCTACCGTTCACATAGCTCTTAAGGGACCTTCTCACAAATATTTTAAATAAACTAAAGATTTTTGTCCAAACAATAAAGTAAGGACAAAAATCAAAGTTTTAGCAAAAACCTACAATAATCAGCAATAATTGTATTTTCTTTCTCTACTGTATACGGCTGACATATAAGAAGATCACATTGCTTTTGGGATACCCTTCAATTGGTTTTATTTTACTTGTCCTTGTAAAGCGTCTGCTTATGACGATTGTAAAGATTAAAAAAATAGGTCTAAGTCTCTGTCTCACCCTATATTGTTTAAATTTATCATTCACCTTTAGTTTTAAAGCGGATATAATTGATTTCTAGGTCTACCGGTCCTCTGAGGTCTTTGAGGCATCAATCAGCTGTTTTTTTACTTCGGAAGGTTATCAGTTCGACTGAATATTGCTATTTTTTATATTTGTGCCTACAGAACTCAGTCATTTCTGAACAGAGTTTGAAAATTTGATAGATTATGCTTACAGATTGGTCCCGTTTTGAAAACAGTTCGTAATCACAATAAATAAAGGGTGTCCCCATACAACATTCATGTTTTTAAAGTGTGTTATGAAACGTAAAGAGCACGTTTTTAACTTAAAACAAATGCGTATTAATATTTTTAAATAGCAAAAATTAATAAAAAAAATATATGTAAAAATTAAAGGGTGTCCTCATAGGTAACGTAAATTGACTTATATGCGCCTATCTTTTGAACCGTTATGGGCAAACGCTTGAAAATTGGACAGGATGTCAAGACCTTTATAATAACAAGTATAAACATTCAAAATTATAATTTAAAGGGTTGCCCAGTATTTAATGTAATTTGATGTATGTAGCCAAACTTTTGAAAATAGTTGAAATTTACAAAAACCCTTCATTGCTAAGTCCGCTATAATAAGTAGCAAACTTGAAATTAGAGTGTCCCAGTTAAAGTAATTTAACTTATAAGGCTCTATCTTTAAAACCGTTACAGACAAACTCTTGAAAATTAGACAGAATGTCCATTACTGTATTAAGTATAATAACAAAAGTTAATATTTAAAATTAGAAATTAAAGGGTGCCCTTATGTTTGTCATTCAATGTAACACCAATCATTTAAGCAGTTATAGACTAATGCTTAGATTTTAAAAAATTTTGTTTGTATAATTATTTTGGGAATTTTTATAATATTATTTATTATATTATGCTTCTATTCCATTATTTATTTATTTATTGGTTGGAAAATCAGCTATCTATACGTATTTCGCCGGCTAACCTTTATCCAAGTTTTTAGAAAACACAAAAACATTTTCTTTAAGTATAGAAACTTCAAAAACAACATGAGAGTTCTTTTAGAATCCCATACAAAAATGTTAAGGCTTTAACAAAAAACACCAATAAGCAAACCACGTTTTTATTTTTCTTAAATTCCCTTCTGCGTCAGGTTGGTTATATGCCGACTCTTAATGCAGACGTAAGCCGTATTGAAAATAAGAACAATACAGTTATTTTTTAGTGTCTTAAGAGAAAGAAAAAAATTAAAGTGATGCCAACTGTTTGCACAAGCATTTTGTTTTACTGTGTCAGTAATAAAAAGTGTAAAAATAAAGGTTGAAAACATGCTGAATTTTCTTGTTTAATCTGCATTCATATTTTGTTCTACGACACATAAAAATTTTGTCGCAATCTTTCTGTTTTGAAGTCGTTTTTTTTCAAGAATCAATTATTTATTAAAGTCATGCCTGCTGTCACTTTTTACCAGATTAAATAAATAAATAAAACAAGAATTTTTCTACTGTGAAATTATTAAACACTTTCATTTTTAAGAATTAATTTTTATGTGCCACTTTCTAATATGAGTGTTTAAAGCACAGAAATTAAGACATGAAATATTTCACTCCACGTAAATTTATCGAAGCAAACAGTCATAAAATCAAAAACCAACAGCACTAAACAAACAAAATGCTTAACGCTGATTTATGGTTAAATTAAATATTAAATCTACACAGGGTTTAACTTAAAATTGAATATACAATTTAAATAAATTTTACCTTTCATTTGTATGTTTGAAAATATTTTCAGAAGGCAGAAAGAAGGTCATTTGTGTTTGTGTATGTGTGCCTTTGTTGAAGGACAAATTTTATAATAAATTTTATATAAGAGAAAAAATATATATTATTTGCATGTTCATTTGAATAAATAAAGTAAAATAAATACACCCACAAAACTCATGAGCGAACGACAGGAAATAAATATAAAATCAGTGTGGGTGACTGAATGTTTGAGAGTGTCATCGAAATGCACGCACATCTGCACAAATAACTTAAAGGTGTATTTATGAAAATTGTTTTCATTATTTACATGCGAAGACTTGTTGAATATAAAACTGCAAATTAAAGAATCTGGGGCATATGATTTTTATAATGTCGGTGTCTAAATCAATTAAAATAACATAAATTTGTTTGCTTTTCGAAAAATTTAAGAGCAGTTATAGCGGGGCGTCAACGCTTTGCAGTTGAAGAACCGGTTTAACAGCGCTTTTAAAGTTGTGTAAAAAATAAATAATTTTTGAAAAAAAATCGCAATTTATCGAAAAATGAAATTCGAAATTCGTAAGCATATATTTGAAAGAATAAAGAAATTTCTGGTTTTAAACACGAACACATATATGTCAAATCACTTGGTGAGGACACACTTTAGTTTTAAATTTTTAGATATAAATCACATTTAGAGACACCCATTAATTTTTGAGCCTAGTTTTTTAAAATGGTTTCTTAGATTCGTGAAAGAAGTAGCAATATAATATACTAAGTTATATTGGTACACCCTTTTTTTATATTACTAGGAATGAAGGCAAAGGTTTACACAATTTCCTTAAGTCGGTTAGAAACGGAATAGATTTTATAATTGTCGACAGTTAAGTTACTTTCTATTCAATCTGGTGATTTAGTTTCTAACCGACTTCGAAAAGAGAAGTAGGCCATCAATTCGTTTGAATGTTGCTTTTTTATTTTTATTCCTGCAGAATTCAATAATTTCTGAACCAGTTTTAAAAATTGTTTTCTTATTTAAAAGGTTAGTTATGATTATTGCTTATTAGCACTGTTTTAAATACAGGTCATAATTTTAAAAATTAAAGAGTGACCCAATAAAATAAACGTTTCTTTTTCGCATACTTTGAAGCCTAAAGCGCACTTAAAAATTTAGGAAAACAGCTTATTAGTATAGCTCCCAATAGAAAAAAATAATGGAAAATAAATCTAAATCCTTACAAAATTTTACATTAATCCATCCAGCAGTTTTTACGTGATGCAAACAGGACAAATAGACAGACAAAAGTTAATAAAATAGGTGTTTTGTATTCCATATCGATTAATTTTTACACCAGCATTAAAATAAAAAAAAAAAAAAATAAAAAATACTTCATGTACAAATGTAGTAGAATTTAAACGAAACGAGATATTTGAAAATGTTTAAATATTTTAGTAGTGACATTTAAACATTTTTAAATATATCGTTTCGTGTGAATTCTATTTATATAATTCTATTTATAAAACAATCAGTGCATTTTTTAAAGTGCTTATGATTTTAAAGTCCATTATGGATAGCTCTTCCCGGAAATTCCCGGGAGGGAATTCTTAGCACTTATAAGAAGAGAATCAACAAAAACATCTGAATGCAGAATCTTCAGACTTCATTACAAATCGCCAATATTAAAGCGTGAACTTAAGGCCAATTATTATCCTTGCGAAATGATAAATTGCCCTGAACATTTTTCAATTAGGAAATTTCGAACTCAGGTATTTCTACATTGAACAAATAAAGGTATTCGAAATAATTGCAAAAATCTTTCTAAAAACGGATGAATTTATTAAGAAGAAAATTAGACCCATTTTGCGCCAGCGCTCTAGAATCATATTTTTCTTACTGATTTGAAAAAACCTTGGAGTATCAAGTTATTTTAATTTGTAAAACTAAAATCGTTATTATTGTTTTGATTTAAAAACCATGCCTTCTTCTCAGTATACACGAGGCAACCACACAAAAACGAAACAAGATAAATAAAAGATATTAGACTCATAAAACAACCTGCATATCATGACAACCTGCATATCATGACAACCTGCATATTATGACCAAACATATATCAAAAGGAGAACCGTTAGGAAATATGAGGTATCAACAAACTTAAATAGATCAGGCAACATTAAAAGAGTAAATTCTGACAAGAAATATTGAAATATGCTCATGTTATCTTTCGTATTTATCCATGTGAATCTAGCACTAGAGGTTCCTCTAAGAGCTGTATAATTTTAAAGATACAGAATTGGAGGCATTTCCCTATTACTTGAAGAACTTTTGAAAATAAGTTAAGCTACAACTTGCACACATTTAAAAGCAACAAGGGAATTCCCCTAGAAATAGACTCTTCTTGAGATCGTTTTTTTCAGGTTGTTATGCTTTCTGCGGCATTAATTCACGCCCAGAAACTCCTACCCAATGGATTGACTAAAAAATATAAAGAGGACAAAGATGCACCAATATTTATTTATTTCAGGATTCAATGTCGCATCCAGTTTGCTCAGTATGTTTAGTTTTATTCCTTGTTCTTATATGTATGAAAAGCTATGTTAAGAGGTAGGCAATAAGCCTCAAGGCCTGGTTGTTGATCCATTAGACGGGTGTTTTAAATCTAGACTGGGCAGTAATGCAAAGGCTTCTAGAAAAGCCATAGGCTGGTATTGATTCCCCGGAATGGTCAAAAAGATAAAATGATTATTGTTATGTTAACTGGACATTCTATTCCAAACGGATTTCCAGGCAGAAGACAAATTCGCCACTATATTAAGGAAATATTTCTGATCTTTAAAATAAGTTTTTATTTGTTTAAATAGAAAATAAGTTTTTACTGTTCCGAGTCCTCGTGCAGTTGCCATTTGTATTTGTCAGGCATTTTAATTTTAATCACGTTATAGTTCCTATTTTAATTTTATTTTTTTATAACTGATCAAAAAATACCTGGTAAATTAGAAATCTTCACAACACCATATTTTACTTAAGTAAAACATTTAACACATTTAACAGCCGCTTAGGAATAATGCTTCGACTTATTTCGAAAATAATTAAATTCTTTTCGATCTTGATCTCAAAACATGTTCCAAATGTGTTATCAAAGCAGATAATATTGGTAATTCTAGGACCGCCCGTACGTTCGTATTTACAATTTAACTATTTCAAACAAAAAATCAAAAATAAAAATGGAAAATTAAATTATGAGAACAATAATGCAAGTATATAAATTTAACAATATAAAACTAAAACAATAATGAAAACATTTTTTTATAAATGGTTCATTTTTTAACTTATTTTCTAAAAAAATTTTAGCAAGAAAAATTAAACTAATTTTATTTATTGAAATAAATGTAATAAGAAAAAATTCATTCAATTTAAATTCAGTAAAAATAACTTTATTTTATTTTTCTTTATTATATGTTCTCTTTTTAACGTAAATAAATAATAATTTCTTAAATAAGTAAAATATGAAATTTTAAAATAAAAAACAAAATGTGAACTTATTTCAGATCTGTTGTGGTTGGCATTGAGGTAATTGGATTTGTTCTACCAGTAAATATTATTCTGTTATCATACTTTTCGATGAAGACCGTCTGCACTGGCTGTTTGTTTGGTGACCGCTTTCGATGTGAGAACATAATTTTAAGCCACAAATTGTGGTGGGTTCAAGTTATTTTTTTCCGCTAGAGTAATGTCTATTGAAATGGTGTTAAATATATAGATTGCTTAAAATCTGTGGTGTTTATTAAGGGTTTATAATATTAATATTTCCGTCTTTAATTATCGGACAAGTAAGTGTAACCGTCTGTGGGTGTT
Organism: Cistogaster globosa; assembly: GCA_937654795.1. Taxonomy (NCBI): domain Eukaryota; kingdom Metazoa; phylum Arthropoda; class Insecta; order Diptera; family Tachinidae; genus Cistogaster; species Cistogaster globosa. The sequence continues at coordinate 126,485,953 of OW569403.1, forward strand.
TTTCGTTCGTAAGAATGTTTTAATTATTCTGGTTGTGTAAAAATTATGTCAGAGGTTGCATTTACCTGTTCGTTGATAATATCTCCGTTAAAAGTTTATGTTTTGTAGAGATCCATCTTTTCAATAATGTCTAGTCTTCGTATTGTTTTTACTAGGTCCAGTGAAGTTAAAATCTTCTCTTTTCCGTTTGTATTTTCGTATGTGTTCTGTGAACCTTATTTTTATTTTCGTTTAGTTCGTCCTATGTCCTGCAGCCTCAAGTAATTCTGTATACTTCGCTGGTACTAAATTTATCGTTTGTTTCTGTTAATGTTTTGAACTTGTTTCATAATACGTTGCTCGTTTTCAGTGTTGTCTGTAAGCCTTCTTTCTGAAAAAAGTTAATTAATCCATATATTTTGGTCTTGCGTAAGTAAAAATATTTTATCGTGTTATATCGATTGTCTCTTTGCCTTCTTTCTTCTTGTTTTTGGTATTGTACTGTCTGAGTAGTTTATCGATAGTAGCGCAGTTGTAACCGTTATTTTTGGCTATGGTGTAAATTGTGTTGAGTTCTTTGTTATAATAATCTGGAGCAAGTGGGACTATCTTATGTCTGTGAATCATATGTCTAAATGCTGCGAGTTAATAATGGGTAGGATGGTTTGAGAAACTGTGAATAGTTGTGTCTGTCGTGGTTGAATTTCTATAAATGAGTCAAGATAATGTAAAGTTCTGTCTTGCTCCTTTTCTATTGAGTTTGTGATTTTGTTATGTTTTGCGTTCTTGCGTGTTTAGTGATTTCGGTTTAGGCACGATTTTTTATATACCAGGAAGATACATTGATCATACGCTGGATCAGATTTTTTTCTAAGTTTGAAACGCTAACAATGTTTTATGACTTAATCGTCAGCAAAAGTGGACACGAATGCTAGTTGATATATCAGTTATATACATATAACATGTATAGAATTGGTGCCAAGACACTAACTTATGGAACGCCAGTTTCAATTGGCTGTGGAAATTTTCTTCTCTAAGGATTAAAGTACTACCATTTAAGTAGCATTCTAGCAGGGAAGGATTCGGTTCAATTTGGATGATAAGCCCTGATGCCATATCTTGTCAAGCTGTGGAATACATTACTTTCCTTTAGGTTTAGCTTCAAAATGGTTATTTTGCCTGTATGACTCTGTCTTTGTGTAATCTGTTTCTAGTTTATTTAATCATGGTGATCAATAAAATCATCCAATCTGCAGGGAAGTACTCAAAGTGAAGTACAGTATTAAAGTAAAAAGAATTTTTTTTGCAACTATATACTCGTAGGCATTCTATTACTCGCTTTGTCAATACCAGAGAATTTTTTATAGTTTAAATCAGCAGTTGTCTTTTTAACATCTCGGAAAGTAAACCTAACCAGGACTTTCTTCTGTGACTGTTGAATACTGATAAACCAGCTATTTAGACGGGTTAGAGGGAGAAGGGTATTGGGAAATAACAACACCAATTTTTATGTTTTTTAAAACGTTATAAATTAGGTATATATTTATTTAACTGTGATATTTTGTACGGTAAGTATTTATAATAAGGTTTTATATAGGGTAAGTATATAGGTAAATAATTTTTAGGTTAAGGTAAGTATTCAACTATGATAATTTTAATTCATTTTAGGTTTTATAATTTTATTTGTAGATTTTAGGTTTTTTATTATAGATTTTAAGTTTTAACAATAAAGTTAAGTTTTAGTAATAGATTTAAGTTTTATCACTAGATGTAAGTTTTAACCCTTTAATAGTTCTTAATTTTATGATATTTAGATATAAGTTCTAACTAGGTTGTATTTAGTTTTTTTCACTAGTTTATAAGTTTTAATTCACTTTTTAGTTTTATGGTATAATATTTTTAATAAATATTTTGACAGGAGTGAAAGTATGTTTTTAATATTAATTTTTTGCAACAGATTGAATGGGAGCGAACTTAAAAACGGGAGCGAGCCGGCAGCGAACGATCTTAATGAAGATTGACGAATGATACCTTTTTTTTTGTTTTTTGAGAGAGAAATATTATTCTTGAAGTTGGCTGCAGTTACGTGGGGGCGTTGATGATTCCAGGGCTTGGGTTTATACCATTGTTCGAAAGAACACCAGCAATAAATGAGATCCTGGTAGCCAACATTGTTTGCTTCATTTGTAACAATACTCTAATTAATCTTTTGAATAAAAAATTGTTTGTTTATAATTAAATTAATTAAATTTTTTAATGTTCACAGTTCACAAAATATTTTGAATAAGTCAGACGTGTTTTTTTAATCAAGAAAAAAATAAAAAATAAATAAAAAGCCAAAGCAATCTTTTTTTATAAACTTCAAAAAATTTAAAAATTAAAAAATAAAATAAATTTTTTTTTATCTTCTGTTTAACATTAAAATCTATAAAACAGATTTACAATTAATAAAAGTGAAAGTTTTGTATTAAATATGAAAGAACCACCAGATAATAATAGGCAAACTGATTCTCCTGATATTGGTGGGAATTGTGTTTCATCACCTAAAACTTTTAATCCGTCATCACCAACAACACCTGGACCAAAGTATCTTGTAATATCGAGAACTGATGAAGGAAAAACGCTCGCTAATGTGTCCCTATTTTTAATTAAGAAAGTGGTCGATTGCTCATGCGGTGGCGAAGTGTCACAATGTAAAAAGTTAAGAAACGGAACTATCTTAGTTCAAACAAAAAATTTACATCAAGCCAATAAGTTGAAGGAAATAACAAATCTAAGTCCCGGTATCAACATTGCAGTTTCATGGCATAACTCATTGAATTATGTTAAAGGTGTTATATACTGCAATGATTTAAGAGGGATTCCAGAGGAAGAAATTCTACATGAATTGAGTAATCAAAATGTTCTTAAAATTGATAAAATTAAAAGAAAAGTAAATAATACCATAGAAGAAACCGGATTGATTGTAATAACATTTGGTTGTACTACTCTTCCGGCAGAACTTCTTATAGGCTACGATGCGATGCAAACAATGTCTGCGATATGGTCATATTGCCAAAATTTGTAAAAACAAGAAAATATGCCCTAATTGCGCCCAAGAATTTCATACTGGTGAAAATGAAATCTGCGTAGAAACAAAAAATTGTTCAAACTGCAAAGAATTCAGTTTCCTAGATTGCAATCATTCAGCAGTAGACAAGAAATATTCAATTTTTTTGAAGGAACGTGAAATCCAAACAATTGTAACGCTTGAGAAGGTAAACAAAAAAACGGCAAATTCTATTTATAAACATCGTCACCCAAACACAGCTTTAACATACGCACAAGTTGCCAAAGAAACAGTTCATAGCACCACTTTGAGAGATAAATTACTAAATAAGGAAGAAATTAGTGTAAATAGTACTATGCAAATGGATTCTATACCTAGCTGTTCTCATCGCATAACTTCAGTACGTCAAGATATTGTAAAATACTCAAACCTATCTGACTTTGATATATCGGAACATGAAATACATCGCACGAACAATATTTCGCCAGCATCAGTAAGACCTTCAGAGGCTATCAAAAACAACTTCTGATACAGAAATATCAGAAACCGAAATAGAATCTAGAAAATAAACAGGAGAAAGTAACATCGTTATCTTACCAAGACTAACATCCAAAAGAGCCAGGCAGAAACTAAAACAAAAAACAGTTACGGGAAAACTAATTAAAAAAAGTAAGCGTTGAATATTAGTGGCCACAATGAATTTTATAATATTTTTTAACTACTTTTATATAATTTATATTTACAAAACTTTTCATAGAGTTTACGCTAATTCTTCTAAGAATGTGGGATTATACCAATTGAAAGGAAACATTCCTTTTGTTGTGTATAATTTCATAGACTCATTAACTGCCTTTGTTAAATTACCGGTACCTAACGTCTTGGAAATTTCTTTTAATATTGGTCTCCTTTATGTTCTAGTCTTGAATAGTTATTATAAGTTGAATTGTATAATGTACCCTTTTTCTTGCAAAAATGGCGCCTGTTAAAATTCTTCAATTGAATATAAATGGTTACATGAACAATTACAATGAACTACTGCTGCTAATAAGTAAACACTTACCAAAGATTATTACATTACAAGAGACACATTTGCATTCAACATTTAACATTCCAATCCCTATAAATTATACACTTCTTGCTAGGAACTCATCTCAGACGAGATACGGTGGGGTAGGTATTCTAGTCCACAAATCTATCGAACATAAACAAATAACACTTGCAGCCGATTTTGATACTATTTGTGTTGAAATTATTTCAAATATTAGATTTAAAGTTGTATCCATTTACATTGACCCCCAATATAAATTAACATATAGACAGGTTGATAACGTTTTAGGAAACATCACTGACTCGTGTTTTATAGCCGGGGACGTGAACGGTTGGCACAGAAACTGGGGTTCACCTATAAATAATAAAAGAGGTACCATAATTGCAAATTTTATTAACGATTCTCAATTCGTTATTTTAAATGATGGTTCACCATCTCATATTAGCACACATAACTCTCTTACCCATGTGGACATAACCTTCTGCTCCCCAAATATTGCTGTTCAAGCTGAATGGGTCATTGAAAAGACCCCTTTCAGCAGTGATCACTTTCCTATTACTACTTCTTTATTTTCATTTAAACATGACTACAACATAAACTATTAACCTAGATTTAGAACAGATTTAGCTGACTGGGGAAAGTACCAAAATAACTGCACTAAGTTTAGCACTATTAGGTCCATTTCATATAATATTAATAAGGAAACAGGGAACATTTGTAGAATTATTCACCAAGCCGCAAATGCATCCATTCCGAAATCTTCAAATAAAAGTAGTCGTAAATCAGTCCCATGGCGGAATGGCCACCTACAATTTCTTAAAGAGTCAAAGAAAAACGCATGGAAAATATTTAACCGGAACATGAACAGAATTAATATGATTAATTATAGAAGGGTTAATGCTGTACTTAAAAGGGAAATAAAATGGCCAAAAAGAATTCAATTTTAAAACTAACATCTTCTATAAATCCTGCTTCCACCACGGAAAGAATCTGGTCAAACATAAGAGCCTTTACAGGTTACAAAACGTCTCATCGCATTCACTGCATTGCAACAGATAATAGTCAGACAAATTTTTTAATAGACAGAAAAGTAATTGCCGATACATTTTGCAAATTCTGGTCAAACAACTCCGCTGACGAAAACTTTTCAATAAAGTATAGGGAATGCAAAGCAAAAACAAGTTATAATATACTTCAAACTATTCCATTTGTCGGTGCTAAGAAAATTGAGGAAAGTTTAAGCTATGTAGAATTAGAAACAACTCTCTCTAAATTAAAAGGTAAGTCCCCAGGATTGGATAGGATCCCATACGAAATGATAAAAAAATTGCCGGTTTTTGTTAAGCAAAGGGTTTTATCCCTGTTTAACAATATTTTTGAGAATTTTATTCCTCAACAATTCAAAAATAGCATCGTTATTCCAATTTTGAAACCAAAATCGAATCAAACTCTGCTTAGCTCCCATAGGCAAATATCTCTTAACCCATGTTTGGCTTAGGTCCTTGATAAAATAATATCTAATAGACTATTGTGGTTTGTTTTAAGCAACAACTTATTAGATAGTCGTCAATATGGCTTTAAAAAAGGTAACTCAACAACTGACGCTCTAATTTACATAGACCATCAGGTTGCTAATAGACTTTCCCTTAAGAAACATTTGACGTTAATTTCACTAGATTTCGAGAAAGCCTATGACAAAATTGGTGTTCATACAATAATTGACCAACTACAGGATTGGAAAGTAGGTCCAAAGATAATTAGATACATTATAAACTTTATGAGTAATAGGAAAATAATAGTAAAGATTGGTAAACAGAATTCGTGTTCCTGTTCTCTATACAATGGTATTCCATAGGGGTCACCCCTTTCAGTAATTCTTTTTTTGATTGCATACAACAGACTATGCACAGTTATATCCATACACAAAGAAGTTGATTTTACCGCTTTTGCGGATGACTTCAACATTATCATAAGGTCAGATCGAAACAAAAATCCAATATTATATTTAAACCCTTTGTTTCAAAGTATCCTGAATTGGTGCGATTATTCTATCACCCTCTAAATGTAAATATATTCACTTCTGTAGGAAAAAACATTGCAAGCCTTTATTACACCTAAGTAACATGGAATTACAAGAGGTCTCTATTATAAGAGTTCTAGGTCTTTATTTTAACAAACAATATAAATTTAACACACATATAGAGAATCTTTCATCCTCGCTTTCAAAAAACCTGAATGTTATTAAATGTTTGGCCGGGAAAAAATTTAATTGCAGTACAACTACATTATTATCTATAACAAAATCAATTATATTGTCCAAAAATAACTATGCCCATGCATTCTTCGGTTATGCACCAAAATCATCATTGCAAAAAATTAAAACGATTATCAACGCGGCAATTCGTCTTTCCCTGGGCGCATTTCGGTCGACACCGATTAATAATATGCTTAGTGAATCAGGTATTGTATCACTAGAAATTCAGAGAGATCTAGCAACCTCCAGATTATTTAAGGCGTTATACAAAAATTGTTCCATAAAACGTGTTGTTAAAAACACAAGGAAAGGGAGAAAAAATCATAAAATTCATTCCACTCTTAGGAAAAATTTTCAAAGTTGTGAAATACTTCAACTACCCCTGGAAGGGCCTAAAACCTTTAATGTAAAAGAAAACCCACCATGGGCCTTCAGTAGTAAAGCCGTTAATATTTCGCTCTCAGAATTTACCAAAGATAATACATCTCCATCACAATTTAGAATGCTTTTCATGAAACTTAAAGAATATTTTAAAGGGTTTAAATTTATTTTCACGGATGGTTCAAAAAGCAATGATATGGTAGGATACAGTATAGTAAGCGATCAGAAAATTATTAGATCTTCAATTTTGCCAAATTAATCATCAGTACATTCTACAGAGCTAATTGCAATATTTGAAGCTATCAAGCTTTCTAATAATGGACGGGAAAAATTTGTTATATGCACGGATTCATTGTCATGCTTAAAATCTATTTTGAATGTTAATAACAATGAGTACTACGCCACAACCATCAGAACAGTTTTAATGGGTACCTACCCAAGAATTCAGCTATTATGGATTCCTGGTCATTCGGGTATTCAAGGAAATGAGCTAGCAGACATTACCGCAAAGAATGCGCTAATAGGTCCAATGGTAATGACGCCAAATTATAATGTGCGGGATATTGTTCATTATCACAATAGTTTTTAAAAGCGTATAACCAAACTACATTAACAACGTGTTCCTGGTACAAAGAAGTCAATGTTCCACATTCTACAACAACTTTTCAAGAATGGACATAACTAAATTTATTCGGCTCAGTTTAGGACACACATATTTTTCACAATGCCATCTAATTAATATTACCTGTTGTAACGTATGTAACTGCGATATTCCTTACCCAAATAATCTGGACCATATCCTTAATTAATGTCCAAAATTCTCAACGCAGCGCCAACAAATATTTCAAAACAAAAACCCTAAATCCTTCCTATCTGAACCGACAACTGCCAACATACAAAGTATTATAGATTTCCTTAAAGTTACTAATATTTATAATTTAATATAGCTTTGTACTTACTTATATACATACATGTTCCTATGTATGCACATGTGTTCCCATAACTGTTTGACATACTAAAATACTCCTGTTAATATCTAATACATAGCTAGTAAGAACTGTATAAAACTGTAATTCCTACTACTGAATTGTTAAATTTGTATTTAAATTATTAACATTATATATGTATATACACTCTTATGTATTCGTATTTAATGAATATAATGTATGTATAGTTTTTAATGTATATATAGTTTATATCGACGCACTTATATATACTAGTTTGATTGAGCTAAAGGCCGATGTTGCTAAAGCTCTTTGCTTTATAATATCTTTTAATTTTATATAATTGTTAGATATTTAAAAAAAAAAAATAAAATAAATTTTTAATGTTATTGTCAAATGAATACAACCCCTTATATATGTTAAAAGGTGCAGATTTCTAGCTGATCTACAATATATCCTTCACTTATCTATATCTGATGGAATGTGAAAAAGTCCACAAAATTCAACCAACGTCTGCCCCTCTGCAAATAATCATTTGACGAAGATTTTTTTATTAGGACAAGAAAGAAAGATAGCAGATAGAAAGTACGATAGCAGAAGTTTTGTTTGTGGACGTTTGATTTGGGTCCTTCCATACTGAAAGTGACAGTTCGGCTAAAAAACGAATTTACATTGCAATGTGTAGTGCGATTCACTGGTCAACCGACCACAAACTTGTACACCCTTGATGAAGAACGTATTGCGTATATGAAATTACGGCTTTCAAGATCAAATTTCCTAATCTCTTAAGAGCACATTTCGTTATGGTAACAATGATTCAGTGGGTCAATAGAGAAGAATATTCTACTGTCACCGATGAGTTTATTCTCGCTATCCTGTATGCAGTCGACTGATTCCAAAACAGTCTTTGAAAGCTGTGTTTCATTTTGGGTCAGATAAAGGTGGCATAGATATTAAGGAGATCAGGTAGAGTGATGGGTCTTTGCTACTTAAAAAAAATTTCTGGCTCCAGCGAACATCGCATCGAATTTTCATGCCAAGAAAATCGACAGCATCTGATTTCTTAATATTTATGTCAGCCAGGTAAGGTGGCTTACCCAACCGTGGGCCTGTGCTAAAGTATACAGCACTGGGTTTTCCAAGCGTTAAATTGAATCCCGTTCGAAAAGGCCCTTTTGCAAATTGCCACAAGATCCAATTGCATAATGAATATGAATGGCATACGCTAGGTTTGAAGGCTGCATCAAATTATACAGCATGTTGCATTTAAGTAACTTGGTCTCGCATAATTGAGATTTTATATTTTTTCTTCTATGAAAGGACAGAATATGTTTCTCTTTAAACATTCAATAAAGATTATATTTAGTAAAACTTCCCCATTGAGCCATTAACAAAGCCCTATAGAATCCATTATTGCCACTTCATAGAAAAAATTTGCAAAGTTGAAGGTTTCTTTCTGACAATTCATGCTTCAATATTTATAAAAGATTTCATTTTTTGTGTTTTTTTCAATTTCCATACAAATCTTAAAATCAAAAACAAAGATTCTTTACATTTAAAAAGGATTTGTTTGTCCGTATAAATTTTCTTTTGAAAAATCGTACAAGTAGAAATACATTGTGTAAGACTTAAATAACATACATATGCATGTGTATGTGTGTGTGTGTGTGTGTGTGTATGTAGAATATTTGCATGTTCTTGTTTTTGTTGTAATAATATGCATGGGGATGGGATTGTTATGTGATTTTTGTTTTTTTATTTACATTTGTTGTGGCTACACTGTCAACATTTTAAAATGTGCTTCCTACGTACATACAAACAAACTTTACTGTTACACACACTTTTATGTGTAAACAACTACATTTAAAAAGAAACACACCCGCTTGTTCGACAAATATCAATTGTCGTTTGATACATAGTTATATAACCAGCGAAAACAACACTAGGTATTTCACTATTCTAATAGCAATGCATAAGTGCGATAATTGTCCAACCTATGCATTACCAGTAGACAGTTAAATGGATGAACAGATAATAGAATTTATTTATAATTTATTTAATTATATTACCCATGAATTTCATGTTTGTAAAATACGTTTTTAAATTTGTTTTTATTCATTCCATTGTAAGTTTTCTTTGAATAAACATTATTTTAATTGAATAATTGTGGACCTCTAATAGTTATTAAAGTGTATTCAAGTGTTTTATAAATAAGGTAATAATAATGAGCAAAAGAAATTTAAAAAGGTTAATTAAAAAGGAAAAAGAATTGTATTTAGAGAAATTTAATGAAGTGGAAAAACAGTTTTTGGGAGAATTTATTCCTACAGAAAGTATTTGTAATGATTTTGAAAGGGCAGAAGTTAGTAAAGAAGTCGGTGGCAGTGACAACTTGAAAAAAGTCCGGCAGTCTAATCTCAGTGAAAAACTCAAAGAATGGAGTATCAAGCATAGGGTGTTGCGGAATTGCTCAAAAGAATTAATTGAAATTCTAAGAAGTGAAAATGTAGTTGTTCGACCTTTTTATAAATTTGATTGCCAAAAAAAACCTGTTGTAGAAAACATTTGTGGTGGGTCATACATGCATATTGGTATGCTGGCTCAGTTAAATAAAATGTCAGCCATAATTCAGCTGCCTAAGCATATTATTCTTGATATTAATATTGACGGCTTACCTCTTTTTAATAGTTCAAAAACGCAGCTTTGGCCAATCCTTCTCAGGGCAATAAATGTTAGCAGTCAACCTGTCTTTCCAATAGGAAATGAAAAAAAAAATTAATTGTGATGTCCCGGAATTTTTTTAGATTTTTAAATGTTTGTATGGGGAACCCTACCTACCGGTTCAAATTCCAGGACACCAGAATTCGTTTTAAAAGTGTGAATCCTTTGGCAAAGTTTCTAATTTTGATCTCTAGAATACGCTTTTCCTTGCACGTTGAGAGATTTTTTGCCTCCATACAAATCGACACGGTTTAATACGGATATATGATTTATTCTATTTTTACAAAGGTTAAAGCAATGGCTTCTCTGCTGGGCACTGGAGGTGTATTAAAAAACTTTAAGTACATCATTGATGACCATGTAACTATGGGCTTTAATGTCGATGGTGTACATGGAAAGAAAAGCTTAAAAGGCCTTGGTAATTTTTATAATGCTCTGCTAGGTAATGGTTTAAATAATTTTTGCACATAATTCATTTCTTATATGTACATATATTCAAACTTAACGTTTTAGAGGCTGTTTCATCACTGACAGATTACAAGGGACCCGCTGTGGAACAAATAAGGAAAGCAATGCAGAGGCAGAAAAAACGCCAATTTAAAAATAAAAGCGTTACGATAACGGCAAACACTGATTCGAGCCATTAACTTCTTTTCGAAGTTTTCAACTTTTGAAAAAATTTCACTTTTGTTTTGGTTTTTAATTACTGTTAATGAACTTAAAATTATTTACTTTTCTTAATATAAATATATACTATGTACCTAAATATGAAATAAATAATAAATAATCTATATGAATGATATAATTAATTATACGATAAAACATGTTCATTTCTTTTAGTTCATAAACTATTCATATCTAGGTATTACACAAACTATTTATCTCTATAAAAAGTGGTAGTGAATTGATTCTAGTAACCTAGTGGACTATTTAACGTCGAATAAATTACCAGCCCAATTTCAATAGTTATTTAGTTGACTAAAAAGTACCACTGAATTCATATGGTCGCTTTGACTAGTGAAATAACCTGAGAAAGGTAATGCAGAAGGTAGACAATTGTACCCCTCATATGACAACTTCATGTTAAATTCACCAGTCAAATACGTGGGAAGTAGATTGAACGGTAACTAGTGCTGGGTATTAATGTCTAGAGAAATAACTAGTTCGGCACTAGAACCTCGAACAAGCGGGCAGCTACTGGTAATAACGTGTGTATGTGTGTAAGAATGTATATGATTGCCTTTGGGAAAAGTGTGCTTTCTTGGCTGTTGTATTTGTTTAAAGCACTAGCTGGCTAGACCAACAGTAACAACAACAAAAACAACCAATCAATGCTTTTAGTTTCAACGACAACAGCTGTTTGTCGTTAAAAAACCAACAAATAAAATCTTTAACACATTTTTCAAGGATACAAATACTGTTCATTTTTTTCCTTTTTTTTTTTTTTTGTTTGTTGTCCTTATTTTTCAAGCATTGATAGGCACAAAGAGATAATTCTTTAAGTATGAACATTCTTTTGAATCATGTTTAATGTATTTCATAGACAATTTTACTTTGTATGCTAGCAGGCGATTTTCATCAATGGCTAAAAGTGCTTTACACAGTTCAAAATATTTTTCAAAAAATATTTTATATCTTTATCATAAATCTCATTATTAGCAGTCTATAGTATTGCTTAGTTTGTCACTTGGGTAACGAAAAGGTCAAAGAACAAGTCACTTTACAACTGTTGGTTTATGTAGTCAATTTAACATATGGATTTGAAGAGTTAAGTAACTTTTGTATTGCGACGTTTTTTTACCCTTGAAATAAAGGGTGTCCATTGAATTACGTAAGAACTAAGAAGAAAACAATTCTTGATAAACTTGATGTGGAGGTGAATTAGGTCTTTTTTGATATGCTCAAGTTTGACAATGCTTTCACCAAAATGTTGTCACAAAAACTTCACCAGAAATTGTAATTTTACTAAAATTATGAATTTGCAATATACATTTAAATTTCTATTCGAAATCGAAAATTCACAAAAAAAAAAAACAAAATAACTTATAAATATGAAAAACTTAAAAGATTTCTAGAAGCTATCCTATTCATTAACTCATTAAATACTCTTTTATATGAAAGGTACTACCTCATTTTTACTCACAATGACTTGTTTGGAAGAAGGGTTTCGACAGACCTCAAGCACTAACGGTGTAAATTGTTTCGTGCTTTTATAAAGAGAGATATGGGAACTTAGGTGGCCTCTAGTGGGTGCAAAGCAGATCACAATGTGACCATAAACATTTTAAATTTACCATTTTTATTTTTGGAAGATAAATACACAGTTATTCGGAGAAGAATTGACAAAACCGAAGTTATCACACTTATTTGTCATTAAGATTAAAACAAATTTCTTTAAACTACAAAACAAAAAGGTTGTTTTTTTAATTTAAAAAGTTTTTAAAAACAGGAATTTAGCGTGACATAAATTTTTAGCAGTAAATTCTAGAAGGATGGGCTTAATAAATAATCTCTAAAATAATTTACTTATTATTCATTCGCCGAAATTAATTGCAAAAGTTATGTTTAATTGAAATGCTTCGATACTTAAATTAATGATTTTATAAAAAGTGGAAATAACGGCTGTGTGTCCGGAATGGCTCATTTAATACCACGTCACAGTTTAAATAGCCAGAACGTAAAAGTATAAAAAAAATAAAATGTTGATTTTTTTATTTATAGCAAAAATAAATGCCAATAGCATAAAAATAATTTTATACAAACACACATATATATGTATGTATAACTTGTGTCCTTATGTGTTTGCATTTTGGGATATTTAACGATGGCGATAGTTGTTACTGGTTAATAATGAATGTACAACGCAAGTTTAATGTTATTGCTTTCTTACTTTCTGGTGAAATAATCCTTTAACCACACTTGCTTTTATACACTTCAAATAATTTTCGAATTTTTTTAATAAATTTAATTTTATAAAACAGGATAAGAATGTCATAATTGAAGGTGAGAAGAATCTATTAAATGTGAGACATGTCTTTAAGAAATATGAAAAAATTATTTATTTTAAAATTTTTTTGCTTGAAACTAAATATAAGATCAACTATACTCCTCTCTTAATTCACATATGTTGTAATTTATACACTTGTGATTAAAGGAAAATTATTTTTAAAAATGTTTGCCAAAATGCTGCATTACATTTTCTGGGTCACTACATATACCCACCTTAGATTGTGTATATTGTAAACATCACCTATTTAAGCAACTAATTTATTTTATAAGAATACGAGGAATATTTTATTCAATCAACACCCAGCTCAAGGCTTTTTTTTTATTCTCCTTATTAAACGCCACTTAATTTAGCTGTTGTTTTTTTCTAACCATCGGCTTTGCAACGATTGCTTTTTTATTTTTCCTATTTTTACTTTTCTTTACATCACAGTAGATGTTGTTTATACTGATCGCTGTAAAGGAAGTATTTTTTCAAAATTAATTATTTGTCAAGGGAATAATTATTAGTCCAGCTTATATTTGCGTATATTTTTATTTAAAAATTTCTTAGCAACGAAAAATTATTTTTATAATTATTTCGTGCTGATATTTATCTTAATTCGTTACTTAAATTTTCCAACAATAAAATCTTTTTTTAAATGTTCATAATCGGCCCTGTTCAGTAAACCGAAATGGATTAAATTTTTCGATTTCAAAATGAATTTATTTTTTGGTGCTCGGCGTGTCTAAATCCATTTATTTTGGAAATAACTAAGACATGTGTAACAGCATGGCGGTTTGTAGGCAAAAATATACAAAAATAAAATAGTTTTGGAATTTTTAGTTTAAAAATCTTATAAATTTTAAGTCAAAAAAAGGTATAGTATTCGATTTTTTTCCAAGATATTTTAAATTTTGCTCGCTAAAAAAGTTCAAAGAAAAAAATTACAGGAACAGGGTATCAAAAAATTTAATCTTAAAATGCACCATTTTGGTCTTGTATAAAAAATAAGACTTTGTATAAAAGTAAAGCGAAAATTAAAGAAATGCCAAGCATCATTTGCAAGTGCAAGTTACCCAACTTTGAGACTACATAGTTCTATCCTTGGATAATGCCCGGATTCGAAATCTAAGCTCAAACACTCCTCTGCTACACTCATGTGAAGCTTTAAAAATTACAAATGGCGGACTTATTACCAAAATAGTTTGATTCTATCTCACCGTGCAATGCAGCAATGTGTTTGCTTTTAAGCGCTATTGCATTATCTACAACAAGAAATATTTCAGTCAGCAAAGCTTGAAGTTTTTTCTCAAAACATATCAATTTTTGCTCTCGTTGTTTCACTTGTGTACGTCTAATTTTATATACATTTTGTGCTCAAGAGCTGAATACAAAACTAAATGACTCAATCCTTCTAATTATTTTGGTGCTTTTTTTATTTTCTCACTAAAAAGAAAGCAGAAGGAAGGTAAACTAAAGTAAGACGAAATGAAGTGAAATAAAATTAAAAGTCCTTAAGGTTAATGTTTCCTTTTGTTTATTTTCGTACCCTGGCTTCTTAACGGCTACGCAAATGAATTTAATTTGTAACTTAAAATGCTTCGCTAGAAAACCGCAGTTACATGGACAATTTAAGCAGTTTAAAAATTGTTTAATTAAGCGAATTTTTAAATTAAAAAAGAATTCTTACTTTAATGGAATTTGCCCTTAATTTCTTAACATGGACGCTGAGTACCTTCTATTCTAGTATTTTTACTTTCTCTCAACAATAAGATTTCTCAAGGACCTTAAAATGGGAGTTTATTGCAATTACTACCTCTACCAACCAGTCATTTCTTGTAGTTTACAAACAGGAAATGGACACGAGAAGCTAAATTTAGAGAGTATGCTGGATAAATAAATATCGTAAGGATTATTACCATAAGAGTGTACCCATGCAATATCTAGTAGTATGATAAAATTAAGCAGCTAAGAGAATAAGAGAAAGTCACTAAGAGTTCACAAAGTCATCATCCGATTCAACGTGCCAATCTTTGAGTGGAAAGACAAACTCAAATCTATTTTTATCTTTCTCGCTATAAAAGTAAAAGGACTTAATCCGTTATTGCAGCTTTTATTTTATAAAATTCAACTGTATAGTTTATAACGATTTACTTTTACTAGTGATAGCATACAAAATAAAAACATTTTTTTTCAGTGTAAAAATATTTATATTTTGCCCTTTTCGAAAATGACTGACTTTGAAAGTAAAACTGGGGTTTTTTAAAGAAACGTTATCATTTAAATGTTTAATGAGTCACAGTGGAAAATTGTTCCGTTTTAAACTGTGAAGAGTTTTTTTTCCTTTTGTGTTTTCCCAACTGCAAGTAGTGGTTTCTTCAATTATTCATGTACATAAACATGTGACTTTAATAGGCTTGAATGTACTAGAAATGCTACTTTCAAATGCTCTACATAAGCAACTACTTTCTTAAGAATTCTTATTAAAAGTCTTGCGGCTGTGTTGTATGAAATATAACGTACGAGTATATGACTTTAATGGTATTTGTGCAACATTTGTTACAAAAGTGTAATTATTTTTTAAATATATTGTTAAAAAGTTTCTCACATAAGTTATTGTGACATTGACCAATTTTACTGAGACTTAAATATTAAAAGGAAAGAAATTGTTCTCAAGTGACTTTTATAATCTCAAAGCGTTTGTGTGGAATGGGTTATTAAATTAGAAAAATCGCTCACAGTAAAAATGTAAGAATAAAATTTTTAAGTGAATTAAATAAATATTATTTTGTAGGCATTGAAAAATGTGTTTTATTGACATGGAGATGTAAATGTGAGTAACCACAAGGAAATTGAGACTCACAGTGAGGGAGGTAACCACCAAAAAAAAAAAAAACTTTCTGTATACTCTAAGCAGCTGTCCCAATTCTAGTAAAACCTCAAACAGCTATAGTAGAGGTGTAGCTTAAATTTTAAATTTGGACAATATAGTGCTAAACAAGTTGTCGCCGCAATGCAAGCTATAATAAGCTATAATAAGACAAAACTGCCGTTGTCGGTTGTTACTGCGGTTTGGAAAACGGAAAAGCTATCCACAATTTCCCGGGAAATTATTGTCTAAATTTCCAGGAAACGGGAAATATTTAATCATTAGCACTTTAAAAAAATACACTGATTGTTTTTCCAATATTTTGGTTGTGACATTTAAACATTTTCAAATATCCCATTTCGTGTAAATTCTACTATATCTGAACATGAACTATTTTTTGAAAATTTTGATGTTGGTGCATATAGTAATCGATATGGAATACAAAACACCTGTTGTTTTTGTCTGTTTGTCTGTCCGCCTGTCTGTCTGTTATTGCATCACGTAAAAACTGCTGGATGTATTTAAATAAAATTTTGTGATGAGGTCTCCTAGAACCTTCATTCAAATACAGAACAATTTTTGTTTCATAAAATATGTCATTTTGTAGAGAACCTAAAGATACAAATGTGAAGACACCCAACTTTATCGGTATAATGGTACTAATCTAGCATTCATGAAACTAGCATGCATTTTCTATTAGCAGATCTGTTTTCGTGTTTTGGAAAATTAACCTATGCAGATCAAAATTTCTTTACTTAAACGTTATTTCCTGGCTCGTCAAATGGAGGAGCTACTGACTCAAAAATAGCAGAGTGTTACTGATTTGCAATGGCAATGCCCATTGTTTATTATTTTTTTGATAAACATTATATTTGCTACGGACTCTCTCCTATAGGATGCAGTTTTTATCTCTCCCAATAAAATCTAATAAAACTTTATGTAAAATATAAAATTATAAATTTTTTATCAAGCGGAAAGAAGTACATAAACTTCTTCCTCAAAATCCTTGAGAAGCAGTTTTTCCATGTGCTCTACCATAAACTCAAATTGTTAAAAACAAGTCACTTACATTTTGATTGTAATTTTTATGTTTTGATTATTTCGATTTTACTTAATTTTCCATAGAAAGCAGACTATTTTCTTTTAACCGTCGATCAAAAAATTTACTCTATATGAAATAACATGATAAGTGTACGCGGCACTGAAAAAGATTGATAGAAGATAGATAAAATAACTGCCGTCAAGCGTGTACATGTGGCACGCAAGAATTTCGTAAAATAAAGGATATAAACTTCTGTCCTAGAATAAAGAAAAATTAATTAAAAATAAAAGAATAACTATCAGAGAATAATTGCTAGAAAATTATGAAATATACTTCATACTTACATTGCATAAGAACTGTTTTATTAAAAAACAATTCAAGTACAAAATATTAGATTCTAATTAATTCTATAATTTCTATAAATTTTAATTTTAAAACAAATAAAGTAAACATGTAACATAAATATCTTGTATACGTTTAAACAAATTTTGTATTATTTTGTAAAAGGAGAAGGAATATTTACTTTTAATGCTATAAAATATTTTATTATCAATTTTATCTAAAAACTTTTACAATTTTATAGAAACTTTTGTAATAAATAGAAAAAATTTGAAATGATATTCATGGCTAGTAAAAATTCCGGAAAAAGTTTTAAAAATTTTCCAAAACAGATAAGAGGAGTTACAGGGAGAAAAACGTAAAATTGCTTTGAGTTGTTTGTGGACTTCATCTAACCAAATAAATATTGATTATTTGGTTAAATAAATGATGTTAATAATGAACACGTCCTAAGGTAGATAAAATCGGAGGAAGTTGATGAAGAATGTGGCGATCCAAAAAATGCGGCATTACATTCTGCTGGCGTCAAATTTTTTATTTTTATTTGGGAAACGTCCGCATACATTTGAATATAATTTTTCTTTATAAAAATTATTAGAAATTAAACTAATAAATAAACCAAAGCCGAAAAAAGTAAATTTTAATTTATTATATAATATCTACGGTTTAAATCCCGGTTTGGGAAAAAATAAATAATAAAAATTTCAGGTTTTTTGCTTTATTTATCATAAAGTAAGCTGAGTTAGAAAATCCACGAAGAAAACCAGGTCTTAGTCGTTTTATTCTCTTAAAGAAAATCTAGCTTAAAAATTATTTTTTGCAATTGCTCAATTTTTTTTAATTAGGACCAGCACTCAGGGGATGACCCCTACTTATGCAATGCATTGTGCCAGAACTAGGAAATTAGGTTTTGGGATGGGGGATAGAGGGAGTAGTGCTTATGAACATTTGATTGAAATCTTTGCAAAATAAAAGTGGAAAAGACCTCTGCAGGGAGTTTATTCCACATACGAACTGTTCGGCTAAAAAACGAATTTTCTCTGTAATGCGTTGTGCGATTCACTGGCCAATCGACCACAAAGGAATGCGCTCTTGATGCAGATCGCGTTGCGCGTATGAAATTACGGTTTTCAGGAACAAGTTGCCTGATTTCATAAGAGCACATTCCGTTGTAGTAACGATAAAACAGTGAAACACACCCCACATTGCGTCGATGCTCCAGTGAGTCAATAGAGCTGGATACCCTACTGTCACTGATGAGTTTCTTCGCTCTCTCCTGTACGCGGTCGAGTACCTCCAAAATAGACTTTGAAGCACCGGCCCATACATAAGAGTTGTATTCCATTTTCGGTCTGATAAAGGTGATAAGGATAGTAAGGAGATCAGATGGAGTGAAGTATTTCTTACACCGTTTCAAAAAACCCAGGCACTTTAATGCTTCTTTTGCAACATGAAAAATGTGCTTGTTCCAACGAACATCGCATTGAATTTTCATGCCAAGAACATCGAGAGCTTCTGATTCCTTAATATATGTATCACCCATAATTACAGATGGCGTAGCATGTTCAGCAGTACGCCTGTGCGAAAGCACACAGCACTGGGTTTTATTAGCGTTAAACTGAACCCTGTTTGCCAGGCCTCATTCGGAAATTACTAAAAGGTCGCGATTAAGGGTATCGTCCATGTGCTTTCTCACAGCCCTAATTTCCTGAAGGCTTGGTCTACTGCGAAACGAGAATGAATGGCATATGCTACTGTCATCTGCGAAAGAATAAATAGGGTTGGAAGTTTGACGTAAAAGGTCATTATAAAACCTAAGAAATAGGGTAGGGGAAAGGACGGAACCTTGCGGTAACCCTAAATTTAACTTGAACTCGTTTGATGAGATCCCATCTATAACAACTCGTATAGTGCGATCCCTGAGAAAGCTCGATATAAGTCGAGTGAAGCTATTACCGACACCAAAAGCAATAAGTTTTGATATGAGTGCACCATGCCACACTCTATCAAACGCCTTGGAAATATCTAAAGCCACCACCTTACTTTCGCCGAAATGGTGAATGTATTGACACCATTTTTCCGAAGGGAAGGCCAATAAGTCACCCGTAGAGCGAGCCCTACGGAAGCCGTACTGCCGGTCATTAAGTAAGCTGTTGAACTCCAGATATTTCACAAGATGAAAATTAAGCATACTTTCCATTACTTTGGAAAGCGCAGAGCAAATTGCGATTGGGCGGCAATTTTCAGGGTTGCTAGCCTCTCCCTTTTTGGGGATTGGTGTTCCATTAGCAACCTTCCAACATGATGGGAACTCACCAACATGGTACAAAATGTTGAAAAGTTTTGCTAATGGACGCGCTAACGTCGAAGAGCACTGCTTCAAGACCAGTGCTGGAATTCCATCCGGACAAGGGGACTTGTGTATGTTGAGATCCGCTAAAACCTTTTTAACTGCACGTGCTCGAAAGAATATATCTGGCATAGTTACTGATACTCTTTCCAGTGCGGGCAGTGGTTGATTGCTCTCCGGCAAGTAGGAGTTACTTGCAAAAATTTCAGCCAAGACGTTAGCTTTATCAACCGGGTCGTTAATTATTTGATCATCCTTTAAAAGAGGCGGAATTGAGGAACTAGCATTATCCTTCACTCTTTTAACGAGTGACCAAAAGCTCTTGCTACCCCGAGAAGTAGTAAGAACTTTAGCGCGAAGGCGCTGCTCGTATAAAGCTTTTTCGCGCCTTCGTACTTTGGCACACGAAGATCTCGCCTTTTTGCGTAGCAAATCAGTTACGTCGTTTTTGTTACACCGCCATATAATGAATGCTTCCTCTCTAGATCTAACTTCATTTTTGCACGTCTGATTAAACCAAGAATTCTTTGTTGGATTTGCTTAGATGGAATGAAAGTTTTCATTCCAAGCAAAATAATGTTCACAACCATTTCTGCCATGGCATCGACTTTATTGTACAGAAAACAAAGTTTCCAATTAAAATGCCGAAAAAATTCGTTGAGCTCAGCCCAACAAGCCTTTTCGTACATATATTTTAAACGTTTCGTGCCCATTTTTGAAACGTTATGAAGATTAGCGACCGAAAAGGAGGCGGAAATGGTGCAGTGATCCGAGTTACCGAGAGGCGCAAGAATACTTACCTCATACTTATCAGGGTGTGAGGTAAGGAAAAGGTCGAGAGTATTATGTTGTTGCCCTTCAGCACACGAAATATGTGTTGGCTCGTTAATTAATTGCGCGAGGTGGTTGTGCGCGGCGAATAGAGCAACATATTGGCCCTCTAGGGTTGTACGGTTCGAATGGCGAATCCAAGAATCCATTTTGGAAAATTCGTGAATTAAAATACACTTTAAATCACTAATTTTCATTTAATACTTTTCAAGAAAACACCTTTCTTATAGTATAAACATTCAGATTAAACTTATAAAGACACAATTGTTTCGATTTTTTTTTTTTTGTAATTTATTTACGTATTACTTTTGACTTGGAACTCAAAGCTAAATTCTGGTTTCTCAATGCTTGAAATATTTGTTTTCTCTTAAAATAACACTTTAAGAATAATCGGAAACGCTTTACCCCTGCTAGAAGCAAAAAGCTAGGACGACAATTAATATTTTTAATTTTAAAAGCTTCTAAAATGATAAAGCAATTTGTACGCATAGAAATATTTTTTTAGATTTGAACAATGCCAATATTTCCGCAATTGATAATAAATAAGAATATAACACGGGGTAAGTTTTTCATATAACCGATGTCAGATATTTTAAAACCTCCTTTATAAACATTTTAGGATTTAAATATATAACTTTAACTTAGTAACACCTCTACTACAGCCATAAAAAGTTTTTATGTAACATGGATCCGTCATTTAGAATCTACAGAATTATGAGCAGTTTTAATTTATATCAAAACCTCCACTGTGTTGCGGTTGATTTCTTTTTTAAGGTGCCCAACTCTCTAGTGTTTAGTTTTATATAAGTTGCTTGATGAGGTTTTGTTAAAATTGTTTAATCGTTTCTAATTAAAGCTCTTTGAATCTACATTTGGATAGGCATAATGGAATGGAAACTAATGGCAATTAGAAAGAGCGCCAAATAGTGAATATGCCGAGTAGTGTTCTACTTCAGAGCTTCCAAGTATGTTCTGGTTGTTAATGCAGTATATAGTCGTTTATTTTCCCCCTAAAACATAACTTTTTTAAGCAGTGAAAATAGCTTATATTTAGATTTAAAGAGTACATAAAAAACGTTGAGATCCACTAGAATTTAGAAGAAATATATCTCTAAAAAAAACTAGAAGACTCCAAAAAGAAACCATAAAAGACCTTTTCTCTCTTGCAAACTTTATGTGAAAGTTGTGCAATAATAAATACTTGAAAATTTTAAATTTTTTACTATTTATACTTATATACAAGTTTCTTAATATGTGAGTTTCTTTATATTGAAAGGCAGTTGCTAATATATTCGCTATCAAGGTCCCTGGCATAAAGCTAAGAAATATTCCTAGAGGTTTCTGTAAAAATAATTTTATTTTAAAATGCCATCTGAAGTCCTGTTCTTAAAAAATTTTAGTGTTTACCATGACAACCTAACCTAGAGACGTTTACAGATAGAACTATTTAATTTTATAAAATAAAGTTTAAATAAAATTGTTATTCAATCTTTTCTTAAAGCAAAATTTTTCCTACGATTATTCGAATATATTTTTTAATAACTCTAAAACTCAAAAATATGTTTTCATTTTTTTTAATTGTTTTAACATATATTTGAATAATAAATTAAATTAAATTACATTACATTAATTAAACTTTAAAATTTATATTTAACTTTTTCGAATAAATTATTTGAATCAGCGATATTGATTATTGGAGGTGAAAATGAACTGAAGATTTTTGTCTTAAGAATAAAAACAAAAATTAAAGTTCAAGCAAAAAGAACAATAATCAACTTTGATTTTACTTTTCTTTATCCACTGACTTTTTTTCGGCTCTTTTTTACAGTTTAAAGATGTTTAAAAATTTTGCAAAATTCGCATTTGAATATTATTAATTTTATACCAAATTCTTATTAAAAAGCTTTATTTTATATAACGTAATAATTTATCGAACATTTTGAACCAAAAAAAAAAAAAAAAAAAAAAAAATTCTCCCATATTCTTATTTAACAACGCACAGTGGGGCAGAATCAAAATATTTTGGAAATAGTTTAGCCATTTGAAAACGGCTAGGCCGATTAATTCAAAATTTGGCAGGAGCATAGAAGAGGAGCACTTGAGCTTAACTTTTGAAAGTGGTTACCCTCCACTTTCCAGGGATGGCGCTAAGTGGTCTCAAAGTTGGACACCTCGCTCCTGAAAATTTTTCTAACGCTTGGCATTTCATCAATTTTTGTCTGATTTTTAAATATTTTACATGGTCTTAAAGCTCTTGCAAGTACCTACAAAACGGTGCCTTAAACTACATGTTTGTGTTTAAAAATGATCGAGTTATAAGCATTTTAAAATTAAAATTTTTGATTTTTTCCATACCCTGGTCCAGTTTTTTCGAAATATTGGGTACAATTTGCAGCAAGTTTGTTTAAATTTTTTACCGTAGATAGCAAACAAAATTTAAGATTTTCTGGAAAAAATTTGAAAGTAATATCTTTTCTGGCTTAAAAATTATACGATTTTCAATTTAAAAAATCCAAAATTATTGCATTTTTGTGTATTTTAGCCTAAAATGGGACACTAATCTAATTTTTTAGATAGAAAAAAATTTTCTTAAGGAATATATAAAAATTTTTTATTTTTATTAAAGCCAACTATGAGTGTGTACGTTTAAACCAAATTTCGTATAAAACTGATCATTCTTGTAGAAGATGTAAGTCTTTCAACTTGACCTATTTTACATCGAAATTTTGACTTTACCCCATATTTTCTAAAATCCCAAAGCTGGGATCGGAAAAAGAAGAATATTATAAAAAAGCTATATATACTCCATATTGTTTCAAAAAGTATTTCGTGAGCCCTAGTCCATATGTGGACTTTATGGGCAAAAGAGTAAAAAAATCCAATTTTGGGATTTTTCGTCTTTATTTTGGGAATTATGGGATTTTCTTTAGCTTAATGTTGCAGATTTTTTTACCGTTTCATTTTAGTTAACAAACTACATATGCACAGAAAATTTTATCTGATTTGCTTAATTAATAAAAGTTTTATAGCATATTTAATATTTTTACTTTTCTTAAATTGGACCGTTTTTACCATAATTTTTCGAAATTTTCGGAGCTCAGCAACAAATATTAAAATTTTGTTCCATTTTTTTATTTTTTTACGCATGTGAATAAAGATGACGCAATTTCCTATTAAATAAAAAAAGATTCACCTCAATATCATTCTTACGTGCAAAACTATGCGTTCTTAAATATGAGTGTTTCAATATGTATCTCACTTTTATACATTTATGTTACGGAAGTAAAAATTTTCATGCCTGTGTAAAAAATTGTGTAAAAAAACAATTATACCTGAATAGAGGATAACCAAGAGGCATATCTTAAATTAATAATCATTATAAAAAACATCAGATAAAAAATAAAATTTTCTGTTAATTTTTATTTACGAAAAGTCGTTAAAAGTATTTTTTATTTCCTTAAAATTATTATTTATTTTCTATAAAATAATCTGTCATATCATTATGCATGTCTAAAAGATAAAGTAAATCCTTTAACTCTGTTTTGTTAGAAGGTGAAGAAGCCTCATAATTAATCTGAAGTAGTTTCAAAATCCCCAAAAAATTTTCTTGCAGTATTTCCGTCGTTAGTGTTTCCTCCACTACGAAGAGGCTTATCAATTATTAACCCCGTTTGTACTCTAAACTCTTCTTGGATTCTACTTTTCTCAGAAGCTCTTAGAGCTTTTAGTTCATCATTGTTTTTTGTTTTTTTTTTTTTTGTTATTAAATTTTCTGTCGCACTTCTGTATTTTAAGTCGTATGCAATATGCCGAAAATGCTCCAAAAATCTTATTTTAGCATGAAGGGGGGATATTCCGAAAGATAGAACTTCTTCGTTGACTACGTTGTTTTTTTTTTTTTATCTGAGAATTCTGACTTCTTCTGATCACATATGGAACATTTCCAATAAGAAGATGTGTTAGTTATAGCGTTACTAACTTTTCCATCAATCATTGTTAAACTAAGTTGAAAGGATATGTTAACACAGTATTCTTTTATTTTTATAGGTGTTGTTTCCAATGATCTTAGTTCGTCTTTGATATGCTCGACTAATTTTTTTTGTCGTAGTATTTGATTTCTTTACATACTCAAAACAAATAGGCCTACAAAAATTTTTGGATCCTGGGGTTGTGTTTTTCCATATATCTTCAAAAGTGTTTGCACGTACTGATGAAGATGCAACCAGTGAGTATGAACGAATTCTTAGTGGTACTAAGGATGCCATGAATATGCTCTTAAAATCTATTGTATGTTTTTGTTTGTACTCAGGAAGGGCTGATATTCCATCACATCCCCACTTACACATTAGTACTACATCGCAGTTGTTAACCTTTTCTAGTTGGTCAGTAGAAAAATCTGAAATAATCCGTGACGCCGTACTTTCTAGCAAAGAAGATAGTCCAATAGAAGCTTTCGTTTCATCAACTGTTATTGGAGATGGCATAATCGCTTTCTTTTTTTCTTGAATAGACTTATATGATGGTAATATTGCATGTCCTTTCTCAAGTAAAGCTTTTCTCAAAATTTGGTACTTATTTCGGCTTATTTTCATTTCCATTTCAGAGCAATAGCTTCTTCCTCCGTAAAATTTGACTGCGATGTCGGAGTAGGTATGCTGTTAACAATTCGTTTCAACCGTTTTGGAGATGCGCTGGGAAGAATATTGGCGATGTGCACTGC
Organism: Cistogaster globosa; assembly: GCA_937654795.1. Taxonomy (NCBI): domain Eukaryota; kingdom Metazoa; phylum Arthropoda; class Insecta; order Diptera; family Tachinidae; genus Cistogaster; species Cistogaster globosa. Next base: position 126,511,469 of record OW569403.1, read on the forward strand.
CTCGGTAGGCTGATTTTTTTTTAGCAATTCTTTGAACGTATCGGAAACTTCATCTTTTGAAACTGAAGAAAGTTTTTCGGTTAACCTTTTTTTCTTAGACTTCGAACATAAGTCATCATAAGATTTGCAGGGAGCTCCACATAATGCGATGTAGGTTTAGAATTTCGCAACAGTATCCATCCAAGTAAGATACTTTACTTTAAATCTATTTTTTTTTCCGCAAACTGATTTCATTTTTTGATCAAATAATTTTAAAAATTTTTCCAGTTTTGCAGTACCAATGACATCAACTCTGCAGTTGTATGTAGCCTTAATAAATTTTTTCATGGCTTTAATTCTATCAAGTCCTTTTGTACCATCAGTCCACAAGAAAGAACACAATGTCTCAAACTTCAATGTGATCGGCATGATGTTTTTTTTTAAATATGATATGTATTTATGCAAATATTTATATGCGTGTTCAGGTCATCGAACAGTTGGGTACCTAAAGAAGCAAAGCAGCTAGCTAAAAATCAAAAAAGGCACTTAGGTAAGACATAATTAGTCATAGGTCATCCTAAAACGAACACCTGCACCATTATTTTTAACCCTTACATTTTTAACCCTTTTTTCAGGTATAATTGTTTTTTTACACAATTTTTTACACAGGCATGAAAATTTTTACTTCCGTAACATAAATGTATAAAAGTGAGATACATATTGAAACACTCATATTTAAGAACGCATAGTTTTGCACGTAAGAATGATATTGAGGTGAATCTTTTTTTATTTAATAGGAAATTGCGTCATCTTTATTCACATGCGTAAAAAAATAAAAAAATGGAACAAAATTTTAATATTTGTTGCTGAGCTCCGAAAATTTCGAAAAATTATGGTAAAAACGGTCCAATTTGAGAAAAGTAAAAATATTAAATATGCTATAAATCTTTTATTAATTAAGCAAATCAGATAAAATTTTCTGTGCATATGTAGTTTGTTAACTAAAATCAAACGGTAAAAAAATCTGCAACATTAAGCTAAAGGAAATCCCATAATTCCCAAAATAAAGACGAAAAATCCCAAAATTGGATTTTTTTACTCTTTTGCCCATAAAGTCCACATATGGACTAGGGCTCACGAAATACTTTTTGAAACAATATGGAGTATATATAGCTTTTTTATAATATTCTTCTTTTTCCGATCCCAGCTTTGGGATTTTAGAAAATATGGGGTAAAGTCAAAATTTCGATGTAAAATAGGTCAAGTTGAAAGACTTACATCTTCTACAAGAATGATCAGTTTTATACGAAATTTGGTTTAAACGTACACACATATAGTTAGCTTTAATAAATTTAAAAAATTTTTATATATTCCTTAAGAAAATTTTTTTCTATCTAAAAAATTAGATTAGTGTCCCATTTTAGGCTAAAATACACAAAAATGCCATAATTTTGGATTTTTTAAATTGAAAATCGTATAATTTTTAAGCCAGAAAAGATTACTTTTAAATTTAATTAATTTAAATAAGAGATTACTTTAAATTACTTTCAAATTTTTTTCAGAAGATCTTAAATTTTGTTTGCTATCTACGGTAAAAAATTCAAACAAATTTGCTGCAAATTGTACCCAATATTTCGAAAAAACTGGACCAGGGTATGGAAAAAATCAAAAATTTTAATTTTAAAATGCTTATAACTCGATCATTTTTAAACATAAACATGTAGTTTAAGGCACCATTTTGTAGGTATTTGCAAGAGCTTTAAGACCATGTAAAATATTTAAAAATCAGACAAAAATTGAAGAAATGCCAAGCGTTAGAAAAATTTTCAGGAGCGAGGTGTCCAACTTTGAGACCACTTAGCGCCATCCCTGGAAAGTGGAGGGTAACCACTTTCAAAAGTTAAGCTCAAGTACTCCTCTACTATGCTCGTGCCAAATTTTGAATCAATCGGCCTAGCCGTTTTGAAATGGCTGAATTATATCCATAATATTTTGATTCTGCCCCACTGTGCAACGTTTGAAAAAGAAGGACGTAGCGATCGAAACAAAGGAATTCATTCTGCTCTCACCTAACTGGTAAATTGGAGACCCACGATGACTTCATAATGTTATTATTAAAAGCAAGAAAAATAAACAAAAGGTGCTATTTGAAAACGTGCAGCACTATACTACATTTCCAAAAAAAAAGGTTAATTAACTTTTTTCATATCGTTAGTTTAAACAATTTGTACTTCTGTGTAATACATTTTTTTTACCTAAAAACTACTTATGCTTTTTGATGTGTGACTCATCAAACGAAAAACGCTTAACAAATACCTGCAGACTGACATTAGAACCATCTTTTTTATTAAACTTTTATTGTTAAATATTTGGTGTTGTTTGTTTCACTTTTTTGTATGCAAAACATTTTAATGATTTGGATAATTAGTATGAAATTCACACAGTTCCTGAGTAACTCCAACAATTGTCTAGACGAATTGTTTGTTTCGTATGTAGAAGTAGGCACAAACAAACCTGTTAACCGCCTTGCAGTATACATGTCATGATTAAATAATTAATATTACTCATACGTTGGAAAAAATAAGTTTTTTTCACTTTAAAGAAATGCCATAAAACTTAATATTGCCAAAGTAAAGAAAAAACACAATTTTATGCAATTTTCACTAAAAACCTTTTGTACGTGTGTGAAATCATTTGACTCTGGAATATTTGTAAATATGTCGCTGGTAATTTCTACGAAAAGATCTGCTATAACATTTGTTTGTATCGATTCATTGCTGTGGATGGACACAACTGAAAACTTTATATATTTGAACTGAGCATACAAAAATTTCTTTCAGAGAAAAGCCTAAGTATCAGCAAAATAATTTGTCCTCAAACGTATGAATTCCGCAAATAGAAGTATCTTCTTGGGCTCCAAAATATTAAAACTTAAAATTCATATATCTCAGTTCAGTTCGAGCTTTCTTCTTGTCCTGCCTCTCTTGCAAATTATACGTTTTATTAGGTTTCTGTTCAAAAGTTGTAAAAACGTAACCGTATTGTTTTCATTACAATGTCTGTCCGTCGGTCGGACATTCACAGTCCTCTATCTATGGAACGATATTTGGTAGACTCTTGAAATTATTAAAGCTGCCAACTACAACAACAAAAAAATTAAAGATGTTCCGAGAGTAAAATTATATTCATATTAATATTGTTATCTTTTAAACTGTGTGTGCTACAGCAACCACTAGGAAAAATAAAACTTCGGCTGACCCAAGAATGACGCGATTTTCACGTATGTGGCCTTGTTTTTGAACCGCAGTGAGCAGAGACCTTACATTTTGTGCTCGCAAGAAGAAGTATAAACAATTTAAAATAAGACTGATACAAAAAGGTTGTTCCTACAGTAACTTGATTTTGGTTTAAACGAAGTATGCAGACATTTAAATTTGTTTATATATATATATATATATATATATATATATATATATATATATATATATATATATATATATATATATATCGGCTATAAAAATAAAGGTAAACAGTGAATTTAGAAGTGTGTTCCCACGTTTGTTAAAAGGACAAGTAAAATAAAATAAAGGGTCTGCTAATAGTAACATGATTTTCATAATTATGATATATATTTTTTTATCCCTAATAGCCGACTTTAAATTGACGCAGAGTATGTTTTGCTAAATCACTATAAAATCAAGTCATGTCATCTTCACAGCATCGCATTTTAAATTAACCACCGCATTTTACATGATTTACTAATACATAATTTGAAAAAAGATTAAAAAATGAAATTAAAATTACAGTGAAGCACATATGTATATGATACCTTTTTATGTGTGGGTGGAATTCGCAATTGGCGAACTTATTTTAACTTAAATTGTATTGTTTTTATTTTTAAGACCTTTAGCTGTAAATATGTTAAAAAAGATCCAAAAATTTCCGCTGTGAAAATAGCTAATGAACTTAAAAATGGCGAAATAGTTCATGTAACACCACAGACTATTAGAAACTTTCTCTATTGGAAAGATCACAGTATTTTCCACTGACGAGTCGAATTTTAACATATTTGGCAATGATGGTCGGAACTCAGTGTGGAGGAAGCAAGGCGAAGCATTGCACATACTGTTAAGCATGTAGGTGGAAGTGTAATGGTCTGGGGTGCCATGGGCGCAAACGGCGTAGGTATCCTAGTTTTTATAGAGGGGACTATGAACAAGATTGATTATTTAAATATTTAAAAAAATAATTTGTTTCAATCTGCTGAAAAATGGACTTGGAGAATATCATTTTGCTTGTTCAAGACAACGACCCAAAGCACTCTGCCGTCATAGTCAGAGAATGGCTGCCTTATAATACAAAAAAGGTTTTACCTCACCCTCCTCAAAGCCCAGACTTGAATTCTATAAGGCATTTGTGGACTTATATGAAAAGAAAAATAAATACACATATAACCAACGAAGAAACCCTTAAAAACGCTCTAGAGGCTACAAGAAGCCTAGTTAATTCTATGCCAAGAAGACTCCAAGCTGTTAAAGAAGCAAAAGGTCATCACACAAAATGCTAAGAAGAATATTTTTATTAATTTTCTACAGTTACAGTAAGATTATAAGTTTTGTTTTTTGTATGTTTTTTTTTAATAGTTGCCAAAATGTTTTCTACATGCAACTAAAATATGGATCTCAGGTCTCAATTTCACTTTAAGAAACATATATTTCTTATTATGGATATTGATTTAGAAATGTGTATTGAAGAAATTACAAAAGGAATGACAAACTGAGATGTACCCTTTTTCTATCTGTGTTGTAGGATGTAAAAAAATTAGTCGATATGGTAACTTAAATGCTTTTATATACAAACAGTCACTTCGTGACAATATTTCTCAACAAGAAAATTAAAAATAAATTTATTTCACATAACGTTTGACATCCGAATTTAAAAGTAGTTCATGTATAAAAATCATCAGCTATTTATTTCTAAATACTTAAGGAATTATTGTGCCATTTAGCTGTTATTGAAGCCATCATTGTAATCTCTATCAATAGTGGGTTATTGGTTTTTGTAACAAACTTTGTTTTTTTTTTTTTTTTTTTTGCTATATTCTACACATGTCAATGGCAGAAAGTTTTAAAAACTTTTTGGTTGTCCAAGGTTTTAGAAACTTGCAGCCCTTTTGAACTGCGACAAAATAAAAGAGTTACCCAATTAATTGAAGCCTCGGTTTGGACCACATGGCAACACGGAACCTGAGGGTAAGGTGCAAAACCTGTAGAAGAAAAGTGTAAACGGCAGCCTGTGGCACATAACATAATGCTGGAAATATACTGGAAACCACTATTTAGTTAAGCAAGCGATTTGTGATCAAATGTTTAAATCTTAAATTGATGCTGATGCTGATTCTCATAACCAGCATTAATCGCCATTGATTTCCTCAAAATATTTATTTTTAATAAAAAACAATTGCGTGGTATTCCTTCATTATTTTCTTTTAGAATTTAGTAACAAAAACAAGCAGGAATTTTTTTAAAAACTTCTGCCCTGTTCTTTTGAAGAATAAATAAACGCTTCAAAATTTAACTCCTTGCTAGAATATTTACTTTATTTCCATAAATATTAAACTTACGTTGCCTATACACTAGACATGTTCAGTTTTCAAATTTGGCAGTTTGAACTGAGTAAAAGTCATCTAATTTTGATATTTGTAAAAGTTTGTAAAATTGTACAGTAAACTTGTGTAGTGTATATATTATTATTATCTTGAAATACTGAAAAGGTAAAGTGGGCCCAAAAAGTTATTTTTGACTGAGTTCCTAAAATTGTTCGTAAAATTGTTTCTATAATTTTTTTTCTACCCTTTGTTTTCGCCATTCATGTACCACTTTTTATATCAAAAACGTTTATTTTTTCTTTGTTTTCGTTTTATTGCTATAAGAAGCAATAATATAATGCCGTAATTGCAAGTTTTATCTTCTTTTTATAACGTTTAAAACAAATTTGTAGTGTTTGTGACAAGTTTCTTTTATGTAGTCGCAGCACTGAATTGTGGAATGTGTGGCTAGCATTTCTTATTTTTAAGTGATACTACTTCACCTGAACAGAAATTGTATTTCTTGCCCTGCGAGTTTTTATCTTTAAAAATAACGTAAATATATACGTTTGTCGGTGTATGAAAAAGAAAATTTCTTAACAACAACTTAATACCGTTCATATTAAAAAAATTCTTTAAACGTTTTGCACACGCAACAGCTATTCAGAGCCAAAACCATTTCGCATTTTTTTATTTATTCTCTCAAAGACAATCAATAAAAAAAGCCATAAACAGACACATAATTTAATGCTTAAATTGAAAAACTTTGCTCTGTTTCTTTGCACAAATTTATTTAATTCAGCGATAGACAGAGAATAAATTATTTTTTTTTTACATTTCAATCGGATTAAAAAAATTCACAAAAGTCAAGATAAATTTTATTGGAGAAATCTTAAAAGACTTTAAGCATAAAAACAAAAAGAAAATTTTAGACTGACCAAATGCGTCCAGTACAACAGTATATCGTAGGTATCATAACATGACTTCTGTTAAAGAGTTTTTGTTTTCATTTCTATTTTCTCTGCTTAACTTTGTACGACCAAGAGCGTTTAAACAAAAATTGTCTTTAAGTCTTTTATTGAAGTAAAAATATCAATTAATCAAAAATTCAATAAGAAAAATCGTAGCGTTTAAATAACAATTTTCGGTCTGCGCGATTAAACTGGAAAACTTAATGCTTCGTCTCATTTTTGATAATAAAATATCTATTAAATATTCTGGCTGTTACACAGCCGGCGTTAGTTGCAATGTTTTAAGTGTAACACGACTAACACTTTTGATTAAATCTGTGTCCTGGTGAAATTTGAATTACAAGTTGTTTTTTTATAACTTGTAGTTGCAAAGGTTTTAAAAGTGATCTTTTTTTAATGCACACAAAGCGTTCTTATTATTACCCAGCAAAAAATTAGATATTACCTTAAAAAGTACCTGCCATATAATGACTTACTCTTGTGATTGCAAAATTTTGTTATTCGCTTACAAAACACATTACATTAGCTCGCAAATAAAGGGAATAGTAATTGAACTACCTCTTAAAGTAAAAAAAGAATACCCTTAAATACGTACTAATGATTATTATTATTTCCAGCAATAGTCAATGTAATCAATTCTCCATAATTGATTATCAAATTCTCATTAGGTAAGTAATCCAGTTAAAAAATCCTTCCACAAAGATTGCTTAGCTCCAGACTCGATTACCTTTTTAAAATTTTTTACTGGGAAGTTTTAAAAAAGAGAGAACAAGTTTCATTTTAACTTGTATTCTAGGCTGGCGACGAACAATAAAAGTGGGTTATTATTATTAGAACTATGGCAGCCAATATATTTCTAAAGAAATTGTGTGCACATATTACAAGTTCATTTAAAAAAGGTTATTCAAATACTTAACTGCTATTTCTCCACTGAAAGTTTTTTTTAATAAAAGGCCTGTTAGTAAAAAATATTTTAAGTTTAGAAAAATCAAACTTAAAATTGCATTTTGTTATTAAAATCTAATCCAAAGTTTCCATCAAAATTTAGTTTATTTTAAGATCAAATATTGTTTTAAATTGAAGAAATTATTTTGTTGCCGCATTAAATGCAGGCAGAATAAATATAAAATATACTATTATCATATTTTTATAAGAAATATTTTCGTTTTCGAGAATTTTGAACAATTTTATTAATTTTTAATATAAAATTAGCAACAGTGCTTTATTCGGCTATGCCAAATCTTATGTACCCTTCACCATTTATCTTAATCTAACTTAGTGAAGTTACTTTATAAAAAAAAGCATAAATAGAGGTGACAGAGAATTAAAAAATAAAAAAAATAAAAATTTACATAAAAATGCCATCGGCTTTAATTTAAAAATAAAAATAGTATTTTCTTGTGGCGTATACCTTAACATAAAATACTTTATGGAAAAGTAAATAATTAAATATTATTTGGGCTACTTTGAATTGTTTTTCTCGTTGAAGAATTTTTAAAAATTTTTAGTTTGTCAATCGAAGTTTGTTAAGGTAAAGGAACACAATTTTATTTGTTTTTTAATACAATCTTTGAAATTAACGTAAGGAGCTTGGGAAACCAACATTCTTAAGTATCTCTTCAAAAGCTTTAAAATGATACCCATATTTATATTTTAAATTTTGAAAACTTCAAAAGCCTTTTTATGATGCTTTTTTTATTTTTTAATACCCTATCGCCCCATATATTTGTTTTTTTATTGAAGTTACTTAATTGTTCTAAATGATATAGAAAAATAAGAGGTAGGCATGGTGTTTTGCCCACTGTGTCGAAGGACATGGAACCATTTTGCTGATTTCCAATAGCAGCTCTTTCGACACTATGTCTGATCGAATTTAAATTTTTTCTAGCTGATCTAGTGCCTGGGCAAACTTGATGTCAACACTAAAACGCACGAAACGGCGGACTTTATTGTGTCGGAAATGGATATTTTGAAAATTACAAATGGAATGACAAAATGAGTTATAACCTTTTTCCGCTTTTTGTGTTGAAGGATATAAAAACATTAAGCAAAATATTTGCGCTCGCCCATATTTCCCGAGTTATGCGCCTCTGAACTTTTTATAGAAAAGTAAGGTTACACATCATATTTTTTAGGATATCTATGTGGGTATCATTTTAAAGCTCTTGAAGATATCTTTTAAAAATACTTATTTTTTTTAAAAAACGCTTAATCCATTAGGAGCCGATGACATTTTTATGTAAATATATTTTTTTTAATTTCTAATTCTATAATTCTCTGTCACCTTAATATTTGTTTTTTTTTTTTTGTTTTTTTTTTTTTTTTTTTTTTTTTGTTTGGAGTTACTTTACTTTAGACTAGGTTTACATACATCGTGAATGTAATATAAGATTAATCATAGCCATTGGCATTGAAACCCCTGCCTGGATACCAGTTTAAGGCCTACTCTTTTGTAGTAAAAGTGAACAAGTCTTTTATATTTCAAGGCACTTGGAATCCTTCCTTTGTTTATCTTTCCATTTATACATTTCTGATGTATCTAAACACCGTTGCAAACGATTAACATCGATTTTTTTCACTATATTTAAAATATTTTTTTCTTGTTCCACTAATGTAATAAAATCCGACTACATGTAAAAAAGGCGGTTTAATATTGTTGTTGTTATTTTATAGTTTTAAGAGTATAATTTCAGGAAAGTGTGTTCCTGAAGACAGTAAAATTTCAGAGGTCGATAAAAATTTTAAAACGATGTATCTTAAAGAAACATGAAATTACGGGTTCTAATCATTTGGTCAAATATGTATTGGCGTTTCTTATTAGCAGTTTCCCTATCTTATTCTTATTAGCAGTATCCCTATCTTGAAATATTTTTCATAATATAAAGATACAGAACAAGATATTTTTTATCCATTTAAGGTTTGGTTTATCCACTTTTGTACGCTGGGCTTATCTCGCCTCTTGTAGAATACGTTCCCATCTCGGCATTGCCTTTGCATCATTTTGGGTTAGAGCTTTTAACCTATTGCGTAATGTCCTCTAACAATGATAGAAAATTGAAAATCGTTCGTAAATTCCTAATATCCGAGTAACCTTAATAAGGAAACTTTTCTATTCAATATGATTTCTTGAGGCGAATATTTGAAATTTTATGATGATTTAGTTAAAAGTGTTTTTGAGTAACTGTAATGCAAACTCATTCCTAAAATTTATATATTTAAGCACAAAGAAAGTGAGTAAACTTACAGATAATTCTAATCCAAGCGAAGTTTTAGGACCCGATTGCTGAAAAAATATTTATAAACTTAAATACATTAAAAATTAAATAATCCCTAATACAAGTTTTAGTAATTTATTTTCTCCAATCTTGTGCCATGACAAACTTTTTGTAGCAAAACCATTTAATAGCTTCAGCCTGTTGACACAGTGGAAAAATACTTTCGTTAAGAAAGAAAATAAGTTTCTAGTTGTCAGAAGACGAAATGAATTAAAACACCTTTTCAGCTGCCAGAACATTAATAAATAATTCAAGGATGTGATGGCGCCGCCTCATTGAGTTGGTTACTGATACATAAAAAGAAACTAAAAGTAAAGTAAGTTTTCTTAAAAAACAAAAAGAAAAACTTATTAAGCCCTTCCACTTTTTGCTATGGATTTTAGGCTTAAAATGGAAAAAACAAACTTTATTTTGCGCCACTTAATTGTTTTGCCAGACAAAAAAAGAGTCTTTCTTTTCGTTTCGATTCATTAATTCTTTTTACAAATACAAGTTTTGTCTTCATTCTGTTTCTAGAATTCGTTAGAAATATATTTTTGAAAATTTTTTATTTACTGTATTAGATTTTTTATTTTCAGACTAGTATTTTTAATGACATAAGATCTTATTAAAAAATAAAAAAGATCTTCCTTACATAGGCTGGATCTAACAGATTTATGTGTGTAGTTCTATTGGAACCGTCGCATTCATACTTTTTCGTGCTTTAAAATGTAAAATGTAACAAAATTAAATATTAAAACATAAGAAAAGAAATTAAAGTTTAAACTAAAATTGCTTTTGTTAGAAAAATCAACTTATAGCGTTTAGATATGAAAACGTTTTTTGGCATAGGTCTATCGCAGCTGTTCTTAAACGTGCACACTCTGGATGTACAATTGAGGATTCCTGGTCATATGTTACGAATAAGACGAAAAATGTTGTTTTTCAAGTTTTTTTTATGCTGGCATATTAACAAAAGCTAGCGACTTTACGTGGCTCGTTACGAAGTGATTAATACTGTTCAAATAGCATGACCTTAGAGGCCAACTAAAAGAGCCCATATCTTGAAATCAAATTTGCAAATTTTGGCACATAGCCATTATAGTTGGCCATTTATAGTTTTAAGCAAAAAATCATCGTTCATGGTGCGATAGTGATCCCCATTAACCGCAACGTGAGCGTCAGTATAAAGCAAACCAAAGTAAAAGTGCTGAATATACCAAAAGAATTGTGTATTTAATAAGAAACAAACACAATATGAATACAAATTTCGTACATAAATGTATACAAACGCAGTTCAAAGAAACATATGCATATATTTTTTTTACAAATCAATTATGTTTGTTTCTAAATTTTGTATGTTGCCGAACACACAAATATGTTTGTGTTGTTTTTTAATATTTGTTAGGCCAGAAAAACATGTGTCGTGTATGAAAAAAAGATAACTTAAATATATATTTGAAGTTCGTCTAGATGTATTGAACACACGATTGGTCGTAAACGGCCATTACGGCAATGTATTGTATGCAGAAGGGCAAGAGCGCTCCACAGCGCAAAAAAAGATGAAGTCCACTGAAGTTGATGAACATTGAAATTTTTATGTTGTTTATATTTTGTTGTACGCTGTCACTTTTTCCAACTTTTTTTTTAATGCAAGTCTCATCTATGATAATCTCCATTTATGAAAATATACAACAAAGTAAAATAATAAGTTTACTGTGATTGTACCAAAAGGTTGAAAATGAAGTAAATTTAAAGAAGCAAACATACATGAACTTCGAGAGTGTTTGTCCAAACAAATAATAAATATATCAGCCTAATATTACGAAATCATAATATTCAGATATCTGCAAAAAAAAAAATACCTAAATCGGCAAATATGAAAAAAATTAATTTCGGCCACTCTTCAACCCATGTGTGGTGTGCTGATTAAGGTACTATAACATATCCAATAAAGATATCTTTTTCTTAAAGGTGTGCCTACCACATCTTACCTTCTCTATGAATTCCGGGCATGCTTGGGCAACCATGTTACCAATGAATTAGCAAAGAAGGGGACAATACTTGAAGATAGTGCCATTGACACCTTCTACGGCATACCCCTTTATGCATGCGGACAGCGTACCGACGCTGCTCTCTACAATCTGGCCCAAGACAGATGGTGTAACGGGTCGACATGCTTGACAGCTAGGACAATCTGGCTCTCTTTGGACTGGAGAAGGGTGACTGCGCTACTACAGTTACCGAGGAGTTGATTGCGCAACTTAGTGACGTTACCTGGCAGTGCTTATTTGGAGCCGATGCTAGAAGAATGGGTCTCCCACTTAATGACTTTCGTAGAAGTCGTCAGGATGAGGAAGAGGAAGAAACTTTAGAACACCTCCTGTGTATTTGCTCCAAGCTGGGGTATATACGGCTGGTATATCATCAATGAGTCCAGGTAGGATCAGTTCCTTTCTGAGCTGCGGTGAATTGTTTATTGGCCCACTGCAGGCCATTGCGACTAAATCAATGGGATGAACGCTCTCTTTGACCAGGTGGCCCTACCCAACGGGGTCTTTCTCTGCATTTTTTGGATTTTCTCTGCGGTTCTTTCTTTCTATTATTTTTCATTTCTTTTTCTATGTCCTGCCTCACTTTACTTTTTTCTCTGTTTCTTTTTCTCTTGCTCTTTATGTTTATTTATTTATTTCTATTGTTCCACACACAAGACTGTAGGTCTTATTTTGCAGAGTAGAACTGAATATATAAACTGATCATAACATATAAAATTTGACTTTAAAAAAAATTACAAAATAAAAAACAATGCAAAGTAGACGATAAAATTATTTTAATAAACTATTTTAGTAAGAATTCTAACATGAATTAAGGACATAGTACATATGAATATAAACGTAAGCATATGTGTATAAGAAACTAAACATAAACATGTGAACATATTCATGTAAACACATACTTTTATACATACATACATACATACATATGTACATATATAAAACTAAAAAAATTGTAAAACATGTAAAAAATTATTTCTATTATTACTATTATAAAAGCAAAGTAATTATTCTGAAAACAGCTTTATTAGATTTACCTTAAATTGCCTTCTAACAGCAGTTAACACAAAGGGAAAAATTAGTGGATCCCAGTGGCCTGTGGCAACACGGCGGCCTGCTTACCTAACCTACGTTGAAGAGTATAAAAGACTTGCACAGCCTAATAAAGCATTCTTGCAATTTGATAATGACTTTCATTCTGATGTGCTTTTAAAGTTACAATTATGTAAGTTAAGTCCTTTCTGCATAAGATCAAAAATGTAATAAATCAAATAGAGTGTGTCAGCTAAACTGAAAACCATGTTACTAACAAAAAATTCCATATCAATTTTTCTGTTCAATTTTACACAAAAATAAAATTTCACTATATTTTGCCAGAGGATACTGATCAAATTTTTAAAAAAGTGAGAGTAATATTACAGTTCGTTTGCTCTATCGGGTTTCCAAAAAACAAAAAAAAAAAAAAAAAAAAAACATAATATATAAGCGATATCATCATATACTACTGTGTATAAAATACTTAGACTGTTTCTAAACAAAGTTATATTTTGAATAAGTCATTTTTAATTGAATGAAGTCCTCTAAAATAAATAAATTAATTTTAATTGCTTTTAAAAAACAAAATTCCACACACTTTCTTGTTTAATCTATTTTTCAAGTTTAAATTTAATTCATTATTTTTGTTTGTTTTTCTATTTTCTTTATTGGAAATATTCCAAATTCAATTAAATAAATTGAAATACAAACAGCTTCTTTTTAAAGATTATTTCATGTATGCTATTATTTTTATATTTAATAAATATTTACTAGAGGAAAATTGTTTTTATAATTTAAAAATCATTTTTTATATATCATAATTTTTTTCAATTTTAATATATTTAAAGGATAAGTGTGCAGTGAATGCAAAAAAGAAAAGAGCCGGAACAAATTAATATTAAAAAAAATTGCATGGTTCGGGTAACCATAATACGAGGAATACTATATAGTTAAGCGAGTAGTAATGCTTTAGTGCAATCAATTATAACCATATCGCACATTGTGGCGTTTACATATCTCATATTGTGGCGGCCAAAAAAAGAAGTTTTTGTAAAAAAATGAACTTTGTTTAACCTGTTTTAATTGAAGAAAAAACATCAAATTTCAAATTTTGAAAATTTGAATGCAACTATTTGTATTCTTTGCATAAATCATAAACGGCATTAAACCTAGAAGAAATAAATGTATGATTTCATGAATTTTTTTATAATCATTGAATCTAACGCATTTAAAGATTAGACAAATTTGATACGAGTAGGAAAAAAGTCGAATATACGTTCGAAAATTCTTTTTCTGCTTATAAAATAATAAAATATTTTATAAAAAATAAAATTAGAAATGCACCTTTACTTATACGTAAATACATCTACATATCTATAGAATTTTAACAAAACGTCTTCTCTTGAAATTAGAGAGTTTTCTAAGATTTTTATAGTAAATAAAGAATTTTTTTATCCCTCTTTTGCTCTAATCGCCATATTTCTACGATCTTAAGAACGCAAGATATGGAGTCGACTAAACGACTTCTTTCAGATTGTCCCTCAATTTCAACTTAAAAAAACGACATCTTTAAAAGAATTAAGAATAATTTGAAAACTTATAAGAAAAAATCGATAACAGTAATTTGATAAAACAATTTGTCTCCAATAAGTTTTACCGCGTTTTTACCAATTCATTTTTACAAAACAACTACTTTCGAAAGAAGTCGTTTTGTGGAAATCATAGTTTGAAAAACTGCCTGGTTGGCCGCCGAAATTCCTTGCAAAAAAAGTCTTTTATTAAAAGAAGTTTATTTGAAAACACGAAAGTGTTCAAAAGTTAAGTCTTATTCTAACACAAATGTTTTTCTAAAACCGAAAAAATTAAAACTCCTGTAAATTAATTAAAAAGGCTAAGAGTTTAGAAAATATGAAAAGTGAAAAAGAGGTTTTTCACGAAACTGATTTCGATGATTCTGATTACAATCCGTCAGAAGATTAGCATCTGAATACAACATCGGAGAGCATCCGATCCCAGCAAGTCAGACTTGCCACAATGAAGCAAAAACTACGTGTTGATGTACCTACACCATCAAAAAGCAAGAATAAATTAAATAAAAATTTAGGAAACGAATTCAAGATGTATCGGTATAAAAAATTACCCAAATAGACATTTAATCCAATAGGGCAGTGCGCAAAAATGTGTTACAACAAAATTAATTCTTAGCAACAAGAATAGATTTTTAAAAGACACTGGAATCTGGGTGTTAATAAAAATCGTCGTCGTTACATTTTGAGAAGGAAATCTGAGACTTAAGTGAAAGCATATGTTTATTTGCACCACTTCCGTTAGTCTTTTTAACTGTTTTTTCCCTCTACTGAAAGTTTGTTGATTTAAAAAGAAGACGTATTGTGAAATGTCCACAGACATATATAGAGCACAAAATGTGTTTCTTTATTCGAAAGTTGTGGGTGCCTACAATAGTAGGCTGACCCTTCCTGGAATTCTCACAATTTGTTATCAGATAGGCGTTTAACCAAAGAGGGTAATTGTTACTTGTTGTTGTTACTGTAATAAGTAGCACTTTGAAACTTTGTTCAACTCTGGTATTATTATGTACAACGTATCGAAAAATTGGCTTGGTTTGAACGGTATAAAATAATATTTTTTTATAGTGTTGCTGGAGAACTATAACAGGTAGACTTTTTAAAGCTTTGTACCAATAATCCCCGTATCAAAATGCTTAGCGAAACGCAGACTAGATTGAAATTATAATCGTGTATCTAGTGAACAACAATAGTTAGAGCCTTAAAATTTTGCTGCTATTAATGAGCGCAGCTGGAGTAAAAGTAAAAAATATCTGAATTGAGCCAGTAGGCGTGGTACCTCCCATACAAAGTCAAAAATTATCATTGTCAATCTAGAAAGTTGTAACTTGTAGAGCTATGAGTTCTTGTAATAAAAGCTTTCTTATTAATTTAAATATCCATCCAGTATGGATTGGGACAGTGAGCGTAATACCTCTTATACAGAGTAAAAAGTTGTTTTCGTTTATCTAGAGAATGGTTAATAAAATTTCGTACAAGGAAATATTAATATTAGTGTGTATAGTAAAATGAAAAACTGAATGAATTGGAGCAGTGATGGAGTAACGATTATTAGCATGAGAGTAGCGAATTGGACCGGCAAAAATTAGTGGCTTATATTTCTCTTATATTGGCTGTACAGTCTGAGTGTTATAAAGATAAAAAGAAACCTAAGAAGTCCTATTAAATCTGCATACAAAATATGTGGGTAAACTCCAAGGAAATATCACAATATTTCATTTAAATTAATTACAATCCCTAATTTAAACAAATAATTTTGTTTTATTTTGTCCAACAAAAAAAAAGCTAACAAAATAATTAAAAGTACTGTGTTTTTTTCATTTTTAATTATTTCAACTCACAAAAATAATTATTTAAATAATTTTATTTGATTCGAATTAAAATTCAATTTGGCTATGCTGAATCTTATATACCCTTCACCATATATGCAAATCTAGTCAAGGGAAGTAACTCCAATCCAAACAACAAATATTGAGGGTAACAAAATTAAAAAAAAAAAGTTAAGTTCTGTGGGTGTATTTAAAAAAATGTAAGCATTTCCTAAAAGAATTCTACAAACGCTTTAAAATCATATTCCTATTGATATGGTAAAAAATATAGTGGACAATCGTACCTTTTTATGAAAAGTTCAGATGTCCATTATTTCGAAAATATGTTTTTTATTTTTAACCGACTTCAAAAAAGGATGTTATCATTGAGGTTAGATTATGCTTACAGATTGGTTCTGTTTTATAAACAGTTCATGGTCTTAAAAATGAAAGAGTGTCCCTATACAACACACATGTTTCTTAAGTGTATTATGAACGTAAAGCGCACTTCTTTCAAATAAAAAAAAATTTGTCATACTATAGCTCACAATAGCAAAAAGTAATACAGAAATGAACCTTAAAATTAAAGGGTGTCCCCATTGGTGACGTAAATTAACTTATATGCGCCTATCTTTTGAAACGATATTGACAAACGCTTGAACATTAAAAAGGATGTCGATAACTGTGACCGTTATAATAACAAGTATAAACATTCAATATTATAAATTAAAGGGTGTCCCAATAGTCAATGTAATTTGATTTATGTGGCCAAATTTTAAACTGTTATATCTGGATTGTTGTAATTTACAAAGAATAACAAATAAAAATTTTGTATTTGGAAATAAAGGGTGTCCCAATAGTTAATGTTATTCGATTTATGTGGCCAAAATTTTGAACTGTTATATCCAGATAGTTGAAATTTGCAAAGAACCTATATTGCTTAGTCCACTTTAACAACAAGTATTAAAGGGTGCTCCCATATTTGAATTAAATTGACCTGTATGGCCCTATCGTATGAACCGTTTATACAAACACTTAAAAATTGAACAGAATGTCTACTTCTTAGTCTGGTATATTAAGAAGTATAAATATTTAAAATTATAAATTATAGGGTGTTACAATAGTTGCTGATGTTTGATGTATATGACCCAACTCTTGAACAGTTGTGGACAGTTAATTAAAATTTGCACAGAATCTTTATTGATAAGTCCGCTATAACAAGTAGCAAACTTAAATTAAAAATTAAAAGGTTTCACTTTAACTGATGTAATTTGATCTATATGGTTCTGTCTTAGAAACCGTTACAGACAAACTTTTAAATATTACACAGAATGTCAATTAATATATCAAGTGTAATAACAAGTACAAATATTTTAAATTAGATAATAAAGAGTGCCCTAATGGTTGTAATTTGATGTATATGATCAAACTGTTAAGCAGTTTTAGACAGTTGAATTTAAATAAATTTTGTTTAACTGTGTCAGCAATAAAAAGTGTAAAAAATAAGGTGTGGCCACAATACTGCTGAATTTCTTGTTTGATCTGCATTCATATATTGTTTTACGGCATATAAAAGATCTCGACGCAATATTTCTCAAATATAATAAAATTAATGCATAATTACCGCATTAAAAAAATATGATTTTAAGTTTGTCTGTTTTGAGGTCGGTTGTTTTTTATTTGTGGTAGTGTTAAATGATAAATAAGTATGTGACTAAAAGGTTCTTAAAAACCTTCGATACAGTCTTGCGCTTTAATGTAAGCTGCTGCGTGCTGTAACGTTAACTTATTAGCCACGGCATAAGTAATTTTTAATGCTGCTAATTATCTTTCATGAACTTTGTCTAACTTATCTTTAATCTCTTAAGGCATTTTGTCTTTTAATAACATTAAGCTCGATTACTTTCTTTTTAGCTGTATTTTAAGTAATTTGTCTTTTAGAAATTCAAAATAATAAAGTCCTTCTTCTCGAATTCCTAGGTTTGCTTGTATGGTTTCAGGCATATCGATCATTCTTTTCTATTTCTCTATTTCAACTTTTCATTCAAACATCATTCAACATCAAAAGTAGAAAAGAACATCATTAAACCGTTTTAAAAATGTTCAATTTATTTTATTGTTTGAACCACTTATAAACACACACACACACACACACACACACACATAGCTTTTAAAAACTTTTTGCTTGTGTACACTTTCAAAAGTAGTTGGATATAAAACAAAAAAAAAAAAAAAAAACGAAAAACTGAAAACTGAAAACTGAAAACTACGAAAAAGAAAAATAAAAACAAAAAGCAAGTGCTTAGCTGATGCTAAGTATTTAAGAAAAAAAAATTAACAACACTTGTTCTGCATGTTGTTTGTCTACTGATTTTTTAATTTTAATTGTATTTTCCCCTTCCCCTCTTCTTGAGTTAATGATATTAAGAAAAAGTTTTCATTAATAGTTTTTTAGTTTTCATAAGGGAGTTTTTTTTTAATTCAGCAAAATGTTAATTTTCTTCTAAAAAAGGTTCTGGAATATTAGATAATTATCTTTATTTAACACTTTTGCCACTGGCTTTTATGTTGTATCTTTTTGGAAAGGATTCACAGATTGTTGAGAGGTGATAAGAATTAGATGAGAGTAAATTCTTTTTGCACTTATTGAACTTTTTAAAATTTTAATGTTAAAAAAAAGAATACACATACTTACACACTTTTGCTTACACTTACACTAATGCTTTTAAACAGTATCAATGTTGCCATTTAGCTTTTTATGTTTGGCTTAAGTTGCGTTGTTTATTCGTTTTTAAAATAGAATTAGAAGAGTTAATTCTTAAATTTCTTAGTATTGTAACCTGCATCTCTCTGTCTTAACTATCCAATATGAACATCTTTAAATAGCTATGGAGTGGATTCCCCAAATTAAAAGTCCTTGTTCTCGAAAATTCCCCGGAAGACGTTTCTGAACCTTCAAAAATTTTTCCCCCAAAAAATTATAAATAAATAGTAAATAAATAAATTTCAAGATAATTTCTTTTAAAATCATTTAAAGTCAAAAAAGTCAAAATTTCACAATCTAAATCTTTTTTGTTGTTGCTTAAATACTGTCTTAAATTCGTATCTTTGGCGTTAAAAAGTGTAACCGTTTATGGAAATGCATTTAACGTTTCAGAGCAAATGAGGATGCTTTTTAAAGCCGGTTGAACTCACAAAAGATTTAACTGTGAAACAAATTGTCACACAGCATTCACTTTTTTATATTTATGAATACAATACTCTCGCAAATAATTATAAATGGATTGAAGCTTTAATAACGCTTTCAATTTATCCAAAATTATTTTGAAAGCAAGTCATCAAACAAATATTTCAGTGATTATTTTTAACTTCCTAATTATCAAATCCAAAAAAACAAATCCATAATAGGCGATTAAGACTCCATTTAAACCATAAAAATTATCCAGTTAGAGTGCCTAAAATGCTGGTGACTATTATTTCTTCTAAAAATGAAGCCGAAGCTCGCCTTATGGTGGATGAAAATCGTTATAGCACCATTCTAAATTTTTGTTTAAAAACATAAAAGATATTGATCTATGTGACATAAAGTTTCAAATAGATGATGCTACGTGCCATATGGCAACTGCTACCATTGACTTATTGAAATCAAAACTCAGCGATAAGTTTATTTCGACAAATAAACCTGTCAATTGGTAAGAATTGCCACCTCTCTATTATTTCCTGTGGGGCACCGTGAAGTATCAGCTTTATGCTGATAAGACAGAAAAAAGTGACGCCTTTGAGGCAACGCTCGTAAAAGTGGCCCAAAATTAGACGTTCAGACTCCGCTTCAGCAAAACTTAATAGTTCTGTCGAGCTTAAAAAGAACTCTTCAAAGAATTATTTTTAAAGTCCATTTTAATTATTATTTTGTTACTTATTTAGTTTTTAATTGAATTCATTGCCGAAAAGGCTCTCTTGAATCAAATATACACATTTAATAGCAGAATTATTACGTGTTGTTACATTTTGCATAATTTCTTAAACCAGCATAACTATGCTATTGAACTGGATAGTAAAAACCATCCCTGGGTTCTACATATTTGCTGATCAATCGGTACCAGCAGAAAATATAAGAAATGCTATTATCAATTTTTAATGTTGAAGAGATTTTTTAACAAAAATAAAACAAATCAATTTTTAAGAAAAAAATAATTATAAATTAGAAAAGACGTTAATGTTGATTTTAAGTTTAGCCCTTTATATTTCTTATGGACAGATGTCAACATCTTCGAAGGTTGATGACAAATATTAGATGTTGCTCGGTTTAACTTATTTCAGCCCTTTAAACTTTTCTCTGTTTTCATTTAATTCAGATTATGTTTGGATTGTTTAAGATATAAATGAAAAATATGGATTTCAGTCAGAGGATGACCATCGGGATTGATATTAATATTTAAAAATACTAGACTTCAGTAATTGTTAAATCCTTAATCCAAAATCCCAGAAATTTAATTATTCACAACAAAAAATTTTAAATCCCGAAAAGCCCAGAAGGAAATTTAAAAAAGTCGTCTTTTGGGCAAAAATCTCAATTTTTAGCCTAAAAATTAAATTTTTGGCAATAAAATAATTTTTTAAATGAAAAACTTTAGACCTTTTTGATCTCCAAAAAGCGCGAGATTTAGGGAAAGTAATTTTAAAAATGTTTATTTACTGCCATATTCATAAATAGTAAAATTAGTTTAAAATGTGTTTTATGACAAAATTTCCATAAAAATTTGTCCCAAAATACATTTAAAATCTATTTTATTTTTTTATGAATACGATAGTTAGAGTTTTGTAAACTGTGTTTAAAATTTTCCATCTGCAAAAAAAAATGTGCTGACAGTTGCTTTAGTACCACCACACTGCTGAAATTGGGTGCTCTCACGATTGTATCTCTATTTTCTCTACGAAGTGACATATTTTTACGAAAAAAAAAGGATTCTTTATTCTAGCCAAGTTTCCAAAGGACCTCTCCACAAAATTTTATTCAAATCCATTTAGCAGTTTTTACGTAATGCTAACACAAACAGAGAGACAAAAATTCCAAAAATAGAAGTTGTAAGTGTCTCTACCTTTCGGCTTCAAAAATCAGCCTACAAACGTCACTATCACGCCTTAAATTTTGATTTTGTGTTTGAAATTATTTTAAATGGAACTGCCATAGCAGCGTTTCTTTTTATATATTTTAGGTGCCTATTTGTTATACCTATTATTAAAATCACATCCCTATAGGAACTTTTTTTTTAAGTCTTTTATTATAAAAACAAATTGATAAATTTTTGAAGTCAGTAAAAATTGGAATTTTTCTTTAATTTTTCTGATATTATCAAGATTTATATAGAGCTTTTTCTAGCTTCTGGCAACACACTACTTAACAAGTATTTGGATACTTTAAGTTCACTCGACAAATAGCTTAATTTATAAAATTATATCAAGAATTAAATACCAATAACAGACAAAATATGTTGGAAAATAAGTGGTTAAGTTTTTCTCCATTTCTTGATAAATATTTAATTTATTTTTGTTAAGCAACAGCTTAAAAGAGTTATAGGATTGGTTCAAATGACAGCTGCAATAAGTGAAGGCTTGGTGGGTGACATAATTAAAAATTTTAAAGTTTGTCGAAATGAGTAACTCTCACTTTTTGTTTGGCGTACTCAAAAATTAAGTTCTTTGAAGATAGTTAAAAAGATTTAAAGAAAAACCAAATACATTCGGTGTGAAATTTATCCTTGGCTGTAAATGAAATATAACAATAATAAAAGATTAAAAAAATTACAAAAACTAACTCGCGCAGTGGAGTAAAAAAAAATTAAATTAGATTTTATTTTGCTTTTTCTACAGCAAACTGAAATTAATTTTTTTTAACAAATAATTTAGTTTTTATTAGAAAAGGCTTTTAAACTCTATACACGGCTAAACGAATTTGCTGACCACTTTTAATTTCTGTGGCTCAAAAGATTTCGATAGTAAGTAGGCTCCTAATTGACGCGTATCTTCAGTTTTTGTCTAACAACTAACTTAGACTTAGTGATATCGCTCAATAATAATTACTAATAATTACTAATAATAAAGCTAAGGACACGTTGAACAATTAATATTGTCTTAATATTAATTTTATAAAAATTAACCAAAAAAGTTTTAATCCAAAAAATTATAATGTTTGAAGATTATGATTTTGGGTGCATGACCCACGCCCCTATTCTTGACGAAGCTCATTCACGACGACGTACTTTGGGCCATATTCGAATGATGTTAGCCATATGTCACGTTCCTTTTTCGCTAACTTCACTTGGCCCAACAAGCAATTATCGGAAAATATCAAATGTTATGTCCCTGGCGGCTAACTGACAGGTTCATTTTTCGGAATTACCTTATCGCCATTTTTATTTTGAAATAGTTGATTAAGGCAGACACTGTATGGCACATAGAACTATCCTTTTGAAACCCTATATCACCTGGATCAAAGTCATCGACGGTCAAGTAATTTTGTGAATTTAATGGAGTCTGTAGGTTCTATTTTAGGAGGGCCTTACTTCCTCTTAGCGGAAATTTTTAAATTAAAAAAACCCGAGTTAACATTTGATCAATTTCCAACATTAAATACTCGTACGGGTAAAGACCTAAATAAAAGAGCAAAGTTATCTACGACAGACCGGGACACAATTCCTTCAACACTTTCAGTAACAGCGACGATATTCTCTTTAGGTGAGTTGGCAACTAACAATATTTTGTCGCTTAGCACTTTTAAACAGACTCTTTTAACTTGCTCATGTAGAAGTAACTAGTTTTTACTAAAGTAAAATGTATATCTGCAGCAGATCACAGAACGTCGTGAGATGCATGAATACTTCGTTCCTTTCCCGGTCCGGCCGACTTTAAGTTGTTACCCTTAAACCATCTTCTTAGCAGTTGTCTTCATGCTCATATATTTTTTGTGCGATTTAAAATACAAATTCCTGCGAATTCTTCTTATTTACCTTAACATTCACAAGCTGCTAATTGAAGTTATCTTTACAGCTTAAGGAAAGCCCTATACCCATATTAGTCTTTTTTCCTTCTATTCCAAGCTATAGATAATGCAGTATACACAGCTCCAAACTACTCAGGTTAATCTTTTTTTTAAATAAATAGTGTTGACCTCTTACTTATTCATTCTTGGCATTATCTGTTTTGAAGTGAACTGCAGAAATTTTTCTCACCCGATTTATCTCCTAAGAGTGCCTATTAAAAGCCTGCTGAGCAATTGTTGAATGATAGCTTTCATCATTGAAAAGAAAATTTTTCAACTACTAAAAACGACTGAGAAGAATAAAAATTCCTTGAATCTACCTGAAGTTGACAACTATTGTCTTTTTATCATTTAAGATCAGACATACATTATTGCAAAAAGATAAATCGCGGTTCCAATTAGTTTTATAAAAATACAAAACTACAAAAATACAAAATACAAAAACAAAAATTTAGTTTTTTTTTAATGCTTTCAAATTTTGACAACAATAAATCCACCATCATAATCTACTAATAGATGACTAAATAAATCACACTCAAGGGACAACAGAAACAACCATAAACACTTTTAAAATTTATTAACTTCTTTTACGTTTTGAGTTTTCAACCTTTACTAGTGGTTTAAAATAATAAAAAAAAGTGTACGAAATTTTCTGTAAAAACATTGAAAAAACTCCATGTCTTATTTGTTGCGAAGCAGATATTCATGCTGTTTTGGTTGTGTCTTTTGTAAAAAAAAAGACTCAAAGTATTTTCTTTTTAAATTCCCATGATAAAATACAAAAAAAAATTTTTTTTGGAAGTAAAATACAGCTTACAGATTTTCGGTTTTACCTTAATATACAATTCTAATTGACATTAAAAGCTTTATAAGTCACAAATAAATACTGAATCAAAAGTTCACCTAAACTGTGAAAAATGGGGTGTAGTAATGAAGAAGTAAATTTTGAAAAATTAATTATGTAAAAAAATGCATGTGTCTGAGATAACGCCATATTCGTCAAATTCACGGTGTCTATGCACACACCATACAATTTTAAAATTTCAAGTGACTGACCTTAAAGGCTTAAAATAAATCTAATGAGAATAGTTGCGATTGTCAAAAAATCCAACGTAACATTACATTTTGCTTTTACACTATCAAACAGTAATATGCTATCCGAAAACCTTTAGAAAAAAGGTTTTTTTTTCTACCAAATTTTTTTACCTTAATTTATTTTAAAAATACTTTTTTTGATATTTTTTTCTCTAAAAGAGCTCTTAAATTTATAGCACCGAAGATACACATATTTGAGTGTCACGTAGAAGTCATGAAGTAAGCCATTTCAAGGCATGCTCAGAGATAGCTTCCTGGTTGGGTTCTACTAAGAGTCTTTCTTCGGAGTGCGCATTAAAAGGTTGACTGGGTTATGAGCAGCAAAACAACCCTGATAAAATAAAAAATCGTAGGGTTTGTAAAGCTTTCTAAAAAAGAATTTGTATAATGGAATATCAAATTCCTTTCCGTATTATTTGACATATACATTATATTTGCTTTCACACTATCGCCCTTTATATATTTTGGTTTCATTTTTTAATTAACAATTAAAAAAACAATATTTCTACAAATATCATATCAATTTCGGGAAACCCGTAAATTTTTAGTATTTCTTATTATGGCGAATATTGTAATGTACCCTCTGTGGAAATTTCAAGAGTCTATTACGGTTATAGAGATAGAGGTCTGTGACAGGTGAATAGACGCACAGACAAATATTTTGATGCTGCTTAAGCCCTTTTCACACTATAATACTGAGTATTAAGATTTCTATTGAATTATGTAAGAAGGAAATCAAATGAGAATTGTTGTGATTGTCAATTCATTTTTTTACACTATCACACTTTAAATAAAATAAAAATTACCAAACTGGTACGAAATTTAAGCAACGGCGACTGAAGAATATAATGTGTAGCGCGGAAGTGCCGCCTTATGACAATTTGGTTATAAAAATGTAAAAAAAATAAACAAAAACTTGCAGCTATTTGAACTTTGTTGTAAACAAAATCCAAATGTAAGCGACAAGTATAGGGGCAATTTTAGGCAGTTGCAAGATAAAGAAAAGATAGCGTAGATGATAGCGCGCTATTGCCTGCGATGCAGTCGGCATGTTTCTTTGCTTTAAAAAAAAAAACAACCCTGATAAAGTGAAAAGTGTTAGCCTTTAGAAAAATTTCTAAAAATGAATCGGGGTTATAAGATGTCATATTTCTTTCCGTATTGCTTCATACTTTGACAACATCACACTTTCTGATACGATTTAAGTTTTTGACAAGTCTTGACACTCAGTATTATAGTATGAAAGGGGATTTAATAGAATACACTCTGACTAAAGAAAACACAAAAAGAGCTAAACAAGAAAATATTTTTTTTTGCCAAGGTTAGAGGGTTTCAAAGTTGCACTTTATTAAAGAGTTCTATATTTTTATTAAATTTGCATATGCTTTAAAGGATAAAGTAGGTTACATTTATTTACGTAAGAAAAAATGTGTACTAAATTATTTTGTCTTATAATTATAAATTTTAATTATTAATAACAAATGTAAAAGAAAAACAATAAAAAGCCGAAAATCTTTTTCAGCAAAGTCACAACTTTTGACAGAAATTTAAGAATTTCCAAGTGTAATAAAATAATAATTTAATGGCTACACATACATATGATAAAAAAAGGACTATTAAGTGTGCCTAAAATAGCTCTTGGAGAAAAAATTATTGACTCGAAAAAATATTTAAAAGCAAAAATCACTACTGACTCTAAAAATAAATTATTGTGTGAAACAGAACAGTTCTATAGTTGGTTTTCCATAATAAATTTTTTTGCAGTTGGTATTCTTTTAATAAAATCAAAGGACTCCCTATTACAATTTTTTAGTTTAAAGGCATTGTAAACAAAGGAATAGGTTTTTTAATGTGTTTTTTTTGTTTAATTTAAGAGCCTAGTACAAGCAAAGCGCGAAGTCAATCAGTGACATCGTGTAAGGGGGTTCCTGATAGGTCCAAGATAAGAAAGGTAATGGAATGAATAAACCCACCTTGTATTTAACTGATTTCATATTTTTACTCTTTTGAATTTTTGAATAAAAATACTGTTTTGCTAGGAGCCAAAGGTTTTAGTGTATAAAATAAAAAAAGTAAAATTTTTCATGAAAATCCATTTTTTTCGATTCCGGTTAGAAAAATGGCAAATCCTTGCAGTAAAATTTGGTAACCTTTAGCGATATGTTTGCAAAATTTCAACTTTTTGCAATATTTTCATTATTTTTGTTAACTTTCAATTTATTCTCCACAAAAAAAAATTATTCCACGACCCTAAAAATTCTTCCACTTAGCTTTTTATCACCTTTAAGTCAATAAATATTGATGCTTTAGATATATGTATGTTCAAGCATACATACATATGTACACATGCATACATTCAAACATTATTGAAAATTGTTTTATGTGAAATGTAACAATTTGTTATTGTAAATCAATGACCTGAATGACGTTCGCTTTATACATTAAAGACTAACGGTAAACAATTTTTATGAGTGTAAGCCTTTGCAATCAATAATTTAATATTATATTTCTTATTAAAGAGAAGGTATTTCACAAAATATTTCAAAAATGATGTCAAATTTATTAACGACTTGAATATATTAATATTACAAAAATAATGTTTAACTAACCTTAAATGGTTGTTGCTCATTCATCTATGTTTTTTTCCGTTATATTGAATATAATCAATAAAAATTTTTATTATTTTTCTTGAAGACACATATCCATACATACTTACCAGGGATTTCAGTTATAGGGATTTCTCGCAAAATACACATACGGACAAATAACAGAATTAGGACGACAAAAATGAAATATTGCACTTATATCAATAGACAATTAACCTATAAGTTTTTTTTAACGCCTCACGTTAGTCCGTGCGTGCGCGCAAAGTACTATTATCCGTTACACGCACTTATATGTAGCTTTTATTGTTGCTACACTTAACTATTTTTTGTACATTTACAGTTTAAAACTATTCAAAAATATTTTTAAGCAACATTTTCAATTTTTTTCCTTGCATGTTTTAAAAATTTTAGTATCTTCTGAAATATCACTTCTAAAGCTTCTAAATTATAGCCAAATTTTTTATTAAAAATTTCAGAGGATTATAACTCGGTAAATATGGGCGAGTGCTAATTTTTTCACTTGGTGTGTTTTTCTTCCAAATGATATGGAAAAACTAGGGACAGGCGTGGTATTAAGCCCACTGCCTCGAGGGTCATGGACCGATCTTGCTGATATTCAAAAGCACCTCTTTCGACAGTACGCTTGATCGATTGGCGTATTTGAATTTTTTCTAGCACAGCTTGTGCCCATTAACACGGACGGACAGAAGAAAATATTTGTGTGCAACACTGATGTATACTTAAGTTGCTATGAAAAAGTTCAAAATGGGGAAGCTAGATTTTTAATCGAGTGCAGTCTTTTCACAAAATACTTTTGTGCACGAACATTTATTAGAAAGGGGTATTCCGTAACTGCATTGAGTATACTCAGATCTGTGCTTTAAAGAAGATGAAAATAAGGCGAAATAAGTTTCAGTTTTAGCGAATTCCGCAATATTCGTAAAAATTTCGAATCTTTAAAAACTAATATCAGATTTGTAATAAGCGACACAGTGTTGTTTAAAAATTATTGAATCCATATGAAGTTAATAATCTTGTTGCACTAAATTTTCAATTTGTCACTTTAGCGACTTTAATACTTATTTGGCTTAAAATTTTTTGAGAATTTTTGGCTATTTTGATTTATCTAAGACTTAATGAGCAAAAAAGTATTATAATCTGGCAAATTTTCAGTATAAACTTATACTGTTGTATTAAATCATAGTGAATGATTTATAAGCATCTATCTGGTACATTTTTATTTTGTACATTTTGAAAATAAAAAGTTAAAAAATACAGCAGGTAGTCTAAATGTAAGAAGTGAGGCAACATTAGTTGCTTAGCCCTACCTATAAAAAAACAAGAGAAATTTCTGAGTAAATATAAAAAAGCTATCGTGGATGCTTATAAAGAACATTTTTTATATTCTATATCTTTCTATCGAATTTTTTTATCCCTTACCACAAAAAGGGTATATATAATTTCTACAATATCCATTTCCGACCAATAAGTATATATATTCAGAATCCTTATGCATAGCGAAATCGATTGAGCGATGTCCGTCTGTACGTCAATCGATTAGACATAGTGTCGAAAGAGGTGCTATTGGAAATCAGCATTATCGTTCCATGTCCTTCGAGGCAGCAAGCAAATCACCACGCCTACCTCTTATTTTTTCACATCATTTGGAATAATAAAGTAACTCCAATAAAAAACATAAATGTATGGGGCGATAGAGAGTTAAAAATAAGAAAAAATATCACCTGAAAAAATTGGCGCTTACCCATATTTTCAAAGTTAGGGGCCTCTGAGATTTTAAATTTTTAAAATATCAATATGGATACCATTTAGAAGCTTTTTAAGAGACCTTCAAGAAAATACTAAAATTTTTTTAAAATGCTTAACCCATTAGAGCCAATGGTATTTTTATAAAATTTTGTATTTATAGTAGTTAATTTTTTTTGCGTCTTTGATAGAAGTTACATCATTAAAGTAGATATACATAGACGGTGAAGGGTAAATTAGATTCAGCATAGATGATAGATGATAGATAGTGATATATTACTCTTACTTTTTTAATTTACATTTTAATTCAGTCAATAAATCTGTATTTTTTCTTATCAAAAGGTTTCACTTTAATACTTTTGTGTAGCTCGGTTTTAACTTATTTTGAAAGGAATTTTATTCTGCAACTTCGCAAATCGCCATGACCTTATTATTAACTATTCAATATATAAAGTCAAAATTTTATTTCAGTGATCAGGTATTGAATAAACCCAGATCATAAGGTTTAATAAAGTTCAGTTTAGATTTTATTTGTTGCCACTCGTATATTTTCATAAATCTTCTGGTTATAAAATGCTGTATGTTTTATTATTTAAAACAACAATGTTAGTGACCAATGCAATATTTTAATTGCCATTTAGGTTATATAACATGAGGGTTACTTTATTTTCTAGAGACATCACAGTCACTTTTGCCTAAAACATATTCTATATATAAATTTCTAATAATGTTAAAAATTATGTTAAGATCAGTAGAGCCGTAAGTGCCGGCGCTTTCCCGTTTTCTCCCATCTAAGCTCTAGCTATTGAAACAGACACGTATTGGACTGTATAGATGAATTTCATTCAAATCAATTAACCGAGACTTTGTTAAAATCGATTTAGACACATCAAATTTTCGATTCCCCCTTTTCCTTTGGTCCGCTTTTTAAAAATATAAAAAAATAACAAATATAAAAATAAATTAAAAAACAAACTTCATTAAAATCGGCTTAGCCGTTTAAACAAGTTTGGCTCACTAACAAACAAATAAATAAACAAAATTACAAAGAGATTTATAATATATATTAGTTTAGATTAACCAGATCTCAATTTATTCTAGTTTTTATTACTTTAAGTAAATGTTGTACCTTTCTTGTGTTCATTAATCATATACTGTTTTATTAAAAAAATTTTTCCAGATTTAACAAATATAAATAAAGAATAAGAAACTAGCAAAAAATTAATTACTGATTTTGGTAGTTTTTGAAATTGATTTTGAAGAATTTTATGAAAAAAAGTATGACAACCCTGATACTTATGAGAACACAATTTTTTGTGCAATCATATGTGTCAATAAAATTTTACTCTTGCCTTTTATATGTACTTTCATATATACACACATATATATGTATGTGAGTCAAAATAAGCATCTTTCATAAGGGTTACATATGTTTGACATCATGCGTAAATATGTATGTTTATTATTTCGATATGACATAAACTCTTGCCAATACTAAAGATGCTTTTGTCACATTAAAATAGAACACGCTCTTAATGAAAAGTGCACACATGGAAAGTACTCATGCTTCGAGAGTAAGTTAATAAGTATTTACAAAAATTAAGAAAAACAAGTATTATTGGATTAAACCTTTTTCTATAATTTAACAAATTCTTCTTCTTTTAACTGATTACATTTAATTTTAAAATTCTAAGACTTTTCAAGCCGAATGCAATTTCCTAAAATAGTTTTTGCGACAGCACTTTAAATCGTAAATTATATGTTTTTCTCATGTTCATAGGTTAAGGCGCCAATGGGGATGTTTTTTTTTATTTTTTAATTTTGATATTTTCATTTCCGTAAATCGAGAGATTTTTTGGGTTCTCGAAATCTTGAAATTTCATAATTTAGAGGTTTTTTGTTATTTTCAAATATTTCAATTGTTTAGTGAACAATATTTTTGACTTCTGGAAAAATAGACTCAATGAATACTTTATTGTTTAATGTTATACATATCAATTGATTTTATGTTTTAAATTAAAGTGAAAACTTGACAACAATTCTATACTTAACATATGTAATCCCAATCATTGTGAAGAATTTTTGTGATTGAATTTTTAACATGTGACGTGATTGCTTTTCACATAAAATTGATGTTTACAATGTAAACAACAAATAAGATAGACGCAATGAATGCTGATGATGTAACGAATCAGAAAATGCTACATTAAATTCGGTATAAGAAAATTCATTTTTTTTTAATTTTTTTAAATTTGTTTTTGTCTCTGAACGGACACCATAAAAATTATGTGTGATAAAGTATTTGGTTTATTTCTAATGATCCTCGAAAATACAAAAATACAATTCTGAAGATTCTCGAAAATAAAAAATTCAATATTGACATCCAGTTTCGTCAAAATTTTTTTACATTAAAATGTTTTAGTTGACAAATCTTGTATTAAGCTTGAGTTCACCACAATTAACACATCTTATTTCCAAGGACTTGAACAGGTAGTCCTTATTAAACATCTGAATGCTTAGAAATCAATTCGTTGCTCTCTAATTCATTATAAATTTTTAATGCTTTCTTATTTTACTCTTATGATTAAATATACAACAAAAACACTTCGAATGTTTTATTTTTCTGTTACTTGCATAAGAAAATATCATATGTTTGAACTACAAAAAAAAAAACAGACAAGTTTAATATTTACGTTTGATTTCTTTTTAGATTTCTAAACATCATTGTTTAAGTCTTCATAAACTTCATAACAAATCCACCTGAAGAACTTTTTTAATTCTACTATACGCACAAAAAGTTGGCAAAAGGACAATAAAGGCTGTCCACGAAAACAGTTTACTGGTTTACAAAAAATTTTAATTTTTGCACAAGCTGCATCCCAAGCTACTCCAAAGTAGATTTTATCTTTGTTTTTTATAAGATGATTGGTTCTTAATAAAATTTGAAATCTTATTAAAATAAATAAAAACTGCAATATTTTCATACCATTCATGACCGGTGGAGAGGAATTTTTTTTTATTCTATAAAGTCATTTATTTTTAACATTATAAATTAAATTAAAAACCATAAGAGTAAAAACTGAAGACATGACGTTGGAAGCATAGCAGCGTAAGGCAATATATCACTTCACTATGTCATTACATTCTTGTAATATCCGGAAATCTTAAACCGCTTTCTATATCGAGTGACATTTTTCGACTTTCAATTAAGAAATAAACGTAAATACTTGTCTCTATTTTGTGCTTCTGGCGGGGAAATATTAAAGAACCAAGACACATTTTCTTCCCCTAAATCAAAACAAAGAATTGTTATATATATATATATATATATATATATATATATATATATATATATTATTATTATTATTATTAAAAATTAAAAAAATTTAAAAAAAATTATTATAAATTAAAAAAAATTTCCTTGTTCCGAACACGTAGTTTAGATTAATTTTTCAAATAACAACATAATATTGTTTGGATTAATCAACAAAAAAATTGAAACCGGACGTCCCGATTAGACTACGTCCTAACCAGTCGAGGTTGTTATAAGACAAAAGTCAAATTGTAATTTTAATGCCAAAAGATTATCATGCAATTAAGTAAATTTAATGTAAATTTAAAAATGCATCTCTGTTATATTCCAGTTCTAATCGTCTATAAATAAAAACACCGGACCCTTTTTTTGACCTCGATGTTGATTAACATCTGAAACTCACAAGTTTAAAAAAAGGGTCATCCTGCCTTAAACTTCAATATAGCGTACAATCTCTTTATTGAGTGTTATTTTTAAAAGTCCACTTTGCTTCTTTGCACACAGTGCATATAATCTTCTAAGGATCATATTTCGACCGTCGGTACGAAAAGATGGAACTCACTATCATGAAATATTTCTTAGCACTTTTTCATATCGACGATTATAATCGCCACTGAGATTGTTATACCAATAACTGAATCTGCATCTACGCGAATATCAAGTGCTTAACCATTAATGACGGGTGTTAATAAATCAGCCACGAACATGGAATATTTCGACAATAAAGTGGATATAAGACATGAATTAAAAATCTTAATTCGTATGCAGACTTTTGACTGTCTGTTAAATTAAAATATTTTTCTATAAATTATGGGAAAAACTGGATAAAAGTCTGCACTTACGGACAGCCTCTCTTATTAAAAATCTACAGACATCCAGTTTAATTTTTTTTTTTATTTGTTGATATTTCTTGTTAATGCATTTTGGGTTCATGTTTGAAGTGTTTCATATTTTAAGATTCCATTGATGCAAGATAAGGAAATCGTAAGGTTTTATATTGTAATTTTTGTTGCAAAATATTGTGAAAAACGTGACCTCATATGACACATGCAAAGAATTTGTATTCAGTTTTCTTTTTAATTTTCTGTTCCCTTTTTATCTTTATCTTCTTGTTTCTATCTTGCTTTTCACGTTTACCACAACATCACAAAATAACATCATCATTAATTCTTAGACTTTATTTTTTTTTCGAATTAAAATCTTTAATTTATAAATGGTTTTAAAGATAAAAATTACAAATTGAATTTAAGTGCAATAAGAAAATAAATTATTGAATTTTTAAAAATGGCACAAAATTAATGATCGTCTCAAGTACAACAGATGTCGACTATACTTTTTTGTGAAACAAATTAAATCATGAACTGTGTAGTAATAATTTTAAGTCTCAGATATTTAATCTTAATTGATTGTTTTTTATTTTCTGCATAATCTTTACAATGTCCACCTTTGTGCCTTAACATAAACGTGTGGTGAACCGATTAAAAGTAAGTGATATTTGTTCTGTCAGCAAATGAAATAGTGTTGTCATACCCGTCTATTTGTTGGGAACATTTGACGAGCTTGCTATTTTTAACCAGTATGGGAGATACGTTGTTCAAGGTGCCTGCTTATTTGGTAAACAAAAATAAAATATTGAGTTCAAATCCCAACAAGAATTGGAAGAATTCAATTTTTATTATATTAACTCGGTGTATGAGTGATTTAACACACATTTGTTGTAAAAAAGTTTTCTTATTGAGAAGAAAAAAGAAGGTGTTGGGTATCGGCGGTAAAGAAGTTGAGATGAATTATTAAAAACTTTCTTATTGTCAAATAAAAAATTAGGATACAATTCTTGCTGGAACATTAGATGAGAAAGTGATAAGACAACAACATTATGTTGCAGTTAAATCTGATTTGGTTAATGTTCCTGCTCGGTAAACGTTACGTCCTGAGTACAAATCCCAACGCAACCTTAAATCAAAAGGAAAATAGTTGTTTGTTGGCGGCAGTTGCTAAGTTGTTTAAGAATGTGTAATAAGAAAACATATTTTTCGAGGTCAAAAAAATTATCATGAGTATAAATCCTTCTTAAACCACAAAACAGAAAGAAAACCTTTGTAATGAGAAAATTCCATAGTAAGTAGAAACGTAGCAATTCTTCATTAGTTCACTTGAAAGAAAATAGAGATGTGCCCTTGATGGAAAACTAGATCCCCGAAAGATTTACAAAGAATGAACACAAAAAATACTTACCTGTCAAATGAACAAATCACTAACTCAATGGCGGTCTACAACGAGTGTCGCAGATATATTAAGCCATTTTGCTTACAAAGAAATTACTCATTCGTTGAGGCAACAAAAATAAAACACATTTACTCTACAAAATAATTTCAGTATTGGTTTATTGATCTGTTACGTGTCTGAGGAGCGATGAAATCACATTAATATTGAACACGTATATTCTTCTTCTAGATATCATTTAAGGCCGAACTTTGCAGAGAAATAAGGGTGGAGGGTAAGAAGTTGAGCAATGAAATGAGTTTGAACAACAGTTAAACAGCTGCAAACCCCAATGATAAAATTGAATAACATTTGCCATGCGAGCTTAGTTCCAATTAGTAAAAATTGTAGTTTTAAACTGCAATAAATTACATTCGATATTGATAAGACAAATATAATAATTATACATAAGCACAATTATTTGAATATAACCGAAATAGATTCTAGTAAAGAGTGTTTTGAGGAATCGCAGTTGTTGTCACTTTCAGACTAAATTAATTTTAAAGGATTTTTTATAACACTTATGGCCAATTTTTGAACTCATATTTAAATACCCATTTAGTTAATTTGCATTTAAATTGTATTTAATTGCATTTAAGTCGTATTTAAATACAGTTTCAGTTTTTGTTAGTCATCTGTGGTCATTAAATAATAATGCTGAAGGTAACAGACATTTCAAAGATAAGGGAGCATTGCGAGTTGGATAAAAGATGACTCGAAGAAAGTTAAGTACACGAGAAACCGCTCGATAGACTCGGATTTGCGGAACTGATTAATTGTATTCGCGGTAAGCGAGGGATTAGTAATGGCTTACATATGTAAAAGAGGTACTTACATGAATGTATGTAGCTGTGGGTCGGGGATTGGAAGAGAGGAGTACTTGCCGCTATTGCTTAGTGAGGTTATTTTATTCATGAACCTTAACAATTCTGAGTATGATGCGGCCACTGCCAGACGTATGGCTTCGCTGAGATTTCCAGAACAATTGAATTCAATATAAAAAATAAGAAAATCGCAAAACAATAAAAAACTGTATACACTTATAACGGACCAAGAACCAGTGGACATGTGTTCGTGTATATAGTAATAAAATATAGAAAAACTTAAGGCTGGCGCACATAGAATCCGTCATACGTTAAACTTTGACAAAGTCAACTGAAAAGTCAGTTAAAATACATGTTTTCTTATGAGCGTTGTCACAATCAATATGTGTTCGTCAACGTAAAGTACGAAACTTGGTCAACTTTTAACTTTTGATGTACGTTGAACACTTTGATAGCTATCAATTGTTTCCTCTTTTTAGTTTTCTTTTTACTCTTGATGTGTTTCAATTGTATATTGTAATTTTAATAAAATAATTTTGGTGGCTAAAAATAATATATAAATTTAACTAAATTAAGAAGTGAATTAAATACTAATTTATTTTAAAAGTGAATAAAAATTGAGAGTAAACTCTGGCTTAACATCCGTCAGCAAAGTAGTCATTGTGCCAACCTCATCCGTCATTACTTTGCCTTAAGTTGAATACGTCAAAGTACAACGCATAATGGATTCTATGTGGCCCGGCCTTTAACGAGTTACCAGAGCCGGCAATGCCTTACAAGAGAATTCTATTACAATTTATTTATTACTCGTATACTTCTTTCTTTATTTCGCTTTGAGTTTATGTTTTAATCAACAAAGTTGCTTAAACAGTCATTCTTATTTAACTATGACAAGAATATGGCAGCATTACGAAATAACAAAATAACTGTCAATAGCTTATGAGAAACAGATTTTTGCTAAAATTTTTGAAAATATATTAAAAAATGTCTGCGATATTCATGTACTCTCACCACTTAAACTAACTTTATTTATTTAACTTTTTAATAACTAAAAACTGTTTTAATTATGAAATGTATGAAAAACATAAAGTTTTGTTTTATCAATGGCTAAAATAATTATTTACTTTTGTTTTGTTTTGCGAAACAACACAAAAATAGATAAAAAGTGCCATAACCATATGGTAAAACTGTATTATTTAAACGGACTTTAAGTGCACAAGATGGGTCATTTAAGTTTTAATTTAAGTGTGCGTTGAAAAACTGAATTTTGTTTCTAAATAGAACTTAAGTATAAATGACATTTAAAAAAGTGGTCTTTAACCTTGCTAGCAATAAAAATGCTTACAAGATTCCCCGAAAATATGAAATACTTCGAACTCCTTAAAAATTAACAGTTTTAAAAAACTAAAAACAAGAATAAATTTGATTTCGTGTATAGAATTTTATTAACCCTTATACGATTTTTGGGTAAAATTTCACCAATTTTAAATTATGAATTTATATATCTTTTACAAATTTTATCTGATACAAATGAAACTTTTTGTAATTTTATTAGTTAAAATACTGCATCAAAAAACCTTTTTTTTTTTTTCTTACATAGTTCGGTATTAAATGTTAAGAAAAACGTATAAGTACGGCTGAGATTAACTCCTGATAAAGAACCCAAGGTAAATGAGGGAATGAGTAATTTTGGATTTTATCAAAGATTTCATGGAGCGATATATAACGTGTGACTATTTCTTAACGTCAATAATAAATAAATTTTTCCGGTATCAACCAAACAAGAGCTTCGTAAGCTTTCATTTTTCTCCAGCGAGTTCTTTTTCAACAATAAAGTTTCATAGTGCAATACGTTTTAAAAAAAATTTCCTTAGTATTTTCATCATGACAAAACGGTCTTGCATTATAGAAATCAGTTGCCTGAAATTATATTATTTTATAATAAAACACTTAAGATTAACTGGTGGGAACTTATCTGGTAAAAAGAAAAACTTATCACTGGCCCCATGCATTGCTTTATAATATTATTAACATATCAGGAGTTGATGCTTGATACTTATGACAAGAAATGAACAACAGTTGGAAGATAAGAAAACTGTGCGAAAAAAAAGTTATTTCTCCACAAACTAAGATCAGCATTAGTAAAGCAAGAAATTCAACAGCGATCTTGGTTAGCAAGGTCAGGTTCTGCAATTAATTTGTTATACACCATACGTCAGCCAAGCAAACAGCCTTCTACTTCATCATTGGGCTCTCGATGCTTAATTTGCTCAAAAAATTTTTGAAAAGTTTATTCGACTTGTGCACCTTGCAAAAAAATCTAATTGCGGACAGCATTAAGTTGCATATTTTTTATGTGAAAATTACAATAAAAAGAGCTAGTTTTTGTTATTTTCATTATCAATAAAAGCAAGTTGTTCTAAAAGCATAAATCCGATTGAATGTATTGGATGACTTAAGTTGTTATTGTTTTTCTATTATTTTATTATTGAACTCTGCTGGATAAAAGTACCTGAAATAAAATAAATAAATTGCATTTTTGTTAGAAAATCAACATGGGTGAGTTTTCACCCGAAGAATTCCAACACATCTTTTTTTAAGAACGTATGAGGGTTAACATCTATGGAGTCAAAGCTTGTATTAGGCACTTACGAAAGCAAGTGATTGGCAAAAGTACACAAAAAATTTTACCCCAAAAGACATTTTTCACTTTTGGGCAATAGTTTACGAATACGTGGATAATGTTGGAATTTATTTCTTTCAATCTGTTAGTTATACCAATAGCTAATGGATTTGTAGAAAAAAAAATTTTATGCATGAATAATATGAAAACGAAACTAAGAAACATATAATAAAACTATAACAGGATCAATTCTGTATATAAAATACATTTTAAATCGATTTTTTTTTAATTCTTGCCTGTCTATCCGTCTGCCTGTCTGTGTTCGCATCAAGTTAAAACTGCTTCATGGATTTAAATAAAATTTTACGAGAAGATCCCTTAGAACCTTGGTTCAAGTATAGAAAACTTTTATTTGGTAAAATATGTCAATTCGTAGAAAAAATAGAGATACAAATGTGAAACCATCGAATTTTACAGGCATAATGGTACTAAAGCAGTTGTTAGCACGTTTAATTTTTGTAGATGGAAAATTTTTTTAGCACATTTTACAGAATTCTACAATTAATATTAAAAAAAAACAAATTTTTATAAGTCGCAGGCACCGCTTGTCATTCATAAGATAAAAATCCTATTAAAATACTCATAAAATGTGCTGATATAAATTTAAATTTACCGGAGCAATGATAAGAAGTTTTAAATTTAGAAAATATGTTTTGGTTACAACTTTTTCTCAAAAAACAAATTATTACAAAAAAAAAAAAAAAAAAAAATAACCTTATTTAAATTTTATTATTATTTTTTTTTTTTGCTTAGCTTGTGACCTTGAAAAAAAATTGTAAAAATAGTAGCAAAAATCTATAAAAAAACGTAGAACAAAAATAAAACTTTTAATTTTAAAAGATGAATAATACCTAAATTGTAAACCTATGCGCTGGTTTATGTGCTTGTTTAGCAATCACCAAGATTTAAAATGTTAAAATTAAAGCCAAAAAAGTTTTTATTTTACACACTTTCGAAATTTGCTACCTTAAAGCAACGCAGCGCCGTCTGTCTAAGCACTATACGGACCACAAACTAAGTCCTTAGAAAATACAGAATTGTATCAATTTTTTTTTAACAAATCGCCCACTGTGCATTGCTAGAGACTTGTTTTCTATGTTACAAAAATTCTTCAAACTTAAAACAAAGAAATTGGGCCAAAAAAAAAAATGTTACAAAAAAACTGTTGAGCAAATAAAAAAGAGGTTATAAAAAATTCTTCAATAAAAAATTTAGCAAAATGTTCATCACTTTGCTTAACTTTAAGAAGAAATTTTAAAAATAAAAAAATGTTTAATATTTAATTTTGAAAATACATACATACATATTTGTCTTGGAGATTGTTTAAAAAGTCTAAGTATTCGGGTCAAGATAGTATTTAAAACGGAATTTAATTAGCAAATATCTGAAAGTTTGAACAAACTTTTCAAATAAAATTACAACTTGTGCTTACGACAAATCATAAGCATACATACACATGTGTGTGTTGAAATTGTTATTTGTGTTTTTTCTAATGTTTTATACTATTCAACACATTCCCTGCCAGAATGAAAGTCAATGTCATAGAAACAGGACAACAACAAAACATTAAACAAATAAGTTTTCCTCTCATTGAAATTCAACACACATAACAAGTCATAATAAAAACAATAACAACAAACAAAAATGCACATAACAAACAAATTGGAATATTTATAATCAAATTTGTATTTAAAATCATAATACATGTGTGTTTATGTACGTGTGTATGTATATACCCGCTTGTTCGAGGTTCTAGTGCCGAACTAGTTATTTCTCTAGACACCCGCTTGTTCGAGGTTCTAGTGCCGAACTAGTTATTTCTCTAGACATTAATACCCAGCACTAGTTACCGTTCAATCTACTTCCCACGTATTTGACTGGTGAATTTAACATGAAGTTGTCATATGAGGGGTACAATTGTCTACCTTCTGCATTACCTTTCTCAGGTTATTTCACTAGTCAAAGCGACCATATGAATTCAGTGGTACTTTTTAGTCAACTAAATAACTATTGAAATTGGGCTGGTAATTTATTCGACGTTAAATAGTCCACTAGGTTACTAGAATCAATTCACTACCACTTTTTATAGAGATAAATAGTTTGTGTAATACCTAGATATGAATAGTTTATGAACTAAAAGAAATGAACATGTTTTATCGTATAATTAACTATATCATTCATATAGATTATTTATTATTTATTTCATATTTAGGTACATAGTATATATTTATATTAAGAAAAGTAAATAATTTTAAGTTCATTAACAGTAATTAAAAACCAAAACAAAAGTGAAATTTTTTCAAAAGTTGAAAACTTCGAAAAGAAGTTAATGGCTCGAATCAGTGTTTGCCGTTATCGTAACGCTTTTATTTTTAAATTGGCGTTTTTTCTGCCTCTGCATTGCTTTCCTTATTTGTTCCTCAGCGGGTCCCTTGTAATCTGTCAGTGATGAAACAGCTTCTAAAACGTTAAGTTTGAATACATGTACATAAAAGAAATTAATTATGTGCAAAAATTATTTAAACCATTACCTAGCAGAGCATTATAAAAATTACCAAGGCCTTTTAAGCTTTTCTTTCCATGTACACCATCGACATTAAAGCCCATAGTTACATGGTCATCAATGATGTACTTAAAGTTTTTTAATACACCTCCAGTGCCCAGCAGAGAAGCCATTGCTTTAACCTTTGTAAAAATAGAATAAATCATATATCCGTATTAAACCGTGTCGATTTGTATGGAGGCAAAAAATCTCTCAACGTGCAAGGAAAAGCGTATTCTAGAGATCAAAATTAGAAACTTTGCCAAAGGATTCACACTTTTAAAACGAATTCTGATGTCCTGGAATTTGAACCGGTAGGTAGGGTTCCCCATACAAACATTTAAAAATCTAAAAAAATTCCGGGACATCACAATTCATTTTAGAGGTGTAGTTCCTTCGGCAAAGTTTTTTATTTTGATCCTTAGAATACGATTTTCTTTGTACGTTGAGCGATTTTTAAATCGACGCGGCCTAATATGTATGTATGTATATCGAAATAAAGTAACTGTTACACAATAATACTTACGTATTGACTTTTATTGGCTGCACTAATTTCTGAATTTAGTTGAATTAATTTTTGTTCCGTTATTACTGGAAATTTTTTCTGAACTGGTAGCTCCTCATAGTGCTGCCGCAAAAGTTTGCCTAGAACTACTTTGTTTTCTGCCTGTGACTCAATTATAATTTTAAGTTGACCTTTTGAAGAGTAAAATGTTTAAAAACAAATATAAATGTCCAACAATTTAGCAGTATCATCAAAATTGTTTTCTACCTTGAATGACATTTAGCTGCTGTTGCAAATTGCCTGCGGTTTCTTTAAGCTCTGCTATAGATTTTATAACATTATGGAAATTTACAGGATCTTGATCTAAAAATATGTTAATTTTATTAGTATTGTTAACGCTACGTTTACATTAGACAATGCTGCCATGACAATAAAAAAATACGCATTACTTGTCAAAAATGCTGACAATTGCTACTGTAGTGTATGCGTCTAGACAATAATTATGACAATTCATTATGAGTACGTTCTCGTAAAATTTCAAATAGCTTTCGCGTTTGTTCCTGCTATTTTTCCATTCTATTGTTATATGCAAATAAAATTTTACTAACTATAATAATAATTTAATTAAAATTTCATTTAGTTAAAGCAATTATAAAAAAATAATTGTCGGCATATTGTTTTAATATACTTATGAAAATACTTACTCTCTGAGTTTGTTGTAAGTGCAACTCTTCTTATTTTTTAACCGGGCTGTTGGGATCCGACATATTGTATGTTTTTGAACAGTTTAACTTTATTTTATATATTTTATACCTTTAGGTAATTATAATGGCAAAATAAATTAATGACACCCATGCAAAACAGGCAGCAGTAGTAATTGATTATTATATGGAAAACCTACAGCTTTACACTCGATATCGGCTAATGGAAAGTTTTCAACTTCATCTACTGGTTCTATATTAACACAAAAAATGCCTAGAGAAATTGAGTCGCATGGTTCTTTGAAGAAGCTTTTAATATTTGTTAGCCTTTGTCCTAGTAGTATACCGCCACTTTTATTTGAAAACCCAAGGATTTTAAAGGGTGTCGCATTCTTGACATAACATATATTGTTTGGCTTTTCTTTGGTTAAAATGCTACTACGAAATCTGTATCTTTTTGTAGTGGGTCTAGTCCGTCCGTTTCCTCCGGCACTGAGAACTTTTCCTCAACAACTTTTCTATATATTTGTTCAAGAATTTTTGATGGTCTTTTGACACTTTTTTTCAATCTTTGTAAGTAGTTCTCAAAGGAATAACATGAATTTTGCGTTGGGCAACCAATTATTTTAATTGTTTCCTTAAGATGAAGTAAACAATGTACGTTGTACGATATACTATTAGATCCAAAAATAATTTCAAAGTTTTCAACAAAATTATTGAGAAGAATTTGAGCTATATGTAAGTTTGAGCTGCATTGTTTTGGACAGCACAACATTCTGTATGCGCAATGCAATAGCAAAAATTCATAATAGAGATCTTCGCCGAAATCATCCTTTAGGGCAATCAATCCTGTGTATAGAAGGAATTGCCTAAATTCTGTGGCTTTCCAATGAGAAATTTCATCTAAAAGACGGGGCCTACGCCCAAAATCTTGTGTTACATAGCTCGACATTCCTTTTAGCTTAGCGGATATACTATCTAATTTTTCTTTGGATACCATATGATTTTTTATTACTCTTAACAAAAATTTACGCATCACCCCCAAATCAATCAAATGCATACAGTCCAAAGGCACCTGAGTAACAATTAATATATTGAGTTTCTCTAATGCTATTTTTCTTGTTAAATATGGGTAAGAGTGGTGATTTGGAAATTTGCGGAATTTAAAATCTTCATCAGTTATTAGAGTTCCCGAAGTTACACTATAAGTTAGAATTCCATTAATTTTTTTTTCCAACTTGAAGGCACTTTGAACATCCGTAGCGAGAAGTATGACCGGGTGTTCCTGTAATAAATGCTCTAGCCGGAGCATCACAAAGAACTGCTCTTATTTCAATTGTGTATAATTCACCATCGATTTCTAACCCATTTTCTATGTAGAACGATACTTCTTCTACTACTTTCTCGAGAAACTCATCACAATTGGATGGCTTGCTTTTGCCTACAAAAACTCCTATTGGAAAGACAGGTTGACTGCTAACATTTATTGCCCTGAGAAGGATTGGCCAAAGCTGCGTTTTTGAACTATTAAAAAGAGGTAAGCCGTCAATATTAATATCAAGAATAATATGCTTAGGCAGCTGAATTATGGCTGACATTTTATTTAACTGAGCCAGCATACCAATATGCATGTATGACCCACCACAAATGTTTTCTACAACAGGTTTTTTTTGGCAATCAAATTTATAAAAAGGTCGAACAACTACATTTTCACTTCTTAGAATTTCAATTAATTCTTTTGAGCAATTCCGCGACACCCTATGCTTGATACTCCATTCTTTGAGTTTTTCACTGAGATTAGACTGCCGGACTTTTTTCAAGTTGTCACTGCCACCGACTTCTTTACTAACTTCTGCCCTTTCAAAATCATTACAAATACTTTCTGTAGGAATAAATTCTCCCAAAAACTGTTTTTCCACTTCATTAAATTTCTCTAAATACAATTCTTTTTCCTTTTTAATTATCCTTTTTAAATTTCTTTTGCTCATTATTATTGCCTTGAATACACTTTAATAACTATTAGAGGTCCACAATTATTCAATTAAAATAATGTTTATTGAAAGAAAACTTACAATGGAATGAATAAAAACAAATTTAAAAACGTATTTTACAAACATGAAATTCATGGGTAATATAATTAAATAAATTATAAATAAATTCTATTATCTGTTCATCCATTTAACTGTCTACTGGTAATGCATAGGTTGGACAATTATCGCACTTATGCATTGCTATTAGAATAGTGAAATACCTAGTGTTGTTTTCGCTGGTTATATAACTATGTATCAAACGACAATTGATATTTGTCGAACAAGCGGGTACTTCAACAAATGCATGTGTATTAATATTTGTACTGTGTAATTGTGAATAAAAACAAAACTAGAAAAAAAACTTGTAGAGTAGAAGAAAAAAGGTTTAAAAATTGGAAAAGAAAACTCATATTCACTAACCGTTGCAACACTGTCATAAAACTATTCAAATCTGTGCATGTAAATGTGTCAGCATTTGTGTTGTGTTATTCTTAAAAGATACACTGACACTCACACATGCATTCCAGATGAAAAATTTTATAATTATAAGCAAAAATTTCATCAATGTAAAACTAACACTAACAATAAGGAGATTTTATTTACTGTACTGTGCGCACTCACGAGAAGTAGATTAAAGTAAATTAAAATTTGGTAACTTTTTTTTCTGTATTAAAATCCTTTATGAATTGAAAA
This sequence comes from Cistogaster globosa, assembly GCA_937654795.1. Lineage (NCBI taxonomy): Eukaryota > Metazoa > Arthropoda > Insecta > Diptera > Tachinidae > Cistogaster > Cistogaster globosa. The sequence continues at coordinate 126,555,800 of OW569403.1, forward strand.
CTATTTAATTTCATATTAATTGTCAACGAATTAAAGGGAACAAAAAAAACTAGGAAATATCTGTGTAAAGTTCCAGATAAATTTAAATTATTTCTGTATTGTTCAATCAAATACACTTAAAAAAATTAGCATCATTTTAAAAGTTCCTTAAAAATAAGTTCATTTTTTATTAGATATATTTCTTTTGGATTACGGCATTATGGTAATCCAGAAGCGATTATTCCGCTTAATCACAAAGCTGCAGAGATGGAAGTAGGCCTCATTACCCGTGATGATTTTCTATGAAAGGTTACCATCCTTGTGGTCGAGATTCAAGATGCGCTTGGCGGTTCCGGCAAGCAGCTAATACACTGACTGCGCTCCGTTAGTCATTTATCAAATTTTTCTGTAAAAATGTTTAATTGCTTATTACGTTTTCTTGTTGGTACTCCGGCATATGCGATACCGACAGCTGGATTATTTTTAATATAGGAGGATATCGAAGCAAACCGCTTTCTAAGAGGGTTTCTTATCGACTTCTTTACTTCTTCAATAATTAAAGGTAACCGATTCCGATAATTTACGGCATTCCTACCCTCATTGGGTCACGTTCAGCCTTTACTAGCACATTTAGCAAGTTTCTGCTTGTAGTTCGTAGTGTTACGCCAGACAGAGTCTGCAAGTATCATTTTCTTTGAATCATATCTTGACCAGATGATACTTGAAATTTCTATGACCTATCACTGGCGCAGTTATCTAGCCGAAGAAACTACTATTAAATTCAAGTACCTTAGCGGTCTTTTCGCCAATGGGTTCTTTGTGTACCATTAGAGCCTGTCTCCTTTTTAGGCTGTGAGTTCAGCCACTGCAGTAGCTTTGCTTGCATTAGGCCATCTCCAGTGATTCTCTATTCCCTTTTCGTCCGTCCGTTAGCTGTCAGCAGGGGTTAAATCCCTGATTAATTCGGTCCTTTCTATTCCAAAAAAAAAAAATCGCTGTACCAACATATTATTTTGGCAAACAAATTATGGTAGTTTTAAACATATCTTTTGTCAAAAAAAATGTGGTTAATATATTACAGTTAAATAATTGCAAAACTTAAAAATCGCAACATGGTTATGTTTAAGAAGACCTCTTTTGCCAACACCGTCACCCAAAAGAGTCTTATTATTACTTACACAATATAAAATCTTTTGAATGAAAATTATTATATTTGAGAGTATAATAAAAAATAAAGTTTAAATTTGGCAACAAAAAAATTAAAAAAATTAGCCAACACATACTGAGCAGCCGAATTGGCAGAGTTCCTGCTTGTTGTTCATGAGTTCAAATCCCTTCAGCGCACTGAATATAGAGCTAAATTATTGTAGTGAACATTTTGCTTACAAGCTTACAAATGAAAAATACTGTATGAAATTTCCTGGTCTCGCTAAGAACAAGAAAAGCAATTTTTGTGTAGCAGATGAGTAGATAAGGCAGACAAGTGTATTTACTATACAACGATTAATGTGCATCAGCGGTATTTTGATGAAGGCGCCTGTACATTAGAAAAGTGGTTGGAAAGGTTAAGACATCATTGTAGAAGACCTTAATGGAGCATTGGTTGTGAGGAAAGCATAATTTTGTGCCTGTCGTGGCTGCTAAAACTATTAATAATTTTTTTTTTCTCGTAATTTAAGTGTAGGATGGCATGCAGAGTTCCATAGATTTTATAGCAAAAAAGAAAATATTTTATTTTTTCCAAAAAATCTAGTAGAAAAAAAAAGAGGTTTAGTTTTTATTGAACTAAGCCCCGGCCAGAAGTTGCATATTGTCTAGTTTTTTTTTTCTTATAATAATGTTCTTAATTTGTTGCTTAAAATTTTATTTATATATTTATTTTATTTTAAAAATTGTTTGCAAAAACCTATTCTTTATATTTCTAGGAGGGAAGGAAAAATTCCATGAAAAGTTCATATTAAATATTAAAATATTATAGGAACATAATTTTCACTATTTATTTACAACACGAGTAATTCTTTTTCATGAAAATAGTGTGTTTTAAACGCAAATTTTAGGTTCAAAAATAATATGTTGTTTTTAGATTATGGTACCTCAACCATGGTTTATCGTGAAAGAAAAAAAAACCATATTCCCCGAAAACATCAATATAACAAAAATTTATAAAAAAAATTCCACAGTTCATAAAAAAATTAAATTATATTCAAATCTAAAAATTCGCAAAACATTAAAAATCGCTATTTAAATGAATTGTTTTGTTAAAAGAATTTTCTCAAAAAATATTTCAAAATTAACGTATATTCACTTGTTATAAAAGTAAATTACTTGGACTAATGACTTTAAATGGTAACATTCAAAAATCTAAATTAAGAAAACAACAATTTAAAAAATTTAACTATTTTTCTTATATTCAAAGAACCTACAGATCTATAAGTAAAAAATTCCTTATTAAAAAAAAAACATCCCAAAACCAACAAAAAAAAACAAATTGAAAAATTATCTTTTTAGCACTTTCAAGTTTCTGTTAAAATTTGTTTCTAAAGGTGAAGTTAGATTAGTCAAATATTTGACCAAAAAAGCGTAGCCACTATTTTTACAAATGTTTATTCAATATTTTCTAACACGTACATTACGAAGTATTTAAAAAGAACAAAATTTTTCCATAAATTTTTATTAACGTCATTTTTAAATATTTGGCTAATCTGACCTTAAATCGAATACATAATTAAATTTTCGTATAATTTATGTTGAAAAAATATCATTAAGTTCGTTATTTATTTTCCCTAAAATAACAAGAAAACGCAAAAAAAAAATCATTAATATCTGTTGGAAAAAAATTAAAACTATTTTATTTTCTCTAAGAAGTCTTACAGGTATTTTCCCCAGGCTTTTAAAAATTATTTAAATGGAGAATTACATGTTTCTATTTAAATGAATATCCGAGTACCTATAGATACGTATACGCATTAGAAAAACACATGAAGGAAAGACGTTGCCCTTTTTGAAAAACACACACACTTTTTATCTACTAAAGCAAATAAATTTGTATTTAAATGATTTTCCTTTGACTTGTTTACAACAAGGAACAACAATATTTTGTTGCTTTCAGCTTTCTGTCATTAATTTTCTGTATTATATCCGGTTTCGTTTTTGTGTTCAACCTTTTGTGTTGAAATTCTGCAAATTGACAAAAACATTAATTATTTCGGCCAGGCAGTCACACATATTCATACATTTTTACACACATACATACCTTTCCTATTAATTTAGGCTCCCATTGATTCATTACGTTCACTTATCTACATTTGCAAAACATTTTGAATCTACAAGAAAACAACTTACGTTTCATTATTTTTATTTAAAACAAATAATCGGACATGTTTTTATTTATCTACCTTCTCATTCCAGCTTTATTTGATGATAAGTTTTCGACTAAATGTATAACGAAATTTTTGTTTCTCATAATGTTTGTTATAAATCCATTTTTATTTATAGGATCCCGTATGAAAAGTTAAAATGTTTGACTTTTACAGCCTTTAATCTGAGAACCCCTAAAAAGTACACTATTAAACTTTTCATATATATACGCTAATATTTACAGCCGCTACAAGAGCAAGTGTGTGTCATATATAGAAATTTTGTTATTTTTTTGAATTGTGAATTTACACATCGTCGTTAAAACTATGGGCGCTAAAGAAACAAACGCAAAAAATTAAACTATTAAATAATGACGTGATATAGACGTACGTGGCTTTTCTTTTCAACCACCATAGGCAGAAATTTAAAGTTTAAATATTTTTAAGAGCAAGTAATTGGTGATTCAAGTACAGATACTTTTTTTAATAGCCTTTTTTTATCATCTCACGTGCGAGTCGTGTTATGCTAATATGTTATTTTTGTGTAGTATTGTTTGTCATTTCATAATGGAGGGACTTACGCCTGAACAACGTTAACAAATCGTTCAACTTTATTACGAAAATTCACTTTCTGTGAGGAATGTGTTTCGTGCAGTTCGCTCAACTTATGGTCAACATAATCGGCCAACTGAGCGTACTATTTGCAACATCATCACCTATTTCGCGATTTAGCATTTATTATTGAATAATATTCGACCGAAAAGACCACGTCTAGCACGCTGTGAAGAAAATATAGCGGCCGTAGCTGAGAGTATACACGAGGACTGTGTAGAATCGATTCTGCGCCGTTCACAGCAACTTAGACTGATGTATGGATTGACTTGGTGCATTTTACGTCGAGATCTTAAATTGAAAGCGTACAAAATACAGCTTGTGCAACAACTGAAGCCACTCGACCTTCCCAAGCGCCATCGCTTCGTTCTATGGGCTCCTGAAAAGTTCCAAGAAGATCTGACGTTTTCCAGGCAAATTTTGTTCAGTGATGCGGCCTATTCCTGGCTCAATGGATATGTAAACAAACAAAAAATCAGCATTTGGGACGAAGAGCAACCTGAAGAGATTAAAGAACCCTTCATCAGTCCATATTTCTTTAAAAATGATGCCGGTGCAAACGTAACTGTCAATGGTGACCGTTATCGTAGCGTGATAACTTACTATTTGATGCCTGAAATTGAGGTTCGTGGTCTCGGCGATATTTCAGCAAGATGGCGCCACTTCCCACACATCGCATCAATCAATAGATTTATTTAGAGAACACTTCAGTGAGCACATAATTTCACGTTTTAGGCTGGTCGATTGGCCACCAAGGTCGTGTGATATCACACCCTTAGACTTTTTCCTGTGGGAATATGTAAAGTTTAAAGTTTATGCGGGCGAACCCGCTTCGATTCAGGCCTTGGAGGAATACATCACGCGTGTCATTCGCCGGTACCAGTCAAAATGTTCAAACGAGTCATCGAAATTTGATAGACATAATCGTCAAAAAATAAATACCAAAGAATGTTCTTTCAAATGATAATAAACATTCCCCATTAAATATGAATCTTCTGTGTTTTTTTTCTTCAAAAAAGTAGAGACCCTCGAAATGGATCACGCGTTACAAAAATTTATAAATATATCTTTAAATTAAAGGGTGTTCCATTAGTGGCGTGATTTAATGTGTGTGACTTTAGTTTTTTAACTGAAGTAGGTGAAGATTTAATATTTACACACAAAGTATGAACAAATATGTACGTTATAAAAATCAGTGTAAGCAGTAAATTTAAAAATTAAAAGGTGTTAAAAATTTCTTTAAGAATTTTTTAAATTAAATTTTATCAATTCGTTTTACGCAATTCTCAGGCCAACGTGCGCCATATACAAGAATTGTTGCACATTTAAGTTATGAAATAAGTGATATCAAACTCTTTATACTAAACACTACAATGAAACAAGAGTAAATATACAAATTTTGCGGGTGTTCCGCAAAAAAAAATAGTAATAAAATACATATCATTGGTAGCATCCAGTAATCAGTATTTCATTTTAAAAGCGTCTTTAATCGAACAACATTCACATAACATGTTCCCTATAATTTATGTAAATATGGATGTGTGAATGTAATAAAAAATAAAGTGGGCCACAATTCATTCCCAGTAAAAAAAGTGAGGAAAAAAATTTAATGAAAACATGGCATCAACAACTGAAAAAGTGGTGCAAATTCGGGTGAATTTTTCATAGGCATGTCATTGAAGGCAAGTCGTTGGTTTTATACAGCATATGTTTTCATTTCTGACGAAGCTTTTCGCTTAAGTTCGCGGGTCTTGAAACCACATAGTAACAAAAAACCAGAGCAAAACAAAATATTTAATTACAGGTTACCCAGGGCTCACCGTGTTGTGGAAAATGCGTTCGGAGTTCTTTCCAATAGGTTTAAAATTTTCTAGAAACCAAATAAAAATATCTTCAGAAAAAGCAGAAATTATTACATTGGCTTCCTGTGCCGTACACAACTTTCTTTGGTCACCGATTGTGACCAAACAATTCAATGACAAATGCATCAGCATACATATATACCTAAACTGTTATTATAACTATTATTTTTTTAAATATTTCAAAAGATTATAAAATCCTACAGATCTGTCAAAAAGTCTGTCACACACATATAATTTTAATCAGACTATCAAACTTTTTGAGCACACATGCAATTTATGACAGGTCGTACGACTGAGTATGATAGTGAATCCTGGCCCTAAGTAAATTATTCATATCATCCTTATCATAATCATCACCAATAAATTATCATCAATTGGCTTAACCATCATAATGATTGTTAAAACATCATCATAATCATCTTAAAAAAACCATCGTTATTAAAAATATACAAATTAGCAACTTATCCCCATGACGTGTGGTAGCTGCCTTTGTCGCAAGGAAAGTGCTAACCAGCAAACCAAAAGAAATCAAGTATAAAAAAATTAACATTTTGTGTGAGACTTTGATAAAAAAGTTGTGTATTTCGGCACTCGTTTATTAATTCCTAATAACTTTATACCAATATTTACAATCCCTGTAAAGTGAAACAAAGAAATCGGATTGGTTATTCATTTATTCCTGCACGGATATTTGTTGTTAAAATCGCCAACAGAATTGTTCCCTTAACGTCCGCCTCTTCTTGTAATTCGTCTGCTTGGTTAATTATTTATAATTCTTCTTCTTAATTTTACCCCTTTCGTAAATCGTAAACCTTTACCAACACTTTTGATAAGTTTGCATTGCAAAAACATAACTTAGCATCACTTTTCTTACTATCAAGAGAAGAAACAAAGAAATAAATAAAATGAGGTCCGACGACGGACGTGGATTTTATTGTCATATCATAGTGTTACGAATATAGGATCTGGCAACCCCTGTTGTCCGTATATGCATATTAAAAATAGAAGGTGTATAATTTACTTCCACCACCACACAAGTTGAGCAACTTCAATGGCTGCATTGGAGGAGGTGGGTGCTGCAAGGCAGAAGATCGTGAGTTAAAGCCCATCTTCTACAAAAGAAAACCATAATTATATAATATAAAATAAAATTAAGAAACTGAAGTACAAGCCTCCTGCAAAAGATGAAGTGCGAAGCAATGGCCAGATAAATAAATGAAGACGTCTTTTTAATACAAGAGTAGCAGATAATTGTCAAGACTCCCTTTTATAGGAAAGAAAAAAGAGCGCTATCTGTTAGCGGAAGAAAGTGACAAAATGATTACACTGTACGGCAGGTGTTAAGTCGTGGCTATTGGATTAATAGGGAATACTGGTTTGGATGTAAAGCAAGGTGGAGAGATCTGTATATGGTTTAGGTAACTAAACAAGGCACATGTTCATGTTCATGTCCCACCGGAGTAACACAGTAATATAGTGTGGATGGCTGCGTTTGTAATAACGCATGTTTAGTAAATACGATATCATATAATTCTAAAGTCAGGTAAGGATCGGGTATGTAGCCAAATAGGGCCATAAGAAGTGTTAAGAAAAGAGCGAATTCATAATGTGCCACAGTGGTATTTGCAATCAAAAGAATCCGTACATTTTCCAAAAAGGATAAAACGTAAAAATATTATTTGTGTATTAATTTTTGGTTTTATTTTTTTATTGAGAAAAATGTAAAAAATTTTATACAATAACAAACATTCCTATTCTGCGTTTCGATTCGAATTGAAATTTTCTCCGTCTAGAAACTTTGGTATTCTGCGTTTCGATCCCGCTCAGGGGTTTTCTTTGTGTTTTTTAATTAAAAAGTTAAAAATTGAACAAAAAAAGTAAGTAGAAAATGAAATAAAATGTTTAGAAACGGTTTGAAAAACATTTGAAATTATTTTTGTTAATTTATTTTATATTATTATTATTTTTTTTTGTTGTTTGTTTTAAATTTTTAACTTTTGTACCGGAATCTGATGTATTTTTTTATTTATTGCAGGACAAAAACACCAACACTAGAGCAGTATGTAAAACTGGAAAATTTAATGCATCTAAAGCCGATATTGCACGTGGATACCACCAGCGTTCAAAGGAAGATGTAGCAGCGTTCTGGGAGGAAGTTGCAGGAATCTTCAATTTATTTTTATTTAATTATGCATACATACAACTTTTTGTATTATATTTGACATCTGCTTATAAAAATGATAACAAACTTGTTTATAATGCTATTAATTTTGTAAACATTGTTGTCTTCTTCGTTTTCTTTCGATTCCGTTTTTTTTTAGAATACCAATTTTCGATCGCAATTGAACTGGATTCGGTGACTTAATCGAAACGCAGACTGTGGGTGATAATTAATATAATTTTTTCTGAAAGTAGACAATATTTTAAAAACGGATGGGATTAAAGTTGTTTTATTCTATGCAAAAGTTTCTCGTTTATTAGTTTGAGGATCTCAGAATACAGAACATTATCAGAACCATAAGGCATTGATGTTTGTAATTTATTTATATAAAATTTAACAATGGTATTAAAAACTTTTTTCTTAAATAAAAATTCAAATATAAAATTCAAAATAATTTTTTATAAAAATAAATACTTTGCATCAGTCTTAGCTCTTTTGTATGTTAAGCGAAAAGGGCAAAAATTAGTAAAAATTGTTTTTAATCTAATCTCTGTTTTCAAGACGAATTTTGTATGACAGTAAAGTAAAATACAAAATAACTTTATTTGTGCACGTAGTTTTCAAATACAAAACGACACTTTAATCATTTGCTTTGCAGGTAACATATCAGCTTAAAGGTCTTCTAACATAGTTACTAACATAAAATCACGGCAAGCATTTACATTGCATTGGAGACTCTGAGGTTCTGATCAATCTTTTCTCGAAACCATTGCATTATTTTCTTAAACTACAATTTACAAATTTACAAGCAACAAATTACAAGTTATTCATTTACAACTAGTAGTAAAGGATGTTTTTTAAACATTTTAATGGGACTCGTAATGTTATTGCTCTTTTGTTAACATTTCAACAAGTAAGTTTGATATTTTGAGGGTGATCATTGTAACTTAACACGATTTAGTCGCACCTACAAATGGATTATTATTTTCACACTTTTCATTTAATATATGAGACTCATATTTTTACCGTAAACGAAATTCGGACAAACAGTGTGGACATGACTTAAGTTGATCACCCATATCTGCTGTTCAATGTGAACACGTAAAACGCTTTTTACATTACTCGTATTAGAATATTTTGCCGCAAATGAAAATAACAACGCCAAAGCAGTATGAAAAAATTTGCAAATTGTATGGCATCTAAAGCCGACATTGCATGTGGATACCACCAGCGGCCAAAGGAAGATGTAGCAGCGTCCTAAGAAGAAGTTGCAAGAATCTTTAATTAATTTCTAATTATGCACACATACAACTCTTTGTATTAAATTTGACATTTGTTTATAAAAATCATAATAAACTTGCTAATTTTGCTGTTACATTTGCTTATTCTACAGTGATGCTATTAATTTTGTAAACAATTTTTTCTTCTTTTTCTTTCGATTCCGTTTCTATTCGAGTAAAGAACAAACATGGATTGTAAAATAACAAAGTTCTTTATTAATAAAGATTTAATTACGTGATTATATTCAATATCTCTGTTAAAGAGAAAGAAAAAAGTGAAGAAATTAAAAATCAAGAATTGACAAATAAAAGAGCAAATGTTAAATATAAAAAATGATAGAGGTAAAAATATCCCAATAATCGAACAAACAATTCAATGCTATATTATAAAATGTTTGCTATATTTATTAAATTTATTTTTTAAAACTTAATACCACAAATCATAACAAATTTGAGAACTTTTCTATTTGTTTAATTACAATTTCGTTGACTGTATAACAAACATTTAGTGAAGAATCGATACTTAAATTTTCGATTAAATTCTTAAAATAAATAAAAGGAAAAACCGCCATGGGCCATTCTCTAAATTTTAATTTTATTATTATTTTTTTAAAATTTGTTATTGAAAATATCAAGTGTCCAGTCGAGTGTCAGTTACAAGGCATATCAGTACACAACCTGTATTATTTTTAAAAGAACCATCTTTACGGTTCTACGAAAAGGCCACCAAAATGAAAATCAATGTTGTCATGTTTTGTTGTCTAGCCCAAACACATCGGCTCCAGTTACCGATGAACAGGAATAATTGATATAATAAAAGAGATACGCTTTTACCCTTTACTACAGAACTCTAAAAAGTGAATTAAAATTGAGATTTTTTTTCTTTAAAAAATATAATTTTTTTTTTGAATGACTTATAAAACAACCCTCGCTTATTAGGAAATAATGTTTGTACCTGCAGTCAAGTATTATATTGTTTATTGAGTTTATATTTTTAGCTTTTTTACGCTTAAAAAATTGGTTTGACGAAAATAGATTTGAAATCGTAACCTCTTTCAAAACAAAAATATTTGTTAGACTCCACCACAATATCCCAGGGCAAACAATATAAATGCCTTTTAAAAGTTCAGGTTTTTATTTTTTTCTTTTCTTTTAGTTTTCGAAGGGCGTAAAAACAGATATCTAAGAACGATAAAGCCTCAAGGCACAGTTTGTTCACTTTCTTTTTCCACCGACTCTCTTAATGCTTTTTTCTTTCACTTTCATGTTCGACCAACTAGAGCATATTTTAATATTTTAGGACACTGATACGCCCGATTTAATTTTTAAATAAAATAATACGTTCAGGAATGTTATGAAACCTAAACTGATGTATTATGATCTAATAAATTTCATATAAAAATTATTAGAAAACAAATTGTGTTGTCTGATGTGGTGTGATGTATAAGAAGGCACCATGGAGCATGAAATCGTTTTGGCAAAATGCATATTATCACGCCATCAGCCAGATAATAATTTGTCCTCTTATTTCTTTGTTTGTTAAGGACTTTTTTTGTATCATTACACACACACAATGTTTATGTAATATTCAAGCAAGTCTGAAATTGCAGTTTTGTATTTTTTTAATAATGTAATCTAAAAGTATTAAGAAAAAGATTTGATAGTTTATATTATATAGTTGTAATCAAGTTCAAACTAAGTCCCCTTTAAGTTTAAGAATTTTTTTAATTTAATTTTTTCTTCAACCCTAGTGGCAGGTCACACTTGTCCAGTCATCAGTCATCCAGCACAAATTATTTTCACTGAAGCTAATAAACTTTTAAGCAGGGTTTCGCCAATTGTTACATAACCTCCATGAAGTCTCCATTTTATTTTTTATACACTTACCACCAGTGTAAAGAGGGTATAACTAAGTTTGTTATTCCGTTTGTAATTTCTAAAATATCCATTTCCAACCCTACAAAGTCGATTTAGTGATTTCCATCTGTCCTTGTTTCCGTCAGTGTTCGGGTTGAACTCAACTTTACCAAGGCACTAGATGAAAATTTTGCTACTGAATATCAGCAAGATCGGTTCATGTCTTTCGAGTCAGCGTGCAAAACACCACGTCTGCCTCTAATCTTTTCATATCATTTAGAACAAATCTACTTAAGCGAAGTAACTCTTTTCAAAAAGAAAATTATTTGGGGCGATAGAGAAATAAAAAATAAGAAAAAAACATCAAGTGCAGAAATTAGAGCTCTCCCATATTTTCTGAGTTATGGAGCTCTGAACTTTTCATAGAAAAATACGATTGTGCAACGTATATTGTAAATAATATGTATGTCACTTAAAGGCTTTTGAAAAGATATTTTAGAAAATGCTAACGTTTTTTTAAAAAGCTTAACTTTTTAAGAGCCAATGACGTGTTTAAAAAAAAATTAATTTTAAAAATTTGGACCCCACAAAAATTATTTTTATATTCAAAACTTTCAAACTTATTATTTCGATAACTATAGGCCCTAGAGCTCAAGTTAGCAAAATTTGTGATCCCCTATAAAATGTATAGAAGTGGGTGTATAAATGAAAAAGGAACTTAAAAAAAAATTTGACCCCAAAATAATGAGTTTTTATATTGAAAACTTAAAAATTTGATTATCTCGATAACTTTAGGTTCTAGACCTTAAATAAGCAATATCTGTGATCATCTATAAAATGTATGAAAGTGGGTTTATAACAAAAAAGAACAAATAAAAAAAACCAAAAAATGAAATTTTATATTGCAAACTTTAAAATTTAATTGTCTCGATAACTTTAGATTCTAGAGATTAAACTTAATACTTATAGAGGTAATCAAGTTTTTAAGTTTTAAATAAAAAAAAAATCATATATTGTATATAAACCCACTTATATATTTATTTAGGTGATCACAGATTAGTGTTGTGCCTTTATTTAGTATTAAAAGAAGTCACAGAGATACAGGTAAAAAGATAACTAATTCCTCTAAACAAAAAACATCCCAAAACCAAAAAAAAAAAAAAAAATGGAAGAATTTTCCTTTTAGCAATTTCTACTTGCTTTTAAACTTTGTTTCTAAATCAAAAACATAACTAAATTTTCGTAAAAAAAAATATTATTCAAGCCTGTTATTTATTCCCCCATAACAGCAACAAAAAAAGTTATTATTATCTGTTGGCAAGGTCATACTAGTATTTTCCTTAGGCTTTCAAAAATTATTCAAATGGAAAATTACAACTTCTTATTTAAATGAATATTCAAGTACCTACGTATTGGAAAAATACATCTAAGAAACATTTTATCCTAATAAAAACACACACACACTCTTTATCTACCAAAGCAAATAAATTTGTATTTAAATGATTTTCCTTTGACCTGTTTACAACAAAGAACAAAAATATTTTGTTGCTTTGAGTTGTCTGTTATTAATTTTCTATATTTTATCCGGTTTTATTTTTGTATTCAACCTTTTGTGTTGAATTTCTGCAAATTGACAAAAACATTAATTATTTCGTCCAGACAGTCACACATTTTTATTCATTTTTACACACATACCTTTCCCATTAATTTATGCTCCCATTGATTTATTACAAACACTTAGCCAAATTTGCACAACATCCTAAATTTATAAGAAAACAACTCCAGTTTCATTATTTTTCATTTTTTTAATTTTTGTTTATTCAAAGCAAATAATTTGAGATGTTTTTGTTTGTCTACCTTCTCATTCCAGCTTTATTTCATGAGTAGTTTTCGACTAGTTTTATTACGAAATTTTTGCTTCCCACCATGTTTTTTTTAATCCATTTTTATTTGTAGGGTACCGCATTAAAAGTGTAAAAATATTTTTCTGTCACAGCCTTTAATCTCAGAACTCGCAAAATTTTGACTTAAAATTTTCACAAAAAATGCACAAATTCTACAGCCGCTACAAGAACAAATACTAAAATTAAAGGGTGTTCTGAAATCGATGTGACATTTATAAAATATCGCAATTTTTGAAATGCAAATTTACACAGCGTCGTTAAAACTGTGAGCGCTAAAGAAACAAATACAAAAAATAAAACTTTATATTATAGCGTGCCCCAATAGTGACGTGGTGTTCACGTACAATACCTTGCTTTTTAATCGCCACAGAAAGATACTTCAGTTCTTTAGTGTTTTAAAGAATTAAGGATAAATTCAGAGGTATTCCCTTAGTGCCGTTATTTTTACGTATGAGGCTTTAGTTTCTTAACCGAAGTAGGTAGACATTAAAAAACACAAAGAATGTACAAATATATCCGCTATGAAACTAAGTGTTAACAAATAATTTTAAAATAAAAAAGGGTTTAGATAGAGCTTAAGATTTTAGCGAATATGGCCTTAGGAGATATCCTTATAGGTAGACAACTGAAATTTTCACAGATATTCTAGACCTGTGTCTGTGTATAACAGAAAACATAAAAAAGTTGTTGAAATTTTTGAAAGAAGATTTAATCGATTCGTTTTATACAATTTTTCAGGCCACTGTGCGGCGTTTGCAAGAACTATTGCACATTTAAACTATGAAATAACTGATACCACACTCTTTATAGAAATCATTATAATGGCAGCCTCCAGTAATTCATTTTAAGAGCAGCGTTAATCGAACATCACATAATATACATATGTAAATATGAATGAGAGTGTGCGCCTGTGTGTGTAAATTCATTGAAACGTGCAGTTAAAATAAATTGGGCCACAATTCAAACAATATTAATTCGTTATTGGTTACATCCAATGTCCCTAACCGCCAACAATATGAAAGTTTGCATGTATTTATTTTTAAAGTTGGTATAAACACACTTATAATTTTAAAAATTTATACTTGTAAATATAAAAGCTGTAGCAATCGACATTCTGCTTAATTTTCAAGCGTTTATCTAGAACGGTTAATGTATGTCACCTGCCAGGACACCCTTTAAAATTTTTAAGTGGTGGCTTATACGCTTTATAATACACGTGAGCAACATGTATGTTTTATGGGGACACCCTTTAATTCTTAAAACTGTGAACTGTTCTTACACTGGGACCGAACTGAAAAAATATTTCTAAACTCGGTTCAAAAATGACTGAGTTCTCCGAGCTCAAACATGAAAAGGCAACATTCCGACGATTAGATAACCTCCTTCTTTTTTAAGTCGGGGGACACCTTTTAATTCTTAAAACTGTGAACTGTTTTTACACTGGGACCGAACTGAAAAAATATTTCCAAACTCGGTTCAAAAATGACTGAGTTCCCCGAGCCCAAACATGAAAAGGCAACATTCCGACGATTAGATAACCTCCTTCTTTTTTAAGTCGGCTAAAAAAACATTAATAATCCGCTGTATACGTTGTGTTAATTCTCTAATTGCCTTCCACAAGTCACTTCTCGGAGTTGAAAAACCCCATTTTAATGTTAGTGTTGAAAGTAAATACAACCGACGAACGTTTTAGCCGGAGGTATGTGCTGGCTGTTTATGCAAAAAATTCACACGTGCATTTTTGATCAGATGATTAAAATTATTAAAATAATATCAACACTTTGTTTTTTTTTCATATTTTTCAAAATTTTTTAAGTTTCCGAACTCAGTTTTGTGCCTACGCCCAATTTTCCGATGATTGGCAATTTTTCACTAATATTTAGTTACGAGGTGGATTTTCATTCATAATGGTATATTTAATTTTTCATATGTACTTAAGCATTTTTACTTAAATTATTTTCAAAGTTCTGTTGGTACCAGAGATGGCATTACTGTTCCATTTTCAATAATTAGGAAGAGACAATTAAAAAAAAATTAAGCTTAAGCTTTTTTTTTCAATATTTTAATTTTTGCATATCAGTACACAACCTGTATTATTTTTGAAAGATCCGTTTGGTTCTACAAAAAATACCGATGAACAGGAATGGTTGATATAATAAAAGAGATACGTTTTTAACCTTCACGTACAAAACTCTAAAATATGAATCAAAATTGAGTATTTTACTTAAAAAAAATATATTTCTTCATTTTGAATGACCGATAAAACAACCCTCGCAAATGATGTTTGTGCCTGCAAATAAGTATTGTTTATTGAGTTTATATTTTTAGATTTTTTACGAAAATAGATTTAAAATTGTATCTATCATCTTTCAAAACAAAGCAAAAACAAAAAAATTGTCAGACTCCACCTCAATATCCGAGTGCAAAAGATATTAACGCCTTTTTATAGATCAGGTTTAAATACTTTTTCTTTTCTTTTAGCTTTCGAAGGGCGTAAAAACAGATGCCTAAGGACGATTAAACCTCAAGGTATCAGCAGAGTTTGTTCACTTTCTTTTTCCACCAATTCTCCAACCAAAGCATGTTTTGATATTTTAGGACACTGTTACTCCCAATTTGTTTTCTGAATAAAATAAATACGTTCTTGAAACCTTAACTGATCTAATAATTTCCATTAAAAAATAATTTGCAAAAACATCGTGGTGTCTGATATGGTGTGATATATAAGAAGACACCATGAAGCATGAAATCGTTATGTCAAAATATTTTTTTCAACCAGTTAGGGTACGAGTGCATATTATCATGCCATCAACCAGATAATAATTTGCCATCTTATTACTTTGTTTTTTCAGGAATTTTTTATATCATATCATGGGGGAAATGTTTATGTAATATTCAATCAAGTATTAAATTATTTTTATACCCTTCACCACAAAAATTCCCAAAAGGGTATATCTAAGTTAGTTATTCCGTTTGTAACTTCTGCAATATCCATTTCTGACCCCATAAAGCATACATATTCTGAAATCTTATGCATAACGAAGTCGATTGAGCGATGTCCGTCTGTCCGTCCGTGTTAGTGTTAAAATTAACTTTTTCCAGACACTAGAAGAGCTAGAGAAAATTTGAACACGCCCATCGGTCAGACATAATTTTGAAAGATTTGCTATCGAAAATCAGTCGAAGTCCTTCGAAACAGCGGGAAAAATACCACGCCTGCCTCTAGTTTCTTTCATATTTTTTGGAACAATAAAGTAACTCCAATCAATAAGAAATATATATGGAGCAATAGAGAATTTAAAAATAAGGAAAAACATCAAGGAAAAAAGTTAACGCTTGCCTATATTTTCTGAGTTATAGGCCTCTGAAATTTTTATAAAAAAATTAATTGTCAAGATGGGTATCATTTAAAAGCTTTTGAAGAGGTCATTCAGGAAATAATTATTTTTATTCTTAACCCATTAAGAGCCGATGACATTTTTGTGTAATTTTTTTGTTCTTTTTATTTTTTTTTTTATACTCTGTCACCTCGATATTTGTTTTTTTTAATTGGATTTACTTCACTGGTGAAGGATACATAAGATTACGCACGGCCGAATATAGAACTCTTGTTTTAATTTCGGTTTAGGTTGTATATATTGCTAAAGGTCTCCGTTTTGTATTTGTTTTTTGTTTTTGTGGATTTTTGTAATTTTTGTAAAATATAGATTATTAATAGAAATTCGTTCTAAATATTAGCTTTCATAATTTAGATTTTTGTTTGTATCTGGATAAATAAAATTATCAATTTTATTTTTTTAATCTGTATTTTTTAGGATTTTCAGTAGACATTAGCAGAATGAAATGCAGCATTTTCTGAATCGATACGTCCTGTGTCGACTTCGTCAAACCAAATTAATATTGATATGAGTATTTCTCGTATCCTTATTTACAAAATTAGTTGGTTAAATAGATGATGTTTACAATGTACACAATCTAAGGTAGATTGATGCGAAGAATGCTGATACAGGATGTATCCATCCAGAAGATCTGCGTTTCATTCTGCTAGTGCCTAATTTTTTTGTTTTCTTTGGAAAACGTTCGCATACATTTGTAAATTAATTTTTCTTTCCCAAAAAAAGGGTTTTTAGAAATTAAAAAATTAACTTAAGCCAAAAATAAATTTCAATTCATTTATGTCAACAGTTTAACTCCGAATCTCATAACAATTAAATTTAGTAAATATTTTAAGAATTTAGAAAATTTTACAGTGAAAGAATACGTCAAATATTTCTAGATCGGATAGTGAGTTAATGTTTCCAACTTTGTCGAAGTTTGCAATAAATTTAATATATCTCCCTTGTTCGTCTGCAAACGTTGAACAGATATTTTCAAAAGTAAAAAATAAAAAATTTTCAAGTTTTTTTCCTAAATTAAGATTTTTTTGGTAAATAAAGTTTTTATTATAAAAATTTCTGGACCAATAGTTTAAAAAAGCTTATTATACGTGGGAAAGCGAGCTGTATTAGTAGGTACTAAACCGATCTTTATATAAAAAATGTATCAGCCGTAGAAATGTAATGAAAGTTTCAATGATGATGTTGTTGTTTATGCGAGAGAACATTTTAGAATAAATATAGTTAATATATTAGTAAATTAAATTATGTCTTTTTAAGTATGTTTTTAAGTATGTCCTTTAAGTATGTCTTTTTAACGGACTTAAAAAAAGAAGCAGAAATTAGTTATTTTAAAATATTTTAAATACGGCTTAGAATTGTTACGCTTGCCGATTGGTCCCATTTAAAAAACAGTTCACGATCTTAAAAGTGAAGGTGTCCACACACAACATAGATATTTTCTGCCACTTTTAATTTAAAAAAAATTGCGTAAAATTAAAAATTAAAGGAGGCTGCTGTAGTCAACAAGTCAGGTTGGCCAGGGTTCAACCCCTGAGGCAACCAAAAAATAAAATGGCTATACTGTCACCACATGTCCTTTTCTCTCCTCTAACCCTTTCCTAAAGAATGCAGTACGGCTACACACTATATAAATAGGCATTGTTGCTTGAAGTGCTACTTCTCTTTAAAACAAAAAATAAAAAAAAGATGTCGCTAGAGGTTTGTCCGTTAAGGACAAACGATAAAAATTTAACAGAATGCCGATTACTATGACCGTTATAATAAAGGATGTCCCAATAGTTTATTTAATTCATTAAATGATCTTGTTCGAAACATTAAACAAACTTTTAATATTTCTCAAATTGTTAAACTTGGAACTCTCAACTATAAAATTGCAATTCTTAATCTTCTTTTTTTAACAAAATGCAATTCAGGAGTTCAATTTTTATGTAAAATCATTTGCCACTGAGAATATCTATTGCCCTTTTTGTTTTAAAAGAGATTAAAACCATGAGACAACTATTAAATCATCCGAAAAAACAATGCAATAAACTATGATTGTGTTGTGCTAACTAAACGATACTGCTAACCAGGATTACTTCTGGGAATTAACCAAAAATGTCACAAAAGATCGTTTTATATAAATAAAGCTGGACAAAAAAAGTCGTTTTATTAAATAAAATGAGTAAATGTAAGATGGCCGCTCTGTCTCTTCGTCTTGATTAAGCCACTTACACTTGAGTTCCCGTTCTGTAAAATAATAACGCAAAATTTAACGTTTCTTTAAAAAATATGTAGCGCTGTTCTAATTTTCCTACTCGTCTGCGACCACAATTTAATAGTTTTATTTTATATCATGTTAATGAACTATTAAGAGAGAGCTGTCAAATCAAAGGATTACTTGCTTAAATTTTTTTAAACATTAAAATCACTTATTGCAAAAAAGTTTACACTTTATTTATAAAAAAAAAAATTTTTTTGTAAAGACAGTGTAGTTTCTCTTTATATCAATATTGCAACAAAAAAAGTATAAAATAGATGCAAAATAATAAATAAATCTAGATTGCTTTTTATATTATGACAATCCTGCCGGCCTTCTAAGGGGTAAGTCGCAACAAAGTCATAAAGTGACAAGATTATCTGAGTTTAAAAAATCTAAAAAAAAGTAACAGACCGCCAAAAAAGCAACGCCAAAATTTCGACGAACGGAAGGGCTCCTTATAGTACCCCAAAGTTTCTGTGACGTTTAATAAACAAAATTTTTTTCAAGTTCTAAAATTTTACAAAAAACATTCATACTATCAAAGCGTACTTCAATGGACATGTATAAATACATCCTGGTACCGCAAAAACTTATACAATTTCACTTTGTGACCGATTGAGCACAGTGAAATCGCTATTTGTTATAGTGTAATAAGTTTCAAATTAAGTATTTACAAACACCGTAGCACCCTTTTAACAGATTTTTCTATTTGTCTTAAAACATCACACTGCTACAGTGAAGGTCATCCCGTGATTGCTGTTTCAATCATTAAAAAGAATAAACAAAACCTTTTATAATATTAAATTTAAACTGTTAAGAATGAAAAACAAATAAACGAAAAAAAAATACCACCAACGGGATGCAATCATGTTGGATAATATAAAATCGTATGGGACCCAATGGTGCTGTATAATTGTTTTAAACGAACAGAGATCTGACAGCCATCAACACTTTCTCAAAGCTAAAATAATAAAAATTTGGTCAGGGTTCAGCCCCTGCGGCAACAAAATAAAATATAATTAGACTTGTGACATATAGTTCAATTTAGTGATCGCTCTTTGTAGTTCCAAGTTTGAAAATAAACTAGTTCAAAATTTAGTTCAAAGGACCTCTTTAGTTCAAAATTTCTCTTTGTTTAAATGTTCTGTTAACGTATTGTTCTTATATTCAACTTTTAGTTCAAACGCTTTCTTTAGTTCAAAAGCTCATTTAGTTCAAATCTTCCTTTCAAAATAAGATGGCAACGAGCATTGCCGTAACAAATGTTAAATAAATACGTGGCAGCACTTATTTCATGTCGGAAATAGTCAACAAGGAAACAAAGACATGGATTCTAGTTTATCTTGTCTGGTAATTCAAAAACAAAGTATAATTCCAAAGTGGACTACGTATACTTAAAAGTAAAAACTAGCTCACTGAGTTCAATCGATGGAATCATTTAAATGAACTAGTTCGTTTCGAAAAATACACAAGTCTAATTATAATATGTTTTTTCTGTTTAATGATATAAATACATATTCTAAGTTTAACAATACAGCACGCAGCCTCCTTCGGCGGTACTTCCACATAGCACATTCACCGACGAAGTAAAATAACTAATAAAATGACTACAATTTCATCACCTGTTCTATTCTCTCCTCTATCTCTTTGCTAATGAATGTAGCACAATAACACTAATTAAATAGGCATTTTTGCTTCTCTTAAAAAAAAGAAAACCTGTATAAATTTCGACATTTTGCCCCTCTTCACTAAAATAATTTTCAGCAGAAAATTATTTCTATTCATAATTTTTAATTGACCCCACAATGATTTAAATGATTTTAAATACAATACAAAATTTGTTTCTTATTTGTATACTAAAGACCTTTCTAAAGCCATGAATTTTAATTACTGTTAGAATAAATTTCTTATCACTTCAAAAGTAACAAGAACTTCTTCCACATTAAAATATTTTTAAAAACCCAAATATACCGTTAGAAAATCAACAACAAAATGAGGTCCTTTATAAAGAAAGAAGATGACGCCATAAAATATATTTTTAATGCTATTAAATGTTTACCTTATAAGTAAAAGTCAGTTTTAACAACGATAAAAATTTACGCTGAAATAATTTTGCACAAATGTTAAATGGAGATATTTATGGCTTCATTCAAACATTCATTAATCCTTGTGCAATGTACACCTCCCCATGACTTGACTTAACTTGCTTTGCTTAATATTTGTTGCTCTAGCTGTTGCTGTTGCTGCTGCTGATGATGATGTTGATGCTGATATTGTAGTTTAATTGTATCAGAATCCCTTAAGATTTTTTACGAGTTTTCATTCTTTCTATAGCTTCGTTAAAGTCATTCTTATTATTTGGTTTAAAATTCCTGTATTTTTTCGTGAACATTAGTTCTTTTGTAAAAACAATATATGTAAAAATACGAGGGAGGGTAAGTTAATTCGATTTAACTAATTTATATAAAAAGCGCTTAAATTAAATTAAAAAAAAGAATTAAAAAAATTGAAGTTTAATAAAGTCGAACTGTTTTATTAAAATTATTTAAACTTTATTTAAGAAAAAAACTACATTTACAAATTTTAATATTAATTTTATAAAAAAAAACAGGACAAATTATGCACTAACAAAATGTAGTGCAGCATCTTCTAAATCGCTTTAGACATCATCAAGCTTCTTGGCATCTACTTAATTAGGTTTTATACATTTTAAACATTATCTAATTAAAAAACTCATTTTATAAAGAGGCATATGACGAATATTCATATTCAATAAATATTAATTTGGTAAGATAACGTCCAAGCACTAACCAAAGTTTTTTTTTTGGGGTTTTATTTTTATTTTTCGTCAAATACATTGTTCTTGCGTCGTGTTAGCAATGAAAGTAATTTATTTATTTTATTACAGTTTTTTCTTCTCAACTGGCAACACTGACTGAAAGTTCATACCAGGCGCTGTACGCTTTAATGCTTTATAAGAGTTTATCAAAAAAGTAGAATCTGTGTAATTGTTTGTGACAAGTTTACTCAACACGAAACGTAAAATGCTTGAAGGTCTTGTTATAATATGCATAAGATCGCTTAAGCTAACTTAAGCAAATTTTCAAATCAAGTCAATCATAGTTATGTTACCGCGAATTTCAAAAATTAGTTTATATTTTTAATCGTAATGAACTTAATATATTTAATAAATTTTTCACAACTATTTTAGTTTTAAAGGGTAAAATAATATTTCCAATGGCTTTTGTTTGTACCCAGCAAAAAATTATCAAAAAAAGGTAGTCGAGTGTGGAGTTAAGCATATTTGGCTGAAGGACTTCCCAGCCTAATGATTTTCACAAGGCGAAAGACTTTTTATTATCAATAACTAGGATTTTTTTTAATTTATTGGAATACCTGATCTCATCCTAAATGTGTCAAAAAACTTTTTGTACAGTTTCGTCAAATCTCATTTATACAAACAAAAAACAATTTAGGCATTGCAAATTTATTTCTTTCATTATTATTTTTATACTCTTTAACAATTAATTGATTAAGTACCCTTTTATTCAATTCAATTCAATTAATTAATTAAGTACCTTTCTAAAATTATATTTTAATCATAATTTTTATTAGGAATCAGAAGAAAAATAGTTTATTGCAGAAGTACGAATTTTAAAAAAATTTTCAGTTGTGACTAAAAAGTTTGTAAGTTCACGTAACTACTTTATGTTCACCAAAAATTCTTTTAAGATTTCTTAAGCTTGTCAAATTTCTTTTCGTCAAGCTTTCAAGTAGCATTATAATGCGGCCTTTAGAACCTTCCAATAAAAATAATTATGAAAAAAATTAGCCGCTTTAAATAGACAAAGATGACAAATTATTAATAATTCTTAATGTTATCAGTAAATATATGTATTTGTCTCGCAAACTGACTTTTTCTGACTTATGTAGTTTTTTAAAAACCGTTTTTAATAACAAAATAAACGTTGCGTCCAGATAAGCAATTTTTGTTTCTGCAATATTCTTAAATTCTCATGTGAAATTTCATTCAAATTTTGTTGCTACAATTTCGGCTTTGATAGTTTAGATTTTGTTTTAAATTAAACTATGAAGGACAAAACTAAACATAATAGCAAGTACCAGAAATAGAGTACCCGTTTCTATTAGTCTTTCTTCTCTCACCAACAAACTCAACAGTTGCACAACAAAAGTTGCAAAGTGTGGGCGGGGACTTAGTTGCCAATTAATTTTGAGTTATAAATCTCTTCTCTATTATGTTTATTGATTTTATAAATTTCATAAAAATACTTGAATAATTTAAAATATAAATAAATATAAAAGAGTTTATTTTAAAATGTGCATCTTCTTAACGTTTTTTGTTAAATATTTTTGACCTGGCCTCTCGTTTTAAATTGCAACTAAATAAAGTCAAGTTGTTATATCTACAAAAACAGGACATAAAACATAATCCTCGGTTTTAAAATAAAGACACATTTAATAAATGTTACAGTTAGTGAAGAAAGTACAAATAATATAATTTACAACAAAAACTATAACGTTATACTTTGTTGCATGAAATCGATCTGTAACCAACAAGTTAACAAACCACATACATATGTCTGTCTATTTATTATTTTTTTTATTCGGAATATTTTCATCTGTTAAATAAATATTTATTTTTACTTCTTTTCGTATGAATTTAGAAGAACAACTATGAAAAAAGTAAATTTGCATCCTTAACTGTCGTGAGTTCGTTTATGTTTATTTTTTATACAAAATGCTAGAAAACATGTTTCAAAAAATTACATTAATGCTCACATGGCAGGAAAAAATATTTAATTTAAATTATGTAATTAATTTATTTTTCTCTTAAGGAAAATTTTGGCTTTTCAGTGGAAATTTGTTTATATATATATTTGTTTTTTTTATTTGAAAATATCAATTTTCTGATTGCACTTATGCTCCGTTTATTGATTCAATGTAACCCTCTCTTTGAATACCCTGCTGTATCTCTTTAGAGATGCAGACCAGGTGACTTTTTTAAGATAATTAAGTCCATATTTCAGCACCTTCTGAGACAACCCTAAACTACTCAATGAATTTAATAACTCCACTTTCAGCTTAAACCAAATCTTTTAACTTTGCTACGACCAAAGCCAGCCAAGTAACTATTTGCTAGTTGCAACATAAACAAGGAAACAACACATATTTAAAGAAAACCACAAAGGAAATTAAAACTTATCTAAACTTGTACATTTGGATCTCTTAAAATTCTTTTTGTTTTTAATTAAAAATTTTATTAATATTTTATTTGATTTAATTATTTTTCTTGATTTTAATTAAATATATAATTGGTACAATGAATTATTTGACTAGATAGTTCTGTACTTATTTTTCAGTTAAACATATAATTGAGAAAATTAAAAATTTAATTAAATCCCAATTTGAAAACAAATAAATCTTTAATACATAAACATTTTTTTATTTGTAAATTTTTTCAAAATATTTTTATTAACAAACAGATTCTGACAATATACTAAAATGTATGATAATTCTTTTTGTAAATGTGTTTCTTTGTTTGTTGGTGCTTCAATCATGGCTAAACGGCGGAACGGATTTTAGTGAAATTTTCAAACACGAGTAGATATTTATTTCTATGAAGTAATAGGGTGTTTATAGCTAACCATAAGGGAATCTATTTTAAAGAAGTCTCGGCTAATCGATTTTAATGAAATTCAAAGCATAGATAGGTCCTCATCTATAAGATTTAATAATTATTTGTTTTCAAAAAGTAGATGTTTAAAAAAGGGGAAAAATGGGCATTTATGGCTGTACGGATTTTAAATAAATTCGAAACATAGTTAGATATTTCTGTAGAAGGAAATATAATTTTTTCAGTTTTATGCAACATTTTGTCCTACTTTCATTTAGTACCTGATACCTGAAGTAAAATCTTGCCTTGAAATATTATTTAGGTGGGTAGCAGTAAATTAAACGACTCGTATTTTTGCAAATGCAAGTCAAATATTAATCAAATTTCTTATTAGCGTAACTTTGGCCTAATATAAGATTTTTTATATGTTATCTCTGAAATTACACTTTCGATTACAAAATATTGTATTGAAATTGGAATGGAACCTAAAAAGGACCTTAAATTAGACCCCGGGTTAATTAACATTATGGACTTCAGGCATTTAGTTTTGTACACCACTCAAATTAGTTATTTCTTGTTCTTTAGCTTTATATAATTTGCAGGAATATATTCCGCTATTCTAATTCCTTTTTTAAATAAAAACATAACAGGGGAAAACTGAAAAATGTTGTTGTTTTTTTAACTTTAATAGCTGATCTTTATAGATTTTTATGTGGTTTGTATTTCTGTCACTATCTAAAATAGTGATATAATGTGCTAATAAAGAACAGGTTTCACTTGTCAACTGGAATTGGTTTCTACTTTCTTTCCCTTTTTAATTTGAAACTCCTTGTTTTGTTTTTGAGCCGCTTGTTGATGTTGAGAAAAAAGAGTCAACCTTATTTGGCCAGCAAATCTGTTTCAGCAGTGCTACCAACTCATCCACACCAATAGACCTAAATATAAATAACTGAAATTTATTTTAAATATTAAAACTGTTCAATTCTTTAAAAATCGCTTGATTTAGTAAATTATGAAATGTGAAGAAATTGTGTGTGATACAGCCTTTTTTTAAATCTCATTTGGATTCAGCACTCTAAAAACTATAGGAATAAAGTATTTTTATTAAAAAAGTTTTTTCATCATTGGCCTGTGTAATTGCGTATATATTTTTAAGAAGTAACTTAATTTGAATTAAAATAACATTTATTATTATACACATATTTATTATATATATATAATTTTTTCAGAATGTAATGCACCATTTTTTGGACTGCCACATCCTTCATCAGCATTCTTCACATCTATCTACATAGGTTGTGTATATTGTAAACATCATCCATTTAACCAATGCTGCATGTTATTCTACTGGCGTCTAATTTTTCTTCTTTTCTTTGGAAAACGTCCGCATACATTTGTATGTAATTTGTCTTGCTTAAAATTCTTAGAATTTAAATAAATAAATAAACCTAAAGCCAAAAATAAGTTTTAATTCATTTATAATATACACCGTTCAAATCCTGATAAGGAAAAATTTAACAATTAGAATTTCTTTAAACTTTTTAGATTTAATTTGTCTGTCTATAGCGGTTCAAATGTATGGCATATTATATTCTATTTGCAGACTTTATGCTCGTTATAGCAGACTAAGCACTACAGCTCCTTGTAAATTTCGACCGTGTGTATATAACGGTTCAACAGTTTGCCAACATACGTGGATTTAAAGCTAAGATCACACGATTGCCGTAATGCACCAAATTGGCCCAATTTTTATTGTGTAGATATTGTGCACAATACTAAAATTGTTCCAATCAAATTTTCTGCAGTCACACGATTGCCCCATTTTATTAAAATTTTATTGGTACAAGTTGGTGAATAGTAATTTTGTGGCAATAAATTGTGCCTGTCGTTCATACGATTGTTAAGTAATGCGGCAACACCAAGATATAGCTGTTGCAAACTTTGTATTTTGTTTGTTGTATTTAAAATGTTATTTAAAAAAAAAGCTAGCGGCTGCTTTTAGTGTTTTTTATATACTTAAAATACAAAAAAATATAAAAAATAAAAGAATTTTTAAAAAACGAACAGTATGGGTCCGAGATTGGCTGAAAAAACGGGCTACTGATGGTGCATTCCAGAAGACTCTAAAAGAGTTCCAAGAAGTAGACAACCAAGTTTTTTTTGCTAAAAAACTTTATTCGAATGGATGATGAAACGTTCAATGAGTTGTTGGAACTAGTGTCACCGTATATACCTAAATATATGTAAATAAAACAAAAACTATTTATAGTTGTACAGATATATGTTTTATATATATATACTTACAACAAAAAACGGGCTCGCTAAAAAAAAATATATATATATATATATATATATAAATGTATACAAAAAACTTGAAAGCACTCAACAAAATGAAAACATTGACGCGTATTGGATACTTTGATTGCCGCAAAAAATCACAATAAATATTGGTACATTTTTGGAAGTTTTATTGCCGCACAGTTGCATGTCAAGTAGTCACACGATTGCCGCATCAGGGTTGCATTTGGTTGGTAAAAACAAGCACAATATTGACCGCGATTGCCGCATGAACCAATTTATTGTGCAATCACACGATTGGCATACAAAAAATGGTAAAAATTGGTGCATTACGGCAATCGTGTGATCTTAGCTTAAAGAACATCGGTACCAATGACCGTGATTTTCAAATCGCCATTCTTTTTAATAGTTACCGTGATCACCGTATAGTTCTTTTTTTTTTAAGCAAACATTTTTATTAAGGCGTACATGTTTATATAGAAAGCATATAGTACATATCTTAAATAATAAATATTGCAAACAATAACCATAATGTAAAAGGCAACTTGGTTTCTACATTTAAAGCAGCTGTATTTAATTTTTGAGAGTAACATTAAATTCGGTAACACTGAATATAGGTTCCAATAAAAAATACAAAACACTATTTCTTTGTTACATAGGTATGTATGTGTATGGTGAAGTTTGAAAAGAAGAATAGCTGTTGTTAATAAGAAGAAGCAAGAAAAAGCTATGCAGCAATTAAGCCGCTGTGATATATGAAAGAATTAAAGGGTCAAAAGAACTAATATTTCTCTCCACATTAAAATCAAATTTGAGTTTGTATGTGTGAAAATGTAGAAAACCTCCTTTCGCGGAACTGTTACTTGATAAACTCAGTCACTGTAGTGACCAGTGATTTTTTTTAATCACAGTGATTTGATTACAGGTATTGAAATATAGCTCATCTCTATAACAAACATCAAATTTCATCAACTATTGGGATACCCTTTAATAATCAAATCCAAATTTTGTACTTGTTATAACGGAGTTAGCTTAAACGCCTGTCTACAACTGTTCAAAAGTATAGCAACCTTTAATTTATACTATAAAGGTTATAGCAATCGAAATTCTAGCCAAATTGCAAGCGTTTGTATATAACGATTCAAAAGCTAAGCCTATACAGGTCAATTTACGTCGCCTATGGGTACATCTTTAATTTTAGATTTATTTTTGTATAATATTTCACCATTCGAAGCTATAGCGACACGCGATTTTTTATACTCTTCATCCTGAAATTTCTACTATATCCGTTTCAGACCCCACAAAGTGTACATATATTTTTTGATACCACAGCGAAGTGGATTAAGCGATGTCTGTTCTTCCGTCCGTGTTAGGAAGGAACAAGATGAGCTAGAGAAAATTTAAATACAACAATCGATTAGACATAGTTACGAAAATCTTTCTACAGAAAATCAGCAAGATTGGTCCATGTCCTTTGAGTTAGTGGGCAAAACACCACGCCTGCCCTGCCTCTTATTTTCCCATATCATTTGGAACAATGAAGTTACTCCAATAAGGAAAGCAATAAAATGGGGTGATAGAGAATTAAAAAAATAAGAAAAAAAAAAAAACATTTAGTGAAAAACTTGGCGCTCCCCCATTAAAAGCAGTTGACATTTTTGTGTAAAATAACGTATAATAATTATTTTTTATTTTTTATTTTCTAATTCTCTGGATCCGCAATATTTGTCTGTGGGACGATAGAAAATTAAAAAACAAGAAAAAGAAATTGGCGCTCGCCCGTATTTTCTGTACTCTTCATAGAAAGGTACGATTGTACACCATATTTTTTAAGAAATTAATATGGGTATCATTTAAAAGCTTTTAAAGAGTTTTTTTAGGAAATGCTAAATTTATTAAAAAAGCTTAACCCTTAAAGAGCTGTTGACATTTTTATGTAAAATTTTATATAGCTCTAATTTCTTTCTTATTTTTTAATCTCTGTTATCCCAATTATTGTTTTTTGATTTGAGGTACTTCACTAAACTAGATTTACATAGACGGTGAAATAAATATTGCAGATCACATTCGTGTATCATATTTGAGTTAATGCATATTCCGACAGTGTCCTTTGATTTTTATCATTCATCTTACGACATATGTTTTGCCTTCTTTTTGAATTGACCTTAGTGGACATTTAGAACTTTGCGAATAACTTTTTGGTTTCTAAATCACAGTAGTTTCTGTAAAGTTAATTAGGTTTGTCCAATTCATAACTTATTGTATTGGAAGTCGTACAATATGTTGGTCTTAAGATAACTATACCATGTTGAAATTTGCTAAAGCATCTATACAAAAGAAGAAAATGTTAAAGAAATTAAGCCGTTCAACTAAACAAGATTCATTTTAATATTTCCTTCACTTCAATTAAAATGAAATTTATTTTATTATTACAAGTGAATAAACTTGTGCTGTATAATTACATCCAGTTTTAATCTACAAAAGTATCAAATAAAAAATACGTTAATTTAAAAGAGAAAGACCGACAACAGAACAACAGTTTATAAGTATCAACATATACCTACAATGATTATAACGTACACAGTTGTGGACAAAATAAGCATATTTCCTTTTATTTTATTTCTTATTTTAGTTCGATATGAAAACGTTAGAGTGAACTGCTAAATCGATTTTGGTGTAATTTTTCGGCATTTATGCAATGATTTTTTTTCCTGATTAAAAACATTTCTTTTTTAATTGTAGACAAAGAACCCACCTACTACTAGTGCTATATGTGAGTTTTTGCAAAATGTTCGTTAAACTGATTAGTTTAGCGAAAAATACTCGTGGTGCTGGTCGTCGTACGGTGCATTCCAAGAAAGCCAGCTGCTGTGGTGCAAAGTTTGCAACCCATGCCAAGAAAATCGGCTTACCATTGATCGCATCAAATCAGTAATGCATGCAACAACACGATTAGAAAAGATCTAAATTATTGGTAAATAGTCACTCACTTCGTAACGGCTTCTCAGTTAAGACCTTACAGTATCGGAGCACACATTTTGGCCGGAAATCAAGTTTCTGGCGATGGAGCACTTTCATTTGGACGGCTGTGTAAAGTAGAATGTAAGGGAATTAAAAAACCCAGATTCCATTGTGGATAAATCAATGTATCAATAGACATCGATTGTTTGGTGTGGATTTTGGAGTGGTAGCATTATTGGATCTCTTTTTTACGAAAATGCTCCGTTGGGAGCTACATGGAATCAAAAACGCAAAAAGGCAATAAAAAACTAAAAAAAAATTATACAAAAACACAGTTATGGTAACTGTTTAACTAAAACTATTGTATTATTTATTTGTAATTGTTCATAATAAGGGTTCCCTTTGGAAACCATTCGTATGTATTTAGAAGATTCAATAAATTGAATTGTAAACGAAATTTCGGTAGAACCCACTAA
This sequence comes from Cistogaster globosa, assembly GCA_937654795.1. NCBI lineage: Eukaryota > Metazoa > Arthropoda > Insecta > Diptera > Tachinidae > Cistogaster > Cistogaster globosa. The sequence continues at coordinate 126,585,821 of OW569403.1, forward strand.
TGATAATTATGAACAGTATCGAAATGGCCATATAAACATGCTCCCCACAATAATATGTTTCATTTGTACTTTTAAATAATAAGTATTTCATGACAATAACATAAAATATTTATATTTGAAGGAATCAAGCACAATTATAGTAAATTTGTCATATTATGCCCTTCACCACAAAAAGTGGAAAAAAGAGGTTAAACTCACTAATTATCATTCCGCTTGTAATTTCTACAATATCCATTTCCGACCCTATAAAGTATATATGTATATTCTGACTTCTTATGCGTAGCGAAGTCGATTGAAAGATATCCGTCTGTCCGTCCGTGTTAGTGTTGAAATCAGCTTTGCCCAGGCACTAGATGAGGTAGAGAATATTTAAATACGCCAATCGATCAAACATAGTGTCGAAAGAAGTGCTAGTGGAAATCAGCAAGATCAGTCCATTTCCTTCGATTTAGCGGGCAAATCAGCACGCCTGCATCTAAGTTTTTCAAATCATTTGGAACACTAAAGTAACTCTAATAAAAAAAAAAAAACACACAAATATATAAATGTATGTAACGATAGAGAACTAAAATATAAAAAAAAAATCAACTGAGAAAATTGGCGCTCGCTTAAATTTTCCGAGTAACGAGTCTCTGAAATTTTTAAAATTCTCTAAATATCAAAATGGTTATCATTTTAAAGCTTCTGAAGAGATCTTTAAGGAAATACTAAAATTTTGTAAAGGTGCTAATAAAGAGCCGATGGCATTTTTACGTAATTTTTTTTTAATTTTTTAATTTTGTGTCACCTCTATATTTGTGTTATTCACTAAACTAGATTTAGATAAATGGTGAAGGGTATATAAAATTTGGCATAGCCGGATGTAGCACTCTTACTTGTTTTTATTTAAATTACTCTTTTGTTTTTTGTGAATCATTGATTTTTTACACACGAGCCCCTCCGAGAGTCCACTGCCCGCACAAAAAAACTCTAACCACCACGAATTCTCTCACTTAATTATGAGTTTTATTGACATTCCTTTCTTGAAACCTGCTCTTTATGATTGCGTTTTCGCACCTTTGATTCCATTGATTTCTCTACTAATGCTCATTTATACATAACAAGACATTAAAAAACATAGCCATCTAAAAGAGAACACAACATTGGCTGTCTTATGGAGCCAATTGACCCCATAAGAATCTCTTCTAAAGTAAAATAATTTTTCTGATTGTAAAAAACTAGAACTTGTGAATCTTTTTGTGAACTTTGATACCTCGTTGCTAAGGCATTAGGAGGTGTAAGCGGATGTAAAGATTTTCGAAATCTAACCAGTCACTAACTACTGCTAATACGACAGATGGTAGCACCCAGAGACTACGATCTTTATTCAGATTATTGGTGAGGCCCTTCAGGGAGAAACCTACTAGTCATCAAATCGCATAGACGACGGCCTTTCTAAGGGTATAGTGGAAGTTCTTAAGTTCAGCTCTCAAGCAGTGTTAAGGACACCTCGTTGTAGGGTTTTTCTACCTAAGCTCTTGATATGAGCTCTGGTCGCTGGTGGAGACTTGTATTTATGCAGTAGTACGATCATCCTCAGGTCATGGCCTTGTGCGAACTATTGACGTTTATCTATATCACACTTGCCGCCCTTAAAAAACTGCTACGTATGGATTTCAATCTTTCTGTACGGAAACAAAAAGAACTTAGAATAGTTCTTTAAGTTTTTAAACCCCAAAACTTAATTGTAAAAAATAGAAAAAAAATAATATTTTAATCAAAAGATGACATTAATATTTAAAAAACATTTCGGGCATATGGCCACTGCTGCTGGGAAGAGCACTCTGAACATTTTTAAGCCACCTTTTCGAGAATTGCAGTGCCGAACATTGAAGTCACGAACAAAGTTGGCCTGCAAGGCATCGATTGTTTCTGGTTTATCACCATAAGCCAGTAACTTCATGTGGCCTTAAAGCTAATAATAATCAAGATTTTTCAAATCGCACGACCTTGGAGGCCATGTGACAGCTCCATTTCTTATTGGCAAATTTCAGTTTTAATAAGTCAATATTTGCGTTCGTCTGTCACAAGTAGTGCTATCTGTGATTAATCAAATTAATATCATACACATTTTCAAACAGAACATCGTTGACTATTGTGGGGTAACGATCTCCTATGATAGCCGCGCGACCTCCGGCTTGATTTTTGAAGAGTTAGGGTCTAATGTTGTTACCAGTGTCGTCCTTAGATCTTTTGAGGGTTGGTTTCACTCAATATGCGGCAATTCTTTCACTAAAAAACCCGGAATCACTGTTCAAACGTAAATCTATTCATAATATTGAAAAGTTCGCTTAAGAGTTAATGGCGTAAATCACAAGAATATAGAATATAAATATAAAACAACTATTTTCATCTCTAGTGTAGAAACTTTTAACACACACAACCAAATCCACTTGTTTTAACTGCATAAATTTCTGAATATGTAGGATGTTAATCCATGCACTCATAAAATAAAATGAAACATAATACACACATTCCGTTCTTGTGTGAAAATGTTCTAGAAAGCGTTATTAATTAAGCACAAATTATGTTTTGTTGTTGTTGTTGTTGCTCTTCACACGTTATATAAAGCAAAGTGGTACGTTTAGATTAACATATTTAAATATGAGTGTATTTAAATAAAAATTAAACTAATTAAAATCTAAATGAATTAAAATAACACAAAAGCTAAAAGAAAACATTTAAATGAAAAAAAAACGTAGTATTTACATGAGAATCACAAAGGAGAGATTTTGTTTTCCAGAAGTTTGATTTGCTAACCGAGACTAAATATTATTTTTTCATTTTTAGTTTGCCAGTGGGTGATAAACTCATTAACTTCTGTTTCAACAACTGTTTTTTTAAGAACGCCCAACAGTTTTCAATCGGATTTAAATCCGAACTCTGTGTTAGCCACCGCATCACTTTAAATTGTTGGTGATTTTAATCAAAGGCCCGACTCAGTCTGGGGTCAGACATCCCCAAACCATTAAAGAACCACCTCCGTGCTTCACCGGAGATTGCACTTGGGATGGATTTGAGGGATCACGTCCCTTTGTCCAATACCAGGCTCATCCATCGGATTTGGATCTGTCTATTTTGGTGCCTTCGGACCAAATTACCTATAAAATAAAAAATAAAAACTTTTATTTGTATAAAAACTTAAAAAAAAATCCCATCTTTATATTTTTTTTGCACACAGTTTGGCTTTTTTTTCTTTACAAAAGGTTAAGCCCTTTATTACCCTCTGAACTATCCATCGACTAACGCCATTGCTTACAAGGGAAGTTAGTTTCCTTGGTACTTTGTATTCTATTAAAAACGAAAAGCCTTCCATGAGTTTAGCTTTAGTTGGCGTTATTTTTCTTGGCCTTCTTCTTTTGATGGTGGTATTTGCTTATTTTTATTAGATTTCTAGCCACTTATAATTTTAATGACCGACCTTTGATCAGTCTGCAATAAATTTGCAACTTCTCTACTATATTTGCCTTCGTTCGCACGGAAAATCACTTCATTTTTGTTACGAAGTAGACTTGTTCCTTATAGTTCAATTTAGTGACCGCTCTTTTTATTTCCAAATTTGAAAAAGAACTAGTTCATATATTAGTTCAAAGGTTCTCTTTAGTTCAAAATCTCTCTTAGTTCAAAGATTCTGTTGACTTATTGTTCAAGCCTTTCAACTTTTAGTTCAAACGCTTTCCTTAGTTCAAAGCTCTTTTAGTTCAAATGTTATTTTCGAAATATGATGACAACAACACCGTAACATTGCCAAGACGAATGCTTAATAAAATGCGTGGCATTACTAAATCCATGTCCAAAATGGTCCACAAGGAAACACAGACATGGATTCTAGTTTATGTCTGGTAGTTCAAATACAAAGTATAGTTCAAAAATGAAGTAGGTATTTATAAAAGTATGAACTAGTTCACTTAGTTCAATTGATGGAATCGTTTAAAGGAACTAGTTCGTTTATGAACTACCCAAGTTAAAACAATAACTAAATTTAATTTCTGATAGTTTACAAATTTCATAGTACGAAAAAAATTATCGTTAGAAGAACCTTTTTATTGGTGCAAAAATTAGTCTATATAGAGGTATGTTTTTTTAAAAAAAAGTGACAGAAAAAGGGAGAGGGAGATCATTTTTCTCATAATATATTACAAACAAATAAAAGAAAATAACATAAAAAAAAGTTTCCACAAAGCCATATGCATTATACAAAATAATAAATTTTTAAGTTATTAAAGAAACATTGACTTATTTTTGCTCCATACAGTACGTGTGCACACAAAAATTATGAGTCGTCTGTAAGCTAACAACTATAGAAGACATTTATTTTCAAGCTGACAAGTAATATGTTAAAAAAATGTCGTCGGAAAGCAGCTTTAGGTGATTTTAAAAGAACCAAATGAGGGTTTATTTTCAAATGATAACTTTTAAATATTGATGGTGTTAATTTAATTTTATATTAAATAAGGATTTGAACAGTGGATATAAATGAATTAAAATTTATTATTTGGCTTTAGTTTATATACACCCAAACCTTTTTTTACACGGTAGATACGTTGCAGTGGATACCGTGTAAAAAAACGCGTAAAAAAAGACAAATATTATTTATGTATGTAAGTGTATAAACAAACTGAAAAGATATATGTACATAGGATTGAGGAAGCAGCCTATAAAATTGAATAACTTTACGCACAGATTTAGTTCAATAGTATACACAGAGTTTTTATTTTATTTCATTTTATGATTATAAAAAAATAAAGAAAAAACTTAAAAATACTCTTCCATTTATAAAAATAAAATTAGTTATCAAAATCTTAAGACAATTAGAAGCGGAATTATTATCAATAAATTTTTTTTTTATTTTACTCGGGGTCAGTTTCTGATAGCAAGCGCATTCTCTTTTGCTGGGGTGGCTAAATATCAGTTTCGTCAGTAGAAATACTTATTACTTCTTCATCTTCAAAAGCTGCTTCTGGCGCTGGTTTATTTCTTTTAACAGCAAATTCTGTTATAGTGCGTTGTGATCCAACTTTGGAAAGCTCTTTATAGAGTTTTCTGTATCTAGCCATACATGTTTGTAGGTGATTGAAATTTCATAGCTCTTTCAGTTACGTTATCACATGTCAAAAAGTGTTCTGCCAACTTATCTGCCATTTAAGGACCGTCAAGTTTCAACTTGGCAGTTATTCTACTTTGAATTTCACTCTCATCAGTCTCGACATTTTGATCTTCATTTCCCAGCGTAACCTCCAATATCTCTTCTTCATTTAGAGCTTTATCAACAATTATTTCGTTTATATCTTCAATGTTAAGATTAACAAACCCTTCACCTCCAACTTCTCGCGCTAATTATATCTGCATACACTTCACCACCTGAATTATCATTGGCGCAAGTGTCTTTGCCTTTGACGCATTCTGGCCAAATGCTCTTCCAACAGGCATTTAAAGTTATCGGTTTTATTTTAGAAAATGCTAAAGCAGCATGCTTTATGCAATCCATAATCGAAAATTTCTTCCATGCGTCGATAACAGTAGTGTTAGCATCACTTTCTATTTCATTTAAAATGTACTGAAAAGACCTCTTAATACAATAAGTCTTAAATGTTGCGATAATGCCCTGGTCTAACGGCTGAATCAAAGCAGTGGTATTAGTAGGCAAAAATACTATCTTTACATTAGGGTGTACCAAAACTGGGTGCCCAGGTGCGTCATCTATTAGCAGCAGAACTTTAAACGGCAAGCCTTTTTCTGGCATGTAGCTTCTTACTTCAGGAATAAAGCAAACATGGAACCATTTACTAAAAACCTGCGAAGTTACCCATGCCTTCTTATTTGCCATCCAGTGAACTGACAGAGTTTTAATATCCACACCTTTCATTGCCCGTGGTCGAATTGAGGTTTTATCATGCTGTCTCCTGACGCATTACTACAAAACGAAAATGTAACCCTGTCTTTCGCCGCCTTAAACCCACCAGCAGTTTTTTCATGTTTTGCTATGTAGGTGCGGCTAGGCATTCTTTTCCAGAAAAGGCCAGTCTCATCGGCGTTAAAAACTTGGCCGCTATTGTATCCACCTTCTTCAATTATTTTGGCCAACTGAGTTGGAAACTCTTTAGCAGATGCAGTATCTCCTGAATTATTTCACCATTTATTTTGATTTTATGAATTTTATATCTCTCTAAAAAACACTTCTATCCATGCTAAAAGAACCTTTTCCATTTTTTCTACAAATATATTTCTGGTGTAGGAAGAAGATTTTGCACTCAAATTAGTACCAGAAATTACAGCTTGTCTAATAGCTTCTTCATTTTTATAATTGTCCGAATTGTGGATTCATTTAAATTTAAAGATTTTCCAATTGAACTAGAACGTTCCCCTTTTGCTAGCCTGTGCTTCTGCACCTTTTCACCTTTTCTTCTAAGGAAATAGCGTTTCGTTTTTGTTTACTCATGGCTAGGTTAATGATTTTAAATTAATAACAGAAAACCTCCATAGATAGTAACACTATTAACTTACTTTGTTAACAGCTAAGAGAAATTTGTACATACACAAGCTGTCTAGTTTCAATAAATAAAAATGATCACAAAATTAAAAATTCTAATAAAATTAAAATGATTCTACGAACTTCGTTTTCACTTTAAATTACCGCTGAATAGCACTGACCTGTCGAATGTCAATAGAAACTGAAGTGTAAACACAAGTGCACAGACAACTACATATGCAAATACATTCGTAATTTGTGAATCCCAGAATAATAAACGTAGAGGTAAGCTACCATATTTTTTATGCACAAACTGGGAATTAAGAGGGATTAAACGATTTTATCCGTATAAAAAGAAGAGAACAAAAAAATGATAAATTTGTTTTAAAAAAAACCGTGTTATTTCAAATTCGCGTAAAAAAAACGTGTAAAAACAGGTTTGGGTGTATATATTTTTTTATTTACAAAGTTAGTTGGTCAAATAGATGATGTTTACATTGTACACAACCTTAGATAGATAGACGCGAAGAATGCTAACGAAGAATGTAGCGGTTTAGAAAATGCAGCATAACATTCTGCTGGTGTGTAATTTCCCTTGTATTCTTACAAAAACGTCCGCATACTTGCTTTCTGCTGCTGTAGTCGAAGTGGTAAGCACGTTGACTACAAACCTGGTGTCACAGGCTTCAACCCCTGCGGCAATCAAAAAGGAAAAAAAAATGTTTTTTTTCTGTTTAATGGCTTATAAATACATATTCAGAAATAACATGAAAACTTGCAGTCTCCTTCGTCGGTATTTCATACAGCATATTCGCCGGCGATGTAAAATAACTAACTCTCTATCTCTCTCCTTTCACCACCTGTCTTATCTCTCATCTATCCCTTTCCTAAAGAATGTAGCACGATTACCAAAACAACTAAATAGGTAATAATGCCTGAAGTGCTACTTCTCTTTAAAAAAAAAAAAGTTTTTAAAAATTAAAAAAAAACAAAAGAACTTAAGACAAATAATAAATTTTAATTCAATTACTGATGTTTCTATAATTAACAAATAAAACGTAGAATCAACATTTTGAATTAAAAAAAATTAATTTAATAAAAATCGATAAAAAAACACTTTAAGTTCTGAAATTTAATATCGACAAAAACTAAAGTTTGAAAAAATTTTATAAAAAAAAAATAATTCTCATTTTATTCAAATTTAGTTACTTCTTAAAAAAACTAATCATGATTATGTTTTCGTTTGACAGAAGGAATTAGAGTAGCCGAATAAGTTTCTGCGAATAATAAAAAGCATTACTAACTTAAGTGGTGTACAAAATTAAAAGCCTGAAGTCCATAATGTTTGGTGACCCTTTCTTCAATTGATTTATCTAATATTCATCTATTAACTTGTTGTACCCGGCGTTGCCTGGGTCTAATTGAAGGGCCTTTTAAGGTTCCATTCCGATTTCAATCTCATATTTTCTAATCGATAGTGTAATTTCAGAGATAACATATTAAAAATCTTATAATAGGCGTCAACTATGCGGTCAAATCTATAAATAAATACCTTATTAACTCATACAGACAAATATCTTTAAAAAATTCATTAAAATCGATTCAGCCATTCAGCCATAATTGAAGTACCAACAAACAAGAAAACAAAGAAACAAACACATTTACAAAGAGAATTATAATACATTGTATTACATTTTTACAACAAGTATATTGTCAGAATCTGTTTGTAATTAAAAATAATTTGAAAAAAATGTGCAGGAAAAAATATTTTTTGTATTAAAGGTTTATTTGTTTTCGAATTGAAACTTAAAATTTTTATTTTTTCTCAATTATATTTTAATTTGAAAATAAATACAGAATTTTTTAGTTAGTTCATTTATTGTACCAAACATATATTTAATTAAAATCAAGAAAATATTTTTCTAATTAAATAAATAATTAAATCAATTAAAATATTAATAAAATTTTTATTTGAAAACAAATAGAATAGAAGAGATCCAAAATGTACAAGTTTAGATAAATTTTAATTTCCTTTGTGGTTTTCTTTAAATATGTGTTGTTCCCTTGTTTATGTTGCAACTAGCAAATAGTTACTTGGCTGGCTTTGGTCGTAGCAAAGTTAAAAGATTTGGTTTAGGCTGGTAGTGGAGTTATTAAATTCAGATAGAGCAGGGTGTTCAAAGAGAGGGTTACAGACTGTAGAACAGTCAAAGCATTTAATCAATAAACGGAGCATAAGTGCAATCAGAAAATTGAGATTTAAAAAAAAAACTATATAAAAAATTTCCACTGAAAAGCCAAAATTTACCTAAGGAGAAAAATAAATTAACCACATAATTTAAATTAAATATTTTTCCCGCCATGTGAGCATTAATGTAATTGGTTGAAACATGTTTTCTAGCATTTTGTATAAAAAATAAACATTAAAAAAATCACGACAGTTAAGGATGCAAATTTACTTTTTTCATAGTTGTTCTTGCAAATTCATACGAAAAGAAGTAAAAATAAATATTTATTTAACAGATGAAAATATTCTGAATAAAAGAAATAATAAATAGACAGACATAAAGAGAGTTTTATATGAACACATTTACATTACTTTATGTAAATATGTATGTGGTTTGTTAGCTTGCTGGTTACAGGTTTTATTCCATGCAACAAAGTATAATTGTTGTTGTAAGTTATATTATTTTTTACTTTCTTCACAAACTGTAACATTCATTAAATGTGTCTCTCTTTTAAAATCAGGGATTATGTCTTATTTCCTATTTTCTAGACATGACAACTTGATTTCATTTAGTTGGAACAATGTTGCATCGCCCTTTATTATAGATTTTGAAGTAAAGTTAGTAAAAAATAAGTATGAGTGCTATATTCGGCTATGCCGAATCTTATATACCCTTCACCATCTATGTAAATCTAGTTTAGTGAAGTAACTGCAATAATAAAATTAAATACTCGGGTGACGGAGAATTAGAAAATTAAGTACGATATATAATTTTACATAAAACTGCCATCGGCTCTTAATGGGTTAAACATTTTTAAAAATTTTAGTACTTTATTAAAGATCTCTTCAAAAATGCATAAGGACTCAGAATATATCTAATTTATGGGGTCTGAAATGAGTACTGGAGAAATTACAAAAGAAATGAAAAACTTAGTTATACCCTTTATCCACTTTTTGTGGTGAAGGATATAAAAAATATTTTGATAAATTTTTTGAAATTTAAAAAAATTAAAAAATTCCATAAAAAGAATTTAAAATATTAGATTCACTTAAAACGTAACTATTCTATAATATATTAATATTTCATTAAATATTATTAAATAAAAAGTTAATTTTTAATTAAATATTAACAAGACCAAAAAAATAAAAACCGGAATTAAAAAAATCAGGTTTACACGAAAAAACTAGGCACCTGCACAAAGCTATGAATATTGAAATTAAAAAAGTTTTCATTCTGTCTTCTTCTTTAATAAACTAGTGCGTTGATATTTTATCAAAAATCAAATTTATCCTCTTCCTGTTGTCACTTGTTTCTGCAATTTCAGCCATTAAGTTTTTATTTGAAAATATTTTTTTAAGGCGAACTTACCGCCATTTTTTAATAAAAATATAAGAAAATATTTTTCAAATATATTATATATTATTTGGCATCATTATTTAGTATTTGTGAAAATAGTGATTGACTCCTTAAAAAAATGATTTTCGAACGAATTTTGAATCCAATATAATAAAACAGTAGTTTGAAAATTTTGGTGTTATTGTAGACAATAATAAAAATAGAATACAAAGCATCTATTTTTAGAAATTTGTCTGAAATTTTTCTGTCTGTGTTCGCTTCACGTAAAAACTGCTTAATGGATTTTAATAAAGTTTTGTGTAGGGATCCTTGATTCAACTATATAATAAACTTTTTATTTCGTAAAAATAAATTATTTTATAGAGAAAATAGGGATACAAATATGTCACCCAATTTTATTAGTATAATAGAACTAAAACATTTTATTTTAGTATATGGAGAATTTTTAACACTGTTTACAGAACTCTACAGCAAATGTTTAAAAATACGGTTTTCTAAATTTTTATTTTAAGAGAAATATAAATGATACGCGGACCAAGTCGTAGGTACTGCTAATTATATATTAATCAGCACAATTAACACTAGTGAGAAAAAGATAATCGATATGGCCATTTTGCCACTACCAAATTTTTAGATTTTGTACGTACTTAAATTTAAGAGTGCGTTTTTATTTACGTCATTTGTTTTTTTTTTTTTTTTTTTGTGAACTAGTTTCATTTTTGCAACACTGTGTTTTGTCTAGGATATTTTAGTTTTCGGAAAAAATAACTCTTATAAATTGTTTTGTTACAAAAATTGTGTTAAAAATTTACAGAAGCAAAAATAAATCAAATTGATTTTTTTTTTACAAAAATAAAATAGAGGCTGTTTTTCTGTTGCAAATAAATTTTCAGTATTACATCACAAATTCAAATATTATAAAGTCCTTACAACTAATGGCTTTTAGTCAGTAGAAACGCAGTGTAAATAAAACATATCAAATGAGAATTATGCCAATCATTACAGCACACAAGGACGATAAAATCTTAAATTATGTATTAATTGTTAAAAAGGAAAAAATATTTCTTGCAACAGCTTAAGAAAGGCATATAAAATTTCGAAGTTGCAACCAACATCCAGGCTTACCTGAATAACGTTTTGACCCAAAGTTTAATTTTTCATGCATTTAAACAACTTATTATGGATTTCAAATATTTAAGATCTCACGCACAAAATGTAAATCAATGCTGCAACAAATTTCAAAACACGATAAACAGCATTTCACATATAAGTTGTACACTAATTATCAGTTATTTGATAATCGGCCCCACTGTGTATTGAAAGTTCACCAACTGTTATTGAGTAACAGATAGAATCGTAAACAGACTCGTTTTCTTATTTAATAGCACAAATTTAAATAAGTTCCGTAAGTATCAAAATATTAATGTGACAAAAAAAGTAAAATAAAATGAAAATGTAGAGAGATGCTACGATAACGACCATATTTGTCAAAACTTTTTGAACAGACACTTGATATTTGCACAGAATATAAAATATTCGGCCCTTCTAATTTTGGCGTTTTAATTCTGATAGTCGTTTTGATGTCGTTGTCGTTTTTATCGTCGTTTCTTTTCTAAGTTCGTATTATTGAAATATATTAAAACGATGAAGAAACGCTATCGAAAACAAAAAGCAAAATCAATAAAGTCTGGTAGCACTACAATGTTTTACGTTGTTATTTATTACAATTTTATAAATTTCTGAAAAGTTTGTTTGCGTGTTTTTCTTTTATATATTTTATAGTGTTCCTCTTCCAGTGACAATTTTTTTTCCCGATAATAAAAAACGTCTCTTAAACATTTGTTGTTATAACCATTTTAAGGAATATTTTCTGCTAATTAAGTTTACTTGCTTTATGCCAATCTGCTCCATCACGAACTGGAGTCCCAAACACATTTAATTTTTTGGCTGTTTTGCTCCAATAGGCATTGAAATTAAAGTTTTTATGCCCTTTCGAAAGCCCTTGGCATAAGCGGGAATTTTCCATTTTGAAAACTCAGATTTAAAACTGCCTTGGTGTACTTATTTTCATTTTAATTTTGTTTGCAGTCGTTTGAATTTCGTGATTTACAATGCTGACGGTATGAAACGAATTTTTTATTGTCGTTACTATCTTCGTTTCAAAATGTAAAATACCGATTTATTTACAACGGTTGTTGATAACGCCAATGGTGATGCCAGGTTGTCGTTTTTATTTCGTTTTAAAACTACAACGCCACTGGGAACAGGGGTGATTATGACCGCTGTTTTTCACGTCTCCATAGAATGCTTCTATAGAGACGTGAATTTTACGAACAAAGTCTTATCTTCTATAAGCAGACACATTTGAAGCAGACACAGAGCTCATAATACTAAATCCGCTAGAATAATAAGTAAACTGTAACAACAATTGTAAATAATAAAATTAAAATTTAAAGGGTGTTTCAAACAAAAAAGAGTTTTACTAAACACTATGGTTTATTTTTTTTATCAACGCTATGAAAATTATACAGAGTGTTTGTGTGCTATAACAAATACAAAAAAAATCCTGAGGGATGTCTCCAGGAAGTTCTAATTTTAAAATACATTATCTTATCTTTTAAACTAACATTTAGAGTTTTCAACAACAAATATGAAAAAAAAAATTAAAAGGTGGCTCATACATGTGTTTGTGTCCAACTCGTATTTGCCAGACTTATATTTCATAAATACAAAATTTAAAAAATATTACTACAACCTAGTAAACGAACAGAGCTAAACTCTGAATTAAACACACACAAGACGAATTAATTTTACCAGGTGGCATCGCTGCGGCAGTTGACAATTTTTTGCTTAATTTTGTACTGTGTAGAACAGCTGTCAAAAGTGAATCATTTTTTATTATAAAATTTCTTTTTTCTTGTTTTTCTTTAAAAAAGAATTATAAGAAGAGTTTTAAATCAATTTAAAAAACGAATTTGTTTATTGTTGTAGCGGCGCTGCCACCTTCTATGAATTCGCCTTAGATACACACATATCCAATATAACAAAGTAAACACAAATGACATTAATTAAATTAACGGGAATTTTATATTAAATTAGTTAACTTTCAAAAATGTCTTTTTTTTCGTGCTATTTTCTATTATCTTGATTTTATAACTAAATCACCGATACAGTTGCGAAAAAAAATAGAATCATTGTTGGTTACTGTTGTTTTTGCTTAAATTTTTATTTTGTTTTTACTTTATTGTTTGGAAAAATATCCTTAATGTATTTAAAATGTCTGGAAAGTTTCCTGAAGAGCTAAGTAAGCGGTAGCGAAATGACCATCCAGACGTGCTTTCTCCCTCAATAACCAACATCAGTGATTTAATTATAAAATCGGGATAATAGAGAATTGCACACAAAAAAAGATTTTTTTGAAAGTCTACTAATAAATTACATTATTCATTCACATTCGAACTCAAAAGATTTATATCATGCACCATCAGAAGCCATCATTTCAAAAACGTGATAACAAAAAAATTATTTAAAAATTATTTTTTCATCTATAATTCACATGCTGCAGACTCATAAAAGAAAACAAAAATAAATAAAATTGAAATTAATACGAGCAAACATTAATGTTTTTTGTTTTTTTTTTTTTAATATTATTTTAAATTTTTTGCCAAGGTCATTTTTATTAGATTTTAAAACATTTTACCGCTTATCAATTACATACAAAAGCAAAACACACGCTTATCAGCTTTAAACATTTTAGAATTCGTTTTAGTAAAAATCAATAACAAAGCGCGAATAGTATTTTGCATAATTACAAAACATAAACATTGAAAACGGTTTAATTCGAAAACATGAATTTCAATTCGAAATTAATATCGAAATGCTTAATACTCAATAGCAGGGTGATTATGTTTTTAATTTTAAACTCACATACGCTTGTGATTAATGTAGAGGCAAATGGACAGAATTTTACATTTATTTATCGCGATTATTTAAAAAATATGATGAAAAATATCGATCATGAAGTACAACCCTGTGCGAACTTTTTCCAACATACATGTGGTAATTTTGGAAACTTTCAAAACGATGGAGAATCGCCGGCAGATACAAGTGATGAGACGGATAAATTTCTGGATAGGAACCGAGATGTTACACCTTTTTTATACAACAAACAAGATTATTATAGTTTTTTTGAAACTCACAAAGTAGATTTTAATACAACGCCGGGAATTTTGGTGCGCAATGTTTACGATCTGTGCAAAAACTATCTTCAACATACGAACGGAAAACGAAAAATATGGCTGCACATGATTAGTGATATTCAATTTTTAAAACACGATCATGATCTCTTGAGAAAATGGCCATTTCTGCAATACCAGTGGGATAAATACGAAACACAACTGAACTTGAGTTGGCCAGCTTTAGCAGCAGAGTTTAGTGCTCGTGGCCTAAATACAATTTTTGATATTTTCTTTGCTGAAAATACCATGTTCGTTGCCCCAAACGATGATCTACAATGTCCGGATGTAAATGAACTTAGACCGTATTTCTTACCCTTACTGAGGAAACGTAATGCTCAAATAGCCGACATAATAAGTACAGAACTTTGGCTACTATGCCGCCAACTTAAAGGAGAAGTTGCCATATCGGATGATGTCGTGAAAATATCAAGCCTTGTTGTAGAGAAAGAATTTTTTCTGCGTTTGATTTTACGTTTAAATTTTACCGATTTTGGTATTGAAAATACTCGTAAAATTAACGCGGAAAAATTAAGCGAAATAATGTCTATTCTCTGTGTTACAAATCCACGGATTGTTTATAATTTTATATTTTGGCAGGTGTATTAAAATATTATCAATATCGATGACTGTTTTCAGTTTGCCATTGAATTTAACAGTCTGCTTCAAGTGGAGTACTGGAATTGGTTTCCTTTTAAATCCCACTTTAGTCGTGATGTAGCCTTGGCTTCGTATCTCTTTCACACAACACGATTCCAAAAACATTATCGACAATTCGTAATCAGTACATCGTGGGAACGTTTGTTTCAAAACCGCTCCGAGCGCAAAGACTTGAACATTGAAAGATCTATTAAAAATTATGCCAAAAAATATTTACATGTGGAAAGCTATTCTAACGCATTCGACGAATTAGAGTTGTTTTTACACGAGCACTCCACATTTTATTCATATCTCTTGGAACTAAGAAGACTAAAAATACGTTACACATTCCTTAATCCCTACGAGGATACAGAAGACTTACACTTTTTCAAAGAATTTATTAACTTTTCCGTTTTGCTACTCTATCGACCGCTTCTACATTATTTTGCTTCCTATGATCGTGAAATGTGGCAAAATTCCAAAATGCAACAAAATTCTGATGGACTTTATGCCGCCTTAGATTGTTTAACTCATCAAGCCGCTTTAAATCTAGAAGATTCGAATATTTATGAGGGTGAACTTAATATGGATCTGGTAAATGATATTTTCAACTTTTATACCGCCTTTATTGAGGCCTTATCGGATTATAATTTCTGGTTGGAGAGTGAAAACTTTGCTATAGCCGAGGATTTTATTTTGGAATATTTTAAGTTGGACTCAAAGCGGGTGATGTTCTATGCGGTTGCCCAGCAGTTTTGTAACGGTAATGATTTTATCTTTAAAACATTAATAAATCGTAGTTATATGAATATGCCGCAGTTCCAGGAGGCTTTTAAATGCTCGCCTGCTGATCAAATGAATCCCTTAACAAAGTGCATGGTAAATCAGTGTTTGTCGAATTAGTCTTAAAAATAAATCAAAAATTAGATAAATAATTATTTATATAAAAATATTTAAAAAGATTATCGCAAATAGAAACAAGAAAGAGTGTTGCTCTATTTACCGAAGTGTTTTAATTTATAAACTTTTGGGTTCATATCCAATAGTGATCCAAATATGATCCCATGGAGATGTGTTTCTTGATACATATGACCTTATTTTTGAAGGCAACATTAGACACAAAAATTAAATTTAGAAAGAGCATGTGTTATGAGGTTTGTTTCTTTACTCTACTTTAGGATCCAGTGGGATCCCAATTTGCTCGAAAAGCGTTCCCGTACTTAAAAGTTGGGCAAATCATAACGGTTTTGAGAGAGTAAAGTTCTTCTTCCTGCAGGAAACAGCTCAAACTTTTTCTTCGTGCAAGTTATTTATATTGTTACGTTTATTCCTTCTAGGATAAACGTACGGATTCTTTTGATTGCAAATACCACTGTGGCACATTATAAATTCGCTAGTTTCATAACTCCTTATGGCTCTATTTGGCTACATACTAGATCCTGGATTCTACCCGTCTTTAGGATCCTATGGTGTCGTATTTACTAAACATGCGTTGTTACAAACGCAGCCATCAACGTTACACTACTGAGTTACTTCGGCGAGAAATGAACTACTCGATGCCCTGTTTCGTAATCTAAACCATACTCACAGACCTCTCCACCTTGCCCGACATCCAAGCCAGTCATCCTTATTAATTCAATAGCCACAACTTTACATCTGCCGTACACTGTAATCATTTTGTTACTTTCTTCCGCTAAACAGCTAAGAGCTAGGAGCTCATTCTCATTCTTACAAAGGTCGTCTTGACAACTATCTACTACTGCTTTTTATTAAATAGACGTGTCTTCACTAATTTATTTTATGTCTTTCGATTTCCAGGAGGTTTGTACTGCAGTTTCTTAATTGTAAGTAAATTGCCTTACACAATTATTATCCTTCCTTTGTGCGCATGTCTGAAAGATGGGGTCGAACTTACATTCTTCTGTTTTACAGCACGCACCTCCACCAACGCAGCCATTGAGGTTGCTCAACTTGTTTTAGCTAATTTTCGTATTATTCTATACACACACGCAATGGTGGTGGAAGATCTTATGTTCGAAACAATACTTATGAAACAGCTGTAAAACATAAACAAAATAAAAACAAATAAAAAAAGTCATTAGCAATATTTCAAAAAGGCTAAAATAGTTATTCTACTATAAAAGACAATTTGTAATGGCAAATGAAGGCGAGTTAAAAAACATTGTTGCAGATTTGATGGAGAGTTCAAGTGGT
This sequence comes from Cistogaster globosa, assembly GCA_937654795.1. Classification (NCBI taxonomy): domain Eukaryota; kingdom Metazoa; phylum Arthropoda; class Insecta; order Diptera; family Tachinidae; genus Cistogaster; species Cistogaster globosa. The sequence continues at coordinate 126,603,001 of OW569403.1, forward strand.
TCTAGTGATTGTGACGACATCCTAGACCTTATTGAACATGAGTCCGACTTAAAAGAATCACTTTTTTCGGATCTTTTTGAAATTTTTAAATGCCAGAGAGAGGAACAACATTTGTAATTATTTGAATGAAATTGTTTTTTCATATACGAACAAAAAATTCAACAACGTATTTCGAGAGAATTATATTTAAATTTACTCGCAAAACTTGCAGAAAGTCCCACACATGCTTCTTTACGAGCTGATAAACGCAACAAATTTTAAACGACTATTCCTCTTTGGGTTTTTTAATTTTTTGAAATTCATTTTTTTTATTGCAACAGTCAAAACATTTTGACTTTTTATTTTGTGTTTAAAATTCAAATTTTGTTTTATACAATTTTGTCTTATTAAGATAAAAGAAAATTACACTTGTTCTCATTTTTACGAACTTTACCCAAAAAATAATGAAAAGGATTTATCCATAATAACGACATTTTGTGAAACTGATTTTAATCTTCATAAGATTCAATGTTGTATGCACAGACGTTTGAGCAAGAATTACGCTTCATCTTTAATTTTGGCTGGTATAATTGTTACGGAATCAGCTCTTCATATTTTTGCGATCAAGCACATTTTTTAAGTCTCGAAGAAGCTTTTAAACGCCTCGATATTTTTATCTCCTTTCTATTAAAACGACATATATTCTCTCATATAGGAGAGGGCATCCAACTTTAATGAACAACTAAGCAGTGTAAATGTGTTTCGCTGTTTCATCAATACTGCAATAGAATATGTGATTGGGAAACTCCTTTCCACAAGCACTTTTTGCGCACAACACGCTTTTCATTAAGAACTCATACATTTGTGGTCAATTGACCAGTGAATTGCATCACAGAAAGCATTCGTGCCTTAGCCGAACAGTTCGTTTGTGGAATCAACTTCCCGCAGAGATCTTTTCTGTCACCTGCAATAAAGGAAGAATCAAATCAAATATCCACAAACACTACTCTCTAAATCTTCCTTCCCATAACCTAATTTTCTAGTTTTGATACAAAACATTCCTTACAAAGGGGCCATAACCCGATTGCCAATTCGAAATTAAAAACAAAATAAGACACTTAAAATATATAGAGAGAAGATCTATTACTAGAGGTATTAGATCAGCAAGCACTAAAAATTAAATTTAAAGGGTACCCCATACAATGAGATTTTAAATTAAAAATTATCAGAATTAAAATTAAAAATAAAAGAGTCTTCCCATAGAGACTTGGTTTTGACAACTGCTGCTTTATCTTTTAAACCATAATATGCAGACCATTAATTGAAATGAGTACATGTTTATAATAATGGTTGGTTAGTATTAGAATCTTCTTTTTCTTTATTTGCCTAATCGGTATTTAAATGTTGGCGATCATACAATTATAAAAATTACATTTTAAAAATAAGGCTTTACATGCAGATCACATTAGATAGATTTAGAGATTATTTACAATTCTTTCAAATATATCTCTATCTTCTTGGTTCCAGAGGTTCGCGGTGTTGCGAAAATTTGTCCATTCTTCTATGTTCTGTAACCAAGACTTCTTTTTCTGCCTCTGTTACTACGTCTTCCTTCAATTTTTGTTTTCAGAGTTATTTGCAATACTTTATATTTGTCATTTCTCATGATATGTCCAGTTTTTCTTATTTTTATTTTGTACGCCAATTCCCTTCCTTGATTCCAATGTTTTTTCAATACTCGTCGGTAAATCCACATCTCAAAAGCTTATATTTTCTTCATATCTGCATTTTTAACAGCCTGTACTTCCACGAGATATAATTAAACTGAACATAAATAACATTTAATGAATCTTGCTTTTGTGTGAATGTATATATCATGGTTGGTCAAAACTTTTTTATATTTACGAAAAGCATCCCTTGCTATTTCTATCCGACATATTATTTACTTCAAGGAGTCGTACTGGTCAGCCATTTGAACTCCGAGATATTTACAACTCTGCATTCAGTCGACATAGGAGTTTTTAATTTTTAGTGCTGTTTCGTTTTATATGTTTTTTTATGAGTGTTAATTTTAAGACTTTATTTTTCTCTACATAAACTAAGTTCATTTATTAGCGAATATGGTGGTATCATCTGCATATCTAATGTTGTTAGCGAAAACACCTTTGATTTTTACCCCTGCTTTGATGTGTTTGAGGGACTCTTGGAATATTCTCTCAGAATAGATGTTTAAAAGTAGAAGAGATAAAATAAATCCTTTTCTGATACCTTTTCATATTGTTAACTTTCCATTGTCATCAATCTGTTCCGTTTGGTTCCAATACGAATTTCGAATACATCTTATCTCTTCATCATCTATTCCGGTGTCAAAGACTTTTTTGTAATCAATGAGACATAAGAAAATATCCTTGTGCGCCTCTCGATATGAAAACTTGAGCGCAGAATATTGCTTCTCGTCTCCCCATCCCGTCTTTGAAGCCAAACAGATTTACTCCCACAGCTTTTTCGCAGTTTTTGTATACTCTATTGTGTATTATATTCAGAAATATTTTAAGGGCGTGCTCATCAAACTAAAAGTCAGTGATCACTACATTGTTTAGCGTGATTTCTCTTATGAATAGCTATAAATGCTAAAGCCCTTGTAAAAGGAATGTACGTAAACATACGTCTGTGAAATGGTGAGGAATTACTTGGGACTATAGACTAGAAATAAATTTAACTCAGAATTTTAAAAAGTCACATACGAGCTTTTCAGAATTTAAATTAGAAGGAACTGGAGTTTAATTTTTTACTTTTTTTTATAAAATTTTAAAACAAACTTATCAGTTGCGCAACTCAAAAAATTGAAATATTTCGGTGAAAAAAACTTTTTCGGTGGAAGGGAATATTTCAATGATAATATTTTTTAATAACGAGTATAGTAAAATACTAAATATAGCTTTTTTCTAAAGTCAAATAAAATGGGTAATAGTGTTATATTCGGCTATGCTGAATCTTATATACCATTCACCATCTTTGTAAATCTAGTTAAGTGAAGTAACTCTAATCAAAAAAACAAATATTGGGGTGACAGAGATTTAATAAATAAGAAAAACATATATGCGAGTATGTACTACATACATACATTTATATATTTTGTATAAAAATGTCATCGGCTCTCTATTTTAAAATATTTTAGTATTTCCCTATAGATCTCTTTATTGATACTTTAAAAAATATGGTGCACAATCGTACTTTTCTTTGAAATGTTCAGAGGGCCATAACTTGGAAAAAATGGGCGAGCGCCAACGTTTTACTTGATGTATTCGTCTTCTTTTTAATTCTCTATCGCGCATTAATTTGTTTTTTTTATTGGAGCTACTCCATTGTTCCAAATGATATGGAAAAACTAGGGGCAGGAATGGAGTTTTGCCCGCAGTCTCGAAATACATAGACCGATCTGGCTGATTTTCAATTTTCGTAAATATGTCTGATCGATTGGCATATTTCAAATTTCTCTAGCTCATCTAGTGCGTTGGCAAAGTTGATTATAATACTAATATTGACGGACAGACGGATATCGCTCAATCGACCTCGCTTTGAATAAGAACTCTTAATGTATCTACTTTATGGTGTGTAAAATGGATTGTACAAAATACAAACGGAATGACAAACTTAGATATACCACTTTTCCAATTTTTGTGGTAAAGGGCATAATAGCAAAACAATAAAATAGTATTATTTTTAAATTCTTTAACTTCCAAATACTTCCATTTTCTTCAATGTTACAAAAAAAAAATTATCAGACATTTTAAAAGCAAATTATTTTGTAAAAAAAGTAAAAAAACAGCTGTTTGGCTAATCTTACAAGTAAGATTTTACTAGACAACACTCTCAACAAATTTTTTCTCTTTAAAATTTGTACACTCTTTTCACTCCCTCCTTGCAAGCTGTAGAGCATGTGAACACATAACAGCAACAATTGATAATAATTTTTAGTTACTGAACAGACCTTTTGTTTCAACTATTAACTTAAGGCAAAGTTATTTATGCCTGACAGTATGCTAAATAAAAAAGAAATTTCTGGTTGCTTTTTTGGTTCATTACAAGATTTCTCAGTTTATGTCTTTACTAATGCCGACCAGAGACATGCACCGACAAATTTTATCGGCGGCGGCGGCTTGTACAAAAAACTGTCGGCAGCAGCTTAAAATCGGCTTAGCCGGCTGTAAATAAATAGTAGTACATACATTCCTATGTATGTAAACCAAAAAGGCTGTACATTTTTCTATTCATATGTAATTTTATATTATTTATTAAAAAAAAAAACAATAATAAATAAATAAATTTTATTTTAGAATAAAAATAAAAATATTGTTTATTATTTTTTTTTATTTTTTTCTTTCAATATTTCGCCACACCGTTGGGTGGCATCTTCAGGAAACAGGAAATGATATTATTAAACAAATTGTATGCTTCTCAAAAAAAAAACCTTAGTTCAATTGAAAAAAAATTTGTCAAATTAACTAAAAAAAAAAAATAAATAAATAAAAAAATTTCAAAAAACAAAGACAAAAAATTCAAACATTTTAAAATATACATACATACTCATAAACTTTCAATACTCAAAAAAACACATTCAAATTTTAAATTTCAAAAAATAAAAATACATAAAATATTATACAAATACAAGCACATAAATTTACATAATGAAAATGTTACAAACAACTAAGTTAAGATACATTATAATGTTCAAAATTTTTTTTGCACTAAATGTCTGTAACACTGCGCAACATTATCAGTATCAGCCTTAAAGTTTATTCTTTTTGTTGTTGGCACTTTAATTATTTGTAACATCTCGACGTATATAATTATTTTCTATATTTAAAACTGATGCATTTTCAAAATTAGAAAGATGATTTAATCTGGCACAATGGGAAGATAATGCAGTTTTTTGTGAATTATTAATGTCTCTATATCTCTGATCAGACTTATGTCTAGCTATTCTAGTTTTTAGTTTGTTTTTAGTTGAACCTATATATATATTATTACAATCTTCATTATCGTTACCATTACAAGGTATTTTGTATACTACATTTGACATGTCCCATTTTTGTATTCTATCTTTCGTTTTACTAAACAATCTATTTAAAGTATTATAAGTTTTGTATGCCATTTTATATTTTTCAGAATCAAAAATTTTTGATTTTTCTATCCTTTCTGCTATTTCTGGTACGTAAATTAAAGACTTGTAAACTTTTGTTTCTGTCACACTTCTTGTGTTACATGCTCTTCCGTACCTTATTTGTTTAAACAAACTCTTTATTAATTGTATTGGAAAATTATTATCGGTTAGTATCTTTATAACTTTATCTTTATTTATCTTGTGAAATTCCTTATCACTTATCTTAAATACTTTTTCTATCAAATTTTTGCCTGTATTAATAATTATTCTTTTGTTGTGTTTGGAATAAAAATTAATAATTCTTCCGGAGGCTGTCGGCTTTTGATACCAATCCATTTTTAGTTTATTACCTCTCCTTATTACTAACGTATCTAAATAGGGAAGTTTAAAATCGCGTTCTATTTCTATTGTGAATTTTATGCAACTATTAAATTTATTAAATGTTTCCAGCATATTTTCGATTCCAGTTTCCGAAACAATACAAAACAAATCATCTACATATTTAGTCATTAATCTTGGTTTAATACTAAGTTCTTCAATGCAGATGTCTAATAATTTCTCCATAACAATGTCTGCCACAATTGGAGAGGCTGGGGATCCCATTGGAAGTCCTTTTTGTTGCAAATATATGTTATTATTATATTGAAAATATCTATTATCTAATATGCAAAATTTTAAAATCCGTAAAAATAAACATTTCTCCATTCCAGTATATCCCTGTATCACGTTCCATTTTTCTTCTCATAGCTTTTTCGCAGTTTTTGTATATTCTATTGTGTATTATCTTCAGAAATATTTTAAGGGCGTGCTCATCAGACTAATAAGTCGGTGATCTCTACATTGTTTAGCGTGATTTTTCTTAGGAATGGCTATAAATGTTAAAGCCCTTGTAAAAGGTCTACACGTAAGTATACTTCTGTGCAATGGTGAGTTACTTGAGACTATAGACTATAAATAAATTTAACTAAGAATTTAAAAAAAGCACATAAGACCATTTCAGAGGTTTAATTTCAATAAGTATGAACTGGAGTTTTATTTTTTACTTTTTTTCATAAAATTTTAAAACAAACATATCAGTTGCCCAACTCAAAAAATTGAAATATTTCGGCGGAAAAAGAAATTTTTGGAAGGGAAGATTTCAATGTTAATATTTTTTAATAACGAGTATAGTAAAATACTAAATATTGCTTTTTTCTTAAGTCAAATAAAATAGGTAAGAGTGTTATATTTGGCTCTGCCGAATCTTATATACCATTCACCATCTATGTAAATCTAGTTAAGTGAAGTAACTCCAATCAAAAAAGCAAATATTGGGGTGAGAGAGATTTAATAAATAAGAAAAACATATTTATATGTACTACATACATACATGTATATTTACCTTTATTTTAAAATATTTTAGTATTTCCTTATAGATCTCTTTATTGATTTTAAAAAAATATGGTGCACAATCGTACTTTTCTTTGAAAAGTTCAGAGGCCCATAACTTGGAAAAAATGGGCGAGCGCCAAAGTTTTACTTGATGTATTCGTCTTTTTTTTAATTCTCTATCGCGCATTAATGTTTTTTTTTTTTCTTTTTATTTGGAGCTACTCCATTGTTCCAAATCATATGGAAAAACTAGGGGCAGGAATGGTGTTTTGCCCGCAGTCTCAAAATACATAGACCGATCTGGCTGATTTTCAATTTTCGAAAATATGTCTGATCGATTAGCATATTTCAAATTTCTCTAGCTCATCTAGTGTCTTGGCAAAGTTGATTACAACACTAATATGGACGGACAGACGAATGTCGCTCAATCGACTTCGCTTTTATTAAGGGCTCTTAGTATATATATAGGTTTTTACTCTCAAATTAACACTTTTTGTATTCAAATTCAATTTTTTTCAAATCAAACTCAATTTTTTTTTAAGCAACTTCAATTTTATTCAGAATAAATTAAATTATTTTCAACACATATTCATTTTTTTTCATTTCAAATAAATTTTTTTTCTTTTAGAATTAAATTTTATTTTTTCAATTCATTTTTTTCCATTACGAATTAATTTTTCCACGAATTCAATGCAGAAAGGGTTTTAAACTTGTTTTTTTCTTTTATTCGTGATTCCTTTTCTATTATTGAGTAATTTATAATAGTATTTTCCAGTACGATAATAAAAAACAGTTTGTAACGGTAAACATTAAAGTGCTTGAATACTGAATCAATTAGTTGGTAGATAAAGTGAAATTAAAGGTCTTACAATTTTAAAGAAGTTCAAAATGTCATCTAGCGAAGAAAGTATTCACGCTGCTAGTTCTGGTATATCGAATGTACGAAATTATAATCGGCTTCAGTTTCTAACAGATAGTTTTTCCGAGGAAAATATATGTGAAAAAACATCGGCTAATCGTCATCGCGGAAGACGTGGAAAATATAACCATATCAGCGTAGATAAAAAAAATATTTTGATCAAGTTTTATAACGAAGGAAAAACCATTGTTGAATAAGCCGAAATATCTGGTAAAAACAAAAATACAGCTTCATCTATTATAAATCGCTACAAGAACGAAGGATGCGTTATCATGAAAAACCGTGGTGAAAGACGTCACTCCAAATTGACTCCCGAAATATTGGAAAATATTGAAGAGATTGTAGAAAGAAATCCATGTATAACATTAAAAGGCATTCGCAGAAAGATTCTAGAAATTCATAATGTGGATTTAAGTACAACGAGCATACATACTGCATTAAAGTCTTTGCGAATTACCTTAAAAACTGCGACAATTAACATAGATCGTTTCAATTCCGATGCTACAATTCAACGACGTATACCGTATGCAATGAATTTTGCCCAAAACGCTCCAGAAATAAGAGAAAAAATAATATTCATTGACGAATCCGGTTTCAATTACCACCTTCGGAGAAACAAGGCTAGATCCAAAGTAAATACCGCAGCACATGTAGTTGTTTCTACCGTTAGAGGACGCAACGTTTCCCTTATTGCAGCTATGAAAATACATGGCATTTTACATAAAAAAGTAATTGCTAATTCCTCGGTTAATACCAACATTTTCACACCTTTCCTTGAAGAATTATTCGATATATCTGTGTCCACAAGCAATAACAGCTAAAGTCGAGTTAAGAACAAATTAAGTTATTGCTAATATTATTCTTCTAACACTCGCATCTGTAATGCAAGTCAAATTTCATCTTTGTAGCTTAAAAACTGAGTATTTTTTACTTTCAAATCTAAACAGCTAAAGTCGATATTCCCTGATTTGGCGCAACAATATTAAAATTAAAAATGCTGTTGAAAACTTCCAAAAAACGAGTTAAGCTGTTATTGCTTGTGGCCACAGATATTAGCTGAATTCAACATCACACGTGGTTGGGTGATCCTTGACAACGCAAAGATACACAAAACGCAAGTGGTGAAAGATAAATTGCTGAGTCCGGTCACATTTTACTTTTTCTTCCTCCATACTCCCCTATGCTAAACCCAATTGAAAAAGTTTTCTCAAAAACTAAGCTCTGCGCTCTTAATATGCTAGCTGGACTTGGTCACCATAATTAACCGAATCCGTAACACCGTCAGATTGCAATAATTATTATGTTGATATGACTATGAATTTGTCATTAGCTGCAACTGGAGAACCGCTACATTGAAAATATTGTATTGCAAAATGAAAAAAATGAATTTGAAATGAAAAACGTTCAATACCATTTGTAAAAAGTTTAATTTATATTAAAAACAATTTAATTTGTTTTGAATAAAATTGAAATTACTTTGAAAAGAATTGAGTTTGATTTGAAAAAGTTTGAATTTGAATCGAAAAAACGTTAATTTGAGAATAAAAACCTATATATATATACACTGGTTGACAGCTAATTAGAAACGCTTCTATTAAAAAAAAACAAACTCAATTCTTTTTATAAAACAAAGCAAATATTCATTTATTTCATATTATTTTAATTAATTGTATTAAATATTAAAAAAAATATAAAGTAAAACTTAAAATACTTCTCACTCTTAAAAATATTTTGCGAACTTATTCTATTTTGTTAATTATATCTGCGACACCTAATTAGAAACGATTTCACATTATGAGACAAAAAGAAAAAAATTAAGCTATTTTACTTACTTTTCGTTAATACTTTGTTGCAAAGCCCTTTTGCTTTATGACTTTATGCCTCACATCAGTTCCGCATTGATAATATTAAACGTCGACATCGCTCTACAGGTATTGCCTCCCACGCTTTTTTTACTTCATCAAAAAGAGCCGCCATATTTATAATATTTTTGCCACTAATGGCTCTTTTTACGTCCCCCCATAGATGTTCTATGGGGTTTAAGTCGGGACTGGACGATGGCCACTCCAAAACATTAATAGAATTATCATTGAAGAATTTTTTTTGTGATCCTCGCCGTGTGCTTCGGATCGTTATCCTGCTGAAATTGCCAGATTACAGGCAAATTTTCCTCAGCCCATGGGAGCATCACATTATTCAGGATTTCTACGTATTTTTCCTTATTTAATATCCCATCAATTTTGTGAATTGGGCCAACGCCATTCCAGGAAAAACTTGCCCACACCATAATAGATCCTCCACCATGCTTCACTACTCGTGAAACGTAGCGAGGATTATATTCCTGGCCAATGGGGCGTCTAACGTACCTCTAAACATCAGGACCAAGGCGATTAATCTTGGTTTCATCGCTCCAAAGCACATATTTCCATTGGATGGGACTTGGCAAAATCCACACGTCGTTTTCTTTGAATTTTAGTCAAAAGTGGCTTCTTTCGTGCTGCTCTTCCATGTAGCTCCGCTTCCACCAAACGACGTGCAATAGTCCGCTTAGACACCGTGACATTTAAATTTTCCTGAATATCCCGTTGAATGTCCGCTGATGTCTTCTTTGGGTCGGATTTAGAAATTCGTGCTATTATTCGGTCGGTATGCGCTGCTGTTTTTCTGGGTCTCTTCTTCCGTGGAACGTTGACTACAGTCTCATTTTTTTTAATATTCTGGAGGGCATTAAATACCATTTTTTTGGAACACTCCAATAACTCAGATATTTGTCTATAAGATTTGCCAGACCTCCAAAGTTCAAAAATTGCGCTCCGTTTTTCAGGAGTACAACTTTTTGCTTTTTCCATCATAAATCTTAAGAATTATAATTCCTTATTTATCAGAAAAACTTTTAATTTAATTTACTTACCGTAGAAAGATATTAAATTTATTTAAATAGATATAAACAAATAAAATTTGTATAAAAAATCACACGTCTCTAATTAGCTGTCGCACCTATTTGTGACTTTACTAAACTATATGTAAACAACTTTCTGAAATTGTAACGGATTTTAAAATTAAAAACAAAAAAACTGAGTTCATATGAAGACAAAAAGAGTGATAAATAAAATACAATTATTTTAAACAAGAAGTATAACGGTAAATTCGCAAAAACTTCAATAATGATTACCATGCTCTTATATAAAAACTGCGTTTCTAATTAGCTGTCAACCAGTGTATATATATATACTTTATAGGGTCTAAAATGGATACTGTACAGATAACAAGCGGAATGACAAACTTAGGTATACCATTTTTCCACTTTTTGTACGGTAAGGGGCATAATGGCACAACAACAAAATAATATTAATTTTACATTCTTTAACTTCCAAATACTTGCATTTTCTCCAATGTTACAAAAAAAAATCATCAGACATTTTAAAAGCAAATTATGTTGTAAGAAAAAGTAAAAAACAGCTCTATGGCTTATCGAACAAGTAAAATTTTTCTAGACAAATCTCTCAACAAATTTTTTCTAACTAAAATTTGTAAACTCTTTTCAATCCCTCCTTGAAACAGCAACAATTGATAATAATTTTTAGTTACTGAACAGACCTTTTGTTTCAACTATTAACTTAAGGTAAATTTATTTTGCCTGAAAGTATGCTCAATAAAAAAGATTTTTTTCTGGTTGCTTTTTGGGTTCATTACAAGATTTCTCAGGTTATGTCTTTACTATTGCCGTGCAGAGACCTCCACCGACGAATTTTATCGGCGGCGGCGGCTTGTACAAAAAACTGTCGGCGGCAGCTTAAATTCGGCTGAGCCGGCTGAAAATAAATAGTAACACGTACATTCATATAGATGTACATATGGTGTAAGCTTTACTTTCTTATGAAATTACTATGAGGTATGTATATGATGGAAATCGATCGGATTAAACTTTTTTGGTTTGTGTTTTTAGTAGATCGAGTTTTATCATACCCTTAAAAACAGAATGCTTTTAAATTGATCAATTTTCACCACATACATACATACGTTACAATGAACAAGATTTTTTTCTACTAAATTTTACTTATTTCTTTTTTCTACACACCGTCTTAACGAGACATTGATTTGTTCAAACATTCAATAATTTCATGTGCGCACATTAAAGAGGCTTATGTAGACCATAGTTGTCGATGTCATGTTCTTGTTCAAACAGCTTTGTCAGAACATTTGTTCGAACAACGATGTCTGCCATCAAAAAATTTTCTATTCATATGTAATTTTATATTATTTGTAATAAAAAATAAGAAATAAATAAAAATATATTAAGAGCTGTGAACAAACAAAACATGAACATCGCCACGTTTTCTCTACATAAGAACACATGAACAAATTTTTGTTCCCTGTTCTGCCGACGTTTTGTTCATGTGCGAACAAATGAACGGCTCGTCAAGACGTAGTGTTAATTTTCCACAAATAATTAATACATCAAGGTCTACAATTTTACAATACATATTAAAATTTACTAAAAATTTTTTACAGTATTTGTAACTTTTTTTAATTATTGGGTCTAAGGTGTAGAATGCTTAAATAGTTCATAGTTATTCACCCTTGTTTTAGTTTTCGACGTCGTCATCGTCATCGTTTTAGTGTCAATATCACTTCGTATCAATGTCGACGGTTTATCGACTTTTATCAAATAAAAATGCACATTACTAAGTTTTTTTTGTTAAATTTTTTTATTTAAAATTTCAAGTACCTTTTTTTCTATCATTATTTTAAGCCTTTATTTTTATTTTATTTTATTTTTAATTTTATTTATTTTCTCAATTTTTACTCGCTTTCGTGTTTCTCGTTTTCTCTTTTGTTTCGAGCTCTATCTATCTCTGCTTTCTTTCTCAATAATTTGAGCTTCTTATTTTCAACCTCCAATAATGTTTTTGTAGCTTATCAACATCACTAAGGGTGCCTTTTACTGGGGACATAGAATTTGAAATGTCGGAAAGTAGTTTTGTCTGTTTGTGGCTGTGCTTCTGCAGTAAATTAGTTTGATTATAGCATGTTTTTTTTTTTGCTTTCTGTTTAACTACTTTCAACGGAACAGGCTGAGCAGAACTAGTATCATTGGTAGAAGCATTAGACGTGCAAGGATTTTCCCTTAACTGTTTTGGTTGACTTTCACTGATTCTTCAACGACAATTTTGACTTACGCAAGTTTCATTTCATAAGAATCGTTTCCCATGTGAACCATTTGAAGTCTTTGAATTGCTCCTTCAGGACTCAAATGATTCTTCCAACGGACTGAGTGAAAATTGATTAAACATTTCGCCACCAGCGGCTTAACACTTCGCTTTATTAGCAACCATCTTTTTTCACTTTGAATTTTAAATCTCGCCATACTTTGAAAGTAATTTTTACAAACTTTTTTATAAATTACTATTCGATTCTTTATTTTGTTATGTTTTGCCATCCATCTGCTAATCTTCCAGGTGGACTAATAGATTTTAGTATTTTTTAAATTTCTTCCCATATTTCTTCTGCAATCCGTCCACTAATTTTTCAAATTGATTTGCATTTGTAACCTTCACTTTTTTACTTTTTTCCATTTTTAATGTTATGTTTGGTTTAAACCACTTCCAGTCGTTATGCAAAATGGCGTCGACAAAAATCAGAGTAACGTCAATACAATATCGCCGTCACATTTATTATAGAATACAAAAAATCTTTGAGCAGTAATCGATAGGTGTCAATAACGACAAGTAGAATAATAATTCGAATCCGTCGACTCATATCAACATTGAAATGTGACGACGCCGACAACTAGAATAAGGGGGATTATGTACAAACAATACTTTGTTTCTGGTAAGGCATTAAAATTTGATCTTCTTGAGCTAATTAGTGACCCTGCACTAGAAACAGCTTCTTCAGAAGAGGCACAGGTTGCTGGAATGCTTAGTATTGATAATGCTAATTTACCTATGTTGGGGATCTCCTACAAATACAGAAATAATGTGGGTTATAAAAACACAATTCTTTTTATTTCAAATCACTCCACATAATTTTATCCAATTTTTTTTACCTTTGAGATCAAACATGTATGCTTCTGGTTTTAAGTCAATAAGTAAAAAAATTACTCATTTTATAATTCTATTAATAATTGCAAATATTTAACACATTTCTAATTATAATACATACTGTGAATGTTTCATTTTTTACAGCACGAATTTTCAAATTATAGCACGAACAATTGTTAATTAACAAATAACCTTGAGTATATAAAATACCCTCTAATGTGGCGTTGGCTTATCTATTTCACTCTAAAAATTGTTAAGATTGTGTGCCACAACTCTTTTACTGTAACATTTTGTAAATTTTTAAAATGCTTATATGTCACGGAGTTCCTTTAATACATCACCTACATTTTTTATCACACTGTCTTCTTAAAGTCAAATCGTTTTGTTATTTGTTTACAGAACTCAATGTAAAAGGCAACACAATTATCAATGAAACATTGCATCGGAAATTTTAGTTTTTACATATACGCCTAGGTAAATTTTGTCATTTTTTACATCCACTAGTGCCAGTGATAAAATTTTTTGTTTTAAAATATTTATTTAAAAAAAAATATATTCACATAGGTTAATAAATTTTAATTAACTAAACTTAAAAAATCTCAATTTTGGGAAAAAGATTTTCAAATCTTATTTTGGTTAAAATATATTTAAAGTTAAGGTAAAATCTTCATTCTGGCGTCGCTGGGAACAGTATTTGATGGTTTGCGATTTTTAAAAATTGCATATGGTAACATAAAACAGTTATTTTTTCTATAAAAAAATTCTATGAAAAAAATTACTAAGAAATGGCGGCTTGCTTCAGGCGACAAGAACCGACAATATTCGGTGGCGGCGGCCGTTAGAAAAAATTATCAGCGGTTCGACTCAGCCGGCTTACAGCTGATCGGCGCAGGTCTCTGTTGGCGGCTTTTACTTTCATGGCTTCTAGCGTCACTTGTGCAATTTTTATGTAAAGAAATAAATGAATATTTTTTTTCGCTAAAACAGCAAATTTTTAACGAATTCTGAGTAGAAAGTTTGTGTAGCTTTAGTTTCTTTTTTGTACATTTTCGGTTTTTTTTAATTTTTAATTCTTTTATTTTTGAAAAAAATAAATTTTTTTGTGATATTTAGGTGAAAAATATTACTTATATGAAAGTTCAATCGTTTGTGATTTTTTTATAATATAGAGTTCTTTTCTTAATTTTCGGAAAACTCTTTAAGCTCTAATTTAAGATTAGCTTTTTTGTGGTTCGCTATAGCAAAGTGTATAAATGCTATTAAACAATTATATATATTTATTTAACTTTTCAATACTTTTAGCACCAGTTCTGTGAAAAAAAGGAAAAAACCCAAAGGTAACTGAATAAATTTTTTTTTTTTTTTTTTTTTTTTTGTAAATAATGGTTGATCATTAAGTGGCACTTATGTCTTCTAAATAAAGATTAAGTTCAAAGCCATATGAATTTTGGTTTATATATTTGGGTCCAAAACCTTGATACTTCGGTATATGTGCGGAAAATCGAAAAGATCAAAATAAAAAAGGAGAAATATTTAAAGAGTGGAAAAACAAATATATAGTGATCAAAACGCTTGAAGAGGGAAAGCTTCTAGTTAGGGCTACTAGGTCATATTAACGGCGATAAAGTCAGAAAACCAGGCACAGCTTCTTCCAGTGCAAAAGGGAGACTTTCTAATCGTGGCTGCTCCTATAGATTCACACTTCTTGCTTGGGTCTCGAAAAGGCACTTTACAGTGACAGCAGGTCTTTTGTACATATTCATTCAAATAAGTTAATTGCATTACTTCGAGATGGAGGTTTTGTTTGCCATTACGAAACATCACAAAATTCTCATGGGTTGCCATACCACACATCCATACACTTTCTTGTAGTAATTATAAGATGAAATATAGAGGATAGCGAGTTATTTTGTTATTAACAAATTTATATTATAATGTGATTTATCCTACCAGCTTAATTTCTTATAATCTCAGCCACCTACAGAACTTTCTCTGATATAAATATAATTCTTTGGATTTTTTTAGTCATTGCTTTTTATAATACGACCACTTTGGAACTCATTAAACGTTTTTATACCCTTCACCACAAAAAGTAAAAAAGGGTTAATCTTAGTTTTTCATTCTGTTTGTAATTTCTTTAGTATCCATTTCCGACCTAACAAATTATA
This sequence comes from Cistogaster globosa, assembly GCA_937654795.1. NCBI lineage: Eukaryota > Metazoa > Arthropoda > Insecta > Diptera > Tachinidae > Cistogaster > Cistogaster globosa. Next base: position 126,618,646 of record OW569403.1, read on the forward strand.
TATATTCCGACTTCTTATACCTAGTGAAGTCGATTGAGCGTTTTCCGTCCATCCGTCCATGTTAGTGTTAAAATCAAGTTTGCCTGGGCACTAGATCAGCTAGAAAAAATCTAAATACTCCAATTGAACAAACAAAAGAGGTGCTATTGGAAATCAGCAGGATCTGTCCATGTCCTTCGACGCAGCTGGCAAAACACATACGCCTAACTCTAATTTTTCTATATCATTTGGAACAATGAAGTAACTACAATAAAGAAAAAACAAATATGTGGAAAGATAGAGACTGAAAAAATAAAAACAATTGGCGCTCGCACATATTTTCCGAGTTACCGGCTTATGAAATTTTCAAAATTTTTAAAATATCAATAGGGGTATCATTTTTACGCTTTTGAAGAGGTCTCTGAGGAAATACTAAAATTTAAAAAAATTCTTAACCCATTATGAGCCGATGTCATTTTTTTTATTTTTTTTTATTTTTTATTGGAGTTACTTTACTTAACTAGATTTGGATAAATGGTGAAGGGTATATTAAGTTTGGCATAGCCGAATTTAGCACTCTTACTTATTTAACAGTAAAATTGATTGGGCAGAGTCTAAACTCTTTTCATAATAAAAAAAAGTTGTTTTCATGATGGTGTCTAACGCAAAAAAATTTAATTTGTTTCACACCCGAAATTTGCTTTTTGGTTTTTAGTCTAATGAGTTGTTTGCCAACCGCAGACCGAATCAAACAGCTTCCAAAACACTTTACAGAAGTCTAGCGAAGTACTGTAGTTGAGGGAAACAACATTGAATTTTAATTAGTTACGAGGACAGTTAATACAGTCGCGGACTTTTCACGCTGTCTTTATAAAGTATTTTTGAAAGTGATAAAAGTCATGATGCTAGAGAATTTAAAAAAGAACTAGAACGTGTATTTGAAACTAAATGAGTGATTTTTTGCTACTTTTCTTCTTATCAAAAGCACGAAATTTTGCATCCGTGTTGTCAACAAATGTTTTTAATGCAGTTTTGTTGCAAGTAGTTTTAGTTTTATTCTTTTTTAAATAGTTTCAGCCATAACAAGCCGAAGGAACCTGTTAAATGGCAATAAAGGTCTTGAAATATTTATTTATTTTTTTTTTTTTTTGCAATAAAACGTCATGGATACTGTGAAATAAATTCAAAAAACATAAGGGAGGATCTAATTGTGATAACATATATACCTCAATGAGGCAAGTTGCATTTAACGTAGATAATTTTTTTCCGTGCAAAGTGAATAAAAGTTTTTTAGGTGTAAGAAGTATTTATACAAGATAATTTAAAAGATATCGCTAACTTTAAAACATTTGCATTCAAATAGAAACAGATTATTTGGGTACAACATGCACTTGCGTAAATTATTTCATTTATAATTTATTTGTTCACGGAACGAAAATTGTTAATAGCAAGTGTTTGCACATTCTACAACTAAGTATACGAAGAATCATAAGAAGCTCAAAATGATACTTTAAACAATATAAAGAATTTCCTCCAAGAAAGCGCATTCACGAGAAATCTAATTAATACTTCGTTCCCTTGCTTTTGTTTAGCTCTGATTCTATTATTTCAAGCATAAAAAAGTTGCCAGAGCTGACACTTAATATAATTATGCGTGATGATTTTGGTGATAATAATAACGAGATATAATAGTCTTCGATAAAAATGACGTTGATATTAATGATTTGCATTTTTGTTAATAGAAATCCCTGGTTTTCAATAGAAATTAAATTTTTGAGCCTGGTAGAATTTCAGATTAGTAAAAACAACATGGAAATTAATTCAATTGTATTATTTTATTTAAAAGATCAATACAGCTGTTTTTGAAGGAGCTCGTTCTGGACGTTTGCTTCTTGAGAACTTTTTTGTGCATTGCTGATCATATGTAATATGTAACGACTATCATAAGTATCACTAGATATGTTAGCCTTGTTGCTAGTTAATCAGCATAAATGAAGTACTTAGCACGTCCGCACCGGAAATAATCAATAATAATGGAGTGGTCCATTTTGCGAAATAAACTTAACGCAAAATACTGATTGTAATCGCATATGTAGTGTAGCACTACCCTGAAACCATATCACGCCCTGATCAGTGTCATCATATTTTTATGTCCAAAATCAATGATCCCCATCGACTGTAAAGGAGGATACGTCTCCAAATGGTGAATTTTTTCTGGACGAAGGGATGTCTGTAGTGCCTGTCGTGAAAAGTGAGACTCATCGCTAAACATAATTTTGCGGTAACTTGATAAATTAAATGCATGACTGTTTTCTAAAGTAACTGCAGGGTATATTGAGCTTTAATGTTAAAAAGTGAGTGCAGTGTGATAGTTTGTTTTACAGATAACTTTTCGTAAGTTCTGTCGGGCTTAAAAAATACCCTTTACTTAAAAAAGGCGCCCTTAAAAACAAAAAGAAATATAACTTTACTGGGTTCATATACTAAAAAGGCTTTTTGCACCACTGCAAGACGGTCGTATTTATCACCATTAATATACTCTAGCTCTGCTTGCAATTTACAGATTGACTAATACGTAACAGAATAACTTTTTTAAACATTTTTATTAAACATTCAAAATAATTGAACCAACACACAGAAAAAAAAATTTGGCACCCATTAATAGATTTATTGGTTTTCAGAATGATATCTTATTAAATTATTAATTGATTCAATTATTTACTGAATTGAAAAATAATTAGAAAATAGTTTTCTTCTTTTTTAATTAAATTTATAATTGATACAAGTAATAACTTAATCTCAAAATTATCTATTATACGTATAATTGAGACATTAAAAATTTATTTAAATTAATGTTGAAAACTTATAAATCTGTTAATGGGTGCAGCAATATTTTTTTTTTTTGTGTAAAAATTTTTCAAATCTTAAACCTAACAATGATACCTAATTAAATCCAGCCAGAGCTTGATAAAAGATAAATTATTTTAGAGACTGCGTTTATTATTTTGCAATTCTTTAGTGTTGTGTAGTATATTTAAACTACGTTCGGTAAGCGCGCTACGCGTTAGGGATTGGAATGAGTTAGAATTTTTTTTAATTGTATTAATTCATGTTTCTTAGTTTCATCTTTTACCAAAGGCTCTTCTAAGTCATTGTTGTGGTTTGAAGTTTTTAAATAGCAGTGCGTTGCATTGACCATTTCTAAAGTTTTATATTGATACATTCGAGTTTTTCTAACTTTGAAGCCTAGACTGTGCTCCGTAACTAAATTCCATAATATCCTACAGATTTTGATATTACATTATAAAGAAGAAGGTTTTAGTCTATACTAAATGTCGAGTTTCTACCAATGAGCAAGTTCATTTTTTCTGCGTCGCTTTTATATGGCTTTTGCGCGTAGCGAAAATAAATGGAATAAAAATTTTGTAACAAAATTTGAAGTGTTTAAGCTGCAAAATAGTTGTGATCTCCACAAAATGTTGGAAGATAATAAACTTATGTGAATTTTAATTAAATTTTTTATAATTTATAAAAGTTGTCTCAGCGGACTAGACAAAGACTAAACTCTGCAATAAAATTTCTAAACAGTTTTCCTTAATAAAAATTTCATTTCATTCACATATAATGATGCGAGTAAATATCGTTATATTTTTTGTCTGTTTAAAGGGCAAATTGTTTTCCAATGTTCCTTTTTATTCTTCAATATTATTTTGTAATAAAAAAACAAGAATCGACGACACAGTTTGGTAATCCGAATTTTATTTTATATAAATCCATTGCTAATTTCAAATATTTAAACAATAAAATAAATCACATGTAAATAAAATGGACTTTTGTTTAAATGAAATGAATGATTTTTTGTTAAAGTCACTAATTGAATAGTTTGATTTTATTTTTTAGTTTTTTGGTATTTGTGTTAAACGTTTCCAACAGTTAAAGATTTTGTTATGCGACATTTGATTTTATTTCCTTAACAGTTAAGAATTTTTATGTTAACTATCTGGCATTAGATAGCGTAGCTTTAAGAAGTATTTTTAATATTTTTATTATTATTCATTAATTTAATCCAATAATAAATTCCTAGACTAAGGGTTTATAAACTAGGGCATTAGCTGCCAAGGCCATCACCCCTAAAAGGTATTTTTAATCAATGTTGATTTGTTGAAATGCATGCAAATGTAATTTTTGTCTTTTAATTTTTTAAGATTTCGTGTAATCAGCTTATATATATTTATATTTTTGTTACATATGAATAAACTGAATCATATTCTGAGTGAGAAAGAAAAAATTACGAAAAAATCAATTTAGAAATACAAGGCAAAAAAGTATTAAAAAGGAAAAACAGTGGTTAATGAATGTAAATAAAATAAACCTTCGAGGAGCTTTTCCTTAAGCGCATTTCCCTTTTCGCTTCTTTTCTTTTTTTTTTTTTTTTTTTTTTTTGTTTTGTGTAGAACAACTCTTTGCTTGTTTGAAAGTTAATAACGAAAGAAGTAAAATTGTATAGCTTTTTGAAGCGACATGTATTTAATTTTACATAAAAATGCCTTCGGCTCTTAATGGGTTAAGCATTTTTTAAAAATTTGGTATTTCCTAAAAGATCCCTTCAAAAGGTTTGAAATGATACCCGTATTGATATTCAAAAAATTTTGAAAATTTCAGAGGACCGTAACTCGGCGGACGCCATTTTTTCACCTAATATTTTTTTTTCTTGTTTTTTAATTTTCTGGCATTCTATATATTTGTTTTTTTTTTAATTGTTCCAAATGATTTGAAAAAATTAGAGGTAGGCGTGGTGTTTTGCCCGATGCGTGAGAGACCATGGACCGATCATGCTGATTTCCAATAGTACCTCTTTCGACGCTATGTCTGATTAATTTGCGTATCTTAATTGTCTCTATCTGATCCAGTGCCTCGGCAAACCTGATTTCAAAACTAACACGGACGGACAGACGGACATCGCTCAATCGACTTCGCTTTGAATAATAAGTCAGATTACATATAATTTATGGGGTCGGAAATAGATATTATAGAAATTACAAACGGAATGAAAAAATTATTTATACCCTTTTTCCACTTTTTGTTGTGAATGGTATACAAAGAGCAAAAACATACAAATACAATATTTACTATCCGCACAGTATCATAAGCTACTTATCGAAAAATTACCTAGATTTGAGAAGTTAAATATAGACGTTTAACTGGCTAATTCTATTATGAGGCAAAGCCTTTGCTTCAAGCTTAGATATTACAGCACAACAAAATTCTAGGGGTTCTATTTTTAAAAGCAGAAATTGTGAAGCATAAAAAACGTCTCTAAAAAAGATTGAGATAATTTTCAACACCCTACAAGGCACTATAATAGACTATCGCAAGTACATTCAACTAAGAGGAAAGAAATTGCTTCCTTTTCTAGCTTTTGTTAATCGATTTAGGTTTACCAGTTCATTAAAGTAAGCGCTCTTTTAAGCTCAGCTCATTAAACTGAACCAGTTCGTTCATTTAGTTTAATGGCTCACTTAATAAAATAATGCGAATAGAGCTTAAATTAATGGTTTTTATCTCAAAAGACGTTTAGTGTTCTATTTTTATTTTTAACCAATTATTTATTTTTATAGCTTTTTACCACAAAAAGTGGAAAGGGGGTAAACTAATTTAGTTGTTCTGTTTGTAATTTCTACAATATCCATTTGTGACACCATAAAGTATTCTGTTTTCTTATGGATTGCGAAGACGATTGAGCGATGTCCATCTGTCCGTCTCTCCAACCGCGTTAGTATTGAAATCAAGTCAAAGAAGTGCTATTGAAAATCAGCAAGATCGGTCCAATTCCACACCTGCCTCTAATTTTTCCTCATCATTTGGAACCATGAAGTATATCCAATCAAAAAACCAAAAAATATGGGGCGATATAGAATTAAAAAATTAGAAAAAAAACATCAAGTGAAAAAATTGGCGCTCTTTCATTTGTCAGAGGTCGGGCCTCTGAATTTTCAAAGTTTTTAGAATATCAATATGGGCATCATTTTAAACATTTAGGAGAGATCTTTAGGGAAATACAAAAGATTTTTAAAATTGCTTAAAAGAGTTTTCTTTTTATATTCTCTGTAACCCCTTTATATATTTTTTGATTGGAGTTCCTTCTGTTAGATAAATTAACAAGTCAACAAAACTTCTTTGTAAAATAATATCTAGTTACCCTTGATAATTTTATAAAATACATGTGTAATTATTTTTTTTAATAAAATTTTTCACTCTACTTTTAAAATTTCAAATGAGAGTGTTGTGATTCTTGGGTTCCAATAGCTTATGGGCCCAGACCGTGCTTATTTAAAAACGTAGAATAGGCAAATTTGTGCATTATGGAACAAAAGTGTTTATTTTCGTTATTGAACTGCACAAATGATTTTACGTTGAAATTCAAAATGCAAATGCATTTACTTCAGCTGGATTTATGGGATGTTGTTGAAGAGGGACAACCGAGTCCCAAAACTCCCGAATTTATAAAAACGGACCAAAAAGCGAGAACTGCTATTACAATGTGTGTGGACAATTCACAGGTACATCTTATAAGAATGGTGACGTCAACCAATGCAGTGTGGTTAAAGATTAAAACCACGTACGAGAGGAAAACAATGACTTCGAAGTTGCATCTCTTGCGGAAGCTTAATGACAAAAGGATGGTAGAAGGAGAAAATATGCAAAACACATAAATAGCTTGAATATTCTAAGTCTCAACTATTAGACAGAAGCGAGGACACTAAAGACAACTCCATGGTGGCTATAATGTTAAATAGTTTACAGAAATCCTTTGGATCGTTAGTAACATCAATTGAAGGTCAGTCTGAGGATACAAGTCCGAAAATCAAGTAAATGTAACTGAAAATAAAAATGAAGCATTAAAAATTCATCAAGCTAAATTTAAGAAGAGAAAGCATGTTAAATTTTATTACTGTCACAAACAGATTCAAGAAAGAAAAAGGAGATTATAGTCATCTGGCATCAAAACAAATTTGTTTAAGCATACATATATAACAAAACTAAGGGCTGTGTAATTGATTCTGAAGCATCTATTCACTTGACAAATGATTTAAATTTTTTCAAGAGAATGGAAAACAGAAATAGCAAACTTCACATTGCAGATGGTAAGACTCTTGACTCTACTCTAATAGAAAAAGGTGTAATACATGGTAAATATAATCAGATATTACTTCAAAATGTGTTATATGTTCCAGGTGTCAATGGCAGTTTAATGTCAGTAAAAGAAATCACTAAGAAAGGATGTAAGTGATTATTTGAAAAAAAAAAAAATATGTGCAAAATTTTTAAAGAAAACAAACTTATTGCGGATGGAATATAATGTAGCCTAGTATTCATTGGAGTGTGTTCATTTATGGCATAGAAGATAAGGTTATCGTCGTCTAACAGATATTAATAAATTAGTTACATTAGCTGATGGATTTGAGATAAGAAATTGCAAGAGAAAAATTTTGTGATATTTGTGCAAAATGTTAACTTACAGGAATACCATTCCCTAAACAAAGATTCACCAAATCAAACAAGGAGCTAGATCTTGTTTACTCAGACGTATGTGAGCCATTTCACGTGTTCTTTTATACGAGTAAAAGATATTATCTAGCATTTATCGATGATTATTTACGTTACACTAAAGTTTACGTTATTGCAAGAAAAAGTAAAGTTTTCAGTAAATCCAAGGAATTTTTGGCTAAAGTTCAAAATTTTACAGGTATGAAGTTGAGAGTTATTCGCTGCGATATTGTGGGAGAATTTGTAAACTCCGAGATGAAGGATTTCTTAAAAAAGATAGGAATTTTATTGCCAACCTCAGTATCTTATTGTTCGAAGCAGAATGGGGTAGCAGAACGTAAAAATTGGACTTTAGTAGAAATGGTTAGGATAATGCTTATCGAAGCAAATTTACCTAATTCGCTGTGGGCAAAATGTATTATTGCTGCCAACTATATTCAAAACCGATTACCTTCTAGTCTGTTCGAAAAATCCCTTATGAAGTTTGGTTCAACAGAAAACCAGACTTGAGTAATATAAAAGTGTTTGGTAGTAAAGCAAATGTTCAGGTGCCAAAATGTAAATGTCGTAAGCCTGATAACGTATTGATTGAAGGAAAATTGGTTGGTTATGCTGAAAATTGTAAGAGATATAGAATACTAAAGAAAGAAAGTAATAGAATTATTACAAGCAAGAATTTGAAGTTTGTAGAAGATTTTAACATATTAAATAAAGAAGAAAAATGAAGTGATAAAACGATTCAATTAGAAATTAGGATGAAAATAAGATGAAGAAGAAGATGAAGACGAAGAAACAAATTTTTAATCCGCTGATGAACAGGATGAGTCATTCGAAGAGAGCAGTGATACAAATCGATCAGGAAGTATGAATATATTGTCGCTATTTGATACCAGTTTTCGGCGTTCTGAACAATTAAAAAGCAAATTAAATATCAATTACAAACAAATGGCAAAAAGTGCTGTATTGAGTAACGAAGTCGTTCCTAATTCATGGAGCGAAATGCTGAATTTATCTAAGCCAGTCAGAGATCTGTAGAAGACAGCTGCTAATAACGAAAATGAGAGTTTGAAAAGAAAAAATACGTGGATTCTAGTAAAGCTACCTTAAGGAAGAAAGATTTTGATGAAACTTTGTTACGTTACGAATTCTTTTGACAGTAAGCGCAATTAAATGGTATTTCGTCAAACATTTAGATGTAAAGTCAGCTTTTCTGAATGGCGATATTCAGGAGGAAATATATATGGACAGTCAGAAGGTTACATAGAAAAAGTAAAGGAACGTCTTGTTTGTTTGAGAAATTAATGCCCCTATTGCCGTTCTCAATTCAGCTAAGTTTGGTCGTCTGTCAGTCAACCCGACTTTGACTCAACAAAATTATTTTTGGTATTGTAGATCACGACGATTTTTAGTTGTGTTTGTTATGGTGTTGCCGACAAGTAATGTAGATTTCATGTTGGCAACACCATGCATTTTATTTGTAAAGTGAAGAAAAGAAAACAAAAAGAAGTTTTAATCAAGTTTTTATGAAATAAAAAGAATAGATTTAAGCGGGAATCTATATTTTGAAGCAAAAATCAAGATGCTAATACAAATGTTCTACGTATACGTAGAAAAATACGCGATGATTCCAACCCTCTTGATCTACCTAGTGCGAAGTAAAAAATTTTCAAAATAAGTAACAAATATTTATAATAAGTGATTTTTCATCGATTTAGTAGTTATGTTAGGCTAAACAAAGAAGCATTTTGTTATGTAATAGACGATATTAAGGATTATTTGAAGAAACCTGTGCAAACAAGTCAAGATTTTGAGGGGTTTCAGAAGCCTCACTTGATGACGCAGCACCGTTTCATTTAGTGCTAACAGCTAAGATACGCATTCCTCATACCTGTTGTTGGTTAGTTCTTTTTTATTATTAGCAAGTCTTTTTTTAATACTTGCTTTGTAATGAATCCAAGCATATATAAACTAAAAATTCTAAAAAATGTCTGTTTATATTAATAAAAATGTCATAAATTATACGTTGCCATTCGAATGACGTTCTTGTGGGTGGGCCCAAGTTATTTAATGCAATTGTAAATCCTTCCCAAGTTTCCTTAGACTGAGTTTTAGTCATCCCAGGTTTTTGCTTTCCTTTAGCATCATCCATTAGCTGCACAAGTCACTCAAATTGGGGTTTGGTTGTTATTTTAAAAGTCCTGAGTATGTGTATAAAACATTTTATTTATTATTTTAAGATCAAAAAACGCCTATAATTACGATTTTTCCATTTTTTTGTCGTTTTTGTATTTTTTTTAAGGAAATGTATTAAAAATTTAATAGAAATCTATAACCGCCAAAGACTCAACTGCTAATAAGCAGTTGTGTTTATTTATCGTTTTTCTCAACCAAACTGATACAAAGTTGTGAACCGCATTAGGGGCATAAATGAAGTTTTGTTAAGAATTGGATTTAAAAGTGTAAAACCAGATCCTTGCGTGTATACGAAACGTGTAGAGAACGAAATAGTCTATTTACTCGCGTATATGGATGACATTTTAATTTGCACTAAAAATGAACATACTCGTAATATAACGGAAGGTAATATTTAATTAAATCAATATTTTTAGTGTGAGGATCTTGAAAATGTAAAATATTATTTAGAAATACAGATAAGTCAAAATCCTGATGGTGATTTTCTTCTTCATCAAGAAAGTAAAATAAACAAACTGATAAATGAAATTAAGCTGGAAGACGGAAAGCTAAAGTCAATTCCAATGCATCCAGAATTTCTAAAAATTCGCCATGATGAAAATTTGTTACCTTATAACAAAGACTATATATAGATCAGTAATGTATGAAGTAATCTTACTATAACAACAAAGCCAGATAGAGCTGCTGCTGTTCCAATACTACGTAGAAGATTTCAAAACTCCAGAAAATGTGACTGGGAGGCATCAAAGAAAAATGTAAAAGATCTCAAAGCCACAATTCATAAACGCCTAATAATTAAAAGAAAATCAGATCTACAATTAAAGTGTTATACAGATGCAAATTGGGCTGGAAACCACAATGACAGAAAATCTTCTGGTGGCTTTATATTTCTGTTAGGCGAAAACGTTATTTCTTGGTAGAATTTATAGCTGCTTCAGTGGCCGCTCAGGAATTATTATGGATTAAACAATTGCTTGGGGATATGTCAATTTCTGTAAGAACGCCAATTCCTATTTACAAGCTTTATTAAAATAATTGAATCTGTAAAGTTTAGTGCAAGAACGAAACATATTGATGTCAAATACCAATAATATAAAAAGTTTACATGAAAATGGTGTTATCAAATTATTGTATTGTTCCACAGAGCAACAACAAGCAGATTTTCTTACTAAAGCTTTAGCTGTGACAAAATTTCAAATGTTAATTAAAAATATATTTTCTTGAGAGGCGATGTTAGATAAATTAACTTGTCAACAAAACTATTTTGTAAAATAATATCCAGTTATCTTTGATAAGTTTATACAATATTATTATGTTTTTAATAAAAATTGTTTATTCTACTATTAAAATTTCAAATTAGAGTGTTGTGATCCTTGGGTTCCAATAACTTCACTAAACTAGATTTACATATATAGTGATGGTGAAGGGTAAATATAATTCGGCAATGCCAAATAAAGCACTCTTACTTGTTTTTAATTCAAATCGAGTTAGTGTTCTTTTGTTTTGCATCTGTAATAAATTTATTAGAAATTAAAAATATATACATACATACTACTGCAAAATTAAAAACAATTTAAAGATCAATTATATGTAAGCGCTTTTATTTCACTTTATTTTTATAAGTCAAGGTAGTATTTGGTTATAATTTTATGTTTTCTGATTACAAAGGATGTATTTGCTTAATTAGTACCAAAGCAGGTGTCAAGATTTCACTCAAATTTCAATTTATATTTTTTTTAGCAAATTATCAATAGCGATGAAAGTGATTAGTAACTGAGTTAAAAAAGATCAGTATAAAGACCGTTACATATAGTTTAACTTAACTAAGTCGTTCATAATATTTAAGACTGGCTATGCCGACTTTAAATTCAAACAAGTGTTTGAAAACAAACACTAAATTACACTACGTTAGTGTTCTGTACCGCATTTTATTAAGATCAATACACAAAATCATTGTCTACAAAAAATACAAAATGCATAAAAATTTTCTCAGCGTTTGTGTATGCGCACGCAAACAAAACACCGTATACAACGATTGAAGGATACTGATCACAAACAGTACGTAATACTAATTTTTATTTTAGTGTACTGATCATTAGTGATCACTACGCAAATTTTAGTGACCTTTAGAGTATTTTTAGTGAACTTTAGTGTACTTTTTAGTAATTTTTAGTGTTTATCGTTGTTGTCTTGCTTGCAAAGTTACAATTGAAAATTTAATAATTAGTTTTTTTTTTGTGTATTCATTTGGTCACTTACTTTGTTGTTGGTTTTTTTAGTTTCTTAACTCCTTGCTGTTTAGACCTGAATTTTTTTGTTATAAATAAAAATACCTTTTATTTACAATTTTTCCCGACGTTTCGTAGATCTTTTGTCTACTTTTTCAAGGGATCGTCTATTTAAATAATAAAACAATTATTACAATAAATTTTTTACAAAAAGAACAACAAATTACTTACAAAATTGTGGGATTTTACATTTAAACAAAAATTTAACACATTTGGACTTTTTAAAAATTATTTAAAAACAAAACAAAAACAAAAATAACAAACACATCTTAAAATTTAATATCACAGTTTATTTAAAAATTATTGCTTAAAACCACTCTGTAGCTTGCGTTTATGTTGTCTGTATCTTCTTTCAGGTTCATTGTTTTGTGTATTTTTTGTTGTATACGTAAGCTCTCGATTGTGAATCGCTTTTTTTTCAATGTTTTCTATGTCCAGTATTTTAACATTATCAATATCAGCTGTGTGTCCAGTTTGTAGTATGTGTTGTGCGAGTGCTGTTGTTTCTTTTTTCTTTGCTATGTCGATCTTATTTTCTCCCATTCTTGTTTCTAAACTTCTTTTTGTTGTGCCAATGTATACACGTTCGCAGTTATCATTATTTTCACCCTTGCATTGGATTTCGTAGACAACATTGCTTTTTTGTTTTTTATCAATTCGTGTTTTTGTTTTTGAAAAAATTGTGTTGATTGTTTGGTTTGGCTTGTAGGCGAAGCATGCGTTTGTTGATTTGCTTATTTTTGTTATTGTCTTATTATCGATGAGTTTAGGTATAAAAGGTACACTGAAAAACTTTTTGTCCTGTTACAAAACCGTTTCACTTTCAACCTCAGCATTTCCTTTTTTAATTTTATTTTTACGTTCTTTTCTAATGTTGTCAACTAGTAAATTAATGGTGTTATTGGGAAAACTATTTTTCTTTAGTATATTTTTAATTACTTCTATATTTTTATTGTGAAAATGTTCATCGCTAATATTTAGTACTCGTATTATAAAACTTTTTGCTGTATTAATGATTTGGCTTTTCGGTTGGGTGGTATGGAAATTCATAATTCTGCCCGAAGAAGTTTCCTTGGCATACCAATTAAATATAATCTGGTTGTCGGTTCTATGTAGTAATGTATCCAAGTAAGCGATTTTATTGTTATTTTCTATTTCCATAGTGAACTTAATTTTTGGATGATAGTCGTTTAAAGTTTTTGTAAAAAATTTATTCTAATAATTGTATTATTATTTAAAAAGACGATCCCTTGAAAAAGTAGACAAAAGATCTACGAAACGTCGGGAAAAATTGTAAATAAAAGGTATTTTTATTTATAACAAAAAAATTCAGGTCTAAACAGCAAGGAGTTAAGAAACTAAAAAAACCAACAATTTTTTTTTATTTTTGTATTATTTCTACATCTTTTAATTTATATATTGTCATATATTGTCATAATTTCACGATTAAACATAATTTATCGAATAAATCTGATGTATAAATTAAAGTATTTGTTGATTGATTGAATTTACATATACTTCTATTATAAAACAAAAATAGAAAATATTTTAAATTTATATATTAATTAAAGTTAAAGTAGATAGTTTTTTAAAAAAAATAATATATTGGTTGGCAGGCGCTTTTAAAATTAGTTTACATAATTTAAAATTTGTTGGAATGTAAGAATCAATAAAAAAATATTGCTGAATAAAAAAGGTTAGGAAAAACTAATGGTCAGTTTATGCCAAATGTTTATAGCGTACAATTTTATGAGCAGATAGACAAATTTTTACAAATGCTTAAAAAATCACTTAATTTGTAAGAATTTTTTCTTCAATTTTGTGAAGTAGGTAGAGAATAAAGAAACTTGAATCTACTTTGTAATAATCCATTTTTGTGTTAATAAATTTTTGGCCCAATAGATTTTTACTTTAGCAATTAAAAATTGTGTGTTATTTCACAAATATAAACATTATTATAAAATTTAAGAGTTTTTCTATTTTAGGTGAAATTTTATTTTGGTTTTATTGGTTGAAAAAACTTGTTTGAAACTGAAATAATAGCAAATAAAAAATTTATGTGGCAAAATACAAGATAATTAAGGTATTTGTTGTAAACCACAGTCAATGACCGCTGGTATAAAAAAAGCGTAATAAATGTTACAAATATATAAATTTTTTTCTTTTTAGTATATTTATATAAATAAATATATTAACATTGAAAATAATAATAATAAATTATATTAATTAAAATAATAACTTTTAGTAATAATAATAATAAAAATAAAATGTGGTATAAACCTAAATCGCTTCTTTTTATAGTTCGTACATAAATATGTGTCATACTCATGCTGTTATTGAAAGCATTCAGACGTGTTATTAAATTAGCTGTTTATTTTTCCATTAAAAAATCAATTAAATATTTCTTTGTGAATTCATTAATAATGTCTTCAAAACGTAAAAAATATTGGGGTAATAATCTCGATTTAAAACGCAGAGATCTGTTAGTAATAATCGGTTCCAGATGCACTCTGACTAGGAGACGATAATGGTTCTAGCGTTGAAAGTGAAGTCGCCCACGAGGTTGTTAAAATTCCACCAATAGTTGTTGACAATTGTTATAAATTTAGTGAGGTTATAAATCTTATTGGTAAAATTTGTAGATATAAAAGAATATCCAAGGAACTAAATTAATACCGAACTCGAAAGCTGAATATGATGAAACTGTAAATAAACTAAAGATTGCCCAGATGATTTCTTACACTTCTCACCAGTTCCAACTTAGACTTTTCACAACTGGAAATACATCTCAAAATTCTAAATTCAGATCATATACCAATGACTTGCACAGTATTTGATTCTTTAACAGAAAACTCCATTAAAATTGTCCTTTATAATAAAGCTAATTGAAATGAAATAGGACAATGGATAGATAATGAGTTTAGAAAAAATTACATCCAAACTACTGAATTACCGAACGCAAGCGTGGAAGAAACACTTTCAAAAATTACTTACCTAGTACAAGAAGTATCTATACAAATTCCACTAGGTAGTTCACAAGTCTGGCAGAGAAAACTTTCCAGTCAATCTTTATTTTTAATTTCGCAAAAAAATAAATTTAGACCAAAACTTCAACGTTCAAACCACAGATAACTAACCAGATTACGCACTTGTGACATTTAAAAAAGTGTGGTATCATATATTCTTCTAGCTTTCCTTTAATCGAATGAAAAAATATTCAAAAACGCTGAAAGCAATGTGTTAGAAGAAACCGCTACACATACCAACTGCAAACATATGTTTTCATAGAAAAAATATAAATGAGTTGTGCAAGCGATTGCCTAAATAGATTTAAAATTAAAAAATATAAATAAGTTTTGCCGGCAATTACTTAATACTTTTCTTTTAACAAAATAAAGAATTTTAGAAGAATACTAAGCCGGAGTATGAAAACCTAGAACAAAAATACACGTCTGCCACCCATGGAAGATATTTAGTTAAAAGGTTGTCTGCGGTTATGGCCAAATGCCGGGGCAACGACATGAGTTCGTGTTGCCGGAAAGACGCTGGGAATATGTACATGCTGAACATTCAGAGGAAGGTTTAAAAGGATAGCTGCGGAAGTGCTCCTAATGTTTCTGTTCAAAAATGAACTATATTATCACATTGGTTAAATAAAGAATTCTTTTAAATCTTTCAATCAATTAAAAAAATAAAATTTTCTAAAATTTTTCCCCAAAAATAGAAACACTCTTAAATTTTATAACAATGCTTATATTTGTGAAATAACACACAAATTGTAATTTTCCAATTAAAAATTTTTTGGGCCAACAGTTTATTAAAACAAAATAAAGTTATCACAAGGAAGATTCACTTTTGTTTATTTTCTACCTCACAAAGTTGAAGAAAAAGTTCTTACAAATTAACTAATTTCTTCAGCATTTCTAAAAATATGTCTACCTGGTCATAAAATTGTACGGTACTACCACATTAAACTCCAAACCTTTTTTATTCAGCATTATTTTTTATTGATTCTTACATTCCAACAAATTTGAAATTACGTAAAATAATTTTAAAAGCCCCTGCCAACCAAAATATTATTTTTATAAAAAACTATCTTATTAAACTTCTATTAATACTAGTTTTTATATTTGTTTTATAATAGAAGTATATGTAAATTCAACTAATCAACAAACACTTTAATGTATACATCAGATTTAATCGATGAATTTTATTTAATCTTGAAATTTTGATAATATATAAATTAAAAGATAAATTCCTGTAGAAATAATTAAAAATAAAAAAATTGGTTTATAAAATTTTCAATTGTAACTTTGCAAGCAAGAACACTATGAAAAACATTAAAAATCACAAAAAACTACCCTTAAGTTTACCAAAAATACTCTAAAAAATAAACGCTAAAAGTAACTTACAAGCATGACCACAACGATAAACACTAAAACAAGTGCACTAAAGTTCACTAAAAATACTCTAAAAGTCACTAAAATTTGCGTAGTGATCACTACACGAAAGATCAGTACACTAAAATGCACTAAAATAAAGATCAGTTCGTTATCGTAGTGTTTGTGATCATCAGCCTACAATCGTTGTGTACGGTATTTTGTTTGCGTACATATTCATAAACAATAAAAACAAATTTAGTGGTTTTGTTGTTCAAACAGTGCACTATGTTAGTGTATTGTTTTTTTTTTCAAAACTCTGACTCAGACATAACAACACAGTTAAATTTTGACCTCACAAGGAAAAAATGTACAAGAATGTGACCCAACAGTTTTAGCAGCCAAATGCAAGTTTGATTATTTCATAAATAGTTTTCGGTTATAATACTAATTTTTTTTTTACCCAGACAGAAATTGAATTAAACTATAATGATCAGAAATCCGGAAGAGTTAAGGTTAAATGTTAAGAAGAATTACAAAACTTCTTGTGGTAAAGTAACTTTTTCCTTTATTTTGAAGTAAAGGAAAATTATTAATCTGTCGTTAACAGAATGTACTTTTTAAGTAAAAACCTAAAAAGTAAAGTACATCAGCCTCCTTCTTTTTCCGTATTAAAATTCTTTAATCAATGGAAAAGATATTTTCGTGTCTGCGGTCTGAGAAGCTTTTAATTTTTAATCGACTTGCATCTAGAGCAGCAGTGAATTCGAAATATAAAACTCAAGATTAATTTCTATAGACGATTTCGTATCTTTCTAAACCATTATGTTTACATTTGAAGAATCTATTTGTTAGATTTCTATACAAACTTACTTTTGAATAAAAAATTAAATCAATTCGGGTAACACCTTTTCCATGTATGGAACCCTAATAGCTTTACACTAGGAACTAACGTTGTTTTTGCTGCTACTAGAGGATTTTATAATAATTATTATAATTGAGACAAATTTTAAAACAGAAAGAGTTTTTTTTTTAAAGTAAATAGTCATGCATACGAACGTTAATTTTTCGTATACTGCAATAGACAGATCATTTTAGTTTACATTGAGTTTGGGCTCGGTATAATAGCAGGTAAAAAAATTTAGTTAATATTTAAAGGGTGTTCCTAAGAAGACGTAATTATGAAGTCAATTATTTAATAGCAAAAACAATTTTTCGCAAAGTTTAATATTAAGTAAAATATTGAGATGAACATTGTTAGGACCGATCCGCTTTGAAATAAAAACAACAATAAAGTAGATTAGTAAAATAATTTGATTAACAAAGCGGATAACACGCCGTTTTTTATATAATGAAATATAACAGCAACAACAAACGCATAAAATAAATGTAAATGAAAATAAAAGGTTAAAATATATATATTGAAATTGATTTGATTTTATTAATTTTTAATAAAATAATGTTAATGAAACAACTTTTTTGATTACATAAGAATAAATGAATGCAGTAAAAGCAATATTTCTAATGTTTAAAATTAAAAAAAGGAATCTCTTATTACCCGTGCTTCAGACAATAAAATATCTTCTCCTTAGAGAAAGTTTCAAATAGCAATTTAACAGCATTAAGCATAAAATATGTTAAAATGACATAAAGGCTGACTTCCAAAATGTATGAATACAAAGTTTGTATACAGTTTTACTGCGGGATTTAAACTTTTTTCATATGCAAAGTTTCGATACAACGCAACTTTATGCTTTGTTTAAATTTTCATTATATAACAGGAATGTTGCAATGCACCATTTATATTATTGACAAACACGAAAATGAAAAGGTCGGGAGTAAAATTTTTATTTGGTAATTTTTTTAAACTATCCGAATATTTGAGTGGAAACTCTCCACAAAATTTCCTCGCTGTAATTAAATCTATTAAAAGAAAAAGGAATGTTTTACTGAAGCCAAAACACAGTGCAGAAAAATACAAAAAATTGTTAATTTTTGAGAAGCTATTGCGAAAATTCCGGATGCCAAGATGTGGCTGCTTCTCCAGAAGTGTTGTGCGCTTTTTAATTCTTTTATAAGTCCCACAGAATTTTAAAAACTTTCTGGTGACATCATCCCTCGAGAAGGGAAAGGTCTCATCCACATCCTTAATTTCTCTCAAGACTTTCCCACAAAACGGTGCGCTTCTTGAGCTTTGCGCAAAAATCAGGTTTATTTCGCAACCTTGTTAGAAACAATTTTTTTTGCTCATGATTTAATTTTTTTCGCTGTAATATGTTAAAAATAAATTTTTGCTATTTATATATATTAATTATTAAAAACAAATTAACTTACTAATGTAAGTCGGTCATTATTTATAGTTTATGTTTTTCTTTCTTTGCCAACAAAAACGTTTTGTGATTGTTTTTTTTATTTTTTATGAGTAAACAAACGAATACCAAACAAAGCATCAACTAAAAAACTGATGCCTGGTTGCTTTTTTACTGCCTTAAAAATACTCATTGTTGACGTTTTGAAATCGTATACATTGTAAATATTTTGTACAGCGGCTTTATGAAACAGTATACTTTGTTCGAATGCAAAGCAATTAACATTTTGGAAGTCAGCCAAATTTAAATCGCTGAAATGTAAAATAGATTTAAAAATCAACAATTTTTAAGGTACAATATCAGATGAGTTTTTTCTATTTTAATATGTGATATTAAATGTAGAATTGTGGCAAGGATAATAATAATTGTTATCATTGTTTTATTTTGTAATAAAAATCTTAATGTAGCACGTACTCGTAGACCATGACAACGCCATCATGTGTTCTTCCTAGAGACGATAACAAAAGCAACAAATATTTAAATGATAAACAGAAGTGAATATAAAAAAGAAAATATAAAAAGACATGAGTTTTTATACTTCACCACAAGAACAAACTCATTTGAACAGACACGTTGTTGCGGTACTTTTTCAACAGGCTTTACACCTTCAACTATGGACTAAAGAAATTTTGAATATTTTGTGGTTTTTGCAAAAATCTAAATCAAGAATATCAAAATTATTACGAGAATTTAGAATTTAGAGTTAAATCACGTTTGTTATATTTGAATATAACAGACCTTAGTTCCAGTTTTTATTTAATTAAATGCGGCTAGGTTATGAACCCAGTCCATTGAATCAATAACAGCTTATTTAGCGACGTGCTAACCATCCAAGCAATGGCCCCCTTAATAATATAATAAAATTAAAACTGCTTTAAAATAACAAAGCGCTGCTAAGCCAGGAACAAGACACTTAAAAGTTTTGGCTGACTTCCAAAATGAATAAATACAAAGTTTGTATGCAGTTTTGCTGCGATATTTAGATCCTGTGCATATACAAAGCCGCGAAACAAAGCATTAATTTTAAAAATGATGCACTAGTTGTTTGGTTGCAACGTTTCGAACACTTTTCTAAGATACTTTTGAATAGTATGCATTGTAAACATTTAGTACCACGGCATTATGAAACAAAATTAATTGTTCGAGTGCAAAGCAATTGACGTTTTGGAAGTCAGCCTATGTGAAAGCAACTTCTAAATGTCTTCGCTTGTATTGGGTCCTTTTTCGCTTGACTGTATGTGATACCGTTCATTCTTAAACGGATTATTAAGTTTAAGAAGGCAATAGAATACTATACCCAGTGTTTCGTCTTTAATGATTTTTAAAGACTGTTTGCACAATGAAAAGAAAAGATATTGTTTTTAAGCAAACTTTAAATGTTGATTGTTTTTTGAAATGATTTAAGGGCACTGATTTTTAACAAAAATGGTAAAACTCGCAAGCGAAAAAAAGTACAAGACCGGTTTTATTCGTGTTTAGTACAAGAATAAGATCTTTATTTATAATAAAAATGGTTGACAAAAAATTTCATTTTATACAGTTATAATTTCCCCAGCGTAACTGACATTTCATTGGGGGCAAAATTTATTTTATTAATTTGACATTTTAATGAAATTTAAAGCAGTGAATTCATTGAATTAAAAAATAAAAAATTAAACAAAATAAAGAAAATTAATTTTAATTAAATGAAATGCCGAAACACCGGCCCCATTGAAGGACCTGCGGTCTTCAATTAAGAGGAAAAAGCGCCAATTTATGGATCGGCCTGGTCAGAACCCCGTTTCTAGTCCTGACTTGCGCTACTCTCACTCTGCTGTCTGCGCCTCGGATTACCTCCTGAACTCGGCCGGTTAGCCAATGCAGTGGTGGAGTGTTGTCCTCGTGGACGACGACGAGCTTGCCGACGGCGAGGTCTTCTTCTTCTTCGGACCACTTCGTCTTGATTTGGAGGCTGCGGACGTAATCTCTCTCCCAAGACCGCCAAAACGTCTGCTTGAGTGCGCAGATAAGCCGCCATCTCTTGCAACACGTCAGCTTGTCCAGACCGCCTTGATGCGATTCTTGCGGCATCGCAAGCAGGCTCTCTCCTATTAGAGGGTGCGCTGGTGCTTCTCCATCGTTGGGATCGTTGCTGTTGGGACCGATAGGCCTGGAGTTCAATACTGCCTCGATCTCTATCAGCATTGTCTGCAGCTCTTCGGTGGTTAGCAGCACCTTGCCTATGGTCCTCATGAGCAGGCCTTTGGCAGATTTGACGGCTGCTTCCCACAGACCGCCGAAATGTGGAGCTCGTGGCGGAATGAAGTTGATGGCCACCCCCTTGCTGGCAGCGTACGACGCGACGTCTTTGGCACCGGTTTCCATTGCCTGTCGAAGCTCCACTAGCTCTCGACTGTCACCGACAAAATTGGTTGCGTTGTCGCAGAAAATCTTCTCCGGGAGACCTCTTCTGCCGATGAACCTTTGAAGACAAAGAATAAAAGAATTTGAAGACAGATCAGTTACCAACTCAATATGTACAGCCTTTGAGGTAAAACACACAAATATAGCAATATACATTTTTACAGGTGGGCGGCCACGAATTTTAAGTGTTACATTAACTGGGCCGCAAAAGTCTACGCCGCATATCTTGAACGGGCGTAGAGCTCTCACCCTGTCAGCGGGCAAATTTCCCATTATTTGATTCAATAATTTAGGTTTGTATCGAAAACAATGTATGCACTTGCGAACTATTTTCGTACATTCTTCTCTAGCATTTATCAGCCATATTCTGTCTCGCAAAATAGCTACCAAAGCCTTTGCACCAGCATGACAGTTAGTTAAGTGCAAGTGTCTTATATAAGTGGCTATAAAATGCGACTTCTTTGACATCAAAAGGTGAAATTTTGCGTCGTATGCAATTGGTGCATTAAGCAATCGCCCGCCTACCCTAAGTAGTGAAAACGAGCGATGTTCATCCTTGTATTGGTGGACAAAGGGATTCAGACGTTGCAAATTTGGAGGCAATATCTGTGATTTGCTAAGCTTTTTTAATTCGTCAGCATAATCGCATTTTTGCTGGAATTCAACTAAGTGAAGGAATGTCCAATTGATTTCCTTCGCTGTAGGTTCACCCAAATTGCGGCAGTTGTTTCCTCGAGCAATATCAAGAAAACGAAAAACGTAGGTGAGTACTCGAATCATTTTAGTATATGATGAATAGCTCTCAATCACCTTCAAAATATAGTTATTGTTTTCCGCTTTTCCAGCGATTCTTCTTCAACTGTCAGGTTGAAGTGGTTGTTTACTGGCCACGTGTTACTCTCTTGGAGTAGAAAAATAGGGCCATTAAACCAAATAGAATAAATTAGTTCGTCGACATTACTACCTCTCGAAACTATATCGGCTGGATTATCCTTGGTTGGAACATGTCGCCATGTGACGTGGTCCGATAATTCTTGAATTTCAGAAACTCTTTTTGAAACAAATGTCGCCAGCGTTGATGGATGAGTCTGAATCCAGTGTAATGTGATTTCTGAATCCGTCCACAATGTTACGCTTTCAACCTCAAACGAAATAATGGGTTTTATTTTAGACCACAATTTAGCCAATAAATGGGCTGCACATAACTCTAGTCTCGGCAGAGATTTAGTCTTCAGAGGAGCAACTTTAGATTTGGCCGTTAACAAGCGGCAAGAAGTTTTATTAGCAGCTCTACTCCGTATGTAAAGGCAGCAGCCATACGCTCTCATTGAGGCGTCAGAAAACCCATGAATTTGACATTTGGTTTTTGAAGTGGTTAAAACATATCTGGGAATTTTTATCACGTCAATTTTTAATAAATTGGACTTGAAATTCTCCCAAGATGTGTCCAAACGCGTGGGGATTGATTCATCCCAATCCAACTTCATAAGCCATAGTTCTTGAAGAAGAACTTTGGCTTTAATAACCAAAGGACACAAAAGTCCGAGTGGATCAAAGAGTCTGGCCGAAACAGATAATATGTTTCTTTTTGTTGCTCTTAAGTCTTTGAAAGAATCATCTAAGTAGTATTTAAATACATCACTCTTTGGACGCCAATAAGTGCCTAAAGTCTTCGTGAGATCAGGATCTATTTGTACTGATTTTTCAATTCTAACAGAATCGGGAAGGTTATTATGATTTGTAAACCATTTAGTTAAATTGAAACCTGCCGATTGTAACATATTTGTGACTTGGGTCCTGATTATATTGAGTTCTTCAATAGAATCGGCGCCAGTTAGCAAGTCGTCGACATAAAAGTCTCTTTTTATTATTTTTGATCCAATAGGTAGCGTTTCTTCGAACAATTCGCTCAAATGTGTCAGACATCGTATTGCCAGAAATGGAGCCGATGATGTACCATAAGTCACCGTGTTCAATCTATAGACTTCAAGATTTTTTGATTGATCTTCACGCCATAATATTAATTGGAAATCTCTATCGGCCTCGTCTATCAAAACTTGACGGTACATTTTCTCAATGTCAGCCGTAATAGCATATTTATGCATACGAAAACGAACAAGCGTGGAATATAGTTCTTCTTGAATAGTTGGACCAATCATTAGTAAATCATTAAGTGAAAAATTCGTAGAGGTTTTGCAAGAGGCGTCGAAAACTACACGAAGTTTGGTAGAAGTGCTTTGCGGTCGTAACACGCACTGATGTGGAATGAAATAGTCAGGCGTACTGGGAATCTTGTTGTCCGCGATAGACATATGACCCAAGTTAATGTATTATTTCATAAAAGAGTTATACATCTCTTTCGTTTGTGGTTCTTTTGACAAACGACGTTCTAAAGACAAGAATCGTCTTCTGGCTGTTTCAAAAGAGAGACCCAACGCTTTTGGATCCGCTTTGAAAGGTAGTGCCACTTTAAATCTGCCCGATGCCAATCGCTTAACAGATCTTGAAAAATTTTCTTCACATTTCTGGTGTTCCATTGAAGGAATTTTTGCCTCTCTAGGAATTTCCTCCAGTTCCCAAAATCTACGAACTATCATATCTAAAGAGTCGTCACTATTCCTTGTTTGACTTAAATGGCAATAATTAGAAGTAGTTTCTCTAGGCTCTTTGTATTTACCAGAAACAATCCAACCTAGCAAAGTCTTTTGAAGTGTTGGAATGTTTGGATTTTGTTTAATTTGACCAACGCATAATAACTCGAAGAAAATCTCAGCGCCGATCAACATGTCAATCTTTTGAGGCTTATAAAAACATGGATCAGCTAATTCAATATTCGAAGGCAAATTCCAACCTGAAGTCGAAATCGTTCGATCAGGTTGGTAGTTGGAAATCGATCGAAGGATCCAGAATTCTGA
This sequence comes from Cistogaster globosa, assembly GCA_937654795.1. Lineage (NCBI taxonomy): Eukaryota > Metazoa > Arthropoda > Insecta > Diptera > Tachinidae > Cistogaster > Cistogaster globosa. Next base: position 126,642,720 of record OW569403.1, read on the forward strand.
TGAAAATTCGTAGGAATTGGTTCGAGATCTCACATTTGCCTGAAGTTTATATTTGGCGGATGAATTCGTTCTCCCAACACCAGTCAAACTGAGATTTCTTTGCTCTTTTTGTAATTGTAATCGTTGTGAAAGTTCCTCGGTCACAAAATTGATTTGTGAACCGGAATCCAGTAAAGCTCTTGCTAGGACATATCGTCCAGAACTATTTTTTATTTTAACTAAAGCTGTGGCCAAAATAACATTGTCTTTTTTGGAAGACGAATGATTTACGGAAGCTCTGGATGAAGTTAACGGCTGATTCGGATCAGAACTATTTGAAACACTTAGTGTGTTTTCACTTGTAGCATAAATGTGCAGTAAAGTATGATGTGAGCGACTACAAACTCGACACTTCGACGACTTACATTTAGTAACTGTGTGTCCTTTTTTTAAGCAATTGATACAGGCAGGAACGCCTTTAACAAACTCAAATCTCTGCTGTACAGGCACAGCAGTAAAAGAAGGACAATTTGATAAATAATGCTGTGTCGATTTACAAAATAAGCATTTCGAATTTTGTTGGCTTTGCTGATTATCAGTTTGGCAAGAAAATGAAAAATTAGATTTTCTTCTATTGGATGTGTCAGGTTTTTTATTAATGTTAGCATTAGGCTTAGCTCTTGAACACGACGCTTCTTCAGCTGAAATATGTTGATATCGTTTATTCAAGGCTGCCTCGCAATCACTCCATAAGGGCAACTTTTGATAATCAAGTTGTTCTTCCCACTTTGATCTGGTGATTGGATCTACTTTTGTCATTACCAAATGTATAAGAATGGCATTCGTAATTGCCTTATCATCACCAATTGATGATAGTGAATCGTAAATGGCAGACACAGTGCCTATCATGCTCCTCAAAGCGCTTGATGAAGCTTTTGGAATTTCAGGCAAATTAAATAGTTGTCGAATGTTATCGAAAAATATTAGGCAAGGATTGTCATAAACGCGCTTTAAACTTGCCAGCGCTTTGGGGTAATTCTCTTCAGTGACTTGAAAAGCCTTGACAGTACCCAGAGCTTGGTCAGATAAACAGGAAAGTAAATGATTAAATTTCTCTATATTTGTAAGAGAAATATCGTGGTCTACCAAACTTTCAAACAAGCTTATAAAATTTTTGTACTCAGAGTACTTGCCGCTAAATTTTGGCAATTTCATTAGTGGCAGGCTACTGCGATGGGATGAACATCCAGCAGCAGTATCCTGGGAGCTTTGTCTTCTATTAGCGGTTAAATATCCAAGAAGCAAGCACTTAGTCGACACACATAAATCTTCGACTTCAGGCCTTTCATAATTTTCTGGATCTAATATATCAATTTCTGCCTGAAAAGTCATTGCTTGTTCAATGTAAGAATTAAGGATTTCAAGGCGGCATTCTAATTCGATTGCATTGAAAGAAATAGTTTTCTCTCGAAGTGATCGCCGAATCCTGTCAATATTGTTTAATACCTTATTTTTCTGTTGTACTACAAGTTCCAAACTATTGGACTTGGTAGATCTCTTACTGCTTTGCATTTTGTTTATTTATTTTTTATCGTTTCTCTGATTATATTTCGAACTACTACTGGAAGGACCTCAAGAAAATAAATAATATTTAAAAATTTTCGAGATCTAAAAACTTCCAAAAAATTCAGAAAATATACCAAATTGTACTAATTAACGCGATTACTGAAATATATACAGCAATCAAACGTTTTAGCGTGAGAATTTAATATTCTGCAACTCAACAATATTGGTTTGTGAAATTCGAAAAAAATTGTTTGTTGGGTTATATATATGAAACCCTATGTATTTTTGTATAGGCAATACAATTGACCAAATATATTTATTTTTGATAATAATATATATATATATATATATATATATATATATATATATATATTTTTTATATAAAACCTCAAGATCAATATTAATTTCTCAAATGTAACTAATTTACAAATAATTTACAAAAAATTACCGTAAAATCTCGATTAAAAAAAAAATTTGTTTTTTTTTAAATACTGTAGCTCAATCCTCAAGCTTCAAGCAATAATTAATAAATTTGATTAAAACTGAATGAACTTGAATGATGAATTTCATACAATTTTTAAGTATTAAATGAAAATTAATTAAAATTTTATTTTTTCGAAAAATTTATTCTCAAGCAACCAACTCACACGAAAATGTTTGCTGGGTTATCTGTTTGTTTTTCTTATGTTTCTTTCTCTCCTATTCGTATGTAAATTAACTGACGTCACGATCTGCTGCGATATAATGATGCCAAGTTACAAGTAACATTAATGAAATTAATGTAACAAAAACTAATCACAATAATAAATCGAATGGAGGTATTAACCCATTACCGCCCACTGTCCCCATATGAGTACATATGTTCAAAGGCTGGCAACTCTAACTTAAACCGTTATTTTAGTTGATGTTAAGATATATACCGCTTCTTTAGGCTTAGTTGAGCTTACAATCAAAGACACGTGTTATAAAGTAAGAAGCAGTTGCAGTATTTAGTGTTTTTAATTTTGTATTTTCTTCGGGTGTGCTTTGTTGAACATCTTCCAGTTTTTTTTCACTATTATTGATTTAATAATTCGTTTTTATCGATAAAATATTTTGTTTAGAGTGTTAACAATCTCTCACATCTATTTATTCGGCAAAAAAGTAAAGAAGTTATTTAGAAGGTATGGTTTTATTCGACTGTCCCCAATTGGGGACAATGGGCGAAACTATTAATAAACTCTACAATTTCAGAGGCTCTTTGATCTTCTTCAATATGACGCACAGAAATATTTTTAGAGGTCGGAACAGCTTTTTACGACTTGAAGAAGCTGTTAATTACATAGTGGAAAATGATGATGATGACACCTATGATATTTTAGTCATGCCACCAGATGCTGCCGCTGTAAGTGATGTCGATGAAGGTGATGAAGAAGATTTACTTTGTACAAATATGCCAAATGATGTACCGGGAAAAATAGAAGTTGTTTTGAAACAACAAAATGACAATTTTACGTCAGATTGGAGTGATAGTGATGATGAGCCACTGTTAAGTTTTCTAAGAAAAGAGAATCAATGTAACCAACAAAATCCTAGATGGAGACGTGAAGAACCAACTTATAGCACAACATATAATAGTAATGATGCAATTAGTAGTAGAGTTGATGATTTCGTTAAAAATATGAACGGTCATAGCCCTTGTGTGTTATTTGAAAAGATATTCGACACCAGTGTTATTGATTTGATAGTCGAAAACAGCATGTTATACGCAAATCAAAACAACAGACATAATTTCCGTCTCGATGAAAAAGATTTAAAACGTTTTTTCGGCATTTTGCTACTGAGTGGATACATGCAATTACCTTCGGAACGTGCATATTGGAGTTTAGATGAAGACTTAGGGGTTTCATTGGTTGCAAGGACAATGAGTAGAAATAGATTCCTAGAGATAAAACAAAACTTGCATTTTGCCGACAACAGCCTTGCCAATATTACAACTGACAAAATGTTTAAGTTAAGACCTTTGTGCAATCTAATTGAAAGAAATTCATGCCAATGGGGAATACTGCACGGGAACTTATCAATAGATGAATCTATGATAAAATATTTTGGTCGCCATTCAGCGAAACAATTTATTATGGGCAAGCCAGTGAGATTTGGCTATAGGAACTGGGCAGCCACAAGTTCAGATGGATATTGCTATGTATTCGATATTTATTGCGGTAAGTCCACGAACGTTTCTACTGACCCTCTCGGCTCACGAATTGTGAAATCTCTACTCGCAAAAATGTCAATAGTCCCAAAAGATCATGCCGTTTACTTTGATAACTTTTTTACAAGTTACAAGTTGTTGTGTGACTTAAAACAATTAGGATTTAGAGCAACTGGAACAATTCGAGACAATAGAACGAAAAAGTGTCCACTTGTACCTGTCAAAGAATTTAAAAAACAACCCAGAGCACAGTATGATTATCGTTTTGACAGAAATAACGAAATTACAATAGTCCGATGGAATGATAATAACGTTGTTACCATGGCAACAAATTTCGATTTTATAGAACCCTTGGGAAAAGTGAAACGTTGGTGTAAGAATCGGAAACAAAAAGTTGACTTCAGTATACCAAGACTGTTTGTCAATTATAATAATAATATGGGAGGTGTAGACCAAATGGATCAATCGATCAGTCTTTATAGAGTATCCATAAGAGGCAAAAAATGGTGGTGGCCAATATTTACATATATTTTAGACTTGGCAGTAAGTAACGCTTGGCGATTGCACGTGATACTATGTAAAGCTGAAAATACTACTCCGATGGACCAACTATCATTTAGACGGAGTATTGCACGGTCTTATTTGCAGCCCACAGCATTAAAGCGGCGTCAAGCATCATCCACAATAGTTGGTCCTGATCGCAAAAACAACGGTCATAATCCGGAACGGATTGTAAACCAATTGAGATGTGTTGTTTGTCATAGTAAATGCCGCTGGAAATGTATATTATGTACAAAAACTCTTTGCGTTGAAAAAAACTGTTTTGGGCAATTTCATACTTAGTATGCCCAATGTCCCCAAGTGAGGACACCCAATTTTCTAAAAAGTGAATAAAAAATTTTCAGTTTTTTCTTATTACTCCATTTATTTAGTTGACGTTGAATTAATAAATAACAACAAAAACATTTTTTTACCTGCAGTTTCTTTTTGGGCGTTAATGGGTTAAAAGAACAAGTGATAATTAAACAAACGTCAGTACCAATAAACAGCAAACAACCAAAATGGAAGTATATAGATTGGTGAGTGTTAATTATTAATTTTTGTAAATAGTTTTCTATTTTCAGAAAATATAACGCAATGGAAGCGAAGAGAGCAGCAGGTGAATTTAAGAGAAAACACGAGATGATAAATCGATCGAGATTTAAGTGAAAATTAAATTCAAATAAATTTGATAAACAAATGAAAATATTTAGTGTGCTTTTTAACTTCAAATAAATAATCACTTTTGTATTACTATGTGTGTGTGTTTCACTACTTAGGACATAAACGAATTGACGAAAAGAACAAATAATTCTTCGTGTGGAATAAAACTTTTGCTTTAAACGAATTTTAAATTTAATCTTTGTTATTTAAAAATTAAACGCAAAGTCTCACACAAATTATTTGTTCTTAAATACCTGGTTGATGTTTTCTTCACGTTCATTTTTGCACAAAATACAGCTACACCTGGGCATCTAGATGAATTGCAAATCTTCTGAGGGTTGAAAGAGTTGATGATGAGTTGTTGTTGATGATGAGTTGTTGTTGTATTTATTATTTTGTTTATTTAATTATAAACAAACGTTTATACCGGGTTGTTTTAGTAACGAACGCACAGTATTTTAATAAAGTTTTGAATTAGCAAATACGGTTTTGGTAAACACGAATTTTACACTTTTTTTATTAAAAATAAACACTGTCCCTGCTCGGGCGCCAAAATGTTTCGTCTTTAATGATTTTTAAAGACTGTTTGCACAATGAAAAGAAAAGATATTGTTTTTAAGCAAACTTTAAATGTTGATTGTTTTTTGAAATGATTTAAGGGCACTGATTTTTAACAAAAATGGTAAAACTCGCAAGCGAAAAAAAGTACAAGACCGGTTTTATTCGTGTTTAGTACAAGAATGAGATCTTTATTTATAATAAAAATGGTTGACAAAAAATTTCATTTTATACAGTTATAATTTTCCCAGCGTAACTGACATTTCATTGGGGGCAAAATTTATTTTATTAATTTGACATTTTAATGAAATTTAAAGGAGTGAATTCATTGAATTAAAAAATAAAAAATTAAACAAAATAAAGAAAATTAATTTTAATTAAATGAAATGCCGAAACACCCAGCTTATTCTTAAAACCATTACCATCGGGCTTAGTTGAGACGATGCTAATGTATGGCAGCACCAGCGATGCCAGAATGAGGATTTTTCCTTAATTATAAAGATTAAAAAAAAAAAAGATTTGAAAATCTTTTTCCCCAAATTAGGATTTTTTGGTTGAGCTGTTTGACAACCAATATTGTAACTTCTTGTTGAAATTAATTAAACAAATTTTTTTTTAAACAAAAAATTTTAATCACTGCAACTAATGGATAAATATGAAAATATGATGACGCTTACCAGGTACATATATTTGTAAGAAATAAAATTTCTGATACAAAGTTTAATGCTACTCAATTAAATGAATACATTGATAATTGTATTGCATTCTACATTGAGTTCTGTAAACAAATAACAAAACAACGATGCACCCTTAAAACAGCTTTCTTATGTTGACCCTTAAAACGTTATTACTTGAAAAGCTTCTTCACTAAATACTCTAATAAAACTTTTTCTAAATTTAATTGAAGACAATGAGATAGAAAATTTAAATGGCGAATTGAGAGATTTTTGAAGATTTTTTTTCCTAAATTAAGATTTTTTTTTCATTAAATGACGATTTTTCTATGAAAATTTCTGGCACTACTGGGCAGCACTTAACTCTCTTGCATTTCAGATTATCGTCTTCCTTTTTGACCTTAAAGCGTCCTAGTACAAGGAAGAAGCTGAAAAAAATAATGATGCAAGAAGTTTAATCATTTATTACGCTTTTTAAGACAGGATAGAACAAATGACAGATAAGAATTTTGATCAGTAGTCTATACTTTTCACTTGTACAATTAAAAAAAAATAGAAAAAGAAAATCATTTAATACATCTGGGAATTCCAAGCTCCTATTCCAGTGACTATCAACTTAATAACATCGATTTCTGTGATATGCATATCAACCATCCATGGTATTTTTTAGTTAACATTGAAATTTCATTTCGTTTCAAATAATAATGACAGTGAACTAATTTAATGCTAATGAATTTTTTAATTAAAGTTGTTTTTACTATTGGCAATAAAATTTTAATGAAACTGTTTAATCACGAATTGAAAATGGAAAAATGAATTAATGATAGCAGAATCTTATAAAAAGCACAATGAATAAAATAAATAAATTCTCGCCCTTTTGTAGATCAATGTATATAAAAAGCTTTTAACAATTTATCAATTTTAAGACAGATAGTTGTAAAACTTGATGCCTGCGACTTGAAGCTGCCTACCACCCCTGCTGCCAGATTTTATTACTCACACGAATACAAAATATGTTTTAATAGGGTTTAGTTTTTCCGGAGCAACCTCAATGGGTGCGTTGGTAGAGGTGCGTACTACAAAACAGAAGATCATGAGTTCGAGCCCAGTTTTGGACATGCGTACAACAACAACAACAAAATGCAAAAACAGCAGTACAAAACTCCCGAAAAAGAACATGCACTTATTGTGTGAATCCAAGAAAAGATAATAAAGTAAGACGTCTACTTAATATTAGAATAACAGATAATTGTCAAGACGCCCTTTATAAGAATGAAAGAAGAGCTCCTAGCGATAGATGAAAAGCAAAGTGGATAGGTCTGTGGATGGTTTAGGTAAGTAAACAAGGCATGGAGTAGTCCTTGTCTCGCCGGAGTAACACAGTAGTTAAACTTGCATGGCTGCGTTTCTGATAAGGCATATTTAGTAAGTACGAGACCTAAGATCCTTAAGACCGTAGTAAGATTAAGAAGTGTGGTCAGAAGTCATAGAATTAATAATGTACTACAGTGGTGTTTGCAACCAAAATAATCTGTACGTTTGTATAAAAGGAAAAAAAAAACGTAACAGTACGTATTATACTTTCAGGTATTTATTTAGTGTACAAAGACAAAGAGTGATGTTTAGCTTGTTACTGCTTTCGAAGAATTAAAACATTAGTTAATTGTAATGACTTTGTTGTTTACTAATTATCAATGAAGCATTTGCATTAAAAAGCATAACCATTAGTACAAACGAAGGCAATGCTAAATAAGCATCACCTTTGTTAATCATTCAAAGCTAAAGAAATTGACCATTAGTTAGTCCACTTAATTAATTACTGCCAGCGTGATGTCAGTTATAAAATCTATTCATATTCTACTTAACACAGGATGCAGCGCAATACTGATGTTAAAGTAAATATAAGGTTCTTTTTATCTTCTATTCCTTTTCTTTACACATCTTCTACACCATCCCTTTCTCAAAAAAAGTTAACACGATCAATTACTAGACAGTATTCTCTCTACTTCTCTGTAAAAAATTAAATTTTTTGATTTACGTTACTTTAGATGCTATAAACGGTTTGCCTCAGTAAGCTAACTCAAAATATTGCGTTTGGCGTAATATTCAGGATCGCCTTAAGATTTTTAAGAATTCTTGTATCTTTATAGGTAGTCAGACCCATCCCGAAACATCATCTATTCAACTCAGTTTACAGCGAAAATTGATTTAAGAAAAACTTGATGTTCTCTACTATGTATTTTCAACTTCCGTTTAAAAGTTTTTAAAGAAAAACCACTTACAGTTGCCAAAACTTTGAAATTTGCAAATGCTTTTGCATTAACGGCCACACCCTGTTATAGTAATTTATTTTCAACGTAAAATTATTTGAGAGCTTAGGCATGCAATATTCCACTCACTAAATCACTTTCTTTATTTAAAGATGAAATAACGCTTTTCTGGCTTTAATACACAGTTTCTTATTTATGAAAAAAAGGATTGAGGTGTAGGAGCTATTTTCATTTTTCATACGCACAAGTAATAAAAACTTTGTTTTACTGCCGACATTAACCATTCTTTTAATGGCCATGTGCATGCTGTATCTTGTCTGTTAAAACATTATGACTGGAATTTAGGTACAACAAAAAAGTACAAAATAAAGGCTGAAAATTATATAAAAAAATTTATAAGTCTCTATTGCCCTTTTTATTCAACTGTTGTAACATCATCTTTTAGTTGCAACAACAACTTTGTAATAAAATGTGTTTGTAATGTGGTAAATTATAGTTTCATTGCTGTTTTGTTATTTTGATGCTGTTTTTTATTTTAGCATTTTATGGCGTTGCAATTAATTTTAATTCAGCTCACGCTTGTGAAACTATTAATTTCTCTAAAAATGAATTAAATGTGTATTTTAATTTAACATCTCTATTCAAAGGTGCTCTAGTTGATGGATGTAGAACCAATTTAAAACAAATTGGCTCTAAGTTATTCTGAAGAAAAGATTTGATTAATTTGAAAATTTACCAGCACTTGTGTTGCTGAAGCTATAAAATTTTGGCAGCTTATTTGTTATCAAGGTACTTTTCATAGGAGTTCAAATAATTTTTCTCCCTTTTCTTCATTATGATATCGCCATTCCATATTAATTTTTGAGTTTCACTACTTTGATACTGTGCTAGTACCGATTACTATGATCACATTTGCCTTTCACTCAAACTAAGTAGCAAAAAGGTGCTATGTACTTAAAAGCCCATTTCACACTATAATACTGAGTACTAAGATTTTCATTGGATTTTGTAAGAAGAAAATCAAATGACAATTGTTGTGATTGTTAAGAAATCTAACGCAACATTACATTTAGTTTTCACACTATCACAGTTCAAATAAAATGAAAATGACCAAGCTAGCACGAAATTTAAGCAACGGCGACTGAAGAATATTATGTGTGGCGCGGAAAAGCCGCCTTATAACGATTTTTGGGCGTTCAGTTTCTTGGTTAATAAAAATACAAAATAAGAAAAGTTATAAGAAATTGCAGCTGTTTGTATTTTATTGTAAACAAAATCTATATGTAAGCGACAAGTGTAGGGACAATTTTAAGCAGTTGCAAGACAAAGAAAATATAGCGTAGACGACGGCGCGCTATCGTCTGCGATGCAGTCGGCATGTTTCTTTGCTCAACAGCTGCTTTTGTTATTTTCTTCAAGCTCTAAACACATAGACGACAGCACACTTCACAACTTACAGCTTCAAATGCTGCCAACTTCAAATGCTTCTTTGAAGTCAGCTTCATAATTATTTTGAAGACAGCAACAACATAATAATCAGCTAATGTGTCCATACTATTCCTCCGCAAAATTTTACAAACGTATTAAAAACAACAACAGAAAATCAAACAAATAGTTACTTTACCATTTTCTTAAAACGAAAAATGAAATTAAATATGACAAAAATTAATTTAAACGAAAAACAATTTACAGCTGAGTATTTTAGCAAAACAAATTTCAGAGGTGCCACATATATATTTTATAATGAATAAAATTAAAGTTTTTGATAAAAAAATTTAATAATGTCACAAAAAACTACACAAACACATAAACTTATTTCCTTATTGTATTTTTGTAATGATCTTTTATGTTTAATATTAAATAAAATGTTTTTGTTTTTATATTTCCAATTTATATGTATTATGGCAACACTATATTTGTTAATTGCTGCCTGTCAAAATAGAAAATAGCCTAAGTTGGCAGCAGCAGCAAATGCTGTCGTGAAGTCGTGCTGCTGTGAAGTCGTCAAAATAATCGTTTTCATTTAAACACATGGTTTTTATTTTTCACAGTTTGCTGTCTGCTGCCTGCTGTCGTCTATGTGTTTAGAGCTTCACTTGCTTTTGAAAAAAAAACCCTGATCAAATGGAAAGAAAAAAAAATTTTTCTTAAAATGGTTCAGGAATGTGGGATGTCAAATTTCTTTCTGTATTGTTTCATATTTTGATAACATATTGCTTTCACACCATCACACTTTCTCGTAGGATTTAAGTTTTTGCACGTCTTAACAACCAGCTTAGTAACATCAACTTACCATTGGTCAAGCATAATTCGATTCTCTTTATTCAGCCTTAAAATATAATTTGTACAATTTTTTAATTAGTTTTTAAACCTTCTAATTAACTAACCTAAGTTTTCAAACCTTAAATCAATGACATTTAATAAAGTCCAAAAATGTTTTTTTCTCATAGTTTCTGCAATTAATTGTTTTCATTTATCCTGATGTTTGATCAAATTAGCAATGTCTTTTCTTTTTTGCACTAGTCGGCATAAGTATTTTGAAAAAAAAAATTCGTGCATTTTTACGTTTGATTACTAAACGGCTTTGATAAAAATTCTTGTTCATTTTTTCCTTTTTATTTATAACAAATATAAACTTAAAAATAATCAAACAACAAACAAAATATTATTTCATAAAAACTTTAAAAGGTGTAAATTAGTTTGTAATTTTATGTGTTGGCACAAGTATTATGACAAGAATGTAATACTAAGAAAACAGTGTTTAAACTTAAGAAAAGTAAAGAAAAGAAGAAGAAGAAATTAGTATTTTTCAAAAGAGACCAGACGTTTTCTATATTATTTGAATCAGGCTTTGAGGTGACCAGTCTAAAGTAGTAATACCAACATCCTTTAAAAATGTAGTAATCATCCAGGCTTTGTGGCACGAAGCATTATCCTGTGGCAGTACAAATGATTCACCAGAAAGAAAGGCATTTCTATTTAACGTAGTAAAATATTGATTTTGGTTCATCAAGCCGGTGATAGGAACTAAGTCACCCATTCTATTATATGTAACACATACCCAGAACATGACACAGCTTCTACCATGGCGCACTTTTTGACAAGCTTCTCATTTATTTTATCGTTCTACCTTTGGCAATTTTCAAAACATATGATTTTGGATGAGTTATAGTCAAAGTAGCTTTCATCTGTCCATAGAACGCTTTTTCAGAGCTCCTATAGCTTGTGCAGATATTTCTTTGCGAAGGCCAGTTATTAAAGCTTATTTTACTTTGTTATGTACCGCACGTCGTTAGCTTTAACTGTCTTAAAATCTCCTTCCTTTAAACGTCGTTTAATAGTGCGCTCACTCAGTGGGTTCTTGGCCGCCGAATTCCTTTGCAGCTGTTTGAGACTTCAGAAAACAATTTTATTTAATTCTCGTATAAGGATTTGGTCTTCAGTTTGCGTTGTTTTACGTTTTGCACTAGATTTCGTTAAATTTTTACGTCATTATGCTTTTTAAACCTATTAATTTGATAGTGCATAGTTTGAGGCGACACTCTGAACTCTTTTACAATTTTTTTACTGCCGTTCCAACGTTAAATTATGCGACCATTGAAAATTTGGTAAGCAAACTCAACTCTGCCGTTTTACCAACTTTTATAACGTTTTTAATCAATTTTTATTTTTTTTATAAACGTTAAATATCAATTAACCTTTAATAGAATAGTTCTTCGCCTTTAACGCGCTCAAAAATTCAAACAAAAAGCCACAAAGAGACCGTCAAGATACTTATGGCACGCAAATATTTTATATCTCCAGGCATTACGAGTACACATACTGTACTGTACTGTAATACCTTTCACTTGCTAATTACCCACATATAATTATCCCATATAATGCGAGCTAGAATTACGTTTTTCATGATCAAGTACCCTGATTTCATCAAAACACATTTCGTTGTAGCAACGATAAAACAGCGAAAAAAATTCAACTTTGCTTCGATGCTTCAGTTTGTCAGTAGAGCTAGTTACCCTACTGTCACCTTTCAGCGTCTTCGCTCTCGCCTAAACGCAGTTAGGTAAATTTAAATAGGCTTTGAAACGCCAGGACATTTTTAAGAGAATTAAATTTTGTGTCTGATAAAGGCGAGGAAGATAATAAGAATACCAGACGAAGTGACATTTGAATGCTTCCTTTGCGATCTGACAAATATGCTTTTTTCACCAAACTTCCCATTACATTTTCACGGCAAGATTATCGAGAGCTACTGGTTCCTTAATATCTACATCTACATTCAGCCATACGCCCGAAGATCTTGATCAATGGCATCATTCATTTGCTTTCGCATATTCCCAGTTTTCAAAAAGCTTGGTTTCTTACGGAATAAATGCGAACTCCGGTGTCAGTTGAGTGAGCTAAGCTAGTGACATCTCCTTATTTCAGGATGAACTTTATGTCAGTTAAATAACTTTCTAACATTTAGTTCAAATATGGCTGAATTTGAATTAAACATTCAAAGTAAAAGTACATATGGGCTTCTTAACACAATATTTAAGCCTGCCAACATATCTGTGAATTCTATCTGTCATATTCTTAGTTGTGCGGAATTCTTTTTGATAAAAGACTCCACATCGGAAAATCGAAATCAAATTCCCTTAATGCCATCATTCACTTCCTCAATGAATTTTTCACTACTTACGGTATTTGCTTTTTCGTCACTGCCTCTCGTTCTTACGCGCTCTGCTTTTAGTTTGACGTTTCTTAAGCATTTTTGTTAGCTGATTCGATATCAATGATTGATCCAATTTTTATAAGGTGACGCTTTCGATCACCCTATTTCTAGTCATTTACACTCTTTATGACTGTGAAAGAATGAAATTCAACGTGCAAAGCACTCCAGTACAGAGGTAAGTCTCTACTTAAATTGGAAGTCGTCAGGCTTTTAGTCTCCGTTACACGAGGCTAAGCAAGAGAAAAATTTTAGGCGTCTGTTCTAGGAAATACTGGAATTTTTTTTATTAAACCTGAAGCGAGCGATACCTTAAATATATTTTAAGTAAAAACTAAATTTTAAAATAAAATAAAAATGAATATTCAATAACTATGTCCTTTTATCGTTAACAGAAAGTTATGAAAAAAATCTCTTAATATAATGTTGGTTATTAAACCTGCCATGGCCTATTTTTAGATGCCTTAAGGACTTTAAAAATATGTTATTGACCATCAACCATGGTTTTACTGGCCTAAGGAAAATAATATCATTCATAGCTGATGCATGTAATTGAAAAACAAAGTCTAAAGTTGCCAGTATATTGGCAGGGTAGGTGGTATTACGGTTTGGCTTCGTCGTATCGAATGGTTCTTGCCTATCAGTTCAGGCTCTTTTTTAAGAAAAACTACGCGCCAGTCTTTATAGAACAAAAAATAAATAATTACACCAGAAAACTCAGTATAAAGGCCAAAGTGAGTGTTGCACATCATCGAATTTTAACACTTATGGTTAACTAGTGCTTGTATATCGAATTTGGGCTTCACATAACAATTGAAAATTCTTGAAATTATGGTTGAGTTTTAATCACCTCTCATTAATTCATCATCTCTCATCAATCGTATGATGAAATAACCAAATCTAAAATAATATTTAGTTAGTTCCAATAAGGAGTATGAATTTATATGTTTCTAACAAAGAATTCATTTAAAGGATGTTATTGAAGCCTTCAGCATTTATAATGGTCTTTGAAGTGGTTTACTCGTGTATTTATTTATTCAGTAAATTATTCAATTCTAGCAACTTTATTTTAAACTTTTCCAACTGGATCATCGAAACATACGTTATTTTATTACATCACATCATACATTTTGTACTGTTATTCGTTTAATTCAAAAGCAAAAATCATACAACCAGACGTATTTATGTGTCGCTATTAAAATTAAGGAAAATGTAACAACAATAAAGTTGAAGTAAAAATTGCAACATGACAGCTATAAATCCCCATCTTTATGGCAAATAACAGTACAATTCAACACGTGTATTTATATAAGTTGTATAGGTGTGTGAATGTGTTGATGCAAGTGTGTGTTTTAAGACATTATTGTATTATGTGAAAGTTTAATGCGATGTTGGTATGTTGCATTAGTTGTGCTTGTATTAGTACTTCTTACAATGTATGCGTTTTAATTTAATATTTCATTTCGTATTCTGAAAAAAAGATATGTTTACACATTGAACATATAGAGTATTAGTACGAGTATTTGTACCGTGTCGTCTACACTGTCGAAGTAAACGCATGTCTGTGTAAACACAGGCGAAAGATAAATACAACTCGGGGACAAAACAGTACACAAGGATGCCACATCAATAAATTCATAAAATCAGTACCATATTCGCCTGGGAAAATACCTTTTGAGACAACCATGTATAATGAAGTTGGTGTTTGCTACGCAGGCGTAGAGCAAAATGGCCTACTTCCGCCTTTTTCATTTTGGACATCAGACAAAGGAGTTGAGGCGAACGAGAAAATCCTGGAAAATCAAGGAAGTCACACAGGAAATTGCCGCATTAAAAAGTTCACTGTGCAATGAATAAATGCTACAATATCGTGTTTTAACAATTGTAATTTATACTACAAAAACAATTTGATTCGTTAAATTCTATGGACAATTCTTCACTAGATAATTCTTTGAATTCCCAGCAAACATCACGAAAATCTTCTGTGGTGACTTTTCATTTAAACAATAGTGCCAACAGCTTTCACAATAATTCTTCGGCCTTAAATTCAATTGAGGATTGCAACACTGAACCCAACACTTCGACACAAAATCATTCTTTCAGTTTTGCCACTTATTATTCAGACAGCGACAATTCTCGTCATTTAAAGGACAGTGTCTTTGTGGCAGAAACTTCAATAATGGCTCAAAGAAAATTACAAGATGTACAACCTGACCCAGAGGTGATACAAATGAAACACAAGTTATTGCAGCAAGAATTCATACAGCAGCATCACCAACAGCAACAACAACTAGAGCTACAATAAATACCACATCAATAAAAAGGCAACAACAAACCATATATTAAAACACCAAAAATTACAACAACAAACAATATATTAAAACACCAAAAATTACAACAACAAACAATATATTAAAACACCAAAAATTACAACAACAAACAATATATTAAAACACCAAAAATTACAACAACAAACAATATATTAAAACACCAAAAAGTACAACAACCAGAGATGCAACAACCAATTACACCAATAGGGAGAATACAGCAAAGAGTGTTAAAACCAAAAACTACCACAACTAAAACAATGGCAGCAAAAACAACAACCCTGGATACAGCAACAACTACAACTGCGGAGGGGATACCACTACAACAGGCATTTCACCAAACAACAC
Organism: Cistogaster globosa; assembly: GCA_937654795.1. NCBI lineage: Eukaryota > Metazoa > Arthropoda > Insecta > Diptera > Tachinidae > Cistogaster > Cistogaster globosa. The sequence continues at coordinate 126,658,550 of OW569403.1, forward strand.
AGCCACAACAAAAATAGAAATTCTGAGGTCGGTAAGCTTTAAATATCAGTAGCAGTTTAGTTTATCCTAGCATATATATACCGGTAGAAATAAGATATAGTAGTAACGTAGTTTTCGAATACGCGTTGCGAGCTCGTTTCTGTTTTAAAATTCAAGTTTCCGTAAAAACGTTTTTTTAGTTTTTTTGTAAGTTTTTTTTTTGCCTTAAAAAAAAAAAAAAAAAACTATCATCTGCATTTGACCAAGTATGTTTTGGGCATACACCGCCAACGTGAGTCTGTTGAGGAGGCAATAAGCTTTTTGGCCTGGAGCGGATCTAAGCCAGGGAGACTATTGCGGATCCAACAAGGTAGCCGCGGCAACCCATTTGAAGTAAAACTTCGCTCGATTTGGAGCAGTACAGAAAAAAAATTAAATAAAAATATAAAAAGAAAAAAAATTTAAATTAAAAAGGTATTTCAAACTTACATGGTTTTGTTTCCTCACTTTAACTGTCAGTATTATCAAATTCATAAAGCAAAATATATCACTTTTATATTAAATTATTGAAAAAAAAAATAAAATATAAAAATTTCGAAATGTAAAGTAAAAACTTAACGCGTATTTCAAAATCAAAAAGACCCGAGTTTTTAAATTTAGTGTTTAAACAATTAAATAAAATACCTAAGTTAATGTTATATTCAAACTGAAGTCTGTATACTAAAAGAATGTTATGTTTTAATATAGCAATAGTTTTTATATAACTGTTATAAATCACATAAGCCTTTTTCTATACTAATATAAAAACGGTTCGAACCTAAAAAGTATAAGCCACGAGGCATAAGATAATTTGTGAAATAAATATAAGTCTTTTTATCGAATTATAAATGAATTTAAAAGAAACAAACACGGTAATGTTTTAGTTAACCAATAGGGCTACAAAGGTAGGTATCAAGTGGTGAAGTCGATAAAGGGGCAGTATAAAGAAATATTTATACTATACTGCCATGGTTAGGGGTGGGATAAGGGGATAACATCTATCCTCACTGGGAAGATCGCTATTTTTTTTTATCGCTGGCACAATATGATAATACCTGTCGATCAAATAAACTTTTTGTCACTGCAACGTACCACCGCCCAAGCCCGACGAGCCTTAGCGGTGCACAAGCTACAAGTTGTCAGCGATGCTGTGACAAAAGGGTGAAATCAATTGTGGTTAGAATCGGTTCGCTGATTTGAAACGTGACATATTCTTCAGATGTATTTTGTTCTATTTAAATTACTTTTTGTGTAAATCTGCATAAATATAATGTTTTTTGTATCAGACATACTTTTAAAGCTTTAAACATTTATACGAGTAGGGACGTCTGGAAATTTGTTTAAAGGATTTAGGAATTTATTTGATTCTCAAACTACATATCTTGTATATATTTGTAATAAAATATATGCTATATGTATAGGCTTCATTAGTTTACTTTCTATTGCTGGTCCCCTTCGTACCGTTCGTGCTTTTTTATTTTTTTTTGTTAGTTCTTCTATAACACCATATCAGCTGTTTATAATAAACAAAGAAGTTTTACCAAAAAATGAAATTTTTTATAACTTTATTACTTCAAATAAACAAAAATTTTAATATAAAAAACTGGGGTTGTTTACATATTTGCCTTCACACTAAAAAAACTTTAAGTAACTTAAGCTGGATTCACCCGTTTCGTCCGGACAAAATTTCTGCAGCACGGTTCACCCATTTCGAAAAATTTGCCCGGACAAAGCTGCCATATGAATACATAAGTAAACAAAACAAATTTATTTTATCACGTGGCAACATAGCAGCAAGTCATTCAAAATAAATTGGCAGCGATTGGCATTCGCTTCCTTCAATAAATATAACACAATTTCATAAATAAGACTGCAAGCCGTCAGTATTAGTTACCTACTTTCAGTTCCAATGGCTTAAGCTATTGTCGTCCAAATAATTTGCTTTGTATGATTATTTTTATATGAGCTATTGACGTCATGCATTCTCTTCCGGGCTTTTTTATTTTATTATAAACTTGAGGGAAACTGCTTCACTGAACTCCATTAAAAAAAAGATATTTTATTGAAAAACTATTCTTTATTGATACTCAACACAAACAAAACAAATGAGTTTGATTCTATGCAAACACTATGTGATGTGGCAACTAAATTTAGCTTTCTTTGGAAAATTTTTTTAATGGCAACACAATTTAATTTTGTCAAGACAAAAAATAAACCAAATTAAGCTGAGCGTTGTCTGAACAAAATCACTCTTTCACACTTCTCTCACTCTCTAAGAATAATGTCAAACTACATATAAAAAATTTATTAATCCAGCTTTAAGGTAGAATTACTCTTAACTTTCCGTTCCGTGACGAATCAGCAGATCATTTAATTCTGATTCTATTTAATTAAAAATGTGTATTTGTGGTTTATTATTATGGAATGACAAGCTCACATATACCATTTTATTATTAAGGGGTGAGGGGTATAAAAAAAGCGTGTGTGTGTGTCTGTGTCTCAGAATTTTTGACAGATCTGTACGATTTTGAAATGTTTTAAAATATTTCATAAAATGTTTTTCTCTATGCGATCAGATTGGTTTCGTTAAGATGGCGGAAAAACAACAAAATTTTAAAACAATATGTTTTTTGCATCTTTCTGGTGTAATAGTGTAGCACCTTCGACACCGTGTAAAAACAATTTTTACAGGAGAACAGAATTATATATGATAATGAATCCTAGCCATTATTTTAACAACATTATTTTTTACAACTCCCCAACTACGCGTATTGCAGTGCCTCTAGTATTAAGGTGATGGCTTAGTTAGACGCTGCCTTTGTCTTTTAATCATTTTTCTTCTTTATAGAAGATTTATGGCTGTAAAGTAAAACTGCACTAACTGTGTGCACACTACAGTATAATAAAATCAAGATATAACACTGACTTAAAAAAAAATGACCTTTACTGAATTTCGGAGAATATCATATTCACGATTAGAATTTGAGATGGAAAACTGAGTTGTAATAAGCAACTAATCACAAAACCTTTTTGACTCTTTGTGTTGATCCGTCAACTGACTATTTGATTTATTATTTTTAACCATCATATGATCAATGACTCGACGATAGTAGCAAGGAAATATGGTTTTGCTGAGAGCAATATATTTTATAATCAAATTTTATTATAATTAATAGAAAATATAGTCGTCGGAGCCATATTGTTGTTAATGCCTATTATTCTATTTGGCAAAGAAATTTTCTTAGACAGAAATCAGGAATCTTTTAATCAACAAATGACAATTAAGTGATAAATTTAAAGTTATCAGTTTTAAACTAATGCATTGTTTCTTCCTGTAAACATACAATAAATACAAGTGGACCTCTTGTAGCATCATGGTTTACAATTTAATATGACTTCAGGAAGTTTTCATTCACTTGGTACTCCTTTAACCATACCCCTAGGGTTGACTTGCTTTAAAAACTGGATATGATTTGCCACGATTTCTCTCAAGGAGCTTAGTACCAACTGCTTAAAAATACTGCCTCCAGTAGATTTACGTTATATTTTGTTTGCAACCACCTGAAAAAATCTGAAAAAATTTTTTATCAAACATGAATTTGTAAAACAATGTATATAACACACCTTTTGGCATCCATCACTCGCTCTATTTGGTGAGCCGAGGGCGTAATAACAATTAACGTAAGGATAGTAGATTAAACGAGGTCTAGCTTTGACCACATTATAACTGTTTATCTTTTCGATAAATAGGGTGTTATAGTTTTAAGATTGCGAAAGTTTTTTTAAGTGCAAATATAAAGTTCAATTTTTACTTTAGTCTCACTATAGAGTATGAATCTAGACAGAAAGAAAAAATTTAAGGAAGAAGAAATGAATTGATGTTCTTGTATTTGTTAACAAAAGGAACCGCTACATTTAAAAATAAATTTGTGCTCTGATCTGTAGAAAATTATTGAACAAATTCATATTTATCCTACAGCCCCACAAATTAAAGTAAAAAATGTGCATTCTTTTTTTATGCTAAAAAATAATAAACATAATATATTTATTTATTTTATATTATAAAATAAATAAAATATATTAGTTTAATTTAATAATTTTAGAATAGTTTTCAGGAAAGCCGTTCTCAGGTCTCATAAACAGTCAAAAGTATGCGTTATAGATTCTAACAATTTAATGACTTAAAATAATATTTTTATATCAAAAATTTAACATTCAACATGAGGTGAAATACTAAGAAGAAATGTTTATGTGCGTGAGTGCGTATCAACATTCAGGTGCAAAGAACTTTAAAGTATTGTAAGAAAATGTTTAAAAAGCAATTTTATTTATATTTTATTACTACGTTATTACTAAATTATTAAAATCCGTCATAAGCATTAAATCAGCGTTTTTAATGTTAAAAACATCTGAGGCAGCAGCAAAGGGAATAAAAAATAATAAACTTAACATCATAAACAATATTAAACAGTGTTGGCATGTAATAAAAATCCTTATTGTATAAACATTAAAAAATTTTATTTTGGATAACAAATGAACACAAGCATTTTATCCTCACCAATCCTTTAAACAAATTACTTTTAGTTCCCCTTTTATTGTCATGGTGTTCTATTTGTTACCATTTTGATGTAATAGAAATGTTTTCTTTTCGTAATCATCTGTAGCTTCCACGATAATGAAACATAAAACACAACCTGTCTTGTTCACTTTTATTTTTTTATATTCATTTCTTTGCTAGATTAAATTTAAAAATGCATAAAAAACTTTTGAACTTTTGGAATGAAACAGGAAAATAAAAGACTAAAAAACAGTTCAAGTCATATCAAGCGTAAAAGAAAAACTATTTGGCCAAATGTCACAATAGAATAGATCAGAAAATAGCGGAATAGAATAGAATGGAATAGAATATAATAGAATAAAATAAAATAAAATAAAATAAAATAGAAAAGCAAAGACGAGAGAGTATAGAATAAAATAAAAAAGAATATTTTCTTGTCTTATTTATTAATTACTAGATCAGGTTTTAAAATAAAAATATTGTTTTTTATTTTTTCAATATTTCCCCACATCGTTGGGTGGCATCTTCAGGAAACAGGAAATTATTTTAATTGCTTAATAAATAAGAAAAGAAAATTAATAATAAAAGTCAAAAAAAATTTAAATTTAATAGAGAAGAATAAAAGTAGAAAAGAATAAAATGGAATAAAATGGAATAAAATATAAAAGAAGAGAATACTATTTAATTTAATAGAACTCAATAGATTTGAATTGAATAAAAAAGTAGAGAATAAAAAAGAACACTATGGAGGCCAAAAGATGGCGCACCACATCTTTACCTGCTCTTCTGCGTACATTTTTCAGTTATAGTGTTGGCATATCCCAATCTTCCAATAAATTATAATTCTGTAGGCTTAATATTTTGGCGTATAAATCACCACAGTCCTCTAAAATATGGTTTGGAGCAAAAGCAAATGCAAAAACAAAAAAAAAAAAACGCACCACCTCTCACTTGTAGTGTCTAGTCTTTTTAGGCAACGTTTATTAAGCAATGAGAGGCTTATCACGCTCTTGGCTACCTCCCCAAGTGGGCTAAATAAATATATTACAGTTCCGAGAGTCTTATTAAATGATATTTTCTGTTCTTCTTGATCAAAATGGGAATAATTTTCGGATTCAGTTTGATATATATCCATAATATGACTCGTGTTCAACTATGAACTTACTGACTCCTTTTCTGACCCGGCTAACCTTTCAATGCCTTTTTCAACATGTCCGGGAAACCCAGCCTGCTTTTATTAAAACCGCGCTTGCTAACTGTATGAATTTAATTCGGCTTTTCGGTGATTAACATAAAGGAGCATAGTACGGATTTCTGACGTGCTTGCTTATTGAAACGTACAAACTCAACAAGTTTTTTGAAATCTAACTGAAGAATGCGCAATTTCGCTACATTTATTGCTTTATCTGGATGTTAAGAAAATATTTTAATTTTATAATTTTATTATTTTGTTATTTTATAATCACCATAAAATGTTTTAAAATAAAGCAAATTCGTTAATGCAATGAAATAAATTGAACACTATAAATGTAAGAATTTCCAAATGAATTTAAATGACGGTGACCATTGTTTGCTTAAATTTATGTTAAAAGAAAATAAAAAAACAATAATCGCAAACTGTTGGTGTGAGTGTTAATGATTTATGAATTTGCCATTGTAAAATGATTAAAATTAAAATACATATTTTTACATTTATATTTTGTTGAAATTATGTTTTAAAGAAATTAAACAAGAGCCAAAAGAAGTCAACAGCAACCGTGAGAACAGTGTGAAATTTTAATAAACATTTGGGATTTATAACAAAATAGTACCGCCTAAAAGTATGCAAAGGATTTCTTATTTTAGAGGAATTTACTAACACGCAAATTATTATTAACTGCCTTTAACTGCACAGCAATTAAAATTAACAAAAACCAAAAGTTGGCAACGTCGGCAAAACCGTTAAGAGATATTTCATTTCTTATATATACAAATATAAAATCAAGTAATCACCAAAAATTTAAATCAATTTATTTTCAAGTTTAGGAGTGTTCTAGTAATCTAATACCACACAGCAGCAAATATAAAAAAATTTCAGACAAGAAAACATGTAAAATAATCGACATCATTATTCATTTTTCAATTTCAAAAGCATCAAGAAAAATTAGCATTGATTTTTAATATTTCTATTTCCGGACACCAATAGATTTATTCTGCCTGCTCTTTGACATACTTTCTCAAATAAATAAAGTTTCAGTGTGTTTAATATTTTATTCTTTTTTCTCAAATAAAAAAGTGTCAGAGTGTTTAATATTCTATTCACCCTCATCTATATAAACAGGACGATAGAAAAATATATAATAAATTGATTATTTGGGTCTTGAAGCAGAAAGCGAGAAAGAGGAGGGTGATATTAAAAAAAATTAATTATAAATTTTTAAACAATATTCTTTCAACTGGAAACAATTAAACATTTTAAAGCTTCCAAAAATAATCATCAGCATATGCAGCAACATCTATTTTATCAACACAGCAATGCTAAAGCATTAATAAATAGAAATACTTAGATAATCAGCACTTAAAAAAGGTTTGTTTAATTGTCTTATTTTTAGTTTTATTTTCAAAATTTTTTTAAACGAATTGTACATGAGAGCAATCTATGAGGCTTCTAATTTGTTGCCAATTTCATTAGCATTAAGTGACCGAGGCTGTTAACTGAACATATCAGCCAATGAAAACAATCAATTTGATCTTAAGTTAAAATTCGTTTATTTTATACATCTTCTTTAAAGGATACTGTGATCATAAATTTGTCTTTTATAAAAATAATAATTTTTTGTAAGAATTGTATTATCAGTTATATAAAGATATCATTAATTTTAAGTTCGTTAATATGCAGCATTAAATTTCATTTACATTAAATTTTTGAGGTAATGAAAAACACCCAAATATAATACCAATGAATTTAATATTTGTAAAACAAATATTTTTGCATACTCTTTGTTTTCTCAATTATTCGTCTTTTGATATTTTTAGACGCATTGAATAAGTAGAGGGAGTAGAATTTTAGCTCCGAAGCCTAAATGCAAGTAACGCAAATTATGAAGCATTAATTCCATTTCTTTATACAGCCAATATTTTACGGGAACCAATACAATTTAAAATTTCCATTTAAGCTGAACTAAAAGCAACCGCTACAAATAAAATGCTTGAATTGTGTTTTGGTCATTTTATTGCCCAGCATTAGTAACTGCAATATAGTTACTAGAGGAAGCAGGTTGCCCTTCTATGTAGACCACACTGGACATATTCTTGAGATATAGACGTGTCCTCATTTCTTTCACTCTCTATTAACATACAACAGGGGTATGATGCTAGATATTAAAAAAAACTGCAGTTGAATTTCAAACCAAATTGGTGAAGCACATTATTTTTGCATAAATATTTGCAACAAATGTTTTTAAAGCAGTTCGTTGCGAGGAATTTAAGTTTTCTTTTTTATTAAAATAGTTTCAATGACGACAAGCCGAGAAGAAAAGAAATAAAAGTCTTGAAATATTTTCTTTTTTCTTTACAATGAAACGTCATGAATGCCATGAAATAAATTCGCATAGTTTAAGGAAAGACACCATTGGAATGAAAATTAAAAACAAAACTTCTGAAAAAGCGTAAATTGCAATAAAGTAAGGATTTTTTATTTATTATTTATTATTATACTCTTAACCACAAAAAGTGGAAAAAAGGCATATCTAAGTTAACATTCCACTTTAAATTTCTACAATATCCATTTTCGAGCCCATAAAGAATATATATTCTGAGTCCTTTGGTTGATTAAGCGACGTCTGCCTGTTTGTCCGTGTTAGTATAAAATCTACTTTGCCAAGGTGCTAAATGAGCTAGAGAAAATTTAAATACCCCAAACGTTCACACATAGTGTCGAAAGAGGTGCTATTGACAATCAGCAAGATCGGTCGATGTCCCTCGAGGCAGTGGGCTTAACACCACGCCTGCCTTTAATTTTCCGGGGAAAATTTTTCCCACATCATTTGGGAGAATGAAGTAACTCCAATAAAAAAATAAAAAAAAAAAAAATATGGGACGATGGAGAATCAAAAAAAAAGGAAAAATTATATCAAGTGAAATAAAATTGCCGTTATGGGCCTCTAAAATTTTCATAAAAAAGTTTTATTGTCAATATGGTCAATATGAGTATAATTTAAAAGGTTTTGAAGAGATTTTTGGGAACTTTTAAAATTATTAAAAATTCTTAATTCATTAAGAGCCGATGACATTTTTATGTAAAATTTTATGCTTCACTAAACTAGATTTTCATACATGGTGAAGTGTTTACAGGTTCGGCATAGCGGATAATATAACACTCTTTCTTGTCTTTATATCGAGAAACTATTTGAATACAACATGCAATCACTTTGCATAATTTATTTATTCACAAAACGGAAATTTTTATTGAAACTTTTTTGCCCATTGGTCTTCTATAGGAATAATAAACTATTTTCGAGAAAATGCAGCTTTTGTTTAGCATTGGTCCAAATATTTCAAGCATAGAGCAGGCTATGGATTCGATTAAACATGGTGATTGCGGTAATATTAATAACGAGATATAATGATGTCTTTGATAAAAACTACAATGACTTTAATAATGAATTTAAGTACAACAAAGTGCCTTTTGATATTTTTATCTTCATATTTTTTTTTTTTTTTATTGAAACCCAAGTTTTTAATAAAACTGCATCCATTTTTATTTGAAACCCATTTTTGTTTTTGGTTATATCTAATTGTAAGGGGTGTTTTTTTAAGTCCGACAGATATCTAAATTGGTAAAAAGAAGACAAAAAATGTAAATGTGAATGTTTTTATTCAAAGAAACAATAATACATACATAGCAGTAACATCTGAAAATGGTTTCGGACATACGGCCACCGCAATTGTTCCTAACATAGATCATTCTGGAAGCTGGAGTGTTGGGTTTGCAAATGAATATTTAAATAAAATTTTAATAATTAAAAACTGCTACACACTCCACAAGTTTAATTGAAGTGATTCGATAGTTTTAGTAATTAAAATAGTGATAGAAAAGAAGGACAGAAAAAGTCGCTCAATTGACCTCGCCATGTATAAGGATCAAGAATATATACACAATAGAAATTATAAACCGAATGAAAAACTTACATGTGTCCTTTCTTCTGTGGTGAAGGATATAATAAAAACTAAAATCTGATTAATATAAATAATTTATAATTTAAAATTTACTTTTTTCTGTTTTGGGTTTGTTTGCGGATGTTTTCTAAAGAAAGCAAGAAATCGCTACAATCCTCATCAGCATTCTTCGCATCTATCTACCTTAGATCGTGTACATTGTTAAATAGATGATAACTAACTAATTTTGTAAATAAGAATGCGATAAATAATCATATCAATATTAATTTGGTTAGACGAATTCGAAACACAAACTAAAGTATTTCTTCACTGTTCTCTTTGTAAATTATCTTTTACATTTGTTTTTGCTGTTTGTATAAAACATCCTAATAAGTGAACTTACGCCAGAGAAAAGTAAATTTTAATTCAGTTAAAATATCCACGGTTTAAGTCCTAAATCTAAATTATTAGTTTTTCTTATAATAAGTTTTAATCATTTATAATCTGAAATTGATTTTCACTCTCTATTTATTATTCAATTTACTTAAAAGTTTAAAGGCCACTTAATATAGATTTATTTTAATTAAATATTTTGCTATAATCGAAATAACCACAAACGCAAACATTCAATTTGTTAAAAGATTAATATCTTAACAAAAATCGAGTTATAATTCAAGCTAAACAAAACACGTCAATTTGTGTGATTGACATTATTTATAACTCGCATGTCTTGACACTTCTAACATAAAAACTGCAAACATTTGTAACAAGACCTTAGAGCGGGGAAGAAGAGTCGGACACATTTGTTGGCGTTTGACAATTGAAAATTGACGTTGACAAATTTTTAAATTTCTGATTTTGAAGTACTTTTTAAATATTTGTAAACTTTTTTCTGTATTTTTCCTTTCTTATTTATTTATTATTGTAAAGGCCACACAAAGACTAAATTTTTTTTTTTTAATATTTAAAAAAACAACATCAAAACACAAATTTTCTAACAAATTTAGAGTTCAAATACGAATGCAAATAAAAGAATAAGTTAAAAAATAAGGAATTTTTGTGATTAAAGTCTTAACATTCCTATTAAACATTTTAGGATGGGATACACTACGAGAAATTATTGGAATTAATTAAAGTTCAAAGATATTTTTATGTTAAGAAAGGAAAATTATTTTGTTAGATTCTTCGCCTGATTCGATATGACTTTCACTAATTTAAGTGATAATAAAAGGGCTAGGTTTGGTTTAAAATACAAAATTTTTTTATTTAATGATTTTCATGGGTAGGCTTCCAATGTTTTTTTTTTTTTTTTTGACAGATTGAAACTTTATTGTGACATATTGGGAACGAGCACAGAAACGAACGAGACATAAATTTTAGCTCAACATAGAATAAATTTTTAAGCAATTCTAATAAAAAAATATGTAAGGAGAGAGAGACAGAGAATTGAAAAATAAGACAAAAAACATCAAGTGAAAAAATTGGCGCTTGCTTATATTTTCCAAATTACGGCCCTCTGATAATTTCAATATTTTTAAAATATCAATATGGGAATCTTTTTAAAGATTTTGAAGAGGTCTCAAAAGAAATACTAAGATTAAAAAAAAATATTTAACCCATTAAGAGCCGATGTAATTTTTATGTATTTTTTTTTAATTTCTTAATTCCCTGCCACCTCTATATTTTTTTTGGTTGGAGTTGCTTCACTAAACTAGATATAGATAAATGGTGAGGGGTATACAAGATTTGGCAAAAATCGTAAAAAATTTAATTTGTTTCACACCCAAAATTTGCTTTTTGGTTTTAAGTCTTATGAGTTGTTTGCCAACCACAGACCGAATCAAACAGCTTGCAAAACACTTTACAAAAGTCTAACGAAGTACTGTAGTTGAGGAAAACAACATTAATTTTAAATTAGTTACGTTGACAGTTAAAACAGTCACGGAATTTTTAAGCTGTCTGTATAAAGTATTTTTAAAAATGATAAAAATACATTTTACTGAACTATTGATAAATATTTACCCACATTCATTTATCATATGCTCACAACATGATAAATGACGATGCACAAATTAGCAGTTGTTTGTCAGACGGTCACGCTTATCCTGTATTTGTTAAATCAAGTTTACTTTTTTTCCTACATTTTTTGTTAAAAACTTGAAAAATTACATTTTTAAAGATGATCTTGTTTGGCAGTGACATGGCTGTAAAAGTTGCATTTTCTGGACAAAATAAAAAGCTAAAAATAAACTTTCTCCTTTCCTTTAATTTATTCCTCTCTCTAAAATGATACTAGATAATTTAAACTAAACGAGTGATTTTTTGCTACTTTTCTTTTCATCAAAAGCACGTAATTTTTGCATCCATATTGTCAACAAATCCTTTTAATGCAGTTTTGTTGCAAGAAATTTTAGTTTTATTTTTTCTTTAAATAGTTTCAATGATGACAAGCCGAACGAAACTGTTAAATGAAAATAAAAGTCTTGAAATATTTCATCTTTTTGCAATAAAACATTATGGAAACTGTGATATTAATTCAAATAACTTGAGGGAAGATCTAGTCGTGATGACGTATATACCTCAATGAGGCAAATTGTATTTAAAGTATATCATTTGTTTCCTTGCAAAGTGAATAAAGGTTTTTTAGGTGTAAGAAATATTATACAAAATAATTAAAAGATAACGCTAACTTTAAAATATTTGCATTCAAATACAAACAGATTATTTGGGTACAACATGCACTTGCGTAAATTATTTCATTTATAATTTATTTGTTCACGGAACGAAAATTGTTAATAGCAAGAAGCTCAAAATAACACCTTGAAATGTATAGAGAATTTCTTTCAAGAAAGCGCACTCGCGAGAAATCTAATCCTTCTTTCACTTGCTTTTATTTAATTCCGATCCTAATATTTCAAGCATAAAAAATTTGCCAGAGCTGGCTATTGATATAATTAAACGTGATGATTTTGGTGATAATAATAACGATATCTAATAAAGTCTTTGACAAAAATAACACTGATATTAATGTCGAATACTAAGTACACAAAATGGTTTTTGATATTTTTATTTGCATTTTTTGTAATAGAAAAAATTGAATTTTGGATTTATGAGCCTGTTAGAATATCAAATTATTATTATATTTTCAAATACAAAATCAGCGTTTTCCATCGACCGTAAAGGAGGGTACGGCTTCATTTTTAAAGAAATAAAATCCAGCGATACCGTGTTCTTGTAAACTGCTTCGAATGGTAAATTTTTCTGGATGAAGGGATGTCCGTACTGCCTGTCGTGAATTGTTAAGCTAAATAGGGGACTTATCGCTGAACATGATTTGGCGGTAACTTGATAAATTAAATTCCTGACTGATTTTTAAAGTAAACGCAGAGATGACTTGACAGGTAAATTGATTGTTAATGTTCAAAAGTGAGTGCAGTATGATAGTTTGTTTGACAGATAAATTTTCTTAAGTTCTGTCGGGCTTAAAAAACACCCTTTACTTAAAAAGAGACCTGTGAAAACTAATAGATATAATTAGACTGAGTTCATGCACTAAAAAAGGATGGTCGTATTTATCGCCATTAACATTCTCTACACCATTTTTCATTTAAATTGAGAAAATTCCATAGGAAATTTAGAAAATTCTAAATGAAATTGCAAATTTTGTATTTTAATTTAGAAAATTAAAAAATATTAAAAAATACTTATTCTTAGTTATTACAAAATATTTTTAAATAAATATGAACATACATTAGTGCATTGTGTATTATTAAACTGGATAGCTGTAGGGGTTCGATCGAACCTGATGTCGCAAATGAATGCGTCAAAAGGCTTTTTTGATAGTTGGGAAAAATTAAGTAATTAATTATAAAAACGCTCCCTGCCCTGTCGTCTGGAACTTTGTTTTTACAACTCTTCAGCTGCGCTTTTACGGTTGAACTCTTACTCACCCATGCTTAACCCCATTAAACTTATTTGGTCAAATATAAAAAGTAAGAAAAAAAAAATATTCTTTTTTTGAAGAGGTGATCAATCTTTTAAAACATGTATGAAACAACTTGTTAATTGCAGTAGACCTATTCAATCAACCTGCTCGTGATTCGGTCAATAATTCACATACATTTGTATTTATTTTTTTACTTATTAACTATTTTATTAAATTATGATTTGTTAATTTAATAAAAAAAAATGTTGATTTCTAATTAAATTTTTTCAATATAAAATTTAACTTCTCTACATTTGGAATTTTCCTAATTTAAAATGAAAATTTCAAATTGAAGTTCTTAGTTTCACTTGGAATTTTCTTAATTTCAAACGGATATTCTTAATTTAATTTGAATTTTTCCCCATTTCAATGAAAAATGGTGTAGTTTTACTTGTTTATTTACAGATTGTCTGATAGGTATAAGCATAAATTTTTTTTGAAATTCTAATCTTTAAAATAATTGAACCAACACAAAGAAAAAAGTTTTGGCAACTATTAATAGATTTATTGATTTTCAGATTGATTAAATTATTTACTGAATGGGAAAATAATTAGGAAAAAGTTTCCCTTTTTTTTAAATTAATTTTTAAATTATTTTATTTAACAATTAATTAGTTATTAATTATATAATAGAGTCAATTAAAATTTTATTTAAATTGATGTTGAAAACCAACAAATCAATTAATAGTTGCAAAAATTTTTTTTCTGCAATAAGTTTTCAAATCGCAGCCCAACAGTGATTCTTAATTAAATCCAGCAAAAGCTAGACAAAAGATAAACACCCCTATTCTGCGTTTTGATTAAGTCTTCGCATTCAGTTCTGTTGCGATCGTAAATTGGTATTCTATAGAAAAACGGAATCGAAAGAAAAAGAACACGACAACAATGTTTACAAAATTAATAGCATCACTTTGGAATGTGGAAATGAAAAAGCAAAATAAGCAAGTTTGTTATCATAAACAAATGCCAAATTTAATACAAAAAGTTGTATGTTTACATATACATATAAAAATAGTTTCTTGATGAGTTTTAATTAAAAAAAAATATATAAAACAAAATAAAAATTAGTTGTTCATGGCAACTAATTTTTGCGCTTGCATTTTTTATTGGAGGACCTAGTGCATTGAGGATTCTTGCAACTTCCTCTCAGAACGCTGCTACTTCTTTCTTTTTTCGCTGATGGTATCCACATATAATGTCTGCTTTAGATGCCATTAAATCTGTCAGTCAAAAGAAAATTTATTTAATTAAATAAATTAAACAAAAATAAATTTAAGTGTTTTTTTAACCGTTTCTGAACATTTTATCTCATTTTCTGCTTACATTTTTTCAAATTTTAACTTTTTAACTAAAAAAACACAAATAAAGAAAGGAGGGGCTCAACAAAAAAAATAACTGAGAAAAACGGAGCTCCGATCGTTATGCAAAATACAAAAAATCGAAAGATAATGAGCGGAATCGAAACGCAGAATACCAAAGTTTACAGACGGATTGATTAGTATGCAGCGCGCTAGGGATTGGAATGTGTTGCAAGTTTCTTAAGTTGTATTATTTCATGTTACTCAATTTCAGCTTTTACCAACTCAGCTTTCACCAATGGCTCTTCTAAGTCATTGTGGTGGTTTGAAGTTTTTAAATACCAGTGCGTTGCATTGACCATTTCTAAAATTTTATTTTAAAACATTCGAGATTTTCTAACTTTGAAGCCAAGGTTGTACTTCATAATTAAATTCCCTAACATCCAACAGATTTTTATATTACACAATAAAGAAGAAGGTTTTAGTCTAGAATAAATGTCGCGTTTCTAATAATGAGCAAGTTCGTTTTTTTTTTGCTTTGCTTCTAATATAGAGTTTTTTGTAAACAACAAAAATGGAATTTTAAAAAAAACTTCTAACTTGCCATCTTATTGCCATGACTTGTGGCTGTACCTCGTCAACTCGTTTTTCCATGTGAAAAAACCCCAGTAAGCCAATAAAAATCATTGAAATAATTTATTTATTTTAAATAATTTATTTTCAGTAACATTCTTCATTCAACCTTAATAAAAATTTTATTTGTTTTACATTTCATGATGCTAGTGAATATCGTTAACTTTTTTGTCTATTTAAATGCCAAATTGATTTAAAATGTTCCCATTTATTCTGCAATATTATTTTGTAATAAAAAACAAAACAAAAATCAAGAAACGATGACACATTTTGGTAATCCAGATTTTATTGTATAAGAATCCATTGCTAAGCTTTTCAAATATTTAAACAATAAAATAAATCACATTTAAATAAAATGAACTTATGTTTAAATGGAATGAATGATTTTTTCCTAGTCACTAATTGAATAGAGTTTGATTATTTTTAGTTTTTTAGTATTTTTCCGCGATTAGTTTTGTTAAATTTGCTGTTGTAAATGTTCAAGATTTTGTTATGCGACATCTAAACAATTAAGTATTGTTAAAGTAATTGAAGTTAATTTGTTTTAATGCATGCAAATGTAATTTTTGTCTTAAAAATTATTCAAAGATTTTGTTTAAATAAGCTTATATATACATTTTTGTTTACTTTTCTAGTTGCAGGTGGTTTAAGTCCCTGACTATCCTTTGTAATCACACAATTTATTTTTAAGAAAATCATTAAAAACATTACTGCTTTAATCAGAAAAATCTAAAGAAAATATGTGCTGAGGTGCAATGCAGTTATAAGAAAAGCGGCAAATTAATATGGAATACAGAAACATAAAAAGCTGCTTACTGTTTGAAAGTTAATGGCAAAAGAGGAAGAATTTTATACCTTTTCTAAGCCATTATTGCAAGATAGTATTTTGGGGCCTTAAAGAAATAGAAAATAAAGTTAAAAAATAGAAAATATATACAAATATAACATTCACTATTCGCAGAGTATCATGAGCTCGTAGTCAAAAAATTACGAAGATTTTGGAAGGTAAATATGGGCATTTTGCTGGTTAATTTCAATATGCAGCACTGCCTTTGCTACGAACTTAGAAAAAATTCAGAGGACCCAAGATTAATTCTGGAAATAATTACTGCATCACGAAACTCTAACAGTATTTTTTTTTAATCTGAAGAAAACTTGAAATATTTTCAACGTCCTACGCAGCACTATAAAAGACTATCGCAGGTACATTCGACTAAGAATAAATGCATTGGCTCTTTGTCTAGCACTTTAAGCTCTGTTTTAAGCTCAGCTCAATAAAATGAACAAGGTCGTTCATTTAGTTCAATAGCTCACTTATTGAACTAAATACCACTTTGTTTAATTTATTTGTTTTAAGTTCATAAGATTTTCAGTGTTTTTTTTTTGTTTTGTTATTAAAAACCGAATTAGTTCTTTATAAATCCTCTACCACAGAAAAGTGGAAAATATGTTTATCTTATTTTATCACTCCGCTTATAATTTCTTTAATATCCATTTCCGACCCCATAAAATATATATATATATTCTGACTTCTAATGCATAGCGAAGTCGACTTAGCGATGTCCTTCCGTATTAGTGTTGAAATCAAGTTTGCCGAGGCACTAGATCAGCTAGAAAAAATTTACATACGTCAATCGATCACGTGTCGAAATAGGTTATATTTGAAATTAGCAAAATCGGTCAAATTCTTTTGACGCAGCGGGCAAAACTCCACGCCTATCTTTAATTTTTCCATATCATTTGGAACAATTAAGTATTTCTAATCAGAAAACCAAATATATGGGGCGATATTGAATTAAAAAGTAAGAACAAATATTAAGTGAAAAGATTGGCGCTTGACCATATTTTCTGAGTTACGGGCCTCTGAAATTTTCAAAATTTTTAAATTATCAATGTGGGTATCACTTTTAAAGCTTTTGATAACATTTTTAAAACAATACAAAAATGATGTTTTCGCTTTATTTGTACAAAAATAAGTGTCAACATTTCATTCAATTTTAAATTTATTTTTGTACAAATTATGAATTATAGTGAAAGTGCTAAATAACAGAGCTAAAAAGCTCAGTATTAACAGCGTTACATATAGTTTAATTCAGGAATATAGGTCGTTCATGAAATACATAACACGATTGGCTAAATGCCGACTTTTAATTCAGACATTGCAACCCAGCCAAATTATGATCTCACGAAGGAAAATATACAGGAACAGTATTAACAACGAATTGCAAGTTTTTTATTTAATTATTATACACAGCAGAAGTTAGATAAAACTATAATGACAAAAAATCCGGAATTCTTGTTAAGAAGAATTATATAAATCCTTGTGGTCAAGGCAGCTAAACCAAATTATCTTAAAAGGTTAACTAAGCATAGATAGTACCTCACCCTCCTTTTCTTCATTTATTAATAAAGAATTCCGTTTTAAAATTCTGCAATCACACTGTCATTTTGATTAAAAAAATTTAGCCAATTCGGGTACTACCTTTCTTATTTATAGAACCGTAATAATTAGACACTAGGAACTTAAGATGCTTTTGCTGCTACCACAGGATTTAATTTAATAACAAAATGAAATTAAAATTGAGAAAAATCTTAACGCTTAAAGAGTTTAAAAAGTTGAAGTGTTATGCATGGGAAACGTTTATTTTTCGTAAACTGCAATAGACAGATTCTTTTAATTTACATTGAGTTTTTGCTCGATATAATAGAAAGTATAAAAATAAAGTTAATATTTAAAAGAAAATGATAAATTTCAAAATTAAAGGGTTGTCCAATAAGTCAAGTAAAGGTTATTTGTGAGGAGGAATATTTGTTCATTATCAGGATGAAAATGTGGTGTAAAGTTGACCTTCTGATTTGTGATCAATAATTAATATATAGGTCTACCTTAAGCCAAACAAAATATATAAATTACTTGTCAATTATCAAGATATTAATAACAAAAATTTTCAGGTTTAATGAGAACAAATAGATAATAATGCAATAAATTTAAAAGCAGAAAAAATCTTTTTTATTGCCCTTGAGATGCAATTTTGTTTGCTGTTGGTAATTTTTCTATGCGAAACAAGTAAGATTGACATATTCGACTATGTTGAATCTTATTTACCCTTCACCATCTATGTAAATCAAGTTTAGTGAGCCAAATCTTTTATACAGTTCAACAAAAGAATTGTGTATTTGTTTTTTTTTTGTTGTAGTTTTTTTTTTCTTTTCTACCTCTGATATAACGAACGATTTGCTTATTTGTTACTTTGGGGTTTGCTTTGTGGCAACTAGAGGATGGCTGGCTTCCTATGTCTCTTGTGACGGTCTTTTATACATATGAATGGGCGTCTACTGACCCCTTTCTTTCACATAGGTCATCATTTTTATGCATTTTTTATTCCGAAAGAAATTTCATATTTTTTTTTTCTTTATTGGAAGTACAATTTTTTCAAGAAATTATAATTTCGGTATAATATTCGTGATAATGGATATTTTGCTAAAACTTAAATCGTATAGTTTAATTAATTTTTTTTTGTTTTTTTTCTGTATTTTCGATTTTTAATGAAATTTCTAAAAAAGTTTAATATTTTTGGTGAAATGTTGCTGAAAATAAAATATTTTGATAAAATTTAGATGGCTTAGTATTATTTCAGTTACCTGGTAATTTACAGTTTTTTCTGAAATTTCGGTTTTCAATACAACAAATTAAAAAAAAATAATAATAATAATAAGAACAATCAACGATCACAATCTGAAAACAACGTAAGGAAAATAGAGCGTTCCCTTTTTTATTGCACATGCCTCAACCATTTATATCCCCGTTTGCTTAATTTCAGTAGTATCTCTTTTAACCTGATCACGGAATAACACACGGAAAGACGGCATCATTTAGTCGACTTTCCTATTTATAAGGATAAAGAATATAAGGAAATGAAAATTATTGAAGTTACAAACAGAATGAAAAACTATTGCGAACCCCTTCCAACTGTGGTGAAGGGTATAATAAGTGCACCACATATTAATTCAAACTTAGAAAAAAATTCCCGAAGTTATTTTGTATCCTAAAAACGTGCTGAAAGAAAACATTTCCTAAGTTTTTACAAAATAAGAAGACTGTAGCTTCGGCAACAATGTATTTATATTTTGCACTAAATTAAATTTTTACTTTTGACAGCATTTCTTAAGGAAACCGTGAAAAAATACCATGTTATAATTTTTAAATTAAAAATAAAACAAAATTTACCTCAAATTTAACTAAACTTTTTGCCAAGAAAATATATTTTGAATTTACAGAAACGCTTTTTTTAATGCGAATGTAAAGTGATATAACAAAAGCTTATTTGATTGATTTCCAATTTATAAGATGCAAACGTTACTTTGAGAGCAATGTAAATTTAAATCATTTTAAAATAAAAACATACAAAAAATTAAGTAAAATATATCTGATTATTTACCCAATTAAATCAGTTAAAACGAAAATAAATAAAATACTTTGTGATACAAATTTAATTTCTTAATTTCTTTCAGAGTTATTTATTGCTACATTAAGCAAAAGAAAGAAAGTTTTTTTGCTTTTCTTGCTCTACGAGGTCAGCGTAATTATAAAAAAATTCTTCGAGTTAAACTGATTCAACAGAGATTGCAACTACAAAAATAATTTATAAATTAAAACCATTAACACTTGGCGGATAAAAGATTAAAACTGTAAAAAATGACCATAAACTTTACAATCAAATTTAAATACAAAAATATAAATCAAACCCACAAAAAAAAAAAAAAAAAAAAAAAAGGAAAAAAAAATAAAGAAATATACATATATTATTTTGTTGGATAATTTATTAAAAAAAAATTAATTTATTTTACAAATTTTTGAAAGTAATATTTATATAAAATATATTATATTTTTTCAAGCTTTCATAAGAATTTAAAGAGTTTTTAATTTATCAGTTCATATGTTCTGTTATTATGTTGCATCTGTTATCCATTGAAAAAGATACTTTTATCATGCCTTGTATTCATTAAGCCAAAAGTTTTAACTGTCAAAATTCGATAGTTCTGTCAAAAACTTTTTCAATAGTCATTACAAGTTAAATTCTTTATAGAAATACTTATCAAGCAATTGATTGTTGAAATTAATTCTTCTTTTGCCATTTTTTGCATTTTATAAAGAAATATTCTTGTGATTAATGTGTTTAAGCTTCTTTCTTGTACATTTACTTATTTCTATTTCGAGTTCATTTTTTTTTGTATTAAAAGCAATGAATTGAATTTATCATACCACAAAGAATTTATTTCTTCATCAGGGATTTCTTTCATGGAAATAACAAAAAAATATTGCCGAGGAAAAGATTTCCTTTAAATGTAATACAAGAATTATTTAACTTTGTTTTCTTTCAACTCTTATGGCTTTTAATGATATTTGTTGTTTATTTTTTCTTCTACCTTAAATCATTAGGCTAAAGCAAGGAATTAACCTACAAAAATTTTACCTTCGTTATTTGCTACTTAAAAAAAGAAAATTAAATAATCGTCCCTTAACAAATGAAAATGAATTAAGTTAAGAGTTTTTTTTAATAACATCCCAGCAAAAAAAAAACATGCAAAAGAAGTAGATAGTTCGTGGGTTCTACGTAAAACGAACTGGTTAAATTTAGGGGAAAAACGCATGTTTTTAACATAAGCTTATCATTAGCGTACATGGGTTCACATAAGTTGAAATTCGTGAAAATTCGATGATTAGGATACATTTTTTCATTAATCCTTGTTTTTTTAATGAATTTTTATGAGTATTTGATGAGTTCAAAAGTTATAACTTAATTAGAATAAAGGAAATTATTAAAAATGCGTTATAGAAAACAAGTGCAAGAGGAGCAATGAAAATACTTATGATTTTTTAACTACTTCATTTTTTTTGTTGGGAAATTTCAAAATATGTTATTAATTAAATTCAATTATATTTGCTTCTTCAGAACGCATATATACATACACCTAAAAAATCCAAACTTTAAAAATGGAAACCTTAATACAATACAAATAAAATCTTAGTCTGATGTATTTTTAAAATTTTTGCCTTTTTTCACATAATTTTACTTTACTTTTTTAACACTCTCACCATGCAAAAAACAACTTTTATATTTCGTGCAGGTACCAATGATCACTTTAAATTTAAATTTAAACTTCCATAGTAATATGAGGAAATAAACATTAAAATTTATTTTTCTGATTAAGTATAAAATATTAAGAATATGATGTTGCACCCACTTACGGATTTTTTAATTACTGAGCTCAACTTCGGCTGAGTATGCGCAGTGGTTATTCGAAAAATGGAAGGCTGGTTGGCCATTGTGATATTTGGTCACGTTTTAAAAAAGGAAAAATTCACTGTGAATGTAAAAAGCCAAGCAGTGCGTAAAATTTCAAAAGGACACAGTGTCAAATAAGGCTGATAAGCGAGTGAAAAAAGGCTCTTGTTATGATGATGGAATGCGTAGTTCATTTTCAAAAGAGTGTAAGTGGTGATGCCACTAATTTCTAACTACAGCTTGCTTCTGTCTGACTGGAAAATAAAGAGAACTTTTTAGTCCTGGGAGCCAAGGAAAGGCAGTAGGGTCCCATGAGCTATCTGGTCAATTAAGAATTTGGCAAAAACAAAACTGGGCTTGGACAGAAAAAAGCTAAAGATAATTGTGACTTCTATAACTGGTTTTTGTGGTAATTGAATAAGAAGCAGGAGATAAGTCAATGGTTGATATGTTTTCTGTAGAATGTGCGAGGGTGAAAAGAACGAAGAAGAGTTAGAAACTTTTCAGCACATTAAATGTCTCTTCACGCTATTGCAAGGCTACAGGGTTAGATGGATAGAAGATAGACTTTACTTTAGTAATATTAATCTGGAGGATGTTGTAGGCTTTGGCAATATAGTCAGATGCCTAAGGGAAGAGTAAGAGATATTTAGTGACTCTTAGTTAAGAAATCTGAAGGAAATTATAATGGATCTCTAGAACTCCGAATTGAGGTAATACTTTTTTATACACACTATCCTCCTAAACCTAAACCTAAACTAACGTAACAATTAAGTACAGCTCTTGGCACTTAGACTGTATTGAAATATTAATGCAGGGCAGGATCGAAAAGAAAGGGTAGAAGAAATCTAGGTGATAGTGACCCAACGTCGAGCTCCAGTGAGAATTACTACTAAATTACCCGGGGGCAAATTATGGCAATAGATATCGATTGAAATTTACATTTAAAATCTATAGAAATATCGATCGATATTAAATGCCGTAATTTGCCTCCTGGTGCTTAAGTAATAAGCAGCCGTATTAACGACTTAAGAAACTAACAATATGAAGATGATATCAGGATCGCCTAAATCTAAAAATATAAACAAAAGTAAGCTTCTGTTGATGTTTAATTGAATTTTATTTGGAATGAGAATACGCTGTCCAAATATTTTTGAAATTTCAGATTTTCATCCATAAAACTTTTAAAGTTTTGGAGATTCCATTAATACTGCTTCTGTAAATTCTACTACATATTTCATAAGTTGAAGGATTTTTAAGTAGGCAAAACCTGTTTTCATCAAAAACGTACCACATGCTATACTAAACCTTCACAACACATTCTTTACTATATTAGACACTATCTTGATTTGTGCTCATCCGTTATGGCAATAAGCCGGTAGGGCATTTTATATATAACCCTATTCTGGGTACTTCTGAACTCAATAAAAATAACTATCAGTAAACGTAAAGATTGCATACATTCTGAGAGTGGATGCAAAAACATGCTGAGAGTGAGAAATTTGAAGTGAAAGGAATAGTACTAGAAAATGTTCTAACAATTATGTAGTTTCTTTTAACATTGGTCAAGAATTTTGGCATCCGTATGTGTTCTTAAAGGATTGTTATTTTAGTATAAAGTTTAAGCAAAATATGAATAAGAGTAGCTTTAGTGATTTGTTGATTTCACGTAGAATCACTTTGAAATTACATTAAAACCATTAAGGCGGTTAATAAATATTTATTACATCTCCAATATAACAACCATACGCAACCGCTTCCAGTTTATATTAAATGTAAATTTTATTTAATTTTAATATGGTCTTTCAAACATGTTCTAAACATAATTTAATATCTAAATAAATAAATCAAGGGAACATTAAAAAACAGATTTTCGTTTGACTGAGTTTGGTATAAATCTCTTTAATTTGGCATTATTACAAAAAAATTAGGAAAAAAATTCTAACTTTTTTGTTTATAAGTAAAATATTATAAATTAACTCAACAATTGCTGTCATAAAAGAAAATAAAAAGCATAGACAAGATAATAAATTTAATTTGAAAACAGCAAAATATTTGTACCATAAATACGAAAAAAAAACAATTGTTAAAAATATACCAGTCAAAATATCCAAGATATTTATTTGCACACCTTTTCTTGCAAAAACAAAATTAAAAGAAACAGCAGCAGCGGCAGCGGCAGTAGCAGCAACTTAATTTTTTTTATATCCAACAATACACACCTTCTTTAACAGTCTCCACCCATCGTATTAATTTATCAATCTAAACAGCGAAAAGTCTTTAGAGCAAACCAAAAAGCGAAATCACGATAAAACACCAAAAAAATAAATAAAAACTCTGTATCATTGCAATATTTATTTATTTAATTTCGTTTCTACCTTTTTAATATTTTATTTACTTATTACTACTCTGTAAGTTTAGTCCATAATGTTTCGAGCAGTAAGCAATTTATGGTTTATCCAGTGACGTTGGCAGAATGAAATAAATTATTAGAAAAGATAAGCAGCAAAAAATAAAATGAAATTATAAAAACAACTTAACTGTTGGATAAACACAACAAAACGACAGCCAAAATAAACAAACAAAAATATAGTTGGCAAATAAATACAAAATAATAACAATAATAAAAAAAATCTCTAAATTTTAGTGTTTGGCAACATCGACTTAAAAAAATCTCAAACATTAACTGAGAAATATAGTAAAATCCTTCGTATAAATATAGCTAAATCAAGCAAATTTTAAATCAAATCTATACACGACATATACATTAATAGAAATTATTTTGTAAAAACTATTGATTAACAAAATCTATTAATTTTACCAAAAAAGGTTAAGAATTCTAAAAAAAACTATTAAAAAATAAAGAAGAAATTTTTACTTTTACTTTCTTTAATTTTATTAAAAGAGGAACACAGAATAAAAAAATCTTATAAAGTTAAAAAATTGGCTGAATTAAAAACTTGGCCCCATTTTAAAAACAGTTCATAATTTAAAAAAACTAAAGGTGTTCCCATACGACGTACATATTTTTTGTGTGTATTATTAAACTCGCCACTATAAAATTTGAAAAAAAAAAAACAAAAATAAATCTAAAAATTTAAGGGTGTACCCATAGGTGATATAAATTGAATTATATGTCCTATCTTCTGAACCGTTAAAGACAAACGCTTGAAATTTGGACAGAATGTTGAATATTGTGATCTTTGTAACTAAAAAGTATAATTATTCAAAATTATAGATTTAACGGTGCACCAATAATTTATTTAATTTGATGTATACGGCCACAATTTTAAACTGCTATAGACAGCCTGTTGAAATTTCCGAAGAACCTGTATTGCTTAGTCCGCAATGACAATAATTATAACCCAGCAAAAAACTTAAAAAAAGGTAATCGAGTGTGGAATTAAGCATTTTTGGTGCAAGGACTTCCCAACTGGAATACGAACCTAATGATTTTAACAAGGTATGAGACTTTTATAATCAATTACTGCGAATTGGTTACATTGACTATTGCAGGAAATAATATGATAATCATAAATACGAATTTTAAGGTATTCTTTTTTAAATTTAAGGAACTAGTTCAATTTCTACTTTCTTTATTTGCGAACTTATGTAATGTTTTTTTTAAGCGAGTAACAAAGTTTAGCAATCACAAAATTAAGTCATTATATGGCAAGTACTTTTTAAGGTTATGTCAAATTTTTTGCTGAGAATATTATGATTTGGAAATTAAAGGGTCTCCTAATAGTTTATGTAATTTGATCTACATGGCCCTATTTTTTGATCCGTCATGTAGACAATTTTCAAAATAAAACAGGCTTTGCTTGGTATGTGGGCAGACGTATTGCTAAGTCCGCTATAAATAAAAATATAAAATTTCGATTTGGAAACTAAAGGCTGTATTAATTGTGAATGTTATTTGATATGCGTTGTAAAACTTTTGAGTCATTAAAAACAGGGTAGCTGAAATATGTTTTGAACACGGTTTTTTTTTTTGCAAGAATAAATATTTTTACAGCTGAACTTTTTCCGATTTTCTGCTTTTTACTTTGTTATTTTAAGCAATAAATCGCTGACAGCTTATACCATACCCTTGACTACAAAAGTGAAAAAAAAGGTATAACTAAGTTTGTCATTCCTTTAGTAATTTCCTCAATATCCATTTCCGACCCTACAAAGTTGATATATTCTGAGTTCTTATGCAAAGCAAAGTTGATTGAGCGATGTCAGTCTGTCCGTCCATGTTAGTGTTGAAATCAACTTTGCCAAGGCAGCAGATGAGCTAGAAAAAAATATTTTTCTATTGAACAGGTAAATACAACCTCGGACAAAATTTTTACACCACGAAAATTATTAAAACACTCTTACAAACGAAACACCACACCAAACGTACCAAAAATACAGCCAGTGACAACGGTCTGCACCGAAAAGTATGATAACAGAACTTGTTATTTTTGTATTTTATTTTAACAATTTAATAATTCCAGATTTTCAATTTAGTTTAATAAATTATGATTTAAAAATACCACGATTATTTATTCTTTCATTATATTTAAGGAGGATTATAGGATCTCACGGGCATTTTTGGCCTAAAAAAGGGAACATTTTGATAGTGCAACTGTAAATGTTACTAAAATTATTTGTTCTCGAGTAACATTTTGCACTTTTTTTTGAAATTAATTATTATGAACTAACGTAAAATAGTTTTATTTAAGAATTAAAATTTTCAACATCAAAAATATTTAGTTCTCAACAATAACTATGATAAATAAATTTTTTTTCTAATTTTCAAATAATTTTAACATTAATTTTGGGTCCAAGTTTTTTTTTTTTTTTTTTTTTTTTATAAACGTCCAAATTTAATTCGGTTACATTCATTTTTTTTTGCTCTGCTTAAAATATTAAAATTCGTTTTGCAATTGAGAAACTAATAATACCTAAAAGAAACCAGTAGTCTTTTAATTATGGTGTGTTTTTTTAGACAACATTTTAATTAAATGTTAGTGATTTTTGTAAGGTATTTTATCTTACCCTCGTAGAGTTAGAAAAATCAAGCGAATGTTGTTAGTTAAAGGTGCACGAAAATGTAATTAAGGTAAAATAGAAACCTGACGGAATTCGGATACTTTTAAGCAACATTTTACAAATCTGTTTTTTATTTATGTATTTGTTTTTCTTCTCATTAAAGATATATTGTTAGTTGGCGTGTATCCTTGTTATTTCGTTTGCATTTTTTAGTCTGCTGAAAACCGTATATAAACTTTTCTTTCAGCGAGTGTTTGTTTGTGAAGTTTTATAGTTCTTATAAAGATTTTTTTCTTGAAGAAGAATGGCTTTTAGCTTAATAAAACTCCCTTTAACTAATCAGCACAATATTTGCTATTTTCCCCCGTTCATTTTTCAGATTTCTTACAATAAAGACGTAAACTGTTGAAGAAAAGATTTTTTTTTTAATTTATCTAAATGTAAAACAAAGGAACTACGTTTTGCTAAGTACCTTGTAAGCAAATTTTTTATGTTGTTCAATATTTGATCTACTGTGCTTTATTAGGAAATAACAAAGTCATGCCATATCTGCAACAAGAAGTTTATCCATGCAAAAGCAGACAAAAAAATTTTATGTGAAAAGAAAAAGATGGCAGCCGGTAATCATGAAGAAGCTAAATGCTTAATATTAAGCTGTCTTTAGATATTTTTCCTAATTAGTTGTTGTGTTCTTAAATTCACATAGATATTGGAAGATTCATTAAAAGAACATTGAACATTAAGGCAAGAACAGACAGGAACAGCCTGTTAAATAACGATAGTTATTTATTTTTTTAGCTAATTACTCTAGTTTTGTTGAAATTGGCATAAGTTGCATTAAAAAAAAAAAAAACTAAGCTAAAAGTAAATTTAATTAGCTTTAGATACCTTCTTTCCAAAGTTACAATTAAAATAAAATTTTAGATTGACATAAAATAAAAAACGGTTTTATTAATAATGAAATCTTTTCATTAGGAAGATTATAATTATTAAAAGCAATACTAGTGATAATATTACATTCGCATTATTTATCATTCAATGCTAAGAAAATTGGCAATTAACACGTTCATCTATTTATTAACTTCTATCTATGCTAAAATTATTTAAAAAAAATCATAAGAAAATATCAGAGTAAATGTAAAATTTTAATTTAAAAGAATTTCATCCAAAAATACAATTTTATAAAAGATTTGCAAAATAATTATGCAAGAAAAATTTTAATCTCGAGCAAATCTTAAAATCTAATGGTAGAATTTCAGGTCAGGCCGTAGAAAATTATGTATTTTTGAATTACCAAACCAACACCGAATTTCTCGTGCTCTCAATAGGATGACTGATCATTTCTCGATTAACAACTGTTTTAGTTTTTCTAATTTATTTAACTTGAAGACCTATTTCATGCATCATAATTACGCACTCAGCTCTAAGACTATATCAAATTAAAAGACTTAATAATATACTCGTAGTACAACTGCTTTCATAACTAGATCAATAGCACAGAAAGACAGTAGTAAAGAAGATTTCCTTTGTTAAGTTATGGAACATGAGGATATATCGATAAAGCTCACGTGTAGTGGCAAAATATAAGCAAAACCTTAAAGCTGATGTAAATATGTTATTTATTTTCATGTATTATGTTCTGTCACAAGCCCAACTCTTACTAAGATATTTGGCTCAGTTCAAGATAAGAACTTGCCACGAAGTCAAAAATGTATGTTGTATTTAGGCACTCAGCTAGCAGTTTATGGGAGCAGTAAAAACTGAATGTTATTTCTAGGTGCTCAACTGTCTGCTTATCAAATATAATCCAAGAGCCTGTTTTTGTTACGTAAATACTATATCTATTACAAATACTAAATTAAGAGTTTTCTCAGTTCGATAGCAAAATTGAGTGAATTAAGATTGAAGAAATTTCTAGTGCTTGTTTAGAAAGGAGATGGCAGAGTAATGAGTGAACTGTACATAGAATAGAATTTTTCAAACAGCACAAACTATTTCTTCTCCAATATGTATGCTGTATTGATATTAACATTTGAATGTTTATTTAAGGAGAAGGAAAGTCCAATAAGCAAAGCGGTGATTTTAATACAAATTAAGTTTTATTGTAATAATTCATTAAATTTAATTGGGATTTTAAATATAATTGTAACTGAATGCAATTAGGTAAAAGGTTTTAACAAATTGTACAAATTAAGACTTAAGAGATTAAATATGTATTTAAGTTTAATTTATTTTAATTAATTTAGTAATGTAACTTTAGCTTGTAGACTTTAATTAAGATGAACTATTGTTATTAACTGTTACACTTTAGCCTAGTTTTACGAGGTTTCAATTCCTTCGAATGTTCATTTCTAAGCTTAAACTAATATGTACTTCAATCACAATATTCTTACGTTAGAAAATATGTTACATTTTTTTAATATTTTTTATACATTTTTAAATAATAATAATAAGAGAAAACGAAAATTAAGCTGTAATTTTTGGTATAAAATCAGCGATTTTATACAAAAACTAGGGATTTTGGCATATTTGACTAACTTCAAATTGAAACTAAAGAGGAAAGAGTTCTTTATTCGGCTGTACCGAATTTTATACGCATTTACCTAAAACGATTTTCTGTAAAGACAGGGTTTTTTAGAAGACTTTTAATTTGCCAAAAGCTTTTAATTAATTTTTAATGAAATTTAAAATTTCTTATTGCAAAAGCAAATTTTTAGCAAAGCGGTCATAAATTTTGTGAAGGTTATCAGGCAACGTGTCAAAACTGACTTCAAGCCGATCAGGGATAGACAGAAAAACGGGCATAGATAATTGATTCCCGATTGTACAAGGATTATAGAATATATGTGGTCGGAAATGAATATCGTGGAAATTACAAACGGAATGACAAACTTATATGTACAGTTGCCGTCTGTGGTGAAAGGTATAAAAAGTATTTTTCTGAAAATACTTTTAATCGGTTTTTCTATAAATATTTTTACTTATAACCTTTACAAATTTTTAAACAAATATTAATAAATATGATCATTTATAACACACTAGCAGTTTCTACGACTGAATCTATTTAATTTATTTCTAATTTTCTTAAAATTAAAATTTAAAAAAAATATGTTTTTAGACATTTGTTGTAGAGTTCCAACTACAAAAATAAAATATACTGACAACTATTCTAGAATCATTATATAGGCAAAATTGAGTGCTTTCACATTTGCATCTCTAGTTTTTTCTACGAAATGACATATTTTTATTAAAAAAATATCCTACGTTTGAATCAAGATTCTAACGGACCTCCTCACAAAATTTTATTCCGCGTTCGTTGCCCAATTTGTGAACGTCTTTTTCTCGGCATTGTTAAATTATTAAAAAAAAATTTTTTTAATGCAAAGGCTTTAATTTTACCTGAAGAATTACAAATCAATAATTAAAAAATGTCAATGCTCGCGTTGTAAACTTAAATGACAATCAATAAACAAACAGGAAATAAATAAGTTAAATGATGCGAGCTAGCGGAGACTTATACCGACAAGATGTAATTCTCATAAGAAAAAAAAAATACATTTTATATAGGGAAAACAAAATCAAAAAGTACGCGTATGACACATAGTCGTAGACATTTTTCAAGGTTTTTTTATTTATTTTGCACGCTCGATTTGGAGCAAAGAAATAGCCTGGTTACAAAATGAAATAATAGAGGCACGTTTACAAAAAAAAAAATCTGAAAATAAACTGTAGTAGCTTAACGCCTTATTCGGCTTCCATGATTTTGGGGGAGGGACAAAAAAGCGGCCTATAATACCAAACAATACCAGGGTCTGATCAATGTAAGTAGTGTAAATGTCAGTGCACTGGCTCAAATGTGTCACGCCTTGTTTTCCAATCAATATCAACCAATAACAACAAATAATTAATCATTTTTTTCAGCTACGCGGTGTAATTAAAAAAAGTATCTTAAAAAAATCACAACAACATAAAAAATATTTTTAAATTCTAGATCTGCCTGAAGTAAACTTTAATTTTGTAATAAAAACTAGGGCAGCTAAGAATCATATTTAACGTTGCCACTCAAAAAGAAAATTTAAATTTTCTTCTTATCGTTATGTTAATATATATATTTTTTAAAGAAACATACACAACGAAGCTTTTCTTGTACTATTAACATCAATTTTCCCCGTTGAGTGTACTATATTTATAACTATTTTTGTAACTATTTAGTTTGCATATCGC
Organism: Cistogaster globosa; assembly: GCA_937654795.1. Classification (NCBI taxonomy): domain Eukaryota; kingdom Metazoa; phylum Arthropoda; class Insecta; order Diptera; family Tachinidae; genus Cistogaster; species Cistogaster globosa. Next base: position 126,689,714 of record OW569403.1, read on the forward strand.
CTCCATAATTCTAAAACAGCTGTTCTACAAATCTAATAAATCGTAAAAAATCAGCTCAAGAAACCTTAATATAAAATAAATAAAGAAATAAATATGATTTTGATATAAAGTAAGAAAAAAATACTGCTTTATTAAATAAGAATCATAAAAAATAAAATAAATAAAATATTTTGGATATAAAATTTTTACTACTTCAACATCATTCGTAAGGGAAAAAAACAATTATTTAGTTAAAAGTTATATTAGTATACGTTTTTATGAGTAAGTTGTGATTATTTTCAAGACAGGAGATTGATAAAGCAGCGCAAAGAAAATTGTTGACTTTGCTGAAAATTGCTAACTTTATTTTTTTGCAGAAAAATTAAAAATTAGTAAAAAAAATGTATTAAAGAAGCTGTTAATTCACCGCATCACATTTATTATTATTTAATCAGCAATTTTTAAATGGCCCTGTAATACAAACATTGCATACTATCCCACTAGTTTTTATTTAAATTATTAAATTAATAAAAGTAACACTTTATCAAAGCTAAATGCATTTGCCAGAAATTTGTTTGGAAGCTAATTTGTCTCTTTTTATCAACTTTTAGTTCATTTATTTTGCGACAGTTAAATTTGATCCACTTAAGTTGATTTCCTTTGTCTTCTGTTTCTTTATTGTTTGCTTTCAAAATTATTTTTAAGATTCCTTTTATTCGATAAATAAAAATATAACCACGGCAATGGTTTTGATACTTCCCTCCTTTTTTTTTTTTTTGGTTGGATATTTGTGTTAAAATTAACGTTTTTTTTTTTATTATTAAAAAAAAATAAAATAAAATATAAAATTTTAGACTGTCTACGCAATGTTACGAAGCCTCAATTATTATAGAAATATTTGCCAAATTGGGTTAAGTTATTTAACTTGTTAATTGTATATGCCAAGTTAGAAGTAATTTAAAAATAAAAATTTTGAAGCAATTTATAAAGCGACTTGAGAATATGGATCGTTTAATATGATTAATAGTCTTACAACAAACAACTTTGTTTCACGAGTGACAAATAAATTACTTATTATTAAATACTTTATAACTGATCATATTTTGCAACGTCTATCAAAGCTATTTCTCTAGAGCAGGTGCAATCGCTGCAAGAATAAATAAATAAAGTAACAACAAAACGTTTATCAAAGTTTCTATTTTATGACTACTTAACTAATTTTAATAGAAATTTGGCCATACGTAATTAAGCGATTAATTGTCTGCAAGTTACTGCCATACAGAATTTATCGACATAATTAAAACATTAATTAATTAAATTAAATTAATAAATATTTCTCTATCAAGAGAGTACTCACAATCTAAAACTTTATTCTTTTAATTTTTGTATTTTAGGGAAATAATATTTGTAGACTTTAGACATGAATTTGAATTTTTCAACATAAAAAACAAAGGAAAATTAATTTTTTTTTAATCATTGAAGTGCATTTACTGAGCTGTTGCATACTCGTTACTAGAGCGCGAAGCCGATCGGTTAATTAAAAGCAGAAAGCGGCCACCGAAGTGTGCAGTTTCTTTCGGCTATAAATTTTTATCCGGCGTCATCAACTGAACCGTTGTTTTTTCTTTCACATCGTTTAATGTAAAAATATTAGGTGTTTTCTGTTTGTATGTAAAATTCATATTTAATTAAATCATATTTTAGTACAATGAGCTATAATTTTGATTACGAGAATGTGGAAACTAAATAAAATTTAAAAATGTTGAGCCATTTTTTGCTGTTTCTGCATTACAGACGATTAATTCAACTAAGAAATTTATATTGAAAGAACTTAAAATTCTAAGTGCTTTCCATAAAAATTTTTTAGACGAGTTGATCGTTTGTAACGCAGAAACAACAGATTAATATCTCATATTTTACTTAATATAAATGAAATGATTTCACATTTACTATGTTATAAATCCTCATTTGTAATGATACGTGCCAGAAAATTGAATAAACATTTGCATTTGTTGAAGTATTTGTCTAATCTAACTGCACCTGTATAAAATTTTTCCTTCAGAAAAGCAATTTTTTTATGGATACCTGCATTTTTCAACATGTGTCAACATGAGAGTAAGATAGGGTGGATTGTCAAAGTGTTCAAGGACATATGATCCATGGATTTTACGTTACACATTTGCTTTGAATAACGTCCTAAGGTCTGTGGATATTGTGTCAGTTTTAGTATGGACATAGTGTCACTTATGAATATTTCTTAAGCTTACCAAACATTTCCTTCATAGTCAGCCTTCGTCCGGGTGCAACGATTTTCTAATCTATGATATAATCAACACCGGCTTTACTAACCAAAGGGTTTCTGCATAGCCTACATCGGCTGCTCGCAAGATTTTTTCATCTATGATATTTATAACATCGACTTCGCCTAGCAATCATTTTCTGCATAGCCGAACTTTGGTCAGACCCAGAGATTTTCTCCTCTTTGGTATAACAAGCACTGGCTTTGCCTAGCAAAGATTTTCTGCATAGCAAAGGTTTTCTCCTCTTTGGTATAACCAAAACCGGCTTCACTTACCAAATGGTTTCTGCAAACCAGTTTATAAAAACTTTGCATTTTTCTTATATAGAATACCATAAGATATGAATATTATGAAAGTGACATAATGTCCATTGACTTTATGACACACTACTATTTAAATATCGCTTTGTGGCTCTATCTGGCTATACTTCTTGATCATACGGTCTCTGTTTTACTAAGCATGTGTTACTCTAAACGCAGCTACACTATTTTGTTACTTCGGCGGGACTTGTTTAGTAAACAATCCGTAATCTATCATCTCCATTTATTCAACAGCCACAACAAACATCTACCATATTCTGTTGTTATGCTGTTAATTCACTGAGCTAACATCTACAGCTCTTTCTCTTATGAAAAAGGCCATCTTGACAATTATCTGCTATTCTTTCATAAAAACAGACTTCTTTCATACAATATCTCCAATGGCATGTTATTTTCTTTTTCTTTCCGGTAGGTTTGTAGCAGATATTCTCAACTTTTTATTAGATTATATACTACTGTCATTATTATTTTTCTTGTACAGGCGCGCATATCCGATAATTGTCTCAAACTCGTGATCTTCTGTTATACAACACGAACCGCTTCTAATGCAGCCAAAGTCCCTGTTTTTTGTCACGCACACACGGACAACAAAAACATTGTTATTTTTTAGATATCTAAAACTCAAGTAGATTGACTTAAAACTAAAAATATGTTGATTAAATTTTAAAGAAGGAAAATGAAATTATCAATTTTCGCTTTTTATTTTTTCAGCAATATTGAAAAGCTCAACTCATGGCAAAAATGGATCATCATTTATTGAACAGTAAAAAAATTGGATCAACATTTCATTTTCAGTAACTGTGCCATCATTCAAAACGTCACGATGCACAAATTTCTCAAAGAAACTCTCCGAATCATAAAAGCAATGTAATTTTTTCAATTAAAACAGAATTCCGTTTGTCTATCAATAACTAAAAAGCAAACGAAAATAGTAAAAGAATAAACAAAAAACATTTAAACGCACAAAAACAACTGTTTCAAATTGAAATACAAATACTAACACAAACACACAAAAATTCCAGAAAACAACCAGGCTCTACACCAACTGAAATTTAGTTCAAATACAAGAAGAATAACAGAAAAATAATTACAAGCTGGCGTTCTTTCAAAATATAATGTGGAGCACTATTTCACCGACAAATTCGAAAAAACTATTAATTGGCAGCACACGCAGCGTTGACTATGTCGGTGATAATTCTACAACAAAATCTACAAAGATTTCAATCGCAATGGAAATTCATATACAAAATAAGTGCATTTCAGCATAGCGTATCACTCTGGAGGGCGGTGCAGAGCCCCCATGGCTACAGGGCCCCCTTAAAGCGGCATTTTTGGGGGCCACTAGCGTCGGCAAAACAAGTATATTACAGGTGAGTTGTTTCAATCGTTATTGTTTAAAAATTGTAGTAAAATAATTTTATTTTATATTAAAAAAAAACAATTTTAATTTTAGTAAAACTCGTTGCTTTGAGTGCCAAAAAATATTTTTTTAAAACTTCATTCCATTAAAAGTCAATCTAATACTTTAACCGTCAAACACTTCTCTCCCAATCATAAACTGTCTGTTTTAAAACTTCTTTTAAGTTTCCAACACTTGTCGGCACAGAAGTGGCGACAAACAATTTTATGACAACCTCCATTATTAAACAGAGGAAAAATAATTTATAAATTTTACATTTTATTTTTACCAATTAACCATTTCTTTGGCAACTTATTTTTTTGATACTTTTCCAAGTCATTTCAATTAACGTGTAGGAAAGGGAAATATGTAAAATATTTTAAAAAACATGGAACTCAAGAGCATCGTTCACTAGTCACAAATATTATTTAATAAAAAAACGAAGACCAAATTTTAAATAATAAAAGCTTTAGCCAAATAGCAAACATTACTGTGTTAACGCATTTCGCAAAAATATTTAAAAATATAGAATTTAAATCTATATCTCTTTTTGTGCTTTTAAAATACAGGGTGTTTTTTAAGGCTGATAAAACTTATAAACTAACAAATCATTGCTTGTAGATTAAAACTTTACTTTGTAAGTCAGTTGTCAATGCGCGCAACTTTTAGACATAAAATTTTAAAAATATTGATGACATTGACCCGCTCGAGATGTAGAACCCAACGACTCTTAAAGCCATTGAATTACTAAAATCAAAGTTTGGCGATAAGTTGGCTTCCAAGGACGTGTGACATGACAGTTGTCTAGAGTTTGGGCTTTCCCGGAATTTTTTATTTCCCGGGAAACGGGAAAAAAATTTAACGCATTCCCAGGTTTTCCTGGTATTCCCGAGAAAAAAGCAGAACACAAAAAACAATAAGTAATTGTTAAATATTGGTTTGAACAGTTTATAAAACTCAGAAACAATTCAGGTGAGAAGACATACATTTGTTCTACTTAACAAAAAATAACAAAGATAAAAATACTGAATTAATTATTTTTCGAAATATATAATTTAAGAACTGCATTTAACAATTCACTAGACATACTGTTGCTATTTTCCTTGCAAAATTTAAAACAATAGAAAAAACTCTTTTACTTTCCATTAAGCCCTATAGAGATTATCCATGTTCGTGTTTCAAATTTTAGTAGCTTCGAATAACTCAAATTCCTTTTTAAACAAATTATTAACCTTTTGTTCTGTTACTAGCAGTGCCCACGACTTCGTCCGTGTTTCATTTCTAGTTTTCTTCAAATAAAAAAATAAAAAAAATATAATTTTAAACATCTATTATAGAGTTCTGTAAAAAGTGGGAAAAATTTGCCATCTACAAAAATTAAATGTACTGACAACTGTTCTGGTACCATTATACCAATAAAATTGGGTGCATTCACATTGATACATCTAGTTTCTCTACAAGCGGTGTACGTGTACCCGTATTTTTTTTTTAATAATATATTTTTCTACTAAATCTCATTTTCTTATTTTTTTTTACTATTTTTTACAATATAATATTAAGTCGTTTTAAAAAAATATATATTGTTGACTTTATGCAACGACAAATATTGAATTTCTATTTGTTCTTTTTTACACTTTCCATTCATTTTTGTCTACAGCAATTTTTCTACCATGATTTTCCCAAGACACATCAAACAACAACCAGACGAAAAGTATACAAAAGCTGCCTGGTATGTGATACATGCATACGAGAGCTGATGGTAATCGATGTTCCACCCCAGGTAAATAAATTACACCGCTAATGTCACTAGAATAACATATTAAGTAAATAGCGTCACTTCTCTTTATTTCATACACTCAAAGAAATTTTTTACATAACATTTTACAGAATTGTTCTTAGTCCCTGGTTAAAATTAAATTTTAAGCGGATGTAAATTTATTCTAATAAATGTATGAATAAATTGAGATTTCTAAATAGTTTTAACATTGAAGAAATGATTTTCATTACAATTTAACGATTTTCTTGCCGAATCTTTTTTTATTCTTATGAATCAATAGTGGTGGGATGATTAATTTTAAGCCGAGTTATAATCACTTAGTAACGATTAATCGAGATGTAAATTGATTATTTACAAAAAAGTTAATTTGCGTATTTTTTATTCTTCCAAAAATATTTGTGACAAATGTATGTGCTGCAGTGCAGCTTGTCACATTAAAAACTACAGATTGTACAAATAAATACCTAAAACTGATATTTGACCTTCCTAGGGTTTTTTTACATTTAAGCTTCACTCTATTTCAAATATAAAACTTGTTGGGGTTAAATTAAAAAGACTAAACACCAATTTTTGCTCTAGATGCCCTGCATCCGAGCATTGTAAATAGTAGTTTCATTAAAAATAATTTAAATAGAGTTTTTTCTAAATTTTGCCTCTAATAGTTACTATAAGTATTTGTAGATTATATAATGTGTCAAAATTTACTACTATTTTAAAAAAGAAGTATAAAACTTAAAATATTTGTAAATAATTTTTAATGAAATTGTAAGCCATCACATTATTGGAGTAAATGAATTGAATGTATGCGCTGTATAGATTCCATTATAATTATTATCCAAAAATAAAGTTATGATTTACCTCGTATTTTATAATTGGCCTTCACTTATCAGAATAGTTCAAAACATTTGCCAAGATATGAAAAGCTATTGTTAGGTCTTGTATCGTAAACCTTTGAAGCCGACGACTACTCGAATTCATAGCTTTAATTTTATTTTGTTTTATTTATAGCTTTTAAGCCAATTTATTCTCCTACTTAATTGTGTAAACAAGTTTAGAAAAAAACCTGCGATCTTTATATGCAAATAAATTTAAATTGAAAACATTTTGAGCCAGTATAAATTCCAATTTAAAAATATGAAATTTTAATTGTTACTGGCAGCATCAATTTATTAGTTCAATAAATACTGAAAAATTTGCGGAATTCCTTAGCTTTATTGTAAATTGTGATATTATTTATTCAAACGACAATATCTGTTATGGTAACGACAAGTCTGCTATTGATATCGAATTTGATTTATGGATTCACCATATGTCTTTGGGCCACAATCGAAAAAGGAAAGACCCTGACTCTTGAAATTATCAGGATGATCTAATCTGCTCTAGTAAAGCAATAATAACGAAATGGGATTGACGATTGGAAGAAAGTGAAAGCGGTGTATATGAGTAGTTGGTTTTATCTGCTTGTGCAAAAATACTTTTGTTTTAATTAAAATGATTGTGTTACAAGAACGCCAAATCTCCAAAACAAATACAGTCCCTATGGAAAAATGAAATAGGATGGCTTCAAAACGATTATAGAATCTTTGAAATTTTACTGTAAATAAGTAAATTATTTTAAACTTACTTTTTTCGGCCTAGGTTCATTTTTAATTGAATTTACTTAACTCAACAACAGGCTATATGATACTGGAACAGCATCTATAATGTTGTAAGGAAACAAGCATAAATAATTAAAAAACAAAAATTGAATTTCGTGGCCATACCGACTGATGGTACAAGGGAAAAACAAATGCACAAGACAAGTTACAAAGAGAACAACAACAAAATGCTTTGAGTTGTGTGTGGACTTCGTCTAACTAAATTAATATTGATATAAATATTACTCGTATTCTTATTAACAAAACTAGTTGGTTAAAGAGATAATTTTTACAATGTAAACAACCTAAGGTAGATAGATGCGAAAAATGATGATGAAGGTTGTAGCGATCTAGAAAATGCTGCATTTCATTCTGCTAGCGTATAGTTTTTCTTGTCTATTTTGAAAAACGTCTGCATCCATTTGTAAATAATTTTTCCATCTACAGATTTTTAAAAATTAAATGAAATACGAAAACTTAACAATCAATATTTACATTACATTACACGATTGTAAAATCTTTTTATTTTATTTTACATTTTATCGTATCGACAATGAAATTCAAACTGAACAAAAGAGGAATTAAAAAAGGTTAAATCAAATGATAATCATACTCTTCTTAATGCAACTTATTAACTTATGGTCACTTAATACTTTTGTAATTTCCGTTTATTTCTTTCAATTGTGTCAAACGTCAATAACAGAAACGATTTCCAGCTGATAATTTTGATGAATGGAACAATGGCCATCCGCTGGGGTTGAGAACAGTTCATGCGTATGTTTTGGTATTTGATATGGGCAATTTGGAAACATTTCGAGTAAGTTTTATTCATTCATAATTATTATTTGTAGTTGTTGTTGTTATCTAAGCATAACTTAAGCAAATAATTACTGACATAGTATTAAAAAAAAAGAAGAGAAAGTTACAAAAAAAAACGAATTTAAAAACCTGCCTTATGATTTGGCAATAATTTATTGAATTTCTTTTATTCTTTTTAATACTGCAACTGTTTAAAAAAATCTTTAAAAACGGAACACGTAAAAAATATAATTTCCAACCAGTTAAAATTTGCTTGCATTATTTTCTAAGTGCTTAATTTTTGTTTAATATTAAATTTGAAATTCTACATATTAAAAAATTTTTAAATTTTCTCCTTTATTCTTGTCTTTTTTTAACAGTATTGCAGGTCTATGAGAGATCAAATTTTGGATAGTTTTAGTCATCGTGATTTTAGTATAATTGTAGTTGGCAATAAATTTGATACAATAAATGAAGCACAAGCAAATTCACAGGTAAATACATTTTTTTACTTAAAATAAAACAGTTTTGTTTTGGTATTAAATTTTAAAGTTTCGTTTCGTTTGTAGTTATTAAAATATTGTTTTGAAAATTTTTAAAAAAATTCTTACTTTGAGGTTTTTAATATTTTAATTTCAATTTAAATTTGAATTGGATTGTCTTGGAATAGCATCTATAATGTTGTGAAGAAACAAGTATGAATGATTAAAAATAAAAATTGCGTTTGTGGCGATACCGATGGTTGGTACAAATGCAAAAACAAATGTTCAAGACAGGATACAGAGAGACCAACAAGGAAATACTTTGAGTTGTATGTTGATTTCGTCTTACGAAGTTAAGACTGTTTAGTTGATAGATGCGAAGAATGTTGATAAAGGATGTAGCGATCCAGAAAATACTGTAATTCATTTTGCTAGTGTCTAATTTTTCTTGTTTTCTTTGGAAAACGTCCGCATAAATTTGTAAATAATTTTTAATTCAAAAATTTTTTAGAAATAACATTAAAAAATGAACCTTATCCGAAATTTTAATTTATTATAAAAGTATAAACTTATTACAAAATCGTATTGAAAAAAAAAATCTTCAATTAAAAGGTGGTGCTTACACAAATAAGGAACACGATGTAAATAATTTAAATGTATAATTCAAATGTGCCCCATACAACCCATTAAAGTTCTCCCATAGGTGGCATAGTTTTACCACTTTGACTGTGTCTTTTGAATCGTTATAAACAAACACTTAAAATTACACAGAATATGTACTTCTATCTCTATAGCAGATATAGAAATTAAAGGGTGTCCCATATGTTATGTAATGTTGTCAGATGTATATGTCCTCACCTATTAAACCATTTTAGACAGCTAAAGTTAACACAGAATTTATTAATTAAACTTTTAAGATTTGAAGTTAAAGGATGTCTCCATTTTTAACTATCATACACATACACTTGAAATTCAAACAACGTAAGTAATACCATCTTCAGTAATACTATGTTTACAGTTACATGTAAACTAAAGGGTGTCATAGCTGACGTAGTTTAAATAATCAGGCTCTATCTTTTTAACTGTCAAACACTGGAAAGTTACACAAAATGCGTACTTCTACATCCGCTAATACAACAAGTACAAACATTTTAAAATAGAAATTAAAAGGTGTCTTCATAGGTGATGTTGTCTCTTAGACCTCTATAGAAAGACAATTGATATTTAAATGAAATGTGTATTAATATTTTTATTCATACTCGATAACCTTCTGGCTGTCTGTCTGTTTTGAAGTCAATGTGGGAGAGAACCTAAAAGTCAAAATCGATATTATGCTACAAAAAATTATCGATTTTTGCTTCTGGTCCGCTATATCCCTTACTTGCGCATCAGTCTAAATGAAGGGGCATGCGAGGTTTAGCTTTAGTGAATGTTGTGCTCTCATTCAACAAAATAAAAAGAAATATCTTCTCTTTTGCAAATGGCTGCAGATTTAACACAACCGATTACGAAAGCATAAAATCTTCCTGATGAAAAACATCCTTTCAGTCGTGAAAAGAGTCTTGAAAAAAACCAAAACCTAGTATCCATATAAGTTATGGATAATTTTAATAGCGAAAGTCATTATCATGCCTTCTCATACGAAATTATTTGCTTTAACCCTAATGAAAATTGAGATATATTGCGGTACTTCAAAGAAAGTTTTGACTGAAAAGAAGCATCGACCAAAAATGCTGTTTGCAATCTTGTAAGATAAGTTCCTAAAAATAAATTACTTGTGAGCAAGAACCATGGTTCTCGTCATTGTATAGTTCGTACTGACGAAAATGTGGACGATATGGCCAAAGGTGTGCAATTTATTAAAAGAACGTCGCCACACGATCGATCTTAAAAACTCACCCTGGGATTATTCTGGGGCTCAGACAACTCGCGTATTACTGTCAAGAACCCGGTTTGGAGAGGAACAGTTTACGGTGAAGCTTGTACCCAGCAAAAAATTAGACATTATTCTAAAAAGTACTTGCCATATAATGACTTACTTTTGTGATTGCCAAATTTTGTTACTCGCTTACAAAACACATTACATTAGTTCGAAAATAAAGGAAGTAGTAATTGAAGTAGTTCTTTAAGTCAAAAAAGAATATCTTAAAATACATACTAATGATTATTATTATTTCCCGCAATAGTCAATGTAATCAATTCTCAGTAATTGATTATAAGAGTCTAATTAGGTTTGTAATCCAGTTAGAAAGTCCTTTCAGCAAAAATGCTTAATTCCACACTCGATTACCTTTTTTGAAATTTTTTGCTGGGTAGTGGTGGCATTATCGGCCCGAGTTTTTCGAAATTGCTGCTGAAAACGGTATTCCAGTCAACAATTAACATGATTTCGGTCTACTTTTTGCCTAAAAAGGAAGTTATGATAAGCGTTGCCTTCTAAATGATGTTGGATAGCACAGTGGGGCAGAAACAAAATACTTTTGCAATTGACTAGGCTGATTGCATTTTGTGTGATGGAAAATTCAATTATCCGTATTAATATGCATGCAAAAATAAAATATTACAACCAAACTATATAGCAGTGCCCACGACTTCGTCCGCGTATAATTTTTAATTTTCTTAAAATTTAGAAATATATGTTTTTAAGCATTTGTTTAAGAATTCTGTAAACGGTATTAAAAACTTTCTATCTACAAAACAAAATGTACTTACAACTCTTCTAGTGCCAATATCATCATGATTATTAAAAAAATTTATTCTATATTTGAACCAAGGTTCTAAGGGACATCCTCACAAAATTTTACACAAATCCATCCAGCAGTTTTTACGTGATGCAAACACAGACAGACAAAAATTCCAAAAATTGGTATTTTGTATTCCATATCGATTACTTTCTATACCAATATAATAATTTTTAAAAAATATTTCTTGTACAGAAATGGCCTCGTTGCTGTCTTATTATGTGCATAGATGTTGCTGATCTCAAAAAAATTCCGAGAAATTATGGCAAAAACAGTCTGATTTAAGAAAAGTAAAGATATGAAATATGCAAAGAACATTATATAAAATAAACAAATCAAATTAAATTATTTGTGCATATGCAGCTGGTCAACTAAATTCAAATGGCAAATAATTTCCAACATTTTCAAGACAAAGGAAATCCCAACAATTTTACATATTTACTAGTGCTCATGAAAAACTTTTAGCAATGAACCGGAGTATATAAAGCTTTATTACAGAAATCTTCTTTTTCCGATCCCAGCTTTGGGATTTAAGAACATATACGAAAAAGTTAAAATTCGATAAAAATTACGTCAAACTGAAGGATTTCCATCTTCTACAAGGCTGATAATTTTCATACGAAATTTTGTGTAAACTTACACATATTAAGTTAAATTAAAACTAAAAATCTATTATAAATTCATAAAGAAAATTTTTTTCTATCAATGATAAAAAACTGATGCCCCTTTTTAGCATAAACAATTAAAAGTGCTATATTCGGCTATGCCAAATCGTATATACCCTTCACAATTTATCTAAATCTTGTTTAGTGAAGTAAATAAAAAATAAAAAAATAAACAAAAAACAAATATAGAGGTGGCATTTTAGGTTTTCCTTAAAGATCTCTTCAAAAGCCTTTAATTGATACGCATATTGATATTTTAAAAATTTTGAAAATTTCCGAGGCCTTTAATCCGGAAAATATGGGAGTGAACAAATTCTTCTACGTGATCTTTTTTCTCATTTCTTATTTCTATATCGCCCCATTAATTTGTTTTTTTATTGCAGATGGTATAGAAAAATTAGAGGAAGGCGTGGTATTTTGCACGCCGCGTCGAAGGACGTAGACCGATCTTGCTGATTTACAACAGCATCTTTTTCGACACTATGTCTGATCGATTGGCGTATTAAAATTTTCTCTAGATAATGAAGTGCCTCGGCAAACTTGATTTCAACAGTTACACGGACAGACAGACGGATATCGCTCAATCGACGCAATAATTTTGAAGTTTTTGAATTGAAAATTTTATTTACAATAAAAATTCCAAAAAAATTGCTGAACATTGTGCCCAACATATTGAAAAAACTGCACCAGAGTATCGAAAGATCAAAAATGTTTATTTTAAAATACTCATAGTTCAATCATTTTAAAGCATAATTTGCAGATTTAAGCATCATTTTGTACGTATAAAATAGACCTTTAAATCGTGTATAAGTTTTCGAAATTAAAAAAAGGCCAAGCATCAGAAAAATTTGCAAGTATGAGATAACCAACTTTGAAACCACATTGCGCCAACTCTAGATTTAATGGTACCCAGCCTTAAAACTTGAGCTCAGGTAGTCCTCTACCTTGTTCGTGTAAATCTTTTAGATCAATCCGCCTTACCTTTTACAAATGGCTAAGTTTTTCCAAAATATTTTGATTTTGCCTCACTGTACACAATTCAGCAAATTGATCTCATACATAGGAATTTTGGTAATCGTGTTAACAGCCGTGTTTAAGACTTCAATATCCTCTATTAATCGGTGCTTTGCGAAACACTTAGCAACATTCTATACGCTTCTCATATTATCCAAGTTTCGAAAAGTGGGACGGACCACTGCGGAGCCAACTGTTGCAATTACGTGAATGAAATTGTATTTCATAAATAATAGAAATATTTATAAGGCCATAATATACCAAAAAAATTAAGTTTAATTGAATTAAACCACCCTTTGTTGTGCTTGGGAACCTACTTTTTTGTTACAGACTTATTTTATTGGAAACTATATTATTGGAGTTATTACATTTAAAAGCTATTGCGCAGTAATAAAATGTTAAAAGCCATAAGCATAATTTTTGCAATAATAATAATTGTAGAATATTAATGTTTGTCTATTTTTGTAAAAAAGTCACCACAGTTTTTAATATTTCGACCATGACTGTAGAAAGTACATATTTTTTAACTATAATTTTCCCTTCTTTCTTTTTTAGGAATTAAAAGACATTTCAACTTTAGTACGAAAACACTGGCGCTGTGGTTACGTGGAGTGTTCAGCGCAGTAAGTATTTTTATTGTTTTCAAATCAATATAATTTTATTTATAGTTTTATGGATTTGATTTATTATTTGCTAATAAAACTAATAAACAAAAAATTATTTTTTCTTTGTTTTTGTCACACCTTGTTCACACACAATCAGATACAATTATAAAATTGGTGATGTTTTTCGTGAATTAATGGGTTGTACCAGTAGTGGCGGTGTCATTGGCACTGAATTTTTACAATCAACTAGAAACAAAGGACGTTGTACAATACTTTAGCAATTTCTGCATAAGTTTTTTTAAGTGTAAAACAAAAATTTTACAAAAAAAAATAATAATAATAAAAATTTATATAAAAGCAAAGTAAAATAATATAAAATTAGAAAAAGTAAAAGCAAAAACAAAAGATAATAGAATACAGAAAAACATAACTAAATTATTTAAACACAAATTCAAAACATTTCAATTGCAGTTGTTTCAATAAATTTCAGAGAGAACAACAAAGATTGCAAAAATTAGAATAAATTTTAAACAGAAAATAGGAAAACACAAATAACAAACTAAAAGTAGTTTTAAGAGAAATTTGTAATAGACACAACAAAATATTTATTATGAAAAATAGTAATAACAACAATAAATTAAACAATAATTACTTCTTTAGACACAAATATTATAATAATAATTACAAACATTTAAAGTTAATTTAATAATGAAATAAACTAAAACATATTAATGCAATTAAATTAACGGTTGAACACATTTCTGTAAACATTTTATTAGGTGAAGTATGTTAACAAACATATAATTGGTTTCAAATTATTTGAAACAGAAAAATCAAAATAATATATTTTATTTTTTTCTGAGTTTATTTACATGTTTGCTGGACAGTTGAAATGGCCGACATGTTTGTAATTGTACAAACCACAATCCGTCTACTAGTTGGCGTAAAAAGCTATTCAACCCGAACGCTAGCAGTAATTAAAAATGAATGGTAAAAAGCAATAAAAACATTTTCATTCTAACCTCAAAAACTAAATTTTTAAATAAATATTCTTTATTACTTTTTAATAAGTAATTATAATTGTTGTTTATAAAACAAATCCCCGTAGGGGATCCCCGTAGGGTATTTCAAAAACTGTATTTTCAAATCACTATTTTCTGTTTTGTAGGGTCGACGGAAGCATTTTCCAATAACATTAATCGATTGGGTTTCTATCTGTATTTCTACGAACATTTCGTTCTTCATGAATTCAGATATTTTTCTAATAATAAACACCGACGCACCACGACGACTGCAGGCTATCACAGCTATTTACCTAAACAACCACTGCTATTGGCCAACATCTAATTTTGGAAGCGAAAATGAACAGATTTAGCGCGGCCAATAAATAAAAAATGTCTTAAGAAATAGAGCTTATTAATATTTTAATAAAAAAAAACAAAACACTCAAAATAAAAATATTTCGACCGGGGTATAAAAATTAACAAAACGAAAAGTTTCCTTACGTTTTCTTTTATTTTCTTGTTGGGGGAAAATATGAATAAAACGATTAAAAGATCTAAAAAGTTTATCTTTGCGTTAGTCGTTTGCGAAACGTTCTTAGGGTTCCGTACATTAAGTGTAAAAACTTTACGTTATGCCCGTCTGTCCCTCTACCACAGCCCCTAATCCCTCCAACCGTAGTAGGTAGACTCTTGATATTTTCGCAGAAGATTAACTAAAAAAATACTAAATATTCAGTTTTCTAAAAATTAAAGGGTCTTCTGTAAGTGACGTGATATTCATAAAAATATTGTTTTTTTTTGTATCTAAACTGTGATAGGCGGATATGTTCAATTTGCACAGTGTCATTAAAATTGTGAGCGCTATAAATAAATAAATAAATACATTTTTATAAAAGATGTAATACAAGTATGAAATTTAAATGCAATGAAGTGTATCTTAACAGTAATGTAATTTTTACATGAAAAGTCTTATTTATCTAACCATTACAGGCTGAGGCCGTGTGGTTATTTATAAGTCGCTATAAAAGCAAATATAAAGAATTATTATAAGATGTCAAATAGTATCATCATTTTTACATGGCCTTTTACCTAAAGTCCGCTGTGGACATAGTAAAACATATAAAAAATAAATTTATAAGCTAAAAGGTGATCTAACGTGATTTTGTTACGTACACTTATTGTTAATACATTCATATTTAACAGGTATTAAATAAATAAATTTACTTCTTTTTGCACTTTAACTTGATACAAGTCTTACTTTAATACATGACTTAATACTTGAAATTTGAATGGTCAAAAAATCAAACCATTGCTTCTTGAGTCGTGTAGTTGTGTAGCTGCAGTCGTCTAAGTGTTTAATAAAAAATAGTTTGGCCTACACGAAGGTCTACAATTTAGTAAAAAAAGATGTCGTGTGCAAGAATAATCCCGTATTAAGAAAATGTGCACTGCTGAATCAGAGCAGATTCTATGGCGGAAAAACATTCAGATTTTTTAAAGTGTTAAACTAATGATTCAATGGCTTAAACCTGCTCTTTTCTAGTACCATCTTTTACATATATATTTGATCCTTTTACTGCTGCAAGGAGCATAAGGCCGCTCTAAAAACATCTAATTAGTCATCAAATATATCTTTAAAGATAACAACTCAACAAATAACGTCCTTCAGCGCGATTCCTAAAAAAGTTTTATATAAATAAGAGAATGTTACAAGCGCACAAGGAATAATAATTTTTGACGACGCCAGACTCTGCCAAAAGTCCTGTCTCACTTTACTTGCACCGAAATGGATAATGTAGCTTCACGATTCTTCCTTGAGGAACTTTTGTGACTCTGCTTACCCCTGGTCGTTACGTTCATCGCTTAATATTTTAAATTGTGTCGATAAATGTCAAATGGGAGGCAATTTAAGGGCCTTTGTTCCCTCTTAAATTTTAACTAATATTGAAAGGTAAGCTTATATACAGGAGAACAACCAAAAGCAGCATATTTAAAGCACGGGAAACTTTTATTTTCTAACGGTGATCCAACTTTATTATTAAATAATTATTCTGAAAAACAGGCGGGATTAAAAGTTTTAATATCCTCTTCTAACGAATAATCCAAACTTGTTTTGCCCCAAGGATCAGTCTTAAGCACGACTGTTTTGCTATCTTAAGGTTTTTCGCAATATAATAATTAGGCAGACGAACATATTACTTTTTCTTCGTAGTATAGACTTGTACAATTTAATAGAAATTTGCTTTTAAGGGATGAGAATTTTTATTTCAAGTGAAATTATATTTTAATATTTGTGTGCCATTTTTAGCTACGACGAAAAATTACTAATTAAACTAAACTCGTCGCCACAATTTCTTTCGCAATTTTATTTAAAGCATTTCGTAGCTTCTTACGATCAGTGAACTTTTAAAACATTTAATATTAATATAAAAAGTTATTAATTTTTTAATTTAAAATCCTCTTTAATTTTACAGGATTTCGTAGTTGAATATAAAACAAAAAATGGAAGAAACAAAAAATTAATCCCACCATTTTTTACAATATTTCCAATAACATTTTGTGGTTCTTTTAAAATTAACAAAAAAAAAAAAAAAATATTAAAAATATTAAAAATAAAAGAATAATAGAGCATATAAAATTTAGGATAATAGTAAAAAAATATTATAGTTTAACAATAAAAAACATAGTTTATAAAACGTAACTAAAAAAAAATCAACAAAATGCATGTTCATGAATAAATAAAAATAAACGGATATAAAAAAGTTTAATTATAAGACAGATAATAATTTAATAATTATAACAAACTTCTATATTAAGTGCTGGTTTGAAAATTTATCAGTGTAGGATTAAGGAGAGAAACAAAGAGATAGCGAAATCAAAGCGGTGTATCAATGTAAGGATGAATTACTTTCGTTTTAATGTAAAGCGAGTGCCTTTGTTATATTGGTTTCCTATTCAAATGAAAAACTATTTAAAATCTTTAGAGCATATCAGCACTTATGTTTATTAGAGGAAGACAAAAATATTTTTTTTTTTTTTAATAATTGATTCAAAATAAATAAATACTGAAGAGTTTACTGCAAAATAAAATTTGTTTTTTCAAAAACATATTAAAATAAAAAGAATGTTACTTTGCTGAAATTAAGCCCAAAATACATACCATAATTTGCCTTCATATACGCTGCACCACAAAAAGTGAAAAAAGGGTATAAATAATTTTATCATTCCGTTTGTAACTTATACAATATTCATTTTCGACCCATAAAGAATATATATTCTGACTTCCTATGCATAGTGAAGTCGATTAAGCGATGTCCATCTGTCCATCCTTGTTAGTGTTGAAATCAAGTTTGCCAAGGCCCTAGATCAACCAGAAAACATTCAAATACGCAAATCGATCAGACATGGTCCCGAAAAAGGTGCTATTGGAAATCCGCGAAATCGGTCTATGTTCTTTGGCGCAGCGGGCATAACACCATCCCTACTTCTAATTTTTCGGTATTATTTGGAACTATAAAGTAACTCCAAAAGAAAAAAAAAACAAAAATAAGAAAGAACATGACGTGAAAAAAAGGCGCTTGGTTACATTTTCTGAGTTACGGGCCTCTGAAGTTTTTAAATTTTAAAAAATTTCAATATGGGAATTCTTTCAAAGTTTTTAAAGAGATCACTGTCACCGCGATATTTGATTTTTTGATAGGTAAATGGTGAATGGTAAATAAGATTCGGCATAGCCGAATATAGCATTCTTACTTGCTTATGTTAGCATAATGAATAAAACAGTGGATTCAAATTAATTAAGTTCAATTCGAAAATAAATTATATTAATTATACGCAGAGAAAACAAAGTTGTATTATGCAACCATAATATGTTTTCTATAACAACATATGGTTGCGTTGAACAAATTACAGTTGTTTCTAAAAATTTTTTAGTCATAATAAACAAAGTTCTAAAAGCTTAATTTTTTTCGATCTTAGCTGTATATTTTCTATCAGTTTACGATTTGATTTTAAGCTATCATCTCACTTTAAAACCTCAAATGTTCAACAAAAAAAAAAAAAAAAAAAAGAGAGTAAAAGCTAATAGTCAAACGATAGTTATGATTTTTTTTTAATTTTTTGGGTTAATTTGATAAATTTTTTCAATTGAATTAATTTTTGTTTTTAAAAAACAATTAATTTTTAACAATTTTGTATCCGGTTTCCTGAAGATGCCACCCAACGGTATGGCGAAATTTGGAATGAAAAAAAAAACTAATAAACAATATTTTTATTTTAAAACTGCCCTAGTGCTTGTTTAATAAGAAAATAAAATTAATTAAAATCCATTTAAATATTGCTTACCAGTTCTTAAATATTATATTAACTACTTTCATACAAATGAATTTGTTAACTGTTTGCGTAGGCAAACTGCCAAAAGGCTGCTGTAGTCAAAGTGGTAAACAGGTTGACTACAAACCTGGTTGTTTCAGGGTTCAAATCCTGCGGCAATCAAAATACAAAATGGTATCAATGCATATTCAGAATGAAAAAAAAAACGTGCAGTCTCCTTCGTCTGTACTTTCTCACAGCAGATTCGCCGGCGAAGTCAAATAACTATCTATCTTTCTCCTTTCACCACCTGTCTTATCACTCATCTATCCCTTTCCTAAATAATGTAGCACGGTTACGAAAAATAACTAAATAGGTTTTAATGCCTGAAGTGCTATTTCTCTTTAAAAAAAAGTGCTATTTTGAAATTTTTTTACTAAGACAAACCAAACTTTCCTTGATACACCAACTCGCTTTCGCTCTCCTTGTGTTTATATATAAACGAAAATAAAATTGAGGTTAAATATAATTTGTTTAAGAGTTTAAATGTTGTTTTTTTTTAACCTAAAATTTTGTTTTGATAAATACATTGAAAATAACTTTTCCGTTGAAAGGCCAGTTCAAAACGGCATTTCGATCATGGCTTAAGTCAACTTAAGAAAATATTTTTTAAGAGTTGTAAGAAAGTCGAAAATATCATGAAAAATCAGGAATAAAAAATTAAATTAATTGAACACAAAAACTTGGATAAATTATTTTTGTTTTAAGCACGGGCTCGTGAAAATTAACAATTAAAATTAAATAGTTAAAAAGAGATATTTTTACAACAGCATTGTGGGTTACCATTTTTCGCATTTGTAGTGTCTGATTTAGCATCTTTTCTGTCTTATAGAATTTTTACAACTTCTAGCAACCCTGATCATCACCTGTGCGTTAAAAAGGTTTTAAATTGCATGAAACTAGGGGAATTCCCTATGATTTTTTATTACATTTTTTCTTAATGTATTTCTTTGTTATTTCTTTATAATAGTTAAAAACATTTCTTAAAGTAAATAAAATAAGTAAAAAACTATGAATGCATTTATTAAAAAAAGTTTTTTTTTTTTTCTTTGTTTTGAGTATTTTTTTTTAGTGCATTTATACAGTAAAAGATTATTCGATTTGCGTCGCGTTTTTCCGGTCCCCATTAACGACACAAATCAGGGCTCTAATGTACGAACCAAATTTTCTCTTCGTTTCAAGGCTGAAGTCCCCCCACAGCGTACCTAGTTATGACCGTTACTTGAAAAAATGTTGGAGGTAAATTTTATATGAAAAAAATATGTGTTCACAAGTGCTTCAAAAGTCGGGACATTTACTTACATTTTTCAATAATTTAGATTTTGCCTGCAGCACACTCAGGCCACAAACACGTTCCATGTTTTAATGTTGTAATCGTTATAAAAAAAATTTAATGCCTCAGAAGACAGTCTTGAATATTTGCTGTAACAACACTAAAAATTTTGATGACTTTTTATGTAAAATTTGAAGATATTTTACAGTTTCAACTGGCAACTATGGGAAAGGGTTTTCTAATAAACTGGCATAAACAATGAGTGATATAATTAAAGTAAATAACAAGTAGTTTATTTTAAAGACATTTTTACACCTAACAGAGGAAAATTCTCATGCATTATTATTAATTTAAAAAACGTAGAATTATTATAATCAAAAATCACAAAATATTTACTGAGTCATAAGAAGTCTTAATTAACGCACAAAGTAACGTGTTATTTAAACACAACAAAGAAATAAAAGTAGAAATTAATTAAATATTAAAAAAAAACTGAAATTAAAATTAACTTGATTGTGTTAATAAGAAAAGAAAACAATATGAAATGAATTTATAATATTTTAAACAAAACAAGTGAAACAAATTGATCACTTCAAATTAAAAAAATGATTGATAAAATTAAATGGAAATGTACTCACAAAAATATTAATATTAACAGACTTAATGCATTACACTAATAAATAAATATACTAATTTTAATTGGTTTATAATTTTTAAGACGTTTAATTTAGCAGAACATTAGTTAAAATAATATTTTTATAATAACTATCAATAATAAAGTAATTAATTTTCAAGCTGGGCTGCCTGCAAAAAATAAGGAAGTTTAAATGAAATATCTAGTTCTTTAAAGCGGTCTTTACATGATCAAATAATCATACGCCACACAGACGATACTCGATGCAAAATCAAGAACTTTCATTTATGTCATGCTGGATGTCAAACTGTTTAATTTTAACAAGATTTTAAGTGTGCGGTTGTTAAAAATGTCGGAAGAAAGCACAGTATAGTGTCCATAATTTAAAAAAAGAACAAATTGCCATTCATTAGATTGCTGCAAAAAACTTCCGGAGGGAAACATCAATATAAAAAAATGCAAGTGCTGCAAACGAATTTAAAGAGAGTTTAAAATGTAAAACAACACTTTTACCTCTTTTTAATATATAATAGATTTTTCCACTACTTTTTATTTCCTTTTTTCTGTAAATCGTTTGTATCTACGTAAAATGTTTTTTGCTGGTATAGCTTTTGCAAGACTGAAAGCGCGATGTTGACAACACAAAATAAACCTAACTGCGAACGCTTGATGGGTCATCCAGCATGTGGCCGTCAAAGCATACAGTACTCGTACATGACTTTGACATCCAGCTTTTAGATCATGTATAGACCGATTTCGTATTTGAAATTCAAACTAGGTTAACATTTAAAAAATTTGTTATGCTGTTTAGACGTTTCAAAATGAAAAGTTTCCCTTTATTAGATCCCACAACATTATGCTGGACTTAGAATCGAATAACAAGATATTTATTCATAATCTGAGAAGGTTTGAAATTTCTTAAGTTACTTTGACATTCTTCTTACACTACAAGTGTTTTAACAAAGAAAAATTTACTGGAATTTTTCTACTGGTGCATGCTAAAAATTAATTCTGTTTTATCAGAAACCACTCACTTATCTTAATAATATAAGAGAATATGCATGTGAGAGAATAATATTATGCCTTCTTTATAAAATTGAATCGTTCCCTTGGCTGTACTCTGCTAGCTCATACACGTCTAGTGTTGGCAGTTATATCGATTTCTTGCCGAACGTGGCGGTATATACTTCAAAATGCTGAGAGGAGAGATACCTGGTGGTTTTTGAAACACTTTTTGTCTGTTTTTATTGATTTTCTCTACAATAAAATTGCATTAAAAAAATATAAAAAACTTAAAATTTTTTTATATATTTAAAGTTGACTAAAAGTGTGTGTGACAGTTAATTAACTAAATTCGTTTTTACTTCTATATTTAAACGTACCTTTTTATCCGCCGAATATATATTAAAAGGATATAAAATGCAAAAATCAAAATTGTTCAAATTTAATGAGAAATGGCATCGGCAATATAAAAAGTAATAAAAAAGGAAACAGCATTGAATAAATAAACATTCATTTGGCAAAGGGTATCAAACTGATTTGAACAAAACTGTTTTAAATGTAACTGATACGTTGATTTTACAAGAATTTTGTTCTTTATATTTTAAACAGTTGTAAATAGAAATGTTTGATCGGCTTCCAGATAACATTTATACTTTCGAAGTTTATTGTCAGTTGTCAATTTTCAATTTTAAATTTTGTAACTCTGTGTATTAAATTAAATTTTTTAAAAGATTTGGTACTTCTGAAACGCAGTTTTTATAATTATAATCACATATTTTTATATATTTGCGATATTTGGCGATATTCAACAAGCCATTTGGAGAAAAAGCTCGAATCAAAACTGGCAACACTGTACACGTCCTATGTATCCACCAGCTGCGGCAATGATAATTATAGGGAATTCCTAGCCTACTAGTGTTTATGCTGATCATCCAGTAACCCGTCGACACCTCCAGCAGCTTAAATATGGCGCTCCTTCTTATATTTATAAGTTAAATCGAATGCTTGCTATTGTAGCATAATTTTCATAACAACCTTACAATTGGGCAACTAGATCATCAAACCCAAGCTCCCTGAAGGTAGTTTCCAAGCGGCAAAGCGAATGATATCATATATGATCCAACAAGTATCCAGCGCTGCTTCAACAATTCACTTTTTCATTTCAAAAGAAGTCGCTGCGTGCAGGTATTTAAACAAAGTAGACGCCTGTTTTCCTCCCAGTTGCCACCTGATTAACAATAAAAAAACTAACAACGTCTCTAATATTCCTGTTAAAAAGAATACCATAACTTCGTTTGATATTTATAGTTTCAGCTGAAAAATGCTTGCCCTACCATAAGGCGGTATAAGAGTAAGGTAAGCCAGGTCCTCCGAAAAAATCCCATGCACATTCCATGCAGCTTTCAAAGTTCAGTCAGAGTAACATTTCCTAGATCCTAAAAATTTTTCGAGCTGCAGCCTTCACATTTGCTAAAATCACCATAAGTTATCAAAAAAGCTTCAGAGGGTGTGAATTAAACTAAAGTTCTATTTTATTATTAATTATTTTAATTACTTGGAAATCGTCGTCGCAAACTTTTAAGCAATTTATTAACTTATGGATAGGTCCTTCTCGTATTCTATACTTCGCCGAAAGTGGTTTTGCTATTAAGGCGTGATTGAGTAACAAATATACAAACACATTTACACTAATAATGATTTCATAAAATTTGTTGTAATAATCTATTCAATAGGAAATAGCCCGCCTAAGAAAGCAATCAACCAGTCAGTATGTTTAAGATGTTTAAACTAAATAAAACGATTTTTTTAATGTCATTTTATAAGATCCGAATAGATTTTAAAGTTTTGCAAAGAGCTGCAAAAATGTCTTTTTAATTTTTTTGAATTTTTAGAGATAAAAATAAAAGTTAATAAGTTGTTTTAATGAAACAATAAAAAAATATATAAATTATAAAATAATTAAAGATAAAAATATTAATAAAATAAGGCTGACTTTGTATGTAAAAAATCTACTTTAAGAGAAAATAAGAAAAAAAAAACTTTCTAGAGGAACTTATTCGTTAATAGAGGAGAAAATAAAAAATAAAAATTGCTCCTGAAAATAAAAATTAAAAAACAAAATTAAATGCAGTAATAATAAATAACAAGAACAGCAATTTTAATTGAAAAAACAATACATACATTTAAGTTAAACATGCAAACAAAAAGGTTTTCCAAAGAAAAATGGACAAAAAAATAGTATTTAGTACATTTTATAGAAATTACTTTTAGCTATAAAAAAAAATAAAAATAATTTGTTAAGAAATAAAAAAGCTAAAGACAAAATGCTGAAATCATTTGCAAATTTTTTTATTTTAAAAAAGGCTTTAAAGCTTTATTTCAAAATTATTTTTAAATTTAAAAAAGAGAAGAAAATGAAACGTAACAAAAAATGCTTCCCTTTTTCAAAATTGGTAAATATTTAAATAGTTTTAAGTAAATTATAAAATAAAAACACATTTGTGACTTTTTTGCATTAATTTTGTATATTTTGCCCTGTTAAATTTGTTACTAAAAAAGATTAAAGATTTAAAATATTTATTTTTAAGGATTTAATTAAATAAATGTCGTTTATTATTATTATTGATATTGGTAAGAAAACAAAACAAGCAAAATAAAAAACAAATCTTTTTTTGAATTGTTATTATCATTATTAAAATTGTATTAATAATTTTGTGTTAAACCATTTGAAAATTCGTCAAAATGGCTGTTAATTTAAATTTAATGAAAAATGTACGAATACTTAAGCAAATGCAAAAGAAAAATTTTTAAATTTTATCATGCTTAAAATGACATAAACTGCATTAAGCTTTTTTATAAGCAAACAAAAAAAAAAAAAAAACATTAAATTGTTGTTAAGTAATTGAATTAAATAAAAATAAATCTAAAATCATTTAAACAAAAATCCATATCAGCTTTTTTATTTAAACTTTTCAACAATGCCAAATGGGAGACTTAAAAAAATGCATATAAAATTGCAGTTCCAAAATGGTAAAGCTGACACTTTGTATCAATGGTTGTTATTCCGAGCATAATCAGCCAAAATTCCCAGTAATAATTTCCGCAATAGGTGTTTCAGAATCACGATTTCCGTTTCTGAAGGTACACGTATCGTTATTTTAAATTTCGTACATTGGATTTTTGGGTTTTTTTATGATATAACATTTTTATGATACAACAAGACCCGGGGTGAAATCGTTACATCCGTGAACGAACAACACGTATCGTAAAAATACATTTTTTTTGGACTATGACAAACCTTAGCTGATGATAATATTGAGTTGATAAGGTATTGAAAAATTAGAAGAAAAAAATTGCAAAATATGTCATCGGTTCCTAATGGGCTAAGCATTTATTTATAAAAAATAGTCTTAAAATATATGACGCAAAATCGTACTTTTTTATGAAAAATTCAGAGGCCAAATTGTTCACTTGACTTTTTTTAATTTTTTAATTCTCTCTCGTTTCATATATGCGTTTATTCTTTTTTTATTGGTGTTACCTCATTGTTCAAAATGAAATGGAAAAATTAAAATCAGACGTAGTGTATTGCCCGCTGCTTCAAAAGACAAGACTGATTTAGCTGATTTTTAAAAACAAAATTTTCGTAACTATTTCTGATCGATTGGTGTATTTTAATATTTTCTAGCTCATTTAGTGCCTTGGCAAAGTTGACTTCAACACAAACACGGACAGACAGACAGACAGACAGTCGGACATCGCTTAATCGACTACGCTATGCATAAGAAGTCAGAATATAAACTCTTTATGAGTTCGGAAATAGATATTGTAGAAATAACAAACGGAATGGCACACACAGTTTTTACCTTTTTCCACTTTTTGTGGTGAAAAGCATAAAAAAAGCTGTGCAATTTTTTTCCTACTGTCAGGAGGAGTGAAACAGTAAAAAAGGTAAGTAAAATTATACGACATAAATTTTCAGGAATTTTTAACACTTGCTTTGTTAAACTTTCGTTCAGAGTTGTATTCTGATTTGATTCAACGCCCAAACAACAACAACGATTCCAACGAAAATAGCAAGACGATTGTATTAAAAATTTCAAAATAAAAACATACGAGGAAATACATAAATTAAGTCTTAGATACAGTTTACACAATACAATTTTGCATGCATGCATTTGACAATAAAATATGAAGAGATATAAGTGGGGTAAATAAAATTGCACTACTTGAGCTTTTAGCGGACTTCGTAAGCTTTTGTTAAGCATTTTAAGATGAATAATATATTGTTATGATTATGATACACTACGAGATTTAATTACATATAAGTTTATAATTGCACAATCATAGCTTGCGCTCATACAACACATATGATTTTTGCATGTCTATTGAATCGTAACGTATACTTATAGGAAATTGAAACATACCAAGAGCTCCAAATATCTGTACATTACATCTGCACAAATTTACGCAGAGGGCGTAAGTTAAGTCGTCAATAGCAAGTATATAAGTTAACATTAGAAGGGAGGGAAATTTTAATGAAGTGTGTATTGCTATATCAATAACCACAAGTAAAATAATTCTTAAAAAAAACCGACTTCAAAACAGACAAACCTGAAATCATATTTCTTTAAAACAAAATATGAACGTTGATAAAACAAGAAATATCAGCAGTTGTGTGGTCACCCTTTTTTTTACCTTTTTATTATTGACACTGTAAAACAAAATTTTTTAATTCTAAGCGTTAGTCTATAACTGTTCAAATGATTCTTGTTTTCAAGAGTTTGTCTGTGACGGATTCAGAGATTGGGCCTTATTGGTCAAACTACATCAGTTATAGGTACACCCTTTAATTTCTTATTTCAAGTTTGCTACTTGTTATAGCAGACTAAGCAATAAAGGTTCTGTGCAAATTTCAATCAACTGTCTACAACTGTTCAACAGTTTGGTCATATACATCAAATAACGGCAACATTAATTTATAATTTTAAATATTTATACTTCTTAATATACCAGACAAGTGGATATTCTGTTTAATTTTTTTTTGTTTGCATATAACGGTTCAAACGATAGGGCTATATATGTAGATCAATTTACTTCAAATATGGAAACACCCTTTAAATTCTAAATTAAATTTTTATACTTATTGTTAAAGCGGTTTTAGCAATACAGGTTGTTTGTAAATTTCAGCTTTCTGGCTATAACGGTTCAAAAGTTTGGCCACATACAAAAAATTACATTAACTATTGGGACACCCGTTAATTTATAATTTTGAATGTTTATACTTGTTATTATAACGGTCGTAGTAATCGAAGTTCTGTCCACTTTTCAAGCGTTCGTCTATAACGGGTTAAAAGATAGACGCATATAAGTCAATTTACGTCAGCTATGGGGACACCCTTTAATTTTAAGATTTATTTTTGTATTACTTCTTGCTATTGTGATTTAAAATAAGCCGCATTTTTAAACTTTAAAGAATGTGCTTTTTATGGTTCATTACGCACTTTTAAAGCATGTATGTTGTACGGGGACACCCTATGAACTGTTTTTAAAACGATACCGATCTGTAAGCATAATCTATCAAATTACAAAAATTTTCA
This sequence comes from Cistogaster globosa, assembly GCA_937654795.1. NCBI lineage: Eukaryota > Metazoa > Arthropoda > Insecta > Diptera > Tachinidae > Cistogaster > Cistogaster globosa. The sequence continues at coordinate 126,717,315 of OW569403.1, forward strand.
AAATCGGTTCAAAAATGACTGAGTTTTGCGGGAACAAACATAAAAAACCAACATTCACTCGAATTGATAACCTCCTCATTTTTAAATTTTCTTCGAATAAAAAATTTAAAAGTAGAATATAAAGGATGAACCAATAGATGATTATATTTAAATTATATGGCCCTATTCCTTGAACTGTTATAGATAGGAGATTTAAATTTACACAGACTGTGTATTTCTATGTCTGATAACAATAGGAAATATAAAATAAAAAATGAATATTTACAAATGAAGGCTGTTAAGAGTAAAGTCTGTCTAAAGGTGACTTAGGTTGACTATATGACCTTGTCTTTTAAGCGCTCTTAGAAAAGTTGAATTTTAAATGTTCATAGTAAATGGATTGCCACATACACTATAAAACAACAACTATACAAGAAATGGATGTAGTTTCATGAACATAAAATTATCTTTTTATTCGTTATAAATAAACAATGAAATTAAAAAAAAAGTTTTTATAACAATTTTTATTTTATATTCGTGTGTTTGTTTTGAAGTTGTTTTCTTTATAAGGATTATTGTTGTCTGACCACTGTGTCATTGTGTAATTAGTACAAGATTTTTGTTTTTTATAATTAAAATATGATAAAATTGAATAACCACTGATGTAATTAAAATTGAAGTGAACATAAAAAATGTCGTTATGCACGCTAATGCTATAATGTAAACTTTTTTATTCTCGTATATTTTTTACTCACACATAATATGTTAAATTAAATAAATAAACAACAATATCAACTTATTAATTCTTGAATATGTAATGAGCTTTAAAAATGTTATTTTTTATTTAAAAAAAAAAACATGATAATGAAGAAAATTAATTTATTTTATTATTCATTTATTTTTAAACATGTGTAAAGGTTTCGCATTAGGACTGCCAGAACTGTTTTAAAAAATGCGAGATAAATAATAGCGTATTATTAACACCTAATCGAAACTATTGAAATCAAATTTAATTGTAATTGCTATTGTTGTAAGCGAGATTAATTTTTTAATAACTACTATCTAAAAAAATAGGAAATGACTTTTTTAACTGCGATCCATATGATTCACAATATTGAAAAAAGTAATTGGGACAGTAGCTGCCATCGTGTTGGACCGAATAAAAAAAGCGCACTTGTATTATAGTGGTGTCAGGATCCCTGTAATAAATTAACACGTGCTAACGACTTCATTTCTAATTTTCCTAAAATTCAAATTTAGAAAATGTGCTTTTAAATATTTATTGTAGAGATCTGTAAACAGTATTAAAAATTTTCCATCCATAGAAATAATATGTACTGACAATTGCTTTAGTACCATTATACTGATAAAATTGAGTGACTTCACATTTGTATCTGTATTATCTCTACGAAATAATTTATTTTTACCGAACAAAAAACTGTTTTAAACTTGAACCAAGATCCTAAGGGACAAATCCATCCAGTAGTTTTTACGTGATACGAACACAGACAGATAGACCAACATACAGACAGAAAAAAATTCTAAAAAATATTTTGTACTCCATACCGATTACTTAAAACACCAACTTCTAAATTTTTAAAAAATATTCTATGTACAGAAATGACCCATCACAGCCTCGCTAGCCAGCCTTGCAATATTATAAATTTTAAAAAGGCTCGAAGTCTAGAAAATTACTTTATTAAAAATAAAAAATATAAACAAAAATAAAGTGACTATTGTTTATTGGTATTTTGTTTAAGCTTTGGTGTTCATGTTTATTATTTTTTTTTATCCACCTCTCAATTGGTTTAAATAACTTTTAAATATAATAAGCAGTTTAAGCTTATCTAAAATATGGTAAAAGGTTCCCTGATGAGTTGAGATGTGCAATCAACGAAATGGCCATAGGAACTAGCTATACCACTAATAATCAATAGTAGTGATTTTATATAAAAATTAAATTTGGGTTATTAGCTCGAAAAAAAAAGTGAACTAAGATTTTATTTTTCACTGAAAATGTTTGAAATCTTATTAATTTAATATATTTAATATCGGATTACGTTTTATGTTTTTATTGCTCTTAATTTATTATTCTTTCTTAAACCCTCTATCCATTACGGTTCAAAAGAAAAGACAATATACCCCAAAATCAGGTATTCTAAGGGGTCACCCTATAAACTTTGTCTGAAAGCAATGCCTCTACGGGGACGACCTTTATTTTTGACATTACAGGGTTACTTAGCATGGATCTTAGAATTATAAGAAAGAAAAAGATTTAGAACATACTCCTGAGTCAATCCAAATAAGTATTAATCTTTTAGTAGCGCCCTACTTTTGCAGCACCAAGAGGGGCTATTTGATCCTAAAAGTTCCCCATTAGGCCAAAAAGGCCATCTGGTTTGTCTGTGAGCATACCTAGCAATTCCGACTGATAGATTAATTTGCACTAATTAAGAGGGCGCTACCGACTACATTATCTACTTCCCGATTTTGTCGATATTGTAATAATTGTTTTTAACTATCAGATATTTATTTGTTTTTATTACAAATTTCCTTTTTTTAACTTGTATTTCTTCAAGAAATTGATTATTTTTTATAATTTTAAATTATTGTACATTAAACTCTTCATTTTTCTTAACTTTTTAATTGTATTTTATTACCATCTTTTGTTTAACTATTAATTTGATTTCTCGTTAGAATTTTTTATACACTGAACTCTGTTTATATTTAAGTTTGATTTCCCTTAATATCTTACTGTACGTTGATCTTTTTATTTTCGCTTAATTTAATTTATGTAATTGTGCATTAAAGTTTTTATTGCCGTTTAACATTTTTTTTTTGTTTACGAGTATGTTAACATATTAAATTCATTTATTTTGTAAAACATTGTATATTTTAGCATTTAATAATTCTGGCAAAAATAAGCTGACTTCCAAACGTAAAAAATGAAAATGTCTCGGTAATAATTCATTCAGTTCTAAGTTAAACTAAACACTGAATATATTATTTGCAATTTTTAAGGATTTGATCATACCCTTCACCACAAAAAGTGGAAAAAGGATGTATCTTAATTTGTCATCCTGCTGGTAATTCCATTTCCGAACCCATAAAGTGTATATATTCTGTGTTCCTATGTATAGCAAAGTCGATTGAGCGATGTCGTCTATTCGTCCATCCATCCGTGTTAGTTTTGAATTTACTCTTTTAAGTTAAGCTCATCTAGCTAGAGAAAATTTAAATACGGTAATCGAACAGGCATAGTTTCGAAAATTTTGCTATGAAAGCAGTAAGATCGGTCTATTTCCTACAAATCAGCTGACAGAACGCCACGCAGGCTTCTAATTTTTCTACATCATTTGGAATAATGAAGTCATTAAAATAAAAAAATAAAAAAGATATATGGAGCAATAGAGAATTTTCTAGAAATACTTAACCCATTAAGAGCCGGTGGTATTTTTATTTAAAATTATATATAAGGGTATATAAGATTCGACATAGCCGAATTTATCTTCTTTACTTGTTTGCTTTCATTTTGAAATTTAATTAAGTTTTTACTTGATTCAGGTATATATTTAATTTAAAAAAATAATAACCAAATATTTTAAGAAAAAATTATATGAGAAACACTATGAGATCCTGTAATCATGTGATAGTTTTAAGTCTTATGATGCAAAAAAGTCTTTATAATTGCTTTAAATTTAGAAACCAGTCTTTTAATTCTCTAAATCATATTTTTTTTTCTATAAATCAATTTATACAAGAATTCGAGTATGTGATATCTATTGATTAATTTAAAAACGGCTAATTTTAAGAGAAATTTAAAATTTTGATCAGTTTTAAATTTATGTATCTATTTACCCTACACCTGCATATTTTAAATGAAAGTCCAATTTTTTCACCCGACAAAGAAAATTATTAAATTGAATTAAACCACGGAAATATTAAATGAAATTAATAATTTTTAAAAATAGGTGCTATTTTTAATCCCGATTAAATTAATAAACCACCGATATTGATTATTGAGGGTAAAACCACGTCTCGATGGCCATTTTGCTACCGTTCACATAGCTCTTAAGGGACCTTCTCACAAATATTTTAAATAAACTAAAGATTTTTGTCCAAACAATAAAGTAAGGACAAAAATCAAAGTTTTAGCAAAAACCTACAATAATCAGCAATAATTGTATTTTCTTTCTCTACTGTATACGGCTGACATATAAGAAGATCACATTGCTTTTGGGATACCCTTCAATTGGTTTTATTTTACTTGTCCTTGTAAAGCGTCTGCTTATGACGATTGTAAAGATTAAAAAAATAGGTCTAAGTCTCTGTCTCACCCTATATTGTTTAAATTTATCATTCACCTTTAGTTTTAAAGCGGATATAATTGATTTCTAGGTCTACCGGTCCTCTGAGGTCTTTGAGGCATCAATCAGCTGTTTTTTTACTTCGGAAGGTTATCAGTTCGACTGAATATTGCTATTTTTTATATTTGTGCCTACAGAACTCAGTCATTTCTGAACAGAGTTTGAAAATTTGATAGATTATGCTTACAGATTGGTCCCGTTTTGAAAACAGTTCGTAATCACAATAAATAAAGGGTGTCCCCATACAACATTCATGTTTTTAAAGTGTGTTATGAAACGTAAAGAGCACGTTTTTAACTTAAAACAAATGCGTATTAATATTTTTAAATAGCAAAAATTAATAAAAAAAATATATGTAAAAATTAAAGGGTGTCCTCATAGGTAACGTAAATTGACTTATATGCGCCTATCTTTTGAACCGTTATGGGCAAACGCTTGAAAATTGGACAGGATGTCAAGACCTTTATAATAACAAGTATAAACATTCAAAATTATAATTTAAAGGGTTGCCCAGTATTTAATGTAATTTGATGTATGTAGCCAAACTTTTGAAAATAGTTGAAATTTACAAAAACCCTTCATTGCTAAGTCCGCTATAATAAGTAGCAAACTTGAAATTAGAGTGTCCCAGTTAAAGTAATTTAACTTATAAGGCTCTATCTTTAAAACCGTTACAGACAAACTCTTGAAAATTAGACAGAATGTCCATTACTGTATTAAGTATAATAACAAAAGTTAATATTTAAAATTAGAAATTAAAGGGTGCCCTTATGTTTGTCATTCAATGTAACACCAATCATTTAAGCAGTTATAGACTAATGCTTAGATTTTAAAAAATTTTGTTTGTATAATTATTTTGGGAATTTTTATAATATTATTTATTATATTATGCTTCTATTCCATTATTTATTTATTTATTGGTTGGAAAATCAGCTATCTATACGTATTTCGCCGGCTAACCTTTATCCAAGTTTTTAGAAAACACAAAAACATTTTCTTTAAGTATAGAAACTTCAAAAACAACATGAGAGTTCTTTTAGAATCCCATACAAAAATGTTAAGGCTTTAACAAAAAACACCAATAAGCAAACCACGTTTTTATTTTTCTTAAATTCCCTTCTGCGTCAGGTTGGTTATATGCCGACTCTTAATGCAGACGTAAGCCGTATTGAAAATAAGAACAATACAGTTATTTTTTAGTGTCTTAAGAGAAAGAAAAAAATTAAAGTGATGCCAACTGTTTGCACAAGCATTTTGTTTTACTGTGTCAGTAATAAAAAGTGTAAAAATAAAGGTTGAAAACATGCTGAATTTTCTTGTTTAATCTGCATACATATTTTGTTCTACGACACATAAAAATTTTGTCGCAATCTTTCTGTTTTGAAGTCGTTTTTTTTCAAGAATCAATTATTTATTAAAGTCATGCCTGCTGTCACTTTTTACCAGATTAAATAAATAAATAAAACAAGAATTTTTCTACTGTGAAATTATTAAACACTTTCATTTTTAAGAATTAATTTTTATGTGCCACTTTCTAATATGAGTGTTTAAAGCACAGAAATTAAGACATGAAATATTTCACTCCACGTAAATTTATCGAAGCAAACAGTCATAAAATCAAAAACCAACAGCACTAAACAAACAAAATGCTTAACGCTGATTTATGGTTAAATTAAATATTAAATCTACACAGGGTTTAACTTAAAATTGAATATACAATTTAAATAAATTTTACCTTTCATTTGTATGTTTGAAAATATTTTCAGAAGGCAGAAAGAAGGTCATTTGTGTTTGTGTATGTGTGCCTTTGTTGAAGGACAAATTTTATAATAAATTTTATATAAGAGAAAAAATATATATTATTTGCATGTTCATTTGAATAAATAAAGTAAAATAAATACACCCACAAAACTCATGAGCGAACGACAGGAAATAAATATAAAATCAGTGTGGGTGACTGAATGTTTGAGAGTGTCATCGAAATGCACGCACATCTGCACAAATAACTTAAAGGTGTATTTATGAAAATTGTTTTCATTATTTACATGCGAAGACTTGTTGAATATAAAACTGCAAATTAAAGAATCTGGGGCATATGATTTTTATAATGTCGGTGTCTAAATCAATTAAAATAACATAAATTTGTTTGCTTTTCGAAAAATTTAAGAGCAGTTATAGCGGGGCGTCAACGCTTTGCAGTTGAAGAACCGGTTTAACAGCGCTTTTAAAGTTGTGTAAAAAATAAATAATTTTTGAAAAAAAATCGCAATTTATCGAAAAATGAAATTCGAAATTCGTAAGCATATATTTGAAAGAATAAAGAAATTTCTGGTTTTAAACACGAACACATATATGTCAAATCACTTGGTGAGGACACACTTTAGTTTTAAATTTTTAGATATAAATCACATTTAGAGACACCCATTAATTTTTGAGCCTAGTTTTTTAAAATGGTTTCTTAGATTCGTGAAAGAAGTAGCAATATAATATACTAAGTTATATTGGTACACCCTTTTTTTATATTACTAGGAATGAAGGCAAAGGTTTACACAATTTCCTTAAGTCGGTTAGAAACGGAATAGATTTTATAATTGTCGACAGTTAAGTTACTTTCTATTCAATCTGGTGATTTAGTTTCTAACCGACTTCGAAAAGAGAAGTAGGCCATCAATTCGTTTGAATGTTGCTTTTTTATTTTTATTCCTGCAGAATTCAATAATTTCTGAACCGGTTTTAAAAATTGTTTTCTTATTTAAAAGGTTAGTTATGATTATTGCTTATTAGCACTGTTTTAAATACAGGTCATAATTTTAAAAATTAAAGAGTGACCCAATAAAATAAACGTTTCTTTTTCGCATACTTTGAAGCCTAAAGCGCACTTAAAAATTTAGGAAAACAGCTTATTAGTATAGCTCCCAATAGAAAAAAATAATGGAAAATAAATCTAAATCCTTACAAAATTTTACATTAATCCATCCAGCAGTTTTTACGTGATGCAAACAGGACAAATAGACAGACAAAAGTTAATAAAATAGGTGTTTTGTATTCCATATCGATTAATTTTTACACCAGCATTAAAATAAAAAAAAAAAAAAAATAAAAAATACTTCATGTACAAATGTAGTAGAATTTAAACGAAACGAGATATTTGAAAATGTTTAAATATTTTAGTAGTGACATTTAAACATTTTTAAATATATCGTTTCGTGTGAATTCTATTTATATAATTCTATTTATAAAACAATCAGTGCATTTTTTAAAGTGCTTATGATTTTAAAGTCCATTATGGATAGCTCTTCCCGGAAATTCCCGGGAGGGAATTCTTAGCACTTATAAGAAGAGAATCAACAAAAACATCTGAATGCAGAATCTTCAGACTTCATTACAAATCGCCAATATTAAAGCGTGAACTTAAGGCCAATTATTATCCTTGCGAAATGATAAATTGCCCTGAACATTTTTCAATTAGGAAATTTCGAACTCAGGTATTTCTACATTGAACAAATAAAGGTATTCGAAATAATTGCAAAAATCTTTCTAAAAACGGATGAATTTATTAAGAAGAAAATTAGACCCATTTTGCGCCAGCGCTCTAGAATCATATTTTTCTTACTGATTTGAAAAAACCTTGGAGTATCAAGTTATTTTAATTTGTAAAACTAAATTCGTTATTATTGTTTTGATTTAAAAACCATGCCTTCTTCTCAGTATACACGAGGCAACCACACAAAAACGAAACAAGATAAATAAAAGATATTAGACTCATAAAACAACCTGCATATCATGACAACCTGCATATCATGACAACCTGCATATTATGACCAAACATATATCAAAAGGAGAACCGTTAGGAAATATGAGGTATCAACAAACTTAAATAGATCAGGCAACATTAAAAGAGTAAATTCTGACAAGAAATATTGAAATATGCTCATGTTATCTTTCGTATTTATCCATGTGAATCTAGCACTAGAGGTTCCTCTAAGAGCTGTATAATTTTAAAGATACAGAATTGGAGGCATTTCCCTATTACTTGAAGAACTTTTGAAAATAAGTTAAGCTACAACTTGCACACATTTAAAAGCAACAAGGGAATTCCCCTAGAAATAGACTCTTCTTGAGATCGTTTTTTTCAGGTTGTTATGCTTTCTGCGGCATTAATTCACGCCCAGAAACTCCTACCCAATGGATTGACTAAAAAATATAAAGAGGACAAAGATGCACCAATATTTATTTATTTCAGGATTCAATGTCGCATCCAGTTTGCTCAGTATGTTTAGTTTTATTCCTTGTTCTTATATGTATGAAAAGCTATGTTAAGAGGTAGGCAATAAGCCTCAAGGCCTGGTTGTTGATCCATTAGACGGGTGTTTTAAATCTAGACTGGGCAGTAATGCAAAGGCTTCTAGAAAAGCCATAGGCTGGTATTGATTCCCCGGAATGGTCAAAAAGATAAAATGATTATTGTTATGTTAACTGGACATTCTATTCCAAACGGATTTCCAGGCAGAAGACAAATTCGCCACTATATTAAGGAAATATTTCTGATCTTTAAAATAAGTTTTTATTTGTTTAAATAGAAAATAAGTTTTTACTGTTCCGAGTCCTCGTGCAGTTGCCATTTGTATTTGTCAGGCATTTTAATTTTAATCACGTTATAGTTCCTATTTTAATTTTATTTTTTTATAACTGATCAAAAAATACCTGGTAAATTAGAAATCTTCACAACACCATATTTTACTTAAGTAAAACATTTAACACATTTAACAGCCGCTTAGGAATAATGCTTCGACTTATTTCGAAAATAATTAAATTCTTTTCGATCTTGATCTCAAAACATGTTCCAAATGTGTTATCAAAGCAGATAATATTGGTAATTCTAGGACCGCCCGTACGTTCGTATTTACAATTTAACTATTTCAAACAAAAAATCAAAAATAAAAATGGAAAATTAAATTATGAGAACAATAATGCAAGTATATAAATTTAACAATATAAAACTAAAACAATAATGAAAACATTTTTTTATAAATGGTTCATTTTTTAACTTATTTTCTAAAAAAATTTTAGCAAGAAAAATTAAACTAATTTTATTTATTGAAATAAATGTAATAAGAAAAAATTCATTCAATTTAAATTCAGTAAAAATAACTTTATTTTATTTTTCTTTATTATATGTTCTCTTTTTAACGTAAATAAATAATAATTTCTTAAATAAGTAAAATATGAAATTTTAAAATAAAAAACAAAATGTGAACTTATTTCAGATCTGTTGTGGTTGGCATTGAGGTAATTGGATTTGTTCTACCAGTAAATATTATTCTGTTATCATACTTTTCGATGAAGACCGTCTGCACTGGCTGTTTGTTTGGTGACCGCTTTCGATGTGAGAACATAATTTTAAGGCACAAATTGTGGTGGGTTCAAGGTAATTATTTTTCGCTAGAGTAATGTCTATTGAAATGGTGTTAAATATATAGATTGCTTGAAATCTGTGGTGTTTATTAAGGGTTCATAATATTAATATTTCCGTCTTTAATTATCGGACAAGTAAGTGTGACCGTCTGTGGGTGTTTTTCGTTCGTAAGAATGTTTTAATTATTCTGGTTGTGTAAAAATTATGTCAGAGGTTGCATTTACCTGTTCGTTGATAATATCTCCGTTAAAAGTTTATGTTTTGTAGAGATCCATCTTTTCAATAATGTCTAGTCTTCGTATTGTTTTTACTAGGTCCAGTGAAGTTAAAATCTTCTCTTTTCCGTTTGTATTTTCGTATGTGTTCTGTGAACCTTATTTTTATTTTCGTTTAGTTCGTCCTATGTCCTGCAGCCTCAAGTAATTCTGTATACTTCGCTGGTACTAAATTTATCGTTTGTTTCTGTTAATGTTTTGAACTTGTTTCATAATACGTTGCTCGTTTTCAGTGTTGTCTGTAAGCCTTCTTTCTGAAAAAAGTTAATTAATCCATATATTTTGGTCTTGCGTAAGTAAAAATATTTTATCGTGTTATATCGATTGTCTCTTTGCCTTCTTTCTTCTTGTTTTTGGTATTGTACTGTCTGAGTAGTTTATCGATAGTAGCGCAGTTGTAACCGTTATTTTTGGCTATAGTGTAAATTGTGCTGAGTTCTTTGTTATAATTATCTAGAGCAAGTGGGACTATCTTATGTCTGTGAATAATATGTCTAAATGCTGCGAGTTAATAATGGGTAGGATGGTTTGAGAAACTGTGAATAGTTGTGTCTGTCGTGGTTGAATTTCTATAAATGAGTCAAGATAATGTAAAGTTCTGTCTTGCTCCTTTTCTATTGAGTTTGTGATTTTGTTATGTTTTGCGTTCTTGCGTGTTTAGTGATTTCGGTTTAGGCACGATTTTTTATATACCAGGAAGATACATTGATCATACGCTGGGTCAGATTTTTTTCTAAGTTTGAAACGCTAACAATGTTTTATGACTTAATCGTCAGCAAAAGTGGACACGAATGCTAGTTGATATATCAGTTATATACATATAACATGTATAGAATTGGTGCCAAGACACTAACTTATGGAACGCCAGTTTCAATTGGCTGTGGAAATTTTCTTCTCTAAGGATTAAAGTACTACCATTTAAGTAGCATTCTAGCAGGGAAGGATTCGGTTCAATTTGGATGATAAGCCCTGATGCCATATCTTGTCAAGCTGTGGAATACATTACTTTCCTTTAGGTTTAGCTTCAAAATGGTTATTTTGCCTGTATGACTCTGTCTTTGTGTAATCTGTTTCTAGTTTATTTAATCATGGTGATCAATAAAATCATCCAATCTGCAGGGAAGTACTCAAAGTGAAGTACAGTATTAAAGTAAAAAGAATTTTTTTTGCAACTATATACTCGTAGGCATTCTATTACTCGCTTTGTCAATACCAGAGAATTTTTTATAGTTTAAATCAGCAGTTGTCTTTTTAACATCTCGGAAAGTAAACCTAACCAGGACTTTCTTCTGTGACTGTTGAATACTGATAAACCAGCTATTTAGACGGGTTAGAGGGAGAAGGGTATTGGGAAATAACAACACCAATTTTTATGTTTTTTAAAACGTTATAAATTAGGTATATATTTATTTAACTGTGATATTTTGTACGGTAAGTATTTATAATAAGGTTTTATATAGGGTAAGTATATAGGTAAATAATTTTTAGGTTAAGGTAAGTATTCAACTATGATAATTTTAATTCATTTTAGGTTTTGTAATTTTATTTGTAGATTTTAGGTTTTTTATTATAGATTTTAAGTTTTAACAATAAAGTTAAGTTTTAGTAATAGATTTAAGTTTTATCACTAGATGTAAGTTTTAACCCTTTAATAGTTCTTAATTTTATGATATTTAGATATAAGTTCTAACTAGGTTGTATTTAGTTTTTTTCACTAGTTTATAAGTTTTAATTCACTTTTTAGTTTTATGGTATAATATTTTTAATAAATATTTTGACAGGAGTGAAAGTATGTTTTTAATATTAATTTTTTGCAACAGATTGAATGGGAGCGAACTTAAAAACGGGAGCGAGCCGGCAGCGAACGATCTTAATGAAGATTGACGAATGATACCTTTTTTTTTGTTTTTTGAGAGAGAAATATTATTCTTGAAGTTGGCTGCAGTTACGTGGGGGCGTTGATGATTCCAGGGCTTGGGTTTATACCATTGTTCGAAAGAACACCAGCAATAAATGAGATCCTGGTAGCCAACATTGTTTGCTTCATTTGTAACAATACTCTAATTAATCTTTTGAATAAAAAATTGTTTGTTTATAATTAAATTAATTAAATTTTTTAATGTTCACAGTTCACAAAATATTTTGAATAAGTCAGACGTGTTTTTTTAATCAAGAAAAAAATAAAAAATAAATAAAAAGCCAAAGCAATCTTTTTTTATAAACTTCAAAAAATTTAAAAATTAAAAAATAAAATAAATTTTTTTTTATCTTCTGTTTAACATTAAAATCTATAAAACAGATTTACAATTAATAAAAGTGAAAGTTTTGTATTAAATATGAAAGAACCACCAGATAATAATAGGCAAACTGATTCTCCTGATATTGGTGGGAATTGTGTTTCATCACCTAAAACTTTTAATCCGTCATCACCAACAACACCTGGACCAAAGTATCTTGTAATATCGAGAACTGATGAAGGAAAAACGCTCGCTAATGTGTCCCTATTTTTAATTAAGAAAGTGGTCGATTGCTCATGCGGTGGCGAAGTGTCACAATGTAAAAAGTTAAGAAACGGAACTATCTTAGTTCAAACAAAAAATTTACATCAAGCCAATAAGTTGAAGGAAATAACAAATCTAAGTCCCGGTATCAACATTGCAGTTTCATGGCATAACTCATTGAATTATGTTAAAGGTGTTATATACTGCAATGATTTAAGAGGGATTCCAGAGGAAGAAATTCTACATGAATTGAGTAATCAAAATGTTCTTAAAATTGATAAAATTAAAAGAAAAGTAAATAATACCATAGAAGAAACCGGATTGATTGTAATAACATTTGGTTGTACTACTCTTCCGGCAGAACTTCTTATAGGCTACGATGCGATGCAAACAATGTCTGCGATATGGTCATATTGCCAAAATTTGTAAAAACAAGAAAATATGCCCTAATTGCGCCCAAGAATTTCATACTGGTGAAAATGAAATCTGCGTAGAAACAAAAAATTGTTCAAACTGCAAAGAATTCAGTTTCCTAGATTGCAATCATTCAGCAGTAGACAAGAAATATTCAATTTTTTTGAAGGAACGTGAAATCCAAACAATTGTAACGCTTGAGAAGGTAAACAAAAAAACGGCAAATTCTATTTATAAACATCGTCACCCAAACACAGCTTTAACATACGCACAAGTTGCCAAAGAAACAGTTCATAGCACCACTTTGAGAGATAAATTACTAAATAAGGAAGAAATTAGTGTAAATAGTACTATGCAAATGGATTCTATACCTAGCTGTTCTCATCGCATAACTTCAGTACGTCAAGATATTGTAAAATACTCAAACCTATCTGACTTTGATATATCGGAACATGAAATACATCGCACGAACAATATTTCGCCAGCATCAGTAAGACCTTCAGAGGCTATCAAAAACAACTTCTGATACAGAAATATCAGAAACCGAAATAGAATCTAGAAAATAAACAGGAGAAAGTAACATCGTTATCTTACCAAGACTAACATCCAAAAGAGCCAGGCAGAAACTAAAACAAAAAACAGTTACGGGAAAACTAATTAAAAAAAGTAAGCGTTGAATATTAGTGGCCACAATGAATTTTATAATATTTTTTAACTACTTTTATATAATTTATATTTACAAAACTTTTCATAGAGTTTACGCTAATTCTTCTAAGAATGTGGGATTATACCAATTGAAAGGAAACATTCCTTTTGTTGTGTATAATTTCATAGACTCGTTAACTGCCTTTGTTAAATTACCGGTACCTAACGTCTTGGAAATTTCTTTTAATATTGGTCTCCTTTATGTTCTAGTCTTGAATAGTTATTATAAGTTGAATTGTATAATGTACCCTTTTTCTTGCAAAAATGGCGCCTGTTAAAATTCTTCAATTGAATATAAATGGTTACATGAACAATTACAATGAACTACTGCTGCTAATAAGTAAACACTTACCAAAGATTATTACATTACAAGAGACACATTTGCATTCAACATTTAACATTCCAATCCCTATAAATTATACACTTCTTGCTAGGAACTCGTCTCAGACGAGATACGGTGGGGTAGGTATTCTAGTCCACAAATCTATCGAACATAAACAAATAACACTTGCAGCCGATTTTGATACTATTTGTGTTGAAATTATTTCAAATATTAGATTTAAAGTTGTATCCATTTACATTGACCCCCAATATAAATTAACATATAGACAGGTTGATAACGTTTTAGGAAACATCACTGACTCGTGTTTTATAGCCGGGGACGTGAACGGTTGGCACAGAAACTGGGGTTCACCTATAAATAATAAAAGAGGTACCATAATTGCAAATTTTATTAACGATTCTCAATTCGTTATTTTAAATGATGGTTCACCATCTCATATTAGCACACATAACTCTCTTACCCATGTGGACATAACCTTCTGCTCCCCAAATATTGCTGTTCAAGCTGAATGGGTCATTGAAAAGACCCCTTTCAGCAGTGATCACTTTCCTATTACTACTTCTTTATTTTCATTTAAACATGACTACAACATAAACTATTAACCTAGATTTAGAACAGATTTAGCTGACTGGGGAAAGTACCAAAATAACTGCACTAAGTTTAGCACTATTAGGTCCATTTCATATAATATTAATAAGGAAACAGGGAACATTTGTAGAATTATTCACCAAGCCGCAAATGCATCCATTCCGAAATCTTCAAATAAAAGTAGTCGTAAATCAGTCCCATGGCGGAATGGCCACCTACAATTTCTTAAAGAGTCAAAGAAAAACGCATGGAAAATATTTAACCGGAACATGAACAGAATTAATATGATTAATTATAGAAGGGTTAATGCTGTACTTAAAAGGGAAATAAAATGGCCAAAAAGAATTCAATTTTAAAACTAACATCTTCTATAAATCCTGCTTCCACCACGGAAAGAATCTGGTCAAACATAAGAGCCTTTACAGGTTACAAAACGTCTCATCGCATTCACTGCATTGCAACAGATAATAGTCAGACAAATTTTTTAATAGACAGAAAAGTAATTGCCGATACATTTTGCAAATTCTGGTCAAACAACTCCGCTGACGAAAACTTTTCAATAAAGTATAGGGAATGCAAAGCAAAAACAAGTTATAATATACTTCAAACTATTCCATTTGTCGGTGCTAAGAAAATTGAGGAAAGTTTAAGCTATGTAGAATTAGAAACAACTCTCTCTAAATTAAAAGGTAAGTCCCCAGGATTGGATAGGATCCCATACGAAATGATAAAAAAATTGCCGGTTTTTGTTAAGCAAAGGGTTTTATCCCTGTTTAACAATATTTTTGAGAATTTTATTCCTCAACAATTCAAAAATAGCATCGTTATTCCAATTTTGAAACCAAAATCGAATCAAACTCTGCTTAGCTCCCATAGGCAAATATCTCTTAACCCATGTTTGGCTTAGGTCCTTGATAAAATAATATCTAATAGACTATTGTGGTTTGTTTTAAGCAACAACTTATTAGATAGTCGTCAATATGGCTTTAAAAAAGGTAACTCAACAACTGACGCTCTAATTTACATAGACCATCAGGTTGCTAATAGACTTTCCCTTAAGAAACATTTGACGTTAATTTCACTAGATTTCGAGAAAGCCTATGACAAAATTGGTGTTCATACAATAATTGACCAACTACAGGATTGGAAAGTAGGTCCAAAGATAATTAGATACATTATAAACTTTATGAGTAATAGGAAAATAATAGTAAAGATTGGTAAACAGAATTCGTGTTCCTGTTCTCTATACAATGGTATTCCATAGGGGTCACCCCTTTCAGTAATTCTTTTTTTGATTGCATACAACAGACTATGCACAGTTATATCCATACACAAAGAAGTTGATTTTACCGCTTTTGCGGATGACTTCAACATTATCATAAGGTCAGATCGAAACAAAAATCCAATATTATATTTAAACCCTTTGTTTCAAAGTATCCTGAATTGGTGCGATTATTCTATCACCCTCTAAATGTAAATATATTCACTTCTGTAGGAAAAAACATTGCAAGCCTTTATTACACCTAAGTAACATGGAATTACAAGAGGTCTCTATTATAAGAGTTCTAGGTCTTTATTTTAACAAACAATATAAATTTAACACACATATAGAGAATCTTTCATCCTCGCTTTCAAAAAACCTGAATGTTATTAAATGTTTGGCCGGGAAAAAATTTAATTGCAGTACAACTACATTATTATCTATAACAAAATCAATTATATTGTCCAAAAATAACTATGCCCATGCATTCTTCGGTTATGCACCAAAATCATCATTGCAAAAAATTAAAACGATTATCAACGCGGCAATTCGTCTTTCCCTGGGCGCATTTCGGTCGACACCGATTAATAATATGCTTAGTGAATCAGGTATTGTATCACTAGAAATTCAGAGAGATCTAGCAACCTCCAGATTATTTAAGGCGTTATACAAAAATTGTTCCATAAAACGTGTTGTTAAAAACACAAGGAAAGGGAGAAAAAATCATAAAATTCATTCCACTCTTAGGAAAAATTTTCAAAGTTGTGAAATACTTCAACTACCCCTGGAAGGGCCTAAAACCTTTAATGTAAAAGAAAACCCACCATGGGCCTTCAGTAGTAAAGCCGTTAATATTTCGCTCTCAGAATTTACCAAAGATAATACATCTCCATCACAATTTAGAATGCTTTTCATGAAACTTAAAGAATATTTTAAAGGGTTTAAATTTATTTTCACGGATGGTTCAAAAAGCAATGATATGGTAGGATACAGTATAGTAAGCGATCAGAAAATTATTAGATCTTCAATTTTGCCAAATTAATCATCAGTACATTCTACAGAGCTAATTGCAATATTTGAAGCTATCAAGCTTTCTAATAATGGACGGGAAAAATTTGTTATATGCACGGATTCATTGTCATGCTTAAAATCTATTTTGAATGTTAATAACAATGAGTACTACGCCACAACCATCAGAACAGTTTTAATGGGTACCTACCCAAGAATTCAGCTATTATGGATTCCTGGTCATTCGGGTATTCAAGGAAATGAGCTAGCAGACATTACCGCAAAGAATGCGCTAATAGGTCCAATGGTAATGACGCCAAATTATAATGTGCGGGATATTGTTCATTATCACAATAGTTTTTAAAAGCGTATAACCAAACTACATTAACAACGTGTTCCTGGTACAAAGAAGTCAATGTTCCACATTCTACAACAACTTTTCAAGAATGGACATAACTAAATTTATTCGGCTCAGTTTAGGACACACATATTTTTCACAATGCCATCTAATTAATATTACCTGTTGTAACGTATGTAACTGCGATATTCCTTACCCAAATAATCTGGACCATATCCTTAATTAATGTCCAAAATTCTCAACGCAGCGCCAACAAATATTTCAAAACAAAAACCCTAAATCCTTCCTATCTGAACCGACAACTGCCAACATACAAAGTATTATAGATTTCCTTAAAGTTACTAATATTTATAATTTAATATAGCTTTGTACTTACTTATATACATACATGTTCCTATGTATGCACATGTGTTCCCATAACTGTTTGACATACTAAAATACTCCTGTTAATATCTAATACATAGCTAGTAAGAACTGTATAAAACTGTAATTCCTACTACTGAATTGTTAAATTTGTATTTAAATTATTAACATTATATATGTATATACACTCTTATGTATTCGTATTTAATGAATATAATGTATGTATAGTTTTTAATGTATATATAGTTTATATCGACGCACTTATATATACTAGTTTGATTGAGCTAAAGGCCGATGTTGCTAAAGCTCTTTGCTTTATAATATCTTTTAATTTTATATAATTGTTAGATATTTAAAAAAAAAAAAAAAAAATAAATTTTTAATGTTATTGTCAAATGAATACAACCCCTTATATATGTTAAAAGGTGCAGATTTCTAGCTGATCTACAATATATCCTTCACTTATCTATATCTGATGGAATGTGAAAAAGTCCACAAAATTCAACCAACGTCTGCCCCTCTGCAAATAATCATTTGACGAAGATTTTTTTATTAGGACAAGAAAGAAAGATAGCAGATAGAAAGTACGATAGCAGAAGTTTTGTTTGTGGACGTTTGATTTGGGTCCTTCCATACTGAAAGTGACAGTTCGGCTAAAAAACGAATTTACATTGCAATGTGTAGTGCGATTCACTGGTCAACCGACCACAAACTTGTACACCCTTGATGAAGAACGTATTGCGTATATGAAATTACGGCTTTCAAGATCAAATTTCCTAATCTCTTAAGAGCACATTTCGTTATGGTAACAATGATTCAGTGGGTCAATAGAGAAGAATATTCTACTGTCACCGATGAGTTTATTCTCGCTATCCTGTATGCAGTCGACTGATTCCAAAACAGTCTTTGAAAGCTGTGTTTCATTTTGGGTCAGATAAAGGTGGCATAGATATTAAGGAGATCAGGTAGAGTGATGGGTCTTTGCTACTTAAAAAAAATTTCTGGCTCCAGCGAACATCGCATCGAATTTTCATGCCAAGAAAATCGACAGCATCTGATTTCTTAATATTTATGTCAGCCAGGTAAGGTGGCTTACCCAACCGTGGGCCTGTGCTAAAGTATACAGCACTGGGTTTTCCAAGCGTTAAATTGAATCCCGTTCGAAAAGGCCCTTTTGCAAATTGCCACAAGATCCAATTGCATAATGAATATGAATGGCATACGCTAGGTTTGAAGGCTGCATCAAATTATACAGCATGTTGCATTTAAGTAACTTGGTCTCGCATAATTGAGATTTTATATTTTTTCTTCTATGAAAGGACAGAATATGTTTCTCTTTAAACATTCAATAAAGATTATATTTAGTAAAACTTCCCCATTGAGCCATTAACAAAGCCCTATAGAATCCATTATTGCCACTTCATAGAAAAAATTTGCAAAGTTGAAGGTTTCTTTCTGACAATTCATGCTTCAATATTTATAAAAGATTTCATTTTTTGTGTTTTTTTCAATTTCCATACAAATCTTAAAATCAAAAACAAAGATTCTTTACATTTAAAAAGGATTTGTTTGTCCGTATAAATTTTCTTTTGAAAAATCGTACAAGTAGAAATACATTGTGTAAGACTTAAATAACATACATATGCATGTGTATGTGTGTGTGTGTGTGTGTGTGTATGTAGAATATTTGCATGTTCTTGTTTTTGTTGTAATAATATGCATGGGGATGGGATTGTTATGTGATTTTTGTTTTTTTATTTACATTTGTTGTGGCTACACTGTCAACATTTTAAAATGTGCTTCCTACGTACATACAAACAAACTTTACTGTTACACACACTTTTATGTGTAAACAACTACATTTAAAAAGAAACACACCCGCTTGTTCGACAAATATCAATTGTCGTTTGATACATAGTTATATAACCAGCGAAAACAACACTAGGTATTTCACTATTCTAATAGCAATGCATAAGTGCGATAATTGTCCAACCTATGCATTACCAGTAGACAGTTAAATGGATGAACAGATAATAGAATTTATTTATAATTTATTTAATTATATTACCCATGAATTTCATGTTTGTAAAATACGTTTTTAAATTTGTTTTTATTCATTCCATTGTAAGTTTTCTTTGAATAAACATTATTTTAATTGAATAATTGTGGACCTCTAATAGTTATTAAAGTGTATTCAAGTGTTTTATAAATAAGGTAATAATAATGAGCAAAAGAAATTTAAAAAGGTTAATTAAAAAGGAAAAAGAATTGTATTTAGAGAAATTTAATGAAGTGGAAAAACAGTTTTTGGGAGAATTTATTCCTACAGAAAGTATTTGTAATGATTTTGAAAGGGCAGAAGTTAGTAAAGAAGTCGGTGGCAGTGACAACTTGAAAAAAGTCCGGCAGTCTAATCTCAGTGAAAAACTCAAAGAATGGAGTATCAAGCATAGGGTGTTGCGGAATTGCTCAAAAGAATTAATTGAAATTCTAAGAAGTGAAAATGTAGTTGTTCGACCTTTTTATAAATTTGATTGCCAAAAAAAACCTGTTGTAGAAAACATTTGTGGTGGGTCATACATGCATATTGGTATGCTGGCTCAGTTAAATAAAATGTCAGCCATAATTCAGCTGCCTAAGCATATTATTCTTGATATTAATATTGACGGCTTACCTCTTTTTAATAGTTCAAAAACGCAGCTTTGGCCAATCCTTCTCAGGGCAATAAATGTTAGCAGTCAACCTGTCTTTCCAATAGGAAATGAAAAAAAAAATTAATTGTGATGTCCCGGAATTTTTTTAGATTTTTAAATGTTTGTATGGGGAACCCTACCTACCGGTTCAAATTCCAGGACACCAGAATTCGTTTTAAAAGTGTGAATCCTTTGGCAAAGTTTCTAATTTTGATCTCTAGAATACGCTTTTCCTTGCACGTTGAGAGATTTTTTGCCTCCATACAAATCGACACGGTTTAATACGGATATATGATTTATTCTATTTTTACAAAGGTTAAAGCAATGGCTTCTCTGCTGGGCACTGGAGGTGTATTAAAAAACTTTAAGTACATCATTGATGACCATGTAACTATGGGCTTTAATGTCGATGGTGTACATGGAAAGAAAAGCTTAAAAGGCCTTGGTAATTTTTATAATGCTCTGCTAGGTAATGGTTTAAATAATTTTTGCACATAATTCATTTCTTATATGTACATATATTCAAACTTAACGTTTTAGAGGCTGTTTCATCACTGACAGATTACAAGGGACCCGCTGTGGAACAAATAAGGAAAGCAATGCAGAGGCAGAAAAAACGCCAATTTAAAAATAAAAGCGTTACGATAACGGCAAACACTGATTCGAGCCATTAACTTCTTTTCGAAGTTTTCAACTTTTGAAAAAATTTCACTTTTGTTTTGGTTTTTAATTACTGTTAATGAACTTAAAATTATTTACTTTTCTTAATATAAATATATACTATGTACCTAAATATGAAATAAATAATAAATAATCTATATGAATGATATAATTAATTATACGATAAAACATGTTCATTTCTTTTAGTTCATAAACTATTCATATCTAGGTATTACACAAACTATTTATCTCTATAAAAAGTGGTAGTGAATTGATTCTAGTAACCTAGTGGACTATTTAACGTCGAATAAATTACCAGCCCAATTTCAATAGTTATTTAGTTGACTAAAAAGTACCACTGAATTCATATGGTCGCTTTGACTAGTGAAATAACCTGAGAAAGGTAATGCAGAAGGTAGACAATTGTACCCCTCATATGACAACTTCATGTTAAATTCACCAGTCAAATACGTGGGAAGTAGATTGAACGGTAACTAGTGCTGGGTATTAATGTCTAGAGAAATAACTAGTTCGGCACTAGAACCTCGAACAAGCGGGCAGCTACTGGTAATAACGTGTGTATGTGTGTAAGAATGTATATGATTGCCTTTGGGAAAAGTGTGCTTTCTTGGCTGTTGTATTTGTTTAAAGCACTAGCTGGCTAGACCAACAGTAACAACAACAAAAACAACCAATCAATGCTTTTAGTTTCAACGACAACAGCTGTTTGTCGTTAAAAAACCAACAAATAAAATCTTTAACACATTTTTCAAGGATACAAATACTGTTCATTTTTTTCCTTTTTTTTTTTTTTTGTTTGTTGTCCTTATTTTTCAAGCATTGATAGGCACAAAGAGATAATTCTTTAAGTATGAACATTCTTTTGAATCAAATTTAATGTATTTCATAGACAATTTTACTTTGTATGCTAGCAGGCGATTTTCATCAATGGCTAAAAGTGCTTTACACAGTTCAAAATATTTTTCAAAAAATATTTTATATCTTTATCATAAATCTCATTATTAGCAGTCTATAGTATTGCTTAGTTTGTCACTTGGGTAACGAAAAGGTCAAAGAACAAGTCACTTTACAACTGTTGGTTTATGTAGTCAATTTAACATATGGATTTGAAGAGTTAAGTAACTTTTGTATTGCGACGTTTTTTTACCCTTGAAATAAAGGGTGTCCATTGAATTACGTAAGAACTAAGAAGAAAACAATTCTTGATAAACTTGATGTGGAGGTGAATTAGGTCTTTTTTGATATGCTCAAGTTTGACAATGCTTTCACCAAAATGTTGTCACAAAAACTTCACCAGAAATTGTAATTTTACTAAAATTATGAATTTGCAATATACATTTAAATTTCTATTCGAAATCGAAAATTCACAAAAAAAAAAAAACAAAATAACTTATAAATATGAAAAACTTAAAAGATTTCTAGAAGCTATCCTATTCATTAACTCATTAAATACTCTTTTATATGAAAGGTACTACCTCATTTTTACTCACAATGACTTGTTTGGAAGAAGGGTTTCGACAGACCTCAAGCACTAACGGTGTAAATTGTTTCGTGCTTTTATAAAGAGAGATATGGGAACTTAGGTGGCCTCTAGTGGGTGCAAAGCAGATCACAATGTGACCATAAACATTTTAAATTTACCATTTTTATTTTTGGAAGATAAATACACAGTTATTCGGAGAAGAATTGACAAAACCGAAGTTATCACACTTATTTGTCATTAAGATTAAAACAAATTTCTTTAAACTACAAAACAAAAAGGTTGTTTTTTTAATTTAAAAAGTTTTTAAAAACAGGAATTTAGCGTGACATAAATTTTTGGCAGTAAATTCTAGAAGGATGGGCTTAATAAATAATCTCTAAAATAATTTACTTATTATTCATTCGCCGAAATTAATTGCAAAAGTTATGTTTAATTGAAATGCTTCGATACTTAAATTAATGATTTTATAAAAAGTGGAAATAACGGCTGTGTGTCCGGAATGGCTCATTTAATACCACGTCACAGTTTAAATAGCCAGAACGTAAAAGTATAAAAAAAATAAAATGTTGATTTTTTTATTTATAGCAAAAATAAATGCCAATAGCATAAAAATAATTTTATACAAACACACATATATATGTATGTATAACTTGTGTCCTTATGTGTTTGCATTTTGGGATATTTAACGATGGCGATAGTTGTTACTGGTTAATAATGAATGTACAACGCAAGTTTAATGTTATTGCTTTCTTACTTTCTGGTGAAATAATCCTTTAACCACACTTGCTTTTATACACTTCAAATAATTTTCGAATTTTTTTAATAAATTTAATTTTATAAAACAGGATAAGAATGTCATAATTGAAGGTGAGAAGAATCTATTAAATGTGAGACATGTCTTTAAGAAATATGAAAAAATTATTTATTTTAAAATTTTTTTGCTTGAAACTAAATATAAGATCAACTATACTCCTCTCTTAATTCACATATGTTGTAATTTATACACTTGTGATTAAAGGAAAATTATTTTTAAAAATGTTTGCCAAAATGCTGCATTACATTTTCTGGGTCACTACATATACCCACCTTAGATTGTGTATATTGTAAACATCACCTATTTAAGCAACTAATTTATTTTATAAGAATACGAGGAATATTTTATTCAATCAACACCCAGCTCAAGGCTTTTTTTTTATTCTCCTTATTAAACGCCACTTAATTTAGCTGTTGTTTTTTTCTAACCATCGGCTTTGCAACGATTGCTTTTTTATTTTTCCTATTTTTACTTTTCTTTACATCACAGTAGATGTTGTTTATACTGATCGCTGTAAAGGAAGTATTTTTTCAAAATTAATTATTTGTCAAGGGAATAATTATTAGTCCAGCTTATATTTGCGTATATTTTTATTTAAAAATTTCTTAGCAACGAAAAATTATTTTTATAATTATTTCGTGCTGATATTTATCTTAATTCGTTACTTAAATTTTCCAACAATAAAATCTTTTTTTAAATGTTCATAATCGGCCCTGTTCAGTAAACCGAAATGGATTAAATTTTTCGATTTCAAAATGAATTTATTTTTTGGTGCTCGGCGTGTCTAAATCCATTTATTTTGGAAATAACTAAGACATGTGTAACAGCATGGCGGTTTGTAGGCAAAAATATACAAAAATAAAATAGTTTTGGAATTTTTAGTTTAAAAATCTTATAAATTTTAAGTCAAAAAAAGGTATAGTATTCGATTTTTTTCCAAGATATTTTAAATTTTGCTCGCTAAAAAAGTTCAAAGAAAAAAATTACAGGAACAGGGTATCAAAAAATTTAATCTTAAAATGCACCATTTTGGTCTTGTATAAAAAATAAGACTTTGTATAAAAGTAAAGCGAAAATTAAAGAAATGCCAAGCATCATTTGCAAGTGCAAGTTACCCAACTTTGAGACTACATAGTTCTATCCTTGGATAATGCCCGGATTCGAAATCTAAGCTCAAACACTCCTCTGCTACACTCATGTGAAGCTTTAAAAATTACAAATGGCGGACTTATTACCAAAATAGTTTGATTCTATCTCACCGTGCAATGCAGCAATGTGTTTGCTTTTAAGCGCTATTGCATTATCTACAACAAGAAATATTTCAGTCAGCAAAGCTTGAAGTTTTTTCTCAAAACATATCAATTTTTGCTCTCGTTGTTTCACTTGTGTACGTCTAATTTTATATACATTTTGTGCTCAAGAGCTGAATACAAAACTAAATGACTCAATCCTTCTAATTATTTTGGTGCTTTTTTTATTTTCTCACTAAATAGAAAGCAGAAGGAAGGTAAACTAAAGTAAGACGAAATGAAGTGAAATAAAATTAAAAGTCCTTAAGGTTAATGTTTCCTTTTGTTTATTTTCGTACCCTGGCTTCTTAACGGCTACGCAAATGAATTTAATTTGTAACTTAAAATGCTTCGCTAGAAAACCGCAGTTACATGGACAATTTAAGCAGTTTAAAAATTGTTTAATTAAGCGAATTTTTAAATTAAAAAAGAATTCTTACTTTAATGGAATTTGCCCTTAATTTCTTAACATGGACGCTGAGTACCTTCTATTCTAGTATTTTTACTTTCTCTCAACAATAAGATTTCTCAAGGACCTTAAAATGGGAGTTTATTGCAATTACTACCTCTACCAACCAGTCATTTCTTGTAGTTTACAAACAGGAAATGGACACGAGAAGCTAAATTTAGAGAGTATGCTGGATAAATAAATATCGTAAGGATTATTACCATAAGAGTGTACCCATGCAATATCTAGTAGTATGATAAAATTAAGCAGCTAAGAGAATAAGAGAAAGTCACTAAGAGTTCACAAAGTCATCATCCGATTCAACGTGCCAATCTTTGAGTGGAAAGACAAACTCAAATCTATTTTTATCTTTCTCGCTATAAAAGTAAAAGGACTTAATCCGTTATTGCAGCTTTTATTTTATAAAATTCAACTGTATAGTTTATAACGATTTACTTTTACTAGTGATAGCATACAAAATAAAAACATTTTTTTTCAGTGTAAAAATATTTATATTTTGCCCTTTTCGAAAATGACTGACTTTGAAAGTAAAACTGGGGTTTTTTAAAGAAACGTTATCATTTAAATGTTTAATGAGTCACAGTGGAAAATTGTTCCGTTTTAAACTGTGAAGAGTTTTTTTTCCTTTTGTGTTTTCCCAACTGCAAGTAGTGGTTTCTTCAATTATTCATGTACATAAACATGTGACTTTAATAGGCTTGAATGTACTAGAAATGCTACTTTCAAATGCTCTACATAAGCAACTACTTTCTTAAGAATTCTTATTAAAAGTCTTGCGGCTGTGTTGTATGAAATATAACGTACGAGTATATGACTTTAATGGTATTTGTGCAACATTTGTTACAAAAGTGTAATTATTTTTTAAATATATTATTAAAAAGTTTCTCACATAAGTTATTGTGACATTGACCAATTTTACTGAGACTTAAATATTAAAAGGAAAGAAATTGTTCTCAAGTGACTTTTATAATCTCAAAGCGTTTGTGTGGAATGGGTTATTAAATTAGAAAAATCGCTCACAGTAAAAATGTAAGAATAAAATTTTTAAGTGAATTAAATAAATATTATTTTGTAGGCATTGAAAAATGTGTTTTATTGACATGGAGATGTAAATGTGAGTAACCACAAGGAAATTGAGACTCACAGTGAGGGAGGTAACCACCAAAAAAAAAAAAAACTTTCTGTATACTCTAAGCAGCTGTCCCAATTCTAGTAAAACCTCAAACAGCTATAGTAGAGGTGTAGCTTAAATTTTAAATTTGGACAATATAGTGCTAAACAAGTTGTCGCCGCAATGCAAGCTATAATAAGCTATAATAAGACAAAACTGCCGTTGTCGGTTGTTACTGCGGTTTGGAAAACGGAAAAGCTATCCACAATTTCCCGGGAAATTATTGTCTAAATTTCCAGGAAACGGGAAATATTTAATCATTAGCACTTTAAAAAAATACACTGATTGTTTTTCCAATATTTTGGTTGTGACATTTAAACATTTTCAAATATCCCATTTCGTGTAAATTCTACTATATCTGAACATGAACTATTTTTTGAAAATTTTGATGTTGGTGCATATAGTAATCGATATGGAATACAAAACACCTGTTGTTTTTGTCTGTTTGTCTGTCCGCCTGTCTGTCTGTTATTGCATCACGTAAAAACTGCTGGATGTATTTAAATAAAATTTTGTGATGAGGTCTCCTAGAACCTTCATTCAAATACAGAACAATTTTTGTTTCATAAAATATGTCATTTTGTAGAGAACCTAAAGATACAAATGTGAAGACACCCAACTTTATCGGTATAATGGTACTAATCTAGCATTCATGAAACTAGCATGCATTTTCTATTAGCAGATCTGTTTTCGTGTTTTGGAAAATTAACCTATGCAGATCAAAATTTCTTTACTTAAACGTTATTTCCTGGCTCGTCAAATGGAGGAGCTACTGACTCAAAAATAGCAGAGTGTTACTGATTTGCAATGGCAATGCCCATTGTTTATTATTTTTTTGATAAACATTATATTTGCTACGGACTCTCTCCTATAGGATGCAGTTTTTATCTCTCCCAATAAAATCTAATAAAACTTTATGTAAAATATAAAATTATAAATTTTTTATCAAGCGGAAAGAAGTACATAAACTTCTTCCTCAAAATCCTTGAGAAGCAGTTTTTCCATGTGCTCTACCATAAACTCAAATTGTTAAAAACAAGTCACTTACATTTTGATTGTAATTTTTATGTTTTGATTATTTCGATTTTACTTAATTTTCCATAGAAAGCAGACTATTTTCTTTTAACCGTCGATCAAAAAATTTACTCTATATGAAATAACATGATAAGTGTACGCGGCACTGAAAAAGATTGATAGAAGATAGATAAAATAACTGCCGTCAAGCGTGCCACATGTACTATTAGCAAGAATTTCGTAAAATAAAGGATATAAACTTCTGTCCTAGAATAAAGAAAAATTAATTAAAAATAAAAGAATAACTATCAGAGAATAATTGCTAGAAAATTATGAAATATACTTCATACTTACATTGCATAAGAACTGTTTTATTAAAAAACAATTCAAGTACAAAATATTAGATTCTAATTAATTCTATAATTTCTATAAATTTTAATTTTAAAACAAATAAAGTAAACATGTAACATAAATATCTTGTATACGTTTAAACAAATTTTGTATTATTTTGTAAAAGGAGAAGGAATATTTACTTTTAATGCTATAAAATATTTTATTATCAATTTTATCTAAAAACTTTTACAATTTTATAGAAACTTTTGTAATAAATAGAAAAAATTTGAAATGATATTCATGGCTAGTAAAAATTCCGGAAAAAGTTTTAAAAATTTTCCAAAACAGATAAGAGGAGTTACAGGGAGAAAAACGTAAAATTGCTTTGAGTTGTTTGTGGACTTCATCTAACCAAATAAATATTGATTATTTGGTTAAATAAATGATGTTAATAATGAACACGTCCTAAGGTAGATAAAATCGGAGGAAGTTGATGAAGAATGTGGCGATCCAAAAAATGCGGCATTACATTCTGCTGGCGTCAAATTTTTTATTTTTATTTGGGAAACGTCCGCATACATTTGAATATAATTTTTCTTTATAAAAATTATTAGAAATTAAACTAATAAATAAACCAAAGCCGAAAAAAGTAAATTTTAATTTATTATATAATATCTACGGTTTAAATCCCGGTTTGGGAAAAAATAAATAATAAAAATTTCAGGTTTTTTGCTTTATTTATCATAAAGTAAGCTGAGTTAGAAAATCCACGAAGAAAACCAGGTCTTAGTCGTTTTATTCTCTTAAAGAAAATCTAGCTTAAAAATTATTTTTTGCAATTGCTCAATTTTTTTTAATTAGGACCAGCACTCAGGGGATGACCCCTACTTATGCAATGCATTGTGCCAGAACTAGGAAATTAGGTTTTGGGATGGGGGATAGAGGGAGTAGTGCTTATGAACATTTGATTGAAATCTTTGCAAAATAAAAGTGGAAAAGACCTCTGCAGGGAGTTTATTCCACATACGAACTGTTCGGCTAAAAAACGAATTTTCTCTGTAATGCGTTGTGCGATTCACTGGCCAATCGACCACAAAGGAATGCGCTCTTGATGCAGATCGCGTTGCGCGTATGAAATTACGGTTTTCAGGAACAAGTTGCCTGATTTCATAAGAGCACATTCCGTTGTAGTAACGATAAAACAGTGAAACACACCCCACATTGCGTCGATGCTCCAGTGAGTCAATAGAGCTGGATACCCTACTGTCACTGATGAGTTTCTTCGCTCTCTCCTGTACGCGGTCGAGTACCTCCAAAATAGACTTTGAAGCACCGGCCCATACATAAGAGTTGTATTCCATTTTCGGTCTGATAAAGGTGATAAGGATAGTAAGGAGATCAGATGGAGTGAAGTATTTCTTACACCGTTTCAAAAAACCCAGGCACTTTAATGCTTCTTTTGCAACATGAAAAATGTGCTTGTTCCAACGAACATCGCATTGAATTTTCATGCCAAGAACATCGAGAGCTTCTGATTCCTTAATATATGTATCACCCATAATTACAGATGGCGTAGCATGTTCAGCAGTACGCCTGTGCGAAAGCACACAGCACTGGGTTTTATTAGCGTTAAACTGAACCCTGTTTGCCAGGCCTCATTCGGAAATTACTAAAAGGTCGCGATTAAGGGTATCGTCCATGTGCTTTCTCACAGCCCTAATTTCCTGAAGGCTTGGTCTACTGCGAAACGAGAATGAATGGCATATGCTACTGTCATCTGCGAAAGAATAAATAGGGTTGGAAGTTTGACGTAAAAGGTCATTATAAAACCTAAGAAATAGGGTAGGGGAAAGGACGGAACCTTGCGGTAACCCTAAATTTAACTTGAACTCGTTTGATGAGATCCCATCTATAACAACTCGTATAGTGCGATCCCTGAGAAAGCTCGATATAAGTCGAGTGAAGCTATTACCGACACCAAAAGCAATAAGTTTTGATATGAGTGCACCATGCCACACTCTATCAAACGCCTTGGAAATATCTAAAGCCACCACCTTACTTTCGCCGAAATGGTGAATGTATTGACACCATTTTTCCGAAGGGAAGGCCAATAAGTCACCCGTAGAGCGAGCCCTACGGAAGCCGTACTGCCGGTCATTAAGTAAGCTGTTGAACTCCAGATATTTCACAAGATGAAAATTAAGCATACTTTCCATTACTTTGGAAAGCGCAGAGCAAATTGCGATTGGGCGGCAATTTTCAGGGTTGCTAGCCTCTCCCTTTTTGGGGATTGGTGTTCCATTAGCAACCTTCCAACATGATGGGAACTCACCAACATGGTACAAAATGTTGAAAAGTTTTGCTAATGGACGCGCTAACGTCGAAGAGCACTGCTTCAAGACCAGTGCTGGAATTCCATCCGGACAAGGGGACTTGTGTATGTTGAGATCCGCTAAAACCTTTTTAACTGCACGTGCTCGAAAGAATATATCTGGCATAGTTACTGATACTCTTTCCAGTGCGGGCAGTGGTTGATTGCTCTCCGGCAAGTAGGAGTTACTTGCAAAAATTTCAGCCAAGACGTTAGCTTTATCAACCGGGTCGTTAATTATTTGATCATCCTTTAAAAGAGGCGGAATTGAGGAACTAGCATTATCCTTCACTCTTTTAACGAGTGACCAAAAGCTCTTGCTACCCCGAGAAGTAGTAAGAACTTTAGCGCGAAGGCGCTGCTCGTATAAAGCTTTTTCGCGCCTTCGTACTTTGGCACACGAAGATCTCGCCTTTTTGCGTAGCAAATCAGTTACGTCGTTTTTGTTACACCGCCATATAATGAATGCTTCCTCTCTAGATCTAACTTCATTTTTGCACGTCTGATTAAACCAAGAATTCTTTGTTGGATTTGCTTAGATGGAATGAAAGTTTTCATTCCAAGCAAAATAATGTTCACAACCATTTCTGCCATGGCATCGACTTTATTGTACAGAAAACAAAGTTTCCAATTAAAATGCCGAAAAAATTCGTTGAGCTCAGCCCAACAAGCCTTTTCGTACATATATTTTAAACGTTTCGTGCCCATTTTTGAAACGTTATGAAGATTAGCGACCGAAAAGGAGGCGGAAATGGTGCAGTGATCCGAGTTACCGAGAGGCGCAAGAATACTTACCTCATACTTATCAGGGTGTGAGGTAAGGAAAAGGTCGAGAGTATTATGTTGTTGCCCTTCAGCACACGAAATATGTGTTGGCTCGTTAATTAATTGCGCGAGGTGGTTGTGCGCGGCGAATAGAGCAACATATTGGCCCTCTAGGGTTGTACGGTTCGAATGGCGAATCCAAGAATCCATTTTGGAAAATTCGTGAATTAAAATACACTTTAAATCACTAATTTTCATTTAATACTTTTCAAGAAAACACCTTTCTTATAGTATAAACATTCAGATTAAACTTATAAAGACACAATTGTTTCGATTTTTTTTTTTTGTAATTTATTTACGTATTACTTTTGACTTGGAACTCAAAGCTAAATTCTGGTTTCTCAATGCTTGAAATATTTGTTTTCTCTTAAAATAACACTTTAAGAATAATCGGAAACGCTTTACCCCTGCTAGAAGCAAAAAGCTAGGACGACAATTAATATTTTTAATTTTAAAAGCTTCTAAAATGATAAAGCAATTTGTACGCATAGAAATATTTTTTTAGATTTGAACAATGCCAATATTTCCGCAATTGATAATAAATAAGAATATAACACGGGGTAAGTTTTTCATATAACCGATGTCAGATATTTTAAAACCTCCTTTATAAACATTTTAGGATTTAAATATATAACTTTAACTTAGTAACACCTCTACTACAGCCATAAAAAGTTTTTATGTAACATGGATCCGTCATTTAGAATCTACAGAATTATGAGCAGTTTTAATTTATATCAAAACCTCCACTGTGTTGCGGTTGATTTCTTTTTTAAGGTGCCCAACTCTCTAGTGTTTAGTTTTATATAAGTTGCTTGATGAGGTTTTGTTAAAATTGTTTAATCGTTTCTAATTAAAGCTCTTTGAATCTACATTTGGATAGGCATAATGGAATGGAAACTAATGGCAATTAGAAAGAGCGCCAAATAGTGAATATGCCGAGTAGTGTTCTACTTCAGAGCTTCCAAGTATGTTCTGGTTGTTAATGCAGTATATAGTCGTTTATTTTCCCCCTAAAACATAACTTTTTTAAGCAGTGAAAATAGCTTATATTTAGATTTAAAGAGTACATAAAAAACGTTGAGATCCACTAGAATTTAGAAGAAATATATCTCTAAAAAAAACTAGAAGACTCCAAAAAGAAACCATAAAAGACCTTTTCTCTCTTGCAAACTTTATGTGAAAGTTGTGCAATAATAAATACTTGAAAATTTTAAATTTTTTACTATTTATACTTATATACAAGTTTCTTAATATGTGAGTTTCTTTATATTGAAAGGCAGTTGCTAATATATTCGCTATCAAGGTCCCTGGCATAAAGCTAAGAAATATTCCTAGAGGTTTCTGTAAAAATAATTTTATTTTAAAATGCCATCTGAAGTCCTGTTCTTAAAAAATTTTAGTGTTTACCATGACAACCTAACCTAGAGACGTTTACAGATAGAACTATTTAATTTTATAAAATAAAGTTTAAATAAAATTGTTATTCAATCTTTTCTTAAAGCAAAATTTTTCCTACGATTATTCGAATATATTTTTTAATAACTCTAAAACTCAAAAATATGTTTTCATTTTTTTTAATTGTTTTAACATATATTTGAATAATAAATTAAATTAAATTACATTACATTAATTAAACTTTAAAATTTATATTTAACTTTTTCGAATAAATTATTTGAATCAGCGATATTGATTATTGGAGGTGAAAATGAACTGAAGATTTTTGTCTTAAGAATAAAAACAAAAATTAAAGTTCAAGCAAAAAGAACAATAATCAACTTTGATTTTACTTTTCTTTATCCACTGACTTTTTTTCGGCTCTTTTTTACAGTTTAAAGATGTTTAAAAATTTTGCAAAATTCGCATTTGAATATTATTAATTTTATACCAAATTCTTATTAAAAAGCTTTATTTTATATAACGTAATAATTTATCGAACATTTTGAACCAAAAAAAAAAAAAAAAAAAAAAAATTCTCCCATATTCTTATTTAACAACGCACAGTGGGGCAGAATCAAAATATTTTGGAAATAGTTTAGCCATTTGAAAACGGCTAGGCCGATTAATTCAAAATTTGGCAGGAGCATAGAAGAGGAGCACTTGAGCTTAACTTTTGAAAGTGGTTACCCTCCACTTTCCAGGGATGGCGCTAAGTGGTCTCAAAGTTGGACACCTCGCTCCTGAAAATTTTTCTAACGCTTGGCATTTCATCAATTTTTGTCTGATTTTTAAATATTTTACATGGTCTTAAAGCTCTTGCAAGTACCTACAAAACGGTGCCTTAAACTACATGTTTGTGTTTAAAAATGATCGAGTTATAAGCATTTTAAAATTAAAATTTTTGATTTTTTCCATACCCTGGTCCAGTTTTTTCGAAATATTGGGTACAATTTGCAGCAAGTTTGTTTAAATTTTTTACCGTAGATAGCAAACAAAATTTAAGATTTTCTGGAAAAAATTTGAAAGTAATATCTTTTCTGGCTTAAAAATTATACGATTTTCAATTTAAAAAATCCAAAATTATTGCATTTTTGTGTATTTTAGCCTAAAATGGGACACTAATCTAATTTTTTAGATAGAAAAAAATTTTCTTAAGGAATATATAAAAATTTTTTATTTTTATTAAAGCCAACTATGAGTGTGTACGTTTAAACCAAATTTCGTATAAAACTGATCATTCTTGTAGAAGATGTAAGTCTTTCAACTTGACCTATTTTACATCGAAATTTTGACTTTACCCCATATTTTCTAAAATCCCAAAGCTGGGATCGGAAAAAGAAGAATATTATAAAAAAGCTATATATACTCCATATTGTTTCAAAAAGTATTTCGTGAGCCCTAGTCCATATGTGGACTTTATGGGCAAAAGAGTAAAAAAATCCAATTTTGGGATTTTTCGTCTTTATTTTGGGAATTATGGGATTTTCTTTAGCTTAATGTTGCAGATTTTTTTACCGTTTCATTTTAGTTAACAAACTACATATGCACAGAAAATTTTATCTGATTTGCTTAATTAATAAAAGTTTTATAGCATATTTAATATTTTTACTTTTCTTAAATTGGACCGTTTTTACCATAATTTTTCGAAATTTTCGGAGCTCAGCAACAAATATTAAAATTTTGTTCCATTTTTTTATTTTTTTACGCATGTGAATAAAGATGACGCAATTTCCTATTAAATAAAAAAAGATTCACCTCAATATCATTCTTACGTGCAAAACTACGCGTTCTTAAATATAAGTGTTTCAATATGTATCTCACTTTTATACATTTATGTTACGGAAGTAAAAATTTTCATGCCTGTGTAAAAAATTGTGTAAAAAAACAATTATACCTGAATAGAGGATAACCAAGAGGCATATCTTAAATTAATAATATTTATAAAAAACATCAGATAAAAAATAAAATTTTCTGTTAATTTTTATTTACGAAAAGTCGTTAAAAGTATTTTTTATTTCCTTAAAATTATTATTTATTTTCTATAAAATAATCTGTCATATCATTATGCATGTCTAAAAGATAAAGTAAATCCTTTAACTCTGTTTTGTTAGAAGGTGAAGAAGCCTCATAATTAATCTGAAGTAGTTTCAAAATCCCCAAAAAATTTTCTTGCAGTATTTCCGTCGTTAGTGTTTCCTCCACTACGAAGAGGCTTATCAATTATTAACCCCGTTTGTACTCTAAACTCTTCTTGGATTCTACTTTTCTCAGAAGCTCTTAGAGCTTTTAGTTCATCATTGTTTTTTGTTTTTTTTTTTTGTTATTAAATTTTCTGTCGCACTTCTGTATTTTAAGTCGTATGCAATATGCAGAAAATGCTCCAAAAATCTTATTTTAGCATGAAGGGGGGATATTCCGAAAGATAGAACTTCTTCGTTGACTACGTTGTTTTTTTTTTTTTTATCTGAGAATTCTGACTTCTTCTGATCACATATGGAACATTTCCAATAAGAAGATGTGTTAGTTATAGCGTTACTAACTTTTCCATCAATCATTGTTAAACTAAGTTGAAAGGATATGTTAACACAGTATTCTTTTATTTTTATAGGTGTTGTTTCCAATGATCTTAGTTCGTCTTTGATATGCTCGACTAATTTTTTTTGTCGTAGTATTTGATTTCTTTACATACTCAAAACAAATAGGCCTACAAAAATTTTTGGATCCTGGGGTTGTGTTTTTCCATATATCTTCAAAAGTGTTTGCACGTACTGATGAAGATGCAACCAGTGAGTATGAACGAATTCTTAGTGGTACTAAGGATGCCATGAATATGCTCTTAAAATCTATTGTATGTTTTTGTTTGTACTCAGGAAGGGCTGATATTCCATCACATCCCCACTTACACATTAGTACTACATCGCAGTTGTTAACCTTTTCTAGTTGGTCAGTAGAAAAATCTGAAATAATCCGTGACGCCGTACTTTCTAGCAAAGAAGATAGTCCAATAGAAGCTTTCGTTTCATCAACTGTTATTGGAGATGGCATAATCGCTTTCTTTTTTTCTTGAATAGACTTATATGATGGTAATATTGCATGTCCTTTCTCAAGTAAAGCTTTTCTCAAAATTTGGTACTTATTTCGGCTTATTTTCATTTCCATTTCAGAGCAATAGCTTCTTCCTCCGTAAAATTTGACTGCGATGTCGGAGTAGGTATGCTGTTAACAATTCGTTTCAACCGTTTTGGAGATGCGCTGGGAAGAATATTGGCGATGTGCACTGCCTCGGTAGGCTGATTTTTTTTTAGCAATTCTTTGAACGTATCGGAAACTTCATCTTTTGAAACTGAAGAAAGTTTTTCGGTTAACCTTTTTTTCTTAGACTTCGAACATAAGTCATCATAAGATTTGCAGGGAGCTCCACATAATGCGATGTAGGTTTAGAATTTCGCAACAGTATCCATCCAAGTAAGATACTTTACTTTAAATCTATTTTTTTTTCCGCAAACTGATTTCATTTTTTGATCAAATAATTTTAAAAATTTTTCCAGTTTTGCAGTACCAATGACATCAACTCTGCAGTTGTATGTAGCCTTAATAAATTTTTTCATGGCTTTAATTCTATCAAGTCCTTTTGTACCATCAGTCCACAAGAAAGAACACAATGTCTCAAACTTCAATGTGATCGGCATGATGTTTTTTTTTAAATATGATATGTATTTATGCAAATATTTATATGCGTGTTCAGGTCATCGAACAGTTGGGTACCTAAAGAAGCAAAGCAGCTAGCTAAAAATCAAAAAAGGCACTTAGGTAAGACATAATTAGTCATAGGTCATCCTAAAACGAACACCTGCACCATTATTTTTAACCCTTTTTTCAGGTATAATTGTTTTTTTACACAATTTTTTACACAGGCATGAAAATTTTTACTTCCGTAACATAAATGTATAAAAGTGAGATACATATTGAAACACTCATATTTAAGAACGCATAGTTTTGCACGTAAGAATGATATTGAGGTGAATCTTTTTTTATTTAATAGGAAATTGCGTCATCTTTATTCACATGCGTAAAAAAATAAAAAAATGGAACAAAATTTTAATATTTGTTGCTGAGCTCCGAAAATTTCGAAAAATTATGGTAAAAACGGTCCAATTTGAGAAAAGTAAAAATATTAAATATGCTATAAATCTTTTATTAATTAAGCAAATCAGATAAAATTTTCTGTGCATATGTAGTTTGTTAACTAAAATCAAACGGTAAAAAAATCTGCAACATTAAGCTAAAGGAAATCCCATAATTCCCAAAATAAAGACGAAAAATCCCAAAATTGGATTTTTTTACTCTTTTGCCCATAAAGTCCACATATGGACTAGGGCTCACGAAATACTTTTTGAAACAATATGGAGTATATATAGCTTTTTTATAATATTCTTCTTTTTCCGATCCCAGCTTTGGGATTTTAGAAAATATGGGGTAAAGTCAAAATTTCGATGTAAAATAGGTCAAGTTGAAAGACTTACATCTTCTACAAGAATGATCAGTTTTATACGAAATTTGGTTTAAACGTACACACATATAGTTAGCTTTAATAAATTTAAAAAATTTTTATATATTCCTTAAGAAAATTTTTTTCTATCTAAAAAATTAGATTAGTGTCCCATTTTAGGCTAAAATACACAAAAATGCAATAATTTTGGATTTTTTAAATTGAAAATCGTATAATTTTTAAGCCAGAAAAGATTACTTTTAAATTTAATTAATTTAAATAAGAGATTACTTTAAATTACTTTCAAATTTTTTTCAGAAGATCTTAAATTTTGTTTGCTATCTACGGTAAAAAATTCAAACAAATTTGCTGCAAATTGTACCCAATATTTCGAAAAAACTGGACCAGGGTATGGAAAAAATCAAAAATTTTAATTTTAAAATGCTTATAACTCGATCATTTTTAAACATAAACATGTAGTTTAAGGCACCATTTTGTAGGTATTTGCAAGAGCTTTAAGACCATGTAAAATATTTAAAAATCAGACAAAAATTGAAGAAATGCCAAGCGTTAGAAAAATTTTCAGGAGCGAGGTGTCCAACTTTGAGACCACTTAGCGCCATCCCTGGAAAGTGGAGGGTAACCACTTTCAAAAGTTAAGCTCAAGTACTCCTCTACTATGCTCGTGCCAAATTTTGAATCAATCGGCCTAGCCGTTTTGAAATGGCTGAATTATATCCATAATATTTTGATTCTGCCCCACTGTGCAACGTTTGAAAAAGAAGGACGTAGCGATCGAAACAAAGGAATTCATTCTGCTCTCACCTAACTGGTAAATTGGAGACCCACGATGACTTCATAATGTTATTATTAAAAGCAAGAAAAATAAACAAAAGGTGCTATTTGAAAACGTGCAGCACTATACTACATTTCCAAAAAAAAAGGTTAATTAACTTTTTTCATATCGTTAGTTTAAACAATTTGTACTTCTGTGTAATACATTTTTTTTACCTAAAAACTACTTATGCTTTTTGATGTGTGACTCATCAAACGAAAAACGCTTAACAAATACCTGCAGACTGACATTAGAACCATCTTTTTTATTAAACTTTTATTGTTAAATATTTGGTGTTGTTTGTTTCACTTTTTTGTATGCAAAACATTTTAATGATTTGGATAATTAGTATGAAATTCACACAGTTCCTGAGTAACTCCAACAATTGTCTAGACGAATTGTTTGTTTCGTATGTAGAAGTAGGCACAAACAAACCTGTTAACCGCCTTGCAGTATACATGTCATGATTAAATAATTAATATTACTCATACGTTGGAAAAAATAAGTTTTTTTCACTTTAAAGAAATGCCATAAAACTTAATATTGCCAAAGTAAAGAAAAAACACAATTTTATGCAATTTTCACTAAAAACCTTTTGTACGTGTGTGAAATCATTTGACTCTGGAATATTTGTAAATATGTCGCTGGTAATTTCTACGAAAAGATCTGCTATAACATTTGTTTGTATCGATTCATTGCTGTGGATGGACACAACTGAAAACTTTATATATTTGAACTGAGCATACAAAAATTTCTTTCAGAGAAAAGCCTAAGTATCAGCAAAATAATTTGTCCTCAAACGTATGAATTCCGCAAATAGAAGTATCTTCTTGGGCTCCAAAATATTAAAACTTAAAATTCATATATCTCAGTTCAGTTCGAGCTTTCTTCTTGTCCTGCCTCTCTTGCAAATTATACGTTTTATTAGGTTTCTGTTCAAAAGTTGTAAAAACGTAACCGTATTGTTTTCATTACAATGTCTGTCCGTCGGTCGGACATTCACAGTCCTCTATCTATGGAACGATATTTGGTAGACTCTTGAAATTATTAAAGCTGCCAACTACAACAACAAAAAAATTAAAGATGTTCCGAGAGTAAAATTATATTCATATTAATATTGTTATCTTTTAAACTGTGTGTGCTACAGCAACCACTAGGAAAAATAAAACTTCGGCTGACCCAAGAATGACGCAATTTTCACGTATGTGGCCTTGTTTTTGAACCGCAGTGAGCAGAGACCTTACATTTTGTGCTCGCAAGAAGAAGTATAAACAATTTAAAATAAGACTGATACAAAAAGGTTGTTCCTACAGTAACTTGATTTTGGTTTAAACGAAGTATGCAGACATTTAAATTTGTTTATATATATATATATATATATATATATATATATATATATATATATATATATATATATATATATATATATATATATATATATATATATATATATATATATATATATATATATATATATATATATATATATATATATATATATATATATATATATATATATATATATCGGCTATAAAAATAAAGGTAAACAGTGAATTTAGAAGTGTGTTCCCACGTTTGTTAAAAGGACAAGTAAAATAAAATAAAGGGTCTGCTAATAGTAACATGATTTTCATAATTATGATATATATTTTTTTATCCCTAATAGCCGACTTTAAATTGACGCAGAGTATGTTTTGCTAAATCACTATAAAATCAAGTCATGTCATCTTCACAGCATCGCATTTTAAATTAACCACCGCATTTTACATGATTTACTAATACATAATTTGAAAAAAGATTAAAAAATGAAATTAAAATTACAGTGAAGCACATATGTATATGATACCTTTTTATGTGTGGGTGGAATTCGCAATTGGCGAACTTATTTTAACTTAAATTGTATTGTTTTTATTTTTAAGACCTTTAGCTGTAAATATGTTAAAAAAGATCCAAAAATTTCCGCTGTGAAAATAGCTAATGAACTTAAAAATGGCGAAATAGTTCATGTAACACCACAGACTATTAGAAACTTTCTCTATTGGAAAGATCACAGTATTTTCCACTGACGAGTCGAATTTTAACATATTTGGCAATGATGGTCGGAACTCAGTGTGGAGGAAGCAAGGCGAAGCATTGCACATACTGTTAAGCATGTAGGTGGAAGTGTAATGGTCTGGGGTGCCATGGGCGCAAACGGCGTAGGTATCCTAGTTTTTATAGAGGGGACTATGAACAAGATTGATTATTTAAATATTTAAAAAAATAATTTGTTTCAATCTGCTGAAAAATGGACTTGGAGAATATCATTTTGCTTGTTCAAGACAACGACCCAAAGCACTCTGCCGTCATAGTCAGAGAATGGCTGCCTTATAATACAAAAAAGGTTTTACCTCACCCTCCTCAAAGCCCAGACTTGAATTCTATAAGGCATTTGTGGACTTATATGAAAAGAAAAATAAATACACATATAACCAACGAAGAAACCCTTAAAAACGCTCTAGAGGCTACAAGAAGCCTAGTTAATTCTATGCCAAGAAGACTCCAAGCTGTTAAAGAAGCAAAAGGTCATCACACAAAATGCTAAGAAGAATATTTTTATTAATTTTCTACAGTTACAGTAAGATTATAAGTTTTGTTTTTTGTATGTTTTTTTTTAATAGTTGCCAAAATGTTTTCTACATGCAACTAAAATATGGATCTCAGGTCTCAATTTCACTTTAAGAAACATATATTTCTTATTATGGATATTGATTTAGAAATGTGTATTGAAGAAATTACAAAAGGAATGACAAACTGAGATGTACCCTTTTTCTATCTGTGTTGTAGGATGTAAAAAAATTAGTCGATATGGTAACTTAAATGCTTTTATATACAAACAGTCACTTCGTGACAATATTTCTCAACAAGAAAATTAAAAATAAATTTATTTCACATAACGTTTGACATCCGAATTTAAAAGTAGTTCATGTATAAAAATCATCAGCTATTTATTTCTAAATACTTAAGGAATTATTGTGCCATTTAGCTGTTATTGAAGCCATCATTGTAATCTCTATCAATAGTGGGTTATTGGTTTTTGTAACAAACTTTGTTTTTTTTTTTTTTTTTTTGCTATATTCTACACATGTCAATGGCAGAAAGTTTTAAAAACTTTTTGGTTGTCCAAGGTTTTAGAAACTTGCAGCCCTTTTGAACTGCGACAAAATAAAAGAGTTACCCAATTAATTGAAGCCTCGGTTTGGACCACATGGCAACACGGAACCTGAGGGTAAGGTGCAAAACCTGTAGAAGAAAAGTGTAAACGGCAGCCTGTGGCACATAACATAATGCTGGAAATATACTGGAAACCACTATTTAGTTAAGCAAGCGATTTGTGATCAAATGTTTAAATCTTAAATTGATGCTGATGCTGATTCTCATAACCAGCATTAATCGCCATTGATTTCCTCAAAATATTTATTTTTAATAAAAAACAATTGCGTGGTATTCCTTCATTATTTTCTTTTAGAATTTAGTAACAAAAACAAGCAGGAATTTTTTTAAAAACTTCTGCCCTGTTCTTTTGAAGAATAAATAAACGCTTCAAAATTTAACTCCTTGCTAGAATATTTACTTTATTTCCATAAATATTAAACTTACGTTGCCTATACACTAGACATGTTCAGTTTTCAAATTTGGCAGTTTGAACTGAGTAAAAGTCATCTAATTTTGATATTTGTAAAAGTTTGTAAAATTGTACAGTAAACTTGTGTAGTGTATATATTATTATTATCTTGAAATACTGAAAAGGTAAAGTGGGCCCAAAAAGTTATTTTTGACTGAGTTCCTAAAATTGTTCGTAAAATTGTTTCTATAATTTTTTTTCTACCCTTTGTTTTCGCCATTCATGTACCACTTTTTATATCAAAAACGTTTATTTTTTCTTTGTTTTCGTTTTATTGCTATAAGAAGCAATAATATAATGCCGTAATTGCAAGTTTTATCTTCTTTTTATAACGTTTAAAACAAATTTGTAGTGTTTGTGACAAGTTTCTTTTATGTAGTCGCAGCACTGAATTGTGGAATGTGTGGCTAGCATTTCTTATTTTTAAGTGATACTACTTCACCTGAACAGAAATTGTATTTCTTGCCCTGCGAGTTTTTATCTTTAAAAATAACGTAAATATATACGTTTGTCGGTGTATGAAAAAGAAAATTTCTTAACAACAACTTAATACCGTTCATATTAAAAAAATTCTTTAAACGTTTTGCACACGCAACAGCTATTCAGAGCCAAAACCATTTCGCATTTTTTTATTTATTCTCTCAAAGACAATCAATAAAAAAAGCCATAAACAGACACATAATTTAATGCTTAAATTGAAAAACTTTGCTCTGTTTCTTTGCACAAATTTATTTAATTCAGCGATAGACAGAGAATAAATTATTTTTTTTTTACATTTCAATCGGATTAAAAAAATTCACAAAAGTCAAGATAAATTTTATTGGAGAAATCTTAAAAGACTTTAAGCATAAAAACAAAAAGAAAATTTTAGACTGACCAAATGCGTCCAGTACAAC
Organism: Cistogaster globosa; assembly: GCA_937654795.1. Lineage (NCBI taxonomy): Eukaryota > Metazoa > Arthropoda > Insecta > Diptera > Tachinidae > Cistogaster > Cistogaster globosa. The sequence goes on from OW569403.1 coordinate 126,759,357, forward strand.
AGTATATCGTAGGTATCATAACATGACTTCTGTTAAAGAGTTTTTGTTTTCATTTCTATTTTCTCTGCTTAACTTTGTACGACCAAGAGCGTTTAAACAAAAATTGTCTTTAAGTCTTTTATTGAAGTAAAAATATCAATTAATCAAAAATTCAATAAGAAAAATCGTAGCGTTTAAATAACAATTTTCGGTCTGCGCGATTAAACTGGAAAACTTAATGCTTCGTCTCATTTTTGATAATAAAATATCTATTAAATATTCTGGCTGTTACACAGCCGGCGTTAGTTGCAATGTTTTAAGTGTAACACGACTAACACTTTTGATTAAATCTGTGTCCTGGTGAAATTTGAATTACAAGTTGTTTTTTTATAACTTGTAGTTGCAAAGGTTTTAAAAGTGATCTTTTTTTAATGCACACAAAGCGTTCTTATTATTACCCAGCAAAAAATTAGATATTACCTTAAAAAGTACCTGCCATATAATGACTTACTCTTGTGATTGCAAAATTTTGTTATTCGCTTACAAAACACATTACATTAGCTCGCAAATAAAGGGAATAGTAATTGAACTACCTCTTAAAGTAAAAAAAGAATACCCTTAAATACGTACTAATGATTATTATTATTTCCAGCAATAGTCAATGTAATCAATTCTCCATAATTGATTATCAAATTCTCATTAGGTAAGTAATCCAGTTAAAAAATCCTTCCACAAAGATTGCTTAGCTCCAGACTCGATTACCTTTTTAAAATTTTTTACTGGGAAGTTTTAAAAAAGAGAGAACAAGTTTCATTTTAACTTGTATTCTAGGCTGGCGACGAACAATAAAAGTGGGTTATTATTATTAGAACTATGGCAGCCAATATATTTCTAAAGAAATTGTGTGCACATATTACAAGTTCATTTAAAAAAGGTTATTCAAATACTTAACTGCTATTTCTCCACTGAAAGTTTTTTTTAATAAAAGGCCTGTTAGTAAAAAATATTTTAAGTTTAGAAAAATCAAACTTAAAATTGCATTTTGTTATTAAAATCTAATCCAAAGTTTCCATCAAAATTTAGTTTATTTTAAGATCAAATATTGTTTTAAATTGAAGAAATTATTTTGTTGCCGCATTAAATGCAGGCAGAATAAATATAAAATATACTATTATCATATTTTTATAAGAAATATTTTCGTTTTCGAGAATTTTGAACAATTTTATTAATTTTTAATATAAAATTAGCAACAGTGCTTTATTCGGCTATGCCAAATCTTATGTACCCTTCACCATTTATCTTAATCTAACTTAGTGAAGTTACTTTATAAAAAAAAGCATAAATAGAGGTGACAGAGAATTAAAAAATAAAAAAAATAAAAATTTACATAAAAATGCCATCGGCTTTAATTTAAAAATAAAAATAGTATTTTCTTGTGGCGTATACCTTAACATAAAATACTTTATGGAAAAGTAAATAATTAAATATTATTTGGGCTACTTTGAATTGTTTTTCTCGTTGAAGAATTTTTAAAAATTTTTAGTTTGTCAATCGAAGTTTGTTAAGGTAAAGGAACACAATTTTATTTGTTTTTTAATACAATCTTTGAAATTAACGTAAGGAGCTTGGGAAACCAACATTCTTAAGTATCTCTTCAAAAGCTTTAAAATGATACCCATATTTATATTTTAAATTTTGAAAACTTCAAAAGCCTTTTTATGATGCTTTTTTTATTTTTTAATACCCTATCGCCCCATATATTTGTTTTTTTATTGAAGTTACTTAATTGTTCTAAATGATATAGAAAAATAAGAGGTAGGCATGGTGTTTTGCCCACTGTGTCGAAGGACATGGAACCATTTTGCTGATTTCCAATAGCAGCTCTTTCGACACTATGTCTGATCGAATTTAAATTTTTTCTAGCTGATCTAGTGCCTGGGCAAACTTGATGTCAACACTAAAACGCACGAAACGGCGGACTTTATTGTGTCGGAAATGGATATTTTGAAAATTACAAATGGAATGACAAAATGAGTTATAACCTTTTTCCGCTTTTTGTGTTGAAGGATATAAAAACATTAAGCAAAATATTTGCGCTCGCCCATATTTCCCGAGTTATGCGCCTCTGAACTTTTTATAGAAAAGTAAGGTTACACATCATATTTTTTAGGATATCTATGTGGGTATCATTTTAAAGCTCTTGAAGATATCTTTTAAAAATACTTATTTTTTTTAAAAAACGCTTAATCCATTAGGAGCCGATGACATTTTTATGTAAATATATTTTTTTTAATTTCTAATTCTATAATTCTCTGTCACCTTAATATTTGTTTTTTTTTTTTTTGTTTTTTTTTTTTTTTTTTTTTTTTTGTTTGGAGTTACTTTACTTTAGACTAGGTTTACATACATCGTGAATGTAATATAAGATTAATCATAGCCATTGGCATTGAAACCCCTGCCTGGATACCAGTTTAAGGCCTACTCTTTTGTAGTAAAAGTGAACAAGTCTTTTATATTTCAAGGCACTTGGAATCCTTCCTTTGTTTATCTTTCCATTTATACATTTCTGATGTATCTAAACACCGTTGCAAACGATTAACATCGATTTTTTTCACTATATTTAAAATATTTTTTTCTTGTTCCACTAATGTAATAAAATCCGACTACATGTAAAAAAGGCGGTTTAATATTGTTGTTGTTATTTTATAGTTTTAAGAGTATAATTTCAGGAAAGTGTGTTCCTGAAGACAGTAAAATTTCAGAGGTCGATAAAAATTTTAAAACGATGTATCTTAAAGAAACATGAAATTACGGGTTCTAATCATTTGGTCAAATATGTATTGGCGTTTCTTATTAGCAGTTTCCCTATCTTATTCTTATTAGCAGTATCCCTATCTTGAAATATTTTTCATAATATAAAGATACAGAACAAAATATTTTTTATCCATTTAAGGTTTGGTTTATCCACTTTTGTACGCTGGGCTTATCTCGCCTCTTGTAGAATACGTTCCCATCTCGGCATTGCCTTTGCATCATTTTGGGTTAGAGCTTTTAACCTATTGCGTAATGTCCTCTAACAATGATAGAAAATTGAAAATCGTTCGTAAATTCCTAATATCCGAGTAACCTTAATAAGGAAACTTTTCTATTCAATATGATTTCTTGAGGCGAATATTTGAAATTTTATGATGATTTAGTTAAAAGTGTTTTTGAGTAACTGTAATGCAAACTCATTCCTAAAATTTATATATTTAAGCACAAAGAAAGTGAGTAAACTTACAGATAATTCTAATCCAAGCGAAGTTTTAGGACCCGATTGCTGAAAAAATATTTATAAACTTAAATACATTAAAAATTAAATAATCCCTAATACAAGTTTTAGTAATTTATTTTCTCCAATCTTGTGCCATGACAAACTTTTTGTAGCAAAACCATTTAATAGCTTCAGCCTGTTGACACAGTGGAAAAATACTTTCGTTAAGAAAGAAAATAAGTTTCTAGTTGTCAGAAGACGAAATGAATTAAAACACCTTTTCAGCTGCCAGAACATTAATAAATACTTCAAGGATGTGATGGCGCCGCCTCATTGAGTTGGTTACTGATACATAAAAAGAAACTAAAAGTAAAGTAAGTTTTCTTAAAAAACAAAAAGAAAAACTTATTAAGCCCTTCCACTTTTTGCTATGGATTTTAGGCTTAAAATGGAAAAAACAAACTTTATTTTGCGCCACTTAATTGTTTTGCCAGACAAAAAAAGAGTCTTTCTTTTCGTTTCGATTCATTAATTCTTTTTACAAATACAAGTTTTGTCTTCATTCTGTTTCTAGAATTCGTTAGAAATATATTTTTGAAAATTTTTTATTTACTGTATTAGATTTTTTATTTTCAGACTAGTATTTTTAATGACATAAGATCTTATTAAAAAATAAAAAAGATCTTCCTTACATAGGCTGGATCTAACAGATTTATGTGTGTAGTTCTATTGGAACCGTCGCATTCATACTTTTTCGTGCTTTAAAATGTAAAATGTAACAAAATTAAATATTAAAACATAAGAAAAGAAATTAAAGTTTAAACTAAAATTGCTTTTGTTAGAAAAATCAACTTATAGCGTTTAGATATGAAAACGTTTTTTGGCATAGGTCTATCGCAGCTGTTCTTAAACGTGCACACTCTGGATGTACAATTGAGGATTCCTGGTCATATGTTACGAATAAGACGAAAAATGTTGTTTTTCAAGTTTTTTTTATGCTGGCATATTAACAAAAGCTAGCGACTTTACGTGGCTCGTTACGAAGTGATTAATACTGTTCAAATAGCATGACCTTAGAGGCCAACTAAAAGAGCCCATATCTTGAAATCAAATTTGCAAATTTTGGCACATAGCCATTATAGTTGGCCATTTATAGTTTTAAGCAAAAAATCATCGTTCATGGTGCGATAGTGATCCCCATTAACCGCAACGTGAGCGTCAGTATAAAGCAAACCAAAGTAAAAGTGCTGAATATACCAAAAGAATTGTGTATTTAATAAGAAACAAACACAATATGAATACAAATTTCGTACATAAATGTATACAAACGCAGTTCAAAGAAACATATGCATATATTTTTTTTACAAATCAATTATGTTTGTTTCTAAATTTTGTATGTTGCCGAACACACAAATATGTTTGTGTTGTTTTTTAATATTTGTTAGGCCAGAAAAACATGTGTCGTGTATGAAAAAAAGATAACTTAAATATATATTTGAAGTTCGTCTAGATGTATTGAACACACGATTGGTCGTAAACGGCCATTACGGCAATGTATTGTATGCAGAAGGGCAAGAGCGCTCCACAGCGCAAAAAAAGATGAAGTCCACTGAAGTTGATGAACATTGAAATTTTTATGTTGTTTATATTTTGTTGTACGCTGTCACTTTTTCCAACTTTTTTTTTAATGCAAGTCTCATCTATGATAATCTCCATTTATGAAAATATACAACAAAGTAAAATAATAAGTTTACTGTGATTGTACCAAAAGGTTGAAAATGAAGTAAATTTAAAGAAGCAAACATACATGAACTTCGAGAGTGTTTGTCCAAACAAATAATAAATATATCAGCCTAATATTACGAAATCATAATATTCAGATATCTGCAAAAAAAAAAATACCTAAATCGGCAAATATGAAAAAAATTAATTTCGGCCACTCTTCAACCCATGTGTGGTGTGCTGATTAAGGTACTATAACATATCCAATAAAGATATCTTTTTCTTAAAGGTGTGCCTACCACATCTTACCTTCTCTATGAATTCCGGGCATGCTTGGGCAACCATGTTACCAATGAATTAGCAAAGAAGGGGACAATACTTGAAGATAGTGCCATTGACACCTTCTACGGCATACCCCTTTATGCATGCGGACAGCGTACCGACGCTGCTCTCTACAATCTGGCCCAAGACAGATGGTGTAACGGGTCGACATGCTTGACAGCTAGGACAATCTGGCTCTCTTTGGACTGGAGAAGGGTGACTGCGCTACTACAGTTACCGAGGAGTTGATTGCGCAACTTAGTGACGTTACCTGGCAGTGCTTATTTGGAGCCGATGCTAGAAGAATGGGTCTCCCACTTAATGACTTTCGTAGAAGTCGTCAGGATGAGGAAGAGGAAGAAACTTTAGAACACCTCCTGTGTATTTGCTCCAAGCTGGGGTATATACGGCTGGTATATCATCAATGAGTCCAGGTAGGATCAGTTCCTTTCTGAGCTGCGGTGAATTGTTTATTGGCCCACTGCAGGCCATTGCGACTAAATCAATGGGATGAACGCTCTCTTTGACCAGGTGGCCCTACCCAACGGGGTCTTTCTCTGCATTTTTTGGATTTTCTCTGCGGTTCTTTCTTTCTATTATTTTTCATTTCTTTTTCTATGTCCTGCCTCACTTTACTTTTTTCTCTGTTTCTTTTTCTCTTGCTCTTTATGTTTATTTATTTATTTCTATTGTTCCACACACAAGACTGTAGGTCTTATTTTGCAGAGTAGAACTGAATATATAAACTGATCATAACATATAAAATTTGACTTTAAAAAAAATTACAAAATAAAAAACAATGCAAAGTAGACGATAAAATTATTTTAATAAACTATTTTAGTAAGAATTCTAACATGAATTAAGGACATAGTACATATGAATATAAACGTAAGCATATGTGTATAAGAAACTAAACATAAACATGTGAACATATTCATGTAAACACATACTTTTATACATACATACATACATACATATGTACATATATAAAACTAAAAAAATTGTAAAACATGTAAAAAATTATTTCTATTATTACTATTATAAAAGCAAAGTAATTATTCTGAAAACAGCTTTATTAGATTTACCTTAAATTGCCTTCTAACAGCAGTTAACACAAAGGGAAAAATTAGTGGATCCCAGTGGCCTGTGGCAACACGGCGGCCTGCTTACCTAACCTACGTTGAAGAGTATAAAAGACTTGCACAGCCTAATAAAGCATTCTTGCAATTTGATAATGACTTTCATTCTGATGTGCTTTTAAAGTTACAATTATGTAAGTTAAGTCCTTTCTGCATAAGATCAAAAATGTAATAAATCAAATAGAGTGTGTCAGCTAAACTGAAAACCATGTTACTAACAAAAAATTCCATATCAATTTTTCTGTTCAATTTTACACAAAAATAAAATTTCACTATATTTTGCCAGAGGATACTGATCAAATTTTTAAAAAAGTGAGAGTAATATTACAGTTCGTTTGCTCTATCGGGTTTCCAAAAAACAAAAAAAAAAAAAAAAAAAAAAAACATAATATATAAGCGATATCATCATATACTACTGTGTATAAAATACTTAGACTGTTTCTAAACAAAGTTATATTTTGAATAAGTCATTTTTAATTGAATGAAGTCCTCTAAAATAAATAAATTAATTTTAATTGCTTTTAAAAAACAAAATTCCACACACTTTCTTGTTTAATCTATTTTTCAAGTTTAAATTTAATTCATTATTTTTGTTTGTTTTTCTATTTTCTTTATTGGAAATATTCCAAATTCAATTAAATAAATTGAAATACAAACAGCTTCTTTTTAAAGATTATTTCATGTATGCTATTATTTTTATATTTAATAAATATTTACTAGAGGAAAATTGTTTTTATAATTTAAAAATCATTTTTTATATATCATAATTTTTTTCAATTTTAATATATTTAAAGGATAAGTGTGCAGTGAATGCAAAAAAGAAAAGAGCCGGAACAAATTAATATTAAAAAAAATTGCATGGTTCGGGTAACCATAATACGAGGAATACTATATAGTTAAGCGAGTAGTAATGCTTTAGTGCAATCAATTATAACCATATCGCACATTGTGGCGTTTACATATCTCATATTGTGGCGGCCAAAAAAAGAAGTTTTTGTAAAAAAATGAACTTTGTTTAACCTGTTTTAATTGAAGAAAAAACATCAAATTTCAAATTTTGAAAATTTGAATGCAACTATTTGTATTCTTTGCATAAATCATAAACGGCATTAAACCTAGAAGAAATAAATGTATGATTTCATGAATTTTTTTATAATCATTGAATCTAATGCATTTAAAGATTAGACAAATTTGATACGAGTAGGAAAAAAGTCGAATATACGTTCGAAAATTCTTTTTCTGCTTATAAAATAATAAAATATTTTATAAAAAATAAAATTAGAAATGCACCTTTACTTATACGTAAATACATCTACATATCTATAGAATTTTAACAAAACGTCTTCTCTTGAAATTAGAGAGTTTTCTAAGATTTTTATAGTAAATAAAGAATTTTTTTATCCCTCTTTTGCTCTAATCGCCATATTTCTACGATCTTAAGAACGCAAGATATGGAGTCGACTAAACGACTTCTTTCAGATTGTCCCTCAATTTCAACTTAAAAAAACGACATCTTTAAAAGAATTAAGAATAATTTGAAAACTTATAAGAAAAAATCGATAACAGTAATTTGATAAAACAATTTGTCTCCAATAAGTTTTACCGCGTTTTTACCAATTCATTTTTACAAAACAACTACTTTCGAAAGAAGTCGTTTTGTGGAAATCATAGTTTGAAAAACTGCCTGGTTGGCCGCCGAAATTCCTTGCAAAAAAAGTCTTTTATTAAAAGAAGTTTATTTGAAAACACGAAAGTGTTCAAAAGTTAAGTCTTATTCTAACACAAATGTTTTTCTAAAACCGAAAAAATTAAAACTCCTGTAAATTAATTAAAAAGGCTAAGAGTTTAGAAAATATGAAAAGTGAAAAAGAGGTTTTTCACGAAACTGATTTCGATGATTCTGATTACAATCCGTCAGAAGATTAGCATCTGAATACAACATCGGAGAGCATCCGATCCCAGCAAGTCAGACTTGCCACAATGAAGCAAAAACTACGTGTTGATGTACCTACACCATCAAAAAGCAAGAATAAATTAAATAAAAATTTAGGAAACGAATTCAAGATGTATCGGTATAAAAAATTACCCAAATAGACATTTAATCCAATAGGGCAGTGCGCAAAAATGTGTTACAACAAAATTAATTCTTAGCAACAAGAATAGATTTTTAAAAGACACTGGAATCTGGGTGTTAATAAAAATCGTCGTCGTTACATTTTGAGAAGGAAATCTGAGACTTAAGTGAAAGCATATGTTTATTTGCACCACTTCCGTTAGTCTTTTTAACTGTTTTTTCCCTCTACTGAAAGTTTGTTGATTTAAAAAGAAGACGTATTGTGAAATGTCCACAGACATATATAGAGCACAAAATGTGTTTCTTTATTCGAAAGTTGTGGGTGCCTACAATAGTAGGCTGACCCTTCCTGGAATTCTCACAATTTGTTATCAGATAGGCGTTTAACCAAAGAGGGTAATTGTTACTTGTTGTTGTTACTGTAATAAGTAGCACTTTGAAACTTTGTTCAACTCTGGTATTATTATGTACAACGTATCGAAAAATTGGCTTGGTTTGAACGGTATAAAATAATATTTTTTTATAGTGTTGCTGGAGAACTATAACAGGTAGACTTTTTAAAGCTTTGTACCAATAATCCCCGTATCAAAATGCTTAGCGAAACGCAGACTAGATTGAAATTATAATCGTGTATCTAGTGAACAACAATAGTTAGAGCCTTAAAATTTTGCTGCTATTAATGAGCGCAGCTGGAGTAAAAGTAAAAAATATCTGAATTGAGCCAGTAGGCGTGGTACCTCCCATACAAAGTCAAAAATTATCATTGTCAATCTAGAAAGTTGTAACTTGTAGAGCTATGAGTTCTTGTAATAAAAGCTTTCTTATTAATTTAAATATCCATCCAGTATGGATTGGGACAGTGAGCGTAATACCTCTTATACAGAGTAAAAAGTTGTTTTCGTTTATCTAGAGAATGGTTAATAAAATTTCGTACAAGGAAATATTAATATTAGTGTGTATAGTAAAATGAAAAACTGAGTGAATTGGAGCAGTGATGGAGTAACGATTATTAGCATGAGAGTAGCGAATTGGACCGGCAAAAATTAGTGGCTTATATTTCTCTTATATTGGCTGTACAGTCTGAGTGTTATAAAGATAAAAAGAAACCTAAGAAGTCCTATTAAATCTGCATACAAAATATGTGGGTAAACTCCAAGGAAATATCACAATATTTCATTTAAATTAATTACAATCCCTAATTTAAACAAATAATTTTGTTTTATTTTGTCCAACAAAAAAAAAGCTAACAAAATAATTAAAAGTACTGTGTTTTTTTCATTTTTAATTATTTCAACTCACAAAAAAAATTATTTAAATAATTTTATTTGATTCGAATTAAAATTCAATTTGGCTATGCTGAATCTTATATACCCTTCACCATATATGCAAATCTAGTCAAGGGAAGTAACTCCAATCCAAACAACAAATATTGAGGGTAACAAAATTAAAAAAAAAAAGTTAAGTTCTGTGGGTGTATTTAAAAAAATGTAAGCATTTCCTAAAAGAATTCTACAAACGCTTTAAAATCATATTCCTATTGATATGGTAAAAAATATAGTGGACAATCGTACCTTTTTATGAAAAGTTCAGATGTCCATTATTTCGAAAATATGTTTTTTATTTTTAACCGACTTCAAAAAAGGATGTTATCATTGAGGTTAGATTATGCTTACAGATTGGTTCTGTTTTATAAACAGTTCATGGTCTTAAAAATGAAAGAGTGTCCCTATACAACACACATGTTTCTTAAGTGTATTATGAACGTAAAGCGCACTTCTTTCAAATAAAAAAAAATTTGTCATACTATAGCTCACAATAGCAAAAAGTAATACAGAAATGAACCTTAAAATTAAAGGGTGTCCCCATTGGTGACGTAAATTAACTTATATGCGCCTATCTTTTGAAACGATATTGACAAACGCTTGAACATTAAAAAGGATGTCGATAACTGTGACCGTTATAATAACAAGTATAAACATTCAATATTATAAATTAAAGGGTGTCCCAATAGTCAATGTAATTTGATTTATGTGGCCAAATTTTAAACTGTTATATCTGGATTGTTGTAATTTACAAAGAATAACAAATAAAAATTTTGTATTTGGAAATAAAGGGTGTCCCAATAGTTAATGTTATTCGATTTATGTGGCCAAAATTTTGAACTGTTATATCCAGATAGTTGAAATTTGCAAAGAACCTATATTGCTTAGTCCACTTTAACAACAAGTATTAAAGGGTGCTCCCATATTTGAAGTAAATTGACCTGTATGGCCCTATCGTATGAACCGTTTATACAAACACTTAAAAATTGAACAGAATGTCTACTTCTTAGTCTGGTATATTAAGAAGTATAAATATTTAAAATTATAAATTATAGGGTGTTACAATAGTTGCTGATGTTTGATGTATATGACCCAACTCTTGAACAGTTGTGGACAGTTAATTAAAATTTGCACAGAACCTTTATTGATAAGTCCGCTATAACAAGTAGCAAACTTAAATTAAAAATTAAAAGGTTTCACTTTAACTGATGTAATTTGATCTATATGGTTCTGTCTTAGAAACCGTTACAGACAAACTTTTAAATATTACACAGAATGTCAATTAATATATCAAGTGTAATAACAAGTACAAATATTTTAAATTAGATAATAAAGAGTGCCCTAATGGTTGTAATTTGATGTATATGATCAAACTGTTAAGCAGTTTTAGACAGTTGAATTTAAATAAATTTTGTTTAACTGTGTCAGCAATAAAAAGTGTAAAAAATAAGGTGTGGCCACAATACTGCTGAATTTCTTGTTTGATCTGCATTCATATATTGTTTTACGGCATATAAAAGATCTCGACGCAATATTTCTCAAATATAATAAAATTAATGCATAATTACCGCATTAAAAAAATATGATTTTAAGTTTGTCTGTTTTGAGGTCGGTTGTTTTTTATTTGTGGTAGTGTTAAATGATAAATAAGTATGTGACTAAAAGGTTCTTAAAAACCTTCGATACAGTCTTGCGCTTTAATGTAAGCTGCTGCGTGCTGTAACGTTAACTTATTAGCCACGGCATAAGTAATTTTTAATGCTGCTAATTATCTTTCATGAACTTTGTCTAACTTATCTTTAATCTCTTAAGGCATTTTGACTTTTAATAACATTAAGCTCGATTACTTTCTTTTTAGCTGTATTTTAAGTAATTTGTCTTTTAGAAATTCAAAATAATAAAGTCCTTCTTCTCGAATTCCTAGGTTTGCTTGTATGGTTTCAGGCATATCGATCATTCTTTTCTATTTCTCTATTTCAACTTTTCATTCAAACATCATTCAACATCAAAAGTAGAAAAGAACATCATTAAACCGTTTTAAAAATGTTCAATTTATTTTATTGTTTGAACCACTTATAAACACACACACACACACACACACATAGCTTTTAAAAACTTTTTGCTTGTGTACACTTTCAAAAGTAGTTGGATATAAAACAAAAAAAAAAAAAAAAAAAACGAAAAACTGAAAACTGAAAACTGAAAACTACGAAAAAGAAAAATAAAAACAAAAAGCAAGTGCTTAGCTGATGCTAAGTATTTAAGAAAAAAAAATTAACAACACTTGTTCTGCATGTTGTTTGTCTACTGATTTTTTAATTTTAATTGTATTTTCCCCTTCCCCTCTTCTTGAGTTAATGATATTAAGAAAAAGTTTTCATTAATAGTTTTTTAGTTTTCATAAGGGAGTTTTTTTTTAATTCAGCAAAATGTTAATTTTCTTCTAAAAAAGGTTCTGGAATATTAGATAATTATCTTTATTTAACACTTTTGCCACTGGCTTTTATGTTGTATCTTTTTGGAAAGGATTCACAGATTGTTGAGAGGTGATAAGAATTAGATGAGAGTAAATTCTTTTTGCACTTATTGAACTTTTTAAAATTTTAATGTTAAAAAAAAGAATACACATACTTACACACTTTTGCTTACACTTACACTAATGCTTTTAAACAGTATCAATGTTGCCATTTAGCTTTTTATGTTTGGCTTAAGTTGCGTTGTTTATTCGTTTTTAAAATAGAATTAGAAGAGTTAATTCTTAAATTTCTTAGTATTGTAACCTGCATCTCTCTGTCTTAACTATCCAATATGAACATCTTTAAATAGCTATGGAGTGGATTCCCCAAATTAAAAGTCCTTGTTCTCGAAAATTCCCCGGAAGACGTTTCTGAACCTTCAAAAATTTTTCCCCCAAAAAATTATAAATAAATAGTAAATAAATAAATTTCAAGATAATTTCTTTTAAAATCATTTAAAGTCAAAAAAGTCAAAATTTCACAATCTAAATCTTTTTTGTTGTTGCTTAAATACTGTCTTAAATTCGTATCTTTGGCGTTAAAAAGTGTAACCGTTTATGGAAATGCATTTAACGTTTCAGAGCAAATGAGGATGCTTTTTAAAGCCGGTTGAACTCACAAAAGATTTAACTGTGAAACAAATTGTCACACAGCATTCACTTTTTTATATTTATGAATACAATACTCTCGCAAATAATTATAAATGGATTGAAGCTTTAATAACGCTTTCAATTTATCCAAAATTATTTTGAAAGCAAGTCATCAAACAAATATTTCAGTGATTATTTTTAACTTCCTAATTATCAAATCCAAAAAAACAAATCCATAATAGGCGATTAAGACTCCATTTAAACCATAAAAATTATCCAGTTAGAGTGCCTAAAATGCTGGTGACTATTATTTCTTCTAAAAATGAAGCCGAAGCTCGCCTTATGGTGGATGAAAATCGTTATAGCACCATTCTAAATTTTTGTTTAAAAACATAAAAGATATTGATCTATGTGACATAAAGTTTCAAATAGATGATGCTACGTGCCATATGGCAACTGCTACCATTGACTTATTGAAATCAAAACTCAGCGATAAGTTTATTTCGACAAATAAACCTGTCAATTGGTAAGAATTGCCACCTCTCTATTATTTCCTGTGGGGCACCGTGAAGTATCAGCTTTATGCTGATAAGACAGAAAAAAGTGACGCCTTTGAGGCAACGCTCGTAAAAGTGGCCCAAAATTAGACGTTCAGACTCCGCTTCAGCAAAACTTAATAGTTCTGTCGAGCTTAAAAAGAACTCTTCAAAGAATTATTTTTAAAGTCCATTTTAATTATTATTTTGTTACTTATTTAGTTTTTAATTGAATTCATTGCCGAAAAGGCTCTCTTGAATCAAATATACACATTTAATAGCAGAATTATTACGTGTTGTTACATTTTGCATAATTTCTTAAACCAGCATAACTATGCTATTGAACTGGATAGTAAAAACCATCCCTGGGTTCTACATATTTGCTGATCAATCGGTACCAGCAGAAAATATAAGAAATGCTATTATCAATTTTTAATGTTGAAGAGATTTTTTAACAAAAATAAAACAAATCAATTTTTAAGAAAAAAATAATTATAAATTAGAAAAGACGTTAATGTTGATTTTAAGTTTAGCCCTTTATATTTCTTATGGACAGATGTCAACATCTTCGAAGGTTGATGACAAATATTAGATGTTGCTCGGTTTAACTTATTTCAGCCCTTTAAACTTTTCTCTGTTTTCATTTAATTCAGATTATGTTTGGATTGTTTAAGATATAAATGAAAAATATGGATTTCAGTCAGAGGATGACCATCGGGATTGATATTAATATTTAAAAATACTAGACTTCAGTAATTGTTAAATCCTTAATCCAAAATCCCAGAAATTTAATTATTCACAACAAAAAATTTTAAATCCCGAAAAGCCCAGAAGGAAATTTAAAAAAGTCGTCTTTTGGGCAAAAATCTCAATTTTTAGCCTAAAAATTAAATTTTTGGCAATAAAATAATTTTTTAAATGAAAAACTTTAGACCTTTTTGATCTCCAAAAAGCGCGAGATTTAGGGAAAGTAATTTTAAAAATGTTTATTTACTGCCATATTCATAAATAGTAAAATTAGTTTAAAATGTGTTTTATGACAAAATTTCCATAAAAATTTGTCCCAAAATACATTTAAAATCTATTTTATTTTTTTATGAATACGATAGTTAGAGTTTTGTAAACTGTGTTTAAAATTTTCCATCTGCAAAAAAAAATGTGCTGACAGTTGCTTTAGTACCACCACACTGCTGAAATTGGGTGCTCTCACGATTGTATCTCTATTTTCTCTACGAAGTGACATATTTTTACGAAAAAAAAGGATTCTTTATTCTAGCCAAGTTTCCAAAGGACCTCTCCACAAAATTTTATTCAAATCCATTTAGCAGTTTTTACGTAATGCTAACACAAACAGAGAGACAAAAATTCCAAAAATAGAAGTTGTAAGTGTCTCTACCTTTCGGCTTCAAAAATCAGCCTACAAACGTCACTATCACGCCTTAAATTTTGATTTTGTGTTTGAAATTATTTTAAATGGAACTGCCATAGCAGCGTTTCTTTTTATATATTTTAGGTGCCTATTTGTTATACCTATTATTAAAATCACATCCCTATAGGAACTTTTTTTTTAAGTCTTTTATTATAAAAACAAATTGATAAATTTTTGAAGTCAGTAAAAATTGGAATTTTTCTTTAATTTTTCTGATATTATCAAGATTTATATAGAGCTTTTTCTAGCTTCTGGCAACACACTACTTAACAAGTATTTGGATACTTTAAGTTCACTCGACAAATAGCTTAATTTATAAAATTATATCAAGAATTAAATACCAATAACAGACAAAATATGTTGGAAAATAAGTGGTTAAGTTTTTCTCCATTTCTTGATAAATATTTAATTTATTTTTGTTAAGCAACAGCTTAAAAGAGTTATAGGATTGGTTCAAATGACAGCTGCAATAAGTGAAGGCTTGGTGGGTGACATAATTAAAAATTTTAAAGTTTGTCGAAATGAGTAACTCTCACTTTTTGTTTGGCGTACTCAAAAATTAAGTTCTTTGAAGATAGTTAAAAAGATTTAAAGAAAAACCAAATACATTCGGTGTGAAATTTATCCTTGGCTGTAAATGAAATATAACAATAATAAAAGATTAAAAAAATTACAAAAACTAACTCGCGCAGTGGAGTAAAAAAAAATTAAATTAGATTTTATTTTGCTTTTTCTACAGCAAACTGAAATTAATTTTTTTTAACAAATAATTTAGTTTTTATTAGAAAAGGCTTTTAAACTCTATACACGGCTAAACGAATTTGCTGACCACTTTTAATTTCTGTGGCTCAAAAGATTTCGATAGTAAGTAGGCTCCTAATTGACGCGTATCTTCAGTTTTTGTCTAACAACTAACTTAGACTTAGTGATATCGCTCAATAATAATTACTAATAATTACTAATAATAAAGCTAAGGACACGTTGAACAATTAATATTGTATTAATATTAATTTTATAAAAATTAACCAAAAAAGTTTTAATCCAAAAAATTATAATGTTTGAAGATTATGATTTTGGGTGCATGACCCACGCCCCTATTCTTGACGAAGCTCATTCACGACGACGTACTTTGGGCCATATTCGAATGATGTTAGCCATATGTCACGTTCCTTTTTCGCTAACTTCACTTGGCCCAACAAGCAATTATCGGAAAATATCAAATGTTATGTCCCTGGCGGCTAACTGACAGGTTCATTTTTCGGAATTACCTTATCGCCATTTTTATTTTGAAATAGTTGATTAAGGCAGACACTGTATGGCACATAGAACTATCCTTTTGAAACCCTATATCACCTGGATCAAAGTCATCGACGGTCAAGTAATTTTGTGAATTTAATGGAGTCTGTAGGTTCTATTTTAGGAGGGCCTTACTTCCTCTTAGCGGAAATTTTTAAATTAAAAAAACCCGAGTTAACATTTGATCAATTTCCAACATTAAATACTCGTACGGGTAAAGACCTAAATAAAAGAGCAAAGTTATCTACGACAGACCGGGACACAATTCCTTCAACACTTTCAGTAACAGCGACGATATTCTCTTTAGGTGAGTTGGCAACTAACAATATTTTGTCGCTTAGCACTTTTAAACAGACTCTTTTAACTTGCTCATGTAGAAGTAACTAGTTTTTACTAAAGTAAAATGTATATCTGCAGCAGATCACAGAACGTCGTGAGATGCATGAATACTTCGTTCCTTTCCCGGTCCGGCCGACTTTAAGTTGTTACCCTTAAACCATCTTCTTAGCAGTTGTCTTCATGCTCATATATTTTTTGTGCGATTTAAAATACAAATTCCTGCGAATTCTTCTTATTTACCTTAACATTCACAAGCTGCTAATTGAAGTTATCTTTACAGCTTAAGGAAAGCCCTATACCCATATTAGTCTTTTTTCCTTCTATTCCAAGCTATAGATAATGCAGTATACACAGCTCCAAACTACTCAGGTTAATCTTTTTTTTAAATAAATAGTGTTGACCTCTTACTTATTCATTCTTGGCATTATCTGTTTTGAAGTGAACTGCAGAAATTTTTCTCACCCGATTTATCTCCTAAGAGTGCCTATTAAAAGCCTGCTGAGCAATTGTTGAATGATAGCTTTCATCATTGAAAAGAAAATTTTTCAACTACTGAAAACGACTGAGAAGAATAAAAATTCCTTGAATCTACCTGAAGTTCACAACTATTGTCTTTTTATCATTTAAGATCAGACATACATTATTGCAAAAAGATAAATCACGGTTCCAATTAACTTTTACAAAAATACAAAACTACAAAAATACAAAATACAAAAACAAAAATTTAGTTTTTTTTAATGCTTTCAAATTTTGACAACAATAAATCCACCATAATAATCTACTAATAGATGACTAGATAAATCACACTCAAGGGACAACAGAAACAACCATAAACACTTTTAAAATTTATTAACTTCTTTTACGTTTTGAGTTTTCAACCTTTACTAGTGGTTTAAAATAATAAAAAAAAATGTACGAAATTTTCTGTAAAAACATTGAAAAAACTCCATGTCTTATTTGTTGCGAAGCAGATATTCATGCTGTTTTGGTTGTGTCTTTTGTAAAAAAAAAGACTCAAAGTATTTTCTTTTTAAATTCCCATGATAAAATACAAAAAAAATTTTTTTTGGAAGTAAAATACAGCTTACAGATTTTCGGTTTTACCTTAATATACAATTCTAATTGACATTAAAAGCTTTATAAGTCACAAATAAATACTGAATCAAAAGTTCACCTAAACTGTGAAAAATGGGGTGTAGTAATGAAGAAGTAAATTTTGAAAAATTAATTATGTAAAAAAATGCATGTGTCTGAGATAACGCCATATTCGTCAAATTCACGGTGTCTATGCACACACCATACAATTTTAAAATTTCAAGTGACTGACCTTAAAGGCTTAAAATAAATCTAATGAGAATAGTTGCGATTGTCAAAAAATCCAACGTAACATTACATTTTGCTTTTACACTATCAAACAGTAATATGCTATCCGAAAACCTTTAGAAAAAAGGTTTTTTTTTCTACCAAATTTTTTTACCTTAATTTATTTTAAAAATACTTTTTTTGATATTTTTTTCTCTAAAAGAGCTCTTAAATTTATAGCACCGAAGATACACATATTTGAGTGTCACGTAGAAGTCATGAAGTAAGCCATTTCAAGGCATGCTCAGAGATAGCTTCCTGGTTGGGTTCTACTAAGAGTCTTTCTTCGGAGTGCGCATTAAAAGGTTGACTGGGTTATGAGCAGCAAAACAACCCTGATAAAATAAAAAATCGTAGGGTTTGTAAAGCTTTCTAAAAAAGAATTTGTATAATGGAATATCAAATTCCTTTCCGTATTATTTGACATATACATTATATTTGCTTTCACACTATCGCCCTTTATATATTTTGGTTTCATTTTTTAATTAACAATTAAAAAAACAATATTTCTACAAATATCATATCAATTTCGGGAAACCCGTAAATTTTTAGTATTTCTTATTATGGCGAATATTGTAATGTACCCTCTGTGGAAATTTCAAGAGTCTATTACGGTTATAGAGATAGAGGTCTGTGACAGGTGAATAGACGCACAGACAAATATTTTGATGCTGCTTAAGCCCTTTTCACACTATAATACTGAGTATTAAGATTTCTATTGAATTATGTAAGAAGGAAATCAAATGAGAATTGTTGTGATTGTCAATTCATTTTTTTACACTATCACACTTTAAATAAAATAAAAATTACCAAACTGGTACGAAATTTAAGCAACGGCGACTGAAGAATATAATGTGTAGCGCGGAAGTGCCGCCTTATGACAATTTGGTTATAAAAATGTAAAAAAAATAAACAAAAACTGGCAGCTATTTGAACTTTGTTGTAAACAAAATCCAAATGTAAGCGACAAGTATAGGGGCAATTTTAGGCAGTTGCAAGATAAAGAAAAGATAGCGTAGATGATAGCGCGCTATTGCCTGCGATGCAGTCGGCATGTTTCTTTGCTTTAAAAAAAAAAAACAACCCTGATAAAGTGAAAAGTGTTAGCGTTTAGAAAAATTTCTAAAAATGAATCGGGGTTATAAGATGTCATATTTCTTTCCGTATTGCTTCATACTTTGACAACATCACACTTTCTGATACGATTTAAGTTTTTGACAAGTCTTGACACTCAGTATTATAGTATGAAAGGGGATTTAATAGAATACACTCTGACTAAAGAAAACACAAAAAGAGCTAAACAAGAAAATATTTTTTTTTGCCAAGGTTAGAGGGTTTCAAAGTTGCACTTTATTAAAGAGTTCTATATTTTTATTAAATTTGCATATGCTTTAAAGGATAAAGTAGGTTACATTTATTTACGTAAGAAAAAATGTGTACTAAATTATTTTGTCTTATAATTATAAATTTTAATTATTAATAACAAATGTAAAAGAAAAACAATAAAAAGCCGAAAATCTTTTTCAGCAAAGTCACAACTTTTGACAGAAATTTAAGAATTTCCAAGTGTAATAAAATAATAATTTAATGGCTACACATACATATGATAAAAAAAGGACTATTAAGTGTGCCTAAAATAGCTCTTGGAGAAAAAATTATTGACTCGAAAAAATATTTAAAAGCAAAAATCACTACTGACTCTAAAAATAAATTATTGTGTGAAACAGAACAGTTCTATAGTTGGTTTTCCATAATAAATTTTTTTGCAGTTGGTATTCTTTTAATAAAATCAAAGGACTCCCTATTACAATTTTTTAGTTTAAAGGCATTGTAAACAAAGGAATAGGTTTTTTAATGTGTTTTTTTTGTTTAATTTAAGAGCCTAGTACAAGCAAAGCGCGAAGTCAATCAGTGACATCGTGTAAGGGGGTTCCTGATAGGTCCAAGATAAGAAAGGTAATGGAATGAATAAACCCACCTTGTATTTAACTGATTTCATATTTTTACTCTTTTGAATTTTTGAATAAAAATACTGTTTTGCTAGGAGCCAAAGGTTTTAGTGTATAAAATAAAAAAAGTAAAATTTTTCATGAAAATCCATTTTTTTCGATTCCGGTTAGAAAAATGGCAAATCCTTGCAGTAAAATTTGGTAACCTTTAGCGATATGTTTGCAAAATTTCAACTTTTTGCAATATTTTCATTATTTTTGTTAACTTTCAAT
This sequence comes from Cistogaster globosa, assembly GCA_937654795.1. NCBI lineage: Eukaryota > Metazoa > Arthropoda > Insecta > Diptera > Tachinidae > Cistogaster > Cistogaster globosa. The sequence continues at coordinate 126,779,457 of OW569403.1, forward strand.
TTATTCTCCACAAAAAAAAATTATTCCACGACCCTAAAAATTCTTCCACTTAGCTTTTTATCACCTTTAAGTCAATAAATATTGATGCTTTAGATATATGTATGTTCAAGCATACATACATATGTACACATGCATACATTCAAACATTATTGAAAATTGTTTTATGTGAAATGTAACAATTTGTTATTGTAAATCAATGACCTGAATGACGTTCGCTTTATACATTAAAGACTAACGGTAAACAATTTTTATGAGTGTAAGCCTTTGCAATCAATAATTTAATATTATATTTCTTATTAAAGAGAAGGTATTTCACAAAATATTTCAAAAATGATGTCAAATTTATTAACGACTTGAATATATTAATATTACAAAAATAATGTTTAACTAACCTTAAATGGTTGTTGCTCATTCATCTATGTTTTTTTCCGTTATATTGAATATAATCAATAAAAATTTTTATTATTTTTCTTGAAGACACATATCCATACATACTTACCAGGGATTTCAGTTATAGGGATTTCTCGCAAAATACACATACGGACAAATAACAGAATTAGGACGACAAAAATGAAATATTGCCCTTATATCAATAGACAATTAACCTATAAGTTTTTTTTAACGCCTCACGTTAGTCCGTGCGTGCGCGCAAAGTACTATTATCCGTTACACGCACTTATATGTAGCTTTTATTGTTGCTACACTTAACTATTTTTTGTACATTTACAGTTTAAAACTATTCAAAAATATTTTTAAGCAACATTTTCAATTTTTTTCCTTGCATGTTTTAAAAATTTTAGTATCTTCTGAAATATCACTTCTAAAGCTTCTAAATTATAGCCAAATTTTTTATTAAAAATTTCAGAGGATTATAACTCGGTAAATATGGGTGAGTGCTAATTTTTTCACTTGGTGTGTTTTTCTTCCAAATGATATGGAAAAACTAGGGACAGGCGTGGTATTAAGCCCACTGCCTCGAGGGTCATGGACCGATCTTGCTGATATTCAAAAGCACCTCTTTCGACAGTACGCTTGATCGATTGGCGTATTTGAATTTTTTCTAGCACAGCTTGTGCCCATTAACACGGACGGACAGAAGAAAATATTTGTGTGCAACACTGATGTATACTTAAGTTGCTATGAAAAAGTTCAAAATGGGGAAGCTAGATTTTTAATCGAGTGCAGTCTTTTCACAAAATACTTTTGTGCACGAACATTTATTAGAAAGGGGTATTCCGTAACTGCATTGAGTATACTCAGATCTGTGCTTTAAAGAAGATGAAAATAAGGCGAAATAAGTTTCAGTTTTAGCGAATTCCGCAATATTCGTAAAAATTTCGAATCTTTAAAAACTAATATCAGATTTGTAATAAGCGACACAGTGTTGTTTAAAAATTATTGAATCCATATGAAGTTAATAATCTTGTTGCACTAAATTTTCAATTTGTCACTTTAGCGACTTTAATACTTATTTGGCTTAAAATTTTTTGAGAATTTTTGGCTATTTTGATTTATCTAAGACTTAATGAGCAAAAAAGTATTATAATCTGGCAAATTTTCAGTATAAACTTATACTGTTGTATTAAATCATAGTGAATGATTTATAAGCATCTATCTGGAAATGGTGAAATTGGTACATTTTTATTTTTTTGTACATTTTGAAAATAAAAAGTTAAATAATACAGCAGGTAGTCTAAATATAAGAAATGAGGCCACATTAGTTGCTTAGCGCTACCTATAAAAACATAAGAGAAAAATCTGAGTATATGTAAAAAAGCTATCGTGGATGATTATAAAGAACACTTTTAACATTCTGTATCTTTCTATCGCATTTTTATACCACTCACCACAAAAAGTGGAAAAAGGGTGTATATAATTTCTACAATATCCATTTCCGACCATTAAGTATATATCGTCAATTGATCAGACATAGTGTCAAAAGATGTGCTATAGGAAATCAGGATTAACGGTCCATGTCCTTCGAGGAAGCTGGCAAATCACCATGCGTACCTCTAATTTTTTCATGTGATTTGGAAAGTAATTCCAATCAAAAAAATAAACGTATGGGGCGATAGAGAATTAAAATATAAGAAAAAACATCACGTGAAAAAATTGGCGCTTGCCCGTATTTTCCGAGTTACGGGGCCCTGAAAATTTCAAATTTTTTTAATATATCAATATGAGTTTAATTTTAAAGCTTTGAAGAGGTCCTTAAGAAAATACTAAAATTTTTTAAAAATGCTTAACCCATTAAGAGCCGATGTTACTTTTATGTAAAATTATATTTATGCAGTACCAAAATTTTGTTTTTATTTTTTAATTCTCTGTCAGCCCAGTATTAGCTTTTTTGATTGGAGTTACTCCACTAAACTATATTTACATAGATAGTGAAGGGTATATAAGTTTCGGCATAGACGGTTATAGCACTCTTGCTTGTTAAGTTGCAAAACGCTATATTTATTGAAGCAAGTTCTTAAAGTTTTTAGCCTTAAAGTTCGAATGTACCAAATTGTCTGTCAGTTCGTCCGTGTTAGTATTGGAATAAAGTTTGCCAAGGCACTAGATCAGCTAGAGAAAATTTTAATACGCCAATCGATCTGACATAGTGGCGAAAGAAGCGCTATTGGAAATCAGCATTATCGGTCCATGTCCTTCGAGGCAGCATGCAAATCACCACGCCTACCTCTAATTTTTTTAAATCATTTGGAACAGTAAAGTAGCTCCAACAAAAAACATAAATGTCTGGGGCGATAGAGAGTTAAAAAATATGAAAAAAAACATTACGTGAAAAAATTGGCGCTTACCCATATTTTCAAAGTTACGGGGCTCTGAAATTTTTAAAATATCAATATGGGTATCATCTAGAAGCTTTTAAAGAGATATTCAAGAAAACACTAAAATTTTTTTAAAATGCTTAACCCATTAAGAGCCAATGGTATTTTTATGTAAAATTTTGTATATGTAGTACTTAAATTTTTTTTTCTTTTTTAAATTCTGTGTCAGCCCAATATTTAATTCTTTAATTGAAAATACTTCACTAAGCTACATTAACATAGATGGTGAAGGGTAAATTATATTCGGCATAGCCGAAAATAGCACTCTTAGTTGTTTAATTTATATTTTAGTTCAGTCAATTAATCTGTAATTTTTTTTATTAAAAACTTTCACTTTAATACTTTTGTATTGCTCGGTTTTAACTTATTTTGAAAGCAATTTCGTTCTGCAACTCCGCATATCGTCATGAACTTATTATAAACTATTCAATATATCAAGTCAGAATTTTATTTCAGTTATTAGGTATTGAATAAACCCAGATTGTAATGTTTAATAAAGTTCAGTTTAGATTTTATTTGTTGACAAATGGTATATTTTCATAAACCTTCTGGTTATAAAATGCTGTATGTTTCATTATTTGAAACAACAATGTTAGTGACCAATGCAATATTTTAATTTTTATATAAGTTATTTTGCATGAATGTGACTTTTATTTTCTAGAGACATCACAGTCACTTTTGCCTAAAACATTTTAAAGTTTTATTGGAAAGGAAGAGAGACCGGTTTTTTTTAAAAATATAGATTATTCTACCTTCTACATAAAAATTAAAAATTTAAAAATTTTATTAAAAACAGACACGTATTGCACTATATAGATGAATTTCATTAAAATCAATGAACAGAGACTTTGTTAAAATCGATTTAGACATATCAAATTTTCGCTTCCCCATTTTCTCTTGGTTCGTTTTTTAAAAATATAAAAAAAAATAACAAATATAAAAATAAATTAAAAAACAAGTTTTATTAAAATCGGCTTAGCCGTTTACCCAAGCTTGGCTTACTAAAAAACAAATAAATAAACAAAATTACAATAATATTTTTAAAATATATTAGTTTAGATCTCAATTTATTATAGTTTTTATTACTTAAGGTAAATGTTGTACATATTTTGGTTCATTAATCGTATGTTTTAAAAAAAGTTTCAATTTTAAAAAATATTTTTGTTAACAAAAAAAAAAAAAAAAAAAAAAAAAAAAAACTCGCAAAAAATTAATTACTGCTTTTGGTAGTTTTTGAAATTGATTTTGAAGAATTTTGTGAAAAAAGTATGACAACCCTGATACTTATGAGAACACAATATTTTGTGCAACCATATGTATCTATAGAATTTCACTTTTGTTTTTCATATGTAATTTCACACATACATGTGTAGGTGAATCAAAATAAGAATCTTTCATAAGGGTTACATAAGTTTAATATCACACATAAATATGTATGTTTGTTATGTCGATATGACATAAGCTCTTGCCAATACTAAAGATGCTATTGTCACATTAAAATAGAAAACACTTTATGAAAAGTGCACACATGAAAAGTACTCATGCTTCGAGATTAAATTAATAAGTATTTACAAAAATGAAGAAAAACAAGTATTTTTGGATTGAACCATTGTTTTTTTTTTTTTTTTAATTTAACATATTATTCTTCTTTTAGCTGGTTAAATTAAATTAACAATTCTAAGTCTTTTAAAGATCTTTGTATTGAATAATTATGCAATTTCCTAAAATAGCTTTTTCGACAGCACTTAATGCGTAAATTATATGTCTTTCTCATGTTCACATATTAAAGGGCCAATGGGGATAATTTTTTTTTTTAATTTTTGTATTTTGATTTTCGTAAGTCGAGAGATTTTTTGGGTTCTCGAAACCTTGAATTTCGGAATTTAGAGGTTTTTCGTTATTTTGTGAACAATCTTTTTGACTTCTGGAAAAATAGACTCAATGAATACTTTATTGTTTAACGTTTTACATATCAGTTGATTTAATGTTTTAAATCAAAATGAAAACTTGACAACAATTCTATACTTCACATACGTAATCCTAATCATTGTGAAGAATTTTTGTGATTGAATTTTTAACATGTGACGTGATTGCTTATCACATAAAATTGTTGTTTACAATGTAAACAACAAATAAGATAGACGCAATGAATGCTGATGATGTAGCGAATCAGAAAATGCTACATTAAATTCGGTATAAGAAAATTCATTTTTTTTTTAATTTTTTTAAATTTGTTTTTGTCTCTGAACGGACACCAAAAAAATTATGTGTGATAAAGTATTTGGTTTATTTCTAATGATCCTCGAAAATACAAAAATACAATTCTGAAGATTCTCGAAAATACAAAAATACAATATTGACATCCAGTTTCGTCAACATTTTTTTACATTAAAATGTTTTAGTTGACAAATCTTGTATTAAGCTTGAGTTCACCACAACTAACACATCTTATTTCCACGAACTTGAACAGGTAGTCCTTATTAAACATCTGGATGCTTAGAAATCAATTCGTTGCTCTCTAATTCATTATAAATTTCTTATTTTACTCTTATGATTATATATACAACAAAAACACTTCGAATGTTTTATTTTTCTGTTACTTGCATAAGAAAATATCGTATATTTCAACTACAAAAAAAAAAAAAACAGACAAGTTTAATATTTACGTTTGATTTCTTTTTAGATTTCTAAACATCATTATTTAAGTCTTCATAAACTTCATAACAAATCCACCTGAAGAACTTTTTTAATTCTACTGTACGCACAAAAATTTAGCAAAAGGACAATAAAGGCTGTCCACGAAAGCAATTTACTGGTTTTTTATTTTATCACAAGCTTCATCCCAAGCTACTCCAAAGTAGATTTTATTTTTGTTTTTTGTTTGTTTGCAATATTTTCATACCCTTCGTGAAAGGTTGAGAGGAATTTTGTTTTTTTTTTTTGGCCCGAGTTTAATCCCTGTTTAAAGCTTTTAAAAGAAAAATAAACTTAGGTGATTGATTATTCTTCTAAAAACCGTAAAATTTGACGATTGTTGAATTTTTGATATTATAAAGTCATTTACTTTTAACATTATAATTGAGACTAAGAACCATACCATTAAAAACCGAAGACATGACGTTCATTACATTCTTGTAATGTCCCAAAATCTTAAAACGCTTTCTATATCGAGTGACATTTTTCGACTTTAAATTATAAAATTAACGTAAATTATAGTCTTTTGTTTGTGCTTTTGGCGGAGAAAAATTAAAGAAAGAAGCAAGACACACTTTCTTTCCTAAATCAAAACAAAGAATTGTTATTTTTTCAGTAAATCATAAGATTTTCAAACACCTGAAAATTGTTGAACTTCAAAGAACGATTATAAAAAATTAAAAAAATTCCTTGTTCCGAACACGCAGTTTAGATAGTTCCATTGAATTATAAATTAATTTTTCAAATAATAACATAATATTGTTTGAATTAATCGACAAAAAAAAAAAATTGAAAACCGGACGTCCCTACTAGATTACGTGCGAGCCAGTCGTAGCGGTCATAGGACAAAAGACAAATTTTAATTTTAATGCCAAAAGAAATAAAGAAAAATAATTGTCAATTTAAAAACGCATCTCTGTTTTATTCCAGTTCTAAACGTCTATAAATAAAAACACCTATTATATTCTCTAATACCGGTTTTTGTGACCTCGATGTTGATTAGCATTTGAAACTCACAAGTTTAAAAAAAGGGTCATTCTGCCTTAAACTTCAATATAGCGGACAATCTCCATTTTGAGTGTTATTTTAAATAATCCACTTCGCTTTTTTTCCACACGGTGCATATAATCCTCTAAACGTCATACTTCGATCGTCGTTACGAAAAGATGGAACTCACTAGCAACTGTCAGCTGACATCCAATTGCATCATTTAATATTTCTTAGCACTTTTTCATATCGGCGATTATAATCGCCACTGAGATTGTTATCTCAATAACTGAATCTGCTTCTACGCGAATAACAAGCGCTTAACCATCAATGACGGGGGTTAATAAAGCAGCCACGAATATAGAAAATTTCGACAAAGACGTGGATATATGACATAAATTAAAAAACTTAATTCGTTACAGACTTTAGACTGTCTGTTACTTTAGAACGTTTTTCCATAAATTATGGGAAAAACTGGAAAAAATTTTGCACTCACGGACAGTCTCTCTTATTAAAAATTCTACAGACAACCAGTTTAATTTTTTTTGTCCTCTAGGTGTTTAAGTGTTTGTTGATATTTTTTGTTAATGCATTTTGGGTTCATGTTTTAAGTATTTCATTGTTTAAGATTCCATTGATGCAAGATGAGGAAATCGTTAGGAATTATATTGTAATTTTTGTGGCAAAACAGTGTGAAAAACGTGACCTCATATGACACATGCAAAGAATTTGTATTCAGTTTTTTTGTTTTTTTATTTTCTTTTCCCTTTTTATCTCTATCTTTTTGATTCTATCTTGCCTTTCACTTTTACCACAACATCACAAAATAACATCATCATTAATTCTTAGACTTTATTTTTTTTTTCGAATTAAAATCTTTAATTTATAAATGGTTTTCAAGATAAAAATTACAAATTGAATTTAAGTGCAATAAGAAATTAAATTATTGAATTTTTTAAAATGGCACAAAATTAATGATCGTCTCAAGTACAACAGATGTCGACTATACTTTTTTGTGAAACAAATTAAATCATGTACTGTGTAGTAATAATTTTAAGTCTCAGATATTTAATCTTAATTGATTGTTTTTTATTTTCTACATAATCTTTACAATGTCCACCGTTGTGCCTTAACATAAACGTGTGGTGAACCGATTAAAAGTAAGTGACATTTGTTCTGTCAGCAAATGAAATAGTGTTGTCATACCCGTCTATTTGTTGGGTACATTTGACGACCTTGCTATTTTTAAGCAGTCATGGGAGATACGTTGGTCAAGTTGCCTGCTTATTTGGTAAACAAAAAAAAATATTGAGTTCAAATCCCAACGAAACTTGAAAGAATTTGATTATTTATTATATTTACTCGGTGTATGAGTGATTTAACACACATTTGTAGTAAAAAAGTTTTCTTATTGAGAAGAAAAAAGAAGGTGTTGGGTATCGGCGGTAAAGAAGTGGAGATGAATTATTAAAAACTTTCTTATTGTCAAATAAAAAATAGGATACAATTCTTGCTGGAACATTAGATGAGAAAGTGATAAGACAACAACATTATGTTGCAGTTAAATCTGATTTGGTTAATGTTCCTGCTCTGTAAACGTTACGTCCTGAGTACAAATCCAAACGCAGCCTTAAATCAAAAGGAAAACAGTTGTTTGTTGACGGCTGTAGCTAAGTTGTTTAAGAATGTTTAATAAGAAAACGTATTTTTCGAGGTCAAAAAAATTATCGTGAGGATAAATCCTTCTAAAACCACAAAACAAAAGGAAAACCTTTGTAATGAGAAAACTCCATAGTAAGTAGAAACGTAGCAATTTTTTATTATTTCACTTGAAAGAAAACAGAGATGTGCCCTTGATGGAAAACTAGATCCCCGAAAGATTCACAAAGAATGAACACAAAAAATACTTACCTGTCAAATGAACAAATCACTAACTCAATGGCGGTCTACAACGAGTGTCGCAGATATATTAAGCTATTTTGCTTACAAAGAAATTACTCATTCGTTGAGGCAATAAAAATAAAACACATTTACTCTTCAAAATAATTTCAGAATTGGTTTATTGATTTGTTAAGATAAGGGCCTGAAGAGCGATGAAAGCACATTAATACTGAGCACGTATATTCTTCTTCTAGATATCAGTTACGGCCGAACTTTGCAGATAAATAAGGGTGGAGGGTAAAAAGTTGAGCAATGAATTGAGTTTGAACAACAGTTAAACAGCTGCAAACCCCAATGATAAAATTGAATAACATTTGCCATGCGAGCTTAGTTCCAATTAGTAATAATTGTAGTTTTAAACTGCAATAAATTACATTCGATATTGATAAGACAAATATATTAATTATACATAAGCACAATTATTTGAATATAACCGAAATAGATTCTAGTAAAGAGTGTTTTGAGGAATCGCAGTTGTTGTCACTTCAGACTAAATTAATTTTAAAGGATTTTTTATAACACTTATGGCCAATTTTTGAACTCATATTTAAATACCCATTTAGTTAATTTGCATTTAAATTGTATTTAATTGCATTTAAGTCGTATTTAAATACAGTTTCAGTTTTTGTTAGTCATCTGTGGTCATTAAATAATAATGCTGAAGGTAACAGACATTTCAAAGATAAGGGAGAATTGCGAGTTGGATAAAAGATGACTCGAAGAAAGTTAAGTACACGAGAAACTACCCGATAGACTCGGATTTGCGGAATTGAGTAATTGTATTCTCGGAAAGCGAGTGATTAGTAATGGCTTACATATGTAAAAGAGGTACTTACATGAATGTATGTAGCTGTGGGTCGGGGATTGGAAGAGAGGAGTACTTGCCGCTATTGCTTAGTGAGGTTATTTTGTTCATGAACCTTAACAATTCTGAGTATGATGCGGCCACTGCCAGACGTATGGCTTCGCTGAGATTTCCAGAACAATTGAATTCAATATAAAAAATAAGAAAATCGCAAAACAATAAAAAACTGTATACACTTATAACGGACCAAGAACCAGTGGACATGTGTTCGTGTATATAGTAATAAAATATAGAAAAACTTAAGGCTGGCGCACATAGAATCCGTCATACGTTAAACTTTGACAAAGTCAACTGAAAAGTCAGTTAAAATACATGTTTTCTTATGAGCGTTGTCACAATCAATACGTGTTCGTCAACGTAAAGTACGAAACTTGGTCAACTTTTAACTTTTGATGTACGTTGAACACTTTGAAAGCTATCAATTGTTTCCTCTTTTTTGTTTTCTTTTTACTCTTGATGTGTTTCAATTGTATATTGTAATTTTAATAAAATAATTTTGGTGGCTAAAAATAATATATAAATTTAACTAAATTAAGAAGTGAATTAAATACTAATTTATTTTAAAAGTGAATAAAAATTGAGAGTAAACTCTGGCTTAACATCCGTCAGCAAAGTAGTCATTGTGCCATCCGTCATTACTTAAGTTGAATACGTCAAAGTACAACGCATAATGGATTCTATGTGGCCCGGCCTTTAACGAGTTACCAGAGCCGGCAATGCCTTACAAGAGAATTCTATTACAATTTATTTATTACTCGTATACTTCTTTCTTTATTTCGCATTGAGTTTATGTTTTAATCAACAAAGTTGCTTAAACAGTCATTCTTGTTTAACTGTGATAAGAATATGGCAGCATTACGAAATAACAAAATAACTGTCAATAGCTTATGAGAAACAGATTTTTGCTAAAATTATTGAAAATATATTAAAAAATGTCTGCGATATTCATGTACTCTCACCACTTAAACTAACTTTATTTATTTAACTTTTTAATAACTAAAAACTGTTTTAATTATGAAATGTATGAAAAACATAAAGTTTTGTTTTATCAATGGCTAAAATGTTTATTTACTTTTGTTTTGTTTTGCGAAACAACACAAAAATAGATAAAAAGTGCCATAACCATATGGTAAAACTGTATTATTTAAACGGACTTTAAATGCAAAAGATGGGTCATTTAAGTTTTAATTTAAGTGTGCGTTGAAAAACTGAATTTTGTTTCTAAATAGAACTTAAGTATAAATGACATTTAAAAAACTGGTCTTTAACCTTGCTAGCAATAAAAATGCTTACAAGATTCCCCGAAAATATGAAATACTTCGAACTCCTTAAAAATTAACAGTTTTAAAAAACTAAAAACAAGAATAAATTTGATTTCGTGTATAGAATTTTATTAACCCTTATACGATTTTTGGGTAAAATTTCACCAATTTTAAATTATGAATTTATATATCTTTTACAAATTTTATCTGATACAAATGAAACTTTTTGTAATTTTATTAGTTAAAATACTGCATCAAAAAACCTTTTTTTTTTCTTACATAGTTCGGTATTAAATGTTAAGAAAAACGTATAAGTACGGCTGAGATTAACTCCTGATAAAGAACACAAGGTAAATGAGGGAATGAGTAATTTTGGATTTTATCAAAGATTTCATGGAGCGATATATAACGTGTGACTATTTCTTAACGTCAACAATAAATAAATTTTTCCGGTATCAACCAAACAAGAGCTTCGTAAGCTTTCATTTTTCTCCAGCGAGTTCTTTTTCAACAATAAAATTTCATGGTGCAATACGTTTTAAAAAAAATTTCCTTAGTATTTTCATCATGACAAAACGGTCTTGCATTATAGAAATCAGTTGCCTGAAATTATATTATTTTATAATAAAACACTTTAGATTAACTGGTGGGAACTTATCTGGTAAAAAGAAAAACTTATCACTGGCCCCATGCATTGCTTTATAATATTATTAACATATCAGGAGTTGATGCTTGAGACTTATGACAAGAAATGAACAACAGTTGGAAGATAAGAAAACTGTGCGAAAAAAAGTTATTTCTCCACAAACTAAGGTCAGCATTAGTAAAGCAAGAAATTCAACAGCGATCTTGGTTAGCAAGGTCAGGTTCTGCAATTAATTTGTTATACACCATACGTCAGTCAAGCAAACAGCCTTCTACTTCATCATTGGGCTCTCGATGCTTAATTTGCTCAAAAAATTGTTGAAAAGTTTATTCGACTTGTGCACCTTGCAAAAAAATCTAATTGCGGACAGCATTAAGTTGCATATATTTTATGTGAAAATTACAATAAAAAGAGCTAGTTTTTGTTATTTTCATTATCAATAAAAGCAAGTTGTTCTAAAAGCATAAATCCGATTGAATGTATTGAATGAATTAAGTTGTTATTGTTTTTCTATTATTTTATTATTGAACTCTGCTGGACAAAAGTACGTGAAATAAAATAGATAAATTGCATTTTTATTATAAAATCAACATGGGTGAGTTTTCACCCGAAGAATTCCAACACATCTATTTTTAAGAACGTATGAGGGTTAACATCTATGGAGTCAAAGCTTGTATTAAGTATTTACGAAAGCCAGTGATTGCCAAAAGTACACAGAAAATTTTACCCCAAAAGGCCTTTTTCGCTTTTGGGCAATAGTTTACGAATACGTGGATAATGTTGAAAATTATTTTTTCTCATGGAATCGTTGCTTCTGTGCTAAGGCTGTTAGTTATACCAATAACTAATTTATTTATTAAAAAAATATTTTTATGAATGAATAATGTGAAAACTAAACTAAGAAACAATCTACAGTACGAAATGTTGAAATTGTTGGTGTAGGTAGTAATCGATATATAAAACAGCTATTTTTGGAATTCTTGGTTGCCTATCCGTCTGCCTGTTTGTGTTCGCATTACGTAAAAACTGCTTCATGGATTTAAATAAAATTTTATGAGAAGATCCCATTCAATTTTACCGGTATAATGGTACTAAAGCAATTGTTAGCAATTTTAATTTTTGTAGATGGAAAATTTTTATCACTGTTTACAGAACTCTCCAAAAATAATTAAAAAAAAACAAATTGTTCTAAACTAAAACTTTAAGAATATTAAAATTGACACATTGGCGAAGTCGTGGGCACCGCTTGTCATTCATAAGACAAAAATCCCATTTAAATATTTATAAAATCTGCTGTTATAAATTTGAATTTACCGGAGCAATGATAAAAAGTTTTCAATCAGAAAATATGTTTTGGTTACAACTTTTTCGCAAGAAACTAAAAAAATTAAAAAAAATTTTTTTTGCTTAGATTTTGACCTTGAAAAAAATAGTAAAAATAGTAGCAAAAATCTAGAAAAAGTGTAGGACAAAAATAAAACTTTTAATTTTGAAATATGAATATTACCTAAACCGTAAAATTATGCGCATGTTTGTGTGTTTTTTCAGCAAAATATTAAAATTAAAGCCAAAAAAGCATTGCCAAAAGTTTTAACTTTTCATTCTTCTGAAATGTGCTACCTTGATGCAACGCAGCGCCGTCTCTCTAAGCACTATAGCATCCACAATGTTAAATCGTTAGAAACCACATATTTGTTTCCATCTTTTTAACAAATCGCCCACTGTGCATTGTTAGAACCTTGTGTTCTATGTTACAAAAATTCTTCAAACTTACAAAAAAAAAGTTGGGAAAAAAAAAATTCTTTAATAAAAAAGAAGAATTTTTAGTATTTCAACATGAGTGAGGAAAATAAAAAAATGTTTATTATTTATTTCTGAAAATATATACATATGTATTTGCCTTGATGATTGTTTAAAAAGTCTAAGTATTCGGGTCAAAATAATAACATTTAAAATGGAATGTAATTAGCAAATATCTGAAAGTTTGAACAAACTTTTCAAATAAAATGACAACTCGTGCTTACGACAAATCGTAAACATATGTACATACACATGTGTTTGTTGAAATTGTTATTTGTTGTTTTTTCTAATGTTTTGTACTATTCAACACATTCCCTGCCAGAATGAAAGTCAATGTCATAGAAAAAGGACAACAACACAACATTAAACAAATAAGTTTTTCTCTCATTGAAATTCAACACACACAAAAAGTCATAATAAAAACAATAACAAAAAACAAAAATACACATAATAAACAAATTGGAATATTTATAAAATTTATAATAAAACACATTTCATTTAAAACACATTTAAACACATTTTCATTTAAAATCATAATACATGTGAGAAACGTTCTAAGAACTTGTTTAAAATTTGTATGGGAAGTTCTTGGAATTATTTCCAAAATAATATAATAAAATAATAAAAATATTTTTATATTTTTAAAAACATTAAGGTTTATTTAAATAAAACTTTTTACAAAACAAACTTCTTTATTTTTTGTGTGTCCTTTCTTTTGTGGTTTCTTTAAAACTAAACTAAAACTAACTATTTTCATTTCTTAAGTACAGAGTTTCACTCCCTCCTGTTTTGCTGAACAGGTAAAATCGATCATTAGTATCGATTTTGATATGAAACTGCATTAAAGAAATTTACAAAGTAAGCTTAAAATTTAAATCTGTAATTCTATATTTTTAAGCGCTATTGCCCAACTTTAAGTTTTCATTCATATATTTGAGTTCAACAGTCTTTATAATTATTATTATAATTGTTAAAATAGTTGGACCACCATACAACATAACTTCGTTTTCAAATTTTATCTCTTTAATTTCTTTAACATTTTCTATATGTTCTAATACAATTTCATCAAAAGTTAACTTACGAGGAAAATCATGTTTTGTTATAGGTAAGTCTATAATTTTATCATAAAATTCTGCTTTCTTATTTGAATATATGTTATTATCAATATTTAAAGTGCAATTGTTATAGGTAACTCCATGGTTTCTATTTAACTTAACATTATTTTTGTTTTCACAATTTTGATAAATTGATGTATTATTTCCGTTAATTATTAAAATTGTGGCATCAGTTAGCGTCTGTATTAACGTTTTGTTATTTTGAACCCAATAGCAATTTTTATAGAATATGCAATTTTTGCTAATTTTTAAATCTTTGAATAATTTTTCTTGTTCAAATGTATAATAAACACCTTTAATTTCTGTTACTAATTCTCTGTCTTGATCTATTTCAAATTTTTTTTCGTTTGGTAATGGAATGATTAGTTTTACTGTTGTGTGAAGGTAGCTATCTGGTATTTTTATAGCAAAAACTATGGTGTCTTTTGCAAAAATTAGTACTCCCATTCTAATGAGTTTGAGTTTATAAAAGTCATTATTATTTGCTTCAATTTCTTCAGACGTCAGTATTGAGGGATGAAAAATATAATATTTTGCAGATGCTATATTATCTTGGGTTTGATCTATTTTTTCTTCTAAAATTTTTAGTTTTATAATAAGGCTATGAAATAGTAAATTGTCAAATAATTCATTGTATGAGCTTTGTATTTTGTTAATTGAGTTTTCTATGTTAAGTCTATCCTTTTCTATACTATCTTTGAGCACTATGATACTCTTGTTAAAATGTTCGTTTATAATTATTTGTTGGTTTGTGGCTGCGATAATATTGTGATTATTTGCATTAGTTACTTCTAGGTGCGTAAGGATATGTTGTCGATCTTCACCATCCATAAGTCCATCCATATAAGTAGGGTCGAAGATATTTTACTGCCCATACTATGGCTAATAATTCCTTTTCTATTGTAGAATAGTTTTGTTCATGTTTATTTAGTGTTCTAGATGCATAAGCTACCGGATGGCCGTCCTGTGTTAGAGCTGCCCCAAGGGCGAAGTTACTTGCATCTGTTATCAACTTGAATTTTTGCGAAAAATTGGGATATCTTAAAATTGGTGCTTTTGTTACTATATCTTTTAGTTTTTCAAAAGCGAATATATAGTTTGGATCATCTTTATTTACCCTTGCATCTTTTTGCAAATATTTTATCATTGGTGATGCTATCTTAGCGTAATCTTTGATAAATTTTCTATAAAATCCTGTCATACCCAGAAATGATTTTATCTGTTTTTGGGTGACTGGTAGCTTTAACTTTTGAATTATATCAATTTTGCGACTATCAGGTTTAACACCATTTGCCGTTAAGATGTGTCCCAGAAATGAAGTTTCTTTCTTAAGAAAGTCACATTTATCTGGTTGAATTTTTAGATTTGCATGTCTTAAAGTTGATAAGACCAAATTTATATTACATATGTGCTCTTCTAATGACGTACCAAAGATAAGAATGTCATCCATATAGACGACACATATTTTATTGATATGCTGTCTTAGGACAGTGTTAATTAGTCTCTGAAATGTAGACGGAGCATTTTTTAATCCAAATAGCATTCTGACAAATTCATAGTGTCCAAATGGAGTAGAAAACGCCGTTTTTGCTCTATCTTTTTTATTCACTTTTATTTGATAAAAGCCTTTCGCAAGGTCTAGAGTAGTGAAATATTGCGATCTTCCTAGTTTATCTAGTATATTGTTTAAATTTGGGATTGGAAACTTGTCATCGATTGTATTATTGTTTAGAAGTCTATAATCGACGACCAATCGCCACTTCTTTTTCCTGAATTATCCATTTTTTTTTTGGTACAATCCAGAGCGGACTATTGTAAGGTGAGTTACTATTGGTTATTGTTTTTTGTTCTAGCATCTCATTAATTTGTCGTTCTATTTCCTGTTTGTGTACTTGTGGATATCTATAGATTTTGAAATACAAAGGTTTATCGGTTGTTGTATTAATTTCGTGTACTACGATATCAGTTGCTGTTAATTTGTCTCCTTCCTTGTAAAAAACGTCAGCAAATTTATCTAGTATTTTATGTATTTCATTCTTTTCTTCATTGTTTAGGTGACTAAGATCAATAGACTCGGCTATGTTTATTTTCTTTATTGGTTCCATAGCCCGAATTTTTTCGTAAGCCATTGGCTGAAAATTATTTTGAAAAAATACCCTGCTTCCGAACACCTCACTATAGCGATGGTATATATCAATTTTTGCTTTAAACGGAATCAAAAAGTTTTGACCGATAATTGCATTATAACTATTGCCTTGGAAATCTATAATTTTCCATAAAATTGTTCCTGTTGAGTTAAACTCTTTTGGTATTGGTGTGTTACAGTAATGTGTAACGTTAATTAAACCATTTATTGTTTTGTATATTAAATTTTTTTAAGGGTTGTGGTTTAAAACCACGAAGTGCTGTTGGTTTGATAATGCTTGTGTCCGATCCGGTGTCTATTAAGCATTTTAATATTTGCTTGCCTATGTTAATTATTATTATTGGTAATTTTGATCCAGAGGCGGTGTCGTAAAATTTACTTCACCATCGGAGCTTTGTTCGATATTATCAATTTCCGTTTGATTACTTCTTCGAGTAAAATTAGATTGATCTACACTCATATGGGATTGACGAGTTTGTCCTGACTTATTGTTATACAAATTTTGTTTTTCTGGCTGATTGTTAAATCTATTAGTGTTTTGTGTGTATGAGTGATTGTGGTTGTTTGGTTGGTATCTGTTATTTGTGTATTTGTTTGTTTGTAATTGTTTTGATAGGTAGGTTTTTGATGATATCTTTTATTAAGTCTGTGTTTATAGTCTATTGTCCTAGAGTCCCACAGCAATTTAAGTTTTGTGTATTTAATTATGATGTCTTGTAGTGTTTCGTTTGGACTAATATTGGTTACAGTCCCGTCGATTTTTTCTAGCATAATATCTACCAAGTCCCCATCAATACACTTAGGACTATACATATTTGGTTTAATGGGATCAAATGTGAACAACTCATTCAAGTCGCACTTAGCTTTTTCAAAAATTTTAAATAATTTGTCTAAATTACTAACCTTGACTGCTCTGCAGCGATTAAAAACCTCTCCATACGTAGTTCTGGGTTGAAACACATAGAAAATTCTTGTCTTCAGCTCGTTCCAAGTAGTGTTGCTAATGTCTCCCAACTGCTTTCTTTCTTCTCCAATAATTTTTTCATTTTGGACTATCTTCAGACAAAAATCCATTAGCTGCTGATCGTTATTACATAAACTAAGGGTCAGCTCCACAGAATCAATAAAGGATGTTATTCCAATGCCACGGCTTAAAGGAGGTATCCGCCTAAAGTGCTCTATAACATCTTTGGGTTTCATCATAAACTGCTGTTGGGCATTTATTTGTAGGCCCAGTTGTTGATTTGTTTCTTGAAATTATTGGGGTTGCAGTTGCTGTAGTTGTATTTGTGGCTGTTCCAGTTGTTGACGTTGTATTTGTAGTTGTTGTTGTTTTAATTGTTGTTGCTGCTGTTGTATTTTTTGCTCCTGTCGTCTTATAACTGTTTCCAATTCAGCAATCCTTTGCTCCTCCATATCGTTGTGTATTTGTCGATTTGCATCAAAATCTTTTTGTCTTGGGATCATATTGTTATTTGGAACGACCACTTTTAGTTCCTTAAAAATTTTATTTTATACTTTATTTTATTTCACTCATTGTTGTGTATTTTAATTTTTCTTCTTATTTTGTAATTTTATTATTTTTATTTTGTTCTTTGTTTGTTCTTTTACTTATTCTTAAGAATAAGCTCACTTTCGACTGCGCCAGAAACGTTCTTAGAACTTGTTTAAAATTTGTATGGGAAGTTCTTGGAATTATTTCCAAAATAATATAATAAAATAATAAAAATATTTTTATATTTTTAAAAACATTAAGGTTTATTTAAATAAAACTTTTTACAAAACAAACTTCTTTATTTTTTGTGTGTCCTTTCTTTTGTGGTTTCTTTAAAACTAAACTAAAACTAACTATTTTCATTTCTTAAGTACAGAGTTTCACTCCCTCCTGTTTTGCTGAACAGGTAAAATCGATCATTAGTATCGATTTTGATATGAAACTGCATTAAAGAAATTTACAAAGTAAGCTTAAAATTTAAATCAGTAATTCTATATTTTTAAGTGCTATTGCCCAACTTTAAGTTTTCATTCATATATTTGAGTTCAACAGTCTTTATAATAATATTTTTTTATTGAATTTAATTGAAATTTGATTTGGCTGACATAACATTTTGTTTTAATTAATAAATAGCAATTTAACGATTTTTTCTTATATGAGTTTTAAAGTTCGATGGTTTTTAAATATGTATGTGGTTTAGGCAATAGTAACTTGATTTTGTTTTTATTGTATTAGCAACACAAGTTCTACTTATTATTTAAGTACTTATTTACTATAGTAGGGAAGTCCCCATCCCATGTATGTGTATATGTATATACTTCAACAAATGAATGTGTATTAATATTTGTAGTGTTTAATTGTGAATAAAAACAAAACTCGAAAAATACTTGTAAAATAGAAAGGAAAAGGCTTAAAAATTGAAAAAAGAAACTCATATTCACTAACTGTTGCAACACTGTCATAAAACTATTCAAATCTGTGCATGGAAATGTGTCTGCATTTGTGTTCTGTTATTCTTACACATGCATTCCAGAAGAAAAATTTTATAATTATAAACAATAATTTCAACAATGTAAAACTAACACTTGCAATAAGGAGATTTGAATTACTGTACTTTGTGAACTCACGAGAAGTAGATTAAAATAAATTAAAATTTTATAACATTTTTTCTGTATTAAAATGGTTTTTTAATTGAAAACTATTTAATTTCATAATAATTGTCAACGAATTTAAGTGACCAAAAAATTAGGAAATATTTGTGTAAAGTTCCAGATAAAT
Organism: Cistogaster globosa; assembly: GCA_937654795.1. NCBI lineage: Eukaryota > Metazoa > Arthropoda > Insecta > Diptera > Tachinidae > Cistogaster > Cistogaster globosa. The sequence continues at coordinate 126,798,520 of OW569403.1, forward strand.
TTAAATTATTTTCTGTTTTGTTTAAACAAATACATTTAAAAAGTTAGCATAATTTTAAAAGTTCTCTAATTGCTGTTGGTCTAATTGCCGCTATTGCGATATTTAGTCAAATTTATTAGACATTTTTCTTTGGAATTACGGCATTTTATATCGTTCAAAGCGAAAAATAAAAATTTAGGTGAGGGGTTTCGCTAGTTATCATGGTCGTAAAAAAAATTAAATTTTCGAGCCTGATTTATGCCATTTTGCATTACACTTGCCAGAGCATCTGCCGATGGATCCGAGATCTGTTGCAGAAACACTATAAAAAGAAGCGAAGTGCCTGTCGCGGCTGAGCATACTGAAGGGACTGTGGTTAAATCGAAAGGATATCGACAGAACGATGAAGCCATGTCTATTAAAGTGTGGTTGATTATGCGAAGCAGAGGCGCTTAGTTGTTTTACAAGACATCAAATATTGCGAGTCTCTCTGGAACATTAAGTTTAAAAAAAAGTCTTATAAAGTATAAGCAGTCTGTAAGTTATCGTATCATGTGTGTTCACTTGATGAAAAAAATTCTTCGTCTTAGTTAACAACATGTAACAAAAAACTAATGTATAAAAGTATAAAGCTGCTATTAGACAGCCACACCTTAAATATAGGAACGGATTGATGAGAGAGAATATAAATATCAAATGAAGGTTTTGTCTTTTAGTTGTTTGACGTATTCGTATTAGATTAATTGGGAATTGTAACAATAAATTCAATTTCGTTCGAAGCTCGCATTAAAAGAATTAAACTCCACTATGAAAATTCATTCAAGAACAACCCGCTACTTTCTTAAAAAAATCATTTTTTCAAACGAAACTAATTTTCATTTCATAATGTGGTGCGAAGACGTGATTGGGGTGTTTTTTTCCGAAGATGAAGCTAGAAATGCGGTAACGTTTTCAAAGTTATTAATAGCTTTGATAAAAGAATCGACGTCTGGCAGTGTATTCGTGGTGGACATCGTTTTTCTTTCATAACTGGGGAACTTTCCTCTTCGCAATACAATAAAAATTTGAATCGTCTTCATCAACATTTCTTTTATTTTGTTTTAAAACACAAAGTTGTTGTTAAAAGTCCCGATATTAATACCTAGCAAGCAATCCCTTTACATGTAAAAAACAACAGTTCAGTCACTTCCACCAAAGCTGTGTGTTAAGAGTAATACGACAATTAGCTAACACAAAGGGGAGCAACCACGGCGTCTGTGTTGATAGAGGTGTATGCTTGCTGCAGAACAGAATTCGCAAGGTTCAAGAGTTCGTCGATCCCACCATCGGGTATGCGCGCAAAGAGAAGATAATACTTGCAGAAAAAGGCAAATAAATGGGAAACAGCAGTTCTAATCTTTCGGAGTCTAAATTCAATTGCCAGGGAAGATAAGTTGTAGAGGGCACGTCTTTTTGATATTAGATTACTAGAAAGGGATCAAGGAGCCTTTAGAGTAAAAGCTCTAGCTGTCATAGTGAAAAGTAATAGCATAACAACGTATGGCAGATGTGTTTCAAATGAAATAAAATGGAAGACTGCCTTGGACGTAAACGAAAAAAAGGAGGTTATGAGTTGAAGTTTCTGTCGGAGCAACAGCGTAAGTGGTCTGGATTACCTAATTTTCTAAAATAAGGCATCAAACAGTTACTGTCACGTCGGAGTGCACAGTGATAGTTGCGTGAATGGCTGCGTTTAAGAAAGCGCATGTTTAGTCAGCAAAAAACCAGATCATAGTCCTACAGAATAAGAAATAAAATAAGTTTAATACTTCATGGTGGAATAAAGTTATAATTCTGTTCTGGTGTTTGCAATCAAAGAAACCGTAGCTTGTTCAAAGAGAAAAATGTACTTTTCGGAATACAGCTTTTAATTAAAAGAATGTCGTATTATTTAGCCCTATTGAGAAAAAATTTCCTTCAAAATGTTTTCTCTTTACCTTAACATAGGACCTATGGAATTTGTGTCCCACCAAATTTTAAATTCCATCCCAAATATAATTCTCTTGCATATAGACATCAAATAAGTTTCATTGTAATGCAATTAAATTATTGACAAGAGTGGTTTTATGACAGATCTCATCAAAACAATTAACTGAAATCAGCTGCCAATTTAATACACACAAAACCATTGAAAATTGTATTTAAAATAATAAATTAAATTTTGTTGTGATCGAAGATACAAATATAATTTTGAAAATTTACTGCAATTGAACAGAAGGAAATTCAATGAGTTTATTATACGACTGCCAGTTAATTATGAAATTTTATGAGTTTTTATCGAACTGAGTCAATAGCAATGTCCAGTAACTCCATGGCATTAGATAAGCCTTTTAAGCCCCGGCCAGAAGTTGCATATTGTCTAGTTTTTTTTTTTTTCTTATAGTAATGTTCTTAGTTTGTTGCTTTTTTTTTTTTTTTTTTTTTTATTATCTGAGTCTATGGAAAAAATCCTTACAGACTGGTATACATACATATAGTTTTTTACAATTTAAAACATTACCAAAAATTACATTTAAATTAAGTATTTAAAAACAATATTATGTTGCGTTTAATAGTGTTTACATTTAGAGAAAAATCAATAAAACTATAAAGATTGTTAAAATCGCAGCAAATTCTTCTAAAGGGCTCATCATTGGCATAATTATGGCGAACAAATTGAATGTAAATTGGTTTAAAATTTCTGGTTGGACGTACAGGAATGTTGAAGTATAAGTTTCCCAAAAGGAACTCCGAACAAACATCTCCAGTAATCAAATTAAACAAAAACGTAACATTAAGCATAGTTCTTCGGCTTTGTAGAGACGGTAGCCCAATTTCAGCAAGTCTGGTTTTATATGACGGTAAATTGGAAAAATTATTTCGGTACATATTTCGTAAGCAAAATAACAGAAATTGTTTTTGAACAGACTCAATTTTATTACTATGCACGATATACTGTGGGTCCCAAACAACGGATCCATATTCTAAAATTGGCCTTACTAAAGATGTATAAAGCTGCTTGGTGATATGAATATCAGTGAATTCCTTGGCCCAACGTTTGATGAAAGCAAGTACCCCACGGGCTTTATTTGATATCATAGCAATATGTTGACTAAAGTTTAATTTAGCATCTAATAAAATACCCAAATCAAGGATCGAATCAACAATTTCCAACTGATAACCATCAAAAAAGAACGGATTGTGTGTATCTACTCTTCTGGAAAAGTGCATATGTTTGCACTTGTTTAAATTTAACTCCATCAAGTTCATCGTGCACCAAACAAAAAAGCTGTCTAGATCCTGTTGGAGAGAATTGTGGTTGTCAAAGTTGTTGTAATTATGAAAAATTTTTACGTCATCAGCGTATATTAGAACATTTGAAAATTTGATAGCAGTAGGTAAATCATTGATGAAAAGTGTAAATAAAATTGGACCGAGATGGCTACCTTGAGGAACACCAGATTTTACAATAATATATTTAGATATGGATGTTTTGAAGCACACTCGTTGGTATCTGCCAGTTAGATATGAGCTTATCCAGTTCAAACAGTTTTTGGTGAAGCCCATTAAATGAAGTTTTTTTAATAATAAAACATGGTTAACTTTGTCGAACGCTTTACTAAAATCAGTGTAAATGGCATCTGTGTGTTGACCAATAGTGAATCCTTGGATAACTTCGCTTGAAAGTTGTAGCAGATTTGTTATCGTTGAGCATCCTTTACGAAAGCCATGTTGACAAGGTGTCATTAGTGTTGAAACTTGATGACACAAGGCATGAGTAAGACATTTTTCGAATAACTTGGGGATCGAACTTAGTTTTACAATTCCTCTGTAGTTCACAATACTTGACTTATTTCCTGATTTAAATAACGGAATAATGTACGACTCTTTCCATAAATCGGGAAAAAAGCCGTATTTAAGTGAAATGTTAAACATTATAGTTAGCGGCGGCGCCAAAGCATATGCACAATTAATTAATAGGCTGCTAGGAATACCATCAGGACCAGAGTTGAATGAAGACTTGAAATTATTTAAATTGTTCATGATATCAGCTGTATGTATAGGTAAAAATGATATTGGCTGAATTTGAGTTATCGGAAAAGGATAATCACTTGAGTTATCGTATTGAACGTCAGAGTAAGTGGTGCTAAAGAAATCAGCAAACATATTACTTATGACGAAATCGTCGGCAGAATCATTATTTAAGTATTTCATAACAGTTGGGTATTCACTTACTAATCGTTTCGAGTTAACGAACTTATAAAAATATTTTGGTTCTCTCTGAAAATTGAGTTTCATATTGTTTAGGTATATCTTATATAATTCAGTATTTAATAAGTTGTATTCAGCACGAGCTCTAGAATATTTTCCATAATCTGTTACTAAACCAGTTGTTTTAAAAATTCTGTATAGTTTATTTTTCTTATTTTTGATTCGTGCCAACAGTTTAGAACTCCATGGGGGTCCAGAATATTTTTTGACCAAGACTATAGGAACGCAGTCCTTAAAATATCCAAAGATGGTTTTATTAAATAAGCTCACCATTGCATTAATAGAATCGGGAGAGCCATTAGGTACAGAAAGTAAATCCAACCAGTTCGTATTGTATAAATACTGGTTTAGAGTGTTATAACCAGTACGTTTAAAGCAAAAAGTTCTAATCAAAGTTTTTCTAGCTTTACGTTGATAGCTAGATGGTATACAAAAATTAAGTTCTAAAGTTGGATGATAAGGGTCCTCGGGTAGTGTTATAGGATCAACACGTTTTATTAAATATCCAGCCGGTTCGTTTACAAATACTAAATCAAGCAGCTTATCATGGGAATTGCGAATTCCATTTATTTGATATAAACATAAATCAGATAAATTATTTATAAAATTATCAATCCAGTCGCTTGCTTTAGTTTGTATAAAATAAAAACCATCAGTTAAGTATGTCCACTCTATTGATGGGAGGTTAAAATCGCCAAACACAAGAATGTGGTCATCTGGGTACGCCTTAGAAATAACTTTTTGAATTGATTTTGTATGTTCAGTATAGATCAATTGATCAGAACATGGAGGGATGTAGGAACATGTTATATAAATATTTGTATGACCAACCTTCATCACTACGCAAACAAATTCAATTTCTTGTTGACTTTCAATTTTAATTTCTTCCGATGAAAATAGCGAAGAGATAGCTATGAGAACACCTCCACCAATCGTATCAGTTTTTCTATCAAGTCTAAAGATATTATAATCATTACAGAGTAATTCAGCATTAAAAACTTTTTTGCTCAACCAGGTTTCAGTTAAAATGATTGCATGTTGTGTAAAACCAAAACTTTCTACATACAGTTTGGATAATTTAGAGTTTAATCCACGGACATTTTGATATAAAACAGATATTTGTAAATCGGAAACAAGGTCTAGTTTTTTGAATTGTTATTTTTATTTGTCGAAATGCGAACCATGTTATCTATTCTCCGGTTTTCTCTGTATACATATTCTCGAACTAGAGTATTTGCCGGCCAAAAATGAGGGTTGACGATTTGATCATATATATCAAGCGAAACTGTAATTTTAAATGACGTAATACTTCTAGGCTGGGAATAAGTAAACTTTCTAGTTAAAATATCGGCTTCAAAGTTAAGTTTAGATTTGATGTAATATTCAATGTCATCAACAGTTGTTTCGAAAGCAAAACGAGATACAAAAACAGACTTTTTATTTGATGGTATTACCACAAGTGGTTTGATGGCATTTGAATTATCATTATTAGAAATATTGTTTGTATTGTTTACAACGGATAATGATGGCACAACTAAGGCAGGAGTCATTGTGTTATCGTTAACGGAAGATAAAATATTCTGTTCTGATTTATTGTTTTTGGAACCAGTCGGTATCGGGATTTGCGGTTGATTTAACTTAGTAACATTTCTAGCGGACTTCCTACGTTTTGGTGATGATTGAGTCGGGGAATTAGCAGAACATAACTTGTCGATCAACTTAAAGTCTTCAAACATATCTTCATATTTCTCTAGTTTTTTCGACAGTGAAATAAATTCTTTTTTAATTTCATCGAACTTATCGCGATTTGATTTAAAAAATTTATAAAAATCAACATCAATTTTCTTGCAGTTTGAACAGCACCATCGTAAACCTTTATTTTCAGCTAAAACGTCAGCAACACGAATGGGGATATCAGTACATTTGGCGTGATATGAATTTTCACACAACCAACAGACAATAATGGTTGCATTACTATCCAAAATTTTGCAGTTTAATGCTGAACAGCTCTTATTATATTAATTGGTGTTGAGATTATCTACTTGTTAACAGATGTCACTAATAACAATTTACCAAATACACAAACCAGTACAGTTGTAATATACAGTATAAATTGAGAAAAACGTAATCAGCTGATCACACTTGAAAACAAAGATGTTTATAATATTCTCTTATTCTCAGTACAAAAATGTTTAAATTATTAAAGCACACTCCAAACTAAATACAAATCAATTTACTGACACAATTCGATTAAAACAGGTTCTGAATACTTTAAAACAGTTTAAAGTTTATAAAACGGCTTAAAAACACTTTAAATAAAAACTTTTAACAGAGCAACAAGCAACACGTCTTAACGCAACACGTTTCTTCCTTAAAATGTTATCTATTTATTTATTTTAATTTAAAAATTTTTGCATAAACTTATTCTTTATATTTTTTGGAGGGAAGGAAAAATTTCAAGTTCATGTTAAATACTAAAATACTACGAGTATAGGAACATAATTTTCACTATTTATTTACAACACGAGTAATTCTTTTTCATGAAAATAGTGTGTTTTAAACGAAAATTTTAAGTTCAAAAATTATATGTTGTTCTTAGATTACGGTACCTCAACTATGGTTTTTTCGAGAAAGAAAAAAAAAAACATATTCCCCGAAAACATGAATATAACAAAAATTTATAAAAAAAAAATCAACAGTTCAAAAAAAAATTCATTTATATTCAAATCTGAAAATTCGCAAAATTTTTAAAATTGCTATTTAAATGAATTGTTTTATTAAAAGAATTTCCTCAAAAAATATTTCATAATTCACGTATATTCATTTGTTATAAAAGTAGATTAGTTGGACTAATGACTTTAAATGGTAACATTTAAAAATCTAAATTAAAAAGAAAAACAACAATTTAAAAAAGTTAACGATTTTTTATATTCAAAGAACCTACAGATCTACGAGTATAAGTAAAAAATAACTTATTAAAATGAAAACATTCCAAAACCAACAAAAACAAAAAACATACTGAAAATTATCTTTTTAGGACTTTCAAGTATCTGTTGAAATTTGTTTTTGAAGGTGAAGTTAGATTAATCAAATATTTGACCAAAAACGTAACCACTATTTTTACAAATGTTTATTCAATATTTTCTACGTATCTACACGTATCATTACGAAGTATTTAAAAAGAAAAAATTTTTTCCATAAATTTTTATTAACGTTATTTTCAAATATTTGGCTAATCTGACCTTAAATCAGATACATAATTAAATTTTCGTATAACTTATGTTGAAAAAAATATCATTAAGTTCGTTATTTATTTCCCCCTAAATAACAAGAAAACGCAAAAAAAAATCATTAATATCTGTTGGAAAAAAATTAAAACTATTTTATTTTCTCTAAGAAGTCTTACAGGTATTTTCCCCAGGTTTTTAAAAATCATTTAAGTGGAAAATTACATGTTTCTATTTAAATGAATATCCAAGAATCTATAGATATGTATACGTATTACAAAAACACATGAAGGAAAACTTTGTCCTTATTGAAAAACCCATACATTCCTTATCTAATAAAGCAAATATATTTTTATTTAAATGATTTTCCTTTGACCTGTTTACAAAAAAGTACAGCAATATTTTGTTGCTTTAAGTTGTCTGTTATTAGTTTTGTGTACCATATACTGTTTTATTTTTGTTTTCAACATTTGAACTTCTGACAATAATATTGATTATTTCGTCCAGACAGTCACACATATTTATACATTTTTACTCACATACATACCTTTCCCATTAATTTAGGCTCCCATTGATTTATTTCAACCACTTTGCTAGATTTGCAAAACACCCTTGATTTACAAGAAAACAACTCACGTTTCATTTTTATTATTTAAAGCAAATAATCAGATATGTTTTTGTTTGTCTACCTTCTCATTCCAGCTTTATTTGATGATTAGTTTTGGACTAATTGTATTACGAATTTTTTGTTTCTCATCATGTTTTTTTAATCCTTTTTTATTTATAGGTTCCCGTATGAAAAGTTTAAAAACGTTTGTCTTTTACAGCCTTTAATCTCAGAACCCGTAAAAATTTGACTTGAAACTTTTACAAAAAATGCGCAAGTTTCTACAGCCGCTACAAGAACAAATACTTAAATTAAAGGGTTTTCGGAAAGAGATGTGACATATATAAAAATATTGTAAATTTTTTAACTACAAATTTGCCAAGCGTCGTTAAAACTATGTGCGTTAAAGAAACAAACACAAACAATTAAGCTTTCAATTATAGGATGTCCAAATTATGACGTGATGTAGCCGTACGTGGCTTTGCTTTCAATCACCAAATGCAGACATTTAAAGTTTAAATATTTTTAAGAGCAAGTAATGGGTGATTTAAGTAGAGATACTTTTTTCAATAGCCTTTTTTTGACATCTCACGTACGAGTCGTGTCATGCTGTTATGTTATTTTTGTTTAGTATTGTTTGGTATTTCATAATAGAAGGATTAACGCCGGAATAACGTTTACAAATTGTTCAACTTTATTACGAAAATTCACGTTCTGTGAGGAATGTGTTTCGTGCACTTCGCTCAACTTATGGTCAACATAATCGGCCAACTAAGCGTACTATTGGCAACACCATCACTCTTTTAAGACCCAGCATTCATTTTTAGATAATATTCCACCGAATAGACCACGTCTAGCACGCTGTAAAGAAAATATAGCGGCCGTAGCTGAGAGTATACACGACGACTGTGGAGAGTCCGTTCGCTCGTTCGATTCGGCGCCGTTCGCAGCAACTTATACTGGCGTATGGAACGACTTGGCGCATTTTACGTCGAGATTTTAAATTAAAAGCTAACAAAATACAGCTTGTGCAACAACTGAAGCCGCTCGACCTTCCCAAGCGCCATCGCTTCGTTCTATGGGCTGCTGAAAATCCCAAGAAGATCCGACGGTTTCGAGGCAAATTTTGTTCAGCGATGTTAACAAAAAAAATTCTGCATTTGAGACGAAGAGCAACCTGAAGAGATTAAGGAACTGCCCCTTCATCGGTCCATATTTCTTTAAAAATTGTGCCGGTGCAAACGTAACTGTCAATGGCGACCGTTATCGTTACGTGATAACTGAATATTTGATGCCTGAAATTGAAGCTCGTGATCTTGGCTTCATTTGGTTCCAGCAAGATGGCGCCACTTCCTAAATATCGCATCAATCAATGAATTTATTTAGAGAACACTTCAGTGAGCACATTATTTCACGTTTTAGGCTGGTCGATTGGCCACCAAGATCGTGTGATATCACACTCTTAGACTTTTTCCTGTGGGAATATGTAAATTCTAAAGTTTATGCGGGCAAACCCGCTATGAATTAGGCCTTGGAGGAATACATCACGCGTGTCATTCGCCATTTACCAGTCGAAGTGCTCGAACGAGTCATCGAAAATTGGACCCCACAGACCATTTGCGACGTAGCCACGGCCAACATTTGATAAATATAATCTTCAAAAAATAAATGCCAAAGAATGTTCATTCAAATGATAATAAACATTTCCCATTAAATATGAATTTTCTGTGTTTTTTTTTCTTCAAAAAAGTAGAGAACCTCGAAATGGATCACGCGTTACAAAAAATTAACAATATATTAGTGGCGTGATTTTTACGTATGTGGATTTAGTTTTTAAACCAAAGTAAGTAGAGATTTAAAAATTACACAAAGTATATACAAATATGTCTGTTATAAGAACCAGTGTAAGCAATAAATTTAAAAATTATAAGGTGTTTCCATATCGGCAGTGAATTTGACGAATATGGCTTTATCTTTTAAAATTTTATAGGCAAACACTTTATATTTTTTTAAATGAAGATTATTCATGTGTTCTAATAATGTTTAAAAATTTCTTTAAAACTTTTTTTAATTAAATTTTATCAATTCGTTTTACACAGTTCTCAGGCCACTGTGCGCTATTTACAACAACTATTACACATTAAAATTTTGAAATAAGTGATACCACACTCCTTGGGCAAAACTACAATAAAAGAAGAGTAAATATGCAAAATTTCTGGGAGTTCCGCAGCAAGAACAAATATAATACACATCAATGGTAGCGTCCAGTATTCAGTATTTCATTTTAAAAGCATCTTTAATCGAACAACATTCACGTAACATGTTCCCTATAATTTATGTAAATGTGGATGTGTGAGTGTAAGTTTATTAATCACACAGTCAAAATAAAGTGGGCCATAATTCATTCCCAGTAAAAACGTGAAGAAAAAAATTTAATTAGAATACGGCATCAACAACTGAAGAAGTGGTGCAAATACGGGTGAATTTTACATAGGCATGTTCGCGGGTCCTAAAGCCATATATTAACCGAAAACCAGAGCAAAACAAAATACTTAATTACAGATTATCCAGAGCTCGCCGTGTTGGGGAAAATACGTTTGGAATTCTTTTCAATAGGCTTAAGATTTTCCAAAAACAAATAAAACTTTCTCCAGAAAAAATTATAACACTGGCTTCCTGTGCCCTACACAACTTTCTGATGTATGGGGGGAAGATTTTACGCCATATGTGGAAGAGGCAGTCAAAGTTATTTCACTTTAAAAAAAAAGTCCAGGCAATAAAAGCGCAATAGAAGCTAGAAACGTAAAAAAGAAATTCGCTGCATTTTTTAAGAATACAGAAAGTTAAAATATTAATTTTTCATAAAATATTCCAATCTTTTTTATTAAAAACAATCCCACTGTTATAAGGTACACGTGATCTTAATACTAAGTTAAATAAAAAAATTGAAATTAATAAAAATGAACTTATTAAAAGCAGTCTTTTGGTTTTTTGAAAAAGTTTGTACAAAAAAATATTAGTTTTTTGCTTCGTCATTTTTAACCCGTTTTATTAAAGAGATTATCACTTCACTTAATTCGTCTTTCAATTCTTCGTCTGTTATGTCCGACAAGTTCTCTTGCAAAAATAACAGCAAACTTTCATCATATCTAGATGATGGCAACGGTTGGGTTACCTTTTCTAATAATTCTTTTCTAATAAACACAATCATGTCAACCGACCATCGACTACAAGATGTCAAAAATAGAATACATGCGTGCTTATGAGAATAATTCTTTTAGCCGCCACACGACTACCGACTACACGGCTACTTTTGTAGCGCGTAGCCAATTTAGGCTAATTTCTATTTTTTTTTTTTTTTTGGCTACAAAAAACAGATTAGTGCTGCCAATACAATAAATGCATGAAATGGTGGTTTTAAAAACGCAATACATTAAATATCGCTCTTAAAAACGCGAAAAAATATTATAGTGGCACAATTGAAAAATAATAATCATCTGTTCATTTGTTTGCATTTTTCATTTATTTTTTATTTGGCGCATTTTTTTGTTTTTTTTTTTTGGTTGTTTTGCTTAACTTTAATACATACGTCAAAACAGATGTTTATTTTTTGTAGTTATAAGTCGGTAGTCGTTAAAAGAATTAAGTAGCTGGCGACTTGGCTATTTTTGTAGCCAGCTACTTTTGTAGTCGGTAGTCGATGGTCGGTAGCCTTTGATTGTGTTTATAGCATGAGACTCACATTTTTACTGTAAACGAAATTCGGACAAACAATGTGGGCATGCCTTAAGTTGAACATCCATATGTGCTGTTTCAATATGAACACGTTAAACACTTATTACATTATTAGAATATTTTGCCGCAAATAAAAATAACAACGCCAGAGCAGTATAAAAAAATTTGCAAATTGTATGGCATCTAAAGCCGAAATTACATGTGGATACCACCAGCGGTCAAAGAAAGATGTAGCAGCGTCCTAAGAGAAAGTTGCAGGAATCTTCAATTTATTTTTAACTATGCACACATAAAACTCTTTTTATTAAATTTGATATTTGTTTATAAAAATCATAATAAACTTGCTAATTTTGCTGTTACATTTGCTGACTCTATAGTGATGCTATTAATTTTGTAAACATTTTTGTCTTCTTTTTCTTTCGATTCCGTTTCGATTCGAGTAAAGAACAAACATAGATTGTAAAATAACAAAGTTCTTTATTAATAAAGATTAAATGACGTGATTATATTCAATATCTCTGTTAAAGAGAAAGAAAAAAGTAAAGAAATTAAAAATCAAGAATTGACAGATAAAAGAGCAAATGTTAAATATAAAAAAATATTGAGGTTAAAATATCTCAATAATCGAACAAACAATTCAATGCTGTATTATAAAATGTTTGCTATATTTATTAAATTTATTTTTTAAAACTTAATACCACAAATCATGACAAATTTGAGAACTTTTCTATTTGTTTAATTACAATTTCGTTGACTGCATAACAAACATTTAGTGAAGAATCGATACTTAAATTTTCGATTAAGTTCTTCGAATAAATAATAAAGAAAACCCGCCAAGGGCTATTTTTTAAAAATAAATTTTATTATTATTTTTTTAATAGTTGTTATTGAAAATATCAAGTGTCCAGTCCAGTGCTAATAACAAGGCATATCAGCACTCAGTCTATATTATTTTTAAAAGATCCATCTTTACGGTTCTACGAAAAGGCCACCAGAAGGAAAATCAATGTTGTCATGTTATTTGTGCAGCCCTAACACATCGGTTCCAGTTACCGCTGAACAGGAATAACTAATATAATAAAAGAGATACGCTTTTACCCTTTACGTACACAACTCTGAAAAGTGAATTAAAATTGAGATTTTTCTTCTTTAAAAAATATAATTTTCATTTTGAATGACTTATAGAACAACCCTCGCTTACTAGGAAATAATGTTTGTACCTGCATTCAAATATTTGTTATTGAGTTTATATTTTTAGCTTTTTTACGCTTAAAAAAATTGATTTGACAAAAATAGATTTGAAATCGTAACCTCTTTCAAAACAAAAAAAAAAAATTTTAGACTCCACCACAATATCCCAGGGTAAACAACAATAATACCTTAAAAGTTCAGGTTTTTATTTTTTTCTTTTCTTTTAATTTTCGAAGTGCGTAAAAACAGATGTCTAAGGATGATAAAACATCAAGGCATCTGCACAGTTTGTTCACCTTCTTTTTCCATTGATTCTCTTAATGTTTTTTTCTTTCACTTTCTTGTTTGACCAACTAGAGCATATTTTAATATTTTAGGATACTGATGCGTCTAATTTAATTTCTAAATAAAATAAATACGTTCAGGAATATTACGAAACCTTAACTGATGTATTATGATCTAATAAATTCCATATAAAAATTATTAGCAAACAAATTGTGGTGTCTGATGTGGTGTGATGTAAAAGAAGACACCATGGAGCATGAAATTGTTTTAGCTAAATGCATACTATCATGCCATCAGCCAGATAATAATTTTTCCTCTTATTTCTTTGTTTGTTTAGGACTTTTTATCATTACATACACAGGGAGAAATTTTTATGTAATATTTAAGCAAGTGTGAAATTATTGTTATTGTTATTTTTTTTAATAATATAATGTAAAAGCATGAAAAAAAAAAGATTAGATAGTTAATGTTATATTGTTGTTATCAAGTTCGAACTAAGTCTCTTTAAATTTTAGATTTTTTTATTTAATTTTTCTAAAACCCTAGTCATCCAGCACCAACTATTTTCGCTGAAGCCAATAAACTTTTAAGCAGAGTCTCGCCAAATGTTATAAATCTCCACCAAAGACTCCTTTTTATTTTTTGTACACTTAGCACAGGTGTAAAAAGGGTATAACTTAGTTTGTTATTCCGCTTGTAATTTCTACAACATCCATTTCCAAACCCATAAAGTATACATATTCTAAATTGTCATACATAACGAAATCGATTGAGTGATGTCCGTCTGTCATTGTGTCCATCCATGTTCGGGTTGAACTCTCCTTTACCAAGGAACAAGGTGTGTTAGAGAAAATTTTGCTACTGAAAATCAGTAAGATCGCTTCATGTCTTTCGAGTCAGCGTACAAAAAACCACACCTGCCTCTAATATTTTCATATGGTTTTGAACAAATCTAGTTAAGTAAAGTAACTCTTTTCAAATAGAAAATTATGTGAGGCGATATAGAACTGAAAATATAATACAAAAAACATAACGTGAAGAAATTATCGCTCGCCAATATTTTTAATGTTGGATGGAACTCTGAACTTTGCATATAAAAACACGATTGTGCACCATATATTCTAACAAATTAATATGGAAATTATATAAAATTAAATTTTGACTCAAAAAAAATTTAAATTTTTATTTTAAAAGCCTTTAAACTTGATTCTCTCGATAACTATAGTTTCTAGAGCTTAAACAAACAGGATCTGTGATCACCTATAATTTATAAAGATTCCGAAAAGTAAATTTTTATATTGATATATTTTCATGAACACATTGCTTATTTTTAAAAATTACATACATATGAATGGTTTCCGAAGAATATCCTTATGAAGAAAAATGGAAGAAAAATAAAAATAGTTACTGAATGTTTGTATAAAACATTTTTGAGTTTTTATTGTCTCTTTGCTTTATTGATTTAATGTAGTTCTCATTTAATCAATTTGGCTATAGATCAAGGGTATCAGATGATTTTATTTATATTAACAAAACAGAACCATTCAGTATTAGATTATGTTTACAACGCATAAGATAATACAAAATAAGTAAATAATATCCGCTTTACAAAGAAATTGCCTCCGTTGTTAGTCTATTGGTATTATATTTCCACTATATCCAAAATTTTCATATATTTTTTTTTTTTTTTTTTCAATAGAGTCAAAACAGTTTTATAAAAAATCTCATAAGGCTAATTTTGTTGGAATACAATTTCTGCTGCGACATTCGTTATACGAAAAAATATTTCTTTAGCTGCACTGGTCAATCAATTCATAATAATGGTCAGAATTACATAAGTAATTCTACTTTTTTTATTTTTATTTTAATCAATTCAAATTCAATGTCATTAGGTAGAACGGTATGAACAAATACCAAAAACTTGTGATCAATCATTTTAATATCAATAACGTATAAAATGAATTTTTCATTTTTGATATTATTATGAAAATCTGATTAAACTAACTTGGTTTAATACAATTTGTTGAGAAGGAAATCATCAGTTTATTTTTTATTTTGACTTAAATCACTTTCATTATTAAGGGTACAATTTTCCAGGGAACAACGAATTTACTAAAGACAATTATTTATGTAACCAATATTCTAGTGATACCGAAAAGTAATATTTTATACTAAATGAAGCAAGTTTTCCGTGTATTAGAAGTTTATTGAAAAATTGGCTTTTTTGGAGCAAAACTTAATAAATCGATACTTTGATAATTTTAAGGCAAATATGGCAGGCCTGCTATTGACATAAGACTCTTAGGTTTTCCATACAAAACTTTGGTAGAATCCACTAATGAGATATATGAGCAGTAGCGTAATGGTCATATGGATATGCTTTTCCTACACTAATACATTTCATTTCGTAGTTTTAAATAATAAAAATTCATTGGTTTAAAATTGATTTTTTTTAATTTTTTTTATACAAACTTACTTTTATACATTTTATAGGTGATCACAAATTAGTGTTATATTTATTATTAATAAAAATCACACATATATAAGTAAAAAGATTACTTATTTATCTGAAAAAAAACCCCAAAAGAAAAAAAAAATATTGAAAGAATTATCTTATTAGCATTTTCTAATTCTTATTGAAATATGTTTCTAAATAAAATCCATAACTAAATTTTCGTATAAGTTATGTTGAAAAAAAAACATTCAACCTTGTTATTCATTTCCCCCAAAATAACAAGAAAAAAAGTTATTAAAATCTGTTGGCAAAAGTCATTTTCCTTAGGCTTTCAAAAATTATTCAAATGGAAAATTACAACTTTTTATTTAAGTGAATATTCAAGTATCTATAGATACGTACATGTTTTAGAAAAATACATTTAGGAAAGACTTTATCCCTGTTAAAATACACACACATTCTTTACCTACTAAAGCAAATAAATTTGTATTTAAATGATTTTCCTTTGACCTGTTTACAACAAAATACAACAATATTTTGTTGCTTTGAGTTGTCTGTTATTAATTTTCTATTTTATATCCGGTTTTACTTTTGTATTCAACATTTTATGTTGAATTTCTACAAATTGACAAAAACATTAATTATTTCATCCAGGCAGTCACACATATTCATACATTTTTACTTACATACATACCTTTCCCATTAATTAATGCTCCCATTGATTTATTACAAACATTTAGCTAAATTTGCAAAACATTCTGAATTTATAAGAAAACAACACACGTTTCATTATTTTTATTTAAAACTAATAATCAGACACTTTTTTGTCTACTTTCTCATTCCAGTTTTATTTGATGATAAGTTTTCGATTAATTGTATTACGAAATTTTTGTTTCTCATCATGCTTATTTTTTTAATCCATTTGAATTTATAGTGTAGAAATATTTGTCTATTGAAGCCTTTAATCTCAAAACCCGTAAAAAAGAGACTCATGAAATTTTCACAAAAATGCGCTACTTTTTACAGCCGCTACAAGAACCGATACTTAAATTAAAGGGTGCTCCAAAAGCAATGTGACATTTATAGAAAAATTGCTAATTTTTGAACTACAAATTTACAAGGCGTCGTCAAAACGGTGAGCGCTAAAGAAACCAATACAAAAAAAAAAAAAAACTTTAAATTATAGGGTGCCTTAAATAAAGGGGTGTTCCTGTAGTAGCGTAATTTCACATATAAGATTTTAGTTTTTTTTTTGCGAAATTAGGTAGACAATTAAAATTTACACATAAAGTATGTACAAATGTATCCGCTATAAAACTTAGTGTTAACAAATAATTTTTAAATAAAAAGGGGTTTCGATAAAACTTAAGATTTTGGCGAATATAGCCTTCTCTTTTAAACCCCTTTAGGCAGACAACTGATATTCTAGACCTGTGTCTGCCATAACAGAAAATATAAAAAAGTTGTTAAAATTTTTGAAAGAGTTTTTTTACATAAAATTTTATCGATTCGTTTTACACAATTTTTTAGGCCACTGTGTGACGTTTGCAAGAATTATTGCACATAGAAATTATAAAATAATTGATAGCACACTCTTTATAGATAACATTACAATATCAGCATCAGTATTTCATTTTCAAAGCAGCTTTAATCGAACAATATATAACTTATGTAATTATGGATGAGAGTGTGCGCCTGTATGTGTGAGTTCATTAAACATACAATCAAAATAAAGTGGGCCACAATTCAAACAATATAAATTCATTATTGGTTACATCCAATGTCTCTAACCGCCAACAATATGAAAGTTTGTATGTGTTTATTTTTAAAGTTGGTATAAACACACAGATATGACCATCAACAGATATACGAGGAACAATTGGTAATTATTTGGTAATGATAAATTACAATAATTCTTGAAAAAGAAACCGACTTCAAAAGAGACAAACTAGAAGAGACACACCCTTTAATTTCTAAATCCACATTTTATAATTTTTGTCTGCTTAAATCGTTCAAAAGTGTGGCCACATACTGTAATTAAGTGAACTTTTCGGGTGCCCTTTAACTTATTAATTTAAAAATTTATATTTGTAAATTTAAAAGCTGTAGCAATCGACATTCTGCCTAATTTTCGAGCGTTTGTCCAGAACGGTCAATGTATGTCACCCTGTAATATTTAGATTTTCTTAAATTTTAAATTGGTGCCCTTAAAATATACGTGAAAAACATGTATGTTATATGGGGACACCTTTTAATTTTTAAAACTGTAAACTGTTTCTACAATGGGACCGAACTTAAAAAAATTTTTAGACTCGGTTCAAATATGCATGAATTCTGCGGGCCCAAATATGAAAACTCCACACTCAGACGAATTGATAAACTCCTTCTTTTTTTAAGTGGGCTAGAAAAGGATTAAAAATTCACTGTATACTTTATTTAAATTCTCTAATTGCCTTCCATAAGTCACTAAATGCTTCTCGGAGTTGAAAACTTTAATGTTAGTGTTGAAAATAAAAACTACGGACGGGTAAAACGTTTTAGCCGGAGATAAGTACTGGCTGTTTACGCAAAAAGCTCACACACTCAGAAAAAAGACTGGTAAAAATTCCATCGATATGTTCAAGATTCAATTAGGAATATAATAATTTGATTTTAATTATTAATAATTTACAATCTTGACTTATTTTTTATATTAAAAGCTAACATTTGATATTTGCCTCCAAATGTTGGTTGTTATACCTTTTAAAATAGTTAACCTGACCGATTTGTATCTTTACTAAAATCTATTCTATTAATTGGAAGATGCAACTAAACTTATTCAGCACATTACTACTGAAAACCGAATTTTGATAGTTTATATTTATATAGAATTATAAAAATCAATTGTATCTTCTAAAATAGAAAAATGTTTGACGTACTAAAAATAAAATTTGTATACATTATACAAAAAATCAACAATATTTCAGTTTAAAAGAACAAAGATTTTTTCAAAGTGATAAAAAGTTCTTCAATGTTGTATGGTGGTAAGTTTAAAATTATCTCACAAAGCCTTAGGTAAATAAAAGAAATTTAAAAATGTTTAATACTTTTCACAGAGGGAAAACTTGCGGTATAGGTGGCAAATTAAAGAAACTATATGAAAAAGGGTATCTTGATTTCAAAGAAGGAGTTGGTTTAAATAAATGATTCAAATCATGAAATTTATGATGTAAAATCTTATCACTGTAATTTATTTTTTAAATAAAACAAAATATTAAAAAATTATATAGTTTTATTTAATTCACAATAATATTCTATAGTCACCTAAGAATCATTTAAAAAAATAGTTGTGAGTGCCATACTCATTCACTTATTACAACCGAATTCAAGATAATACACACAACCGACAAAATTTGATTGGCAACGAATTCGGTTCCCCCAACGAATTTCTTTTCTCTGTGCATGTGCAATTTCGATCAGATGATTAAACTTTTTAAAAAACAAACACAAATTTATTTTAACATACCAACACTTTGTATTTTATTTTTTTGTCCATATTTTTCAGCATCTTTTAAGCTTCCGAACTCAGTTTTGTGTCAGCGTTAATTTTCTGTGCAATGGCCATTTTCACTAATATTTAGTAGAAAATAATTTTCTTCTTTTAAAACTTTATAGTTTAAATCAAATGTGACTACTTAAAAAAGCCTAAATATGAAAAGTGATTTTAGGCATAGGAGAAGATTATCATTTTTGGCATCTTAAACAAATTATGTTTCCGATGGTAGTAAAACTTAGCTATTAAAGAAAGACTACCTACTAAAAACCTAAATGAAAGTGGTTTCAAGCATTTGATCAAGAGCATATGTATATATCGATATCAACAAAAGAAAAAAACAAAAGAAACCAAAAACGAGTTAAAAAACCAAATTTGGCATTATGTTAAAAGTTTTTCCTTTGTCTGATTCCTTTAACCAATTCCATATTTAAACTCAAAAAATGAATTTTCTTTCATATTTGTGTATTTAAACATACGAATTTAAGCGTTTTTACTTAAATTATTTACAAAGTTCTGTTAGTACCAAAGGTGGCTGAATGATGTTGTGTTCATCTTTTTTTTTTTTGCATATGGGTTGCTACGCCATCTACTATTGCATTTGCAATAACTAGGAAGAGACAAATAAGAAAACGTTAAGCTTAAAAATAAGAAAGAAAACAGCCAACTGATGGCTGAACACACACACTAAGGACCTTGTCTTGTATGGGACATTCTTTAAGTTTTAATTTTATAATTATTTATTTCATTATTTGTTATTGAAAATTTTACTCAGTTCAGTGACAGCTACAAGGCATATCAGTACACAACCTGTGTTATTTTAAAAAGTTCCGCTCTTTACGGCCCCAAAAGGAATATCAATATTCTCTGTTTTATGTTCAGCCCTAACACATCGGTTTCAGTTACCGATGGAAAGGAATGGTTGATATAATAAAAGCGGTACGCTTTTACCTTTTACGTACAGAACTCTATAAAATTAATCAGAATTAAGTTTCTTATTTAAAAAAAACACATTGTTTCGTTTTGAAGGACTGATAAAACAACACTCTCATATTAGATAATGTTTGTGCCTGCATTGAATTAGAATATTGTTTATTGAGTTAATATTTTTTGGCTTTTTTACGCTTAAATAAACTGATTTGACGAAAATAGATTTGAAATTGTATCCCCTTACAAAACAAAGAAAAAAATATAAAAAATTGTTAGACTCCACCAAAATATTCCAGTTCAAACAATATTAATGTCTTTTTATAGCTCACGTTTTAGTTCTTTTTTCTTTTCTTTAAAATTTCGAAGGGCGTAAAAACAGATGGCTAAGGACGATGAAACCTCAAGGCATCTGCGCAGTTTGTTCACTTTCCTTTCACTTTCTTGTTCGACCAACCAAAGCATATTTTGATATTTAACAATACGGATGCGCCCAATTTAATTTCTGAATAAAAACATACGTTCAGGAATGTTATGAAACCTTAACTGATGTATTATGATCTAATAAATTCCATATAAAAATTATTAGCAAAAAAATTGTGGTGTCTGATGTGGTGTGATGTATAAGAAGACTCCATGGAGCATGAAATCGTATTGGCAAAATGCATATTATCACGACATCAGCCAGATAATAATTTGTCCTCGTATTTTTTTGTTTGTTTAGGACTTTTTTCTATCATTACACTCACACAGTTAGAAATTTTTTTATAAAATATTCAAGCAAATATTAAATTATTTGTATACCCTTCACCTCAAAAATTGGAAAAAGGATATCTCTAAGTTTGTCATAACATCTGCAATTTCTATAATATCCATTTCGACCCCATAAAGTACATATATTCTGGCTTCTAATGCATAGCGAAGTCGATTGAGCAATATCCGTCTGTCCGTCCGTCTTAGTGTTGATATCAACTTTTCGGAGAAACTAGATCAGCTATAAAAAATATAAATACGCCAATCGATCAGATATATTTTCCAAAGATTTGCTATTGAAAATCATCAAGATCGATCCATATCCTTCGAGGCAGCGGGCAAAATGATGTGCCTGTCTCCAATTCCTTTCATATCATTTGGAACAATGAAGTAACTCCAATAAAAAAAAAAACAAATTTATGGGGCAATAGAGAAACGAAAAAAAACATCAAATGAAAAAATTTATTCTTGCCAATATTTTCCGAGTTATGGCCTCTGAGGTTTTCATAGAAAAGTACGAGTGTGCGGCATATTTTAATAAGATATCGATATGGATATCGTTTAAAGCTTTTGAGGAGATCTTTCAGGAAATAAAAATTTTTTCTTAAAGGTCTTAACCCATTAAGAGCCGATGACATTTCTGAGTAATTTTTTTTTTAGTTTTTTTTTTTTATTATTAGAGTTACTTCATGGCCGAATATAGAACTTGTTTTAATTTTGGTTTAGTTTGTATTTATTGCTAAAGGTGTGTTTGTTTTCTTATTTTTATATTTTTTTTTTTTTTTGTAAAATATACAACCATGTCACAGAACAAAATCTGTTCGGAAGTGGAATTGATTCAGTATATTGCTTCTATGGAAAACGTAAAACGAAAAAAAATTTCGGAATGAAACCACTTTCAGTTCGCTATGTGGAATTGATATTTTAAGCATTTTGTTAACATAGAAACCATTTAAAACAGTTTTTTGGACTTATCAAAACGTGGCTTGAAAATAATGTCTTTACATCAAAAGCGCTCGCCAATCGTACTAAATAAGCAGCCAGTGACGACGGTATTCACCGAAAGGTATGACAACAGTATTATATTTACTGGTGGAATAAATCCAATTAACTTAATATGTACAAAAATTTTTATCTTGTCGCAGTCTTACAGGTTTTATAAATTAAAATCCTAAAAGTTATACAATAATTATAAGTAATTTTAGTCGTGTTTTTTTTTTTTTTTTTTCATTTTAAAGACACAAATATATTCTCGTAATTCTTTACCTTATCAATTAAAAAAAATATGTTTCATTTTAATGTGTTCAATATTTCAAATGAAACTAGCAAGAAGTAATTATTCAAAAAATTGGCATCATGTTAACAGCTTATATAGTTACAAGAGTGAAAAGTCATAATAAAAATGTTTCTTTAAAAGAAATAGTTTTCTAAAATTATTTCTTTTACGAAAACTACCTGTAGAATTTATCAGAGAGTTTGTTGGAGGTCCATTGTATTATAACACCGCACATTATTGGTTCAAAATATGACAGATAAAACTTCCTGTATGACAAAACTCAATTATCTCTATCGTGTTCAAGTGATATTTTTTATTCAAGCTATGTGCCAGCTTACGATTTTTAACAAGATCATAGATGCGGTGTTAAAGAGAACATTTTTGTTTGGTTTGGCCCGCCTCCTGTTTGCAAACATACTAATTTTTATCTGACCACACCTATTAAATTAAGAACGAAAATATTAAAAAGAAAATATACAATATCTGCAATAATACGCCAACTTTTTTCTTTGGGTGACATTTTTAACAGGCAATAGACCAGTTACTTTGCATCTTGTTGAGAAGAATGTCACTTTGCCCTAAAATTACTAATTTTACCTAAAATTAATTTTTTAAACTAAAAATTTTAATTTAATAAATAAAAAATACCTACACACATAGTTTATGAATTCCATTATTAAAATCATCGTGAAAAAAATTTTCTGTAAAAAATAATTCGCAATGGAAGTGAATATTTAAAATTCAGACCAATAAGAAAAAGTCTGCTTCTGGAAAGAGGCAACCTGCATTTCTTGACTACAAATGAAACAGGAATATGATAAAGGGTTCAGGCAGATAATAATGCCCTCCTTAAACTGCTCTACAAATAAAGGTTGCGTTTAAGTTAAATTGGTCCAAATAAAGACAAGTCACGATGTCGCAATGATATTAATGGTTCATAGAGCCTTTGAGAAAAAGCTTTAGTTTTTGTCAATAATTCTCATTTAATCAATAAAATTGACTTTTCTTTCGATAATTGCTCATTTTTGATCAATAATATGGTACACTGAAAAGAACTATGGACATTATGCTACGCTATTTAGATAAACGTGACCAAATATTTATCGTTGAGATCCTGCGATAAATTGCGATTAGACGATTAGAATGCAAATACCGACATCAAAAAACTAATCGCGTTACAACACTATAGTCAATTCTAAATAGCAAAATTGTAATATAAAAAAAAAAAACGACTATCTTATGCAGTGCATAAATTATTTCAATAATTTTACCTTGCTATTGAGTGGATAAAGCATAATCCAATTTTGGCAGAATGTTTTGTTTTCATATGATAAGCGGGCAAAAATAATTGAAATACTCTAGGCAAACAAAATTTGCCATAATGGTCGTAAGAAAATGGTCACAGTCAAAATTTCGTTAATTTTTGCAAGAAAATTCAGAACTTTATAAAAATGTTCCTAAACAAGATGCAAATAATTAACGAAATTTTTTGTATCAGACCTTTTGAGATTCCAATAAATGAAGGCACCTTACTACAATTTTGCACTAAATATCGTAAAATTATCGATTCATTCAGCGATGCCAGAATAAAGATTTTACCTTTATTTTAAAGATTTTTTAAGATCTTTTTTTTTTGAAGATCTTTTTTCCAAAATTAAGATTTTTTTGATTTAGTTGTTTGACAATTAATATTGACACTTCTTGTTAAAATTTATTAAACATATTTACCCATGTGAAACAATTTTATTGTAAATTAATACTCTAAATCAAAAAATGTTATCACTGCCGCTAACGGATAAATATGTAAGTATGATGACGCTTACCAGGTACATATATTTGTAGAAACTATTATTTCCGATAATGCTACTGAATTAAGTGAATTCATTGATATTTATTTTGCCTTTTAAATTGAGGTATGTAAACGAGTAACGAAACAATTTGACTTTTACGACGCAACCTTAAACAAGCTTTCTTATAAATTGACCACCAAAACGTTATTAATAAAAAAGTTTCTTCACTTTTTCCAAATTAAATTGAAGACAGTGAAATACAAAACTTAGATGACGAATTCAGGAAACTCCGGCGCATTAATTTAATAAATATTAAATTAAAATTTATTTTTGACTTAAGTTCATTTTTTTAATTCTAAAAACCTTTTTTTAGAAAGAACAATTAATTTACAAATGTATGCGGACGTTTTCCACAGAAAACAAGAAAAAGTAGACACTAGCAGAATGAAAAGCAGCATTCTCTGGATCGCTACATCCTGTGTCGATTTCATCAAACCAAATTAATATTGATATGAATATTCCTCGAATTAGTTGGTTGAATTGATAATGTTTACAATGTACACAATCTAAGGTAGATTGATGCAAGGAATGCTGATGAAGGAAGTATCAATCCAGAAAATGGTGCATTTCCTTTTGCTAGTGTCTACTTTTTCTTGTTTTCTTTGGAAAACGTCCGCATACATTTGTAAATTAATTTTTCTTTTCAAAAAAAGGGTTTTTAGAAATTAAAAAATTAACTTAAACCAAAAATAAATTTCAATTCATTAATGTCAACAGTTTAACTCCTAATTTCATAACAATTAAATTTAATAAATATTTTAAGAATTTAGAAAATTTTACGGTGGAATAATATGACAAATATTTCTAGATCGGATAGTGAGTTAATGTTTCCAACTTTGTCGAAGTTTGCAATAAATTTGATAAATAAATTTATCAGCCGTAGAAAGGTAACTTTCATCAATGATGATGTTGTTGTTTATGCGAAAGAACACATTAAAATAAATGTACTCAATATACTATTAGTAAATTAAATTATGTATGTCTTTTTAACGGACTTTAAAAAGAAGCACAAATTAGTAATTTTAAAACATTTTAAAAACTGCTTAGAAATGTTACGCTTGCCCCTTTTAAAAAAACAGTTTATGATCTTAAAAGTGAGGGGTCCACACACAACATAGATACTTTTTGCCACTTTCAATTTAAAAAAAATTGCGTAAATCTAAAAATTAAAAGAGGCTGCTGTAGTCAAAAAGTCAGGCTGGCCAGGGTTCAACCCCTGCCGCAACCAAAAAATGAAATGGCTATACTGTCACCACATGTTCGTTTCTCTCCTCTAACCCTTTCCTAAAGAATGTAGCAGGGTTACACACTAATTAAATAGGCATTGTTGCCTGAAGTGCTACTTCTCTTTAACACAAAAAAAGATGTCGCTAGAGGTTTGTCCGTTAAGGACAAACGATAAAGATTTAATAGAATGTCGATTACTATGACCGTTATAATAACAAGTATATAAATTCAAAATTATAAATTAAAGGATGTCCCAATAGTTTATTTAATTTATTAAATGGTTTCGTTCGAAACATTAAACAAACTTTTAATATTTCTCAAATTGTTAAACTTGAAACTCTCAACTATAAAATTGAAATTCTTAATGTTGTTTTTTTTAACAAAATGCAATTCAGGAGTTACATTTTTATGTAAAATCATTTGCAATAGAGAATATCTTTTGCCCTTTTTAGTTTTAAAAGAGATTGAAACCATGAGGCGAATATTAAATCATCCGAAAAAAACAAGTTGCAATAAACTATGATTGTGTTGTGCTAACTAAACGATACTGCTAACCAGGATTACTTCTGAAAGTTAACCAAAAATGTCACAAAAGATCGTTTTAAATAAGTAAAGCTGGACAAAAAAATTCGTTTATTAAAATAAAATAAGTAAATGCAAGAAGGCCGCTCTGTCTCTTCGTCTTGATTAAGCCACTTACACTTGAGTTTCCGTTCAGTAAAATATAACCGCGAAATTTAACGTTTCTTTTAAAAATATGTAGCAATGTTGCAATTTTCCTACTCGACTGTGGCCACAATTTAATAGTTTTATTTTATATCAGATTTTTAGCTTTGGTTTTGTTGATGAATTATTAAGAGAGAGCTGCCAAATTAAAGGCATTAAAAACATTAAAATCACTTATTGCAAAAAAGTTTACACTTTATTTCTAAAAAAAAATTTTTTTTGTTAAAGACAGTGTAGTTGTTCTTTATATAAATTTTGCAACAAAAAGAGTATTAAATAGATGCAAAGTAATAAATAAATCTAGATTGCTTTTTATGTTATGACAATCCTGCCGGCCTTCTAGATCAATGTTAGTCTTCTCTACGTTGTATTGTAAAAAAATTAGAATACCCAAATTAGCAATGCGTCGGTGAAAACTTTGTTTGGGGGTAATTTGCAACAAAGTCATAAAGTGACAAGATTATCTGAGTTTAAGAAATCTAACAAAAAGTAACAGACCGCCAAAAAAGCAACGCCAAAAGTTTCTGTGACGTTTAATAACAAAATTTTTTTCAAATTGTAAAATTTTACAAAAAACATTCATACTATCAAAGCGTGGATCAGTAGACATGTATAAATACATCCTGGTACCGCTAAAACTTATACAATTTCACTTTGTGACCGATTGAGCACAGTGAAATCGATATTTGTTATAGTGTAATAAGTTTCAAATTATGTATTCACAAACACTGTAATCCCTTTTAACAGATTTTTCTATTTGTCTTCAAACATCACATTGCTACAGTGGAGGTCATCCCGTGATTGCTGTTTCAATCATTAAAAATAATAAACAAAATCTTTTAAAATATTAAATTTAAACTGTTAAGAGTGAAGAACAAATAAACGAAAAAAAATACCACCAACGGGATGCAATAACTGTTGGACATTATAAAATCGTGTGACACCCAGTGGTGCTATATTGTTGCTGCAAACGAACAGAGATGTGAAAAAAGCAGCAGCCAACATCTTGACAGCCATCAACACTTTCTCAATGCTAAGATGATAAAAATATGTTTAAAATATAAAGAATATGCTTCGAACATTATTACAACAGGTTTCTTGGACGAGTTAAATCAAGAAACTAAATTGACAAAAAAGCTTATAATTTTATTTTAAAATTAATATAAAAGAACCTTTTGAATTTTACATGCTTATAGTCTCTAATGATTTCCAAACGCCCAAACTACATAATTTTAAAAGAAACCGCAAAATTTATTAACTAACTAAATAAAATTGTGAAGAAAACTGCTAGTTTGCCAGACATTTCCATATCAAAAAAACTGTGACGGTTTTACACGGCTACAAATAAAAAAACGCACTTTTGAGTATTAAGAAAAACGTCAAAAGTTGTGTGTCCAAAGTAATTGTGATACAAAAACGAATATTTGTTGGCGTACTTACTTGTGCTAATAAAACAACCCATTAAAATAATTATAAATATAAAATTATACATATAAAACACAACCTTGCTTCTGTAGTCATGTAAGCACGTTGACTATAAACCAGGTTGGCCAGGGTTCAACCCCTGCGGCAACAACAAAATTATAACTAGACTTGTGCCATATAGTTCAATTTAGTGATTGCTCTTTTTAGTTCGAAGTTTGAAAATGAACTAGTTTAAATTTTAAGTTCAAACGCTCTCTTTAGTTTAAAATCTCTCTTAGTTCAAATGTTCTGTTGACGTATTGTTCATACTTTTTAACTTTTAGTTCAAACGCTTTTTTTAGTTCAAAAGCTCTCTTAGCTCAAATGATCTTTTCAAAATATGATGGCAACAAAACCGTAGCCTTACCAAAACGAATATTAAATAAAATACGTGGCAGCACTGATTTCATGTCGGAAATAGTCAACAAGGGAACAAATAACATGGATTCTAGTTTATCTTGTCTGGTAGTTCAAAAACAAAGTATAGTTCAAAAATGAACTAGGTATTTATAAAGGTATCAACTAGTTCAATTAGTTTAATTGATGGAATCGTTTAAATGAACTAGTTTGTTAATGAATTACACAACTCTAATTATAATATGTTTTTTCTGTTTATTAGTATAAATACATATTCAGAATTTAACAATACAGCACGAAGCCTCCTTCGTTGGTACTTCTACATAGCACGTTCGCCAGCGAAGTAAAATAATTAATAAAATGACTATCCCTTTGCTAAAGAACGCAGCACGGTAACACTACTTAAATAGGCATTGTTGCTTAAAGTGCTACTTCTCTTTAAAAAAAATCATAAGAAAAGATAAGATAAGAAAATAAAACCAGCTTAAATTTCCACATTTTGCCCGTCTTCACTAAAATACTCTTCAGTAGAAAATTATCTCTATTCATAATTTTTAATTGACCTCACAATGCTTCACAAATGTTAAAGAATGAAAGTGATTTTAAATACAATACAAAACTTATTTCTTATTTTTATACTAAAGTTCCTTTTAAAGCCATGAATTTTAATTACTGTTAGAATAAATTTCTTATTGCTCCCAAAGCAACAAGAACTTCTTCCACATATAAACATTTTTAAAACCTCCAATATACCGTTAGAAAATCAACAACAAAATGGGGTCCTTTTTAAACAAAAAAAATCTTTTCCTACCACAATAAGATGACGCCATAAGAAATATTTTTAATGATATTAAATGTTTACGTTAAAAGAAAAAGTCAGTTTTAACAACAATAAAGACTTACGCTGAAATAATTTTGCACAAATATTAAATGGAGATTTTGTATGGCTTCATTTTAACATTCATTAATCCTTGTGCATTGTACACCTCCCCATGGCTTGACTTAACTTGCTTTGCTTAATATTTGTTGCTCCAGCTGTTGCTGTTGCTGTTGCTGATGCTGCTGATGATGTTGATGTTGATATTGTAGTGTAATTGTATCAGAATCTCTTAAGATGTTTTATGAGTTTTCATTTTTTCTATAGCTTCGTTAAAGTCATTATTATTATTTGGCTTAAAATTCCTGTATTTTTTGTGAACATTACTCTTTTTGTAAAAACAAAATATGTAAAAATACGAGGGATGATTAATTGGTCCTCGGAAAACTAATTTATATAACTTGAATTAAAACAAAGAAATGAAAGAAAACTGGAGTTTAATAAAGTCGAACTATTTTTTATTTGTATATTAATTTAATTTTTTTTTTTTATAAAACAACAGGACAAATTATGCACTTACAAAATATATAGCATCATAATCTGAATCGCTTCAGCCGTCATCAAACTTCTTTGCATCTACGTTATTAGGTTTTATACTAACATTTTAAACATCATCTAATTAAGCAACTCATTTTATAAATAAGAATACAAGAATATTCATATTAAATCAATATAAGATTGATAAATTAGATAAAGTCCAAATACAACCAATTTTTTTTCGTTGTTATATTTTTATTAATCGCGAAATACATTGGTCTTGTGTCATGTTAGCAATGAAAGTAATTAATTTATTTTATCAGATTTTTCTTCTCAGCTTGCAACACTGATTGAAAGTTTATACCACGCGCTGTACGCTTTAATGATGCAAAAGCGTCTATCAAAAAAGTAGAATCTGTGTAATTGTTCGTGAAATGTTTACTCAACACAAAATATAAAATGCTTGAAGGTCCAGCTATAATGTGCATAAACTCGCTGATCAAATCAAGTCAACCATGGTTATGTTGCCGTTAATTTCAAAAATTATTTTATATTTTTAATCGTTATGAATTTAATATATTTATTTAAATTTTAATAACTATTTTAAAAGTAAAATAAAATTTCCAATGGCTTTTGTCTGTATCCAGCAACAAATTTTAGAAAAAATAATCGAGTGTGGAATTAAGCATTTCTAACTGAAGGACTTCCCAACCTAATGATTTTCATAAGGCGAAAGACTTTTTATATTCAATAACTAGAAATTTATTTAATTTTTTTGTATACCTGATCTCATCCCAAAAGTGTCACAAAACTTTTTGTAAAGATTCGTCAAATCTCATTTCCTAAAGCAAAGTGTAAAACTGATCGCCCATTTCTAACGGTAACAGATGTTTCTATACAGTAAAAATGCATACATACCTACAAACAAACAAAATTTAACTTTTTTTTCATTATTATTTTTATATTCAAATTACATTCAAGAAAACAGCTAATTGACGTTTTTCCCTCCAAATTTGAATTAAAAATTCTGCTGTCATTGTTTTCTTGACATCTTGCTTAAAAACTTGCTTTGAAATTGCGTGCAGCCTACGTCACAGCTTTCAATTTTTGTCAATTTTGACAAGCAGTATGTGTAAATTTCTTAAAAGAGAATTGAACAAAAACTTGACCGTGTGACTGCACCGTTAGACGCTTCCAATAAAAATTATCCGCTTGAAATAGACATAGATGACAATTATAAATTATTTTCAATATTATCGGTGAATATATATTTGTCTCGTAAATTGACTTTTTCTAACTGATTTTATTTTTTAGAAACAGTTTTTAGTAATAAAATAAACATTTCGTAGTATAGTTTTTTAACAACAAAATTTGCAGCTTAGTTCTCGTCCAAATTAGCGATTTTTGTTTCTGCAATTTTCTTAAATTCTCATTTAAAATTACATTCAAATTTTGTTGCTACAATTTCGGCTTTGATAACTTAGATTTTATTTTAAATTAAACTACGAAGGGCAAAACAAAACAGAAGTACAAGCACATACATAAAACAGGATACCTGTTTCTATTCGTTTTTCCTCTCTCAACAACAAACTCAAGAGTTGCGCAACAAAAGTTGTAACGTGTGGACGGGGACTTAGTTGCCGGTTACTTTTGGGTTATAAATCTCTTCTCTATTACGTTTATTTATTTAATCAAATTCTTAAAAATTATTGAGCAATTAAAATATTGAAATAAAACACAAGAAAGCTTAACAATAAAAAAATAAAAAAATTTATTTTAAAATTTGCATCTTTGCGTTTTTTGTTAAAACTTTTTGACTTGGCCTTTCCTTTTAAATTGTAACTTAATAAAGTCAAGTTGAAAAAAGAAAATAAAACATAATCCCCGGTTTCAAAATAAAGACACATTTAATGAATGTTAAAGTTTGTGAAAAAAGTCATACTTTGTTGCATGCAATCAACCTGTAACCAACAAGCCAACAAACCACATACATATTTACATAAAGTAATGTAAAAATGTTCATATAAAACTCTTTTTATGCCGGTCTATTTATTATTTCTTTTATTAGGAACATTTTCATCTGTTAAATAAATATTTATTTTGACCTGTGTTCGTGTGAGTTTACAAGAAAAACTATGAATAAAGTAAATTTGCTTCCTTAACTGTTGTGACTTCGTTTACGTTTATTTTTGCTAGAAAACATGCTTAAAAAAATTACGTTAATGCTCACATGGCAGAAAAAATATTTAATTTAAATTATGTAATAAATTTTCTTCTCTTTGAATAAATTTTGACTTTTCAGTGTAAATTTGTTAAAATAATCTCTTTTTTTGGAAATCTCAATTTTCTTATTGCACTAAGGCTCCGTTTACCGATTCAATGCTTTGACTTTTCCACAGCCTGTATCCAGAGATGCAGACACGTGGTATACTAGGTGACTTTTGTAAAATAATTGAGTCCATATTTCAACACCTTCTGAGACATCCCTAAACTACTCAATGAATTTAATAACTCCATTCCAATAAATTTAATAACTCCACTACCAGCTTAAACCAAATGTTTTAACTTTGCTACGACCAAAACCAGCCAAGTAACTATTTGCTAGTTGCAACGTAAACAAGGGAACAACACATAATTAAATAAAACCACAAAGGAAATTAAAATTTATATAAACTTGTACAATTTGGATTTCTTAAAGTTCTGTTTGTTTTCAAATAAAAATTTTACCAATATTTTATTTGATTCAATTATTTTTTGTTTAAATTAATATGTAATTGGCACAATGAATTATTTAACTAGATAGTTCTGTACTTACTTTTCAATTAAAAATATAATTGAGAAAATTAAAAATTTAATTAAATTTCAATTTGAATACAAATAAATCTTTAATACATGCAAAATTGTTAATTTGTAAATTTTTTCAAACTATTTTTATTTACAAACAGATCCTGACAATATACTAAAATGTATGATAATTCTTTTTGTAAATGTGTTTCTTTGTTTGTTGGTGCTTCAATCATGGCTAAACGGCTGAACGGATTTTAGTGAAATTTTCATACACGAGTAGATATTTATTCCTATGAAGTAATAGGATGTTTATAGCTAACCATAAGGAAATCGATTTTAACGAAGTCTCAGCTAATCGATTTTAATGAAATTCAAAACATAGACAGGTCGTCATCTATAAGGTTTAATAATTATTTGTAATCAAAAAGTAGATGTTTAAAAAAGAGGAAAAATGGGCATTTATGGCTGTACCGATTTTAAATAAATTCATAACATAGTTAGATATTTCTGTGGAAGGTAGAATAATTTCTTCAATTTCATGCAATATTTTGCCCTACTTTCATTTAGTACCTGATACCTGAAGTAAAATCTTGCCTTGAAATATTATTTAGGTGGGTAGCAGTAAATTAAACGACTCGTATTTTTGCAAATGCAAGTCAAATCTTAATCAAATTTCTTATTAGCGTAACTTTGGCCTAATATAAGATTTTTTATATGTTATCTCTGAAATTACACTTTCGATTACAAAATATTGTATTGAAATTGGAATGGAACCTAAAAAGGACCTTAAATTAGACCCCGGGATAATTAACATTATGGACTTCAGGCATTTAGTTTTGTACACCACTCAAATTAGTAATTTCTTGTTCTTTACCTTCATATAATTTGCAGGAATATATTCCGCTATTCCAATTCCTTTTTCAAATGAAAACATAACAGGGCAAACGAAAAAATTTTGTTGCTTTTTAACTTTAATATCTGATCATTATAGATTTTTATGTGGTTTGTATTTCTGTGGCTACTTAAAATAGTGATATAATGTGCTAATAAAGAACAGGTTTCACTTGTCAACTTGAATTGGTATCTACTTTCTTTCACTTTTTAATTTGAAACTCCTTGTTTTGGTTTTTGTACGATGAGCCGCTTGTTGATGTTGATGTCAGCAGTGCTACAAACTCATCCACACCAATAGACCTAAATATAAATAACTGAAATTTATTTTAAATATTAAAACTGTTCAATTCTTTAAAAATCGCTTGATTTAGTAAACTATGAAATGTGAAGAAATATTGTGTTGTACAGCCTTTTTAATATCATACTTGGATTCAGCACTCTAAAAACTATAGGAATAAGGTATTTTTATTAAAAAAGTTTTTTCATCATTGGCCTGTGTAATTGCGTATATTTGCATTACATTTTGGAAATATATATATATATATATATATATATATATATTGGGACACCCTTTAATAATCAAATCCAAATTTTGTACTTGCTATAGCGGAGTTAGCTTAAACGCTTGTCTACAACTGTTCAAAAGTATAGAACCCTTTAATTTATACTATAAAGGTTATAGCAATCAAAATTCTAGCCAAATTGCAAGCGTTTGTATATAACGGTTTAAAAGCTAAGCCTATACAGGTCAATTTACGTCGCCTATGGGGACATCTTTAATTTTAGATATATTTTTGTAAAACATTTTACCATTGGAAGTTGTAGCGATACGCGATTTTTTATACTCTTCACCCTGAAAATTCTACTATATCCGTTTCAGACCCCACAAAGTGTACAGATATTTTTTTAGACCACAGCGAAGTCAGTTAAGCGATGTCTATCTTTCCGCCCGTGTTAGTGTTACAATCAACTTTGCAAAGGTACAAGATGAGCTAGAGAAAATTTAAATACACCAATCGATTAGACATAGTTACAAAAATATTGCTATTGAAAGTCAGCAAGATTGGTCCATGTCTTTTGAGGTAGTGGGCAAAACACCAAGCCTGCCCCGCCTCTTATTTTCCCATAACATTTGGAACAATGAAGTTACTCCAATCAGGAAAGCAATTATATGGGGTGATAGAGAATTAAAAAAATAAGAAAAAATCATCCAGTGAAAAAATTTGCGCTCGCCCATTAAAATCAGGTGACATTTTTGTGTAAAATAATGTATAAGAATTATTTTTTATTTTCCAGTTCTCTGGCTCAGCAATATTTGTCTGTGGGGCGATAGAGAATTCAAAAACAAGAAAAAAAAATTGACTGTCGCCCATATTTTCTGAACTCTTCATAGAAAAGTACGATTGTACACCATATTTTTAAGACATTAATATGGGTATCATTTAAAAGCTTTTAAAGAGATTTTTTAGGAAATGCTAAATTTTTTATAAAAGCTTAACCCTTAAAGAGCTGTTGGCACTTTTATGTAAAATTTTTATAATATTAATTTTTTTCTTATTTTTAAATCTCTGTTATCCCAATTATTGTTTTTTGATTTGAGGTACTTCACTAAACTAGATTTACATAGACAGTGATATAAATATTGCAGATCCCATTCGTGTATCATATTTGAGTTAATGCATATTCCGATAGTGTCCTTTGTTTTTTATCTTTCATCTTGCGACATATGTTTTGCCTTCTTTTTGAATTGACCTTACTGAACTAGCGACATTTATAATTTTGGGAATAACTTTTTGGTATCTAAATCGCAGTAGTTTCTGTAAAGTTTATTAAGTTTTTTCCACTTTAAAACCTATTGTATTGCAAGTCGTACAGTATGTTGGTCTCAAGATAGCTGTGTTGACATTTGCTACAGAATCTACACAAAAGAAGGAAAGAGAAATTAAGCCGTCCAACTAAACAGGATTCATTTTTCTATTTCTCTCACTTCAATTAAAGTGAAATTTATTTTATAATTACAAGTGAATAAACTTGTGCTGTATAATTACATCCAGTTTTAATCTACAAAAGTATCAAAATAAAAAATATGTTAATTTAGAAGAGAAAGACCAACAACAGAACAAGATTATAAAATACACAGTTGTGGACAAAACAAGCATATTTCCTTTTATTTTATTTCTTATTTTAGTTCGATGTGAAAACGTTAGAGTGAACTGCTAAATCGATTTTTGTGAAATTTTTCGATATTTATACAATGACATTTTTTAATGATTAAAAACATTTCTTCTTTAATTGTAGACGAAGAACCCACCTATCACGAGTGGTGTATGTGAATTTTTGCAAAATATTCGTTACACTTACTAGTACCGACGAAGTTGTGGCTGCTGTGGTGCAAAGTTTGCAACCCATGCCAGAAAGTTATTTTACCATTGATAACAACAAATCAGTAATGCATGCAACAACACGATTAGAAAAGATCTAAATTATTGGTAAATAGTCACTCACTTCGTAACGGCTTCTCAGGTAAAACCTTACAATATCGGAGCACACATTTTGGCCGGGAATCAAGTTTTCGGCGATGGAGCATTTTTATTTAGGAGGCTGTGCCAACTAGTAAAGTAGAGCGTATGGGGATTAAAAAACCTAGATTTCATTGTCGATAAATCAATGTATTAATAAACAGCGACTGTTTGGTGTGGATTTTATTGGATCTTTTTATGCGAAAATGCTCCGTTGGAAACTACATGGAATCAAAAAAGCAAAAAGACAATAAAAACTAAAAAAATTTATAAAAAACACAGTTATGGTAACTGTTTAACTATAACTATTTTATTATTTATTTTTTATTTTTCTACATAAGGGTTGCCATTGGAAAACCATTTATATATATTTTAAAGTTTCAATAAATTGAATTGTAAACGAAATTTCGGTAAAACCCACTAATAATAATTATAAGTAGTATCGAAATGGCCATATAAATATGCTTCCCGCAGTAATACATTTCATTTGTAATTTTAAATAATAAATATTTCATGTTAATAACATGAAATATTTATATTTGAAGGAATCAAGCAAAATTAAAGTAAATCTATCATATTACACCTTATACCACAAAAAGCGGAAAAAGGGTATAGCTAATATTGTCATTCCGTTTGTAATTCTTTCAATAACCATTTCCGACCCCATAAATTGTATATATTCTGTCTTCATACGCATAGCGAAGTCGATTGAGCGATGTCCGTCTATCCATCCGTGTATGTGTTCAAGTCAGCTCGGCTAGAGCTAGAGAAAATTTAAATACGGTAATCGATCAGATATAATAACGAAAGAGGAGCACTGGGAAATCAGCAAGTTCAGTCCATGTTCTTTAACGCAGCGGCCAAAACAGCATGTCTACCTCTAATTTTTTTGTATCATTAGGAACAATGATGCAACTCCAATAAAAAAACAAATATATACAACATATTGGGTGATAGAGAATTAAAAAATAAAAAAATGAAAAACATCAAGTGAAAAAATTGGCGCTCGCCTATATTTTCCGAGTTACGGGTCTTTGGAATTTTCCAAATTTTTGATATATCAAAAAGGGGTATCATCTTAAAGCTTTTGAAGAGATCTTTAAGAAAATACTAAATTTTTTTAAAAAGGCTCTTAATGAGCTTTTTAATGTAATTTTTTTTTAATTCTTTATCACCTCTATATGTGTTTGTTTTTGATAAATGGTGAAGGGTTTTTGGCATAGCCGAATATAGCACTCGTACTTGTTCTTATTTAATTGTTTTGTTTTTGGTTAATCATTGATTTTTTACACACGAGCCCCTCCGAGAGTCTACTGCCCGCCAAAAAGTACTCTAACCACCACAAATTCTATCACTTAATTATGAGTTTTTTTGACATACCTTTCTTGAAGTTTGTTCTTTATCCCAAAAGTTATATGATTGAGTGTTCGCTCCTTTGATTCCATTGGCTTCTCTACTAATGCTCGTTTATACATAAAAAGACATAAAAAACATAGCCATCTACAAAAGAATATAATATTGTCTTATGGGCCCAATTGACCCCATTAAAATCCCTTCTAAAGTAAAATAGTTTTTCTGATTGTAAAAAACTTGAACTTGAGAATCGTTTATGTTGTTTTTGTGAAGTTTGACACCTCGTTACTAAAGCATTTGGAGGTGTAAGCGGATATACAGATTTTCGAGATCTAACTAGTGACTGAACTACTGCTAACACGACAGGTGGTAGCACGCAGAGACTACGATCTTTATTCCGATTATTGGTAAGGCCCTTCAGGGAGAAATCTACTAGCTGTGATTTAAAACCAAATCACATAGACGACGACTTTTCTAGGAGTTTAGTGGGTGCCCTCAAGTTGTATCACACTTGCCACTTGAAAAAACTGCATCGTAAGAATTTTAATCTTTCTATACGGAAATATGGATAAAAATAGCTGGGAACAGTTCTTTGTGCTTTTCAGCCCCAAATCTAAATTGTAAAAAATAACACAAAAAATAATATTTTAATCAATAGATGACATTAATATTTAAAAAATCATTTCGGATATATAGCCACCGCTGCTGTTAAGCGCATCCTGGACGTTTTTAAGCCCCTTTTTCGAGCTTTGCAGGCCCGAACATTGAAGTCACGTACAAAGTTGGTTGGTTGGATTGTTGCTGGTTTGTCACCATAAGCCAGTAACTTCATATGGCCTTAAAGTTAATAATAATCAAGATTTTTCAAATCGCACGACCTTGGAGGCCATGTGACAGCTCCATTTCTTATTGGCAAATTTCAGTTTTAATAAGTCAATATTTGCGTTCGCCTGTTGCATGTAGTGCCTTCTGCGACTAATCAAATTAATATCGTATACATTTTCAAACAGAACATCATTGACTATGGCGAGGTAACGATCTCCTATGATCGCCGCGCGACCTTCGGCTTGATTTTTGAAGAGTTGGGGTCTAATGTTGTTACCAGTGTCTTTCTTAGATCTTTTGAGGGTTGGTTTTACTCAATATGCGGCAATTCTTTCACTGAAAAACCGGGAATCACTGTTCAAACGTAAATCTATTCATAATATTGAAAAGTTCGCTTAAGAGTTAATGGCGTAAATCACAAGAATATACAATATAAATATAAAACAACTATTTTTATCTCTAATGTAGAAACTTTTATCACACACGACCAAATCCACTTGTTTGAACTGCATAAATTTCTGAATATGTAGGATGTTAATCCAAGCACCCATAAAATAAAATGAAACATAATACACACATTCTATTGTTGTGTGAAAATGTTCTAGAAAGCGTAATTAATTAAGCACAAATTATGTTTTGTTGTTGTTGTTGTTGCTCTTTACACTGTATATAAAGCAAAGTGGCACGTTCAGATTAACATATTTAAATATGAGTGTATTTAAATAAAAATAAAACTAATTAAAACTCAAATGAAAAAAATAACACAAAAGCTAAAAGAAACATTTATATAAAAAGATTAAATAATGTAGTATTTACATGAGAATCATAAAGCAGGGCCTTTGTTTTCCGAAAGTTTCATTTACTA
Source organism: Cistogaster globosa (assembly GCA_937654795.1). Lineage (NCBI taxonomy): Eukaryota > Metazoa > Arthropoda > Insecta > Diptera > Tachinidae > Cistogaster > Cistogaster globosa. Next base: position 126,836,998 of record OW569403.1, read on the forward strand.
ACCAAGACTAAATAATTTTTTTTTTTTTTCTTCTCATATTTATTTCCCCGATGCGTGATGAACTTATGAGCTTCTGTTTCGACAAAACCTTCAAGCAACTCTGGCACCACAACCACATGGCTTGCTTAAGGTGAGTTAGCTACGTTAGGATAGATTTTTTGTTTTTCCATCTTACGGAATTTTCACCACATTGCAAAACTTTCCTTTTCACACTGCAAAACACATACATGCCGTGTGATAAATTGCAACAATTCTTGCATAAATTTCAATTTGAATTATACTACATTCTTTTTTGATCTGACAAAGCACCTGACATCAGCTTTTCAATACAAAAAAGGTTATGTAGATTATAATTTCACATATACAGTATAAAGCAAAAATGATCCAAAGTTAGGCCAAAATTAAAAAGAACCCCAAAACATTTTTTTAGTTAATTCAAACTATTTTGTTTTTATTAAATTAATGACATTTCATCAGTATTTAAAAAAAACTAACTATTATTCAATTATATTTGGTAACAGAAAAATCTTAATTTTAATACATCAGCCCATATGCTCAGTTTTGCACCGGGCAATAATTTCTGAAAACTTAGTACTTTGTCCAATATCGCTCTGATTTTTTAGAGACTGTAGGCGGTTAGGCATTGATTCATAAAATTTAGCTACATCTGCGGAAATATTTCGCCATTCCTCCTGTACTCCATTTGGAGGATTTTCGTAGTTTGCCAACTGTTTTTTTTTTAAGAACGCCCAACAGGTTTTAATCGGATTTAAGTCCGAATTCTTTATTGGCCACCGTCACTTTAAATAGTTGGTGACTGATCCATTCTTTACCGATTTTCGCGTTATGTTAAGGGTCATTGTCATGTTGAAATATGTCCCCATAACTTAAATCCCCTTTTTGTTCCATTGTAGTAGGTAGATTAAAGGCCTCATTAGTCTTAACTTTCTGTTGCTGTTCGTTCCATGCCGTTCTTCTTTTTAAATTTTTGTAATTATTTTTTCTGTAACAACATATCAGTCGTTTATAATAAACAAAGAAAACACAATACACGACACATCAAAAACAACTACAATTACAATGACAAAAATGGTTTGTTTACAATTTTGCACTCACACTGCCAAACAACTTTCAAGTAACTTAACTATTTTCTACTGATTCGAACGGAATAAAACAGAACGTCAAAGTAATAACATACATAAATACATATTTTCAATTTAACAGAAATTGATCAGCTGATTCGTCACGAAATGGAAAGTTAAGACTAATTCTGCCTTAATAATAAGACCACGCAAACAGTCATTTCTATGTTTTATTCAATTGATTTTAATCAAAGGCCCGACTCCGTCTGAAGTCAGACATCCCCAAACTATTAAAGAACCACCTCCTTGCTTCACCGGAGATTGCACTTGGGATGGATTTTAGGGATCCTTGGCCAATACCAGCCTCATCCATCGGATTGTAACCTGTCTATTTGGGTGTCATCGGACCAAATTACCTATTAAATAAAAAATTAACTTTTATTTGTATAAAAAATTATAATTTTTTATTTTTTGCACACAGTTTGGCTTCTTTTTCTTCTTTCTGATCTTGATTTTTGCTTCTTTTCGTTAGATTTCAAGCCACTTATAATTTTAACGACCGACCTTTGATTAATCCGCAATAAGTTTTCAACTTCTCTACTTGATTTGCCTTTCTTCGCACGGGAAATCACTTAATTTTTGTTACGAATTAGACTTGTGACTTATAGTTCACTATTTTTAGTTCAAAGTTTGAAAATGAACTAGTTCAAATTTTAGTTCAAAGGCTCTCTTTAGTTCAAAATCTCTCGTAGTTCAAGTGTTCTATCGACGTATTTTTTGTACTTTTCAACTTTTAGTTCAAACGCTTTCTTTCTCTCAAAGCTCTATTAGTTCAAATGTTATTTTCGAAATATGATGGCAACAACACCGTAGCATTGCCAAGACGAATACTTAATAAAATGCGAGACAGCACTAATTCCATGTCCAAAAAAGTCCACAAGGAAACACAGACATGGATTCAAGTTCAGCTTGTCTGGTAGTTCAAATTCAAAGTATAGTTCAAAAATGACCTAGGTTATGAACTAGTTCACTTAGTTCAATTGATGGAATCGTTTATATTAACTACTTCGTTTATAAACTACACAAGGCTATAACGAATCTTACTTATTAAAACAATAACTAAATTTAGTTTCTATTAATTTACAAATTCCATAGTACGAAAAAGTATCGTTAGAAGAACCGTTTATATTGGTTCAAAAATGAGTCTATGTAGGGGTTGAGATTTTTTTGAAAGAAAGTGTCAGAAATAGGGAGAGGGAGATCATTTTCCTCAAAATGTATATCAAACAAACAAAAGAAAATAATATCAAAAAAAGTTTCCACAAGGCCATATACATGCATTAGATAAATTTTTAAGGTATTAAAGAGACATTGACTCATTTTTGCTCAATACTGTAAGTGTGAACACAAAAATTATGAGCCGTCTGTAAGCTAACAATTAAAGAAGACACTTATTTTCAAGCTCACTTGTATATGTTAAAAAAAATGTCGTCGGAAAGCAGCTTTAGGTGATTTTAAAAGAACCAAATTAATGGTGTTAATTAAATTTTATATGAAATTAGGATTTGAACTGTGGATATAAATGAATTAAAATTTATTATTTGGCTTTAGTTTATATATTTTTTTATTTAAAAAGTTAGTTGGTTAAATGGATGATGTTTACATTGTACACAACCTAAGATAGATAGACGCAAAGAATGCTGACGAAGAATGTAGCGGTTCAGAAAATGCAGCATAACATTCTGCTGGTGTGTAATTTTCCTTGTTTTCTTTGAAAATCGTCCTTATATATGCTTTCTAAAGAAAAGTTTTTACAAATTAGGAAAAAAAAACGAAAGAACTTAAGCCAAATAATAAATTTTTATTCAATTGTTGATGTTTCTATAATTAACAAATAAAACGGAGAATAAACAGTTAGAATTAAATAAAATTAATTTTATAAAAATCGATAAGAAACGCTTTAAGTTCTGAAATTTTAAAATCGACAAAAACTTAAGTTAAAAAAAAATTATAAAAAAAAATAATTCTTATTTCAATTCAAATTTAGTTACTCCTCAAAAAAAACTATACACAATTATGTTTTCATTTGACAAAAGTAATTAGAATAGCCGAATATATTCCCGCAAATTATATATAGCTATAGAACAAGAAATTACTATTTTGAGTGGTGTACAAAATTAAAAGCCTGAAGTCCATAATGTTTGGTGACTGAAATCGATAGTGTAATTTCAGAGATAACATATTAAAAATCCTTTAATATGCGTCAACTATCCGGTCAAATCTATCAAGTTTATAACCAAAATTACGCCAATAAAAAATTTGTTTAGGATTATATTTGCATTTTCAAAACTACCATCACACTTTGTTTAATTTACTGCTTTCCTCCTAAATAATATTTCAAGGAAAGATTTTACTTCAGGTATCAGATACTTAATGAAAGTAAGACAAAATGTTGCATAAAGTTGAAAAAATTATTCTACCTTCTACAGAAATACTAACTATTTTTCGAATTATTTTAAATCGGTTCAGCCATAAATGCCCGTTTTTCCCTTTTTTTAACATCTAATTTTTGAAAACAAATAATTATTGAACCTTAAAGATGAGGACCTATATATGTTTAAAATTTCATGAAAATCGGTTATTCAAGACTACGTTAAAACCGATTAAGACACATAAAAATACCCGCTTTCCCATTTTCTTCACTCCTGCTTCGCTATAAATACTCTATTACCTCATACAGACAAGTATCTACCCGTGCTTAAAAATTTCATTAAAATCCTTTCAACCGTTTAACCATGATTGAAACACTTACAAACAAACATTTTAGATTTAGATTTTTACAACATTTATATTGTCAGAATCTGTTTATAATAAAACATAGTTTAAAAAAATGTACAGAAAAAAATTATTTATTAATTGAAGGTTAATTTGTTTTCGAATTGAAATTTAATGAAATTTTTACTTTTCTTAATTATATTTTCAATTTAAAAATAAATATGGAATTTCTTAGTTAAATAATTTATGGCACCAATTATATATTTAATTAAAATCAAGAAAATATTTTATAATTAAACAAAAAATAATTAAATCAAATAAAATATTAATTAAATATTGATTTGAAAACAAATAAAATTATAATAGGTTTAAAAACTTTTTTCTGTGCAAATGTGCAAGTTTAAAGAGATTTTAATTTTCTTTGTTGTTTTCTTTAACGCGTTCCCTTGTTTATGTTGCAACTAGCAAATAGTCACTTGGCTGGTTTTAGTCGTAGCGTAGTACAAAGATTTTGTTTAAACTGGTAGTGGAGTTTTTAAATTCATTGTGTAGCTGAGGGAAGTCTCAGAAGGTGATGAAATATGGAACTATATAAAAAATGTCCACTGAAAAGTCCAAATTTTATACAAGAGAAGAAAATTTATCACATAATTTAAACCAAATATATTTTTTGCATGCTTCGATGTTTTCTAGCAATAATAAACGTAAACAAAGTCACAACAGTTAAAGATACGAAAATTTTATATTAAATAAGTTAAATTTCAAAAAATCTTTTTAATTTTTAATTTTTCCCAACTGGGATTTGAAAAATTATTCACAAACGTATGCAGACGTTTTCTAATTTTTCTTGTTTTCTTTGGAAAGGTCCGCATACATTTGTGAATAATTTTTCTTTCTAAAAAATGTTTATAAAGTAAATTGAAAAAAATGAACCTTAAGCCGAAAAAGTAAAACCTAATTCATTTAAACCATTTTTTTGTGCTATTTTCTGTTCCGATATTATAATTAAATCACCGACACAGTGGAGAAAGAAAAATAGAATCATTGTTAGTTATTGTTGTTTTTGCTTAAATTTTAATTTTGTCTTTACTTTATTGTTTGAACAAATATCTTAAATGTGTTTAAAATGTGCTTTCACCCTCAATAACCAACATCAGTGATTTGATTATAAAATCGGGATAATAGAAAATTGCACCAAAAAAATTTTTTTTTTGAAAGTTAACTAATAAATGACAATAATTGATGCGAACTCAAAAGATTTATTGTTATAATGTCTCCTGTTATTCCCTTAACACGAGCCAATATAATATAAATGTTAACGTACGTACATATATAAACATGTACGTACTCACTTTAATTTACCTACTTTATTTTTACTTTATTCTCATAACATAAAATTCAATCCCAAGAACTGTTTACGAATAATATAATATAAATATTAATATACGTACATAAATATAAATATACTTAATTTACTTATGCTTGACCTTTTTCTTAATTCCAAGAACTGATTACGAACTTTATTTAGTTCACTATTAATAATTTGCATTTTTGTTACCACTAACTAAATGCAACTTCAACATATTAACACAGACAAATTTATTGGGAATCATTTTGCAATAACACATTTCATTATTAATTTATTGGGAATTGATTGGCAACATTCAATTCCATTATTAATATGATTGGCAAGCAAATATTTATATACTTAACTATAAGAAAACGGATTGTAAAACTAGTATTTAAGAAAGTACAAGAATATTAATAAAACAGTCTTAATTTGAAAACAAGAAAGTGAAAGTGTTTTTTTTTCATTTATACATCTTTAAGATTCAAAAGTATTTATCTCATTCTAACATCGCCTAATGCACCCTTAGAGGCCATCTTTTCAAAAACGTGATACCAAAAAAAATATTTTAAAATTATTTTGTAATTATGTATCAGAAATAATTCATCTATGATTCACATGCTTCCGACTCATTAAAAAACAAAACAAAAAAATAAATAAATAAAATTGAAATTAATACGAGCAAACATTTATGAATTTATTTATTTATTTTTTTTTAATATTATTTTAAATTTTTTGCCAAGGTCATTTTTATTAGATTTTAAAACATTTTACCGCTTATCAATTACATACAAAAGCAAAACACACGCTTATCAGCTTAAAACATTTTAGAATTCGTTTTAGTAAAAATCAATAACAAAGCGCGAATAGTATTTTGCGAAATTACAAAACATAAACATTAAAACCGGTTTAATTCGAAAGCATGAATTTCAATTCGAAATTAATATCGAAATGCTTAATACTTAATAGCAGTGTAATTATGTTTTTAATTTTAAGCTGGAATACGCTCGTGATTAATGTAGAGGCGAACGGACAGAATTTTACATTTATTTACCGCGATTATTTAAAAAATATGATGAAAAATATTGATCATGAAGTACAACCCTGTGTGAACTTTTTCCAACATACATGTGGTAATTTTGAAAAATTTCAAAACGATGGTGAAACGCCGGCAGATGCAAGTGATGAGACGAATGAATTTTTGAACAGTAACCGAGATGTTACACCTTTTTTATACAACAAACAAGATTATTATAGTTTTTTTGAAACTCACAAAGTAGATTTTAATACAACGCCGGGAATTTTGGTGCGCAATGTTTACGATCTGTGCAAAAACTATCTTCAACATACCAGCGGAAAACGTAAAATATGGCTGCACATGATAAGTGACATTCAATTTTTAAAACACGATTACGATCTCTTGAGAAAGTGGCCATTTCTGCAATACCAGTGGGATAAATACGAAACACAACTGAACTTGAATTGGCCAGCCTTAGCAGCAGAGTTTAGTGCTCGTGGCCTAAATACAGTTTTTGATATTTTCTTTGCTGAAAATACCATGTTCGTTGCCCCAAACGATGATCTACAATGTCCGGATGTAAATGAACTTAGACCGTATTTCTTACCTTTACTACGGAAACGTAACGCTCAAATAGCTGACATAATAAGTACAGAACTTTGGCTACTATGCCGCCAACTTAAAGGAGAAGTTGCCATATCGGATGATGTCGTGAAAATATCAAGCCTTGTTGTAGAGAAAGAATTTTTTCTGCGTTTAATTTTACGTTTAAATTTTACCGATATTGGCATTGAAAATACTCGTAAAATTAACGCGGAAAAATTAAGGGAAATAATGTCTATTCTCTGTGTTACAAATCCCCGGATTGTTTATAATTTTATACTTTGGCAGGCGTATCAAAAAATTATCAATATCGATGACTGTTTTCAGTTTGCCATTGAGTTTGACAGTCTGCTGCAAGTGGAGTACTGGAATTGGTTTCCTTTCAAATCCCACTTTAGTCGAGATGTAGCCTTGGCTTCATATCTCTTTCACACAACACGATTTCAAAAACATTATCGACAATTCGTAATCAGTACATCGTGGGAACGTTTGTTTCAAAACCGCTCCGAGCGCAAAGATTTGAACATTGAAAGATCTATTAAAAATTATGCCAAACAATATTTAGATGTGGAAAGATATTCTAATGCATTCCACGAACTAGAATTGTTTTTAAGCGAGCAATCTACTTTTTATTCATATCTCTTGGAACTAAGAAGACTAAAAATACGTTACACATTCCTTAATCCCTACGAGGATACAGAATACTTACACTTTTTCAAAGAATTTATTAACTTTTCCGTTTTGCTACTCTACCGGCCGCTTCTACATTATTTTGCTTCCTATGATCGTGAAATGTGGCAAAATTCAAAAATGCTACAAAATTCTGATGGCCTTTATGCCGCCTTAGATTGTTTAACTCATCAAGCCGCTTTAAATCTAGAAGATTCGAATATTTATGAGGGTAAACTTGATATGGATTTGGTAAATGATATTTTCAACTTTTATACCGCCTTTATTGAGGCTTTATCGGATTATAATTTCTGGCTGGAGAGTGAAAACTTTGCTATAGCCGAGGATTTTATTTTGGAATATTTTAAGTTGGACTCTAAGCGGGTGATGTTCTATGCAGTTGCCCAGCAGTTTTGTAACCGTAATGATTTTATCTTTAAAACATTAATAAATCGTAGTTTTATGAATATGCCGCAGTTCCAGGAGGCTTTTAAATGCTCGCCTGCTGATCAAATGAATCCCTTAACAAAGTGCATGGTAAATCAATGTTTGTCGAAGTAGACTTAAAAATAAATCAGAATTTAGATAAATAATTATTTATATAAAAATATTTAAAAGTATTATCGCAAATAGAAACAAGAAAGAGTGTTGCTCTATTTACCGAAGTGTTTTAATTTATAAACTTTTGGGTTCATATCCAATAGTGATCCAATAGTAATGTGATCCCATGGAGATGTGTTTCTTGATACATATGACCTTATTTTTGAAGGCAACATTAGACACAAAAATTAAATTTAGAAAGAGCATGTGTTATGAGGTTTGTTTCTTTACTCTACTTTAGGATTCAGTGGAATCCCAATTTGCTCGAATAGCGTTTCTGTACTTAAAAGTTGGGCAAATCATAACGGTTTTGAGAGAATAAAGTTCTTCTTATTCTTCTTGCAGGAAACAGCTCAAACTTTTTTCTCGTGCAAGTTATTTATATTGTTACGTTTATCCCTTTTAGGATAAACGTATGGATTATTTTGACTGCAAATACCACTGTGACACATTATAAAAATTCGTTAGTTTCACAACTTCTTATGGCTCTATCTGGCTACATACTAGATCCTGATCCTACCCGTCTTTAGGATCCTATGGTGTCGTATTTTCTAAACATGCGTTCTTACAAACGCAGCAATCAACGTTACACTACTGAGTTAATTCGGCGAGAAATGAACTACTCGATGCCCTGTTTAGTAATCTAAACCATACACACAGATCTCTCTACCTTGCTTTACATCCAAGCCAGTCATTCTTATTAATTCAATAGCCACAACATAATATCTGTCGTACACCGTAATCATTTTGTTACTTTCTTCCGGTAAACAGCTTACAGCTAGGAGCTCATTCTCGTTCTTACAAAGATCGTCTTGACAACTATCTACTACTGCTGCTTTTTATTAAATAGACGTGTCTTCACTAATTTATCTAGCCAAAGCTTGACACAATAGTTGTCTTTCTATTTCCAGGAGGTTTGTACTGCAGTTTCTTAATTGTAAGTAAATTGCCTTACACAGTCTGCCTTACGCATGTCTGAAAGATGAGGTCGAACTCACATTCTTCTGCTTAACAGAACGCATCTTTACCAACGCAGCCATTGAGGTTGCTCAACTTGATTCAGCTAATTGCCGTATTATTCTATACACACACCCGATGGTGGTGAAAGTAACTTTTTCACCTTCTGTTTTCTTACCACGCACATACGGACAACAACAACAGGCGTTGCCAGATCTTATGTTCGTAACAATATTTATGAAACAGCTGTAGAACATAAACAAAATAAAAACAAATAAATAAAGTCATTTGCAATATTTAAAAAGGCTAAAATAGTTATTCTTATCTTAAGGACCATTAATAATGTCAAATGAAGACGAGTTAAAAAACATTGTGGCAGATTTGGTAGAGGGTGATTCTACTAATTGTTACGACATCCTAGACCTTATTGATTCCGGCTTAAAAGAATCACTTTTGTTAAATCCCTTTAAAATTTTTGAATGACAGAAAGAGGAACAACGTTTTAAATTATTTGAATGAAACCGTTCCATCATATACGGACAAAGAATTCAAATACTCGCAAAACTTGCAGAAAGTCCCACATATGCTTCTTTGCGAGCTGATAAATGCAAAAAATTTTTAACGACTGTTCCTTTTTGGGTTTTTTAATTTTGTGAAATTAATTTTTTTTTTTATTGAAACAGTCAAAACATTTTGACTTTTTATTTTGTGTTTAAAATTAAAATTTTGTGTTCCCCTACTTTTAGACAATTTTGTATCTTTATAAGAGAAAAATATACTTGTTCTCATTTTCTCGAAATTTACCCAAAAAGTAAAGAAACAGACCCATTATATCCGCTACAAGAAGTACAAAAATTAAAATTAAGGATTTATCCATAATAACGACATTTTGATAAACTGATTGAGGCCAGGCGAATAAAGTCAACTTTAATCTTCGTAAGATTCAATGTTGTATGCATAGACGTTTGACCGAAAATGATGTTTCATCTTTAATTATGGTTGTTATTATTGTTGAGAAATCAGCTCTTCATATTCACGCGACCAAACACATTTTTCAAGTCTCAAAAGAAGCACTTGGCCTCGATTTTTTGAAACGATGTAAAAGATATTTAACTTCATCCTTTCTATTTATACAACGTATAACCGGCTGAAAGTGATATACAACTTTCAAGTATTGGCCACTTATGTTTTGAATCTACTACGAATGTGTAATTGGGAAACTCGTTTCCACTCATATTATTTAAATACAATACGCTTTTCATTAAGAACTCATACATTTGTAGTCAATTGACCAGTGAATTGCATTAAAGAACAGCTCGTTTGTGGAATCAACTTCCCGCAGAGATCTTTCCTGTCACCTGCAATGAAGGAAGAATCAAATCGAATATCCACAAACACTACTCTCTAAATCTTCCTTCCCGTAACTCTCCTTCAATAGGGGCCGTAACCTGGTTGCTAAATCGAAATTGAAACAAAATAAGACACTTTAAATATATAGAAAGAAGATCTATCAGCAAGCACTAAAAATTAAATTTAAAGGGTACCCCATACAACGAGATTTTGAAGTAAAAATGATCAGAATTAAAATTAAAAATAAGAAAGTGTTCCGATAGAGACTCTGTTTGGACAACTGCTGCTTTATCTTTTAAACCATAATATGCAGACTATTAATTGGAATGAGTACATGTATATAATTATGGTTGGTTAGTATTACAATCTTCTTTTTCTTTATTTGCCTACTCGGTATTTGAATGTGTGCGATCATACAATTACATAAATTACATTTAAAACTAAGGCATTACATGCAGATCTCATTAGATAGATTAAAAGATTATTAACAATTCTCTGAAATATATCTTTAACTCTTGCTGGATTCAAGAGGTTCGCGGTGTTGCGAAAATTTGTCCATTCTTCAATGTTTTCTTTACCAAGACGTCTCCTTTGTGCCTCTGGTACTACGACTTCCTTCAATTTTTGTTTTCAGAATTATTTGCAATACTTTTTATTTGTCATTTCTCATAATATGTCCTGTTTCTCTTTATTTCATTTTGTACGCCAATTCTCTTCCTTGATTCCAATGTATTTTCAATACTCGTCAGTAAATCCACATCTCAAAAGCTTCTATTTTCTTCATCTCAGCATTTTAACAGTCTATACTTCCACGGGATATAATAAAACTGAACATAAATAACATTTAATGAATCTTGCTTTTGTGTGAATGTTTATATCATGGTTGGTCAAAACTTTTTTATATTTACTAAAAGCATCTCTTGCTATTTCTATCCGACATATTATTTCCTTCAAGGAGTCGTACTTGCCAGCCATTTGAACTCCGAGATATTTAAAACTCTGCACTCAGTCGTCATACGAGTTTTTAATATTTAGTGTTGTTTCGTTGTATATGTTTTTCTTCTGACCTTATTTTTCTCTACATAAACTAAGTTCATTTATTAGCTTTTGAAGTTTAGATATGCTATCAGCGAATACAATACAAATTTCGAATATATCTTATCTCTTCATCATCTATTCCGGTGGTCGCAAGTATTTCCATTAGTTTATCATGTTGTGCAGTGCCAAAGACTTTTCCATAATCAATGAAACATAAGAAAATGTCCTTGTGCGCCTCTCGACATTATTGTGTTAAAACTTGAAAGCAGAATATTTGGCCTTTGAAGCCAAACTGATTTGTTTCTATAGCTTGTTCGCATTTTTTGTATATTATATTGTGTATTATCCTCAGAAATATTTTAAGGGCGTGCTCATCAGACAAATAAGTCGGTGATTGCTACACTGTTTAGCGTAATCTTTCTTATGAATGGTTATAAATGTTGATTTAAGCCATTCTTGTGGGTGGATGCCAGGTTTTACAATAAGGGGTGTCTATGGAAGAAGTGAAAATAGACAAACATTTAAAATTAAAAAAAACTGAGAACTATCACGTCCCATAGAATAAGAAGTATAAAAAGTTAAAGGGTTACCCCAAATCATAATTTTTGGTTAAATATTCGTAATAATAAATACTTTTGTAAAATTTAAATCGTATGTTGAATACAATTTTTTTCTTTTTTTGTTAATCTTAAATTTTTTTTCTGTATTTTCGATTTTTAATGAAGTTTATAATAGCAAAAACAATTTTTCGCAAAGTTTAATATTAAGTAAAATATTGAGATAAACATTGTTAGGACCGATTCGCTTTGAAATAAAAACAACAATAAAGTAAATTAGTAAAATAATTTGATTAGCAAAGCGGTAAATAATAATTAAAACAACAAACGCATAAAATAAATGTAAATGATAATAAAAGGCAAAAAAATATATGTATATTTAAATTTATTTGAAAATATTGATTTTTAATAAAATAATGTTAATGAAACAATTTTTTTTTTGATTACATAAGAAGAAATTAATGTAGTAAAAGCAAATTTCTAATGTTTAAAATTAAAAAAAAATGAAGCTCTTACTACCCTCGCTTCAGACAGTAAAATATTTATTCCTTTATTCAAACAGCAATTTAACAGCATTAAGCATAAAATATGTTAAAATGACATAAACTTAAATCGCTGAGACGTAAAATAGATTTTCAAATCAACAATTTTTAAGGTACAAAACCAGATGAGATTTTCCTATTTTAATATGTGATATTAAATATAGAATTGTGTCAAGAATAACAACAATTGTTACCGTTGTTTTATTTTGTAAAAAAAATCTAAATGTAGCACGTACCCGTGGACAATGACAACCCCATCATGTGTTCGTCCTAGAGCTGATAACAAAAGCAACAAATATTTAAATGATGAACAGAAGTGAAAAGAAAAGAAAAGAAAAGAAAAGAGAAGAAAAGAGAGAATATATAAAGACATGAGTTTTTAAATTTCGCCACAAGAACAAACTTATTTGAATAGACACGTTGTTGCGGTACTTTTTAAACAGGCTTTACACCTTCAATTATGGACTAAAAAAGTTTTTGAATATTTTGTGGTTTTTGGACACAAATCTTAATCAAGAACATCAAAATTATTATAAGGTAATAATTATTAAGATATTAGCTAAGCCAAGCCACAATTTGAAGAATTTTAAACGTCAAATAGAATTAAATCACGTTTGTTTTATTTTATTTGAATATAACAGACCTTAATTTTAGTTTTTATTTAACTGAATGTGGCTAGGTTATGAACCCAGTCCCTCAAACAGCTCCCTTAATAAAATAATAAAATCAAAAATGTTTTAAAATAACAGAGAGCTGCTAAACCAGGCTGTGATTATCAAAAGAAACAATAGATAGAGAATGTGTCAAGTAAAATTCTTCACTTTAGCATTTCTAAATAAGCTACGACGGATTGAGTATCAGTCATAGCTATAGCTGACTTCTAAAATAAATAAATACAAAATTTTTATACAGTTTTGCTGCGATATTTAGATCTTGTGCACATACACGGCTGCGAAACAGAGCATAAACTTAAAAACTGATGCGCTAGTTGCCTGATAGCAAAAATTGTTTTTATGAAAAATAAATTAGTGATAGCAAAATCTTTTAAAAGGATGACAATTTATTTATTTTATTCATAATGCTTTTTTAAGATTCTGGTATCAGTAATTTATTTTTCATAAAAACATTTTTCCAATTGCAATTAGTAATTAAACAGTAAAAACAATTTTAATTAATAAAACCATTAGCATTATATTTTTTTACTGTCATAATTTAAAACCTTTAAAGGTCTTAATAATTTTTGAATTTTAAGTCAGGTAGGTGTAAAACTTGATGTCTGCGTTTTAAAGCTATCCACCACCTCTGCTGTACAAAATATGTTTCAATAGTGTTTAGTTTTTACTGAGCAACCTCCGTGTGTGCGTACTACAAAACAGAGAATAATGAGTTCAAGCCCACTTTCAGACATGCGCCCAAAAAAAAAAAAAAAAAAAATAAATAAATAAATAATTATTATATGGGGCAATTAAAAATGGAAAAACAGCAATACAAAACTCCCAAAAAAGAAAAAGACACTTATTGTGTGAAGCCAAGACAAGATAATAAAGTGAGACGTCTACTTAATATTAAAATAACTGATAATTGTCAAGACGCCCTATATAAGAATAAAAAAAGTGCTCCTAGCTGTTAGCGGAAAGAAGTAACAACAAGATTACAGCGTTAAATTACTAAAAAAAAAGGCATCGAGTAGTTCATGTCCCTTCGGAGTAACACAGTAGTGTAACTTGGATGACTGCGTTCTTAATAATGCATGTTTATTAAATACAAGACCATAGGATCCTAAAGACAGTAGTATGATAAAGAACTGTAGTTAGAAGCCATAGAAGATTAAATAAAATAGCGAATTTATAATGTGCCATAATGGTTGTTTGCAACCAAAAATTTCCGTACGTTTGTCTAAAAAGGAAAAAAAAACGCATCAATATGTATTTTACTTTAAGTTGTTTATTTTGTATTCAACGAAAGGAGTGATGTTATTAGTTAATTGTAATGACTTTGTTGTTTACTAAATATCAATGAATCCTCTGCATTAAAACGCATCACCATTAGTAAAAATTAAGGCAATGCGAAAACAAAATCATCACCTTTGTTAATCATTCAAAGCTTAAGAAATTGGCCATTAGTTAGTCTACTTAATTAATTATTCTCATGCATGACGTCAGCTCTAAAAACTATTCTAATTCTATTTAAAACCAGAGGCACTGCAACAGTAATGTTAAAGCAAATATACACAGAGAAAAGAAATTCGTTGCGGGAACCGAATTCGTTGCCGATCGAATTTTGTCAGTTGTGTGTTTTATCTTGAATTCGGTTGTAATAACTAATTGAGTATGGCACTCACAACTATTTTTTTAATGATTCTTGAGTGACTATAGAATATTATTGTGAATTAAATAAAACAATATAATTTTTTAATATTTTGTTTTATTTAAAATTAATTACAGAAATAAGATTTCACATCAAACTTTCATGACTCAAACCATTTAATATAAACTACTCCTTCTTTTATATCACGATTCTTCTTTTCCACATAGTTTTTTCAACTTGCCGTTCCATACCGCACGATTTGCCTCTATGAAGACATTTTAAAATAATTTTTATTTTCATATGGCTTTGCGAGATAATTTTGAACTTACCACTTAACAATATTGGAGAGCTTTTCATCACTTTTGAAAAATCTTTGTACTTTTAAAGTGAAATATTATTGATTTTTTTGTATAATGTGTACAAATTTTATTTATAATACGTCAAAAAATTTTCTATACTAGAAGATAAAATTGATTTTTATAATTCTAACTACCAAAATTTGGTTTTCAGTAGTCGTGTGCTGAATAAGTTTAATTGCATCTTCCATTCAATAGAATAGATTTTACTAAAGATACAAATCGGTCAGGTTAACTTTTTTAAAAGGTGTTACACCCAATATTTAGAGGCAAATATCAAATGTTAGCTTTAAATATATAAAATAAGTCAATATTATAATTTATTGATAATAAAAATCAAATTATTATATCGGTAATTGAATCTTGAACATATCGATGGAATTTTTACAAGTCTTTTTTCTTTGTGTAAGGTTCAACTGAAGAGATGTTATTAATTTAACTTTTTATCTTCTTCCTTTTCATTACACATCTTCTTCACCATCTCTTTCTGCAAAGAAGACAACACGATCAATTACTAGACATTATTCTCTTTACTTCTTTTTAAAAAATTTAAATATTTGATTTACGTTTTATTTAAGGTAGGTGATATATACAAAGCTATTACCGGTTTGCCTCAGTAAGCTGATTCTTGATTATGCGCTTGGCATAATGCTCAGCATCGCCTTAAAATTTTCAAGAGTCCTTGTACCTTTATAGGTAGTCAGACCCATTCCTAAACATAATCTATTTAACTTAGTCAATAGCGGAAATTGATTTAAGAAAAACTTGATGTTCTTTACTTTCAGTTGCGAAAACTTTGGAATTTGCAAATACTTTTGCATTAATTTGAATATCGAATTTTTAACAGCCATAACCTGTTATAGTAATTTATTTTCATCGTAAAATTATTTGAGAGCTTAGGCATGCAATATTCCACTCACTAAATCACTTTTTTTGTTTTAAGATGAAATAACGCTTGTCTGGCTTTAATACACAGTTTCTTATTTCTGAAAAATAAAGGATTCAGGTGTAGGAGCTATTTTCATTTTCCATACGCACAAGTAATAAAAACTATGTTTTACTATCGACAATAACTATTCTTTTAATGGCCATGTGCATGCTGTATCTTGTCTGTTAAAACATTATGACTGGAATTTAAGTACAACAAAAAAGTACAAAATAAAGATTAAAAATTCACGTACATAGTTTGTATATTTATTAGTCTCTATTGCCCTTTTTATTCAACTATTGTAATATCATCTTTTGGTTGCAACAACATTCATTTAGAACAACAACTTTGTAATAAAATGTGTTTGTAATGTGGCATATTATAGTTTCATTGCTATTTTGTTATTTCGATGCTGTTTTTTATTTTAGTATTTTATGGCGTTGCAATTAATTTTAATTCAGCTCACGTTTGTGAAACCATTAATTTCTCCTTAAAAATGAATTAAATGTGTATTTTAATTTAACATCTCTATTCAAAGGTACTCTAGTTGATGGAAGCAAAACCAATTTAAAACAAATTTGTTCTTACTTATTCGCAGAATAGTTTTAAAAGAATAAATATGAAAATTTACCAGGACTCGTGTTGCTGAAGCTATAAAATTTTGTCTGCTTATTTGTTATCAAAATACTTTTTTTAGAAGTTCAAATAACTTTTTCCCTTTGGTCTCCATTATGATATCGCCATTCCATATACGTTTTTTGAGTTCCTCTACTCTGATGCACTGCTAGTACCGATTACTACAATCACATTTGGCTTTTACTCAAGGTAATTAGTAAGAAGGTGCTATGTACTTAGTAATGTTAACTTACCATTCGTCAAGCACAATTTGTTACTCTTTTTTTAAATATTATTTGTATTTTTCTTTCAAATTAGTTTTTAAATCTTCTAATTAATCCTTCTAAGTTTTTAAACCTTAAATACTGCAATGACATTCGCTGCAACTTAAATAGAGAATTGAACAGAAAATGCCTCAAAAAATTGGATAGTGTAAATCTGGACTAAGTCTAAATTTTTTTTTATAGTCTCTGCAATCTAAAGTTTTCTTTTATTCTGGTGTTTGATCAAAGGGACAATGTATTATTTTTTTTTAGTCAAATGTAAACACGATCGTTGAGGTTACGACAATCAAGCAGGTTTGGATGACTTCCAATGTTCTTAAAATACAGACGTTTTGCAATGTCTATTTAAAAAAACGGCACATTAAACTCTCTGTGGATTTTAGAGTTTTTAATACGCCATGAGACAGCTGCTTCTAAGGGCACACTTCATCGAAACATCATGCAGTGTAGAGGTGATGTGAGAACATTTCTATTCACTCGCCCTAATTTCCTATTTATTTGGCAATTTTTCTAAAAGCAAAAAAAATATCTGATAAATATTGTAAAGCTACTTGGAAAGTCTCGTGAATGCACCATGCACTGGGTTGCTAACTAGCATATTTTTACTAGGTCCTGCACTAAGGGGATAATCCCGACTTATGAAGTGTCACGTGCCAGAACTGTCAAATTAGATATAGGGAAGGAGGATGGATCCTTGTGTATTAAAAGTGATAGAAGAGACCTCTGCTAGGGGGTTAATTCGAATAGAAATTTGTCGGCTAGAAACAAGTTGTCGCTGTTATGCCTTTCCCTTGCTAATTACCCACAAAAGGATGCGCCCTTGATGAGGGATATAACGCGAGCATGAAATTACGGTTTTAAGGACCAAGTACCCTTATTTCATCAAAACACATTTCGTTGTAGCAACGATAAAACAGCGAAAAAAATTCAACATTGCTTCGATGCTTCAGTTTGTCAGTAGAGCTAGTTATCCTACTGTCACCTATCAGCATCTTCGCTCTCGCCTAAACGCGGTTAGGTAAATTCAAAATAGGCTTAAAAATGCCAGCACATTTTCGAGAGAGTTAAATTTTGTGTCCGATAAAGGCGGGGAAGATAATAAGAATACAAGACGGAGTGACATTTGAATGCTTCCTTTGCGATCTGACAAATATGCTTGTTTAACCAACTTCCCATTACATTTTCACAGCAAGATTATGGAGAGCTACTGGTTCCTTAATATCTACATCACCCATAGTTACAGATGAACAGAAAAAACATTCAGCCATACGCCCGAAGATCTTGATCAATGGTATTATGCATTTGCCTTCGCATATTCCCAATTTTCAAAAAGCTTAGCTTCTAACGGAATAAATGCGAACTCCAGTGTCAATTGAGTGAGCTGAGCTAGTGAAATCTCCTTATTTCAGTATGAACTTTATGTCAGTTTAATAACTTTCTAACATTTTGTTAAAAGATGGCTGAATTTGAATTAAACATTCAAAGTAAAAGTATATATGGGCTTCTTAGCACATTATTTAAGCCTGCCAACGTATCTGTGATTTCTATCTGCCATATTCTTAGATGTGCGGAATTCTTCTTGATAAAAGATTCCACATCGTTCACTTCTTCGATGAATTTTTCACTCCTTACGGCATTTGCTTTTTGTCGCTGCCTCTCGTGCTTACGCGCTCTGCTTTTAGTTTGACGTTTCTTAAGCATTTTTGTTAGCTCTGACGCGGTATCGATGATTGATCCAATTTTTAAAAGTTGTCGCTTTCGATCACCCTATTTCTAGTCATTTACTCTCTTTATGACTGTGAAAGAAAGAAATTCAACGTGCGTAGCACTTCAGTACGGGTAAGTCTCTAATTAAATTAGAAGTCGTCAGGCTTTTAGTCTCCGTTACACAAGGATAAGCAAGTGAAAAATTTTAGGCGTCTGTTCTAGCAAATACTGGAATTTCTTTATTAAACCTGCTGCGAGCGATACCGTAAATATATTTTAAATAAAAACGAAATTTTAAAATAAAATTAAAAATGAATATTCAATTACTATGTCCTTCTTTGTTAGCAGAAAGTTATGAAAAAAATCTCTTAATATGATGTTGGTTATTAAACCTGCCATGGCCAAAGTTTTTTACTACTTTTAGATGCCTTAAAGACTTTAAAAATATGTTATTGACCATCAGCCATTGTTTTACTGGCCTAAGGAAAATAATTTCATTCATAGCTGATGCATGTAATTGAAAAACAAACTCTAGAGTTGCTAGTATATTGGCAGGGTTAGTGGTATTACGGTTTGGCTTCGTCGTATCGCGTGGTTCTTGCCTATCAGTTCAGGCTCTTTTTAAAGAAAAAACATACGCGCCAGTCTTTATGGAACAAAAAATAATAAATAAATACACCGGAAAACTCAGTTTAAGGACCAAAGTGAGTATTGCACATCATCGACTAACACTTATGGTTGGCTAGTGCCTTGTATACCGAATTAGACTTCCCTTTACAATTGAAACATCTTGAAGTTATGGTTGAATTTTAATCATCTCTCATCAATTCAGCGTTTACCTTTCATCGAAATAAAAAAAAAAACAAATCTTAAATAATTTTAAGTGAGTTCCAATAAGGAATATGAATTTATATGTTCTTAGCAAAGGATTCACTTAAAGGATTTTATTAAAGCCTTCAGCAATTATTATTGATTTTGAAGTGGTTTACTCGTCCAATTATTTTTTCAGTAAATTCTTCAACTCACGCAACTTTATTTTAAACTTTTCCCACTGGATCATCGAAACACGTTATTTTATTACATCACATCATACATTTTGTGCTGTTGTTTATTTAATTCAAAAGCAAAAATCATACAACCAAACGTATTTATGTGTCGCTATTAAAATGAAGGAAGATGTAACAACAATAAAGTTGAAGTAAAAATTGCAACATGACAGCTTTAAATCCCCATCTTTATGGCAAATAACAATAGAATATCAACACGTGTATTTATACAAGTTGTATATGTGTATGATTATGTTGATGTAAGTGTGTGTGTTTTAAGACATTATTGTATTGTGTGAAAGTTTAATGCGACGTTGGTATGTTGCATTAGTTGTACTTGTATTAGTACTTCTTACAATGTAGGCGTTTCAATTTAATATTTCATTTCGTATTAATAATAATATTCTACTCTGAACAAAATGAGTTTTAGTACGAGTATTCTTTAGATGTATTTTTTTCTTTTTAAATTCCTTTTTTTTTTGAATATGGGCATACACATACATTCTCTTTAAGCATCAAATAGCTATAGGGACGTCTGAAAATTTGTTTAAAGGTTTTAGGAATTTATTTGATTTTCAAACTAACTTGTACATATTTTTAATAAAATGTATGTTAAATGTAAAGGCTTCATAAGTTTTTACTTTCTACTGCTGTTCTCTTCCGAACCCTTCTGCTTATTTATTACTTTAGTTAGTTCTTCTGTAACAACATATCAGCTGTTTATAACAAACAAAGAAAACTTTGTTTAAATTTATACCAAAAAATAAAATTTTTATCCCTTTTTTTATAACGTAATTACTTCAATTAAACAAACATTTTAAGATAATAAATGGAGTTGTTTACATTTTTGTAGTCACACTACAAAACAACTTTAAGCACTCTAGCTGGATTTACCCATTTTGTCTGGACACTGAGAGCTTTCTACAGCAATATTCACCCATTTCGAAATATTTGCCCGGACAAACAAAGTTTTCATATGAATACATAAGTAAACAAGTCAAATTATTTTTACCACGTGGCAACATAGCAGCAAGTCATTAAATATAAATTGGCAGCGATTGGAATTCGCTTTCTTTAATAAATATAACATAGTTTCATAAATAAAACTGCAAGCCGTCAGTAATAGTTACTTACTCTCAGTTCCAATAGCGTTAGCTATTGTCGTCTAAATGCTTTGCCTTGCACGTTTATTTTTATATGAGATATTCCTCATATCGTACGTGTATTCTCTTCCGGGCTTTTTCATGTCCATAATAGATTGAGGGCAATTGCTTTACTGAACTCCATTTTTAAAAAAATATTTTACTGAAAAACTTTTCTTTATTGATGCTCAACACAAACAAAACAAATGAATTTAATACTATGCAAACACTATATAATGTGGCCACTCATTGGAAATTTTTTTTAATGGCAACACAATTCAATTTTGTCCAGACAAAAATTTAAATTAAACCAATTAAGCTGAGAGTTGTCTGAACAAAATCACTTTTTCACACTTCTCTCACTCTCTGATAATAATGTCAAACTATATATAAAAAAATGTCCGAACAAACATTTTATCCGGAAAAAATGTGTGAATCCAGCTTTAAGGTAGAATTACTTTTTACTTTCCGTTCCGTGACGAATCAGCTGATCATTTAATTCTGATTCTATTTATTTAAAGACATGTATTTGTGGTTTATTTTTACGCAATGACAAACTCACATATGTATACCATTTTATTATTAAGGGGTAGGGGGTATAATAAATTAATCATGCGCCTTAAAAGTGTGTGTGTGTGTTTGTGTCTCTGAATTTTTGACAGATCTGTGCGATTTTGAAATGCTTTGAAATATCTCATAAAATGTTTTTCTCTACGCGATCAGAGTTGGTTTCGTTAAGATGGTGGAAAAACAACAAAACTTTAAAACAATATGTTTTTTGCATCTTTCTGGTATAGTAGTGTAGCATCTACGACACCGTGTTAAAACAATTTTTACAGGAGAACAGAATTATATATGATAATGAATCCTGGCCATTATTCTATAAACATTATTTCTTACAACTCCGCAACTACGCGTATTGCATTACCTCTAGTATTAAGAAGATGGCTTAGTTAGTCGCTGCCACTGTCTTTTAATCATTCTTCTTCTTTATAGAAGCCTGAAAGCCTCATTGATCTTTACTTTGTGTTGCTGTTCTGTTCCGTGCCGTTCTGCTTTTTAAATTATTATAATTAGTTTTTCTGTAGCAACATATCAGCTGTTTATAATAAACAAAGAGAACACAATACACAATACAACAAAAAATAAACTACAATTACAATGACAAAAATGGTTTGTTGACAGTTTTGCACTCACACTGCCAAACAACTTTCAAGTAACTTAACGTTGAATTCTATTTTCTACTGATTCGAAAGGAACAGAACAGAAAGTCAAAGTAATAACAAACCACAAATACATATTTTATAATTAATACAAACTGATCAGCTGATTCGTCACGGAACGGAAAGTAAAGATTAATTCTGCCCTTAGGCTGAAAAGTAAAACTGGTTGAGGCGTGCACCCTGCAGTCTAATATAATGAAGATATATCACTGACTTAAAAAATTTGGCCTACACTGATTTTCTAAGAATATTATAATCACGATTAGAATTTGAGATGGAAAACTGAGTCGTAATAAACAACTAATCACAAGACTTTTTTGACTCTTTGTGTTGATCCGTCAACTGACTAGTCGATTTATTAATTTTTATCCATTATAAGAAAGAAATATGGTTGGGCTGAAAGCAATATATTTTATAGTCGAATTTTGTTATAAATAATAGAAAATATAGTCGTCGGAGCCATATTGTTGTTAATGCCTATTATTTTATTTGGCGTCGGCAGCATCGCTATCAATGACACTGACTCCAGAAAGTAAGACAAAATTAATAGTGCAAAGAAATTTTCTTAGACAGAAATCAAGAATCTTTCAATTAACAGATGACAATTAAGTGATAAATTCAAAGTTATCCATTTCAAACTAATGCGTTGTTTCTTCCTGTAAACATAGTAAAATAATAATAAATGCAAGTTGACCTCTTGGCTTACAATTTAAAATGACTTCAAAACGTTCTCATTCATTTGGGACTCCTTGAACCATACCCTTAGGGTTGACTTGCTTTTGAAACTGGAGAAGATTTGCCACAATTTCTTCCGAAAAGCTTAGTACCAGCTTCTTAGATATTTCACCTCCAGTAGCTTTACATTATACTTTGTCTGTAACTACCTTTTTTACTTAAAATTTTACGTCACCTAAATCTGTAAAAAGAATTTTATCAAACGTGAATTTGTAAAACAGTGTATACCATACCTTTTGCCATCCATCACTCGCTCTATTTAGTGAGCCGAGGGTTCTTAGAGCAGTCGCAATACTTTCCCACTGTTCCTTTAAATTATATTGTTGTTGTTTCTCTGAAAAAATTCAGCATTCATCGAGCCATGCTTAGTGTGGTGCTTAAAGAAAACAATAAGTAACAATGTGTTTTGAGACCCCCACTTGGATTCTGTACATATTGCACTACCGATACGGCGGCTATCTGCTTTTGAGCAAATAATTAATGATGCTTTATTGTCCAACTTTCGAAAAACAGTAAATGTGTTTACGGATCTGAAACTAACAACAAATAAAATTTAACATAAGTATAGAAGAAAAAACAAGGTCTAGCTATGAACACATTATAAGTGTTTATCTTTTTTTTAAACAAGGTGTTATGAATTTAAAGTTTCGAAGGTTTTATAAAGTGCAAATTTAAAGTTCAATTTTTACTTTAGTCTCACTATATAGTATGAATCTAGACAGAAAGAAAAAATGATTTGATGTTCTCATATTTGTAAACAAAAGGAACCGCTACATTTAAAAATAAATTTGTGCTTTAATCTGTAGAAAATTATTGAATAAGTTCATATTTATCCTACAGCTCCACAAATTAAAGTAAAAAATGTGCATTCTTTTTTTCTGCTAAAAAATAATAAATATAAAAAATAAATAAATGTGGGAATTTTTGGCGAAATTCCTTTGGATTTAAAACAAATGTTGTATATTTTTGTTTCACAATCCTTTATTTAATTTTATACATTTATTTATTTAGAAATTTAAATAGAGATTTTAAGTTTTTATATTTTAATAAATATTTGTAAGGATAGTACAATTTATTATTAAATTATATTTATTTTAGCATTTTAATATTTTTTCCACACAACAATTCACGTTAATGTCTCTTCAAAAACTAAAAACTCATTTTTCCTCATGTTCTATTTTCTTTTTTCCTCTAAACGCTTTTTCCAAAGCCTACTATCTGTTTTTGTGTGTGTGTTAGTAATTTTTATGTTTGTGTTTCTATGTGTGTTATATATGAATGTTTTTATGTCATTGTTTTTGTGTCATAGCCTACTTTGTATTTCATGGCCTACTATTTTTCCTGCTTGCGTATTGGTTGTGTCTTATTCTACTTTGTATATCAAAGCTTACTACTTGCCATGCGTCTAGAACTTAGAATAAGTAGTCCGTTTGTACAGTGACTTAACTGCCACATCCTACAGGAGAGTATAATTTTGGAATAGCTTTCAGCGTTTTTAATTTTTTAAAATCAGAAAAGTCGTTCTCAGGTCTCATAAAAGGTCAAAAGCTTGCGTTATAGATTCTAACAATTTAATGACTCAAAATAATATTTTTATATCAAAAATTTAACATTCAACATGGGGTGGAATACTTATAACAAATGTTTATGTGCGTGAGTGCGTATCAGCATTGAGGTGCAAAGAACTTTAAAGTATTGTAAGAAAATATTTAAAAAGCAATTTTATTTACATTTTATTACTACGTTATTACTGCGTTATTAAAACCCACCATAAGCATTACATCAGCGCTTTTAATGTTAAAAGCATCTGAGGCAGCAGCAAAGAGAACAAAAACTAATAAACTTAACATTATGAACAATATTGAACAGTGTTGGCATGTAATAAAAATCCTAATTGTATAAACATTACAAAATTTTATTATTTTATAAACACAATCAAGTCCGCCGACCATCGAATATAAGATGTCAAAAATAGAATACATGCGTGCTTATGAGAATAATTCTTTTAGCCGCTACACGACTACCGACTACACGGCTACTTTTGTAGCCCGTAGCCAACTTACAGTCCACCCTAAATACGGGCGTTAGGCACGACGTAATTTAGCGTCTAGTTTTTACGCTGTAATGAGTAACTTAAATAAGAGCGCCAACGTTGTGAAACGAACAGTATTGTTTACTTATCTTATTTGCTAAAAACCACAAAATTAAAATAATTAAGAGAGATAAAGTCGCGAAATTGACCTTAAAGTAGCTGTAATGTCATAACTGTTGGAAATACTTTTGTATATACCACAAAAAAAAAAAAAACAATAACAACACTTCTTTTGCAGCCAACTTCACTTTTTACGCGCAGTCAAAATTGGATTTTTCAATTGTCCAACGTTAGCGTCGCGCTATTTGGGTTGGTCTCATACATTTTGTATGGGCATGAGAATTTTTGACAGTTAAATAACGTCTTACGCTCGTATTTAGGGTGGACTGTTAGGCTAATTTCTATTTTTCTTGACTACAAAAAACAGATTAGTGCTGCCAATACAATAAATGCATGGAATTGTGGTTTTAAAAACGCAATACATTAAATATCGCTATTAAAAACACGAAAAACTATTATAGAGACACCATTGAAATATAATAATCATCTGCTCATTTGTTTACATTTTTCCTTTACTTTTTATTTGTCAAATTTTCCATTTAGTTCTTTTTTCATCAATTTCTAATTTGTTTCATTTATATTTATTTTTTGGTTTTTTATTGAAATTGGTAATGTAAGTGTTAAGTTCAATTTGCATGCAAATATTGACATATGTCAAAACTGATGTTAATTTTTTGTGGTTATTGGCCGGTAGTCGTTAAAAGAATTAAGTAGCAGGGAATTTGGCTATTTTTGTAGCCAGCTACTTTTGTAGTCGGTAGTCGATGGTCGGTAGCCTTTGATTGTGTTTATAGCATTATGGATAACAAATGAACACAAGCATTTTATACTCCCTTTTTCTTTAAAGAAATTACTTTTCACACCCCCTTTTTTGTCAAGGCGTTTCATTTGTTACCATTTTGTTTTCAAAAATTTTTTTCCTTTCGTTACCATTTGTAGCTTCCAGAATAATGATACATAAAACACAACCTGACTTGTTCACTTTAATTTTTTTTATATTCATTTCTTTGTTAGATATAATTTGAAATTGCATAAAAACTTTTGAACTTTTGGAATGAAACAGGAAAATATGAAAAACTAAAAAACTGTAAGTCTTATCAAGCGTAAAAGAAAAACTATTTGGCCAAATGTCACAATAGAATAGATCAGAAAATAGCAAAATAGAATAGAATGGAATAGAATAAAATAAAATAAAAAAGCAAAGACGAGAATAGTATCGATTAGAATAGAAAAGAATATATTATTTTCTCATTTATTAAGTACTAGGTCAGATTTTGAAATAAAAATATTTTATTTTATTTTTTCAATATTTTGTCACACCGTTGGGTGGCATCTTCAGGAAATAGGAAATTATTTTAATTGCTTAATAAATAAGACGAGAAAAATTACTGTAAGGGTCAAAAAACATTTAAATTTAATAGAGAAGAATAAAATATAAAAGAATTAAATAGAATAGAATATAAAAGAAGAGAGTACTATATAATTTAATGGAATTCAATTGATTTGAATTGAATGAAAAAGTAGAGAATAAAAAAGAACACGATGGTTAATGAGGCCAGAAGATGGCGGGCCACATCTTTACCTGCTCTTCTAAACATAAATTTTATAGAATATAACAGAAGAAAATAAAGTAGAATAAGTTCAATACCATAGAATATAATAAAATAGAAAAGAACAGAACAGTATTGCATAAAACAGAATATTAAAAAAAAGACTAAAATTGAACTGAATGGAATGGAAGACTATAGAAGAGTAGAGGTCAAAGTAGAACACGATAGTCAATAAAATCCAGACATTAGTGCACAACATCTAAACCTGCTTTTCTGCATACAATCGTCAGTTATAGTGTTGGCAGATCCTTATCTCTCAATAAATTACTACCCTGAAGGATTAATATTTTGGCGCAAAAGCCATATATTTTAGTTCCGAGGGCTTTGTTGAATGATATTTTCTGTTGTTGTTAATAAAAATATTGATTTACTTTCGGATTTAGTTTGATTTATCTCCATAAAACGATTCGTATCCAATCATGAACTTACTGACTCCTTTTCTGGCCTTGTTAACTTTTAATTGCCATTCTTTCTGTCCGGGAAGTCCAGCCGAAAGTTTTTATATTCGTGCTGGCTCACCGTATGAATTTAATTCGGTATTTAAGATTAACTGCCTATTTCACGATATCGCAATGTTTCGTTCGTTCGCACAATTACATACAAAACAAAAATAAATTCTCAAAAATTGTTTTTGTTTTAAATGTAATTAAGCGAACGAACGAATGATTGCGACATCGTGAAACTGGCAGTAAGTTGGCAGTTTTGCTTTTCCGAAGGCTTTTCGGTGATTTACATAAAAGAGCCTAGTCCGGATTTGTGTTCAGTGTTTGCTTACTGAAACGTACCAACTCAACAAGTTTTTTAAATCTAATTGCAGAATTGTGATTTCGCTACGTTTGTTTCTTTATCTGGATATTAAGAAAATATTTTAATTTAATAATTTTATTATTTTATAATCACAATAAAGTTTCAAAAAACAAAGAAAATTTGTTAATGAAATGAAATGAATTGAACACTATTAATATAAGAATTTTAAAAGACTTTTAATGTTTATTTGTGTATTTAAAAAACCTTTTTTCAAATGAATTTTAATGATGGTTACCATTGTTTGCTTCAATTTATGTTAAAAGAAAATAAGAAAATAATAATCGCAAACTGTTGGTGTGAGTGTTAATGATTAATGATTTTGCCATTGCTAAATGATTTAAATTAAAATACATATTTTTTAAATTTATATTTTGTTGAAATTATGTTTTATACAAATTAAACAAGAGCCACAAAAATTTAACAGCAACCGTGAGAACAGTGTGAAATTTTAATAAACATTTGGAATATATAACAAAATAGTATCGCCTAAAAGTAGGCAACAGGTTTCTTATTTTTAAAGGAATTCACTAACACGCAAATTACTATTAACTGCCTTTAACTTGACAGAAATCAAAGTTAACAATATCCAAAAGTTGGCAACGTCGGCAAAATAGTTAAAAAAAATATTTAATTTTTTATATATACAAATATAAAATCAGGTAATCACCAAAAATTTTAATCAATTTATTTTTAAGTTTAAGAGTGTTCTAGTAATCTAATACAACACAGCAGCAAATATCAAAAAATTTCAGACAAGAAAACATATAAAATAATCGACATCATTATTCATTTTTCAATTTCAACAGCAGCAAAAAAAAATAGCAATGATTTTTAATATTTTTATTTCCGGACACCAATAGATTTTTTTCCGCCTGCTCTTTGACAACCTTTTTTAAATAAATAAGTGTCAGTGTTTTTAATATTCTACTCACCGTTCTCAAATAAAAAAGTGTCAGTGTGTATTCTATTCACCCTCATCTATATAAACATGACGATAAAAAAATATATATTAAATTGATTATTTGGGTGTTGTAGCAGAAAGCGTGAAAGAGGAGGGTGATATTAAAAAAAAATAATTATAGAATTGAAAACAATATTCTTTCAACTGGAAACAATTAAACATTTCAAAGCATCCAAAAATTATCATCAGCATTTGCAGCAACATCTATTTTATCAACACAGCAACGCTAAAGCATTAATAAATGGAAATATTTAGATAATCAACACATAAAAAAGGTTTGTTTAATTGTCTTATTTTAAGTTTTATTTTGAAAATTTTTTTAAACGAATTGTACATGAGAGCAATTTATGAGGCTGCTAATTAGTTGCCAATTTAATTAGCATTAAGTGACCGAGGCTGTTAATGGATTGAAAACAATCCATTTGATCTCAAGTTAAGTTTCGTTTATTTTATACATCTTCTTTAAAGGATTTTGTGATCATAAATTTGTGTTTTATAAAAATAACAATTTTTTGTAAGAATTGTATTATCAGTAATATAAAGATGTTATTAATTTTAAGTTCGTTAATTTGCAACATTTAATGTCATTTAAATTAAATTTTTGTGGTAATGAAAAACACCCAAATATGATACCAATGAATTTAATATTTGTAAAACAAATATTTTTGCATACTCTTTGTTTTCTCAATTATTCGCCTTTTGATATTTTTAGACGCATTGAATAAGTAGAGGGAGTAGAATTTTAGCTCCGAAGCCTAAATGCAAGTAACGCAAATTATGAAGCATTAATTCCATTTCTTTATACAGCCAATATTTTACGGAAACCAATACAATTTAAAATTTCCATTTAAGCTGAACTAAAAGCAACTGCTACAAATAAAATGCTTGAATTGTGTTTTGGTCATTTTATTGCCCAGCATTAGTAACTGCATTATAGTTACTAGAGCAACGGTTCTCAAATGGGGGTCCATAGCAACCATCCAAGGGGTCCGCATGAAGAACCGAAAAAACAGTGTTTAAAAAAATAATAAAAGTTCGCGAAAAAAAAATTATTTTACTAGGCGTCCGTGAGCAGGTTGCCCTTCTATCTAGACCACACTGGACATATTCTTGAGATATAGACGTGTCCTCATTTCTTTCACTCTCCCTCTCTCTCTCTCTCTCTACTTCTATTAACATACAACAGGGGTATGATGCTAGATATTAAAAAAAACTGCAGTTGAATTTCAAACCAAATTGGTGAAGCACATTATTTTTGCATAAATATTTGCAACAAATGTTTTTAATGCGTAAATTGCACATAAAGTAAGGAATTTTTATTTATTGTTTATTATTATACTCTTAACCATAAAAAGTGGAAAAAATGTATATCTAAGTTTACATTCCACTTTTAACTTCTACAATATCCATTTTCGAGCTCATAAAGAATTTGTATTCTGAGTCCTTTGTTCGATTAAGCGGTGTCTGTCTGTTTGTCCGTGTTAGTATTGAAATCTACTTTGCCAAGGTACTAGATGAGCTAGAGAAAATTTAAATACGCCAAACGATCACACATAGTGTCGAAAGAGGTGCTATTGACAATCAGCAAGATCGGTTGATGTCCCTCGAGACTGTGGGCTTAACACCACGCCTGCCTCTAATTTTTATACATCATCTGGAACAATAAAGTAACTCTAATAAAAAAAAACAAAAATATGGAGCGATTGAGAGTTAAAAAATAAGAAAAAAAAACATCAAGTGAAAAAATCGGCGCTCGCCATAAATTCCGAGCTATTTAGCTCTAAAATTTTTACAAAAAAGTTGATGGTCAATATGGGTATCATTTAAAAGCTTTGGAAGAGATCTTTGGGGAAATATTAAAAATTTTTATATTAAAGAGCCAGTGGCATTTTAGTGTTAAATTGTTTATTGTACTTAATTTTTTTTTTCCTATTTTTTTAATCTCTGTCACCTCAATATATGTCTTTTTGATAGGAGCTACTTCACTAAATTAGATTTACATATATGGTGAAGCCGAATATAGCACTCTTTCCTGTTTTTTTATTTTTATTTTAATTTGAACGATAACGATAAATTTAAAATATTTGTCTTTAGATCGAAAGACTATTTGAATACAACATGCAATCACTTTGCATAATTTATTTATTAACAAAACGAAAATTTTTATTGAACCTTTTTTGCCCATTGGTATACTATAGGAATAATCAAACGAAGCTCGAAATAATACTTTGAAAAATATAAGGGACTATTTTCGAGAAAATGCAGCTTTTGTTTAGCATTGGTCCAAATATTTCAAGCATAGAGCAGGCTATGGATTCGATTAAACATGGTGATTGCGGTAATATTAATAACGAGATATAATGATGTCTTTGATAAAAACTGCAATGATTTTATTGATGAATTTAAGTACAACAAAGTGTCTTTTGATGTTTTTATCTGCATATATTTTTTTTTTTTTTTGAAACCCAAGCTTTTAATAAAACTGCATCCATTTTTATATGAAATCAAATTATTTTTTTGTTTGTTTCTAAAAGTAAAGGGTGCTTTTTTAAGCCAAAAAATATTTGAATTGGTAAAAATATAACAAAATTTATAAATTTCTAAAAATGGTTTCGGACATACGGCTACAGCAACTGCTCCTAACATAGCTCATTTTGGACGCTCAATTTTGAGCTACTTCTCCGAGAATATATAAATAGAATGTTAATAATAAAAAATGACTACACTCTCAAAAAGTTTAATTGGAAATTTTCCTTGTAACAAAAATGTCAATGTTCTTATTGAAAAATTAAAAGCTTGTTTTAGCACTTCTTAAAATATTTTTTTTTTGTCGGAAATTTTATATTGGTAAAAAGGAAGGACAGCCGGACGTCATTCAAACGGCTTCGCTTTGTATAAGGATCAAAAATATATACACTTTATGGGAGCGAAAATGTATGTTCTAGAAATTACAAATGGAATGACAAGCCTTTATGTACACTTTCCATCTGTGGTGTAGGGCTTAATAAAAACTTAAGCCTGATAACTATAGTTAATTTATAACAAATTTAAAAGTAGATTAAATAATAATTAAAATTACACAGCCAATAAATAATATCTAAATTTTTAGTTCTTTTTATAAAAAATTTTAATCACTTATAATCTAAAATTGATTTTAACTCTCCATTTATTATTCAATTTCAATTCAAGATTTATTTCAATTAAATATTTAGCTATAATCGAAATAACCATAAACACAAACATTCAATTAGTTTAAAGATTAATATCTTAACAAAAATCGATTTATAACTCAAGCCAAACAAACCACGTCAATTTGTGTGACTGACATTATTTATAACTCGTATATCTTGACACTTCTAACATAACAACTAAACACATTTGTAACAAGACCTTAGATCGGGATAAGAGGGTCGGACGCATTTGTTGGCGTTTGACAATTGACAATTGACAATTGACGTTGACAAATTTTAAATTTCTGATTTTAAAGTACTTTTTAAATATTTGTAAACGTTTTTCTGTGTTTTTCCTTTTTTACTTATTTATTATTGTAAAGGCCACACAAAGGCTAACATTTTTTTTTCAAAAATTTTACGAAAACAACATCAAAACACAATTTTTCTAACAAATTTAGAGTCAAAATGCGAATGCAAATAAAAAATTAGTTACAAAATAAGGAATTTTTGTGATTTAGGTTTTAACATTCCTATTAAATATTTTAGGCTTGAGTACACTGCGAGAAATTATTGGAATTAATTAAAGTTCGATGATATTTTTATGTTAAGAAAGGAAAATTATTTTGTTAGATTCTTCGCCTGATTCGATATGACTTTCACTAATTTAAATGATAATAACAGGGCTAGGTTTGGTTTAAAATACAAATTTTTTTTATTTAATGATTTTCATGGGTGGGCTTCCGATGTTTGTTTTTTTTTTTTTTTTTTTTTTTTTTTTTTGACAGTCTAAAACTTTATTGTGACATATTGAAAGAGAATTAAAAAATAAGAAAAAAAAAACATCAAGTGAAAATAATTGGCGCTCGCCTATACCTAAATTACGGGCCTCTGAATTTTCAAAATATCACTATGGGAATCGTTTTAAACATTTTGAAGTGGTCTTTAAGAAAATATAAAAGCTTAAAAAAAAAGTTTAACCCATTAAGAGCCGATGTCATTTTTATGTAATTTTTTTTATTTCTTAATTCTCTGCCACCTCTATATATTTTTTTTCTTTGGTTGGAAATACTTCACTAAACTAGATTTAGATAAATGGTGAGGGGTATATAAGATTTGGCAAACATCGCAAGAAATTTAATTTGTTTCACACCCGAAATGTGCTTTTGGTTTTTAGTCTAATGAATTGTTTACCAACCTCAGACTGAACCAAACATTTTACAGAAGTCTAACGAATTACTGTAGTGGAGGGAAACAACATTAATTTTAAATTAGTTACGTTGACTTAAAACAGTCACGGAAATTTCAAGCTGTCTGTATAAAGTATTTTTAAATATGACAAAAAAATACATTTTACTGAACTGTTGATAACTATTGACACAACATGATAAATGACGATGCACAAATAAACAGTTGCTTGTCAGACGGTCACGTTTGTCATATATTTGTAAAATCAAGTTTATTTTTTTCTAATTTTTTTTTGAAAACTTGAAAAACTACATTTTTAAGGATGAGCTTGTTTGGCAGTGACATGGCTGTAAAAGTTGCATTTTCTGGACAAAATAAAAAGCTAAAAATAAACCTTCTCATTTCCTTTACTTTCTTCCTTTCTCTTAAAAGATAGCAGGGTCATGATACTAGATAATTTAAAAAAGAACTAGGAAGTGTATTTGAAACTAAATAAGTGATTTTTTGCTACTTTTCTTCTCATCAAAAGCACGTAGTTTTTGCATCTGTAATGTCAACAAATGTTTTTAATGCAGTTTTTTTGCAAGAAATTTTAGTTTTTTTTTTTTTTTTCTTTAAATAGTTTCAATGATGACAAGCCGAAAAAAACTGTTAAATGAAAATAAAAGTCTTGAAATATTTCACTTTTTGCAATAAAACGTCATGGAAACTGTGAAATAAATTCAAATAACTTGAGGAAGAATTGTAATGACGTATATACCTCAATGAGGCAAATTGCATTTAAAAAGAATACAAATTTTTTTTCCCTTGCAAGGTGAATAAAAGTTTTTTAGGTGTAAGAAATGTTTATACATAATTTGAATGATAATGCTAAATTAAAAACATTTGCATTAAAATAGAAACAGATTATTTGGGTACAACATGCATTTGCGTAAATTATTTCATTTATAATTTATTTGTTCACGGAACAAAAAATTGTTAATAGGAAGAAGCTCAAAATGACACCTTGAACAATATAAAGAATTTCTTTCAAGAAAGCGCACTGGCGAGAAATCTAATACTTCTTTCACTTGCTTTTATTTAATTCCGATCCCAATATTTCAAGCATAAAAAGTTGCCAGAGCTGGCTATTGATATAATTATACGTGACGATTTTGGTGATAATAATAACGATATCTAATTAAGTCTTTGACAACAATAACACTGATATTAATGACGAATACTACGTACAACAAAATGGTTTTTGATATTTTATTTGCCTTTTTTGTAATACAAATCCCTGGTTTTCAGTAAAAATAGAATTTTGAATTTTTGAGCCTGTTAGAATATCAAATTATTATTATATTTTCAAATACAAGATCAGCGTTTTCCATCGACCGTAAAAGAGGATACGGCTTGATTTTTAAAGAAGTAAAATTCAACGATACCGTGTTCTTGTAAACCGCTCCAAACGGTAAATTTTTTGGGTGAAAGAATATCCGTAGTGCCTGTCGCGGCCTGTTAAGCTGAATAGCGGACTTATCGCTGAACATGATTTTGCGGTAACTTGATAAATTAAATTCCTGACTGATTTTTAAAGTAAATGTAGAGATGACTTGACAGGTAAACTGATCATTAATGTCAAAATGTGAGTGCAGTGTGATAGTTTGTTTGACAGATAACTTTTCGTAAGTTCTGTCGGGCTTAAAAAATACCCTTTACTTAAAAAGGAACCTGTGAAAACTAATAGATATAATTAGACTGAGGACATGCACTAAAAAAGAAAATTTTATATGAAATTTAGAAAATTCTAAATGAAAATGAGAAGTTCAATTTTAAATTTAAAAATTTTTCAAATGAAATTGCGAATTTTGTATTTTAGTTTAGAAAATTCCAAATAGAAAATCTAAAAAATATTAAGAAGCTATCATTGTAAATTATTATAAAAATATTTCTAAATAAATATAAACATACATTGGTTCATCATGTATTATTAAACTGGATAGCTGTAGGGGTTCGATCGAACCTGATGTCGTAAATGAATGTGTGAAAAGGCTTTTTTGATAGTTGGGAAGAGTTAGGTTATTAATTATAAAAACGCTCCCTGCCGTGTCGTCTGGAACTTTGTTTTTACAACTCTTCAGCTGCGCTTTTACGATCTTGCCCTTACTCACCCATGCTTAACTCCATTAAACTTATTTGGTCAAATATAAAAAAGTGAGGCAAAAAAAAAAAGATTCTTTTTTTGAAGAGGTAATCAATCTTTTAAAAAATGTATAAAACAACTTGTTAATTGCAGTAGACCTATTCAACCAATCTGCTCGGGATTCCGTCAATAATTCACATACATTTGTATATATTTTTTTACGTATCAATTATTTTAATAAATTTTAATTTGTTAATTTAATAAAAAATAATGTTAATTTCTAATTAAATTTTTTCAATATGAAATTTAACTTCTCAATTTCAGTTGGAATTTTTCTGATTTAAAATGAACATTTTAAATTGAAGTTCTTAATTTCATTTGAAATTTTCTTAATTTAAAATGGATATTCTCATTTTTACTTGGAATTTTGCCCTTTTCAATGAAAAGCGGTGTAGCTTTGCTTGCATATTTACAGATTGTCTGATAGATTCAAGCATACATTTTTTTTTTCTAAAATCTTATCTTTAAAATAATTAAAGAAACGCAAAGAAAAAAGTTTTGGCACAGAACAAATAATATTAATATAATTAATAGCATCACGTGGAATGTGAAAATGAATTAGCAAAATAAGCAAGTTTGTTATCAATTTCATACACAAATGTCAAATTTAATACAAAAAGTTGTATTTTTACATATTTAAAAATAATTTCTTGAAGAATTTTAATAAAAAAATTGTTAAAAAAATAAAAAAAAAATGGCAACTAATTTTTGCGCTTGCGTTTTTTTGGAGCACCTAGTGCATTGAGGATTCTTGCACCTTCCTCTCAGAACGCTGCTGCTTCTTTCTTTTTTCACTGGTGGTATCCACATGTAATGTCTGCTTTAGATGCCATTACATCTGCCAATTGTTGGTTTTGACACGTAATACATAAAAAACACATCAGATTCGGGTACAAAAATTAACAATTTAAAACAAAAGAAAATTTATTTTGTTAAATAAATTTAAAAAACTAAATGTAAGTGTTTTTAACCGTTTCTGAACATTTTATCTCATTTTCGACTTAAATTTTTTCAATTTTTAACTTTTTAACTAAAAAAAACACAAATAAAGAAAGGAGGGGCTTAGCAAAAAAACTGAGAAAAACAGAGCTCCGATCGTAATGCCGAATACATACAATCAGAAAAAAACTGAGCGGAATTGAAACGCAGAATACCAAAGTAGTCAAACAGATTTCTTAGTATGCTGCGCGTTAGGGATTGGAATGTGTTGCAAGTTTCTTAAGTTGTATTATTTCATGTTATTCAGTTTCAGCCTTTACCGATAGCCCTTCTAAGTCATTGTGGTGGTTTGAAGTTTTTAAATACCAGTGCGCTGCATTGATCATTTTTAAAATTTTATTTCGATACATTCGAGCTTTTCTAACATTGAAGCTTAGGCTGTACTTCATAATTAAAATCCCTAACATCCTGCAGAATTTTATATTACACAATAATGAAAAAGTTTTTAGTCTAGGCTGAATGTCGAGTTTCTCTTAATGAGAAAGTTCGTTTTTTCTGCTTTGCTTCTATAACATTCTATTTTGTAACAAAAATTAAATTGTTTTAGCCGCAAAATAATTATGATACCCACAATATGTTGGAAGAAAATAAATTAATATGAGTTTTGATTAAAGTTTTTATAATTTAAAAAAATTTTCTCAGCGGACTAAACATAGACTCAACACTGCATGTTTCTTTAATTAAATATCTAAACAGAGAACTCAAAAAATATAGAGTTTTTTGCAAACAGCAAAAAAGGGATTTAAAAAAAACTTCTAATTTGCATTTTGTTGCCATGACTTATGGATGTACCTCGTCAACTAGTTTTTCCATGTAAAAAAAAACCCCAGTAAGCCAATAAAAATCATTGAAAAGAATTTATCTTTTTAAAATAATTTATTTTCAGTAACATTCTTCATTCAACATTAATAAAAATTTCATTTGTTTTAAATTTCATGATGTGAGTGAATATCGATAACTTTTTTGTCTATTTAAATGGCGAATTGTTTTACAATGTTCCCATTTATTCTTCAATATTATTTTGTAAAAAAAAAACAAGAATCGATGACATATTTTAGTAATCCAGATTTTATTTTATATAAATCCATTAATAAGCTTTCAAATATTCAAACATTAAAATAAATCACACCTAAATAAAGCGGACTTATGTTTAAATGGAATGAATGATTTTTTGTTAATGTCAATAATTTAATAGAATTTGATTATTATTAGTTTTTTAGTATTCGTCCGCGATCAGTTTTGTTAGATTTGCTGTTGTAAACGTTCAAGATTTTGTTATGCGACATTTGATTTTATTTTCTAAACAATTAAGTTTGTTAAGGTAATTAATGTTAATTTGTTTTAATGCATGAAAATGTAATTTTTGTCTTAAAAATTATTTAAAGATTTTGTTTAAATAAGTTTATATATAATTTTTTGTTTATTATTCTAGTTCCAGGTTTAAGTCCCTGACTATCCTGTGTAATCACGCAATTTATTTTTAAGAAAATCATTAAAAAGAACTCTGTCTTAATCAGAAAAATCTAAAGAAAATGGTTCTTAAGTGTATTCCAGTTATAAAAAAAAAGCGGCAACTAAATATGGAACTCAGATTCTACAGTAACTACTGTAAAATTATGTCACATATGCACTTCCTATGCACACTATTATTCATTTTCAAAACACCTGAAATTATAGTTTAAAGACCTTAATACTTAAACTAGAGGCGAGTCGTGGCAATTCCCCTTTTCCAATGTTTCTCTGCAAACTTCTTATTAAGGAATAATCATATAGAATGATTTTCTTTTTATTAAACGTGTAAAAACTGTTGAAGAAGATGTAGAAGAAAAAACTGAATCCTAATCTCAGTGAGACAAAAAGTCTTATGGAAAATCAATTCAAATTTACAAGTCAAAAAAGCACTAAACAGAAAAAGCTATGATGGTTAGTAAACGTAAATAAAAAAGCCTGTAGGAGCTCTTCCTTAAGGTTTATTACGCATTTTGTTTTGTTTTTTAAAAAGTACCATAAAAAACTATTTACCTGTTTAAAATTTTATAAAGAAAGAAGTTAAATTTTATTGCTTTTCGAAGCCACTATTGCAAGGTAGTATCTTGGGACATGAAGAAATAGAAAATAAAGTTAAAAAATAGTAAAAATATACAAATACAGTACTCAATATTCGCAGAGAATCACGTAAATATGGGCATTTTACTGATTAATTTCATTATGAAGCACTGTCTTTGCATCAAACTTAGAAAAAATATCAGAGGACCCAAAATTTATTCTTTCAATAATTACCTCACTATGAAAATTTAAAATTTAATTGTGCTATTTTTAAAAGGTAAAATTGTGAAGCAACAAAAACGTATTTAAGAAAACTTAAAATACTTTCAACGTCCTAGGCAGCACTATAATAGACTATTGCAGGTACATTCGACTAAGATAAAGGCATTGACTCTTTGTCTAGCACTTGTTAATCGACTTGGGTTTATTAGCTCTTTAAAGTAAGCGCTCTTTTAAGCTCAGCTCAATAAAATGAAGAAGTTCGCTTATTCGTTGAGCGAATACAGTTTGGCTCAATTGTTTTAAGCTCATAAGATTTTCAGTGTTCTGGGAATTTGAATGTAAATTTCGGACGATATCGAATGCTGTAATTAGCCCCCGTTATTTATTTAAGCCGAGTTAATTTTTTTTGTTTTCTTTCTGCAATAAATTTATCAGAAAAATAAAATTTGTACATACATATATACTACTGAATAATTATGCAATTGAAAAACAATTTATCAGATGTTATTTTTTTAATAAATTTTGATTACAACAGGATATTTTGCTTAGTTTGTACCAAAATAGTTGTCAACATTTCACTTAAACTTAATTTATATTTTTGTACAAATTATAAATTATAATGAAAATGTGTAGTAACTGAGCTAAATGAGCTCAGACTAAGAGCGTTACATATAGTTAAATTCAGGAAAAAATTCAATTTAACTAGATCGTTTACGAACTACACAAAACTGGCTATGCCGACTTTTAATTCAGACATAACAATACAGTTAAATTTTGATCTCACAAGGGAAAAATATAAAAAAATGTGAACCAACAGTTTTAACAATCAATTGCATGTTTTATTATTTATTTAATTATTTTTGGATATAATGTAAATTTTTATAACCAGGCAGAAGTTGAATTAAACTATAATGACCAAAAATCAGGAATTCTTGTTAGAAGAATTATATAAGTGCTTGTGGTCAAGGCAACTAAACCAAATTATCTTTTATAGTCTAAAACTTGTTTCTTTGTTTTCATTCTTAGTTTTAGCAAGTGAAGGAAAAATTTTAATCAGTATTTTATAAAATGTACTTTATAAGTAAAAATCTAAAAAAGTTAAGTAAGCATAAATAGTATCTCACCATACTTTTCTTCATTTATTAATAAAGAATTCCGTTTTAAAATTCTGCAATCACACTGTCATTTCGATTAAAAAAATTTAGTCAATTCGGTAGTACTTTTAATTAATGGAACCGTAATAGCTAGACACTAGGATCTTACGTTGCTTTTGCTGCTACTACAGGATTTAACTTAATAACAAAATGAGATTAAAATTGAGAAAAAATTTTAATACATAAAGAGTTTTAAAAATTGGATAGCGATGCATAGGAAACATTTGTTTTTTGTAAACTTCACTAGACAGATGCTTTTAATTTACATTGAGTTCTTGCACGATATAATAGCAGGTATAAAAATAAAGTTAATATAAAAGAAAATGATAAATTTAAAAATCAAAGCGTTGTCCAAACATGGCTTGAAATCCTTCATTAATAATTAATAATTTGTGATCAATAATTTATATATAGGTCGACCTTAAGCCGAACAAAATATATAAATTATTTATCAATTATCAGGATATTTATAACGAAAATTTTTAGGTTTCTCATGGGAACAAGTACATAATAATGCAATAAATTTAAAAGCAAAAAAATCTTTTTTATTGCCCTTGAGATACAATTTTGTTTGCTGTTGAAACAAGTAAGATTGATATATTCGGCTATGTTGAATCTTTTTTATCTTTCACCATCTATGTAAATAAAGTTTAGTGAGCCTATCTTTTATACACTTTAACAAAACAATTGTTTATTTGTTTTTTTTTTTTTTAATGTGTTATTTTTTTTTTTCGTTCTCTGATATAACGAACGAGTTGTTTATTTGTTACCTTGAGGTTTGCTTTGTGGCAACTAAAGCATGGCTGGCTTCCTATGTCTCTTGTGACGGTCTTTTACACATATGAAAAGGCGTCTACTGACCCTTTTCTTCCACACATGTCATCGTTTTTATGCATTTGTTATTCCGATTGAAATTTCATTTTTTTTATTGAAAGTACAATTTTTTCAAGAAATTATGTATAATTATAATATTCGCGATAAAATCGTATAGTTTAATTAATTTTTTTTTCTTTTTTTTTTGTATTTTCGATTTTTTATGAAATTTCTAAAAAAAAAGTTTAATATTTTTAGTGAAAATAAAATATTTTGATTAAATTTAGATGGGTGAGTAATATCATAGTTACCTAGTAATTTACAGTTTTTTTTTCTGAAATTTTGGTTTTCAATACAACAAATCAAAAAAAAAAAAAATAACAATCACCGATCACAATCTAAAAATAACGTAAGGAAAATAGAGTGTTCCTTTTTTATTGCACATGCCTCCACCATTTATGCCCCAGTTTGCTTATTTTCAGTAGCATCTCTTTCGAAACTATGCCTGACAAAATGTGGGTCATAAATTTGTTGTAGCTCATCTGGGAATGTGGCAAAACTGATTTCAACCTGATCACGGAATATCTCACGGAAAGATGGCATCATTTAGTCGACTTTCCTATATATAAGGATAAAAAATATAAGGAAATGCAAATTATTAAAGTTACAAACGGAATAAAAACTAATGCGAACTCCTTCCAACTGTGGTGAAGGGTATATATAATGAGCACCACATATTAATTCAAATTTAGAAAAAAATTCCCGAAGTTATTTTGTATCTTAGAAACGTGCTGAAAGAAAACATTTCCTGAGTTTTTACAAATTAAGCAGATTGTAGCTTTGGCAACAATATATTTTTATTTCGCTCTAGCTTTTGTTTTTACTTTTGTCAGCATTTCTTAAAGAAACCGTGAAAAAATGCCATGTTATAATTTTTACATTAAAAATAAAACAAAATTTACCTGAAGTTTAAATAAACTTTTTAACTAAAACATATATCTTGAACTTACAGAAACGCTTTTTTTAATGCGAACGTAAATTGGTATAACAAAAGCTTATTTGATTGATTTCCAATTGATCAGAAGCAAACGTCACTTTGAGAGCAATGTAGATTTAAATTATTTTAAAATAAAAACATACAAGAACTAAAATAAAAAATATAAAATCATTAACCCAAATAAATCAATTTAAAGGAAAATAAATAACATATTTTGTGATGAAAATTTAATTTTTGTATTTTGTTAAGAGTTATTTATTGCTACATTAAGCAAAAGAAAGAAAGAAAGTTTTTTTCTTTTCTTGCTCTACGAGGTCAGCGTAATTATAAAAAAAAATTCTTCCAGTTAAACTGATTCAACAGAGATTGCAACTATAAAAATATTGTATTTATTAACACTTTGCGGATAAAAGATTAAAACAATAAAAAATGACCATAAACTTTACCATCAAATTAAAATACAAAAATATAAATCAAAATAACAAAAAAAAAAAAAAAAAAAAGAAAAGGAAAAATTAAGAAATATATATTATTATGTTGGATAATTTATTAAAAATAAAAATTTAATTTTTTGCACAAATTTTTTAAAATAAATATTTTTATTTATTGTATATTTTATTTTTTTAACGCCTTCTCAAGAATTTAAAGATTTTTTAATTTATCAGTTTAAATGTTTTGTTATTATGTTGCATCTGGTATCCATTGAACAAGATACATTTATCGTGCCTTGTATTCATTAAGCCAAGTTTTTTTTTTTTTTCAATAGTCATTACAAGTTAAATTATTTATAAAAATCTTAAACTTAAAAAAACTTAAAAAATACTTATCAAGCAATTCATTATTAAAATTAATTCTTCTTTTGTCATTTTTTGCATTTTATCAAGAAATATTCTTGTGATTAATGTGTTTAAGCTTCTGGCTTGTACATTTACTTATTTCTGTTTCTAGTTCTAGTTCTAGTTCTAGTTCTTTTTTTTTTTTTTTTTTTTTTTTTTTTTTATCAAAAGCAATGAATTCAATTGATCATACCACAAAGAATTTATTTCTTCATAAGAGATTTCCTTCATGGAAATAACAAAAACAAAAAAAAAAATATTGCAAAGGAAAAAAATTTCCTTGAATGTAACATAAGATTTTTTTAACTTACCTTTCCTTCAACTCTTAATGATATTTTTTATTTATTTTTCTTCTACCTAAAATCATTAGGCTAAAGCAAGGAATTAACCTACACAGATTTTACTTTCGTTATTTGCTACAAAAAAAAATGAAATAATCCTCCCTTAACAAAGGAAATTTAATTAATGAACAGATTTTTTTTCAGAACATATTCCAAAATATGCTATTAAATTAATTTAAATATATTGGCTTTTTCAGAAAACATACATACATACGTACACACATACATTTAAAAAAATCCAAACCTTAATACAATACAAATAATTTTTTAGTATGATGTATTTTTTAAATTATTGCATTTTTTATATAATTTTACGTTTGTTACATAATTTGTTTTTGTTACTAAAAAAATCTATCATTTGCTGGCTATTTTTTTATTTATATAAAGATTTTAACACTCTCACCATGCAAAAAAAACCCTTATAATGCGTGTAGGCACCATTGATCAACATAAATTTAATTTTAAGCTTCCATAGTAAATGACGAAATGAGTGTTCCAAAATTACCACTTAATATGAGTAAAAAAAAACTTAAAATTTTTTTTTTTTTCTGATTAAGTATAAAATATTTAGAATGTGATATTGCACCCAATGACGAATTTTTTGATTACTGAGCTCAACTTCGGCTGTGGTTATTCGAGAAAGGCAAAGTTGGTTGGTCATTCTGAAGGCCATTAAATTGATAACTGAGCACGTGCTTAAAGGAGGAAACATTTACTTTGAATTTCAACAGCCTAGCGGCGCGTAAGGTTTGAAAGGACACAATATCGAATTAAGGCTGATAAGCGAGAGCAAAAAGGCTCTTCTTGTGATGATAGAATGCGTAAATAATTTTGAAAAGAGTGTAAGCGGTGATGCCACTAATTTTCAACTACAACTTGCTTCTGTCTGACTGGAAAATAAAGAAAATTTTTAAGTTCTGGGAGACAAGGAAAGGCAGTAGGGTTCCATGAGCTATCTGGTCAATTGAGAATATGGCAAAAACAAAACTGCTACTGGGCTTGGACAAAAAAAAGCTAAAGATAATTGTGACTTCTATAACTAGTTTTTGTGGTAATTGAATAAGAATCAGGAGAAAAGTCAATGGTCAATATGATTTCTGTAGGATGTGCGAGGGCAAAAAGAACGAAGAAGAGTTAGAAACTTTTCAGCACATTAAATGTCTCTGCCCGTTATTGCAAGGCTGCATGCTTAGATGGATAGAAGTTAGACTTTACCATAGTCTAAGCGACATTGGTAATTTCAATCCGGAGGATGTTGTAGGTTTTGGCAATATAGTCAGCTAGCTAAGGGAAGAGTAAGAGAGATTTAGTGACTATTAGTTAAGAAATCTGAAGAAAATTGTATTGGATCTCTAGAACCCCGAATTGAGGTAATACTTTTTTATACACACTATCCTCCTAAACATAAACTAACGTAACAATTAAGTACAGTTCTTGGCACTTAGACTGTATTAAAATATTAATGCAGGGCAGGATCGAAAAGAAAGGGTAGAAGAAATCTAGGTGATAATGACCCAACGTCGAGCTCCAGTGAGAATTACTACTAAATTACCTGGGGGCAAATTACGGCATTCAATATCGATCGAAATTTACACTTAAAATCTGTAGAAATATCGATCGATATCAAATGCCGTAATTTGCCTCCTGGTGCTTAAGTAATACCCCATAAGCAGCCATACTACTTAAGAAACTAACAATATGAAGATGTGATGAGGGTTGCCCAAATCTAAAAGTATAAACAAATGTATGCATCTGTTCATGTTTAATTGAATTTTATTTGGAATGAGAATACGCTGTTGAAATATTTTTAAAAGTTTATATTTTCGTCCATAAGAACTTATAAATGTTTTAAGATATTTGATTAATACTGCTTCCGATAATTCTACTCCATATTTTATAAATTGAATGATTTTTAAGTGAACAGGTTTTTTGTTTTC
The DNA here is from genome assembly GCA_937654795.1 of Cistogaster globosa. Taxonomy (NCBI): domain Eukaryota; kingdom Metazoa; phylum Arthropoda; class Insecta; order Diptera; family Tachinidae; genus Cistogaster; species Cistogaster globosa. The sequence goes on from OW569403.1 coordinate 126,881,298, forward strand.
AACAAAAACATATTGCATGCTATACAAAACGTTCACAACACATTCTTTACTATATGAGACACTTTCTTGATTTGTGCTCATCCGTTCTGGCAATAAGCCGATAGGGCATTTTATATATAACCCTATTCTGGGTACCTCTGAACTTAATAAAAATTACTATCAGTAATCGTAAAGATTCTGAGAGTTAAGCAGTTTTCATAACAGCAAAAAACATGCTGAGAATAAGAAATTTAAAGTCAAAGGAATAGTACTAGAAATTGTTTTTACAATTAAGTAGTTTCTGCGCCAAGGATCTTACCACTGGTTACGGAACTTGGCATCCGTATGTGTTTTTAAAGATTTTTTATTTAGGTATAAAGTTTAAGCATATCTTAACAAGCTCAGCTTAAATTAACAACATTGAAAAAAATTAAAGAAATTTTTCGGCCAAACATCTTTAACATGATGCACACTAGTAAAACCATCATTAGTATTCGCTTTTTTGCGATATCTTTTATGTCAGTGGGTGTAAGTTTAGCATTCATTCTGTCAACTGACGAACTTTGAGTAAAGTTACGGTGAATAACCTTTTAAACCTACATTAGATTCCCTGCACCGAGATCCCAAGTCGTTCGATTTCACATCACGGTCATATGCAATTTTATTTTCCAAAATGTGTGTGTAGACTAATGGACAGAGTCCTTCCGAATAATTTAAAATTCAACGCTTTTGTTTTTATTGATGACCTTTTAATAATTTCGAAGGACTTTGACGAACACTTAATGTACTTGCAGAAGGACAGCAAATTTAGCAATTTATGTTAAGAAGAGCAGTTTTTGTCTTTGATATGGGCATATCTTGGTTATATTGATCGAGCGGGATCATTAAAAGTGGATTGGAAAAGACTAAAGCTAATTTCCAGTTTCATCTTCGACAGTTTCTGGGTATGGCCGGTTGGTAACGTCAAATTTTTGACGATTACGCTAAATAACATTTTCAGTGACTGAATTTTGGGATCTTAGTTCATCCATTTAGCACGGCTAGAATCAATAGTGAGGAGGGTATATAGGTGCATATATATTCGATTTCACCTACGATAGGCTTTGATAAAAAAAAAATTTGAGAACAAGAACTCCCTCACCCGACAGATCGCTAGCGATATTCAATGGCTCCCATTCGATCTTATCATTTTCTATTTCCTTCACCTAGAGCACCACCCGCTAGTAGAATGATTATGGCTGTTTAAATTTATACTTAACACAAACTTTAAATTAGAGTAGCCAGCTAAATAATAATGTGTGTACATTACATAACTTTTAAATTACATTAAAAAAGTTAAGGCGTATAATCAATATTTATTAAATCTCCAATATAACAACAATGCGCAACCGCTCCCAACAACGCAAACAAAGATTATTTAATTTAAAAACGGTTTCTCAAACATGTCTTAAACACAATTAAGTATCTGAATAAATAAATCAAGAGAACAATCAAAAAAGATTTTTCTTTGAGTGAGTTTGGTATAAATCTCTTTAATTTGGCGTTATTACAAAAAAATTAAGAAAAAGATTTTAACTTTTTTCTTCATAAGAAAAATATTATAAATTAACTCAACAATTGTTGTCATAAAAGAAAATAAAAAGCACAGACAAGATAATAAATTAAATTTGAAAACACCAAAATATTTGTGCCAGAAATACGAAAAAAAAACAATTTTTAAAAATATACGAGCCAAAATATCCAAGATATTTATTTGCAGACCTTTTCTTACAAAAAAAAAAAAAAAAAAATTAATAAATAAATAAAAGCAAAAGTAGCAGTGGCAGCGGCAGTAACACCTTCTTTAACAGTCTTCACCCATCGCATTAATTTAGCATTCTAAGCAGCGAAAACGTCTTTAAAGGAAACCAACAAGCGAAATCACAATAAAACACCAAAAAAAAAAAAAAAAACTGTGTCATTGCTATATTTATTAAATTAATTTCGTTTTTATGTTTTTTACATTTTATTTACTTATTACTCCTCTCTAGGGTATGTCCATGATGTTGAGAGTAGTAAGTAAGCAATTTATGGTTTATCCAGTGACGTTGGCAGAATGAAATAAATTATTAGAAACGATAAACAGCGAAAAATAAAATGAAATTATAAAAACAACTTAACTGTTAGATAAACACAACAAAAAGAAAGCCAAAATAAACAAACAAAAATATAAGTTGGCAAATAAATACAAAATAATAACAAAAAAATCTTTAAATTTTAATTTTTGGCAATGTCGACCTTAAAATATCTCTAATATTAAGAAAGAAATATATTAAAGTCCTTTCGATCAATATAGCTAAATCAGCTTAATTCTCAATCAAATCTATACACGATTTATAAAAATTTATAGAAATTATTTTGTAAAAATTATTGATTAACAAAATCTATTAATTTCACCAATAAATAGTTAAGAAATTAAAAAAAATCTATTAAAAAATTATCAAAAACTATAAGTAAAATAGCAGTAGCACGTCCTAAGGAAAACATCGCAAGAAATTAATTAAACTGAAATCTTAAAATATTTAAAATGAAAAATTATTTTATATATTGATTTGACTAAATTTTCCCTTTTTTATTTAATGTTTTTATTTTATTAAAGAAATGTAGCCTTTGTATAACTAAATTCGTAGATCTTAGTAAAATTGAATATGAGGTTTAAAGTAAATACAGAAGCACAGGAAACTTGAAATATTTTATAAACTTAAAAAACATGGTTGAGAAGATATGTAAATAGAAAGAAGTTTTTGTAGATATTTATAATTTTATATACGTTAAAATTGTAATTTAGTTAAAGAGTTAAATAAATCAATCAATTAGTTATTTAATTTAAAACTAATTTTCTTATTAAATCATTTATATATTTTTTAATAAAGAAAAAAATTTTAGTAACATAAACAATGGAATTCTCTCAAACTTAATAAAATTGCAGTCTGCAAAAAATAAAATGACTAAGGCCTTCAAAAGCTTTTTACTTTTTTTTTTGTTGCAAAAATTTTATAATTTAAAGATATTAAATTTGGACATTAATTTAAATATTTGTATAATTTTTTGCCCTGCTATTCTAAGTTTTAAAGACACAAGTAAATTTTTTACAATACTTCAAATTTTAGCCGCGATTTGCTTAAGCAATAGCGAAAAATAATATCAGTGAAATTAAAGTGAAATTGTTTTTCGGATTTCTTTAAAGCTCCTAATATAATAAAGATGTATTTATTTTAATTTAAATGAAACCTAAGTTAAGCTATTAGCAAATTAAACAAATCCTTTTTCTTTTTATTTCTCCTCAATATAAGACTACGAAGGTTTTCGTTGAATTTTTAATCGACTTCTAAAAAAAGGTTATCAACTTGTCTGAATGTTTTTGCTTTTTGCTTTTGTTTTTATGTTTGTGCCTGCATAACCCAGTCGTTTCTGAACCGATTTGGAATTTTTTTTTTCTTATTTGAAATGTGATACTATGGATTGGTCTCGGTTTTAAAAATAGTTCATAATTTAAAAAAAGGGTCTCCCCATACGATGTACATGTCTTTTATGTTTATTATAAAACTATTCTTAACCGTTATAGACAAATGCTTTAAAATTATACAGAATGTCGATCACTACGATCGATATAACAACAAATATAATAATTTATTTAATTTATTTAATTTAATGTATACGGCCATAAATTTTAACCGATATAGACAGCCTGTTGAAATTAACTAAGAACCTGCATTGATTAGTCCACTATGAGATTAATTATAATATTTTGATTTGGAAATTAAAAGAAACCTGTATTACTATGTTCGCCATAACAACAGGTATACAATATGAATTAATAATTTGACCTATATGGACGTATGTCTTGAACTTTTATGTACAAAATTTCGAAAATAAAACAGTCCTTGTTTGGTATATCGACACCTGGTTGAAATTAAAAAAAACTGTATTGCTAAGTCCGCTACAACAGAAAGAATAAAATTTGTGTTTGGAAACTAAAAGGTGTACTAATTGCTAATGTAATTTGATATGCATGGCAAACCTTCTTAACCATTATTTTAAGCAAAAAAATCCATACCCTTGATCACAAAAGTGAAAAAAAGGTATAATTAAGTTTGTCATTTCGTTTGTAATTTCTACAATATCCATTTCCGACCCTATAAAGTAGATACATGCTGACTTCTTATGCAAAGCAAAGTTGATTGAGCGATGTCCGTCTGTCCGTCTATGTTAGTGTTGAAATCAACTTTGCCAAGTCAGCAGATGAGCTAGAGAAATTATTTTGCTATTGAACAGGACACAATTTTTACATCACGAAAATTATTAAAACACACTTACAAACGGAAAACCCCTTCAAGAAATATAAGAGATATCAAGCAATCAACCTTTATAATACCACATCCTACTTGGGTCCATTAATTAGTCCCTTTACATAATAAATAGACATTACTCTAGCGAAAAAAAAATTAACTGAACCGACAACTATTTATACAACAAATGTATCTCTCCGGCACTAATTGAAAAGTGGCTTGAAAATGACGTTCTCACATCGAAAGTGCTCGCCAAACGTACCAAACAAACAGCCAGTGACAACAGTCTGCACCGAAAAGTATGATAACAGAACTTGTTATTATACTACGCACAAAGAAACAAAATTTTGTATTCGAAAGTATTTTATATTAACAATTTAATATTCGAACTCCAACCTTTCAATTTAGTTATAAAAACATGATTTAAAAATGCCATGATTATTTATTCCTCCATTACATAGAAGGAGGATTGCAGGATCTCACGGGCATTTTTGGCCTAAAAAAGCGAACATTTTGATAGTACAACTGTAAATGTTACTAAAATTATTTGTTTTCGAGTAACATTTTGCTTTTTTTTAAATAATAATTATAATCCAACGTAAAACAGTCTTATTTAAGAATTAAAATGATTAACATCAAAAATATTTAGTTCTCAACAATAACTATGATAAATAAATTTTTCTGTTTTTTTTTTAACAGTAATTTTGGCGCCATGTTTTTTTATATGCGACCAAATTTTATTTAATTTTTTTTAAATATTAAAAGTCGTTTTAGCAACTTGATTGTTAAAACGAGGTGATAAACTAATAATACCTAAAAAGAAACCAGTAGTTTTTTAATTATAGTGTTTTTTTTAGAAAACATTTTAATTAAATGTTAGTGTTATTTGTAAGGCATTTTATCTTACACTCGTATAGTTAGAAAAATCAAGCGAATGTTGTTAGTTAAAGGTGCACGGAAATATAATTAAGGTAAAATAGAAACCTGACGGTATTCGGATATTTTAAGCAACATTTAACAAATTTGTTTTTTATTTATGTATTTGTTCTGCATCTCGTTAAAGAAATATTGTTAGTAGTATGGAGTTTTATAGTTCTTATAAAGATTTTTGGTTGAAGAAGAATGGCTTTTAGCTTAATAAAACTCCCTTTAACTAATCAGCACAATATTTTCTATTTTTCCCCCCTTCATTTTTCAGATTTCTTTAAATGTAGACGTAAACTGTTGAAGAAAAGATTTTTTTTCTAATTTATTAAAATGTAAAACAAAGGAACTACATTTTGCTAAGTACCTTTTAAGCAAATTTTTATGTTGTTCAATATTTGATCTACTGTGCTTAATTAGGAAATAAGAAAATCATGTCTTATCTGCAACAAGAAGTTTATCCATGCAAAAGCAGACAAAAAAAAATAATGTGAGAAAAAGGGATGGCAGTTGGTAATCATGTTTCTAATGGCCTTTAAAGGAAAAAGCTAAATACTTAGAACAAAGCTCTCTTTAGGTATTTTTTCCTAATTATCTGTTGTATACTTAGATTCAAATAATTATTGGAAGATTCGAGAAAAGAACACTGAACACTAAGGCAAGAACAGACACGAACAGACAAGAACAGCCTGTTAATTAACGATAATTATTTATTTTTTTAGCTAATTGATCTGGTTTTGTTGGAATTGGCATTAGTTACGTTAAAAAAAACTAAACGAATAGTAAATTGCATGAGCTTTAGATACCTTCTCTCCAAAGTTACAATTACAATAAAATTTAAGGTTGACATAAAATAAAAAACGGTTCTATTGTTCAATTTTATCGCTGAAATAATTTTTTTAAAAGTGGAATAATTCTATTCCGAAGAAGTATAACAAAAACAACTTTCTTATTACAATTGTTACTGTTACTTCAGTATACGTTACTGGATGATGTTATTTATTTACTGCTAGTAAATTAAAAACAACCAGAGTTTTCATTTGCGCACACATTTTTCACTCAGGCGCACATAAAAATAAACGCATGCACATGCGTAAGAGCAATATATTATATTTACTAACAGGTCATTTATTTCGACAGAGATTTTTGCAGTTGTGGATACAGCATTAGAGAAATGCAAAAAAGGCTTATCAAAAAACGTAAACTTTTTCTTAACCAAATCACTGTAATGACAATGTCGCACAGAAAAAAACCATATTATATAAATCTAGTTTAGAAAAATCTATTTTAGAAAAGTAACTCCAATCAAAAAAGCATATATTTGGGAAAAACATTTTTAAGTACTAAATATATATAATTTTACATAAAAACCATCGGCTCTTAATGGGTTAAGTATTTTAAAAAAATTTTAGTATTTCTTTAAAGATCTCTAGAAAAGCTTTCAAATGATACTTATGATGTATAAGAAATTTTGAAATTAATTTGGAAAATATGGACAATTCCAGTTTTCTCTCTTTTTTTTCTTATTTTTTATTCTATCGCCCCATAAATTTGTTTTTTTTTTTCTTTTTTTTATTTGAGTTACTTTATTGTTCTAAATGATAAAGAAAAATTTAAGATAGGCGTGGTGCTTCCCCGCTGTGTCGAAGGATATGAATCGATCTTGCTAATTTCCACTAGCACATCTTTCGACGCTATGTCTGATCGATTAGCGTTTTTAAATTTTTGCTAGTTGATCTAGTGCTTTGGCAAACATAGACGGAAATCGCTCAATCAACGCCGCTTTGCATAAGAAGTTAGAATATATATTTATGCTGTTAGAAGAAAATTTAGCTTTAGTTTGTTTTTTTTTTAAAGATCTTAACGAATCAATTTTCATCTTGTATTTTAAATATAACTGATAAATACTTCTAATAAATTTGGTTATTCGTGTATTTAAATGTCTTTATTTTAACTATTAATTTTTACATGAAAATTCATTTCACTAAAGATTATGTCTATAAGAGTAAGGACTAAAATTTGATCCTGTTTTTATTTTTTCTGTGTTATTTAAAAAAAATTTATTAATTTTTTCAATGTATAACAAAAAAGAATATTGCCACTTTCAAAAAACCCGATCAGTCATTAGGAAAATTATAATTATTAAAAACAATACTAGTAATAAAATAACATTAGAATTATTAATTATTCAATGCTAAGAAAATTGGCAATTAATACGTCATCTATTTAATTACTTCTATCTGTGCTAAAATTATTTTAAAAATATCATAAGAAAATATCATAAGATAATATCAGAGTAAATGTAAAATTTTAATTTAAAAGAATTTCATCCAAAAATAAAATTTAAGAAAAAAACCAACTCTGAAATTCTCTTGCTATCAATGTATTATATTTGTAACTATCCTTATAACTATTTTTATTTATATATCGCCTTCATAATTCTAAAACAGCTGTTCTACAAATGTAATAAATCGTAAAAAAATCAGCTCAAGAATCTTAAATATAAAATAAATAAAAAAATAAATATGATTTTGATATAAAGTAAGAAGGAAAAAGAAATTCAATAAAAAAATACTGCTTTATTAAATAAGAATCATAAAAAATAATAAAATGAATAAAATATTAAGGATATAAAATTTTTACTGCCTTTATATTCTTCATAAGGAAAAATAAACATTAAGGTTTGGAAATGTTTGCACACTTTCGCCAAAAGCTATATTTGTATACGTTTTTATGATTGAGTTATGATTATTTTTACGACAGGAGATTGAATTAAGCAGCGCAGAGAATATTACTAAAGTTGTTAGCATTAACTTTTTGCAGAAAAATTAAAAATTTGTAAAAAATTATTAAAGAAACTTTTAATTCACCGCACCACTTTTATTAATTATTCAACAGTTTTTGAATAGCCATGGAACACAAAAATTGCACACCATCCCACCCGTTTTTATTTTAATTATTAAATTAATAAAAATAACACTTTATCAAAGCTAAATTCATTTGCAAGAAATTTTTATGGAAGCTAATTTGTCTCTTTATATCAACTTTTAGTCCATTTATTTTGCGACAGTTAAATTTGATCCATTAAGTTGATTTTCTTTGTCTTCTGTTTTTTATTGTTTGTTATTGCTTTCTTAAAAATTATTTTTAGGATTTCTTTAATTGGATAAATGTAAATATGGCTTTGGTATTTCTTTCCTTTTTTTTGTTGAATGGCTAAATGGATTGCTTGTTTTTATTCAAATTAACGATATTTTTATTAGAAAAAAACAAATAAATAAAAAACAATAGACTGTCCAAGAAATGCTTCGAAGCCTTATTTAATAGAGAAATATATGCCAAATTGGGTGAATTATTTCAATTGTAAATAGTAGATGCCGAGTTAGAAATAATTTAAAAATAAACAAATTGAAGCAATTTACATAGCGCCTTTTATACCCTTCACCACAGGGACTGTCTAACGTTTATGACAAATGCTTCAAAATATGTTTATTTAACGCTTTACACTCTGATATTTTTTATACCAGTTTCTAAAGCCTCTTTTGATAATAATACAGTCAGAATATTAAAAGTATTTACGATTTCCTTGTCCATGAATTAGAAATTTATTTACCATTAATGGCATCCTGGATAGACTGCAAAAAAAAAAAAATTTTAAATTTCTCTAATTCCATAGTTAGAACCGCAGACGTTATAGGTAATAGTAAAGCGAATTTTCTCAAATGGTTTTTAGCAAATCCTGTAATGTTTACCATAAGTCGTATGACATAAGCTTACTCCTTGTGCAGTTAGACTAAAGCGCAACAAGGAGTTGGATTTTTTTTGCTAAATAATACATAATAATTATTTAGCCTTTTTACGATATTTTTATCTATACTTTAGGGAAAAAACTTGTTGGAGGTTACGGGAAATTGTTTTTTTTTTTTCTTTTATTTTTAAAACTCGTCAAAGAAATTTATATCGAATTAATAATAAAAAATTATTTATTACAAATTGACTCTTTGTAATAAAGAAACAAAAGATTAATATCTCATTTTTTACTTAATATAAATGCAATATTTTCACATTTACTATGTTATAAATCGTCATTTGTAATGATACGTGTCAGGAAATTGAATAAAAATTTGGATTTGGTCAGGTATTTGTCTAATCTAACTGCACCTGTATAAAATTCTTCCTTCAGAAAAGCACTTTTTTATGGATACCTGCATTTTTAAACATGTGTCAACATGAGTGTTAGATAGGGTGTAATGTCATAGTGTCCAAGGACATATGATCCATGGACTTTATGGTAACTTAAGAGTAACATAATGTCCATGGACATTCGCTTTGAAAAACACCATAATGTACGTGGATATTGTGTCGTTTTTATTATGGACATAGTGTTGCTTATAAAGATTTTCTACGCTTATGCGTTCGTCCGGGTGCAAAGATTTGCTCCTCTATGATATAGTCACCAGCGGCTTTGATTACAAAAGATTTTCTGCCTGGACAAAAAGATTTTCTACTCTATGATATAATCAACACCAGCTTCACTAACCAAAGCCTACCTCGGCTGCTCGCAAGATTTTTTTATCTATGATATTAATAACATCGGCTTCGATTAGCAATCATTTTCTGCATAGCCGAACTTTGGTCAGACCCAGAGATTTTCTCCTCTATGGTATAACAAGCACTGGCTTTGCCTAGCAAAGATTTTCTGCATAGCAAAAGTTTTCTCCTCTTTGGTATAACCAAAACCGGCTTCACTTACCAAATGGTTTCTGCAAACCAGTTTATAAAAACGTTGCATTTTTCTTATATAGAATACCATAAGATATGAATATTATGAAAGTGATTTAATGTCCATTGACTTTATGACACACTACTATTTAAAATAAGCTTTGTGGCCCTATCTGGCTATACTTCTTGATAATACGGTCTCTGTTTTACTAAACATGTGTAACTCTAAACGCAGCCACACTAGTTTGTTACTTCGGCGAGACTTGTTTAGTAAACAAACCGTAATCTATCATCTTCATTTATTCAAAAGCCACAACATAAATCTGCCATATTCTGTTGTTATGCTGTTAATTCCCTGAGCTAACATCTAAAGCTCTTTCTCTTATGATAAAGGCCGTGTTAACAATTATTTGCATTTCTTTCATAAAAACTGACTTCTTTCATAAAATATTCCCTATGGCATGTTATTTCCTTTCCGGGAGGCTTGTAGCAGATATTCTCAATTTTTTATTGGATCATATACTACTGCCATTATTATTTTTCGTATACAGGTGCGCATATCGTGATCTTCTGTTATATAACACGAACCTCTTTTAATGCAGCCAAACGAAATTGCTCAACTAGTCTTAGCTAATTGTCCTATTATTCTTTATACACAGCACTGGTGGAAGAAATTTTTTCATCCGTGTTTTTTGTTACGCACACACGGACAACAAAAACATTGTTGGTTTTTAGATATCTTAAACTCAAGTAGATTGACTTAAAACTAAAAAAAAAAAAATGTTGATTGAATTTAAGAGAAGGAAAATAAAATGATCAATTTTCGCTTTTTATCTTTTCAGCAATATTGGACAGCTCAACTCATGGCTAAAATGAATCATCATTTATTGAATAGTAAAATAATTGGATCAACCTTTTTATTTTCATTAACTGTGTCATCATTCGAAACGTCACGATACACAAATTAAAAAAAAAACTCTCCAAATCATGAAAGCAATGTAATTTTTTTAATTAAAACTGAATTCCGTTAGTCTATCAATAACTAAAAAACAAACTAAAATAGTAAAAGAAGAAACAAAAAACATTTAAACGCACAAAAACAACTGTTTCCAATTGGAATACAAATACCAACACAAACACACACAAAATTCCAGAAAACACCCAGGCTCTACACCAACTGAAATTTAGTTCAAATACAAGAAGAGAATAACAGGAAAATAATTACAAACTGGCGTTCTTTCAAAATATAATGTGGAGCAGTATTTCACCGACAAATTCGAAAAAACTATTAATTGGCAGCACACGCAGCGTTGACTATGTCGATGATAATTCTACAACAAAATCTACAAAGATTTCAATCGCAATGGAAATTCATATACAAAATAAGTGCATTTCAGCATAGCGTATCACTCTGGAGGGCGGTGCAGAGCCCCCATGGCTACAGGGCCCCCTTAAAGCGGCATTTTTGGGGGCCACTGGCGTCGGCAAAACAAGTATATTACAGGTGAGTTGTTTCAATCGTTATTGTTTAAAAATTGTTTTAAAATGATTTTAATTTTTAATTAAAAAACACAATTTTAATTTTAGTAAAACTCGTTGCGTGACAAAAAATATTTTTTTCAAGACTTCATTCCATTAATAATCAATCTTACACATTGACCTACAAACACCTCTCTGCTAATCATAAACTGTCTGTTGTAAAACTTTTTTTAAGTTGCCAACACTTGTCGGCACAAAAATGGCGACAAACGATTTTATGACACCCTTCATTATTAAACAAAGGAAATATAATTTATAATTTTTTCATTTTATTTTTACCCACCATCCATTTCTTTGGCAACTTATTTTTTTTTTTTTTTTGATACTTTTCCAAGTCATTTCATTTAATTTGTAGAAGAGGAAAATATGTAAAATATATTAAAAAACATGGGAACTCAAGAGCATCGTTCACTAGTCACGAATATTATTTAATAAAAAAACGAAGACCAAATTTTAAAAAATAAAAAATTTAGCTAAAAACCAAACATTACTGTGTTAACGCATTTCACAAAAATATTTTAAAACATAGAGTTTAAATCCATATCTCTTTTTTGTGCTTTCAATATACAGGGTGTTTTTTTAGCCCGATAAAAATTATGAACTAACAAGTCATTGTAAGTAGATTCACACTTTATTGTAAAAATCAATCGTCAATGCGCGCAACTTTTAGAAATAAAATTGTAAAAATATTGATGAGATGTATAACCAAGCGACGCCTAAAGCCTTTAACTAATTAAAGTCTAAGTTTGGTGATAAATTAATTTCGAATGGACCGGTCATTTGGCTTCCAGGGACGTGCGACCTGTCTACTTGTTTTTTCCTGTGGAGTCACTTAAAGCCACTAGTTTAAAAAAAATAATAACGCCTTGTATTATTTTTGACATACAGCCAGCAACGCTTAGATACGCTTCGTCAGGGCCAGAAGCGCTGTTTGTGTTCCCGTATTTTTTTAATAAAATATTTTTCTTCTAAGTCTCATTTTCTTATTTTTTTTACTATTTTTTACAATTCAATATTAAGTCGTTTTTAAAAAAATACCCTCTACATATGTAAATGATATCTTTAATTTATAAAAGTAATAAAAAAATGTTACATTGTTAACTTTATACAACGACAAATATTAAATTTGTTTTGTTTTGCTTTTTTTTACACTTTCCATTTATTCTTATTTACAGCAATTTTTCTACCATGATTTTCCCAAGACACATCAAACAACAACCAGACGAAAAGTATACAAAAGCTGCCTGGTATGTGATACATGCATACGAGAGCTGATGGTAATCGATGTTCCACCCCAGGTAAATAAGTTACACCGCTAATGTCACTAGAAAAACATATTAAATAAATAGCGTCACTTCTCTTTATTTCATACACTGAAAGAATATTTTTACATACAATTTAATTGAATTTTTCTTAGAACTTAGTTACAATTAAATTATAAGGGGATGGGAATTAATCCTAAAAAATTTATAAAGAAAGTGAGATTTTTAAATAGTTTTAAAACGCCTACATTGGAGAAATGATTTTCATTACAATTTAACGATTTTCTTGCCGAATCTTTTTTTATTCTTATGAATCAATAGTGGTGGGATGATTAATTTTAAGCCGAGTAAAAATAACTTAGTGACGCTTAGTCGAGACATAAATTGATTATTTACGAAAAAGTTAATTTGCGTATTTTTTATTCTTCCAAAAATATTTGTGACAAATATATGTGCTGTAGTGCAACTTGTCACGTTAAAAAACTTCAGATTGCACAAATAAATACCTAAAACTGATATTTTTTTTACATTTAAGCTTCACTCTATTTCAAATATAAAACTTGTTGGGGTTAAATTACAAAGACTAAGCACCAATTTTTGCCGTAGATGCCCTCATTGTAAGTAGTAGTTTCATTAAAAATAATTCAAATAGGGTTTTTCTAAAATTTGCCTCTAATAGTTATTATAAGTATTTGTAGATTATATAATGTGTCAAAATTTACTACTATTTTTAAGAAGAAAAATGGGAAGATTTCAAATATTTGTAAATGATTTTAACTGAAATTGTAAGCCATCACATTATAGGAATAAATGAATTAAATGTTTGCGCAGTAAAAATTCCAAAATAATTATTACCAAAAAAGAAACTTAAGCTCTACCTCATATTATATAATCGACCTTCATGCATCACAATAATTTTAAACATCCGCCAAGATATGAAAAGCTATTGTTTTGAACCACCCATGATAATAACCCTTTGAAGCCGATGACTAATCAAGCTAATTAAGAAAATTATGAAAAACAAGTTAAGTAAAAAACCTGCGATCTTTTCATGAAAATAAATTTAAATTTAAAACATTTTGAGGCAGTATAAGCTTTAATTTAAAAATATGAAATTTAACTGGCAGCATTAATATATTGCTGCAATAAATACTGAAGTATTTGCGGAATTTCATAGCTTTATTGTAAATTGTGATATTATTCCTTCAAACGACAATAACTGTCATGGTAGCGACAAGTCTGCTGTTGATGTTGAATTTGATTAATGGATTCACAACATGTCTTTGGGGCGCAATCGAAAAAGGGAAGACACTGGCTCTTAAAATTATCAAGATAATATAATCTGCTCTAGTAAAGCAATAATAACGAAATGCAGTTGACGATCGGAATGAAGTATATGGGGTATATAGTTGGTTTTACCCGCCTGTGAAAAATTCCTTTTTTTTAATTAAAATGATTATGTTACAAGAACGCTATATCTCAACAACAATTACAATCGCTATGGAAAAATGAAATAGGATGGCTGCAAAACGATTATAGAATCTTTGAAATTTTACTGTAAATAAGTAAATTAATTAAAATTTACTTTTTTCTGCCTAGGTTTATTTTTAATTGATTTTACTTAACTTAACAACAGTTTATATGATACTGGAAAAGCATCTATAATGTTGTCAGAAAACAAGCATCAATAACTAAAAAAAATTGAATTTCGTGGCCATACCGACGGTTGGTACAAGGCAAAACAAATGTACAAGTCGAGTTACAAAGAGAACAACAACGAAATGCTTTGAGTTGCGTGTAGACTTCGTCCAACCAAAATAATATTGGTTAAATAGATGATGTTTACAATGTACACAACCTAAAATACAAAGATGCGAAGAATGCTGATGAAGGTTGTAGCGATCGATTAAAGGCGGCATTACATTCTGCTAGTATCTAATTTTTTTTTTTTTTTTTTTTTTTTTTTTTTTGGAAAAGGTACGCAGACAATTGTAAATAATTTTTCTTTCCAAAAATTTTTTGAATTTAAATTAAACTATAAACCTCAGCCGAAAATGGTAAATCCTAAATGGGAAAAATTAATAAATTAGTTAACAAAATAAATATATAAACAAATGAATAAATAAGTTAAATAATAAATTCATCAATAAATAAATAAAGAAGTTTTGAAAGAGATTGATTACATGTGGATGTAAATTTATCCTTAAAATCTCTAACTCAACATTTTTATGTTTTTTTTTTATTTTAAAACTTTATGATTAACATAAACAAACAAAACTTTTATTTTTAGAAAGTAAAGATGTAACTTAAATAAACAATATACTTAAATTTTTTTAAGTTTCATCGAAAGATAGATTATAGGTTAAACAGAAGAATAGCGATTTGGAGCACTTTTAGTTTGGCTTTAATTTCTCACTATTTGTTGATTATTAGAAGGTGTTTGAGAATCTTCTTATTCATCACGGTGAATCGCGAAAGCTTTAAGCATTAAGCGATGTGTACACGAGACAAAGTAGTAGAAGTCCTTAATAATTTAAGCTCTTTCAACAGACAAGTACAGTTTACAGTTGAAAAGGAAATAGAAAACAAAATACCATATTTGGATACTCTGTCAAGACAACAGGACAAAATATTACTGAATTGGTTTCAAAAGGCAATGGCATCTGAACGACTAATAAGCTTCTATTCTAAACATAGTAAAAAAATTATTATAAGCGCAGTTACAAATTTTATATAGATAAGTTTTATGCAATACGTTTTTTCACAAAAAAAAAAAAAAAAAAAAAAAACAAAATCAAAATTGTGGACACATTGAAATTGAATGACTTTTCGATAAAAACTGTTAAAGAACTGATGAAACGTAGAAGAAAAAAGTACAAAAAAAGACAAACAGCCCATCATTTTTAAAGGATTAACCTATATATCTGGACTATCAGAAAGATTAAAAGGCTGTGATATTTATGACGCGAAGAAGTACCGATTAGCCTTCAGGACGAATAACTCAATGTAATACGAAATCTAAAATAGAAAAAGACAAAAGCAACGTTGTGTATAGTATTAATTGTAATGGAGACGAATCCAGTAAGTGTGATATAATTTATGTTGGGACAACTAAAACAAAACTATAAACTAGACTCGCATTACACAAATCAAACTTAAAAGCTATGCACAAACCGGTAGAGCAAAAAACAGCAGTGCTACCCACTGTGCGATGAAAAACATACAATAAACTTTGACGATGTGAGAGTATTAAAAGAAGAAAAAAGCTATTGTAGAAGATTTACTTTAGAAATGCTAAACATAATTCACGTTCCATCAAATAAGAGATTAAAACAAGACATCAAAAATGCGCTCATAAAATAGATCAACATAGTTGTTAGTAGATAAGTGTTTGCTGTGCAAAATATACGCGCCCTTTATAATATCAGTATCGATAATTTAATTTTGTTTAGTTTAAAAATGTAAATATTTTTCATTAGTTTTATTTGTTTAAATGTTATAATGTTTTTTGAGTTGTTTTATATTCGAAATGTTTCAAACATTTGGAATACAAATGAAAATTAAACAATATTAATGTTTTAATTATCTGCAACGACCTTAAGCCCAGCCAAGTATGTAAATTATTTATCAAATTTCTAATAGTCATTAGTGCCTATAGCAACTTTGCCTGCTTGCCTGCCAACAGGTCATCTGTTGTAAAAATTGAATAATTTTGTTAACACAGTTTTCAGTAGTCCTATAGGCTCTGTAGTACCTTTGCGCATTTTTTTTTCTGTGTACTTGTTTATCAGCAATCCTTCTTGTTACTTCCAAGACTAAATAGACTTAAAATGGTTTGAAATACTTTAAGGGTGTAATTTTAATTTTCCAGCTTCAAAAAAAAGCTTTTAAAATATAATAATTTACGCTCTCTCAAAACTAGAAATTATGCTACGCTACAACGAGCACCGATAGCAAATTTTCTTATAATAAAAAATGTATTTTGCTCAGAAAAAAATTTTGCTGTGTTGCCACTTTGTTGTAAAGCAATAATTTTTAAACGAAAATATAACTTCAGATTTACATAAAAAAGTGAAATTATTACTTATCTGTCACAAAACTACTAAGAGTGCTCAAATATACCATTAATTTAACACAGATATCATACCGGGTTGGTTCTTTAGCAACTTCATTTTGGTAAGAGCACTCTACCTGTTAGAACTTTTATTACTAGAAATACTTGAAACGCTCAGTCTCATTAAGATTTCAAGCTGCAAGGAGAACTATAAACAACAAAATATACTTGTCCGTTTATCTTGGTCAATGGCTAAAATAAAGAAAATAGTTGTTAAATATTTTATAACAAAACAAATTCACTGTAAAGCAAATTCATTTAAAAGCAACGAAAAAAATAAAGCCCTTTTTAGTTTAACAAAAAAACAAACAACCATTTAAGTAAACCTTAACGAAAAATTAACAATCTACATTTACATTACATTACACGTATTGTAAAATCAGTTTATTTTAGTTCCTTCTTTTTTGATTTATTTTTATTGTATCGGCAATGAAATTCAAACTGAACAAAAGAAGAAATAAAAAAAAAATTTAATGAAAATCATACTCCTCTTAGTGCAACTTATTAACGTATGGCCAATTAATACTTTTGTAATTTTCTTTTATTTTTTTTAATTGTGTCAAACGTCAAAAACAGAAACGATTTCCAGCTGATAATTTTGATGAATGGAACAATGGCCATCCGCTGGGGTTGAGAACAGTTCATGCGTATGTTTTGGTCTTTGATATGGGCAATTTGGAAACATTTCGAGTAAGTTTTATTTATTCATAATTATTACTTGTAGTTGTTATTGTTATCTTAGCATAACTTAAGCAAATAATGACTGACATAATATTAAAGGAATATAAAGAAAGTTCCAAAAAAAAAAAAATAAATAAATAAATAAAAAAGAATTAAAGAACCTGTCTGATGATTTGGCAGTTATATATTGAATTTTCTTTCATTTTTTTTAATGGTAAAACTGTTTAAATAAACCTTTAAAAACGTAAAAAAGTATAATTTCCAACCAGTAAAAATTTGCTTGTATTATTTCTTAAGTGTTTAATTAATGTTTAATATTAAATTTAAAATTTTACACATTAAAAAATTTTAAAATTTTCTCTCTTTTTTCTTGTCTTTTTTTTAACAGTATTGCAGGTCTATGAGAGATCAAATTTTGGACAGTTTTAGTCATCGTGATTTTAGTATAATTGTAATTGGCAATAAATTTGATACAATAAATGAAGCACAAGCAAATTCACAGGTAAATACATTTTTTTTAATTTATAATTTATTAGAATTAAAAAAGGGAACTAAGAATAAAACAGTTTTGTTTTGGTATTAAATTTTAAAGTTTTGTTTCATTTGTAGTTATTAAAATTTTGTTTTAAAAATTATTTAAAGTTCTTACTTTGAGGTTTTTACTATTTCAATTTAAATTTGAATTGGATTGTCTGGAACAGCATCTATAATGTTGTGAAAAAACAAGTATGAATGAATAAAAATAAAAATTGCGTTTGTGGCCATACCGATGGTTGGTACAAAAGCAAAAACAAATGTTCAAGACAGGTTACAGAGAGAACAACAAGGAAATACTTTGAGTTGTATATTGACCTCGTCTAACCAAATTAATACTGATTAGTTGATAGATGCGAAGAATGCTGATAAAGGATGAACGGATCCAGAAAATGCTGCATTTCATTTTGCTAGTGTCTAATTTTTCTTGTTTTCTTTGGAAAACGTCCGCATAAATTTGTTTAATTCAAAAATTTTTTAGAAATTACATTAAAAATGAACCTTAGCCGAAATTTTAATTCATTAGAAAAGTATAAATTTCTAACAAAATCGTATTGTAAAAAAATTATTTTATTAAAAAATTCAAAGGTGCCCCATGCAACCCATTAAAGTTCTCCCATAGGTGGCATAGTCTTACCACTTTGACTGTGTCTTTTGAATCGTTATATACAAACACTTGAAAATTCACAGAATATGTACTTCTATCTCTATAGCAGATATAGAAATTAAAGGGTGTCCCATATGTTATGTAATGTTGTCAGATATATATGTCCTCACCTATTAAACCATTTTAGACAGCTAAAGTTAACACAAAATTTATTAATTAAACTTTTAAGATTTGAAGTTAAAGGATGTCTCCATTTTCAACTATCATACACATACACTTGAAATTCAAACAACGTAAGTAATACCATCTTCAGTAATACTATGTTTACAGTTACATGTAAACTAAAGGGTGTCATAGCTGACGTAGTTTAAATAATCAGGCTCTATCTTTTGAACTGTCAAACACTGGAAAGTTACACAAAATGCGTACTTCTACATCCGCTAATACAACAAGTACAAACATTTTAAAATAGAAATTAAAAGGTGTCTTCATAGGTGATGTTGTCTGATGCAGATGACTTTGTCCCTTAGACCTCTATAGAAAGACAATTGATATTTAAATGAAATGTGTATTAATATTTTTATTCATACTCGATAACCTTCTGGCTGTCTGTCTGTTTTGATGTCAATGTGGGACAGAACCTAGAAGTAAAAATCGATATTATGCTACATAATATTATCGATTTTTGCTTCTGGTCCACTATATCCCTCACTTACGCATCAGTCTAAATGAAGAGGCATGCGAGGTTTAGCTTTGGTGAATGTTGTGCTCTCATTCAACAAAATAAAAAGAAATTTCTTCACTTTTGCAAATGGCTGCAGATTTAACACAACCGATTACGAAAGCATAAAATCTTCCTGATAAAAACACATCCTTTCAGTCGTGAGAAGAGTCTTGAAAAAAACCAAAACCAAGTATCCATGTAAGTTATGGATAATTTTAATAGCGAAAGTCATTATCATGCCTTCTCAGACCAAATTGTTTGCTTTAACCCTAATGAATAGTGAGATATATTGCTGTATTTCAAAGAAAGTTTTGACTGAAAAAAAGCATCGACCACAAATGCTGTTTGCAATCTTGTAAGATAAGTTCCTAACAATAAATTACTTGTGAGCAAGAACCATGGTTTTCGTCATTGTATAGTTCGCACTGCCGAAAATGTGGACGATATGGCGAAAGGTGTGCAATTTATTAAAAGAACGTCGCCACACGATCGATCTTAAAAACTCACCCTGGGATTATTCTGGGGTTCACACAACTCGCGTATTACTGTCAAGAACCCTGTTTGGAGAGGAACAGTTTATGGTGAAGCTTGTACCCAGCAAAAAATTAGACATTACCTTAAAAAGTACTTGCCATATAATGACTAACTTCTGTGATTGCTAAATTTTGTTACTCGCTTAGCATTACATTAGTTCGCAAATAAAAGAAGTAGAAATCGAACTAATTCTTTAAGTTAAAAAAGAACACCTTAAAATACAATCTAATATTTATTATTATTTTCTGCAATAGTCAATGTAATCAATTTTCAGTAATTGATTATAAAAGTCTCATCATGTTGGTAATCCAGTTAGAAAGTCCTTCCAGCAAAAGTGCTTAATTCCACACTCGATTACCTTTTTTGAAATCTTTTGCTGGGTAGTGGTGGCATTATCGGCCTGATTTTTCGAAATTGCTGCTGAAAACGGTATTTCAGTCAACAATTAGCATGATTTCGGTCTACTTTTTGCCTAAAATGGAAGTTATGAATCATAACTTATGATAAACGTTGCCTTCTGAATGATGTTGCATAGCACAGTGGGGCAGAAACAAAATACTTTCGCAAAAACTCAGCCATTTCAAGGGACTAGGCTGATTGTATTTTGTGTGATAGAAACTTCAATTATCCGTATTTATATGCATGAAAAAATAAAATATTACAACCAAAATATATAGCAGTGCCCACGACTTCGTCCGCGTATAATTTTTAATTTTCTTAAAATTTAAAAAATATGTTTTTAAACATTTGTTGAAGAATTCTGTAAACGGTATTAAAAACTTTCTATCTACAAAACAAAATGTACTGACAACTCTTCTAGTGCCAATATCATAATGATTATAAAAAAAGTATTCTACATTTGAACTAATGTTCTACGAGGCATCCTCACAAAATTTTACACAAATCCATCCAGCAGTTTTTTGCAAACGCAGACAGGCAAAAATTCCAAAAATTGGTATTTTGTATTCCATATCGATTACTTTCTATACCAATATAATAATTTTTAAAAAATATTTCTTGTACAGAAATGGCCTCGTTGCTGTCTTATTATGTGC
This sequence comes from Cistogaster globosa, assembly GCA_937654795.1. NCBI lineage: Eukaryota > Metazoa > Arthropoda > Insecta > Diptera > Tachinidae > Cistogaster > Cistogaster globosa. The sequence continues at coordinate 126,902,301 of OW569403.1, forward strand.
ATAGATGTAGCTGATCTCAAAAAAATTCCGAGAAATTATGGCAAAAACAGTCTGATTTAAGAAAAGTAAAGATATGAAATATGCAAAGAACATTATATAAAATAAACAAATCAAATTAAATTATTTGTGCATATGCAGCTGGTCAACTAAATTCAAATGGTAAATAATTTCCAACATTTTCAAGACAAAGGAAATCCCAACAATTTTACATATTTACTAGTGCTGATAAAAAACTTTTAGCAATGAACCGGAGTATATAAAGCTTTATTACAGAAATCTTCTTTTTCCGATCCCAGCTTTGGGATTTTAGAACATATACGAAAAAGTTAAAATTCGATAAAAATTACGTCAAACTGAAGGATTTCCATCTTCCACAAGGCTGATAATTTTCATATGAAATTTTGTGTAAACTTACACATATTAAGTTAAATTAAAACTAAAAATCTATTATAAATTCATAAAGAAAATTTTTTTCTATCAATGATAAAAAACTGATGCCCCTTTTTAGCATAAACAATTAAAAGTGCAATATTCGGCTATGCCAAATTTATCTAAATCTTGTTTAGTAAAGTAAATTAAATAAAAAAAAAAAAAAAACAAATACAGAGGTGGCAAAGAATTAAAAAAATAAAAAAAAAAAATTCATAAAAATACCATCGGTTCCTAGTAATTTTAGTTTTTCCTTAAAGATCTCTTCAAAAGCTTTTAATTGATACCCACAATGATATTAAAAATTTTGAAAATTTCAGAGCCGTAACCCGGAAAATATGGGCGTGAGCAAATTCTTCTACGCAATACAGATATATATTTTTTTTGATTGCAGGTGATATAGAAAAATTAGAGGTAGGCGTGGTATTTTGCACGCCACGTCGAAAGACGTAGACCAATCTTGCTGATTTACAACAGCACCTCTTTCGACACTATGTCTGATCGATTGACGTATTAAAATTTTTTCTAGCTAATGAAGTGCCTCGGCAAACTTGATTTCAACAGTTACACGGACAGACAGACGGATATCGCTCAATCGACGCAATAATTTTGAACTTTTTAAATTGAAAATTATCTAGTTATTTAGTCGGAAAAGACATGGTTTTCAAAATAATTTTGTCTCATACTTACAATAAAAAATTCCAAAAAAATTGCTGAAAATTGTGCCCAGCATATTAAAAAAAACTGCACCAGAGTATCGAAAGATCAAAAATGTTTATTTTAAAATGCTCATAGTTCAATCATTTTAAAGCATAATTTGCAGATCTAAGCATCATTTTGTACGTATAAAATAGACCTTTAAATCGTGTATAATTTTTCGAAATTAAAAAAAGGCCAAGCATCAGAAAAATTTGCAAATATGAGGTAACCAACTTTGAAACCACATAACGCCAACTCTAGAAATTTAATGGTACGCAGCCTTTTAGATCAATCCGCCTTGTCTTTTACAAATAGCTAAGTTTTTCCAAAATATTTTGATTTTGCCTCACTGTGCACAATTCATCAAATCGATCTCATACATACGAATTTTGGTACTCGTGTTAACAGCCGTGTTTAAGACTTCAATATCCTCTATTAATCGGTGCTTTGCGAAACACTAAGCAATATTCTATACGCTTCTCATATTATCCAAGTTTCGAAAAGTGGGACGGACCACTGTGGAGCCAACTGATGCAATTACGTGAATAAAATTGTATTTCATAAATAATAGAAATATTTATAAAGCCGCAATATAGCAAAAGAAATTAAGTTTATTTTAATTTATAATCACTCTTTGTTGTGCTTTGACCCCTACATTTTCGTTGCGGATTTATTTTATTGGGAACTATATTATTGGAGTTATTATATTTAAAAGCTATTGCGCAGTAATAAAATGTTAAAAGCCATAAGCATAACTTTTGCAATAATAATAATTGTAGAACATTAATGTTTGTCTATTTTTGTTAAAAAAATCAGCTCAGTTTTTAATATTTTGACCATTTCTGTAGAAAGTACCAAATTTTTATTGATGTAATTTGCTTCCCTTGTTTTTTTTAGGAATTAAAAGACATTTCAACTTTAGTACGAAAACATTGGCGTTGTGGTTACGTGGAGTGTTCAGCGCAGTAAGTATTTTTATTGTTTTCAAATCAATATAATTTTGTTTATAGTTTTATGGATTTGATTTATTATTTGCTAATAAAACTAATAAACAAATATTTATTTTTCTTTGTTCTTGTCACACCGTATTCACACACAATCAGATACAATTATAAAATTGGTGATGTTTTTCGTGAATTAATGGGTTGTACCAGTAGTGGCGGTGTCATTGGCACTGAATTTTTACAATCAACTAGAAACAAAGGACGTTGTACAATACTTTAGCAATTTCTGCATAAGTTTTTTTAAGTGTAAAACAAAAATTTTACAAAAAAAAAAAAAATAACAATAAAAATTTATATGAAAGCAAAGTAAAAAAAAAAAATTAGAAAAAGTAAAACCAAAAACAAAATTAATAGAAGAATACAAAAAAAGAAAAATAAATTCTTTAAAAACAAATTTAAAACATTTCAATTGCAGTTGCTTCAATAAATTTTAGAGAGAACAACAAAGATTGCAAAAATTAGAATAAATTTTAAATAGAAAATAGGAAAACATAAATAATAAACTAAAAGTAGTTTTAAGACAAATTTGTAATAGACACAACAAAATATTTATTATGAAAAATAGTTAAAACAATAATAAATTAAACAATAAATTTTTCTTTAGACAAAAATATTACAATAATAACAAACATTTAAAGTTTATTAAATAATAAAATAAACTAAAACATATTAATGCAATTAAAATAACGGTTGAACAAATTTCAGTAAACATTTTGTTAGGTGAAATATGTTAACAAACATATAATTGGTTTCAAATTATTTAAACAGAAAAATCAAAATAATTTATTTTTTTGTTTCTAAATTTATTTACACATTTGCTAGACAGTTGAAATGGCCGACATGTTTGTAATTGTACAAACCACACTCCGGCTACTAATTGGCGTGAAAAGCTATTCAACCCTGAAATGGCTTTTAAATAACAATTTAAAATAAACGCCAGCAGTAATTAAAAATGAGTGGTGGAAAGCAATAAAAACATTTTCATTCTAACCTTAAAAACTAAATTTTTAAATAAATATTCTTCATTATTTTTCAAAAAGTAATTATAATTGTTTATAAAACACTTGACAATTATTTATTTGATTATCTTAAGCTGCTAATCTGATTTTAATAGAAATAAATCACAACAGTAGGGGATTTAAAAAACTGTATTTTCAAATCACTCTTTTCTGTTTTGTAGGGTCAATGGAAGCATTTTTCAATAACATTAATCGATATCTGTATTTCTATAAACATTTCGTTCTTAATGAATAAAGAAATTTTTCTGATAATAAACACCGACGCATCACGACAACTGCAGGCTATCACAGCTTATTCACTTAAACAACCACTGCTACTGGCCAACATTTACTTTTGGAGGAGACAATGAACAGATTTTGCGCGGCAAATAACACAAAAAGTTTCTGAAGGAAAAGAGTTATTTAATATTTTATTATAAAAAAAAACAGAACCCTACAAAATTAAAATATTATAACCGGGGTATTAAAATAAACAAAACGAAAAGTTTTCTTACACTTGCTTTTATTTTCTTCTAGGGGGAAATATAAATAAAACAAATAAAAAAAATTCAAAAGGTTTATCTTTGCATTAGTGGCTTGCGAAACGTTGTTAGGGTTCCGTACATTAAGTATAAAAACTTTACCTTATAGTTTTCATCACAATGTCTGCCCGTCTGTCTCTCTACCACAGTACTTAATCCCTCTAACCGTTGTAGGTAGACTCTTGAAATTTTCCTAGAAGATATATTAATAAAATACTAAATATATGAAGGTGAAGTGGTATTCATAAAAATATTGTTTTTTTTGTATCTAAACTGTGATAGGCGGATATGTTAAATTTGCATAGTGTCATTAAAATTGTGAGCGCTATAGCATCTGGCCCTAAGCCCTTATGGTTTTTATAAAAGATGTAATACAAATAAAATTTAAATGCAATTAAGGTATCCTGATAGTAATGTGAGTTTTACATGTAAAGCCTTATTTGTTTAACCATTACAGGCTGAGGCCTGGTAGGTATTTATAAGCCGCTATAAAAGCAAGCGTAAAAAATTATTATAAGGTGTCAAATAGTATCATCATTTTTACATGGCTTTTTACCCAAAGTCCGCTGTGGACATAGTAAAGCATATAAAAAATAAATTTCTAAATTAAAAGGTGATCCAAGGGGATTTTTTTACTTACACTGATTGTTAATAAATTCATATTCAACAGGTATTAAATAAATAAATTGACTTCTTTTTGCATTTTAACTTGATACAAGTCTAACTTTAATAAGTGACTTTATACTTGAAATTTGAATAGTAAAAAAATCAAACCATTGCTATTTAAGTCGTGTAGTTGTGTAGCTGCAGTCGTCTTTGTGTTTAATAAAAAATAGTATGGCCTACACGAAGATCTAGAATTTGGTAAAAAAAAAGATGCCATGTGCAAGAATATTCCTGTATTAAGAAAATGTGCACCGCTTAATGAGAGCAGAATGTTTCGCGAAAAAGTATTCAGAATTTTTTAAAGTTAAGCTAATAATTAAATGGCTTGAATCTTCTTTTTTCTATCATCATCTTATACACATATTTTTTATCCTTTTACTTCTGCAAGGAGAATAAGGCCGCTCAAAAACCATCTAATTAGTTATAAAATATATCTTCAAAGATAATAACTCAAAATAATATGAGTAAGTAATTTATGCATCGTCGTGCCTAGCACGTAGTAAGCTCTTAAATATTTATTTTACCAATAGCTATACATACATAGATAAATCAGTAACGGGCTACTGCTACTAGCGCACAAGGAATAATAAATTTGACGATTACAGACTCTAACGAAAGTCCTCACTTTACTTGCACCGAAATGGATAATGTAGCTATACGAACTTTCCTTGACAAAGTTTTGTGACTCTGCCTACCCCTGGCCGTTAAGTTCGTCGCTTAACGCTTGATATTTTAAATAGTGTCAACAAATGTCAAATGGGAGGCAATTTAGGGGCCTTTGTTCTCTCTAAAATTTTAAGTTATGTTAAAGATAATCTTATGTCCAGGAGAACAACCAAAAGCAGCATATTTAAGCACGGGAAACTTTTATTTGCTAACAGTGATCCAACTTTATTAATAAATAATTATTCGCAAAAACAGGCAGGATTAAAAGTTTTAATATCCTCTTTTAACGAATAATCAAAACTTGTTTTGCCCCAAGGATCAGTGAAATTTTAAGCACGACTGTTTTGCTATCTTAACGTTTTTCGCAATATAATAATTATGCAGACGTTCGTTTTACTTTTTCTTCGTAGCATAGACTTGTACAATTTAATCGAGTTTTGCTTTAAAGGGATGAGAATTTTTATTTCAAGTGAAATTATATTTTAATATTTGTGTGCCATTTTTAGCTACGACGAAAAAGTACTAATTAAACTAAATTCCTCGCCACAAATTCTTTCTCAATTTTATTTAAAACATTTCGTAGCTTCTTACGATCAGTGAACTTTTAAAACATTTAATATTAATATAAAAAGTTATTAATTTTTTAATCTAAAATCCTCTTTATTTTTACACGCTTTCGTAGTTGAACATAAAACAAAAAATAGTGGAAACAAAAGATTAATCCCACCATTATTTACAATATTTAAAATAACATTTTGTGGTTCTTTTAAAATTAACAAAAACAAATAAAAGAATAATAGAATATATAAAATTTAGGATAATATTATAAAAAATTTAAAGTATAATAATGAAAAATATAGTTTACAAAATATAAAAAAAACATGTTCATGAATAAATAAAAATTTAAGGATATAAAAATTTAAACTTGTGATCATTTCAAAGCCATAAGTTAATTTATAAGACAGATAAAAAAGGGACTTTAATTTTGTTACAACAAATTTCTGTATTTAGTGTTGGTTTAAAAGTTAAGCAGTGTGGGACTAACGAGAGAAAGAAAGAGATAGTGATATCGAAGCGGTCTATCAATGTAAGGATGAATTACTTTCGTTTTAATGTAAAGCAAGTGCCTTTCTCTATATTGGCTTGACTATTTAAAATCAGCACTTATGTTTATATACGATGAAAAAAATATTTTTTTTAATAATTAATTCAAAATTAATAAATAGTGTAGACCTTTCGTTTCGACGGATTGACGGACATCGTTCAATCGACTTCACCATGCATAAGAACTAAGAATATATACACTTTATGGAGTCGGAAACGGATATTGTGGAATTCACAAAAGAAGTCACAAATTTAGTTAAGCCCTTTTTCCACTTTTTGTGTTGAAGGGTATAAAAAGGCAAAAGAAAAGTGCATAAGAGCGATTACTGATTGTAGTAATAAAAATCCTTATGTATTAAAAAAAATTATTTATAAAAAAAGAACGACTTAACGAAAAGTTGGAAAAAGACTAAGACTTTTGGAAGTTAATTTTAAGAATAAAAAAATAAATAATAATAAAATTAATTTATTTTCCTTTTATGTTTTTATTAGTTCCTTATTTACTTGTAAATAATACAAATGAAATCCTTTTTACATTGCTTACGAGTTCCAAAATATTATTTTAACTACTTTCGTAAAAACGCATTTTTTAACTGCAGGGCATTTTTAGTGCCATCTGGATTTTGAATTTTGATAAAAATTGTACACTTTGTAAAAGTGATTATTTTCTGCTCCGATTTTGTTTGCTTAGGCGAACAGCCAAAGATAAAATAAAGAAAAATAAAATCAGTATTGATTGTTGCTGTTTTTGCCTAAACTTTGATTTTTGTCTTTACTTTATTGTTTGGACAAAAATCTTTAGTTTATTTAAAATGTAAGTGAGAAGTTTCCTGAAGAGCTAAGTAAGCGGTAGCGAAATGGCCATCGAAACGTACGTTCACTTTCAATAGTCAATATCGGTCGTTTTAATAATACGGTCGGGATAATTAGCACGAATTTTTAAAGTTTTAAATTTAATAAATAAATATTCCTGTGATTTAAACTTTTAATTGTTATTTTGTACATTTTTTTTTATCAAGACAAAAAAAAACTTTTCTTGATACACCAATTCGCTTTCGCTCTCTTTGTGTTTATATCTAAACGAAAATAAAATTGAGGTTAAATATAATTTGTTTAATAGTTCAAATTTGTTTTTTTTTCTTTGTTATTTCTTTATAATAATTAAAAACATTTTTTTAAGTAAATAAAATAAGTAAAAATTTATGAATACATTTATCAAAAAAAGTTTTTTTTTTGCTTTGCTTTGAGTATTTTTTCGCTAATAAAATAAAATTCAGTGCATTTATACAGAAAAAGATGATTCTATTTGCGTCGCGTTTCTTCGGTCCCCATTAACGACACAAATCATGGCTGTAATGTACGACACAAATTTCCTATTCGTTTCAAAGCTGAAGTCCCCCCACAGCGTAACTAGTTATGCCCGTTAATTGAGAAAATGTTGGAGGTAAATTTTATTTAAAAAAAAAAAATATGCGTTCACAAGTGCTTCAAAAGTCGGGACATTTACTTACATTTTTCATTAATCTAGATTTTGCCTGCAGCACACTTAGGCCACAAACATGGTCCATGTTTTAATGTTGAAATCGTTATAAAAAAAATGTAATGCCTCAGAAGACAGTTTTAAATATTTGTTGTAACAACACTAAAAATTTTGATGACTTTTGATGTAAAATTTGAAGATATTTTACCGTTTTATCTACGGCAAAAGATTTTCTAATAAACCGACATGAGCAATGAGTGACATAATTAAAGTGAATAACAAGTAATTTAATATCATATATAGGCGATCCGGTTTTTTTTAAGACATTTTTTACAGCTAATAGCAAGAAATTTTCATGCAAAAATATTAATTTAGAAAACATAGAATTATTATAATCAAAAATTACAAAATATTCAGTAAATCTAAAGAAGTCTTAATTAACGCACAAAGTAACGTGTTATTTAAACACAACAAAGAAATAAAAGTAGAAAGTAACTAAATATTAAAAAAAAACTGAAATTAAAATTAACTTGATTGTATTAATAAGAAAAGAAAACAATATGAAATGAATTTATAATATTTTAGACAAAACAAGTGAAACAAATTGATCACTTCAAATAAAAAAAAAATGGTTGATAAAATTAAATTTAAACGTACTCACAAAAATATTAATATTAACAAACTTAATACATGATGCATATAAATAATTATACTAATTTAAATTGATTTGATCAAATATTCATACAATACACAGACGGTACTTGATGCAAAATCAAGAACTTTCATTTATTTCATGCTGGATGTCAAACTTTGATGTTTGTATTGTTTTGGTTTTCAAGCATGAACACATTGTTTAATTTTAAGAAGATTTTGAAGTGTGCGGTTGTCAAAAATGTTGGAACAACAAAAAAATTATTTTGGACTTAATATGAAATTATCAGTTATTGCTTTCACTTAGAGAAGCAAGAAGAGCAAAGTAAAGAGACCGTAATTTAAAAAAAGAACAAATTGCAGTTTTATTAGAATGTTATAAAAAAGCTTCCGGAGGGAAACTTCAATATTCAAAAAAAAAAAAAGTGCTGCAAACGAATTTGAAGGGAGTTTAAAAGCAAAGACAATATTTTTACCATTCTTTAGTTCATAATCGATTTTTCCACTGCTTTTTATTTCCTTTTTCTAAGAATAATAGCTCTGTTGCAACCGCGATGTTGACGACACAAAATAAAACAAATACTGAACTCTTGATGGATCATCCAACACGTGGCCGTCAAAGCTTACAGCACTCGTAAACTGCTTGTCATCCAGCTTTTAGATCATGTATAGACCGCATGCAAGCTACCAATATGCAATGAATTTAGTTGACTGGCTCAAGGACGAGAAAATACGAAACCCAGCCCGTTCGGAAGCTCATAAATTCTGGACATTTTAATAAGATAGCGTCATATTCAACCTTTATGCTCATCTAGTTGAAACCAATAAATTGGCTTAACCATCTGCAAACTGCCTTTAAAAGTGAGACAGATGCCAGATAACTGTTAGTGCAATTATACCAATTCATAGCTTCAGATATTCAGGTTATTGTGACCACAGGCTTTCATTTCTATCTTAAATTATAATAATCCAAGTAAACGGGTTGACTTAATCATACTTTTCAACTTAGGCGCCTTTAAAGATGTTAATCTAAGATGAATGTTTGAAATCTCTTTAATTCCTCTGACAGTCTCTCTACACTTTAAGTTTTATAAATAAGAAAAATTCATTGGAAGTTGTTCTGCTGCCGCAAGTTATCAGTTAATTCAGTTTTATTAAAAATCACTCACTCATCTCAATAATATAAAAGAGTATGCATGTGAGAGAATAATATTATTCCCTCTTTATCGAATAGAATCATTAAAGGAAGTCCCCTTGGCTGCACTCTGCTAGCTCATGCACGTCCAGTGTTGGCAGTTATAGCGATTTCTCGGTGTCGGTAAATATTTACAGATGACGAGAGGAAAGATACCTGGCGGTTTTTGAAATACTTGGCAAAATTTTTGACTTTTTTGTATGATTTTCTTTACGATTAAATTGCATTAAAAAAAATTAAAAAAACTTTACATTTTTTATATATTTAAAGTTGACTGAAAATGTGTGTTTGACGGATAATTAAATAAATTCGTTTTTACTTCTTGATTGTACGTACCTTTTATCTGCCAAATATATATTAAAAGGAAGTGAAATGCAATAATCAAAATTTTTGAAATTAAATGGGAAATGGCATCGACAACATTAGAAGAAACAGGGTTGAAAAAATAAAATTGTAAGAGGAATGTGAACAACATTAATTTTGGCGAAGAGTATCAAACTGAATTGAACAAAACTGTTTTAGATGTAATGATGATGATGCGTGAGTTGTCAATTTTCAATTTTAAATTTTGTAACTCTGTACCTTAAATTAAATTTAATGCAGTTTAGAAAATTGTTGTTAAAGATTTGGTACTTCTGAAACACAGTTTTTATAATTATAATCACATATTTTTATATATTTGCAATATTTGTCGATATTCAACAAGCCATTTGGAGAGAAAGCTCGAAACAGAACTGCCAACACTGTACACGTCTTTTACATATATTCACCAGCTGCGGCCATGATAATTATAGGGAATTCCTAGCCTACTAGTGTACATACTAATCATCCAGTAACCCGTCGACACCTCCAGCAGCTTAGAGTTGTCGCTCCTAATTATATTTATAAGTTAAATCGAATGCTTGCTATTGTATTGCATAATTTTCATAACAACCTTACAATTAGGCAACTATATCATCGAACCCAAGCTCTCTGAAGGTAGTTTCCAAGCGACAAAGCGAATGGTATATGATCCAACAAATGTTCAGCACTGCTCCAAAAATCCACTTGTTCATTTCAAAAAGAAATTACTGCGTACAGGTATTCAAACGAGGGAGACGCTTGTTTTCATCCCAGTTTGATTAAAACATGTAAATTAAATCTAGAGCAGTATTAAAGTTTTATTTTATTATTAAATATTTTTATTACTTTGAAATCGTCTTCGCAAACTTTTAAGCAATTTATTAACTTATGGATAGGTCCTTTTCGTATTCTATATTTCGCAGAAATTGGTTTCGCCATTTAGGCGTGATTGAGTAACAAACATACAAACACATTTACAACAACAATGATTATATAGATTTGTTGTAATTCCATGTTATACGAAATCCCCCGCCTACGAAAGCAATCACCCAATCACTATGTTCAAAATGTTTTAACTAAATTAGATATTTTTTTAAATCATTTTATTTTGCAGAGAATTTTATAAACAATTGAAAATTCAAAAAAATACAAAGCTGTATTTAAATTTTTTAATACTTTAGAGATAAAAACAAAAGTTAATAAGTTGTTTTAATGAAACAATTAAAAAAATATATAAATTATAAAATAATTGCAGATTAAAAGATTAATAAAATAAGGCTGACTTTTTTGTATGTAAAAAATCTACTTTAAGAGAAAATAAGCAAAAAAAAAACTTTCTAGAGGAACTTATTCATTAATAGAGGAGAATATTATAAAAAATAAAAATTGCTACTGAGTATAAAAATTAAAACCCAAAATTAAATTCAGTAATTTTAAGATAACAAGAACAGCAATTTTAATTGAAAAAAAAATAATAAATACATTTAAGTTGAACATGCAAACAAAAAGGTTTTCCAAAGAAAAATGGACAAAAAAAATAGTATTTAGTACATTTTATAGAAATTACTTTTAGCTATAAAAAATAAAAATTATTTGTTAAGAAATAAAAAAAAAAACAAAAAACTGAAGACAAAATGCTGAAATCATTTGCAAATTTTTTATTTTAAAAAAGGCTTTAAAGCTTCATTTCAAGTTCATTTTTAAATTTAAAAAAGACAAAAAAATGAAACGTAAAAAAATGCTTCCTTTTTCAAAATTGGTAAATATTTAAATAGTTTTAAGTTAAATATAAAATAAAAACACATTTGTGACTTTTTTGCATTAAATTATTATATTTTGCCCTGTTAAAAAAAGAATAAAAACATAAAATATTTATTTTTAAGGCTTTAATTAAATAAATGTCGTTATTATTATTATTATTATTATTATTATTATTATTATTATTATTATTATTGATATTGGTAAGAAAACCAAACAAGCAAAATAAAAAACAAATCTTTTTTTAATTGTTATTATTATTATTAAAATTGTATTAATAATTTTGTGGTAAACCATTTGAAAATTCGTCAAAATGGCTGTTAATTTAAATTTAATGAAAAATGTACGAATACTTAAGCAAACGTAAAAGAAAAAATTTTAAATTTTATCATGCTTAAAATGACATTAACTGCATTAAGCTTTTTTTAAGCAAACAAAAAAAATATTAAAATGTTGTTAAGTAATTAAATTAAATAAAAATAAATCTAAAATCATTTAAACAAAAATCCATATCAGCTTTTTTATTTAAACTTTTCAACAATGCCAAATGGGAGACTTAAAAAAATGGATATAAAATTGCAGTTCCAAAATGGTAAAGCTGACACTTTGTATCAATGGTTGTTATTCCGAGCATAATCGGCCAAAATTCCCAGTAATTATTTCCGCAATAGGTGTTCCAGAATCACGACTTCCCGGTTCTGAAGGTAAACGTATTTTATGATATAAAATTTTTATGATATAACAAGACCTGGGGTGGAATCGTTACATTCGTGAACGTACAACACGTATCGTAAAAATACGTTTTTTGGATTATCATATACGATAACTGATGATAATATTAAGGTGAAAAGGTATTGAAAAATTAGAAGAAAAAAAAATTGAAAAAAATGTCATCGGCTCTTAATGGGTTAAGCATTTGTTTATAAAATATAGTCTTAAAATATATGACGGAAAATCGTACTTTTTTATGAAAAATTCAAAGGCCAAATTTTTTCACTTGACTTTTTTTAATTTTTTAATTCTCTCTCGTTCCATATATGCGTTTATTCTTTTTTTATTGGTGTTACCTCGTTGTTCAAAATGAAATGGAAAAATTAAAAGCAGACGTAGTGTATTGCCCGCTGCTTCAAAGGACAGGACTGATTTAGCTGATTTTTAAAAATAAAATTTTCGAAACTATTTCTGATCGATTGGTGTATTTTAATATTCTTTAGCGAATCTAGTGCCTTGGCAAAGTTGATTTCAACTCAAACACGGACAGACAGACGGACATCGGTTAATCGACTTCACTATGCATAAGAAGTCAGAATAAAAACTCTTTATGGGTTCGGAAAAGGATATTGTAGAAATTACAAACAGAATGGCACACACAGTCTTTACCTTTTTCCACTTTTTGTGGTGAAAAGTATAAAAAAAGCTCTGCAATTTTTTTCCTACTGTCAGGAGGAGTGAAAAAGTAAAAAAGGTAAGTAAAATTATACGACTTAAATTTTCAGGAATTTTTAACACTTGCTTTGTTAAACTTTCGTTCAGAGTTGTATTTTGATTTGAATCAACGCCCAAACAACAACAACGATTCCAACGAAAATAGCAAGACGATTGTATTAAAAATTTCAAAATAAAAACATACGAGGAAATACGTAAATTAAATCTTAGATACAGTTTACACAATGCAATTTTGCATGCAGTAAGTTCCATGGAATTTTTTTTTTACGATAAAATATGTACAGATATCAGTGGTGTAAATAAAATTGCACTACTTGAGCTTTCAGCGGATTTCTTAAGCTTCTTTGTTAGCATTTTAAGATGAATACTATATTGTTAAGATTATGATACACTACGAGATTTATTCGTTAACTCTGTCAAAAATGACATAAAAGTTTAAATTTTAATAATCAAAGCTTACGCTCATACAACACACATGATTTTTGCATGTTTATTGAATTGCAACGGATACTTATAGGAAATTGAAACATACCAAGAGCTCCTAATATCTGTACATTACATCTGTACAAATTTACATAGAGCGCGTAAGTTACGTCGTCAATAGCAAGTATATAAGTTAACTTTAGAAGGGACATTTTAATGAAGTGTGCATTGCTATATCAACAACCACAAGTAAAATAATTCTTAAAAAAAGCGACTTCAAAACAGACAAACTTAAAATCATATTTCTTTAGAACAAAATATGAACGTTGATGAAACAAGAAAATTTAGCAGTGGTCACCCTTTATTTTTTACCCTTTTTATTGCTGACACTGTAAAACAAAATTTTTTTAATTCTAAGCGTTAGTCTATAATTGTTCAAATGATTCTTGTTTTCAAGAGTTTGTCTGTGGCGGATTCAGAGATTGGGTCTTATTGGTCAAACTACATCAGTTATAGGTACACCCTTTAATTTCTTATTTTAAGTTTGCTACTTGTTATAGCAGACTAAGCAATAAAGGTTCTGTGCAAATTTCAATCAACTGTCTACACATGTTCAACAGTTTGGTCATATACATCAAATAACAGCAACTACAATTTATAATTTTAGATATTTTTACTTCTTAATATACCAGACAAGTGGATATTCTGTTTATTTTCAAGTGTTTGCATATAACGGTTCAAACGATAGGGCCATATATGTGGATCAATTTACTTCAAATATGGGAACACCCTTTAATTTCTAAATTAAAAATTTATACTTATTGTTAAAGCGGATTTAGCAATACAGGTTCTTTGTAAATTTCAGCTGTCTGGTTTTAACCGTTTAAAAGTTTGGCCACATACAATTACATTAACTATTAGGACATCCGTTAATTTATAATTTTGAATGTCTATACTTATTGTTATAACGGTCGTAGCAATCGACATCCTGTCCACTTTTTAAGTGTTCGTCTATAACGTTTCAAAAGATAGACGCATATAAGTCAATTTACGTCAGCTATGGGGACACCCTTTAATTTTAAGATTTATTTTTGTATTACTTTTTGCTGTTGTGATTTATAATAAGCCGCATTTTTTAATATTAAAGAAGTGCTCTTTATGATTCATAACACACTTTAAAAGCATGTATGTTGTCCGGGGACACCCTATGAACTGTTTTCAAAATGCGACCAATCTGTAAGCATAATCTATCAAAATACAAAAATTTTCAAAATCGGTTCAATAATGACTGAGTTCTGTAGGCACAAATATAAAAAAAGCAACATTCACTCGAATTGATAACCTCATTCTTTTTTTTAAGGGTATCCACCTTTTAAAGTTTTCCTCGAATAAAATATTTTAAATTAGATTATAAAGGATGAAACAATAGATGATTATATTTAAATTATATGGCCCTATTCCTTAAACTGTTATAGACAGGAGATTTAAATTTACACGGACTTTGTATTTCTATGTCTGAGAACAATAGGAAATTTTAAATAGAAAAAGAAGATTTATAATTGAAGGCTGTTAAGAGTAAACTCTGCCTAAAGTTAACTTAGGTTGACTATATGACCTTGTCTTTAAAGCAATTTTAGAACGGTTGAGTTTTAAATGTTCATAGTACATAGATTGCTAAATACACTATAAAACAACAACTATAAAATAAAATACAGGAAATTTATGGAATTCAATGAACATAAATCATCTTTTGATTCGTTATAGATAGACAATGAAATTAAAAAAAGATTTTATAACAATTTTTATTTTATATTCGTGTGTTTGTTTTGAAGTTGTTTTCTTTATAAGAATTATTGTTATTGTTGTCTGACTACTGTGTCATTGTGTAATTAGTACAAGATTTTTGTTTATTTATAATTAAAATATGATAAAATTGTATAACCACTGATGTAATTAAAAATGAAGTGAACATAAAATATGTCGTTATGCACGCTAATGCTATAATGTAACCTTTTTTTTCTCGTATATTTTTTATTCACACATAAGATATTAAATTAAATTAATAAAAACAACAATATCAACTATTAATCCTTAAATACTTAATGAGCTTTAAAAATGTTATTTATTATTTGAGAAAGAAATGATAATTTTATTTTTATTTATTTTTAAACATGTGTAAAGGTTTTGCATTAGGACTGCCAGAACTATTTTTAAAAATGCGAGATAATTAATAGCGTATGATTACCACCCAATCGAAACTATTGAAATCAAGTTAAAATGTAGTTGTTATTGTTGTAAGGGAAATAAGTTTTTTATTTATTACTCTCTAAATAGTTGGGAAATGATTTTTTTAACCACGATCCATATGATTCACAATTTAGAAAAAAGTAATTGGGACAGTGGCTGCCAGCGTGTTTGACTGAAAAAAAAGCACACTTGTATTATAGTGGCGTCAGGATCCCTGTACTAAAGTATTATTTATTGGGTGTATGGCGTATCATTTCTAATATTCTTAAAATTCAAATATAGAAAAATTGGTGTTAACAATTTATTGTAGAGTTCTGTAAACAGTGTTAAAAATTTTGCATCTAAAAAAATAAAATGTACTGGCAGCTATTCTAATGCCATTATACCGAAAAAATTTGGTGCTTTCTTATATGTATCTTTCTACGAAGTGACATATTTTTGTGAAGAAAAAGGATTTTATATGTGAACCATTTAATTTAAATCCATCTAGCAGTTTTTACGTGATACGAACACAGACAGATAGACGAAAAGACAGACAGGCAAAAATTCTAAAAATAAGTGTTTTGTATTCCATATCGATTACTTAATACACCAACATCTAAATTTTTAAAAAAATATTTTATGTACAGAAATGACCCATCACTGTTTTATTATATTTATAGATTTAAGGTCTATCAGGCTCGCTATATTTCAAAAAGGCTCGAAATCTAGAAAATTAATTGATTAAATATAAAAAAATGTAAGCAAAAATAAAGTGACTATTATTTATTGGTATTTTGTTTAAGCTTTGGTGCTCATGTTTATTATTTTTTTATCCACCTCTCTGCTGTTTAAAATAATTTTTAAATGTAATAAACAGTTTAAACTTATCTTACGAGGGCTGCTCTATATATATCTGGCCTAATAGTGAAAATGCGAATATTTATAATCAAAAATGGTTTTATTGTTTTTCAAAGTATTCTCCAGCATGATTTATACACTTTTGCATGCGCTCAAACCAGTTGTCGAAGCACTTTTTTCACTCCAATTGAGACACCTCTAAAACATGGTTTTTGAACACTTCAACAGCTTCTTCTGGAGACGTAAATCGTTGACCACGCATTTTTTTCTTGATGTGCGGAAACAAGAAGAATTCATTAGGTGCCAAGTCAGGGCTGTACGCGGATGACGTTTTGGCCGGTCAAAAACGCTCTGGTTTAAGCCGATGTGTAAGAGCTCTCATTGTCATGGTGAACAAAGATTCGTCTTCTCTTGTTGGTTTTTCGAATTTCTCCGATGACTTCAGGCAAACAAATTATAGTGTACCACTCAGAAGTGACCTTCCTACGTTGCTCAAGCGGAACAGTCGCCATATGACCAGTTTTGCCGAAGGAACAGGCGACCATTTGCTTCGAAGTGCTTCTTCCACGAACAACTTTCGTTGGATTTTGCTCGTCTTTGAAGAACCACACGGTCGATTGTTGTTTCTTTTCGGGCTCAGACACATAGATCCATGATTCGTCACCTGTGACGATCTTATAAACGTCTTTTGAAGCACCGCAATCGTATTTTTGCAACATTTCTTTGAACCAATCGATACGAGCCTTTTTTGAGCGACTTTCGAATTGTGCGGGATCCAACGAGAACAAACCTTTTTTACGGCCAGGTGTTCATGCAATATCGAATGTATGCTGGTGGAAGAAATGTCAAGGATGTCTTTATCTCTCGGTTTGTTGCATGTCGATCTTGCATTATGAGTTCACGCACGGCATCAATGTTCTCTGGCACAACAGCCGTTTTTGGACGACCTTTACGGAATTCGTCTCTGAGTGAGCTTCGGCCACGATTAAATTCATTATACCAATTTTCACAGTGCTATAGGATGGTGCTTCATCGCCGTACAAAGATTTAAGTTCATCAATGCATTCTTGTCGTGATAATCCACGTCGAAAGTTGTGAAAAATGATGGCACGAAAATGTTCACGAGTTAATTCAAATTTTTTTCTATATTAATTTTTTCAAGTCACTGTAAACAACACAAATAATGGTTGTACGTCAAAACGTTTTGAGTACGATTATGCTTAAAAATGACAAACTTTCCAATGGAAATGTCAGATTGCACTTGGCAGCACTCAGTGTTGCCAGGCCAGAAATATATATAGCAGCCCTCGTAAACATGGTAAAAGGTTCTCTGATGAGTTGAGTTGAGCAATAAACGAAATGGCCATAGGAACTAGCTCTACCACTAATAATCAGTGGTAGCAATTTTATTTAAAAATAAAATTTGTTATATTAGCACAAGAAAAAAATGAACTAAGGTTTTATTGAGTTCTTAAACTCATATTATTTTAATTTATTTAATACAGAATTACATACGTACTACACGTAGGTCACCCTTTCGTTTTCAATATTATATTTTTATTGTTCTTGATTTATTGTACTTTGTTAAACTCTCTATCGATTACGGTTCAAAAGATAAGGCAATATACCTCAAAATCAGGTCTTCTATGGGGTCACCCTATAAACTTTAATTTTATATTTTAAAATTTTTTCTATAATGGGCATCGCCCTTGTCACTGCTTAGAAAACAAAGGCATATGCCTGAAAATAATGTCACTACGGGGACACCCCTTATTTCTAATACTACAAAGGCACTTAGCATGGACCTAAGAAATATAACAAAGACAAAGATTTAGAAGATACACCTTAAGGCCCAACTATAATGTGCATATACAAGCTTATGCCAACTTATACAACTGTGCAAATACATATAAATCAAATGTGGTAAGCTATAATGTACTTGAAAGAACTTTTCGTCAAGTTTCGTCAAATGTCATTTGCTTAAGCAATGTACGAAGCTGATCGTACATTCCGTAAAGAAACAGCTGATTGCGCTTGGTGTATACATACATAAATCAATAAAGAAAAAACTGCAGTGGAGAGCGACATTGAAAAAGATTTTTTTTTTAATTTAATACAAAATGTAGAAAAAAGAAGGGTTTATATGAGTGAAAATGATGCGTTTTTATTATAACAATTCGCTATGATTTTTTTAATTGCTTTCAAATTAAATCATTGACACCGTTGCATCTTTTGGTACTTTTGGCCAAAAATACATAAAAAACATGCCATTTTTTTAGATTTTGTTGAAAACTAGTAAAAGAAAGTACATTTATTTAGATCAATGTTATTAAATATATATAATATATTTTTCGATGCCTTTTTTTTACAAGTTTTATTTATTTAAAAATATATATATTTTTAAGAAAGTACGATTTAAACATGAATGTGCAACTGTGGCAAATTATTTTTTTAAATTTATGTAAGTACATTGTAGCCACATAAAAATTTTTAAAAAATTACCTAAGCATTTGACAGGCATTTCGTTGGGTTTTTGACATAAGCTCAAGCTAGCTTATGCACATTATAGTTGGGCCTTTAGTCTTCTCCTCTTCTCCTTATGAATGTCAGTTCAATCGAGTATTTATCTTTTAAAAGCTCCCAACTTTTACAGCACCAAGAGGGGCAATTTGATCCTGAAACTTCCATATCAGGCCAAAGAGACCATCTGGTCTATCTGTGAGAATGCCTAGCAATTCCAACTGATAAATTAATTTGCACTTATTAAGAGGGCTACCGACCACATGATCTACTTCCCGATTTTGTCGATACTGTAATCATTGTCTTAAACTGTTAGATATTCATTTGTTTTTATTACAAATTTCCTTTTTTTTTTTAACTTGTATTTCGTAAAGAAATTGATTATTTTATATAATTTTTATACTATTGTACATTGAACTTTTAATTTTTGTTAACTTTTTAATATTATTTTATTGTTACACTATTAATTTGATTTCTCTTTGTTTTAGCTTATGTTTTAATTCCTTTAATAACTTTCTGCACGTTGAACTTTTTATTTTCGCTTAATTTAATTTATGTAATTGTGAATTAAACTTCTTATTGCCTTTTAAATTGTTTTTTTTTTACGAGTATGTTAACATATTAAATTCATTTATTTTGTAAGACAGTATTTTATTTAATATTTAATAATTCTAACAAAAGTAAACTGACTTCCGAACAGACAAACTTAAGATGAATTACTTATAACAACCAATAAAAAAGTGAAAGGGTTTGCCGGTAGTGTCGTGATATGCATTAAAATATTATTTTTTTAACTGTGATAATCAGACACATCCAATTTTCATAGTGTCTGAAACAAGTAGAAAACATAAAAATTGAAATTAAAGGGTGTCCCAATATTAATATGATTTTTACTTGCATGGCATAAGTGCTAAACCATAGTAGAATTCTTACCGAGCTTGTACAAATGTATCTGAATTTCGATACTCTGCTGATTTTACTAATTTTTCGCTACATTATGCATAATAATGCGAGAGAGTTATTTTTAACACGATAATAAATACTTACTTTGCATAGAATGTACCAAATCTACGTGAAATATCAATGAATTAAGTAGATTGTTTTTCTAAACAAATAGCTTTAAAAATTCCAGGATGTTTGGAACACAAATCATTAAACATACAATCAAACACATTTTTCCTTAATGTATTTTATTCAAGACACAACGTTGATGCTCTTAGGTTTGAACTGATAAAGAAGTTAACATTTCCCAAAAAAAAAAATGTGGTCTAGTATAAATGTCACTTTATGCTATAAAAAATGAAAATGTCTCGGAAATACTTCATTCAGTTGCAAGTTACACTAAACAATGAAATTATTATTTGCACTTTTTAAGAATTTTATTATACCCTTCACCACAAAAAGTGGAAAAAGGGTGTCATTCCGCTTGTAATTTCTACAACATCCGTTTCCGAACCAATACAGTGTATATATTCTTTGTTCCTATGCATAGCAAAACCGATTGAGCGATGTTCGTCTGTCCGTCTATCCATCCGTGTTAGTTTTGAAATTAACTTTGCTACATGAGGTAGTTGGAGAAAATTTAATTACGCCAATCGATCAGACAAAGACAATTGGTCTAATTCCTTCAAATCAGCTGACAGAACGCCACGTTAGCTTCTAATTTTTCCATATCATTTGGAATAATGAAGTAACTCCAATAAAAAAACAAATATATGGAGCGATAGAGAATTTTCTAAAAATACTTAATACAATAAAAGCCGGTGCGTTTTTATTTAAGATTATATATAATGGTATATAAGATTCGGCATAGCCGAAATTTATCTCTTTTACTTCTTTGATTTCATTTTGAAATTTAATTATGTTTCAAGTATATATTTAATTTAAAAAAATAACCAAATAATTTAAGGAAAAAGTATATGAGATCGTGTAATCATGTGATAGTTTTAAGTCAAGAACAATAAACAACAATAATTTTATTTTGCTTTATCCACTGTGTACGGCTGACTTTTTTTCGGCTCTTTTATTATATTAAAAATTTGCAAATTCTTTAAAAAGTTATAAACCCTTTGTCGAAAAATATCCTTCGTTGATACGGTCCAGTGGACATTCTTCGTTTATAAAGAGGTAAAATACAACGCAAGATGAAAATAATATTCTCATGATTGTTTCCCGGGAGCACAAAATTGGTTTTCCATTTGGTCTATTGCCTTTTGACCACCCAGAGGTCCCTTGGATGTGTTTCATGCAATTCAAAGCGGAAAAGGTATAATAACCGAAAATAAATCAATAAATGTGTGACTTGGAAACACAAAAAAATAATTCCGTACCACATATGGGATACACTTTAATTTTTAATTAAATTTTTTAACCTGTTACAGCGGACGTAATAATACGTTAGTTGTGTAAATGTTAAATATGTGAAAATTACGTAACTGTTGGGACGCCTTTTCTAGACAGCTAGCAAAACATACTCTGCTTGAATTTATAGTCTTAGCGCATTACGGTTACCAAATTATTATTTGAAGATACCTTTGATTACTTTTATTTTACTTGTCTTTATAGCGGACATACCAGTACGTACTTTGGACAATTTTAAATCGTCTGCTTATAACGATTTTAAAGATAAGACCATGTTGGTATAAATCTCGGTCACTCTTTAATTTTTAAATTTATTGTTCACCTTTAGATTTAAAGCGGATAAGTTTTATTCCTAGATCTACCGGGCCTATGAGGTCTTTGAGGCATCAATCAGCTGTTTTTTAGCTTTCCCAGCGAAATCAATTATAAAACATTCTAAACGAAATCAAAAATGAAACAAAAGTAGTATTAATTAGGCGCTTTTTATTCTTATTCGAATATTATAAACAATTTTTAAAGCTTTGCTCAAAGTTTTATAAATAATTTTTTTAACCGACTTCAAAATAAGAAGGAGGTTATCAATTCGAATGAATTTTGCTTTTTTATAATTGTGCCTACAGAACTCAGTCATTTCTGAACCGATTTTGAAAATTTAATAGATTATACTTACAGACTGGTCCCGTTTTAAAGAAAGTTCGTAATATTAAAAATTAAAGGGTGTCCTTATATAACATACATGTTTTCAAGTGTATTAGTATAGCGCCCAATAGCAAAAAGTAATAAAAAATAAATCTAAAAATTAAAGGGTGGGTCCATAAGTCCCGTAAATTGACTTATATGCACCTATCTTTTGAAGCGTTGTAGACAAACGCTTGAAAATTGGGCAGGATGTCGTTTACTATGACCGTTTTAGTAACAAGTATAAACATTCAAAATTATAAATAAATTATATAAAGGATGTCTCAATAGCTAATGCAATTTGAACCTTTATTGCTAAGTGTGCTATAATAAGTAGCAAACTTGAAATAAGAAATTAAAGGGTGTCCCTATAAATTATGTAATTAACTTATAAGGCTCTATCTTTGAAACCGTTCCTACCAAACTCTTGGACAGAATGTCCATTACTATATCAAGTATATTAACACGTATAAATATTTAAAAACAGAAATTAAAGGGTGGCATTATGGTTTTAATTTGACGTAAATGGCCAATCTTTTGAACAGTTATGAACTAAGGCTTAGAATTTAAACAAATTTTGTTTGTAAAATTATTTTTGGAATTTTTAAAATATAATATTTGTATTATGCTACTATCCTATAATATTTTTAAATAAAAATGTGATTTATTTGTTGGTTTGAAAAGCAGGTATCTATACGTATTTCGCCGGTTGCTTAAGCCAGCTTATCAGGAAACCTTTATCCAAATTTTTAGAAAAGCTAAACAAATTTTTCTTTAAATATAGAAACTTCAAAAACAACATAAGAGTTATTTTAGAATCCCATACAAAAATGTTAAGGCTTTAGAAAAATCACCAACAAGCAAACCACGTTGTTATTTTTCTTAAATTCCCTTCTGCGTCAGGTTAGTTATATACCGACTCTTAATGCGGACGTAAGGCGTATTGAAAATAAAAACAACACAGTTATTTTTTAATTTCTCAAAAGAAAGAAAAATATAAAAGAAATGCCAGCTATATGCACAAGCATTTCTTTTTACTATGTCAGCATAAAACAGTGTAAAAATGAAGTGTGAATTTTCTTGTTTAATCTGCATTAATATTTTGTTCTACGACAGACGCAATCTTTCTCGAATATAATATAATTAATGTATTATAACCGTCCTAAAGAAAACTGATTTGAAGTTTGTCTGTTTTGAAGTCATTTTTTTTCAGGAATTTTTTATTTATAAAAGTCCTACCTATTGTCACTTTTTACCAGATTAAATAATTAAATAAAACAAGAATTTTTCAAGTGTGAAATTATTAAACATTTTTTTTTAATAATTAACTTTTATGTGCCACTTCCTAAGATGAGTGTTTAAAGCACAGAAATTATAGATAGAAATTAAGCCATGAAATATTTTACTCCACATACAATTATCGAAGCAAACAGTCGTAAAATCAAAAACCAACAGTAATAAACAAACAAAATCCTTAACGCTGATTTATGGTTAGATTAAATTTTATATTTACATAGGGTTTAACTTAAAATTGAATATACAATTTAAATAAATTTTACCTTTCATTTGTATGTTTGAAAATGTTTTCAAAAGACAGAAAGAAGGTCTTCTGTGTGTGTGTGCTTGTGTTTGTGCGTTTTTTGAAGGACAAATTGTATAATAAATTTTATTTAAGAGAAAAATATATATTATTTGCATGTTCATTTGTATAAATAAATTTGTTTAAAGGCATAAAACATAAAATAAATACACGCACAAAAACACATGAACGAACGACAGGATATAAATATAAAGTCTGTTTGTGTGAGTAAATGTATGAGAGTGCACGCACATCGCACAAATAACTTATAGATGTATTTTTGAATATTGTTAACATTATTTACATGCGAGGACTTATTAAATATTAAACTACAAATAAAAGAATCTGGGGCATATGCTTTTTATAAAGTCAGTGTCTAAATCAATTAAAATAATATAAACGCGTATGCTTTTACTAAGAATTTTAAAAGCTCTTAATAGCGCAACGTCAACGCTTTCCAGTTGAAAAACTTGGTTTTGACAGCGCTTTAAAAGTTGGATATAACATAATTTTTGAAAAAAAAAAATCTAAATTTAACTTAAAATGAAATTTTAAATCCGTAAGCATATATTTGAAAGAATATAGAAATTTCTGGTTTTAAACACGAACACATACATATATGTAAAATTCAATCACTTGTTGGGGACATCCTTTAGTTTTACGTTTTTATATATAAATAAAATTATATACATTAAAGAAAATCACATTTAGAGACACCTATTAATTTTTGAGTCCAGTTTCTTAAAATATTTTCTTAGATTCGTGAAGGGTGTACCTATATAACATACTCGGTCATATTGGTACACCCTTTTTTTATTACTAAGAATGAAGGCGAAATTTTACATATTTTCTTCTTTCTAACTGGTTTAGAAACGGATTAGATTTTATAATTGTCGACAATTAAGCTATTTTCGAGTCAATCTGCATATTATTATAGGTCCCAATAGCAAAAGGTAATAGAAAAATAAACCTAAATATTATTCATCCTTATGGTCCTATATTTTGAATCGCTATAAAAAAACGCTTGAAAATTGGGTAGAATGTCAATAATTTTGAGCGTTATGATAACAAGTATAAATATTTAAAATTATAATTGAAAGGGCCCCCCAACAGTTCATTTAATTTGATATGTATGACTTTACTTTTGAGCTGTTGTAGACAGATAAATGAAACTCACCAAGAGCCTGTCTTGCTAAGTCTGCAACAATATTAAGCAAAAAATTAAAGGGTATCCTGATAGTTAATTTGATTGTTTTAAGTCGTTTTTTGTTTTATAAGAATTATTTTATTTTTCTTAAGTGTTATTTTATTAAACAAGAGATGTTAACATTACATTTCAAAACACAACTTTGGTGCTCCTCAAGCATTCAAACGAAGAAAATTCTTGCAAATTAAATTACAAATATTGCAATTATTTTCCTGAGAAAAAGTAAAATGCTTAACACTTTAAAAAGATGAAATAAAAAAATTAAAAAAAAGAAAGAAATAATTCGAATTGTTTTATTACGCAAAGAAATGTACGTTTAAGACATTAACAAAAAAAAAAAAAAACTAACTTCAAGTTTTGCCTTGGCACTAGTGTCTGGAATTTCCCGGAATTTTTTATTCCCCGGGAAACGTGAAAAAAATTAACGCATTCCCAGGATTTTCCGGTATTCCCGGGAAAAAAGCAATGTATATTAAAAAAATCATAGATTTATTTAAACATAAACATACAATAAAAATAATTATTAAATAAAAGTTTTAACAGTTTATAAAACTTAAAAACAATTCAGGTGACTAGACGTATATTTGTTCTACATATCGAGAGATAACAAAGATAAAAATACCGAAAAAGTATTTTATTAATTATTTTTTAAAATATATCATTATAGAAGTACAGAACTGCAATTCACTAAACATACTTTTGCTTGTTTTCGTTGAAAAATTTCCAACAATAGAAAATACCCTTTAACTTTCACTGTGGTAGGTTTTTTTGTCAACAATTCATTATAAAGATTATGCATGTTCGTGTTTCAAATGTTACTGGCTTCGAATTAGTCAAAATTCCTTTTAAGCAAATTAGTAACCTTTTGTTCTTACTAGCAATGCCTACGACTAAGTCCGCGTACCATTTCTACTATTTTTTAAAATAAAATTTAGAAAAATATAATTTGAATTATTTGTTGTAGACTTCTGTAAACAGTGTTAAAAATTTTCGATCTACAAAAAAAAGTACTGACGACTGTTTTAGAACCATTATACCGATTAGATTAGATGACTTTAATTTGGTATCTTTAGTGTCTCTACAAAATGACATATTTATATGAATTAAAAAGTGTTCTATATTCGAACCAATATTCTAAGCGACATCTTGACATAATTTTATTCAAATCCATCCCGCAGTTTTTATGCGATACGAACAGAGACAAATAGATGGACAGAAAATTTTTTTAAAAATAGGTTTTTTGTATTCCTTATCGATTACTTTATACACCAACATAAAATTTTCAAAAAATATTTCATGTTCAGATGTAGAGATGTTTTACTACGTTCACACGAAACGAGATATTTAAAAATTTGTAGATGTCAGCACCAAAATATTTGAAAAACAATCAGTGTATTTTTTTTAAAGTGCTAAAGATTTTAAACTTTCCGTTTCCCGGTAATTTAGCCAAAATTATGGATAGATATTCTCGAAAATTCCCGGGAGGGAATTCTTAGCACATTCTACGAGAGGAGAATCAACAAAAATATCTGAATGCAGAATCTTCAGACTTCATTATACAACGCCAATATTAAAGCGTGAACTTAGGCCATTCATTATTCTTGCGAAATGGTAAAAGTTATGCTACCCAACATATTTTAATCGAGAAATTCAAACAACTTGCAAAAATCGTTCCAAAAAATGGATGAATTTTCTAAAAAGGAAAATAGGCACCTTTTGCGCTACGACTTCTAGAATTATAATTTTCTTACTAATTTTGAAAAATTTGTGGTATTAAATTAATTTATTTTGTAAAACTAAATTCGCTACTCTTTTTTTGATTTAAAAAAAGGGTTTCCTTTTCAGTACACACGAGGCAACCACATTAGAAACGAAACACACTAAAAAACAGATATTAGTATCCAAAAATCGTAAAGCAACCTGAATATCATGACCAATTAAAAATATGTACCAAAAGAAGAACTGTTAATTTGAAAAAAAAGAAGGAAACATTGTTAAAGGAAATATGAGGTAACAACAAACCTTTAATATATCAGGCAACATAAAAGAGTAAATTCGGACAAGAATGTTGATACACACAAGGAAACATTAAGTGGAACATGCTCATGTTATCTTTCGTATTTATTCGTGTGTATCTAGCACTAGAGGTTCCTCTAAGAGCTTTATAATTTTAAGGATAAAGAATTGTAGGCATTTCCCTATTACTTGAAGAGTTTTTGAAAATAGTTAAGCTACAACACATTTAAAAGCAACAAGGGAATTCCCCTAGAAATGGACTCTTCTTGAGACAGTTTTTTTCAGGTTGTTATGCTTTCTGCGGCATTAATACACGCCCAGAAACTCCTACCCAATGGATTGACTAAAAAATACAAAGAGGACTAAGATGCACCAATATTTATTTATTTCAGGATTCAATGACGCATCCAGTTTGCGTAGGTTGTTTAGTTTTATTCCTTGTTCTTATATGTATAAAAAGCTATGTTAAGAGGTAGGCAATAAACATAAGGGCCTGGTAGTTGATCCATTAGACGGGTGTCTTAAATCTAGACTGAGCAGTAATGCAAAGGCTTCTAGAAGATCCATAGGCTGGTATTGATTCGCCGGAATGGTCAAGAAGATAAAATGATTATTGTTATGTTAACTGGACATTCTATTCAAAACGGATCTTCAGGCAGAAGACAAATTCGCCACTTTATTAAGGAAATATTTCTGATCTTTAAAATAAGTTTTTATTTGTTCAAATAGAAAATAAGTTTTTAATGTCCCGAGTCCTCGTGCAGTTCCCATTTGTCAGGTATTTTTTTTTTTTAATCACGTTATATTCCCCATTTTAACAAATTTAACTTTTTTATAACTGATCAAAAAATACCTGGTAGATTAGAAATCTTCACAACACCATCTTTAACTTAAGTAAAATATTTATATCCGCATAGGAATCATGCTTCGACTTATTTCCAAAATAATTATATTCTTTTCGATCTTAAACAAATTATAATATACTGTCTCAAGACATGTTCCAAATCTGTTTTCTCTAGTAACTTTCAAACGTCAATACAGATAATATTGGTAATTCTAGGACCGCCCGTATGTTCGTGTGTATAATTAAAGCATTTCAAACGAAAAAGCAAAAAAAAAAAAAAAAATAACATTGGAATATAAATTATGAAAACAATAATGCAAATATATAAAGTTAACAATATAAAATTAAAATATTAATACAAACATTTTTTTAAAAATGCTTCATTTTTAAATTTAATTTTTAAAAAATTTTTAGCAAGAAAAATTAAAATAATTTTTTTTAATGAAATAAATGAAATAAAACAAAAAAATTCATTCAATTTGTAAATACACACACAATATTTCAGTAAAAATAACTTTATTATATTTTTCTAGCTAAAAATGTTGCCCTCTTGAAATGTACATATTTGTTTTGCCTTCGTATGCTGTTCTCTTTTTAACGTTTATAAATAATACTTTCTTAAATAAATAAAATATGAAATTTTAAAATAAAAAACTTATTTTTGAACTGCTGTGTCTTGTATTAAGCTAATTGGATTTGTGCTGCCGGTAAATATTATACTATTTTCATACGTTTTGGTGAAGTCAATTGTCACTGGCTGTTTATTTGGCGACCGCTTTTGATGTTAGAACATAATTTACAGCCACGTTTTGATTAGAACTGGAGAGATATTTGTTTCATTAATAGTGGTGGGTTCAGGTAATTTTGTCCGTTAGGGCAGTGTCTATTTAAATGGTGTTATACAGGTAGATTGCTTGACATCTGTCGTGTTTATTACAGGTTTATAATTCTAATGTTTCCGTCTTTGATTGTTGGATAGGAAAGTGTGATCTTTTGTGGGTGTTTTTCGTTTGTAAGAGTGTTTTAATTATTCTAGTGGTATACAAATTGTTTCAGAGGTTGTATTTACTTGTTCGTTAGTAAGGCCTCCGTTAAAAGGTGGGCTAAAGAGTTCACTGATCCGTACATAACAAAGCAGCTATATATACTCGTATTATCACTCGTCAGACCAATTTTAGAATATTGTTCAATAATCTCGGACCCACAATACAATGTACACAGTGATCAGATTGAATCGGTTCAGAAACAATTTCTAATTTTCTGCTTTTTACAAGATTTATCGTGGCAGTCTGGTGTTCTACTTTTATCCTACCGCTGCAGACTAAAATGAATCAGATTGCCAAAATTAAAAGGCCGCAGAACTATGCTTATTGTCTCTTTTGCAATCAGCCTACTGAATTGAAAGATTGCAGCAGAACTCCTAATATCTAATATTTATTTTATTGTTCCACGTCGTTTAACTTAACGCTTTTAGCAACTATTTATACAGTTCTTTCATAATAACTATTCTAACGCAGATCCACTAAGAAGGATTTTTAAGTATTTAAATAGCTTATACCAGTTTATTGATAATTCATTACCAATAAATATTGTAAAGCGAAATTAAATTGCGTATTTAAATAACTAATTGCAGTTCGACAAAAATATGACAAATTTATAAATAAATAAAAAAAAGTTGAGTTTCGTAGATTTCCATGTTTTCAAGAATGTCTAGCCTATGCCCTTTTTTGCTAGGATGTAGAGTGCTATCTATTGCTCTGCGCTCATGTCCATGTGTGATGAGGAGAATTGTGAAGTTGCAGTCTTCTCCTTTCCATTTGCTTGATCGTATGTGCTGTGTGAACCTTGTTTTTAACGGTCGTATAGTTTGTCATATGTATGTATGTATGGTTTAAGGTTTATGTTTTGAGATTGTTTTGTAATGTGTTGTTCGTTTTTAGTGTTGTCTGTTAACCTTCTTTCTGAAAAAGGTTAGTTAATCTATATATTTCTGGTCCTGCGTATGTAAAAATATTTCATCGTGTTGTGTCGATTGTCTCTTTGCCTTCTTTCTTCTTGTTATTGGTATTGTACTGTCTGAGTAGTTTGTCGATAGTAGCGCAATTGTAACCGTTATTTTTGGCTGTATGTACATTTTGTCGAAATATTTTTTATATTTATCTGGAGCAAATGGGACTATCTTAAGTCTGTGAATCGTATGTCTAAATGTTGTGAGTTTATGTTGGGTAGAATGGTTTGAGGAATTGTGGATAGTTGTGTCTGTCGTGGTTGGCTTTCTATAAATGGCGAATTTTAAGAAGTAACTTCCTTTTGTTTCTGTTATGAAAAAATAATATAAAGTTCTGTCTTGCTCCTTTTCTATTAAGTTTATGATTTTGTTATCGATTGTGTTTAGATCTATTAGAACTTTTTCGGCGTTGTCTTTTTCTAGGATGCATCTATGTATCTGTAATAATGAGTTGATTTATTTTTTTATTGTTGTTTTAACGTGAAGTTGTTCTAAATGTTATATGAAAAAGTTTGGTTTTAATATCGTTGATGTATTCATTGTCGTATAAGTTAGAAATTATGTTACGTATGATAATTAAAGTTTCTTGCATGGGTATTGATGAATATATATTCTGTACGTCGAAGGAAACGAGTCTCGTACTTTCGGTGATTTTGATGTCTTTAAGTTTGTTGATGAGGTTTTGCGTATTCCGTAAAATGTATAATATTTGCTGCTGTAGTCCAGGTGCTAAACACGTTAACTACAAACTTGGTTGGCCAGGGTTCAACCCTTTTTTTTTTTTCTAATGAATCGGTTGAGTCATTCTTAAATTTTTTGCATTTTGGCTGTTGTATGAATTGCTGTGTTTTGTCTATAACTCTTTCTTGTATATTATTACAATTGTATTTCCTTTGTCCGCTTTAGTATTCTAGAACACTTGCTACCCTGTCAATATACACCGGGCATATAGGGCGTCGCTTTTTGCCTTTATAAAAGAGCAAGATTACCTTTTTAAATTAAATTTCAAGAATTGAATTCGCGAGTTTCTAAACACTATTTTTAAGTAATAGCTGCTATTTCAACTCAATCAAAAATGAGTTTAAATTTTGATCGAAGGATAAATTCAGTATTCTGTTTTTGGTCGAGCATAACCACGATGGTTTAGCATGTTGTGGGCTAAGGACTGGATTGTGTTTCGCGCATTTGCGTTCTAGCACGTTAAATATTTTCAGTTTTAACTAATGGAACGCTTTGAAATGTTTTTTTACATACCAGGAAGGTGCTGTGGCAAAAAGCAGCGTTAGAAATTTTTCAAAGTTTTTAACGGAGATAGTGGTTTATGACTTTATCGTTTGCAAAAGTGGACATGAATGATAGTTGTCATGTCAGTTATATATAACACGTATAGTATTGGTGACAGTAAACATACCTATAGAATGCCAGTTTCATTTGGCTGTGGCAAACTTAGGAAATTTTCTTCTTCAAGGATAAAGGTACGACCACTTAAGTAGCTTTCTGGCAGGGAAGTTTTCGTTTTAATTTGGATGATAAGCCCTGATGCCATATCTTGTCAAAACTGTAGAATACATTGCTTTCATTTAGGTTTAGCTTCAAAAGGGTTATTTTGCCTGTATGACTCTGCCTTTGTGTAATCTGTTTCTAGTTTATTCAGTCGTGGCGATCATTAAAATCTTCAATTCTGCAGGGAAGTACTCAAGGTGAAGTACAGTATTTAAGTAAAAAGAATTACTTTTGCAACTATATAGGCATTCTATTACTCGATTTGTCAATACCAGGGAATTGGTTAGAGTTTAAATCAGAAGTTGTCTTTTTAACATCTCGGAAATATACCTAACCAGGACTTTCTTCTGTGACTGTTGAATACTGACAAACCAGCAATAAATAAGATCCTGGTGGCCAACATTGTTTGTTTTATTTGTAACAACACTTTAACTAATCTTTTGAATAGAAAATTGTTTGTTTAAAATTAAATTAATTAAATTTTTTAATGTTATTGTAAAAGTTGAAAAATGCGTATAACCCTTTATATTTGTTTAAAGATGCAGATATTTAGCTGATCTACAATACATCCCTCACTTATATATGCAATGTGCGGTTAAATCTGCATCTACTTGACTATTTATTGATTTCAAAAGTCTACAAAAATCAACCAATGTATGCCCCTCTACAAATATTCATTAGACGAAGATTTTTTTATTAGAAACAGATTTCACGCAACGTATTGTAACAAAACTATAAAATTAGGTTGTGGAAAGTACGATAAAAGATGTTGTATTTGTGGACATTCGACTTGGATCCTTGCATATTGAAAGTAACAGTTCGGCTAAAAAACGAATTTTCTTCGTAATGTGCAGTGCGATTTACTGGCCAATCGATCACAAAGTAATACGCTCTTGACAAAGAACATATTGCGTATATGAAATTACTTTTTTCAAGAGTAAATTCCCTGATATCATTATTGCACATTTCGTTATGGTAACGATGATTCAGTGAGTGAATGGAGAAGAATATTCTACTGTCACCGATGGATTCATTCGCTCTGTCCTGCACGCAGTTGACTAAATCTACAATAGTCTTTGAAGAAGAGGCCCATTCATGAGAATTGTATTTCATTTTTGGGTGAGAAAAGCAGGGCACCGATATTAAGGAGATCAGGTATAATGAAGTAGTCCTTGCATTGTTTTAGAATAATAATGAACCTGTATGGTTTTTTTGCTTCTTTAAAAAAATTGCTTGCTCCAGCGAACATCGAATTTTCATGCCAAGAATATTGAGATCATCTGATTCATTAATACCTATATCAGACAGATAGGCGGTTAACCCAACCGTACGCCTGTGCTAAGATATACAGCACTCGGTTTTCCATGCGTTTAATTGAACCCTGTTTGCAAAACCCCTTTCGAAAATTGCCACAAGGTCGTGAAAGTAACATTTTATAGTCCCAATTGATAAAAGGTTTGGCCTTTTGCAAAACGAATATGAATATCAGTAGAATAAATAGGTTTGAAGGCTGCAGCAAATTGTACAGCATGTTGCGTTTAAGTTACTTAATCTCGTATGATTGAAATTTTATTTTTTCCTTCTATGAAAGGACAGAATATGTGTCTCTTTAAACATTCAATAAAGATTATAGTTAGTAAAACTTTCTCATTGAGCCATTTACAAGGTCCTCTAAAATCCATTGTTGCCACTTCATAGAAAAAATCTGAAAGTTGGTGGTTTCTTACTGACAATTCATGCTTCAATGTTTATTAATGCTGTCATTTTTTGTGTTTTTTCTTCAACTTCCATAAAAACTTAAAATCAAAAACAAAGATTCTTTACATTCAAAAAGGATTTGTTTGTCCGCATAAATTTTTTTTTTGAAAAATCTTACAAGTAGAAATATATTGTGTAAGATTTAAAGTCAATACATGTGTATGTTTGTGTGTGTGGGTGTACATGTAGAATCTTTGCATGTTCTTGTCTTTGTTGTAATAACATGCATGGAGATGAGATTGTGATGTGAGTTTTGTTTGTTTGTTTATGTTTGTTGTGGCTACACTGTCAACATTTTAAAATGTGCTTCCTATGTACATACAAAAAAACTTTACTGTTACACAACTTTTATGTGTAAACAACTACATTAACAAAGAAACACAGCTACTAAAAATAATGTGTGTATGTGTGTAAGAATGTATATGATTGCCTTTGGGAATAAATTGCTTTCTTGGTTGTTGTATTTTTTTAAAGCACTAGTTGGCTAGACCAACAGTAACAACAACAAAAACAACGACAACAGCTGTTTGTCGTTAAAAAACCAACAAATAAAATCTGGGTCTCATTTAACACATTTTTCAAGGATACAAATACTGTTCACTTTTATTTTCCTTTTTTTGTTTGTTGTCCTTATTTTTCAAGCATTGATAGGCACAAAGAGATAATTCTTTAAGTATGAACATTCTTTTGAAACATGTTTTATGTATTTTATAGACAATTTTACTTTGTATGCTAGCAGGCGATTATTATCAATGGCTAAAAGTGCTTTACACAGTTCAAAATATTTTGCAAAAAATATTTTATATCTCTAACATAAATCTGATGATTAGCAGTCTATAGTATTGTTCAGTTTTGTCACTTGGGTAACAAAAACGTCAAAGAACAAGTCACTTTACAACTGATGGTTTATGTAGTCAATTTAACATATGGATTTGAAGAGTCAAGTAAATTTTGTATTGCGACGTTTTTTTACTCTCGAAATAAAGGGTGTCCATTGAATTACGTAAGAACTAAGAAGGAAAAAATTCCTGCTAATCTTGCTGTGTAGGTGGATTAGCTCTTCTCTGATACGCTCTAGTTTGACAATGCTTTCACAAAAATGTTTTCACAAAAATTTCACCTGAAATTTTTAGTTTACCAAAAATATGAATTTGCAATAAAAATTTAAATTTTTCCATTCCAAATCGAAAATTCACAAAAAAAAAATAATAAAAAAATAAATAACTTATAAATTTGAAAAACTTAAAAGATTTGTTTCAGTAACTTATTATATACTCTTTGATACGCCATAGTAAATATGAAAGGTACTGCCTCATTTTTACACACAATGACTTATTTGGAAGAAGGGTTTCAATAGACCTCAAGCACTAACGGTGTTAATTGTTTCGTGCTTTTATAAAGAGAGATATGGGAACTTAGGTGGCCTCTAGTCGGTGCAAAGCAGATCACATTTTAAATTTACCTGCAAATATCATCATTATAGCAAAGATTAAAGTTTTCAAACTTTTAAAAGCTGGAATTTAGCATGACATAAAAATCTTAAATAATTTATTTAATATTCATTCGCCAAAATAAATAGCAAAAGTCATGACTTTTTCAAGTGAACCGATACTTAAATTAATGATTTTACAAAAAGTGGAAATAACGGCTGTGTGTCCGGAATGGCTAATATAATACCACGTCACAGTTTAAATAGCCAGAACGTAAAAGTAAAAAAAGATAAAATGTTGATTTTTTATTTATAGCAAAAATAAGTGCCAAAAGCATAAAAATATATTTACACACACATATGTATGTATAAGTTGTGGCCTTATGTGTTTGCACTTTAGGATATTTAACGACGGCGACAGTTGTTTCCGGTTAATAATGAATGTACAACGCAAGTTTTAATGTTATTGCTTTCCTACTTTCTTGTGAAATATGGTTGTAACCATACTTGCCTTTTATACACTTAAAATATTAATCGAATTTCGTTAATATTTTTCATTTTATGACATCTTTATTATACAAGATTTTAGATAAAAAAATAAAACAGGATAAGAATGTCATAATTGAAGGTGAGAAGAGTCTATTAAATGTTGGACATGTCTTTTTTGAGGAGGAGTTACAAAATTTTTTTTTTTCATAAAAAAATACACAATGTTTAACAACGATCTATTCAAGAATTATATATTAAGGACTATAAAAATTTAATTTATTTTTAAATTTTTTCGTGTGAAACTAAATATAAGATCAACTATACTCCGCTCGTAATTCACATATATTGTAATTTATACACTTGTGATTAAAGAAAAATTTTTTTTACAAATGTTTGCCAAAATGCTGCATTACATTTTCTGTGTCACTACAGATACCCACCTTAGATTCTGCACATTGTAAACATCACCTATATAACCAACTACTTTAAAAAATAAGAATACGAGGAATATTTTGATCAATCAACACACAACCCAAAGCTTTTTTTTCATTCTCCTTATTAAGCGCCACTTATTTAGCTGTTGTTTTCGCTTAACCGTCGGTTTGGCAATGATTGGTTTTTTATTTTTGCTATTTACACTTTTCTTCACATCACAGTAGATGTTGTTTATACTGATCGCTGTGAAGGAAGTATTTTTTCAAAATTAATTATTTGCCAAAAGAATAATTCCAGCTTAGACAGCTTATGTTCGCGTTTATTTTTATTTCAAAATTTCTTAGCAACGAAAAATAATTTTTCTAATTTTTTTGTGCTAATATTTGTAATAATTAATTACTTAAATTTTCCAACAATAAAATCCTTTTTAAATGTTCATAATCGGCCCTTTTCAGTAAACCGAATTGGATTAAATTTTTCGATTTCAAAATTTATTTACTTTTTGGTGTTCGGCGTGCCCAAATCCCTTTATTTTGGAAATAACTCAGCTATGTGTAAACGGCATGGCCGTTTGTAGGCTAAAATATACAAAAATAAAATAGTCTTGAAATTTTTAGTTTGAAAATCTTATGATTTTTAAGTCAAAAAAAGATATAGTATTCGATTTTTTTCCAAAATATTTAAAATTTTGCTAGCTAAAAAAATTTAAAGAAAAAAATTACAGGAACAGGGTATCAAAAAATTTAATCTTAAAATGCACCATTTTGGTCTTTTATAAAAATAAAGCGAAAATTTCCAAATGCAAGTTACCAAACTTTGAGACAACATAGCGTTATCCTTGGATAATGCCTAGATTCGAAATCTAAGCTCAAACACTTCTCTGCTACACTCATGTGAAACTATAAAAATTACAAATGCCGGATTTGTTACAAAATTATTTTGATTCTATCTCACCCTGCAATGCACCAAAGTGTTTGTTTTTAAGCGCTAATGCATTATCTACTACAAGAAATAATTCAATCAGCAAAATTTAAAGTTTTTTCTCAAAACATATCAATTTTCCTCTCGTTGTTTCCACTGCGTACGTCTAATTTTATATACATTTTGTGCTCAAGAGCTCAATATAAAACAAAATGACACAATACTTCTTATTATTTTTATTTTCTCACTAAAAAGAAAACAGAACGAAGGTAAACTAAAGTTAAACGAATGAAGTAAAATGAAATGAAACGTCCTAAGGGTTAACGTTTCGTTTTGTTTATTTTCGTACCATGGCTTCTTAACGGCTACGCAAATGAATTTAATTTGTAACTTAAAATGCTTCGCTAGAAAACCGCAGTTACATGGACAACTTAAGCAGTTTAAAAATTGTTTAATTAAGCGAATTTTTAAATTAAAAACGAATTCATACTTTAATGGAATTTGCACTTAATTTCCTAACATGGACGCTGAGTCCCTTCTATTCTAGTATTTTTACTTTCTCTCAACAATAAGATTTCTCAAGGACCTTAAAATAGGAGTTTATTGCAATTACTACCTCTACCAACCAGTCATTTCTTTTAGTTTACAGACAGGAAATGGACACGAGAAGCTAAGTCTATAGATTATGCTGGATAAATAAATATCGTAAGGATTATTACCATAAGGGTGTACCCCTACAATATCTTGTAGTACGATAAAATTAAGCAGCTAAGAGAAGAAGAGAAAGTCACTAAGAGTTCACAAAGTCATCATCCGATTCGTCGTGCAAATCTATGAGTGGAAGGACAAACTCAAATCTATTTTTATCTTCCTCGCTATAAAAGTAAAAGGACTTCATCCGTTATTGCAGCTTTTATTTTATAAACTTCAACTGTATAGTTTATCACGATTCACTTTTACTACTGATAGCATACAAAATAAAAACACTTTTTTTCTCTGTGTAAAAATATTTCTAGAAGTGTTTGTGGTGTTGTATTTATTTAACTATTTTTTTCTGAAATGGCTGACTTTGAAAGTAAAACTGGGGTTTTTTAAAGGAACGTTATCATTTAAATGTTTAATGAGTCACAATGGAAAATTATTCTGTTTTAAAATGTTAAGATTTTTTTTTTTGTGTTTTCCCAACTGCAAGTAGTGGTTTCTTCAATTATTCATGTACATAAACATGTGACTTTAATAGGCTTGAACGTACTAGAAATGCTACTTTCAAATGCTCCACACAAGCAACTACTTTCGTAAGAATTCTTATTAAAAGTCTTGCAGCTGTGTTGTATGAAAAATAACGTACGAGTATACGACTTTAATGGTATTTGTGCAACATTTGTTACAAAAGTGTAATTATTTTTTAAATATATTGTTAAAAGATTCTTACATAATTTATTATGACATTGACCAATTTTACTGAGACTTAAATATTAAAAGGAAAGAAATTGTACTCAAGTGACTTTTATTATCTTAAAGCGTTTGTGTGGAATGGGTTATTAAATTAGAAAAATCGCTCACAGTAAAAACGTAAGAATGAAATTTTTAAGTGAATTAAATAAATATTATTTTGTAGGCATTGGAAAATGTGTTTTATTGACAGGGAGATGTAAATGTGAGGTAACCACAAGGAAATTGAGACTCACAGTGAGGGAGTTAACCACCAAATAGAAAACTTTCTGTATACTCGAAGCAGCTGTCCCAATTCTAGTAAAACCTCAAACAGCTATAGTAGAGGTGTAGCTTAAATTTTAAATTTGGACAATATAGTGCTAAACAAGTTGTCGCCGCAATGCAAGCTATAATAAGCTATAATAAGACAAAACTGCCGTTGTCGGTTGTTACTGCGGTTTGGAAAACGGAAAAGCTATCCACAATTTCCCGGGAAATTATTGTCTAAATTGCACTTTAAAAAAATACACTGATTGTTTTTCCAATATTTTGGTTGTGACATTTAAACATTTTCAAATATCCCATTTCGTGTAAATTCTACTATATCTGAACATGAACTATTTTTTGAAAATTTTGATGTTGGTGCAGATAGTAATCGATATGGAATACAAAACACCTGTTGTTTTTGTCTGTTTGTCTGTCCGCCTGTCTGTCTGTTATTGCATCACGTAAGAACTGCTGGATGTATTTAAATAAAATTTTGTGATGAGGTCTCCTAGAACCTTCATTCAAATACAGAACAATTTTTGTTTCATAAAATATGTCATTTTGTAGAGAACCTAAAGATACAAATGTGAAGACACCCAACTTTATCGGTATAATGGTACTAATCTAGCATTCATGAAACTAGCATGCATTTTCTATTAGCAGATCTGTTTTCGTGTTTTGAAAAATTAACCTATGCAGATCAAAATTTCTTTAATTAAACGTTTTTTCTTGGCTCGTTAAATAGAGGACCTACTGACTAAAAAATACCAGAGTGTTGCTGATTTGCAATGGCAAGGCCCATTGTTTATTATTTCGTTGATAAACATTATATTTGCTATGGACTCTTTCCTATAGGATGCAGTTTTCATCTCTAGCAAATAAATCTAATAAAACCTTATGTAAAATATAAAATTATAAATTTTTTATCAAGCGGAAAGAAGTACATAAACTTCTTTCTCAAAATCCTTTAGAAGCAGTTTTTCCATGTGCTCTACCATAAACTCAAATTGTTAAAAACAAGTCACTTACATTTTGATTGTAATTTTTATGTTTTGATTATTTCGATTTTACTTAATTTTCCATAGAAAGCAGACTATTTTCTTTTAACCGTCGATCAAAAAATTTACTCTATATGAAATAACATAATAAGTGTACGCGGCACTGAAAAAGATTGATAGAAGATAGATAAAATAACTGCCGTCATGCGTGCCACATGTACTATTAGCAAGAATTTAGTAAAATAAAGGATATAAACTTCTGTCCTAGAATAAAGAAAAATTAATTAAAAATAAAAGAATAACTATCAGAGAATAATTGCTAGAAAAGTATGAAATATATTTCATACTTACATTGAAAAAGAACTGTTTTAATAATAAAACAATTCAAGTACAAAATATTACATTTTAATAAATTCTATAAAATCTATAAATTTTAATTCTTAAATAAATAAAGTAAACATTTAACGTAAATATCCTGTATACGTTTAAACAAATTTTGTAGAAGGAGAAGGAATATTTACTTTTACTGCTATCAAATATTTTATTATCAATTTTATCTAAAAACTTTTATAATTTTATAGAAACTTTTGTAATAAATAGAAACAATTTGAAATAATATTCATGGCTACTAAAAATTCAAAAATTCCCAGAAGAGTTTTAAAAATTTTCCAAAAAAGTTAATACGAGTTACAGGGAAAAAAGCGTAGAAAAGCTTTGGGTTGTATGTGGACTTCATCTTACGAAATTAATATTGATTATTTGGTTAAATAAATGATGTTTATAATGTACACATCCTAAGGTAGATAGAATCGGAGGAAGCTGATGAAAAATGTAGCGATCCAAAAAATGCGGCATTACATTCTGCTGGCGTCTAATTTTTCTTGTTTTATTTGGAAAACCTCCGCATATATTTGTGAACAATTTTTCTTCACAAAAATTATTAGAAATTTAATTAATAAATGAACCAAAGCCGAAAAAATTATATTTTAATTCATTTATAGTATCGTGTCATAACCGCCGAAAAAGCTTAAATGACAATTTTTCATGATTTCGTTTTTTTACAAATATCGATAACTTATCATTATTTGCACCATCTCTTAAACTGTTATCTCCATACAAAGTACCATTCAAATTTTACTTCAAAAACAATTTTAGCTCAAGTGCACGGTTGTTATTTGTTTACATTTTTGCTGACAGCAGCTTGTTACTTAAGTAATAAAACAATAAGTTAATAATCTTGTATAAATTATGTTTAAATGCATTATAATTTTTCTTAAAAAATTCTATTATTGTCGAAACCGAGGTAATAAATTATACCTTCCACAGGAATTTGGAAACATAAGAAGAGTGTATAAAATTTATACTAAACATCTTAAAAGTATAAACAAAGAATCTTGCCAATTGTCACTGAGAGTATTTCGTAGCATTTTTAAAAACAACTTCTATTTAGGTTTCCATCTACCTAAAAAAGATAAATGTATCACATGTGAAAGTTATGAGAATAGTCTATCCGAAAAAGAAATGCAATATACGGAGAAATATGAATTACATTTAAGAGAAAAACAAAAATCTAAAGAAGTTTTTTTTGGGAAAACAGAAAAAATCTAAAGAAAAATCATCATTTTTATGAACAAGTTTCGATCTGCAAAAAGTTTTAAACACACCACATGGAAAAGCTATAACACTATTTTATTTAAGAAAATATGCATTTTATAATGAAAGCTTTTACGAAAGTGGAACCAGAATCGGTTACTGTTTCTTATGGGGAAATTTCAACGATTGTCTTACAGTATCTAAAACTAGTCGACGAAAGGAAAACTTACTCCTCTGTGAGTATAATTTTTTT
Organism: Cistogaster globosa; assembly: GCA_937654795.1. Classification (NCBI taxonomy): domain Eukaryota; kingdom Metazoa; phylum Arthropoda; class Insecta; order Diptera; family Tachinidae; genus Cistogaster; species Cistogaster globosa. The sequence continues at coordinate 126,943,084 of OW569403.1, forward strand.
TATTGAAAGATCAAAATACATAAAAATTATAAAAATTACTTATTTGTTACCAGGGCATACAATGATGCCCATGATAAAACTGTTTGGACACCAAGTGAATGGTCTACTTTAATAGCCAATGAACGTAAAAATCCAACAAATTATAACTGCATTCTAATGAACTACTCCGATTTTAAAGATTGAAAAGCATTTTTACAAAAGATGCTACCCAAATCATTAAAGATTTCATTTAAGAATTTACCCTCAGCCTCATTTGAAAAGGATAACCCTATAATTAGTCTTAGATATGGCTATTTTGACAACTTTGAAAGAAAAGACTACGATTTAAGCTCTTTTCCAATATCCAAGCGGAACCCTGAAATTATCGCCAGGGGGCCTGTTCAGATATATAAGGAATTGTTAACAATTTCGTTACGCAAATACAAGGATTTTAAAACACTTTGCGATAATGGGACAATACCAGACAGATATCACCAAGAATTTTTAAATTTAAGGCACAGTAAATCTGTACATGATTTACTATGCGAAACTGACGAAGAAGATAATATCTATTAATATTGTGTTATATACGTATATGTACATACCTACTTATAGATTTATGTATGTTTATTAGTTATTTCAAAGCCATTGTTAAAACTTAAAAATTACTATAGTTACAACTCTTAGCTAGAAGTTAGGTTTTGATAAAGCTACGAGTGCTGCTCTATATATTTCTGGCCTAATAGTGAAAATGCGAATATTTATAATCAAAAATGATTTTACTGCTTTTCAAAGTATTCTCCAGCATGATTTATACACTTTTGCATGCGCTCAAACCAGTTGTCGAAGCACTTTTTCCACTCCGATTGAGACACCTCTTAAACATGGTTTTTGAACACTTCAACAGCTTCTTCTGGCGGCGAAAATCGTTGACCACGCATTTTTTCTTGATGTGCGGCAACAAGAGGAAGTCATTAGATGCCAAGTCAGGGCTGTACGGCGGATGACCCATTAATTCGACGTTTTGGCCGGTCAAAAACGTTCTGGTTTGAGCCGATGTGTGAGAGCTTGCATTGTCATGATGAACAATGATTCGTCTTCTCTTGTTGGTTTTTCGAATTTCTCCGATGACTTCAGGAAAACAAATTAGAGTGTACCTATTAGAAGTGACCGTCCTACGTTGCTTAAGCGGAACAGTCGCCACATGACCAGTTTTGCCGAAGAAACAGGCGACCATTTGCTTCGAAGTGCTTCTTTCACGAACAACTTCGTCTGTGAAGACCCACACGGTCGATTGTTGCTTCGTTTCGGGCTCATACGCATAGATCCATGATTCGTCACCCGTGACGATCTTATAAACGTATTTTGAAGCACCGCAATCGTATTTTTGCAACATTTCTTTGCACCAATTGACACGAGCCTTTTTTTGAGCGACTTTCAAATTGTGCGGGATCCAACGAGAACAAACCTTTTTTACGGCCAGGTGTTCATGCAGTATCGAATGTATGCTGGTGGAAGAAATGTCCAAGGATGTCTCTATCTCTCGGTATGTCACATGTCTATCTTGCATTATGAGTTCACGCACGGCATCAATGTTCCCTGGCACAACAGCCGTTTTTGGACGACCTTCACGGAATTCGTCTTTGAGCGAGCTTCGGCCACGATTAAATTCATTATACCAATTTTTCACAGTGCTATAGGATGGTGCTTCATCCCCATACAAAGATTTAAGTTCATCAATGCACTCTTGTCGTAATAATCCACGTCGAAAGTTGTGAAAAATAATGGCACGAAACGAGTTGATTCCATTTTTTCTATATTAATTTTATCAAGTCACTGTAAACAACACAAATAATGGTCGTACGTTAAAACGTTTTGAGTACGATTATACTTAAAAATGACAAACTTTCCAATGGAAATGTCAGATTGCACTTGACAGCACTCAGTGTTGCCAGGCCAGAAATATATATAGCAGCCCTCGTACCTATGGTATTGAAATATATATTTTATAATTTCCTTTTCTTTAATACTACATTCTTAGAAAAATGAATTCAAGTGTAATTTTTAATAAAATAAATCTATTTAATTATTTTTTCATAAAGGATTATTTTATCTTAACTAACAAAAATTTCAGGAATAGGCTTTCAGAGTGACAGCAAAAAAAGCTTGAGGGACAAAAACCACCCTCATATCGCCAGTATTAAGATAAAAACCTTAAATTGTATGTATCAAACAAAAAAATGCTTATGTACAAAATTTGAATGTAATAGATATATTTTTAGCCAAGATAATTACAAAAAACCGTCCCCTGTAAAGTTTGGTGTTTTGCACTTAAGCTTTTTCCGCCGTTATAACACGATATCCACGTTTTAAATTCCGGTGTAGGAAAAAAATAATATATAAAAATTTCAGGCTTTTTGCTTTATTTATCAAAAAGCAAGCTGAGTTAGAAAATCCAAGAAAAAAACCAGGTCTTAGTCGCTTTATTCACTTAAAGAAAATTTGGCTTCAAAATTATTTTTTGCAATTGCTCAATTTGGCGAATTCGTGAATAAATTTGCACCTTAAATCACTGATTTTCATTTTATACTTTACAGAAAAACAGCTTTCTTAGAGTATAAACATTCAGATCAAACTTATAAAGACAAAATTGTTTCGCTATTTTTTTGTTTGTTTTTTTTTTTTTTTTTGTAATTTATTTACGTATAACTTTTGACTTGGTACTCAAAAATAAATTTTGTTTTCTCAGTGCTTGTTAAATTTGTTTTTGCTTAAAATAACACTTAAAGGATAATCGAAAGCGTTTCAGTCCTGCTAAAAGCAAACAGCTAGGACGAAAATTAATATTTTTAATTTTAAAAGCCTCTAAAGTAATGAAGCAATTTGTACGCATAGAAATATTTTTTTTAGATCTGAAAAAGACCAATTGCCGATTTTTTCGCAATTGCTAATAAATAAGAATATAACACGGGAAAAGTTTTTCATATAACCGATGTCAGATATTTTAAAACCTTCTTTATAAACATTTTAGGATTTTAATATATAACTTTAACTTGGTAACACCTCTACTAGAGCCATTAGTTTTTATATAATATGGATCCGTCATTTAGAATCTACAGAATCATTAGCAGTTTTTATTTTTATCGAAACCTCTACTGTGTTGCGGTTGATTTCTTGTTTAAGATGCTCAACTCTCTAGTGTTTGATATAAATTGCTAGATAAGGTTTTGTTAAAGTAGTTTCTGTTTAAAGCTCTTATCAGCAGCTTTAAATCTACATTTGGATAGGCATAATGAAAAAGCAGCTCAGATAAGCAATACATTATCGATCGAAATTAATGGCAATTAGAAAGAGCACCATATAGTGAATATGCCGAGTAGTGTAGCACATTCTACTTCAGAGCTCCCAAGTATGTTTTGGTTGTTAATGCAGTATATGGTCGGGAATTTTCTCCCTGAAGCATTATTTTTTCGAGCGCCGAAAACCGCTTACATTTAGACTTAAGGAGCGCATGAAAAAGCGTAGAGAGATACTAGAATTTAGAAAAAATATATATCTAAAAGAATAATTATAAGAGCTCAAAAACAAACCATAAAAGACCTGTTCACTCTTGCAAACTTTATGTAAAGGTTGTACAATAAATCTTAAAAATTAAATTTTTTATTATTTATATTTATATATAAATTTCTTTATATATAAGTTTTTTTAGCTTGAAAGGTAGTTGCTATTTATTCTCTATCAAGACCTCAAGAAATATTCTTAGAGTATCCTGTAAAAATAATTTTATTTTTAATGCCATTTGAACCCATGTTTTTGAAAAATTTTACTGGTCACCATGACAACTTATCCTAGAGACGACTACAGACAGAACCATTCAATTTTATATAATTAAGTTTAAATAAAATTGTTTTTCAACTTATTCCAAAAGAAAAATTGTTCCTACGATTATTTGAATAATTACTCTAAAACTCAAAGAATATGTTTTCATTTTATTTTTATTTTTATTTTTTTTTTTTTTTTTTTTTTTTTTTTTTTGTTATTTTAACGAATATTTTATATTTGAATAATATCTTTAAAATACTAAGATCATTTTTATTTGTATTTAAGTGTTTTATTTGTTACTTGTGCAATCAATTCAACAAAATTTGCATTTGAATATAACCAGTTCTATACCAAATTTTTATTAAAAAGCTTTATATCATATAACGTAACAATTTATCGATCGCTTTGAACCAGAAAAATTAAAAATTTCTCCCATATTCTTATTTAGCATTGTTTGAAAAAGACGGACGTAGCAATCGAAACAGAGGAATTCGTTTTGCTCTTATCTAACTTTTTTCGTTTTCTTTAGAGTCTTGAAAAATAACCATATTGGAGACCCACGATGACTTAATAATGTTTTTATTAAAAGCAAGAAAAATATACAAAAGGTGCTATTTGAAAACGTGCAGCATTACACTACTTTTCTAAAATCATAAAAAAAAAAAAATAATTAACTTTCTGTGTAGTAAAATTTTTTTTACCTAAAAACTCTACTTACGCTCTTTGATGTGTAGCTCATCAAACGAAAAGCGCTTAATAAATACCTGCAAACTGACATTAGAAACAATTTTTTTTTATTAAACTTATATCCTTAAATATTTGGTTTGTTTGTTTTACTTTCTTGTATGCAAAACGTTTTAATGATTTAGATAATTGGTATAAAATTCACACAGTGAGTAACTCCAACAATTGTCTAGACGAATTGTTCGTTTCGTATGTAGAAGTAGCACATATTAATATACTTTTAGGCACAAACAAACCTGTTAATCGCCTTGCAGTACACATGTCATGATTAAATAATTAATATTACTCATAGTTGGAAAAAATAAATTTTTTTCACTTTAAAGAAATGTCATAAAACTAAATATTGCAAAAGTAAAAAAACACAATTTTATGCAATTTTCACTTACAACTTTTGTACGTGTGGGAAATCATTCGACTTTAAAATATGTCGCTGGTAATTTCTACGAAAAGATCTGCTACAACATTTGTTTGTATCGATTCATTGCTGTGAGATGGACAAAACTGAAAACTTTATACATATATTTGAACTGAGCATACAAAAATTTCTTTCAAAGAAAAGCCTAAGTATCAGCAAAAGAATTTGTCCTCAAACGTATGAATTCCGCAAATGGAAGTGTCTTCCTGGACTCCAAAGAGTTAAAACTTAAAATTCATTTATCTCAGTTCAGTTCGAGCTTTCTTCTTGTCTTGCCTTTCTTGCAAATTATACGTTTTATTTAGTTTCTGTACACAAAGTGTAAAAACGTAACCGTATTGTTTTCATTACAATGTCTGTCCGTCGGTCGGACATTCACAGTCCTCTATCTATGGAACGATATTTTGTAGACTCTGGAAATTTATACAGAAAGTGCAAAACTATAGCCGCCAACTACAACAACAAAAATTAAAAGATGTTCCGAGAGTGTCATTATAATCATAATAATATTGTTGTTTTTTTAACTGTGTGTGCTAAAGCAACCAATAGGAAAAATAAAACTTCGGCTGACCCAAAAATGACGCGATTTTTACGTATGTTTTCGAACCGCAGTAAGCAGAGACCTTTAGCTGTAATATTTCTTGTGCTCGGAGAAACAAATATTAACAACTTAAAATAAGACTGATACAAAAAGGGTTTTCTTATAGTGACGTGATTTTCGACATTCAAGAATGTTCATAAATATATCCGCTATAAAAGTAAGCGTGAACAAAAAATTAAAATTGTGTTTCCCATGTCTTTTATAAGGACAAGTAAAATAAAACTAAATGAAGGGTCTGCCAATGGTAACATCATTTTCATATTTGTGATCTAATATTTTTAACCCTAATAGGCGGCTGAAAATTTATGCAGAGTATGTATTGCAAGATCGATATAAAAGCAAAGATAAAAAAATTGAACTTAAAAAGTATCCCAAAACTTACTTAAAACTCTCCCAGAATATGTAAAAATACATCATCTGCAAAAAGAATCAAATATGGAAGTTAATTTAACTTAAATTGTATTGCTTTTATTTTTAATATCTTGAGCTTTTTTCGAAATTCAAAGTAAGAATTTCTTCTATGCAAGCTTTCTGTCGCTTAATTGAATTTCTAAAAGTATTTACGTGTCAGTGGTTGTTGGTTGTCCTTTTTATTTATAAAAATAATAAAGAAAAAGAAGCTTATAAGAGTTTTTACATAGAGAAAAAATTAACAAAAATCGTTATTGGTTTAAACAGTTTATTTTCGGCTATGCCGGATTTTATATATTCTTCAATATATATCTAAATCGAGTTTGGTGAAGAGTTTTAAAAATAAGAAAAACAAATTCTTAAAAATGTCATTGCTCCTAGTGGGTTAAGCATTTTTTAAAAACTTACGTTTTTTTTAATAGATTTCTTTAAAAGTTTTTTAATAATACCCAAATTGATATCTTAAAAAATATAGTGCACAATCGTACTGTCTATGAAAAATTCAGAGGCTTTTAACTCGCAATTTTTTCACATGATGTTGTTTTCTTATTTCTTAATTCTATATTGCTTTATATAATTGTTTTTTTTTTTTTTTTTGATTAGGGTAACTTCACTAAACTAAATTCGTTCCAAGTGATATGAAAAAAAGAGGCAGGCATGTTGTTTTGCCCCGCTGGCTCGGTTCGATCTGGTTGATTTTTGATAGCACCACTTCGACACTATATATGATCGATTGGAGCATTTAAATTTTTTCTAGCTGACCTAGTGCCTTGACAAACTTGATTTCAACTCGAATACGGACGGACAGACGGACATCGTTCAATCGACTTTGCTAAGCATAAGGACTCCGAATGTATATATTTTATTGGAAGGAATGACAAACTGAAATATACCCTTTTTCTTTCTGTGGTGAAGAATGTAAAAACATAGAATCACTAGATGACAACATTTTTTATCAAGGAAATTAGAAATAAATTTATTTCACATAAAGTTTGACATCTGAATTAAAAAATAGTTCATGTATAAAAATCTTTAGCTATTTATTTGTAAGTATTTGAGGAATTATAGTGCCATTTAGCTCTTGTTGAAGCTATCATTGTAACCCTATCAATAGTGGGTTATCGATTTTTGTTGCAAATTTTCTGTTTTTATTTTATTGCAATATTCAACAGATGTCAATTTTAGAGAGTTTAAAAGAACTTAATTTTTTGGAACTTCGAATTGGACTACATGGCGACATGGAACCTAAGGATAAGGTGCAAAACCTGTAGAATATTTTTCAATGTATATGTAAATGTTTTATACTTTCATTCAATTGGCAGTCTGTGCCACGTAACTTAATGTTAGAAATTGTATATAGATTACACATTTTTGACTAGAAAACACTATTTAGTTAAGCAGACGATTTGTGGTTCAATTTTTAAATCTTAAATTAACCCTTTCGGTGCTTCTTTTTTGTTTTTGGTTTTAAAAATCTATTTTTTAGTTTTTTTATATACTTAAGCCCACTTTATAAATAATCATAACTAATTTTTTAACATTTTGCTTGCAAAAGTGGTTTTTAGACACTATGCCATATGGCATAGAACCTATTTAAAGGAAAAAAAAAATAAAATATATAAGTTTTTAATTCAGTTTTAAAATTGTTGTCTTTATTGGATTAAAATTATTATTTTAAATCTTAAACATAAGCAAACGCAAAAAACTATAAAAAATAAGAGTTCATTGTAACTAAAACTATAAAAATTAGGAGTTCATTGTCAATTTCTGGTTCAAGACTATGTCTGCATCTGTATAGTTCTCTGAAAAAAAAAAAAGAATTAATATAAAACAAATTCAAATATAGAAATAAATCTATAACTTACCTCACTTTTCATGGTATAATCTAAAGCAATTTCTGGTCACATTTGGAATGCAGAGATGAACGTTACATTTTGCACACAAGTATCTGGAATATCCTTTGCATCCTGGTACTTTACATATACGTTTTACAGGTGTATACTCAGGCCAATGTTGAATACCATCGAAACGAATCGAACCTGAAGGTGCCCTTTCATATGAAGGTCTTGATTTCGAAGTTGATGGAGTGCTAGAAAGGTCTAAGTCCTCCTTCCTCTTTTTCGTGCGACACTTTGAACTGTCGCCAATGCCAGCAATCCATCAGCTACATCATTCCGGAACTCTAATAAATCCATTTGATCTTTTTTCTTATGTTATTACTTTCGCAATCATTGCGATATTCTAACCAAGAGTTGCATACTGCTAAGTCCAGAAAATGGTCGAAGACTCTAAGGGTCCACTTTTTTGTCCGAATAGAAATTCGATACAAAGATAGCAAAAAGTCCATCTTCTCGACTCCTCCCATATATTTATTATACACAGCTATAGCGTTAGGCTGTGATACAACAATCTTTTTCTTTTGCTCAGAACAAAATCTGGTGACCTCTTTTGTGTCTTTATCACCATAAATAGACGAAGCCAATTGAACACAGCCCCCATCTAGCCATTTCAAAACGATAATGTTTTGGTTCCTTTCAATGCAATAGTCATAGCTACCTCTTCCTAACTTTTTTAAATCCTTTTCTGGTTTTAGGGGAGCTTTTTTAATTCTGGTTCCTCGTATGGTGCCTGTTGCCCATATTCCCTTTCCTCGCAAATATATTAATAAGTTTATAGTGGTAAAATAGTTACCAAAAAATATCTTGTGGTTTTTATTTTCCGGAATAGTTTTACATAAATGAATAACAATATCCGAACAAAAACCTAACTTTGAGTCTCCAACAATTGTGTGTTTTCCCTGGTATATTTCCAGATCATAAACAATTCCATTTGAGCTACATAGGCAAAATATTTTTATCCCCCATTTAATAGGCTTTTTAGGCATATACTGCTTTAATCCAGTTTTCGATTTACATGGAATCATCATTTCATCACAGCAGCAGTTTTCATCTTTTGGAATATCATAAGATTTTTTCAGAAATGTATTTATAAGTGGACGAAAGTTAAAAAATTTGAGCGGTTGAGTTCCGCTCTATGCAAAACTTTAGACAAGTACGTATTATATGAAACCGTTTTTTTGTCATGTGTTTACGAAAGGCTGGTATTTCAGTAGCACCAGCCCAGTACATTTGTAATCGAGGATATCCGATTGTTCCAATAATGATTTCCAATCCCATTAATGTCAGAATCTCTTCTTTTTCAACATTAACAGCGGTTCCACTCTTCATAAGTGAGGCTTGATTTGTTGCCTGAACAATAGTGTCAATAAAATCATATAGAAAGTACTTTACAAAATATGAAACAGGAGTTTTTACATCTCTCTTTGGATAACTTTCTGAAAATCCTGAGATTGGAGTATTTCATTCTGTCTTTGCCCATCTATATGAAATAATTTTTTTGAATGGTGGATCCGAGGCATCTTCCAAATCCATCAAATCATCTCCTACATCCAAATTTTTCTCAAATTGATCAGTATTCCCATCCGGATTAGTTAACTCTTCGATCAAAAAGGCATTGTTATTTCTATCACTTAAAGTTTGCAATAGTGACTCCAAAACACTATTTTCTTCTACTTCCTCATCATCAAAATCAGATATATCTGAGTTATCAAAACTAATTAAAATATTTTCAATTTCTTCGGTGTTTAGTTTATTAGGCATTGTCAACACGTCTAGTCACTATGAACTTATACAACAAAGTAAAAAATTTCCTTTGGAAAAAATCTACGCCATATGGCATAGTATGAAATAAAAAAAATCGGGCAGCTCTATTGAACTATATTTCGGATCAAATTTTTTCCTAAATTACTAAGGCAATGCTTATCTACTAAATTAATTACAAAAATCTAACAAATTAACAATTTTATTTAACAAAATATATAAAAGTATAACATATTCTTTTTTTGCAAATTGTGAATCTCACGAGGAACGCTTGCTCTCTGAAACATAACAATGTGTAGGGTCCATCAATCATTTTTTTTAATTTATTTATAGATAACACTTCAAAGTAAAATACCAAATCAATAAAAAAGTGTACCCACACGCATTATGACCTAAAATGGGCTTCAAGAAGTGGCTATGCCATATGGCATAGAATCACCGAAAGGGTTAATGTTGATTCTAATAACCAGTATAAATCACGATTGATTTTCTCAAAAAATTTATTTTTAATAAAAAACAATTGCGTGGTATTCCCCAATTTTTTTTCTTTTAGAGTTTAGTAACAAAAACAAGAAGGTATTTTTTTAGAAACTTCTGCCCTGTTCTGCCAAAATTTAACTCCTTGCTAGACTATTTACTTTATTTCCACTAATATTAAAATTATGTTGCAAATACACTAGACATGTTCAGTGCTCAAATTTGGCACCTTGTACTGAGTAAAAGTCACCCAATTTTTTTTAATTTTTTGTTTTGTTTTTTAAGAGAAGTAGCACTTCAGGCAATAATACCTATTTAGTTATTTTCGTAACCGTGCTACATTCTTTTCGAAAGGGATAGATGAGAGATAAGATAAGTGGTAAAAAGAGAAAGGTAGATATAGCCATTTTATTTATTAGTTATTTTACTTTGCCGGCGAAATGCTATGAAGAAGTACCGACGAAGGAGGCTGCATGTTTTAATGTTTATTCTGAATATGTATTTATACCATTAAAAAAAACACTTTTATTATTTGGTTGCCGCAGGAGTTGAGCCCTGGGCAGCCAGGTTTCTGATCAACGTGCTTACCACAGCAGCCATATTACACTTACAGTTTTTAAAATACTGAAAAGAAAAAGTGGGCGCAAAAATTATTTTGGACTGATTTCCTAAAATGTTTTGTAAAATTGTTTCTATAATTTTTTTTCTACCCTGTGTTTTCGCCATTCATGTACCACTTTTTATATCATAAGCGTAATTTTTCTTTGTTTTCTTTTTATTGCTATAAGAAGCAATAATATAATGCCGTACTTGCACGTTTTGTTTTTTTTTTTTATGACATTTAAGGCAAATTTGTAGTGTTTGTGACAAGTTCCTTTTTTGTAGTGGCAGACTTGAACACTGAAGTTGTGGAATGTATGGCTAGCATTTCTTATCTTTAAGTGATACTACTCTACCTGGACGGAAACTGTATTCTTGTCCTGTGAGTCTTAATCTTAAAAAAAGAACACGTAAATATATACGTTTTTCGGTGTATAAAAAAGAACATTTCTTAGGAACAATTAAATACCGTTCAAATGGAAAAAAGTCCTTAAACGTTTTGCACACGCAACAGTTATTCAGAGCCAAAACCATTTCGCATTTTTTTTATTTATTCTCTCAAAGATAATCAATACAAAAAGCTAAAAACAGACACATAATTTAATGCTTAAATTGAAAAATTTTGTTCTGTTTCTTTGCACAAATTTATTTAATTCAGCGATAGATAGAGAATAAATTAATTTTTTTTTTTACATTTTAATCGGATTAAAAAAAATTCACAAAAGTTAAGATAACTTTTATTAGCAAAATCTAAATGGACTTTAAGCATTAAAATAAAAAAATATGTATGTCGTAAATATCACAACATGACTTTTGTTAAAAAATTTTTGTTTTCATTTTTATTTTCTCTTCTTAACTTTATACGACCGAGAGTGTTTAAACAAAAATTTCCTTTAAGCCTTTTATTGAAGTCAAAATATTGATTAATAAAAAATTCAATAAGAAAAATCGTAACGTTTAAATAACAATTTTCTGTCTGCGCGATTAAGCTGTAAGCATTAAGCATTAAGTTGCTTGATCTCATTTTTGATAATAAAAATATCTATTAAATATTCTGGCTGTTACACAGTCGGCATTAGTTTCGATGTTTTAAGTGTAACTCGACTAATACTTTTAATTAAATCTGTGTCCTGGTAAAATTTGAATTATAACTCGCAGTTGCGAAGGAGTTAAAAGTGATATTTTTTAATGCACACAATTATTACCCAGCAAAAAATGTGACATTACCTTTAAAAGTACTTGCCATATAATGACTTACTTTTGTGATTGCCAAATTTGGTACTCGCTTACAAAACACATTACATTAGTTCGCAAATAAAAGAAGTAATAATTGAAATACTTCTTTAAGTAAAAAACAGAATACCTGATTATTATTATTTCAAGCAATAGTCAATGTAATCAATTCTCCGTAATTGATTATCAAAGTCTCATGCCTTGTTAAAATCATTAGGTTGGTAATCCAGTTAGAAAGTCCTTCCACAAAAAATGCTTAGCTCCACACTCGATTACCTTTTTGAAATTTTTTACTTAGAAGTTTTGAAAAAAAGAGAACAAGTTTCTTTTAACTTGTGTTCTAGGCTGGCGACGAACAATAAAAATGTGTTAAAATTATTAGAATTATGACAGCCATTATATTTCTAAAGAAATTGTGTGCACATATTAAAAGTTTTATTTAAAAAAGGTTATTCAAATACTTAACTGCTATTTCTCCTCTGAAAGTTTTTTTTTTAATAATAGGCCTGATCAATTTTAAAATTGCATTTTGTTATTAAAATCTAATCCAAATTTTCCAACAAAATTTTTTTTTTTTTTAAGATCAAATATTGTTTTAAATTGAAGAAATAATTTTTTTTCGCATCAAACGCAAGCAGAGTAAATATAAAATATACTTTTGTCATATTTTTATAGGAAATATTTTCATTTTTGAGAAATTTGAATAATTTTATTAATTTTTAATTTGAAATAAGTAACAGAGTGCTACATTCGGCTTTGCCAAATCTTATATACTCTTCACCATTTATCTAAATCTAGCTGAGTGAAGTAACTTCAATTAAAGAAAAAAATATATAAAGAAATGACAGAGAATTAAAAAAAAATATGTGTAAAAATGCCATCGGTACTAATGGGTTAATCATTTTAAAAGAAGTTTAATATTTCCTTAAAGATCTCTTCAAAAGCTTTAAAATGATACCCATTTTTATATATTAAAAATTTTGAAAATTTCAGAGGCTTGATATTTTTTTTGTTATTTTTTTTATTCTCTATCGCCCCATATAGTTTTTTTTTATTATTCGAGTTACTTCAGTGTTCCCAATTAATTTTTTTCTAGCTGATTTGTGCATCGGCAAACTTGATTTCAATATTAATAAGGGCGGACAGACGCACTTTATGGGGTCTGAAATTGATATTGGGGAAAGACAAAATTAGTTATACCCTTTTTCTACTTTTTGCTTTGAAGGGTATAAAAACATTAAACAAAAAAAATTTGCGCTCGCCCATATTTTTCAAGTTATGGGACTCTCGTGAAGGTTATATAAGATTAAGCATATAAGATTAGGCATAGCCGTAGGCTACTTTTTACGTTGTATGAATCCTTCTTTTGTAGTTCTTTTCATCGCTTTTTAAAAAGACGTATCGTATAAAAATATAAAATTATGGGTTCGTATCATTTGATCAAGGGTGTATTGGCGCTTCTTATTAGCACCCTCCTATCTTGAAATAATTTTCATAATATCAAAATACGGAAAAAAATTTTTTTTTATCTATTAAGGCTTTGGCTTATCCACTTTTGTACGCCGGGCTTTTACCTTGCTTCTTGTGGAATATATTCCATATCTCGGCACTGCCTTCGCATTACTTTGAGTTACAGCTTTTTTAAAACTCATTTGCCTTCTCTTTATTTTATCTTTGTCGATCTTTTCGTTCAGTGTCTCACTATTGCATTTATGTCCTGTCACAATGACAGAAAATATTCCTAATATCCGAGTAATCTCCATAAGGAAACTTTTCTGTTCAATGTGATTCCTTGAGGCGAATATTTGAAAATATGAAAATTTAATTTAAAGTGTTTTTTAAGTAACTGTCATGCAAACTCCTTCCTAAAGTGAGTAAATTTACAGATAATTCTTATCCGAGCGAAGTTCTAGGACCCGATTGCTTAATAAATATTTATTAACTTAAATACATTAAAAATTTAATAATCCCTAATACAAGTTTTAGTAATTTATTTTCTCCAATCTTCTGCCATGACAAACTTTTGTAGCATAACCATTTTGTAGATTCAGCCTGTTGACAGAGCGGAAAAATTTTTTCATTAAGAATAAAAATTAATTTCTAGTTGCTAAAAGAAGAAATGAATAAAAACACCTTTTCAGCTGCCAGCACATTAATAAATAATTCAAAGATGTGATGGTGCCGGCTCACTGAGTTGGCCACTGATACATAAAAAGAAACTAAAAGTAAATTTAGTTTTTTTTTTAAAACAAAAAGAAAACTTATAAAGTCCTTTTGCGTTTTGCTATGGATTTTAGGCTTAAAATGGAGAAAACAAACTTTTTTCGTGCCAGTTTATTTGTTTTGCCAGACAAAAGCAAAGTTTTTCTTTTCATTTCGATTCATTAATTCTTTTTGCACATACAAGTTTTGTCTTCGTTCTGTTTCTAGAATTCGTTAGAAATATATTTTTGAAAATTTTTTATTTACTGTATTAAATTTTTTATTTTCAGACTTGTATTTTTACTGACATAAAATCTTATTCAAAAATAAAAAAGAACTTCTTAACATAAGTTGGATCTAACAGATTTTTGTGTGTAGTTCTATTGGAACCGTCGGATCCATACTTTTTCATGCTTTAAAATGTAAAATGTAACAAAATTAAATATTAAAACATAGAAAATAAATTAAAGTTTTAACTAAAATTGCTTTTGTTAGAAAAATCAATTTGCGGCATTTAGATATGAAAATAATTTTTGGCCTACGGCCAGAGCGGCTGTTCTTAAACAAGCGCATTATGGACTTCGAATTGGGGAATCCTGGCCAAATGTTACAATAAAGACGAAAAATATTGGTTTCCAAGTTGTAAATTTAAGCTGGCTTATTAACAAAAGCTAGGAATTTCACGCGGCTCGTAAGGAAATATCAAATCGCATAACTTTAGAAGCCAACTAAAAAGTCCATATCTTGAAATCGAATTTGTAAATTTTGGCACATAGCCATTATAGTTAGCCATTTATAGTTTTAAACAAAAAATCATTGAGCATGGTGCGATAGTGATCCCCATTAACCGCAACGTGAGCTTCAGTTTTATAAAAAAAGGTCCATTGATGCCACCAAAGCATACCAAACACTAATAAAAGTGCTATATTTGTATGAATACACCAAAGCAATTGTGTATTTAATAAGAAAAATACACAACATCAATGCAAATCTCGTACATAAATGTAAACAAACACAGTTCAAAGAAACCTACACATATTTTTTTAACAAATCTATTATGTTTGTTTCTAAATTTCGTGTTAATGTATTGATCATACGATTGGTCGTCAACAGCCCTTATGGCAATGTATATATGGAGAAGGGCAACTGGCAAAATTGGGTTTTTAAAGCGGTGATCAGACCGATTTTGTTTAATGGAGCTCTTGTCTTGTGGACAGAGGCTGCTGTAGTCAAAGTGGTAAACACGTTGACTACAAACCTGGTTGTTTCAGGGTTCAAATCCTGTGGCAATCAAAATACAAAAAAATGTTTTTTTCTGTTTAATGGTATACATACATATTCAGAATGAACAAAAAACGTGCAGTCTCCTTCGTCGGTACTTTCTTATAGCAGATTCGCCGGCGAAGTAAAATAAATAACTCTCTCTCTCTCTCTCTCCTTTCACCACCTGTCTTATCTCTCATGTATCCCTTTCCTAAAGAATGTAAAAAAAAAAAAATGTCTATCCTGGAGAAGGAGCTGCGCTCGCATACACAGATGGCTCCAAAATAAGGACGAAAGTTGGAGGTGGAGTTTTGAGTATTTTGGGATAAGAAAAATTTTCAGACTCCCAAATGACTAAAGTATTTTACAGGCGGAAATATCTGCCATTAAAAGAGCGACACACATTGGTTGAGGTTCATAGAACGAGCAGCCAAAATTAGAAGAACTTGTCGAAGCTGGCATATAAACATTTTTTGTTTAAATCATAAAAAAAAAAAAAAAATCAAAAATAAAATAATCCACCCACTTTAACGCCCATCTCTGAATCATTTGCCTGAATTTTGAAAAATATCCGCCCACTTATATGCCCATACAACTTGTATTGAAAAGTGGCATAACTCCCCTGGTTTTTAATGCATCGACTCAATTTTTATTAAAAATATATATTATTACTGCAGAATGGGCTCCTAAAAATATATACCTGATCCACCCACTTTAACGTCCATCTCCCATAGAATAAAAAACATTAATAAGTAATTCAAGCATAGTCTTTCAATAGTTTTTAATATCATTATCGTACTCCAATTTTTTGATTTGCAGCTTTAAGCGAAATCTAATTATAAAATGGTCTGAAGGCAACAAAATAATAGCCATTACGTCTTTAATAGTAGCTACACGTCCGATTCTTCGCGAATGTTTTCATCTGTAGGCTCTATAGTCTTTATTACTCGCTTCCTGAGCTTCCTCGGACACGTACCTGATAATAATAATCAACTTAAATATAAAAAATAGAAATAAAATCATTGAATAAAGGCCTATAGACAGAGACATAACTATTAACAGAATAGCTTTTGCTATAGTTTTGCTACCATTCAGCAGAATCTTACGCTCAGTTGCAAGCATTTAGTATCAGTTATAGAGATCAACAAACAACTTAGCAGTATACATACATGCAATATATATTTAATTTGTTAGTCTTATTGCTATCGTTTGCTGTGCCTATAACTCGCTTCACTGCGTCCACATTTATACCCAGTGTCAACTTTAATCTCTTCTGAATTTCAGCTATTGCTATTGCTATTATTTCATTATGTTATAATTTTAAACAGTAAAGAATTATGGCAACAACAACATGCATGAACAAAAATTCATGTCTTGTAACTTTAACTCTATATAGTTTTTACTGTTTTTTTTTTATTTGAAAGGAGCAGGCAGGAGTAGCCGATTTTTTCTTTCTTTTAACTCAGATTTCAAGCTGTAATTTCACGTCTTTCGTTAAACAGCGCTAAAAAGATGCAGTCCACTGAAGTTGATGAACATTGAAATTTTTATGTTGTTTATATTTTGTTCTACGCTGTCACTTTTTCCAACTTTTTTTAATGCAAGTCTTACCTACGACAATTGCCATTTACGAAAATATACAACAAAGTCAAATAATAAGTTTACTGTGATTGTGCCAAAAGGTTGAATATGTAGTAAATTTACATGCCGTTTTAAAGAAGTAAACATACATGAACTTCGAGCATGTCTGTCCAAACAAATAATAAATATATCAGCCTAATATTACGAAATCATAATATTCAAATATCTGACTACAAAATATCAAAAAAATTATCTAAATTGGCAAATACGAAAAAAAAAGAAATTCGGCCACTCTTCAACCCATTTGCGGCGTGCTGGTTAAGGTACTATAACATATCCAATAAAGATATCTTTTTCTTAAAGGTGTGCCTACCACATCTTCCCTTTTTAATGAATGCCGGGCATCCAGTTTGCTAAAATGGGTGACGGGATATAGGACCGACTTGGGCAACCATGTAGCCGATGAATTAGCAAAGAAGGGGACGATGCTTGAAGATAGTGCCATTGACACCTTCTACGGCATACCCCTTTGTGCATGCGGACAGCGTATCGACGCTGCTGCTTACAATCTGGCCCAGGACAGATGGTAAAACGAGACGACATGCTCGATAGCTAGGACAGTCTGACTCTCTTTGGACTGGGGAAGGGCGGCTGCACTACTACAGTTACCGAGGAGTTGATTGCGCAACTTAGTGACCGCGGTTACTGGACACTGCTTATTTAGAACCGATGCTAAAAGAATGGGTCTTCCATTTAATGACTTTTGTAGAAGTCGTCAGGATGAGGAGGAGTAGGAGACTTTAGAAAACCTCCTCTGTATTTGCCTTGAGCTGGGGTATATACGGCTGAGATATTTCGGTCAGCGGTACTATTGGAACCTATTTGGTATATCCTCAATGAGTCCAGGTAGGTTCAGTTCCTTTCTGAGCTGCAGTGAATTGTTTACTGGCCCACTGCAGAACATTGCGTGTCAGTCAATAGGATGAGCGCACTCTTCGGCCAGGTGGCCCTACGCAGCGGGCTCTTTCTCTGCGTTTTACGGATCTTCTCTGCGGTTCTTTCTTTCTCTTATTTTTTATTTCTTTTTTTATCTCCTGCTTTACTTTACTTTTCTCTTTATGTTTCTTTGACTCTTTCCCTTCCGACAGCCGGTAACACAAAGGGACCAAATAATGGCGTCAAGTGGGCTGTGGCAACACGGCTGCCTGCCTAACCTAACCTACGTTGAAGGGTATATAATATTTGCAAAGCCCAATATAGCATTCTTACAATTTGATAATGACTTTCATTCTGATATGCTTTCAAAGTTTCAATTATGTTAGTTAAGTCCTTTCTGCATAAGAGCAAAGATGTAATAAATCAAATAGAGTGTGTCATCAGCTAAAATGAAACAAAAAATTCCGTATCAATTTTTCAGTTCAATTTAACACAAAAATATAATTTCTTTTGGTTATTTTTATTGTTATGACCAAAAAATTTTCCTTTCAATATAATGTTTTCATATTTTACAGGTTTTCAAATTGTTGCTTATTGAATATTAAAACATTCCCATTACCATCTTCGTAATCTTGTTTTACTTGTGTGTGTTTTTGGCATCATTTCAATATTTTTAATTGATCCGTTTGCTTTGAAAGTGGTTTAAGTCAATTTTTCATACATTAAGATATTTAAGTTTGAATTGTTCCAAAAATACTGCTATTTAAAATGGGACGTACATTTCTGTAAAGTGATATTTATTTTATTTTATTGAAGTTCATTGGTCCTCCCCGAAATATGATCCAATGATTCCAACAGTATATTTTTCGCCATGTATTGGAGTCTATAGATCTTTTTGACACTAACTTCACTCCGTATTTTCAAATTAGATAATTTGAGAGTGTCGTTCAAGCGACAATCTATTTACAATATTCTGCCAGAGAATACTGATCAAATTTTTAAAAAAGTGGGCGCAATATTACAGTTCGTTTGCTCTATCGGGTTTCAAAAAAAAAAAAAAAAAAAAAAAAAAAAAAAAAAACATAATATATAAACGATATCATCATATACTACTGTGTATAAAGATATTTAGACTGTTTCTAAACAAAGTTATATTTTGAATAAGTCATTGTTAACTGAATGAAGTTTTCTAAATAAATGTGTGTTGGCTTCAAAAACAAATTGATTTTAATTGGTTTCAAAACAATATTCCACACATTTCTTGTTTAATCTATTTTTTCAAGTTTAAATTTAATTCATTATTTGTTTTGTGTGTGTTTTTTCTATTTACTTGATTGGAAATATTCCAAATTCAATTCAGTAAATTGAAATACAAAAAGCAACTTTTTATTTAATAAATGTTTATTAGAGGAAACTTGTTTTTTTTTTTTTTTTTTTAATATAAAAATCTTTTTTTGTTGAATCGTATTTATACATTAATATTTATATTTTTAAAGGATAAGAGTACAGTGAATGAAAAAACAAAAAAAGCCGGAACAACCAATATATGAGTGATAAGTGAGTAGTAATACTTTAGTGCAATCATATTATAATCAATTATAACCATATCGCACATTGTGGCAGCCAAAATAAAAAGTTTTTGTACGAAAATGAATTTTGTTTAACCTGTTTTAATTGTAGAAAGAACACCATTATTTAAAATTTCGAAAATTTTAATGCTAAGATTTGTATTATTTCCATTAATCATAAATGGCATTAAACTTAAAAGAAATACATTTATGATTGCATGAAATTTTTTATAATCGTTGAATCTAATGCATTTAAAAATTATGCAAATTACGAGTAGGAAAAAATTTTACTTCCCGTCGTTATACGTTCGAAAATTCTTTTCCTGCTTATAAAATAATAAAATATTCTATATAAAAAATTAAATTAGAAATGCACCTTTACTTATACGTAAAGACATCTACATATCTATGGAATTTTAACAAAACGTAAGACAATTTTCTAAGATTTTTATAGTAAATATAGAATTTTCTCGTCCATCTTTTGCTCTTATCGTCTTATTTATACGATTGTTAGAACACAAGATATGTGGACTAGTCAACTTCTCTCAGATTTTCCCCCAATTTGAACTTGAAAAAAGCGACATATTTCAAAGAATTAAGAGTAATTTTAAAATTCATAAGAAAAAACCGATTGCAGTAATTTTATAAAACAACTTGTTTCCATTAAGTTTTACCGTGTTTTTACCAATTCCTTTTTACAAAACAACTACTTTCGAAAGAAGTCGTTTGTGGAAATTAAAGTTTAAAAAACTGCCGCCGAAATTCCTTGCGACAAAACGTCTTTTATAAAAAGAAGTTTATTTAAAAAATCGAAAGTGTTCAAAAGTTTAGTCTTATCCCAATGCAAGTGTTTTTCTAAAGCTCTAGTAAATTAACCAAGTTAAAAAAGGCTGAGAGCTCAGAAAATGTCCAAAGTGAAGAAAAGGTTTTTCACGAAACTGATTTCGATTATTTTGATTACATTCCGTCAGAAGATTAGCATCTGAATACAACATCGGAGAGCATTAGATATATGGCTGTTATACAGGAATCCGATCCCAGCAAGTCAGACTTGCCACAATGTAGCAAAAACTACGTGTTGATGTATCTACAACTTAAAAAAGAGTGAATAAATTAAATAAAAATTTAGGAAAAGAATTCTAGATATATCGGAATAAAAAAGTACCCGAAAAGATATTTAATTCAATAGGGCAGTGCAAAAAATGTGTTACAACAAAATAAATTCTCAGCATCAATAAGAGATATTTAAAAGATACTGGAAACTGGATGATAATAATACGAGTCATCATCACATTTCCAGCATAATCAAAATTTAAACGAAGAAATCCGAGACTTTAGTGAAAGCATATGTTTGTTTGCACCACTTCGAGACGGGTCGACCTAGAAGTCGTGTGCGTGAAAGGTGTTTTTAAAAACATTTGGAAAAACGGATGCGAGCATTGAAATTGTAAATACGCATAAAATAGATCAACTATTTGGTGGGCTTGTACGGGATGACCTATTTATCCGACACGAGCCGGACTATGATGGTGCGAGAAGAAGGCTCAATATTATTTGTTGAATGAAACAATTGCAAAACATGAAAAGAGTTTTATTGCAAGTATTTTTTTTAATAGAACCGAAATATTTTTTCCAGATGAAATTCTTTCAAACTTTTTTCACAGTCAATTTTAACAAAACAAGTTGTCTTGACTTGTGCGAATAAGATCATTTTCTAATTTAATCAAAACAATTTTGACAAAAGACTTGTAAGGCAGAAGCTATTTTTTTAAATCTATTAGAGAAAAAGTTCTTCAATTATTTTTTGCCATTTAAATAAAACTATTGCTTTTACAAGGAAAAAAACTGCAGCATATTGTTTATACAGTACAATATCCAAGTTCAAAATTTCTTAAATTTTTTAAGCAATAACTTCCGTTAGTCTTTTTAGCTGTTTTTTCCGTCTACTGAAAGTTTGTTGATTTAAAAAGAAGACGTATTGTGAAATGTCCACAGACATATATAGAGCACAAAATATGTTTCTTTATTCTAAAGTTTTGGGTGCCTACAATAGTAGGCTGACCCTTCCTGGAATTTTCAGTTTGTTATCGGGTAGGCGTTTGACCAAAGAGGGTAATTTTTACTTGTTTTTGTTACTGTAATAGGTAGCACTTTGAAAATTTGTTCAACTCTGATATTTTTATGTAAAATGTATCGAAAAATGGGCTTGGTTAGAACAATATAAAGTAATATTTTATTATAGCTGGAGAACTATAACAGGAAGACTTTTTAAAGCTTTGCACCAATAACCCCCGTATCAAAATGCTTAGTTAAGCGAAGCACAGACTAGTGAACAACAATAGGTAAAATCTTAAATTTTTGCACAAGTAACTCTGCTATTAATGAGCGTAGCTGGAATAAAAAGTATCTGAATTGAATCAGTGGCGTGGTACCTTCCATACAAAGTCTTAAATTATGAATCTAGAAAGTTGTAACATGTAGAGCTATGAGTTCTTGTAATAAAAGCTTCTTATTAATTTAAATATCCATCCAGTACGGATTGGGACAGTGAGCGTAATACTTCTTACACAGAGTAAAAAGTTATTTTCGTTTACCTATAGAACCGATAATAAGATTTCGTACAAGTAATATCAATATTAGTGTGTATAGTAAAATGAAAAACTGATTGAATTGAAGGAGTGATGGAGAAACGATTATTAGCATAAGAGTAGCGAAGAGCACCGGCAATAATTAGTGGTTTATATTTCTCTTCTTTTGGCTGTACAGTCTGAGTGTTATAGAGATAAAAAGAAACCTAAGAAGTCCTATTAAATCTACATACAAAATATGTGGGTAAACTCAAAAGAAAAATCACAATATTTCATTTAAAATAAACACAATCCTTAATTCAAACAAATAAATTTTTTTTAATTTTTTTTTTAATTTTATTATTCAACAAAAAAAAAAGATAACAAAACAATTAAAAGAACTGTTTTTTTTTTTTCATTTTTAATTATTTCAACTCACAAAAAAAATTATTTAAATAATTTTATTTGATTCGAATTAAATTCAATTTGGCAATGCTGAATCTTATATACCCTTCACCATATATGTAAATCTAGTCAAGGGAAGTAACTCCAATCCAAACAACAAATATTGAGGGTAACAGAGAATTAAAAAAAAGGAAAAAGTTAAATACTGTGCGTGTATTTTAAAAAATGTTAGCATTTCCTAAAAGAACTCTACAAACGCTTTAAAAACATATTCATATTGATTTTTATGAAAGGATCAGAGGCCCATTATTTCGAAAATATGGACAACATATGTTTTTTTTATATTTAACCGACTTCAAAAAAGGAGGTTCGATTATGCTTACAGATTGGTCCCGTTTTAAAAACTGTTCATAATCTTAAAAATTAAAGAGTGTCCCCATACAACACACATGGTTTTTTAAGTGCATTATGAACCGAAAAGCGCACTTCTTTCAAATTAAAAAAATGTGTCATACTATAGCTCACAATAGCAAGAAGTTTATTTCTGTATAAACCTAAAAATTAAAGGATGTCGGTAGCTATGACCCTTATAGTAACAAGTATAAACATTCAAAATTATAAAAAAAGGGTATCCCAATAGGTTATGGAATTTGATTTATGTAGCCAAAATTTTGAACTGTTATATCCAGATAGTTGAAATTTACAAAGAATAACAAATAAAAGTTTTGTATTTGGAAATTAAAGGGTTTCCCATTAGTTAATATTATTTGATATATGTGGCCAAACTTCTGAACTGTTATGGCCAGATGGTTAAAATTTACAAAGAACCTATATTGCTTAGTCCGCTTTAACAACAAGTATTAAAGGGTGCTCCTATATTTAAAGTAAGTTGACCTGTATGGCCCTATCGTTTGAACCGTTAATACAAACACTTAAAAATTGAACAGAATGTCTACTTCCTTGACTGGTATATTAAGAAGTATAAATTATTAAAATTATACATTATAGGGTGTTACATTAGTTGCTGATGTTTGATGTATATGACCAAACTATTTAACAGTTGTGGACAGTTGAATCAAATTTTCAAAGAACGTTTATTAATAAGTCCGCTATAACAAGTAGCAAACTTAAATTAAAAATTAAAGAGTGTCCCTTTAACAGATGTAATTTGATCTATATGGTTCTGTCTTAGAAACCGTTACAGACAAACTCTTAAAAATTAGACAGAATGTCCATTACTATATCAAGTATAATAGCAAATATGAATATTTAAAATTAGAAATTAAAGGGTGCCCCAATGGTTGTAGTTTGGTGTATATGGTCAATCTTTTGAAAAGTTATAGACTAACGCTTAGAATTTAAACAAAATTCATTTAATAAATTTATATTTTGTTCTACGATCTTTAACAAACTCTGGCGGTATCTTTCTCAAATATAATATAATTAATGTATAATTAGCGTCCTAAAGAAATATGATTTTGAAGCCGGTTTTTTTTTTTTGTTTGTTTTTTTTTTTTTTGTAAGGATTTAGCTGCTGTGTGCTGTCACGGTAACAATTTAACCACGACATAACTAATCTTTAATGCTGCTAAATATCTTTAATGAACTTCGTTTATTTTATCTTCAATCTCTTAAGACATTTTGTCTTTTAATAACATAAAACTCGATTACTTTCTTCTGAACTATATTGTACATAAGTTGTCTTTTAGAAATAGGAAATAATAAAATCCTTTTTCTAAAATTCCTAGGTTTGTTTGTATGATTTAATGAAGGCATATCGATCTTTCTTTTCTATTTCTCTATTACCTAAATAAGTTCTATTTAAAAAATTCTATAAATTTTTTGTTCAACTCTATTCAATTTTTCATTCAAACATCAAAAGTAGAAAAGAACAGCATTAAATTGTTTTAAAAATGTTTAATTTATTTTACTGTTTGAGCCACTTATACACACACACACACATAAGTTTTGAAAACTTTTTGCTTGTGTACACTTTGAAAAGTAGTTGGATATAAAACGAAAAAAAAACATAAAAACTGAAAACTAAGAAAAAGAAATATAAAAATAAAAACAATGTAAGCAAGTGCTTAGCTAATGCTAAGTATTTAAGAAAAAAAATTTAACAACACTTGTTCTGCATGTTGTTTGTCTACTGATTTTAGAATATAAAATTTTAGTTGTATTTTTCCCCTCTCCCTCTTCTTGAGTCAATGAAATTAAGAAATAGTTTTCATTAATAGTTTTTTAGTTTTCATGAGGAAGTTTTTTTAATTCAGCAAAATGTTTATTTTTTTCTAAAAAAAAAAAATTCTGGAATATTAGATATTTAACACTTTTGTCACTGGCTTTTATTTTGTATCTCTTTGAAAATGATTCACAGATTGTTGAGAGGTGATAAGAATTAGATGAGAGTAAATTCTTTTTACACCTATCGAACTTTTCAGTATAAAAAAAATAGTGCTAACACAAAAAGTATACACATACTTACACACTTTTGCTTACACTTACACTAACGCTTTTAAACAGTATCAATGGTGCCACTTAGCTTTTCTTATGTTTGGCTTAAGCTGCGTTGTTTATTCTTTTTTTAAATAGACTTAGAAGGCTTGATTCTTAAATTTCTTTACTTATTAACCTACTTCTTTCTATTTTAACTCTCCGATGTGAATATCTTAAAATAAAAAATCCCTGTTCCCGAAAATCCCCCGGAAGACGTTTCTTAATCTTAAAAGTATTTTCCCTCAAAATATTTTAAATAAATAACAAATAAATGTATTTGTAAATAATTCCTTCTAACATCATTTTAAGTCAAAATTTCACATTCCAAACCTTTTTTGTTGTTGCTTGAATCCCGTATTAAACTCGTACTTTTAGTGTTAAAAAGTGTTACCATTTACAGAGGTGGATTAAACGTTTCACAACAAATATAGGATGCTTTTTTAAGCCGATAGAACTTACAAAAGATTTAACTGTGAAACAAACTGTCACTCAGCATTCACCTCTTGATATTTATAATCACAATACTCTCGAAAATAATCATTAAATAACGCTTTCAATTAATCCAAAATTATTTTGAAAGCCAGTCATCAAACAAATATTTCAGTGATTATTTTTGACTTGTTAATTGACAAATCCAAAAAGCATATCCATAAAATACTCCATTCAAACCCTAAAAATTATCCCGTTGCAGTGCATTAAATGCCTCTTATTTCATTAAAGCCGGAGCTCGTTTACGGTCGATGAAAATCATTACCGCACCATGATATAAATTTTTGTTGCTATGTGCCACATGGCAATTGCTACCATTGACTTATTGAAATCAAAACTAGGCGATCAGTTAATTTTGGGAAATAAAACTGTCAATTGGCCTCCAGTGTGATAAGAATTGCGGTTTAAGGTCTCTGTTATATCCTGATTTACCAGAAACGAGTAACGCCTTTGATGCAATGCTCGTAAAACTGGGCCAAAATTGGACTTCCAGACTCCACTTCATCAAAGTTTAAAAGTTCTGTCGATCCGTAAAAAAAACTCTCCTGATAATTGTTTCTCAAGTCCGTAATAATTTTTATTTTGTTACTTATTTAGTTTTTTTAAAAATTCATTGTATTTAAAAAAATTTATTGATCCAGATTTATACTCGCAGAATTATAACGTGTTGTTACATTTTGCATAATTTCTTAAACCAACATAACTGTGCTGGAAAGTGAAAACAATCCCTGGGTTCTACATAATTGCAGAGCAATCGGTACCAGCAGAAAATATAAGAAATGCTCTTGGCAATTTTTTATATTGAAGAGATTCATTAACAAAAGTACAATAAATCAATTCTTAAGAAAAAAAATAATAAATTTTTATTGAACATCTTGCAAAGACGTTGACGTTGATTTTAAGTTTAGCCCTTTATAATTCTTGAGGAAAGATGTCAACATCTTCGAAAGTTGATGACAAATGTTAGATGTTCATCGGTTTTACTCATTTCTTCCTTAAAACTTTTCTCTGTTTTCATTTAATTATGATTATGCTCGGATTGTACCATCTTTATTTCATTTAAGTCGGTGCACTATTTAAGATATAAATGAAAAATATGATGCAGACTAAGAATGACCATCAGGATTGATATTGATATTTAAAAATATCAGCTTCGTTAATTGTTAAATCCTTGACCCAAAATCCCAGAAATGTGATTATTCGCAACAACAAAATTTAAAATCCCGAAAAGCCCAGAAGGAAATTTAAAAAAGTCGTCTTTCGGGCAAAAATCTCAATTTTTGGCCTAAAAATTAAATTTTTGGCAATAAAATCATTTTTTTTAAATAAAAAACTTTTTTGATCTCCAAAAAGTGCGGGATTTAGGGAAAGTATTTTAAAAAATGTTTATTTACTGTCATATCCATAAAAAGTAAAATTAGTTTGAAATGTGTTTTATGACGAAATTTCCATACAAATTTGTCCCAAAATACGTTTCGAATTTTTTTATTATCTTATGAAGACAACAGTTAGAGTTTTGTAAACTGTGTTTAAAATTTTCCATCTAAAAAAATAAAATGTGCGGACAATTGTTTTCTATTTTCTCTACGAAATGACATATTTTTACGAAAAAAAAAATATATTTATTCAAATCCATTTAGCAGTTTAAACGAAATGCGAACACAACCAGAGAGACAAAAATTCCAAAAATAGAAGTTCTAAGTGTCTGTATCTTTCGGTTTCAAAAATCAGCCTATAAACGTCACTCTCACGCATTTAATTTTGATTTTATGTTTGAAATTCTTTTAAATGGAGCTGCCATAGTAACGTATCTTTTTATATATTTTAGGTGTCTATTTATTATGCCTATTAATAAAATCACATCCCTATAGGAACTTCTTTTAGTTTTAAGTTTTTTATTATAAAAACGAATTTTTAATATTTTTATAATTGTCTAGCTTTTATACTTTAAGTCCACTCGACAAATAGCTTAATTTATAAAATTATATCAATAATAAAATAACAATAAAAAACAAAATATGTTGGAAAATAAGAGGTTGACTTTTTCTTCACTTCTTGATAAATATTTAGTTTATTTTTGTTAAGCAGCAGATTAAAAGAATTATAGGATTTTTACAACTGACAGCTGCAATAAGTGAAGGCTTGGTGGGTGACATAGTAAAAAATTTTAAAGTTTGCCGAAATGAGTACCTCTCACTTTTTGCTCTTCGTACTCAAAAATTAAGTTTTTTGAAGATAGTTAAAAAGATTTGAAGAAAAACCAAATACATTATGTGTGAAATTTGTTCTTGGCTGTAAATGAAATATAAGAAAAATTAAAGATTAAAAAAACTACAGAAACTAGCTCGCGCAGTGGAGTACCAAAAAATTTAATTAGTTTTTATTTTGCCTTTGCTACAGCAAACTGAAATTAATTTTCTTTTAACAAATATTTTAGTTTTTTATTAGAAAAGGCTTTTTAAACTCTATACGCGGCTAAACGAATTTGCTGACCACTTTTAATTTCTGTGGCTCAAAAGATTTCGATAGTTAGTAGGCTCCTAAATGACGCGTATCTTCAGTTTTTGTCTTATAACTAACTTAGACTTAGTGATATCGCTTAATAATTACCAATAATAAAGCTAAGGATCCGTTGAACAATTAATATTGTATTAATATTAATTTTGTAAAAATTAACCAAAAATACCAAAAAAAAGTTTTAATCCAAAAAATATTATTGTTTGAAGATTAGGATTTTGGGTACATGACCCACGCCCCTATTCTTGACGGAGCTCTCTCACGACGACGTACTTTGGGCCAATTTTCGAAGGATGGTAGCGATATGTTACGTTCCTTTTTCACTTACTTTACGTGGCTCTACAAGCAATTATCGTAAAACGTCAAATTTTATGTCCCTGGCAGCTAACTGACAGGTTCATTTGTCGGAAATACCTTATCGCCATTTTGATTTTGAATTAGTTGATTACGGCGGACGCTGTAGCACCATCCTGTTTAAACCCTATATCACTTGGATCAAAGTCATCGACCGTCAAGTAGTTTTGTGAATATGATGGAGCTTGTAGGTTCTGTTTTGGAGCGGAAATTTTTTAATTAACCAACCACATGAAGACAATTTTGCGAGTGAACATTGAAACAGTTTCCAACATTAAATTCTTACACCCACTAGATCTTATACGAATAAAGACATAAATAAAAGAGCAAAGTTATCTACGACAGACCGAAACATAATTCCTTCATCACTTTCAATAACATCGATGATATTCTCTTTCGGTGAGTTGGCAACTAACAATATTTTGTCGCTTACCATTTTTCAATAAAAGTCTTTCAACCTTGCTCATGTAGAAATAACCAGTTTTTACTAAAGTAAAATGTATGTCTGCAGCAGATCACATAACGTCGTGAGATGCATGAATACTTCGTTTCTTTCCCGGCCCGGCCGACTATAAGTTGTTACCCTTAAACCATTTTCTTTGCAATTGTCTCCATGCTCATCTATTTTTTGTGCGATTTAAGATACAAATTTCTTTAAATTCTTTTTATTTTCGTTAACATTCACAAGCTGCTCATTGAAGTTATCTTTACAGCTTAAGGAAAGCCCTATACCAGTAATAGTCTTCTTTCTTTCTATTCCAAGCTATGGATAGTTCAGTATACACAGCTTTAAATTACTCAGGTTAGTCTTTTTTTTTTAATAAATTGTGTTGACCTGTTACTTATTCATTTTTGGCGTTATCTGTTCGGAAGTGAACTGCAGAAATGTTTCTTACCCGATTTATCTCGTAAGAGTCCCTATTAAAAGCCCGCAAACTCTCACCATTACAAGAAGATTGATTTGGTTTATTAACCGCTTCGTTAGCAGAGCAATTGTTGAACGATTGCTTTTACCATTGAAAAGAAAATTTTTCAACTACTGAAAATGACTGAGAAGAATAAAAATTCCTTTAATCTACCTGAAGTTCCAAACTGTTGTCTTTTTATTATTTAAGATCAGACATAGTACATTATTGCGAGTGGATAAATCGTAGTTTCCATTAACTTTTACAAAAATACATATATTTATTTTTAATAAAAAACAAAAATTTATTTTTTTTTAATGCTTTTAAATTTTGACAACAATAAAACCGCCATCATAATCTACTAATAGATGACTAAATAAACCACACTCAAGGGACAACAGAAACAACCATAAACACTTTTAATTTTATTAACTTCTTTTTCGTTTTTCAACTTTTACTAGTAGTTTAAACTAATAAATTAAAATATTCGTAACTTCCTGTCAAAACATTAAAACAACTCCATGACTTATTTGTTGCGAGGTAGAAATTCTTGCTGTTTTAGTTGTGTTTTTGTAAATAAAGACTCAAAGTATTTTTTTTTTGAGTTCCCATGATAAAATATAAAAAAAAAAAACTTTTTTTTTGGGAAGTAAAGCAACTCCAATAAAAAACATAAAAGTATGGGGCGATAGAGAGTTAAAATATATGAAAAAATCATCACGTGAAAAAATTGGCGCTTACCCATATTTTAAAAGTTACGGGCCTCTGAAATTTTTAAAATATCAATATATATATATATATATATATATATATATATATATATATATATATATATATATATATATATATATATATATATATATATCAATATATCATCTAGAAGCTTTTAAAGAGATATTCGAGAAAACACTAAATTTTTTTAAAAGTGCTTAACCCATTAAGAGCTACGTCCGGAAAACGTCCGCGTACATTTGAAAAATAATTTTTCTTAATAAAAGTTAAATTAAAAATGAACCAAAGCCGAAAAAGTAAAATTTTAATTGAGCTACTTATTTTTATTTTTCTTATTTTTTTGATTCTCTGTCATCCCAATATTTGCGTCTTTGATTGGAGTTACTTCACTAAAGTAGATTTATATAGATGGTGAAGGGTAAATTAGATTCAGCATGGAATATAGCACTCTTACTTGTTTTACTTATATTTAAGTTCAATCAATGAATCTGTATTTTTTCTTATCAAAAGCTTTCACTTTAATACTTTTGTATTACTCGGTTTTAACTTAACTTAACTTGTTGAAAACTGGTATATTTTCATAAGTCTACTGGTTATAAAATGCTGTATGTTTTATTATTTGAAATAACAATGTTAGTGACCAATGTAATATTTTAATTGCCATTTAAGTTATATAACATGAAGGTGACTTTTAAAAGTTAAAGTTTTATTGGAAAGGAAGAGAGACTTGTTTTAAAAAAATATATATATATAGAATATTCTATACATAAATATCTAATAATGGTTAAAATTTTATTAAGATCAGTACAGCCGTAAGTGCCGGTGTTGTCTCCTTTTCTCCCATCTATTTTCTAGCTATTGCGACAGATACGTATTGGACTGTATACATAAATTAATTTCATTCAAATCGATTAACAGAGACTTTATTAAAATCGATTCACACGCAAATTTTTGCTTCCCCCTCTTCTCTTGGTCCTCTTTTTAAAAATATAAAAAAATAACAAATATAAAAATAAATTAGAAAACAAATTTTATTAAAATCGGCTTAGCCGTTCAACCAAGTTTGGCACACTAATAAACAAATAAAAAAACAAAATTACAAACAGATTTATAATATATGTTAGTTAAGATTAACCAGATCTCAATTTATTCTACCTTTTATTACTTTAAGTAAATTTTGTACATTTTTTGGTTCATTATTAAAAAAAATTTCCAGTTTTAACAAATATAAATATTTTTGTTTGAAAAAAACTAGCAAAAAAATAATAACTGATTTTGGAAGTTTTTGAAATTGGTTATGAAAAATTGGGTGAAAAAAGTATGACAACCCTGATACTTATGAGAACACAATCATATGTGCAATCATATGTGTCTATAGAATTTCACCTTTGCTTTTCATATGTAGTTTCACAATACATGTGTTTGTAGGTCAAAATAAGCATCTTTCATAAGGGTTACATATGTTTAATATCACACATAAATATGTATGTTTGTTATGTCGATATGACATAAGCTCTTGCCAATACTAAAGATGCTATTGTCACATTAAAATAGAACACACTCTTTATGAAAAGTTAACACATGAAAAGTACTCATGCTTCGAGATTAAATTGATAAGTATTTACAAAAATGAAGAAAAACAAGTGTTTTTGGGTTGAACCTTTTCTTCTAATTAAAAAAAAATCTTCTTTTAGCTGGTTACATTTAAATTAAAAATTCCAAGGCTTTTAAAGCCCTTTGGAAAGAATAATTATGCAATTTCCTAAAATAGTTTTTGCGACAGCACTTCAAAACGTAAATCAGTAATTTTTGCCATGTTAACATGTTAGGGGGCTAGTGGGAATTAATTTTTAAAAATATCTTTATTTGGAATTTCGTGTCGAGAGATTTTTCGGGTTCTCGAAACCTTGAAATTTCGGAATTTAGAGGTTTTTTTGTTATTTTCGAATATTTTAATTGTTTCGTGAACAATATTTTCGACTTCTGGAAAATTAAACTCAATGAATACTTTATTGTTTATTATTCTACATATCAGTTGATTTAGAGTTTTTAATTAAAATAAAAACTTTCCAACAACTCTTTACCTACCATACATAATCACAGTCATTGTGGAGAATTTTTTCGAATAATAGGATTTTTGTTTTTAAATTTTTAACATGTGATATTGATGTTTACAATGTAGACAACAAGTTAGATAAACGCAATAAATGCTGATGATGTTGCGTACCAGAAAATGCTACTTTAAATCCGGTAAACAAAAAAAATAAAATAAAAGTGAACTTAGGCCGAAATAATTAATTGACTTGTTAAAATATTAAACAGTTCAACTAATATTTTTAACAAAAGTTAAACTTTATAATAAATTTTCAATTATTGTTGTTGTTGCACATACATACATCCATAATTAGTATACTTTTTGCTATGATTTTTATTTTAATCAACAAAACTATTATTTCTTATTTTTCATTATTAAATCTTGAAAAAAAAAATTTAAAACAGACAAACTTAAAATCATATTTCTTTAGTACGGAAATAATACATTAAGTATATTTTAATATATTCGTGAAAGATTGCGTCAGGTTTTTTTATATAGCGTATAACAAAACATGAATGCAAATTAAACAAGAAAATTCAGCAGTCATGTGGTCAGCCTTTATTTTTTACACTTTTTATTGCTGACACAGTAAAACAAAAACTTTTTTTAATTTAATTGTCTACAACTGTTTATTAGTTAGGTTATATAAAAGTAACTATTGTAACACCCTAAAATTTATAATTTCAAATATTTAGACAAAGTAGTAACCTAGCAAAAAAAATGAAGTAGTTCAAAAATCATGGATATATTCATTGCTCCTCTTGTACTTGTTTTCTATAATTTATTTAATTTAATGTCCCAATTAAGTTACGAGTATAACTTTTGAACACATGTAAAAAAAGAAATTATAAAAAACAAAATTTAATGAAAAACGTTTCCTAATCATCGTATTTTCACTGGTTATAAGCATTCATTTAAATGCCAAGCTATGTAAACCCATGCTCGCATATAACAACCTAATGTTAAAATCATGCGTTTTTCCTTAAATTGAACCAGTTCGTTTTACGTAGAACCCATGAACTTCCTACTTCTTTTGCATTTGTTTTTTTTGCTGGGAGACATTCTGCTTATTTCTCAAGTGTTTTTATATAAAAGTTTAACCGATAGTCATATAGCTTAAGTTATTTCAAATATGGGAACACCTTTTAATATCTAAATTAAAATTTTATACTTGTTATTGTAAAGGACCTAGCGATACAGGTTCTTTGTAAACTTCAGCTGTCAGTCTATAACAGTCTTTATTTTATAATTTTGAATGTTTAAACTTGTTATTATAATGGTCTTAGTCCAATTTTCAAGCGTTTGTCTATAATAGTTCAAAATTTACGTCATCTATAGCGACACCCTTTTATTTTTAGATATATCTTTTTATTACTTTTTCTATTGGGAGCTATAGTAAGACACATTTTTTTCTTATATTAAGGAAGTTCGCTTTAGGTTTCATAATACACTTAAAAAACATAAATGTTGTAAGGGGACACCCTTTAATTTTTAAGATTATGAACTGTTTTTAAAACGGGAACAATCTGTAAGCATAATCCATCAAATTTTTTAAAATTGGTTCAAAAATGTCTGAGTTCTGCAGGCACTAATATTAAAAAATAAAATTCAGTCGAATTGATAACCTCCTTTTTTTTAGGTCGTTGAAAAATATCACATAAATGAACTCCATTTAATTGGCAACTTTAATATTACGGTTGAGATCACGCCGATTACCCCAGTTGCTTTCCACGGACTTAGTCGAACAGGTAGTTCGTATTTAACACCTGGATACTTACTGCCATATTCATAAAAAATAAAATAAATTTAAAATGTGTTTTATGACAAATTTTCCATACAAATTTGTCCTGAAATTCATTCAAAACCTATTTTAATTTTTATAAATATGGCAGTTAGCAATCAATTCGTTGCTCTCTAATTCACTAGAAATTTTTAATGCCTTCTTATTTTACTCTCATGATTTTAATATACAATAAAAACACTTCGATTGTTTTATTTTTCTGTCACTTGCATAAGAAAATGTCGTATATTTTAACTACAAAAAAAAAACAATCTAAAATTTAAGTTTAAGTTTTTTTTGAAATTTGTAAACATCATTATCTAAGTCTTCATAAACTTCATAACGAATTCACCTGAAGACATTTTTTAATTCTACTATACGCAAAAAAGTTAGCAAAAGTACAATAAAGGCTGTGCACGGAAACAATTTACAGATTTACAAAAAATTTTCATTTTAGCACAAGCTTCATCCCAAGCTACTCCAAAGTAAATTTTATTTTTGTTTTTTACAAGATGATTGGTTTCTAATAAAATTTGAAATCGTATTAAAATAAATAAAAACTGCAATATTTTCACACCCTTCATGACCGGTGGAGAGAATTTTTTTTTTTGGCCCGAGTTTATTCCCTGTTTTGAGCTTTTAAAACAAAAATAAACTTAGGTGATTAATTATTCTTTTAAAAACCGTTAAATTTGACGATTGTTGAATTTTTGGTTTTATAAAGCCATTTACTTTTAACATTATGAATGAAATTAAAAACCATACGAGTAAAAACCGAAGACATGACGTTGGAAACATAACAGCGTAAGGCAATGTATCGCTTCTCTTTGTCATTACATTCTTGTAATTTCTCGAAATCTTAAAACGCTTTCTATATCGAGTAACATTTTTTGCCTTTAAATTAAGAAATTAACGTAAACTAGTCACTTTTTTGTGCTTTTTGCGGAGAAAAATTAAAGAATCAAGACACACTTTCTTCTAAATCAAAACATAGAATTGTTATTTTTTAGTAAATCATAAGATTTTCAACCACCCGAAAATTGTTGAACTTCAAAATAATTAGAAAAATTAGAAAAAAGATAAATAAATGTTCCTTGTTGCGAACATGCAGTTTAAATAATAAATTTTGCAAAAAAAATCTTAAATTGGTCGTCCCGCTAAGACTACGTCCGAGCCAATCTTGGCGGTCATATGATAGAAGTCATATTTAATTTATAATGCCAGAAGATTATCTTTCAAACAAAGTAAATTGAATGTCAATTTAAAATATGCCTCCCTTTTTTGTAACTTCCATGTTGATTAACATCTAAGCCTCACAAGAAAAAACTGTCGTCCTGCCTTAAACATTAATATAGCCACCAAACTTCATTTTGAGTGTTATTTTAAAAAGTCCACATCGCTTTTTCAACACGGTGTATATAATCCTCTAAGCGTCATACTACGATCGTCGTTACGAAAAGATGGAACTCACTAGCAACTGTCAGCTGACATCCATTTGCATCATTTAATATTTCTTAGCATTTTTTCATATCGGCGATTATAATCGCCACTGTTTGTTATTTCAATAACTGAATCTGCTTTTACGCAAATAACAAGTGCTGACGTCGAGTTAATTTTTTTTTAATCCTCAAGATGTATAAGTGTTTGTTGATATTTTTTGTTAATGCATTTTCGGTTCATGTTTTAAGTGTTTTATTGTTTAAGATTTTATTGATGCGAGATGAGGAAATCGTTAGGATTTATATTGTAATTTTTGTGGCAAAACAGTGTGAAAAACGTGACCTCATATGCAAAGAATTTGTGTTCAGTTTTCTTTTTAATTTTCTGTTCCCTTTTCATCTTTATCGTTTTGTTTCTATCTTGCTTTTTACTTCTGCCACAACAAAATACAAAATAACATCATCATTGTGATTCATTAATTCTTAGACTTTATTTTTTTTTCTTTTTTTCTTTAATTTATAAATGGTTTTCAAGATAAAACTTACAAATTGAATTAAGTGCAATAAGAAAATTAATTATTGAATTTTTAAAAATGGCACAAAATAATGTTCGTCTCAAGTACAACAGTTGTCGACTAATTTTTTTGTGAAACAAATTAAATCATGAGCTGTGTAGTAATATTTTTAAGTCCCACATTTTTAGTCTTAATTCATTGTTTCTTATTTTCTACATAATCTTTATAATACCCACCTTTGCGCCTTAATACAAACGTATGGTGAACCAAATAAAAGTTAGTGACATTTGTTCTGTCAGTAAATGAAATAGTGGAGTCATACCCGTCTATTTGTAGAGTACATTTGACGACCTTGCTATTTTTAAGCAGTCATGGGAGATACGTTGGTAAAGGTGCCTGCTTATTTGGTAAACAAAAATAAAATATTGAGTTCAAATCCCAACGAGACTTGAAAGAATTTAATTTTTTATTTTATTAACTCGGTGTGTGAGTGATTTAACACACATTTGTAGAAAAAAAGTTTTCTTATTGAGAAGAAAAAAGAAGGAGTAGTGGAGATAAATTAATAAAACCTTTCTTATTGTCAAATAAAAAATTAGGATACAATTCTTGCTGGAACATAAGATGAATAAGGCAACAACATTATGTTGCAGTTAAATCTGATTTGGTTAATGTTCCTGCTCGGTAAACGTTACGTCCTGAGTACAAATCCCAACGCAGCCTTAAATCAAAAGGAAAATAGTTGTTTGTTGGCGGCAGTTGCTAAGTTGTTTAAGAATGTGTAATAAGAAAACATATTTTTCGAGGTCAAAAAAATTATCGTGAGTATAAATCCTTCTTAAACCACAAAACAGAAAGAAAACCTTTGTAATGAGAAAATTCCATAGTAAATAGAAACGTAGCAATTCTTTATTATTTCACTTGAAAGAAAATAGAGATGTGACCTTGATGGAAAACTAGATCCCCGAAAGATTTACAAAGAATGAACACAAAAAATACTTACCTGTCAAATGAACAAATCACTAACTCAATGGCGGTCTACAACGAGTGTCGCAGATATATTAAGCCATTTTGCTTACAAAGAAATTACTCATTCGTTGAGGCAACAAAAATAAAACACATTAACTCTACAAAATAATTTCAGTATTGGTTTATTGATCTGTTACGTGTCTGAAGAGCGATGAAATCACATTAATATTGAACACGTATATTCTTCTTCTAGATATCAGTTAAGGCCGAACTTTGCAGAGAAATAAGGGTGGAGGGTAAAAAGTTGAGCAATGAATTGAGTTTGAACAACAGTTAAACAGCTGCAAACCCCAATGATAAAATTGAATAACATTTGCCATGCGAGCTTAATTCCAATTAGTAATAATTGTATTTTTAAACTGCAATAAATTACATTCGATATTGAAAAGACAAATATATTAATTAGACATAAGCACAATTATTTGAATATAACCGAAATAGATTCTAGTAAAGAGTGTTTTGAGGAATCGCAGTTGTTGTCACTTTCAGACTAAATTTTAAAGAATTTTTTATAACACTTATGGTCAGTTTTTGACTTCATATTTAAATACACATTTAGTTAATTTGCATTTTAATTGTATTAAATTGCATTTAAGTTGTATTTAAACACATTTTCAGTTTTTGTTAGTCAACTGTTGCCATTAAATAATAATGCTGTAGGCAACAGACATTTCAAAGAAAAGGGAGCATTGCGAGTGGGATGAAAGATTACTCGAAGAAAGTTAAGTACACGAGAAACTACCCGATAGACTCGGATTTGCGGAATTGAGTATTTGTATTCTCGGGAAGCGAGGGATTAGTAATGGGTCACATACGTAAAAGAGGTACTTTCATAAATGTTGCTGTGGATCGGGGTTTTGAAGAGAAGGGTACTTGCCGCTATTGCTTCCAAATAAAACGCTTCTCAATTAAAATATTAAGAGAGGTTATTTTATTCATGAACCTTGTTTTCAATGTGGATTGTTATAATATAATTCAGGGTTAACAATTCTGAATATGATGCGGTCACTGCCGAACGTCTGGCTTCGCTGAGATTTCCAGAACAATTGAGTTCAATATTAAAAATAAGAAAATCGCAAAACAATAGAAAACTGTATACACTTATAACGGACCAAGAACCAGTGGACATGTATTCGTGTATATAGTAATAAAATATAGAAAAACTTAAGGCTGGCGCACATAGAATCCGTCATACGTTAAACTTTGACAAAGTCAACTGACAAGTCAGTTAAAATACATGTTTTCTTATGAGCGTTGTCACAATCAATATGTGTCCGTCAACGCAAAGTACGAAACTTGGCCAACTTTTAACTTTTGATGTACGTTGAACACTTTGATAGCTATCAATTGTTTCCTCTTTTTAGTTTTCTTTTTACTCTTGATGTGTTTCAATTGTATATTGTAATTTTAATAAAATAATTTTGGTGGCTAAAAATAATATATAAATTTAACTAAATTAAGAAGTGAATTAAATACTAATTTATTTTAAAAGTGAATAAAAATTGAGAGTAAACTTTGGCTTAACATCCGTCAGCAAAGTAGTCATTGTGCCAACCTCATCCGTCATTACTTTGTCTTAAGTTGAATACGTCAAAGTACAATGCATGACGGATTCTATGTGGCCCGGCCTTTAACGAGTTACCAGAGCCGGCAATGCCTTACAAGAGAATTCTATTACAATTTATTTATTACTCGTATACTTCTTTCTTTATTTCGCTTTGAGTTTATGTTTTAATCAACAAAGTTGCTTAAACAGCCATTCTTGTTTAACTGTGATAAGAATATGGCAGCATTACGAAATAACAAAATAACTGTCAATAGCTTATGAGAAACAGATTTTTGCTAAAATTATTGAAAATATATTAAAAAATGTCTGCGATATTCATGTACTCTCACCACTTAAACTAACTTTATTTATTTAACTTTTTAATAACTAAAAACTGTTGTGTTGTTTTATCAATGGCTAAAATGTTTATTTACTTTTGTTTTATTTTGCGAAACAACACCAAAAATAAATAAAAAGTGCCATAACCATATGTGAAAACTGTATTTTTTACATGGACTTTAAATGCACAAGATTGGTAATTTAAGTTTCATTTAAGTGTGCCTTAAAAACTGAATTTTGTTTCTAATTGGAACTTAAGTATAAATGGCATTTAAAAAACTAGCCTTTAACCTTTAACCTTACAAAAGAAATGCTTACAAGATTTCCCAAAAATATGAAATTCTTCGAACTTTTTAAAAGTTAACAGTTTAAAAAAACTAAAAACAAGAATAATACTGATTTCGTGTATAGAATTTTATTAACCCTTATACAAATTTTGGGTGATATTTCACCCATTTTGAATTTTATCTGATACAAATGAAACATTTTGTGATTTCCTTAGTTGAAATACTTTTTTTTCTTACAAAGTTCGGCATTGCGTAAATATTTAAACGCGTGAAATTTCCCTTGAGTGAAATTTCACCCGTTAAGAAAAACGTTTAAGTACGACATGAGATTAAGTTAACTCCTGATGGAGAACCTTAGAAAAATGAGGCAATGAGTAATTTTGGATTTTATCAAAGATTGTATAGAGCGAAATATAACGCGTGATTATTTTTTAACGTCATACAATCTTGCGCTTAACTGCTAGAACAAAATAATACTATTGTGGGTACAGTTCTGTACAATAAATCATTTTTGCCGGTATAAACCAAACAAGGGCTTCGTAAGCAATCAGTTTTCTCTAGCGAGTTCTTTTTCAACGATAAAATTTCATGGTGCTATACATTCTAAAAAAAGTACAAAAATGTCAACATCCTTAGTATTTTCATCATGACAAAACAGTCTTGCATGATAGAAATCAGTTGCCTGAAATTATATTATTTTATAATAAAACTAAATCAGGTGTAGACACTTTAGATTAACTGGTGAGTATTTATCTGGTAAAAAAAAATATTCGATGGCCCAGTGCATTGATTATTGACATATCAGGAGTTAATACTTGCGTTTTATGGCAAGAAATTATCAACGATTGGAAGAAAGGAAAACTGTGCAAAAGAAAGTTATTTTTCCACAAAATAAGAACGGCATTAGAAATTCAACAGCGATCTTGTTTAGTAGGGTCAGGTGGTGCAATAAATTTGTTATACACCATACGTCAGTCAAGTAAACAGCCTTCTACGTCATCATTAGACTTTCGATGCTTACTTTGCCAAAAAATTATAGAAAAATTTATTCGACTTGTGCATCTTGTAAAAAATCTATTTGCGGACAGCAATAAATTGCATATTTTGTATGTGAAAGTAACGATAAAAAGAGTTAGTTTTTGTTATTTTCATTATTAATAAAAGCAAGTTATGCTAAGAGCATTTATTCGATTGAATTTATTGGATGACTTAAGTTGTTATTGTTTTTCCATTAATTTTTTGTTGAACTCTGCTGGATAAAAGTACCTGAAATAAAACATATAAATTGTATTTTTATTAGAAAATCAACATGGGTAAATTTTCACCCAAAGAACTCCAACACAACTTTTTTTGAAGTACGTATGAGGGTTAACATCTAAGGAGTCAAAACTTGTGTTAAGCATTTACGAAAGCTAGTGATTGGCAAAAGTACACAAAAAATTTTAACCCAAAAGACATTTTCAAGTTTTGGGCAATAGTTTAAGAATACGTGCATAATGTTGGAAGTTATTTTTTTTTTCGTGGAATCGTTGCTTCTGTGCTAAAGCTGTTAGTTATACCAATAACTAATGGATTTGTAGAAAAAATATTTTTATGCATGAATAATATAAAAAACAAACTAAGGAACAGGCTACAGTTAGAAATGTTGAAATTGCTGGTTGTTGTTGGTGTGGGTAGTAATCGATATGGAATTCTTTCTTGTCTATCCGTCTGCCTGTTTGTGTTCGCATCACGTAAAATCTGCTTCATGGATTTAAATATAATTTTATGAGAAAGTCCCTTAAAACCTTGGTTCAAATATAGGAAACTTTTATTTGGTAAAATAAGACATTTCGTAGAAGAAATAGAGATACAATTCTGAAACCATTCAATTTAACCGGTATAATGGAACTAAAGCAGAACTTTCCAAAAATAATTAAAAAAAAAACAAATTTTTCTAAATTAAAATTTTAAGAAAATTAAAACTGACACATCGGCGAAGTCGTGGGCACCGCTTGTCATTCATAGGATAAAAATCCCATTTATATATTTATAAAATCTGCTGTTATAAATTTGAATTTACCGGAGCAATGATAAAATGTTTTAAATCAGAAAATATGTTTTGGTTACAACTTTTTCGCAAAAACCAAAATATTACAAAGCTAAAATTCACTTAATTTAAGTTTGGCTTAGATTCTGACCTTGAAAAAAATAGTAAAAATAGTAGCAAAAATCTAGAAAAAGTGTAGGACAAAAATAAAAACTTTTAATTTTGAAAGATGAATATTACCTAAACTGTAAAACTATGCGCATGTTTGTGTGTTTGCTCAGCAATCACCAAGATTTAAAATGTTGAAATTAAAGCCAAAAAAGCATTGGGAAAAAGTTTTAATTTTACATACTTACGAAATGTGCTACCTTAAAGCAACGCAGCGCCGTCTCTCTACGCACTATAAGGTTCACAAACTTAAATCCTTAGAAACCACAGAAATGTTTCCATTTTATAACAAATCGCCTACTGTGCATTGTTAGAACCTTGTGTTCTATGTTACAAAAATTCTTCAAACTTACAGCAAAGAAGTCTGGCAAAAAAAAAAGGTTACAAAAAAGTTGTTAAGCAAATACAAAAAGAGGTTATAAAAAATTCTTCAATAAAAAATTTAGCAAAATATTCTACATTTTGTTTAACTTCAAGAGGAAATTTTAGTATTTCAAAATGAGTTAAAAAAATAAAAAATATTTAATATTTATTTCTGAAAAATACATATGTGTAGTAAATATTCGTCTTGGGGATTGTTTAAAAAGTCTGAGTATTCGGATCAAAATAATAACGTTTAAAATGGAATTTAATTAGCAAATATCTGAAAGTTTGAACAAACTTTCAGATAAACTGACAACTCGTGCTTACGACAAATCGTAAAACATAAAACACACATCCATATGTGTGTTTAAATTGTTATTTGTTGTCTTTTCTAATGTTTTATACTATTCAACACATTCCCTGCCAGAATGAATGTCAATGTCAGAAAAAGAACAACAACAAAAAACTAAACAAATAAGTTTTCCTCTCATTGAAATTCAACACACACAACAAGTCATAATAAAAACAATAACAACAAACAGAAATACACATAACAAACAAATTGAAATATTTATAAACAAATAATACATGTGCGTTTATGTATGTGTGTATGTATATACTTCAACAAATGCATGTATTAATATTTGTACTGTGTAATTGTGAATAAAAACAAAACTCGAAAAATACTTACCGTTGCAACACTGTCATAAAACTATTCAAATCTGTGCATGGAAATGTGTCTGCATTTGTATTGTGCTATTCTGAGAAGATACACTGACACTCACACATGCATTCCAGAAGAAAAATTTTATAATTATAAACAATAATTTCAACAATGTAAAACTAACACTAACAATAAGGAGATTTTAATTTTTGTACTGTGTGCACTCACGAGAAGTAGATTAAAATAAATTAAAATCTGATGATAACTTTTTTCTGTATTAAAATCGTTTGTGAATTAAAACTATTTAATTTCGTATTAATTGTCAACGAATTTAAGTGAACAAAAAATTAGGAAAGATCGGTGTGAAGTTCAAGATAAATTTAGATTATTTTCTGATTTATTCAAACAAATACATTTAAAAAAAAAAACTAGCATAATTTCAAAAGTTTTTTTAAAAATATAGAGAGTGCAGGGGTCTAGTTGCCGCTGTTGGGATATTTAGTCATTTTTTTAGATATTTTTCTTTGGGATTACGGCATTTAATATCGTTCAAAAACAAACAGAAATTGAGGTGAAAGATTTCGGTAGCGATCATGGTCGTGAAAAAAATTAAATATTCGAGCCTGACTTATGTCATTTTTCAACAAACTTACTAGAACTTCCGTCGATGTTTTCAGTTCCAATTCGTCTAGTTGAGATAGCAAATATTCTTTTAGCATGGCGCCGTAAAGCTCACCGCTTATTAGTCGCTTTACCCGAAATGTTTTAAAAAACAAGCATCGATGACTTTTTCAGAATAAACACCCCACCAATAATTAGTAGCAGTCGTTTGACTCGCTACC
This sequence comes from Cistogaster globosa, assembly GCA_937654795.1. Lineage (NCBI taxonomy): Eukaryota > Metazoa > Arthropoda > Insecta > Diptera > Tachinidae > Cistogaster > Cistogaster globosa. The sequence continues at coordinate 126,986,139 of OW569403.1, forward strand.
TTTTTCAAGAAATAAGGCCCAATGACGTAAACGTAAACGCCATATCATACAGCAATATTAGCCAGTGTAATGGTTCTACCTGTATTAAACGCGTATTTTCGGTGACCCGGAAGTGATAATTCTGCTTAATCACGTAGCCGCAGAGATGGAAATAGGCCTCGTCGCTCATGATGATCTTCTATGAAAGGTTGCCTTCCTCGTGGTCGAAAATCAAAATGGGCTGAGCGTAGGTTAGATGCGCTTGGCGGTTCACGGCAAGCAGCTAATGCACTTTTTGTACTCCGTTAGGGAACAGCATCTTGTCATTCGTAAAATTTTTTTGTTAAGATGCCCAATTGCTTATTACGTTTTTTGTCAATACTTCGTTGTATGCGATATCGACAACTGGGATTCTTATTAATGTGGGAGGATATTGAAGCAAATTGCTTTCCAAAAGGGTCCCTTATTGACTTATTTACTTCTTTAAATATTAAGGGTAATCGATTTCGCTAATTAATGGCAACCCTACCTTCATTGAGTCACGTTCAGCCTTTACTCTTAACCTTATTTATTTTTGACTGTAGACTGTGGCACATTTTGCAAGTTTCTGCTTGTAGTCCTTTGTCTTATGCCAGCCAGTGCCAGTCATCTAAACACACTATGTGCTGCCATGTCAGCCTCTTCGAGACACAGTGTGCAAGTATTATCTTCTACGTATCATATCTGACCAGACTATACTTGAAATTTCCATGACCTATCACTGAATGCAGTTATCTAGCTTAAGGAACTTCTATTATTTTCAAACTCCTTGGCGGCTTATCTGCTAAAGGGCCCTTTGAATACAATTCGAGCTTGTCTACATGTAGTAGCCTTCCTCCTCATTTTTATGCTAAGTGAATTTAGCCACTGCAGTAGCTTTGCTTGTATTAGACCATCTCCAGTGATAGTCTATTCGCTTTTCGTCATTCTGTTAGCTGTCAGTAGGGATTAAATTTTATATTAATTTGGTCCGTTCTCTGTGTATATTCTATTCCAAAAAAGATCACTCTATCAACATATTATCTTCGCAAGCAAATTATAGTTGTCCAAAAAAATTGTGGTTAATCTGTAACAGTTAAATCATCAAAAAACTTGAAAAACATAATATGGTTATGTTTAACAAGACCGCTTTTGCCAAGACCGTCACCCAAAACAGTCCTACTACTATTTTAACACTATTAAACTTTTTAAATTGCAACACTAAACACCAAAAACAAAAAAGCCTACACATGCTGAGCAGCCGAATAGGTATAGGTCGTCAGTTCGAGCTTAGATGAAGCCATAGCGTATTGTAGTGTTTTGTTTAACAAGAGTGCGAGTCTCTCTGGAACATTAAGATTAAAAAAAGTCTTATAAAGTATAAGGAGTCTGTAAGTCATCGTATCATGTGTGTTCACTTGATGAAAGAATTCTTCATTTTAGTGAACAAGAGATCACAAAAAACTAATGTATAAAAGTAAAAAAACGGCTAGTAGACGGCCAAACCTTGAATGTGAGGACGGCTTATTGAGAGGAGAGAATATAAATATCAAATGAATGTTTTGACTTTAGTTGGTTGACGTATTCGTATTAGATTAATTGGGAATTGTTACAATAAATTCAATTTCGTTCGTAACTCGTATTAAAAGAATTAAAATCCACTATGAAAATTCATTCAACAACAATCCGCTGGTTTCTTAAAAAATCATTTTTTCAGACGAAGCTAATTTTCGTTTGTCAGGATATGTCAACAAGCAAAATAGCAGCATTTTGGCTTTTGAAAGTCATAAAGCAGAAACTGAAAAGCTGTTGCATTCTCAGCGTGTCATTGTATGGTATGCAATGCGGTCTGGAGTTGTGATTGGGAGGTTTTTTTCGAAGATGAAGCTAGAAATGCGGTAACGTTTTGATAAAAGAATCGACGTCTGGCAGTGTATTCGTGGTGGGCATCGTTTTTCTTTCATAACTGCGAAACTTTCCTCTTCGCAATACAATAAAATTTAAATCGTCTTCATCAACATTTTTTTTATTTTGTTTATTTATTTGATATTAGATTATTAGAAAGGGATCAAGGAGCCTTTAAAGTAAAAGCTCTAGCTATCATAGTGAAAAGTAATAGCATAACAACATATGGCAAATGTGTTTCAAATGAAATAAAATTGAAGACTGCCTTGGACGTAAACGAAAAAAAGGAGGTTATGAGTTGAAGTTTCTGCCGGAGCAACAGCGTAAGTGGTCTGGATTGCCTAATTTTCTAAAATAAGTCATCAAACAGTTACTGTCGCGTCGGAGTACACAGTGATAGTTGCGTGGATGGCTGCGTTTAAGATAGCGCATGTTTAGTCAGCAAAAAACCAGATCATAGTCCTACAGAATAAGAAATAAAGTAAGTTTAATACTTCATGGTGGAATAAAGTTATAATTCTGTTCTGGGGTTTGCAATCAAGGAAACCGTAGCTTGTTCAAAGAAAAAAATGTACTTTTCGGAATACAGCCTTTAATTAAAAGAATGTCGTATTATTTAGCCCTATTGAGAAAAAATTTCCTTCAAAATGTTTTCTCTTTACCTTAACATAGGACCTATGGAATTTGTGTCCCACCAAATTTTAAATTCCATCCCAAATATAATTCTCTTGCATATAGACATCAAATAAGTTTCATTGTAATGCAATTAAATTAATGACAAGAGTGGTTTTATGACAGATATCATCAAAACAATTAACTGAAATCAGCTGCCAATTTAATACACACAACACCATTGAAAATTGTATTTAAAATAATAAACTAAATTTTGTTGTGATCGAAGATACAAATATAATTTTGAAAATTTACTGCAATTGAACAGAAGGGAATTGAATTAGTTTATTATACGACTGCCAGTTAATTATGAAATTTCATGAGTTTTTATCGAACTGAGTCAATAGCAATGTCCTGGTAACTCCATGGCATTAGATAAGCCCCCGGCCAGAAGTTGCATATTGTCTAGTTTTTTGTTTTCTTATAATAATGTTCTTAATTTGTTGCTTAAAATTTTATTTATATATTTATTTTGTTTTAAAAATTTTTTGCAAAAACCTATTCTTTATATTTCTAGGAGGGAAGGAAAAATTCCATGAAAAGTTCATATTAAATATTAAAATACTATAGGAACATAATTTTCACTGCTTATTTACAACAGGAGTGATTATTTTTCATGAAAATAGTGTGTTTTAAACGCAAATTTTAAGTTCAAAAATAATATGTTGTTTTTAGATTATGGTACCTCAACCATGGTTTATCGTGATAGAAAAAAAAACCATATTCCCCGAAAACATCAATATAACAAAAATTTATAAAAAAAATCTACAGTTCATAAAAAATTAAATTATATTCAAATATTAAAATTCGCAAAATATCAAAAATCGCTATTTAAATGAATTCATTTGTTAAAAGAATTTTCTCAAAAAATATTTCAAAATTAACGTATATTCACTTGTTATAAAAGTAAATTACTTGGACTAATGACTTTAAATGGTAACATTCAAAAATCTAAATTAAGAAAACAACAATTTAAAATAATTAACTATTTTTCTTATATTCAAAGAACCTACAGATCTATAAGTAAAAAATAACTTATTAAAATAAAAACATCCCAAAACCAACAAAAAAAAAAACATATTGAAAAATTATCTTTTTAGCACTTTCAAGTTTCTGTTAAAATTTGTTTCTAAAGGTGAAGATAGATTAGTCAAATATTTGACCAAAAAAGCGTAGCCACTATTTTTACAAATGTTTATTCAATATTTTCTAACATGAAATATTACGAAGTATTTAAAAAGAACAAATTTTTTCCATAAATTTTTATTAACGTCATTTTCAAATATATGGCTAATCTGACCTTAAATCGAATACATAATTAAATTTTCGTATAATTTGTGTTGAAAAAAATATCATTAAGTTCGTTATTTATTTCCCCCTAAATAACAAGAAAACGCAAAAAAAATTTATTAATATCTGTTGGAAAAAAATTAAAACTATTTTATTTTCTCTAAGGTATTTTCCCCAGGTTTTTAAAAATCATTTAAGTGGAAAATTACATGTTTCTATTTAAATGAATATCCAAGAATCTATAGATTTGTATACGTATTACAAAAACACATGAAGGAAAACTTTGTCCTTATTGAAAAACACACACATTCTTTATCTAATAAAGCAAATATATTTTTATTTAAAAGCTTTTCCTTTGACCTGTTTGCAAAAAAGTACAGCAATATTTTGTTGCTTTAAGTTGTCTGTTATTAGTTTTTTGTACCATATACTGTTTTATTTTTGTTTTCAACATTTGAATTTCTGACAATAATATTGATTTTTTCGTCCAGACAGTCACACATATTTATACATTTTTACTCACATACATACCTTTCCCATTAATTTAGGCTCCCATTGATTTATTACAACCACTTTGCTAGATTTGCAAAACATCCTGAATTTACAAGAAAACAACTCACGTTTCATTTTTATTATTTAAAGCAAATAATCAGATATGTTTTGGTTTGTCTACCTTCTCATTCCAGCTTTATTTTATGATTAGTTTTCGACTAGATATATTATAAAATTCTTGCTTCTCATCATGTTTTTTCTTTAATCCATTTTAATTTATAGGGTCTCGTATGAAAAGTTTAAAAATGTTTGTCTTTTACAGCCTTTAATCTCAGAACCCGTAAAAATTTTACTTGAAACTTTTACAAAAATTGCGCAAGTTTCTACAGCCGCTACAAGAACAAATACTTAAATTAAAGGGTTTTCGGAAAGAGATGTGACATTTGTAGAAATATTGTTAATTTTTAAACTACAAATTTGCCAAGCGTCGTTAAAACTATGTGCGTTAAAGAAACTAACACAAACAATTAAGCTTTCAATTATAGGGTGTCCAAATTGTGACGTGATGTAGCCGTACGTGGCTTTGCTTTTCAACCACCATAGGCAGACATTTAAAGTTTAAATATTTTTAAGAGCAAGTAATTGGTGATTTAAGTAGAGATACTTTTTTCAATAGCCTTTTTTTGACATCTCACGTACGAGTCGTGTCATGCTGTTATGTTATTTTTGTTTAGTATTGTTTGGTATTTCATAATAGAAGGATTAACGCCGGAATAACGTTTACAAATTGTTCAACTTTATTACGAAAATTCACGTTCTGTGAGGAATGTATTTCGTGCACTTCGCTCAACTTATGGTCAACATAATCGGCCAACTGAGCGTACTATTGGCAACATCATCACCCATTTCGCGATTTAGCATTCATTATTGAATAATATTCGACCGAAAAGGCCACGTCTTGCACGCTGTGAAGATAATATTGCGGCCGTAGCTGAGAGTATACACGACGACTGTGGAGAGTCCGTTCGCTCGTTTGATTCGGCGCCGTTCGCAGCAACTTGTACTGGCGTATGGAACGACTTGGCGCATTTTACGTCGAGATCTTAAATTAAAGGCTTACAAAATACAACTTGTGCAACAACTAAAGCCGCTCGACCTTCCCAAGCGCCATCGCTTCGTTCTATGGGCTGCTGAAAGTCCTAAGAAGATCCGACGATTTCGAGGCAAATTTTGTTCAGCGATGTTAACAAAAAAAATTCTGCATTTGAGCCGAAGAGCAACCTGAAGAGATTAAAGAACTGCCCCTTCATCGGTCCATATTTCTTTAAAAATTGTGCCGGTGCAAACGTAACTGTCAATGGCGACCGTTATCGTTACGTGATAACTGAATATTTGATGCCTAATATTGAAGCTCGTGATCTTGGCTTTATTTGGTTCCAGCAAGATGGCGCCACTTCCTAAATATCGCATCAATCAATGAATTTATTTAGAGAACACTTCAGTGAGCACATTATTTCACGTTTTAGGCTGGTCGGTTGGCCACCAAGATCGTGTGATATCACACGTAGCCACGGCCAACATTTGATAAACATAATCTTCAAAAAATAAATGCCAAAGAACGTTCTTTCAAATGATAATAAACATTTCCTATTAAATATGAATTTTCTGTGTTTTTTTTTTTCTTCAAAAAAGTAAAGAACCTCGAAATGAAACACGCGTTACAAAAAATTAACAATATATTAGTGGCATGATTTTTACGTATGTGGATTTAGTTTTTTAACCAAAGTAAGTAGAGATTTAAAAATTACACCAAGTAAATACAAATATGTCTGTAATAAGAATCAGTGTAAGCAATAAATTAAAAATCATAAGGTGTTTCCACATCGGCAGTGAATTTAACAAATATGGCTTTATCTTTTAAAACTTTATAGGCAAACACTTTATGTTTTCTTAAATGAAGATTATTCATGTGTTATAATAATGTTTAAAATTTCTTTAAGATTTTTTTAAATTTAATTTTATCAATTCGTTTTACACAGTTCTCAGGCCACTGTGCGCTATTTACAACAACTATTACACATTAAAATTTTGAAATAAGTGATACCACACTCTTTGGGCAAAACTACAATAAAAGAAGAGTAAATATGCAAATTTTCTGGGAGTTCCGCAGCAAAAACATATATAATACACATCAATTGTAGCATCCATTATTCAGTATTTCATTTTAAAAGCATCTTTAATCGAACAACATTCACGTAACATGTTCCCTATAATTTATGTAAATGTGGATGTGTGAGTGTAAATTTATTAATCACACAGTCAAAATAAAGTGGGCCATAATTCATTCCCAGTAAAAAAGTGAAGAAAAAAAATTTAATTAGAATACGGCATCAACAACTGAAGAAGTGGTGCAAATACGGGTGAATTTTACATAGGCATGTTCGCGGGTCCTAAAGCCATATATTAACCGAAAACCAGAGCAAAACAAAATACTTAATTACAGATTACCCAGAGCTCGCCGTGTTGGGGAAAATACGTTCGGAATTCTTTTCAATAGGCTTAAAATTTTCCAAAAACAAATAAAACTATCTCCAGAAAAAATTATAACACTGGCTTCCTGTGCCCTACACAACTTTCTGATGTATGGGGGGAAGATTGTTCGCCATATGTGGAAGAGGCAGTCAAAGTTACTTCACTTTAAAAAAAAAGTCCAGGCAATAAAAGCGCAATAGAAGCTAGAGACGTAAGAAAGAAATTCGCTGCATTTTTTAACAATACAGACATACTACCTTGGCAAAATGAAGCAATTCAAACTTTAAAGTTAAAATATTAGTTTTTCATAAAATATTCCAATCTTTTTTATTAAAAACAATCCCACTGTTATAAGGTACACGTGATCTTAATACTAAGTTAAATAAAAAAATTGAAATTAATAAAAATGAACGTATTAAAAGCAGTCTTTTGGTTTTTTGAAAAAGTTTGTACAAAAAAATATTAGTTTTTGCTTTGTCATTTTTAACCCGTTTTACTAAAGAGATTATCTCTTCACTTAATTCGTCTTTCAATTCTTCGTCTGTTATGTCCGACAAGTTCTCTTGCAAAAATAACAGCAAACTTTCATCATATCTATATGATGGCAACGGTTGGGTTACCTTTTCTAATAATTCTTTTCTAATAAACACAATCATGTCCACCGACATCGACTACGAGATGTCATAAATAGAATACATGCGTACTTATGAGAATAATTCTTTTAGGCGCTACACGACTACCGACTACACGGCTACTTTTGTAGCCTGTAGCCAACTTAGGCTAATTTCTATTTTTCTTGACTACAAAAAACATATTAGTGCTGCCAATACAATAAATGCATGAAATGGTGGTTTTAAAAACGCAATACATTAAATATCGCTCTTAAAAACGCGAAAAAATATTATAGTGGCACAATTGAAAAATAATAATCATCTGTTCATTTGTTTGCATTTTTCATTTACTTTTTATTTGGCTCATTTTTTTGGTTTTTTTGGTTGTTTTGCTTAACTTTAATACAAACGTCAAAACAGATGTTTATTTTTTGTAGTTAGTGGTCGGTAGTCGTTAAAAGAATTAAGTAGCTAGCGACTTGGCTATTTTTGTAGCCAGCTACTTTTGTAGTCGGTAGTCGATGGTCGGTAGCCTTTGATTGTGTTTATAGCATGAGACTCACATTTTTACTGTAAACGAAATTCGGACAAACAATGTGGGCATGCCTTAAGTTGAACATCCATATGTGCTGTTTCAATATGAACACGTAAAACGCTTTTTACATAATTCAATATCTTGCCGCAAATAAAAATAACAACGCCAGAGCAGTATAAAAAAATTTGCAAATTGTATGGCATCTAAAGCCGACATTGCATGTAGATACCACCAGCGGTCAAAGAAAGATGTAGCAGCGTCCTAAGAGAAAGTTGCAGGAATCTTCAATTTATTTTAAACTATGCACACATAAAACTCTTTGTATTAAATTTGATATTTGTTTATAAAAATCATTATAAACTTGCCAATTTTGCTGTTACATTTGCTTATTCTATAGTGATGCTATTAATTTTGTAAACATTTTTGTCTTCTTTTTCTTTCGATTCCGTTTCGATTCGAGTAAAGAACAAACATAGATTGTATAATAACACAGTTCTTTATTAATAAAGATTTATTTACGTTATTATATTCAATATCTCTGTTAAAGAGAAAGAAAAAAAGTGAAGAAATTAAAAATCAAGAATTGACAGATAAAAGAGCAAATGTAAAATATAAAAAATGATAGTGGTTAAAATATCGCAATAATCCAACAAACAATTCAATGCTATATTATGAAATGTTTGCTATATTTATTAAATTTATTATTTAAAACTTAATACCACAAATCATAACAAATTTGAGAACTTTTCTATTTGTTTAATTACAATTTCGTTGACTGCATAACAAACATTTAGTGAAGAATCGATACTTAAATTTTCGATTAAGTTCTTAAAATAAATAAAAAGGAAAAGCCGCCAAGGGCTATTTTTTAAAAATAAGTTGTATTATTATTTTTTTAATAGTTGTTATTGAAAATATCAAGTGTGCAGTCCAGTGCCAATAACAAGGCATATCAGCACACAGTCTATATTATTTTTAAAAGATCCATCTTTACGGTTCTACGAAAAGGCCACCAGAAGGAAAATCAATGTTGTCATGTTATTTGTGCAGCCCTAACACATCGGTTCCAGTTACCGCTGAACAGGAATAACTGATATAATAAAAGAGATACGCTTTTACCCTTAACGTACAGAACTCTTAAAAGTGAATTAAAATTGAGATTTTTTTCTTTAAAAAATATAATTTTTATTTTGAATGACTTATAAAACAACCCTCGCTTATTAGGAAATAATGTTTGTACCTGCATTCAAAAATTTTTTATTGAGTTTATATTTTTAGCATTTTACGCTTAAAAAAATTGATTTGACGAAAATAGATTTGAAATTGTATCCTCTTTGAAAACAAAAAAAAAATTGTCAGACTCCACCACAATATCCCAGTGCAAACAATATGAATGCCTTTTTGTAGTTCAGGTTTTTATTTTTTTTTCGTTCCTTTTAGTTTTCGAAGGGCGTAAAAACAAATGTCTAAGAACGATAAAACCTCAAGGCATCTGCACAGTTTGTTCACTTTCCTTTTCCACTAATTCTCCTAATGTTTTTTTCTTTCACTTACTTGTTCGACCAACTAGAGCATATCTTAATATTTTAGGACACTGATGCGCCCAGTTGAATTTCTGAATTAAATAAATACGTTCAGCAATGTTATGAAACCTAAACTGATGTATTATGATTTAATCAATTCCATTTAAAAATTATTAGCAAACAAGTTGTGGTGCTTGATGTGGCAAAATGCATATTATCATGCTATCAGCCGGATAATAATTTGTCCTCTTATTTCTTTGTTTTTATGGCTTTTTTATATCATTACACACACAGGGAGAAATGTTTGTGTAATATTCAAGCAAGTATGAAATTATAGTTTTTATTTTTTTTTAATAACGATTTCTAAAAGCAGTAAAAAAAGAATTGAATGTTTTTTTATATTGTAGTAATCAAGTTTGAACTAAGTCCCCTTTAAATTAAAAATTTTTTTATTTAATTTTTCTTTAACCCTAGTGGCAAGTCACACTTGTCCAGTCATCAGTCATCCAGCACCAACTATTTTCGCTGAAGCCAATAAACTTTTAAGCAGAGTCTCGCCAAATGTTATATAACCTCCACCAAAGACTCTTTTTTATTTTTTGTACACTTAGCACAGGTGCAAAAAGGGTATGTCTAAGTTTGTTATTCCGTTTGTAATTTCTACAATATCTATTTCCAAACCCATAAAGCATACATATTCTAAGTTGTCATACATAACGAAATCGATTGAGTGATGTCCTTCTGTCCTTGTGTCCAGCCATGTTTGGTTTGAACTCTCCTTTACCAAGGAACAAGATGAGTTAGATAAAATTTTGCTACTGAAAATCAGCAAGATCGGTTTATGTCTTTCAAGTCAGCGTACAAAACACCACACCTGCCTCTAATATTTTCATATCATTTTGAACAAATCTGGTTAAGTGAAGTAACTCTTTTCAAATTGAAAATTATGTGGGGCGATATGGAATTAAAAATATAATAAAAAAACATCACGTGAAGAAATTCTTGATTCTCTCAATAACTTTAGGTCCTAGAGCTTAAATAAACAGGATCTGTGATCACCCATAATTTATAAAGATTCGGAAAAGTAAATTTTCATATTGATATATTTTCATGTACACATTGCCTACTTTTAAAAATTTAAAAAAAATTTTTTTTTTAAGTTAATTCTTTCAAATACATAGCAATGGTTTCCAAAGAGAATCCTTATGAAGAAAAATGGAAGAAAAATAAAAATAGTTACTGAATGTTTGTATAAAACATTTTTGAGTGTTTAGTGTCTTTTTGCTTTGTTGATTTAATATAGTTCTCATTTAATCAATTTGGCTATAGATCAAGGGTGCCAGATGATTTTATTTTTATTAACAAAACAGAACCATTCAGTATTAGATCATGTTTACAACTTATAAAATAATACAAAATAAGTAAATAATATCCGCTTTACGTTATTAGTCTATTGGTATTATATTTCGCTATATCTAAAATTTTCATATTTTTTTGTCAATAGAGTCAAAACAGTTTTATAAAAAATCTCATAAGGCTAATTTTGTTGGAATACAGTTCTGCTACGACATTCGTTGTACGAAAAAATATTTCTTTAGCTGCACTGGTCAATCAATTCATAATAATGGTCAGACTTACATAACTAATTCTACTTTTTTATTTTTCTTTCAATCAATTCAAATTCAAGGTCATTAGGTAGAAAGGTATGAACAAATACCCAAAAATTTGTGAACAATCATTTTAATATCAATAACTTATAAACTGAAATTTTAAATTTTCTTACTTTAAAGCATTTATATAAATGGTTCATTTTTAATATTATTATGAAAATCACATTTAACTAATTTGGTTTAATACAATTTGTTGAGTAGGAAATCAACAGTTTTTTTTTTTTATTTTGACTTTCATCACTTTCATTATTACGGGTACAATTTTCCAGGGAACAACGAATTTACTAAAGACAATTATTTATGTAACCAATATTCTAGTGATACTGAAATAATATTTTTTACTGAAAACATGGCATGTTTGGAGCAAAAATTAATAAATCAAAACTTTGCTAATTTTAAGGCAAACAAATCTGTCAATAAATCGGCAAATATGGCAGGCCTGCTATTGACATAAGACTCCAAGGTTTTCCATACAAAACTTTGGTAGAATCCACTAATGAGATATATGAGCAGTAGCGTAATGTTCATATGGATATGCTTTTCCTACAGTAATACATTTCATTTCGTAGTTTTAAATAATAAAAATTTATTTTTTTGGTTCAAAATTTATTTTTTTTATTTTTTTTATACAAACGTACTTTTGTACATTTTATAGGTGATCACAAATTAATGTTATGTTTATTATTAAAAAAATCACAAATATATAATTAAAAAGAATACTAATTTATCTAGAAAAATCCCAAAACAAAAAAAAAATATTGAAAGAATTATCTTATTAGCAGTTTCTATTTCTTATTGAAATTTGTTTCTAAATAAAATACATAACTAAATTTTCGTATAAGTTATGTTGAAAAAAAAAACATTCAAGCTTGTTATTCGTTTTCCCCAAAATAACAAGAAAAAAAGTTATTAAAATCTGTTGGCAAAAGTCATACTAGTATTTTCCTTAGGCTTTCAAAAATTATTCAAATGGAAAATTACAACTTTTTATTTAAGTGAATATTCAAGTATCTATAGATACATACGTATTGGTATTAGAAAAATACATGTAGGAGGGACTTTATCCCTGTTAAAATACACACACATTCTTTATCTACTAAAGCAAATAAATTTGTATTTAAATGATTTTCCTTTGACCTGTTTACAACAAAATACAACAATATTTTGTTGCTTTGAGTTGTCTGTTATTAATTTTCTATTTCATATCCGGTTTTACTTTTGTATTTAACCTTTTGTATTGAATTTTTGCAAATTTGCAAAAACATTAATTATTTGGTCCAGACAGTCACACATATTCATACATTTTTACTTACATACATACCTTTTCCAATAATTAATGCTCCCATTGATTTATTACAAACATTTAGCTAAATTTGCAAAACATTCTGAATTTATAAGAAAACAACACACGTTTCATTATTTTTATTTAAAACAAATAATCAGACATTTTTTTTTTGTCTACTTTCTCATTCCAGTTTTATTTGATGATTAGTTTTCGATTAATTGTATTACGAAATTTTTGTTTCTTATCAAGCTTATTTTATTAATCCATTTGAATTCATAGTGTTGAAATGTTTGTCTATTACAGCCTTTAATCTTAAAACCCGTAAAAAGGAGACTCATGAAATTTTCACAAAAATGCGCTACTTTTTACAGCCGCTACAAGAACCAATACTAAAATTAAAGGGTGCTCCAAAAGCAATGTGACATTTATAAAAAATTGCTAATTTTCGAACTACGAATTTACAAGGCGTCGTGAAAACGGTGAGCGCTAAAGAAACCAATACAAAAATTAAAACTTTAAATTATAGGGTGCCTTAAATAAAGGGGTGTTCCTGTAGTAGCGTAATTTAACATATAAGACTTTAGTTTTTTTGCGAAATTAGGTAGACAATTAAAATTTACACATAAAGTATGTACAAATGTATCCGCTATAAAACTTAGTGTTAACAAATAATTTTAAAATAAAAATGGATTTCGATAGAGCTTAAGATTTTGGCGAATATGGCCTTATCTATTAAATCCCTATAGGCAGACGACTGATATTCTAGACCTGTGTCTGCCATAACAGAAAATATAAAAAAGTTGTTAAAAATTTTGGAAGAGTTTTTTTAAATAAAATTTTATCGATTCGCTTTACACAATTTTTCAGACCACTGCGTGACGTTTGCAAGAATTATGGCACATAGAAATTATAAAATAACTGATACCACACTCTTTATAGGAAACATTACAATGGCAGCATCCAGTATTTCATTTTAAAAGCAGCTTTATTCGAACAACACATAATTTATGTAAATATGGATGAGAGTGTGCGCCTGTGTGTGTGAGTTCATTAAACATACAATCAAAATAGAGTGGCCACGATTCAAACAATATAAATTCATTATTGGTTACATCCAATGTCTCTAACCGCCAACGATATGAAAGTTTGCATGTGTTTATTTTTAAACTTGGTATAAACACACAGATATGACCGACCATCAACAGATATACGAGGATTAATTTGTAATTATTTGATAATGATAAATTATAATAATTCTTGCAGAAGAAACCGACTTCAAAACAGACAAACTACTCCCTCTATCCCCCATCCAAACCCTAATTTCCTAGTTTTGGCACAATGCATTGCATAAGTAGGGGTCATCCCCTGAGTGCTGGTCCTAATTAAAAAAAAAAATAAAACAAAATAAAAAAAAACTATTAGAGAGACAGCCTTATATTTCTAAATCCAAATTTTATACTTGTTGTATCAGAATTAGCAGTTCAGGTTCTTTTTAAATTTTAGCCGTCTTCCTAAAACCGTTCAAATGTATGGCCACATACTATAATTAAATGAATATTCGGGCACTCTTTAAAATATAATTTTAAAAATTTATACTTGTAAATATAGAAGCTGTAGCAGTCGACATTCTAGCTAATTTGCAAGCGTTTGTCTAGAACGGTTAACGTATGTCACTGCCAGGACACCCTTTAATATTTAGATTTATTTTTTACTACTCCTTGCTTTTAGGTGCTACACTGATACGCAGTTTACTAAATTTTTAAGTGGTGGCCTATACGGTATATAATACACGTGAGCAACATGTATGTTGTATGCGGTTACCCTATAATTTTTAAAACTGTGAACTGTTTTTACACTAAGACCAAACTGAAAAAATATTTCCAAACTCGGTTCAAAAATGTCTAAATTCTGCGAGCCCAAACATGAAAAGGCAACATTCCGACGATAAGATAACCTCCTTCTTTTTTTAAGTCGACTAAAAAAGCATTAATAATCCGCTGTATACTTTGTTTAAATTCTCTAATTGCCTTCCACATGTCACTTCTTGGAGTTGAAAAACCCCCTTTTAATGTTAGTGTTGAAAGTAAATACTACAGACGAACGTTTTAGCCGGGAGGTATGTGCTGGCTGTTTATGCATAAAGTTCACACGTGCATTTTTGATCAGATGATTAAAATTTTTAAAAACATATCAACATTTTTTTTCATATTATTCAACATGTTTTAAGTTTCCGAACTCAGTTTTGTGCCTACGTCCAATTTTCCGCTCAATGGCCATTTTTCACTGATATTTAGTAACGAGGTAGATTTTCATCCATAATTGTATATTTAAACACACATATGTGTGTAATTTTTCATATTTACTTAAATTATTTTCAAAGTTCTGTTGGTACCAGAGATGGCATCTACTGTTCTATTTTCAATAATTAGGAAGAGACAATTAAAAAAATTTAAGTTAAAAAAAAAAAAACAAAACAGCCATCAGAGGGCTTGGCACACACACTAAAAACCTTGTCTTTTATGGGTCATTCTTTAAATTTTAATTTTATTATTTTTTTTTTCAATATTTTCAATATATCCAATCCAGCGCCAGTAAGAAGGCATATTAGTACACAACCTGTATTATTTTTCCGCTTGTTTCTACAAAAAAACCGATGAACAGGAATGGTTGATACAATAAAAGAGATACGCTTTTAACCTTCACGTACAAAACTCTAAAATATGAATCAAAATTGAGTATTTTACTTTAAAAAATATATATTTTCATTTTGAATGACTGATAAAACAACCCTCACATATTAGGAAATAATGTTTGTGCCTGCAATCAAGTCTTGTTTATTGATTTTATATTTTTATATTTTTTACGAAAATAGATTTAAAATTGTATCCTCTTTTAAAACAAAGCAAAAACAAAAAAATTGTCAGACTCCACCACAATATCCCAGTGCAAACAATATCTTTTTTCTTTTCTTTTAGTTTTCGAAGGGCGTAAAAACAGATGTCTAAGGACGATTAAACCTCAAGGCATCAGTACAGTTTGTTCACTTTCTTTTTCCACTAATTCTCCTAATGATTTTTTCTTTCACTTTCTTGTTAGACCAACCAAAACATATTTTGATATTTTAGGACACTGTTGCTCCCAAATTATTTTCTGAATTAAATAAATACGTTCTTGAAACCTTTACTGATCTAATTATTTCCATAAAAAAAATAGTTAGCAAAAACATCGTGGTGTCTGAAGTGGTGTGATGTAGAAGAAGACACCATGAAGCATGAAATCGTTATGTCAAAATATTTTTTTCAACCAGTTAGGGTACGAGTGCATATTATCATGCCATCAGCCAGATAATAATTTGCCATCTTATTACTTTGGTTTTTCAGGAATTTTTTATATCATATCTTGGGTGAAATGTTTGTGTAATTTTCAAGCGAGTATTAAATTATTTTTATACGAGTACACTTCACCACAAAAATTGGCAACAGAGTATATCTAAGTTTGTCATTCCGTATGCAATTTCTACAATTTCCATTTCTGACCCCATAAAGCAAACATATTCTGAAATCTTATGCATAACGAAGTCGATTGAGCGATGTCCGTCTGTCAACATTATCGAGACACTAGAAGAGCTAGAGAACACGCCCATCGGTCACACATAATTTCGAAAGATTTGCTATTGAAAACCAGTCTATGTCCTTCGAAACAGTAGGCAAATTACCACGCCTGCCTCTAATTTCTTCCATATAATTTGGAACAATAAAGTAACTCCAATAGATAAGAAATATATATGGAGCAATAGAGAATTTAAAAATAAGAAAAATAAAATAATTATTTTTATTCTTAACCCATTAAGAGCCGATGACTTTTTTGTGTAATTTTTTTGTTCTTTTTATTTTTTTTATACTCTGTCACCTCGATATTTGTTTTTTTGATTGGACTTACTTCAGTGCTGAAGGATACATAAGATTACGCACGGCCGAATATAGAACTCTTGTTTTAATTTCGGTTTAGGTTGTATTCATTGCTAAAGGTCTCCCTTTTGTATTTGTTTTTTGTTTTTGTGGATTTTTGTCATTTTGGTAAAATATAGATTATTAATAGAAATTCGTTCTACATATTAGCTTTTATAATTTAGATTTTTGGTTGTACCTGGATAAATAAAATTATCAATTTTATTTTTTTAATCTGTATTTTTTAGGATTTTTAGTAGACACTAGCAGAATGAAATGCAGCATTTTCTGGATCGCTACGTCCTGTGTCGACTTCGTCAAACCAAATTAATATTGATATGAGTATTTCTCGTACTCTTATTTACAAAATTAGTTGGTTAAATAGATGATGTTTACAATGTACACAATCTAAGGTAGATTGATGCGAAGAATGCTGATACAGGATGAAGCAATCCAGAAAATGCTGCATTCCCTTTTGCTAATGTCTACTTTTTCTTGTTTTCTTTGGAAAACGTCCGCATGCATTTGTAAATTTATTTTTCTTTCCAAAAAAAAGGGTTTATAGCAATTACAAAATTAACTAAAACCAAAAAAAATTTCATAACAATTAAATTTAATAAATATTTTAAGAATTTAGAAAATTTTACAGTGGAAGAATACGTCAAATATTTCTAGATCGGATAGTGAGTTAATGTTTCCAACTTTGTCGAAGTTTGCAATAAATTTAATATATCTCCCTTGTTCGTCTGCAAACGTTGAAGAGATCTTTTCAAAAGTAAAATTTAAAAAATTTTGAAGTTTTTTTTCCTAAATTAAGATTTTTTTGGTAAATAAAGTTTTTTATTATGAAAATTTCTGGACCAGTAGTTTAAAAAAGCTTATTATACGTGGGAAAGCTAGCTGAATTAGTAGGTACTAAACCGATCTTTATATAAAAAATGTATCAGCAGTAGAAAGGTAATGAAAGTTTCAATGATGATGTTGTTGTTTATGCGAGAGAACATTTTAGAATAAATGTAGTTAATATATTAGTAAATTAAATTATGTCTTTTTAAGTATATTTTTAAGTATGTCCTTTAAGTATGTCTTTTTAACGGACTTAAAAAAAGAAGCAGAAATTAGTTATTTTAAAATATTTTAAATACGGCTTAGAATTGTTACGCTTGCCGATTGGTACCATTTAAAAAACAGTTCACGATCTTAAAAGTGAAGGTGTCCATACACAACATAGATATTTTCTGCCACTTTTAATTTAAAAAAAATTGCGTAAAATTAAAAATTAAAGGAGGCTGCTGTAGTCAACAAGTCAGGTTGGCCAGGGTTCAACCCCTGAGGCAACCAAAAAATAAAATGGCTATACTGTCACCACATGTCCTTTTCTCTCCTCTAACCCTTTCCTAAAGAATGCAGTACGGCTACACACTATATAAATAGGCATTGTTGCTTGAAGTGCTACTTCTCTTTAAAACAAAAAATAAAAAAAAAGAGGTCGATAAAAATTTATCAGAATGTCTATTACTATGACCGTTATAATAACAAGTATATAAATTTAAAATTATAAATTAAAGGATGTCCCAATAGTTTATTTAATTCATTAACTGATTTTGTTCGAAACATTAAACAAACTTTTAATATTTCTCAAATTGTTTTGAAACCATGAGAAAGTTATTGAATCATCCGAAAAAAACAAGTTGCAATAAACTATGATTAGGTTGTGCTAACTAAACGATACTGCTAACCAGGATTAGTTCTGGGAATTAACCAAAAATGTCACAAAAGATCGTTTTATATAAATAAAGCTGGACAAAAAAGTCGTTTTATTAAATGAAATGAGTAAATGTAAGAAGGCCGCTCTGTCTCTTCGTCTTGATTAAGCCACTTACACTTGAGTTCCCGTTCTGTAAAATAATAACGCAAATTTAACGTTTCTTTTAAAAATATGTAGCATTGTTGCAATTTTCCTACTCGACTGCGACCACAATTTAATAGTTCTATTTTATATCAGATTTTTAGCATTGGTTTTGTTGATGAACTATTAAGAGAGAGCTGCCAAATCAAAGGATTAATTGCTTAATTTTTTTTAAACATTAAAATCACTTATTGCAAAAAAGTTTACACTTTATTTCTAAAAAAATTTTTTTTTTTGTAAAGACAGTGTAGTTTCTCTTTATATCAATATTGCAACAAAAAAAGTATAAAATAGATGCAAAATAATAAATAAATCTAGATTGCTTTTTATATTATGACAATCCTGCCGGCCTTCTAAGGGGTAAGTCGCAACAAAGTCATAAAGTGACAAGATTATCTGAGTTTAAAAAATCTAAAAACAAGTCAAAAAAGCAACGCCAAAATTTCGACGAACGGAAGGGCTCCTTATAGTACCCCAAAGTTTCTGTGACGTTTAATAAACAAAATTTTTTTCAAGTTCTAAAATTTTACAAAAAACATTCATACTATCAAAGCGTACTTCAATAGACATGTATAAATACATCGTGGTACCGCAAAAGCTTATACAATTTCACTTTGTGACCGATTGAGCACAGTGAAATCGCTATTTGTTATAGTGTAATAAGTTTCAAATTAAGTATTTACAAACACCGTAGCACCCTTTTAACAGATTTTTCTATTTGTCTTAAAACATCACACTGCTACAGTGAAGGTCATCCCGTGATTGCTGTTTCAATCATTAAAAAGAATAAACAAAACCTTTTATAATATTAAATTTAAACTGTTAAGAATGAAGAACAAATAAACGAAAAAAATACCACCAAAGGGATGCAATCATGTTGGATAATATAAAATCGTATGGGACCCAATGGTGCTGTATAATTGTTTTAAACGAACAGAGATCTGACAGCCATCAACACTTTCTCAAAGCTAAAATAATAAAAATTTGGTCAGGGTTCAGCCCCTGCGGCAACAAAATAAAATATAATTAAACTTGTGACATATAGTTCAATTTAGTGATCGCTCTTTGTAGTTCCAAGTTTGAAAATAAACTAGTTCAAAATTTAGTTCAAAGGACCTCTTTAGTTCAAAATTTCTCTTTGTTTAAATGTTCTGTTAACGTATTGTTCTTATGTTCAACTTTTAGTTCAAACGCTTTCTTTAGTTCAAAAGCTCATTTAGTTCAAATCTTCTTTTCAAAATATGATGGCAACAAAACCGTAGCCTTGCCGTAACGAATGTTAAATAAAATACGTGGCAGCACTGATTTTATGTCGGAAATAGTCAACAAGGAAACAAAGACATGGATTCTAGTTTATCTTGTCTGGTAGTTCAAAAACAAAGTATAATTCCAAAGTGGACTACGTGTACTTAAAAGTAAAACTAGCTCACTGAGTTCAATCGATGGAATCGTTTAATTGAACTAGTTCGTTTACGAATTACACAAGTCTAATTATAATATGTTTTTTTCTGTTTAATTATCTAAGTTTAACAATACAGCACGCAGCCTCCTTCGGCGGTACTTCCACATAGCACATTCACCGACGAAGCAAAATAACTAATAAAATGACTACAATTTCACCACCTGTTATATTCTCTCCTCTATCTCTTTGCTAATGAATGTAGCACGATAACACTAACTAAATAGGCATTGTTGCTTCTCTTAAAAAAAGAAAACAAAACAAAAAAGAAAACCTGTATAAATTTCCAAATTTTTCCCGTCTTTACTTAAATACTCTTCAGCAGAAAATTATCTCTATTCATAATTTTTAATTGACCCCACAATGATTCACAAATATTAATGAATAAAAGTGATTTTAATACAAAACATCTTTCTTTTGTTTATACTAAAGATCTTTCTCAAGCAATGAACGTTAACTATTGTTAGAATAAATTTCTTAATGCTTCTAAAGCAACAAGAACTTTTCCACATTTAAATATTTTTAAAAACCCAAATATACGGTTAGAAAATCAACAACAAAATGAGGTTCTTTATAAAAAAATCATTTCCTACCACAATAAGATGACGCGATAAAAAATATTTTTAATGTTATTAAATGTTTACGTTATAAGAAAAAGTCAGTTTTAACAACAATAAAGATTTACGCTGAAATAATTTTGCACAAATAATAATGGAGATTTTTATGGCTTCATTTAAACATTCATTAATCCTCGTGCAATGTACACCTCCCCATGACTTGACTTAACTTGCTTTGCTTAATATTTGTTGCTCTAGCTGTTGATGTTGCTGATGCTGCTGCTGATGATGTTGTTGTTGATATTGTAGTTTAATTGTATCAGAATCCCTTAAGATTTTTCACGTTAAAGTCATTATTATTATTTGGTTTAAAATTCCTGTATTTTCTCGTGAACATTAGTTCTTTTGTAAAAACAAAATATGTGAAAATACGAGGAAGGATAAGTTAGTATGTTTTAACAATGTTATGTTAAAAGCGCTTAAAATAAATTAAAACAAAGAAATAAGAAATTTGGAGTTTAAAAAAGTCGAACTATTTTATTATGATAATAATTTTAATCCGGCTAAGTTCACACATATATAAATTTTTAAATTTTATTTCAGGAAAAAAATTACATTTATAAATTTTTATATTAATTTTATCAAAAAAAAAAAAAAACAGGAAAAATTATGCACTAACAAAATGTAGTCCAGCATCTGAATCGGTTAAGCCGTCATCAAGCTTCTTTGCATCCACTTAATTTGGTTGTATACATAAATTTTAAACATCATCTAATAAAGCAGCTCATTAATTTATTTTATCTCAGATAGCAACACTGACCGAAAGTTCATACCAAGCGCTGTACGCTTTTCTATCAAAAAAGCAGAATCCGTGTAAAATTCTTGAAGGTCTAGCTGTAATATGCATAAGCTTGCTTAAGCTAACTTAAGCAACTTTTCAAATCAAGTCAATAATAGTTATGTTGCCGCGAATTTTAAATATTAGTTTATATCATTAATCGTAATGAGTTTAATATATTTATTTAAATTTTAACAACGATTTCAGTTTAAAGGGTAAAATAAAATTTCCAATGGCTTTTGTTTTTATCCAGCAAAAAATTTTCAGAAAAGGTAATCGAGTGTAGAATTAAGCATTTTTGGCTGAAGGACTTCCCAACTAGATCCAACCTAATAATTTTAACAAGGCGAAAGACTTTTTATAATCAATAACTAGAAATTTATTTGAATACCTGATCTCATCCTTAATTTGTTCAAAACTTTTTGTGAAGTGTTGTCAAATCTTATTTACTAAACCAGAGTGTAAAACTGATCGTCCATTTCTAACGGAAACAGATGTTTCTATACAGTGAAAATGCATACATACAAAGAAAAAATATTTTTAAATTATTTAAACATTTCAAATTCTTTTTTTTTCATTATTATTTTTATATTACTTAACAATTAATTAATTAAGAACCCTTCTTAACTAAATAAGAAAAAGTTGCGGTTTTTTTAATTTTTCTAAAATTATATTTTAATAATAGTTTTTTAGGAATCAGAAGAAAAATAAATTTTTGCAAAAGTACAAATTTAAAAAAAAATTTAAGTTGTCACTAAAAAGTTTGTAAGCTCACGTAACTACTTTATGGTCACCAAAAATTGTTTTAAGATTTCTTCAGCCTGTCAAATGGCTTTTCGTCAAGCTTTGCTAGTAGCATTATAATTCGGCCTTTAGAGGCTTCCAATTATTATAAATAATTTTTAATGTTATCGGTAAATATATGTATTTGTCTCCTAAATTTACTTTTTCTAACTGATGTTGTTTTTAAAAAAAAATTTTTAATAATAACATAAACGATGCGTAGTATAGTTTCGTTTAACAACAAAATTTGCAGCTTAGTCCTCGTCCCGATTACCGATTTTTGTTTTTCCAATTTTCTTAAATTCCCATTTAAAATTTCATTCAAATTTTGTTGTTGAAATTTTGGCTTTCATAGCTTAGATTTTGTTTTAAATTACTCTACGAAGAACAAAACAAAACATAATAGCAAGTACCAGAAATAGGGTACCCGTTTCTATTTGTCTTTCCTCTCTCAACAACAAATTTAAGAGTTACGCATCAAAAGTTGCAAAGTGTGGACGGGGAGTTAGTTGCCGATTTATTTTGGGTTATAAATCTCTTCTCTATTATGTTTATTTATTTTATAAATTTCATAAAAATACTTGAATAATTAAAGATATAAATAAATATAAAGGAGTTTATTTTTTTTAAATGTGCATCTTCTTTGCGTTTTTTGTTAAAACTTCTTGACTTGGCCTCTCGTTTTAAATTGCAACTAAATAAAGTCAAGTTGTTATGTCTAGAAAAAAGGACATAAAACATAATCCCCGGTTTGAAAATAAAGACTCATTTAATGAATGTTACAGTTTGTGAAGAAAGTAAAAATAATATTATTTACAACAACAACTATAACGTCATACTTTGTTGCATGCAATCAACCTGAAACCAGCAAGCCAACAAACCACATGCATGTTTACATAAAGTAATGTAAATATATTGAAAAAAAAGATATCTTTATGTCTGTCTATTTATCATTTCTCTTGTTCGGAAAATTTTCATCTGTTACATAAATATTTATTTTTACTTCTTTTCGTATGAATCTGCAAGAACAACTATGAACAAAGTAAATTTGCTTCCTTAACTGCTGTGACTTCGTTTACGTTATTTTTGCTAGAAAACATGCTTCAAAAAATTACATTAATGCTCACATGGTAGAAAAATATTTAATGTGAATTATGTGGTAAATTTTTATCTACTGATATTAATTTTGACTGTTAAGGGTATTTTTTTTATAATTTTTTAATGGAAATCTTAATTTCCTGATTGCACTTAGGCTCCGTTTACCGATTTAGTGCTTTAATTTTTTTATAATACTCTTTAACAGTACCCTTCTATTCAATTCAATTCAATTAATTAACTAATTAAATACCTTTCTAAAATTATATTTAATTATATTTTTTTAGGAATCAGAAGAAAAAATAAATTATTGCAAAAGTCGAATTTTATTCATTCATTTTATTCATTTATTTAATGCAATCAAAAAGCCATTTTATAGGCCAAAGAACTGATTACAAGGTGAAATTACTTTTAAAAACATTTTCAGTTGTAACTTCACGTAACTACTTTATGGTTACAAAAATTCTTTTAAGATTTTTAAAGCCTGGCTTTTCGTAGAGCTTTGCTAGTATCATTATAATTTGACCTTTAGACGCTTCCAATAAAAATTATTTTTTTTTTTCCTAATTTTATAGGCGCCACAAGAGATATGTAAAAAATTAGCCGCTTTAAATAGATAAAGATGACAAATTATAAATAATTTAAATAAAGCAGAAGAAAATTTAACGTTAAAAAATTAAAGAATTTATTTTAAAATTTGCATCTTCTTTGCGTTTTTTTTTTTTTTTTTTTTTTTGTTAAAACTTTTTGACTCAAACTCTTGTTTTAAATTGTAACTATATAAAGTCAAGTTGTCATGTCTAGAAAAAAGGACACAAAACATAATCTCCGGTTTCTAAATAAAGACACATTTAATGAACGTTAAAGTTTGTAAAGAAAGTAAAAATAATATAATTTACAACAACAACAAAACGTCATACTTTGTTGCATGCAATCAACCTGTAACCAGCAAGTGAACAAACCACATACATATTTACATAAATTAATGTAAATGTGTTCATAAAAAAACTCCCTTTATATGTGTCTATTTATTATTTCTTTTATTCGGAATATTTTCATCTGTTAAATAAATATTTATTTTTACTTCTTTTCTTATGAATTTACAATGAAAACTGTGAATAAGGTAAATTTGCATCCTTAACTGTCGTGATTTCTTTAATGTTTATTTTTGATACAAAATACTAGAAAACATGTTTAAAAAAATTACATTAATGCTCACATGACAAAAAAAATATTTAATTTAAATTATGTGGTAAATTTTCATCTCTAAATAAATATTGACTTTTCAGTGTAAATTTTTTATATATATTTTTTTTTTTTGTTTTTCGAAATCTCAATTCTCTGATTGCTCTTAGGCTCCATCTACCGATTTAATGCTTTTATTTTTTTATCATTTCCACAGTCCGTCACTCTCTCTTTATATACCCTGCTCCCTCTACATAGATGCAGACACGTAATATCCTAGAAGACTTTTGTAAGATAATTGACTCCATATTTCATCACCTTCTGAGACCTATTACAGCTACACAATGAATTTAACAACTTCACTACCAGCTTTAACCAAATCTTTTAACTGTGCTACGACCAAATCCTTGTTTATGGGAACACATAATTTAATAAAACTACAAAAGAAATCAGAATTTTTCTAAACTTCACTTTTCCGATTTATTAAAATTTTATTTGTTAAAAAAAAAAAAATTAATTTATATTTTTATTGATTTAATTATTTTTTAAACTAGAAAAATTTTTTTAATTATTTAAATACATAATTGGTATAATGAATTATTTAACTAGAAAATTCTGTATTTATTTTAAAAATATAATTGAGAAAATTAAAATTTTAATTAAATTTTAATTCGAAAACAAAAGAACCTTTAATACAAAAAATATATTTTTCTGTACATTTTTTTAAACTGTTTTTAATTACAAACAGGTTCTGACAATATAATTGTTGTAAAATTCCAAAATGTATTATAATTCTCTTTGTAAATGTGTTTGTATCTTTGCTTGTTTGTTTGTTGATGCTTCAATCATGGCGAAACGGTTAAAGCGATTTTATTGAAATTTTTAAACACGAGTAAATATTTGTCTGCATGAGGTAATAAAGTATTTATAGCGAAGCAGGGGGAAAGAAAATGGAGAAGCCGGCATTTTTATGCGTCTGAATCGATTTTAATTAATTTTAATTTAAGGCATAAAGAGGTCCTCATCTGTAGGGTTTATTACTTATCTGTTTCCAAAGCTAGTATCTAGATGATAGAAAAATTACACTTGCGGCTGTATCGATTTTAATAAAATTTGAAACATATTAAGATATTTATGTGGAAGTTAGAGTACCTGATATCTAAAAGAAAATCTTTTGATAAAATATTATTTGGGTGAGTGCTAACAAATTGTGTGACTTTTTAAATCATTTTTAATAAACGCATGTGAGTTCACGTCCCCACTTGAGGAGCAATATCGGTCCATGTCCTTTAAGGTATTAGAAAAAGCACCTGCCTGCCTCTGATTTTCGCATATCAATTGGACAAATGAGGTAGCTCCAATCAGAAAAATAAATATATGGGGCGTTAGAGAATTAAAAAATATGAAAAAAAACATAAAATGAAAAAATTGGCGCTCGCCCATCCATAAATAGTGGGTGACATTTTTGTGTAAAATAATGTATTAGAATTCATTTTTTTTTTGATAGGAGTTACCTTACTAAACAAGATTTACAATTTATATACAAGGTGAAGGATGTATAAGATTCGGCATAGCCAAATATAGCACTGCTACTTGTTCTTAGTTTCTCTTTTGCACTTGGTTTTATGCGTATTGACATTTAAAGCAAACGTTATAGAAGAACCAAATAAGAGGCTCGAGCTTTGTGTAACCCTTCGCCCCTGTCTTCCTTATCGTCTTCTTTAGCCAACTTCGCTTCAGAACGCATTCTCAAAATCGTATTATTAAGCGCTGTCCGTATGTGCTTGATAATTATTTCATCGTAAAACTATTCTTTTCACTTTTACTACACTTTTACTGTAAAGTGGAAAAAGGTTAAATTTTTCCCTGAAGAAATAATAACAATGGCAACAAATATATCATCCTGTCAGATTTTGCCACAAAATAAAACTTTGTTTTACTTTTAACGGAAAATGTAAACAGAATTTGTGTGCAAATAAATGATGCTACAACCAAAAGTTGTTAAAATAAAATTATTGAATAAAAATAATTACAGATAAAGGGCGGTTGCAATAGAAGTTTTTTAGAATCTTCAAGAACCTTTGTTTTGTTTTTGATTTCTTACGCTGCAGGAGTTTTAAGGAGTATTTAGATAAATATGGACACATCTGAGCCACTAAAAGGCCAAGCAATCATCGGAATAATAAAAATAATTTTTAATTTTTTATAAATTCATAAAAATAAATTATTTATTTTTTATTTTAATATTCTGTATATTTCTTTTAATTATTTATTTTTCATATTTTTCATTTTATTTTTTTTTTTCAAACTGATGGAAAAGCTTTCGTCAAGTGTTAGAAAAAATAAATCTTAATACCCAAAATTATTCGTTTGCCTTTAATATCACTTTAAAGAATAGTAATACTAATAATAATAATATTATGGTTATATTATGATATTTATAAAACTTGGGTTGTGATTGTACCAAGTAAACATATAACGATTAAATGTTAAAAAAATTGTTTATCGTAACGGAAGTTTTGTTGAAAACAACTATAATATGTTCATCGCAACCAAACATTATTACAGAAAACATAATATCGTTATTGTAACCATGTCTTTTTCTTTACTTGAATTTTCAAAAAAGAATCAAGACTCTTATAGCTATTGTTAATTAGGTCGTGCCTGAAACTCCCTTTAACTTTAAGAAAATTAAACAAAAATGAGTTAAGTGAAGTAACTCCAATCAAAAAAGCAAATATAGACGTGACAGAGAAAAAAAGTTTAAAAAAATACATAAAAATGTCATCGGCTCTTAATGGGTTAAGCATTTTTTAAAATGTTTTTTACTTCCTTAAAGATCTCTTCTTCTCTTTAAAAACTTTGAAAATTTCAGAGGCCCGTAACTCGCAAATATGGGCGAGCGCCAATTTTTTCACTTAATGTTTTCTTGTTATTTTTTTATTTTTTAATTCCCTAACGCCCCATATATTAAAATTTTTGTTTGGATTTACTTTATTGTTCCAAATGATATGAAAAAATCGATCTTGCTGATTTCCATTAGCACCTCTTTAGACACTATGTCTATTGACTGGCGTATTTAAATTTTTCCTAGCTGATCTAGTGCCTCAGAAAACTTGATTTCAACATTACAACGGATGGACAGAGAGACGGACGGACATCGTTTAATTGACTTCGCTTTGCTTAAGAAGACAAAATATATATACTTTATAAGGTCGGAAATGGATATTGTAGAAATTACAAACGGAATGACAAAATTAGTTGTTCCTTTTTCCACTTTTTGTGGTGAAGAGTATAAAAATGGGATGTTGTAAATCTGGATTAATTTGAGATCTTCACTTCAGCAAATTTTTTTTTGGTATTGAGTTTGTCATTTGTTTAAATAAATATTGCAGTCCCATTCGTATATCATATTTGAGTTAATGCATATTCTGACGGTATCCTTCCCTGCCTACTTTTCTAATTGACCGTATTGGAATAGCGACATTTAAAATTTTGTGAATAACTTTTTGGCATCTAAATTACAGTAGTTTATATAGATGTATTAGGTTTATCCAATTCAAAACCTATTGTATTAGAAGTCGTACAATATGTTAGTCTTAAGATAGCTATACTGTGTTGACATTTGCTACTGCATCTACACAAAAGAAGGAAAATTTTGCAGACACTAAACAAGATTCATTTTTCTATTTCCCTCACTTCAATTAAAATGAAATTTATTTAATAATTACAAGTGAATAACTTGTGCTGTATAATTACATCCAGTTTTAATCTACAAAAGTGTCAAAATAAAAAATATGTTAATTTAAAAGAGAAAGACCGACAACAGAACAAGAGTTTATAAGTATCTACATGTACCTACAATGATTATAACATACACAGTTGTGAACAAAACATGTTTTCTTCTGCTTTATTTCTTATTTTAGTTGGATGTTAAGACGTTAGAGTGAACTGCTAAATCGATTTTGGTGAAATTTTCGGTATTTATGCAATGATTTTTTTTCATGATTAAAAACATTTCTTTTTTAATTGTAAACGAAGAACCCACCTACCACGAGTGCTGTAATGTTCGTTAGACTGACTAGTTAAGTGGAAAACCCTCGTGGTGCTGGTTGTCGTACGGTGCGTACCGACAAAGTTGTGGCTGCTGTGGTGCAAATGTTGCAACCAATGCAACACAATAAAAAAAGATCACTTCGCTACGGCTTCTCAGATAAGACCTTACAGTGACGGAGCATCCATTTTGGCCGGAAATCAAGTTTCAGGCGATCGAGCATTTGCATTTGGCGGCTGTGTGGGGATTAAATTATCCAGATTTCATTGTCGATAAATTATTTTTTTTTTTTAAGAGAAGTAGCACTTCAGGCAATAATGCCTATTTAGTTGTTTTCGTAACCCTGCTACATTCTTTAGGAAAGGGATTGATGAGAGATAAGATAGGTGGTGAAAAGAGGAAGATAGATATAGCCATTTTATTTATTAGTTATTTTACTTCGCCGGCGAATATGCTATAAGAAGTACCGACGAAAGAGGCTGCATGTTTAATGTTATTTCTGAATATGTATTTATACCATTAAACAGAAAAAAACATTTTTTATTTTTGTTGCCGCAGGGGTTGAACCCTGGGCAACCAGGTTTGTAGCCAACGTGTTTACCACTTCGACTACAGCAGCCTCATAGAAAGCGACTGTTTGGTGTGGATTTTGGAGTGGTAAAATTATTGGATCACTTTTTTTTCGAAAATGCTACAGGAAACCCCATTTCTGATAATAGAAAATACTACAGAGCCCATCAAACAGTATAACTTCTGCGTACTAAGCTCGGTAATCGTATTGTCTTGGTACTAACATTGGCCACCTCGAAACTGCCATTTGATTCCTTTACACTTTTTCTTGCAAGGGTTATACACCGATGTTATGCGAATAAACGATTCTTACTTTCGAGGATAATATTATCTGAGCCAATCATAAGACACATTAAAAAACCGGTACAAAGTTCTATTAAAAATAAAAATATTTTTTATTTCTAATAAAGCCATGGTAAATCAATTTCAATTAATTTTAAGATATTTTGTTTAACTTTTAAATTTTAAATAAGTACCCGGTATATAAAGTTTTCGCTTAATAATAGGTATTCAAAACAAGAAAGTCTTTCACGAAAGGTTGATTAATGGGAACTGCATTGAATCTACAAAGCAAAACGATAATAAAAACAAAACAAAATTATACAAAAACACAGTTACCATTAAGGTAACTGTTTTTATTTTTTGGGTGGCCATTGACAACCATTTATATATATATATATATATATATATATATATATATATTTGAAAGATACAATGAATTGAATTGTAAACCAAATTTGGGTAGAACCCACTGATGAGCTTTATGAGAAATATCAAAATGGCCATATAGATATGCTCTCCGCAATAATACATTTCATTTTGTAGTTTTAAACAATAAATATTTCATGACAATAACATGAAATATTTATATTTGAAGGAATCAAGCACAATTAAAGTAAATTTGTCACATTATACCCTTTACTAGAAAAAGTTGAAAAAGGTTAAAACTAATTTTCTTCTTCCATTTGTAATTCCTTCAATAACCATTTCCGATCCCATAAAATGTATATATTCTGACTTCTTATGCATAGCGAAGTCGATTAAGCGATGTCGGCCTATCCATCCGTGTAAGTGTTGAAATCAGCTCGGCACTAGACGAGCTAGAGAAAATTTAAATACGCTAATCGATCAGATATAATGTCGAAAGAGGTGCTCTGGGAAATCAGAATGATCGGTCCATGTCCTTTGACGCAGCGGCCAAAACAGCATGCCTACTTCTAATTTGTTTGCATCATTTGGAACAATGAAGTATCTCCAATCAAAAAAATAAATATATGGGGCGATAGAGAATTAAAAAATAAGAAAAAAACATCTAGTGAAATAATTGGCCCTTCCCTATATTTTCCGAGTTACGTATCCCTGAAATTTAAAAAATTTTTAAAACATCAAAATCGGTATCATTTCAAAGCTTTTGAAGAGATCTTTAAGGAAATAATAAATTTTATAAATATGCTTAACCTATTAAGAGCCGATAGCATTTTCTTGTAATTTTTTTTTTTTTTTGATATTTTTTAATTCTCTGTCACCTCCATATTTGTGTTTTTCACAGGAGTTACTTCACTTAACTAGATTTAAATAAATGGTGAACGGTATTTAAGTTTTGGCTTTGCCAAATGTAGCACTCTTACTTGTTTTTATTTAAATTATTCTTTTGTTTTTGGTGAATCATCGATTTTTTACACACGAGCCCTCCGAAAAAAATAAATTCTAACCACCACGGATTTCATCACTTAATTATGAGTTTTATTGACATTCCTTTATTGAAGCCTGTTCTTTATCCCAAAAGTAATATAATTGAGTTTTAGCTTCTTTAAGCCAATTGGCTTCTCTACTAATGGTCGTTTATACATGAAAAGTTATGAAACAACATAGCCATCTAAAAAAGAACACAACATTAGCTGTCTTATGGGGCTAATTGACCCTATTAGAATCCCTCCTAAAGTAAAATAATTTTTCTGATTGTAAAAAACTTGAACTTGTGAGTCATTTATATTGTCTTTGTGAACTTCGACACCTCGTTACTAAGGCATTTGAACGTATAAGCGGATATAAGGACTTGCGAAATCTAACCAGTGGCTGAACTAGTAGCACCACGACAGGTAGTAGCACGTAGAGACTACGATCCTTATTCCGATTATTGATGAGGCCCTTCAGGGAGAAACCTACTCGCTGTGGTTTTAAATCAAATCCCATAGACGGTGGCTTTTCTATGGGGATAGTGGGAGCTCTCAAGCAAGAAGTACATGCCGCTGTAGGGTTTTGCTACCTGGCTTGTTGATATGAGCTCTGAGGTCGCTGGTGGAGACTTGTATTTACGCAGTAGTAGGATCATCCTCAGGTCATGGCCTTATGCGAAATATTGAAGTTTATCTATATCACACTTGCCGCCCTTAAAAAACTGCTTCGTATGGATTTCAATCTTTATTCTTTATGTTTTTTAACCCTAAAACTTAATTGTAAAAAATAGCAAAAAAATAATATTTTAATCAAAAGATGACATTAATATTTAAAAATCATTTCGGACATATGGCCACTGCTGCTGTGAAGAGCATTATGAACATTTTTAAGCCACTTTTTTGAGCATTAAAGGCCCGAACATTGAAGTCACGAACAAAGTTAGCCTACCAGGCATCGATTGTTGCTGGTTTATCACCATAAGCCAGTAACTTCGTATGGCCTTAAAGTTAATAATAATCAAGATTTTTCAAATCGCGTTCGCCTGTTGCACGTAATGCCTTCTGTGACTAATCAAATTAATATCATACACATTTTTTAACAGAACATTGTTGACTATGGCGAGGTAACGATCTCCTATGATCGCCGCGCGACCTCCGGCTTTATTTTTGAAGAGTTAGGGTCTAATGTTGTTACTAGTGTCTTTGTGGGATTTTTTGAGGGTTGGTTTCACTCAATATGCGGCAATTCTTTCACTAAAAAACCCGGAATTACTGTTCAAACGTTAATCTATTCATAATTTCGAAAAGTTCGTTTGAGAGTAATGGCATAAATCACAAGAATGTACAATATAAATATAAAACAACTATTTTCATCTCCAGTGTAGAAACTTTTAACACACACAACCAAATCCACTTGTTTTAACTGCATAAATTTCTGAATATGTAGGATGTTAATCAAGCACCCATGAAATAAAATGAAACATAATACACACATTCCGTTGTTGTGTGAAAATGTTCTAGAAAGCGTTATTAATTAAGCACAAATTATGTTTTGTTGTTGTTGTTGCTCTTCACACGTTATATAAAGCAAAGTGGCACGTTCAGATTAACATATTTAAATATGAGTGTATTTAAATAAAGATTAAACTAATTAAAATCTAAATGAATAAAAATAAGACAAACTCCAAAAGAAAACATTTAAATGAAAAAAAAACGTAGTATTTACATGAGAATCACAAAGGGCAGATTTTGTTGTCCAGAACTTTGATTTGCTAACCGAGACTAAATAATATTTTTTCATATTTAGTTTGCCAGTGAGTGATAAACTCATTAACTTCTGTTTCAACAACTGTTTTTTTAAGAACGCCAAACAGTTTTCAATCGGATTTAAATCCGAACTCTGTGTTATCCACCGCATCACTTTAAATTGTTGGTGATTTTAATCAAAGGCCCGACTCCGTCTGGGGTCAGACATCCCCAAACCATTAAAGAGCCACCTCCGTGCTTCACCGAAGATTGCACTTGGGATGGATTTAAGGGATCACTTTTCTTTGACCAATACCAGCCTCGTCCATCGGATTTGAACCTGTCGATTTTGGTGTCATCACCTATAAAATAAAAAATAAAGTTTTATTCTTTTAAAAATATAAAAAAAGTTTACTTACAGATATACAATCGCAAGTTGTCCAAGATTCATACGTTTGAAAAAAATATCCATCTTTATTTTTTTTTTTGCACACACTTTGGCTTTTTTTTTCTTCAAAAGGTTCAGCCCTTTAATGTCTTCTGAACCATCCATCGACTAACGCCATTGCCTTCAAGAGGAACTTCATTGGAACTTTATATTCTGTTTAAAACGAATAGCCTTCCATGATGTTGAGCTTTAGTTGGCGTTATTTTTCTTGGCCTTCTTCTTTTCGATGGTGGTATTTGCTTCTTTTCATTAGATTTCAAGCCACTTATAATTTTAATGACCGACCTTTGATCAATCCGCAATAAATTTGCAACTTCTCTACTAGATTTGACGTCCTTCGCACGGGAAATCACTTCATTTTTGTTCAAAGTTTAAAAATGAACTAGTTAAAATTTTAGTTCAAAGGCTCTCTTTAGTTCAAAATCTCTCTTAGTTAAAATGTTCTGTTGACGTATTGTTCATACTTTTAGTTCAAAAACATTCTTTAGTTCAAAGCTCTTCTAGTTTTAATGTTATTTTCGAAATATGATGGCAACAACACCGTAGCATTGCCAAGACGATTGCGTTATAAAGTGCGTGGCAGCACTAATTTCATGTCTAAAATAGTCCACAAGGAAATACAGACATAGATTCTAGTTCATAGTGTCTGGTAGTTCAAATACAAAGTATAGTTCAAAAATGAACTATGTATTTATAAAATGTTGAACTAGTTCACTTAGTTCAATTGATGGAATTGTTTAAATGAACTAGTTTGTTTATGAACTACACAAGTCTACTACGAATCTTAGTTTTTAAAACAATAACTAAATTTAATTTCTGATAATTTACAAATTACATAGTACGAAAAAAAGTATCGTTAAACCGCTTAGATCGCTGCAAAAATGAGTATATGTAGAGGTAGAGATTTTTTTTATATAAAGTTTCTCATAATATATTACAAACAAATAAAAGAAAATAATATCAAAAAACATTTCTACAAAGCCATATACATGCATTAGATAAAATAACAAATTTTTAAAGTATTAAAGAGACATTGACTCATTTTTGCTCTAGAATGTAAGTGTAAACACAAAAATTATAAGTCGTCTGTAAGCTAATTATGGAAGACATGTATTTTTAAGCTGACAAGTGTTATGTTAAAAAAATGTCGTAGGAAAGCAGCTTTAGTTGATTTTAAAAGAACTTTTAAATATTGATGGTGTTGATTAAATTTTTACAAAATTAGGAGTTTAATTGTGAGTAAAAATTAATAAAACTTATTATATGGCTTTAGTTCATTTATTTATTTAAGACTTAAATAGATGATGTTTACATTGTACACAATCTAAGATAGATAGACGCGAAGAATGCTGACGAAAAAGCGGTTCAGAAAATGCAGCATTACGTTTTACTGGTGTCTAATTTTTCTTGTTTTCTTTCAAAAACTTTCGCATACATGATTTCTAAAAAAAGTTTTTAGAAATTAAAAAAAAAAACAAAAGAACTTAAGCCAAATATAAATTTTAATTCAATTATTGATGTTTCTATAATCAAGAAATTAAACGCAGGATTAACAGTTAGAATTGAATAAAATTAATTTAATAAAAATCGATAAAAAAAACGCTTTAGGTTCTGAAATTTTATGTGCTGTTTCTGTATTACAGGCGATCAACACGTTTGGAAAATTTATATGAAAATAACCCAAAAAACTGAGTGCTTTTCATACAAATTTATCAGACGAGTCAATAATACAGAAAAAGCATATTAAGGTTACGCCAATAAAAAATTTGTTAAGGATTAGATTTGATGTTTCCAAAAATACCATCACGCTTTATTTAATTAACTGCTACCCACCTAAATAATATTTTAAGGCAAGATTTTACTTCTAGTATCAGATACTAAATGAAAGTACGACCTAATGTTACAAAAATTATTCTACCTTCTACTAAAATATCTAAAAACGTATCGAATTTATTTAAAATCGGTACAGCTATAAATGCCCGTTTTTCCCCTTTTTTAAACATCTAGGTCCTAGTTTTGAAAACAATAATTATTGAACCTTAAAGATGAGGATCTATCTATGTTTTGAATTTCAATAAAATCGATTTTTCAAGATTTCTTTAAAATCGATTTAGATTCATAAAAATACCCGCTTCTTCATGTTCTTCTCTCCTGTTTCGCTGTAAATACTTTATTAACTCATAAAGACAAATATCTACCCGTGTTTAAAATTTCATTAAAATCAGTTCAGCCATTCAGCCATGATTGAAGCATCAACAAACAAGAAAGCAAAGAAACAAACACATTTACAAAAAGAATTACAATACATTGTATTACACTTTTACAACAAGTATATTGTCAGAATCTGTTTGTATTAAAAATAATTTAAAAAAATGTGCAGAAAAAAATATTTTTTGTATTAAAGGTTTATTTGTTTTCATATTGAAATTTAATTTATTCATTGTACCAATCATATATTTAATTAAAATTAAGAAAATATTTTTCTAATTAAATAAATAAATTAATCAATTAAAATATTAATAAAATTTTTATATGAAAACAAATAGAATTTTAAGAGATCCAAAATGTAGAAGTTTAGATAAATTTTAATTTCCTTTGTGGTTTTCTTTAATTATGTGTTGTTCCCTTGTTTATGTTGCAACTAGCAAATAGTTATTTGGCTGGCTTTGGTCGTAGCAAAGTTAAAAGATTTGGTTTAAGTGGAAGTGGAGTTATTTAATTCATTGAGTAGTTTAGGGATGTCTCAGAATGAGTTGAAATATGGACATAATTATCTTACAAAAGTCACCTGGTATACCACGTGTCTGCATCTCTAAAGAGATACAGCAGGGTATTCAAAGAGAGGGTTACAGACTGTAGAAAAGTCAAAGCATTGAATCAATAAACGGAGCATAAGTGCAATCAGAAAATTGAGATTTAAAAAAAAAAAATATATATAAAAAAAAATTTACACTGAAAAGTCAAAATTTACCAAAAGAAAAAAAAAATAACCACATAATTTAAATTAAATATTTTTTTCTGCCATGTGAGCATTAATGTAATTTTTTGAAACATGTTTTCTAGCATTTTGTATCAAAAATAAATATGAACGAAATCAGGACAGTTAAGCATGCAAATTTACTTTTTTCATAGTTGTTCTTGTAAATTCATATGAAAACAAGTCAAAATAAATATTTATTTAACAGATGTAAATATTTCGAATAAAAAAAATAATAAATAGAACGACATAAAGGAAGTTTTTTATGAACATCTTTACATTACTTTATGTAAATATGTTTGTGGTTTGTTGGCTTGCTGGTTACAGGTTGTATTCTATGCAACAAAGTATAGTTGTTGTTGTAAATTAAATTATTTTTACTTTCATTCATTTTACTTTACATTCATTAAATGTGTTTCTCTTTTAAAATCAGGGATTATGTCTTATTTCCTATTTTCTAGACATGACAACATGATTTCATTAAGCTGCAACTATGTTGTAAAGTAAGCAAAAAATAAGTATCAGTGCTATATTCGGCTATGCCGAATCTTATATACCCTTCACCATCTATGTAAATCTAGTTTAGTAAAGTAACTGCAATAAAAAAAAAATAAATACCCGGGTGACGGAGAATTAGAAAATTAAGTACGATATATAATTTTACATAAAACTACCATCGGCTCTTAATGGGTTAAACGTTTTAAAAAATTTTAGTACTTTCCTAAAGATCTCTTCAAAAATGCATAACGACTCAGAATATATCTACTTTATGGAATCGGAAATGAATATTGTAGAAATTATAAAAGAAATGACAATCTTTGTTATACCCTTTATCCCCTTTTTGTGGTGAAGGATATAAAAAAATAATATTTAGCTAAACTTTTTGAAATTTTAAAAAATTAAAAAATTCCATAAAAAGAATCTAAAACTTTTAATACACTCAAAACCTTGCTTTTAAATAAGATATTGATACTTCAATAAATATTATTAAATAAAAAGTGAATTTTTATTAAATTTAATTAAACAAGGCCAAAAAAAGTAAAAACCGAAATTTAAACAAATCAGGTTTTTACGAAAAAACTAGGCACCTGCACAAAGCTATGAATATTTAAATCAAAAAAGTTTTTATACTGTCTTCTTCTTTGATAAACTAATGCGTTGATTTTTATCGAAATCAAATTTCTCCTCTTCCTATTCTCAATTATTTCCGCAATTTCTTATTTAATTTTTTTAGCAATTAAGATTTTATTTGAAAATATTTTTTTAAAAGCGAATTTACTGCTATTTTTTAATACAAATAAAAGAACATATATATTTTAAATTTAGTATTTATTATTTGGCATCATTATTTAGTATTTGTGAAAATAGTGATTAAATCCTTTAAAAAAAATTAATTTCTAACAACAACGAATTTTGAACCCAATGTAATAAAACAGCAGTTTGAAAATTTTGGCGTTGGTGTAGACAATAATCAAAATAGAATACAAAGCACTTATTTTTGGAATATTTGTCTATCTGTGTTCGCATTATGTAAAAACTGCTTAATGAATTTTAATAGGATTTTGTGTAGAGATCTCTTAGAACCTTGATTCAAATATAGAATACTTTGTATTTCGTAAAAATAAGTTATTTTATAGAGAAAATAGAGATACAAATGTGTCACCCAATTTTGTCATTATAATAGTACTAAAACATTTTATTTTAGTAGATGGAAAATGTTTAACGCTGTTTACAGAACTCTACAACGGATGTTTAAAAATACATTATCCTAATTTTAATTTTAAGAAAATTAGAAATGATACGCGGACGAAGTCGTGGGCACTGCTAATCATATATTAGTCAGCACTATTAATATCAGTAAGAAAAAAATATTCGATATGGCCATTCTGCAACTACCAAATTTTTAAATTTGTACGTACTTAAATTTAAGAGTGCGTTTTTATTTACGTCATTTGTGTTTTTTTAACTAGTTTCATTTTTGCAACACTGTGTTTTGTCTAGGATATTTTAGTTTTTGAAAAAAATAACTCTTGAAAAATATTTTGTTACAAAAATTGTGTTAAAAATTTACAGAAGCAAAAATAAATCGAAATGAATTTTTTACAAAAATAAAATAGGGGCTGTTTTTCTGTTGCAAATAAACTGTCATTGTTACATCACAAATTCAAATATTATAAAGTACTTTGCTCTGTGAAAACACTTTGAAGTATTTTCCTTACAACTAATGGCTTTCAGTCAATAGAAACGCAGTGTAAATAAAATAAACTAAATGAGAATTATATCAATCATTACAGCACACAAAGACGGCAAAGTCTAAAATTATGTAAATATTGGTAATAACGAAAAATATTACTTACAATATCTTAAAAAAGGCATAAAAAATTTCGAGGTTGTACCCTACAGTCAGGCTTAATTGAATAACGTTTTATTATTATTTTTTTTTTTCAAATATAGATCTCACGCAGAAAATCTAAGTCAGTGCTGCAACAAATTTCCTGAAAATATTTACTCTGTAAAAAATAAAAACACAATAAACAGTAGTTGTATACGTGCGTTGTAAGTTGACCAAATGTTGTTGAGTAACTGATAGAATCGTAAACAGACTCGTTTTCTTATTT
Organism: Cistogaster globosa; assembly: GCA_937654795.1. Taxonomy (NCBI): domain Eukaryota; kingdom Metazoa; phylum Arthropoda; class Insecta; order Diptera; family Tachinidae; genus Cistogaster; species Cistogaster globosa. Next base: position 127,024,513 of record OW569403.1, read on the forward strand.
AATAGCACAAATTTAAATAAGTTCCGTAAATATCAAAATATTAATGTGACAAAAAAAAGTAAAATGAAACGAAAATGTAGAGAGATGCTACGATAACGACCATATTTGACAAAACTTTTTGAACAGACACTTGATATTTGCACAGAATATAAAATATTCGGCCCTACTAATTTTGGCGTTTTTATTTTAATAGTCGTTTCGATGTCGTTGTCGTTTTTATCATCGTTTTTTTTTTTACATTCGTATTCTTGAAATATATTGAAACGATGAAGAAACGTTATCGAAAACAAAAAGCAAAATCTATAAAGTCTGGTAGCACTACAATGTTTTACGTTATTATTAATAACATATTTGTAAATTTCTGAAAAGTTTGTTTGCGTGTTTTTCTTTTATATATTTTAATGTGTTACTCTTCTAGTGCCAATTTTTTTCCCGATAATAACAAACGTCTCTCAAATATTTGTCAATAGGTTTCAAATGTCTGTTATAATCATTTTAAGGAATATTTTCTGCTAATTTAGTTTTACTTGCTTTATGCCAATCTGCTCCATCACGAACTGGAGTCATAAACGCATTTAATTTTTCGGCAGTTTCGCTCCAAAAGGCATTGATGTTTAAAGGTTTTATGCCCCCTCGAATTTCAAACTGCCTTCGTGTACTCATTTTCATTTTAATTTTTTCTTTTGTAATCGTTTGAATTTCGTTATTTACAATGCTTGCGATAGAGAACGAATGTTTTATTGTCGTTACTATCTTCGTTTCAAAATGTAAAATACCGATTTATTTACAACAGTCTTTGATAACGCCAATGGTGATGCCAAGTTGTCGTTTTTATTTCGTTTAAAACTACAACGCCAACGGGATGATTATGACCGCTGTTATTCACGTCTCCATAAAATGCTTCTATAGAGACGTGAATTTTACCAACAAAGTCTTATCTTCTATATGCAGACACATTTCAAACAGACACAAAGCTCGTAATACTAAATCCGCTTGAATAATAAGTAAATGATATAAAAGTTTTAGAAACTGTAACAACAATTGTAAATAATAAAATTAAAAATAAAGGGTGTTTCAAACAAAAAAGAGTTTTACTAATTACTAAGATTTATTTTTTTATCAACGCTTTGAAAACTATACAGAGTGTTTGTGTGCTATAACAAATAAAAAAATCCTGCGGGGTGTCTCCAGGAAGTCCTGATTTTAAAATACATTATCTTATCTTTTAAACTAACATTTAGAGTTTTCAGCAACAAATAAGGAAAAAAGTTAAAGGGTGGTTCATACATGTGTTTGTGTCCAACTTGTATTTGCCAGATTTATTTTTCACAAATATAAAATTTAAAAAATAATACTACAACATAGTAAACGAACAGAGCTGAACTCTGAATTAGATACACACAAGGCGAATTAATTTTACCAGGTGGTATCGTTGCGTCAGCTGACAATCTTTTGCTTAATTTTGTAATGTGTAGAACAGCTGTAAAAAGTGAATCATTTTTTATTATTAAATATCTTTTTTTTATTTTTTTTTTTTAAAGAATTATAAGAAGAGTTTTAAATCAATTTAAAAAACAAACCTTTTTATTGTTGTAGCGGCGCTTCCACTTCTTATGAATTCGCCTTGAATACACACATATCCAATATAACAAAGTAAACATAAATGACATTAATTAATTTAACGGGAATTATATATAAAATTAGATAAATTTCCAAAAAATCTTTCTTTTTTCGTGCATTTTTCTATTATCTTGATTTTATAATTAAACCACCGATACATTGTCGAAAAAAAATAGAATCATTATTATCGTTATTGTTGTTTTTGCTTAAATTTTGATTTTGTCTTTACTTTATTGTTTGAAAAAATATCTTTAATGTATTTAAAATGTTTATGAAAAGTTTCCTGAAGAGCGAAGTAAGCGGTAGCGAAATGACCATCCAGACGTGCTTTCACCCTCAATAACCAATATCAGTGATTTAACTATAAAAACGGGATAATAGAAAATTGCACAAAAAAAGATTTTTTTGAAAGTTAACTAATAAATGACATTAATTGATTCGAACTCAAAAGATTTATATCATCTTAAAATCTAATGCACCATCAGAAGCCATCATTTCAAAAACGTGATAGCAAAAAATTTATTTAAAAATTATTTTTTCATCTATAATTCACATGCTGCAGACTCATAAAAGAAAACAAAAATAAATAAAATTGAAATTAATACGAGCAAACATCAATGTTTTTTGATTTTTTTTTTTTTTTTAATATTATTTTAAATTTTTTGCCAAGGTCATTATTATTAGATTTTAAAACATTTTACCGCTTATCAATTACATACAAAAGCAAAACACACGCTTATCAGCTTAAACATTTTAGAATTCGCTTCAGTAAAAATCAATAACAAAGCGCGAATAGTATTTTGCGAAATTATAAAACATAAACATTGAAAACGCTTTAATTCGAAAACATGAATTTTAATTTGAAATTGACATCGAAACGCTTAATACTCAATAGCTGTGTGATTATATTTTTAATTTTAAACTCGCATACACTTGTGTTCAATGTAGAGGCAAATGGACAGAATTTTACTTTTATTTACCGCGATTATTTAAAAAATATGATGAAAAATATTGATCATGAAGTACAACCCTGCGTAAACTTTTTCCAACATACATGTGGTAATTTTGAAAACTTTCAAAACGATGGTGAATCGCCGGCAGATGCAAGTGATGAGACGAATGAATTTTTGGATAGTAACCGAGATGTTACACCTTTTTTATACAACAAACAAGATTATTATAGTTTTTTTGAAACTCACAAAGTAGATTTTAATATAACGCCGGGAATTTTGGTGCGCAATGTTTACGATCTGTGCAAAAACTATCTTCAACATACGAGCGGAAAACGTAAAATATGGCTGCACATGATAAGTGACATTCAATTTTTAAAACACGATCATGATCTCTTGAGAAAATGGCCATTTCTGCAATACCAGTGGGATAAATACGAAACACAATTGGACTTAAGTTGGCCAGCCTTAGCAGCAGAGTTTAGTGCTCGTGGCCTAAATACAGTTTTTGATATTTTCTTTGCTGAAAATATCATGTTCGTTGCCCCAAACGATGATCTGCAATGTCCGGAAGTAAATGAACTTAGACCGTATTTTTTACCTTTACTACGGAAACGTAACGCTCAAATAGCCGACATAATAAGTACAGAACTTTGGCTATTGTGCCGCCAACTTAAAGGAGAAGTTGCCATATCGGATGATGTCGTGAAATTATCAAGCCTTGTTGTAGAGAAAGAATTTTTTCTGCGTTTAATTTTACGTTTAAATTTTACCGATTTTGGCATTGAAAATACTCGTAAAATTAACGCGGAAAAATTAAGCGAAATAATGTCTATTCTCTGTGTTACAAATCCACGGATTGTTTATAATTTTATACTTTGGCAGGCGTATCAAAAAATGATCAATATCGATGACTGTTTTCAGTTTGCCATTGAATTTGACAGTCTGCTGCAAGTGGAGTACTGGAATTGGTTTGCATTCAAATCCCACTTTAGTCGAGATGTAGCCTTGGCTTCATATCTCTTTCACACAACACGATTTCAAAAACATTATCGACAATTCGTAATCAGTACATCGTGGGAGCGTTTGTTTCAAAACCGCTCCGAGCGCAAAGATTTGAACATTGAAAGATCTATTAAAAATTATGCCAAACAATATTTAGATGTGGAAAGATATTCCAACGCATTCGACGAATTAGAGTTGTTTTTACACGAGCAATCCACATTTTATTCATATCTTTTGGAACTAAGAAGACTAAAAATACGTTACACATTTCTTAATCCCTACGAGGATACAGAAGACTTACACTTTTTCAAAGAATTTATTAACTTTTCCATTTTGCTACTCTATCGGCCGCTTCTTCATTATTTTGCTTCTTATGATCGTGAAATGTGGCAAAATTCAAAAATGCTACAAAATTCTGATGGACTTTATGCTGCCTTAGATTGTTTAACTCATCAAGCCGCTTTAAATCTAGAAGATTCGAATATTTATGAGGGTGAACTTAATATGGATCTGGTGAATGATATTTTCAACTTTTATACCGCCTTTATTGAGGCTTTATCGGATTATAATTTCTGGCTGGAGGGTGAAAACTTTGCTATAGCCGAGGATTTTATTTTGGAATATTTTAAGTTGGACTCTAAGCGGGTGATGTTCTATGCGGTTGCCCAGCAATTTTGTAACCGTAACAATTTTATTTATAAAACATTAATAAATCGTAGTTATATGAATATGCCGCAGTTCCAGGAGACTTTTAAATGCTCATCTTCTGATCAAATGAATCCCTTAACAAAGTGCATGATAAATCAATGTTTGTCGAATTAGACTTAAAAATAAATCAGAAATTAGATAAAAATATTTAAAAGTATCATCGCAAATAGAAACAAGAAAGAGTGCTACTATATTTACAAAAGTGGTTTAATTTATAAACTTTTGAGTTCATATCCAGTAGTGATCCAATAGTAATGTGATCCAATGGAGATGTATTTTTTTAAACATATGACCTTAATTTTGAAGGCAACATTAGACACTGAAATTAAATTTAGAAAGAGCATGTGTTATTAGGTCTGTTTCTTTACTCTACTTTAGGATTCAGTGGGATCCCAATTTGGACGAAAAGAGTTCCCGTACGTAAAAATCAGGCACATCAGAGCGGTTTTGTGAGAATAAAGTTCATCTTCTTCTTCCTGCAGGAAACAGCTCAAACTTTTTCTTCGTGCAAGTTATTTATATTGTTACGTTTATCCCTTTTAGGATAAACTTACGGATTCTTTTGATTGCAAATTCCACACTGTGGCACATTATAAAATTCGCTAGTTTCATAACTTCCTATTGCTTTATCTACCTACATACTAGATCCTGATCCTACCCGTATTTAGGATCCTATGGTGTCGTATTTTTTAAACATGCGTTCTTACAAACGCAGCAATCAACGTTACACTACTGAGTTAATTCGGCGAGAAATGAACTACTCGATGCCCTGTTTAGTAATCTAAACCATACACACAGATCTCTCCACCTTGCTTTTCATCCAAGCCAGTCATCCTTATTAATTCAATAGCCACAACTTAATATCTGTCGTACACTGTAATCATTTTGTTACTTTTTTCCGGTAAACAGCTTACAGCTAGGAGTTCATTCTCATTCTTATAAAGGTCGTCTTGACAACTATCTACTACTGCTGCTTTTTATTAAATAGACGTGTCTTCACTAATTTATCTAGCCAAAGCTTGACACAATAGTTGTCTTTCTATTTCCAGGAGGTTTGTACTGCAGTTTCTTAATTGTAAATTGCCTTATACAATTATTATCCTTCCTTTGTACGCATGTCTGAAAGATGGGGTCGAACTCACATTCTTCTGCTTTACAGAACGCACCTCTACCAACGCAGCCATTGAGGTTGCTCAACTTGATTCAGCTAATTGCCGTATTATTCTATACACACACCCAATGGTGGCGGAAGTAACTTTATCACCTTCTGTTTTCTTACCGCGCACATACGGACAACAACAACAGGCGTTGCCAGATCTTATGTTCGTAACATTTTTTTGAAACAGCTGTAAAACGTAAACAAAATAAAAACAAATAAATAAAGTCATTAGCAATATTTAAAAGGGCTAAAATAGTTATTCTAATATTAAGGACCATTTGTAATGGCAAGTGAAGATGAGTTAAAAAGCATTGTGGCAGATTTGGTAGAGGGCGATTCTACTGATTGTTACGACATATTAGACCTTATTGAGTATGATTCCGGCTTAAGAGAATCACTTTTGTTGAATCCCTTTAAAATTTTTGAATGCCAGAAAGAGGAACAACATTTTAAATTATTTGAATGAAACCGTTCCATCATATACGGTCAAAGAGTTCAAATACTCGCAAAACTTGCAGAAAGTCCCACACCTGCTTCTTTGTGAGCTGATAAACGCAACAAATTTGTAACGACTGTTTCTTTTTGGGTTTTTTAATTTTGTGAAATTAATTTTTATTGAAACAGTCAAAACATTTTTATTTTGTGTTTAAAATTCAAATTTTGTGTTCCTCTACTCTTAGACAATTTTGTCTCTTTATAAGAGAAAAATATACTTGTTCTCCTTTTCACGAAATTTACCCAAAAGGTAAAGAAACAGACCTATTATATCCACTACAAGATGTACAAAAATTAAAATTAATGATTTATCCATAATAACGACAGTTTGATAAACTGATTGAGGTCAGGCGAATAAAGTCAACTTTAATCTTCGGAAGATTCAATGTTGTATGCATAGACGTTTGACCGAAAATAATGTTTCATCTTTAATTATGGTTGGTATTATTGTTAAAGAATTAGCTCTTCATATTTTCTCCTTTCTATTCATACGACGTATATTCTCTCATATAGGAGAGGGGATCCAACTCTCATGAACAACTACACAGTGTAAATGTGTTTCGCTGTTTCATCGATACTGTAATAGAATATGTGATTGGGAACCTGCTTCTTACAAGTACTATTTGCGCACAATACGCTTTTCATTAAGAACTCATACATTTGTGGTCAATTGACCAGTGAATTGCATCACAGAGAGAATTTGTGCTTTAGCCGAACACTTCGTATGTGGAATCAACTTCCCGCAGAGATCTTTCCTATCACCTGCAATGAGGAAGAATCAAATCGAACATCCACAAACACTACTCTCTAAATCTTCCTTCCCGTAACCTCATTTTCTAGTTTTTATACGAAGCACTCCTTCAATAGGGGCCATAACGTGGTTGCTAAATCGAAATTAAAACAAAATAAGACACTTAAAATATGTAGAAAGAAGATCTATTACTAGGGACATTACATCAGCAAGCACTAAAAATTAAATTTAAAGGGTACCCCATACAACGAGATTTTGAAGTAAAAATGATCAGAATTAAAATTAAAAATAAGAAAGTGTTCCCATAGAGACTTGGTTTTGACAACTGCTGCTTTATCTTTTAAACCATAATATGCAGACCATTAATTGAAATGAGTACATGTATATAATTATGGTTGATTAGTATTACAATCTTCTTTTTCTTTATTTGCCTACTCGGTGTTTGAATGTTGGCGATCATACAATTACATAAATTACATTAAAAAAATAAGACATTACATGCAGATCACATTGGATAGATTTAGAGATTATTAACAATTCTCTGAAATATGTTTTTTACTCTTGCTAGATTCAAGAGGTTCGCGGTGTTGCGAAAATTTGTCCATTCTTCAATGTTTTCTTTACCAAGACGTCTCCTTTGTGCCTCTGGTACTACGGCTTCCTTCAATTTTTGTTTTCAGAGTTATTTGCAATACTTTATATTTGTCATTTCTCATGATATGTCCAGTTTTTCTTGTTTTCATTTTGTACGCCAATTCCCTTCCTTGATTCCAATGTATTTTCAATACTCGTCAGTAAATCCACATCTCAAAAGCTTCCATTTTCTTCATATCTGCATTTTTAACAATCAATACTTCCATGGGATATGTAATAAACTGAACATAAATAACATTTAATGAGTCTTGCTTTTTTGTTAATATTTTTATCATGGTTGGTCAAAACTTTTTATATTTACTAAAAGCATCTCTTGTTATTTCTATCCGACATATTATTTCCTTCAAGGAGTCGTACTTGTCAGCCATTTGAACTCCGAGATATTTAAAACTCTGCACTCAGTCGTCATACGAGTCTTTAATATTTAGTGTTGTTTCGTTGTATATGTTTTTCTTATGACCTTATTTTTCTCTACATAAACTAAGTTCATTTATTAGCTTTTGAAGTTTAGATATGCTATCAGCGAATACAATACAAATTTCGAATATATCTTATCTCTTCATCATCTATTCCGGTGGTCGCAAGTATTTCCATTAGTTTATCATGTTCTGCAGTGCCAAAGAGTTTTCCATAATCAATAAAAAACATAAGAAAATGTCCTTGTGCGCCTCTCGACATTATTGTATTAAAACTTGAAAGCAGAATATTTGGCCTTTGAAGCCAAACTGATTTGTTCCTATAGCTTGTTCGCATTTTTTGTATATTCTATTGTGTATTATCATCAGAAATATTTTAAGGGCGTGCTCATCAGACAAATAAGTCGGTGATTGCTACACTGTTTAGCGTAATGTTTCTTATGAATGGTTATAAATGTTGATTTAAGCCATTCTTGTGGGTGGATGCCAGGTTTTACAATAAGGGGTGTCTATGGAAGAAGTGAAAATAGACAAACATTTAAAATTAAAAAAACTGAGAACTATCACGTCCCATAGAATAAGAAGTATAAAAAGTTAAAAGGTAACCCCAAATCATAATTTTTGGTTAAATATTCGTAATAATAAATACTTTGGTAAAATTTAAATCGTATGTTGAATACAATTTTTTTCTTTTTTTGTTAATCTTAAATTTTTTCTGTATTTTCGATTTTTAATGAAGTTTATAATAGCAAAAACAATTTTTCGCAAAGTTTAATATTAAGTAAAATATTGAGATAAACATTGTTAGGACCGATTCGCTTTGAAATAAAAACAAAAATAAAGTAAATTAGTAAAATAATTTGATTAGCAAGCGGATAACAAGCAGTTTTTTAATATAATTAAAACAACAAACGCATAAAATAAATGTAAATGAAAAAAAAGGCAAAAATATATACATATGTATATTTAAATTTATTTGAAAATATTGATTTTTAATAAAATAATGTTAATGAAACAATTTTTTTGATTACATAAGAATAAATGAATGTAGTAAAAGCAAATTTCTAATGTTTAAAATTAAAAAAAGGAAGCTCTTACTACCCGCGCTTCAGACAATAAAATATCTATTCCTTAGATAAAGTTTCAAACAGCAGAGTTTAACAGGATTAAGCATAAAATATGTTAAAATGACATAAATTTAAATCGCTGAGACGTAAAACAGATTTTCAAATCAACAATTTTTAAGGTACAAAACCAGATGAGATTTTCCTATTTTAATATGTGATATTAAATGTAGAATTGTGTCAAGAATAACAACAATTGTTACCGTTGTTTTATTTTGTAAAAATAAATCTAAATGTAGCACGTACTCGTAGACAATGACAACCCCATCATGTGTTCGTCCTAGAGCCGATAACAAAAGCAACAAATATTTAAATGATGAACAGAAGTGAAAAGAAAAGAAAAGAAAAGAGAGAATATATAAAGACATGAGTTTTTAAATTTCACCACAAGAACAAACTTATTTGAATAGACACGTTGTTGCGGTACTTTTTAAACAGGCTTTACACCTTCAATTATGGACTAAAAAAGTTTTTGAATATTTTGTGGTTTTTGGACACAAATCTTAATCAAGAATATCAAAATTATTATAAGATAATAATTATTAAGATATTAGCTAAGCCAAGCCACAATTTGAAGAATTTTAAACGTCAAATAGAATTAAATCACGTTTGTTTTATTTTATTTGAATATAACAGACCTTACTTTTAGTTTTTATTTGATTGAATGTGGCTAGGTTATGAACCCAGTCCCTCAAACAGCTCCCTTAATAAAATAATTAAATCAAAAATGTTTTAAAATAACAGAGAGCTGCTAAACCAGGCTGCGATTATCAAAAGAAACAATAGATAGAGAATGTGTCAAGTAAAATTCTTTACTTTAGCATTTCTCAATAAGCTACGACGGATTGAGTATCAGTCATAGCTATAGCTGACTTCTAAAATAAATAAATACAAAATTTGTATACAGTTTTGCTGCGATATTTAGATCTTGTGCACATACACGGCTGCGAAACAAAGCATAAACTTAAAAACTGATGCGCTAGTTGCCTGATAGCAAAAATTGTTTTTATGAAAAATAAATTAGTGATAGCAAAATCTTTTAAAAGGATGACAATTTATTTATTTTATTCATAATGCTTTTTATAAGATTCTGGTATCAGTAATTTATTTTTCATAAAAACATTTTTCCAATTGCAATTAGTAATTAAACAGTAAAAACAATTTTAATTAATAAAACCATTAGCATTATATTTTTTTACTGTCATAATTTAAAACCTTTAAAGGTCTTAATAATTTTTGTATTTTAAGTCAGGTAGGTGTAAAACTTGATGTCTGCGATTTAAAGCTATCCACCACCTCTGCTGTACAAAATATGTTTCAATATTGTTTAGTTTTTACTGAGCAACCTCCGTGAGTGCGTACTACAAAACAGAGAATAATGAGTTCAAGCCCACTTTCAGACATAAGTACAAAAAAAAAATAAATAAATAAATAAATAATTATTATATGGTGCAATTAAAAATGGAAAAACAGCAATACAAAACTCCCGAAAAAGAAAAAGACACTTACTGTGTGAAGCCAAGACAATATAATAAAGTGAGACGTCTACTTAATATTAAAATAACAGATAATTGTCAAGACGCCCTTTATAAGACTAAAAAAAAAAATGCTCCTAGCTGTTAGCGGAAAGAAGTAACAACAAGATTACAGCGTTAAATTACTAAAAAAAGGCATCGAGTAGTTCATGTCTCTTCGGAGTAACATAGTAGTGTAACTTGGATGACTGCGTTCTTAATAATGCATGTTTATTAAATACAAGACCATAGGATCCTAAAGACAGTAGTATGATAAAGAACTGTAGTTAGAAGCCATAGAAGAGTAAATAAAATAGCGAATTTATAATGTGCCACAATGGTTGTTTGCAACCAAAAATTTCCGTACGTTTGTCTAAAAAGGAAAAAAAAAACGCATCAATATGTATTTTACTTTAAGTTGTTTATTTTGTATTTAACGAAAGGAGTGATGTTATTAGTTAATTGTAATGACTTTGTTGTTTACTAATTATCAATGAATCCTCTGCATTAAAACGCATCACCATTAGTAAAAATTAAGGCAATGCGAAAACAAAATCATCACCTTTGTTAATCATTCAAAGTTTAAGAAATTGGCCATTAGTTAGTCTACTTAATTAATTATTCTCATGCATGACGTCAGCTCTAAAAACTATTCTAATTCTATTTAACACCAGAGGCACTGCAACAGTAATGTTAAAGCAAATATACACAGAGAAAAGAAATTCGTTGCGGGAACCGAATTCGTTGCCGATCGAATTTTGTCAGTTGTGTGTTTTATCTTGAATTCGGTTGTAATAACTGATTGAGAATGGCACTCACAACTATTTTTTTAATGATTCTTGAGTGACTATAGAATATTATTGTGAATTAAATAAAACAATATAATTTTTTAATATTTTGTTTTATTTAAAAATAAATTACAGAAATAAGATTTCACATCAAACTTTCATGACTCAAACCATTTAATATAAACTACTCCTTTTTTTTTTATCACGATTCTTCTTTTCCACATAGTTTTTTCAACTTGCCGTTCCATACCGCACGATTTGCTTCTATGAAGACATTTTAAAATAATTTTTATTTTCATATGGCTTTGCGAGATAATTTTGAACTTACCACTAAACAATATTGGAGAGCTTTTCACCACTTTTGAAAAATCTTTGTACTTTTAAAGTGAAATATTATTGATTTTTTTGTATAATGTGTACAAATTTTATTTATAATACGTCAAAAAATTTTCTATATTAAAAGATACAATTGATTTTTATAATTCTAACTACCAAAATTTGGTTTTCAGTAGTCGTGTGCTGAATAAGTTTAATTGCATCTTCCATTCAATAGAATAGATTTTACTAAAGATACAAATCGGTCAGGTTAACTTTTTTAAAAGGTGTTACAACCAATATTTAGAGGCAAATAAAATATATAAAATAAGTCAATATTATAATTTATTGATAATAAAAATCAAATTATTATATCGGTAATTGAATCTTGAACATATCGATGCAGTCTTTTTTCTTTGTGTAAGGTTCAACTGAAGAGATGTTATTAATTTAACTTTTTATCTTCTTCCTTTTCATTACACATCTTCTTCACCATCTCTTTCTGCAAAAAAGACAACACGATCAATTACTAGACATTATTCTCTTTACTTCTTTTTAAAAAATTAAAATATTTGATTTACGTTTTATTTAAGGTAGGTGATATATACAAAGCTAATACCGGTTTGCCTCAGTAAGCTGATTCTTGATTATGCGCTTGGCATAATGCTCAGCATCGCCTTAAAATTTTCAAGAGTCCTTGTACCTTTATAGGTAGTCAGACCCATTCCTAAACATAATCTATTTAACTTAGTCAATTGATGTTTTTTTTTTTATAAAAGAAAGAAAAAACACTTTCAGTCGCGAAAACTTTGGAATTTGCAAATGCTTTTGTATTAATTTGAATATTCACTTTTTAACGGCCACACCCTGTTATAGTAATTTATTTTCATCGTAAAATTAATTGAGAACTTAGGCATGCAATATTCCACTCACTAAATTACTTTCTTTATTTTAAGATGAAATATCGCTTGTATGACTTTAATACACAGTTTCTTATTTCTGAAAAATAAAGGATCCAGGTATACGAGCTATTTTCATTTTCCATACGCACAAGTAATAAAAACTATGTTTTACTGCTGACATTAACCATTCTTTTAATGGCCGTGTACATGCTGTATCTTGTCTGTTAAAACATTATGACTGGAATTTAGGTATAACAAAAAAGTACATTCACGTACATAGTTTTTATATTTATAAGTCTCTATTGTCCTTTTTCTTCAACTGTTGTAACATCATATTTTAGTTGCAACAACAACTTTGTAATAAAATGTGTTTTTAATGTGGTAAATTATACTTTCATTGCTGTTTTGTTATTTTGATGCTGTTTTTTATTTTAGCATTTTATGGCGTTGCAATTAATTTTAATTCAGCTCACGCTTGTGAAACTATTAATTTCTCCTTAAAAATGAATTAAATGTGTATTTTAATTTAACATCTCTATTCAAAGGTGCTCTAGTTGATGGATGTAAAACCAATTTAAAACAAATTGGCTCTAAGTTATTCTGAAGAAAAGATTTGATTAATTTGAAAATTTACCAGCACTTGTGTTGCTGAAGCTATAAAATTTTGGCTGCTTATTTGTTATCAAGGTACTTTTCATAGAAGTTTAAATAATTTTGCTCCCTTGTCTTCATTATGATATCGCCGCTTTGATGCACTGCTAGAACCGATTACTACAATCGCATTTGGCTTTCACTCAAAGTAAATAGCAAGAATGTGCTATGTTCTCAGTGATATAAATTTACCATTCGTCAAGCACAATTGGCTTCTCTCTATTCAGCCTTAAAATACAATTTTTGTATTTTGCTTTCAAATTAGTTTTTAAATCTTCTAATTAACATATTACTAATACGGCATTTACACTATGCAATTTTTCATGAAACTAGAGCAAAATTTTTGTTTGTTGACGATGCAATAAACATAGTATTTTTAAATAACTCATATCAACTCATATCGCTGCAACTTAAATAGAGAATTGAACAAAAAATGCCTCAAACAATTGCATTGTGTAAATCTGGGCTAAGTCTAAATTTTTTTCTCATAGTCTCTGCAATTAAAAGTTTTCTTTTATTCTGGTGTTTGATCAAATGGACAATGCGTTTTCTTTCTTACTCTAATGTAACCACGATCCTTGAAGATACTACAAGGAAGCAGATTTGGATGACTTTCAATGTTCTTTAAATACATAAGTTTTGCAATGTCTATTTTTAAAAACGGCACATTAAAATCTCTGTAGATTTTAGAGCTTTCAATACGCCATATATCATCCTCAGATTTTGATTCTCGTAAGTTTGAAGTTAAGGCAGTGCTCGAAAACTGAATTTTGCAACACCATACTGAAGTTTGCAGTCTAAGCTTAAGGTACGGTCTTTGCTAATAAGCCATTTATATTTTTTGAACTTCGATTGCATTATCAGGAAGTGTGGAAATTATATGAGAAAATTTCTATTCACTCGATCTCATTTTCTATTTATTTAAAGATTTTTATAAATAGAATAAAATTTCTGATAAATATTGTAAAGCTACTTCGGGATTTTCGCGAATTCTTCAAAAGCGCATGTTGCATTAAACACTCGGTTGCTAATTGGCATATCCTTACTAGGTCCTGTACTAAGGGGTAGACCCCGACTTATGAAATGCATTGTGCCAGAACTGCGAAATAAGATTTTGGGAAGGAGGATGGATCCTTGTGTATTAAAAGTGACCGGAAGGACCTCTGCTTGGGGTTAATTCGGCTTAAAACAATTTGTCTCTCTGATGCGTTTAACTCGCTAATTGACCACAAAAGGATGCGTTCTTGCGGTTTTCAGGATCAAGTACCCTGATTTCATCAGAACACATTTCTTTTTAGTAACAATAAAACAGTGCAAAACATTCAACATTGCTCGGATGCTTCAGTTAGTCAGTAAAGCTAGTTACCCTACCGTCACCTATTAGCTTCTTCGCTTTCGCCTAAGCGCGGTCAGATAAATTCAAAATAGGCTTTGAAACGCCGGCACATTTTTCAGCGTATTAAATTTTGTGTCTGATAAAGGCGGCGAAGATAATAAGGATACTAGATGAAGTGAAGTGAATATTTGAAAAATCCAAGACATTAGAATGCTTCCCTTGCGGCCTGAAAAATATGTTTGTTTGAGCGAACATTGCATTAAATTTTCACGGCAAAAACATCGAGAGCTTCTGGTTCCTTAATATCTACATCACTCATTATTACAGATGACATAGAACATTCAGCCGTCTGCTTGAAGATCTTAATCATATGTATCATCCATCTGACTTCCCATACTCCCAATCTTCTAAAGAGCTTGGCCTATTGCCAAATGAATGGGAATTCCAGCTTTAGTTGAATGAGCTGAGCTAAATAAATCTCTTTATTTCAGGATGAATTTTATATCAGTTAAATAACTTTCTAACATTTAGTAACATTCAAAGTAAAAGTACATGTGGCCATTTTAACACTTTATTCGATCTTGCCTACATTTTTGTGACTTCTATCTGCCATCTTCTTGGATGTACGGAATTTGACCACTGCGAAGTCTAGACTGCACATAAGAAAAGTGACAACACTTTCCCTCGCCATCAACAGATTGTTTCCTTTCGAAATAATGTCATCGTTCATGTAGCCCTTGACTTAATTAAACACTTCCTCGATGGATTTTTTGCTCCTTACGGCATTTGTTTTTTGGCCTCTACTTTTAGTTTGACGTTTCTTAAGCATTTTTGTCAGCTGATTTAATATCGATGATTGATCTCTCAATTTTTTATAAGGTGTCGCTTTTGGCATGGGAAAAATTTAGGCGTCTGTTTTTGAACTTCTGGCAAATACCGGATTTTTTTTATCAATCCTGCTGCGAGCGATACTGTAGATCTATCGTAAATAGATAAAAAAATATAAAAATAAAAATGAATATTCAATAACAATGTTTCTTCTATTGTTAACGAAAAGTTATGAAAAAAATCTCTTTATATAATGTTGGTTATTAAACCTGCCATGGCCAAAGTTGGTTATTATTATTGACCATCAACCATTGTTTTACATGCTGATGCATGTACTTGAAAAACAAAGTCTAGAGTTGCCAGTATATTGGCAGGGTTGGTAGTTTTGCGATTTGGCTTCGTCCTATCGCGTGGTTCTTGTCTAAATAAATAAATACACCGGAAAACTCAGTATAAAGACCAAAGTGAGTGTTGCACATCATCGAATTTTAACATTATGGTTGACTAACGCCTTGTATACCGAATTGGGCTTTCTTTACAACTGAAACTTCTTGAAATTATGGTTGAATTTTAATCATGTCTCATCAATTCATCATCTCGTATCAATCGTATTGACGAAATAACCAAATATAAAATATTTAGGAGTATTAGTTAGTTCCAATAAGGAGTATGAATTTATATTTTTCTAACAAAGAATTCATTTAAAGGATGTTATTAAAGCCTTCAGCAATTATTATTGATTTTGAAGTGGTTTACTCGTCAAATTATTTTATCAGTAAATTCTTCAATTTTAGCAACTTTATTTTAAACTTTTCCCACTGGATCATTGAAACATATGTTATTTTATTACATAACATTATTCATTTTGTGCTGTTATTCATTTAATTCAAAAGCAAAAATTGTACAACCAAACGTATTTATGTGTCGCTATTAAAATGAAGGAAGATGAAACAACAATAAAATTGAAGTAAAAATTGCAACATGACAGCTTTAAATTCCCATCTTTATGGCAAATAACAGTACAATATCAACACGTGTATTTATATAAGTTGTATATGTGTATGAATATGTTGATGTAAGTGTGTGTGCCTTAAGACATTATTGTATTGTGTGAAAGTTTAATGCGATGTTGATATGTTGCATTAGTTGTGCTTGTATTAGTACTTCTTACAATGTGGGCGTTTTAATTTAATATTTCATTTCGTATTAATAACAATATTTTACTCTGAACAAAATATGTTTACACATTGAACATATAGGGTATTAGTACAAGTAATTCTTCAGATGTATTTTGTTCTATTTAAACTACGTTATTTGTAGATTTACATAAATATAATATTTTGTGTATCAGACATACTTTTGAAGCCTTAAACATATATAGGGACGTTTGGAAATTTGTTTAAAGGTTCCAGGAATTTATTTGATTCTCATACTACATATCTTGCACATATTTTTAATAAAATGTATGATAAATGTATAGGCTTCATTAGTTTACTTTCTATTGCTGGTCCCCTTCGTACCGTTCATGCTTTTTCATTTTTTTCTTAGTTCTTCTATAACAACATATCTGCTGTTTATAATAAAAAAAGAAGTTGTACCAAAAAATAAAATTGTTATCCATTTTTTTATAACTTTATTACTTAATACAAACAAAAATTTTAATACGAGTATAAAAAACTGGGGTTGTTTACATATTTGCCTTCACACTACAAAAAAAACTTTAAGTAACTTAAGCTGGATTCACCCGTTTTGTCCGGACAAAATTTCGGCAGCACGATTTCGAAAAATTTGCCCGAACAAACAAAGCTGCCATATGAATTCATAAGCAAACAAGTCAAATTAATTTTACCACGTGGCAACATAGCAGCAAGTCATTAAAAATAAGTTGGCAGCGATTGGCATTCGCTTCCTTTAAAAAATATAACACAATTTTTTAAATAAGACTGCAAGCCATCAGTAATTGTTACATACTTTCAGTTCCAATGGCTTTAGCTATTGTCGCCTAAATGCTTTGCTTAGGATGATTATTTTTTTATTAGCTATTCCTCATATCGTACATGTATTCTCTTCCGGATTTTTTCATTTCCATATTAAGCTTGAGGGCAACTGCTTCACTGAACTCCATTTTGTAAAAAAAAAAAATATTTTATTAAAAGACTGTTCATTATTGATACTCAAACACTATATGATGTGGCAACTCAATTTTTCTTTTTTTGGAAAATTTTTTTTGATGGCAACACAGTTCAATTTTGTCCAGTCAAAAATTAAAATTAAACCAAATCAAACTGAGAGTTGTCTGAACAACATTACTTTTTTTACACTTTTCTCACTCTCTGATAATAATGTCAAATTACAAATAAAAAAATGTTGTCCAAATGTGTGAATCCAGCTTTAAGGTAGAATTTCTGTTTACTTTCCGTTCCGTGACGAATCAGCTGATCAGTTTCTATTAAATTAAAACTATGTATTTGTGGTGAAAAGACAATCTCACATATACCCATTTATTATTATGTATGAGGTGAGGGGTATAATAAATAAAAAGTGTGTGTGTGTGGCTGTGTCTCAGAATTTTTGACAGATCTGTATGATTTTGAAATGTTTTGAAATATTTCATAAAATGTTTTTCTCAACGCGATCAGGGTTGGTTTTGTTAAGATGGCGGAAAAACAACAAAATTTAAAAACAATAATTTTTGCATCTTTTTTGTATAATAGTGTAGCACCTACGATATCGTGTTAAAACGATTTTTACAGCAGAACAGAATTGTATATGATGGTGAATCCTGGCCATTATTCTAACAACATTATTTCTAACAACTCCGCAACTACGCATGAGTTCATTTTTAGAACCTATTGCAGCGCCTCTAGTGTGTAGTAGATGCTTTAAATAGACGCTGACAAAGTATTTTTTACGTTTTTCTTATTTGTAGAAGACTTAGGGTATAATGACTCAAAAAAATTGGCGTACACTGAATTTCTGAGGATATTATATTTACGATTAGAATTTGAGATGGAATACTAATTAGTAATAAACAATTAATCACAAGACTGATTGTTAGATTTATTAATTTTTATCCATTATACAATCAATGAATCGGCGACAGCATCAAGAAAAAATGGTTGGTCTGAGAGCAATATATTTTGTAGTCAAATTTTATTATAATTTAAGAAAAATATAGTCGTCGGGGCCATAGTGTTGTTTAATATAAGAATAATGATATGTAGATATAAACATAACAACAACAGCAACAACATTAACACAAAAAAAAGAAAAGCTATTTAGAGAGTTAAATTGAAGATAAATTTATTGTTTATTTAGTTTTTTTGGAACTAAATTTTTCCAGTAATAAATTTTGAATTTCTCTTCGAATTTGTAATTTTTCAAGGATATCAAATTTATCAAAAATGGTAGTAAACTTTTAAAATACTGTAAGTCGAAATTATTGTCTGTTTCTTCCACCTCCTTCTTAAGTATTTCAGTCCCTTACTTTTCCAATTAATAAAATTTTGCATTAACGTTCGTTCGCTTACTTATCTTTTTTAAATGAAAATAGATTGAAACAATTAGTAGAATTATTGCTAGTGCTAATATATTATCTTATTTTGTTTGTATAAGCTCTGGAGCCAGATGTTACTGGTTGATTCTTTTTTTAATTTTTTAGAATGTTTCTTTGTAATTTGCCACTTTGCTTTCGCTGTCTCTCCTAGAAATAAAAAATAAATAAGAATATAATAAATAATGAGGTTGTACATGTATTATTTTGAAACCGAAATAAAAATAAATTTAAGAATTAAATAAAATCTAACCTGTGCAGCCACAAATTTCACTAAAAGTAGTCCATAGTTTATCGGTTACATT
The DNA here is from genome assembly GCA_937654795.1 of Cistogaster globosa. NCBI lineage: Eukaryota > Metazoa > Arthropoda > Insecta > Diptera > Tachinidae > Cistogaster > Cistogaster globosa. The sequence continues at coordinate 127,043,587 of OW569403.1, forward strand.
TTTATTTTGTTAAATTTGGTAAATTCTCTTACTATAAAAGTTGTTGGCTTTAATGAAATTTACTTTTGCCATATTTATTCTTTGCCGCTTAGAAAACAATTAAAAATTTGAACAAGGTTAATCTTGAGTGACGCGGCTAAGCCGCTCATTGCGTTGCCAATTGAGACGTATTTCATATGCTATTAATACTTGCTGCTCACTGCATGACCTCGGTTTTTTTACAGAAAACATAATATAGTTATAGTAGAACAACTATGCTTTTTTCTGCGTGCTGTTTTTGACGCCAAATCATCCTTTCATGTGGTTTTTGAAGAACTAAACTAAACTTCGGTAAAAAGAATAAGTAGCAATATGCTTTAAGACCCCCAAATTGAATCTCCGTACATAGTACGACCGATACGGCCGTCCAACTTTATAAAAACCGTAAATATGTTTACAGATCTGAAACTAACAATAAATACAAATTAATAAAAAGATAATAGAAAAACGATGTCTAACAATGACCACATTATAAGAGTTTGGCTTTTTGTAAAACAGGGTGTTATGAATTTAAAATTTCGAAAGTTTTCTTAAGTGCAAATATTAATTTCAATTTTCACTTTATTCTCACTATAGAGTATGAATCTAGATAGAAAAAAAATGTAAGAAAGAAGAAATGAATGGATATTCTTGTAATTGTAAACAAAAGGAACCGCTACATTTAAAAATAAATTTGTGCTTTGACCTGTAGAAAATTATTGAATAAATTCATATTTATCCTACAGCCACACAAATTAAATTAAAAAATGTGCATTCTTTTTTATGCCTCAAAATAATAAATATGTATATAAAATAAATAAAAATATATTAGTTTAATCTTAACTTGCAGGAGGGTATAATTTTGGAATAGCTTTCAGCGTTTTTAATTTTTTAAAACAAGAAAAGTCGTTCTCAGGTCTCATAAAAAGTCAAAAGTTTGCGTTATAGATTCTAACAATTTAATGACTCAAAATAATAATATTATATCAAAAGCTAAACATTCAACACGAGGTGGAATACTAATAAAAAAAAGTTTATGTACGTGAGTGCGTATCAGCGTTGAGGTGCAAAGAACTTTAAAGTATTGTAAGAAAATATTTAAAAAGCAATTTTATTTATATTTTATTACTACGTTATTATATCCACCATAAGCATTAAATCAGCACTTTTAATGTTAAAAGCTTTTGAGGCAGCAGCAAAGAAAATAAAAAATAATAAACTTAACAGCATGAACAATATTAAACGGTGTTGGTATCTAATAAAAATCCTAATTGTATAAACATTAAAAAAATTTATTTTAGATAACAAATGAACACAAGCATTTTATTCTCCCCTTTTCTCTAAACAAATTACTTTTCACACCTTCCTTTTTTGTCAGGGCGTCCTATTTGTTACCATTTTAATTAAAAATTTTTTTTTCTTTTCGTTATTATTTGTAGCTTCCAGGATAATGAAACATAAAACACAACCTGACTTGTTCACTTTTATTTTTTTATATTTATTTCTTTGCTGGATTAAATTTAAAATTGCATAAAAAACTTTTAAACCTTTGGAATGAAACAGGAAAATATGAAAAAATAAAAAACAGTAAAAGTCATATCAAGTGTAAAAGAAAAACTATTTGGCCAAATGTCACAATAGAATAGATCAGAAAAGATCGGAATAGAATAGAGTGAAATATAGTAGAATGAAACAAAAACTAATACAAAAATATTGAATAGAATAGAATAGAAAAGCAAAGACGAGACGAGAATAGTATCGAATAGAATAGAAAAGAATATTTTCTTTTCTTATTTATTAATTACTAGATCAGATTTTAAAATAAAAATATTTTTTTTTATTTTTTCAATATTTCGCATCTTCAGGAAGCAGAATATTATTTTAATTGCTTAATAAATAAGAAGAGAAAATTAACTGTAAAGGTCAAAAAACATTTAAATTTAATAGAAAAGAATAAAATTGAAAAGAATTTAATAGAATAGAATAGAATAAAATATAATATAAAAGAGAATACTATATAATTTAATAAAATTCAATTGATTTGAATTGAATGAAAAAGTAAGGAATAAAAAAGAACATGATGGTTAATGAGGCCAGAAGATGGCTCACTACATCTTTACCTGCTCTTCTAAATATATATTTTATAGAATATAACAGAAGAAAATAAAGTATAATAAGCTGAATACCATAGAATAGAATAAAATAAAAAACGAAAAGACTAAAATTGAATTAAATGGAATGGAAGAATATAGAAGAGTACAGATCAAAATAGAACACGATAGTCATTAAAATCCAGAAACTAGTGCACCACATCTAAACCTGCTTTGTGCATACAATCGCTAGTTATAGTGTTGGCAGATCCTTATCTTTTAATAAATTACTACCCTGCAGGTTTAATGTTTTAGCGTAAAAGTCGCCACAGTCCTCCAATTTATGGTTTAAGGCAAAAGTATAAAAAAAAAAACAAAACGAAAAGCAAATATGCACCACCTTCTGCTTACAGTGTTTAGTCTTTTGAAATTCTTCCTAAACTTAAAAGGGCTCTAGAGGAACCCAGTTAGTGTTTTTAAGCCACGATTATTAAGAGACGTGAGGCTTATCACGCTTTGACTACAACCCTAAGTGGGTCAATTTCATATATTTTAGTTCCGAGGGCTTTGTTGAATGATATTTTCTGTTGCTCAAAATATATATATAAAATATTTTCGGATTCAGAGTGTTTTATATCCATAAAACGATTCGTATCCAATCATTTACTTACTGACTCCTTTTCTAGCCTGGCTAACTTTTCAATTCCGTTTTTATATTCGTGCTGGCTTACCGTATGAATTTAAGATTAACTGCCTATTGCACGATATCGCAATCATTCGTTCGTTCGCACAATTAAATATAAAGCAAAAATAAATTCTCAACAATTGTTTTTGTTTTAAATGTAATTATGCGAACGAACGAAGAATTGCGACATCGTGAAACTGGTAGTAAGTTGGCAGTTTTGCTTTTCGGAAGGCTTTTCGGTGATTTACATAAAAGAGCCTAGTGCGGATTTCTAAGAGTTTGTTAACTGAAACGTACTAACTCAACAAGTTTTTTAAATCTAATTGCAGAGCTGTGATTTCGCTACGTTTGTTTTTTTATCTGGAAGTTAAAAAAATATTTTATTTTAATAATATTATTATTTTATAATCACAATAAAATATCAAAAAACAAAGAAAATGCGTTAATGAAATGAAATAAATTGAACACTTTTAATATAAGAATTTGAAAGATTTTTAATGTTTATTTACGTATTTAAAGAACCTTTTTTCAAATGAATTTTAATGACGGTGACTATTGTTTGCTTTAATTTATGTTAAAAGAAAATAAGAAAACAATAATCGCAAACTGTTGGTGTGAGTGTTTATGATTTATGAATTTGCCATTGTAAAATGATTTAAAATAAAATACATATTTTTTAAATTTATATTTTGTTGAAATTATGTTTTAAGCTAATTAAACAAAAGCCACAAGAAGTCAGCAACCGTGAGAACAGTGTGAAATTTTAATAAACATTTGGAATATATAACAAAATAATACCGCCTAAAAGTATGCAACAGGTTTCTTATTTTTAACGGAATTCACTAACACGCAAATTACTAGGTCTGTTTCTTTACTCTACTTTGGGATCGCGTGGGATCATAATTTGCACAAAAAGCGTTCCCGTACTTAAAAATTGGGTAAATGAGAGCGGTTTTGAGAGAATAAAGTTCTTCTTCTTTTTGCACGAAACAGCCCAAACTTTTTCCTTGTGCAAGTTATTTTTATTTGTGAAACAGCTGAAAAACATAAACAAAATAAAAATAAATAAAAAAGTCACTAGCAATATTTAAAACAGGGTAAAATAGTAATTCTAATATAAAAGACAATTTGTAATGGCAAATAAAGACGAGTTAAAAAACATTGTTGCAGATATGGCAGAGAGAGTTCAAGTGATTCTATTGATTGTGACGACATCCTAGACCTTATTGAACATGATTTCGACTTAGAAGAATAAGTTTTGTAATTTCTTTTTGAAATTTTTAAATGCCAAAAGAGGAATAGCATTCCATATTATTTCAATGAAATTGTTATATGAGAGTTATATTTAAATTTATTCGCAAAATTTGCAAAAGGCCCCAAATAGGCTTTTTTGCGAGCTGACAAACGCAACAAATTTGTAAGAACTGTTCCTATTCTTTTTTTTTTAATTTTTTCTTTAAATTGATTCTTTTATTGAAACAGTCAAAACACTATGACGTTTTAATTTGTGTTCCAAATTATGGTCTTCTGAAATTTTTAATATTTTTAAAATATCAAAATGGGAATCTCTTTAAAGATTTTGAAGAGGTCTCAAAGGAAATACTAAGATTTAAAAAAAATATTTAACCCATTAAGAGCCGATGTAATTCTTATGTATTTTTTTAATTTCTTATTTCTCTGCCACCTCTGGCAAAAATCATAAAAAATTTTACTTGTTTCACATCCGTAATGTACTTTCGGTTTTTAGTCTAATGATTGTTTACCAACCTCAGACCGAATCAAACAGCTTGCCAAACATTTTACAGAAGTTTAGCGAAATATTGTACATGAGGAAAGCAACATTAATTTTAAATTAGTTACGTGGGTAGTTAAAGCAGTCAAGCTGCCTCTATAAAGTATTTTTAAATATGATAAAAAATACATTTTACTGAAGTGTTGATACGTATTAACCCACAGCATGATAAATGACGATGCAAAAATAAACGGTTGTTTGTCAGACGGTCACGCTTGTCCTGTATTTGTAAAATCAAGTTTATTTTTTCCTTCATTTTTTGTTCAAAACTCAAAAAATTACATTTTTAAGGATGAGCTTGTTTGACAGTGACATGGCTGTGTAACTTGCTTTTTCTGGACAAAATAAAAAGCTAAAAAAAAACTTTCTCCTTTCTTTCAATTTCTTCACCTCTATTAAAAGATAGCAGGGTCATGATACTAGATAATTTAAAAAAAAAACTAGGAAACTTAATGAGTGATTTTTTGCTACTTTTCTTTTCATCAAAAGCACGTAATTTTTGCATCCATATTGTCGACAAAGTGTTTTTAATGCAGTTTTGTTGCAAGAAATTTTAGTTTTATTCTTTTTTAAAATAATTTCAATATTGACAAGCCGAAAGAAACTGTTAAATGAAAATAAAAGTCTTGAAATATGTATTTTTTCTTTGCGATAAAACGTCATGGATACTTTAAAATAAATTCAAATAACTTGAGTGAAAATCTAGTTGTAATGACGCATATACCTCAATGAGGCAAATTGCATTTTAAGAAGACAAATGTTTTTTCATTACAAAGTGAATAAAAGTTTTTTAGATGAACGAAATATTTATACAAGATAATTTGAATGATAACGCTAAATTTAAAATATTTGCATTCAAATGGAAACAGATTATTTGGCTACAACATGCACTTGCATAAATTATTTTATTTATTATTATTTATTCACGAAACGGAAATCGTTAATAACAAGTCTTTGCACATTCTACATATATAAGACGAATCATAAGAATTTTGTAATGATACTTTGAACAATATAGAGAATTTCTTTCAAAAAAGTGCATTCGCGAGAAATCTAATGAATACTTCTTTCCCTTGCTTTTGTTAAGCTCTGATTATAATATTTCAAGCATAAAAAAAGTGCCAGAGCTGTATATTGCTATAAGTATTATTGATGATTTTGATGATGATAATAACGTAATATAATGGAGTCTTCGATAAAAATGACGTTGATATTAATGATGAATATTAGATACAACAAAATAGTTTTTGATATATTTATTTGCATTATTTGAATGGTAATTCCTGATTTTTAATCAAAAATATAATTTTAAATTTTTAAGCCTGTTAGAATTTCAAATTAGTAAAAATAACATAAAAATTAAATTTAAGTGAAATGTATTATTTTTTCTAAAAGATCAGTACAGCTGTTTTTAACGAAGCTCATTATGAACGTTCACTTTTAGAGCACTTTTTCGAGCATTTCTGATTATATGTAACGAGTATCAGAAGTATCACTAGAAATGTTATCCTAAAAGGCGTCAAATGTTACTGATTTATCAGCATGAATGAAATACTTAACACGTCCACACCGGAAATAATTAAGGGTTGTCAATGGCACGGAGGTCAATTGACTGGTCCATTTCACGAAATCAACGTAGCGCAACCTTGAAGCCATATAATGCTCTTATCATTGACATTATATTTGTACACAAAATCAACAATGTACATCGACCGTAAAGCAGGCTACGGCTTCATTTTTAAAGGTATCGACCTTTGTAATGTAAACCGTTCAAAACGGTAAATTTTTTGGGTGAAAGAATGTCTGTAGTGCCTGTCGTGGGCTGTGAAGCTAAATAGGAGACTCATCGCTGAACATGATTTTGCGGTAAATTGATAAATTAAATTCCTGACTGATTTTTAAAGTAACTACAGGGATGATTTGGCAGTGTGATAGTTTGTTTGACAGATAACTTTTCGTAAGTTCTGTCGGGCTTTAAAAATACCCTTTACTAAAAAAAAAACCTGTGAAAACTAATAGAAATATAATTAGACTGAGTTCATGCACCAAAAAAGGCTTCTGCAGGATTGAAAATGAAAAATTCAATTAAAAATCGAGAAAATTCCAAATGAAATTGCGATTTTGTATTTTAATTTAGAAAATTCCAAATAGAAAATTTTAAAAATTATTAAAAAATACCTATTGTAAATTATCATAAAATATTTTTAAATAAATATGAACATACATTGGTGCATCATGTATTATAAAACTGGATATCTGTAAGGGTTCTATCAAACATGATGTCGCAAATGAATGTGTCAAAAGGCTTTTTTGAAGGTTGGGAAGCGTTAGGTAAATAATTATAAAAACGCTCCCTGCCCTGTCGTCTGGAACTTTGGTGTTACAACTCTCCAGCTGCGGTTTTACGATCTTGCCCTTACTCACCCATGCTTAACTCCATTAAACTTAGTTGGTCAAATATAAAAAGTAAGGCAAAACAAAGATGAATGCAGGCCCCTTAATGTAGAGGAGCAGCGATAGCAGGTGGTCAAGAGGCGTTCATTATTTTTCACTTTTTTGTGTTGTGTAGGTCATTGTAACTTTGATTGTTTAGCATTCCGCCCGTTAGGAAATGGAATATATTACAAGTTTTTTAAGTTGTGTTATATCATGTTTCTCAGTTTCAGCTTTTATCAATGGCTAATCTAGATCATTGTGGTGGTTTAATGTTTTTGAATACTAGTGGGCTGTATTGATCACAGCAAAGGCTGTGCCCTATAGCTAAATTCCATAAGATCCTACAGATTTTTATATTGCATTATAAAGAAGAAGGTTTCAGTCCAGACCAAATGTCAAGTTTCTGCCATTGAGCAAAATTGTTTTTTCTACTTCGAGTTTAAATAGAATAAACATTTTGTAACAAAATTTGAATTATTTTACGAGTAGCTTCAAAATAATATGTGATACCCACAAAACGTTGGTTATCTTCTTAATATGAATTTAAGTTTTTTTAATTTGTAAAATTGTTTTAGCAGACTAGACATCGACTCAACACTGCATGTTTCTTTAATAAAATATATAAACAACAAAACTTCAAAAATATAGAGCTTTTTGCAAACAACAAAACAGGATTTTAAAACAAACTTTCAATTTGCCATTTTATTGCTATGACTTGTGACTGCGCCTTGTCAACTCGTTTTTACAAGTAAACAAACCCCAGTAAGCCAATAAAACTCATTGAAAAGATTCAGTAATATTCTTCATTCAACCTCAATAAAAATTTCATTTGTTTTAAATTTCATGATGCGAGTGAATATCGTTAAGTTTTTTGTCTATTTAAATGGCAAATTGTTTTACAATGTTCCCATTTATTCTTCAATATTGTTTTGTAATAAAAAACAAAACAAAAACAAGAAACGATGACACATTTTGGTAATCCGCATTTTATTTTATATAAATCCATTGCTAAGCTTGTCAAATATTTAGACGATAAAATAAATCACATTTAAATAAAATGGACTTATGTTTAAATGAAATAATTATTTTTTGTTAAAGTCACTAACTGAGTATAGTTTGATTATTTTTAGTTCCTTTAGTATTTTTCCGCGATTAGTTTTGTTATATTTGCTGTTGTAAATGTTCAAGATTTTGTTATGCGACATCTGATTTTATTTTTCTAAACAATTGAGTATTGTTAAAGTAATTAAAGTTAATTTTTTTAAATGCATGCAGATGCAATTTTTGTCTTAAAAATTATTCAAAGATTTTGTTTAAATAAGTTTATATATATATATATTTTTTTTTGTTTGTTATTCTAGTTGCAAGTGGTTTAAGTCCCTGAGTATCCTGTGTAATCATACTATTTATTTTTAAGAAAATCATTAAAAATCATTACAGCTTTAATCAGAAAAATCTAAAGAAAATATGTGCTTATGTGCAATGCAGTTATAAGAAAAGCGGCAACTAAATATGGAACACAGATCCAACAGACACTACTTTAATATTTCGTCACATTTGCACTTCTTATGTGCACTATTATTATTTTCAAAACACGTGAAATTATTTTTCTAATGATCTAAATACCTGAACTGAAAGCGAGTCGCGGCACTTTTCCTTTTATAATATTTTTACGAAAGCTTCTTATAAAGAAATAATCATATAGACCGATTATCCTTGTATTAAAAGTGTAAAAACTGTCTAAGAAAATGTAAAAGAATAAACTAAATTCTGTTCTGAGGGAGAAAGAAAATATTACGAAAGATCAATTCAGATTTACTAGGCAAAAAAGCATTAAAGAGGAAAAGCTATGATGGTTAGCAAACTTTAACAAAATAAGCCTTGGAGGAGCTTTTCCTAAAGGTTTATTACGCATTTGTTTTTTGTTTTTTAAAAAGTACCATAAATAACTGTTTACCTGTTTAAACGTTTATAAAGAAAGAAGTAGAATTTTATTGCTTTTCGAAGCCACTATTGCAAGGTAGTATTTTGGGACCATGAAGAAATAAAAAATAAAGTTAAAAAATAGTAAAAATATTCAAAAATATACATATACAGCTCGTAATCGAAAAATTACGGAGTTTTGAGAAGTTAAATATGGGCATTTTACTGGTTAATTTCATTATGAAGCACTGATTTTGCATCAAACTTAGAAAAAAATTCAGAGGACCCAAAACTAATTCTTTGAATAATTACTCCACTATGAAAATGTAAAATTTAACTGTGCTATTTTTAAAAGATGAAATTGTGAAGCAACAAATCTTAAAATACTTTTCAACGTCCTAGGCAGCACTTGGAACAAGATTAAAGGCATTGACTCTTTGTCTTGTTAATCGATTTGGGTATATTAGCTTTTTAAAGTAAGCCATCTTTAAGTTAAGCTCATTAAAATGAACAAGTTCGTTCGTTTAATTTAATAGCTCACCTAATGAACTAAATACAATTGAGCGAATACAGTTTGGTTCAATTGTTTTTAGCTCATAAAGTTTTCAGTGTTCTGGGAGCAAATTATAGCATTCGATATCAATCGATATTTATACTTAAATTCTATAGAAATTTCGATCAATATCGATTGCTGTAATTAGCCCCCGTTTTTAATTTAAACCGAGTTAATTTTTTTTGTTTTCTTTCTGTAATAAATTTATCAGAAATTTAAAATTTATACATACATATATACTACTGAATAATTATGCAATTGAAAAACAATTTATCAGATGTTATTTTTTTAATTAAATTTTGATTACAACAGGATATTTTGCTTAATTGGTACCAAAATAGTTGTCAACATTTCACTCAAATTTAATTTATAATTTTGTACAAATTATAAATTATAATGAAAATGTTTAGTAACTGGGCTAAATAAGCTCAGACTAAGAGCGCTACATATAGTTTAATTCAGGGAAAAGTTCAATTTAACTAGGTCGTTTACGAACTACACAAAACTGGCTATGCCGACTTTTAACTCAGACATAACAATACAGTTAAATATTGATCTCATAAGGGAAAAATATGCAAAAATGTGACCCAACAGTTTTAACAATCAATTGCATGTTTTATTATTTATTTAATTATTTTTGGATATAATACAAACTTTTATATCTAGACAAAAGTTAAAAAAACTATAATGACGGGCAATTGAACCAAATTATCTTTTATATAATAACTTGATCCTTTACTATCATTTTAGTTTTAGCAATAAATTATTTTTGTTACAGGTGAAGGAAGTATTTAATAGAATGTACTTTAAAGTTAAAGCCTAAAAAAGTGAAGCAACCACAGAAAATATCCCATCCTCCTTTTCTTCATTTATTAATAAAGAATTCCGTATTAAAATTTTTTAATCAATGGAAAAAACATTTTTGTGTCTCCGGTCCAGCAGTGTATCCGATGTATAAAAACGAAAATCAATTCCTATAAACGATTTTGTATCGTCTTAAACCATTATGTTTACATTAGAAGAATTTGCTAGTTGGACTTCTGTACAAACTTCATTTTGAATAAAAAATTCGGGTAGTAACCTTTCCATGTATCGAACCATAATAGGAACTTACATTGTTTTAGTTGGTACCACAGGATTTAATAATAAAATAAGATTAAAATTGGGACAAATTTTAAAACACAAAGAATTTTAAAAAGTAAATAGTGACGCATACGAAACGTTAATTTTACGTATATTGAAATAGACAGACAGATCCTTCTAGTTAACATTGAGTTTGTGCTCGATATAATAGAAGGTATTAAAAACGAAGTTAAAGTTTAAAGGGCGTCTCCTATAAAAAGTAATTGTGCAATTCATTAGCTTATCTCTTCAATATTAACAACATACAACAAAATTAAAGGGTGACCCATACAAGGCTTGAAATCCTTTATTAATGAGTCTAAATTGTACTTGTGAATTTATTTGAACTAAGTTTAAGCAAAAGTAATTGATTAAAGTAAAAATATTCTTTTTTATTGCGCTTGAGTATGCAACACTTAAAAAAATGAATTGGGTATTTCTTTTCTTAAAAAGTTGTTTTCTTCTGGAATATGTATATCTTTGATGTAATGAACTCGAGTTGTTTATTTGTTACCTTAGGTTCTGCTCCGCTAGAAGCCGCCTGGGTTCTTATGTCTCTTGTGACAATTTTTAAAACACTTTGCCCCGTTGGAAACCGTTGATGCTTGGGTCTATTTACCACTCTCTTTTACACAGGTCATCCTTTTTGTGCATTTTTGATTCCTAAAAAATAAAATTTTTTTATTGCAAGTACAAAAAAATTATAATTTTTAAAAAAGTTTTTGAAAGAATTATAATTTTTCGTGTTATATTCGTAATAATAAATATTTTTGCAAAACTTAATTCGTATAGTTAAATTCAATTTTTTCGGTATGTTAATCGTGAGTTTTTTTTTTTTTTTGTATTTTAGATTTTTATTGAAATTTCTAATTGCAAAAACAATTTTTTAGCAAAGTTTAATATTTTTGGTGAAATGTTGGTAAAATTAAATATTTTGATAAATTTAGATGACTTAGTGTTATTTCAGTTACCTGGTTATTTATAGTTTTTTCTGAAATTTCGGTTTGCAATACAACAAATCACAGAAAAAATATAAATAATAACAATCACCGAGCACAATCTAAAAAGGCGTAACGAAAATAGAGCGCTCCCTTTTTTATTGCACATGACAAAATGGTGGTCATAAATCTTTTGTATCTCATCTGGGAATGTGGCAAAACTGATTTTAACCTGATCACGGAATAACACCAGAAAGATGGCGTCACTAAGTCGACTTTCCCTTGTATAAGAATAAAGAATATAAGGAAATGCAAATTATTGAAGTTACAAACGGAATGAAAAACTTACGCGAATATCTTCCAACTGTGGTGAAGGGTATACTAAGTGCACCACATATTATTTCAAATTTAGAAAAAAACTTCCCGAAATTATTTTGTATCTTAGAAATATGCTGAAAGAAAACATTTCCTCAGTTTTTACAAAATAAGAAGACTGTAGCTTCGGCAACAATGTATTTTTATTTCGCACTAAATTTACTTAATTTAAATTTAATACTTTTGACAGCATTTCTTGAAGAAACCGTGAAAAAATACCATGTTATAATTATTACATTAAAATTAAAACAAAATTTACCTCAAGCTTACATAAACTTTATACGTAGATAATATATTTTGAACTTACAGAAACTCTATTTTTAATGCGAATGTAAATTAATATAACAAAAGCTTATATGATTGATTTCCAATTGATCAGAAGTAAACGTCACCTTGAGAACAATGTAAATTTAAATTATTTTAAAATAAAAACATACAAGAACTGAAATAAAATATAAGTGATTATTAACCCAATTAAATCAATTTAAAGGAAATAAATAAAATATTTTGTAATAAAAATTTTATTTCTTATTTGCTTAAGAGTTATTTATTGCTACATTAAGCAAAATAAAGAAACAAAGTTTTTTGCTTTTCTTGCTCTTCGAGGTCAGCGTAATTATAAAGAAAAAAATTAAAATTTTCCAAGTTAAACTGATTCAACAGAGATTGCAACCACAAAAATAATTTACAAATTAAAAACATTAATACTTGGCGGATAAAAGATTAAAACTATAATAAATGAACTGACCGTAAACTTAACCATCAAATTTAAATACCAAGATAAAAAACAAACCAAAAAGAAATATATTATTTATAGTGGCATTTTGTTGGATAATTTATTTAAAATAAATGTTTACATTTTTTTATAATTTTTTGAAAGCATTGTGTTTTTAATATTTTTCTAATGCCTTCTCAAGAATTTAAAGATGTTTTCAATTTATCAGCTTATATGTTCTGTTATTATGTTGCATCTGTTATCGATTGAAAAAGATATATTTATTGTGCCTTGTATTCATTGAGCCAAATTTTTTAACTGACATAATTCGATAATTCTGCCAAAAACTTTTCCAATAGTCATTACTTTATAGAAATTGAAAACGTAAAAATACTTAACAAGCGATTCATTATTGAAATTAATTTTTCTTTTGCCATTTTTTGCATTTTATCAAGAAATATTCTTGTGATTAATGTTTATAAGCTTTTTCTTGTACATTTACTTATTTCTATTTCTAGTTCGTTTTTTTATATTAAAAGCAATGAATTGAAAAAATTTCCTTCATACAAGAATTTTTTAACTCAGCTTTCTTTCAACTCTTATGACTTTTAATGATATTGTTTTTTAATTTTTCTTCTAACTTAAATCATAAGATGAAAGCAAGGAATTCTTCTACACAAATTTTACCTCCGTTATTTGATACTTAAAAAAATTAAATAATCCTCCCTTAACAAAGGAAATTTAATTAATGAACAGAGTTTTTTAAAGGCATATTCTTAATTAAGCTATTAAAAAAATTTCATTACATTCGCTTTTTCAGAAAACATACATAAAAAATTCAAACTTCTTAAATTGAAACCTTAATACAATAATTATTGCCTTTTTTAGAAAATTTTACTTTTGTTGCCCTAAAAAAATCTATTATTTGCTAGCAAAACACAACTTTTATATTTTATATTGATCACTTTAAAACTTCCATTGTAAATGACAAAATAAAGAGTGGTCCGAAGTTACCACATAATATGAGTAAAAAAACTTTAAAATTTATTTTTCTGATCAAGTATAAAATATTTAGAACATGATGTTGCACCCACTTAGGGATTTTTTTATTACTGAGCTCAAATTCGGCTGAGTATCCGCAGTGGTTATTCGAGAAAGGAAAGGCTGGTTCGCCATTCTGATATCTGGGCACGTTTTAAAAGGGACAAATCACTCTGAATGTAAAAAGTCATGCAGTGCGTAAGATTTTAAAAGGACACAGTGTAAAATTAAGGCTGATAAGCGAGTGAAAAAAGGCTCTTGTTATGATGATGAAATGCGTAGATAATTTTTAAAAGAGTGTAAGCGGGCATCACCGCTAATTTTTAACTACAACTTGCTTCTGTCTGACTGGAAAATAAAGAGAACTTTTTATAGATAGTAGGGTCCTATGAGCTATCTGATCGATTAAGAATATGGCAAAAACAAACTTGCTACTGGGCTTGGACAGAAAAAAGCTAAACATAATTGTGACTTTTATAACTGGTTTTTGTGCTATTTAAACAAGAAGCAGGAGATAGGTCAATGGTTGATAAGTTTTCTGTAGGATGTGCGAGGGCGTAAAGAACGAAGAAGAGTTAGAAACTTTTCAGCATAATAAATGTCTCTGCACGCTATTGCAAGGCTGCAGGCTTAGATGGATAGATGATAGACTTAACCTTAGTCTAAGCGATATAAGTAATTTTAATCTGGAGGATGTTGTCGGCTTTGGCAATATAGTCAGATGCCTAAGGGAAGAGTAAGAGAGATTTAGTGACTCTTGGTTAAGAAATCTGAAGAAAATTATTATGGATCTCTAGAACTCCGAATTGAGGTAATACTTTTTTATACACACTATCCTCCTAAACCTAAACTAATGTAACAATTAAGGACAGTTCTTCGCACTTAGACTGTATTGAAATATTAATGCAGGGCAGGATCGAAAAGAAAGGGTAGAAGAAATCTAGGTGATAATGACCCAACGTCGAGCTCCAGTGAAAATTACTACTAAATTACCTGGGGGCAAATTATGGCATTAGATATCGATTGAAATTTACATTTAAAACCTATAGAAATATCGATCGATATCCAATGCCGTAATTTGCCTCCTGGTGTTTCAGATATATCCCACATATCAGCAGCCATACTAATGACTAAAGAAATTGACAATATGAAGATGATATCAGGATCGCCTAAATCTAAAAATATAAACAAAAGTATGCTTCTGTTGGTGTTTAATTGAAATTTATTTGGAATGAGAATACACTGTCCAAATATTTTTGAAATTTCAGATTTTCATCCATAAAACTTTTAATGTTTTGGAGATTCCATTAATACTGCTTCTGTTAATTCTACTTAATATTTCATGAATGATTTTTAAGTAAGCAAAACCTATTTTCATCAAAAACGTACCACATGCTATACAAAACCTTCACAACATATTCTTTACTATATTAGACACTGTCTTGATTTGTGCTCATCCGTTATGGCAATAAACTGGTAGGGCATTTTATAAATAACCCCATTCTGGGTACTTCTGAACTCAATAAAAATAACTATAAGTTAACGTAAAGAATGCGTATATTCTGCAACATTCTGAGAGTGAGAGTAAAAAACGTGCTTTCTTCTGCGAAATAAAAAAATAACCATGTTGTTTTTATTATTAAAACGCCTTACGTCTGCATTAAAAGTCGTCATATAACCAACCTAACGCAGAAAAAATAAAAACGTGGTTTGTTTGTTGGTGATTTTTGTTAATGCCTTAACATTTTTGTATTTTTTAAAAATTTGGATAAAGGTTTCCTAATGAGCTGGCTTGAGCAACCGACGAAATGCGTATAGATACCTGCTTTTCAAACCAACAAATAAATTGCATTTTTGTTTGAAAATTCTATGGGATATCAGCATATAATAAATAAAAATAACTATCATCAAACGTAAAGATTGCGTACAGTTTTCGAAATTCTGAGAGTGATAAAAAATATGCTGGGAGTAAGAAATTTAAAGCCAAAGAAATAATACTAGAAAATGTTTTAACTATTGCGTAGTTTCTGCTCCAAGGATTTTAACATTGGTCGCGAATTTTGGCATCCATATGTGTTCTTGAAGAATTGTTATTTAAGTAGAAAGTTTAGGCAAAATTTGAATAAGAACAGCGTTTGTGATTTCGCGTAAAATCTCTTTTAAGTTACATTAAAAACATTGGGGCGTATAATCAATATTTATTATATCTTCAATATAACAACCATACTCAACTGCTTTTAGTTCAAATAAATAAATTTTATTTAATTTTAATACGGTTTTTCAAACCTGTTCTAAACATAATTTAATATCTAAATAAACAAATCAAGGGAACATTCAAAAACAGATTTTCGTTTGACTGAGTTTGGTATAAATCTCTTTAATTTGGCGTTATTACAAAAAAATTAGCAAAAAGATTCTAACTTTTTTGTTTATAAGTAAAATATTATAAATTAACTCAACAATTGCTGTCATAAAAGAAAATAAAAAGCATAGACAAGATAATAAATTTAATTTGAAAACAGCAAAATATTTGTGCCATAAATACGGAAAAAATAAATGTTAAAAATATGCCAGTCAAAATATCCAAGATATTTATTTGCACACCTTTTCTTGCAAAAACAAAATTTAAAGCAACAGCTGCAGTGTCAGCGACTGCGGCAACGGCAGTAGCAGCAATTTAATTTATTTTTTTATATCCAACAATACACACCTTCTTTAACAGTCTTCACCCATCGTATTAATTTATCAATCTAAACAGCGAAAAGTCTTTAAAGGAAACCAACAAGCGAAATCACGATAAAACACCCAAAAAATAAATAAAAACTCTGTATCATTGCAATATTTATTTATTTAATTTTGTTTCTACCTTTTTAATATTTTATTTACTTATTACTACTCTGTAAGTTTAGTCCATAATGTTTCGAGCAGTAAGCAATTTATGGTTTATCCAGTGACGTTGGCAGAATGAAATAAATTATTAGAAAAGATAAGCAGCAAAAAATAAAATGAAATAATGAAAACAACTTAACTGTTGGATAAACACAACAAAACGACAGCCAAAATAAACGAACAAAAATAGTTGGCAAATAAATACAAAATAATAACAAAAAAATCTCTAAATTATAATGTTTGGCATTATCAGCTTTAAAATATCTCTAACAATAACTGAGAAATATAGTAAAATCCTTCGTATAAAAATAGCTAAATCAACTAAATTTTCAATCAAATCTATACACGACATATACATTAATAGAAATTATTTTGTAAAAACTATTGATTAACAAAATCTATTAATTTTACCAAAAAAGGTTAAGAATTCTAAAAAAAACTATTAAAAAATAAAGAAGAAATTTTTACTTTTACTTTCTTTAATTTTATTAAAAGAGGAACACAGAATAAAAAAATCTTATAAAGTTAAAAAATTGGCTGAATTAAAAACTTGGCCCCATTTTAAAAACAGTTCATAATTTAAAAAAACTAAAGGTGTTCCCATACGACGTACATATTTTTTGTGTGTATTATTAAACTCGCCACTATAAAATTTGAAAAAAAAAAACAAAAATAAATCTAAAAATTTAAGGGTGTACCCATAGGTGATATAAATTGAATTATATGTCTTCTGAACGGTTAAAAACAAACGCTTGAAGTTTGGACAGAATGTCGAATATTATGAATGTTATAACAAAAAGTATAATTATTCAAAGTTATAGATTTAAGGGTGCAGCAATAATTTAATTAATTTGATGTATACGGCCACAATTTTAAGCCACTATAGACAGCCTGTTGAAATTTTCAAAGAACCTGTATTGCTTAGTCCACAATGACAATAATTACAACCCAGCAAAAAATTTCAAAAAAGGTAATCGAGTGTGGAATTAAGCATTTTTGGTGAAAGGACTTCCCAACTGGAATACGAACCTAATGATTTTAACAAGGTATGAGACTTTTATAATCAATTACTGCGAATTGACTATTGCAGGAAATATGATAATCATAAATACGAATTTTAAGGTATTCTTTTTTAAATTTAAAGAACTAGTCCAATTTCCAATTTCCAATTTTATTTGCGAACTTATGTAATGTTTTTTGTAAGCGAGTAACAAAATTTAGCAATCACAAAATTAAGTCATTATATGGCAAGTACTTTTTAAGGTTATGTCGATTTTTTTGCTGAGAATATTATGATTTGGAAATTAAAGGGTCTCCTAATAGTTTATGTAATTTGACCTACGTGACCCTATTTTTTGATCCGTCATGTAGACAATTTTCAAAATAAAACAGGCTTTGCTTGGTATGTGGACAGACGTATTGCTAAGTCCGCTATAAATAAAAATATAAAATTTCGATTTGGAAACTAAAGGCTGTACTAATTGTGAATGTTATTTGATATGCGTTGTAAAACTTTTGAGTCATTAAAAACAGGGTAGCTGAAATATGTTTTGAACACGGTTTTTTTTTTTGCAAGAACAAATATTTTTACAGCTGAACTTTTTCCGATCTTCTGCTTTTTACTTTTTTATTTTAAGCAATAAATCGTTGACAGTTTATACCATACCCTTGAACACGAAAGTGAAAAAAACGTATAACTAAGTTTGTCATTCCGTTTGTAATTTCCTCAAGATCCATTTCCGACCCTACAAAGTTGATATATTCTGAGTTCTTATGCAAAGCAAAGTTGATTGAACGATGTCAGTCTGTCCGTCCATGTTAGTGTTGAAATCAATTTTGCCAAGGCAGCAGATGAGCTAGAGAAAATATTTTGCTATTGAACATGTAAATACAATCTCGGACACAATTTTTACACCACGAAAATTATTAAAACGCTCTTAAAAATGAAAAACACCCACAGATGTTTACACTTAACTATCAAGAAATAAAAGACGGAAATATTATATGAAACATGAGAGGTATCAAGCAACCTACCTTTATAATACCACATCCTACTATGGACCATTAATTGGTTCCTTTGCATAGTAAATAGACAATACACGAACAGAAAAAAATACCTGAACCCACAACTATTTATATAACAAATCTATTTCTCTAGTACTAACCGAAACGTGGCTTGAAAACTATATTCTCACATCGAAACGCTCGCCAAACGTACAAAACCAACAGCCAGTTACGATGGTCTTCACAGAAAGGTATGATAACAGAACTTTTTATTAGGTTACGCATAAAGAAACAAAATTTTGTATTCGAAATTATTTTATTTTAACAATTAAATATTCGAATTTCAGATTTTCAATTTAGTTAAAAAATTATGATTTAGAAATGACACGATTATTTATTACTTCATTATATAAGAAGGATTGCAGGATCTCACGGGCATTTTTGGCCTAAAAAGGGAACATTTTTATACTGCAACTGTAAATGTTACTAAAATTATTTGTTTTCGAGTAGCATTTTGCTTTTTTTTGTGTAAATAATTATAATAAACCAACGTAAAATAGATTTATTTAAGAATTAAAATGGTTAACACCAAAAATATTTAGTTCTCAACAATAGATATGATAAACAAATTTTTCTGCTTATTTTAACAGTAATTTTGGCGCCATGGCCAAATTTTATTTAATTTATTTTTTTTTAAATATTAAAAGTCGTTTTGGCAACTTGATTGTTAAAACGAGTTGATAAACTAATAATACCTAAAAAGAAACCAGTAGTTTTTTAACTATGGTGTTTTTTTAGACAACATTTTAATTAAATGTTAGTGTTATTTGTAAGGCATTTTATATTGCCCTCGTATAGTTCGAAAAATTAAGCGAATGTTGTAAGTTAAAGGTGCGTGAAAATGTAATTAAGGTAAAATAGAAACCTGACGGAATTTGGATACTTTTAAGCAACATTTAACGAATTTGTTTTTTATTTATGTATTTGTTCTGCTTCTCGTTAAAGAAATATTGTTAGTTGGCGTATATTCTTGTTATTTCGTTATCATTTTTTAGTCTGCTGAAAACCGTATATAAACTTTGCTTTCAGCGAGTGTTTGTGAAGTTTTATAGTTCTTATAAAGATTTTTTGTTCAAGAAGAATGGATTTTACCTTAATAAAACTCCCTTTTACTAATCAGCACAATATTTGCTATTTTTCCTTCCTTATTTTTCAGATTTCTTACAATGTAGACGTAAACTGTTGAAGAAGAGATTTTTTTTTTAATTTATTAAAATGCAAAACAAAGGAACAATATTTTGCTAAGTACCTTGTAAGCAAATTTTTATGCTGTTCAATATTTGATCTACTGTACTTTGTTAGGAAATAAGAAAGACATGTCATATCTGCAACACAAAGTTTATCCATGCAAAAGCAGACAAAAATTTTATGTGAAAAGAAAAAGATGGTAATCATGTTTCTAATGATCTAAAAAAGAAGAACTAAATACTTAATAGTAAGCTGTCTTTAGATATTTTTCCTAATTAGTTGTTGTATTCTTAGATTTACATACATATTGGAAGATTCAAGAAAAGAACATTGAACATTAAGACAAGAACGGACAGGAACAACCTGTTTAGTTACGATAATTATTTATTTTTTTTAGCTAATTGATCTGGTTTTGTTGAAATTGGCATAAGTTACGTTAAAAAAAACTAAGCTAAAAGTAAATTTAATGAGCTTTAGATACTTTCTTTCCAAAGTTACAATTACAATAAAATAAAAAACGGTTTTATTAATAATGAAATCTCTTCATTAGGAAGCATTATAATTATTAAAAGCAATACTAGTGATAATATGCGTTTATCTTTTTTATTACTTCTAAATATACTCAAATTATTTTAAAAAAATCATAAGAAAATATCAGAGTAAATGTAAAATTTTAATTTAAAAGAATTTCATCAAAAATAAAATTTTATAAAAGATTTGCAAGACAATTATGCAAGAAAAATTTTAATCTCAAGCAAATCTTAAAATCTAATGGTAGAATTTCTGGTCAGGCCGTAGAAAATTATTTATTTTGGAATTACCAAGCAAACTGAATTACTCGTGCTCTCAATAGGATGACTGATCATTTCTCGATTAACAACTGTTTTAGTTTTCCTAATTTATTTAACTTGAAGACCTATTTCATTCATCATAAATACGAACTCAGCTCTAAGACTATATCAAATTAAAAGACTTTTTATTAATACAGTAAAACTTTCATAACTAGATCAGTACCACAGAAAGAAAGTGGTGAAGAAGATGTCTTTTATAAAGTTGTGGAACATGAGGATATATAGACAAAGCTCACGTGTAGTGGCAAAATATAAACAAAACCTTAAAGCTGATGAAAATATGTTATTTGTTTTCATGTACCATGTTCTGTCACAAGCCCAACTCTCACTAAGATACTTGGCTCAGTTCAAGATATGAACTTGCCACGAAATCAAAAATGTATCTTGTATTTAGGCACTCAGCTAGCAGTGTATGGAAGCAGTAAAAACTGAATGTTATTTCAAGGTGCTCAACTGCCAAGTATAGTCCAAGAGCCCAAAATTGTATATTGAACTCTGTTTTTGTTACGTAAAATACTATATCCATTACAAATGCTAAGTAAAGAATTTATTCAGTACGATAGAAAACTTGGATATTGAATAAATTTGCAGTGCTTGTTTAGATAGGAGATGGCAGAATGGAATGGACTCTACATAGAATAGGATTTTTCAGAGAGCCACCAAATATTTCTTCTCCAGTATGTATGCTGTATTGACATTAACTTATGAATGTGTATTTAAGGAGAAGGAAAGTCCAATAAGCAAAACCGTGATTTTAATACAAATTGTTTTTTATTGCAATAATTCATTAAATTTAATTGTGATTTGAAAGATAAATGTAACTGAATACAATTAGGTAAAAGGTTTTAACAAAGACTTAAGAGATTATTTATGTATTTAACTTTACATTAATTAATAATGTAGCTTTAACTTGTAGATTTTATTTAAAATGCAAGTTTGTTCTTACCCAGCAAAAACTTTCAGAAAAGGTAATCGAGTGTGGAATTAAGCATTTTTGGTGGAAGGACTCAAAAAAATTACCAACCTAATGATTTTAACAAGGCATGAGACTTTTATAATCAATTATTGAGAACTAATCACAAAGGTTATTATAGGAAATAATAATAATTATAATAATCTGCGATTTTTTACAAAAATGAAGAAGTTCGACATAGTTCAATAATTTCAAATTGAAACTAAAGAAGGAAGAGTTCTATATTTGGCTGCACTGAATTTTATACACATTTCACTAAAAGGATTTTCTGCAAAGACAGGGTTTTTTAGAAAACTTTTAATTTGCTAATAGCTTTTTATTAAATTTTAATAAAATTTAAAATTTCTTATTGCAAAAGCATCATACATTTTATGAAGTTTATCAGGCAACGTGTCAAAACTGATTTCAACCCGATTAGGGCTAAACAGAGAAGCGAGAATCGATGATCGACTTCCGGTTGTATAAGGATCACAAAATTTATGTAGTCGGAAATGATTATGACAAAAGTGACAAACGGAATGACAAACTTATAAGTTCAATTTCCGTCTGTGGTGATACCCTTCTCAAAGCACTTTTAATCGGTTTTACTACAAATACCTTTACTTACTTCCTTTACGAAATTTCAAAACAAATATGGTCCCTAAACATGATTATTTATGATACACACATAAGTATTTCCAACTCGTAATTAAAATTATTAAAAAAATATTAATGAAGAAACATGCTCCAGAATATGCTGTAAAACCCTAAAATCCAGAGAAGATAATAAGAAGTCAACAAAAACAAATAATTTATCCTTCTTTTAGCTAGGCAGTATTATTTTAAAAAGTATACTTAAAAAAATCACAACAACTTCAAAAGAATTTTGAATTCTAGATCTGTCTATACTATAACTCTAATTTTGTAATAAAAACAAGGGCAGCTAAGTATCATATTTAATGTTGCCACTCATAACGAAAATTTAAATTTTCTCCTTAACGTTATTTTAATATTTTTTTTGAGAAACTTACATAACTGTACTATTAACATCAGTTTTCGCCGTCGATGGTACTGTA
The DNA here is from genome assembly GCA_937654795.1 of Cistogaster globosa. Taxonomy (NCBI): domain Eukaryota; kingdom Metazoa; phylum Arthropoda; class Insecta; order Diptera; family Tachinidae; genus Cistogaster; species Cistogaster globosa. The sequence goes on from OW569403.1 coordinate 127,066,295, forward strand.
TTTATAACTATCTTTATAATTATTTATATTTGCATATCGCCTCCATAAATCAAAAACACCTGTACTAAAAATGTAATAAATCGTAAAAAAATCAGCTCAGGAAATTTAAATACAAAATGAATACAGAAATAAATATGATTTTAATGTAAAGTAAGAAGGAAAAAAGAAATTTAATAAAAAAATACTGCGTTATTAAAAATTGAATTTTTTCTGGCAACGCCATGCCTGAGTAGTCACGCTTTTTATTATACATCTGATCATTTCTTTAATTTGATAATTATATCATAGATGATACAAATTAAATTACCTTAAACATCAAATAAAATAAACTGCTGCCGGAATTTTCGCTGTTTATGGACGTTTCTTCACAAATTTAGCAATATTTTGTTAACTGCCTGAATATTTGTTTCGGTATCTGTGTATGTGTACATATTTCTACTTTGGCCGCCATTTGCCATATTTAAATTTTTACCACGTCTGCATACTCAACAAAAGACACACTTTATTATGCCAATTACGAAAGCTTTTAAGTGCCCGGATTGTGGTGATAATATTTCCAAGACTCAAGCTAGTTTGCAGTGCTGCTCTTGTGCCTCATGGGTTCATGCTACTTGTTCTGGTGTCTCAGAGAAAGAGATATCTATGTTAAAAAATAATAAGTTTATTTCGTATACATATTCTTCTTGCGTCGATGTTTCTCGTTCTTCCATGATGGATATTGCTGAGTTTAGAAGCCTTGTTGAAACTTTTATGCAAGGAGTAGAAACATCACATGCCAAGACCAGGGACGAACTAAATAGTCTCAATACCAAAATGGATTCTCTCCTTTCAAAAATGGATAGTGACTTGAGTTCCATGAAATTGGCTTTAACTGAGTCGGTTACGGGTCTAAGAACTGATATTGCAGTTTCGGAAGCTTCTACTAATACTAAAATCTCTGCACTAGAGGAAGAAAATTATATTTTGCACCGCCGTCTAAACCGGGCTGATATTGTTATTAGTGGTTTGCCTGTTGGTATTGAAAATCTTTGTGATCCAATACTAAAAATTGGGTCGTACTATGGTCTACATTTATCTGCTAAGGATGTTCACCATGTTTGTTATATTAACAATAAGAAATCGGTGCTTGTTAAATTTAATTGTGTATTAACTCGTGATGCTATTATGAATGCATGTTTGAAGACTCGTTCCTTAAAACTCTGTGACTTTTTTGATGGCAATATTGACTTAAGAGTTTATTTAAATGATCACTATGGACCAGCGGCTGGTAAATTAAACGCTATTTGTAGGAAGCTGCTGCAAAAGAAAGCCATTATCAAATTCAAAATTCTCAATGGTGATAAACTCAAGGTTAAATTGACTATGCCTGATGGAAATGCTTCTATTTGCAATGCTGGTGAGTGTGCTGCCCTGCTGGACAAAGTCTAAGTGTGTTGGTTGCTGCTTTTGTTTATTTTTCAATTTTGTTTATATTGACAGATACTGTGTTTAGGGTATATTTACGTTAGGTATATGCGGGTCTATAGCAAGCATAACTTTTTAGTAATAGCTGGAATTTTCTTGTGTGGGTTTACGTATTTAATTTATCAATTTATCATCATTTTGTACTCTAGATGATGTTGTACTAGTTGGTTGCTTTCTCCTACATATGCAGCAATACCTTATATTAATTTTTTAGTTTCTGAAATTTAATTTTATAAAACTTAAATATTTTTTTTCTCTTTCTCAAATTTTTTTTTTTTCTGAAAATTTTTTTTATTTTAAAACTTTGACAACAACAATAAACATAAATAAAAATCCGCTGGGCTATTAAGACCACCTGTAGATTAATTCGTCTTGGTAATAGCAGTTCCCAAACAACTACAATAATAAAAAACAAAATGAAAAACAAAATCTGACAAAAAACATCACGTGATCTAATGCTACTATCTAGTGTATTAATATGCCTTGGATTATGATATTAAATATAAATGAATAACATTTTCACATTAAATATGGTCATCACACATAAAAGTTTGCGGCTGTTCTCCTGCATGTGCTTGTTATGTTTATGTTTTGAGTTGATTAACGTTATGTTAACTGCTCATAATTTTAGTATGAATTAACTTATTTTAACTTTGTTTTCTTATTTTTCCTTGATCAGATGTATTTCGATGTATTACCATTATAATAATTTTTGAATTTTATTAATGATGTATTATATATATTTTTTTGATTTGTTTTCGAAAGTTCCCCGCTGTGTATTTTTAATTGTCTCGAATTGTTTCTGACATTAATGTTGGTCCTTCTTTCAGTAGTTATAAGTTACTTCAAGATTCATTGCAGCAACGTTCTCAGAACTTCAATGTAGCTCACTTAAATTGCCAAAGCATTAGACCGTCAGCCAATTATTCTAAGATTGATGAATTAAGGTCTATTATGTGTGGCTCTACTCTAAAGGCGTTAGCTGTTTCTAAAACCTGGTTGAAGCCTTATGTTACTAGCCGGTCTGTTGAAATTCCTGGCTTTAAATTTTGCAGGAATGACCGCTTGAGCGCTAGGGGTGGAGGTGTTGGCATTTATGTTGCTAATACTATTAAGTACAAAAAAGTATTTCATGTTTCCGTATTGGACCATTGTGAGTCACTTTTTATTGAGCTTTGCTTTAACAACTCTTCGATTCTTTTTGGAGTGGTTTATTTGCCTCGTGGCGATGTTTCGTCGTTTGAAAATTTACATCTTGAACTTTTCTCTCGCTATAGTAATATCATTGTTGTTGGAGACTTTAATTGTAACTTGTTCGATGTTGGTAAATCTAGTTGTATACGTTCTATGTGCTTGAGATGTAATTTATCCATTGCGCATAATTCTCGACCTACACATTTTGATGTAGCTCATGGATCTTCTTCCCTTATTGATTTTTGGTTAGTTAGTGATTTCTCCGCTATTCAGTTTTCGGATCAGGTGCAATTCCCCTTGATTTCTCACCATGTTATGATTTTTTCATCTTTTTGCTTTATAGTTGACCATTTCCCTAAATATTTTGAATATCGTGACTTTAACTCCATTAACTGGGATGGGCTACTTTCCCGTTTGTCTGATTTTGATTTTACACAGTTTTACAATGGTGATGCTGACTTCAAATGTACATTTCTAAGTTCTGTTTTTAGCTCCCTTTTTGCTTTCGTTCCCATAATCAGGAAAAAAATTTCGTACAAAAATTGTTGTTGGATGAATTCAAGGGAAATTGAATTTGCTCGGTCCCTTAGTGACTTGTCTTACCGTGCATTTCTACTACACCGCTCTGCTGAAAACTGGTTAATTTTTTGTAGACTCCGTAATAGGGCAAAGACTGTCATTCGTAGGGCCAAAAGAAAACATTTTAATAGTTTGTTTCATGGACTGGACACCGCGGGAATATGGAAGATTTTGAAGGGTTCTGGAGGATTAGGGGATTATCATATTTCCTATGAAGGGGATGTTGATCATTTAAATGATTTCTTTGCATCTTGTGGATCCAGTTTAAATCTTGATCCTTTTGATTTTGAGAGTATTAGTAATAGTGTTTGCTCTTTTTCGTTTCGTTGCATTAATGATCAAGAATTCCTTGATGCATTATGTAAAGTAAAGTCTAGATCTGTTGGTGTCGATGACATACCAATAAGATTTGTTAAAATCATTTATCCGTTTGTCTCTGAATATGTTCTTTCTTTGGTAAACACAATTTGAACTACGTCTCAATTTCCATTCTTTTGGAAAACTGCTAGAATCATTCCGATTCCTAAATCGAGGGTAGTACTTAATCCAGATGATCTTCGGCCCATTTCTATACTCCCTGCTCTATCCAAGGTTGTCGAACATGTTATTAAAACCCAAATAATTGAATCTGTCTCTAATGTTATTTATGATAAACAGTTTGCATTCCGTAAAAACTATAATACTACTAGCTTACTTATTGCGTTGACTGATAGTATTAGACGAAATATTAATGATGGTAATTTGAATGCCCTTATCTCTCTGGATCTCTCGAAAGCTTTTAACTCTATTAACCATAATATCATGATTTCTAGGCTTGCTACTAAATTTAACTGGTCTAAGTCCGCTTGCAAATTGGTTTACTCATATTTGACTTCTAGGTCACAGTTCACTGTTCTAAACGGTGTTTGCTCAGAATTGCGCACTGTTTCATCTGGAGTTCCTCAGGGATCTGTTTTGGGTCCCCTTTTTTTCATGTTATACGTTAACTGCCTGCCCGAGTTCATTAACTCGAATATGTGTGATACCTTTTTATTTGCGGATGACGTTTTCTTGCTGTTTAAAGGCTCTTTCGAGTTTTTAGATGTGTTTGTCAATAATATTAACTTTTGCTTAAGACGAGTTTCTGAGTGGACCTCTTCTAACTCCTTGACTTTAAATCCTTCTAAGACTAAAGCCATTATGCTTGGACCAACTAATCGTTTTATTTTTGATCTTAATATTTTTTTGGATGGAGTACGGATTGACTTTGTAAGTTGCCTTAAGTGTCTGGGTATTATACTTGATTCTAAACTCTCTTTTTCTAACCATATTGATATGTTATATGGAAAACTTTACGGCACATTACGTAGAATTTATTCTCTTAATCTTTATTTGCCCCTTCGTATTAAGACTCAGATATCTTGGGCTCTTTTGATGCCACATATGTTATATGGGTTTGAAGTATTTTCGGGAACATGCTCTTTACATTTGAGTAGAATTCATCGCTTGTTTAATATGATTGTACGTTTTGTTTATGGTATTCGCTATCGTGAACATATTTCGCCGTTTTTTCAACGTTTTTTTGGTTGTACTTTTGACAAAATTCTTATGTATCGCAACTTGATTCTATTCCATAAGATTATCAAGATTCGATCTCCGCTTGCGGTGTACAGATTATTCACGTTTTCGTGGTCCACTAGAAATCCGCAGTTACTTATATCGAGAATTACATCCTCTTTTTTTGAACGATCTTTTTGCGTGAGGATTGCTCCTTGGTGGAATCATTTGCCTTTTTTCTTACGTATTTTTTCACACTCTAATAACGTTTTTAGGCGAAAACTTTTTATGTTTTTAAACACTCCTTAATATGCAATTGCTTGTTTCTCTGAATGGGACCTCTGTGCGTCAGTTATCTTTTGATTTTTTTCCTTCAGCTGGGGATTTGGTGTCTACGTTCGATATTATTTTTATTATTAGTTGAATTTAAGCTATCTTATTGTACTCGTACTATAGCTACCTTTATGTAATATATTTTTAATTGGCCTTTGAGGCTTTATATTGCATATTTTGTAAATAAATAAATAAATAAATAAATAAATAAGAATCATTAAAAATAAAAAATGAATAAAATATTAAGGATATAAAATTTTTACTACTTTAATATCCTTCATAAGGAAAACACAAACATTAAGGTTTGGAAATGTTTGCACACTTTGTCCAAAAGTTATATTTGTACACGTTTTTATGATTGAGTTGTGATTATTTTCAAGACAGAATATTGAAATAAGCAGCTCAAAGAATATTCCTAAAATTGCTAGCGTTAACTTTTTGCAGAAAAATTAAAAATTAGTAAAAAAATTATTAAATAAACTTTAAATTCACCGCACTACTTTTGTTAATTAATCAACAGTTTTTAAATGGCCATGTTATACAAAAATTGGACATAATCCTACTCGCTTTTATTTATTTTAATTATTGAATTAATAAAATTGACACTTTATCAAAGCTAAATTCATTTTTTATCAACTTTTATTTTAGTCCATTTATTTTGCGACAGTTAAATTTGATCCACTTAAGTTGATTTCCTTTGTCTTCTGTTCTTAATTGTTTGTTATTATTTTCTTTAAAAACTATTTTTAGGATTTCTTTAATTGGATAAATGTAAATATAACTGCGGCAATGGCTTTGGTATTTTTTTCCTTTTTTTTTTTTTTTTTTTTGGTTAGATAGCTAAATGGATTATTTGTTTTTATTCAAACTAACGATATTTTTTTTTAGATAAAAACAAATAAATAAAAAACAATAGACTGTCCAAGAAATGTACGAAGCCTTATTTAGTAGAGAAATATATGCCAAATTGGGTAAAGTTATTCCACTTGTTAATTGTAAATGCCGAGTTAAAAATAATTAAAAAATAAACAAATTGAAGTAATTTATATAGCGCCTTTTATACCCTTCACCATAGGGACTGTCTAATGTTTATGGCAAATGCTTCAATATATCTTTATTTAACGCTTTACACTCTGATATTTTTTATACCAGTTTCTAAAACCCCTTTTGATAATAATACGGTCAGAATATTAAAAGTTTTTACGATTTCCTTGTCCATAAATTAGAATTTTATTTACAATTATTGGCATCCTGGATAGACTGCAAAAAAAAATTTTAAATTTCTGTAATTCCATAGTTAGAATCGGAGACGTTATAGATAATAGTAAAGCGAATTTTCTCAAAAGGTTTTCAGCAAGTCCTGTAATATTTACCATAAGTCGTGTGTCATAAGCATACTCCTTGTGCAATTAGTCTAAAGCGCAACGAGGAGTTTTTTTTTTTGCTAAATAATACATAATAATTATAATAAAAAATTATAATAATACATTTTGCCTTTTCCCGCTATTTTTTTTAACTATTTAGAAAACTTTTACGAAAACACTTGTTTGAGGTTACGGAAAATTGATTTTTTATATATTTTTTTTTAACTTTTGTTTTCAAAACTCATCTAAGAAATTTATATTGAGTTTATAATAAAAAACTAAGTGCTTTCAATACCAATTTTTCAGGCAAGTTGATTGTTTGTAATACAGAAACAGCAAATTAATATTCCATTTTTTTACTTAATATAAATGAAAAGGCTTCACATTTACTATGTTATAAATCGTCATTTGTAATGATACGTGTAAGGAAATTGAATAAACATTTGCATTTTGTCAGGTATTTGTCTAATCTAACTGCACCTGTATAAAATTCTTCCTTCAGAAAAGCAATTTTTTTTATGGATACCTGCATTTTTCAGTATGTGTCAACATGAGAGTAAGATAGGGTGGCATGTCGAAGTGTCCAAGAACATATGATCCATGGATTTTACGTTACACATTTGCTTTGAATAACGTCCTAATGTCTGTGGATATTGTGTCGTTTTTAGTATGGACATAGAGTCACTTATGAATATTTCCTAAGCTCACCAAGGATTTCCTGCATAGTCAGCCTTCGTCCAGGTGCAAAGATTTTCTACTCTATGATATAATCAGCACCGGCTTTATTAACCAAAGGGTTTCTGCATAGCCTACCTCGGCTGCTCGCAAGATTTTTTTATCTATGATATTAATAACATCGGCTTCGATTAGCAATCATTTTCTGCATAGCCGAACTATGGTCAGACCCAAAGGTTTTCTCCTGTATGGTGTAACAAGCACTGGCTTTGCCTAGCAAAGATTTTCTGCATAGCAACGGTTTTCTCCTCTTTGGTATAACCAAAATCGGCTTCACTTACCAAATGGTTTCTGCAAACCAGTTATTAAAAACGTTGCATCTTTCTTATATAGAATACCATAAGGTATGAATATTATGAAAGTGATTTAATGTCCATTGACTTTATGACACACTACTATTTAAATATCGCTTTGTTGCCCCATCTAGCTATACTTCTTGATCATACGGTCTCTGTTTTACTAAACATGTGTTACTCTAAACGCAGTCATACTACTTTGTTACTTCGGCGAGACTTGTTTAGTAAAGAAACCGTAATCTATCATATTCGTTTATTCAACAGCCACAATATACATCTGCTATATGCTGTTGTTATGCTGTTAATTCCCTGAGCTAATATCTAGTGCTCTTTCTCTTATGATAAAAGTTGTCTTGACAATTATCTGCTATTCTTTCATAAAAACAGACTTCTTTCATAAAATATTCCCTATGGCATGTTATTTTCTTTTCGGGAGGCTTGTAGCAGATATTCTCAATTTTTTATTAGATCATATACTACTGCCATTATTACTTTTCTTGTACAGGCACGTATATCCGATAATAGTCTCAAACTCGTGATCTTCTATTAAACAACACGAACCTCTTCTAATGCAGCCAAACGAAATTGTTCAACTAGTCATAGCTAATTGTTCTATTATTCTTTATACACAGCACTGGTGGAAGAAATTTTTTCATCCCTGTTTTTTGTTACGCACACACGGACAACAAAAACATTGTTGGTTTCTAGATATCTTAAACTCAAGTAGATTGACTTAAAACTAAAAAAATGATGATTGAATTTTGAAGAAGGAAAATAAAATTATCAATTTTCGCTTTTTATATTTTCAGCAATATTTAACAGCTCAACTCATGGCAAAAAAGAATTATCATTTATTGAACAGTAAAAAAATTGGATCAACGTTTCATTTTTAGTAACTGTGCCATCATTCAAAACGTCACGATTCACACATTTCTCAAAGAAACTCTTCGAATCATAAAAGCAATGTAATTTTTTCAGTTAAAACTGAATTCCGTTTGTCTATCAATAACTTAAAAGCAAAATAAAATAGTAGAAAAAAAGGAAACAAAAAAGAAATATAATTTTGTTGTATGTAAAAAAAAAACATTTATTCGCACAAAAACAATAATTTCCAATTGAAATACAAATACCAACACAAACACAAAAAAAATTCCAGAAAACAACCAGGCTCTACACCAACTGAAATTAAGTTCAAATCTAAGAAGAATAACAGAAAAATAAGTACAAACTGGCGTTCTTTCAAAATATAATGTGGAGCACTATTTCACCGACAAATTCCAAAAAAACTATTAATTGGCAGCACACGCAGCGTTGACTATGTCGGTGATAATTCTACAACAAAATCTACAAAGATTTCAATCGCAATGGAAATTCATATACAAAATAAGTGCATTTCAGCATAGCGTATCACTCTGGAGGGCGGTGCAGAACCCCCATGACTACAGGGCCCCCTTAAAGCGGCATTTTTGGGGGCCACTGGCGTCGGCAAAACAAATATATTACAGGTGAGTTGTTTCATTCCATTAATAGTCAATCTTATACGTTGAACTGAAAACACCTCTTTGCCAATCATAAACTATCTGTAAGTTTCCAACACTTGTCGGCACAAAAATGGCGACAAACAATTTTATGACAACCTCCATATTAAACAAAGGAAAAATAATTTATAAACTTTATATTTAACCCACCCTCCATTTCTTTGGCAACTTATTGTGTTGATACTTTTCCATGTAATTTCAATTAACGTATAGGAAAGGGAAATACGTAAAATATTTTAAGAAACATGGAAACTCAAGAGCATCGTTCACTAGTCACGAATTTTATAAAAAAAAAAAAACGAAGACCAAATTTTAAATAATAAAAAATTTAGCCAAAAACCAAACATTACTGTGTTAACGCGTTTCGCAAAAATATTTAAAAGATATAGAATCAATATCTCTTTTTGTGCTTTCAATATACAGGGTGTTGTTTTTTAAGTCCAATAAAACTTATGAACCAACAAATCATTGTAAGTAGATTCACACTTTACTTTGAAAATCAATCGTCAATGCGCGCAACTTTTAGACATAAAATTGGAAAAATATTGATGACATTGACTCGGTCGAGATGTAAAACAAAACGACGCTTGAAGTCATTGATGAACTAAAACAAAGTTTGGCGATAAACTGGCTTCCAAGGACATGTGACCTGACTCCTGTCAATGGTTTGAAATTTCCTGGGAAACGGGAAAAATTTAACGCATTTCCAGGATTTCCCGGTATTCCCGGGAAAAAAGCAATTCTTTAAGAAAAATTCATAGTTTTAATATAACTAACATTGTGTGTTAAATAATAATTTTAACATTTTATAACACTAAAAACAATTCTGGTAACGAAAATTACAGATCTAAATTTGTACTACGTAACGAGAGGTAACAAAGATTAAAATACTGAATGAGTATTGAATTGATAATTTTTCGAAATATATGAATTTAAAACTGATTTTTTTCTTTGAAAAATTTTCAACAATAGAAAAAACCATTTTACTTCCCACTGAGCACTATAAAGATTATAAATGTTCGTGTTTCAAAAATTAGTGGCTTTGAATAACTCAAATTCCTTTTTAAACAAATTATTAACCTTTTGTTCTATTTTATAACTTACTAGCAGGGTCTTAAAATTAAAATTTTGTTGTAGAGTTCTGTAAACAGTGTTAAAAATTTCCCATCTGCAAAAACTAAATGTACTGACAACTGTCACAGTACCATTATACCGATAAAATTGGGTGTCTTCACATTAGTATCTCTAGTTTCTGTACAAAATGACATATTTTTATGAAAAATAGTATTCTACATTTGAACCAAGATTCTAAGGGACCACCTCACAAAATTTTATTTAAATCCATCTAGCAGTTTTTACGTGATCCGAACACAGACAGACGAACAGACAGACAGAAAAAATTTTCAAAAAATATTTTATGTACCGATGTGTAGATGTAGTAAGATTTACACGAAACGAGATATTTGAAAATTATCAAATGTCACAACCAAAATATTTGAAAAACATTCAGTGTATTTTTTTACAGTGCTAAGGATATTATACTTTCCTCGTCCCGGGAGATTAGACAAAAATTTTACGGGAAATTGTGGATAGTGTTTCCTTAACCCTACACCTGTCTGTTATTTCTTGTTGAGTCGCTTAAAGTCACTGGGTTATGCTAAACAAATCAGCAACAATACACGCCATATAGAATAGCATTATTCGTATACGTTTTGAGAATGCTCGCATAAGTAGCCCAACATTAAACCCTCAGAACGGGCTTCGTCAAGACCTGAAGCGGTGTTCGTTTACCCTTTTTTTTTTTAAATGAAATATTTTTCAACTAAAACTCATTTTCTTATTTATGTTTTCTTACTATTTTTTACAATTCGAAATTTATGTGCTATTTCTGTATTCCAGGCGATCAAGTCGTCTGGAAAATTTATATGGAAATAACTTAAAAAACTGAGTGCTTTTAATACAAATTTTTCAGACGAGTTTATCGCCTGTACAACAAAAACAGCACAATAATCGTGTTAAAAAAAACCCTCCACATGTACATAAAAATGATATCTTTAATATATAAAAGTAATAAAAAAATGTTACATTGTTGACTTTATACAACGACAAATATTAAATTTCTATTTGTTTTTTGCACTTTCCATTTATTTTTATTTACAGCAATTTTTCTACCATGATTTTCCCAAGACACATCAAACAACAACCAGACGAAAAGTATACAAAAGCTGCCTGGTATGTGATACATGCATACGAGAGCTGATGGTAATCGATGTTCCACCCCAGGTAAATAAACTACACCGCTAATATCACTAAAAACATATTAAATAAATAGCGTCACTTCTCTTTATTTCATACACTGAAAGAAATTTTTTACATAAAATTTTATAGAAAGTTTCTTAGAACTTTGTTAGAATTAAATTTAAGGGGATGTGAATTAATTCTAATAAATGTATGAATAAAGTGAGATTTCTAAATAGTTTTAAAATGTCTGACTTTCATTACAATCGTAAGATTTTCTTGCCGAATCTTTTTTATTTTTCTGAATCAATAGTGGTGGGACGACTAATTTTAAACCGAGTAAAAATCACTTAGTGACGCTTAATCGAGATATAAATTGATTATTTAAGAAAAAGTTAATTTGCGTATTTTTAATTCTTTCAAAAATATTTGTGGCAAATGTATGTCCTGTAGTGCAGTTTGTCACATTAAAAAACTTCAAATTGCACAAAGCAAATTACTAAAACTGATATTTAATTTTTCCTAGGTTTTTTCGATATTTAGGCTTCAGTCTATTTCAAAGATGTAACTTGTTGGGTTTAAACTAAAAAGACTAAGCACATATTCTTGCTCTAGATGCTCTGCATTCAATCATTGTAAGTTAAGTTTTGTTAATGATAATTCAAATAGGTTTTTTTAAATCTTGCCTCCAACAGTTATTATAATTATATGTAGAGTATAGTATCATCATCCGCCAAAATTTGATAAACTATTATTTTGAACCACCCATGATACAAGACCTTTGAAGCCGATGACTAATCAAATTAATTAAGAAAATTATGGCTTTCATGCTAATTAAGAAAAAAACCTGCAATCTTCACATGAAAATAAAATTAAACTTAAAACATTTTGAGTCAGTATAAGTTCTTATTTAAAAATATAAAATTTTCATTGCTATTGGCAGCATCAATTTATTTGTTCAATAAATACTGAAGAATTTGCGGAATTCCTTAGCTTTATTGTAAATTGTGATATTCCTTCAAACGACAATACCTGTAATGGGAGCGACAGGCTATTGAATTTGATTTATGGATTTACCACATGTCTTTGGTCAGCAATCGAAAAAGGAAAGACCCTGGCTCTAAAAATTATCAGGATGATCTTATCTGCTCTAGTAAAGCAACAATAACGAAATGGAGTTGACAATTGGAATAAAGTGAAAGCGGTGTACACTTGGTTTTACTCCCTTGTGCAAAAATACTATTTTTTTTTTGGAATGACTGTGCTACCAGAACGCCAAATCTCTAAACGAAATACAATCGCTATGGACAAATGAAATAAGATGATTACAAAATGATTATTGAAGCTTTGAAATTTTCTTGTAAATAAATAAATTAAAATTAATTTTTTCGGCTTAGATTCATTTTTTAATTTAATTTACTTACTGTGCGGAAACAAGTATGACAGATTAAAAAACAAAAATAGCATTTAATGGCCATACCGATGGTTGGTACGAAGCAAAAGCAAATGTACAAGAATAGTTACAGAAATATCAACAAAGAAATGCTTTGAGTTGTGTGTTGACTTCGTCTAACCAAATTAATATTGACTAAATATGTGACGTTTAAGATAGATGCGAGGAATGCTGATGAATTATGTAGCGTTTCAGAAAATTCGGCATTACATTCTGCTAGTGTCTAATTTTTCTTATTTTCTTTGAAAAACGTCCGCATAGATAGAATTTTATCCTTAAAATCTTTAACTCAACACTTTGCTTTTTTAAAGAAAAAAAAATAACGCACAAGTTTAATTTTTAGAAAATAAAGTTGGAATTTAAATAAACGATGTATTAAATTTTTTTAAAGTTTCATAGACAGATAGATAACAGATCAAACAGAAGAATACTGATTTGGAGCACTTTTAGTTTGGGTTCCATGTCTCACTATTTGTTGATTATTTAAAGGTATTTGAGAATCTTCTTATTCATTATAGTGACCCGCGTAAGCTTTAAACATTAGGCGACGTGTACATGGATGACATATTTACAATATTAAAAAGAGATAAAGTAGAAGAAATAGTAATTATTAGTTTAAATTTAATTTATTAATTTAAACTATTTCAACAGACAAATACAATTCACAGTTGAAAAAGAAATATAAAACAAAATATCGTATTTGGATACTCTAGTCAATAGACAACAAGACAGAATATTACTGAATTGGTATCAAAAACCAAAGGCATCTGGATGACTGATAAGCTTTTGTTAAAAATATCCTAGAAAAATTATTATAAACACAGCCACAAATTTTGTCAGAAGAGTTTTTCACAAAGAAAAAAAAATTATAGACACATTGAAATCAAATGACTTTCCGATAAAAACTGTTAAAGAACTGATGAGACATGTAGACCTATATATCTGGACTATCAGAAATATTAAAAGGCTGTGATATATATGACGCCAAGAAGTACCAATAAGCCTTCAAGACATATAACTCAATGTAATATGAAATCTAAAATAGACAAAGACAAAAGTAACGTTGTGTATAGTATTAATTGTAACGGAGACGAATCCAGTAAGTGTGATATGATTTTTTTTGAGAAAACTAAAACAAAACTTGAAACTAAATTTGCATCACACAAGTGCGACTTAAAAGCTATACATAAACCGGTAGAACAAAAAACAGCAGTGCTACCCACTGTGCGATGAAAAAACATACAATAAACTTTGACGATGTGAGAGTATTAAAAGAAGAAAAAAAACTATTGTAAAAGATTTACTCTAGAAATTTTAGACCTAATTGACGTTCTATCAAATAAGAGATTAAATTAAAAAGAAGACAGCGAGAAATGTGCTCAAATTTACAGGAAGTTTGTTAGTAACTAAAATAGATTAACAAAATTTTTAGTAGATAAGTGTTTACTGTGCAAAATGTACGCACCCTTTATAATATCAATATCGTTAATTTGATTTTGTTTAAATTAAAAAAGTAATTATTTTTCGTTAGTTTTATTTGTTTAAATGTAACAGGGTTTTTTTTTATTGTTTTGTATTTTTTGACAGTTTCCCCTGAGGATGAATTGGGAATAAAAATTAAAATTAAACAAAATTTACTAAGTGTTTTAGTTATCCACAACGACCTTAGGTCGAACCAAATATATAAATTATTTATCATATTTCTAATACTCATTAGTCCTTACAGCACCTTCGCATGCCCCCGGCTCAACTTAAATGACATCCATTGTAGAATTAGATGTCTTTAGTAAAACTTTAGTAAAATTTAACGTAGAAGAGTAAAAAGTTTTCGGTTTTCCTATAGGCTCTATGGTTACTTTAAGCATTTTTTTCTGTGTACTTATTTATCAGCAATCATTCTTGTTACTTCCAAGACTAAATAGACTTAAAATTGTTTTAAAATACTACACCGCTTAATTTAACACAAATATTATACCTGGTTGGTGATTTAGCGACTTCCCTTTAGTAAGAGCACTCTACTTGTTACACTTTATGTTACTAGAAGTACTTGAAACGCCCAGTCTCATTAAGATTTCAAGCTGCAAGGAGAACTATAAACTAAAAAATATACTTGTCCGTTAATCTTGGCCAATGGCTAAAATGAGAAAATAGTTTTTAAATATTTTATAATAAAACAAATTCACTGTAAAGCAAATTGATTTAAAAAGCAACAAAATAATTAAAACCCTTTTTAGTTTAACAAAAAAACAAACAATCACTTAAGTAAACCTTAGCGAAAAATTAACAATCTACATTTACATTACATTGCACGTATTGTAAAATCATTTTATTTTATTTAATTTTTTTTATTTATTTTTATTGTATCGAAAACAAAATTTAAACTGAACAAAAGAAGAATTAAAGAAAAAAAATTAAATGAAAATCATACTCCTCTTAGTGCAACTTATTAACGTATGGTCAATTAAAACTCTTATAATTTCCATTTATTTCTTTTAATTGTGTAAAACGTCAAAAACAGAAACGATTTCCAGCTGATAATTTTGATGAATGGAACAATGGCCATCCGCTGGGGTTGAGAACAGTTCATGCGTATGTTTTGGTATTTGATATGGGCAATTTGGAAACATTTCGAGTAAGTTTTATTTATTCATAATAATCATTTGTAGTTGTTGTTGTTAACGTAGCATAACTTAAGCAAATAATAACTGACATAATATTAAAAAAATAAAAAAGAAAGTTACAAAATAAAAAAGAATTCAAAAACCTGCCTTATGATTTGGCAATTATTTATTGAAATTTCTTTTACTCTTTTTTAATGGTGTAAATGTTAAAATAAACCTTTAAAAGGAAAACACGAAAAAAATATAACTTCAAGCTAGTAAAAATTTGCTTGCATTATTTTTTTAGAGCTTAATTTTTGTTTAATTTTGAATTTAAAATTCTAAATTTTAAAAAAATTTTTAAATTTCTTCTTTTTTTCCCTGTTTTTTTTTCAAAGTATTGCAGGTCTATGAGAGATCAAATTTTGGATAGTTTTAGTCATCGTGATTTTAGTATAATTGTAGTTGGCAATAAATTTGATACAATAAATGAAGCACAAGCAAATTCACAGGTAAATAAATTTTTTTGATTATTCATTTATTAGAATCAAGAAAGGGCACTTAATATAGTTTTATTTTTGTAATAAATTTTAAAGTTTCGTTTGTAGTTATTTAAATATTGTTTTTAAAATTATTTTAAATTCTTACTTTGAGGTTTTAAATATTTCGATTTACATTTGAATTGGATTGTCTGGAACAGCATCTATAACGTTGTGAGGAAACAAGTATGAATGAATAAAAATAAAAATTGCGTTTGTGGCCATACCGATGTTTAGTACAAAAGCAAAAACAAAAGTATAAGACGAGTTATAAACAGCACAAAAAAGAAATGCTTTGAACTGTATGTTGATTTCATAAAATCAAAGTAGTACTGATTAGTTGATAGATATGAAGAATGTTGATAAAGGATGTTGTAAATTTGTAAATAATTTTTAATTCTACAAATTATTTGAAATTACATTAAAAAATGAACCTAAGGCGAAATTTTAATTCATTAAAAGAATATAAACCTCTTACAAATCGCATTGAAAAAAAAAAAATTCTTTAATTAAAAGGTGATGGTTACACAAATAAGAAACACAATGTAAAAAAAAAACAACCAAAGCAATATTTACAACAACAATACGTATAAAATCAACACAGAAAAAACCATATCAACACAAGACAAAAAAAATGTATAATAATAATAACAGTAATGGCACGACGGGTCGCATGTGACCAGCTCTTTACGATGCAAATTCTACCTTTCCCTTTCTCTAGTTTTTTTCATCTTTTTTTTATAGTAGTTGTAATTTTATTTTACTTGCACCTTTGTGTTAACTGTTGTTTGAGTAGTTAGTGGCAAAGGTATAACACTGGTCACTAAATAGTCAGAAAAGCATCAGTTTTTACAGGGGTGTTAGTATTATAAAATAGACAAAACTTTTGAATCTTTGTATTTGTCATGACAGGAAGATTTAGAATCGATTTCTGCAACATATGTGGGTTAAGAGCGAATTTCTTCTGTGTGTATGCACACAGTTGTCTCCATCGGCCTGATATTTTTGCC
Source organism: Cistogaster globosa (assembly GCA_937654795.1). Classification (NCBI taxonomy): domain Eukaryota; kingdom Metazoa; phylum Arthropoda; class Insecta; order Diptera; family Tachinidae; genus Cistogaster; species Cistogaster globosa. The sequence goes on from OW569403.1 coordinate 127,083,174, forward strand.
TTATGTGAGATACCTGAGGATGCTGACCCGCAGGATTTTCATTTGCCTGGGTACTCTCTTCTACCTTTTTTTAGTCTACATAGGGGCCTTACGATGTACATTCGTAATGAAGTCGTGTACCAGTGTCAGCAATCATTAGGCACAAATGATCCTGAATTTAACTGTCTTTGGGTTAAATTCAAAATCTGGTCACACTTCTAACATTTCGGGTTTTTATACAGAAGCCCAAACGCGGAAAGGGATTAATCTATTTCCGGCTTCAATGCCCTTTCCGATTCTATCTCGAGAAACCTAGAAAGCTGTCCGAACAGTGAAATTGTTGTTGCTGGTGATTTCAATGTTCACAACTCGTCTTGGATTCGCCATTGGAACCGTACAACCCTAAAGGGCCAATATGTTGAGCTTTTCGTAGCGCACAACCACCTTGCGCAATTAATTAACGAGCCAACACATATTTCGTGTGTTGAAGGGCAACAACATAAAAATCTCGACCTTTTCCTTACCTTACACCCTGATAAGTAAGAGGTAAGTATTCACGCGCCTCTCGGTAACTCGGATCACTGCACCATTTCCGCCTCCTTTTCGGTCGCTTATCTTCACAACGTTTCAAAAATGGCCACGAAACGTTTAAAATATATGTACGAAAAGGCTCGTTGGGCTGAGGTCAACGATTTTTTTTCGGCATTTTAATTGGAAACTTTGTTTTCTGGACAATAAAGTCGTTGCCATGGCGGAAATGGTTGTGAACATTATTTTGCTTTGAATGAAAACTTTCATTCCATCTAAGCAAATCCGTGTTAAATCAAGAAAGAATTCTTGGTTGAATCAGCCGTGCAAAAATGCAGTCAGATCCAGAGAAAAAGCATTCAGTATATGACGGTGTTACAAAAACGCCTTAACTGATTTGCTACGCAAAAAGGCGAGATCTTCGTGTGCCAAAGTACTAAGGCGCGAAAAAGCTTTATACGAGCAGCGCCTTCGTGCTAAAATTCTTACTACATCTCGGGGTAGCAGGAGCCTTTGGTTGTTCGTTAAAAGAGTGAAGGATAATGCTAGTTCCTTAATTCCGCCTCTTTTAAAGGATGATCAAATAATTAACGACCTGGTTGATAAAGCTAACGTCTTGGCTGAAATTTTTGCAAGTAACTCCTACTTGCCGGAAAGCAATCAACCACTGCCCGCACTGGAAAGAGTATCAGTAACTATGCCAGATATATTCTTTCGAGCACGAGCAGTTAAAAATGTTTTAGCGGATCTCAACATATACAAGTCCCCTGGTCCAGATGGAATTCCAGCACTGGTCTTGAAGCAGTGTTCTTCGACGTTAGCGCGTCTATTAGCAAAACCTTTTACAATTTTGCAGCATGTTGGTGAGTTCCCATCATGTTGGAAGGTTGCTAATGTAACACCAATCCCCAAAAAGGGAGAGGCTAGCAACCCTGAAAATTACCGCCCAATCGCAATTTGTTCTGCACTTTCCAAAGTAAAGGAAAGTATGCTTAATTTTCATCTTGTGGAATATCTGGAGTCCAACAGCTTACTTAGTAACCGGCAGTGCGGCTTCCGTAGGGCACGCTCTATGGGTGGCTTATTGGCCTTCCTTTCGGAAAAGTAGTGTCAATCCATTTACCATTTCGGCGAAAGTAAGGTGGTGGCTTTAGATATTTCCAAGGCGTTTGAGAGAGTGTGGCATGATGCACTCATATCAAAACTTATTGCTTTTGGTGTCGGTAATAGCTTCACTTGATTTATATCGACGTTTCTCAGGGATCCCACTATACGATTTGTTATAGATGGGATCTTATCAAACGAGTTCAAGGTAAATTCAAAGGTAACGCAAGGCTCCGTCCTTTCCCCTACCTTATTTCTTATTTTTCTTAATGACCTTCTACGTCAGACTTTCAACCGTATCTATTCTTTTGCAGATGACAGTATCATTTGCCATTTTGTTTCGCAGTAGACCAAGCCTTCGTTAAATTGAGGCTATGAGAAAGCACATGGACGATACCCTTAATCGCTTTAGCTTTGTTGAATGTTGTGCTCTCATTCAACAAAATAAAAAGAAATTTCTTTACTTTTGCAAATGGCTGCAGACTTAAAAAACCGATTACGAAAGCATAAAATCTTCAAAATAAAATCTTCCTAATAAAAAAACGTCTTTTCAGTCGTGGAAAGAGTCTTGAAAATGCCGTCACAGACGCAAGTTTCAGGGTTTTCTGAGGGTCTAAAAATACTAACTTCTTGAAAACTAAATTTATTCGCTGTATGTCTGACGACTTGAAAACAGAATAATCTTTGGAAGACAGGGTTAGTAGTTTTAGATGGCTTAATATGCCTTACGACTTAATGTAAAAATAACCAAATGCAGTAAAAGATAAAATTCGTTTCTTGGAATTTTTTGAAAAACTTTAATATTTTGAACTAGGTCGCCTAATGTTCTACATCTAACAAAAGCAATAAGCGAAACATAAAACTGACCTTGCTTATTAAAATACACCATTCTGATTTGAGTATTTAGAATGTTTTATTTTGCCTTAATTATTTAAGACTAAAAGAAAATTATTTTATTTCATTTGAATTTAAAATTTTATTTTATAAAAACGAGTAGTCCAAAAGCAAGTATCCATATAAGTTTTGGTTAATCTTAATAGCGAAAGTCATTATCATGCAGTCGCAGACCAAATTGATTCGCTTTAAACCTGCTGAAAGTTACGAAATATTGCTGTACTCAAACTGTGATTTTTCAAAAGGAAGCTTTAACGGAAGAAACTACTGATAACAAATGCTTTTGCAAACTTTTAAAATAGGTTTCTAATACTAAATTGCTTGTAGACAAGACTTACGGGCCTCGTCGTTGTATAGTTCGTACTGATGAGAGTGTGGCAAAAATGGCGAAAGTTGCTCAATTTAATTTAAAAACGCCGACACACACAAAAAAAAATATATGTTGCATTCGATATCGATCGAAATTTCTAAAGAATTTAAATACAAATTTCCATCTCATAAAATATCGAAAAAATATGGAAAAACGATCTAATCTAAGAAAAGTAAAAATGTTAAATATACAAAGAAAATTATATAAATTAAACGAATCAAATAAAATTATCTGTGCATATGCAGCTGGTCAACTGAAATCAAATGGCAAATAACTTCCAACATATTTAAGATAAAGGACCAAAAATCTCAAAAAGTTCACGTATTTATTAGGACTCATAACATACTTCTAACAATAAATCGGAGAATATAAAGCTTTATTACAGTAGTCTTCTTTTTCCGATCCCAGCTTTGGGATTTTAGAACACATTGGCAAAAAAAAAAATCGACGTAGCGTCTGAAGGATCTCTATCTTCTACAAGCCTGATCATTTTCATACGAAATTTTGTGTAAACGTACACATATTTAGTTAAATTAAAACTAAAAATCATTTATAAACTCATAAAGAAAATTTTTTTTCTATCAATGATAAAGAATTGATGGCCCTTTATAGCATAAACAATTAAAAGTGCTATATTTGGATATGCCAAATCGTATATACCCTTCGCAATTTATCTAAATCTTGTTTAGTGAAGTAAATCAAATAAAAAAAACAAATATAGAGGTGGCACAGAATTAAAAAATTAAAAAAAAAAAAATTCATAAAAATGCCATCGGTTCTTAATAATTTTAGTTTTTCCTGAAAGATCTCTTCAAAAGCTTTTAATTGATAACCATATAGATATTTTAAAAATTTTGATAATTTCAGAGGCCCTTAACCCGGAAAATATGGGCGTGAGCAAATTCTTCTACGTGAACTTTTTCTAATTTTTTACTTCTATATCGCCCCATATATTTGTTTTTTTATTGCAGGTACTTAATTGTTCCAAATGGTATAGAAAAATGAGAGTAAGGCGTGGTATTTTGCCCACTGCGTCGAAGGACGTGGACCGATCTTGCTGATTTACAACAGCATCTCTTTTGACACTATGTCTGATCGATTGGCGTATTAAAATTTTTTCTAGCTAATGAAGTGCCTCGGCAAACTTGATTTCAGCAGTTACACGTACAGACAGACGGATATCGCTCAATCGACGCAATAATTTTGAACTTTTGAAATTGAAAATTTTCTAGTTATTTAGTCGGAAAAGTCATGGTTTTCAAAATAATTTTGCCTCCTACTTACAATAAAAAATTCCAAAAAAATTGCTGAAAATTGTGCCCAACATATTGAAAAAACTGCACCAGAGTATCGAAAGATCAAAAATGTTTATTTTAAAATGCTCATAGTTCAATCATTTTAAAGCATAATTTGCAGATCTAAGCATCATTTTGTACGTATAAAATAGACCTTTAAATCGTGTATAATTTTTCGAAATTAAAAAAAGGCGAAGCATCAGAAAAATTTGCAAGTATGAGATAACCAACTTTGAAACCACATAGCGCCAACTCTACAAATTTAATGGTACCCAGCCTTAAAACTTGAGCTCAGGTAGTCCTCTACCTTGTTCGTGTAAATATTTTAGTTCAATCCGCCTTGCCTTTTACAAATGGCTAAGTTTTTCCAAAATATTTTGATTTTGCCTCACTGTGCACAATTCATCAAATCGATCTCATACATACGAACTTTTGTAATCATGTTAACAGCCGCGTTTTAGACTTTAATATCTTCTATTAATCGTTGCTTTGCGAATAATTTAGCAACGTTCTATACGCTTCTCATATTATTCAAATTTTGAAAGGTGGGACTACTGTGGAGCCAACTGATGCAATTACGTGAATAAAATTGTATTTCATAAATAATAGAAATATTTAGAAGGCCGTAATATACCAAAAGAAATTAAGTTTATTTCAATTTATAACCACCCTTTGTTGTGCTTGGGAACCTACTTTTTTGTTACAGACTTATTTTATTGGAAACTATATTATTGGAGTTATTACATTTAAAAGCTATTGCGCAGTAATAAAATGTTAAAAGCCATAAGCATAACTTTTGCAATAACAATTATTGTAGAATATTAATGTTTGTCTATTTTTGTTAAAAAAAATCACCTCAGTTTTTAATATTTTGACCATTTTTGTAGAAAGTACCAACTTTTTGTTGATGTAATTTGCTTCCCTTGTTTTTTTTAGGAATTAAAAGACATTTCAACTTTAGTACGAAAACATTGGCGTTGTGGTTACGAGTGTTCAGCGCAGTAAGTATTTTTATTGTTTTCAAATCATTATAATTTTATTTGTAGTTTTATCGATTTGATTTATTATTTGGTAATAAAACTAATAAACAAAAAATTATTTTTTCTTTGTTTTTGTCACACCTTGTTCACACACAATCAGATACAATTATAAAATTGGTGATGTTTTTCGTGAATTAATGGGTTGTACCAGTAGTGGCGGTGTCGTTGGCACTGAATTTTTACAATCAACTAGAAACAAAGGACGTTGTACAATACTTTAGCAATTTCTGCATAAGTTTTTTTAAGTGTAAAATAAATTTTACAAAAAAAAAAAATAACAATAAAGATTTGTATGAAAGCAAAGTAAAAAATAAAAATTAGAAAAAGCAAAAACAAAAAAAAAAAAGATAATAGAAGCATATAAAAAAAATTAATTATTTAAATACAAATTAAAAACATTTCAATTGCAGTTGTTTCAATAAATTTCAGAGAGAACAACAAAGATTGCAAAAATTAGAATAAATTTTAAATAGAAAATAGGAAAACACAAATAATAAACTAAAAGTAATTTTAAGAGAAATTTGTAATAGACACAACAAAATATTTATTATGAAAAATAGTAAAAACAATAATAAATTATAATTATAATAATAATTAATTAATAATAATTACAAACATTTAAAGTTTATTTAATAATGAAATAAACTAAAACATATTAATGCAATTAAATTAACGGTTAAAAAAATTTCAGTTAATATTTTATTATGTGAAATATGTTAACAAACATATAATTGGTTTCAAATTATTTGAAACAAAAAAATCAAAATAATATATTTTATTTAATTTTTTTTGTCTAAATTTATTTACACATTTGCTGGACAGTTGAAATGGCCGACATGTACAAACCACAATCCGGCTACTAATTGGCATGAAAAGCTATTCAACCCTAAAATGGCTTTTTATAACGAACGCTAGCAGTAATTAAAAATGAGTGGAAAGCAATAAGAACATTTTCATTCTAACCTCAGAAATTTTTTTAAAATAAATATTCATTACTTTTCAATAAGTAATTATAATTGTTGTTTATTAAACACATGACAATTATTTTTTTTTTCAATTCTCTTAAGCTGCTAATCTAATTTTAATAGAATTAAATCACAATAGTAGGAGATTTCAAAAACTGTATTTTCAAATTCCTCTGTTCTGTTTTGTAGGGTCGATGGAAGCATTTTCCAATAACATTACTCCATTGTGTTTTTATCTATAATTCTACGAACATTTCGTTCTTAATAAATAAAGAAATTTTTCTGATAATAAATACCGACGCATCACGACGACTGCAGGCTATCACAGCTACTTACCTTTTCTTACGTTTGCTTTTATTTTCTTCTAGGGGGAAAATATAAATAAAACAATTAAAAAAATCCAAAAAGTTTATCTTTGCATAAGTGGCTTGCGAAACGTTCTTAGGGTTCTGTACATTAAGTATAAAAACTTTACCTTATAGTTTTCATCACAATGTCTGCCCGACTGTCCCTCTACCACAGCCCTTAATCCCTCTTACCTTGTAGGTAGACTCTTGAAATTTTCCCAGAAGATATATTAATAAAATACTAAATATTAAGTTTTCTAAAAATTAAAGGGTCTTCTGAAGGTGACGTGATATTCATAAAAATATTGTTTTTTTTTATCTAAGCTGTGATAGGCAAATATGTTAAATTTGCACAGTGTCATTAAAATTGTGAGCGCTAAAGCATCTGGCCATAAGCCCTTATGGTTTTTATAAAAGATGTAATACAAGTATAAAAATTTAAATGCAATGAAGGTATCCTGATAGTAATGTGAGTTTTATATGAAAAGTCTTATTTGTTTAAGCATAATAGGCTGAGGCCTGGTGGGTATTTATAAGCCGCTATAAAAGCAAGCGCAGAAAATTAATATAAGGTGTCAAATAGTATCATCATTTTTACATGGCCCTTTACCAAAAAGTCCGCTGTGCACATAATTAAACATGTAAAAAAATAAATTTCTAAATTAAAAGGTAATACAAGGGGATTTTTTTACTTAGACTGATTGTTAATACATTCATATTCAACAGGTATTAAATAAATAAATTTACTTCTTTTTGCACTTTAACTTGATACAAGTCTAAATTTAATACGTAACTTTAATACTTGAAATTTGAATGGTAAAAGAATCAAACCATTGCCTCTTAAGTCGTGTAGTTGTGTAGCTGCAGTCGTCTTTAAAAAATGGTATGGCCTACATGAAGATCTACAATTTGGTAAAAGAAAAATGTCATGTGCAAGAATATTCCCGTACATTGCATTGTGCATTGCTTAATGAGAGCAGATTCTATGGCGAAAAAACATTCAAATTTTTTTAAGTGTTAAACTAATGATTCAATGGCTTAAAGCTTGATCCTTTTACTGCTGCAAAGAGCATAAGGCCGATCTAGAACCAACCAGATAATAATTAAAATTAATGACTCTTTTAGGAAGTATTTTAATTTTAAAACTTGCTTTTAACTTTTTTGATACTATAGTCAAAAGTGAAGTATATTTTAAGTTGAACGGGCTTTAACTGGGTGACTTATCAAGTAAACAAAATGTTTGCCCATAATTTGTAACAAAATATAGTTAAATGCACCATCCACCAGCTGCTAGTGTTTTTTGTTAAAAAAACAAATATAAAATTGTAAATTTGTTAATTTAAAAAATACGAAAGTTAATTAAATTTGCGCACATCGCTATAAAAATTAAAATATAAATTAATTTCAATACAAATAATGTAAGTTTATTTAGGTGGTTTTAAATATAAAACATATTTTAAACTATTAAATATACTTTTACTTGTCTATAGTACACAAAAAGTGCACTTAAACGTGATCCCTTAAAAAGTTTGATATAAATAAAAAAAAATTACTAGCAACACAAGGAATAATAAACTTTGACTACGCCAGACTCTGTCAGAGTCCTCACTTTACTTTCACCGAAATGGATAATGTAGCTACACGATCCTTCCTTGAGGAAGGTTTGTGACTCTGCCTACCGCTGGTCGTTATATGTGTCGCTCAACGCTTAATATTTAAAATTTTTAAGTTTTAAATTATATTGAAACGTAAGCTTATGTACTGGAGAACAACCAAAAGCAGCATTTTAAAGCACGGGAAATGTTTATTTGCTAACAGGGGTCAGACTTAATAAATAATAAATTATTCCTTTACTCTTTTAACGAATAATTAAAACTTTATATGTCCCAAGGATTAGTAAAGTCTTAAGCACAACTGTTTTACTATCTTAAAGTTTTTCGCGATATAGTATTTTGGCATAAATAAATTCTATCTTTTGTGTTTGAAATTTAAACAGGTTATAAAACTATGACGAGAATTTTTATTTCAAATGAAATTATAATTTAAAAAATGTTTGCCATTTTTAGCTACGGCGAAAAATTACTAATTAAACTAAACTCGTCGTCACAAACCCTTTTGAAATTTTATTAGAAACATTTAATGTAGATATAAAATTTTTTTAACTTTTTAATTTAAAATCCTCTTTATTTTTACACGCTTTCGTAGTTGAACATAAAACCAAAAATAGAGGAAACAAAAAATTAATCCCACCATTATTTACAATATTTAAAATAACATTTTGTGGTTCTTTTAAAATTAACAAAAAATAAATAAAAAAATAACAGAAAATATAAAATTTAGGATAATAGTATAAAAATGTTAAAGTATAATAATGAAAATGAAAAATATAGTTTACAAAATACAAAAAAAAAACATGTTCATGAATAAATAAAAATTAAAGGATATCAAAATTTAAACTTGTGATCATTTCAAATCCATAAATTTAGTTATAAGACAGACAAGTTTGTTCTGTATTCAGTGTTGGTTTAAAAGCTAAGCAGTGTGGGACTAAGGAGAGTAACAAAGAGATAGCGAAATCGAAGCAGTGTATCAATGTAAGGATGAACTACTTTCGTTTAATTGTAAAGCGAGTGCCTTTCTTTAAAATCTTTGCAGCATATCAGCACTTATTTTTAATATGAAAAAAATATTTTTTTATTAATTAATTCAAAATTAATAAATAGTGTAGACCTTTCGTTTCGACGGATTGACGGACATCGTTCAATTGGCTTCACCATGCATAAGAACTAAGAATATATACACTTTATGGAGTCGGAAACGGATATTGTAGAATTCACAAAAGAAGTCACAAACCTAGTTAAGCCCTTTTTCCACTTTTTGTGTTGAAGGGTATAAAAAGGCATAAGAGCGATTACTGATTGTAGTAATAAAAATCCTTATGTATTAAAAAAAATTTATTTATACAAAAAGAACGACTTAACGAAAAGTTGCAAAAAATTGTATTCTCCTACTAGTAAATTGTGTACAAGGCTAATACTTTTGGAAGTTAATTTTAAGAATAAAAAATTAAATATTAATAAAAATTATTTATTTTCTTTTTATTTTTTTTATTTATTCCCCATTTACTAGTAAATAATATATATAAAATCCATTTTACATTGCTTACGAGTTCCAAAATATTAATTTAACTACTTTCATACAAATCCATTTATTAACTGCAGGGCATTTTTAGTGCCATCTGGAATTTGAATTTTGTTAAAAAATTGTGCAGTTTGTAAAAGTGATTATTTTTTGCTCCGCTTTTGTGTGCTTAGGCAAATCAGCCAAAGATCAAATAAAATCAATATTGATTATTGTTGTTTTTGCTTAAACTTTAATTTTTGTCTTTACTTTATTGTTTGGACAAAAATCTTTAGTTAATTTAAAATGTAAGTGAGAAATTTGGTAAAGAGCTAAGTAAGCGGTAGTCAAATAGCCATCGAAACGTGCTTTCACCTTCAATAGTCAATATCGTTGATTTTAATATTACGGTCGGGATAATTAGCACGAATTTTTAAAGTTTTAAATTAAATTGATAAATATTTCTGTGATTTAAAATTTTATTTGTTAATTTGTATTATTTTTAACAATGCAAAATAAACTTCTCTTGATACACCAATTCGCTTTCGCTCCCCTTGTGTTTATATCTAAACGAAAATAAAATTGAGGTTAAATATAATTTTTTTAAGAGTTTAAATGTTTTTTTAACCTAAAATTTTGTTTTGATAAATACATTGAAAATAACTTTTCGGTTGAAAAGCCGGTTCAAACAGTCATTTCGATAATGTCTTAAGTCAACTTATAAGAAAACCTTTTTTCAAAGTTGCAAAAAGGTCGAATATATCTTATTTATAGAAAAATATAAAACATGAAAAATCATGAATTAAATAAAAATTAATACGCAGGAATATCAAGTTAAATTAATTTAACACAAAAACTAGGATAAATTATTTTTGTTTTGAGCACAGGCTCTGCAAATGAATAATTAAAATTAAACAGCTAAAACAGGGTTACCATTTTTCGCATTTGTAGTCTCTGATTTCGCATCTTTTCTGTCTTATAGAATTTTTACAACTTCTAGCAGCCCTGACCGTCACCTATGCGTTAAAAAGGTTTCACATGGCATGAAATAAGGGGAATTCCCTATAAATTTTTATTATGTTTTTTCTTAATCAATTAAAATTTTACTTTTTCGGCTTTGGTTCATTTTTTAATTTAACTTTTATTAAGAAAAATTATTTTTCAAATGTACGCGGACGTTTTCCATAGAAAACAAGAAAAATTAGAGGCTGGCAGAATGTAATGCTGCATTTTCAGGACCGCCAAATCCATCTTCAGCATTCTTTGCATCCAACACCTTGATTTGCGTATACTGTAAATATCATCCATTTAACCATTTAATGTATTTCTTTGTTATTTCTTTATAAAAATTAAAAACATTTTTTAAAGTAAATAAAATAAGTAAAAATGTATTAATACTAAGTTAATTGGATTTATTCCGCCAGTAAATAAAATACTGATGTTAATCAAAACGCGGCTTGAAAATGATGTCTTTACATCGAAAGCGCTCGCCAATCGTATCAAATAAACAGCCAGTGACGACGGTCTTCACCGAAAGGTATGACAACAGTATGTATGAATACATTTATCAGAAAAAGTTTTTTTTTGCTTTGTTTTAAGTATTTTTTCCCCAATAAAACAAAATTTAGTGCATTTATACAGAAAAAGATGATTCGATTTGCGTCGCGTTTCTTCGGTCCCCATTAACGACACAAATCATGACTGTAATGTACGGCACAAATTTCCTATTCGTTTCAAAGCTGAAGTCCCCCCACAGCGTAACTAGTTATGCCCGTTAATTGAGAAAACGTTGGAGGTAAATTTTATTTAAAAAAAAAATATGTGTTCACAAGTGCTTCAAAAGTCGGCACATTTACTTACATTTTTCATTAATCTAGATTTTGCCTACAGCACACTCAGGCCACAAACACGTTCCATGTCTTAATGTTGAAATCATTATAAAAAAATTTTATGCCTCAGAAGAGAGTTTTAAATAATTGTTGTAACAAAACTAAATGTTTTGATGACTTTTGATGTAAAATTTGAAGATATTTTACCGTTTCATCTGGCAACTACGGCAAAAGGTTTTCTAATAAACCGACATGAGCAATGAGTGACATAATTAAAGTGAATAACAAGTGGTTTATTTTGAAGACATTTTTTACAGCTAATAGCAAGAAATTCTCATGCAATAATATTAATTTAAAAAACATAGAATTATTACAATCAAAAATCACAAAATATTAAATAAGTCATAAGAAGTCTTAATTAACGCACAAAGTAACGTGTTATTTGAACACAACAAGGAAATAAAAGTATAAAGTAATTAAATATTAAAAAAAACTGAAATTAGCATTAAATTGATTGTATTAGTAAGAAAAGAAAACAATATGAAATGAATTTATAATATTTTAGACAAAACAAGTGAAACAAACTGGTCACTTCAAATAAATAAAAAAAATGGTTGATAAAATTAAATTTAAATGTACTCACAAAAATACTAATATTAACAAACTTAATACATGATACATTCATATAAATAAATACTAATTTAAATTGATTTATAATTTTTAAGATGTTTAATTTAGCAGAACATTTGTAAAAATAATATTTTTGTAATAACAATCAAGAGTTAACTAAATTAATTAGTTTTCAAGCTGGACTGTCTGCAAAAAAAGAAGTTTAAATGAAATATCTGTTTTTTTAATGCGGTCTTTACATGATCAAATATTCATACGTTACACAAACATTACTTGATGCAAAATCAAGAACTTTCATTTATGTCATGATGGATGTCAAACTTGGATGTTGTGTTGATGCTGGTGTTGTTTTTCAAGCATGTAAGAATTGTTTAAATTAAACAAGATTTTAAGTATGCGGTTGTCAAAAATTTGGGCACAAAAAAATTTATCTTAATAGATAAATAGATAAATATCTTAATAGAAAATTACCAATTATTGCTTCCACTTTAAAGTGCAGAATATAGTGACTGTAATTTAAAAGGAAACAAATTGCAGTCTTATTACAACGTAATAAAAAAACTTTCGGAGGGAAACTTCAAGATAAAAAAAAAATAAAAGTGCTGCAAACGATTTTAAAGCAAAAACAATATCTTTACTATTCTTCAATTCATAATCGATTTTTCCACTTCTTTTTATTTCCTTTTTTGTAAACAAAAGCTTAATTTGTTTGTATCTACGTAAAACGTTTTTTTCGTTAGTATAGTTTTTGCAACACTGAAAGCGCGATGTTGACAACACAAAATAAAACTAACAGCAAACGCTTGATGGGCCATCCAGCATGTGGGCGTTAAAGCTTACAGCACTCGTAAACGACTTTGACATCCAGCTTTTAGATCATGTATGGACCGCATTCAAGCTACAAATACATTGTTTTGATGGTTTATTATAAAACATTATGCGTAATTCTCATCTGGTCAAAGGCAATGAATTTAGTTTACCGTCAGGCTAAAGGACGAAAAAATACGAAGCCCAATCCGTTCAGAAGCTCAGAAATGCTTGAAAATTTTAATGGAATAGCGTGATATCCGACTTTCATACCCATCAGGTTGAAACCATTGAATGTACTTAACCATCTGCGAACTACCACGAAAAACGAGACAGGTAACTGTTACTGCAATTAAACTATAACATAGTTTGGGATATTGAGGTTATTGTGAACACAGGATTAAGATTTCATTTTTTACACTAATCTACACTTTCATATTTTAATTAAACTTAGATTTAAAATTAGCAAATTTTTATGCTGTTTTGGTGTTTCAAAATAATAAAATTTTGGATACAGCATGTTGGAAACAGAGGCAGTGCCCCTCTATTAGATCCCACAACATCATAAAGTATTACTTCACAATATGAGTTAACGAGTTTACTAAGCCACACTTTTCAAGTAAGGCGCCTTTAAAGATGTTAACCTAAGTTAAATATTTGAAATCTTCTCAATTCCTTTGAAAGTCTTCTTTTACTATAAGTGTTATAGGTAACAATAATTCATTGGAGTAGCAGCCTACAATCGCAAGCTATCAATTAATTTAGTTCTATCAGAAACCTCTCCCTCATCAGAATAATATAAGTGGATGCAGAGAACAATAATATTTAGGCTCTCCCTATCCAACTGACTCATCTAAGGCTGTACTCTGCTAGATCATACACTTTGTATATCATCTTTTTTATATGTATCCGCCAGTTGCGGCAATGATTATTGGGCAACCTAGATCATGAAACCTAAGCTTTCTTATACAACGCGGATCCAGCGCTGGTCCAACAATCCACTTGTTCATTTCCAAAAAAAACTCGCTGCGTACAGGTATTCAAAATAGGGAGACGCTTGTTTTTGTTTCAGTTGCCACCTGATTAACAATAAAAAAACGGCTCGTTTCATATTCCTGTTGAAGAGAATACCATAATTTCGTTTGATATTTAGAGTTACAGCTGAAAAATGCTTGCCCTACCATATGGCGGTATAAGAGTAAGGTAAACCAGGTCCTCCGAAAAAATCCGTTCACATTCCATACAGCTGCCAAAGTTCTGTCAGGGTAACATTTCCTAGATCATAAAAATTTTTTTAAGCTTCAATCTTTAAATTTGCTAAAATCACCATAAGCTATCAAAATAGCTTCAGAGGGTGTGAATAAAACCTAAAGTTTTATTTTATTATTAAATATTTTTATAACTTTGAAAACGTCATCACAAACTTTTAAACAATTTACTAATTTCGTATTCTATATTTTGCCAAAAGTGGTTGTGCTATTTAGGCGTGATTGAGTAACAAATATACAAACACGTTTACACTAATAATGATTTCATAAAATTTGTTGTAATTATCTTTGCAATAAGAAATCGCCCGCCTAAGAAAGCAATCAACCAGTCAGTATGTTTAGATACTTAAACTAAATAAAACAATTTTTTTAATGTCATTTTATAAAATCCAAATAGATTTTAAAGTTTTGCAAAGAGCTGCAAAACTGTCTTTAATTTCTTAAAATTTTTAGATATAAAAATAAAAGTTAATAAGTTCTTTTAATGAAAGAACAAACAAATAAATAAATTATAAAATAATTAAAGCTAAAAATATTAATAAAATAAGGCTGACTTTGTATGTAAAAAATCTACTTTAAGAGAAAATAAGCAAAAAAAAAAACTTTCTAGAGGAACTTATTCGTTAATAGAGGAGAATATTAAAAAAAATAAAAATTGCTCCTGAGAATAAAAATTAAAAACCAACATTAAATTCAGTAATAATAGACAAAAAGAACAGCAATTTTAATTGAAAAAATAATAAATACATTTAAGTTAAACTTGCAAACAAAAAGGTTTTCCAAAGAGTATTGGACAAAAAATAGTATTTAGTACATTTTATAGAAATTACTTTTAGCTATAAAAAATAAAAATAATTTGTTAAGAAATAGAAAAAAACTGAAGACAAAATGCTGAAATCATTTGCAAAAAGACAAAAAAAATGAAACGTAAAAAAATGCTTCCCTTTTTCAAAATTGATAAATATTTAATTTAGTTTTAAGTTAAATATAAAATAAAAACACATTTGTGACTTTTTTGCATTAAATTTTTTATATTTTGCCCTGTTAAATATGTTACTAAAAAAGATTAAAAACATAAAATATTTATTTTTAAGGCTTTAATTAAATAAATGTCGTTATTATTATTATTGATATTGGTAAGAAAACAAAACAAGCAAAATAAGAAACCAAATCATTTTTTTAATTGTTATTTCATTATTAAAATTGTATTAATAATTTTGTGTTAAACCATTTGAAAATTCGTCAAAATGGCTGCTAATTTAAATTTAATGAAAAAATGTAAGAAAACTTAAGCAAATGCAAAAGAAAGAAATTTTAAATTTTATCATGCTTAAAATAACATAAACTGCATTAAGCTTTTTTTAAGCAAACAAAAAAAAACTTTAAATTGTTGTTAAATAATTGAATTAAATAAAAATAAATCTAAAATCATTTAAATAAAAATCAAAACAAATTTTTTTTATTAAATTTTTTAATAATGCCGAATGGGAGACTTAAAAAATGAATATAAAATTGCAGTTCTAAAATGGTAAAGCTGACACTTTGTATCAATGGTTGTTATTTCGAACATAATCGGCCAAAATTCCCAGTAATAATTTCCGCATCATGAACGCCAGAATCACGCCATTTTATTTCTGAAGGCAAACGTGTCAAATTATTGCGTTTTAGTTGGATTGCCATTTTTATGATGCAACAAGACCTGGGATGGAATCGTTGAAGTCGGTTTTTTTGCAAGAATTATTAATTAGAGTTACTTAACTAAACTAGACACAAACATAGTGAAGGGTACATCTTACTTATGTTTGTAAATTTCTGCACAAAAATTGACACTAATTATTATCATTTTTATAATAAGTCAAAAATCTTAAATTACACCAACTGTTTCTTTTGTAAATACCTAGAGAAAAAACTTTTATTTTTAATAATTATGTAAAATGTTTTTAGCAAGTAAGCGGGGTAAGTAAAATTACACGAAACGAGTTTTTAAGAATTTTTTAAAACAAGTAAATGTGTTATACTCGGCTATGCCAAATTTTATATACCCTTCACCATGTATATAAATCAGTTTATTAAAAAAACTCCAATCAAACAAAAAAATTGAAGTGACAAGGTATGCGAAACATTAGAAAAAAATTGAAAAAATGTTATAGGCTCTTAACGGGTTAAGTATTTGTTTATAAAAATAGTCCTATTTAAAAGATCTCTTCAAAAGTCTTTATATGATACCCATATTGACCTGATGTCTTAAAAAATACAACGCACAATCGTACTTTATTATGAAAAATGCACAGGCCAAATTTTTTCACTTGATTTTTTTTTTATATTTTAATTCTCTCTCGTTCCACATAAACTTTTATTCTTTTTTTTTTTATTGGTGCCCGCTGCTTCAAAGGACAAGACTGATTTTGCTGATTTTTGTAAAACAAAATTTTCGAAACTATTTCTGATGGATTGGTGTATTTTAATATTCTCTAGCTCATCTAGTGCCTTGGCAAAGTTGATTTCAGATATCGTACATCGCTCAATCGACTTCGCCATGCATAAGAATTCAAAATATATGTAGTTTATGGAGACAAAAATGGATATTGTAGAAATTACAAACGGAATGTCAAACTTAGTTTTTACCTTTTTCAATTTTTTGTGGTGAAAGGTATAAAAAAAGCTGTGCAGTTTTTTTCCTACTGTCAGGAGGAGTGAAAAAGTAAAAAAGGTAAGTAAAATTATACGACATGAATTTTCAGGAATTTTTAACACTTGTCTTGTTAATCTTTCGTTCAGAAATGTATTTTGATTTAAAGCAACGCCCAAACAGCAACAACGATGTCCAGATCCCAGAAGAAACTCAAGAAAATAGCAAGACGGTTATATTAAAATTTTGAAATGAAAACATACGAGGAATACGTAAATTTAGTCTTAGATAAAGTTTACACAGTATAATTATTCAAGCAGTAAGTTGCATGGAATTTTTTTTGACAATAAAATATGTAGTGAGGTAAATAAAATTGCACTACTTAAGCTTTCAGCGGACTTCTTAAGATTTTTTTCAGCATTTTAAGATGAATACTATATTCTTAAGATTATGATACACTGCGAGATTTAATCGTTAACTCTGTCAAAAATGACATAAAAGTTTATAATTGCATAATCATAGCTTGCGCTCATACAATACACATAAATTTTGCATGTCTATTGAATTGTAACGGACACTTATAGGAAATTGAAACATACCAAGCGCTCTTAATATCTGTACATTACATATGTACAAATTTACACAGAGCGCGTACGTTAAGTCGTCTATAGCAAGAATATAAGTTAACATTAGAAATTGAAGGGAGTTTCCAAAGCTGGTTTTATTAAATTTTTATAGCCATATATTTTTAATAGTTTAAAACTGAAATTTAAATGAAGTGTTCATTGCTATATCAACAACCACAAGTAAAATAATTATTGAAGAAAAACCGACTTCAAAACAGACAAACCTAAAATCATATTTCTTTAGAACGATATACGAACGTTGATGAAACAAGTAAATTCAGCAGTTATGTGGTCACCCTTTGTTTTTTACCCTTTTTATTGCTGATACTGCAAAATATTTTTTTTTTAAGCGTTAGTTTATGACCGTTCAAATGATTGGCCATATACATTAAATTACAACCATTAGGGCACCCTTTTATTACTAATTTTAAATATTTACACTTCTTATTAAACTTGATATAGTAATAGACTTTCTGTCTTATTTTCAGAGTTTGTCTCTAATGGATTCAAAGATAAAGCCTTATAGGTCAAACTACATCAGTTATAGGTACACCCTTTAATTTCTAATTTCAAGTTTGCTACTTGTTATAGCGGATCAAGCAATAAAGGTTCTGTGCAAATTTCAATCAACTGTCTACAACTGTTCAACAGTTTGGTCATATACATCAAATATCGGCACCTTTTGTATTTCCATATAATTTATAATTTTAAATATTTTTACTTCTTAATATACCAGACAAGTGGATATTCTGTTTAATTTTTTTTTTTGTTTGCATATAACGGTTCAAACGATAGGGCCATATATGTGGATCAATTTACTTTAAATATGGGAACACCCTTTAATTTCTAAATTAAAAATTTATACTAATTTTTAAAGCGGATTTAGCAATACAGGCTCTTTGTAAATTTCAGCTGTCTGACTATAACGGTTCAAAAGTTTGGCCACATAAAAAAATTACATTAACTATTGGGACACCCGTTAATTTATAATTTTGAATGTTTATACTTATTATTATAACGGTCGTAGTAATCGACGTCCTGTCCACTTTTCAAGCGTTCGTCTATAACGGTTCAAAAGATAGAGGCATATAAGTTATTTAAGGTCAGCTATGGGGAAACCCTTTAATTTTTAGATTTATTTTTGTAGTAATTTTTGCTATTGTGAGTCATAATAACATATATTTTTTGTATTTTAAAGAAGTGCGCCTTACGGTTCATAATACACTTTAAAAGCATGTATGTTGTCTGGGGACACCCCTTAATTTTTAAGACTATGAACTGTTTTTAAAACGAGACCGATCTGTAAGCATAATCTATCAAATTACAAAAATTTTCAAAATGCTTGAGTTCTGAAGGCACAAATATAACAAAGCAACATTCACTCGAATTGATAACCTCATTCTTTTTTTAAAGGGTATCCACTTTTTAAAGTTTTCTTCGAATAAAAGATTTTAAATAAGAATATAAAGGATGAACCAATAGATGATTATATTTAAATTATATGGCCCTATTCCTTGAACTGTTATAGACAGGAAATTTAAATTTACACGGACTTTGTATTTCTATGTCTGCGAACAATAGGAAATTTTAAATAGAAAAAGAAGATCTACAATTGAAGGCTGTTAAAAGTAAACTCTGTCTAAAGTTAACTTAGGTTGACTGTATGACCTTGTCTTTAAAGCGATTTTAGAGCGGTTGAACTTTAAATTTTCATAGTAAATGGATTACCATATACACTATAAAACAACAACTATACAAGAAATGAGGATGTAGTTTTATGAACATAAAATTATTTTTTTATTCGTTATAGATAGATAAAAACAGTTTTTATAACAATTTTTATTTTATATTCGCGTGTTTGTTTTGAAGTTGGTTTTTTTATAAGAATTATTGTTATTTTTGTCTGACCACTGTGTCATTGTGTAATTAGTACAAGATTTTTGTTTTTTATAATTAAAATATGATAAAATTGTATAACCACTTGTGTAATTAAAATTGAACTGAACATAAAAAATGTCGTTATGCACGCTAATGCTATAATGTAAACTTTTTTATTCTCGTATATTTTTTACTCACACATAATATGTTAAATTAAATAAATAAACAACAATATCAACTTATTAATTCTTGAATATGTAATGAGCTTTATAAATGTTATTTTTTATTTGAAAAAAAAAAACATGATAATGAAGAAACTTAATTTATTTTGTTTTTTATTTATTTTTAAACATGTGTAAAGGTTTACATTAGGACTGCCAGAACTGTCTTCAAAAATGCGAGAAAATTAATAGCGTATTATTAACACCTAATCGAAACTATTGAAATCAAATTAAATTGTAATTGCTATTGTTGCAAGCGAGATAAATTTTTTATTTATTACTTTCTAAAAAGTTGGGAAATTATTGTTTTAACTACGATCCATATGATTCGCAATGTTAAAAAAGTAATTGGGACAGTGGCTGCCAGCGTATTGTACTGAATAAAAAAGCGCACTTGTATTATAGTGGCGTCAGGATCCCTGTACTAATGTAACACGTTTCCCCATTCATATGGTGTATGTCTAAACTTACAGTGCTCACTACTTTATCCGCGTACCATTTCTAATTTTCTTAAAATCAAATTTAGAAAATGTGCTTTTAAATATTTATTGTAGAGATCTGTAAACAGTATTAAAAAGTTTCTATCTATAGAAATAATATGTACTGACAATTTCTTTAGTACCATTTAACCGATAAAATTGAGTGACTTCACATTTGTATCTGTATTATCTCTACGAAATAATTTGTTTTTACCGAACAAAAAATTTTTTTAAACTTGAACCAAGGTCCTAAGGGACCTCTTTTAAAAATTTTATTCAAATCCATCCAGTAGCTTTTATGTGATACGAACACAGACAGATAGACGAACAGACAGACAGACAAAAATTCTAAAAATTAGTGTTTTGTATTCAAAATTGATTACTTATTACACAAATATCTAAATTTTTTAAAAAATTTTATGTACAGAAATAACCCATCACTGCTTTATTATATGTAAAGATTTAAGGTTTAGCAACCTCGCTAGCCAGCCTTGCAATATTATAAATTTCAAAAAGGCTCGAAATCTAGAAAATTACTTTTTTAAAAATAAAAAATAAAAATAAACAAAAATAAAGTGACTATTTTTTATTGGTATTTTGTTTAAGCTTTGGTGTTCATGTTTATTATTTTTTTTATCCACCTCTCGGTTGGTTAAAATAATTTTTAAATATAATAAACAGTTTTAGCTTATCTTAAACATGGTTAAAGGTTCCCTGATAAGTTGAGATGAGCAATCATAGAAATGGCCATAGGAACTAGCTCTACCACTAATAATCAATAGTAGTGATTTTATAAAAAAATAAAATTTGGGTTAATAGCGCGAAAAAAAGTGAACTAAGATTTTAATTTTCACTAAAAATGTTTGAAATCATATTATTTTAATATATTTAATATCGGATTACGTTTTATGTTCTATATTTCTATTGTTCTTAATTTATTAGTCTTTCTTAAACCCTCTATCCATTACGATTCAAAAGAAAAGGCAGCATACCTCAAAATCAGGTCTTCTAAGGGGTCACCCCATAAACTTTGTCTGAAAACAATGCCTCTACGGGCACATCCTTTATTTTTAACATTACAGGGGAACTTAGCATGGATCTTAGAATTATAAGAAAGACAAAGATTTAGAAGATACTCCTGAGTCTTCTCCTCTTCTCCTTACAATTGTCAATTCAATTGAGTATTATTCTTTTAGTAGCGCCCTACTTTTGCAGCACCAAGAGGGGCTATTTGATCCTGAAAGTTCCCTATTAGGCCAAAGAGACCATCTGTATTGTCTGTGAGCATGCCTAGCAATTCCAACTGATGGATTACATGATCTACTCCCCGATTTTGTCGATATTGTAATGATTGTCTTTAACTATTAGATATTTGTTTGTTTTTATTACAAATTTCCTTTCTTTTTTTGTTAACTTGTATTTCCTTAAGAAATTGATTATTTTTTATAATTTTAAATTATTGTACGTTGAACTCTTAATTTTTCTTAACTTTTTAATATTATTTTATTACCCCCTTTTGTTACAATATTAATTTGATTTCTTTTTGTTTTAACTTAAGGTTTAATTCCCTTAATATCTCACTGCATGTTGAACTTTTTATTTTCGCTTAATTTAATTTATGTAATTGTGCATTTAACTTTTTATTGCCAATTAACATTGTTTTTTTTACGAGTATGTTATCAGTTTAAATTTAATTATTTTGTAAGACATTATTTAATTTAATATTTAATAATTCTAACAAAAATAATCTGACATCTAAACAGACAAACTTAAGATGTATTACTTATAACAACAAATAAAAAAGTTAAAGGGTTTGCCGGAAGAAACGTGATATTTATTAAAATATTATTATTTTTTTAACTTTGATAATAAGACACATCCCATTTGCATAGTGTCTGAAACAAGTAGAAAAAATAGAACTTGAAATTACAGGGTATCCCAATATTGACGTGATTTTCACTTGCATGGTATAAGTGTTTAAACCATAGTAAAATTCTTATAGAGCTTTTACAAATGTATCTGAATTTCAATACTCTGCTGATTTAACTAGTTTTCTAGCAACGTGGTAACCATTTTTTATTTTTCCTGGAAGGTATGTAGATACCACTTCCATTATTCTAATCCAGCCAGCTTTTCGCTACATATATTAATGCAAGAGAGCTTTTTGAACAGTTACCAAGTAACATGATGATATATTTTTACTTTTTATGGAAAGTGCCATGACCACGTGAAATATCAAATCTTAAGTAGAGAATATCTGATAACAAGCTTTAAAATTTCCAGAATGTTCGGAATACAAATAATTAAACATACAATCAAACACATATGTACTTAATATATTTTATTCAAGACACAACGTTGATGCTCTAATTTAAGTACTACGGTGCTTCAAAAGTTTTGAACTGATGAAAAAAATTATAACATGTCACAAAAAATTTGGTCATATATAAATGTCACTTTATGCTATAAATAATAAATATGCTATAAATAAATGAAAATACTCGGTAATACTCTATTCAATTCTAAGTTAAACCAAACACATATACTATTCGCACTTTTTAAGGATTTGATTATACGCTTCACCGCAAAAAGTGTAAAAAGGGTGTATCTTAGTTTGTCATCCTGCTGTTAATTCCATTTCCGAACCCATAAAGTGTATATATTCTGTGTTCCTAAGCATAGCAAATTCGATTGAGCGATGTCGTCTATCTGTTCATCCATCCGATCCAGGCATAGTTTAAAAAATTTTGCTATTGAAAATCAGTAAGATCGGTTTTATTTCCTTCAAATCAGCTGACAAAACGCCACGCAGGCATGTAATTTTTCCATATCATTTGGAGCGATAGAGAATACAAAAATACTTAACCCATTAAGAGCCGGTGCCGTTTTTATTTCAAATTATATATAGTGCTTAAATTTTTTTTCTCTGTCACCCCGATATTTGTCGTTTTGATTGGAGTTACTAAACTAGATTTAGATATATGGTGAAGGATATATATTTTTTTTTTTTGTTTTTATATGATGTTGTTAAAATGTTCTTTGGTATATTATTTTCACTTTGTATTTTAATTTAATTTTTGAAAGCGATTTAAATTTTATTGAATGCTTTTGAAAACATTGTTTGAAAATTTTCATTCGTTGAAAACTTCTTGATAAAGGCATATAAAATGGTAAGTTATTGTATAATTTTAAATTTATAATAATATGTTTACATTGTAATATTTCTAGTGAATAAACATTTGTTAACCAATTGGAAAGAGTTTATTCAATAACCGTCTTGTTTTCAACATTTTATTCAAATTTTTATTTATTTATTTAATTGGCTTCTTTGGAATAAATTGGTGTATTTCATTCTGTCTTTTATTTGGAGAACCAAGTTGAAGCAATTTTGTTAAGTACTGTGTTGGATTAAAATCTATGAGAAAAAGTAGAAGACTTCAAAGACTTTCCCCGACAATGCCAATGATAAGATCGCCAATTTCAACTATCGGTACAACTTCTGCAAACTCTAATGGTAATGAATCTGAAAACACGTTTACGTATACACATCCAGAAGGCATACACCAAATTCAAGAAGGTCCAGAGCAGATAACAGATGAAATTGATAAGCAATTAGAGGGTACGCAGACTTCAGCAAATATCCATCACGTAAGTCAAGAACAGGAAACATCTCAAATTGATAAACGTTTAGGAGATATGCAAACGCTTTTATTAAATCAAATGAGAAGTATGCAAACATTAATGGAGACAAATAATTTAAATACCCAGAATTCAATTACGGCCCTAAAAGAAAATTTACGAATTGTAGAGTCAAATGTTGTTCGAAATTATTCAAGTTTGTCGGAAATATCTTTAATTAATTCAAATGTATTGACCAATAATGTGGCAACCATCACAAATTCGACAGCTTCAAGTAATGGTATAGCTTCTGATTCAATCCCATTAATCGCATCATACGCATCAAATGTTCATACTTCTAATTCAATTCCTTCTGGTTCCTCTTTGGTAAACTCTCAGCCTATAGTCCATGCTTCACCATTTGGTTTGCATTCAACACAAACAAATTCATCGCAATCGTTTAGCAATCATCGACAAAAAAAATTTACCCTCTTCCAAAATTTTCGGGGTTACCAGAAGATTGGCAAACTTTTTATGAATCGTTTATAACTTCAACGCAAGAATTCGAATATTCGGAACTTCATAATATAATGCGTCTTAGAGAAAGTCTTGAGGGAGATGCGCGAGGATCAGTTGAATCATTGTTAGTCAGCTCAAAAAATGTTAATGCAATCATTAAAACTTTGTCAGAGATGTTTGGCCGCCCAGAACAATTGATTAAATCGCAAATTCAAAAAGTGAGATCATTGCCATCCGCAAGCGAATCAGATTTAACTTCTCTTATTCACTTTGCAAACAAAGTCGGCAATATGACTACTTTCATAGAATCCGTTGTAGGAAGCTACGATTTGTCTAATCCATTATTGTTAAGTGAGCTATTAAACAAACTTCCTATATCTAAACGCCTCCAATGGGCAGCAAAATGTTTAAGTCTTGATCGCATTGCCACAATATCAGATTTTTCGATTTGGCTTTCTAATTTGAGAAGGATAATTCAATAACCGTCTTGTTTTCAACATTCGGCATAGCCGAATTTATCTCCTTTACTTATTTGATTTAATTTTGAAATTTAATTAAGTTTTTGATTGATTCAAGTATATATTTAATTAAAAAAAAACCAAATAATTTAAGAAAAAAGTATATGAGAAACACTATGAGATCCTGTAATAATGTGATAGTTTTAAGTCTGATGATGTAAAATTTGTAAACCAATCTTTTAATTCTCTAAATCATGTTTTTTTTCTATAGATCAATTTATACAAGAACTCGGGTATATGATAGCTATTGATTAATCGAAAAACGGCTGAATTTAAGAGAAATTTTATATTTCGTTCTTGAAAACACAAACCAGAAAAAAAAATTATTTTAGGTAAAACCAAGACAATCGCTTTTAAATCTATGTATCTATTTACCCTACACCTGCATATTTTAAATGAAAGTCCAAGTTATTCATCCAACACAGAGAATTATATATAGTATTACCAATTTTTTAAAAAGTTATAAAGCGCCTTATCTCAAAATATCCTCCGCTAACACGGTCCCGTGGACATCCTTCGTGTATAGAAACGTAGAAAACAACGCAACATGAAAATAACATCTCATGATTGTTTCCCGGCAGCACAAAATTGGTTTTCCATTTGGTCTATTGCCTTCTGACCACCCAGAGATCCCTTGGGGAATGTTTAATGCAATTCAAAGCGGAAAAGGCAAAATAATCTAAAATAAATTAATAAATGTGTGACTTGGAAACACAAAAAATAATTCCGTACCATGTATGAGCTACCCTTTAATTTTTAATTAATTTTTTTTTTCACCTGTTACAGCGGATGTAATAATACGTTTATTGTGTAAATAAATGTAAATGTTTAAGACACTGTGAAAATTACATAACTGTTGGGATACCCTTTAATTTTTCAACTTGTTTTTATAGCCAGCTAGCACAACGTACTCTGCGCATTACCGTTACAAAATTAGGTGATATATTTGAAGATGACGTTACTTTCGGGATACCTTTGATTACTTTTATTTTACTTGTCCTTATATCAGACAGCAGTACGTACTCTGGACAATTTTAAAGCGTCTGCTTATAACGATTTTAAAGATAAGACTATGTTGGTATAAATCTCGGTCACTCTTTAATTTTTAAATTTATTGTTTACCTTGGGATTTAAAGCGGATATGTTTGATTCCTAGGTCTACCGGGCCTCTGAAGTCTTTGAGGCATCAATCAGCTATTTTTTAGCTTTCAAGCGAAATCAATTATTAAACATACTAAAAGAAATAAATAATGAAACAAAAGTAGTATTAATAAGGCGCGTTTTATTCTTATTTGAATATTATAAACAATTTTTAAAGCTTTGCTCAAAGTTTTATTAAGAATTTTTTTAACCGACTTCAAAAAAAGGAGGAGGTTATCAATTCGATTGAATGTTGCTTTTTTATGTTTTTGCATGCAGAACTCAGTCATTTCTGAACCGATTTTGAAAATTTAATAGATTATACTTACAGACTGATCCCGTTTTAAGAAAAGTTCATAATCTTAAAAATTAAAGGGTGTCCCCATATAACATACATGCTTTTTAAGTGTATTATGCGTATTACTATAACTCCTAACAGCAAAAAGCAATACATAATAAAATCTAAAAATTGAAGGGTGTCCCCATAGGTGACGTAAATTGACTTATATGCGCCTATCTTTTGAACCGTTGTAGACAAACGCTTAAAAATTGGACAAGATGTCGATTACTATGACCGATTTAGTAACAAGTATAAACATTCAAAATTATAAATAAATTATATAAAGGATGTCTCAATAGCTAATGCAATTTGAACCTTTATTGCTAAGTCTGCTATAATAAGTAGCAAACTTGAAATTAGAAATTAAAGGGTATCCCTATAATTGATGTTATTTAACTTATAAGGCTCTATCTTTGAAACCGTTCCTACCAAACTCTTGGACAGAATGTCCATTACTATATCAAGTATATTAACACGTGTAAATATTTAAAAACAGAAATTAAAGGATGGCATTATGGTTTTAATTTGATTTAAATGGCCAATGTTTTGAACAGTTATGAACTAAGGCTTAGAATTTAAACAAATTTTGTTTGTAAAATTATTTTTGGAATTTTTAAAATATAAAATTTGTATTATGCTACTATCCTATAATATTTTTAAATAAAAATGCGATTTATTTGTTGGTTTGAAAAGCAGGTATCATACGTATTTCGCCGGTTGCTTAAGCCAGCTTATCAGGAAACCTTTATCCAAATTTTTAGAAAAGCAAAAAAAAAAATTTTCTTGAAGTATAGAAACTTCAAAAAAAAAAAAAAAACATGAGAGTTATTTTAGAATCCCATACAAAAATTTTAAGGCTTTAGCAAAAATCACCAACAAACAAACCACGTTGTTATTTTTCTTAAATTCCCTTCTGCGTCAGGTTAGTTATATACCGACTCTTAATGCGGACGCAAGGCGTATTGAAAATAAAAGCAACACAGTTATTTTTTAATTTCTCAAAAGAAAGAAAAATTTAAAAAAAAGCCAGCTATTTGCACAAGCATTTCTTATTACTATGTCAGCATAAAACAGTGTAAAAAATGAAGTGTGAATTTTCTTTTTTAATCTGAATTCATATTTTGTTCTACGACAGACGCAATCTTTCTCGAATATAATATAATTCATGTATTATAGCCATCCTAAGGAAAATTGATTTAAGTTTGTCTGTTTTGAAATCGTTTTTTTCAGGAATTGTTTATTTATAAAAGTCCTACCTATTGTCACTTTTTACCAGATTTAATAATTAAATAACCCAAGAATTTTTCAAGTGTGAAATTATTAAACATTTTCTTTTTTAATAATTAACTTTTATGTGCCACTTCCTAAGATGAGTGTTTAAAGCACAGAAATTATAGATAGAAATTAAGACATGAAATATTTTACTCCACATAAATATATCGAAGCAAACAGTCGTAAAATCAAAAACCAACAGTAATAAACAAACAAAATGCTTAACGCTGATTTATGGTTAGATTAAATTTTATATTTACATAGGGTTTAACTTAAAATTGAATATACAATTTAAATAAATTTTACCTTTCATTTGTATGTTTGAAAATGTTTTCAAAAGACAGAAAGAAGGTCTTCTGTGTGTGTGTGCTTGTGTTTGTGCGTTTTTTGAAGGACAAATTGTATAATAAATTTTATTTAAGAGAAAAATATATATTATTTGCATGTTCATTTGTATAAATAAATTTGTTTAAAGGCATAAAACATAAAATAAATACACGCACAAAAACACATGAACGAACGACAGGATATAAATATAAAGTCTGTTTGTGTGAGTAAATGTATGAGAGTGCACGCACATCGCACAAATAACTTATAGATGTATTTTTGAATATTGTTAACATTATTTACATGCGAGGACTTATTAAATATTAAACTACAAATAAAAGAATCTGGGGCATATGCTTTTTATAAAGTCAGTGTCTAAATCAATTAAAATAATATAAACGCGTATGCTTTTACTAAGAATTTTAAAAGCTCTTAATAGCGCAACGTCAACGCTTTCCAGTTGAAAAACTTGGTTTTGACAGCGCTTTAAAAGTTGGATATAACATAATTTTTGAAAAAAAAAAAATCTAAATTTAACTTAAAATGAAATTTTAAATCCGTAAGCATATATTTGAAAGAATATAGAAATTTCTGGTTTTAAACACGAACACATACATATATGTAAAATTCAATCACTTGTTGGGGACATCCTTTAGTTTTACGTTTTTATATATAAATAAAATTATATACATTAAAGAAAATCACATTTAGAGACACCTATTAATTTTTGAGTCCAGTTTCTTAAAATATTTTCTTAGATTCGTGAAGGGTGTACCTATATAACATACTCGGTCATATTGGTACACCCTTTTTTTATTACTAAGAATGAAGGCGAAATTTTACATATTTTCTTCTTTCTAACTGGTTTAGAAACGGATTAGATTTTATAATTGTCGACAATTAAGCTATTTTCGAGTCAATCTGCATATTATTATAGGTCCCAATAGCAAAAAGTAATAGAAAAATAAACCTAAATATTATTCATCCTTATGGTCCTATATTTTGAATCGCTATAAAAAAACGCTTGAAAATTGGGTAGAATGTCAATAATTTTGAGCGTTATGATAACAAGTATAAATATTTAAAATTATAATTGAAAGGGCCCCCCAACAGTTCATTTAATTTGATATGTATGACTTTACTTTTGAGCTGTTGTAGACAGATAAATGAAACTCACCAAGAGCCTGTCTTGCTAAGTCTGCAACAATATTAAGCAAAAAATTAAAGGGTATCCTGATAGTTAATTTGATTGTTTTAAGTCGTTTTTTGTTTTATAAGAATTATTTTATTTTTCTTAAGTGTTATTTTATTAAACAAGAGATGTTAACATTACATTTCAAAACACAACTTTGGTGCTCCTCAAGCATTCAAACGAAGAAAATTCTTGCAAATTAAATTACAAATATTGCAATTATTTTTCTGAGAAAAAGTAAAATGCTTAACACTTTAAAAAGATGAAATAAAAAAAATTAAAAAAAAGAAAGAAATAATTCGAATTGTTTTATTACGCAAAGAAATGTACGTTTAAGACATTAACAAAAAAAAAAAAACTAACTTCAAGTTTTGCCTTGGCACTAGTGTCTGGAATTTCCCGGAATTTTTTATTCCCCGGGAAACGTGAAAAAAATTAACACATTCCCAGAATTTCCCGGTATTCCCGGGAAAAAAGCAATTTATATTAAAAAAATCATAGTTTTATTTAAAAATAAACAAACAATAAAAATAATTGTTAAATAATAGTTTTAACAGTTTATAAAACTTAAAAACAATTCAGGTGACTAGACGTATATTTGTTCTACATATCAAGAGATAACAAAGATAAAAATACCGAAAAAGTATTTTATTAATTATTTTTTAAAATATATCATTATAGAAGTACAGAACTGCAATTCACTAAACATACTTTTGCTTGTTTTCGCTGAAAAATTTCCAACAATACAAAATACCCTTTAACTTTCACTGTGGTAGGTTTTTTCGTCAACAATTCATTATAAAGATTATGCATGTTCGTGTTTCAAATGTTACTGGCTTCGAATTAGTCAAAATTCCTTTTAAGCAAATTAGTAACCTTTTGTTCTTACTAGCAATGCCTACGACTAAGTCCGCGTACCATTTCTACTTTTTTTTAAATAAAATTTAGAAAAATATAATTTGAATTATTTGTTGTAGAGTTCTGTAAACAGTGTTAAAAATTTTGGATCTACAAAAAAAAGTACTGACGACTGTTTTAGAACCATTATACCGATTAGATTAGATGACTTTAATTTGGTATCTTTAGTGTCTCTACAAAATGACATATTTTTATGAATTAAAAAGTGTTCTATATTCGAACCAATATTCTAAGCGACATCTTGACATAATTTTATTCAAATCCATCCCGCAGTTTTTATGTGATACGAACAGAGACAGGACAGAAAAATTTTTTAAAAATAGGTTTTTTGTATTCCATATCGATTACTTTATACACCAACATAAAATTTTCAAAAAATATTTCATGTTCAGATATAGAGATGTTTTACTACGTTCACACGAAACGAGATATTTAAAAATTTGTAGATGTCAGCACCAAAATATTTGAAAAACAATCAGTGTATTTTTTTAAAGTGCTAAAGATTTTAAACTTTCCGTTTCCCGGTAATTTAGCCAAAATATGGATAGATATTCTCGAAAATTCCCGGGAGGGAATTCTTAGCACATTCTACGAGAGGAGAATCAATAAAAATATCTGAATGCAGAATCTTCAGACTTCATTATACAACGCCAATATTAAAGCGTGAACTTAGGACATTCATTATTCTTGCGAAGTGGTAAAAGTTATGCTATCCAACATATTTTTAATCGAGAAATTCAAACAACTTGCAAAAATCGTTCCAAAAAATGGATGAATTTTCTAAAAAGGAAAATAGGCACCTTTTGCGCCACGACTTCTAGAATTAAAATTTTCTTACTAATTTTGAAAACTTTGTAGTATTAAATTAATTTATTTTGTAAAACTAAATTCGTTATTCTTATTTTGATTTAAAAAAAGTGTTTCCTTTTTAGTACACACGAGGCAACCACATAAGAAACAAAACACACTAAAAAAAGATATTAGTATCCAAAAATCGTAAAACAACCTGCATATCATGACCAATTAAAAACATATATCAAAAGAAGGACTGTTAATTTGAAAAAAGACGAAGAAGCATTGTTTAAGGAAATATGAGGTATCAACAAACTTTAATATATCAGGCAACATTAAAGAGTAAATTCGGACAAGAATATTAATACACACAAGGAAACATTAAGTGGAACATGCTTATGTTACCTTTCGTACTTAATAGTGTGTATCTAGCACTACAGGTGCCTCTAAGAGCTGTATAATTTTAAAGATAAAGAATTGTAGGCATTTCCCTATTACTTGAAGAGTTTTTGAAAATAAGTTAAGCCACAACTTGCACACATTTAAAAGCAACAAGGGAATTCCCCTAGAAATGGACTCTTCTTGAGATAGTTTTTTTCAGGTTGTTATGTTTTCTGCGGCATTAAAACACGCCCAGAAACTCCTACTAAAAGATTGGCTAACAAATACAAAGGGGTCTGGCTAAGAAGAACTATTACTATTGCTGGCAAGTCTTTATATTTCATCCTGGCGGATGTTTTAAATCTAGACAAGAATTAAACAAGGGCTTCTAAAAGAGCCATAGGCTAGTATTAATTATCGGGGATGGTAAAGGAGATAAAATGATAGTTGTTGTGTTAACTGAACATTCAATTCAAAACTAATCTCCAGGCGGAAGACAAAGTCGCCACTATACAAGAGGAACATTCCTTATCTTTAATATAGATTCTTATTTGTTTAAATAGAAATTAAATTTTTAATGTCCCGAGTCCTCGTGCGGTTCCCATTTGTATCAGTCAGGCATTTTAACTCTAATCCCGTTATATTCTTAATATTTTAATCAATATTATTTTTCATAATTAGTCAAAAAATACCTGGTAGATTAAAAATTTTAACAACACCATCTTTAACTCAGGTAAAATATTTCCCTTAGGAATCATGCCTCGTCTTATTTCAAAACATGTTCCAAATGTGTTTTCTCTAGTAACTTTCAAACATCAATACAGATAATATTGGTAGTTCTAGGACCGCCCTTATGTTCATGTGTATAGTTTAAGCATTTCAAACGAAAAAGCAAAAAAAAAAATTGGATATTAAATTATGAGAACAATAATGCAAATATTTAAAGTTAACAATATAAAATTAAAATAATAATAAAAACATTTTTTTAAAAATGCTCCATTTCAAATTTAATTTCTAAAAATTTTTTAGCAAGAAAAATTAAAATCATTTTTTTTTAATTGAAATAAGTGTAATAAAACAAAAAAATTCATTCAATTTAAATTCAGTAAAAATAACTTTATTATATTTTTCTAGTTAAAAATATTGCCCTCTTGAAATGTACATATTTTTTTTTGCCCTCGTATGTTGTTCTGTATTTTACGTTAATAAATAATAATTTCTTAAATAAATAAAATATGAAATTTTAAAATAAAAAAAAAATGTTAACTTATTTTAGATCTGCTCTGGTTGGCATTAAGTTAATTGGATTTTTTTACCAGTAAATATTATACTGTTGTCATACTTTTCGATAAAGACCGTCCTCACTGGCTGTTTGTTTGGTGACCGCTTTCAATGTGAGAGAATATTTTTAAGCCACAAATAGTGGTGGGTTCAGGTTATTTTTTTTCGCTAGAGTAATGTCTATTGAAATGGTGTTAAATAGATAGATTGCTTGAAATCTGTGGTGTTTATTGAAGGTTTATAATCTTAATATTTTCGTCTTTAATTATTGGACAAGCAAGTGTGATCATCTGTGGGTTTTTTTCGTTTGTAAGAGTATTTTTATTATTCTAGTGGTGTAAAAATTGCGTCAGGGGTTGCATTTACCTGTTCGTTGATAATATCTCCGTTTAAAGTTTATGTTTTCCATCTTTTCAAGAATGTCTAGTCTTCGTATTGTTTTTTACTAGGATTTAGTAATGTCATACATTCATCTATTCATTCATCTATTTATTTAGGCTATAGTGAAGTTGGAGGTTTCTCTTTTCCGTTTGTATGATCATATTTGTTCTGTGAACCTTGTTTTTAATTTTCGTTCAGTTCGTCCTGTGTCCAACAGATGCAAGTAACTCTGTATGCTCCGCTGGTACTAAATTTATTGTTTGTTTCTGTTGGTGTTTTAAAATTGTTCCGTAGTGTGTTGCTCGTTTTCAGTGTTGTCTGTAAACCTTCTTTCTGAAAAAGGTTAGTTAATCTATATATTTCTGGTCCTGCGTATGTAAAAATATTTTATCGTGTTGTATCGATTGTCTCTTAGCCTTCTTTCTTCTTGTTATTGGTATTGTACTGTCTGAGTAGTCTGTCGATAGTAGCGCAGTTGTAACCGTTATTTTTGGCTGTAGTGTACATTTTGTCGAAATATTTTTTATATTTATCTGGAGCAAATGGGACTATCTTAAGTCTGTGAATCGTATGTCTAAATGTTGTGAGTTTATGTTGGGTAGAATGGTTTGAGGAATTGTGGATAGTTGTGTCTGTCGTGGTTGGCTTTCTATAAATGGCGAATTTTAAGATATAATTTCCTTTTGTTTCTGTTATGAAAAGATAATGTAAAGTTCTGTCTTGCTCCTTTTCTATTAAGTTTGTGATTTTGTTATCGATTGTGTTTAGATCTATTAGAACTTTTTCGACGTTGTCTTTTTCTAGGATGCATCTAAGTATCTGTAATAATGAGATGATTTATTTTTTTATTGTTGTTTTAACGTGAAGTTGTTCTAAATGTTATATGAAAAAGTTTGGTTTTAATATCGTCCATTATTTCGTTGTTGTATTGATTGTCGTATAAGTTAGAAATTATGTTACGTATGATAACGAGTCCCGTACTTTCGGTGATTTTGATGTCCTTAAGTTTGTTGATGAGGTTTTGTGTATTCCGTAACATGTATGTTTTGTGCAAATTTATTTTCTTTATTAAATGTGTGGTAAGCTATTTGGCCAAGTTATATGCAGTTGCAGGTTTTTAATTTACTAAAGATCTAACGGGTGTATTTTCTTTATGAATTTTGGGTTGTGCTATGAGTTTATGTGGTCCTGGATTCATATTCATGTATATGTATTATTTTCCGTCACTAAACGTTTTGCAGCGTTTTAGTAGGCTGCGTAATTCTCTTTCGAATGAATCGGTTGGGTCATTCTTATTCTTGCTGTATGAATTGCTATGTTTTGTCTTTCATATACATTATTACAATTGTATTTCCTTTGTCTGCTTTAGTATTTTAGAACACTTGATACCATGTCAATATACACGGGACATATAGGGCGTCGCTTTTAGACCTTGCAAAAGAGCAAGATTCCCTTTTTTAAAATAAATTTTAAAAGTTAAATTCACGAGTTTCTAAACACTATTTTTAAATTATAGCTGCTTTTTTTAACTTACTGAAAAATGAGTTTAAATTTTGTTTGAAGGATAAATTCAGTATTCGTTTTTTTGGTCGAGCATAACCACGATGGCTTAGCATGTTGTGAACTAAGGACTGGATTGTGTTTCGCGCATTCTTATATGCGTTCTTGCATGTTAAATATTTTCAGTTTTAACCAATGGATCGCTTTGGCACGATTTTTTACGTACCAGGAAGGTGCAGTAACAATAAGCTGCGTTAGAAGTTTTTCTAAGTTTTTAACGGAGATAGGGGTTTATGACTTTATCGTTTGCAAAAGTGGATATGAATGATAGTTGATATGTCAGTTATCAACACGTATAGCATTGGTGACAGTAAACATACCTATAGAATGCCAGTTTCATTTGGCTGTGTCAAACTTAGAAAATTTTCTTCCATAAGGCTTAAAGTACGACCACTTAAGTAGCTTTCTGACAGGGAAGTTTTCGTTTTAATTTGAACGATAAGCCCTGATGGTATGTCTTGTCAAAGCCTAGGAATACATTGCCTTCAATTAGACTTAGCTTCAAAAGGGTTATTTTGCCTGTATGACTCTGCCTTTGTGTAATCTGTTTCTAGTTTATTTAATCATAGTTATCAATAAAATCATCCGTTCTGCAGAAAATACTCAAGGTGAAGTACAGTATTTAGGTAAAAAGAATTACTTTGCAACTATATAGGCATTTTATTACTCGCTTTGTCAATACTAGAGAATTTATTAGAGTTGAGTTTAGCAGTTGCTTTTAAACATCTCGGAAAGTAAGCCTAAGCTGGACTGCTGATATATCGTTTACACTTGGTAAATCTACTGGGTCGTACGATTCACTTAATTAGTTTTAATGGTTTGACAAACATAATTTTAGTATTAATACCTTTCTTTGTATCTTATCTTGTCCACTCTCCATAAGAGGCTTACATAGGGGGCCTACATGCTGATGGTTCTTAAAGGTTTCTGCTTGCCCGTCATAGTGATTAATTCGATAACAGAGTTCTATCAAGATCTTCTTGGTTCTCTCAGCCGCATCATTCACTCCTTCAGATGACTTCTAAGTTGAGAAAGGAAAACTGTTTACTACCCATGGGCTTCAAAATGTTCTTACAAATGAAGATAAGTCGGATTAGAATCGATATGGTTGCTGAGATTTCGGCTTCAGGTTTTATCGTCGTTCAATATTAAAATCAATAACATCAGTTATTTTTTGCAGGTTAATGGACCAGTAGGTTAAATATCTACTCGATTTCACGTTTAATCCCGTTTTGGTAATTCTGCCTAACCTGATTGTCTGTAAGTGAGCCTGTAAATGCTTGCTTTTTAACTTTTTTGGTCGGTCAACGTCAAGTCACTGTTATATAGTGACAAAACCAGCAATAAATGAGGTCCTGCTGGCCAACATTGTTTGTTTCATTTGTAACAACACTTTATCGAATCTTTTGAATAAAAAACAGTTTGTTTAAAAAGCAAATTAATTAAAATTTTCAATGTTATTTTTAATCATTTAAATTTTATACAGAATTAAAAAGCACCCATATTAATTTCTCATTGTCTAAGTTGACAACAACCCTTTATATCTGTTAAAAGACACAAATTTCTAGCTGATCAAAAATATATACCTCACTTATCTATAACTGATGTAATGTGCGGTTATATCTGGATCTACTTGACTATTTATGCATCGCAAAAGTCCACAAAAACCAACAAACTTATGCCCCTCTAGTAATATTCGTTAAACGAAGATTTTTTGTTAGGACAAGAACTCACGCAACGCGTTTTAACAGCACTAAAAAATTAGGTTTTGGAAAGTATGAAAGCAGAAGTTCTGTTTGTGGACACTCGATTTGGATCCTTGCATATTGAAAGTGACAGTTCTGCTAAAAAACAAATTTTCTTTGCAATGTATAGTGCGATTCACTGGCCAATTAACCACAAACTGATACACTCTTGATGAAGAGCGTATTACATATACGAAATTATTTTTTCAAGAGCAAATTTCCTGATTTCATCAGAGCACATCCTACCGATGAGTTTATTCTATCTCTCCTGTACGCAGTCGGATAACTCTAAAATAGTCTTTGAGGCAGAGGCTCATATACGAGAATTGTATTTAATTTTAAGATAAGAGTGGCATATATATTAAGGGGATTAGCAGAGTGAATTAGCCCTTGCACCGTTTCAGAAATATAAGGAACTTTATTAGTTTTTTTGTCACTTAAATAAATTGCTTGTTCCAGCGAACATCGCATTGAATTTTCATGCCAAGAATATCGACAGGAATCAGACCTTTATATCTATGTCAGCCAGATAAGGTGGCTTACCCAACCGTGCGCCTTTGCTAAAGTATACAGCACAGGATTTCCCAAGCGTTAAATTAAACCCTGTTCGCAAAACCCCTTTCGAAAATTGCTACAAGATCGTGAAAATAACATCCATATAGCTTTCCATAGTCCCAATTGATAAAAGGCTTTGCCTTTTGCAAAACGAATATGAATATCATTAGAATAAATAGGTTTGAAGGCTGCAGCAAATTATACAGCATTATACAGTAAGTTACTTGGTGTCGCATAATAGAGATTTTGTTTTTTCGTTTTATGAAAAGACAAAATATTTTCTCTTTAAACATTCAATAAAGATTACATTTAGTAAAACTTCCCCACTGAGCCATTTACAAAGCCCTATAGAATGCATTATTGCCACTTCATTGAAAAAATTTGCAAAGTTGAAGGTTTTTTACTGACAATTCATGCTTCAATGTTTATAAAAGATTTCATTTTTTGTTTTTTTTTTATTCCATACAAATCTCTAAATCGAAAACAAAGATTCTTTACATTTAAAAAGGATTTATTTGTCCCTATAAATTTTCTTTTGAAAAGTCTTACAAATAGAAATACATTGTGTAAGACTTAAAGTGCATACATATGTATGTTTGTGTGTGTGGGTATACATGTAGAATCTTTGCATGTTCTTGTCTTTGTTGTAATAACATGCATGAGGATGGGATTGTTATGTGATTTTTGTTTGTTTATTTACATTTGTTGTGGCTACACTGTCAACATTTTTAAATGTGCTTCCTACGTACATACAAACAAACTTTACTGTTACACATACTTTTATGTGTAAACAACTACATTAACAAAGAAACACAGCTACTGGCCTTTGGGAATAAATTGCTTTCTTGGATGTTGTATTTTTTTAAAGCACTAGTTGGCTAGACCAACAGTAACAACAACAAAAACAACCAATCAAAGCTTGGTCTCATTTAACACATTTTTCAAGGATACAAATACTGTTCATTTTTGTTTTCCTTTTTTTGTTTGTTGTCCTTATTTTTCAAGCATTGATAGGCACAAAGAGATAATTCTTTAAGTATGAACATTCTATTGAATCATATTTTATGTATTTCATAGACAATTTTACTTTGTATGCTAGTAGGCGATTGTCATCAATGGCTAAAAGTGCTTTAAACAGTTCAAAATATTTTGCAAAAAATATTTTATATCTCTATCATAAATCTGATGATTAGCAGTCTATAGTATTGTTCAGTTTGTCTCTTGGGTAACGAAAAGGTCAAAGAAGTCACTTTACAACTGGTGGTTTATGTAGTCAATTTAACATATGGATTTGAAGAGTCAAGTAACTTTAATTTTAGTATTGCAACGTTTTGTTCACTCTTGAAATAAAGGGTTTCCATTGATTGTAAATATCCAGTACCTTTCTGGGAAAATAACGTAAAAAATAAGAAGAGAAAAAACGAAAAAAATAAGAGGAAGAAATTTTTTTGCTAGACTTGCTGTGGAGGTGATTGCATTAACTCTTCCTTGATGCGCTCAAGTTTGGCAATGCTTTCACCAAAATGTTTTCACAAAAATTTCACCAGAAATTTTAATTTTACCAAAAATATGTATTTGCAATAAAAATTTGATTTTCCATTCCAAATCGAGAATTCTAACAAATAAATTAATTTACAACTATGAAAAACTTAAAAGATTTCTAAGAGCTATCCTATTCATTAACTCATTAAATACCCTTCGAACGACCTGTTTGGAAGAAGGGTCTCAATAGACCTCAAGCACTAACGATGCTAATTATTTCGTGCTTTTATAAAAACCGCAACAAAAGACATGGGAACTTAGGTGGCCTCTAGTGGATGCAGAGTAGATCCTAATGTGACCAATAAACATTTTAAATTTACCTCCGAATATCGTCATCATAGCAAGGATTTAGAAATTCCCGAAAAAAATTTTATTTTTGGAAGATTAATACACAGTTTTTTGGTGAAGAATCGGCACAACCGAAAGTATCACTCTTATTTGTCATTAAGATTGAACCAAATTTCTTTAAACTACAAAACAAAAAATAAAAAAAGTTGTTTAAGTTTTAAAACTTTTAAAAGCGGGAATTTAGCGTGACATAAATTTCTAAAATAATTTACTTATTATTCATTCGCCAAAATAAATAGCAAAAGTTATGACTCAAATTAATGATTTTACAAAAAGTGGAAATAACGGCTGTGTGTCCGGAATGGCTCATATAATACCACGTCCCAGTTTAAATAGCCAGAACGTAAAATTATACAAAAATAAAATGTTGACTTTTTCATTTATAGCAAAAACAATTGCCAATTTTCACACACACATATGTATATATGTATTTGTTGTGTCCTTATATGTTTGCACTTAAGGATGTTTAACGATGGCGACAGTTGTTTCTGGTTAATAATGAATGTACAACGCAAGTTTAAATGTTATTGCTTTCCTACTTTCTTGGGAAATATGGTTGTAACAATATTTGCTTTTTTATACACTTTAAATATTATTCTAATTTCATTAATATTTTTAATTTTATGACACATTTATTATACAAGATTTTATATAAAAAAATAAAACAGGGTAAGAATTTCATAATTGAAGGTGAGAAGAGTCTATTAAATGTGAGACATGTCTTTAAGAAATATGAAAAAATTATTTATTTAAACATTTTTTGCTTGAA
Source organism: Cistogaster globosa (assembly GCA_937654795.1). Lineage (NCBI taxonomy): Eukaryota > Metazoa > Arthropoda > Insecta > Diptera > Tachinidae > Cistogaster > Cistogaster globosa. Next base: position 127,122,381 of record OW569403.1, read on the forward strand.
ACTAAATATAAGATCAACTATACTCCGCTCGTAATTCACATATGTATATTGTAATTTATACACTTGTGATTAAAGAAAAATTATTTTTAAAAATGTTTGCCAAAATGCTGCATTACATTTTCTTGGTCACTACATATACCCACCTTAGATTGTGTATATAGTAAACATCACCTATTTAACCAACTAATTTAATAAATAAGAATACGAGGAATATTTTATTCAATCAACACACAGCTCAAGGCTTTTTTCATTCTCCTTATTAAGCGCCACTTAATTTAGTTGTTTTTTTTTTTTTTTGCTTAACCGTCGGCTTCGCAACGATCGCTTTTTTATTTTTGCTATTTATGCTTTTTCTTCACATCACAGTAGATGTTGTTTATACTGATCGCTGCAAAGGAAGTATTTTTTCAAAATTAATTATTTGTCAAAGGAATAATTCCAGCTTAGTCCAGCTTATGTTCGCGTGTATTTTTATTTCAAAATTTCTTAGCAACGAAAAATTATTTTTATAATTATTTCGTGCTGATATTTGTCTTCCAACAATAAAATCCTTTTTTTAATGTTCATAATCGGCTCTGTTGAGTAACACGAATTGGATTAAAATTTTCGATTTCAAAATTAATTTATTTTTAGGTGCTCGGCGTGTCTAAATCCATTTATTTTGGAAATAACTAAGACATGTGTAACAGCATGGCCGTTTGTAGGCTAAAATATACAAAAATAAAATGAAAATTTTATATTTTTTAAGTCAAAAAAAGATATAGTATTCGATTCTTTTCTAAAATATTTTAAATTTTATTCGCCTCAAAAAATTCAAAGAAAAAAATTACAGGAACAGGGTATCAAAAAATTCAATCTTAAAATGCACCTATTTGGTCTTGTATAAAAATAAAGCGAAAATTAAAGAAATGCCAAGCATCAGAAAAATTTGCAAGTGCAAGTTACCCAACTTTGAGACAACATAGTGTTATCCCTGGATAATGTCCAGATTCGAAATCTAAGCTCAAACGCTCCTCTGCTACACTCATGTGAAGCTTTAAATATTACAAATGGCGGACTTGTTACTAAAATAGTTTGATTCTGCCTCACCGTGCAATATGCACCAAAGTGTTTGTTTTTAAGCGCTAATGCAATATCTACTACAAGAAATAATTGAATCAGCTAAATTTAAAGCTTTTTTATCAAAACATATCAATTTTGCTCTCGTTGTTTCCACTGCGCTCAATACAAAACAAAATGACACACTACTTCTCACTACTTTGGTGCTATTTTTATTTTCTCACTAAATAGAAAACAGAAGGAAGGTAAACTAAAGTAAGACGGAATGAAGTTAAATTAAAATTAACGTCCTTAAGGTTAACGTTTCGTTTTGTTTATTTTCGTACCCTGGCTTCTTAACAGCTACGCAAATGAATTTAATTTGTAACTTAAAATGCTTCGCTAGAAAAACGCAGTTACATGAACAACTTAAGCAGTTTAAAAACTGTTTAATTAAGCGAATTTTTAAATTAAAAAAGAATTTTTCAATGGAATTTGCACTTAATTTCTTAACATAAGACGCTGAGTCAATTCAACAATAAGATTTCTTAAGGACCTTAAAGTGGGAGTTTCTTGCAACTACTACCTCTACTAACAAGTCATTTCTTTTAGTTTACAAACAGGAAATAGACACGAGAAGCTAAATTTGGAGAGTATGCTGGATAAATAAATATCGCAAGGATTATTACCATAAGGGTGTATCAATGCAATATCTAGTAGTATGGTAAAAGTAAGCAGCTAAGAGAAGAAGAGAAAGTCACTAAGAATTCACAGAGTCATCATCCGATTCGTCGTGCAAATCTTTGAGTGGAAAGACAAACTCAAATCAATTCTTATCCTCCTTGCTATAAAAGTAAAAGTACTTAATCCGTTATTGCAGCTTTTATTTTTTAAATTTCAACTGTATAGTTTATTACGATTCACTTTTACTAGTGATAGCATACAAAATAAAAACACTTTTTTTCTCGGTGTAAAAATATTTCTAGAAGTGTTTGTGGTGTTGTATTTATTTAACTATTTTCCCTTTTCTAAAACGACTGACTGTGAAAGTAAAACTGTGGTTTTTTTTAAAGAAACATTATAATTTAAATTTTTAATGAGTCACAATGGAAAAATGCTCTGTTTAAACTGTTAAGATTTTTTCCTTTTGTGTTTTCCCAACTGCAAGTAGTGGTTTCTTCAATTATTCATGTACATAAACATGTGACTTTAATAGGCTTAAATGTACTAGAAATTCTACTTTCAAATGCTCTACATAAGCAACTACTTTCGTAAGAATTCTTATTAAAAGTCTTGCAGCTGCGTTGTATGAAATATTACGTTCGAGTAAATGACATTAATGGTATTTGTGCAACATTTGTTGCAAAAGTGTAATTATTTTTTAAATATATTGTTAAAAGTTTCTCACATAAATTATTGTGACATTGACCAATTTTACTGAGATTTAAATATTAAAAGGAAAGAAATTATTCTCAAGTTAGTTTTATTATCTTAAAGCGTTTGTGTGGAATGGGTTATTAAATTAGAAAAATCGTAAAATTTAAGTAAATGAATTAAATAAATATTCAGCCATGTCACAGAACAAAATTCCGTTCGGAAGTGGAATTGATTCCGTATTTTGCTTCTATAGAAAACGTAAAACGAAAAAAATTTTCGGAATGAAACCACTTTCAGTTTGCTATGTGGAATTGATATTTTGAGCATTTTGTTAACATAAAAACAATTAAAAACATATTTTTATAGGTAAGACTATTCTTTAACTTGCTTATTGATCCAAAATAAATTTATTTTAATATGGTGTTATTAAAAAAAATTAACTTTTTCTTAATCCTTAAAAAGAAAATAATAAATAAACGGAATTTGCTTAAAAGATATTCCGTACTTTAATTTTTTTTTTTAATTCCGTAGCACACAAACACGAAAACGCACAACGAATAATCAATTTAAAAAAATTTTCGCACATACTTTTTAACATCTAAGCGAGATTGAACAGGCACTGACGGCATTGTCGAGCTCATCAGATATTTTTTCCAACACCATAATAAAAGCTTCTTTATTTAGCCAGTAATAGCTGTTTTTTGTTTTGCTACATTCGTTGTTATTTTGCCATATATTGAACAAAAATAAGTGGTTTTGTAGTTTCTTCGGTTTACTAAAACCGAACGGAATCTATAGAAGCTAAAACCATTTCGATCGGAATTGTAACTTCGGAATCATTTCAATTCGGAACGGAATTTGTGACATGCCTGATTATCTTGTAAGCATTGAAAAATGTGTTTTATTGACATGGGGATGTAAATGTGCGTAACCACAAAGAAATTAAGACTCACAGACCACCAAATAGGAAAATTTTCTGTATACTCAAAGCAGCTGTCCCAATTATAGTGAAACCTCACATATTTTATTTTTTCAACAAAATAAGACATTAAACTAAGATAATACAGTCAACACTGTATGGTTATAAATGGAAATTAAAACCATTTTTTATTGAAACAAAACTGCCGATGTCGGTTGTTACTCGGGTTTGGGAAACAGGAAAGCTCTCCACAATTTCCCGGGAAAGTTTTGTCTAAATTCCCGAGAAACGGGAAGTATAAAATCATTAGCACTTTAAAAACATACACAGATTGTTTTTCCAATATTTTGGTTGTGACACTTAAACATTTTCATATATCCCGTTTCGTGTAAATTTTACTAAATCTGAACATGAACTATTTTTTGAAAATTTTGATGTTGGTACAGATAGTAATCGATATGGAGTACAAAACGTCTGATTTTAGAATTTTTGTCTGTTTGTCTTTCCGTCTGTCTGTCTGTGTGTGTTCGCATGACGTAAAAACTGCTGGATAAATTTGAATAAAAATTTGTGAGAAGTTCCCTTAGAATCTTTATTCAAATACACAACACTTTTTAGTTTCGTAGAGAAACTAGAGATACCAATGTGAAGACACCCAATTTTAGCGGTATAATGGTACTAAACAGTCGTCCGTTTCATTGTTTACAGAACCCTACAAGAAATGTTTAAAAACATTTTCTAAAATTTTAATTTTAAGAAAATTATAAATGAAACGTGGACGCAGTCGTGGGCACTGCCCACGAATTTCGAGTAGTTCGAAGCCAATACATTTAAAACACGAACATGGATAATCTTAATAGCGCTCAGTGGAAAGTGAAAGGGTTTCTTCCATTGTTGGAAATTTTGCAATGAAAAGAAGCAACAGTATGTCTAGTGGATTGTTAAATGTAGTTTTAACATCATATATTTTAAAAAATAGTTGATAAAATACATTTTCATTTATCTCTCGTTATGTAGTACAAATGTGCATGTATATTGTCTTGTCACCTAAATTGTTTTAGAGCTTTATAAGCTGTTCAAACTATTATTTAGCAGTTGATTTTATTTATTGTTTATGTTTTAATAAAACTATGAATTTTTTAATATTATTTCTTTCAATAAAATTGTTTGCATTAACATTTGCTTTTTTCCCGGGAATGCGATTATTTTTGTTCCCGTTTCCCGGGAAATAAGAAACTCCAGAATCCCAAACCCTAGCTGTTACTCATAAATGATTCGATATTTTTTTTAATAGATTTAATTGTTGGATAAAACGTTTTTGTGATAATAAAATATATTTCTGAACTCCGAAACAGAAAAAACCGCTATAAAAATTTTCATTAAAATTTTGTTTGGGAAAACGTGAGAGATGATAGAATTTTATTATTCTCAAGAGAAAAGCAAGACTACTGCCTAGTCTAGCTCGTGAAAGTAAATCTAAAGTTGTGTTTTTTCAATTCTATTTTTCTTTACCTTCAATTTTTCTTTGGCCAATTAAAATTGTTCTATCCTTTTTCTAATTTAAATAAATTTCTACTAAAGCGTTCAGAACGTTTTAATTAATTTTTTTGCGCATAGAAGTTTCTTGAACCTCAGTTTGAATGCTAGTCTGCTCTATTAGCAGATTTGTTTTGGCTTTTTGAAAATAAAAAATACTATTTTCTCAACAGAATAACAATTTGAATCTCGGTTCTACTTTTGTGTTGCAGATGTAGTCAAAATTTCTTTTACTGCCTCAAAACTAGCAGAATGTTTCTGATTTGCAATGGCAAGGCCCATTGCCTCTTCTTGTGTGTTTATTATTTTCTTGAAAAACATTATATTTGCTACGAATGCTCTCCTACGAAGTACAGTTTTTATCATTTCCAATAAAATCTAATTAAACTTTATCTAAAATATAAAATTATAAATTTGTTAGCAAGTGTAATTCTATATACTTCTTTCACAAAATCCTTAAGAAGAATTTTTTTCCATGTGCTCTTTCATAAACTCAAAATGTTAAAAATAAGTCACTTACATTTTGATTGTAATTTTTATATTTTGAATATTTCTATTTTACTCTATTTTTCATAAAAAGCAGACCATCTTCTTTTTACCGTCGATCAAACAATTTACTCTATATGAAATGACATGATAAGTTGACGCTGGACTGAAATTAAAATAGACTGATAGAAGAGATATAAAATAACTTAACTATTAGCACGAAAATATTATAGTAGAAGAATCAAAAGAAATTATATAAACTTATGTCCTTAGAACAAAAAATTTAATTACAAATAAAAAAATAAATGTCAGAGAATAATTAAGAATAAAATTCACTTCATGCTTAGGTCATACATAAAATCTTTTTAACAATGAAAACAAATCAGGTACAAATATTAAATTTTTATATTTTTATTTTAATTCTAAAAAAGGTTAACTAACCATACTTACCATATAAACTACGTTTATTTTTCCATGCGATTAAAAATTATCACTTTTTTAAATGAGTCATAGACTTAATTTTTTTAATTATTTCTTTCTTTTTTTCCTTTTAAATAAAATCATAATTTAATTTCATTTCTATGTCAAATAAAATGTTTCATTTCCTCTGTTGAGTACATTACTAAGGTTATTGCATTTATTATTTGCATTTTTTTACACCTACTGATGGGATTATTTATTTATCTACTTACTTTGTTTCTAACATTTCTTTCCTTTGGCTGGGGAGCCTACTGTAATAAGGTTATTATTATTTATATATATATATATATATATATATATATATATATATATATATATATATATATATATATATATATATATATATATATATATATATATATATATATATATATATATATATATATATATATAAGATAATGGAGTACAAAAATATAGTATATAAGCAGAATAATATTTATTCGGCCTTTTTAGTAGAATAACACAAAATTGCTATTTTTTGTAATATTCAGGATTTATATACTTGTAATATAGATTAATTGGCATGTGAAGGCTTTCATATTACAGTTTTGAATAAATAAATAAATAAACAAATAAATAAATAAATAAACATGTAGCATAAATATGCTGTATATGTTTGAAAAAACTTTGTAATCTTTTGAAGAGTACATCAAATCCTTAACAAATTAAAAATGTGTAAAAGACTTATTGTAAAAACCGAAAAGAAATATTTATGGCATTAAAACCCATAAAATATTTTATTATCATTTTTATCCAAACAATTTTGCGCTTTTATAGAAACTTTTGTAGTAAATATAAAAAATTTGAAAAAATATCAATGGCTAGTGAAAATTCAAATATTCCCAGGAAAGGTAAAAAATTCGAAAAATAAAGAAATTAAAAGTTACGGAGGAAAAAACAAAGAAATGCTTTGAGTAGTGTAATTAGTGATATGTGGTTATTTGGTTAAATAGATGTTATTTATAATGGTCACAACCTAAGATAGATAGATGCGGAAGATCTGATGAAGGATATAGCGATCCAAAAAATGCGGGACTACATTCTGCTTGTGTCTAATTTTTAATGTTTTTTTGTTTGGAAAACGATCGCATACATTTGTAAATAATTTTTCTTTAAAAAAATATTAGAAATTAAATTAATAAATGAATCGAAAAAAGTACGGTTTAATATATTTATAATATCCACGGTTCAAATACTGGTTTGGGAAAACATTGGGTCTTTTTCTTTATTTACCATAAAGCAATTTGAGGTAGAAAATCCAAGAAGAAAACCCGGTCCTAGTACTTTCATTCTCTTGAAGAAAATCTGGCTTAAGTTTTATTTGGAATCAAATAGTTTTCATTTAATACTTTACAGAAAAGCAGCTTTCTTACAGAAGAAACATTTAATACTTTCGGATTAAGCTTATGAAGAAAAGACCAAATTTTTTCGATATATTTTTTTTTTTTTAATTTATTTACGTATAACTTTTTACATGAGAATCAGAATTAAATTTTTTCCTCAATACTCGAAATATTTGTTTTCGCGTAAAATAATAAAATAATACCTTTAATTATAAAAGTCTTATATCTCTTAAAGTAATAAAGCAATCTGTATGCTTAGAAATATTCTTTAAGAGCTCAACAAGATGAATCGCCTGTATTTTTGCATTTGAGATTAAATAAGAATTTGAATCTATATTTGGATAGGCGTAATGAAAATGCAGCTCAGTTAAGCAATTCGTTATGAACCAAAATTAATGGCAAATAGAAAAAGCACTATCTAGTGGATACGTCAAGTAGTGTAGCATCTTTTACTTCAGAGCTTCCAAGTATGTTTTGACTGTTAATGCAGTTTATAGTCGATTTTTCCCCCTTATGCATTACATTTCCGAACAGCTTTTATTTAGACTTAAAGAACGCATAAAAAATATATATCTCTAAACGAAAAACAAGAAGACTCCAAAAGGAAACCATAAAAGACCTGTTCACTCTTGCAAACTTTATGTAAAGGTTTTGCAATAAATGATACTTGAAAATTTATATTTATATATAAATTTCTTCATATATAAATTTTTTTTAGATTCAAAGGTGGTTGCTATTTATTCTCTATCAAGGTCCCTAACAACAAACTAAGAAATATTCTTAGAGGACTTTTAAAAATAATTATATTTTTAATTTTTATTTTTAATGCCATCTGAAGCCTTGTGTGTGTAAATTAACCTAGAAAAGAACTATTAAATGTAAAAAATAAATTGTAATTAAAATTGTTTTTCAGCTTTTTTCAAAAGAAAAATTTTTCCTGTGATTATCTTTTATTTTTTTTTTATTGTTTTAACAGATATTTAAATAATAAAAAGCTTAAAAAATGGGAAATTAAATTAAATTACATTAATTAAACTTTACAATTTTTGTTCTACTTTCTCGAGTAAATTATTTTAATCAGCGATATTGATTACTGGAGGTGAAAATACGTCTCGATGGGCATTTCGCTACCGCTTACTTAGCCCTTCAGAAAACTTTTCACAATTACTTTAAGTGAACTGAAGATTTTGGTCTTAAGAATAAAAACAAAAATCAAAGTTTAAGCAAAAACAACAATTTTACTTTTCTTTATCCACTGACCTTTTTTCGGCTCTTTTTTACAGTTTAAAGATGTTGAAAAATTTTGCAAAATTTGCATTTGAATATTAATTATTTTATACCAAATTCTTATTAAAAAGCTTTATTTCATATAACGTAACACTTTATCGATCATTTTGAACCAAATAAAATTATAATTTCTCCCATATTCTTATTTAACAACGTTTGAAAAAGAAGAACGTAGCGATCGAATCAAAGGAATTCATTCTGCTCTCGCCTAAGTTTTTCCGTTTTCTTAAGAGTCCCACGACCCACGATGACTTAATAATGTTATTATTAAAAACAAGAAAAATAAACAAAAGGTGCTATTTGAAAACGTGTAGCATTACACTACATTTCCCAAAAAAAAATTAATTAACTTTTTTCATATCGTTAGTTTAAACAATTTGTACTTCTGTGTAATAAAATTTTTTTACCTAAAAACTCTACGCTCTCTGATGTGTAGCTCATCAAACGAAAAACACTTAATAAATACCTGCAAACTAACATTAGAACCATTGTGTTTTTATTAAACTTTTATCCTTAAATATTTTGTGTTGTTTGTTTTACTTTTTGTATGCAAAACATTTTAATGATTTGGATAATTGGTATTAAATACACACAGTTCCTGAGTAACTCCAACAATTGTCTAGACGAATTGTTCGTTTCGTATACAGAAGTAGCACTTTTAGGTACTTTTAGGCAAAAACAAACCTATTAATCGCCTTGGAGTATACATGTCATGATTAAATAATTAATTTTGCTCATACGTTGGAAAAAATAAGTGTTTTGTTTTTCACTTTAAACAAATGCCATAAAACTTAATATTGCAAAAGTAAAGAAAAAACACAATTTTATGCAATTTTCACTAAAAACATTTTGTACGTGTGGGAAATCATTTGACTCTGGAATATTTGTAAATATGTCGCTGGTAATTTCTACGAAAAGATCTGCTACAACATTTGTTTGTATCGATTCATATTTGAACAGAGAAAAACCTAAGTATCAGCAAAAAATTTGTCCTCAAACGTATAAATTCCGCAAATAGAAGTGTCTTCTTGGGCTCCAAAATATTAAAACTTAAAATTTATTTATCTCAGTTCAGTTCGAGCATTCTTCTTGTCTTGCCTCTCTTGCAAATAACACGTTTCATTAGGTTTCTCTATCCAAGTTGTAAAAACGTAACCGTATTGTTTTCTTTACAATGTCTGTCCGTCGGTCGGACATTCACCGTCCTCTATCTATGGAACGATATTTGGTAGAACTTTGAAATTTGTAGAGAAAGTGCATAATTTAAGCCGACTACTACAACAACAAAAATTAAAGATGTTCCGAGAGTGAAGTTATATTCATAATAATATTGTTATCTTTTAAACTGTGTGTGCTAAAGCAACCAAAGTGTCGCGATTTTCACATATGTGGCCTTGTTTTCGAACCACAGTAGCCAGAAACCTTAAGTTTTAATATTTCTTGTGCTCGGAAAAATAAATATAAGCAATTTAAAATAAGACTGATACATAAAGGGTATTGCTATAGTGACGTGAATTTCGTTTTATTAACGTAGTAGACAGACATTAAAAACTTTAATAAATATTTGCGCTATAAAAATAAAAGTGAACAGTAAATTTAAAAGTGTGTTTCCAAGTCTGTTATAAGGACAATTAAAATAATATTAAATAAAGGGTCTGCCAATAGGAACATGATTTTAATATTTATGGCATAATTTTTTCAACCATAATAGGCGACTATAAATTTACGCAGAGTATTTATTGCTAGATCGTTGTAAAAGCAAAGATAAAAAATCAAAATTAAAAGGTCTTCCAATAGTTACGTAATCTTCACAATGCCGCAAATTAAGTTAAGCCAGAGTATATATTAATACGTCTACTGCAATAAGAAACAAAAATTAAACCAAAAGTTAAAGGGTAGCACGTACATTACACCCTTTTGTGTGTGGGTGCAATTCACAATTGGCGAATTTATTTTCACTTAAAATGTATTGCTTTTATTTTTAAGATATTAAGCTTTTTTTAAATTCAAAAGAAGAATTTCTCTTCTCTTCGCTAAACTTGAATATTTTAAAATATTTACGTGTCAGCAAATATTTAAAATAGTAATGAAGGTAATTAGAACTTTGACATAAAAAAATTAAAAAAGAATTTGTTATTGGTTGTAACAGGTTAGAGAGCTATATTCGGCTATGCCGAATTTTATATATCCTTCAATGCATATGTAAATCTATTTTAGTGGCGTAAATCTAATCCAAAACAAAAGAACAAATATCGGGGTTAGAGAGAATTAAAATATACAAAAAAAAAAAATGCTTTCTTAAAAATGTCATTGGCTCTTAATGGATTAAGCACTTTTTAAAAATTTACGTATCTCCTAAAAGATTTCTTCAAAAGTTTTTTTATGATACCCAAATTGATATCTTAAAAAATGTGGTGCACAATCGTACTTCTCTATGAAAAGTTCAGAGACTCATAACTCGGAAAATAAGGTCGGGCGTCAAGTTTTTCACTTATTATTTTTTCTTATTTCTTAATTCTATATTGCTTTCTATATTTGTTTTTTTTATTGGAATTAGTTCACTAAACTAGACTCGTTCCAAATGATATGGAAAAATAAGAGGCAGGCATGATGATTTGCCTGCTGCCTTAAAGAACATGGATTGATCTTGCTAATTATTAATAGCGAAAATTTCGAAACTATATCTGATCGATTGGCGTGTTGAAATTTTCTCTAACTCATCTGAACACGGACGGACAGATAAAGCTCGGAAATGGATGTTGAAGAAATGTACCCTTTTCTATCAGATGTGAAGGATGTAAAAACATTAGTCGATATGGTAACTTAAATGCTTTTATTTGCATACAGTCACTTCGTGACAATATTTCTCAATAAAAAATTAAAAATAAATTTATTTCACATGAAGTTTGGCATCTGAATTAAAAAATAGTTCATGTAGAAAAATCACCAGCTATTTATTTGTAAACACTTGAAGAATTATTGTGCCATTTAGCTTTTATTGAAGCCATCATTGTAATAATTTTCAATAGTGGGTTATTGGTTTTTGTAACAATAGGCAGCCTGTGCTACATAACATAATGTCAGAAATTGTAAAAAGATTACACATCTTTGACTTGAAAACACTATTTTGTAAGGCAGGCGATTTGTGGTTAAATGTTTAAATCTTAAATTGATGCCGATGTTGATCTCATAACCAGTATTAATCGCGGTTGATATCCTCAAAATATTTATTTTTAATAAAAAACAATTGCGTGGTATTCCTTCGTCTTTTTGTTTTAGAATTTAGTAACAAAAAAAAGCAGGTATTTTTTTTGAAGCTTCTGCCCTGTTCTGCCAAAATTTAACTCCTTGCTAGACTATTTACTTTATTTCCACCAATATTAAAATATGTTGTAAATACACTAGACATGTTCAGTGCTCAAATTTGGCACCTTGAACTTTTTTTGTTTTTGTTTTTTTTGCTACATTCTTTAGGAAAGGGATAAATGAGAGATAAGATAGGTGGTGAAAAGAGAAAGATAGATATAGCCATTTTATTTATTAGGTATTTTACTTTGCCGGCGAACATGCTATGAAGAAGTACCGACAAAGGAGGCTGCAAGTTCAATGTTAATTCTGAGTATGTATTTATACCATTAAACAGAAAAAAACATTTTTATTTTTTCGTTGCCGCAGAAGTTGAACCCTGGCCAACGTGTTCACCACTTTGACTGCAGCAATCATATTAAACTTACAGTTTTTAAAATACTGATTTTCTAAAATTTTTCTTAAATTGTTTCTATAATTTTTTTTTTTCTACACTGTTTTCTCCACTCATGTACCACTTTTTAATCAAAAACGTTTTTTTTTTCTTTTTATTGCCATAAGAAGCAATAATATTAATATTACTTGCACGTTTTGTCTTCTTTTTTATAACGTTTAAATAAATTTGTAGTGTTTGTGACAAGTTTCTTTTATGTGGTGGCAGACTTGAGTACTAAAGTTGTGGAATGTGTGGCCAGCATTTCTTATTTTTAAGTGATACTACTCCACCTGGACTGAAATTGTATTTCTTGCCCTGTGTGAGTTTTGATCTTAATCCTAAAAAACGAACACACAGTGTACGTAATATATACGTTTGTCGATGTATAAAAAAGAACATTTCTTAAGAACAATTAAATACCGTTCAAATTGAAAAATTTCTTTAAAAGTTTTGCACACGCAACAGTTATTCAGAGCCAAAACCATTTCGCACTTTTTTTTATTTATTCTCTCAAAGATAATCAATACAAAAAGCTATAAACAGAAACATATTTTAATGCTTAAATTGAAAAACTTTGTTCTGTTTCTTTGCACAAATTTATTAAATTCAACGAAAGATAGAGAATAAATTAATTTTTTTTTACATTTCAATCGGATTAAAAAAAATTCATAAAAGTTAAGATAAATTTTATTAACAAAATCTTTAAAGACTTTAAGCATTAAAATAAAAAGAAAAATTTAGACTGACCAAATGCGTCCAGTACAACAGTGTGTCGTAGGTATCACAACATGACTTTTGTTAGAAAGTTTTTGTTTTCAAATTTATTTTTTCTTACTAACTTTATACGGAAAACTTAATGCTTCATCTCATTTTTGATAATAAATATATCTAGTAAATACTCTGGCTGTTACACAGCCGGCATTAGTTGCGATGTTTTAAGTGTAACTCGACTAATACTTTTAATTAAATCTGTGTCCTGGTAAAATTTGAATTACAAGTTGTTTTTTTTATAACTCGCAGTTGCGAAGGATTTAAAAGTGATCTTTTTTAGTGCACACAAAGCGTTCTTATTATTACCCAGTAAAAAATTAGACATTACCTTAAAAAGTACCTGCCATATAATAACTTACTCTTGTGATTGCCAAATTTTGTTACTCGCTTACAAAACATATTACTCGTACATTAGCTCGCAAATAAGTAGTAATTGAACTACTTTTTTAAGTAAAAAATAATACCTTTAAATACGTACTAATGATTATTATTATTTCTAGCAATAGTCAATGTAATCAATTCTCAGTAATTGATTATAAAAGTATCATGCCTTGTTAAAATCATTATGTTGGTGATCCAGTAAGAAAGTCCTTCCACAAAAAATGCTTAGCTCCAAACTCGATTACCTTTTTAAAATTTTTTACTGGGAAGTTTTAAAACAGAGAGAACAAGTTTCATTTTAACTTGTATTCTAGGCTGGCGACGAACAATAAAAGCGTGTTATAATTATTAGAATTATGGCAGCCATTACATTTCTAAAAGAAAACTTATTAAGTCCTTCTACTTTTCGCTATGGATTTTAGGCTTAAAATGAAAACTTTCTTTTGCGCCGCTTTATTTGTTTTGCCAGACAAAAGCAAAGATTTTCTTTTCATTTCGATTCGTTAATTTTTTTACAACTAGAAGTTTTATCTTCTTTCTGTTTTTAAAATTTGTTAAAAATATATTTTTGAAAATTTGTTATTTTCGGACTCGTATTTTCACTGACATAAGATCTTATTTAAACAAAAAAAGGACTTCTTAACAAAAGTTGGATCTAACAGATATATGTGTGTAGCTCTCTTGGAGTCGTCACATCCATACTTTTTCGTGCTTTAAAATGTAAAATGTAAAATGTTACAAAATTAAATTGTAAAATATAAAAAAATAACTTAAAGTTTAAACAAAAATTGCTTTTGGTAGAAAAATCAATTTATGGCGTTTAGATATGAAAATAACTTTTGTCATACGGCCATAGCGGCTGTTCTTAAACAAGCGCATTCTGGACTTCGAATTGAAAAATTCTGGCCATATGTTACAATTAAGATGAAAAATATTGGTTTCTAATTTGTAAATTATAAACAAAAGCTAGAGACTTCACGTGGCTCGTTAGAAAATGATCGATAAGTGTCAAGTCGCGTGACCTTAGAGGCCAAGTAACAAGTTCATATCTTGATATCAAATTTGGAAATATTGGCACATAGCCATTTATAGTTTTTAACAAAAAATCATTAATCACGGCGCGAAATTGTTCCCCATTAACTGCAACATGACCTTCAGTTTTACAAAAAAAAAAAAAAATCCGATGATGCCACCAAAGCACACCAAACACTAGTAAAAGTGCTATATTTGGCTGCATACACCAAAAGAATTGTGTATTTAATAAGAAAAATACACAACATGAATGCAAATCTCGTACATAAATGTATACAAACACAGTTCAAAGAAACCAACACATATTTTTTAACCGACTCCAAAAAAAAGAAGAAGGTTATCAATTCGACTGAATGTTGTTGAATTGTTGTTTGTGCCTGCATAACTCGTTCATTTCATTTTTTGTAATTTAGTAGATTATGCATAGATTGGTCCCGTTTTAAAAATAGTTCATGATCTTAAAAATTAAAGGGTGTCCCCATACAACATACATGTCTTTTAAGTGTGTTATGAACCATTAACTCCTAATAGCAAAAAGAAATACACAAATAAATCTAAAAATTAAAGGGTGTCCCTTACAGGCAACGTAAATTAACTTAAACGCGCTTATCTTTTGAACTGTTATAGACAAACGCTTGGTCTGAATATTGATTACTATGACAAGTATTAACATTCAAAACTACAAACCAAAGGGTGTCCCAATAAATTTATTTTATTCTGCAAAACTTTTGAACTGCTTTAGCCAGGAACCCGTATTGCAAGGAACCTGTATTGCTTAATCCGCTTTTACAACAATTATAAAATTTGAACTTAGAAATTAAAGTATGTTCCCACATTTGAAGTTAATTGACTTGAAAATCAATCACTTCTTTGTTTGATATATTAAGATGTATCAATATTAAGAACTAAATATTATAGGGCGTGACAATAGTTGTTGTTATTTAATGTAGCATATGCCATTCATTTTCGTTTCGCAATAGACCAAGCCCTCAGGAAATTGGGGCTGTGAGAAAGAACATAGACAATACCCTTAATCGCGACCTTTTGGTAATCTCCGAATGGGGCCTAGCGAACAGGGTTCAATTTATCGCTCATAAAACCAAGTGCTGTGTGCTTTCGCATCGGCGTACTGCTGAACATCCTACCTCATCTTTAATTATGGGTAACATATGTAGATATTAAGGAATCAGAAGCTTTCAATATACTTAGCATAAAAATTCAATGCGATGTTCATTGGAACAAGCATATTGTTCATTTCGCAAAAGAAGCAAACAAGTGCCTAGGGTCTTTGAAACGGTGTAAGAAATACTTCACTCCATCAGAACTCCTTGCTATCTATGTCACGTTTATCACACCGAAAAAAAATTAATGTATTATTACCGTTCCAAGAATTATGATTTTAAGTTTGTCTGTTTTAAAGTCGTTTTTTTGTTGCAAGAAATATTTACAAATCAATTATGTTTGTTTCTAAATTTCTGAATGTAAATCTTACCGAACACACATACATATACTTTCGTGTTGTTTTTTAATATTTAGTTGTTACAAGGAAAGTGTTCGGCAAGAAAAACATGTGTCGTGTATGAAAAAAATATACATTAAACATACATTTTATGTTCGTGAATGTGTATTGAACACGCGATTGGTGTACGATACACGATTGATTCTTTATAAAATAGAAGCTGTTGGCGCTACAAAAACAAGTACAAGACAGCATTATTTTACAGATTACACCATATAAACTGTAATTAATAATTTATGTAGTATTTTTGTATAAAATATTAAAAATTAGTTGTATCTTGGAAACCGTAAATATAAAACTTTTTAAATGTTTTATTTGGTGCAGTATTTAAATGGTCACAGTAGTGAATGCTAAAAAACAAGAAAAAAAGCTGACAGGGCTGATTTAATATTTATCCAAGGTAACACGTCCATTGCAACAACATTGTTCGTACTTGAGTTTAACCCGCACTTGTCGCATTTATTTTCAATACGAGATAAACAATCAATGATTTTTTCTGTATCAAGAAAGTAACTTTCGATTAATTTAATTTTATGGTCCATCTTCTGGTTTCTAACCGAAATGTTTTAAAAATGGTATTTATGTACTGATTAAACAAGTAAACAACAACTTAATAAGATTTTTAATTGTTTTAATACAAAATGATCACGAAATTTCAAATTCTAGAAATCTCCGACTATTTAACAAGCATTTCTATACCCTTCACTACGGGAAAAAATGGGTATATTTAAGTTTGTCATTCCGTTCGTCTTTTAAATAAAAAAATTATTTCTGGATATTTATTTCTTTTTAACTAACGATATTTATATAATGACAAAAATCTTTCTTTTTAATATGTTTTCATATTTTACATCTTTTCAAATTGATGTTTATTAAATATTAAACCATTCTCATCACCATCTTGTTTTACTAAATAAAGTTGTTGGTGTTTTCTTTTTGGCAGCATTCCAATATTTTTAATTGAGCCGTTTGTTTTGAAAGTGTTTTAAGTCCATTTTTCATATATTGAGATATTTAGAGGTTTGCGTTTGAATTGTTTCAAAAATATTATAAATTGGTATTATAATTTTTTTATGTGCTAAAATGTTATTACACCTGTTAGGTTTTAAAGTAAAATTAGATAATTTGCAGCCATGTTCAATCGCCAATCTATTTACAATATTTTGCCAGAGGATACTGATCAAATTTTTAAAAAAGTGAACGCAATATGACAGTTCGTTTGTTCTATCGGGTTTTCAAAAAACAAAACATGATATATAAACGTTATTATCACACACTACTCTATATATATATATATATAATGACTGTTTCTAAACAAAGTTATATTTTCAATAAGTCATTGTTAACTGAAAAAAAGTTCTTTAAACAAATGTGTGTTGGCTTTAAAAATAAATTAATTTTAATTGCTTTAAAAACAATATTCTACACATTTCTTGTTTAATCTATTTTTTTAAGTTTAAATTTAATTCATTATTTTTTTGTGTTTGTTTTTCTATTTACTTTATTGGCAATATTCCATATTCAATTAAATAAATTAAAATACATAAAGCAACTTTTTAAAGATTTTTGCATGTATTCAATAATTTTTGTATTTATTAAATGTTTATTAGAGAAAATTTGTTCTTATAATTTAAAAATCTTTTTTTATTAAATCATATTTATACTTTAATATTTATATATTTAAAGGATTAGTGTACAGTGAATGCGAAAACGGAAAAAGCCGGAACAAATTAATATTAAATCAACTGAATGATTGCGGTAACCATAATGCAAGAAATATTATAGGTTTAAGTGAGTAGTAATGCTTTAGTGCAATCATATTATCACCAATTGTAGCCATACCGCACATTGAGGCGTTTTCATATTACAAGCGACCAAAATTAGAACGGGTTTTAGTAATGAAATGAATTTCTTTTACCTGTTTTAAATGAAATAAAGATCATCAAGACTAAAACTTCGAAAATTTGAATGCAACAATTCGTATTCTTTGCATTAATCATAAATGGCATAAAACCTAAAAGAAATAAATTATTGTTTGCACAAAATTTTGTAAAATCATGACTCTAATGCACTTAAAGATAAGACAAAGTTTTATACAAGTAGGAAAAAAAATTCGACTTCCTCTCCGAAAATTATTTTCCTGCTCATAAAATAATAAAATATTTTATAAAAAATAAAATTAGAAATGTAAATAAAGCACAAAATGTGTTTGTTTGTTTATTTATCGAAAAGCTGTAGCTGCCTACACTGGTAGGCTGACCTTCCTGGAGTTTTTTATTATCAGATAGGCGTTTGACCAAAGAGGGTAATTATTTTCTTGGGAATTTCCATGTGGGCGTGGTACTGCCCATACAAAATAAATATTTCTCATTGTGTTACTTGTTAACTGTAATAGGTAGCACCTCGAAACTTTGTTCAAATAACTCTCGTATTATTATGTACAATGTATCGAAAAACTGGCTTGGTTAGAACAGTTCGCGTGGTGCGTCCCTTACAAAGTAATATTTTATTATAGTGTAGCTGGACAACTATAACAGGTATACCTTTTATAGCTTTGCACCAGTAACCCCCATGACAAAATGCTTAGTTTAGCGAAGCACATACTGGATTGGAATTATTATCGGGTTTCTAGTGAACAACAGTAGGTAGAGTTTTGAAAATTTGCACAAGTAACTCTGCTATTGATGCGGGCAGTTGAAGTAAAAAGTATCTGAATTGAGTCAGTAGGCCATACAAAATCAAAAATTATCATTGTGAATCTAGAAAGTTGAAACGTAGAGCTATGAATTCTTTCAATAAAAACTTCCTTATTAAATTGAATAGTCTAGCAAAATACTGGATGAATTGGGACAGTGAACGTAGTACCTCCTATAGGAAGGGGGGTGAAATGAAATACTGATTGTATTGGAAGAGTGATGGAGGTATGATTATTACCATAAGAGTAGCGAAAAGCACCGGAAATAATTAGTGGTAGATGTTTTTCTTATGTTGGCTGTATAGTCTAAGTATTATAGAGATAAAAAGAAATCTTAGAAGTCCTATTAAATCTATATACAAAATATGTGAGTAAACTTAAAGGAAAAATTACAATATTTTATTTTAATTAAATACAAACCTTAATTCAAACAAATAATTTTTTTTTATTCTATCCAACAAAAAAGGAGCTAACATAACAATTAAAAGTACTGTTTTTTTGTTTTTACTTATTTCAGCTCACAAAAATAATTTTTTTCATTTGATTCGAATCAAAACTCAATTCGGCTATGCTAAACCCTTCACTTTATATGTAAATCTATTCAAGGGAAGAAAAAAAATTAAGTACTATGGGTGAAGTATTTTTAAAAAGTTTTAGCATTTCCTAAAAGTTTTTTTCACAAGCTTTTAACTGATACCCATATTGATATTTTAAGAAATATAGTGGACAAGTTCTGAGGTCCATTACCTCGAAAATATGGACAACATATGGTTTTTTATTTTTTACCGACTTCAAAATAAGAAGGACGTTATCATGGAGGTTCGACTATGCTTACAGACTGGTCCCGTTTTGAAAACAGTTTATAATCTTAAAAACTAAGGGGTGTCCCCACAACACATAAATGTTTTTAAAGTGTGTTATGAACCGTAGAGAGCACTTCTTTAAAACTAAAAAAAATGCGTGTTACTATAGGTCACAAGTAATACAAAAATAAATCTAAAAATTGAAAAGTGCACCCATTAGTAACGTCAATTCCCTTAAATGCACCTTTCTTTTGAACCGTTGTTGATAAAGGCTTGAACATTGAACAGGATGTCGATTACTATGATCGTTATAGAAAGAAGTATAAATATCACAATTATAAATAAAGGGAATTCCAACAGTTATTAAAATTTGATTTATGTGGCAAAAATTTTGAACTGGTATAACTAGACAGTTGAAATGTACAAAGAATAACGAATATAAAGTTTATATTTGGAAACTAAAGGGTATCCCAATTGTTAATATTATTTGATGTATGTGGCCAAACTTTTGAACCGTTATGAAAAAACAGCTAAAATTTACACAGAACCTGTCCGCTTAAATAACATGTATGAAATTTAAATTGAGAAATTAAAGGGTGTTTCCAAATTTGAAGTAAATTGACCTATATGGTCCTATCGCTCGAACCGTTATATACAAACATTTGAAAGTTAAACAGACTGTCCACTACTTTGTCCAGTATATTAAAATTATAAATTATAGGGTGTGACAATAATTGCTGTTATTATATATATATAACCAAACAGTTGAACAGTTGTAGACAGTTGATTGAAATTTGCACGAACCTTTATTTTCAGGTCTGCTATAGAAAGTAAAAAGCTTGAATTTAGGAATTAAAGGCTGTTCCTATAACTGATGTAATTTGATCTATATGGCCCTATCTGTGAAACCTTTATACACAAACTGTTAAAAATTATACAGAATGTCAAGTGTAATAACAAGTATAAATATTTAAAATTAGAAAATAAAGGGTTAAGCACTTTTAGACAGTTGAATTTAAACAAATTTTGTTTTACTGTGTCAGCAATAAAAGGTGTAAAAAATAAAGTGTGGCTACAATACTGCTGAATTTCTTGTTTAATCTGCATTCATATATTGTTTTACGACAATTAAAAGATCTTGACGCAATCTTTTTCAAATATAATAAAATTAATGTATAATTACCGCATTAAAAAATATATTTTTATGTTTGTGTGTTTTGAGGTCGGTTTTTTTTTTTTTTTTGCAAGAACTGTTTTTTTTTTTTTTGTTTGTTGTAATGTTAATTGATAAGTAAGTATGAGACTAAAAGGTTCTTAAAAAGCCATCGATAAGGTCTTGCGCTTTAATGTAAGCTGCTGCGTGCTGTAACCTTAACTTATTAGCCACGGCAGTAATTTTTAATGCTGCTAATTATCTTTCATGAACTTTGTCTAACTTATCTTTAATCTCTTAAGGCATTTTGTCTTTTAATAACATTAAGCTCGATTACTTTCTTTTCAACTGTATTTTAAATAATTTGTCTTTTCGAAATTCAAAATAAAAAAATCCTTCTTCTCAAATTCCTAGGTTTGCTTGTATAGTTTAAGGCATATCGATCATTCTTTTATATTTCACTATTTCCTAAATAAGTTCTATTCAACTTTTCATTCAAACATCATTCAACATCAAAAGTAGAAAAGAACAGCATTAAACCGTTTTCAAAATGTTCGATTTATTCTATTGCTTGAACCACTTATAAACACACACACACAAACATAGCTCTTAAAAACTTTTTGCTTGTGTACACTTTCAAAAGTAGTTGGATATAAAAAAGAAAAAAAAAGAAAAACTGAAAACTATGAAAAAGAAAAACAATGTAAGCAAGTGCTTAGCTGATGCTAAGTATTTAAGAAAAATAATTTAACAACACTTTTTCTGCATGTTGTTTGTCTACTGATTTTAAAATATAAAATTTTAGTTGTTTTTTCCCCTTCCCCTCTTCCGAGTTAATGACATTAAGAAAAAGTTTTAATTAATAGTTTTTTAGTTTTCATAAGGGAGTTTTTTTAATTCAACAAAATATTTATTTTCTTGTAAAAAATAGTTCTGGAATATTAGATATTTATCTTTATTTAACACTTTTGCCACTGGCTTTTGTTTTGTATCTTTTTTAAAAGGATTCACAGATTGTTGAGAGGTGATAAGAATTAGATGAGAGTAAACTCTTCTTGCACTTATCGAACTTTTTAGAATTTCAGTTAAAAAAAATAGTGCTAACGAATACACACAAAAAGTATACACGTACTTACACACTTTTGCTTACACTTACACTAATGCTTTTAAACAGTATCAATGTTGCCTTTAGCTTTTTATGCATGGCTGCTTCGATTATTTGTTTTTAAAATAAGCTTAGAAGCGTTAAGTCTTAATTTTTTTCATTTATTAACCTATTTCTCTATATCTTAACTCTATAATATGAATACCTTAAAATAGCTATCGATTCGATTTCCCAAATTAAAAGTCCTTGTTCTCGAAAATCCGCCGGAAGACGTTTCTTAACCTTGAAAATATTTTCCCCCAAAAAATTATAAATAATTAATAAATTGCAAGATAATCCTTTTAAAATTGTTTAAACTTAAAAAAGTCAAATCTTTTTTGTTGTTGCTTAAATCCTGTCTTAAATTCGTATCTTTGGCGTTAAAAAGTGTAACCGTTTATGGAAATGGATTTAATGTTTCAGAGCAAATGAAGATGCTTTTTAAAGCCGGTTGAACTCACAAAAGATTTAACTGTGAAACAAATTGTCACACAGCATTCACTTTTTTATATTTATGAATACAATACTCTCGCAAATAATTATAAATGGATTAAAGCTTAAATAACGCTTTCAATTTATCCAAAATTATTTTGAAAGCAAGTCATCAAACAAATATTTCAGTGATTATTTTTAACTTCCTAATTATCAAATCCAAAAAGCAAATCCATCATAGGCGATTAAGACTCCATTTAAACCATAAAAATTATCCAGTTAGAGTGCCTAAAATGCTGGTGACTATTATTTCTTCTAAAAATGAAGCCGAAGCTCGCCTTATGGTGGATGAAAATCGTTATAGCACCATGCTAAATAAATAAATATAAATAAATAAAAACATAAAAGACATTGATCTATGTGACATAAAGTTTCAAATAGATGATGCTACGTGCCATATGGCAACTGCTACCATTGACTTATTGAAATCAAAACTCAGCGATAAGTTTATTCGACAAATAAACCTGTCAATTGGCCTCCAATATGGTAAGGATTGCCACCTCTCTATTATTTCCTGTGGGACACCGTGAAGTATCAGCTTTATGCTGATAAGACAGAAATAAGTGACGCCTTTGAGGCAACGCTCGTAAAAGTGGCCCAAAATTAGACGTTCAGACTCCGCTTCAGCAAAACTTAATAGTTCTGTCGAGCTTAAAAAGAACTCTTCAAAGAAATATTTTTAAAGTCCATTTTAATTATTATTTTGTTACTTATTTAGTTTTTAATTGAATTCATTGCCGAAAAGGCTCTCTTGAATCAAATATACACATTTAATAGCAGAATTATTACGTGTTGTTACATTTTGCATAATTTTTTAAACCAGTATAACTGTGCTATTGAACTGGAAAGTGAAAACCCTCCCTAGATTTCAGATATACATATGCTGATCACTCGGTACCAATAGAAAAAATAAAAAAATGGTATTGGCAATTTTTTATGTTGAAGAAATTCTGCAAAAAACTAAAATAAATCAATTTTTAAGAAAAAAAATAATAATAAATTTTTATTGAACATCTTGCAAAGACGTTGGCGTTGATTTTAAGTTGAGCCCTTTATATTTCTTATGGAAAGACGTTGCTCAATTTAACTTATTACAGCCCTTTAAACTTTTCTCTGTTTTCCTTTAATTCAGATTATGTTTGGATTGTACCGTCTTTATCTCATTTAAGTCGGTGCACTATAGAAGATATAAGTGAAAAATATGGATTTCAGTCAGAGATGCAGACTAAGAATGACCATTGTGATTGATGTTGATATTAAAAAATACTGGACTTCGGTAATTGTTAAATCCTTAACCCAGAATAACAGAAATTTGATTATTCGCAACAAAAAATTGCAAATCCCGAAAAGCCCAGAGGGAAATTTAAAAAAGTCGTCTTTGGGCAAAATTCTAAATTCTTGGCCTAAAAATAAAATTTTTGGCTATAAAATCAGTTTTTAAATGAAAAATTTTAAACTTTTTTGATCTCCAAAAAGTGAGGGATTAAGGGAAAGTATTTTTAAAAATGTTTATTTACTGTCGTATTCATAAAAACTAAAATCAGTTTAAAATGTGTTTTAAGACGAAATTTCCATGCAAATTTGTCCAAACATACATTTAAAATCTATTTTATTAATTTATGAAAACGGCAGTTAGAGTTTTGTAAACAGTGTTAAAAATTTTCCATCTGCAAAAGTTAAATGTGCGGACAATTGTTTTAGTACCACCACACTGCTGAAATTGGTTGCTTTCACGATTGTATCTCTACGAGATGACATATTTAAAAAAAGGATTTTATATTCTAACCAAGTTTCTAAGGGACCTCTCCACAAAATTTTATTCAAATCCATTTAGCAGTCTTTACGTAATGCGAACACAAACAGAGAGACAAAAATTCCAAAAATAGAAGTTCTAAGTGTCTGTATCTTTCGGTTTCAAAAATCAGCCTATAAACGTCACTATCACGCCTTAAATTTTGATTTTATGTTTGAAATTCTTTTAAATGGAGCTGCCGTAGTAACGTATCTTTTTATATATTTTTGGTGCCTATTTATTATGCCCATTATTAACATCACATCCCTATAGGAACTTCTTTGAGTTTTAAGTATTTTACTATAAAAACGACTTGATAAACTTTTAAAGTCAGTAAAAATTGAAAAGAAATTTTTTAATTTTTCTAACATTTTCAAGATTTATATGAAGCTTTTTCTAGGTTCTGGCAATACTCTATAACAAACAAAATATGTTGCAGGAGGTTAACTTTTTCTCCACTCCTTGGTAAATATTTAGTTTATTTTTGTTAAGCAACGGCTTAAAAGAGTTATAGGATTTTTACAAATGGCAGCTGCAATAAGTGAAGGCTTGGTGGGTGACATAATAAAAAATGTTAAAGTTTGTCGAAGTGAGTAACTCTCACTTTTTGCTTTTCGTACACAAAAATTAAGTTTTTTGAAGATAAATATGGAGAAAAGACAAACACATTCAGTGTGAAATTTGTCCTTGGCTGTAAATGAAATATAACAAAAGCAAAAGATTAAAAAAATTACAGAAACTAACTCGCGCAGTGGAGTAAAAAAATTAAATTAGATTTTATTTTGCCTTTTCTACAGCAAACTATTTTGATTTTTAATTAGAAAAGGCTTTTTAAACTCTATACACGACTAGACGAATTTGCTGACCACTCAAAAGTTTCGATAGTTAGTAGGCTCCTTGAAGACGCGTATCTTCAGTTTTTGTCCAATAACTAACTTTGACTTAGTGATATCGCTTAATAATAAAGCTAAGGATCGGTTGAACAATTAACATTGTATTAATATTAATTTTGTAAAAATTAACCAAAAAAGTTTTAATCCAAAAATATTGTTATTTGAAGATCATGATTTTGGGTACATGACCCACGCCCCTATTCTTGATGGAGTTCATTCACGACGAAGTACTTTGGGCCAATGTTCGAGGGGTGTTAGCCGTATGTCACGTTCCTTCTTCACTGACTTCACGTGGCCCAACAAGCAATTCTCGGAAAATATCAAATGTTATGTCCCTGGCGGCTTACTGACAGGTTCATTTCTCGGAATTACCTTATCGCCATTTTGATTTGGAAACAGTTAATTATTGCGGACGCTGTATGGCACATAGCACCATTCAGTTGAAACCGTATATCACCGGGATCAAAGTCATCGACCAGTGAAGTATTTTTGTGAATTTAATGTAGTTCTGGAGTGGCCTTACTCCCTATTAGCGGAAATTTTTTAATTAAAAAACCCCATGCAGAAAATTTTGCGAGTTAACATTTGATCAATTTCCAACATTAAATTCTTATATCCGTTCGATCTTATACGGATCATGACCTAAATAAAAGAGCAAAGTTATCTACGACAGACCGGTACACAATTCTTTTAACACTTTCAGTAACAGCGACGATATTCTCTTTAGGTGAGTTGGCAACTAACAATATTTTATGGCTTAGCCCTTTTAAACAGACTTTTTCAAACTTGCTCATGTAGGAATAACTTGTTTTTACTAAAGTAAAATTCACAGAACGTCGTGAGATGCATGAACACTTCGTTCCTTTCCCGGCCCGGCCGACTTTAAGTTGTTACCGATAAACCATCTTCTTTGCAGTTGTCTCCATGCTCATCTATGTTTCTGCGATTTAAAACACAAATTACTGCAAATTCTTTTTATTTTTGTTACCATTCACAAGCTACTCATTAAAGTTATCTTTACAGCTTAAGGAAAGCTTTATATCCGTAATAGTCTTCCTTCTTTCTATTCCAAGCTATTGATAGTCCAGTAAACACAGCTTTAAGCTACTCAGATAAATCTTTATTAAAAACAAATTATGTTGAGGTCTTACTCATTCATTCTTGGCGTATTCTGTTCGGATGAGAACTGCAAAATCTTACAACCCACTTATCTCGTAAGAATCTCTATTAAAAGCCTGCAAACGCTCACCATTACAAAAAGTTTGATTTGTTTTATTTACCGTTTCGTTAGCTGAGCAATCATTGAACGATAGCTTGAACTAATAAAAAGTGAATTTTTCATTTACTGAAAACGACTGAGAAAAATGAAAACTCCTCGAGTCTACTTAAAGTACACAACCGTAATCGTTTGGCTTGTGCATACCTTTCCTAAACAAGTTGTCTTTCAATCATTTAAGATCAGAAATACATTATTGCGAGAGAATAAATTGCGGTTTCCATTAACTTTTACAAAAATACATATATTTCTAATAAAAAACAAAAATTTAGTTTCCATCCACCACCCACCATCATAATCTACTAATACAGGACTGAATAAATCACACTCAAGAGAGAACAGAAACAACCATAAACACTTTTGAAGTTTATTAACTTCTTTTTCGTTTTGGGTTTTCAACCTTTACTAGTGGTTTATACTAATAAATAAATATATATGAAATTTTCAGTCAAAACATTAAAAAAACTCCATGACTCATTTGTTGTGAGGTAGATATTCTTGCTGTTTTGCTTGTGTCTTTTATAAAAAAAGACTCAAAGTATTTTCTTTTAAATACCCATGACAAAATATAAAAAATCCGTTTTTAGGGAAGTTAAATATAGCTTACAGATTTTCGTTTTTTAACTAAATATACAATTTTAATTGACAATAAAAGCTTTATAAGACACTGTGAAAAATGGTGTGTAGAAAGAAGAAATAAATTTTAGAAAATTAATTTTTTTAAAAATTTCAAGTGTCTGACCTTAAAGGTTTAAAATAAATCTAATGAGAATAGTTGTGATTGTCAAAAAATCCAACGTAACATTACATTTTGTTTCTACACTATCAAACAGTAATATTCTATCCGAAAACCTTTAGAAAAAGGGTTTTTTTTTCTACTAAACTGTTTTAGCTTAATTTATTTAAAAAAATACTTTTTTTGATATTTTTTTCTCTAAAAGAGCTCTTAAATTTATAGCACCGAAGATACACATATTTGACTGTTACGTAGAAGTCATGAAGTAAGCCATTTCAAGGCATGCTCAGAGATAGCTTCCTAGTTGGGTTCTACTAAGAGTCTTTCTTCGGAGTGCACATTAAAAGGTTGACTGGGTTATGAGCAGCAAAACAACCCTGATAAAATAATAAATCGTAGGGTTTGGAAAAATTTCTAAAAAAGAATTTGTATAATGAAATATCAAATTCCTTTACGTATTATTTGACATATACATTATATTTGCTTTGACACTATCACAGTTTTTCATAACACTTAGGTATTTGACAAATCTTAATACTCAGTATTATAGTGTGCCTTCTACGGTTGAAAAACTAAAGCCATTATACGTTAAACTCACGTCGCTATAAAAACGCCCTTTATATATTTTGGTTTAATTTTTTAATTTATAATTAAAAAACAATATTTCTACAAATATCATATAAATTTCGGGAAACCCGTCAATTTTTAGTATTTCGTATTATGGCGAATATTGTAATTTACCCTCTGTGGAAATTTCAAGAGTCTATTACGGTTATACAGATAGAGGTCTGTGACAGGTGAATAGACGCACAGACAAATATTTTGATGCTGCTTAAGCCCATTTCACACCATAATACTGAGTATTAAGATTTTCATTGAATTATGTAAGAAGGAATTCAAATGAGAATTGTTGTGATTGTTATTACATTTTTTTACACTATCACACTTTAAATAAAATAAAAATTACCAAACTGGTACGAAATTTAAGCAACGGCGACTGAAGAATACAATGTGTAGCGCGGAAGTGCCGCCTTATGACAATTTGGTAATAAAAATGTAAAAAAATAAACAAAAAATTGCAGCTATTTGAACTTTGTTGTAAACAAAATCCAAATGTAAGCGACAAGTATAGGGGCAATTTTAGGCAGTTGCAAGATAAAGAAAAGATAGCGTAGACGATAGCGCGCTATTGCCTGCGATGCAGTCGGCATGTTTCTTTGTTTAAAAAAAAAAACAACCCTAATAAAATGAAAAGTGTTAGCGTTTAGAAAAATTTCTAAAAATGAATCGGGGTTATGGGATGCTTCATACTTTGATAACATCACACTTTCTGATACGATTTAAGTTTTTGACAAGTCTTGACACTCAGTATTATAGTATGAAAGGGGCTTTAATAGAATACACTCTGACTAAAGAAAACACAAAAAGAGCTAAACAAGAAAATATTTTTTTGCCAAAGTTAGAGGGTTTCAAAGTTGCATTTTATTAAAGAGTTCTATATTTTTTATTAAATTTGCATATGCTTTAAAGTATAAAGTAGGTTACATTTATTTACGTAAGAAAAAATGTGTACTAAATTATTTTATCTAATAATTATAAATTTTAATTATTAATAACAAATGTAAAAGAAAAACAAAAAAAAAAGCCAAAAATCTTTTTCAGCAATATCACAATTTTTGACAGAAATTTAAGAAATTTCTAAGTGTATTACGAATAGTAATTTAATTGCTACACATACATATGATAAAAAAGGACTATTAAGTGTGCCTAAAATAGCTCTTGGAGTAAAAATTATTGACTCGAAAAAAATATTTAAAAGTAAAAATCACAACTAACTCTAAAAATAAATTATTGTGTGAAACAGAACTTTCTATAGTTGGTTTTCCATTATAAATTTTTTTGCAGTTGGTATTCTTTTAATAAAATCAAAGGACTCCCTATTACAATTTCTTGAGTTTGAAGGCATTTTAAACAAAGGAATAGGTTGTTTAATGTATTTTTTTATTAAATATAGGAGCCCAATACAAGCAAAGCGTGAAGTTGACCGGTGACATCATATAAGGGGGTTCCTGATAGGTCCAAAATAAAAAAAAGTAATGGAATGAATAAACCCACCTTGTATTTAACTGATTTCATATTTTTACTCTTTTGATTTTTTGAATAAAAATACTGTTTTGCTAGGAGCCAAAGGTTTTAGTGTATAAAATAAAAAAGTACAATTTTTCATAAAAATCCATTTTTTTCAATTCCGGTTAGAAAAACGGCAAATCCTTGCAGTAAAATTTGGTAACATTTTAGCGATATGTTTGCAAAATTTCAACTTTTTGCAATATTTTCTTTATTTTTGTTAACTTTCAATTTATTCTCCACAAAAAAAAAAAATATTCCACGACCCTAACAATTCTTCCAATTAGGTTTTTATTATCACCTGTAACTCACGAAATTATATCAGCATATTTTTTACTATAAAATACTAAAACTTTAATATAAATTATTTAAAATAAAAATAAATATTTTATAAAAAGGGGAATAATACTCGTATTTTGTTACATTACTTGTTTAGACTAGGCCCAAGTTACTTCTGCGGCTTCTTCGACGGTAGCAGTTTTCAAATCTTAAGTTTACCTTGGTACGTTACAAAAAAAAAAAAAAAAAAAAAAGAATTCAACAAATCACTACAAAAAAAAAAAAAAAAGAAAAAAAACTTTAAAAAAACTATCAAAACACTAACGAATATATTTCGAAAATTTTAATCGGAGGGTTCAGAGTGCAAAAAAACAAAGTATCTCAAAAAAACCAAAAATATATCGTCATTTGCACAAGAATTTAGCCTTCATTAAAGTTATACATTGAACTCAGATTTAAAGACCCTTAAGTCAATAAATATTGATGCTTTAGATATATATTCAAGCATACATAAATATGAACACATACATACACTCATACATTATTGAAGATATTATGTGAAATGGAGCAATTTGTTAATGTGAATGACGTTCGCTTTATACATTAAAAAACTAACCGTAAACATTATTTATGAGTGTGAGCCTTTGCAATCAATAATTTAATTTTATATTTCTTATTAAAAAGAAGGTAGTTCACAAAATATTTCAAAAATAATGTCAAATTTAATAACGACTTGAAGACACATATCCATACATACTTGCCAGGGATGTCAGTTTTAGGGATTTCTCGCAAAATGCACATAAATAACAGAATTAGGGCAACATAAATGGACATTCTTATTTTGTTAAATGAAACGACTATTGCACTTATATCAGTAGATAATCAATCTATAAGTTTTTTTTAATGCATCACATTAGTCTGTGCGTGCGAGCAAAGTATTATTTTCCGTTACACGCACGTATTTCTGCCTGCGCACATATATATAGCTTTAATTGCTGCTACACTTAACAGTTTTTTGTACATTTACAGTTGAAAATTATTCAAAAATATATTTAAGCATCAGATCCCCAATTTAAATTGGAGTTGTTTTTAAAATAACAATTATATGTAGCGTAGATATATTTTATTCTTTTTATTATGAAATATTAAAATTAATACTTTAGCTGCAGCTGTAAAAAATTTCAAATATTTTCAATTTTTTGCATCGCATGTTTTAAAAATTTTAGTATCTTCTGAAATATCAATTCAAAAGCTTTTAAATGATAGCCAATTGACCATATTGACAATCGAACTTTTTTATTGAAAATTTCAGAGGATCATAACTCGGTAAATATGGGCGAGTGCTAATTTTTTCACTTGGTGTGTTTTTCTTAATTTGTAACTTTCTACCGCTTCATATTTTTTTATTGGAGTTATTTCATTCTTCCAAATGATATGGAAAAACTAAAGACAGTGGTGTTATTAAGCCCACTGCCTCGAGAGACATGATCGATTGGAGTATTTAAATTTTTTCTAGCTCAGCTAGTGCCCTGCCAAGGTTGATTTCAACACTAACACTGACGGACAAAAAAAAATATTTGTGGGCAACACTGATGTATACTTAAGTTGCTACGAAAAAGTTTAAAAAGAGGAAGCTAGGTTTTTAATCGAGTGCAGTCTTTTCACGAAATACGAACATTTATTAAAAGGGGTATTCCGTAACTGCTTTGGGTGTATTGAGATCTGTGTTTTAAAGAAGATGAAAATAAAGCGAAATAAGTTTTAGTTTTAGCGAATTCCGCCACATTCTTAAAATTTTCAAATTTTCAAAAACTAATATCAGATTTGTAATACGCTACACAGTGTTGTTTAAAAATTATTGAATTCATATGAAGTTAATAATCTTGTCGCACTAAATTTTTAATTTGTCACTTTGGCGATTTTTGTACTTATTTGGCTTAAAAATTTTTGAGAATTTTTGACTATTTTGATTTATCTAAGACTTAATGAGCAAAAAAGTATTATAATCTGGCAAATTTTCAGTATAAACTTATACTGTTGTATTAAATCATAGTGAATGATTCATAAGCATCTATCTGGAAATGGTGAAATCGACACATTTTTATTTTTTTGTACATTTTGAAAATAAAAAGTTAAATTATACAGCAGATAGTCTAAATGTAAGAAGTGAGGCCACATTAGTTGCTTAGCGCTACCTATAAAAAAATAAGAGAAAAATCTGAGTAAATATAAAAAAGCCATCGTGAATGATTATAAAGAACACTTTTTACATTCTGTATCTTTCTATCGCATTTTTATACCACTCACCACAAAAAGTGGAAAAAGGGTGTATATAATTTCTACAATATCCATTTCCGACCATTAAGTATATATCGTCAATCGATCAGACATAGTGTCAAAAGATGTGCTATTGGAAATCAGCATTATCGGTCCATGTCCTTCGAGGAAGCTGGCAAATCACCACGCCTACCTCTAATTTTTTCATGTGATTTGGAAAGTAATTCCAATCAAAAAAATAAACGTATGGGGCGATAGAGAATTAAAATATAAGAAAAAATATCACGTGAAAAAATTGGCGCTCGCCCGTATTTTCTGAGTAACGGGGCCCCGAAATTTTCTAATTTTTTTTAAATATCAATATGAGTATAATTTTAAACCTTTGAAGAGGTCCTTAAGAAAATACTAAAATTTTTTAAAAATGCTTAACCCATTAAGAGCCGATGTTATATTTATGCAGTACCAAAATTTTGGTTTTTATTTTTTATTTCTCTGTCAGCCCAATATTAGCTTTTTTGATTGGAGTTACTCCACTAAACTATATTTACATAGATAGTGAAGGGTATATAAGTTTCGGCATAGACGGTTATAGCACTCTTGCTTGTTAAGTTGCAAAACGCTATATTTATTGAAGCAAGTTCTTAAAGTTTTTAGCCTTAAAGTTCGAATGTACCAAATTGTCTGTCAGTTCGTCCGTGTTAGTGTTGGAATAAAGTTTGCCAAGGCACTAGATCAGCTAGAGAAAATTTTAATACGCCAATCGATCTGACATAGTGGCGAAAGAAGCGCTTTTGGAAATCAGCATTATCGGTCCATGTCCTTCGAGGCAGCATGCAAATCACCACGCCTACCTCTAATTTTTTTAAATCATTTGGAACAGTAAAGTAGCTCCAACAAAAAACATAAATGTCTGGGGCGATAGAGAGTTAAAAAATATGAAAAAAAACATCACGTGAAAAAATTGGCGCTTACCCATATTTTCAAAGTTACGGGGCTCTGAAATTTTTAAAATATCAATATGGGTATCATCTAGAAGCTTTTAAAGAGATATTCAAGAAAACACTAAAATTTTTTAAAAATGCTTAACCCATTAAGAGCCAATGGTATTTTTATGTAAAATTTTGTATTTATAGTACTTAATTTTTTTTTTTCTTTTTTTAATTCTGTGTCGGCCCAATATTTGATTCTTTAATTGAAAATACTTCACTAAGCTACATTAACATAGATGGTGAAGGGTAAATTATAATCGGCATAGCCGAAAATAGCACTCTTAGTTGTTTAATTTATATTTTAGTTCAGTCAATAAATCTGTATTTTTTCTTATCAAAGCTTTCACTTTAATACTTTTGTATTGCTCGGTTTTAACATATTTTGAAAGGAATTTTATTCTGCAACTCCGCATATTGCCATGACCTTATTATAAACTATTCAATATTTCAAGTCAGAATTTTATTTCAGTTATCAGGTATTGGATAAGCCCAGATCATAATGTTTAATAAAGTTTACTTTAGATTTTATTTGTTGCCAACTTGTATATTTTCATAAATCTTCCGTTTATAAAATGCTGTATATTTTATTATTTGAAACAACAATGTTAGTGACCAATGCAATATTTTATTTGCCACCTAAGTTATATAACATGAATGTGACTTTTATTTTCTAGGGACATCACAGTCATTTTTGCCTGACACATTTTAAAGTTTTATTGGAAAGGAAGAGAGACCGGTTTTTAAAAACAAACATATAGAATATGCTACCTTCTACATAAATATCTAATAATGTTAAAAATTTTATTTTTATTTTATTTTATTAAGATCAGTACAGCCGCAAGTACCGGTTTTTCCCCTTTTCTCCCATCTAGGGTCTAGCTATTGAAACAGACACTTATTGGACTGTATAGATGAATTTCATTCAAATTGATTAATCGAAACTACGTTGAAATTGATTCACACTCAAATTTTTGCTTCCCCCTTTTCTCTTGGTCCGCTTTTAAAAAATATAAAAAAAATAACAAACATAAAAATAAATTAAGAAACAAACTTCATTAAAATCGGCTTAGCCGTTTAACCAAGTTTGGCTCACTAACAAACAAATAAATAAAATTACAAAGAGATTTATAATATATTTTAGTTTAGATTAACCAGATCTCAATTTATTCTAGTTTTTATTACTTTAAGTAAATGTTGTACCTTTTTTGTGTTCATTAATCATATATTGTTGCATTAAAAAATTTTCCAGATTTAACATATATAAAAATTTTTATAAAAAAAAACTATTTTAAAGAATTTGCTGAAAAAAGTATGACAACCCTGATACTTATTAGAAAAAAAATTTGTTTTGCAACCATATGTGTCTATAGAATTTCACCTTTGCGTTTCATATGTAATTTCACACATACATGTGTATGTGAGTCGAAATAAGCATATTTCATAAAGTTACATTGTTTAATATCACACGTAAATATGTATGTTTGTTATGTCGATATGACATAATTTCTTGCCAATACTAAAGATGCTTTTGTCACATTAAAATAGAACACGTTCTTAATGAAAAATGCACATATGAAAAGTATTAATGCTTCGAGATTAAATTAATAAGTATTTACAAAAATGAAGAAAAACAAGTATTTTTGGATTGAATCTTTTTTATGATTTAAAAAATTCTTCTTCTGGTTACATTAAAACAAAAAATTCTGTCTTTTTAAGCCATTTGCATGGAATAATTATGCAATTTCCTAAAATAGTTTTTTCGACAGCACTTCAAAGTGTAAATTATATGTTTTTCCCATGTTTACACGTTAAAGAGCCAATGGGGATGGATTTTTTTTTTTAATTTTGGTATTTTGATTTTCGTAAGTCGAGAGATTTTTCTGGTTCCCGAAACATTGAAATTTCGAAAACTGGAGGTTTTTCGTTATTTTCGAATAATTATATTTTTTTGTGAACAATATTTTTGACTTCAGGAAATTTAAACTCAATTAATATTTTAAAGTTTCATGTTCTACATATCAGTTGATTAAATGTTTTAAATCAAAGTGAAAATTTTACAACAGTTCTTTACTTAACGTACATAATCACAGTCATTGTGGAGAATTTTTGTGATTGAATTTTTAACATGTGGCATGATTGCTTATCACATAAAATTGATGTTTACAATGTTTACAAGTTATATAGACGCAATGAATGCTGATGATTTTACGAACCAGAAAATGCTACATTAAATTCGGTACAAAAAATCAATTTGTTTTTGTCTCTGAACCGATTCCATAAAAATTATGAGTAATAAAATATTTGGTTTATTTCTGATGATCCTCTTATATACAAAAATACCATATTGACATCTAGTTTCGTCAAAGTTTATTTATATTAAAATATTTTTAAAAAGTTTCCTTAAAAATGTCACATATATGAACCTCTTTTAGTTGACAAATCTAATATTAATCTTGAGTTCACCACAATTAACAAATCTTATTTCCACGGCCTTCAACAGGTAGTCCTTATTAAACATCTGGATACTTCGTAATAAATTCGTTGCTCTCTAATTCATTATAAATTCCTAATGATTTTTTATTTTACTCTTATGATTAAATATACAATAAAAACACTTCGAATGTATTATTATTCTGTAACTTGCATAAGAAAATATCGTATATTTCAGCCTAAAAAAAACAACAATCTAAAATTTAAGTTTAAATGATTTTAAAATTTCTAAACATCATTATTGAAGTCTTCATAAACTTCATAACGAATCCACCTGAAGACCTTTTTTAATTATACTATACGCACAAAAAGTTAACAAAAGGACAATAAAGGCTGTGCACAAAAACCATTTACAGGTTCACAAAAAATTTTTATTTTAGCTTCATCCCAAGCTACTCCAAAGTAAATTTTATTTTTGTTTCTTATATGATGATTAGTTTCTAATAAAATTTGAAATCTTATTAAAATAAATAAAAACTGCAATATTTTCATAACCTTCATGACCGGTGGAGAGGATTTTTTTTGCCCGATCTCAATCTCTCTTTTAAGCTTTTAAAACAAAAATAAAATTAGGTGATTAATTATTCTGTTAAAAACCGTAAAATTGACGATTGTTGAATTTTTGATTTTATAAAGTCATTTACTTTTAACATTATAAATGAAATTAAAAACCATACGAGTAAAAACCGAAGACAATACGTTGGAAACATAACAGCGTAAAGCTATGTCATTACATTCTTGTAACGCCCCGATATCTTAAAACGCTTTCTATATCGAGTGACATTTTTCGAATTCAAATTTAGAAATTAACGTAAATTATAGTCATTTTTGTGCTTTTGGCGGAGAAAAATTAAAGAATCAAGATACACTTTCTTTCCCTAAATCAAAATA
Organism: Cistogaster globosa; assembly: GCA_937654795.1. Taxonomy (NCBI): domain Eukaryota; kingdom Metazoa; phylum Arthropoda; class Insecta; order Diptera; family Tachinidae; genus Cistogaster; species Cistogaster globosa. The sequence goes on from OW569403.1 coordinate 127,158,329, forward strand.
AAGAATTGTTATTTTTTTAGTAAATCATAAGATGTTCACACACCTGAAAATTGTTGAACTTCAAAGAATAATTATAAAAATTAGAAAAAAGATGCAGTTTAAATGGAACTATTATAGATAAATTATGCAAAAACGTCCGAGCCAGTCGTGGCGGTCATATGACAGAAGTCATATTTAAATTATAATGCAAGAAGATTATCTTTCGAATAAAGTAAATTTAAGGTTAATTTAAAAATGCATCCCTTTTTTGTAACTTCGATGTTGATTAACATCTAATAGTCGTTCTGCCTTAAACTTCAATATGGCGGACGATCTCCATTTTGAGTGTTATTTTAAATAGTCCACATTGCTTTTTTCAACACGGTGTATATAATCCTCTAAGCGTCATACTACGATCGTCGTTACGAAAAGATGGAACTCACTAGCAACTGTCATCTGACATCCAATTGCATCATGAAATATTTCTTAGCACTTTTTTATATCGGCGATTATAATCGCCACTGAGATTGTTATACCAATAACTGAATCTGCTTCTACGCGAATAACAAGCGCTGACGGGGGTTAATAAAGCAGCGACGAACACGGAACATTTCCACAAAGACGTGGATATATGACATGAATTAAAAAAAACTTAATTCGTATGCAGACTCTATAATGTCTGTTACTTTAAAACAATTTGCCATAAATTATGGGAAAAACTGGATAAAAGTCTGCACTCACGGATAGCCTCTCTTATTAAAAATTCTACAGACATCCAGTTTAATTTTTTTTATCCTCTAGACGTTTAAGTGTTTCTTGATATTTTTTGTTAATGCATTTTGGGCTCATGTTTGAAGTGTTTCATTGTTTAAGATTCCATTGATGCAAGATGGGGAAACCGTTAGGAATTATATTGTAGTTTTGTGGCAAAACATTGTGGAAAACGTGACCTCATATGACACATGCAAAGAGTTTGTATTCAGTTTTCTTTTTAATTTTCTGTTTCCTTTTTATCTTTATATTTTTGCTTCTATCTTGCTTTTCATTTTTGCCACAGCATCGCAAAATAAAATCATCATTAATTCTTAGACTTAATTTTTTTTTTTTCGAAATAAAATCTTTAATTTATAAAAGGTTTTCAAGATAAAAATTACAAATTGAATTTAAGTGCAATAAGAAAATAAATTATTGAATTTTTTTTAAAATGGCACAAAATTAATGATCGTCTCAAGTAGAACAGTTGTCGACTATACTTTTTTTCATTCAAATTAAATCATGAACTGTGTAGTAATAATTTTAAGTCTCACATATTTAATTTTTATTGATTGTTTTTTATTTTCTACATAATCTTTATAAAGTCCACCATTGCGCCTTAATATAAACCTGTGTGAACCGATTACAAGTTATTGATAGTTGTTCTGCTAGCAAATGAAATAGTGTTGTGATACCCGTCTATTTGTCGGGAACATTTGACGAGCTTGCTACTTTTATGCAGTCATGGGAGATACGTTGGTCAAGGTGCCTGCTTATTTGGTAAACAAAAATAAAATATTAAGTGCAAATCCCAACGAGACTTGAAAGAATTTAATTTTTTATTGTATTAACTCGGTGTATGAGTGATTTAACACACATTTGTTGTAAAAAAGTTTTCTTATTGAGAAGAAAAAAGAAGGTGTTGGGTATCGGCGGTAAAGAAGTGGAGATAATTTATTAAAAACTTTCTTATTGTCAAATAAAAAATTAGGATACAATTCTTGCTGGAACATTAGATGAGAAAGTGATAAGACAACAACATTATGTTGCAGTTAAATCTGATTTGGTTAATGTTCCTGCTCGGTAAACGTTACGTCCTGAGTACAAATCCCAACGCAGCCTTAAATCAAAAGGAAAATAGTTGTTTGTTGGCGGCAGTTGCTAAGTTGTTTAAGAATGTGTAATAAGAAAACATATTTTTCGAGGTCAAAAAAATTATCGTGAGTATAAATCCTTCTTAAACCACAAAACAGAAAGAAAACCTTTGTAATGAGAAAATTCCATAGTAAATAGAAACGTAGCAATTCTTTATTATTTCACTTGAAAGAAAATAGAGATGTGACCTTGATGGAAAACTAGATCCCCGAAAGATTTACAAAGAATGAACACAAAAAATACTTACCTGTCAAATGAACAAATCACTAACTCAATGGCGGTCTACAACGAGTGTCGCAGATATATTAAGCCATTTTGCTTACAAAGAAATTACTCATTCGTTGAGGCAACAAAAATAAAACACATTAACTCTACAAAATAATTTCAGTATTGGTTTATTGATCTGTTACGTGTCTGAAGAGCGATGAAATCACATTAATATTGAACACGTATATTCTTCTTCTAGATATCAGTTAAGGCCGAACTTTGCAGAGAAATAAGGGTGGAGGGTAAAAAGTTGAGCAATGAATTGAGTTTGAACAACAGTTAAACAGCTGCAAACCCCAATGATAAAATTGAATAACATTTGCCATGCGAGCTTAATTCCAATTAGTAATAATTGTATTTTTAAACTGCAATAAATTACATTCGATATTGATAAGACAAATATATTAATTAGACATAAGCACAATTATTTGAATATAACCGAAATAGATTCTAGTAAAGAGTGTTTTGAGGAATCGCAGTTGTTGTCACTTTCAGACTAAATTTTAAAGAATTTTTTATAACACATATGGTCAGTTTTTGACTTCATATTTAAATACACATTTAGTTAGTTTGCATTTTAATTGTATTTAATTGCATTTAAGTTGTATTTAAACACATTTTCAGTTTTTGTTAGTCATCTGTTGCCATTAAATAATAATGCTGTAGGCAACAGACATTTCAAAGAAAAGGGAGCATTGCGAGTGGGATGAAAGATGATTCGAAAGTTAAGTACACGAGAAATGGCTGATAGACTCGGATTTGCGGAATTGAGTAATTGTATTTTCGGGAAGCGAGGGATTAGTAATGGTTCACATATGTAAAAGAGGAACTTTCATAAATGCTGTGGATCGGGGATTGGAAGAGAGGAGTACTTGCCGTTATTGCTTAGTGAGGTTACTTTATTCATGAAACTTGTTTCCAATGTGGATTGTTACAAAATAATTAAGGGCTAACAAATCTGAGTATGATGCGGCCACTGCCGGGCGTCTGGCTTCGCTGAGAATTCCAGAACAATTGAATTCAATATAAAAATAAGAAAATCGCAAAACAATAAAACACTGTATACACTTATAACGGCCCAAGAACCAGTGGACATGTATTCGTGTAAATAGTAATAAGATATAGAAAAACTTAAGGCCGGGGCACATAGAATCCTTCATACGTTAAACTTTGACAAATTCAACCGACAAGTCAGTTAAATAATATGTTTTATTATGCGCGTTGTCACAATCAATACGTGTCTGTCAACGCAAAGTACGAAAGTTGGTCAACTTTTAACTTTTGATTTACGTTGAACACTTTGATAGCTATCAATTGTTTCCTCTTTTTTGTTTTCTTTTTACTATTAATGTGTTTCAATTGTATATTGTAATTTTAATAAAATAATTTTGGTGGCAAAAAATAATATACAAATTTAACTAAATTAAGAAGTGATTAAAATACAAATTTATTTTAAAAGTGAATAAAAATAGAGAGCAAACTTTGATTTAACATCCGTCAGCAAAGTAGTCATTGTGCCAACGTCATCTGTCGTTACTTTGACTTTAGTTGAATACGTCAAAGTACAACGCATGACGGACTCTATGTGCCCCGGCTTTTAACGAGTTACCAGAGCCGGCAATGCCTTACAAGGGAATTCTATTACAATTAATTTATTATACTTCTTTCTTTATTTCGCATTGAGTTTATGTTTTAATCAACAAAGTTGCTTAAACAGTCATTCTTGTTTAACTGTGATAATAATATGGCAGCATTACGAAATAACAAAATAACTGTCAATAGCCTATGAGAAACACATATGCTAGCACACACTAAAATAAAAATTTTGTTAATATTATTGAAAATATATTAAAAAATGTCTGCGATACTCATGTACTCTTACCGACTAAACTAATTTTATTTATTTATTTAACTTTTTAATAACTAAAAACTATTTTAATTAAGAAATGTATGAAAAACATTAAGTTTCGTTCTATCAATGGCTTAAATGTTTATTTACTTTTGTTTTATTTTGCGAAACAACACCAAAAATAAATAAAAAGTGCCATAACCATATGGTAAAACTGTATTATTTAAACGGACTTTAAATGCACAAGGTGTCATTTAAGTTTCATTTAAGTGTCCGTTGAAAAACTAAATTTTGTTCCTAAAGTATAAATGGCATTTTATTACAAAGTTCAAAACTGGCCCTCAACCCTGCTAGCAAAAAAAAAATGTTTACAAGATTTCCCGAAAATATGAAATTCTTCAAACTCTTTAAAAATTAACAGTTCAAAAAACTAAAAACAAGAATAAATTTGATTTCGTGTACAGAATTTTATTAACCCTTATACGATTTTTGGATGAAATTTCACCTATTTTGAATTTTATCTCATACAAATGAAACATTTTGTAATTTTCTTAGTTGAAATACTTTTTTTCTTACATAGTTCGGCATTGCGTAAATATTTGAACAATTACATCAAATTCCCTTGAGTGGAATTTTACCCATTAAGAAAAACGTTTAAGTACGACATGAGATTAAGTTAACTCCTGATGAAGAAACTTAGAAAAATGAGGCAACGAGTAATTTTGGATTTTATCAAAGATTGCATAGAGCAAATTGTAACTTGTGAATATTTTTTAATGTCTTACGATCTTGCACTTAACTGTTAGAACGAAATAATACTATTGTGGGTACCGTTAAGTACAATAAATCATTTTTGCCGATATCAACCAAACAAGAGCTTCGTACGCATTCAGTTTTCTCCAGCGAGTTTTTTTTTTCAACGATATAATTTCATGGTGCAACACATTCTAAAAAAAGTACAAAATTGTCAACGTCCTTAGTATTTTTAACATGACAAAACGGTCTTGCATGGAAGAAATCAGTTGCCTGATATTATATTATTTTATATTAGAACTAAAGCACGTGTTGACACTTTAGATTAACTGGTGAGTACTTTTACGGTAAGAAGAAAAACATATCAGGACATATCAGGAATTAATTCTTGAGTCTTATGGCAATAATAAACAACGGCTGGAAGAAAGGAAAACTGTGCAAAAGAAATTTATTTTTCCAAGAAATAAGAACGGCTTAGTAAAGCGAGAAATTCAACAGCGATCTTGTTTTGCAAGGTCAGGTTCTGCAATAAATTTCTTATACACCATACATCAGGCAAGCAAACAGCCTTCTACGTCATCATTGGTCTTACTTTGCTCAAAAAATTATAGAAAAGTTTATTCGACTTGTGCATCTTGCAAAAAGAGCATTAACTTGCATATTTTTTATGTGAAAAATACAATAAAAAGAGTTAGTTTTTGTTATTTTCATTATTAATAAAAGCAAATTATACTAAAAGAATATATCCGATTGAATTTATTGGATGACTTCAGTTGTTATTGTTTTTCTATTAATTTTTTGTTGAACTGTGCTGGATAAAATTACCTGAATTTAAACAAATAAATTGTATTTTTATTAGAAAATCAACATGGGTAAATTTTCACCCAAAGAACTTCATCACAACTTTTTTTGAAGAACGTAATAGGGTTATCATCTATGGAGTCAAAGCTTGTATCAAGCACTTACGAAAGCTAGTGATTGGCAAAAGTACACAAAAACTTTGCCCCAAAAGACATTTTTAACTTTTGGGCAATAGTTTACGAATACGTGCATAGTGTTGGAAGTTATTTTTTTTCGTGGAGTCATCTTTTGTGCTCAACCTGTTAGTTATACCAATAACAAGCTACAGTACGAAATGTTAAAATTTCGGTTGTTGTTGGTTTAGGTAGTAATCGATATGGAATATAAAACAGCTATTTTTGGAATTCTTGCTTGTCTATATGTCTGCCTGTTTGTGTTCGCATTACGCAAAAACTGCTTTATTGATTTAAACAAAATTTTATGAGGAGATCCCTTGGTTCAAATATAGGAAACTTTTATTTGGTAAAATAAGTCATTTCGTAGAAAAAATAGAGATACACATGTGAAACCATTCAATTTTACCGGTATAATGGAACTAAGGCAGTTGTTATCAATTTTAATTTTTATAGATGAAAAATTTTTAACACTGTTGCAGAACTCTCCAAAAATAATTTGAAAAAAAAAACAAATTGTTCTAAATTAAAAGTTTAAGAAAATTAAAATTGACACATCGGTGAAGTCGTGGGCACCGCTTGTCATTCATAAGATAGAAATCCCATTTAAATATTTATAAAATCTGCTATTATAAATTTGAATTTACCGGAGCAATGATAAAAAGTTTTCAATCAGAAAATATGTTTTGGTTACAACTTTTTCGCAAAAAACAAAATATTACAAAAAAATCGCTTTATTTAAGTTTAAAAAATTTTTTTTTTGCTTAGATTTTGACTTTAAAAAAATAGTAAAAATAGTAGCAAAAATCTAGAAAAAGTGTAGGACAAAAATAAAACTTTTAATTTTGAAAGATGAATATTACCTAAACCGTAAAATTATGCGCATGTTTGTGTGTTTTTTCAGCAATCACTAAGATTTAAAATGTTAAAATTAAAGTCAGAAAAGCGTTGGGCAAAAGTTTTTATTTTATATACTTCCGAAATGTGCTTCATTAAGCCAACGCAACGCTGTCTCTCTAAGCACTTTAGGGTCCACAATGTTAAATCCTTAGAAACCACAGATTTGTTTCCATCTTTTTAACAAATCGCCCACTGTGTATTGTTAGAACCTTGTGTTCTATGTTACAAAAATTCTTCAAACTTACAACAAAAAAGTTGGGAAAAAAATTCTTTAATAAAAAAGAAGAATTTTTAGTATTTCAACATGAGTTAGGAAAATAAAAAAATGTTTATTATTTATTCCTGAAAATACGTACATATTTGCCTTGGTGATTGTTTAAATAGTCTAAGTATTCGGGTCAAAATAATAATATTTAAAATGGAATTTAATTAGCAAATATCTGAAAGTTTGAACAAACTTTTCAGATAAAATGACAACTCGTGCTTACGACAAATCGTAAAACATAAAACACACATACATACGTGTTTAAATTATTATTTGTTGTTTTTTCTAATGTTTTATACTATTCAACACATTCCCTGAGTCGATTTCGAGTTTTGAAATCAAACGGGTGTGTTTAGATATTTCTGTTAAAAAATATTTTAAATAAATAGAATTTTCCTTTTTTCTTTCAAATATTGAAAAAATATTGTTTCTTTAAATTTCTCTAAACTGACAGTGTGTATAATAAAAACCAATAAATATGGGTAGTGAAAGCGAAGAAGCTGACCCTCCCATCGATGGTGATAACTGGCAGGTAGTTAGCTCAAGAAAACGATGCAACACGGATTCACCAAAAATACAACGCAAACGTACAGTAAGAGTGGATGATCCATGTACTAGCAGTAATATGTTTCAATTTCTGGATAATAGTACCAACGATAATGATGAACAAAGTAATAACAATAACACGGACTTTGAACCAAAACCTCCGCCAATCATTATTCCTGATGTTACAGATATTAAAAGTATGATAGAAAATTTTTTGAAAGTAATTAAGTCTGAAGACTTTACTTATAAATCTTTAAAGGATGGTCAAGTTCGATTAATGATAAAATCAATCCATTCGTATAGAGCTATAGTTAAGTATCTTGATGATAAAAACATAAAGTTCCATACTTACCAACTAAAGCAGGAAAGAGCTTACAGAGTTGTCGTTAAAAATTTGCATTTTTCAACACCAACTGAATCGATCAAACAAGAAATAGAAAAATTAGGTCACAAAGTAAGAAACAATGCCAATGTGAAAAGCAGAATAACAAAAAGTCCGCTGTCTATTTTCTTTGTTGATCTAGAGCCAAGCAACAACAATAAAGATATATTTGATGTAAAATTTCTTTTTAATGCAGTGGTAAGTATTGAACCACCATTAAAAAATAACGACATCGTGCAATGTTACAGATGCCAACAGTTCGGCCACACTAAAGCTTACTGTAGAAAGCTATTTAGATGTGTCAAATGTGGTTTAAATCTTCCTACAGTCCAGTGCACGAAAAGCGAAAATACTCCCCCACAGTGTTCTAATTGTTCACAAGCCCACACTGCTAGCTATAGAGGTTGTGAAATTTATAAAGAACTTTTAAAAAAGAAAAGGTTTCTCAGCAACCGTAACAACAATAATAACATTGATTATAAAGAGCCCGGTTTTAATTTTGATGCTCATAACTTTCCAAATATAAATGGCACTAATAATATAATCAGTAGTAATAAGGGTCATGAACAATTTTCATACTCTCAAGCAGTGAAAAATAACAGTTATCATTATGATCATTTATCATCCTCTTTTCGAAGAATTGAATCTTTAATGGAAAAACAGATTCAAACCACAACTACTTTACTCAACATGATGTCTGCACTTGTAAACAAACTATGCAATTAAACTTACGTATAGCAATATGGAATGCAAATGGCCTTTCCAATCATACAAGGGAAATTGAAATCTTTCTTAAAACCAACTTTATTGATATGCTTCTAGTTTCAGAAACTCATTTTACAGAAAGATCACATTTTTGCATTAGAGGCTACAATTTAGTTAACACTAACCATCCAGATAACTGTGCGCATGCGGGTTCTTGCATTCTAATCAAATCCTCAATAAAATACGAGATGCTTAGTGAATTTAAAGAAGACTTTTTGCAGGCAACCAATATCAAAATTAAATGTAATGACGCAGATGTGGTTATTAGTTCAGTATATTTTCCACCAAGGCACACTGTAACATGCCCGGACTACCAGCGGTTTTTTACCTCATTAGGCCAGAAATTTATTGTAGGTGGTGATTTTAACGCCAAGCACCCGTGGTGGGGCTCAAGACTTTCGAACCCGAAGGGAAAGGAATTATATCAATGCATAAGGAATAATAAGTACTCTGTATTATCAACAGGTTCCCCGACACATTGGCCATCTGATCCCCGAAAGCTTCCTGACTTGTTGGATTTTGCTATATTCTCCGGAATACCAACTAATCAGTTAGAAATGAAAAGTCTAGATGATCTAAGTTCTGATCATACTCTTTTACTTTTAAATTACAACACAACGTTTAATATAAATACAGTTAACACCCATATTATAACTCCTTATACTAACATTAAAACATATCAATGCTGGGTCGATCAAAATATTAACTTAAACATGCAATTAAAAACTGTTAGCGAACTAGATGATGCAGTAGAACACTTTACAAATCTAATCCAAGAAGCTGCCAACTTAGCAACTCCTTGTATTCCAAGAGTTGAACAAAATTGTACTCAAATCTCGACAGAAATAAGACAGTTTATAGCCGAAAAGAGAAGACTACGAAAAAATTGGATGCAAAGTAGAAATCCTTTAGATAAGAGATTATTCAACAAAGCTTGTAAAGACCTAAAGAAGTTACTATATGAACATAAAAACAAATCAACTGCAGAATTTTTGAAAAAAATCAACAGCTCCAGACATGATGAGCATCTTTTGTGGAAAGCTACGAAGTTTTTGAAAAGGCCAATCAAACGTAATCTAACAATACAAAATACTGACGGCACTTGGTGTAAATCAGATAAGAGCATATCAGAGGCATTCGCTGTACATCTATCTAATACTTTCCAACCCTACAAACTAAATAGTATTGATCAACACAATGAAGTACTTGAGTTTTTAGACTCGCCATGTCAAATGGATCTACCTATAAAACATTTTACTCTCAATGAGGTAAAAACAGAAATTAAAATGTTGAATAGAAAAAAGCACCTGGTTATGATTTGATAACTGCAAACGTTGTGAATAACTTTTCTCAAAAAAGTATATTATTTTTAACTTTAATTTTCAATGCAGTACTGAGATTGGACCATTTCCCATCCCAATGGAAGTGTGTTGAAATTATTATGATTCCTAAACCAAACAAACCGGAGAAGATGATGTCATCCTATAGACCAATAAGTTTACTAACAATTTTCTCAAAAATATTTGAAAAAATATTTTTACTTAGATTGCTGCCAGTTCTAGAGAGTCAGAATATTATTCCAAACCACCAGTTTGGATTTCGTCATAAACATGGAACACCAGAGCAATGTCATCGAATTGTGAATGAAATTATTGATGCTCTTGAAAACAAACGTTATTGTTCAGCTGTTTTTCTTGACATACAGCAGGCATTTGATAGAGTGTGGCACTACGGACTACTTTTTAAAATAAATAAAGTTTTACCAGCTCCATTTTATAGCTTTTTTAAGTCATTTCTCTCCAAAAGACATTTTTATGTTAAAAACGGGAACGAACGATCAAGTATTTATGAAATCAAAGCAGGAATTCCCCAAGGAAGTGTTCTTGGTCCAGTATTGTACACGATTTTTACTGCTGATATTCCAATCACAGATGATGTCTTTGTAGCAACATATGCGGATGATACAGCTATAGCTGCTTCTAGCCAATCACCGATAGAAGCTTCACGGATTGTCCAAATCCAAATTAATATCCTTGAAAGTTGGCTGACTAAGTGGAACATTAAGGTAAATTCAGATAAGTCCAAACATATTACTTTTACCTTACGGAGAGGGGACTGTTCAAGTGTGACTATATATAATGAACAAATACCAAAAGAAACTGCAATTAAGTATCTAGGAATCACCTTAGATAGAAGATTAACCTGGAAGCCACATATTAAAGCTAAACAAAAACAATTAAATATTAAAAATTGAAAACTATATTGGCTGTTAGGGCCAAAATCAGAACTGAATTTAAACAATAAAGTCGCTATCTACAAAGCTATTCTGAAACCTGTATGGACATACGGAATTATGTTATGGGGAACATCAAGCAAATCAAATATTGATATTTTAGAGAGATATCAGTCCAAAACCTTAAGACTAATCACTGCAGCACCATGGTTTGTCTCTAACAAATGCATTCGTAGAGATCTTAATTTGCCCTCAGTAAGAGAAGAAATTCAAAAATTTAGTGAAAACTATCTTGGACGATTAAGTAATCACAGAAATCCTTTAGCTGTTTTACTCTTAGACGAAAGCTCTGAAACCAGAAGACTTAAACGTGCACATATATTAGACTTGCCTTACAGAAGCTAGTCAATAATTGTTTTTTTGTTTATTATTTAGTTATGTAGTTTGCTGAAACTACATAACTCCTGTAACGTGTTATGTAACGTGTTTATATCATGTGCTTATTGTCTTTTAGTAAACAAATTGCAAATATAACAATAAAATAATAAAAAAAAGAAAAAAATAAGTTTTTTCTCATTGAAATTCAACACACACAACAAGTCGTAATAAAAAACAATAACAACAAACAAAAATACACATAACAAACAAATTGTAGTATTTATAAATACATTTGTATTTAAAATCATAATACATGTGCGTTTATGTATGTGTGTATGTATATACTTCAACAAATGCATGTGTTTAAATATTTGTAGTGTTTAATTGTGAATAAAAATAAAACTGGAAAAATACTTGTAGAGTAGAAGGGAAAAGGTTTCAAAATTTGAAAAGGAAACTCATATTCACTTAACGTTGCAACACTGTCATAAAACTATTTAAATCTGTCCATGGAAATGTATCTGCATTTGTGTTGTGTTATTCTTAAAATATACACTGACACTCACACATGCATTCTAGAAGAAAAATTTTATAATTATAAGCAATAATTTCAACAATGTAAAACTAACACTAACAATAAGGAGATTTTAATTATTGTACTGTGCGCACTCACGAGAAGTAGATTAAAAATAATTAAAATTTGATAACTTTTGTTTCTGTATTAAAATCGTTTGTGAAATAAAAACTGTTTAATTTCATATAAATTGTATGAGAATTTTAGTGAACAAAAAAAAGTTCCAGATAAATTTAAATAATTTTATGTTTTGTTCAAGCAAATACATTTAAAAAAAACTAGCATCATTTTAAAAGTTCTTTAAAAATATAGAGAGTGCAGGGGTCTAATTGCCGCTATTGGGATATTTGGTCATTTTTATTAGACATTTCTCTTTGGGATTACGGCATTTCATACGGTTCAAAAGCAAACAAACAGAAATGGAGGTAAAAGGTTTCGGTAGCGATCACGGCAGTAAAAAAAAAATAAATTTTCGAGCCTGATTTATGCCATTTTTCATTACACTTGCCAGAACTTCCGCCCATGTGTTCCAGCATTCTCGATATATATTCTCTTTAGAAATTGGAATCTGAAGTCTGTTACAGAAACACTACAAAAGAAAGTCTAGAGCGAATAAATCTGTCGACCTTGCTAATTTGTGAAATCCCAAAACGATAAATTAGACAACCTAAAAATGCAGCCCGTAAAATTTCGATAGATATTCTCTTGAGGAGCTCGAGTCTGAGGTCTGTTGGCAGATACTCGTAACTTCGAGAAACACTACAAATAGAAGTCTAGAGCGATTAAATCGCGCCACCTTGCTAACAAGTGAGACTAGACAACCTAAAAATGTAGCGTTCAAAATTTCGGTTGAAGGTCATGCAGTATGCGCCTTTTCTCTATCCTGTTAGAACCTTATGTTTATAGATCCAATTCGTCTAGTTGAGATATCAGATATTCTAAAAGCATTGTGCTATAGATCACACCGCTTACTAGTCGTTTGACCCGAAATGTTTTCAAAGAACAAGCACAGATGACTCCTCCAGAGTAAGGTGACTTAAACGTAAACGCCACAGCAATATTAAGCAGTATAATGGTTCTACTTGTATTAAACGAGTATCAACCGTGATCCAGAAGCGATAATTCCGCTTAATCACGAAGTCGCAGAGATGGAAATAGGCCCCATAGCTCATGATGATTTTCTATGAAAGGTTGCCATCCTTGTGGTCCATATTCAAGATGGGCTGAGCGTAGGTTACATGCGCTTGGTGGTTCACGGCAAGCAGCTCATGCACTGTCTGCACTTTCTTAGGGAACAACTTCTATTCGTTCATAAAATTTTTTTGTAAAGGTGCCCAATTGCTTATTACGTTTTCTTGTTGATAATCCGGCATATACGATATCGACAGCTGGGTGTCTTATAAATGTAAGAATATATCGAAGCATACCGCTTACCAAAAAGGTCCCTTATCCTTATTTCTTCAATAATTAAAGGAAACCGATTCCGATAATTTACAGCACCCTACCCTCATTGAGTCACGTTCACAGACACAGTCTGCAAGTATCATATACTACGAATCATATCTTGACCAAATGAGACTTGAAATTTCCATGACCTATCACTGACGCAGTTAAGGAACTTCTATTATATTCAAACTCCTTAGCGGCCTTTCCGCCAAGGGGCTCTTTGCGTACCATTCTACCCTGTCAACATGTAGTAGCTTCCCTCCTTCTTTTTAGGCTAAGTGAGTTCAACCACTGCAGTAGCTTTGCTTGCATTAGGCCATCTCTAGTGATAATCTATTCCCTTTTCGTCAGTCCGTTAGCTGTCAGCATAGATTAAATTTTATTTAAGAGACTTAATTAAAAATAGAACTTAATTAAATTTGGCAACACTTAACACTAAAAATCAAAAAAAGCCTACACATGCTGAGCAGCCGATTAGGTAGAGGTTCTGCTTGTTGTTAATGAGCTCAAATCCTATCAGCGCACTTAAAAAAAAATATTTTATTGAGCATGTTGCTTGAAAGCGAACAAATGCAAAATACTGTATCAAATCTTCTGAAGTCTTGCTAAGAAAAAGGAAAACAATTCTTGTGTAGCAAATGAGTGGATAAGGCAGTCGAGCGTATATTAAAGCAGGGAAATTTGAAGAAGGGAAGCAATTAATGTGCATCAGCGGTATTTTGGTGAAATCGCCTATACATTGGAACAGGGGTTGGAAAGGTTAAGGCAACTGTAAAGTGAGGCAAGAAGAACTTCACGGAGCATTGGTTAGTGAGGAAAGCATAAGTGTGTGCCTGCCGTGGCTGAGCATTCTAAAGGGACTGTGGTAAAATAGAAAGGATATCGTCAGTTCTAGCTTAGACGGAGCCATAGCGTATTGTAGCGTGGATGCTTATGCAAAGAAAAGGTGCACATTTGTTTAACAAGACCTCAAATAGTGCGAGTCTCTCTGGAACATTAAGATTAGATAAAGTCTTATAAAGTATAAGCAGTCTGAAGTTATCGTGTCATGTGTGTTCACTTGATGTAAGAATTCTTCATCTTAGTTAACAAAAGATCACAAAAAACTAATGTATAAAAGTAAAAAAATGGCTAGTAGACGGCCAAACCTTGAATGTGAGGACGGCTTAATGAGAGAGAGTATAGATATTGAATAAAGGTTTTGACTTTTAGATGTTTGTCGTATTCGTATTAGATTAATTTGGAGTTATTACAATAAATTTAATTTCGTTCGAAACTTACATTAAAAGAATTAAAATCGAAATTCAAGAACAACCCGCTGCTTTCTTAAAAAAATCATTTTTTCAGACGAAGCTAATTTTCATTTGTCAGGATACGAGTATGTTAACAAGCAAAATTGCAGCATTTCGGCTTCTGAAAATCATAAGGCAGAAACTGAAAAGCTGTTGCGTTCTCAACGTGCCATTGTATGGTGTGCAATGTGGTCCGAAGACGTGATTGGGATGTTTTTTTTTCGAAGATGAAGCTAGAAATGCGGTAACGTTTTCAAAGTTATTAATAACTTTGATAAAAAAAATCAACGTCTGGCAGTGTATTCGTGGTGGACACCGTTTTTCTTTCATAACTGCGGAACTTTCCTCTTCGCAACACAATAAAAATTTGAATCGTCTTCATCAAAATTTTTTATATTTTGTTTTAAAACACAAAGTTGTTGTTGAAAGTCCCGATATTAATACCTAGCAAAAAAATCCCTTTATAAGTAAAAAAACAACATTAACTAACTTACATAAAGAGGAGCACCACGGTGTCTGTGTTGAGAGAGGTGTATGCTTGCTGCAGAACAGAATTCGCAAGATGCAAGAGTTCGTCGATCCCACCATCGGACATGCGCTCAACGAAAAAATAATAATTGCAGAAGAAGGCAAATAAATGGGTAACAGCAGCTCTAATCTTCCGGAGTCTAAGTTTAATAGCCAGGGAAGATAAGTTGGTAAAGGCACGTCTATTTGATATTAAATTATTAGACAGGGATCAAGGGGCCTTAAGAAAAGAAGTAAAAGCTCCGGCTGTTAGCGTGGGAAATAATAGCATAATAACGATGTGTTTAAAATGAGAAAAATGAGAGACTAGATTCAACGTAAACGAGAAAAAGAAGGTTATGAGTTGAATTTTCTGCCGGAGCAACAGCGTTAGTGGTCTGGATTGCCTAGTTTTCTAAAATAAAGCATCGAGTTACTGTCGCGTCAGAGTAACACAGTGGTAGTTGCATTGATGGCTGCGTTTTAGATAGCGCATGTTTACTCAGCAAGAAACCAGATCATAGTCCTACAGAGTAAGAAATAAAGTATTTATAATGCTCCATGTTTGAATCAAGCTATAATTCTGTTATGGTATTTCCAATCAAAGAAACCGTAGCTTATTCAAAAAAAAAATGCACTTTTTGGAAAACAGCCTTTCATTCAAAGAATGCCATTAATGTTCTTATTATTAAGACCTATTGTGAATAACTTTCCCTTAAAATATTTTCCCTTTCCTTAATACATGATCCACACTTGAAATGAAGTCTGGAATATTTGTCTCACCAAATTTGTATTCAATCCCAAAAATAATTTTTAAATTAATGACAAGATTGTTTTTATGACAGACCTCATCAAAACAATTACTTAAATCAGTTGTCAATTTAAAACACACAATTACAAACCAAGGACATTGAAAATTGTAATTGAGATAATAAATTAAATTTATTGTAATCAAAGATACAAAAATAATTTTAAAAATTAACTGCAATTCAACAGAAGAGAATTGGATTAGTTTATTACGAGTATACGACCGCCAGTTAATTATGAAATTTAATAAGATTATTATGAGGATGTGTTACCCTTGTTTGCGATAAAGATTAATTTTAACAAATCAGCTCTGTTGTTTTGTCGAAATTCTCTTATACATATTCTTCCAAGGTTTGTCTTAGTTATAATGTTAAAGTAAAAAAAAATATCTCATTGTCATGATCATATGTTTCCCTTAAAATTCTTCACGGTTCCCTTTATTTGCTTTATTTTGTCGGAAAACTCATTCATCATGTTTACTTTAATCTATTTTATTTAGAATATTAAAACTATTAATAATTTGTTTTAATTCAAGTATAGAGTGGCTGCAGTGTTCATAGATTTTACAGCAAAAAGAAAATCTTTTTCTTATAAAAATAATGTTCTTAATTCGTTGCTTAAAATGTTATTTACATATTTGTTTTAATTTAACAATTTTGCAAAAACTTATTCTTTATATTTCAAGGAGCGAAGGAAAAATTCCATGAAAAGTTCATTTCATGAAAATACTATAGAAACATAATTTTTTTACTATTTATTTATAACACGAGTGATTATTTTTCATGAAAAAAGTGTGTTTCAAGCGCAATTCTTAAGTTCATAAATAATGTGTTGTTAAATTATAAATGTCTCAACTATGGTTTTTATTGAAAGGAAAGAAACATATTCCCCGAAACATTTCAAAAAAAAATTAAATTACGTTAAAACCTAAAAATTCGAAAAAATTTTTAAAATCGCAATTTAAATAAATGTTTTATTGAAAAAAATTCCCGTATATTCATTTGTAATAAAAGTAAATTAGTTTGACTAATGACTTTAAATGGTAACATTCAAAAATCAAAATTAAAAAATAGCAATTTAAAAAATTTAACGATTTCTTTATATTCAAAGAACCTACAGATCTATAAGTAAAAAATAACTTATTAAAAAAAAACTACTCAAAAACAAAAACAAAACATATTGAAAAATTTGCTTTTTAGCATTTTAAACTTTCTATTGAAACTTTCTATTAAAGATGAAGTCAGATTAGTCAAATATTTGACCAAAAAAAGCGTAGCCACCATTTTTACAAATGTTTATTCAATCTTTTCTGACACGTATCATTACGAAGTATTTGAAAAGAACAAAAATGTTTTTCTATAAATTTGTGGTTACGCCATTTTGGTCAAATATTTGACTTATCTGACCATACCATAAATCAGATACATAATTAAATTTTCGTATAAGTTATGTTGAAAAAAAATCATTTATGCTCGTTATTTATTTCCCCTAAAATAATAAGAAAATGCAAAAAAAAAAAATTATTATTATCTGTTGAAAAAAAAATTAAAACTATTTTGTTTTCTCTTAGAAGTCGTACGGGTATTTTCCTTAGGCTTTCAAAAATTATTCAAATGAAAAATTACAACTTTTTATTTAAATGAATATTCAAGTATCTATATATTATAAAAACACATGTAAGAAAGACTATCCTAATAAAAATACACAACACACACTCTTCATCTACTAAAGCAAATAAATTTGTATTTAAATGATTTTCCCTTGACCTGTTTACAACAAGGAACAACAATATTTTGTTGCTTTGAGTTCTCTGTTATTAATTTTCTATTTTATATCCGGTTTTACTTTTGTATTCAACCTTTTGTGTTGAATTCCTGCAAATTGACAAAAACATTAATTATTTCGTCCAGGCAGTCACACATATTCATACATTTTTACTCACATACATACCTTTTCCAATAATTTATGCTCCCATTGATTTATTACAAACACTTAACTAGATTTGCTAAACATGCTGCATGTATAAGAAAACACCTCACGTTTCATTATTTTGATTTGAAACAAACAATCAGAATTTTTATTTGTCTATTTTCTTATTCTATTTTTATTTAATGATTAGTTTTCGACTAGATATATTATAAAATTCTTGCTTCTCATCATGTTTTTTCTTTAATCCATTTTAATTTATAGGGTCTCGTATGAGAAGTTTAAAAACGTTTGTCTTTTACAGCCTTTAATCTCAGAACCCGTAAAAATTTGACTTGAAATTTTCACAAAAAATGCGCAAGTTTCTACAGCCGCTACAAGATCAAATACTAAAATTAAAGGGTGTTCCGAAAGCGATGTGACATTTAGAAAAATGTTGTTAATTTTTAAACTACGAATTTGCACAGCGTCGTTAAAACTCTGTGCGCTAAAGAAACAAACACAAAAAACAAAGCTTTAAAATATATGGCTCCCGAATAGTGACGTGATGCTCACGTACGTGGCTTTCCTTTTAACCACCAAAGGCAGACATTTAAAGATTAATTATTTTTAAGAGCAAGTAATGGGTGATTCAATTAGAGATACTTTTTTCAATAGAATTTTTTTGACAGCTCACGTGCGAGTCGTGTCATGCTGTTATTTTTGTTTAGTATTGTTTGTCCTTTTATAATGGAGTGACTTACGCCTGAACAACATTTACAAATCGTCCAACTTTATTACGAAAATTCACGTTCTGTGAGGAATGTGTTTCGTGCATTTAGCTCAAATTATGGTCAACATAATCGGCTAACTGAGCATACTATTGGCAACACTATCACCCATTTTAGGACCCAGCATTCATTATTAGAAAATATTCGACTGAATAGAACACGTCTAGCACGCTGTGAAGAAAAATATATGAAGAGTATTCACCAGGACTGTGGAGAATCGATTCTGCGCCGTTCACAGCAAGTTGGACTGATGTATGGATTGACTTGGCGCATTTTACGTCGAGATCTTAAATTGAAAGCGTACAGAATACAGCTTGTGCAACAACTGAAGCCGCTCGACCTTCCCAAGCGCCATCGCTTCGTTCTATGGGCTCCTGAAAAGTTCCAAGAAGATCCGACGTTTTCCAGGCAAATTTTGTTCAGCGATGAGGCCTATTCCTGGCTCAATGGATATGTAAACAAAAACAAAAATCAGCATTTGGGACGAAGAGCAACCTGAAGAGATTAAAGAACTGACCCTTCATCAGTCCATATTTCTTTAAAAATGATGCCGGTGCAAACGTAACTGTCAATGGTGACCGCTATCGTAGCGTGATAACTTACTATTTGATGCCTGAAATTAAGGCTCGTGGTCTCGGCGATATTTCAGCAAGATGGCGCCACTTCCCACACATCGCATCAATCAATAGATTTATTTAGAGTACACTTCAGTGAGCACATAATTTCACGTTTTAGGCCGGTCGATTGGCCACCAAGATCGTGTGATATCACACCCTTAGACTTTTTCCTGTGGGAATATGTAAAGTCTAAAGTATATGCGGGTAAACCCGCTAAGATTAAGACCAGTTACCAGTCAAAATGCTCGAACAAGTCATCGAAAATTGGGCTCCACGGATGGACCATTTGCACCGTAGCCACGGCTAACATTTAATAGACATAATCTTTAGAAAATAAATGCCAGAGAACGTTCTTTCAAATGATAATAAACATTCGCCATTAAATATGAATTTTCTGTTTTTTTTTTCTTTAAAAAAGTACAGACCCTTGAAATGGATCACGCGTTACCAAAATTTATAAATTTATCTTTAAATTAAAGGGTGTTCTATTAGTGGCGTGATTTTTACGTATGTGGATTTAGTTTTTTAACCGAAGTAGGTAGAGATTTAAAAAGTATATACAAATATGCCCGTTTTAAAAATCAGTGTAATCAGTAAATTTAAAAATTAAAAGTTGTTAAAAATTTCTTTAAGAATTTTTTAAATTAAATTTTATCAAATCGGTTTACACAGTTCTCAGGGCACTGTGCGCCATTTACAAGAATTATTACTCATTTAAATTATGAAATAACTGATACCCAACTCTTTATACAAAACACTACAATAAAACAAGAGTAAATATGCAAATTTGGCGGGTGTTCCGCATAAAAAAAAAAATAATAATAAAATACACATCAATGGCAGCATCCAGATTCAGTATTTCATTATAAAGGCATCTTTAATCGAACAACATTCACATAACATGTTCCCTATAATTTATGGAAATGTTGATGTGTGAGTGTAAGTTTATTTAACACACAATCAAAATAAAGTGGGTCACAATTCATTCCCAGAAGAAAAAGTGAGGAAAAAAATTTAATGAAAACACGGCAGCAACAACTGACGAAGTGGTGAAAATTCGAGTGAATTTTACATAGGCATGTCACTGAAGGCATGCCGTTGGTTTTATACAGCATATGTTTTTATTTCTGACGAAGCTTTTCGCTTAAGTTCGCGGATTTTGAAGCCATATAGTGACCGAAAACAAAATATTTAATTACAGATTACCCAGGGCTCGCTGTGTTGTAAAAAATGCGTTCGTAGTTTTTTCTAATAGATTTAAAATTTTCTAAAAACGAATAAACCTTTCTCCAGAAAAAGCAGAAATTATTACACTGACTTCCTGTGCCCTACACAACTTTCTGATAGATAGCCGGAAGATTATACGCCATACGTGGAAGAGGCAGTCAAAGTAATTTCACTTTAAAAAACTCCAGGCAATAAAAGCGCAATAGAAGCTAGAGATATAAGGGAGAAATTCTCTTTATTTTACAGACATACTACCTTGGCAAAATAAAGCAATTCAAACTTTAAAGTTAAAAATATACCAATCTTTTTTATTAAAAACAGTCCTACTGTTATAAGGTATAAATGTTTTGTATTTTAATATTAACTTATTGAATAACAAATTTGGCATTAATCAAAATAACACAACTCATTTGGTTTTATAAATAAAAAAAAGAAAAAAAAAAACAGTCCTAGTGTTATAAGCTACACGTGATCTTAATACTAAGTTAAAGAATAAAATTAAAATTAATAAAAATGTACTTTTGGTTCCTTGAAAAAAAAGTTTGTACAAAAAAATATAAGTTTCTTGCTTTGTCATTTTTTACCCGTTCCTTATTTGCACTGCATTACAGCCATGTTCTAACACTCGCACGTTTTTGAAATCGCATGTGTGTGCGTTTTGCTTGCGATTTGCTTTTTTTCAAACTTTAGTTCGAAAAACAGAAACATAAGATTTGACGGGGCAAAACATAAAAAAACAATAAAAATTGAAAAAAATGGCAGCATCCTCCTTGCTTAGTTTCATTTCTTAAAAAAACATTCAATTAAAAAAGCACGATTTAAAAAACTGACGCTTAGACATTATTTCAGTCTTATGGATTATTCAAAGCAATGAACATTTTTAATTTAAAAAATAACACAAAGCAAGAAATACTTTGGCCACAAATGGTATTTGTATTAGTGATGTTGCATTTAGTAATCAGTACTTAAAATGTATTTTTATTTATTTTGTTAGTTATAACATACACGTTTGAAGCGCAGATCACTTAAATCGCTCATTTAGTAAGCAACGAATATTTTTTTAATAATTTAAAATTAAAATAACCGCATATTTTGTTTGATTACCGACTATACCTTTACTTGCACTAACACCAATATATTTATTTTCGAACATCAAGTAGAACAGCTGTTTTTATGAAATGGCCAGTACTCAAGAAAAAAACCAACACAAACAGTTGATAAGACAAAGAAGATATTTTAAATTTATTATTTTACACTTTTAATATGTAAAAATTAAAATAGTTTCTGTTACAAATAAAAGACAACATATTAATTTTTATTTGTGTATAGTTTTGTTGTTGTTTTAAAGTTTATTTTAAGTGAAATTTATAACTTTACTTTAGTCTGTGTTTGCGACTTGAAGTCGCCAAACTTCTTGCGATTGTGAACTACAGAACACCTTTCATGCGATTTCAACTCGCATAGCAAATTTTAGGCGATTTGCGATTGTCATAATATGCCTGTATCTCTTCACTTAATTCGCCTTTAAATTCTTTGTCTGTTATGTCCGACAAGTTCTCTTGCAAAAATAACAGCAAAATTTTATCATATCTATATGATGGGAACGGTTAAGTTACCTTTTCTAATAATTCTTTTGTCTGCAAAAGAAGTTCCTCTTCAGGACCCAAACCGGCTGAAGAATTTCTTTTTCTTTTTTTTTTTTTTTTGAAGACGGAGCAAGTGCATCGGACTGAGATTCTTCGATAATGTCAGCTGGTTCAACATCTACGAACTGCGATAATTTCAAGTTTATTGTTACGTGCCTCAATTGGCACAACAGCTGTGATGCCAGCTAGCTCGTCAGCACCACCAGGGCAGGTCCCAACCCACAGCTGCAGCCCAGAGACAAATAACCAATAAATAAAACACAAGGTTACCAAAAAAAACTACCAACTTAAAAAAAACACAGGGAAACACTTAAGAGGGAGAACAAGATGATGGTGTTCCCCACTGGCCCACCCGACCTAGGACTCCTGCTCCAACTAAACGTTTTCTGGGTCCCCTAATCCACACACACACACACTTACTTAGGCAACTTACCTCACATCAGGCCGAACCTCACCCTGAAACAAAAAAAATTAGCACGAACACATAATGGTTCAACACACAAAACAAATTACATATTTATTATTAAAAAAAAACTTAAAACTAATAAAAATACGAAATTAATGCAAAAAAAATTAAAATAAAAAAAATGTTTATATAAAAGAAATTTGTTTTAAAAAAAAAATGGTTAAAATATAAATAAAATATTAATTAGAAAAAATAAAAAAACTAACCAAATGCCTGAGTGCAAAATTCGGTTTTCATTTTTACCCGGATTTTATAATGCAAACTGATTTTATAATGCAAATATTCATACCATAGGAATTGACGAAATACCTTTCTTGGTATTTTCATATCCTTTTAGGAAGTGAAGGTTTTCAAACCATTAAGCGGTTGGAATATAGATTTCTTCATATCCACAACCCTTTTGTAGCTGTCCTTAATTTTTCCCAATTCCCGCAAATAATCTATTATAGTCTGTAAGTAAAGACGAGAAATTTGTTCCCTACACGCTTACCATTATTTTACTCGGTGTGATATTTGGTATGTGGTTTTCAAAATCCTTTGCCACTTTTTCCATTTTTTGCTCGTTTTTTGGATTGAACAAACACTCGTGTTGCTCCCAAGCTTCAATTAATGCTATTACTGCACTTTTTTGGCCATTCAATCTGAAAATACAATAACGTTTGAATAACTAAAATGTTTTATATGAAATATAATTTAAAACAGCATACTAACCTTTATTATTCTAGGATTATTCATTTTTTTTTTTTAAATTTCTTTTAACACCAAACCACCGAGTATATGCTTTGTGACCAAACAATTCAACGACAATGGCGTCAGCATACATATGTACCGAAACTGTTATTATAATATTTCAAAAGATTATAAAATCGTACAGATCTGTCAAAAAGTCTATCACACACATACAATTTTAATCCAAACTATCATACTTTTTGAGCACACATGCAACTTATGACAGGTCGTACGACTGAGTATGATAGTGAATTCTGGCCCTAAGTGAATTATTCATATCATCCTTATCATAATCATCACCAATAAATTATCATCATTTGGCGTAACCATCATAATGATTGTTAAAACACCATCATAATCATCTTAAAAAAAACCATTATTATCAAATTAATACATTATCCCCAAGACGTGTGCCTTTGTCGCAAGGAAAGTGCTAACCAGCAAGAAATCAGTTATTAAAGGACTCGTTTAAAGCTGATACTGACAATGTTGCACATATATATAGATATTTAATACATAAAATTACATAATTATTTGTTTATACATGGACGAACAAAATAACATTAGTTAAGTTTTTTGTTTTCAAATTTTGTTTTTTGTTCAAAAATTTTTTTATATACATGTAAAAACAATTTAATTCCTGAAGATGGTACACAAAGGAGTACCGAAATATTGAAAAATAAATTAAAAAATATTTGCAATTTCTATTAAATAAAAAAGGACTCTCTAAGCTAAAAATAAGTTAATTTATTAATTAAAAAGAGAGTCAAAAAAAATTGTTACTTTAATAATATTTTATTATTTAATTATAATTCTACTTACTTTTTGCTCAATGTAATTCTCCCGTTGATTAATCAATTATTTATTATTCTTCTTTATTTCACCCCTTTCGTAAATCGTAAACGTTTACCAAAACTTTTGATGAGTTCGCATTGCAGAAACATAACTTGACATCACTTTTCTTACGATTAAGAGAAGAAGCAAATAAATTGAGGTGCGACGATGGATGCGGATTTTATTGTCATATCATAGTGTTACGAACGTAGGATGTGGCAACCCCTGTTGTCGTTGTTGTCCGTATGTGCGTAGTAAAAATAGAAGGTGAATAATTTATTTCCACCACTACACAAGTTGAGCAATCTGAATGGTTGCGTTGGTAGAGGTGGGTGCTGTAAAACAGAAGATCATGAGTTCGAGTCCATCTTTTACAAAAGAAAACCATAATCATATAAGGCAAATAAAATTATGAAACTGAAGTACAAAACTCTCGCAAAAGATGAATACAATTATTCTGTGAAGCAATCGCCAGATAAATAAATGAAGACTTCTATTTAATGCAAGAGTAGCAGATAATTGTAAAGACGCCCTTTTATAAGAAAGAAGAAAAAAAAGATCGCTAGCTGTTAGCAGAAGAAAGTGACAAAATGATTACAGTGTACGGCAGATGTTAAGTCGTGGCTATTGGATTAATAGGGAATACTGGTTTGGATGTAAAGCAAGGTGGAGAGATCTGTATATGGTTTATGGTTACTAACCAAGGCATCGAGAGTAGTTCATGTCCCACCGGAGTAACACAGTAGTATAGCGTGGATGGTTGCGTTTGTAATAACGCATGTTTAGTAAATACGAGATCAAATAATCCTAAAGACGGGTAAGAATCAGGTATGTAGCCAAACAGGACCATAAGAAGTGTTAAGAAAAGAGCGAATTTATAATGTGCCACAGTGGTATTTGCAATCAAAAAAATCCGCACGTTTATCCGAAAAGGGAAAAACGTAAAAATATTATTTGCTATTAATTTTTGGTTTCTTCTAATTGCAAAAATTGTAAAAAAAATTATACAATAACAATCACCCCTATTCCGCGTTTCGATTCGAAATTTTCTTTGTCTGGCAACTTTGGTATTCTGCGTTTCGTTCGATTTTACTTATGTGTTCTGCATTACGATCGGAGCTCTGTTTTTCTCAGTTTTTTTTTTCGTTAAAGAAGGGGAATTTTATATTTTTGTTTTTTTAGTTAAAAATTGAAAAAAAAAGTAGAAAAGAAAATGAGATTAAATGTTCAGAAACGATTTAAAAAACACTAGAAATTATTTTTGTTTAATTTATTTAATAAAATTAATGTTTTATTTTTTTATTTTTTTTTTTTGTTTTCAATTGTTAATTTTTGTACCCGAATTTAATGTGTTTTTTGTGTATTATAGGTCAAAAGCAGCAACACCAGAGCATTATGAAAAACTGGCAAATTTAATGCTGGTTCATTCCACATTTCATAAACACATCTGTCTTCTTCTTTTTTTTTCGATTCCTTTTTTCTTCAGAATACCAATTATTAATCGCAACTGAATTAATGTGGAGACTTAATCGAAACGCAGAATAGGGGTGAATATTTTTCTCTCTTGAATCAATATATTTTTTATTTATTTTTGAAGGATTCCACATCTCAGAGAAAAAACCAACAAAATAAGGTGCGGCGATTGATGCGGATCTTATTTTATTTCTTGTTTCCTTTTATTAAAAAAAAAGTAAAAAGTTTTATACAATAACAATAATTTTCATACTGAAATCAAAATTTTTGTATTTATTTTAATTGACTTCACACGTTTTTTTTTTCTTCTTCTTTCCTAGTCATTCACAAAAAATATTAACACATATGAAATACTGTACTAAAAACAATAAAACCGTGGCAACATGCTGAAAAAGAAAAATCTGAAAATTGAGAGTTTGAGAGAAAACGCATTGAAATTAAAATAGATTCTAATTTCGTGTGGATTCGCTGAGCGTTTTATATTGTCAAAACTTCATATTAAAAATAACCGCAACCGTGAGATTGTATCTGTACTCTAATTTATAAGAATATTAACAAAAGACATAAGCAAATCTTAAAGATTATTAAGAAAAAAAAAAAAACTAGAGTAAAGAACAAACATAGATTGTAAAATAATAAAGTTCATTATTCATAAAGATTTATTTACCTGATTATATTCAATATCTCTGTTGAGTAGAAAGAGAAAAGTTAAAAAATTAAAAATGGAGAATTGACAGACAAAAGAAGAAATATGAAATATAGAGAGAGATAGAGGTAAAATTATCCCAATAATCGAACGAACAATTCATCAATGCTATATTATAAAATGAATGCTATATTTATAAAATTTATTATTTAATTTATTTAATCTTAACAAATTCGATAGCTTTTGTATTTGTT
The DNA here is from genome assembly GCA_937654795.1 of Cistogaster globosa. NCBI lineage: Eukaryota > Metazoa > Arthropoda > Insecta > Diptera > Tachinidae > Cistogaster > Cistogaster globosa. The sequence goes on from OW569403.1 coordinate 127,184,742, forward strand.
TAATTTCGTTGTCTGTATTATTTCATATTCACCCTTTAAGCAAGTTGTTACCTAGCAAACATTTAGTAAAGAATCGATACTTAAAGTTTCGATTAAATTCTTAAAATAAATAAAAAGGATGGCGGTTTTTCCTTTTTATTCTTTAAATTTTAATTTTATTATTATTTTTTTAATAATTGTTATTAAAAATATTAAGTGTCCAGTCCAGTGCCAATTACAAGGCATATCAGTAGGGAACCTGTATGATTTTTAAAAGAACCGCTCTTTATAGTTCTACGTAAAGGCCATCAAAAGGAAAATCAATGTTGTCATGTTTTTTGTGCAGCCCTAACACATCGGTTCCAGTTACTGATGTACAGGAATGGTTGATATATTAAAAGCGTACAGAACTCTAAAAAATTAATCAAAATTAAGATTTTTTCTTTAAAAAATATATTTTTTCATTTTGAATGACTGATAACACAACCCTCGCATATTAGGAAATAATGTTTGTGCCTGCGTTCAAGTATTTTTTATTGAGTATATATTTTTAGCTTTTTTACGCTTAAATAAACTGATATGACGAAAATAGGTTTGAAGTTGTATTCCCTTACAAAACAAAGAAAAAAACAAACAAACAAATATTATCAGACTCCACAACAAAATCCCAGTGTAAACAATATTAATGCCTTTTTATAGATCAGGTTTTTATTACTACCTTTTTTTTTTCTTTACTTTTCGAAGGGAGTAAAAAGAGATGTCTAAGGACAATTTAACCTCAAGGCAATGCACAGGTTGTTCACTTTCTTTTTCCACCGACTCTCTTAACGCTTTTTTATTTCACTTTCTTTTTAGACCAACCAGAGCATATTTTAATATTTTAGGATACTGATGCGCCCAGTTTAATTTCTGAATAAAATGAATACGTTCAGAAATGTTATGAAACCGTAACTCATGTATTATGATCTAATAAATTCCATATAAAAATTATTGGCAAAAAATTGTGGTGTCTGATGTGGTGTGATGTATAAGAAGACTCCATGGAGCATGAAATCGTTTTGGCAAAATACATATTATCATGCCATCAGTTAGATAATGGAATAATTTGTGCTCTTATTTCTTTGTTTAGGACTTTTTTATATCATTACACATACACAGGGAGAAATGTTTATATAATATTCAAGCAAGTTTGAAATTGTTTTTTTTTTTTTTTTGTGAAAAATGTAATCTAAAAATATTAGAAAAAAGATTTGATAGTTTATTTTATATTGTTGTAATCAAGTTCGAACAAAGTCTACTTTAAATTTAAGAATTTTTTATTTAATTTTTGTACAACCCTAGTGGCAGGTCACACTTGTCCAGTCATCCAGCACCAATTATTTTCAATGAAGCTAATAAACTTTTAAGCAGAGTCTCGCCAAATCTTACATAACCTCCATAAAGTCTCCATTTATTTGTTATACACTTACCACCAGTGTAAAAAGGGTATAACTAAGTTTTTTATTCCGTTTGTAATTTCTACAATATCCATTTCCAACCCTATAAAGTCGATTGAGTGATGTCCGTCTTTCCGTTTTTCCGTCAGTGTTCGGGTTGAACTCAACTTTACCAAGGCACTAGATAAAAATTTTGCTACTGAATATCAGCAAAATCGGTTAATTTTTTTCGAGTCAGCATGCAAAACACCACGCGTGCCTCTTATCTTTTCGTATCATTTAGAACAAATCTACTTAAGCGAAGTTACTCTTTTCAAAAAAAAATTATTTGGGGCGATAGAAAATTAAAAAATAAGAAAAAACATTTAGTGAAGAAATTAGCGCTCGCCCATATTTTCTGAGTTATGGAGCTCTGAAATTTTTATAGAAAAATACGATTGTGCACAATATATTCTAACAAATTAATATCAATCTCATTTAAAAGCTTTTGAAAAGATCTTTGAAAATGCTAACATTTTTTAAAAAAGCTTAACCTATTAAGAGCCGAGGACGTGTTTAAAAAAAATTAATTTTAAAAATGTTTACCCCAAAATATTATTATTTTTATATTAAAAACTTTAAAACTTATTATCTCAATAACAATAGGTCCTAGAACTTAAAAAGGCAATATCTGTAATGGATAATGTATCTTTAATGGATAATGTATAGAAGTGGGTTTATAACAAAAAAGAAAAAATAAAAAAATAACCAAAAAATTATTTTTTAATTTGAAAAAATTATTTCGATAACTTTATATTCTAGAGATCAAACTTCATAGTTAGAGCGATAATCAAGTTTTTAAGTTTTCAATATAAAAATTCATTTTTTGTGCAAAAATTAATTTAAAAAAAGTTTGTATATAAACCCACTTTTATACATTTTTTCGGTGATCACAGATTAGTGTTCTACTTATATTTAGTATTAAAAGAACTCACAGATATACAGGTAAAAAAATAACTAATTTTTCTAAACAGGAAACATCCCAAAAACAAAAAAATATTGAAAGAATTCTCCTTTTAACATTTTCTACTTGCTTCTAAAAATTGTTTTTAAATCAAATACATAACAAAATTTTCGTAAAAGTTATGTTGAAAAAAATATCATTCATTTCCCCCATAATAGCAACAAAAAAAAAGTTATTATTATCTATTGGCAAGGTCATACTAGTATTTTCCTTAGGCTTTCAAAAATTATTCAAATGGAAAATTACAAGTTTTTATTTAAGTGAATATTCAAGTATCTATAGATACGTATACGTTTTAGACCTTATCCTTAGAAAAATACACAAACACACACCCTTTATCTATTAAAGCAAATAAATTTGTATTTAAATGAGTTTCCTTTGACCTGTTTACACAAAAGTACAACAATATTTTGTTGCTTTGAGTTTTCTGTTATTAATTTTCTGTATTTTATCCGGTTTTAGTTTTGTATTCAACTTTTTTTTGTTGAATTTCTGCAAATTGACAAAAACATTAATTATTTCGTTCAGACAGTCACCCATAACTATTTATACATTTTTACTCACATACCTTTCCCATTAAATAATGCTCTTATTAATTAATTATGTTCACTTATCAACATTTGCAAAACATTCTGAATTTACAGGAAAACAACACAAATATAATTATTTTTATTTAAAACAAATAATCAGACATGTTTTTGTTTGTCTACCTTCTCATTTTAGTTTTATTTGATGATTAGTTTTCGACTAAAGCTGTAAACACATAGACGACAGCAGAATTCACAACTTCACGGCTTCAAATGCTGCCAACTTTAAATGCTGCTTTGAAGTCAGCTTCATAATTATTTTGAAGACAGCAACAACATAATAATCAGATAATGTGTCCATACTATTCCTTTTGCAAAATTTTACAAACGTATTAAAAATAACAACAGAAAATCAAACAAATAGGTACTTTACCGTTATCTTAAAACGAAAAATGAAATAAAATATGACAAAAATTTACTTAAACGAAAAACACAATACTACAAAATTAAAAACAGACAGCTGTGTATTTTAGCAATTAAAATTTCAGGAATGCCGCATATATATTTTATAATGAATAAAATTAAAGTTTTTGAAAAAAAATTTAATAGTATCACGAAAAACTATAAAAACACATAAATTTATTTCCTTATTGTATTTTTGTAATGTTCTTTTGTGATTAGTATTAAAAGGTTTTTGTTCTTATTTTTCCAATTTATATGTACAATGGCAATACTATATTTGTTTATTGCTGCCCGTCAAAATAGAAAAAAGTATAAGTTGGCAGCAGCAGCAAATGCTGTCGTGTAGTCGTCAAAATAATCGTTTTCATATAAACACATGTATATTATTTTTAACAGTTTACTGTCTGCTGCCTGCTGTCGTCTAAGTGTTTAGAGCTTAATTGCATTACAAAATTTTTGGTTCACATCATGTTTTTTTAATCCATTTTTATTTGTAGGGTAACGCATTAAAAGTGTAAGAATATTTTTCTGTCACAGCCTTTAATCTCAGAACCCGCAAAATTTTGACTTGAAATTTTCACCAAAAATGCACAAGTTTCTGCAGCCGCTACAAGAATATATACTAAAATTAAAGGGTGGTCTGAAATCGATGTGACATTTGTAAAATATTGTAATTTTTGAAATTCAAATTTACACAGCGTCGTTAAAACTGTGAGCGCTAAAGAAACAAATACAAAAATAAAAACTTTAAATTATAGGGTGACTTTATATTCACGTACAACACCTTGCTTTTTAATCGCCACAGAAAGGTACTTCAATTCTTTAGTATTTTAAAGACTAAAAGATAAATTATGAGGTATTCACTTAGTGCCGTTATTTTTACGTATGTGGCTTTAGTTTCTTAACCGTAGTAAATAGACATTTAAAATTTACACACAAAGAATGTACAAAAATATCCGCTATAAAACTAAGTGTTAACAAATAATTTTAAAATAAAAAGGGGTTTCGATAATGCTTAAGATTTTAGCGAATATGGCATTATCTTCTAATCTTCATAGACAGACAACTGAAATTTTCACAGATATTCTAGATCTGTGTCTGTGTATAACAGAAAACATAAAAATGTTGTTTAAATTTGCAAGAATTATTGCACATTTAAATTATGAAATAGCTGATGCCACACTCTTTATAGAAAACATTACAATGGCAGCATCCAATAATTCATTTTAAAAGCAGCTTTAATCGAACAACACATAATTTTTGTAAATATGAATGAGAGTGTGCGCCTGTGTGTGTGAGTTCATTAAACATACAATCAAAATAAAGTGGGCCACAATTCAAACAATATAAATTCATTATTGGTTACATCCAATGTCTCTAACCGCCAACAATATGAAAGTTTGCATGTGTTTATTCTTAAACTTGGTATAAACACACAGATATGACCATCAACAGATATACGAGGAACAATTGGTAATTATTTGATAATGATAAATTATAACAATTGTTGCAAAAGAAATTGACTTCAAAACAGACAAACTAAAAGAGACACACCCTTTAATTTCTAAATCCAAATTTTATACTTGTTGTTATATCAGACACTGAAATGCAAATTCTTCTTAAATTTTAGTCGTCTGTTTAAACCGTTCAAAAGTGTGGCCACATACTGTAACTAAGTCAACTTTTCGGGTACCCTTTAACTTATTGGTTTAAAAATTTATACTTGTTAATATAAAAGCTGTAGCAATCGACATTCTGCCTTATTTTCGAGCGTTTATCTAGAACGGTCAATGTATGTCACCCTGTAATATTTAGATTTATTTTTTTTACTATTTCTTGTTATTGGGTGCTACAATAATACGCAATTTCTTAAATTTTAAAGTGGTGCCTTTAAAATATACGTGAAAAACATGTATGTTGTATGGGGACACCCTTTAATTTTTAAAACTGTGAACTGGTTCTACAATGTGACTGAACTGAAAAAAATTTTTAAACTTGGTTCAAAAATGTATGAATTCTGCGGGCGCAAGCATGAAAAAGGCACACTCAGACGAATTGATAATCTCTTTCCTTTTTTTTAAGTCGGCTAGAAAAGGATTTAAAATTCACGTATACTTTATTTAAATTCTATAATTGCTTTCCATAAGTCACTAAATGCATTTCGGAGTTGAAAACTTTAATGTTAGTGTTGAAAATAAAAACTACGGACGGGTTAAACGTTTTAACCGGAGGAATGTGCTGGCTGTTTACGCAAAAAGCTCACACGTGCAATTTCGATCAGACGATTAAATTTTTTAAAAAACAAACACAAATTTATTTTTAATTATTAACGCTTTGTATTTTTTCCATTTCATTGCCATTAACTATTTAAAATACTTTCCTTGTCCATTTTCCACTTCTACGAGTATTTAGTAGAAAATAATATCCTTTTTAAATCTTAATTAAATGCGACAACTTACAAAAAACTTAAAAATAGAAAGAGATTTTAAGCATGAGAGAAAATCGTCGAAAATAAAGGACCATTAAAAACTGTTCCATTAAGATCTGATGTTATTGTTGTCATTTTTGAAATCTTAAAAAGTTCCATTTGCGATGGTAGTAAAACTTAGCTTTTCAAAGAAAGACGAGCTACTAAAAACCGAAATGAAAGTGGTTCAAGGGTATATTCGCATATCGATATCAACAAATAAAGAAAACAAAAGAAACAAAAACCAAAACCGAGTTGAAAAAACAAAGCTTGACATTATGTTAAAAATTTTTCCTTCTGTCATATTCCTTTGACCAATTTCATATGTAAACTAAAAAAATATTTTTTTTTAATATTTGTGTATTTAATACCCAGTTCACACACGCCAAGTTTTCTTGCAGCAATTCTGGGTAAGAAAACGAGAAATAAAATGATTCTGCAATCGTTTCTCTTTCACAAAATTCAGAATTGCTGCAAGAAAACTTAACGTGTGTGAACTGGGTATAAACAAACAAATGTGTGTAATTTTTCATGTGTATTTAAGCTGAAGGTGGCTGAATGATGTTGTTTTCGCCTTTTTTGGGCAAATTGGTTGCCACGTCATCTATTGTTCCATTTTCAATAATTAGGAAGAGACAAATAAGAAAAATTTAAGCTTAAAAATAAGAAACAAAACAGACAACTGAGGGCTGGACTCACACACTAAAGACCTCGTCTTTAATGAGTCATTCTTTAAATTTTAATTTCATTTAATTTTTAATATTTGTTATTGAAAATATCAAGTGTCCAGTCCAGTGCCAGTAACAAGGCATATTAAAACACAACCTGTATTATTTTTAATAGATCCGCTTTTCACAGTTCTACAAAAAAGCCTCCAAAAGGAAAATCAATTCGGTCTGTTTTTTGTGCAGCCCTAACACTTCGGTTTCAGCTACCGATGAACAGAAATAGTTGAAATAATAAAAGCGATACGCTTTTACCCTTTTCGTACAGAACTCTAAAAAAATGAAGCAAAACTGAGATTTTTTTCTTTAAAAAATATTAGAAAATAATGTTTGTGGCTGCATTAAAGTATTTTTTATTGAGTTTATAGTTTTAGCTTTTTTACGACTAAATAAATTGATTTGACGAAAATAGATTTGAAATTGTATCCTCTTTCAAAACAAAAAAAAAAAAACAAAAAAAAATTGTCAGACTCCACCACAACATCCCAGTGCAAACAATATTAATGCCTTTTTATGGATCAGATTTTTATTATTTTTTCATTTTTTTATTTTTCGAAGGGCGTGAAAACAGATGTCTAAAAATGATTAAACCTTAAGGCATTAGCACAGTTTGGTCATTTTTTTTCCACTGACTCTCTTAATGCTTTTTTATTTCAGTTTCTTGTTCGACCAACCAAAGCATATTTTGATATTTGACGATACTGATGCGCCCGATTTAACTTCTGAATAAAATAAATACGTTCATGTATTTTCTGAAACCTAAACTGATGTATTATGATCTTATAAATTCAATATAAAAATTATTAGCAAAAAATTGCGGTGTCTGATGTGGTGTGATTTGTGTAAAGACACTATGAAGCATGAAATCGCTATAGCAACACATTTTTTGTTTAACCAGTTGGGGTATGAGTACATATTATCATACCATCAGCCACATAAAAGTTTGACCTCTTATATTTTTGTTTGTTTATGACTTTTTTATTACACATGCAGGGAGAAATGTTTGTAAAATATTCAAGAAAATATTAAATTATTTTTATACCCTTAACCACAAAAATTAAAAAAATAGTATATCTAGGTTTTTCATTCCGTTTGTAATTAATACAATATCCATTTCTGACCCTATAAAGTATACATATTATGAAATCTTATGCATAGCGAAGTCGATTAAGCAATGTTCGTTTGTCCGTCCGTGATAGTGTTGAAATCAACTTTGCCAGGGCACTAGATCAGCTAGAGAAAATCTAAATCGATCAGACATTGTTTTGAAAGATTTGCTATTGAAAATCAGCAAGATCGGTCCATTTCCTTCAAAACAACAGGCAAAATACCACGTCCGCCTCTAATTTCATCCATATCATTTGGAACAATTAAGTAACTTCATTCAATAAGAAATATATATGGGGCAATAAAGAATTAAAAAAAACATTAAATAAAAAAACTAACGCTCGCCTATATTTTCTGAGCTTCTAAAATTTTCATTAAAAAAATTAGTGATCAATGTGGTCAATATGGGTATCATTTATAAACTTTTGAAGAGATCTTTCAGGAAATACTATTTTTTTTTTATAAAATTCTCAACCCATTAAGAGCCGATTTCATTTTTGTGGATTTTTGTTATTTTGGTAAAAAATGGATTATAAATAGAAATTTGTTTTGAATATTAACTTTTATAATTTAGATCTTTGGTGATATCTGGATAAATAAAATTTTCAATTTTGTTTTAATTTTTTTAATCTGTATTTTTTAGGTTTTGAAGTTTTTTTTCTGCCTTCTTACTTTGTTCTCCTTAAATCAATTTGGATATGACACTTGATTTTTTTATACGAAATTTAGTTAGAACCAACTGGGGTGCTACATGAGCAGTAGGGAAATAGCACAATTAACGTAGGTTAACTAAACTTACTTATGCTAGTGAATTGCAAGTGCTCTCAAAACTGAAGAAGATATTTCAAAAATTTTAACTTATTTAATAAAAAATATAACTGAAGACATGTAGAAAAATTTTTTATTGCCACAGTCTTGCAGTTTTTATAAAGTAAAAACCTTTGAAGTTATACAATGATTAGTATTAATTTTACTCGTGTTTTTTTTTTTTATTTTAAAGACAGAAATAAATTTTCGTAATACTTGATCTTATCAGTTGAAAAAAAATGTTTATTTTTAATATGTTCGATATTTCAAATGAAACTTACAAAAAGTAATAGCAAATTGAACTATTTATTTTAATTAATTATTCCAAAAAATTGGCATCATGTTACCAGCTTATTTAGTAACGAAGCAATAAAAGTCATAATAAAAATGTTTCTTTAAATAATTTTCTTAAACTATCTTTTTTTACGAAAACCATCTGTAGAATTAATCAGAAAGTTTGTTAGAAGTCCCTTGTACTATAATTTGGTTCAATGTATGACTTCCTGCATGTCAAAACTCAATCATCCCTATCGTGTTCATGTGAAATTTTATCTCTTCTGCTAAACATTTCAAAAAGTCAAAATTAACAGGCAATTGAATAGTTATTTTCCATCTTGTTGAGAAGAATGTCACTTTGCCCTAAAATTACAATTTTTATCTCAAATTAATTTTTTCAAACTAAAAATTTTAATTTGGGAAAAAAAACCTTAACACATGATTTATAAATTTCATTCTTAAAATCAAAGTGAATAAAACAATGAAAAAGATTCCACATTTGACGCAAACAGAAAACTTTCTCGAAAAGGGAAATTTTGTTTAATTGAATGTTTTCGGGGAAATTATTCACAATGGCAAAAATGTGGAAAGTGAAAAAAATTTTATTTGAAAAATAATTCGCAATAGGGGTGAATATTTATATCAAAGAAACCTACACATAAATTCAGCCCAATAGGAGAAAGTTTTTTTCTCGCAAGATGAAACCAACATTCCTTGACTACAAATGAGACACGAATATGATAAACTACTCCGCTAATAAGAGTTGCATTAAAGTTTCATTCGTTCAAATAAAGACAAGTCACGAAGTCACAATGATATATTATAGTGCCTTTGAGAAAAAGCTAGTTTTTGTCAATAAATCTCATTTAATCAATAAAATTTTCTTTTCTTTTGATCATTGCTTAATTTTTGATCGAAAATAAGGTACACTCAAAGGATTATGGACATTATGCTGCGCTATTTAGATAAATGTGATTAAATATTTACCGTTGAGATCCTGCGATAAACTGCTATTCGGCCAAATTATCATAGACACTACAATGCAAATACCAACATTATAAAACTAATCGTGTTACAACACTATAGTCAATTCTAAATAGCAAAATTGGAATATAAACCACAACGACTGTTTTATGCAGTGCATAAATTATTTCAATTATTTTACCTTGCTACTGAACGGATAAAGCATAATCCAATTTTTGAAGAATATAGTGTTTTCATATGATAAGCAACCAAAAATAACTGAAATATCCTAGGCCAACAAAATTTTCAATAATATTTCTAAAAAATGGACAAAGTCAAATTTTCGTTAGTTTTTGCAAGAGATTTCAGAATTTCATAAAAATGTTCCTAAACAAGATGCAAAAAATTAGCGAACATTTTTGTATCAAACCTTTGAGATTCCAATTAATGAAGGCTCTTTACTACAATTTTGCTCTTAATATCTTAAAATCATCGTTTCATTCAGCGATGCCAGAACAAAAATTTTACCTTAATTTTAACGTTTTTTTAATCAAAATAAGTTTTGAAAATCTTTTTCCAAAAATAAGATTTTTTTCGATTTTGTTGCTTGCTAACTAATATTGCAACTGCTTGTTAAAATTCGTTAAGCAAATTTACTTATGTAAAACAATTTTATTGTAAATTAATACTCTAAAACAAAAAATTTTAATCACTGCCGCTAATAGATAAATATGTAAATATGATGACGCTTACCAGGTACATATATTTGTAAAAACTATTATTTCCGATAAAAAGTTTAATGTTACTGAATTGAATAAATATTTGTTTTGCCTTTTACATTGAGGTGTGTTAACAAGTAACAAAACAATTTGACTTTAAAAACGCAACCTTAAAAAAACCTTTCTTATATCGGTTCTCAGAACGTTATTACTAAAAAAAGTTTCTTCACTAGAAAGTCTAATAAAACAGTTTCCAAATTAAATTGAAGACAGTGAGATACAAAATTTAGATGACGAATTTAAAGAACTCCGCCAGACGAATTTAATAATAATTTAATTAGGAATATTTTACAGTGGAAATGTTTTGGCACGCAATGTTAAATATTTCTAGTTCGGATAATAAGCTAATGTTTTCAACTTTGTCGAAGTTTGTAATAAATTTAATATAAAATGTTTGAAGAAATTTCTTTTCCCAAGTTAAGAATTTTTTTCCTATTAAAATATCTGGAATCACTGATTCCAATAGTTAAAAAACGCTTATTATACGCAGGACAGCTAGCTGAATAAGTGAGATCGTTTCAATGATAATGTTGTTTATGCAAAAGAACATTTTAAAATAAATGTAATTAAGATATAAATAAATCAAGTTATGTTTTTAAACCGACTTTAAGAAAGTCAGAAATCAGTCCCCTCTTAAAAACAGTTTATTGTTTAGTGGAGACCTCGACACTTACAAAATATAAATTTTTTGCCACAATCTTTCAAACGGTTACGGACAAACGATAAAAAATTGAACAGAAATCGATTACTATGACCGTTATAATACCGAGTATAAAAGTTCAAAATTATAATTTAAAGGGTGTCCCAATAGTTTATTAAATTTTTTAATTAATTTTTTCGAAACATTAAACAAACTTTTAATATTTCTCAAATTGTTGAACAACGAAACTGTCAACTGTAAAATTGCAATTTTTCTGATCTTGTTTTTTTAACAAAATGCTTTTTAAGAGTTTAATTTTTATGTATAATTATTTGCAAAAGACTGTAGCATTTGCCGATCTTGTTTTATAAGAGACTTAAACCATGAGACAAATATTAAATCATCCGAAAAAAAAACAAGTTGCAATAATCTATAACTGGGTTGTGCTAACTAAACGATACTGCTAGCCAGGGTTACTTCTGGGAATTAAGCAAAAATGCCACAAAAGATTGTTTAAATAAATAAATCTGGACAAAAAAGTCGTTTTATAAAATAAAATAAGTAAATGCAAGAAGGCCGCTCTGTCTCTTCGTTTTTATTATTCCACTTATACTTGAGTTACCGTTCTTTAAAATAATACCGCGGAATATAAAGTTTCTTTTAATAGTTTTATTTTTTACCTAATTTTCAGCTTTGGTTTTTGTTGATAAATTATTAAGAGAGAGCTGCCAAATTAAGTGATTAATTGCTTAATATGTTAAACATTAAAATGACTTATTTCAAAAGAGTTTATACTTTTTTTCTAAAAAATTTTTGTTAAAGACACTGTAGTATTTCCTGCAACAAAAACAAAAGTATAAAGTAGATGCAAAATAATAAATAAATCTATTAAATAAATAAATATTGCTTTTTATATTATGACAATCCTGCCGGCCTTCTAGATCAATGTTAGTCTTCTCTACGTTGTATTGTAAAAAAATTAAAATACCCAAATTTGCAATGCGTCGGTGAAAAACTTTGTTTGTTTGTTTGGAACGAACGGAAGGGCTCCTTATAGCACTCAAGAGAGACGTTTAATAAACAAAATTTTTTTTAAGGTCTAAAATTTTACAAACAAAAATGCATACTATCAAAGCGTGCTTCAGTAGACATGTATAAATACATCCTGGTACCGCTAAAACTTATACAATTTCACTTTGTAATCGCTATTTATTATGGTGTAATAAGTTTTAAATTAAGTATTCACAAACACCGTAACCCCCTTTTAACAGATTTTTCTATTTGTCACCTTGCTACACTCATTTCTCACCTTGCTACAGTGGAGGTCATCACGTGATTGTTGTTTCAAACATTAAAAAGAATTAAAAAAAAACGCTTTTAACATATTATATTAAAACTGTTAAGAATGAAGAACAAATAAACGAAAAACAAGTACCACCAGCGGGATACAATCACTGTTGGACATTTTAAAAGCGTATGGCACCCAGTGGTGCTGTATTATTGCTCTAGACGAACAGAGATGTAAAAAAAGCAGCAGCCAACATCTTGACATCCATCAACACCTTCTCAATGCTAAGACGATAAAAATTTCTTTGAAGTATAAAGAATATGTCTTGAAAATTATTATAACAGGATGAGTTAAGTCAAGAAACTAAACTTACAAATAATATAATTTTGTTTTAAAAAATAATAAAAAAAAACTTTTTGCATTTTACATGCTTATAGTCTCTAAGATTTTTACACACTTAAACCATTTTAAATACGTACCAAAAAATTCTTTTAACTAGATAAATACAATTGTGAAAGAAACTGCCAGAAACTTGGCAGACATTTTCATATTAAAAAAAGGTTGACGGTTTTACACGCCTACAAATTAAAATCTCACTTTTGAGTATTAAGAAAAACGTCAAATGTTGTGCGTACAAAGCAGTAAAGTGATATAGAAATGAATATTTGTTGGCGTGCTTAATTTCACAGATAATAGAACCCATTAGTAAAATTATAAATTCAAAATTATACATATAGAACACAACGTTGGTGCTGTAGTCATGGTAGTCAGCACGTTGACTACAAACCAGGTTGGCCAGGGTTCAACCCCTGCAGTAACAAAAAAATTAAAATTAGACTTGTGACATATAGTTCAAATTAGTGACCGCTCTTTTTAGTTCATAGTTTGAAAATGAACTAGTTCAAATTTAAGTTCAAATGCTCTCTTTAGTTAAAAATCTCAACTTTTAGTTCAAACGCTTCCTTTAGTTCAAAAGCTCTCTTAGTTAAAATTTTCTTTTCAAAATATGATGGCAACAAAACCAAAGCATTGCCAAAACGATTGTGTTATAAAATGCGTGGCAGCAATAATTTCATGTCCAAAATAGTCCACAAGGACACACAGACATGGATTCTATTTCATCTTGTCTGGTAGTTCAAATAGAAAGTATAGTTCAAAAATGAACTAGGTATTTATAGAACTATCAACTGGTTCACTTAGTTCAATTGATGGAATCGTTTAAATGAACTAGTTCGTTTATCAATTATATTAATTATAATATGTTTTTTTTCTATTGAATGGTGTAAATACATATTCTGAATTTAACAATGCAGGACGCTGCCTCCTTCGTTGGTACATCTACATAGCACATTCACCGGCGAAGTAAAATAATTAATAAAATGGCTACACTTTCACCACCTGTCTTTTCTCTCCTCTATCCCTTTGTTAAAGAATGCAGCACGGTAACACTACTTAAATAGGCATTTTTGCTTGAAGTGCTACTCCTCTTAAAAAAAAAAACCTTCATAAACTGACACATTCTGCCCGTCTTCACTAATATACTCTTCAGCAGAAAATTATCTCTATTCATAATTTTTAATTGACCCCACAATGATTCACGAATGTTAATGAATAAAAGTGATTTTAAATACAAAACAAAACTTGTTTCTTATTTTTATACTAAAGATCTTTCTCAAGCCATGACCTTTAATTATTGTTAGAATAAATTTCTTAATGATTCCAAAGCAACAAGAACTTTTCCATATTTAAATATTTTTAAAAACCCAAATATACCGTTAGAAAATCAACAACAAAGTAAGATCCTTTATAAAAAAAATCATTTCCTACCACAATAAGATGACGCCATAAAAAATATTTTTAATGCTATTAAATGTTTACGTTAAAAGAAAAAGTCAGTTTTAACAACAATAAAGATTTACGCTGAAATAATTTTGCACAAATGTTAAATGGAGATTTTTTATGGCTTCATTTAAACATTCATTAATCCTTTTGCAATCTACACATCCCCATGACTTGACTTAATTTGGTTTGCTCAATATTTGTTGCTCCAGCTGTTACTGGTCTGCTGTTGCTGATGCTGATGATGTTGTTGATATTGTAGTTTAATTGTATCAGAATCCCTTAAGAATTTTTATGAGTTTTCATTCTTTCTATAGCTTCGTTAAAGTCGTTATTATTATTTAGTAAAAACAAAATACGTAAAAATACTTAATTTAATTAATTAATTAATTAATAAACTAATTAATATTAAATATTTAATTTTTCTAAAATTATATTTAGGAATCAGAAGAAAAAATAAATTATTGCAAGAATACGAATTTAAAAAAAAAAATCAGTTGTGACCAAAAAGTTTGTAAGTTCTCGTAACTACTTTATGGTCACCAAAAATCCTTTAAATTCTTTTTCTTTAGCCTTTTCGTCAAACTTTGCTAGTAGCATTATAATGCGGCCTTTAGACGCTTCCAATAAAAATTATTTTTTTTTCTAATTTTGTAAACGCCACAAGAGCTATGAAAAATTAGCCGCTTTAAATAGACAAAGATGACAAATTATAAATAATTTTTAATATTATCGGCAAATATATTTGTCTCCTAAATTTAATTTTTCTAACTGATGCTGTTTTTTAAAAACAGTTTTTAATAACAAAGTAAATGTTGCTTCTAACAACAAAATTCGCAGCTTAAACCTCGTCCAGATCAGGGATTTTTGTTGTGCAATTTTTCTAAATTCTCATTTAAAATTTCATTCAAATTTTGTTGTTTTTTAGTTTAGATTTTGTTTTAAAATTAACTACGATGGACAAAACAAAACATAATAGCAAGTACCAGAAATAGGGTACCCTTTTCTATTTGTCTTTCCTCCCTCAACAACAAATTTAAGAGTTACGCATCAAAAGTTGCAAAGTGTGCACGGGGACTTAGTTGCCGATTTATTTTGGGTTATAAATCTCTTCTCTATTATGTTTATTTATTTTATAAATTTCATAAAAATACTTGAATAATTAAAAATATAAATAAATATAAAAGAGTTTATTTTAAAATGTGCATCTTCTTTGCGTTTTTTGTTAAAACTTTTTGACCTGGCCTCTCGTTTTAAATTGCAGCTAAATAAAGTCAAGTTGTTATTTCTAGAAAAAAGGACATAAAACATAATCCTCGGTTTCAAAATAAAGACACATTTAATAAATGTTACAGTTAGTGAAGAAAGTACAAATAATATAATTTACAACAAAAACTATAACGTTATACTTTGTTGCATGCAATCATCCTGTAACCAACAAGCCAACAAACCACATACATATTTACATAAAGTAATGTAAAGGTGTTCATATGAAACTCTCTTTATGTCTGTCTGTTTATTATTTCTTTTATTCAGAATATTTTAATCTATTAAATAAATATTTATTTTTACTTCTTTTCGTATAAATTTGCAAGAACAACTATGAAAAAAGTAAATTTGCATCCTTAACTGTCGTGAGTTCGTTTATGTTTATTTTTTATACAAAATACTAGAAACATGTTTCAAAAAATTACATTAATGCTCACATGGCAGGAAAAATATTTAATTTAAATTATGTGGTTAATTTTCATCTCTGAATAAATTTTGACTTTTCAGTGTAAATTTTTTTATTTAATTTTTTTTTTAATTTCTCAATTCTCTGATTTGACTTAGGCTCCGTTTACCGAATCAACGCTTTGACATTTTTTATCAGTTCTATAATCCGTCACCCTCTCTTTGAATACCCTGCTGTATCTCTCCAGAGATGTAGACACGTGGTATACCAGGTAGACTTTTGTAAGATAATTGAGTCCATATTTGATCACCTTCTGAGACATCCCTAAACTACTCAATGAATTTAGTAACTCCACTACCAGCTTAAACCAAATCTTTTAACTTTGCTACGACCAAAGCCAGCCAAGTATCTATTTGCTAGTTGCAACATAAACAAGGGAACAACACATAATTAAAGAAAACCACAAAGGAAATTAAAATTTATCTAAACTTGTACATTTGGATCTCTTAAAATTCTTTTTGTTTTTAAATAAAAATTTTATTAATATTTTATTTGATTTAATTATTTTTTGTTTAATTAGAAAATATTTTCTTGATTTTAATTAAATATATAATTGGTACAATGAATTATTTGACTAGATAGTTCTGTACTTATTTTTCAACTAAACATATAATTAAGAAAATTAAAAATTTAATTAAATTTCAATTTGAAAACAAATAAATCTTTAATACATAAAAATTGTTTATTTGTACATTTTTTTCCAATTTTTTTATTAACAAACAGATTCTGACAATATACTAAAATGTATAATAATTCTTTTTGTAAATGTGTTTCTTTGTTTGTTGGTGCTTCAATCATGGCTAAACGGCTGAACGGATTTTAGAGAAATTTTCAAACACAAGTAGATATTTATTTCTATAAAGTAATAGGGTGTTTATAGCTAACCACGAGGGAATCGATTTTAACGAAGTCTCGGCTAATCGATTTTAATAAAATTCAAAACTTTGATAGGTCCTCATCTATAAGGTTCAATAATTATTTGTAATCAAAAAGTAGATGTTTAAAAAAGGGGAAAAATGGGCATTTATGGCTGTACCGATTTTAAATAAATTCGAAACATAGTTAGATATTTCTGTAGAATGTAGAATAATTTGTTCAATTTTATGCAACATTTTGTCCTACTTTCATTTAGTACCTGATACCTGAAGAAAAATCTTGCCTTGAAATAGTATTTAGGTGGGTAGCAGTAAATTAAGCGACTCGTATTTTTCAAATGCAAGTCAAATCTTAATCAAATTTCTTATTAGCGTAACTTTGGCCTAATATAAGATTTTTTATATGTTATCTCCGAAATTACACTTTCGATTACAAAATATTGTATTGAAATTGGAATGGAACCTAAAAAGGACCTTAAATTAGACCCCGGGTTAATTAACATTATGGACTTCAGGCATTTAGTTTTGTACACCACTCAAATTAGTAATTTCTTGTTCTTTAGCTTTATATAATTTGCAGGAATATATTCCGCTATTCTAATTCCTTTTTTAAATAAAAACATAACAGGGGAAAACTGAAAAATATTGTTGTTTTTTTAACTTTAATAGCTGATCTTTATAGATTTTTATGTGGTTTGTATTTCTGTCACTATCTAAAATAGTGATATAATGTGCTAATAAAGAACAGGTTTCACTTGTCAACTGGAATTGTTTTCTACTTTCTTTCCCTTTTAATTTGAAACTCCTTGTTTTGTTTTTGAGCCGCTTGTTGATGTTGAGAAAAAAGAGTCAACCTTATTTGGCCAGCAAATCTGTTTCAGCAGTGCTACCAACTCATCCACACCAATAGACCTAAATATAAATAACTAAAATTTATTTTAAATATTAAAACTGTTCAATTCTTTAAAAATCGCTTGATTTAGTAAATTATGAAATGTGAAGAAATTGTGTGTGATACAGCCTTTTTTTAAATCTCAATTGGATTCAGCACTCTAAAAACTATAGGAATAAAGTATTTTTATTAAAAAAGTTTTTTCATCATTGGCCTGTGTAATTGCGTATATATTTTTAAGAAGTAACTTAATTTGAATTAAAATAATATTTATTATTATATACATATTTATTATATATATAATTTTTTCCAAAATGTAATGCAGCATTTTCTTAACCGCCACATCCTTCATCAGCATTCTTGACATCTATCTACATAGGTTGTTTATATTGTAAACATCATCCACTCAACCAATGCTGCATGTTATTCTACTGGCGTCTAATTTTTCTTCTTTTCTTTGCAAAACGTCCGCCTACATTTGTAAGTAATTTATCTTTCTAAAAAATTTTAGAAATTAAATAAATAAATGAACCTAAACCCAACAAATAAATTTTAATTCATTTATAATATCCACCCTTCAAATCCTGATAAGGAAAAAATTAACAATTAGAATTTCTTTAAACTTTTTAGATTTAATTTGTCTGTCTATAGCGGTTCAAATGTATGGCATATTATATTCTATCTGCAGACTTTATGCTCGTTATAGCAGACTTAGCTCTACAGCTCCTTGTAAATTTCGAACGTCTGTATATAACGGTTGAACAGTTTGGCAACATACGTGGATTTAACGAACATCGTTACCAATGACCGTGATTTTCAAATCGCCATTCTTTTTAATAGTTACCGTGATCACCGTTAGTTCTTTTTTTATTTAAGCATACATTTTTATTAAGGCGTACATGTTTATTTAGAAAGCATATACTCGTAGTACATGCATATATTAAATAATAAATTATTCAAACGATAACCATAATGCAAAAGGCAACTTGGTTTCTACATTTAAAGCAGCTGTATTTAATTTTAAAATCAAATTTGAGTTTGTATGTGTGCAAATGTAGAAAACCTTCTTTCGCGGAACTGTTACTTGATAAACTCAGTCACTGTAATGACCAGTGATTTTTTAATCACAGTGATTTGATTACAGGTATTGAAATATCGCTCATCTCTATAACAAACATCAAATTTCATCAACTATTGGGACACCCTCTAATAATCAAATTCAAATTTTGTACTTGTTATAACGGAGTTAGCTTAAACGCCTGTCTACAACAGTTCACAAGTATAGCACCCTTTAATTTGTAATTTTAAATATTCATACTTTTTACTATAACGGTCATAACATTCGACATTCAATCAAATTACAAGCGTTTGTATATAACGGTTCAAAAACTAAGCCTATGCAGGTCAATTTACGTCGCATATAGGGTTATCTTTAATTTTAGATTTATTTTTGTATAACATTTTACCATTTGAAGCTATAGCGATACGCGATTTTTTATACTTTTCACCTTGAAATTTCTACTACATCCGTTTCATACCCCACAAACTGTACATATATTTTTTGAGACCACAGCGAAGTCGATAAAGCGATGTCTGTCTTTCCGTCCGCGTTGTTGTTAAAATTAACTTTGCAAAGACACATGATGTCGATTAGACATACTCACGAAAATCTTGATATTGCAAATCAGCAAGATTGGTCTATGTCTTTTGAGGTAGTAGGCAAAACACCACGCCTGCCCCGCCTCTTATTTTCCCATATCATTTGGAACAATGATGATAGAGAATTAAAAAAATTAAAAAAAAAACATCCAGTAGAAAAATTGGCGCTCGCCCATTAAAAGCAGGTGACATTTTTGTGTTAAATAATGTATAATAATTATTTTTTATTTTCCAATTCTCTGGCTCCGCAATATTTGTCTGTGGGGCGGTAGAGAATTAAAAAACAAGGAAAAAATTGGCGCTCGCCGGTATTTTCTAAACTCTTTTTAGAAAAGTACGATTGTACACCATATTTTTAAGACATTAATATGAGTATCATTTAAAAGCTTTTTTTTTTTAGGAAATGCTACAATTGTTAAAAAAGTTTAACCATTAAGGCGCTGTTGCCATTTTTATGTAAAATTTTATATAGCTCTAATTTCTTTCTTATTTTTTAATCTCTATTATCCCAATTATTGTTTTTTGATTTGAGGTACTTCACTAAACTAGATTTACATAGACGGTGAAATAAATATTGCAGATCCCATTCGTGTATCATATTTGAGTTAATGCATATTCCGACAGTGTCCTTTGATTTTTATCTTTCATCTTACGACATATGTTTTGCCTTCCTTTTGAATTGACCTTAGTGGACATTTAGAACTTTGCGAATAACTTTTTGGTTTCTAAATCACAGTAGTTTCTGTAAAGTTAATTAGGTTTGTCCAATTCATAACCTATTGTATTGGAAGTCGTACAATATGTTGGTCTTAAGATAACTATACCATGTTGAAATTTGCTAAAGCATCTATACAAAAGAAGAAAATGTTAAAGAAATTAAGCCGTTCAACTAAACAAGATTCATTTTTCTATTTCTGTCACTTCAATTAAAGTGAAATTTATTTTATAATTACAAGTGAATAACTTGTGCTGTATAATTACATCCAGTTTTAATCTACAAAAGTATCAAATAAAAAATATGTTAATTTAAAAGAGAAAGACCGACAGCAGAACAACAGTTTATAAGTATCAACATATACCTACAATGATTATAACGTACACAGTTGTGGACAAAATAAGCATATTTCCTTTTATTTTATTTCTTATTTTAGTTCGATATGAAAACGTTAGAGTGAACTGCTAAATCGATTTTGGTGTAATTTTTCGGCATTTATGCAATGATTTTTTTTTCGTGATTAAAAACATTTCTTTTTTAATTGTAGACAAAGAACCCACCTACTATTAGTGCTATATGTGAGTTTTTGCAAAATGTTCGTTAAACTGATTAATTTAGCGAAAAATACTCGTGGTGCTGGTCGTCGTACGGTGCATTCCGAGAAAGTTATAGCTGCTGTGGTGCAAAGTTTGCAACCCGTGCCAAGAAAATCGGCTTACCATTGATCGCATCAAATCAGTAATGCATGCAACAACACGATTAGAAGAGATCTAAATTATTGGTAAATAGTCACTCACTTCGTAACGTCTTCTCAGTTAAGAACTTACAGTATCGGAGCACACATTTTGGCCGGAAATCAAGTTTCTGGCGATGGAGCATTTTCATTTAGGAGGCTGTGCCAACTAGTAAAGTAAAGCGTGTGGGGATTAAAAATCCCAGATTTCATTGTCGATAAATCAATGTATCAATAGACAGCGACTGTTTGGTGTGGATTTTGGAGTGGTAAAATTATTGGATCTTTTTTTTTGGCGAAAATGCTCCGTTAGGAACTACATGGAATCAAAAAAGCTAAAAGACAATAAAAACTAAAAAAATTTATAAAAAAAACACAGTAATTATAACTGTTTGACTATAACTATTTTATTATTTATTTTTCATTTTTCCACATAAGGGTTGCCATATGTATTTAAAAGATGCAATAAATTAAATTGTAAACGAAATTTGAGTAGAAACCACTGATGATCTTTGTGAGCCATATAAATATGCTCCCCGCAGTAATACGTTTCATTTGTAATTTTAAATAATAAATATTTCATGACAACAACATGCAATATTTATATTTAAAGAAATCAAGCACATTTAAAGTAAATCTGTCATATTACACCTTTCGCCACAAAAAGTGGAAAAAGGGTATAACTAATATTGTCATTCCGCTTGTAATTCCTTTAGTAACCATTTCCGTCCCCATAAATTGTATATATTCTGTCTTCATAGGCATAGCGAAGTCGATTGAGCGATGTCCAACTATCCATCCGTGTAAGTGTTGAAGACAGCTCGGCTAGAGCTGACGCAGCGGCCAAAATAGCATGTCTACCTCTAATTTTTTTGTATCATTAGGAACAATGATGCAACTCCAATAAAAAAAACAAATATACATAATATATTGGGTGATAGAGAATTAAAAAATAAAAAACATCAAGTGAAAAAATTGGCACTCGCCCATATTTTCCGAGTTACGGGTCTTTGAAATTTTAAAAATTTTTAATATATCAAAAAGGGCTATCATTTTAAAGCTTCTTAATGTATTTTTTTTTAATTCTTTATCACCTCTATATGTGTTTGTTTTTGATAAATGGTGAAGTGTATAAAAGATTTGGCATAGCCGACTATAGCACTCGTACTTGTTTTTATTTAATTGTTTTATTTTTGGTGAATCATTGATTTTTTACACACGAGCCCCTTCGAGAGTCCACTGCCCGCCAAAAAGTACTCTAACCACCACAAACTCTATCACTTAATTATGAGTTTTTTTTTTTTGACATACCTTTCTTAAAGCTTGTTCTTTATCTCAAAAGTTATATGATTGAGTGTTCGTTTATACATAAAAAGACATGAAAAAACATAGCCATCTACAAAAGAATATAATATTGGCTGTCTTATGGGGCCAATTGACCCCATTGGAATCCCTTCTAAAGTAAAATAATTTTTCTGATTGTGAACAACTTGAACTTGTACATCATTTATGTTGTCTTTGTCAACTTCGAAACCTCGTTACTAAGGCATTTGGAGGTGTAAGCGGATATAAGGACTTGCGAAATCCAACTAGTGGCTGAACTAGTGACAACACGACCGGTAGTAGCAAATATTGGTGCCGCCCTAAAAAAACTGCATCGTATGGATTTTAATCTTCTTGAACGAAAATAAAAGGAACTTAGAATAGTTCTTTGTTTTTTTAACCCCAAAACTTAATTGTAAAAAATAGCACAAACAATAATATTTAAAAAGTCATTTCGGGCATATGGCCACCTCTGCTGTGAAGCGCATTCTGGACATTGTTTAGCCACTTTTTCGAGTATTGCAGGCCCGAACATTGCAGTCACGAACAAAGTTGGCCTCATCATTATAAACTAGTAACTTTATGTGGCATTTAAGACAATAATCAAGATTGTTCAAATCGTACGACTTTAGAGCGCAATTGGCAGCTCTTATTTTCTATTTTTAGTTTTAATAAAACAATATTTGCGGTCGTCTGTTTTACGTGACTAACCAAATTATTATCATCCACATTTTCGAACAGAACATCTTTTGAGGGTTAGTTTCACTTTATATGAGGCAATTCTTTTACTAAAAAATCCGGAATCACTATTCAAGCGTCAATCTATTCGTAATTTCCAAAAGTTCATTTGAGGGTTAACAACGTAAATCACAAGAATATACGATATAAATATAAAATAACTTTTTTCATCTTCAGTGTAGAAACTTTTAACACACACAACCAACTCCACTTGTTTTAACTGCATAAGTTTCTGAATAATAATAAAATGAAACATAATAAAATGAAACATAATACACACATTCTGTTGTTGTGTGAAAATGTTCTAGAAAGCGTAATTAATTAAGCACAAATTATGTTTTGTTGTTTTTTGTTGTTGTTGCTCTTCACACGTTATATAAAGCAAAGTGGCACGTTCAGATTAACATATTTAAATATGAGTGTAATTAAATAAAAATTAGACTAATTAAAACTCAAATGAATAAAAATAACACAAAAGTTATAAGAAACATTTGAACAAAAAGATTAAATAAGTAGCATCGCAAACGAGAGATTTTGATTTCCGGAAGTTTGATTTGTTAACCCAGACTAAATAATTTTTTTTCTTTTCATATTTATTTCGCCGGTGGGTGATGAACTCATGAACTTCTGTTGCAACAGCTGTTTTTTTAAGACGGCCCAACAGTTTTCAATCAGATATAAATCCGAACTCTGTGTTGGCCACTGCATCACTTTAAATTGTTGGTGATTCATCCATTCTTTACTGATTTTCCCGGTATGTTAAGGGTCATTGTCATGTTGAAACATGTCCCCATAACTAAAATCACCTTTTTGTTCCATTGCAGTAGGTAGATTAAAGGCCTCATTAGTCTTTACTTTCTGTTGCTGTTCTGTTCCATGCCGTTCTACTTTTAAAATTTTTGTAATTAGTTTTTCTGTAACAACATATCAGTCGTTTATAATAAACAAAGAAAACACAATATACAACACAACAAAAAATATACTACAATTACAATGACAAAAATGGTTTGTTTATATTTTGCACTCACACTACCAAGCAACTACCAAGTAACTTGAATTAAATTTTCTACTGATTCGAACGGAAGAGAACAGAACGTCAAAGTAATAACAAAACACAAATACATATTTTCCATTTAACAGGAACCGATCAGCTGATTCGTCACGGAACGGAAAGTAAAGACTAATTCTGCCTTAATAATAAGAACACGCAAACAGTAATTTCTATGTTTTATTCAATTGACTTTAATCTAAGGCCCGACTCCGTCTGGAGTTAGACATCCCCAACCATTAAAGAACCACCTCCGTGCTTCACCGGAGATGTACTTGGGATGGATTTTAGGGATCCTTGACTAATACCATCGGATTTGAACCTGTCTATTTGGGTGTCATCGGACCAAATCACCTATAAAATAAAAAATTTAATTTTATTTGTATAAAAAAAAAAAAAATTACTCCAATCGCAAGTTGTCCACGATTAATACGTTTTCAAAAAAAAAAAAAAATATAATTTTTATTTTTTTTTTTTTTGTTGCACACAGTTTAGCTTCTTTTTCTTTACAAAAGATTCAGCCCTTTAATGCCCTTTCAACCATCCATCGAATAACGCCATTGCTTATAAGAGAAGTTGCTTCATTTGTACTTTGTATTCTATTTTAAACGAATAGCGTTCCATGACGTTGACCTTTAGTTGGCGTTATTTTTCTTGGCCTTCTTCTTTTCGATGGTGGTATTTGCTTCTTTTCATTAGATTTCAAGCCAGTTATAATTTTAATGACCGACCTTTGACCAATCCGTAATAAATTTGAACTTCTCTACTTGATTTTATTATTTTTTTATTTTTATTTTAACAATTTATATAACAATAGGATCCGCAAAGCTTTATAGCTTGTTTGCAGAGAGTACTAATTGCTAATGTATATGTATTGCAAACGTAAAATTAATATAAAATTAACATAAAATAAACATAAAATATTGTTTTAAAATAAAATGTGCACTTTTACTAAAAAGTAAAAATTAAAAAAGGAAAGAAAAAAAATCATAAATGAATGGAAAAATTTCCTTCCTTCGCACCGGAAATCACTTCATTTTTGTTACGAATTAGACTTGTGCCTCATAGTTCAATTTAGTGACCGCTCCTTTTAGTTCCAAGTTTTAAAATGAACTAGTTAAAATTTTAGTTCAAAGGCCCTCTTTAGTTCAAAATCTCTCTTAGTTCAAATATGCTGTTGACGTATTGTTTATACTTTTCAACTTTAAGTTCTAACGTTTTCTTTAGTTCAAAGCTCTTTTAGTTCAAATGTTTTTTTCAAAATATAATGGCAACAACACCGTAGCATTGCCAAGACGAATGCTTAATAAAATGAGTGGCAGCACTAATTTTATGTCCAAAATAGTCCACAAGCAAACACAGACATGGATTCTAGTTCATCTTTTCTGGTAGTTCAAATACAAAATCTAGATCAAAAATGAACTAGGTATTTATACAATTATGAACTATTTCACTTAGTTCAATTGATGGAATCGTTTAAATGAACTAGTTCGTTTATGAACTACACAAGTCTACTACGAATCTTATTTGTTAAAACAATAACTAATTTTAATTTGATAGTTTACAAATTTCATAGTACGAAAAAAAGTATCGTTAGAAAAACCGTTTTATTGGTGCAAAAATAAGTCTATGTAAAGGTAGAAATTTTTTTGAAAGAAAAAGTCAGAAATAGGGAGAGGGAGATCATTTTCCTCAAAATATATTACAAACAGATAAAGGAAAATAATATCAAAAAACGTTTTCACATACCATATACATGCATTAGATAAAATAACAAATATTTAAGGTATTAAAGAGGCATTGACTCGTTTTTGCTCTATAATGTTAGTGTGAACACAAAAATTATGAGTCGTCTTTAAGCTAACAATTAAAGAAGACATTTATTTTCCAGCTGACAAGTGATATGTAAAAAATGTCATCGGAAAGCAGCTTTAAGTGATTTTAAAAGAACCAAATGAGGGTTTTTTTCAAACGACAACTTTCAAATATTGATGATTCTTAATTAAATTTTTATGGAATTAGTTTTTGAACTGTAAATGAAAAAAAATTATTGTTTGGCTTAAGTTCGTATTTTTTATTTACAAAGTTAGTTGTTTAAATAGATGATGTTTACATTGTACACAACCTAAGATAGATAGACGCAAAGAATGCTGACGAAAGATGTAGTTGTTTAGAAAATGCAGCATAATATTCTGCTGGTGTGTAATTTACCTTGTTTTCTTTGAAAAACGTCCGCAAATATACTTTCTAGAAAAAGTTTTTAAGAATTGAAATGAAACAAAAGAACTTAAGCCAAATATTAAATTTTAATTCAATTATTGATGTTTCCATAATTAACAAATAAAACGTAGAATTAAGAGTTAGAATTAAATAAAATTAATTTGATAAAAACCGATAAAAAAAAAAACGCTTTAAGTTCTGAAATTTTAAAATCGACGAAAACTAAAGTTTGAAAAAAATTTTATAACAAAAAAAAATAATTCTCATTTTAATTTAAATTTAGTGTCTCCTTAAAAAAAAAAACAATACACAATTATGTTTTCATTTGATAAATGGAACTAGAATAGCCGAATATATTCCTGCAAACAGTATAAAGCATTTTATATCTAACAACAAATTACTAATTTTAATGGTGTACAAAATTAAAAGCCTGAAGTCTATAATGTTTGGTGACCCATTCTTCAATTGATTTATCTAATATTTATCTATTAACTTGTTGTACCCGGCGTTGCCTGGGTCTAATTTAAGGGCCATTGAAGGTTCCATTCCGATTTCAATGCAATATTTTGTAATCAAAAGTGTTATTTCAGAGATAACATTTTAAAAATCTTATAATAGGCGTCAACTATCCGATAAAAGCTTTAAAGTCTGTGACCAAAGTTACGCTAATAAAAAATTTGATTAAGATTAAATCAACATTTACAAAAATACCACCACGCTTTGTTTAATTTACTGCTACCCATTTAAATAATATTTCAAGGCAAGATTTTACTTCAGTTACCAGGTACTAAATGAAAGTAGGACATAATGTTGCAAAAAGTATTCTACCTTCTACATAAATATCTAACGATGTTTCGAATTTATTTAAAATCGGTACAGCTATAAATGCCCGTTTTTCCTCTTTTTTAAACATCTACTTTTTAAAAACAAATAATTATTGAACCTTATAGATGAGGACCTATCTTTGTTTTGAAATTCATTAAAATCGATTAGCTGAGACTCGATTCCTCTCCTGGTTCACTATAAATACCCTTTTACTTCATAGAGACAAATATATACTCGTGTTTGAAAATTTCACTAAAATCCGTTCAGCCGTTTAGCCATGATTGAAGCACCAACACATAAGCAAGCAAAGAAACAAACACATTTACAAAAAGAATTATCATATATTTTAGATTTTTACAATAATTATAATGCCAGAATCTGTTTGTAATTAAAAATAGTTTGAAAAAATGTTCAGAAAAATGTTTATTTATTAAACATTTTTTTCGAATTGAAATTTAATTAAAGTTTAAATTATCTCAATTATATTATTAATTGAAAAATAAGTACAGAATTTTCTAGTTAAAAAATTTATGGTACCAATTAAATATTTATTTAAATTAAGAAAATATTTTATTAACTATATAAAAAATTTAATCAATTAAAATATTAATAAAATTTTTATTTGAAAACAAATAAAATTTTATTAGATTTTAAAATTTTAATTTTAAGCAGTGGGAAGGCTCAGAATATGATAAAATATGGACCAAGTGCAATTTCCAAAAAAAAAAAAAACTGTATAAAAAATTTCCACTGAAAAGTCTAATTTTATTAAAAGAGAGAAAATTTATCATATAATTTAAATTAAATCTATTTTTTGCCATTTGAGCATTAATGTAGTTTTTTGAAGCATGTTTTCAGGCAAAAATAAACGTAAACGAAATCATAAAAGTTAAGGATGCGAATTTACTTTATTCATAGTTGTTCTTGTAAATTCATACGAAAACAAGTCAAAATAAAAATATATGTTTAACAAATGAAAATATTCCGAATAAAAAAAATAATAAATAGACCGACATAAAGAGAGTTTTATATGAACATTTTTACATAACTTTATGTAAATATGTATGTGGTTTGTTGGCTTGTTGGTTACAGGTTGATTGCATGCATATGACGTTATAGTTGTTGTTGTAAATTATATTATTTTTACTTTCTTCACAAACTTTAACATTCATTAAATGTGTCTTTATTTTGAAACCGGAGATTGTGTTTTATTTCCTTTTTTCTAGACATGACATCTTGATTTCATTTAGTTGCAAATTTGACACGCTTTATTTTAAAAAAGTGTTGCATCGCCTCTTTATTTGGTGAGAATATTATAGCTAGTGAAGTAACTCTAATCAAAAAGAAAAATATTGGGCTGACAGAAACAAGTAAAAATAAAAAAATTCTAAACACAATTTAACATAAAGTTGTCATCGGCTCTTAATGGGTTAAGCATTTTTTTTTAATTAAGTATTTTCGAAATATCTCTTTTGAAGCTTTTATTGATGTCTTAGCAAATGTGGTGCACAATCGTATTTTTCTATGAAAAGTTTAGAGGCCCAAAACTTGGAAAATATGGCCACCAATGTGAGCGCCAATTTCATCACTTGGTGTTTTTTTTTCTAATTTTTAAATTCTCTATCGCTTTTTCTACATGTTTTTTTATTGGAGTTACCTTAATAAGAACCTTAAATAATTAAAAAATGTAACAGGTTTCAAAAATCTCACAAATATAATCAACTCTTATAATAACAATTCAGATTAAAATTTTTTTGAAAACAAACACTTGTTTCAATTTTGTTTTTCAATTTGTAACTTTGTACAAAAAATTGTATCTATAATAATTTCGTGCAGTGCCAACGCTCCATTCTTGTTGTTCATATAACAAATGGTTATTACGGTTGCTATTTAAAACAACATCATTTCTAGTCTTTAAAGATGTAAGACCCCGAAATTTTTCATGAAACTGGTTTTATAAAATTTTTGTTTGTAGTAAAGCAAGCGGGTTAAGCAAAATAACATGGTTTCAATTTTAATTGCATGTTTTTACGCCGATTCATAAGCAATTTAAAAACGAAACAAAATGTTTTGAAAAAAAAAACAAAATTAAAAAAAACAAGAAAACTCAAAGAGGGTAAAAAAGAATTTTTTGTTAATCCATTTCTTGTTTGTTCTTGAATTTTAGACGAAATAAGGTTTTGGTAGGTTTTAGTCGCAGTTAACAACTATTCATGACTCTTTGTCTTGAAAGTTATATTTAATATTTATTTCTGCAATTTCTTATTTAACTCTTTTTAATTTTTAACTTCAAGTTAAAACATGATGAATAATAAAATATCAAAAACACTGCGACAATTTATTTCAATGCACGGGCACTTTGCAAATTATAAATTTTAATTAAACAATGGGAATTTTATTTTAAATAAGTTAACTTTCAAAAAAAAAAATCTTTTTAATTTTTAATTTTTCCAACTGGCATTTGAACGGTGGATGTTATAAATGAAATAGAATTTTACTTTTTCGGATTAAGGTTCATTTTTTTCAATTTACTTTCTAAACATTTTTTAGAAAAAAAAATTATTTTCAAATGTATGCGGACGTTTTCTAATTATTCTTGTTTTCTTTGGAAAACGTCCGCATACATTTGTGAATAATTTTTCTTTCTAAAAAATTTTTAAAAAAGTAAATTAAAAAAATGAATCTTAAGCGGAAAAAGTAGAATATAATTCATTTAAAAAACCTTTTTCGATTTTATAATTAAATCATCGATACAATGGAGAAAGAAAAATAGAATCATTGTTAGTTATTGTTGTTTTTGCTTAAATTTTTATTTTGTCTTTACTTTATTATTTGGACAAATATCTTCAATGTGTTTAAAATGTGCTTTCACCCTAAATAACCAATATCGGTGATTTAATTATTAAGTCGGGATAATAGATTTTTTTGAAAGTTAACTAATAAATGACAATAATTGATGCGAACTCAAAAGATTTATCTCATTCTAAAATCACCTAATGCACCATTAGAAGCCATCATTTCAAAAACGTGATAACAAAAAAATAATTTTAAAATTATTTTGTAATTACGTATCACAAATTATTCATATATGATTCACATGTTGCAGACTCATAAAACAAAACAAAAAAATAAATAAATAAAATTGAAATTAATACGAGCAAACATTTATGCATTAATTTTTTTTAATATTATTTTAAATTTTTTGCCAAGGTCATTTTTATTAGATTTTAAAACATTTTACCGCTTATCAATTACATACAAAAGCAAAACACACGCTTACTCGTATCAGCTTAAAACATTTTAGAATTCGCTTTAGTAAAAATTAATAACAAAGCGCGAATAGTATTTTGAGAAATTACAAAACTTAAACATTGAAAACGCTTTAATTCGAAAGCATGAATTTCAATTCGAAATTAATATCGAAATGCTTAATACTCAATAGCAGTGTGATTATGTTTTTAATTTTAAGCTGGAATACGCTTGTGATTAATGTAGAGGCAAATGGACAGAATTTTACATTTATTTACCGCGATTATTTAAAAAATATGATGAAAAATATTGATCATGAAGTACAACCCTGCGTGAACTTTTTCCAACATACATGTGGTAATTTTGAAAACTTTAAAAACGATGGTGAATCGCCGGCAAATACAAGTGAAGAGTCGGATGAATTTTTGGATAGTAACCGAGATGTTACGCCTTTTTTATACAACAAACAAGATTATTATAGTTTTTTTGAAACTCACAAAGTAGATTTTAATACAACGCCGGGAATTTCGGTGCGCAATGTTTACGATCTGTGCAAAAACTATCTTCAACATACAAGCGGAAAACGTAAAATATGGCTGCACATGATTAGTGATATTCAATTTTTAAAACACGATCATGATCTCTTGAGAAAATGGCCATTTCTGCAATACCAGTAGGATAAATACGAAACACAACTGAACTTGAGTTGGCCAGCCTTAGCAGCAGAGTTTAGTGCTCATGGCCTAAATACAATTTTTGATATTTTCTTTGCTGAAAATACCATGTTCGTTGCCCCAAACGATGATCTGCAATGTCCGGATGTAAATGAACTTAGACCGTATTTCTTACCTTTACTACGGAAACGTAACGCTCAAATAGCTGACATAATAAGTACAGAGCTTTGGCTATTATGCCGCCAACTTAAAGGAGAAGTTGCCATATCGGATGATGTCGTGAAAATATCAAGCCTTGTTGTAGAGAAAGAATTTTTCCTGCATTTAATTTTACGTTTAAATTTTACCGATTTTGGCATTGAAAATACTCGTAAAATTAACGCGGAAAAATTAAGCGAAATAATGTCTATTCTCTGTGTTACAAATCCACGGATTGTTTATAATTTTATACTTTGGCAGGCGTATCAAAAAATTATCAATATCGATGACTGTTTTCAGTTTGCCATTGAATTTGACAGTCTGCTGCAAGTGGAGTACTGGAATTGGTTTGCTTTCAAATCCCACTTTAGTCGTGATGTAGCCTTGGCTTCATATCTCTTTCACACAACACGATTTCAAAAACATTATCGACAATTCGTAATCAGTACATCGTGGGAACGTATGTTTCAAAACCGCTCCGAGCGCAAAGATTTGAACATTGAAAGATCTATTAAAAATTATGCCAAACAATATTTGGATGTGGAAAGCTATTCTAACGCATTCGACGAATTAGAGTTGTTTTTACACGAGCACTCCACATTTTATTCATATCTCTTGGAACTAAGAAGACTAAAAATACGTTACACATTCCTAAATCCCTACGAGGATACAGAAGACTTACACTTTTTCAAAGAATTTATTAACTTTTCCGTTTTGCTACTCTATCGGCCGCTTCTACATTATTTTGCTTCCTATGATTGGGAAATGTGGCAAAATTCCAAAATGCTACAAACTTCTGATGGACTTTATGCCGCCTTAGATTGTTTAACTCATCAAGCCGCTTTAAATCTAGAAGATTCGAATATTTATGAGGGTAAACTTGATATGGATTTGGTAAATGATATTTTCAACTTTTATACCGCCTTTATTGAGGCTTTATCGGATTATAATTTCTGGCTGGAGAGTGAAAACTTTGCTATAGCCGAGGATTTTATTTTGGAATATTTTAAGTTGGACTCTAAGCGGGTGATGTTCTATGCAGTTGCCCAGCAGTTTTGTAACCGTAATGATTTTATCTTTAAAACATTAATAAATCGTAGTTATATGAATATGCCGCAGTTCCAGGAGGCTTTTAAATGCTCGCCTGCTGATCAAATGAATCCCTTAACAAAGTGCATGGTAAATCAATGTTTGTCGAAGTAGACTTAAAAATAAATCAGAATTTAGATAAATAATTATTTATATAAAAATATTTAAAAGTATCATCGCAAATAGAAACAAGAAAGAGTGCTGCTCTATTTACCAAAGTGTTTTAATTTATAAACTTTTCGGTTCATATCCAATAGTGATCCAATACTAATGTGATCCCATGGAGATGTGTTTCTTGACACGTGTGACCTTATTTTTGAAGGCAACATTAGACACAAAAATTAAATTTAGAAAGAGCATGTGTTATTAGGTCTGTTTTTTTACTCTAATTTAGGATCCAGTGGAATCCCAATTTGCACGATAATCGTTCCCGTACTTAAAAATTGGCAAATCGGAGCGTTTTTGAAAGAATAAAGTTCTTCTTATTCTTCCTGCAGGAAACAGCTCAAACTTTTTCTTCGTGCAAGCTATTTATATTGTTACGTTTATCCCTTTTAGGATCCCTTTTAGGATAAACGTACGGATTCCTTTGATTGCAAATACCACTGTGGTACATTATAAATTCACTAGTTTTATAACTTCTAATGGCTCTATTTGGCCACATACTAGATCCTGATCCTATGGTGTCGTCTTTACTAAACATGCGTTGTTACAAACGCAGCCATCAACGTTACACTACTGAGTTACTCCGGCGAGAAATGAACTACTCGATGTCCTGTTTAGTAATCTAAACCATGCACACAGATCTCTCCGCCTTGCTTTACATCCACATCCAAGCCAGTCAGTCATCCAGTAGCCACAACTTAACATCTGCCATACACTGCAATCATTTTGTTACTTCCTTTAGCTTACAGCTAGGAGCTCATTCTCATTCTTAAAGGTCGTCTTGACAACTATCTTTTACTGCTTTTTCTTAAATAGACGTGTCTTCACTAATTTATCTAGCCAAGGCTTGACACAATAGTTGTCTTTCTCTTTCCGGGAGGTTTGTACTGCAGGTTCTTAATTGTAAATTGCCTTACACAATTATTATTCTTCCTTTGTACGAATGTCTGAAGATGGGGTCGAAACTCACATTCTTCTGTTTTACAGCACGCACCTCTACCAACGCAGCCATTGAGGTTGCTCAACTTGTTTTAGCTAATTGTCGTATTATTCTATACACACACCCAATGGTGGTGGAAGTAACTTTTTCACCTTCTGTTTTCTTACCGCGCACATACGGACAACAACAACAGGCGTTGCCAGATCTTATGTTCGTAACAATATTTATGAAACAGCTGTAAAACGTAAACAAAATAAAAACAAATAAATAAAGTCATTAGCAATATTTAAAAAGGCTAAAATAGTTATTCTAATCTTAAGGACCATTTGTAATGGCAAATGAAGACGAGTTAAAAAGCATTGTGGCAGATTTGGTAGAGGGCGATCCTACTGATTGTTACGACATATTAGACCTTATTGAGCATGATTCCGGCTTAAGAGAATCACTTTTGTTGAATCCCTTTAAAATTTTTGAATGCCAGAAAGAGGAACAACATTTTAAATTATTTAAATGAAACCGTTCCATCATATACGGACAACGATTTCAAATACTGGCAAAACTTGCAGAAAGTCCCACACATGCTTCTTTGTGAGCTGATAAACGCAACAAATTTGTAACGACTGTTCCTCTTTGGTTTTTTTTATAATTTTTTAAAATTGATTTTTTTTTTTTTTTTTTGTTGAGACAGTGAAACATTTTGACTTTTTATTTTGTGTTTAAAATTTAAATTTTGTGTTCGCCTACTTTTATACAATTTTGTCGTATAAAGATAAGAGAAAATTATACTTGTTCACATTTTCACGAAATTTACCCAAAAAGTAAAGAAACAGACTCATAATATCCGCTACAAGAAGTACAAAAATTTAAAAATTAAGAAACGACATTATGACGTTTTTCAGCCATGATAAACTGATTAAGATTCAATGTTGTATTCACAGACGTTTGACCGAAAATGATGTTCCATCTTTAATTATGGTTGGTATAATTGTTACGGAATCAGTTCTTTATGTTTTCGCGATGAAACACATTTTTCAAGTCTCGAAGAAGCTTTCAACCGCCTCAATTTTTTTGAAACGATCTTTAAGATACTTAACTTTATCTGATCTTTTTTCTATTTATACGACGTATATCCAGCCAAAAGTGAAATACAACTTTCAAGTAATGGTGTCTCATGCTTTGAAGCTACTACGCCATGTAAAGGTCTTTCGCTATTTCATCGATACTACTATAGAATGTGTGATTGGGAAACTCGTTTCCACACATACTATTTGAATACAATACGTTTTTCATTAAGAACTCATACATTTGTGGTCAATTGACCAGTGAATTGCATCATAGAGAGCATTCGTGCCTTAGCCGAACAGTTCGTTTGTGGAATCAACTTCCCGCAGAGATCTTTTCTGCCACCTGCAATGAAGGAAGAATCAAATCAAATATCCACAAACACTACTCTCTAAATCTTCCTTCCCGTAACCTCATTTTCTAGTTTTTATACGAAGCACTCCTTCAATAGGGGCCATAACCTGGTTGCTAAATCGAAATTAAAACAAAATAAGACACTTAAAATATATAGAGAGAAGTTCTGTTACTAGGGGCATTATATCAGCAAGCACTAAAAATTAAATTTAAAGGGTACTCCATACAACGAGATTTTGAAGTAAAAATGATTAGAATTAAATTTTAAAATAAATAATTTTTAAATTATTGACTTATACCTTTTTCAGTTTATGTTCAATTACTTTTTACAGCTGTTGGCAATGCTGCAAATGCTTTGTTTTTACAATATTTTTCATTTTAAGCGTCTTAAATCATTAAAATAAAATTTATTTAATTAAGTCAGCACCATTAGCATTTTAGGATGTTCAATTGTGGTTTTTTGCGTTCCAGCAATTTCGGACTACTTTATCACATTCAGAGAGTAATTTTCTTTTTACTCTCAAAAGTCCGGACTATTTTGTTATGCATCGGGAACAGATCTATAATTTTACATCAAAATGTCATCGGCTCTTAATATGTTAAGCAAAGCTTTTATATGATGACCATATTGATATTTTGAAAATTTTGAAAATTTCAGAGACTTGTGACTCGGAAAATATGGGCGTGCGCAAATTTTTCACTTGAGGTTTTTCTTATTTTTTAATTCTCTATCGCCCAATATATTTTTTTGTTTGGAGGCCATAACTCGGAAAATATTGGCGACCGACAATTTTTTACTTGATGTATTCTTCTTCTTTTTTAATTCTATATCGCGCCATATATTTTTTTGTTTGGAGTTTCTTCATTGTTCCAAGTAATATAAAAAATTAGAGGCTGGCGTGGGTTTTACCGGCTGCCTTAAAGGACATAGACCGATCTTGTTGATTTTCGACTACTAGTAAAAATTAGCAAAGAAAATTGTTGTGACTTTGGGAATGATATGTAAGACTTAAAAACGGCACAGTATGGCCATTGAATAGTACCATTTTTAAAGAAAATGTACTAAAGTACAAAAATGTGTAAAAGAAAGACCGCTAAAAGCCAGCAAACTGGTAGTCACACGAAAAGATTGAAAATAATATTCCAAGTAACCAAGTAGCAAAAGTATGTACATAAAATATTTTATATGTCTTTTTAATTATTAGGTAATTTTCAAAAGCGTTTATGATGTTCAAGCGCATCATGGATATAATTTTTTTTCTTCAGTTAGTTCTAATAAACGTTCTTGTGATTTATATATAAAAATATTTATATTTAAAATAATTTAACTACGTACATGTGTTATAATAATTTTACTCTTCTTTAAATTGTACCGAAAAAAGTACGTTGCATTAAATGTTTTATCACTGGCTTATTTACTTTTAATTATAAAAACAATACAAACACCTTCAAAGCCAAATAGCTGTTGTTTAAGACTTCTTTGCTGTGTACTTTTATAGTTTAATTAAAGAAAAACAACAAAATATTATTTTTATACTTTTTAACTGCATTTTTTCAATTTTACAAAAAAAAACTATTATCAGACATTTTTAAAGCAAATTATTTTGTAAGAAAAAGTAAAAATAAACAGCTGTATGGCTAAGTCTTACAAATTATATTTTACTAGACAAAACTCTCAACAAATATGTTTTCTCTAAAATTTGTACGCTCTTATTCACTCTTACTCCTCCTTGCAAGCTTTAGAGCATTTGAACACATAACAGCAACAATTGATAATAATTTTTAGTTACTGAACAGACCTTTTGTTTCAACTATTAACTTAAGGCAAATTTATTTATGCCTAAAAGTATGCTAAACAAAAGAAAAATTTCTGCTTCCTTTTTGGGTTCATTACAAGATTTGTCAGTTTAAATCTTCACCATTGCCGGCTTTTACTTTCATGGCTGTCAGCTTAACTTGTGCAATTTTAATATTAATTGATGAATGAATTGTTTTTTTTTTTTTTGCGAAACCAGAAAATATTTAAATTTAAAATTTTTAAGGTAGTTTTAGTTTCTTTTTTGTGCATTTTCGGTTTTTTAAAATTTTTTCTACATATAAAATTTTTTGTGATATTAAGGTGAAAAATATTATTTATATGAAAGTTCAACCGTTTGTGTTTTTTCACATAAACTAGTTTTTTTTAATTTTCGTTTTAACATTTTTTACTGCAAAAACAATTTTTTACCAAAACACAGCCTTGCTGGTACAATTATAATATAAACACTGAATTAAAAAATTCTGTGTTAAAAAACAATAACTAACAATGAAATAAAAAATCTTTTCGAATTAAAAAATATACATTATTTTATTGGAGCAAAGGATCGAAGCCGTAACTCAAAAATCAATGCTTGATAAAAATGATTTGTAAATAATTTAACTTTTTAGTAATTTTTGGTTAAAAATATGTTTTCCATCGAATCTTGGGTCTTAAGTGAAATTTTTAATTATCATTAGTTTTCCATTTTTTCTTTTTGTGCATTTTCAGTTTCAAAGAGAATTAAAGTATTTTATTGAAATTAAACATTTTGTGTAAAATTTTAATTTTTTAGTGTAAATTTGGTGAAAATGTGATATTAAGATTAATTTTTGGTTGCGAAGTGAAATTCTGATTTCTTAAAAATTTCGTTTTTTTTTTTAATTTTCGTTTTTCAATAATAAAAAGCATAAAACAATAATATGAATCCAGAATACATGTACTGAAGAGTTAAAAAAATAAAAAGCCAAAAAAAAAAATAATTGAGATTAAAATTTGTACTGGGGTGTGAATAAAAATCCTATGAATGCGTGTCCGATTCAAACTTTGGACCTTCCTCTTTGCTCAAATAAAGCAAACAAAAAGTAGATTACTAGGTAACCCCCAAAAGCTCCTGGTACTGGTGGCATTTCAATGCTTATGTTAAAAAAAACTCGACCCGGTATCGCTTGAATATCTGACGTGCCCTCTACAAATTTCGATCCGCTAATTGGTGACAAGCGTTTGTTAAGTTCAGAGGCCACAAGTCAAACTCCACAAGATAAGAATGGGTGTGCCACAGGGAGGAGTACTGTCACCTAAACTCTTCAATATTTATCTTGCGAAACTTTCTGCACCACCCCAAGATGTCAAGGTGATGTCGTATGCAGAAGAGTGTACTATTTGCTCATCTGTCCACCATTTTTAGATTTTTTTCAGGAACGTAGACTTCAGTTATTATCTTCAAAATCATTTTTATTTATTTTCACTTCGTAAACTAAGGAAGTAAGGATGGAGTAAGACATCTCGATCGAAGGCTGTCGTATACTTACGGTAAAGAACTTAAAAAATTTAGGTGTAGTCTTCGACAGCCTCCATCATTTCTCATCGCACGCCACCTACATCCACCACAAATTAAAAGCTCGGAACAAAGTTCTAAAAGCACCAGCTTTCACCTCCTAAAAAATGGAGACAAAGTGACAATGTACAAAGCAATTGGTCGCTCCCTCCTTAATTATGCTGCCCAGATTTTGACCTCGTTCCTTAGCAGTACTAAATGGCGAGTTTTACAAACTGCACAAAATAATGAACTCAGAATCGCTGCAGGATGAGTTAAGATAACATCTCCATGAGGAGACTAGGATGCTTCCGGTCAGACAATACAATGAACTACTGACCAAGCAATTCCTAGTGGCTTGTCATCTGCCCAGTCAATGACATCCGGGATATTTACCTCTATCGTATTAGCGTAGGCTTATTTCGACCAAGACTATTTTGTAATAAAGATATGATAACTGTTACGAGATTTCTTTAATCTAGTACAAAACTTTTTAAAAACGACTAACTTTCGCCACAAAAACGCCAACCACGATAAGCGTAATTATTCCATCTACAATAAACCGGATGACCATTGCAGATACCCACTAACTATTGCGGTCTAAGAAGCCAAAACGACTATAGATGTAAACGAACACCCCCGTGACTTCGGAAAATGAGAGGCTTTTGTCCAGACAAACGAGATCAGTTCTAGCACAATTAAGAGCCGGTTAGTGCAGTATTCTCAACTGCTACCGTGAACGAATAGTTCTTGACACTTTAAACCGTTGCCAATAAATAATTGTACCAATAGGACCACGATTTTACGCCGAATGAAGTTGCACAATTTCCCCACCTCGCAGTAGCACCTGATGACACATACACACATAATTAAGTTCTTTTTGTAACTTTTCAGGAAATAGACTCGCGATAGCAGCAGAGCTGCTACAACAACAATATCATTAGGTATGCAATGGAATTCGATAGATTCAAAAACTATCCTATTTGAATTAGTATCGCTTTAAATAAATTTTTCTTCCAAGTTGATCGAAAGTAATCAAAGCCTTTAAAAACTATAGTTTCAAATCAATCGATCTCCATCTCATACTTGTAAAAACATTTTTTTTATGATAAATTTTATTCCATGAATAAAAAAATTATCTCACTAAAGTTATTCACAAATAATTTTTTTTTTTTTAATTTTGAATTTGTTGACATACTATCTAATTAAAGAAATACGCGCTATTAAAATGTTATTATAATAATATTAATACACAAATACAATTTTGCTGGTCTTTAAAAAAACCAAACTTTATGAATTTGTAGCTGTTGTTTTTTTTTAATATGAAAATAGATATTTCATAAAATAAAACAAAAAAATATTTTTCAAAGAAGACAGACACATTTAGCATTTAAAAATTATTCTTTAAATAAAAGTAGAGAAAAAAAGAAAATTTTTGGTACTTTTTAAACAAATAAAATTAAACATCAATGAAAATTTTTAAAACTTCAATTTTTTTTTTTTAACAAGTCTTAAAGTGTAAACAGAATGTCAGTTTTTTTATTTTATTTCAAGCGTTTCAAAAGAAATTAATACAGTGCGCTTGAATAATCAATAACACAACTTAAACATCTACAATAATTACGATTTAAGGATTTTTAAAAATAAATCAATTTGAGTAGTAATTCTTGGGTTCCACATTCACATTAATCATAGCACATTTGTTTGTTTGTTTTTTAAGTAATTTAAGTTAGAAAAGATAACGGTGTAAGAGAAAGAAAAGTAAATACTAGCAGATAGAGGTAAGTTAGATAAGTTGAAAAGAAATATTCTGATCTGATCAATAAAATTAATCTTTAATTTAAAAGTAAAACTATATTTGTTTTACCTCGCATTTCTTGCAGCAGGGGGATGCTAAAAGCTTTAAGGCAGTATATTGTTTGGGAAACCTCAATTAAGCAAATGCAATTTATATTAGTATTATCAACGAAATTGGCTTAAATTTATATTGAATACCCTAATAAACGCATTTTTAGGCAGGTATTAAAAAAAAATGCATTTTTGCTTCGGCTTTATCAACTCGCATTTCTAAGAATCAAGGCGAATTCATACAGATGAGTGCAAAACTAAGACGAATCGTAGCTGATGAGCTTCTTTGCCTGTGCTACCACCTTTACGAATTATGTGAGTTAAATAGAATGGAATAAAATATGTTCTTTATTTTATGTGTACAATTTATTGAAAAAATTTTTATTAGAGCAATTTTTCAATATTTTAAAAACCAAATGCTTCTCGTGAAAATTTTCTTAAATTTTTAATTATTTTTTAATACAGAAATGGACAATAAGAAACCTTCTTAGTAGAGTTTTTTTAATCTAAAGATTTGCTTTTACTTTTTATAGAAATATTTTAATTTTCATTAAATCAATTAATAAAATATTTTAACAAAAACGACGAAGAAAAATAAGAAGCTTAAATATTCTAATTCTTGAAATTTGACTTCAATTTATTTTAAATTACACAGAAATATGTTTAAAGTATTAACTCAATTTTTATAAATCTTTTTTTAATAAAATTTACGAAAAAATGCAGTAAAAATAATTACTTTTTAATTTATAAAAGAGCGGCAACAAAGTGTTTTTAATGCATATTAAACGTTGTCTGAGTGAATTGAAATTTTTTTCTAAAATTCGAAATATTTTTTTTTTCTTTAATGTAAGACCAAAAAGACGTTACCACTTAAATATGAAAAAAATATTTATCATTAAATACTTAGTAAGAAATATAAAATCCTAATCAATATAAAAAGTAAGATATAACATTTATTATTAATTGTCATTCGTAATGATCTGCGCCAGGAAAGATTAAACAAACATTTGTAAAAATAGTGGTTACTTTTTTTTGTCAAAACTGACCGCACCTCTAGTCGGTTACTATTAGACATATGGTATATATGCTTTTCCAATTATCAAACTCAGTTCGTAAAAAAAATTTTCAGTAAATTCCCTATTTTATTTCGTTACAGTTAAGAACTTTGAAATTTCTCACTTACGGGTAAAATATAACGGAGTAGTTTTGTAGAGCAGGAGTGAATAACTTTACTTTTAAAAATTTTCAAAACAAGAAATGCGAAATCTCAAACTAAAAATCATATAGAAAATAGTTTTTGGTAGAAAGCGTTTTTCTTTTGACATTTTTTCTAGAACATAAAGCTTTTCATTAAATTCACGAGTTTGCCATCGCTACTACTTATAATTGATTTGCATTATAAGCAATTAAATTATAATTTAAAATTTATTGAGCCTGTTCAAGGCGAATTTATTAAGGTGGAGTCAGTCACAGGCAAGTTAAAACAACCAAGAAACTTTTTGTACAGATTAATGCAAAAAACAATTGGTTTAGTAAAATTTAAATCGGTTTTTAAATTATCGAAAAAAATTTCTAAATTTTTTTATAATTTAGTGCTGAAAGAAAAAAGAATTAAAAGAGAAAGACGGTTGAAAAAAGACCAAAACCTAGTTTGACATTTTTTAGAAGAATCTTCCAGGCCGATGACTTGATCTCAATTCGCCTTGTTTCGTTCGCCTTGTATAGCGAACGTCTCCTTAAATTTTAGGCAGTTTCTCTTAGCAGAATCACTGTACCAAAAAAAAATGGAAATATAAAAAATAACTTTTTCCAGCATCAGTCTTAAAAAAACCTTCGTTTAGAATTTTAAACTTTTTAGGACGTTTTAAATATCAGAAGTTTGTTTTAACACTTTAGTCAGCTAATTTGGATTTAAATTTTTTTAATTAATTTTACGACTTTCTGGTAGGTAAATAAACTACCAGTGAGACAATTTTTAAACATACAATTTTTAAACATACCAATTTGAAATTTTTTGATAATTTATTGGGTAATATTTTTCTAGTTCTCATTTTTTGCATTTTTCGATTTTAATTATTTTTAAAAAGGTAGCTAACGTCAGTTTTTCTACGGTTAAAAATAATTTTAAACGATGCACTCGATTGAGTACAACCTTAAGCTGATGGAATTCGAAATTTTAAAAAGTAAACCAGAATCAATTTCGAGAGAAATCAAACTATAAACTATTGTTCTTCGAACTAAAAAAGGGTTTGTAAATATAGCTTAAGGGTATAAGATATTGTTGAATCAACTTTTTAAACAATGGACGGAACTAAAAATGACATTTATATGAAAAATGAGTAAATATGACCTTTAATAAAGTGGATTACAATACATTTATGAAAAGCTTGTTGTAAAACTTTTAGATACCATTAAGTTTTGTAAAAGAAATAAAATCAAGATATTTGCTCCTGTTCTATAAAGTAAGTTTTTTTCTATAACGAATGATTTAAAGAAACCCCACGATTTATTTGTACTCGAACTTAAGTTCATGAAAAAGAAAAAATGATTTCATTTGAATAAAAGCTAAAAATTATTTTATTATTTCATACAACTTATTCGCAGTTGTACTTGCAGTAAATGCGTATTGATGGAAATAACAGCAAAATATAAATTATTTGTTTTAAAAAACAAAACAAATTTTTCTGATTTTGTTAAAAGGATTAGAAAATTAATAAATAATAATTTTGTTAAACATAAGATGTGTACACTAGCCTGATTTAGATTTAAATAACTAAAAATTTAAGAGTGTATTTAAAGCTGCCGTCTGTTAAAAAGGTTTTAAATTTATGATCAATTGATTACTTAAATCAATACATATTCTATTTTTTTCTTATTTACTTACTAATATTTACTTTAGTCTATCTCCTACTACCAGCACTGCAGTGTTATAATTTAAATACTAATCATTCGTGTGAATGTGTAAATATCTTAAAATTATGTATAAAAAAATAATGGTTTTGTTAAAAAAAAAATGACTTTTTTCGTTTTGTTATTCACAGCTACTAAATGTACGCGAACGACTTAAACGTCTTGCCGCTGCAGCTAATGCTGCCGCTTCGCTATCACCTGGTAAATCAGGTAATTTTAAAATTTCATTAAGCTGAGCTTTTAGTTCTGTGGTCGTTGGACGTTCTTCTGGTTTCGTTGAGAGCATTTTCTTAAGTAATTGATATTCTTCAGGATGTTGAAGCGGGAAGTCTTTCGGATAAATACCATCTCGCAATGACCTTAAGGTCATAATGCGTTCCATTTCAGTACCAAAGTAAACCAACAACTCAAAGAATATCAGACCTAATGAATATATATCTACTTTGTAATCGTATGGCAGGCCCCGTAACTGTTCGGGAGACATATATAGATGTGTACCCACTTGTTGGGTATGACGGGCACATGAAGGTAGACCCGTTTTATCACCACATTGGGTAACCATATTTGGTATTTCGGCCATATCGGTAACTAAACCAAAGTCGCCAATTTTAATTTGGCCTTCTTGTGAAAAGAAAATATTACTGGGTTTGAGATCACGATGTATAAGACCCTTGTAATGTACATAATCGACGGCGTCTACAATCTGATGAAAAATACTGGCTATAAAGTCTGAACGATCTTCAAGCTTGTTATCCCTCAGCCATTCTCTTAGGCATTCTTTACGACACAATTGCATTTGTATGTACAAATAGACTTTATTATGTTTTGCTGGCGCTGTTGTATTACGTAAATGATTATTATTCTCTCCATTGCTTATATCTAAGGCCAAGTCCTGAGGTCTACGCCTTTTATTATTAGTATTGTCCGTTTTGTTTGTAGTTGACGTCTCTTCGGTTTCAGTTTCCTCTACTGGTGTGCGATCATCACCATTTGCAGAGCCTACGAATTCTATTTGAAAAGAATCCGAGAGTTGACTATAATCGATATTACAATGTCCATTACTCTGACACAAACTCAATTCAGTGCTATTTGTTTGTATATCAATCGATATAAGTTTGTTGTGGGTTTTCTTTTTGTGATTGTTTGATAACATCGATTTATTTTTTACATGCTCTGTTACAGTGTCTTCAACATTTTTATTTTTTAAAACTCTTGACCGGGATTTTGAACGAAATGCAATACAAGAATCACTATCTTCATCATTATAATTATTGTTGTCTCGCATAGCCATTGATGTTGACTCGGAACGAAATACAACATACGAGTCATCGTCCTCACCATCGTAATCATGATGGCCGTTACTTTTGCAATTATAATTTTTACTACAAGCTGTAGAAGTCATGCCATCCAACCATGATTGAAATTGATTGTTTTTAGCGATTCTATTATGTTTCAAGTCTTCTGATAGTGGCAATGTGACATGGGATTCGGAAGGTGTATCAATTTGTATAGACGTAGACATTTCCGCAGCCAACCATTTGTTATCTTCTTCCTCTTGCCATCCCGGTGGAGGTTTCTCTACCCAAGACTATAATAAAATAAAAAAATAATACATTAGCATTCTTTTCGTATAATTGTGCATAAAGTAAAATTAGGAAAGATCTTAAATTATTAAATTTTTATTGTGCTCATAAGCATTTTAAATATTTTGAAGTAGTAGATCGGATCGATTTAGAGCTTTGAAATAACGTTTTCATAATACTGATATCTTGAAGTCATTCTCAATAGCAGTAGGAAACCTTTAGTTATATTAATACAAGTATTATTTTTATTTTATTTTATTTTATTTAATTATTAATTTTATTTTTACAATTATTATTCTTATTAAAATTTATGCGAATTGAAATTCACAAAAAAGTCTAAATACTACTGGGTGGGCCAGCTGGTCTGGTCTACAATGAAATGCATATGTTTTATTACAAAAATGCAGATTTTTGCAAGTTAGAAAAGCAGAATTATGAACGCGTTCCACTTGGTTTGTTTGTTGGTAAGTTTTCGGGAGT
Organism: Cistogaster globosa; assembly: GCA_937654795.1. Lineage (NCBI taxonomy): Eukaryota > Metazoa > Arthropoda > Insecta > Diptera > Tachinidae > Cistogaster > Cistogaster globosa. Next base: position 127,229,687 of record OW569403.1, read on the forward strand.
ATCCCCAGGTGAAGTTCATTCACCGATTCTGTATAATTATCAAATTTCTAAGCTTCGGTAAACAGATAGGCTGACTTCCAAAGTCAGTTGCTTTGTATTGGAACAATGTATTGTGTTTCATAATGCCCTGATACCAAATTTTTACAATGCATACCATTCCAAAATGTCGCAAACAAGTATTGAAACGTTGCAACCGAGCAACTAGCGCATCATTTTCTAAATTGATGCTTTGTTTCGCAACTTTGTATATGAACAAGATTTAAATACCGCAGCAAAACTGTATACAAACTTTGTATTAATACATTTAGGAAGTCAGCCATATCTTAGTGATCTTGCAGATTTCTTGCGTACCGGGAATTTAAAAATCTCTATGAACAAAGAAAAAAAATAAAGTTACTAACCGGCGGCACCCAAAATTCTTCATTTACCATAGAAAACGTGGAGTAATGTTCGACGGCTCTTTCATGTCTTCAACGCACGTCATTCAATTTGTGTGAAGTTGCGAAGTAAAAACTAGTAAATTCTAAGTCACTAGCCGGTAGAACTTGAATAATAGACAAAGAGATTTTGTTGGCTACATATAAGTGATAGTAAATGAAAAAAGCTTAAGAGTTGCAAAATTTCCGTCCAAGCGACTTAACGGCCTATGTTCACATGAAATCTGAGAAACACTAAATAATGAAGAGAATATGATGAAGATCAGGGTGCATAACAACATGCAGGCAAGATAATTCTATTTGGGATATGACCAAAGAGTACAATTGAAGTACCTTTTAACTGAATAAGACACTCCTCCGAGGCAATATTTACCTCATACAAGGCAGATCGTAACAGCATTAATCAAGTGCCGGTGGAAGGGGCCATCAATACTCAACGTGAAAACGTCATTTAAAGATTTCGTCCCATGCCCGTTGGCTTCGGAAAACTAACGTACTACGTAGCTTAGGCAGGTAGCTATGTTGCCACAGCTCACTTGGGTCCATCGAATCGTCCCTTTGGGTTTAAAACGTAATACCTAGGACCAGAGTAGTCTTGGCACAACTCGCGCCGTGGAGATAGCTCGATCACGGGGTTTGGATCTAGCTGAGTTGAATAAGCATAGCGGAGTAGATTAATGGTAGAGTTCGTAGGTCAAGCTGCTACAATAACGCCTGTATGTTAACCTACGAAGTGTCTTCTTACCTATTATTACGTTCGCAACAACAGCAAGCAAATTGTACACTTTATTTAAGCATCTCTATTCGGAATTTCGCCGAAATCCAGATCAGTGTCCCTAAAATTCCTTAGACCAGGGGTCATGAAAAAAACGGTAAATTAAGCGCGACCTTGTGTAGGAATTTTGTGTTTCATAACATTTTAACCTCACTAATCTTAATGCACCTGTGATGGCGAGTGGACCGAAACATGAAAACATGAGAGCTGTTCGTGACTAGTTCTTTTTACCACTAACTACCCATTAAGGCTCTCGGCTCTGCTACCAACAACCATAAACTAAGCAAACAAATCCATTTTTGTCCGCAGGCAAGTCCTGGGCCTTGACATTACTGTGCGAAAACTCATTTAGAGACGACTTTAATTTGCAATTAGAAGTCATAAACCACCTCATCTATCTGCCACCTGAGGGCGCAATAAATTAGAGATTATTTTATTTATTTATTTATCCATTAATATCCCATAAAGTAAATTCATAGAATATCTTAAAAAAAAGGCGCCGGGTGACAAGACCATTTGCGCACGAATACGATCTTAAAATTAAAATACAGCAAAAGTGAAACTAACTTAAAAATATGTAGCAATTGTTCATAAAGGTTAATAATACGTGAAGTAAATGAAAGTAGCAAGATAAATACAAATGATAGTGTTTTTTATGTTCATATGATAGTGGTGATGTGAGGATAGTGGTTTTAAACGTCCCTGATACCATGGCATTCCAGAGATCTCCATAACCTGGAAATATTTTTCTCGGTAGAACAGTCCAGAATCTCCTCAAGCGGCAAGTCAGATTTCGAATTGGGACATTCTGTAAGGATGTGATGTACAGTAAGTACCTCATTGCAAAAACTACATAAGGCTGGGTCACATCTGTTGTAGTAGTGTTGTGTCGTAAATAAAGTTTTCCCTACCCTTAAACGAGCAAGCATGATGCATTCCATACGAGTGAGTTTCTCATTGTATTTGGGTCTTTTAGCTGCTGGGTTTTGCTCTCCCAGGAAGTTTAGGAAGGGCTTTGACAAAGCCATTGGCAAACATGGAACTTCGTTAATGTTGTTTAATTTTAGTGCATTTTTTGCTGCACCGTCCGCTGCTTCGTTTCCTTGGATCCCAATATGTGAAGAAATCCAAAGCAACAAACACGAGCTAATACCATCTGGGAGGTGTAGAAGGTCATCATATAACCCGTTGCAGTTTTTTTTAATAGCTTTTATTGCGCTCAGACTATCTGTGAGAATAATTGATTTTGTTCTTTTTTGTACAGCATAGATGATTGCGTGTTTTATTGCGTGTAATTCGGCAACGAAGACCCCAACAAAGTCGGGAAGGCGTTTCTCTACGACGACGCAAAACTTTTTATTATCAAAACTTTGAACTATAGAAAAAGTTGATATTCCATTGTGAAAAGACCCGTCAGTGAATAGTAGCATGTTTGGTCCGAAGCAATCTATTTTTTCAAGCAATAGCTTTTTGAATACAACAGGGTCTGTTCTATTTTTATTGAAATAGGAAAGGCTGTCGTCAACTTTTAAAGTATGCTTGGTGATAATAGGGGGTAGTGGCTTAAGAGGTAGGGAAATGTTAGCCTGTTTAAGAAGAGAAATAATTTTCTCTATGGAGCTTCCAGCTATCAATGGTTTATCCAAGTTTCTCCAGAAAGTGTCATGGAGCCCGTCACTTGGGATTGTAATAGACCTTGAAGCCATTGCCACTGATCTCATTTCAAGCAGGGACCTGAAATCAGGGAACCCAGCTTCGGTTCTTAGTAACATTAGTGGTGTAGATCGAAGAAGGCCTGATGCGGTTCTGAAGCAATTATTTAGCGCTGTGTCCAGCTTATTAATATTTTTCTTCGAAATTAGAGATTAATGACTGACTCTTCAACGTATGGAACTTTTCGGCCCTTTCGTTAAATAGAGGAAAAACCCGCCTTCAAATTAGAGATATTGACAGATTAAAATGTTCCACCACAATATTTGTCGTAAAAATTTTATGAACTAAACTAACCAAAGATTAAATTTCAACATAAACGTCAGAAGTGATTTAAAGTTTGAAGGTGTTAGCTATTCATTTAAGTTAAAATAATTTCAACTTAATTTAATTAATTTTCAACTTACTTGAAAATATCTCACAATATTCTGATGTTCACAATTTGCCAAAGTCTTTACTTCACGCATAACACGCATACGAGATTCTTCCTTATTGGGCAATGTTATGCGTTTAATGGCATAACTACAATCGTCTAATTTATTTTTTGCTTCAAAAACGACACCAAAACCGCCACGTCCCAAGCAACGTTGCAAATCAAAGTCACTTTGAAAACGAGATATAAACTGATCATCAGAAGTTGAATTAGATTCCGAGAAGGACCCATGAATATTTCCATTACTTTTTGTATTAGTATTAGTATGAGTGCTATTAGTGACGGGACCCAAAATAGCAGCAGTTGAAGATTCGGTAGCCTCAATGCCCGAAGGCACTGGAATGTGACGCTCAATGACAACGATTTGTCTTTCGCCACGAATACGTTGACTGATCAAAATGTTCAAAAGAAGGGCGGAGGTAAAAGCCACTATAGCCAATTCTTTCCACCAAAACCATATGGATAAAATAACAACCTTAAGAGGGGCATCAATATCGTCTAGATTAAAGCCTAAATCGTCATCAAAGGTATGATTGCTTGTGCTTGTATTGTCTACTTTATTGTCATCAACTGCAGGCAGCTCCTGTTGGGAAACCGTGCCGCAAATATCACCTTCACTGCCATTCTGTAGTTGATCGCTAGTATACAAATAAAAACCATTGCCATTAACATATTCTGAAGCATTCAAAACTGACTGAGCAGTTAGAGCAAAATTGTCATCATCATAGGGAACCAATTCGTTTCCTTGTATTTCATTTGAGTTGTAGGAACTGCCACTTATGCGCTCATCATCATTGTGTGAATAAATAATCAAAGAATTGCTACTGGCCGCTATGGGGCGCCAAGGAATTTTCGGCAATCTAGATTCCGTGCTAAGTTGTGTGTAAAGATTCGAATGATCTAGAATTTCTTTGCGCAAATTAATGGATTCCTTAAAAAAGAAAATAAAATATAATTAGTTAGCAATAGAAGCTTTTAGGTGAAAAAAATACATACTTGAATATACAATTGCTTCTCATACATTCCTACATAGATGGAGGGATTTGCTGAGGTCGTTGGCATTTCAAAAATTTTATCATCTTGATTCCACAGCCATTTTGCTGAGCCAAACATATCAATCGATTCTAACTCATCGGCTGAACCAATTTTCCAAGCACTTACAATGGGATGATCAAACTGTAAGTGGTTATTTAATTGAAGCTCTTAATTAAAATACATTTCATTGTTTTGCATAACATGCACTTATGTTTATACTAACCTTATATTTCCACAGCATAACTGTTGGCTCTAATTTACTAAAAGCACATATAACGCCTTCAGGAACAATAACTTTTATATCCAAATCCATTATGGCCATATCCATTTTACTAAGCTTATGATCATGACATTCGGCTGGTCGTATCAAATCCAATTCATGTTGTCCCACACTAAAATTCCAACGTTCTACACCTGTGCGTGTCTCCACAGCCCGTACTGTCTGAGTTTGACGCCTCACAACAATTATATCATCGACTAAAGAATCGTGCTTTCTTATATAAACATTATTATTTATGTCATCCTCACTTTCATTGTTCTTATCAACAGTTTTCGTAAAATTATTTGTCAATTCAGCGTCAGTGGAGTTAATACAACCATTCATTGAACATTCATACAACGTTTGACCTGTACGTGCTGATACACCATAAGTACGTGTCTCTTTGCCTCCAGATATTACCAAATCATCTGAAAACTTTGCCGAGGAGCTAAGTAAATTATCGACAGTTATCGGTATGGGATCTATTGATTCCCCATCAAATTTGTAAATGCCTCCACTCAATGAAGGTATCATGCGTACAAATTGTCCATTATTTGTTAGCTCTAAACGATGTATGCTGGAAGAAATTAAAGGTCCCGGGCCGGTGGCTATACTCCAACGAAATTTACCTCCCTTAGTTAAGTCCAATGCGGTAAGACGTCCATCCAAAGTGGTAACATATAAAAGTCTAAAAATAAAAAATAATTAATAAATTTACATATCAAATTACGACGACACACTTTACTAAAATATTAATTATGATCCATTACTCTGGACCTAGTAATCAAAGAGGTAAAGGAAACTAAGACGCTGATTACGCGCATAAGTAGATTGGAAGTTGCATCAGACACTCATTCCTGATCGCATTATACACACTAAATGTTTGGAAAGAGACAACAGTATTTTTAATAATTGTTTCCTGTTGGACGATAGGTAGTTCAGGTCAAATGTATATACATTTGAAGCGAACCTGTCCTATCGACTGCGCCTAGGGGAGTTCGTGTTTGTATACCAGGCAGAAATGCTTGGATTGATTCATGCGTTGATAAACTTTGGGAAAGCAGTGGGCAGGAAAGAAAAGTTCTTAATCTACCTGTCAGTCAGTCGGTTATAAAACGCACGATAACAATAAACATGTACTCCAAACAGATACTTTAATGTGCTCTAAAACTGTGGGTCAAAGGACACGTGGGCACTGCTTACAGTTACCGAGGATTCGAATGCGCGACTTGGTGGCTGTGGCTACTGGGCACTGCTTATTTGGAGCCCATGCTGGTAGAATGGGTCTCCTATTTAATGATTTCTGTAGAAGTTGTCAGGAGGAGGAGAAGGAGGAGACTGTGTAACACTTTCTCTGTATTTGCCCCGTACTGGGGTATATACGTCTGAGATATCTCGGTCAGCGGTACCACGGGGGCCTGTCTGATGCATCATCATTGAATCCAGGCAGGACTAGTTCCTTTTTGAGGGGCAGTGGTTGGTTTACTGGCCCACTGCCGGACACTGCGTCTCAGTCAATGGGATTAGTGCACTTTTTGGCCAGCTAGCCCTATCCCCTTTCCTTCTGACAGCAGGTAACACAAAGGGACCAATTAATGGAACCAAGTGGGCTGTAGCAACAAGGCTTCCTACCTAACCTAACCTAGGTTTACCAGAACCTAAAATTGCACTTAAAGATCTGTTTAAGCGTCAACGCAGACTGCGTTGTAAACACTCTTCTGCCTTTTTTTTTTGCATCTGTGTAATAAAAAAAAGAGAGAAACATAAAACAAAAAAAGGGCAAAAGAATGCGCAATTATTATTCGACGTTAATCAGTTCAGCAGGGTAGACGTGTGCAGTGGTCAGTTCAGCATTTGTAGAAAGTACAATTTAATTTAAATAAATCTGTGAAGTGATTCTTTTTTTAGTGCGCTAAAGTTATTTTCTTAAAGAAAAAAGGTTCTTTTTTTTAAGTGTTATTGCAGTCGTGTTTAATACCACGTATATTTTCCCTTAAAAATTTTTATAAATAAAGCTCGAATTAAGTTTCAATAAAAACCATAAAACAAAAAACAAACCATATTGTGTTATTCATGCAAAACCCTACTTGGCCAGTGTGTCCAAAATATAGAATAAAATAAAGGATAATTGTGGTGCAATATCACCATCTCGATACCAACAACATCATCATCACTAGAGAAAACAACAACAAATACAACTAGAAGCACTATAAAGGAAACAGTTCAAGAACCAGAACATCCGAATCCTTTCAACAAGATACAGAAGATAAAGAGGAGCAGCCAGCAGAAGACACCACTCACATCTCCAGTATCACGGGTAAGTCTTAAGTATTTTTCCCCACAACTCTGTGGGACGACCCCGCCCACATCTACGTGGAAGCAACCCCCCTTTATCCCCCACATTTTTTTGTCCTTCGAGCCGGATCCAACCCGGTACCCCAAAAACCCCTAAAACTTTCCTCCATAAGGAGAAAAAACCCCACCGGATTCCCATTCCGGACCCAATATATATATATGAATCTATATAATTGTATGTATATATAATAAAGTTCACCTCCGTATAAAGGAGAACGAAACCCCATACCCCCAACCCTTGTTTCCATGAAGGAAAATCCCAAGCACTTCGTGCTGGGCCCCATATTAAAAAACCTTTTGAAAAAACAGCGTTGACTGTACCCCTTTTTTTAAATTTGTATAATAATTTGTAAAACACCAATACTAGCGGTACTTGTGTTTTTTTTGCATTGCCAACGGTTTTTTTTATTTTATTCCTCTATTTCTTATGCACCTGCAGAAATAAGAAACCGCGAAATTTATATACTTACATATATATGCTTACGATTGTTGGCATGCGTACATCTGTATACATACGTACACACCAAATTTGTTCAAGGTTAAAGCAACAAGTTGTTGAAAAACAACAAACTTGAAAAAGCACATACATATTTCTGCATATGCATATTTCTGTACCCACAATTACGCAAAAAAAAAAAAAAACTTACATACATACAGGAATATAAAAAGCAGAGAAGTTTCTTTGGCCGTCGCAAATTCGCTGCCGGCAGAGAAAAAGAATAAAGACAATATTCTTATGTGTGGTTGTATGCACACATCTTCATTTGCTTGTATAGTGAGAGTAAATATTTGTTTAAATTAAAGAGATCAATTTTATGACGTCACCCCCAAAACACAAGAGAAAAATACCAAAGCATAATACACAAGCGTATGGTAAAAAATATTACTGACCTACATCAATGTATGCAATGAATTTGGTGGTTGAAAATGAGAATACACAAGCACAGTCGCAGACAAATATTGTTACTCTTTGAATTTTCTTGGTCATTAAAGTATAGGAAAGCTGAAAATTTAACGTGTTGATTTTAAATTAAATTAAATTTCATAAATAATTTTGATAAATTTAATTTTGGATCAGATTAAATTATTAAATTAAATAATATCTCTCGGGTTGACGAACTTGGAGAAAAAGGAAAATTTGAAATTTACCCCCCCCTGTTTTAATAAATAAATTAAATTAAACGCAACCAAGCAAATTAGGCGTTAATTATTTTATTTGGTATTTATCGACCGTTTATTATAAAAAATATAAAACTTCATACTCAACTGTATTTATTAATTTCAAAACAAATATTTACAAATTCTACCCTTCACTGTCACTTGGTTTGTTCGGCGAAACTAACGGGCAATCGTGTACGAGGGTCACCCCAAAAAGAAACGGGTACAAGTATACGAGGGTCAACCCCAACAGTTTGGGCACATTAAAACGAGGCGCAACCGAAAAAAAAAAAAAAAGTATTTTTCATATTTTTACTTTAATTTCTTCTATCAATTATTTGAACCACTTTACAATTCGGACATTTTTTTATTGTCTTGTTGGCGAGAATTCCCCCTACTGTTTATACCCAACAATCGATCGTTTTTTTTTATCGCGAATTATCAACAGTCGATTAATTTTTATATCGCAAAGTATCTAGTCTTTTTCTTGGTAACTAAATACCCCCCACTTACGCATTTAACGATAAAATGGCATCAATTAAATCATTGATCCGTGTCTCTGATCGCATCACGAAGCTTTCAGTTCATATGGATGAGAGCGCGGTTGACGGCCAGCCGATTCACGCGTGGGATGTCCTGAAAACAGAAGCTATACGGCTATGGGAAGCCTTTGCGTCGCTATACGATGATGCTATCGAAAAATTTGATCCCGTGAAAGATGACATCGACATCGAAACTTTGGAAAAACGTTTTTTTTTCAACTTTTGAGGTTTATACCAAAATGATCGCCAAAATAAATGAAGCCATCGAGACTCTGCGCAACAAGACAACACGGCATCTTGCTCGAGAGGAACAGACAACTCAACACCCCCTCATATCAGTACCCCCCTGCGATACAGAGGTTTTCCACGGTGACTATAAGTCATGGCCCACATTCCGTGATATGTTCACGGCCCTCTATAAGAACAATAATCGCCTATCCCCGGTAGAAAAGATGTGCCACCTACTCAAGAAGACCCAAGGAGAATAACGAGACTTGTTGAAAACTTGCCCTATAACGAACGATGGGTTCGAGATGGGATGGCAACACCTGGTACAAAGGTACGAAAATAAGCGCGTTTTGGTGAACGCGCAATTAAAATGTTTATTTAATATTTCTCCCCTTCCCAAAGAGACTGGGCCCAATATTCGTCGCTTACAACGCACAATTAATGACTGCGTTACGAATTTAACGCTGTTAGGAATCGACACCAAGAATTGGGACCCCATTTTTATTTATATTTGTTCCACCTGTCTGCCCGATACTACGCTCAATTTGTGGGAACACTCTTTGCCCCACAACACAGAGTTGCCAGCCTGGAACCAAATGGATGCGTTTCTGACGTCTCGGTTCCAGACATTAGAATCCGTTGCAGACATCCGCTCGACCTTTTCACACTCGCATGTCTCAAACGCGCCTAAAGTTTCGAATTACAAAAAACCGCATTCAAATGAGAAAAAACTCAACAGTTTTAATACCAGCGTGTTAATCGACAAGCAGAAAAAATGCCCTTTGTGTCCCCACTCACATCCACTCAGATTTTGTTCAGTGTTTCTTGGTATGTCCCTTGAAAATCGATATAATATAGTTAAAAAACATAAACTTTGCACCAATTGTCTCGCTACCTCCCATGAGCGTAGACAATGTAAAAGCAAATTTGTGTGCAACGCTTGTGGCCAAAGCCATCATTCGTTGCTGCACCGCCACGAACGCAACTCAGCCTCAAATATACGGAACCCTGCAGCACCCCAAGCTGCTCCCGTTATATCTACCCCTAACCCCCATGAAAATAATATTCGCTCATATAACCCCCCGCACAACATGAATATGCCCCCTGCTGCTGCCCCATCACATAGAACTAATTACTTTACCCGCGGGGCTACGCCCCCAACTAGTATCCACCTCCCCCAAGATTCAACCCCCTCTACTTCTCGTGAAGCCGCTGAAAAAACGCTGCAATCCTACTCAACCCAGGTACAAACAACTACCCCCTCTATTATACTGGGCACCGCCTTAGTAGACATTTATAATCACGATCTTAAATGCACTATTCGTGCCTTAATCGACTCTGCGTCTGAAGCGTCGTTTATTTCGAGACGACTTCAAAGAAGACTACACATCGACACTCAGTCATCTCATGCTGAGGTCCATGGCATAAATGACTCATTAACTGCCACATCAACTCACATGTGTCAAGTGCGTATAGGGTCTCCGCTTAACCCTGCAATCAGCATGGGTATTGACGCCTTCATCGTCAATAAGTTAACAGACCAACTACCGTATTACCCAGTATCCGCTCTCAAGGATGCGAACTTCTCACGCCTACAACTGGCTGATAAGTATAGGCAAAACTGCACTGAGGTGGACCTACTACTCGGAGGAGATGTCTACCCCAAGATAATTAAAAACGGCGTACAATGGGACTCTCACCAATCCCTGGTGGCCCAAAATACCATTTTCGGCTGGATACTCACCGGCAAAATGCACACCCCCCAAAACCGTGTCACGATTCGTTCATTTTTCAATGAACTTACCCTATCCACTCAACTACAAAAGTTCTGGGAACTGGAAGAAGTTCCGAAGAAGCGCCGCTCAACCCCTGAAGATATATACTGTGAAGAGCTGTATAAGAGATCGACCCACAAAAACCCTGATGGTCGTTTTGTCGTGTCACTCCCCTTTAAGCGCGACTACCCTAACCCCCTTAATGTAGGCGATTCCCGAAACATCGCCATATCTCAATTTTTACGCAATGAAACAAGGTTGCTAAAAATCCCCGAACTCAAAAATGATTACGACCGAGTAATCACCGAGTATGCCACTCTACGCCAAATGGACAAAGTTTCCCCCCCGAGCAACGGCCCTGAAAGCTACTACTTGCCACACCACGCAGTACTAAAAGCCGATAGTGCTACCACCAAGCTACGTGTGGTGTTTAATGCTTCTAGCCCCTCATCTAACGGCGTCAGTCTCAACGATATGCTCCACGTTGGGCCTATATTACAGGCTGACTTAATTTTAATTCTTCGCTGGAGACTTTTTCGCTACGTATTTAACGCGGACATCGAAAAGATGTACCGCTAAATTCTTATAGAACCCTCTCAAACCCCTTATCAGCGCATAATCTTCCGAAAATTCCCGAATGAGCCCCTTCAAGATTACCAGTTGAATACCGTGACATTCGGTGTCAACTGCGCGCCATACTTAGCAATCAGAACATTGCTAGAGTTAGCCAACGAGGTCGAACAGAATTACCCCCTGGCAGCTGACATTTTACGAAACTTCATGTACGTCGATGATGTTTTGGCTGGCTCCCATACTCTTACGGCCAGCTTAGAATGCAGAAATCAACTCCGCAACGTGCTTGAGTCAGCTGGGTTTACGTTACGTAAATGGACGGCGAATAACAATCTTCTACTCAATGATTTACCCTCGCATTATCTACTAGATGAAGAATTTTTGACCCTTTCTGATTCCAGCATCACTAAAACGCTTGGACTGCGCTGGAACGCTGGAAACGATTATTTCTACTTTAAATTGAAATCTCACCCCGATCGTAAGGCAGTCACAAAAAGGTCTGTACTTTCAGAAATAGCCAAATTATTTGACCCCGCGGGCTGGCTATCACCCAAAATAATTGTGGCTAAAATCATAATGCAACAAATCTGGAAGGACGAAACAGACTGGGATGAAGATTTACACCCCCCTACATTAGAAAACTGGCATAATTTTCTTGACGATTATGTACACATCGAACAAATTCGAATACCCCGTTTTGTTGATTTTGACCCCTCATACAACACCGAACTACACGGTTTCTGCGACGCCTCTGAAACGGCCTATGCCGCTACTCTGTACCTGCGGTCTGAGAACCAAGGTTTTGTCTCAACACACCTTTTAGTAGCAAAAACCAAGGTAGCGCCGGTAAAATATGTTTCGATACCACGAAAAGAACTTTGTGGTGCTGAATTGTTGGCTACAATGATGGACACAATACCAGCTCAACTCAATTTGAAAAATTACAAAATTTTCTTGTGGACGGATTCCACGATCGTCTTAGCGTGGTTGCGAGGTCCCCCTAACCGATGGAAAACATTCGTTGAAAACCGCGTCACCTCCATAATCGAAAAGGTCGGAATCGAACCATGGTCGCATGTGGATACGAAGAACAATCCAGCTGACCTGGCCTCTCGCGGCCTTACCGTCTCACAATTGGCGGCGAATACGCTCTGGTGGCAAGGTCCCTCTTGGTTAAGACTTCCACACGCTGAATGGCCGTCATGCACTGAAAACTTCTCAACGGACGAAGAGTCCAGACCGCTTTGTGTGCACTCTACAACGGTAAAATATGAAGACCTTCTCCATAATTTTTCGGATTTGCCGAAAGCGTTACGAGTTATTAGTTACGTATTTCGTTTTTATCATCGCTTGAAAAATCATCAGAAATTCAACTCTAACGATCTCACCTCAGATGAAATCAATCTCGTTAAATCATGTTTAATCATTTCGAGTCAAAAACTTCATTTTGCAGAGGAGCATAAAGAATTATGCAATAATCGCCCGATATCCCGTAAAAGTACATTATTAACTCTTAACCCCTTTCTCGATTCTAAAGGAATCATGAGAATTAATGGCCGATTGGTAAACTCCCCTACTCTTACCTATAATGAGCGCTACCCTATTTTGTTACCCTATCACGCTCGTTATACTCAACTTTTCCTCAAATGGCTACACATATACTCCATACATGGCCAAAATGCGCTTTTACACCGCCTTATGCGATGTCATTATTACGTACCTCGTCTTAAAAATCTAATTAAATCAACTATTTCTAAATGTGTAATATGCGTCAGACATAAAGGTGCGCTCAGCCAGCAGATGATGGCTGCATTACCCCCCGAACGAGTTACGCTCACCCGCCCATTCTACGACACTGGAGTGGATTTCGCCGGGCCCTTCGAGATAAAATCCTACGTGGGCCGCGGTTGCAAAATCACCAACGGTTACGTCGCTATCTTCGTCTGCTTCGCCACTAAAGCCATCCACCTGGAAGCCACTGGAGACATATCTACGCAAGCCTTTTAGCAGCCTTCGCCAGATTTTTCAGTAGACGAGGAACGCCCCATGCCATGTATTCCGATAATGGCACTGCGTTTGTTGGCGCCTCTAACATCCTACAACAAGATGCCCAACAATTCCTCGCACTCGTACGTAAAGGTGTACTAGCTCAAAACAGCTTCTCCCCGTTAGAATGGCACTTCATCCCCCCAGGTGCACCCCATATGGGCGGCCTGTGGGAGGCCGGAGTTAAAAGTTTTAAGGCCCATTTTAAAAGAATTTGCCACAGCCAACACTTCACGTATGAAGAATTTAGCACCATGCTAACCCGCATAGAAGCATGTCTGAATTCACGGCCCTTGAGTCCAGTGACCAACGACCCCACCAACTTATGCGCAATAACCCCCGGTCACTTCCTCATAGGCACCCCCATATTGTCACCCCCCGAACCCAATCTCTCCGATCACTCGTTAAGTTATGTCAATCGCTGGCAGAAACTAAAAATATTACATCATCACCTCGCCCGTCGATGGAAAAACGAGTATCTTATGGAACTTCATAAGCGGACCAAATGGAAATACCCACAGCGAGACTTCGCGATCGGAGATCTTGTCGTCGTGCGACAAGACAATTTACCCCCACACCAATGGCGTCTCGGTCGCATTGATAAAGTCTATCACGGCCCGGACAGCAAGGTCCGCACAGCTGACATCCGCACCGCTACGGGTGTCATCACGCGCCCCATCGTTAAATTAGTGTGGCTCCCCTACCCCGAATCGCAATGACAACTAATCTTTGCCTTTATTCCGTTCTTTTCTTTTCTAGTCATTATGCGGCGTTCACCACGTAGAAGCGCTTCCCCGATTGAGCGCCAACGGGTTATCATTCGTTTAAAATCCACCTATGACTGCCGCCTGTGCCAAAAGGATCACCCATTGCGAAAATGTAAAAAGTTTATCAGCATGTCTGTTTCCGCACGAGAAAAAACGGTACGACGCCATCTATATTGCGAAAATTGCTTAGCTCACTCGCACCGGACTAATAAGTGTCGCAGTGCTGAATGTTGTAAAATCTGCAGGGGTAAGCATCACACACTTCTCCATCGCCCCTCCAAGATACGTTGTTCAAGCGGTACTGGTAACGCTACGTTGATACCTACCGTCATTATGCAAATACGCCTAAACAAGCAATGGGTGCAAGTCCGTGGTCTGTTAAACCCGTGTGCCACCGAAAGTGCTATCGCCGCCTTCATCGTCGACCGATATCACCTCCCCGTTGAACTGATCGACAACAAGAAGTGGTACAAAATGTCTTTTCGTTCACGTTTTGAGGGAGCAACCACGTTTACCGTCACCGCCAGAGTTGATGACAAACTACCCCTCAACCAAGCCAGAAAATCGCTGGACAGCCGAGTAGCTCAACACTACGCTAATCTCCGTCTGGCAGACCCAGACTTCTATGGTAATAACACCGTCAACGTCATCCTGGGAGCCGATGTATATCCGGATCTTATCAGAAGTGGTCTTCAACCAGGCAGCCTCGCATTGCCTCTTGCACAAGATACAGCTTTGGGATGGGTCTTAGTGGGAAAGTTTGGCCTCTAGGTGCCACCAACGACTAGCCATCACTTTTATATTATACATTTATTGAACTTATACATTTATTGAACTTATACATTTATTGAACTTATACATTTATTGAACTTATACATTTATTGAACTTTATTGAATTAGAATTTATATATAACTTTTATACTCTAAGTTGCAGTCCTGCAAGGGGGGCGGGATGTTTAAGCGTCAACGCAGACTGCGTTGTAAACACTCTTCTGCCTTTTTTTTTTGCATCTGTGTAATAAAAAAAAAAAGAGAGAAACATAAAACAAAAAAAGGGCAAAAGAATGCGCAATTATTATTCGACGTTAATCAGTTCAGCAGGGTAGACGTGTGCAGTGGTCAGTTCAGCATTTGTAGAAAGTACAATTTAATTTAAATAAATCTGTGAAGTGATTCTTTTTTTAGTGCGCTAAAGTTATTTTCTTAAAGAAAAAAGGTTCTTTTTTTTAAGTGTTATTGCAGTCGTGTTTAATACCACGTATATTTTCCCTTAAAAATTTTTATAAATAAAGCTCGAATTAAGTTTCAATAAAAACCATAAAACAAAAAACAAACCATATTGTGTTATTCATGCAAAACCCTACTTGGCCAGTGTGTCCAAAATATAGAATAAAATAAAGGATAATTGTGGTGCAATATCACCATCTCGATACCAACAACATCATCATCACTAGAGAAAACAACAACAAATACAACTAGAAGCACTATAAAGGAAACAGTTCAAGAACCAGAACATCCGAATCCTTTCAACAAGATACAGAAGATAAAGAGGAGCAGCCAGCAGAAGACACCACTCACATCTCCAGTATCACGGGTAAGTCTTAAGTATTTTTCCCCACAACTCTGTGGGACGACCCCGCCCACATCTACGTGGAAGCAACCCCCCTTTATCCCCCACAAGATCTGTAATCGCGAAGAGGTGGAGCATATGACAGAGTTCATAAAAACTTCCAAATAAAGATTTTATTTGCAGAATGTTCCTGGGAATGGCTAAAATGGTAGTACAAACTATTTACGGATGTTTAGCACTTACTAGCATAAGCTTCGGACTACTGGCAGACACATTTCTCCATAAAAATAGACTTTAATTGAAAGCTAATCCTCGGTATTAAGTTGTAAGATTAAGGTTTCTTTTGATGCCTTTTGGATTTGAAAATTTGGAATTTCCAAGAGAACAACATGATTTAATAAGAGGTGATTTTTTCCTATAAAAAAAAAAAATAAAGAAAATAGAGCAAATACGACTACCAAGTTTTCATATTAAGAACTGTAGTGATGAAGAAAGTGGACGCTATTGAATATTGAGGCCCGAATCGAAGAGTCAGTGTTACGAGTTTTACAGATTACTAGAATCCTGTTCTAACGCAGCTGGCGATAGCAACACAGAAAATATATCCTAGAAGTTACAAATTATAAACCAAAACGTCAAGTTTTTATTGATATGGCGTTCTAAGGGGCTTTCCCAGAGAAGTAGTTAAAACTGAGGACCCATTAAATGTCATCTATACCATTTATTCTCCATCGTTACTTTATGGAACCTCCAAAGCTTTTTAGCCTTATGGGTTTTTAAGACGGAATCTCTCTTATAAAATAATTTAATATAAAAAATATCAAAGCAGCACTTATTTCTCAAAAAACATACCGACAGGAACGATAGAAGATATGGAACTCTCCATTATTTACTTCGAAATCTTCTTAAATTCTGCTACCCAAAAATAGATTGGTAATTATGTTTTGTTCAAATACTCCACTCCCCACTCCATCTCGTCATCTGAGCCCATCAAGGTTCAGTTCAGGCAGAGGATATATAAAGTTGGATCCCCATTTACTAACATTTCCCTATCCATGGTTACAAGTTTGAATTTCGCCCTGAAATCAGAGAGCAAAACCAAAGGCGAACTACGCGGCTAACGGTCGGCTAAGACAAAAACTGACACCACATTTTGAAATTTTCTTGTGTTACAACAGACTCATACCTTTTTGTTATAAAAAGCAGGAAAATATAGAATTTTTTAGAAATTATTCATTTAAACATAAGACAGATATTTTTTTTTAATGAAGCCGGCAAGAATTTTTAGCAGACTTCCGCGGCGTCTCCCTGCTTCCAAATAAAGTTGCAGCAGCTTTTAGCCGACTATTAGCTGATCGGCTTCACTCTCTGCCCAAAACTCAATTCAGTGTAAATTCCATCAGTTAGCATTTGTAATAGGTCCCTCTTGCAACCGAATTAAAATTTTCATATACCTCATGACTTTCTAAGGAAAACCTGTCATGCCAGACGTATTATCAAATAGAATAAAAGAAATTCATCCTCTATTCAGTAGGCCGTTATCGAGATTTTACAAATTTTTAATATCAAAATTTAAATGTTCTTTATCTGGATAAACATTGAATAAATTTTGCATACTAAACAAAAAAATTTTAGGCATCATTTCACTGTCAAACCAAAAGCTAAAAATAAACTTGAAATTAAAATATTCTTTTTTAATTTTTTTCTTTGCAAATAGCAGAAAAAAAATATTATTTTCTAATTACTCCCAACAAAACTATGACTCATTTAAGGTAAACAAAATATTTTTAAAACCTTGATAAGAGTACTAAACAATAAAGTTAAAAAATAACAGACATAATTATCAAAATATAATTTCAACAAGTAAAAGGTGCTATATTCGGCTAAGCCGAATCTTATATACCCTTTACCATAAATATAAATAACCACATGTACATTAATTTATATGCACATGTAAAGCTTTTTTCTTATTAGATTCTTTTTCTTTTCTTCTTATTAGATTCTAGTATAATTCAGTGGTAAGTGGTGAAAGAAAGGCTCACCAATTTTTCGCACATTTTGTTAATAATTTTTTATCATAACAGCAACCACCTGCAAGAATACAAACGAAAGTAAAAACAATATATAGAAATATTAGTGGCAATCGTGGTGTTTTAACTGATGCCATGCTGATTTTTAATAGCAAAACTTTCGCAATAATGTCTGATCGATTGGCGTATTCAAATTTTCTCTAGCTCATCTAGTGACCTTAAAAAGTTATTGTTGTTGTTTTTGGCCACACAATGTTATTATTGATTTTAACACGAAAACGAGCGGCTACGCTATGCATATTACATATATTTTATGGAATCGGAAGTGGAATTGTAGGAAGTACAAACGGCATACATGATTAAGGTTTGCGTCAGTACCTGGCCGTAAGGCCCTAACCTGACGGTGGTCTTATCAATGATTAAAATACAAAGCGTGGACTAGCGCCCTCTATCGGCGTAGCCAACGGAGTAGCAATTTTAAAAACATGACTGTTCAGGAAAATGAATTTCCCCTTGTTTGAGATTTGAAGAATATCCAACCCCGTCTGTTGAGAGTGTAACAGCACACTTATTCAGCACAGCACCTTTCCTTCGGATACCATAGTACTCAGAAAGGACCTCAACAACATCCGGCTATAGAGATGGACGGCTCTTTGTATGAGCCACCGGTTCCCGCGGCTCCAGTGTAACTAAGAAGACTGGTCTGGCCTTCTACAAGTAACCTACTTGTCTATCCAGAATTGGTGCCTGCACGCCGGGGGACTGGTACCCAGAAAACACTACGCCAAACTTAAAATAACCAAAGATTTCAACATAAATATTTCTTTAATTTGTCATATACAAACGGAAAACGGAGAAAAAGGAGTGGCAAAATCCAACTACGACTTAAAGAAGTTAATCAGTTCTATGAAAAAGAGATTGCAATGCGTGGCCATACAAAATACTAAAATTTTCTAATGTATTTTTTTGTAATTATTTAGTTTTAGCAAAAATGTCAACACTTGTGTAAAGAGTTCCTTGACATCAAAAAAATGGAATAGTATTTGTTTTTGTTTTAAAGTTTTGTTGTTTTTGTAAAATTTGGATTTTTTTATTTTTTTTTTTTTTTTATTCTTTAACAAATTGTGTAAATAATAACAATAAATAAAAAAATTATATTTCATAAAATAAAAAGAATGTTTCATACGAAATATGAAAAAACTAGGATTTGTATTGTGTGTAAAGACATTATTGACATACTGTATATTGTCGTTTTTCCTGATTTTTGTTTATCTGTGAAAGATAGTTTTACTTTTTTGAAATAAATAGGTATAAAATAAATACTACCAAAAACTATGTCGTTGTATGGTCGTGGATCACAAAATTTCAAATATAATTAATTTGTCGTTTAGCGTATTTCAAAATAAAAGTAAAATCTTCTTGAAAAAATTAATTCCAAAAACTATGTTTTCTTTGATCAAGCGCGGATCCAGGACAAGGGTTTTTAATATTTGCACTGAATATTGTCATTTTGGTAGGAAAGGATTCCAGTTTTCATTCCCCCTAGATTTGATCATGAATTTGATTGATTACAAATCAAATTTTGATTTTATTCATTTGTTCTAATTAATTTGAACGAATTCAAAATCAATTAAATTCAAACGAATTAAAAATGACTTGCTATTCTTTTTAACTAATTCATTTGAGTTAGAAAGGAAATGAAATTCATTTGACAAATTCATTTGAATTGGAAATGAATTAAATTTAATTTTTTGGTAATTTGTTTGAATTGATTCAAATTTCATTCAATTCTTTTTTGTTGTGAAAATAATTAATTCAAAATTTAGTTAATTCGTAACGAATTTAAATCAAAAACGAACGATTCATTTACAGCTCTGGTACAAATGTACTACATAACAATCTTTGTTAAAAATAATGAAAAAGTATTTTTATCAATAATTTTTTTTAAAAGATATGATTTTAGAACTGTTCACTAGACATTAGGTTTCTTATTTTCGTTGCAAAATTTCTAGCAATAGAAAAAACTCTAACTTTTTACTGAGGTACATAGGTTTTTCTTTCAACGATGCGTTATAAAGATTAATCATGTTCGTTGTTCGAATGTTAGTGGCTTTGAATAACTTAATTTCGTTTTTAAACAAATTAGTACCCTATTGTTTTTTTTTATATCTAATGTAAAAGAATTCACACGAAAGGAGATATTTGTAAATGTCACTACCAAACTGCTAATGATTTTAAACTTCCCGTTTCCCAAAAATTTAGCCAAAAAAGCTATCTACAATTTCCCGGGAATTGTCAAACCGTAATAAATACTTCTTGGTTCTTCAATTTCGCTGTACATATTAAGGATGGGGTACCTCGAATATTGCTATACAGTGTGAATAATGTCGGCCAGTCATTGGTGTAAGATTTTATCAGCAGAATAAATTTTTTTTTCAAATATGTGGAATATTTTTACACTAACCTGACTACAAACTAAATGCGCACATAAGCTGGTAAAATGAGAGTAAACATGATTTATTCTCAATCAAAGACTAAGATACCTAAAAGTACAGGAACATTAAATACCCAAATTCTATCCCAAAACAATATGTAAAATGAAATATGCATGCAGTTGTTCGTAGTAAACATTAAAACACAATTATTTATTTTATTTTATTATTATTATTATTTTTTTTTTTTTGCATAAAACTTTTAAATAATACTTTCGGTAGACATTTGCGTGCATGAAACACATAATTTATGCTATTGCTGACATTTCAACTACATAATTGACTGTTTTGCAGTTTACACAATCTACTTAAAGAAAAAGTATGTTCTGTTTCGTATAAAAAGAATGTAAACTTTATTCTCTCAAAATCTCCTTCTGTTATCCAAATTTGTAGTACAATAACAGTTTTGGAATCTCGGGATATTCAAAAGTTGAGTACGGGATTGCATCTATAATACATACATATGTATACATGTGTGTATGCACATCAAGATGGTGCGATGAATTTTTACATGTATATTTTGTATGGATAAATTTATACACTCGCATTAATGTGTTAGGATGTTTGTGTTAATATCAAATGGTAAAAGCACACATCATTTTTTGTCAAAATGCCGGTGTTTGAGAAAATAAAGAATTAAAAAAATACCTTTACATGTATAGAGAGGTGTTTTCAGCGTTTAATTTATAGAAAAAAACACAAACAATAACGAAGAAAACAAACCTGGCATTAAATAACAAAACCACGACATGCGTCGAATTCATATTCCATGATCAGCTGTTAAAAGTAAATTATATAAAAAATGTTAAAAAAAAGAAACTAAAACTGTTAATGTACAACATACATACACATTTATTTGATTTAATATGTTAAACATATTCCATATATACTGACTTGATGATATTCTTAAATGCAGTCTGAAAATGTTCTATTATAGTCCATATTGCTTGCTTCTCTTGCTTCACCAACATGCTAGTTTCATGAAAATTGCATAGTGTAAATGCCGTAATAGTGAGTTGAGCTTTTAAATGGTGCAACCGGCTTAAAATTTAAGGCGCAATGCAAATTAAATCATTTATTAAAATTTCATACGAAGAAGTGGAAGTGTCAATTAGCATTCTATATTAGATCTACATTTGAAATGAGATCTGGGATATTTATCTGAAAAAATGTCAATTCTATAGATAATTTTCTTACGTTTTTCTTATGTTTAATTTAATTTAATTTTTCTTAATTTTCTTACGTTTAGTTCTTAAATTAGTCTCATTAAAATGTCAGATTTTTTATATATGGAGTTTGACAGGCTACCGGATTCAATGATTTCGCCATCGCTCTCACCGTATATTTATTTGCTTTGATACCACCTGATAGAATTAATTTGCCTTGGAAATTTTTATACAAGAAGAGTAAAAATTTTACCTGTTAAATAAAAATTGGTACAAATAAAAAACCTAAAACCTTTAAAATTATTAAAGTGTGAGTGTACATATTATATGTATTCAAATAAAGTAGATGTATAAATAGATGTTTTCATTAATAAAAGTGTTACGATGCCCAACAATGTTAATTCCTTAATCATTGATTGTAATTTATTTTATTATTATTATTTTTGAAAAATTTTTAGGAACTCAAAATAAATATAAGTAAAGTTTTTTAAACGAATGGTATTTTTTCTGCGCACACCTTTGACGTTTCTGACATTACTATGCGGGATACATAAACCAGAAAAAAATTTCATTTGTTACGTTTTTACAAAAAATATGACATCGTGTTTTAAAAACCCAAAAATCAAAAATGGTAAAATTTTTTGTGCGTCTGAAAAGCAAATTGTTTTCTGTAAGCAGGCTGTAAAATAAAATACGACCTGATTCGATTTTTTTGCGAGTTAAGAGTTATCAACCTGTGACCGACGATATATAGCTCAGGATTGCTCGTAGGTATTTATATTTTGATTTTTTATAGCCTTTACCATAAAACAAGGAAAAACCTTATTTATAAGTTTGTCATTCCGTTTGTAATTTCTACAATATCTATATCCGACCCGATAAAGTATATATATTCTGAGTCCTTATGCCCGTTTTTCCGTTCATGTTATTGAAAAATCAACTTTACCAAGGCACTAGATGAGCTAGAGAATATTTAAATATCCATCAGGCACAGCCATACCTATACAAGAACGGAGAGAGTTTTCTTTGCTGTCATGCGGCAACGCAACATCAACTCTGCAATTGCAAATCCAATTTTGACTAGGCGTTTTATAATAATTTAATATAAATATAAGTCTAAGTAATTCATTTTTGTTTTTTTATATAAAATTTTTATTTACACAACACAAATCGAAGTGTTATTGATGTTAAAATTATTAGGAAAGATAAATTTATTTTTTTAATACCCCAGTTTTTATAGTTTTGACATATCGTTGACGCTTTCGTTTAGGTATAGTATTTCAGCGTAAAAGCTATGCTTAATAAAACATTTCACTTTTTGCTTTTGTTTAGGTATGCCTGATAGATTCGAAAAATTCCTATCGAAAATCAGCACGATCAGTCTTTGTCGTTCGATTTCCTTGTCTTTCAACACTATGTCTGATCGATTGGCGTATTTAAATTCTCTAAGTATCTAGTTCCTCGGCAAACTTGATTTCAACACTAAAACGGACGGACAGACGGACATCGCTCTATCGACTTCGCTGTGCAAAAGAACTTAGAAAATGTATTTTATGGGGTCGAAAACGGATATTGTAGAAATTACGAACGGAATGACAAAATTAGATATACCCTTTTTCCATTTTTTGTGGTGAAGGGTATAACAAGTAACATTAAAATAAATCAATAAATCATATATTAGAAGCAATTAATGAAAGCAGTGAGGAGACTGGGTTGGATGAGTAATCATTAATACATCATATCCGTGTTCGCTTTCCCGGCGCGCTATATAGCTTAAGATAGGATCCTACGGCGTCCAGAGTCAGCGAGCTATTCTCATAGTATTTTTCTATATAAATATTTTATACTTGAAAATATTATTTTGTTTACTTTGTCTCCTAACTTAATATGACATTAAATATATTTCAATTTTAATCAACTACAAATTCTAATATAAAAAATAAAACCCCAAAATAAAATCATTACAAGAAACACATTTTCATTCACTTTCCAATTTACCCATTCCTTTAAATTACAAATCCATCTTTTAAAATTCGGCTCACCATTCTTATGGCGGAGTCCCTTTTCTGTCCAATGAAATCAAAACCAATATTCAATCTAAAGAAAAATTCTCCATAGTTAGAGTTTATATACCCTCTACCAAAAGTTTTAATTTACTTATATACAAAAAGAAACAGACTTTCATGAAAGTGATAACTCCCCAATTCTTATTAAACTCTTCAATACACCATAATCCACATTATCCTGTCCAAGGGCAAAAATAAAGACTGACAAAGCTAGCTGATTGTTTCAACAACTTACTTTTACTTTTCTGAAAAGATAACAAAAATAAAAATAAAGTAAAACGCCAGCAGTTCAATTCCCTAAATGAACCACACAAAAGCAAACAGTGTACCTTGTTGGAATAACCAATTAAGCAAACTTAAAAACGAAAAATTTTCTTTTGGCACATTCTAAAGAGAAATATAAATACAGATAATATTCTCAATTATAAGAGAGCGATGGCTAGATTAAAGAAGGAAATTAAAATTGAAGGGTTTGAAAATTATTTCAAATATTGGACTGATTGAGCCTCATTAAGGGCCCTTTAGACTTATATGTGTATAGGGTGTAGTATATGTGCTAATCCATATTTGTCCAAAATGGTCATTTATTTTCTCTAGAAATTTTGTTGAAAAAGTATTTTTGTGAAATTAATTTTCTCAAATTTCAAAATTATTTCAAATATTGGACTAATTGGGCCTTATCAAGGACCCTTCAAAATAACATGTCTATAGGGTGCAGTATATGTGCTATTACACATTTGTCCAGAATGGTCATTTATCTTCGCAAGAAATAATGCAAAATTAGTGTTTTATTTGAACTCAATTTAATGATTTTCTAAACAATTTTTATACATCAAACTTGCCTAGTTCTGTAATATATTGCTTGAAAGAATATTTCCGTAAATCTGATTTATTCGGTCTTGTGTTTTTTTATTAAAATTATCCTCCTGAATGAAGGAAGCCAAAAACATAACGACTGTAAGTGGCTAACAGAACACTGTTAACTTTAAAAACGGCAATGTTAAAAAAAACGGTTTGTGCCTCTACTATGTAAATACGTATTTATCTTCACACACATTGCTTTTATATTACATTTTGAATAAACAAGTAATAATTAAAATAAAATGTAAAACATATTATCAATATATTTTTGCTATTTGGTTACTTGGCGTATTATTTTTAATTTTTACGTGTGGTTACCAATTTGCTGGCTTTTAATGATCTTTGTTTTATACCAACATTTTTGCACTCTAGTACATTTTCTTTAAAAAAAAATGGTTCTATTCAATGGTCATACCGTGTAAGTGTTACATATCACTCCTGAAGCCACAACAATTTTCGTTGCTAATTTTTGCTAGTAAAGCGTTTATTTATTTATTTAACCGAGCCCATGTGGGCCATATATGGTTAAAAGTATTTACATAAAAAAATGTACAAGAAATTAAAAATTAAAAGAAGACTTATATAGCTAATTGAAATAAAGAAAAAAAAAAAACCATTGCAAAAAGGAACACCAAATTACTGAGATGCCAAAAACTCGCGAAAAACAAATTTCGCTTTAGGTATAGAAAAAGAGAAAACCTTCAGATTGTTTGGGAGCATATTCCAGATTCGTGCTATTCTAACAACAAAAGAATGTTCATAAGTAAACTTGTGTATTCTATTTATTAAAATTTGCGGAGCACGAACTGAATGCGAAAAGACAAAGCTGTTGTACAAATAACTGGGTTCCATCGAAACAATAACCTTATAAAACACTGAAAGTAACCTCAACTTCACATACTTGGCAAAAGATAAGCCAAGAAAAAAACGTTCGACGTAAGGCGAAACGTGAACTCGTATCCTCAATCTATAACTAAACCTTACAATTCTGTTGACTATTTTGTTAACTTCCTTCAATGTCGTATGATTAGTCGATGAATAAATTTCAATACCATAATTAACAATTGAAAGAAGTAAAGATTTAGCAACCATAAGTCTAATAGCAGTAGGAAGATAAAGGCGCAAACTATACAATCTCTTTAAAACAAAGCATACTTTAGATTTTACAAGATTAATGTGTTTACCAAAAGTAAATTTCTCGTCAAGAATAATACCCAAGCAGGACATATGATCAACCAACTCAACATCTATGTTTTGCATTTTTAATTTTAACAGTGACTCATTCTGTAAACCAAAACACATAGCCTTGGTTTTATCAATATTCACGTGTAAGAAATTATTTCTCATCCACAAATCAGTTCTGTTTAAAGAATAATTGACGCGTTCAATCAAAGAGTCAAGAAATTGCCTTTCACCAAAGAATACTCAAAGGTACTCAGGCACTATTGCAATACTCTGTTAATCGCACCTTGGCACCTGCAAGCAGCCATCTGCTCCGCAACAACTAATAAATATTGTTTTTCAATTAAATACAACTTTTACATATCATTCCTGAGCAGGTCTATTAATACACAAAAAATAACAGGGGTATCAATTTCATTTGAATGACGCGTAATTGTTTTACAAATGTTATTTTGTTAACCACAATCTAAATTTGTATTAATTAAAAATTAACGATAAAAATGCTAGATAATTACACGAATACATGAAACAAAACAAAGATAAAAAAACAAACAAAAAAAAAACCTTCAAAAGATAATAAACTACACATATGCACGAAGCAAAAGTAAAAGAAAATTGGAACAAACGTACGAGAATATTCCACAAGAAAAAGTAAAGTTTAAAATGACAACATACAAGTGAAATCAACTTTCATGAACTTACCTTCTTCCAATTGTTCGTTCGTTAGAATCATCACAATACGGAATAGCAGGCCGATTCTTGGCCAAGATTTGACTGTTACTATCATTATCGGTCTCAGCTGTAGAAAGTGGTATGGAGTTTGCAACGTGGATGTCTTCTTTAAAATGTGGTGCTGATGATGCTGTATTTGTTAATGTAGGTTCGATTGCAGCTGTAGCCGCGGCAACAATAGATGTTAACATGGTCAGATGCAAAAGTGATTTTCGATAGTTGCGAATGACATTCAAATCATGTTGAATGCCCATATTTTATTCGACGACGGGTTGAAACAACATAAACCAGGCACTTCGACCAGGAAAAAAACACATTCAAGATGGGTTATTTTCGTTTTTAACTTTGTTTGCGATATATTGCCAGTCGACGACACACCGAGACACTGTACAATACGCGCGTTATAGTAATTAATATTCTCGACCACAATAGTGAAGGAACGCAAGTGAAAATAAATTGAATTGAGGAAACTTAAGAATATTGTTTCTTTTTCTATTGATCAGTTCTATCAAACTATGTGTAAGTGGGAAAAAGCAAAAAAGACCAAAGATGAAATGATAAAATTTGATATGAGTTGTACTTGTACTTTGGAGCACCCATCAAAAACCACAACATGAAATACATCGGTTTTATAAGTGCTCTTCTATGCATTTATTTTACTTGTTACAAATATAACACACTTGTTTTTATTAATAATTTTTATGATTATATCACGGCTGGAAAATAATAACACTAAAAAAAACTTAGAAACTTTTTCGAAAGCGAAAAAGAATAATAATGTTTTCAACGAGTTTTACACTAGCACAAAGAATATTTGTGACACTTGTGAGAGTTGTCAAAATGACACGTAGGAGAAGAAAACAAACTCTGAGAAACGGCAAACTTTTTTAACAGAGTTGTAAAAAAAGGAGTATTTTTGTTATTATTTACCAAAATGTAAACAAAATTTGACAAAAAATAAGTGATTTTAGAAACGGTCACAATTCGTCAATTTTTAATGGATTGAAAAAAAAAGAAATGAAATGAAAAGCTCTAAGGTTGCAGAATCAGATTTTTCGGTTGTCACTTTCGCCATTTTTAAAAATGAAGGAGCTACACCTAAAATATGTAGTCACTAAGTGTGATGGTTTTTTACTTATAAAATCCAAACTAAAGGCCGTGCATCATAGCGACCAACGCCAATCGATAGAGGCCAAAAATACGAATCGATCATGGTATAGCTCGTTTCTTGAAAGACTGTACGAAAAAAGTTATTAAGCGGCAAACTTTTAAAATGTTAAAAAATCGCTCACAAAATATATATTTTTAGTTTGTCGCTTATATCTCGAAAACTATTCCGCGTGCACACATATGGCTATATACGATCGAAAGAGGATAAAAATACGAATCGATCGTGATATAGCTCGTTTCTTGAAAGACTGTACGAAAAAAGTTATTAAGCGGCAAACTTTGAAAATATAAAAAAAATCGCTAAAAAATATATTTTTAGTTTTTCGCTTATATCTCGAAAACTATTCCGCGTGCACATATATGGCTATATACGATCGAAAGAGGACAAAAATACGAATCGATCGTGATATAACTCATTTCTTGAAAGACTGTACGAAAGAAGTTATTAAGCGGCAAACTTTGAAAATATAAAAAAAATCGCTCAAAAATATATTTTTAGTTTTTCGCTTATATCTCGAAAACTATTCCGCGTGCACATATATGGCTATATACGATCGAAAGAGGACAAAAATACGAATCGATCGTGATATAGCTCGTTTCTTGAAAGACTGTACGAAAAAAGTTATTAAGCGGCAAACTTTTAAAATGTTAAAAAATCGCTCACAAAATATATATTTTTAGTTTGTCGCTTATATCTCGAAAACTATTCCGCGTGCACACATATGGCTATATACGATCGAAAGAGGATAAAAATACGAATCGATCGTGATATAGCTCGTTTCTTGAAAGACTGTACGAAAAAAGTTATTAAGCGGCAAACTTTGAAAATATAAAAAAAATCGCTAAAAAATATATTTTTAGTTTTTCGCTTATATCTCGAAAACTATTCCGCGTGCACATATATGGCTATATACGATCGAAAGAGGACAAAAATACGAATCGATCGTGATATAACTCATTTCTTGAAAGACTGTACGAAAAAAGTTATTAAGCGGCAAACTTTGAAAATATATACGATCGAAAGAGGACAAAAATACAAATCGATCGTGATATAGCTCGTTTCTTGAAAGACTGTACGAAAAAAGTTATTAGGCGGCAAACTTTGAAAATATAAAAAAAATCGCTCAAAAATATATTTTTAGTTTTTCGCTTATATCTCAAAAACTATTCCGCGTGCACATACGATCGAAAGAGGACAAAAATACGAATCGATCGTGATATAACTCATTTCTTGAAAGACTGTACGAAAAAAGTTATTAAGCGGCAAACTTTGAAAATATAAAAAAAATCGCTCAAAAATATATTTTTAGTTTTTCGCTTATATCTCGAAAACTATTCCGCGTGCACATATATGGCTATATACGATCGAAAGAGGACAAAAATACGAATCGATCGTGATATAGCTCGTTTCTTGAAAGACTGTACGAAAAAAGTTATTAGGCGGCAAACTTTGAAAATATAAAAAAAATCGCTCAAAAATATATTTTTAGTTTTTCGCTTATATCTCGAAAACTATTCCGCGTGCACATATATGGCTATATAAGATCGAAAGAGGACAAAAATACGAATTGATCGTGATATAACTCATTTCTTGAAAGACTGTACGAAAAAAGTTATTAAGCGGCAAACTTTGAAAATATAAAAAAAATCGCTCAAAAATATATTTTTAGTTTTTCGCTTATATCTCGAAAACTATTCCGCGTGCACATATATAGCTATATACGATCGAAAGACGACAAAAATACGAATCGATCGTGATATAGCTCGTTTCTTGAAAGACTGTACAAAAAAAGTTATTAGGCGGCAAACTTTGAAAATATAAAAAAAATCGCTCAAAAATATATTTTTAGTTTTTCGCTTATATCTCGAAAACTATTCCGCGTGCACATATATGGCTATATACGATCGAAAGAGGACAAAAATACGAATCGATCGTGATATAACTCATTTCTTGAAAGACTGTACGAAAAAAGTTATTAAGCGGCAAACTTTGAAAATATAAAAAAAATCGCTCAAAAATATATTTTTAGTTTTTCGCTTATATCTCGAAAACTATTCCGCGTGCACATATATGGCTATATACGATCGAAAGAGGACAAAAATACGAATCGATCGTGATATAACTCATTTCTTGAAAGACTGTACGAAAAAAGTTATTAGGCGGCAAACTTTGAAAATATAAAAAAAATCGCTCAAAAATATATTTTTAGTTTTTCGCTTATATCTCGAAAACTATTCCGCGTGCACATACATGGCTATATACGATCGAAAGAGGACAAAAATACGAATCGATCGTGATATAACTCATTTCTTGAAAGACTGTACGAAAAAAGTTATTAAGCGGCAAACTTTGAAAATATAAAAAAAATCGCTCAAAAATATATTTTTAGTTTTTCGCTTATATCTCGAAAACTATTCCGCATGCACATATATGGCTATATACGATCGAAAGAGGACAAAAATACGAATCGATCATGATATAACTCATTTCTTGAAAGACTGTACGAAAAAAGTTATTAGGCGGCAAACTTTGAAAATATAAAAAAAATCGCTCAAAAATATATTTTTAGTTTTTTATGTTTTTTATACCAAATTTTTCATACACAATTCATTTTAAAATAAATTTGAAATCAAAAATTAATTTGTATGCTTAGACAGTATATATTTAGTTTTTGATAGTACGCACGCACAATAAGATTTTTACCTTAAACCAATTCCGTTATTCGTCCGCAAAGAAAACTTAAGTTGTGCTGCCAGACTACGGTAATAGGATAAGTGGAATTGAAACAAAATATTTCACCATACCCTGAAAATAAATTTCTATAAACATTTAAACACATATTGTATTTATATTTTTTAGAAATGACTAATTTTTCAATGCTAAAACTATTAATATGCATTTTATTATTTATATTAACATTTGGTTTCTTATATAATTTAATATGTAGTCTATTAGCCCATTCAGGCTGACACGAAATTAAGTCATTTCGTGATTTCGGCCGAAATCAACTTGAAATTACGTAATTTCGCATACATTTTACCATTGCCCAAATTATCTCATTTTACTTAATTTCAACGAAATTAACTTGAAATTACGATAGACAACGCTGTTTTTGTGTAAAATACTACTTTGTGTGCAACCATGAACTTATTTACAGGAATACACGTATGTACATACATTGATATATACAAACATGTATGCATAATAACCATAATGATGGATTATAAAAACTGCAAGAACTTAAACATTTTTAATTTATTTTTTGATATTTTATTATTAATAGCTTCCAATTTAATTAATATCAAGTGTTTTCTTCTTCTTTTTTTCCATTTTGTACAAAACTTGAATGCAAAAGAATAATATAGTTCTAATATAAAAACGAACAGCTGTTTCTGAAATTAACTCAAGTGTTAAATAACCCACTATAAACACTCTAGATTTCGTTCGTAATTTCAGTTTGAAATTACATAATTTCGTGGCAGCCTGAACGGGCTATATAATTAATACATATAATGTTAAGATGTGCGAATATGCCCATAATTTAATTTGTTAATTACTATCAAAAACTAAATATATACTGCTTTATGTACACAAATTAATTTGGATTTCAAATTTTACTAACAAAAACTAAATATATACTGTCTAAGCATACAAATTAATTTTTGATTTCAAATTTATTTTAAAATGAATTGTGTATGAAAAATTTGGTATTAAAAACATAAAAAACTAAAAATATATTTTTGAGCGATTTTTTTTATATTTTCAAAGTTTGCCGCTTAATAACTTTTTTCGTACAGTCTTTTAAGAAACGAGCTGTATCACGATCGATTCGTATTTTTGTCCTCTTTCGATCGTATATAGCCATATATGTGCACGCGGAATAGTTTTCGAGATATAAGCGAAAAACTAAAAATATATTTTTGAGCGATTTTTTTTATATTTTCAAAGTTTGCCGCCTAATAACTTTTTTCGTACAGTCTTTCAAGAAACGAGCTATATCACGATCGATTCGTATTTTTGTCCTCTTTCGATCGTATATAGCCATATATGTGCACGCGGAATAGTTTTCGAGATATAAGCGAAGAACTAAAAATATATTTTTGAGCGATTTTTTAACATTTTAAAAGTTTGCCGCTTAATAACTTTTTTCGTACAGTCTTTCAAGAAATGAGTTATATCACGATCGATTCGTATTTTTGTCCTCTTTCGATCGTATATAGCCATATATGTGCACGCGGAATAGTTTTCGAGATATAAGCGAAAAACTAAAAATATATTTTTTAGCGATTTTTTTTATATTTTCAAAGTTTGCCGCTTAATAACTTTTTTCGTACAGTCTTTCAAGAAATGAGTTATATCATGATCGATTCGTATTTTTGTCCTCTTTCGATCGTATATAGCCATATATGTGCATGCGGAATAGTTTTCGAGATATAAGCGAAAAACTAAAAATATATTTTTGAGCGATTTTTTTTATATTTTCAAAGTTTGCCTCTTAATAACTTTTTTCGTACAGTCTTTCAAGAAATGGGTTATATCACGATCGATTCGTATTTTTGTCCTCTTTCGATCGTATATAGCCATATATGTGCACGCGGAATAGTTTTCGAGATATAAGCGAAAAACTAAAAATATATTTTTTAGCGATTTTTTTATATTTTCAAAGTTTGCCGCTTAATAACTTTTTTCGTACAGTCTTTCAAGAAACGAGCTATATCACGATCGATTCGTATTTTTATCCTCTTTCGATCGTATATAGCCATATGTGTGCACGCTGAATAGTTTGCGAGATATAAGCGACAAACTAAAAATATATATTTTGTGAGCGATTTTTTAACATTTTAAAAGTTTGCCGCTTAATAACTTTTTTCGTACAGTCTTTCAAGAAACGAGCTATACCATGATCGATTCGTATTTTTGGCCTCTATCGATTGGCGTTGGTCGCTATGATGCACGGCTTTTAGTTTGGATTTTATAAGTAAAAAACCATCACAATTAGTGACTACATATCTTAGGTGTAGCTCCTTCATTTTTAAAATGGCGAAAGTGACAACCGGAAAATCTGATTCTGCAACCTTAGAGCTTTTCATTTCATTTCTTTTTTTTTAATCCATTAAAAATTGACGAATTGTGATCGAGTTAAAAAATGCTATATTTTGTCACAGTTTGTTTACATTTTTTTTATATAAAACATGAAAACATGTTGCACTCATACACTCGCAAAAAAAAACAAAAACGTGCTCACACGCATGGGAAAAAGTACTTTCCATGCAACTCTGAAAAAAGTTTGCCAAAACAAAAAAAAAGTTTGCCAAAAAGTTTGTTTTCTTCTCCTCGACCAAAATGACATATAATGTTACTTGAGGAAGTGTTTTGAACTGTGAAATTGCAACCATGTTGGTGGTAAAATATCAAGACGAATCAATAATACATAAAACCACAGATAAATAACCAGATCCGAAACGAAAAATTCAGTGTGGCCAGATTCCAGCTTTCGTTAGAGAGGGATAGTAATAGTTCTTGCTTTTTTAATATTGCTACCTCTTTCTGATTATAGCTGGAATTTGACATTTTATTTATTTACAAAAATTGTCAAGATTCTGTGGTCAAGATCACAGATAAATAACCAGATCCGAAACGAAAAATTCAGTGTGGCCAGATTCCAGCTTTCGTTAGAGAGGGATAGTAATAGTTCTTGCTTTTTTAATATTGCTACCTCTTTCTGATTATAGCTGGAATTTGACATTTTATTTATTTACAAAAATTGTCAAGATTCTGTGGTCAAGATATTGTAAGTTTGTTTAAAGTGTTATAATTTATCAATAATTAAAGTGATTAAATCATTTTAATATTGATAAAAAATCTAAAACTAAAGTTATTAATTTCATTTGAATATTTTTGTGTGTGTTTTTTGTTTCAAAATAGCAAATAAGGGTTGAAAAATCAACCACAACAACAAAGCAAAAAATCTAACAAAAGATGTAAGTTTAACAAAGTTGTTTTTAATGTAAACTAGATTTTAATGAAATTATCTGGTTTCTTTCAGGAGTCGCCGCTGCATAATGGGTTGTGCCAAAGGAGAGAAGCTGCACCAGTTCCCGAAAAATCCGGCCAAGTAAGTTTGTATATAAGTTTCATTAGTGACATGCTTGCGGCAGGTTTTGTACATTAGAGGAACTGTGTTCCTTTTCAATGTACAAAATCTTATTTAATTTAGTTTGATTCCTAGATAATTGGAATTGTATGTTTGATGAGATTTTATCTTACCAAACATATACATATTACAGTGTTTCTCCCAATAAAAAAAAATCAACTGCTGAAATTCAGTAGTCTAAAAGAGAATAAGATCGTACGCTTCCAGTCTTCAAATATTTTTATTTTTAATTACTGAAAACTGGAAGTAGATCGATGAAATTATGTTTATTAAAATAAAGGTATATTAAAATCTTCTTTTTTATATTTTAACACAGATTGTAACGATGCATTGCTAATTGCCCTGAGATGGAAATCAATAATTGCTGGAATTATTTTAAAACTGCTGAAATAAAACATAAAATTTTGCTTATTATAAATTGTTTCTTTTTTTATTAAATATTAAATAAAAATGAATTGTATTTCGTTTATTTTTTATTTTGTAATTTAATTTCAAAATTTTCCTTTAATTAAAAATTTTCATTGCATTGATTAAAGTAGAGATTTTTTAATAAATATTATGTTTTTTTAATGTTTTTTTTTTTTTGCATAATTTTGTAATTAAAACTATAAAATACTTAAAAGTAGACATAAGCTTTATTTTAGTAAGAGATAAGTTAAAGTGATATTTTTTGTTAATTCTTGTGTTAAAATAGATTTTTTGTAACCAGCTGATTAGCAATAAAGTGTGATCAAAATTCTTTTTATTTTATTTAAAAGCTAAAATGCTAAAATTAGGTACAATCTACAATATGTTTCATTTACATTTATGATTTAGTTTCTTTTTGTTAATAAAAACATTCTGACAAATTTTTTTACTTAAATCTGCATTAAGCATTTAAAATTTAATTTAATTTTATGTATAATTAAAATTTAAATAAAAAAAACTGCCAAGTCCTTAAAGTTATTCAACTTTTTTTACTCCCAATTAACAAAATACAAATGTATTTATATAATTATTTCCCCAAACTTGCCTCTTTCAGTGCTTATAAAACGTCCTTCAAAAAATCTCTTAAGTCTTCTTATTATGTGATACAAGCATTCGCTTTGAAAATAACCATTTATAGCTGATAAATGTCCCAGTGTTTCGCATAAATCATCAACTAGTTTTCCATCTACTGGGGAAGCAAAATATTGTGAAGTTTGATAATTATTATCAGCCTCACCATTACCAAAACTGCATCCGTTTATTTCCTCTTCATCGATATCAGGTTGTAACTTGTAAATTTTGTCGTTGTCATTACTTGTTTCAATATGATTTTCAGTCGAGTCTGCTTGATCCATAAACTTTGATTCTAAATTATCAATTTCCATTTTCAAACGATTTTGGGCAGATAAATCGTCTGGTTTTTCATCCGAGCTTGCAGATGTTTGAACTTTGATACTTTCGTATGGTGCCAATAGCATCTATAAACAAGAACATTTATAAACAAGAACTAATTTAAGTACTTCTACTTGCTCTCACCATAAATAAATGCAGGAACATATTTTTTTATATTTTCTAGGTGTTCTTCTTCAATTGGCCATGAACATTTGAAGTCGGCACCATGTGGAATATTAAAAGTAACATCTTTTTGATATTCATCTCGAAGCTCAATGATTTTGTTAGAATGAAAGAAATAGCTGCCATCGTAATCAATACGATCCCAATCACTATCCATGGCACCTAAACATGGTGGAACGTCTGAATCACGTAAAACTTTTTTAAAGTATTTTAGTTTCTTAATTTGACCAATAATGTTCCTTTACATTGATCAGCTCCCACAGTCTATATGAAGCATCTTCAGATAAACGCGCACAAACATCGCCCGACAATTCAACGTCACTCTGATTATGCTGTTCCCACATAATTTTGATAGATCTTGGTTCCAATCCTGCACAACTTTTGTGATTGCTCTAGAAAAAAACAAAAATAAAAAATTAAAAATAACATAAGTACAACTGTTTTTCCCATCTCACTCTTGGATTTGTATTCCATTCATCTCTTGCCACAGAACCTCCTGATTGCATAGCAGATTCAAACATATTTCCTGTCCCTCCCATTCCACCACCAGGCATTAATGAAGAAGTGGGCGTGGTTGGTGTTACTGAGTTAAATTGATTTGTTTGATTTCCCGATTGCTGTGTATTTATTTGTGTACTTGCTGCTGAATTGGTCAAATTGCCGGTTGCATTTTTAGTGGAATTACCACTGCTGCTGTTTTCTAGTTTACTTGATTTTGCTCTAGATTTTGTTGACTTTTTAGTGGATTTCGTTTGTGTCGTCTTCGGTGTATATAATATAATAAGGAGAGTTTTATTCTAAAAGTGCAGTTGAAACAGTTTGAAAACATTATTTTTTAATTGTTCTTAAACACTTTAACATTATAAAAACATTTTCTATTAATTTTTATAAATTTCTTTCACTAATATTTATCATTTTTTTTAATTTATCTTAAAAAACTAAATTTTTACCACAACTTTGTTATACATTTTTTGTTTGATTAAATAAAAACATATGTTTGCAATAGGTATGTGTAGCGGTTTCTTCCAACTCATTGCTTTCAGCGTTTTTGAATATTTTTTTATTCACTTAAACGAAAGCTGGAAGAAAATATGATAACACGCTTTTTTAAACGTCACTAGTGAGTAATCTGGTTATTTATCTGTGCATAAAACTAACAGTGCAGTCACACGATAAGTTTTTGTTCAATTTCCTTTCAAGAAATTTACACATACAGCTTATCAAAACTGACAAAAATTAAAAGCTGTGACGTAGGCTGCACGCAAATTAAAAGCAATAAAGACCCTCGCCTTTATGGTTTTCGGTTGCTAACTTATAATAGCACATCTTTCGAAACTATGTCTAAAGCAATTGTAACAATAAACTTTGTGTAGCTCATCTGTTGGCGTAGAAAAACTGAATTTAACCCGATTATAAACAAACGGATGGGCAGAGGGACATCGCTAAATCGACTGGCCTACGTCTAACAGTGCAGTCACACGGTCAAGTTTTTGTTCAATTCACTATCAAGAAACTTACACATACTGATTGTCAAAATTCACAAAAATTGAAAGCTGTGACGTAGGCTGCACACAATTTCAAAGCAAGTTTTTAAGCAAGATGTCGAGAAAACACTGACAGCATAATTTTTAATGCAAATTTGGAGGGAAAAACTTTAATTAGATGTTTTCTTTAATGTAATTTGAAAGACTCAATTGAACGAAAACTTGAAAGCAAATTCTTAGCAAGTTTTTAAAGTGTGAGTGTATTAGTAAAAATTAGAGAAATTTTTAAACTTGAATGAAAACTTGGTCGTGTAACACCCTAGTTAAAGCGCAGATGTTCGAATTCGCTTTAAAAAGTTTTCTAAACCAACGTCAAAATTCGTTTACATTATGTAGATGCGCGATGGCGAATTCATTAATCTTCGGCATTATATTTTTTATATATAGTTTGACAGTAATAATCAACAGCAAAAATAAATATATAGTAAACTTACTTTTTCCCTTTTTAATAAGGTTTTTAGTAAGTTTTGTCTTTTAAATTGACATAAAACTCT
Source organism: Cistogaster globosa (assembly GCA_937654795.1). NCBI lineage: Eukaryota > Metazoa > Arthropoda > Insecta > Diptera > Tachinidae > Cistogaster > Cistogaster globosa. Next base: position 127,266,784 of record OW569403.1, read on the forward strand.
TAGGGCCATTATTACACTTGCCGTTAGTTAAACGCAGGACTTTATCTACTTGATAAATAGCTTTGCATTACAAAAACTTTAATTTTATATTGTTATTATTATTAATAATAATATTATTTAATGGATATAAAAATTAAGAAGTGAAAATTTCATAATGTACAGCCATTTTTCGTTCCAACAATATCCTCCCTTTAACTAACGGCAAGTTGTAATAATGACCCTTATTGTAATTATGTTTTGAAAAATGTTAAGAAAAAAACTTTTGTAATGCAGTAGATCTGTTCAGTAACTAAAAATTATTCCTAATTGTTGCTCATTGTTACCAGAACTTGTTCACGTACTCGAAAAACTTGCAAGGAGAGAGTGGAAAAAGAGCGTAAAAATGTGAAAGAGAAAAAATTTGCTGCAAGTTATGGCTCAAGGCGTATGCGGCGAACGTACACGAAGCAAGTGTAAAAAATCCCCTCAAAATTCAAGCCATGCCATTTTGTCTACCCCGCTTGCGTCTCTATACCTCTTGCCTACAAACAAGAATTTCATAAAACTAGTCTCATGCAAAATGCGGTGGTGTAAAATAGAGAATCATTACTAAGTGGTCCAATGGCGAGTTCAATAATTCTGGCCAAAACCTGAAATGTCAAACTCCATTTAAAAAAAAAAAATATGTGCTCGAGAAGACATATAATATGTCCGTTCGTTTATCCAAAAATTTCTACTTTTTACTATTTTTCCGTTCGAGTACTTTTTTGGCAAGAGAGTTCTTTGAGAGTAATTTTTGTAATTTGCCAAAAAGTTACTCATTTACTGCACTTTACTGTAAAAGTAAAAGAATGAACCTAATGTTAAACCTAATGTTAAAAACGTTTATTATCTATAAAAAATATATTCCTTACCTTGAGACTCACATTATTTGTTTATTTATTATTTTAATCCGATTTCTAAAAAGAGGAAGGTTATCAATTCAAAATTGATTTCAACATGAAATCGGACATCGCTATACATAAGAACTTTAAATAGGTATATACATATGTATCCTTTATGAGATCGGAAATGGATATTGTTTTTTCAAAAAGAACGTTAACAGGTCCTCTGAAAAGTGCTCCCAACGGAGATCATACTAGGGGTCGTTTAGCCAAATGTTTGACTCAAAATACTGCACAAGATGAAAGCTTATAACAACCTAGAGAGCGTACAGAAAATTGCGATCTGACGGTAAGTTTGTAGGCTTTCCCTTTTTGGGGATTAGCGTTACATATCCCCAAAAAACTACCAGCTACTCTCATCATCATGATGGAAATTAACCAGCATGGTATAAAGTGCTAAAAAAAAGTAGCTTATGGATGTGCTAGAGTCTAAGAGCATTGCAATTTTATCCGGCCCTGAAGACCTTTTAATGTAAAGATCTTTTGACCCTGTCAATTACTGGCAGTGGCTGACTGCATTCTGGCAAGTAGCAATTTCTGGAAATTTTGTGCAATCAGTATAAAGAAATTTGTTCCAGCTATTATTATAGTTTTCACCACAGGTGAAAAAAGGGTGTATCTAAGTTTGTCATTTCGCTTAAATAAATTATATATATTCGGAGTTCTTATGCATAGCGAAGCCGTTTGGGCTTTGTCCGTCCATGTTAAGGTTGAATTCAACTTTGCCAATGTACTAGATGAGCTAGAGAAATTTAAAAAACACCAATCGATCAGGCATAGTTTCGAAAAATTTGCTATTGAAAATCAGAAAGAGGCAGAGCGCGAAACACCACTTCTGCCTCTAAAGTTTCCATATCATTTGGAACAAATTTAGTTTAGTGATGCTACATATATAGATTAGAAAAATGAAAAATAAGAAAGAAACATCAAGTGAAAAAATTGACGTTCGCCCATATTTTCCGAATTATGGGCCTCTAAACTTTTCATAGAAACGTACTATTACGCACCACATTTTTAAAGATATAATTATGGGTATCATTTAAACGATTTTAAAGATTTCTTTCAAGAAAGAAAAAGCTTAACACATTAAAAGCCGATGACATTTTTACGGGTCCACTGATTGGTCCCTTTGTGTTACCTGCTGTTAGAAGGGAGAGAGAAGATTAAGACAGGAATTAGGAATGAAGAGATGAGGACAGAAAGAAGAAGGAAAGAACCGCGGAGAAGGCACTAGAAAAATGCAGAGAAGAATCTGCTAAGTGAGACCAGTCGGCCAAAGTGTGCGCTCATCCCCTAAATAAGTCACGGTGTCCGGTTGTGGGCCGGTAAATCACCTACTGTACCTTAAGAAGGAACTAATACTACTTGGACCTATTGACGATATATCGGAAACCCCTTATAGTACCACTGGCCAAGATATCTCAGCCGTATGCACCCCAGCGCAGGGCATTGACAGAGGAGGTGTTTCACCGTAACTTCTTCCTCCTCGTCCTGACAACTTCAGCAGAAGTCGTTGAAAGGGATACCCATTCTCCTAGCACGGGTCTCGAATGGACAGTGCCCAGTGACCGCAGCCACCAAGTCACGAATTCGAACCCTCGGTAGCTGCAATAGTGCAGCCGCCCTGCCCCGATCCAAAGAGGGCCAGATTGTTCTAGCGGTCGAACATATCGACTAGTTGGACCATCTGGTCTGGGCCAGTTCGTAGATAGCAATGTAGATGCGCCGTCCGCAAGCAAAGATAGGTGTGTCACAGAAAATGTCAATGTCACCCTCGACAAGCATTGTCCCCCTCTTCGCCAGTTTATCGGGAACGAGGTTGCCCAAAACGGTCCCATGACCCTCAACCACTTTAAAGTGACTGTCTAAACCTCCGCCATCCCATTAAGGGATGTGCGGCATTTAGAGACAAGTTCAAATATGGTAAGCACACCTCTGAAGATCCACGGGCAGCCAGTTGAGCATAGCGAAAAGCGCCTTTGTGGGTGTTGATCTAATGGCCCCAGTCATTAAGATCGCCATACTGCGCAGCACCTTCTTCAAAATAGAGACATTCGCCGCAGAGTCAAGTGCCTTCTACCAGTCAAGAGCTCCATAGAGCAAAATCGGCCTACTCAACGCCTCAAGAAGCCAATTTACACCCCTTGGGTTGATGCCCCAGGCTTTACCAATTGCCCTCCTGAAAACATATATTGCATTAATGGCCTTTGAAGCCCTGGCTTGGATATTCATTTCCCAAGATAGCTTACTATTCGAGATGACGCCCAGAAAATTAGCGCTGTTGGATAGATTTTGTGGAACCTCATTCAGTCTAGGTAGACCAAAAAAAAAGAAGTTTATATATCCAAAAGAAGAGAACAAGTTCCGTTTTGGTTGGATTGACACCCAGTCCGCTCCGCCCCAGGTGCAGATTGCCCTGAGTGCTGTTTCCAACCTTTGTGATACTGTATCGGCGTTTATCCCTGACACTGCCACCGCCACGTCATCCGCAAAGGCGACAGTCTTAGAGCACATGGAATCTAGTTCCACAAGAAATCTGTTAATCGCGACATTCCACAACAGCGGAGAAAAAACTCCGCCCTGTGGTGTGCCCCTTACCGCCATCCATGAAGGCTACCATGGTGTAGTTCTTATGCTCGAGTGAGTTTTCTATATAACCCACGAGCGAGTGTAAGGCCGTCTCAACCGATCTGCCCCTTGTGTAGACATGTAAGATGGAGAAAGGTTTCTATCTATTTTCATCCTCATGTGGATCTCGATAAGCCTTTCCAGTGCCTTGAGCAGAAAGGACGTCAGACAGATAGGTCTGAAGTCCTTTGCCCATGTGTTCGAATTCCTTTCCCCTTGGGGATAAAGACCACGTTGCACCTCCTTCATTGATCCGGAATATAGGACCAGGAGAGGCAGGCCCTGTACAATTGTAGTAGCCATGGGGTGACCAGATCCAAATTGTTTTGAAGATAGGAATAATCCTATCCGAGCCCGGAGACTTGAATGGATGGAGTCTTAATGGCCCAGTGTAGTCTGTCCCTATCGCACTGCAGAAGGCCCTCCAGGACCTGCGCTTTGAGTTTCTTACTTGATTTTTAAACTTGTTCGAGGAAATCTTGTAGTAGAGTGATCAGTTTCCCGTCCTGCTTGCTTCATTGAAGAGTTTTCGGCAAGCCCTACGAGACTCGGCTATTTCCGTGGAGGTCTGCGTTGCACTGATGGTCTGCAAGACCTTTCGACCGATGGTTTAATACAAAGCAAAAACAACTGTACTAGAAGAGTTGATGAGAAAACAAAGAAGAAATGCTTTGAGTTGTGTGTGGACTTCGTCCAACCAAATTAATATTGATTAGTTGCTTAAATAGATGACGTTTACAATATGTAAAACCTAAGGTAGATAGATGCAAAAAATGTCGATGAAGAATGTAGCGGTACGGAAAGTGCTAGCGTCTAATTTTTCTTTGTGAAAACTTCCGTATACATTTGTAAATAATTTTGTTTCTAAAATTTTTTAGAAATTAAATAATGAACCTAAGCCAAAAAAAAGTAAATTTTAGGTGCGTTCCCGTACTCAATTTTGGGATCCCAATGTTACCGAAAACTGTTCCCGTACTACAAGTTTGGGTAAAAGAGAGAGCTTTCGAGAGAATAAAATTCTTCTTCTTTCTGCACGAAACAGCCCAGACTTTTTCTTTGGGTAAGTTTGTGTAAACTAAAAAACAATCAGCTGATTGAAAAGTAAACAGTAGCAAATACAAAAATTCTATGTTTCATACACGCAAATGTTTCGCAAAACTGTTATTGGTAAGTTTTATTCCTATAAATATTAAAATAAATTCAAGAACATACAAAATATTTGTGTTCTTATGTTTAATATAAACAACTGCATGTATATTTTGCTCGACATCTTGTTTTGGGATAGAAATTTGGTTTTTTGTGTTCCCGTACTTTCGGGCATTTTTCTCTTTAATTGAGAATAATTTATGTTTTCTCTCATTTTACCGAACTTTACCCAAAAAATACGGGAACGGAGCTTTTAAGTCAAAAAAATTTATTTTTTTACTGAACTACGCAATTGCACCATTGCTTGCGTAAAATAAGTACTTGTTTGTATTTATTTATTTATTTATTTATAGTTTAATCTTATGAATAAATTATAAGACTAAAAACATACAAAAAGCACTAGCTAACTAAGGCTATCGGCTATTTTAATTATTATATACGCAGTTCAGTTCTTTTTATAAAATTGTTCATAATACTTATATTAATAAGGGATGGATCATAAAGGAGACTGGAAAAAGGATTGTATTCGGGGTATGTTTTTCTAAAATTTGAAAATGCCGGACATTCATCAAGAACGTGTTTGATGGTGAGATTGAGATTGCATGTATGACAAATTGGGTTGTTAGTTTTCTTTATAAGGTACTCCTGAGAAAACAATGTATGGCCAAGCCTTAGTCTTGAAAAACTCTTATTTTTTCCTTTTCAATTGTTGTTGGATAAAGAGGACTATTATTCTCCGGGTTGATTATAGAGTAATGGTGATGTTTGGAAATAGTTTCCCTAAATTTGGCTTTTATGAAGTTGATAACATGCCGACGAAAATCTATTTTTTCGAAAAATGGTTCCAAAAACACCGGTGCGTAGGATGCGTATTTAGCTGCAATATCAGCTTTTTCATTTCCAAAAATTCCAATGTGGCTGGGAACCCAATGTAGTTTAATTTTTTCTTCATTACCAATGAGTGCATCTCTGATTTTACTCACAATACTCCAGTTATTATTACATGGGTTGGAAATTGCTTTCAAAACTGCAAGACTATCAGAAAATATAATAGTTTTCTTTTTTAAGGACATTGCTATTTGAATGGCTCTATATATAGCGCAAGATTCAGCTGTAAAAATCGAAGAGTAATCGTTAAGGGTTCGCAAAATTAGGTCTTTACCGACATCATTTACGACGGCATAAGCTGGTGAATTGAATTGAGATTTAGTGCCATTAGTATAAATAAAGTTGTTCCAGCCACTATTTATAAGTAAAGTTTTCTTTTCTTTTAAAAGACTTAAATATTCTTCTTTTGTAGTGTCATTTTTACTAAGCTTGGATAAAGAGGTGTCAACAGCGATGTTTCTAAATTTCCACGGAGGTTTGTAATTAGTGTTTTTAGAAAACTCAAGTGAAATACTGATTGACTGAGCTATTGCAGATTTGATGCGCTTAGATGTTCTTGCCGCAATTGAAGATAATATGTCCTTGTCTATTATTGAGTTGGTACTTGTCAGTAGCTTGGGGATGATTCTTGCTTTGATTTCTAGTATTCTATTTTCTATTGTTGGAAGACTAGCCTCAATAAGGATGTTGTTTAAAGGGGTTGTTCTGTATGCGTAAACTGAAGCTCTGGCTGCTTTGTGATATGCAGCTTTTAAGATGTTAATTGTAGACTTACTGCTGTTGCCATATAAGTACAAACCATAATCTATTTTACTCAAAACAAGTGTTTTGGTTAGATATGTGAGTGTATTAATGTGAACAAAACTTTTTATTGACAGGTAACGTATAATGTTACCTCTAAATAAAAGCGACCTTTTTAATTGGGTACAGTGTTCCTTCCAGTTGTATCTATGTGAGAAAATAATCCCTAGAATTTTAAGTTGTTTGACGTTCTGTATTCTAGAACCATTAAACGAAATAGTGTACTTATCTGCATCACAGTTGTGTCTTCTGCATATGTGAAACTTTTTTGTCTTTTGTAAGGAAATTTTGCTGCCCGAGAGCTCGGACCATTCCCCAATTACCCGAAGTATGCCTTCCAAAATGGTTGCAGTTTCATTGTTACTATTTCTCTTGCAAAGAATATATAAATCATCCGCATAAAGGCAGTGATCAACTGATGGATTTTTTACAATGATTTTACTTATTTCATTAAAAGCTATTTGAAATAATACTACTAAAAGTGGGGATCCCTGTGGAATTCCATTACTTAGAGAAAATGTTTCTGATAAGTGTCCATTAATTCGTACTTTAAACCGTCTATTAGACAAGAAAGACTTGACAAAATTGAAGATTTTGGGGCCAATCCACCATGATTTTAAGACATTCAATATTACATGGGATCCTATTCTGTCAAAAGCTTTTTCAAAGTCAACTGATAAGACAGTGACATGGTTTCTGGCTGAAAGCACTTTAGATATATAATGGTCAAGATGAAGAAGTGCATCATCGCAACCCTTATTTACCTTGAAGGCTACTTGCCTGTTGTGAACAAGTTTTTTCTTCTCCACAAGCCAAGCTAGTCTTGCGGCAATTATCTTTTCAATAATTTTCGAAAAACAAGACAATAGCGATATAGGACGATAGTCTGCTACAGACAACCGATTATTGTTTTTTGGAATTGGAACTACCACAGCTAATTTCCATGAGTGAGGTATGTTTCCGCTATCAAATATCGTGTTATACAATTCTAAGATTTTGAGTTTGGTGTTATGCGTTAGGGGTTTAATCATTTGGTACGATATGCGATCAAGGCCAGGTGAAGTCCCCCTGACTTTTTTTAAACAGCTATGAAGCTCCAGAAGGCTTATAGGCTCTTCCAGAAGTTTTACGGTTTTATCAATTGTGGTTCTAAAAGAGACATTGAATGAACTTTTGGCATCGATAAACAATTGAGCAAAGTTTTCATCTGAAGAATATTTGACCCATTCGCTGCCAAAGTGATTAGCAATTTTTACTGTGTCTATTATGGTTTCGTTATTGGCATTAATTGCAATGACGCTGGAAGATGTACTTTTTTGTGTTTTTGTTAATTGATTTGGTATATTCTTCAAAGCAAGCTTTTTTAGCAGATCTCATTTCTTTTCTGAATTTGGCGTTGGCTTTCTTGTATGAGATAAGATTGTCTGATATAGGATTGGATTTGAACTTCTCCCAATTCTTGGTTTTTTGGTAACGGAAGACAGATAGTGATTTATTCCACCAAGGCACTTTAGGTACATTTGTTTTATTTACTGTTATGTTTGTTTGGGGAATGTGTAGATTGGCTGCTATACGAATTGATTTTGTTATCGTCGCTGCATTCCTGTTGCTTGAGTTTGTAAATGTCGTAGTTGATAGCTCCTCCTCAACTTTAATGGAGTATTTCGAAAGGTCGGCCAAGTGCGTGAGAAACTTATTTATAGTAACAGGGTCCGGTTTATTGTTGCTTAGCTGTATCGAAATTTTTATCGGCAGGTGATCACTGTTATGTAGATCATCTAATATAGACCAGTGAGTAATTGGGAGAAGGTGTAACGAACAAAGTGAGAGGTCAATGTGGGAAAAAGTGCTGTGGGTAGAAAAATGAGTTGGGCTGCCATCGTTTAAAATGCATAAGTTAGCGTTGTTTATTATTTTCTCAAGAAGTATGCCCCTACTATTACTGGAAGTAGAACCCCAAATTGAATTCCAGCAGTTAAAGTCCCCGATTACCAAAGCAGGACCATTAATGGCTGTGATAATAGTTGTTAATTCCTGTTCGGAAATGTCTTCGTTTGGTGGTATGTAAAAAGATAGCACTGTGAATTTTATATTAAGATTTATTTCTATAGCAATTATTTGATAATTTGTGTTGATTTGCAGTTGTCTGTGAGGAATGTTAGATTTAATTAATACTCCAACACCTTGTTTTGTGGTTGTATTTTGTGGAGCATTCATAAAATAAGAACTGTAGTTTTTGGGAGGAATTGGTGTAAAACTCCAAGCGCAGTGAGTTTCTTGGAGTGAAATTATGCTAGGATTCATTTCCCTCATTAACAATAATAAGTCGCAATAATTATTTTTATAGCCGTTGATATTCCATTGTAGTATTGCAAAGTCCATTTTGTATGTTTTATGGGAAGAAATTTTTTTGTGTTAAAAATTGTTTGAAGTTAATGAGGTGGTTGTGAAGTAAACATGATTGAAACAACTAGTTTTCTTACTCCCCTGCAATCTCGTCCGGAGATTTCTGTGGAAGATAATATATATTTTCTTTTAATAAATTCTGGGTAAGAGATGATATTGGAGACATAAGAGATTTTGTATTAGTGGTTTTGAAATGTTTGTTTGTGTCTAAAGAGGTTTGATTTTCTTCTGAAGTGTTATTACTTTCCACTAAAGTGTTTTTTGTGTCTGATGATGGTTGTTCTTCGACTGAGGTTTTGGGTTTATTTTTATTTTGCTGTTTTTTTGGTGTTGATGGTTGGTTGTCCAAAGATGATGAAGCGGTTTCTAAATTAACGGAGGTGCTAACTGTTTTGCTATTTTTTGTGATAGGTTGAGAGGAGATAGACGAGTATGTAATTTGATTACTAGTGATTACGGGGTTAAATTCCTTGTATTTGCGACGGGCTTCACCAATGCTACAATAGTACTTCGTTTTTATTTTTAAAATTTCCTTCATTTGTTGGTATTGTGGGCAATTCTTGTCGTTTGAAGGATGATCTCCTGAACAATTTGAACAAAAAGTACGAGTACACTCAATATCTTCGTGTGGAGGTAAGCTGCACTTTGGGCAAGTGGGTATTCCTCTACAGCGTTTCTTTGTGTGGCCAAGTCGTTGACAATTGTTACACATCATTGGATTTGGGAAGTAAAATTCAACCTTACATTTATACCAAGCAATGTCAACCGTTGCTGGCAAACGATACATCTATTACTCCTTGTTCTTTCATTTCCTGTACAATTTCAGTTTCTGGGACGTCCTTTAGGCAGGGTGCGAATATTACGCCTTTTATTGAATTTAGGGTATCATGAAGTTTACAAGAAATATTGCAAATGTTTGCCAATGTTTTACTTTTGATAAATTTTTCTGCGACGCGTGCGTTGCGTGTAAGGATTAATAAATTGCCATCTCGTAATTGGGAGATTGAAGAGTATTCAGTGCTAATGCATTCGATGCCTTTCTTGATAGTAAAGGGACTTAATTTAGATAATGGTTTTTGAGGCTCAGTTGATGTTATTAAAATATATCTTGGATTGTTGTAATTATTATTTATTGAAGTTGGTAAGTCTGGATAGTCATTTAACTTGTGTTTTTTAGATGGTGTGTCAATAAAATCACCCAAAAGGTGGAACCTGTTGTTCCTAAGTTTATCCGGTGGCCCAGGAGCCATACCGTAATGATTTTTTTTTTTTTTTTTAGAAAATTGAACTTATTATTTGCTTTTTTTCTTTTTTAATAAAAAAAAAATTATAATAAACACGTGGAAGCAAAAGAAATAGTAAACCGTTACACTTGTTAAACTAACAATACACGTTTGTATGTATATATAGACAGTGAAATTTAACAACCGTACGCTTTGACTGATAGCCGACAACTGTACTTGTCTGTAGTTTGCTCATTTACAGAACGATTTAAAAACTTTTTTAAAACATTCCGTTTTCATACATGCATTCCCCTTTATATTGCCCAACCCCGGCTGAAAATTCTGATCAGAAAACATCGCACAATGCTCATAGCCATTTACGATACAGCTGGCACATTTTAGATGTCCCAACTTCCCATGGATGGTAACTCTTGCTGGGTTTTATCTGGGTACAGAAAATTTAAAACGATAAGGGGAATTTTCGTTTACGTGAAAAATTGTTATGTGAATTATTCACGATTGTAATTTGGGGAAAAGGGAAATCATTTCAAGTGAAAATATATTCATGATAGGGGTGAATGTTTTTTAATATTTCTTTGCCAATTGATCCAAAACAGTATTTTAATTTCCAGCGCTCTTTTTAGTTTTGTTTCAGATCGTATTTAACTTAATGCAGTTTATAAATAATCCAGTCCGTTAGTTTGGGATTCTTGGTCGAAAACGTCCGTGGGGTTGGCTCAGTAAGCTGCATGTATTTTTAGGGTTACTAAATCATTTCGCTACAAAACACTCAAGAAATTTCCAGATATGTGTATCCTTTGAACTTAATAGGTTTAGCGACCAATGGTATATTCACAGTGCTATATATTTGTTTGTCGTTTGAATATCGGTGGACCTAAAAATTAAAAGGAGTTAAAAAACATTTTGCACTTTTTAGGCAGAAAACTCTTTTCGCTTTTTTTTAATAAATGTGTATTTTTATATTTTATTTAAATACCTTCAGTAGTTGCGGCAATAACTTAAGCTTTAGAATTCAACAGATTTTTTTTTTTGTAAACAATAAAATAATAATAAAGAGAAGTACGTGAGTCGAAACATTTAACAAAGACAAGTATTTAAATATAAAAGATCTAGAATAAAGTTATACATTTATTGAAAATGAAATAAATTTCTTGGCCTACAGAAGATGAAGAAAGTGTGGCCAAAAGAAAACTGTGTATAATTTATATTAGTACATACTATACATAAACTTCTTAAAAAATATAATGAGAACGAATATTAAAAATAATCATAGGAAAATCATAGCAAGTTTTATATTCAATATGCTTTCTAAACAATTTTCAAAAATATTTAAAATAGTTGTTGATGAGTGTTTTAGTTAGCTTCACGTTTCTTGCAGTCTTCGATAGCTTCGCTTAGTTTCTTATTAAATAATTCTGCCACTTCTAACTTTTTAAAACGTACCGCCAATTTCTCCAGTTGCCCTTCACTCGATTCAGCATAATTTATAGAAGCCCAGAAAAACCTATCATGGCACTTATCCATATTTTTGAACTTGAAATCACCATTTATGCCATGATTAAGTACTAATTTGTGTACTTGTTCACGGCGCATGACCAAGCGGTAACTCTTTTTGACCGGATGATATAGAAGTTTTAATTCACCAACACCTAAAAAAGTTAACAATGAAAAAAAATTGCCAACAGAAAAGCGAAATTGAAAAACATTTATTCACCTCTTTCTTTCCATTGCTTTACGTTATCATCCCAACGATAAAGGGATGAACGCTCGCCAAACAATTTGATTTCATCTTCTTCGCCTGTGCTAACTACAATTTCTTCTGGCAACTCGATGATAGGATCATAATGAGGATCATAGTTTTCATTGTTTTTATCACCGTCATCTTCCCCATCTCCAATACTTTGTTGAGTTTCATTTGTTTTAGTTTTCGATGCATTTTTACCTGAAATATCCAATTCCTTTAAGGGGTTTTGAAAACTTGAAAATTCATCTTGATGCGTTAAACCGATAAAACCACCAGGACCAGGTTTTTCGTTGGGGTTTTTTGCAAAAGAATTTGTATTCAAATTGGCTTTAGCCACACTAGCAAAATCAAGTAAGGTCGTTGAAGATTTCGCCAAATCAGCAAATGTTGGCTGTGATGTATCACTGGCAAAATTTATAGCTGAAGTTGATGATTTAGACAAATCACCAAAAGACGTGTTAGTTGTATTGATGTCTTTTGTTAGACTACCAAATATTGGAACTTGCGATTCATTGGAGCCTAAACTGGATGTATTTTTGGATGATCCGAATATGGAATTGCCATTACTTGGAACACCAAATATTGACTTGTTTGTGTCATCAGTCGATGAAGTTCCAAAAGCAGGAGTTGGGTTACCAAACACAACTTTTCCACCAAATATTGGAACAGAATTTGCCGTACTACTGCCACCAAAGATCGATTTTGTTGGTGCCGTCTTGTCAGCGGAATCGTTTGGTTTTGTAAATGTATTGTTTGATGTAACAGCTCCTCCAAATATGGTTGGTTTCTGACCAAAAATAGAACCACCGGTATTAGCTGAACCGATTGTGGCTGCAGAGCCAAATAAGAAACCTCCGGATCCTGCTGTACCGAATGCTTTGTTGTCTTCAGTTGGTGGTTTCGTGCTGCTATTCAACGCTTCCGTAAATGAAAATGTTGTATTTGTTAGGTTTTGTGCTGCTGTTGTTGTCGATGCAAAGGCTGTAGAATTAGCTCCTCCAAATCCTGAAAAAATACCCTCATTAAGTTTCGATGTATCTGTCTTTAGACTGGCTGGAGATAGAACACTTTGCTTTAAAAATGAACGATTTGTTTTAGGCTTATTAAGGGTTAAACTTGGCAATTCCATTATGACCAACTGATTTTCGATATCATCTTTGTTTACAAATGGTTCAATGTTCTTCGAATCTGCAAATACAAACTTATCAGGATCGCAACCTCGACATCCGGGACATGTGGTTTTCGACGTTAACTTTTCAGCTGTCTTCTTATCACCTTCGCCAATGTCTGGGATATTGACAGGAGGAGTTTGGATATTTGAGGGTGATACTATAGACACATTTCCTTGAGCTTCAATGGCATCAGCAGTTCCGTCAAGAGCTTTTTTAACCGTTTCCATAAAGTCTTCTGCAACTTCCTTTGTCTTAAAACGTAAGGAGAATTTTTCTAATTCGACAGCACCTTCGCTGAAATCATTAACCACAAACATCCAAGACTTCTCATCCTTACGCTTATAGTCAACATTTTCGTTAAGTACGTGATTCAAGCAGATTTTCAAAATTTGTTCACGCCTCATTACCACACGTAACTTTTTGTTTTCCTTGTGGCGTAAAATCTTGACATTACCCAAACCTCTTTCCTTCCATTCGCCATCAACAAAACGAAATAGTTTCGCCCGATGTAGATACAGAACTTCTTCATCTTCTTCTCCGGTTTTTACTTCAATCTGAAGAAAATTTGTCATGAAAATATAAATATAAATTTTAATTACGAATAATTTTCGAAATAAATAACATTTATGCCAATAAAAAAATATATAAATTCTTTATTTCAGTTGTTCGAAGATATTTACGCCCTAATTTAATTTAAAAGTGAACATTGCATATTTAATAGATAAATGCTGTGCTAAACGAAAAAGCTGACATTCCTCTAATAAAATGAATCTAATAAGTTTCTAATATATGTACGTAAAAATAAATCTCTTAATAAGTTTCTTAATTTGTTTATGCCTCAATCACTGCCAAACCTTAACCAGAAAGTTTAAAATTTAAACCCAGACGGGATATAAGGAGGAAAACCGTCAATATTATGCAGATTAACAAATTTTAATGAAAGTGGAACAACAATAGATCTTTTCCTGGATGTTGCAATATGCACTGGCTTTTTTCTAAAGAGAGAAAGAGGTCTAATTTTTAAACCCAGAGGTGGAAGAGATAGAAATGAAAAGGGAAAATGAGTTTTTTATACCGCTCAGTAGACTTTAATAATATTTGAAACAAAAGGGGTTCTTTTCTAAAGCGTGCAAGAGGCTGTTTTTTTTTCAAATTTTGAATCCAGAGGTAATATGAGAAAAAAAGCGGGCAATATCTTTCTCGAAATTCGGATCTAAAGAGAAGAAAAAGGGCAAAACCAGTGATTATGTACGACTTAACCAATTTTAATGATGTATCAATCCTAAAAGGGCTCTTACCTATTAGGGGAGGATAGAGCGAAATCAGGCATTTGTATACGGCCAAAAAAATTAATAAAACTTGGAAACACCTTATAGATCCTTATACTTGCATGGTTTTAAAGCTTGAAGCTGAGATTTATTGGGGAGATAAAGGGAGAAATCGAACATTTTATGTAAAAAAAATCACGTATTATTCGATTCGTAGGTGTTATTCATTATGTGCATGTGACCAACAAATTTTGAAAAATGTTCACAAGGCAGCAGTGTCGCCACAGCCCACTTGGGTCCACTTGTTGGTCTTTTTGTATTTCGAAAAAAATTATTTGTGGACTGGGGTCAGAGGGTGGAAAAAAGCTATAAAGGGTTATCCATTTGGCCAGTGCCTAGAAACACATTAAAAATAGACCTAAGCAACCCAGGGTACAATAAGGTTGTAAACGAAAAATATATAAAGTATACAGGCATGTTCTGACAATCGCAAATCGCCTAAAACTTGCGATGTGAGTTGAAATCGCATGAAAGCTGTTCTGTAGTTCACAATCGCAACAAATTTGGCGACTTGAAATCCCAAGCACAGACTGACGTGAAGTTATAAATTTCACTTAAAATAAGCTTTAAAACAACAATAAAACTATACACAAATAAAAATTAATGTTTTCTTTTATTTTTATCAAAATTTATTTTTATTTTTACACAATTAAAGTGTTAAATAATAAATTTAAAATATGCCCTTTGTTTTATCAATTGTTTGTGTTGGTTTTTTCTTAAGTACTTGCGATTTCATAAAAACAGCTGTTCTTATTGATGTTCGAAAATATATTAGTATTAGTGCGGTTAAATGTATAGTCGGTATTCAAATAAAAACGCGGTTATTCACATTTTAAAATCTTAAACAAATATTCAGTGCTTATTAAATGGGCGATTTAAGTGTTAATGTACGTTAATAAATATATCTTAATCATTTTTAGGATGATCTGCGTTTTGAACGTGTATGTTATTAATAACAAAATAAGCAAAAATAATTTTCAAGTACTGATTACTCACGATCTAAGTAATCTTTTTCCTTAAAGTTGCTAAATGCAACATCACTAATAGAAATTTCATTTGTCGCCAAATTATTTCTTGCTTTGTATAAAATTTTTAAATTAATAAATATTTATTGGATTGGAATATCCAATAGATTGAAATTATCTCTAAGCATCCGTTTTTTAATTTCTTCTTTTTTTAATTTCATGTTTATTTGAAGAAATTAAACTAAGCAAGAAGGCTGCTGCCCTTTTTTTTATTTTCTTTTGATTTTTATGTTTTGCACCGCCAAATCATATGTTTTTGTTTTTCGAACATAAGTTTGAAAAAAAGCAAATCGCAAGCAAAACGCGTGAGTTTCAGAACATGTAAAACAAAAGTTGGCGTTTTTGAAATCACATGCGATTTCAAAAACGTGCGAGTGTCAGAACATGCCTGATAAATGTCTAAAGACATGGCATAATACTCTAATGTTTTGAAAATAAGAAATTAACTAGATGACCCGTGCAAATATTTTGCAGCGTTAGTTGTCATTTTTGTAAGATAAAATGAAAATAATAATAGAAATTTTAGTAACTTCAATACATTTTATTAAATATTAGAAAACATAATATATCATACATATTTACATACATACACACATATGTTTAAATGCTTTTATAATACTTCTTTGAATACAATGTTAGAGGTAATGACATGATCATCGTTAACTTTTTGCCCGTACGAATCCCTAATACAAACAATAAATGTGTGTGAAGATAAATACGTCAAGTTAAATACGTTTTAAAAAAAATGTAGCATGCGATAAAATTTTCTCCCCTACATACAGTACAATTGTATGGTACATTCAGTGTTTTTTTTTTTAACAAAAACGATTATAGCGACAAAACCCTTCGATCTCGGCGAATCAAATCTTTTGGGAAATCAAGGGCACACAAATTGTATTAAGACGCGGAAAATTGACGTCTTATAAAAAAATTCTCAAATACAATTTGAATAAACTATGATTACAGTTTAATAGCTCTATATGTGCCCTTGATTTAATTCGCCGAGATCGAAGGGTTTTGTCGCTGTAGTCGTTTTTGTTAAAAAAAAACACTGAATGTACCATACAATTTGTACTATATGTAGGGGGGTGGGTAATTTTATCGCATGCTACATTTTTTTAAAAACGTATTTAACTTGACGTATTTATCTTCACACACATAAACAATAATATCTTTAAACGTATGCACTCGAGGAAAAGCCACGTATAACTGCCCATGTGAAAAGACCGGTTCTGGTAAATACAATCCTACCTTTTGAAGGGTTTGACCTTGTGCTTTGTTTATTGTCATATCAAAAGCAACTTTCACAGGGAATTGTCTTCGTGTCATTCGGAAAGGCACAATTGGATCAGAAGGTGTAAGGTTGATTCGGGGTATGAGTACAGTTTTATCGGTATGAATAATTTTTGCTGATATTACTTGTTTTAATCTAAATGCACGTTATTTATATTCTTAACTTGCACGTAATATGCATATTATATATAACTGACTTAGTAAATAGCGGTATTGCCAGAACGGATTTTAATACATACTGTATTATGTAAAACTTCGTTACCCCACTTGAACAAAAATATATAATCATAATGACAACAGTATTATCATGCAGAAGCGACCCTGTATTACCACACTTGAACAAAAACGTATAATGACGGTATTATCATGCAGTTCTATATAAAATATAATTTTTATCAATGAAAATATTAATTTTTCAATTTCTAATTATTTTTTCGTCATTAGTGTTAGAAATAAGCTTTAAAATGAGATATCATTCATTAAATTTGATGCGGTGGTATGGGAGATATTTGCAACCGACAAAAAAAGTGCTTTAGAAATAATATATATGATTAGTTTTTTTCTGCAGTTTTTGATAATTTTTTAACGATTACTAAAATCAAAGTCCGTATGCCATGCAGAAATGATTGGGTTGCTGCATATGTTGGGTCACCTGTTACAAAACAAGGTTAATGATGACTGGACGACTAGTCGATCATAAAACGCAAGAGGCAAATGAACCGTACTCTAAACTGGTGCTTGAAATCGTTCTAAAGTTGATCTGCTGTACCTCATTACATTACAGCTGTTGTGGCTATTTGTGATAAAATGTACAGCAGGAAATAGATGGTTTAAAAAAAGTGTGTTATAATAAAATTTCAAAGATAAAGCTAAATTTGTATTAAATTATTTGTGAAGAAGTTGTTGCAGATTCTCGAAAGAAAAAGTTGGAAGACTTTCTTGTTAGTTGCAACCAAGTTCACAATGTAGCTTTTTATTTTAAATTTTAATTAAATTTGTTCCAAATCTTAGGCTGAGTTTGTATGATTTTTTTTTTTTTTTTTTTTTTTTTTTTTTTTTTTTTTTTGTTGTAAAAAAGTCAGTCGTAATGTTATTTGCTACAGAGATCATCATATACACTAGTTTGGGCCAATGCTTTTTTTCTTTTTGCCTTTGATAATGTGATGGAAACTTTGCTTTAAGCAATAACCGAAATTTCGCTCAATAAGAACAGTCCTTATCACAGTTCTGATAATAACCGTTCGATTTAAAATCATCAAACATAAAATCGATTGTCGAAAAAAAGTGTATGTGTATAAACGTGCAAAGCATACCTGTTTATTGAATTTTTATTTAAAAAGAAATTTTTATGAATATACTTTTTCCAAATTTTAGCATTTTTAAAAGTCGAAACCGAATTCTCAAATAAAAAACAATTTATAGGGTTCAACCCCTGCGGCAATCAAAAAATAAAAATGTTTTTTCTGTTTAATGGTATAAATACATATTCAGAATTAACAATCCTTCGTCGGTACTTCTTCATAGCATATTCGCCGGCGAAGTAAAATAACTAATAAAATGGCTATATCTATCTCCTTTCACCAACTGTCTTATCTCTCTCCTATCACTTTCCTAAAGAATGTAGCACATGGTTACGAAAATAACTAAATAGGTAATAAGGCCTGAAGTGCAACACAGCTTCATGGATATAAATGCAGTTTACTTTATATGTCGCCGTGTAGTCAACTACTTAATTTTTTTAAAGCGGCAGTTGAAATGTATTAACATCTGTTTATTTTAGAAATACATATTTCAATGTTGTCACTTCAACTTTTTTTGCCTTAACGCAAAATCACTTATTTGAGAAACTGAAACATAGAAGAAACTGAATATGGTCAAAAAGAAATAAATAAAAAAAAATATTTTAACACCTTCCATGTGGCATTTCTGGTAAAATAACTTTTTTTTTAAATATATTTATAATTGGTTACATATAAAATTCAAACTGTTTTTTTTTTCTACACGTTCTTTGTAAATTGTCAACCCTTTATTTGTCAATTGCCGTAACTAAAAATAGAAATTAAGCTGGATTCACCCATTGTTTCCGAACAAAATTTTTTTTTCCGAAACATTTTTTTATATGTAGTTTGACGTGTTTCTTTTTGAGAGAGAGAGAGAGAGAGAGAGAGAAACACGTCAAACTACATATAAAACAAAATGTTTCGGAACAAAAATTTTGTTCGGAAACAATGGGTGAATCCAGCTTTAGTTTAAATTGGTGACAGCGACAATTGTAGTCATGTAGCTTAGATGCCTCCAAAAAAAAAAAAAAAAAAATAGCCTTCATATAACGTGTGTATTTTACTTTTGACAGATTGTTGTCTGTAGCTCGCTGTGGCGCCTATGTGTTTAGTGCATGAATTCACATACAAGAAATTAAAAAAAAAAAAACATGGTTAGCCCGAAGTAAAATATCTTCAACCATTTGTATTAGGGTTTTCACGATGGGTAATGAGTACAAGCTGTAATGCAAAAAATGCAAAGATTTTATCCACACAAAAACAAATGAATTTGTAGTTTACTCATTCGTTTTTTTTCCTTTTTATTTGCAAAAATGGAAAACATTGATTAAAATTGTATGTGATTATTTTTATATAAAAAAGAAATGCACCTTTATAAATAAAAAAAATTATAAAAAAAATTGATGAGTTGTTAGACTAAAAATAAATTAAACAAAGTGCATTTTGTAGTAAAATCTTGTAATTGCGGATCCCCTCATACATTTTTATCGCTAGCAATGACGTCACAGATAAGACCGCAAAAAATGCTCTAAATTTAAATGGAACAATTTTTATAACTTGCTTTCCCAAAACTATGTCGTACTCATATTGGGTTGGTTCAGTTATGTTGCACAGGCCGCCATCATAAGAACTGACTCAATTGGTTCCTAGATGGTCGCTTTGTGATAACTAAAGAGGGATGTGCAAAGTATCTATTGGTTTCTGCATTAACTCTAGATCCATCCCTAAACCACTCCAAAGACCGGATAAACGATTAATCTTAGCAATATCATAGGCAGATAGATATGCAAGGTTATCCAGTTTCGGACAGCCTAGAAAATCCGCTGTCACTAGATAGAGCTGGACAATTGCAGAGCAGATGCTCTATCGTTTCCTCCTCTTCCTAATGCTAACAACTTCTATATAGATCATCTAATAAAAGTTTTAATCTCCGATGACACAGTGCAGCACAGTAACTAGTGCCCAGCTGTCGTCGAGGAATGCACAGCAGATTTGGAGTTCTACTATCAGTGAAGAATAACATCTTTTGTGTGGCATAAAATTTCAACAAAACTTATTCAACGATTTTTTTAGCTATTTTATTCTAAAATTTTAACCAGTTAAACAAGTAAAGCCGAAATTGTTATCAAGTCCTTGTATTTGTGTAGTAGAAGGCTGATTTTTAATCAAATTTTTTTTTTTTTAATTAACTGTAAAACCCGAAGAACCTTAAAATAAAATTATCATAATAATTACTATAAAAAAATCAGACTTACCTTATCCGGTAATGGTATAACAGGTGTAAAATATGTATTGTTTTCTTCGTCTTCATGAAAGTCTGTTTCGCCCTCATCTTCGCCAGCCGCATCGGCATCGCCACCTCCCAACTTCATGGGACTTTTGCCAGTTTTGCCAGGACTTTTGGGTTTTAAGGTGAAACTAAATTCTTTTTTATCTAATGAGAAAGCATTTGGTGTGGGTGTTTCTCCATTTCCAGAGATGGTAACAGGAGTTTCCATAGATTTTGAGGCTAAGCTGAAGCTAAACGTTGATTTGGCTATAGTAGTGGAGCTTGTAGTGGCGTTAGTTAAATTAGTGTTTAATACTGTGGATGTAGCAGATGGGGGAGTAAATGTAAAAGATTTTGCACTATCTGAAGCAATTACTGGAACTGCGCTGAAGCTGAAACCAGAACCGATGGTCTTATTAGAATTATCAATTGGAGCAGGTGCGGCAGTAGTTGTAGAAGAGTCAAAACCAAAACTGAATTTTTGTGAGGGGTTAGACATTGCTAATATATTAGCATTAGTCTCTTTCTTGGGAACGGTATCGTCTTTCGGAGCATCGCATGCCGTACAATAAACTTTATCGGCTGCATTGGATAAATAACAACCTTGACATGTCCAAGAACCAGCCTTAGGTTTAAAAGCATCACCAAAACCAATTGTAGCCTGAGATGATTTGGGTGGTGCACTGCTCTCGTTTGACTTAGGCGTACTAGTTGCTGGAGAACTGAAGCCAAATTTGAAATTCTGTGCGGTATCTGAAGGTGTAAATATATTTGTATTAGCATCCTTTTTGGGAACGGTGTCGTCCTTGGGAGCATCACAAGCTTTGCAGTAAACGGCTTCAGCAGTATTGGATAAATAACAGCCTTGGCATGTCCAAGACCCAGCTTTAGGTTTGAAAGTATCCCCGAATCCACCACCAGGTGGAAGTGCAGCCTCGTCCGTTTTTGTTGCATCATCTATAGTAGCCGGTTTTGCAGTGGTTATACCAAATTTAAACGTAGTGTTACTTGTGTTATCAGATATTTTTTCTGCATTTGCATTTGCTGTTGTGCCAAAACCAAAACTAAACTTAGTTGCACTGTTATTTGCCAAAATGTTAGAAGTGGCTTCTTTTTTGGGTACTGTACTATCTTTAGGTGAATCGCAGGCTACACAGTACAATTTATCAGCATCATTTGATATGTAACAGGCTTCACACGACCAAGCACCAGCTTTAGGCTTAAAAGCATCTCCAAAACCTTTAGTAGCTTTTATTTCGGAGGATTTCTCATTCTGTTCATTCGCTTTTGAGTTGGCCTCTTCACCATCGACGTTCATTTTTGCTTGAGCCTTTTGTATGGCTTCCAAGAAATCCTTACAAGTTTCGGGAAGTTTAAAGCGAACAGTCAACATTTCAGTAACCAACTCATTTTCAGAAAAGTCCTGGCCAGCCCAAGATAAAGCAGTGTTAGAATTCTTAGCGTATTTGAAAGATGTGTCCTTATAAACACGTTGGTTGCAGCACAGTTTGTGTATCTGTTCTCTTCTCATAACCAATCTCAATTTATTGACATCGCTTTTGTCTTGCAACAATTTGATGTTGCCTAGACCACGTTCTTTCCATTCTCCAGCTTCTTTATCGAAACGCAAAAGCTTTGCACGGTGTTCAAAGAGAACTATTTCGTTTTCTTCACCTGTATTCACCTCTACCAGATCTGGAAGGGGTATGACCGGATTAAACTGTGCTGTTGGTACGTAATCGTCTTCAGTATCGGAAACTGTGGATTTATTTAATGCACTGTTGCTGACTATTTCATTTACTGTTGTTGGTATGAAAGCAGCTGTAGAAGCAGCTGTAGTAGCAGTTGTTGTGTTGGTGAACGGTGAAGTGGACAAGTTGTTGAAGATACTGGCGAATGGCGAAGCCGTGGTGATATTGGCTTTAGCGTTACTTGTAGCTTGTGTTACTGTTGTTGATGTAGAAACATTAGAAGATGCCGATGGTTTGCCAAAGGTGAAGTTAGCAAATGGCGAAGGGGCTGTTGTGGTAGTTGTTGTAGAGGAAGCAGACTTGTTTGTTGTTTCGTTTTGTGTAGAAGTTTTTGAAGACAAGCTTGAGCCACTAAACAAGGATTTGGAAGAGGCGGTGGTATTCGGTGCAGAAGTTAGGGCTTGCCCAAAAACATGTTTGTCAACACCACTAAAGGCTGTCTCGGACTTTTGGGCTGGTGTGCTAGTAACAAAGCTAGTTACATTCGACTTAGCCAAAGAGAAAGGAGCTGCGCTATTTGATGCTGTACTGAGTGGCACCTCCTTAGGCTTTTCCTCTCCTTTTTTAATTAAGTTAGTGTTATTGACTTTTTCTCTAGCTTCATTTTGAGCATTTATAAAAGCTTTTTCAAATTGCTTAGAAGTTTCCAGCAGCTTAAAACGCACAAAGAACTTTTCCACCTGTAATGTCTCATCAGCAAAATCATTAGCAACCCATATGAAGCCTTTAGTTTCGTTCTTTGGCACCGTCAGCGTCATTTCTGGTGTTATGATATGGTTGGCACAGATTTTATGCGTATTGTCTCGTCGCATTAAAATACGAGATCCTCCTTCCTTATTTTTGAGAATTTTAATATTACCAATACCACGTTCCTTCCATTCCTTATCCACGTGACGGAATAATTTAGCTCTATGACAGAACATGACATCTTCATCCTCTTCGCCTGTATGAACTTCGACTTCATCGGGCAGAGTTATAATACCCTTAAAATCAGGACGTGGATCGTACTCAACTTCATCTGCGCCAGATCTATTAAAATCATTACCCAAACTCTCTGAAGTTTCATTGAGGGTTTCGGTGGCTGTAGGAGTGCCGCTAACGAAAGTATTAACAGATTGTGCGGCAGCTGCAGCAATCTGTGGTTTAAAACTAAAGTTTGATGTAGCAATAGATGTACCAAAAGTATTAAACGAAGATGTAGCTTGTGTCAAAATCATTGGTTTGTTAGTCAAGGGTGCTTTCTCAACGGGAGGTGGAGGTTGGCTTACTAGGCTGGGCTTTATGTGATGGGATGGTATGGTAACGCTTAAAGGAGGTTGCTGTTGAGATTGCGCGGCCATAGTATTGGGATTGGGTAAAGGATCTGAGCTTGTGATAACAACATTAGCTGGGGGGCCCTTTTCGACCACTTGACTATTTGGCTGTTTATTGATTGGAATAGGGTTGTTGGAAGTAATATTCATCGGGGTAGTATTTGCAACTTGGATCGGCATAGTTATGGAAGTGTGGGTTAAAGGGGTCGAGTAGATGGGCATTGTAGGCGGTGGCATTTGGTTGTTGATGTTGGGAGTAATTTGTTGTAACAAATTATACAGGTTGCTTGGTTTGTGGGGCTCTACTCCTAGAGGTGGTGCAGGTTGGGCAGGAGGTGGAAGAAGTGATGCGGATGTTGCTGGCATATTGTAGTTAATACCAGCTTGGGGTACTGGAACGTTAGGATCTAAATAAGGTAAAGAAGGTATAGCGCCGACACGTTGGTTAATCGGAGGAGCTACAGGTTGTTGTGCTATCATATAGGGATTAGGTTGGTTGGGATGACTATAAAAGTTCATAGGATAATTGTGTGCAGGTGGAAACATGGGACTGTTGAAAGCTGCTGCTGCCTGTAAACGTTGGTGTTGGGCAATGAAGGGTGAATTTGGCAACATGTTTGGCCCATTTGTTACACTGCCGGCATTATTGGCATATTGTGGGGTATTTACATGTGGAGTTGCGGTAGACTGTTGTTGATGTTGATGTTGATATAGTTGCTGCTGCAAGGTATCCTCAATCAGATACAAATCATCTAAAACATTAGAGGCATCATCTCTAGATGGAGAATTTGAAGTAATGCTGATTTTCTTTACTGCTTCCTCAAGGTTTGTTATTTTTTCTTTCAATGTAGAAATTTCTTTCGTTACATTACCCAATTCCAGTTTAAGCGTCTCTGTGATTTGCTTCACTATATTTTCCATTTCTTGGGTGTGCGTTGATAATAAAGCATTTGTGTTGGATAAGTTTTCACGTTTAAATCGTGTCGAATTAATTATTGAGGCAGGTGGTATGACAGAGTTCTCGGCATATAAATCAGCTTCAGCATCTTCATAAGTGCTGGAGTTGTTGTGAGCTGCTAAAGGACTGTAATTAGTGTTAGAATCATTAAAATATCGAGCAGAAGCTTGCTGTAGCCTTTTGATTTCACTATGTATAACAGAATTAAGTGGATGGTTGGGATCAGCGTGGGCACTGCTTTTGAGTAAAGTCAATGTTTGATTGAGACATTCGCTAGCGCGATCCAAGTACATACGTTTGGTTTTTTTGGGTGTTTTGCTAGCCTCGTCCAATTTGCGATAAGCTTCAGCCTGTAAGTACGTTGCAAACGGCAACTGTATGCCAGACAATTCCTCAATTAAATCTTCGTACTCCCCTTTCTTAAAATAGCGTGTGGCCAAGTATGACACAGCATCTTCAGCTGCAGAAGTCAATTCGCGTTCAGCGGCTGAAGTTTGGGCCTTGGAATACTTAAAATATTTTCGAAATGGTTCCAAAACACCCTTGTTATGCATTCTCATCATATTCAAACCATGTTTGTAAAGTGATTCAGCTCTAGATTCTAGAAATGTTTTTTCAATA
The DNA here is from genome assembly GCA_937654795.1 of Cistogaster globosa. Classification (NCBI taxonomy): domain Eukaryota; kingdom Metazoa; phylum Arthropoda; class Insecta; order Diptera; family Tachinidae; genus Cistogaster; species Cistogaster globosa. The sequence goes on from OW569403.1 coordinate 127,291,574, forward strand.
GGCTTTACTATGTCTTGGGCACGAGCCACAAACAACTGACCCAATTTGAAGACAATAGCCATGTCTAGTTTAGGACCATTAATACCTCTAACGGCTTCGATGCCATACTGTAAATTGGCACGTATTTCAGCTAAATTATTACCGTTGCTAAGATTTTTATAGACCATATATGCCGAGCTCCACCACTGGATTTGCTCCTCCGTACATAAGATATGTTGTATATTGGCAAATGGTAAAAGTTTAGGCTTTCCAGAAGCTGTACTATTGCCTGCTTGGTAATTAAGGAATGCTTCCCGCTCCACTTCTAGAGCCCTCTTGGCTTGTATAGTGGCAGCGTAAAGGAAACTGTCAACATCCAATTGATTCAAGGACTCGGCCCCGCAGAACGACAGATTGTGTGTAGAAAAATTTAAGCCACTAAAATATTTTGCTTTTACGTAGGCCAAATTGTCATTGCCAAGACACAAGTAGACAATGTGTTGCAAAGACTGGGGTCTAAGATACTGGGCAGCATCTTCGTAACGTTCTACATCAGCATATGAAGGCAACTCATATACCGGTTCACTCAGTTTAGAACTTTTAGCGAAGAGAGAAGATTGTTCTTTAACTTTTTGGTCACTGTTGCAAAATAGCAAAACGAAAATATTATGCCGCCATTGGCGGTCACTGCAGGTTTGTCGAACTTGTGCTAAAAGTTCATCATTGCTTTGCCAAAGACTGCCGTTTTGGGAATCCAAAAGGTAGTTGATATTGTGTGCGTTTTCCTTGTCTACACTGGGATCATCATTTATGCAAGAAAGCAAAACTCGACCCATCTACAAGAAAAGAAATTAATTAATTTAAATTTAATTGAATAAAAATTTTTAAAATTATTAGAAAAAACGCAAAACACTTACCTGAGCACAACGAAATGATCCTTCTTTTTGCCATAAACCTATCAGCTGTTTACTTTGTTCATCGCAATGTTTCATCCAGGGTTCCTTGTTTTCTTGTGCTTCGATTTGATATCCCAATAGCAGTAACGGCAGAACTAGACGTGTAGTTTCCTTCCATTTGTTTTTATTTTGCAACAATTCACGTTTGAAAATGAGAGCAGACGCGTGCAACAGCAGCTGACCACGATAATGATCGAGAAATAATTGCACCAGTTCTTTTTGGGCACAGAATTTATCTGACAACTGCGTTATCTTAAACAAATATTGATCCAGCTTGAAAAGCAAATTAGCTGTTTCAGTAACGCCTCCACTCACAATGTTAGAACTGGATGTAGAAGAGAAAGATATTTGAACTTGACGTTCTAAACATATGGCCACCAGTAGCCAAAAGTCCCAGTCTTTTTTAGTATTTGGCATTTGTTCATATTTATTCAAGACCAGCCAAACAATGTTGTACCATTCGCCGTTTGTCACAAACTCATCTTTATGGCTCATCTCCAATTGGTGCACATATTTGAAAGCATCTAGTATTTGATTTTTCTCTACGTAATTACGAACGAGTCTAACTCTTAATTGTACTTCATTTGGCCGGGCTGCGATTTCCTTTTGTATCAACTCTTCTACTTGATTCGTGCCTAAATGATCTTTGTTCATTAGTTTAAGGCGCAATGAAAAGACGGCTTCATGTTGCACCTTTTCCGATTCGGCTAATTCGCACCAATATTTCGCTTTGTTGCTGTTTAAATGTTTATCCTCCAGCAGCAATTGACATACTTCGACCAAAACGTCCGGTTGCTTGGGATTTAGCTGCAGCGAAATTTGAAATGCTTGTAAGGCTTTATCTGGTTTTTTAAGACGTTGATAACATTGGCCAAGTAACTTGTGAGCCTGATCATTGTCCTCTTTTACACTCAAATAAGATGAAAGATATTGCTCAGCTGTAGCATATTCATTGATTTTAAAGTACAGTTTTGCAATGGTCAAACTGCGTAGATGGCGCTAAAATAAAATGTAATGTTTGTCGTCTTCATTATTTGTATTTTAATTTAAAAATGGATAGAAAATTATGGAAATGACGAACAATAATGCTTAATTTGTATTTTAATTTTAAACATTTTTTGCAAAAAATTATTAAACTTTTAAATAAAATTAAAACTACTTATTATTATAAAATTATGCGATTGTTAAGAAAACACAAAAAAAAACTATTTTAAATGGAGACTCGGGTATGAATTAGTAAAGCGAAAAGATTAAAATATTTTTATAATTTAAATGGTTTCTAGTCGTTGTAGCGTTTTGTTAATTAAAATAAATATTATTTATTTTTATTTTTACATAATTTTTTCTCTGATCAAAATTTATCACACGTAAGTATAAAATGTAAATAAACAACGAAATCGTAATTCCATTTAATTTATTTCTTTTTGGGGCTTCATACCCAAAGGGTAAAAAAACCTAACACTATATTAATTAAAATCTGTTAAAAATAATACCGGTTATGTCTTTGTTATTCTGTTCTGTCTCTCAGATAATGAAATTCGACACTGTGCTTTCTATTTATATTTCATGTTTTTTTTTTAATCAAAAAAGTGAAATTTGGTTCGCAATTTTTAAAAAATAAATTTTACACGCCGTCTTGACTCAAAGTCATTAAAATGGTAAGTGTAAGATCATCGTTGTCGATTTTATGTTCAAACAGTATGTCACTTACATTTTTTAAATTTGGCACGATAGAGTTGAGGCGATATTTAAACCGAAAACATGTAAATTTTTCTAATTATATATAAATTATGAACAAAACATAAACATCGCGACGTTTTCTCCTTCCAGACATTTTGTTATTGTGCGAACAAATCAATTGCTCGTCAAGACGTAGCGTTACAAATTGTTTCGTTACAAAAATTGTGCTTTAAAATAATATACAGTCAAACTTTTCCGTAGTACACTTCTATACAAAAAGGGACTCCTTATTATGAATTCATTTCAAAAACAGAACTTTTTCGTACAAATCTTAGTTTATGTTCATCTCCTTATAGTGAAACTCCCATTCAGAGAATTTTTCTTCTCCTTTTGTCTTCATATAATGAATTATTATCAAGGAGAAAGGTGCATTCAAATCTCTACATAAACTAAAAGCTTTTTTTGATGAAGAAAATAGTAAAGAATACTGTTGTGTTGTCCAAAAATTTAATTTTATTATCGAAAAATTTAATTTCAGATTAATGAAGTTTTTTCTAGTCCTATGCTGACTCATATCAAAAAATCTGACTGTAATTGAAAGATATGTAAAAAAATAGGGCTTGTTTTGGATTTGATTCACTAATTCGAATATTAAAAAATCATTCATATGCTCTGCGGAAATTACTTGAAGTATTATTTGAGATTTCATAAAATTTACTTAACACATTGCCGACCGCGCAAATTGCTACCCACCAGCCATGTTTTACGTGCGATAACTAGTGAAGTTCTTAAATATATGTAGACAACAATAACTGTATTTACAAAAAATTAGTATTTATTTTTTTTAATTCAAGTGACAAAATCAAGTTTGTAAAATTTAATATTTGTTTAGAGTATGATATCGTTGGAAACATTTAAGTTTATGTAGCGGTACTCCACAGCTTTTGCAAATATATCGAGTACATCCTCTTTTTTTATACGCAGAACAGACACATTGTCTGCACTTACATTGTAATCGGCGGAATAATTTCGGCGATAATATATTACGAACCTCAGAAGAGGCGTGGCCTATCAGGTCAAATTCATAAAGTCTGTGACCAAAAATACTCAAAAACAAAATTTGATTGAGTTAGGATTTACATTTGCTGAAAATATTATGTTAGTTCAGTAATTTTGTTAATTACTTTTTCTTCGGCAAAAACGCTCAGTTATAAGTTACACAACTGATTATCACCATTACACTTTACTTCAGCTCATAGTGTTTTATATTTCTTAGAATGATCGTTTGGTCAGGCAGGAGGTCGTGTTTCCACAGCCCACTTGGGTCCACTGATTGGTCCCTTTGTGTTTATAATGATCGTTGGTTTCACATTATAATTTTTATATTATTTTTAACAAGAAAATAAATGAATGCAAGTTATATAAAAACTTATTTTCAAATTGATGGTATTCCCCACAGTTCATAAAGTATTCGGTGTATTTTCATATGACCGTTGGTTTCAAAGATTTGAACATTTATTTATTTATTTATTCATTGAAGTAATACAAGGCCTTAAGAACAAACTTATACTATCTTCTTAGATCTGAAAAATACCTTAGCATTAAAATTTAAATAAATTATAAAAATCAATAAATTTAACAAAATTTATTATACATATCCTAAATTTAGTTTGAATTTTATTATGTGAAATAATGTTGTAAAAATGTCAAATATTTAGTTGCCCTCTTGGTTATATAACAACATGCATGTCTTTTTTCCTCTGAAAATTTTGAAAAAGCAATTCTTTTAATATTTTCTTCAATTACTCAAAGCAGTGATTACCATACCACCTTCTTTCATTCTTCTAATTTTTAGCTCTTTACAAAGAAAAAATTTTGCATCTCAAATCAAAAGTTTTCTTTTAAATAGAGTGTATTAGACCAAATACAGAACTTTTTTCTTATAAAAACAATAATTTGCAGCTTCCAGTCCGCGGCAGTTAAATTAGATTGTAAAAAGTAGTAAATACTTGTATTTTTTAAATACGGAACGTGAGGATCGTTCAGCAATAATGAGTGACGGCCATACCTAAGAAACTACTAGAAAGGCCTGTATTCTTGCAGATAAATTTTTTAGCACAATTGAATGCGATCTATAGATTCGAATTCTTTTTTTGGCCAGGGTGAATAATATAAAATCCTAACTATATATTTTGCCTCCTATGGCGTCGTTTAGCAGCGACGTCATTGCTGATGGAAACAGAGAGAATGAATTTGGATTTATCCATGGTGAAATGGTGGGAGAAGCATTCAAAGAAAGGAGCAAGCAAAAGATCAAGCGGAGTCGATGACATTCCGGATAGTTATAAAAAAATAGGAGTGGAACCTGGTATTTTCTCTCAATAGTCTTTAATCACTTATTGAATACTGTTTTGTTTCCACGGGCTTGAAAAAAGTACTTGCGGTTTCAATTTTAAAACAAAAATCAGACCCTGAACAGAGCGGTAGCTATAGACCATTATCTCTTGTATCTCCTCTGGGGAAGTTGTTAAAATATATATCCGTGGCTAGCTTGTCATTCGACTTCTCACGCTCTAACAGGCGACACCTGACGATTGCTGTCAGCCTTGACCTTTCAAAGGCATTTGACAATTCATGGCAAAATGACATTAATGTAGTGTACAACACTGCAACCTTTTGTATATATTTTTCTTTTAGTTGTGAGATATTGTTTTTTGTTATTAGCTTTAAATAAGTGTCTTCTTTTTTTTCCATTTTTTGGAAAATTATTAAGAATTAGAAACAAATAAGATATAAGAATAAATAAGAATTAAATTAAGAATAAAATCATGTAAATTGACTGAATTTTTGGTAAATAATTAAAAAATTAAATTACAAATACATGTAATTAAGTTATTGCATGTGTAATTAATTACAACAGATTTTATTATTGCTATTAGACTTTGAAGGTCAGGATATTTCAAATATCCTTTAAATAGGATTTTGGTAAACTCGGTTCAGGATCTTCTACATAAATATATCATGAAAAATATTTCTCGAGAAAAGATTTCTCTCCGTAGAAACAGAAAAAAAGCGCCATCACTGTAATTTACTTTCCGCAGTCAATAAAAAAGGGAACAAATTTATAATAGAGGAAAAGAAGAGAAGTAAAAAACTCGAACGGAATTTTTGTTTATAATTGGGCTGTACAGCAACAGAGGATAGCAATTAAGCAACATCTTTGTTGACGATGATTTAAAACCGGAATAAAATACAGAAAATAACAACAATTTTCGAAAACAAAATAAACAAGTTTAAGGTCATTTCATGGAAAATCCAAAGTATCTAATTTTTCACACTTGAGCAAAAAAGCTTTTTTTCTTTTAATTTTTAATATTTTATTCAAGGGTCTTTTGATACGACTTGGCATATCTTCGACCAAGTTTTTAATGGTATACTTCGGAATATTTGACTACTTCGTTTAGAGCCGGGACTAAAGTGTGTTTAAATTTGTAGGCATATTATAGAACCGAAAAATACTTTTCTTCTTAATAAATGTCCATAAGTTTTTAATTTGGTTGAGATCCGGCTCTTGGGGTGATTTAATTGCATAGCTGTTAAATTACGATTACAACCAGTAATCTTTTTACAAAAATCGTAATGATTATATATTTCTCTGGTAAGAAATATTTATTGCTATGATTACAAATAATTCAAAAAGAATCAAAAATAGATCAACTATAAGAAATAATCTTAATCTTATCATTACATCTAGTAATCACTAAGATTACTAGACATTGCCTAATAAAAAGCTATGTATGATAGCAAATCCGTAAATATTTTGCCTGTATTTTTGGGATTCTCATCCTGTTAAAAAATATTCTATTCCTCCCAGCAAAAGCAATTGACCACTAAATCGAAATTTACAGCTAATATATTCCTTATTCCTTCAAGTTTTACCACCAGACGGATCAAAGTAAGACAGGCACAAACCATTAAGCTTTCGCCACAATGTTTCATAGTTTCTTTTACTTATTGAAGAAAATAACTGGTTGACTTAATATATTCTGTGGGATTTTATCAGTTTTCAATTAATACATGAGCTACATGTATCCGCAAGTACTCGTCGCTGTATGTTTAAAATTTTATTTAAATCGTTACCACTGCTTTTAAAATACAAAATAACCTGTTGTACCTTCCAGATATATATCTATTACCTGTGTTTATAATTTAATTAAATTGATTGACATCTCAATAAACGAACAAACTTATAAAGATAAGTTTAAACAATTATGGCAAACAATAAGTGGCAAAGTCTATATGCACTTTATGAATAACTTGATTCAGGAAACAACAACTAATAACTAACCTGTCAGCAATTGTTTGGTAGTGCATATGCACTTCTACAGCCATACCACCCGCCCAAGCTAAGAATTAAATGTCTGCCACATAAATATCTTAAGTATAACCACAGATTGCACTTAGTCGTTTGTGTATCTGGATAGAAAAACAGTTTTAAACTTCTTTTCAATGCCAAAATGTTTTTAATTCATCCCTTCTAGCACCGAATGCTATGTTCTGCATAGATTAACCATGTGCTTGTCATTAAGAATCCACAACAATTGGTCCAAAGGGGTTCTATTGGTATAAGAGATTTGCGACTTTAGTAGTGTTGTGAGATAAACAATTTGCTGCAACTATAAACAAGACCATTTGTAACGATTTAAAGACAGCTGAGGAAGTTACAATTCGATTTTTTGTACGTATTTATTTATTATTTTTTTTATTATTGTTTTGAAAATTTATTGAGTATCAACTTAAAATATATACATAAGATATAGTAAATATATTTTGGATTCTAGGCTTCCTTTTTGCTCAGTCATTGGTTTTTTGTATTTTAAGGGTTTAGGCATTTTGCGTAGAATATACTCTGTTAATTTATATTTGCCTTTGCATACTCGAAGTAGATTAGCTTCATCTATTTTAATGTCGCGGATTTTATATGGCCTAGAAGATTTCTCTGGCACCTGGAGCATGTATCTCAATAAAGTCAAACGTTTGATTAACACTTTAGTTCGTTTCGTGTACAATATTTAACGTAGAGATCATGTTTCCTACTACGTGCGCTGTTTTATTGGTTGCACATTTAGTAATTTTATTAAGCTTCGAAATATCAAACAGGAACTTCCCACCAGCTTTATAATTCTTTTGTATTTACGGGATCCGCTGGAAACCCTCAAATATATTTACCTAGAATATATTCGTATTTTTTTTTTTTTTTTTTTTTTTTGAGATCATATGTCATTAGAATATCCCGTTGGTGGAATATTTTACCTATTTCGCTGCGTATTTTTCCGCATTCAAATAATGTGTTCCGTTTAAAGCTTTTTCAATATTTTTCTGATATGATACAGTAAGTCATATTTACATTCTATATATGTACATCTTATTATCATTCTTCTTTGTCACTGAATGGGGCCTTAACTTTGCTTAATAAGGGAACCTTACTTAAATACTTTATAAATTCACACTTTTAAGTTTAGTATTAGTCTTATTTATGCTTTTGGTCTCAGGTAGATTATTACTATATAATATTGTTATTTTTGGCCATGAAGGCCATGAAATAAACAAATAAAATAAAAAATATTAAAATCATCTGTTTTTCGCATATTTTGTGTATAATAGTGTGGCACCTACGACGACATTTTGAAACGATTTTTAATATAGGACAGAGTTCTGTCTGTTCTGTCTGTTGTGCGATTAAATCGTACGATTGTGTGTGATAGTGAATCCTGGCCTCTAGCAGGGACTTATTGTTAAGCCTTTCCAGTGCGTATTTATTTCTTATACTCTATAGTTTAAAAAAAAATTTTTAACTTCAATTTTAAATAACGGGATCACAGTTGACCAATTATAGGTACCGCTACTTTATATGATTTTTTTTAGTTACTTTGTATTTCTGTTTAAGGTAGGAAATCCAAACAACACAGAGATAAGTATTTTGGAAAGAAAAAATTAAAAAATTGTAGAACGCAGGCAATGAAACATCTTTAACGACGCAGTCAGGATGTCTAAAAATATCAAGACGGAAAAACCGCAAAGTACTCAATACGGCAATAAATAATTCTAGAATAACATCCCAAAAATATTGTTGAAAGTAAACGCAGACTTTTATTCTTATTCGTTATTAAATTTTGTTGCATTTTTATTACGGAATATATTTCTGTTTTGAGCTAAGAAATTTTTCGGAGATCCAACTTATTTGAACTTCTAACAAGGACACGTTCATGTTATTAATTAGAAATAATGTTGAATGTGTATTATACATTTAAGTATTTTATTTATTTTTTAATATACATATTTTGTACATGATATAGTTATTTATTTATTTGTTTTATTTATTTTACTTTTGAGGCCTTATTCCTCAGAGAAATTCATATTTTAAATTGTTAAAAAGCCAAAACACCCGTTCCAACTCGCGCAGTTAAAAATTTCAAGTATAGAGAACTATAAACGGATATCTCGCAAAAAAATCCCGTTCATTTTGGTTTTGCCATCTTTTGTTGTTTCCTTAAAAATTTTAGTTGGGATGCACAAACCGAATTTTTATTCCCGTAACAGGGCTATGTTATCTTTCTAACAGAGCTATGTTAAATTAAAAGGTTTGTGGCAAGCTAAATTTTAAATTTTATCTTCACACACATAAAAAAATATGTTTTTTTTATATTTTGCTTGTTCTCCACAAAAGTTCGTCTCATTGTCGTCAAACAACGTAACATTTGTACGGCTTATTACGAGCCGTAAATGACGATATTTGTGATAGTTATACGACGACAAAAGGAATCGATATGAAAAAACATTTTTGATTCTCGTTATAACTATTTTGTAATGTATATTTAATGTTTTCTGTTTAACTTGTTATCGACTTTTAAGCGTTTACAGACAATTTTTAATTGCCACCGAAGCACTTTAAGGTATAGCAAATTTAGACGGAGGACCAAATGTTATCTAAGGTTGCGCTTTGTTTAAAATATTTTAAATATATAAATCCTATCAGTTTTTAAAAAGAATATATAACCATGTCCCATCAACTAAATAAAAAACATCAGTGTTTTCGAACAAAATGTTACAAAAATGTACAAAAAACTTATTTTATTGCCGCATGCAAAAATACTGAACTGCATTTGGCAATATGAAACATGTACATACTCGGCAAGAAATGAGTGACCGAAACTTATGCATACACAATTATCTACTAAACTTTTATACTAAAACAGCGTTGCCAATGTACTGCTTTTAGTAATAATCTTGAAGGATTTTTTTGATTTTGCATTTGTTTAAGCACCTTTTGTAAAAATCTGCATTTTATATATTATTTTTGCTAAAATAAATCACTGGCAACGCAGACATCACACGTATACAAATGTTTACATAATTTTTATTTTACTATTAGGAATGTTAAGGCAGAATTAGCCGACCGTTGAAATCGTAAATGTGAAGTAAATGTAGCTGTACAGTAAATGTAAACGTAGTTGTGGTTATAGAATGTGTAAAAACGTATCATGTGTTTTTGACATGAGCAAAAAACAAAATACCTGGGTATTCCATTTCTGTAGCAATCTGCTTCCAAATCATCTCGTTTTTGTTTGGATTCTTATATCCTGTAGAACGTTTATTATAAAGTCATTCATTCGCCTGGACAAGATTTATTAATTTTTCGTCGTCCATTATTTTTTTATTTTTCTAAAGTTCAGTTTATAAATAAATAAAAACACACAGCTGTTCAAACCAATGATGGCCACTTTGTCATTTTGTGTAAAAAGTACGTAAATATTTCAATCGTACTAAAAATGATGTTGTATTGTAATAATGAAAAATATAACATTTGCATAAATTATACTCAGCCTCAGTCGGCTAAGCATTTGCATAGCTTTTCGTATGACAAAAATGATCAGCTGACACATCTACATTTACGGTCGGCTAATTCTGCTTTTATAGAAACTTTACACAATGATGGACATTTCCATCTTCGGTGATTGTCATTTCATATACCAAATGATGGTTACTGTTCTTGTAGGGCACTTATATAGGAAATGTAGACTTACCTCAGTCTCGGTACGAACTTTTGACAATGCGGTACGTACATGTGCGTCGACTTCCTTTTTAGTCTTAAACATGTTTGACGTAGGGTTCACAAGGCTTAACTTGCTCAAATATTATCCAAAAAGTTTTTTTTCTGTTTTGTATGCTTATCCTTCTGTGGTTTATGCAATACAGGAATGTCGACAATCCAATAATTTGCTGTTTAAATTATTCAAATAGTATTTTTTTGTAATATTAATATGCTGCGGGTATTCACAGACTTTTTTCAAAGATTTGCAGAGTAATTTATTTAACAACGATTACAGCAATTCAATCTTTTTCTTCTGAATAATCACTTCACATTGCTTTTGCACAAAATTTGGCATGTAATGTGTTCGTTCGCGCCGCTTCGTTGTTTGGTTTAGAGTTGCTGTGGTAAAAGAAAAACAAAATATTAGTGCTTGAAATAAAACTGTATTATTGTGTAAAATCGCCCAAAACATAGTTGATGTTTAAGGTATCTTATTGCTGTTTTTCAGTACTAACCCTAAAAAATTTATTGTTATTGGGTATATTTTTTTTTAATATTTCGACAGTTGTACTAAAATCAGTGATAAAATTATATATTTTAATTAATTATATATTAATGTTTATTTGACTTTTATGATAATTTTTTTGCTTAACAAAAATAAAAAGAATATTTTGTTAAATGTATAATTTATTTTAAGGATCAAGCTTATTTTGTCTCTTCATTATTTTCTCTTTTACTGTTTCAATTTAAGAATTTATGCAGTTATATTAAACAATGCAATTCCTTAGATTTAAGTTCCAATTGATTGTAATTACTCATGAGAACACATTTAATTTGTTCTGTAGACACCTAGAAATTTGAGAATTTTTTTAACTTTCGCTAAGCATTTGCTGATTTCTTAACAGGGAGTCCACACCGAAGAATTTATATCTTTATGAAAGTCAAATTTATATCATGATGAAAATTCATCCTGTGTAGACTTCATTTATTAGTATTATATCATCAGAGCTCATAGACTAATAAATTCATCAAGATATGAAAAGTATGTAAATTTATTTTTGACGCATAATTTTTTTAATAAAATATTAAATTATTATAGCATAGGCATTTTTTTTATTATATTAGTGTTATGACTATAAACAGTGTTGCCAGTTATTTTTTAAGCTTTCTCGCCAAATGGGTTGTCTTCAATATAGAAAAATATATAATATTTTTTATGAAACCATTTAATTTACTTATATTATTACAAAACATAAAAATTTTATTAATATTATGTTTTTATTGAATATCAACTTATAATATATAAGCTACAATAGTGTGACAATTTACTTAAAGGTACTACTTCCATTACAAGCTACTTAATTAAATATAAGAAACTTTTAAAAAGGCAGTGTTAAGGAAAAGTTTATTTAAAAAAATCTAATATAAACTAAAAAGTTATAGTGAAATTTTTTAATCCAATTACCAGCACAGATTCTTTCAAAAAGAATCTAAGTGATTGTTTAGTAAATATCTTATAGTTTCAAAGTTAGACGATCTGCATTTTTTATTAAATGATAGCGTCAAATCCCTTACAAATAAATTATTTATTTTATGTTCAAAATTTGAATGTAGTAGGTCAGTGGGGAATCTACGGGGAAGATTGTGTATTATTTTAAAGCTTTTTTTTGTGAATCATTTGGAACTTCTTTGTACGAGTTTTACCAATTTTGACCTAACAGACTTGGCAACCATAAGTCAAGATCGGTCTGATGCTCATTTTGTGTAACAATATTTTGTTTATTATGTTAAAACTTGATCTCCTGTTTAGTAAAGGATACAGTGCGCAACCATTCTTTTATGCCTTGTCAAATATGAATTTTGACATGTTGTTTAAACAAAAGTTTTTTATCTGGGATATTCCCAAATATTTAATATTTTTACTAATAGGAATGATATTTCCTTGGGAGTACAAGTTTTGTGGAGGAATATGTTTTGGAGATTTGTTGTATGGAAATATGATAGCTTGTGTTTTGTTAGTGTTAACTTAAATTTTCTATGTATGGAGTCTGTTGCATTCTCTTGACTATTGCGTTTGATACCTTGCCGCAACATATGAGAGCATTGTCGTCAGCATAAAGGGCTGCTTCTTGATTTCTGCGAATATTTATATCATAGGTAAAAAACGAATAGTGTGGGAGAAATAACAGCCCCTTGTGGTAGACATGCTGGTATTTTTCTTTCACAAGAGTAACCATCGGCACAGACAATAAATGATCGATCATTTAAAAAGCTTTTTACTATTTTTTGTAAATAAAGAGGAAACATTTAACTATAAAGTTTGAAAAACATTTCATTCTATCTTCATGGCATATTCGCCGGCGAAGTAAAATAACTATAAAATGGCTATACTTTCACTACCTGTTCTTTTCTCTGTTCTTTTATTTTATTTTTAATAATTTTAATTACGCTCTTCAGTTGATGAATGGTAGAGTGTTCTTTACGGACTCCAAATTTTTAGTCAATAATGGTGTTTAATTGGTCATTTTAGGATTTTTTTTTTAAATTACTTTGCCCGTTTTAAAACTTTAAAGAAAATATAATTAAATATATAATGCAAACATTAAATATCCCAAACTGCTGTCAGATTAGTCAAATATTTGACCAGAAAAGTGTAACTACTATTTTTACAAATTTTAATTTAATCATTTTTGGCATGTGTCATTACGAATGACGACTTAAAATACATTAAATGTGATAACTTTAATAATAAGGAGGATCTCATATTTCTTATTAAGTATCTGAAAAGGAGCAACGCTTGCGTGATTCGAGATACTCTTTGCGACAAGAGCACTTTGGCTCATTAGCCCTGTGGTTAACGATTTTTTTAGTGCAGTTGAACACTACGCTACAATCTTAAGTGCTTTTTTAAATGTGCAAAGAGAGAAATCGTGATTATTTGCTCACGCTAAGTATACGTTGACTCGGTTACAGTTCTTAGCATTGTGACCATATATAGGACATTTTGGAGAAATAAAGGCCCTACCTTTTTTCAAAAGCAAATATATTACAAAATTCCCTATTTTAATTATATCACATCTTGAAACATTGTGATCTGTCGAACTCGATTAATACAGAGCATCATCCACTTTAGATCGTTTAGTTGTAATTTCCTTAATACTTTCCGACTTTATTTATATTGTGCCTCTTAACAAATTCACTTTCTATTATTTCAGTTGTCAATCGGGTTAGACCAAGTAAAACCATCTTAAAAAGTTTGTCGTCTTTTATCTTGTGAGTGTAAAAGTAGAGCTTTCTGTCCTTAAACAATTTTCTTTCTCTTTTTTATTAAAGTTTTGTTGCTGGTTTTAGGCCCATTGGAAACTTAAGAGAACTTATACTTGGGGCTATTGACCCAGTACTGTTTCTTTTCTAACTAATCATAGTCGGAAGAAAATAAAACAAGTAAGAAAATAAAACGAGTATATTCGGCTATGCCGAATCTTATATATGTAAATCTAGTTAAGTGATGTAACTTTAACAAAAAAAAAAAAAAAAAAAAAAAAAAAAAAAAACATATTGGGATGACAGAAATAAAAAAATAAAAAAAAAAACTAACTCGAAAAACCTGGGCGAGCGCCAATTTTTGCTTTTGATGTTGTTATACCTTTCACCAAATGTGAAAAAGGGTGTCTTTAAGTTTGTCATTCCGTTTGTAATTTCCACAATATCCATTTCTTCGCGCCTGCCTCCAATTTTTCCATATCATTCGAAACAATAAGTTAACTTCAACCAAAAAACAAATGTATAGAACGAAAGAGAATTGAAAAATAAGAAAAACAAACATCAAGTAAAGAAATTATTTGGTAACCATATTTTTCGAGCTGTGGTCCTCTATAATTTTTACAAAAAACAACGATCGCGCATCATGTTTTTTAAGATAAACCATTAAGAGACGATGAAATTTTTATGTAAAATTATATATCGTGCTTAATTTTTATTTTCATATTTTTCAATTCTCTGTCATCCCAAATTTTGATAACTAATAACATTTTAATAAGATATTATTTTTTTTTTCTGGACCGTTGTCATTGCTACTTTATCCTTGTCATGATATCTTTTTGAAGAAATTGCTTTTAATAACGATATTAAAGGCCTCATTAGTCTTTACTTTCTGTTGCTGTTCTGTTCCGTGCCGTTCTGCCGTTCTGCTTTTTTGATTATTATAATTAGTTTTTCTGTAGCAACATATCAGCAGTTTATAATAAACAAAGAGAACACAATATACAATACAACAAAAAATAAACTACAATTACAATGACAAAAATAGTTTGTTTACAATTTTGAACTCCCACTACCAAACAACTTCCAAGTAACTTAACGTTGAATTCTATTTTCTACTGATTGGAACGGAACAGAACAGAACGTCAAAGTAATAACAAACCACAAACACATATTTTTCATTTAACAGAAACTGATCAGCTGATTCGTCACGGAACGGAAAGTAAAGACTAATTCTGCCTTAAGACAACACTGACATCGAATGTTACTTCAGGTTTGACAATTTTACGTGAAAAGACGTCACAAAGTAACGCAAAAATACTTTTATATTATGAAATATGAACACGAAATTTGTTTCTATATAGAAAATAAGAAATTATTATAATTATTATTATTGTAAAGAAATATTTATTTAAAAATATGTTAATAAAAACTCAAATGATTTGTTTATTAGAAAAACGATAAATAAACGCTATAGATTTAGCGAAAGCTAAGAAATTCACTCAACGACAATAAGAGTAAATATGTAGATCATTTCTGGAAGAGGTCATTTGATCGATATTATTTCTTTTCAACTAAAAACCATTAACTTAACAATTTCATTCACATTATAACTTAACCTCACTTTTGTAACAACTGTTACTTACTGTATGTAAACAAATAACTCTTTTGTGCTAACGCCCTCAACTACTTTCCTTTTCAAAAATGTTCTTATTTTATTAAAGAAGAGAAAATCAGCAAAGGGTAGATGTTAAATGGAATTGAGGCATTTTCCCACCCACAAAAACTTGTTGACCTATTTTCATTGCAAACTTCATCTTAAAATATTGTTGTGAAAGAAAACTCCTAATTAGATATTTTTTCCATTAAAAAAAAAAAAATTTATGCTGGCAGCAACAAATGAAACATGACACCATCAAAGGAAGCATAATTTTCGCTATCCTTTTCAAGAAGTAAAATCACTCTTTTTTCCTTTTTAGTGTTTTTGTATTTTTTTTTTTATTTTGCACAATAACTTTTAGTAGTTTAAGTAAAAAGATTCAAGGGTGGCTCGCTAGTGAAACTTTTTCTGAAAACAAATAAAACAAGTAAGAGTGCTATATTCGGCTAAGCCGAATCTTATACATCCTTCACCATGTATGTCAATCCAGTTTAGTGAAGTAACTCGAATCAAAAGAAAAAATATTCGGGTGACAGAAAATTTAAAAATATGAAAAAAAAATTAAGTTATACATATAATTTTACATAAAAATTATACCGGTCTTTAATGGGTTAAGCATTTTTAAATATTTTAGTATTTTTTGAGAGATTTCTTCAAAAGCTTTTATATAACACCCATACTTTTCTATAAAAATTTTAGAGGAGCATAACTGGGAAAATATGGGCGAGTGTATATTTTTTCACTTGATGTTTTTTTATTTTTTGATTCGAAGGAAATGGCCCGATCTTGCTTAATTTCAATAGCAAAACATTCGAAATTACGTCTGATCGATTGGCGTATTTAGATTTTCTCTAGCTCATCTAGTGCTTTAGCAAAGTTGATTTCAACACTAACATGGATGGACAGACGTACATTGCGGAATCGACTTCGCTATGCATAAGGACTCAGATAATATATATTTTATGGGATCGGAGAGATATTGCAGGAATTACAAACAAAATGACAAATTAAGAGAAACCCTGTGGTGAAGGGTATAGAAACACTTGAATACAGTTTTGCAAGTATAAAATTCACATTCGATTTAAAGAGCTTGTGCTGCGAACTCTTTTCAATGTGTTAAAAAGGCTGGTGAAAGAAATAGAAGAAGGGGGCTAACACTATAGATGAGGAAGTTAAAACGCAGTTAAAATAAAAGCAAAACGTCATAATGTACTTTAATGATATAAAAAACACAACAACAACAAAATAACAGGGATGCAAAAAAAAAACAACAATAACAAACCAAGGAGTACAAATAATAAAGAAAGGAAAATTGATAAAAGTAAAAGAGCTTATAAAAATACTGCAAGTTTTTCCTTTTTTTTCTAATTCCTTATTATTACGTACGATTAAACTTATTGTAATTTTAGTTTTTCTTGTTTATTTTCATCCCTTCTTAAGACAGAAAATTTTTGATGTCAGTGAGTACTGTTGATTGTTCCCTGTATCTACGACGGTGAAACTTGAAAACTTGTTCTTGATTTTTATCCCTATTTACTTAGAGATGTTTATCGTTTGTGTTAAGTTTTAATAAACTTTGTCTTGTTCATCAAAAAAAAAAAAAAAAAAAAAAAAAACAAAACGTCATCACATTTAATCGCATGCCCAACAGTAATTTGCCAACTTTAAGGACAGTATTTGGAAAAATTCTTAAAGACGGATAATCTAAAGCAGGGGTTCTCATCAAATTCCTGCTCACGGACCCCTAGTAAACTAATTTTTTTTCGCGGACCCCTCTGAAGCCGAAGTTCTAAATAAAACTTTTATTATTTTCGAAAACACTGTTTTTTCGGTTCTTTATGCGGACCCCTTGGATGGTTGCTACGGACCCCCATTTGAGAACCGTTGATCTAAAGGAATATATTGTATAGGAATATCTTGTATAGATTGTTATTGATGATGTGCATTCTGGAAGTGGAATTTTGCGTCATTTTTTCAAGCGTTGCTGACCGTATGTCAGGAAATAAACAAACAAAGTTAGCTTCAAAGGCGTCAATTGTTTGTTGCTGGTTCATCAACATGTGCAGTGACTTTACAAGAAGCCATAACGAATAATTTAGTGATGATGGACGCCCAGTATGTCACTTCATTACTCGAAATTAACGAATCGCTAAAATTTGCTTTCAATAAGGTTGTAAAAGCCGTATGGCACGTGTAGCTATCCTGTTGAAACTAGATTTCTTCCCGATCTATGTCATCCAAATCTTTAAAAAATCATTCATCAGCTCCGGCATGTAAACCGTAACAAACCGTGATTTTTTGTGTGTGTTTAAAATGGAGTCTGGATTGGTTTCTCTTTATTAAGAAACCTTAAATTGACGATTATGTGCGTCATCACGAAATCATTATGTCGTCTATAATTTGCTCGAATATATGACTGATTTTGGAAGTGAATCGAAATAACTTGAAAGCGTGTTGAACCTGCAAGTTATTCATAAGTTATCAGTAACTATTAATAATTTTCAAGGTACATAGTATGTGCGTAGAGGGGTGGCTGCAGAAGTATACAAACAACTTTTGATATCTTTCGTTCTTTTATGATTTTCGGTATTATAAGTCTCGCGCCTTTACTAGCTTTAACGCTCAACTGTGAATTTAAAATTTGGGCACATTAGTGTTCCTAAGCGTAATGCTAATAGATATTGATACACAATTTGCGCTACTGCTTCTGTCTGCTCATAGGTTTTCATCTTCGGCGGATCACATAGTTGCAGTTAACAGTTACTATCGCAGTAATTGATCTAAATATATATAGATTATATAGAAGAAACTTTCTGGACTGCATGTCCAGCGGTTACTGCCCTAGAAATACCTTCATCTTTGTAGGTTATACTTAAAAAACCTTTTGGGGTTTCTGTAGTGGCTAACCAAAACCGAAATTCTTTTTGATCTTACGAGCATTCAAATTAGATTCCCGCCAGCTTCTCACTGTCCTTTTTGATTTGATAAAAATTATAAAATATATTTTAATTGACTTAGCCAGCCTTTTGGCAGATAAAATACCTAAGTATCAGCTTTTACCGACCGCCACCGGAAAGAAGTACAAGACGAGATTCTGGCAAGCGATATATTTTTATCCGCCAGCTAATAAACGATTTTAAAAGTTGTTAAAACTGGACTTCTTGGATGTTTTTTTATTACTTTTGAATATACGGCCTCTTTTAAAATAAGTAATCTCTTCCTATAATAAAACAGTAACTAAGTCATTTCTGTATATGAAATATTTTTCGAAGATTTTGGTGTTGGTGTAAATACAAGGGCTGCTATATATATTTCTGTCCTGGCAACACTGAGTGCTGCCAAGTGCAATCTGACAATTCCATTGGAAAGTTTGTCATTTTTAAGCATAATCGTACTCAAAACGTTTTATTATTTGTGTTGTTTCAGTGACTTGAAAAAATGAATATAGAAAAAAATGGAATTAACTCGTGAACATTTTCGTGCCATCATTTTTCACAACTTTCGACGTGGGTTATCACGACAAGAGTGCATTGATGAACTTAAATCTTTGTATGGCGATGAAGCACCACCCTATAGCACTGTGAAAAATTGGTATAATGAATTTAATCGTCGCCGAAGCTCGCTCAAAGACGAATTCCGTGAAGGTCGTCCAAAAACGGCTGTTGTGCCAGAGAACATAGATGCCGTGCGTGAACTCATAATGCAAGATTGACATGCGACATACCGAGAGATAGAGACATCCTTGGACATTTCTTCCACCAGCATACATTCGATACTGCATGAACACCTGGCTGTAAAAAAGGTTTGTTCTCGTTGGATCCCGCACAATTTGAAAGTCGCTCAAAAAAAAGCTCGTGTCGATTGGTGGAAAGACGAGCAAAATCCAACGAAAGTTGTTCGTTTAAGAAGCACTTCGAAGCAAATGGTCGCCTGTTTCTTCGACAAAACTGGTTGTTTGGCGACTGTTCCGCTTGAGCAACGTAGGACGGTCACTTCTGAGTGGTACACTACAATTTGTTTGCCTGAAGTCATCGAAGAAATTCGAAAAACCGACAAGAGAAGACGAATCATTATTCACCATGACAATGCGAGCTCTCATACATCGGCTCAACCTAGAGCGTTTTTGACCGGCCAAAACGTCGAATTAATGGGTCATCCGCCGTAAAGCCCTGACTGGCACCTAATGACTTCTTCTTGTTTTCGCACATCAAGAAAAAAAATGCGTGATCAACGATTTTCGTCGCCAAAAGAAACTGTTGAAGTGATCAAAAACCATGTTTTAGAGGTGTCTCAATGGGAGTGGAAAAAGTGCTTCGACAACTGGTTTGAACGCATGCAAAAGTGTATAAATCATGCTGGAGAATACTTTAAAAAACAATAAAACCATTTTTGATAATAAATATTCGCATTTTCACTATTAGGCCAGAAAAATATAGAGTAGCCCTCGTAAAACAGTAACGGAGTCATTTCTGTATATGAAATATTTTTCGAAGATTTTGGTGTTGGTATAAAAATGGAATGGAAAATGGAATACAAAATACCTTTTTTTAAAAATTTTTGTCTGTCTGTTTGTGTTCACATCACATAAAAACTGCTGAATAGATTTAAATAAAATTTTGTGTGGAGATCCAATAGAATCTTGGTTCAAATATAGAATACTTTGTTTTCATAAAAATATGTCATTTCGTAGAGGAAATAGGGATACAAATGTTAAGTATTGGTACTAAAACAATTGTCAGTATACTTTATATTTATAGATAAAAAATTTTTAACACTGTTTACTGATCTCTACAATAAATATTTAAAATCACATTTTTCTAAATTAAAATTTTTAAATACGCGGATAAAGTCGTGGGCACTGCTAGTCCAATCATTAATGTTCTTAAATGTTCAAGATATATTTATGAAATCAGCAAATTCTAAAAGGTTAAACCGCACATTCTAATAAAAGAAGAAAACTTAAGTTTAGGTTTAAGACTATAGATTCCCAGACCTCATAGAAGCATCGCAGTCCCAAAGTAGGACATCACTGAAGTCTTAGTAATGCTTTTTGTTATAACATTAAAAAAAAATTGTTTATAATTTAAAAGCCCTTAAAAATAACCTTTAAGCCATAGGTCTATAATATCTAAAGATATCATCTGTAAGTTCCAAGTTATTTTCATTAAAAAAAATTGATTTTGGGGGACCTTATTGCAGGCTTTTTGCAATATGGGTCGCTGAATAACATTTTTTCTCCAAATTTTTTCAATTAGCTTGGCTAAAAATGTGAAACTATTCTACCAAATTAGAAAATATGCTTTTAATTTCAATTTTTAAAAATTTACCATTTTCACACATTTCAAGCGAAAAAGGCCGTTTCAAACCTTTCCAGAAAAAAGACTTCTTTATGAAACTTTAATTTTTGCCTATTTTACTGAAGTGAACCTTCATAGAGATGATTGCTGAGTAAAACTTTTAACCAATTTGCTAAATCTTAACCTCTATGGCGATCTATTTTTGTTAGGAAATTTCGACTGATGGTCATGTATTCCAAAAGCTGGAATAAAAAAACTGGTTTTAAAACCTCTACTTATGCCTTTAGCTAGGCGCAAAGCATTTTAATATTTTATAATTAATATTGATTTTACTTTATGGGAAAATATTTATAAATTCCTATTTTGGGACTTTTGATAAATGATTTGGGAATTTCAGGATTCGGTTAAAAGTTAATTTTTATACTTTGTTGCGTTAACTAAGGAAATAAAGCCACGCAAATTATTTCTTTTGTATAACGTTACTTAAAAATATCTAATTGCATGTGAAATATTTGAAACTCCTTTAAAAGTAAGAAATTTAGTAAAATTTAGTAAATTTTAGTAAACTCGATCCTCTGCTGCGTCTATATAAATTTTTTAAAGATTGGCAGCCGTTTATAAATTGCTTAATTAATTGAGAAAACATTTAGTTTCTGTCCCACTGTGCGCTGAAGCAAAATTGTCCAGCTCGGATTACATTCCTTTAAAACAAAAAATTATGTCCCAACCAAGCGATTGCTTAAAGAAAACTTGAACAAAAACGGAATTTTATAACTTATGATTTTTATAACGGATATTAATTCGATATTTACCATCAGAGTATAAAAATAAACAAAACGGAACGTTTCCTTTCGGTTAGTTTGCGTAAACTGAAAAACCTGAAAAATCTATTACGAATAGAATTCTATTTTTAAATATAAAGATTCATATCCTTAATGTTTATATAAATGCCTACAGTTACTTTGTTTAAATAAAGGCTTTGGAAAATATGAACACTTTTAAGTGCTGCAACGCAACAATTTTTTCTCTTTGGATACTGAGTATTGGGGGAAATCCAACCCTAAATTTGGTTTGTTTTAGAACAGATTTGATCAAATTAATTTTTAAATGCTTAAAAAATAAATTAATTTATTTCTTTTCCCAAAAAAAAAACTTTCCCATTCCGTTTGCACTTAAGCTTACAATATTCTTACATTCCCCCCACCATAGTCAACATAATAAAAATTTAAGACTTCTTTTCCCTTTTGGATATGCAATTACCAACATTTATAAGAGACAAATAAATAACATAAATGACTTTGGATTAAAAGTCATTATCTAATGTGTATTAACTCATTGCCATAAGCCAAACGTTTGTTAATGTCTGCTATTAACAAGAATAGGGGGGGGGGGGGCTTGTTACGAAATGTGAACGCAGTTAATTGTTACGACGGGAAAAAGTTTTATTTGGATTCCAACAAATAGCTCACTGATTTAAGTTTATTTGCAGCTTTTGTTTTTCTTTCTTACAAAACTTATTATTATTATTTTTTCTTACTTTTGGAAGAATTTATTTTATTTTTAATTTACTTTATTTTCTAGGAGAAAGATGAAACATATTTTCTTTTTTTGCAACATAATTGACAATGCGGCTCAGCAACAAGTTGTCTAATTTTCCTCATCAATTTACATATTTGTTCCATGACTAATTTAACAGCCATAGAATGGATACTTTGAAATTACTTTTTATTAAAAACAAAAGTTTGCTAATTCTAGTTAATATGTACCATTTTAAATAGGACTGCTAAAGTTAGAAGCGGGTATTCATACAATTTAAAACAAACTTGTGGAGAGTTGCAGAACTTCCTTTAAGAATAAGTTATAGTCAGGTATGAGATGGAAATCGACCGATTTAAAAGGTAAATCGTTTTTTCAAATAGACTAATGTGTGATCGATTTCAAACGACGTCATATTCCACTAATATTTCATTCTCATATAATTACAACTCTGTTGAATCTTAAAATACAACACTAAAGTGTTTACACGTTAATTAGTTACATATGTTTGACATTTGTTGAAAATTAAAATAAAATTTTGATATTATTTTAATATTTTTGGAAATATTAAGCAAACATGGCTTTTTTTGCCACTTATTCATTTATCCTTTTGGACTCTGCGGTCAAGTCTCTCCATAAATTTTCCACATCTACTCTGTTGCATTTGGTGAACCCCCGTGCAATATTAGGATGGTTTTCCTTAAACTGAATGATTTCATCTTTTCGAAAGTTGTTCTTATGCTTCCCCCTATTTATAAATATACACATACATATATGTATAACGAGATAATTGTTTATAATTTTCAACTAAATTTTATTAAATATTTCTTACATTTTTTCGCGTTTCGTTAAAGTAAATTCAGTCGATTTAAAAACGAATTTAAACTGACTTTATCGAATTGCGTAACATAGCAAAATCGTCATTTTATTTTTGAAACAAAATGGAATTTGAAATTGTTACAGTAAATCGGCGCTTGTAAACACATCAAACTTTTTGTCGATTTCAAAAAGTTTTAGAGACGAAAATGATTTTTGTCACATACCTGAGTGTGTTCATATACGCACGTTTATTAAGTTATTATTCTGTTTATTGACAAAATTTATTTAGTGATCATACATACAAAACTTAGCTCATTAATAATATCTAACAGAACTGCCTCCCCGGCATCACTCCAGCCCATTCGCGGTTTCTTTGTTTTAATACTTAATAATGAAAAAAAAAGAAATAAGTATTTTTTTTTTAAATTCTATTAAACTGTTTCTTAACTATTAATAAATTAATAATAATAAACTTAGCTTCTACTTGACTCGCCATATTTTCTTTTATTTTGTTTAATTTTGTTGACATATGTCATTGTAGATAACTGTTGATAATTTTGCTGACTAAACACACTTCTGAACAGTGTTGTATTTTAAGTTTTGCTAAATATGTATTATAATAATTTCGTACTTATTGAACAATAACTTAATTAAAACTTTGTATGGAATATTTAACTCAATAATAGGATTTGTTGCGATAATTTTAATAAAGGCGCATGTATGAACACACTATAATTAGAATGAAAAAACCTAGCAATAAAAAAATACTGAATCTAACTTATAAAAAGAAGTGTTCTCCATTGTATTTTATTAAAACCAGATGCGCCATTAGGCTCCCCGAAAACTTCTTGTACTAACGAAAATGTATTTTAAGATCAGAGTTAATTGATTCTTGCAAAAACAAACCCACTACAAAGAAGACAAACGCAAAATCAAATTTATTTCATTGCTGTTACAGCAAATCAAAACATGTTAAAATTCTAAGCGTTTCTCTAGAACTCCCAAACGTTGGTCATAAACATCAAATCAACTGAGCTGCTGAGGCACACTGTTTTGTATAATATTTATGCTTGTTATTAAAATGATAAAGTAATTTACATTCTGTCCAAAGTAGGCACCTCTACTTCACTTATGGAAACACCTTTAATTTTAAGATTTATTTTTATATTAATTTTTGCTATTGGGAGCTATCGTGATATGCGGCTCATAACACACATAGAAAACATGTATATTGTGTGGGGAAACCCTACAGTTCTTAAAATTATGAACTGTTTTCAAAGCGAGTTTAATCTTAAAGCTTTTAAGTAAAGAAATAATTTTCAAAAATCGCTTCAGAAATAACTTAGTTCTACGGGCACAAACGTAAAAAAGCAACATTTAGACGAATTGATAACCTGATTTTTTAATGTCTATTTAAAGAAACCTGGGGTGTATGATTTGGGATTTCCCAGAATTTTTCATTTCCCGGAAAACGGGAAAAAAAATAATCGCATACCCGGAAAAAAGCAAAGAAAACAAATTTATTTCATAAAATTATAAAAAAAAAAATTAATAGTTTTATTAACACATAAACAAACAATAAAAACAATTGCTAAATAATAGTTTTAACAGCTTATAAAACTTAAAAACAATTCAGGTGACAAAACATACACATGCACTTTTATACTACATAACGAGAGATAACAAAGGTAAAAATACTAAAGAATTAGTTTTTGAAATATATGATTTTAGAACTGCATTTAACGATTCACTAGACATACTGTTGCGTGTTTTCGTTGCAAAATTTCCAACAATAGAAAAAACTCTTTCACTTTCTACTGAGGTGGGTGTTGTTCTCCAAAATGCGATATAAAGATTATCCATGTTCGTGTTTAAAATTTTAGTGGCTTCACATGACTCAAAATAATTTTTAAACAAATAAGAAACCTTTTGTTCTGTTTTATATCTATAGTTTTCTTAAAATTAATAATTATTAATATAACAAAGGGACCTCAACATTACATTTTATTCAAATCAATTCAGCAATTTTCACGTGATGCGAACATAGACGGACAGACAAAAATTCCAAAAAAATAGGTATTTTGTGTTCCATTTTGATTACTAACTACGCCAACACAAAAATTTTCAAAAATTACTTCACAACAAAAATATTTAAAAACAATCAGTGTATTTCTTAAAAAGGTTTCCCGGGAATTTAGCCAAAATTTTCCCGCAAAAAGCTATCCAGATTTTCCCGTTTCCCAATCGATACTGGGGTGAAATCGTTACATCCGTGATCGTATCGTCAATCGTACGAAAAAAAAATACGTGATACGTTAATCGTATGAACAAAATGGCATTATGACATACGATTGCAAACGGATCGTAATCTATTGATTAATTCACAATAATTTTTAAAATTAAAAATTCTAAAGCTAGAGCTAGAGTATTCAGGCTGGTCAGTATTTCAAATTTCGTTGTTTCCAACGGTCATAAACAGTTCTTCACTGGGCATCTGAAGCTCTTCTTCATGAGGGCCTCCTCCAGTCTGCTTTTTTAAAATTAAAAAAAAAGTTTTTTCTTCTACTAAAATTTTTGATCAGCCACAAGCATGAAATTTTAAACGTATGGACTTTTCTTTACATTACAACTGGTGAGCTAAGAAAGCTCATTCCATAGTCTGTTAGCAGTAGATTATCCTTATGCTCAATTAGAAAGCATGTGTTTTTTTTTTTTGACAAATTCTTGTGTTAATTCATGATCCTTAGATTTATGAGATATAATTTTATCATAAACTAAAAAAAATTTTGTTAAATTTAATTTTTTTCCAAGTGACTTTCTAGCACTTTTCAAGTTATCCGAACTAACTTTTGTTAACGGACGACAATACGTAAAAAATGAACGTTCAGTCATTCGATAACGTATGTTATAATCTTCAATATTGTGAATTATCATCAGTTTACGCATATTATAAACGAAAAAATTTATTTTTTAACGATGTTGAAAATCGAACAAGTATTTTTTAATTTTTTTTATGCTAAAAAAAGCTTTCTTTTTAAATCAATATGTCAGTTACATTTAATTCCACTAACTGCTGATGTATTCTGTATAAAAAATCAATTTTGTTTACAAATTTTCTCTTTCGTTTTTTTTTATTAATTCATCGTTATTTCTTATATCAGTTTAAATATGGGGCTTAAAAGTTGTTCCTCTAAACTTTAGACGTGTCTTATAAAGATTTTGATGTATACGAGGGCTGCGAAGAAAACGCGAATATTTATAATCAAAAATGGTTTTATTGTTTTTCAAAGTATTCTCCAGCATGATTTATACACTTTTGCATGCGTTCAAACCAGTTGTCGAAGCAATTTTTCCACTCCGATTGAGACACCTCTAAAACATGGTTTTTGAACACTTCAACAGCTTCTTCTGGCGACGAAAATCGTTGAACAAGCATTTTTTTCTTGATGTGCGGAAACAAGAAAAAGTCATTAGGTGCCAATTAATTCGACGTTTTGGCCGGTCAAAAACGCACTGGTTTGAGCCGATGTGTGAGAGCTCGCATTGTCATGGTAAACAATGACTCGTCTTCTCTTGTTGGTTTTTCGAATTTCTCCGATGACTTCAGGCAAACAAATTGTAGTGTACCACTCAGAAGTGACCGTCCTACGTTGCTCAAGCGGAACAGTCGCCACATTACCGGTTTTGCCGAAGAAACAGGCGACAATTTGCTTCGAAGTGCTTCTTCCACGAACAATTTTCGTTGGATTTTGCTCGTCTTTGAAGACCCACACGGTCGCTTGTTGTTTCGTTTCGGGCTCATACGCATAGATCCATGATTCGTCACCTGTGACGATCTTATTAACGTCTTTTGAAGCACCGCAATCGTATTTTTGCAACATTTCTTTGCACCAATCGACACGAGCATTTTTTTGAGCGACTTTCAAATTGTGCGGGATCCAACGAGAACAAACCTTTTTTACGGCCAGGTGTTCATGAAGTATCGAATGTTTGCTGGTGGAAGAAATGTCCAAGGATGTCTCTCTCGGTATGTCGCATGTCGAACCTGCATTATGAGTTCACGCACGGCATCAATTTTCTCTGTCACAACAGCCGTTTTTGGCGACCTTCACGGAATTCGTATTTTAGCGAGCTTCGGCCACGATTAAATTCATTATACCAATTTTTCACAGTGCTAGAGGATGGTGCTTCATCGCCATACAAAGATTTGAGTTCAACAATGCACTCTTGTCGTGATAATCCACGTCGAAAGTTGTGAAAAATGATGGCACGAAAATGTTCACGAGTTAATTCCATTTTTTTCTATATTAATTTTTTTAAGTCACTGTAGACAACACAAATAATGGTCGTACATCAAAACGTTTTGAGCACGATTATGCTTAAAAATGACAAACTTTCCAATGGAAATGTCAGATTGCACTTGGCAGCACTCAGTGTTGCCAGGCCAGAAATATATAAAGCAGCCCTCGTATTTCCCGCATTCATATAAAATTAAAATTTAAACTGTTCATTTGATTTATAATTGGATTATTGCAAATCAGATAAAAACTTGATCATCACATTGCCTTTTTTTACACCTTCACCATAAAATTTTATTTAAATTATTATTTATGTACAAATGTAGGATTGATTCTTAGTCCACCTTATCGTAAAATAAATCCGCCAAGTATGAGTTTAACTCACACAAGAAGGGTTTCGTGCCATTTATGTTACAGCGGATATAGTAAAACATACTTTGGGTAAAGTTAAAAAACCCCTGTGAAAATGACGTTACTATTGGGATACCCTGCATTTCATTTTATTTTAATTTTTTGTATTTTATTTATTATAGCAGTATATCCTCTGCACAAATTTTAAGCGTTTGCCTATAACGTTTTAAAATATAAGGCCATATGCGTCAAACTGAAGGACTTTTGGAAACACCTTTTAATTTTTAAATTTATTGTTTAATCACTTTATTGTCATAGCGGACATATGTCTGAGACACCTTCTAATTTAAAGCTATATTTTTTTCTGTATGTTGTAACAGAGCTAATAATTTTATTGACACTGTGAACAATTAGAAATAAAAATAACAATATTTTTATGAATTTCACGTCACTTTTGAAGCACCTTTTATTTCTAGTTCTTGTTACAGCAGCTCTTGTAAAACATCTTCTTCGAAAATTGCAAGAGTCTACCTTTTACAGTTCCAGAGGAAAAGG
Organism: Cistogaster globosa; assembly: GCA_937654795.1. Taxonomy (NCBI): domain Eukaryota; kingdom Metazoa; phylum Arthropoda; class Insecta; order Diptera; family Tachinidae; genus Cistogaster; species Cistogaster globosa. The sequence goes on from OW569403.1 coordinate 127,320,058, forward strand.
CCTGTAACAAACGGACGGACAGAGCGCCTTTATTTTTCTTTCGTTTTTTTAGATTTGATTTTGTTTTTTAATCTTTTTCGGTAGCTTATTGTTGTTTTTTGCTTTATTGAGTTGAAAACCGGAGTTTCTGAAAAAAGTTTATAAATTAGCAAATAATTGGAAAATCACTAAACCATCTAAATTCACCAAAATATTACATTTTCACCAACATTTCACTAAAAATATTAAACTTTTCTGAACAATATTTTTTGTAACAAAAAGTTAAAAATTTTATTAAAACTGAAAATACAGCAAAAAAAAAAATAAATAAATAAATAAATAAAATAGATTAAAAATAATTGAATTTAACTAAATGATGAAAATTTCACCAAAAATTTTTTTCATGAAAATTTCACCAACAATTTTTATTTTTCAAGAAATTTTATTTGTAACAAAAAATTTTAAATATCATTTAAAACCGAAAATGCACAAAGAAAACTAAAAATTATTAATAATTTAAAAGTTTTCGAAGAGATGCGACTTTCGCAAAAAAAAAAAGAAAAACGAATATACACGCAATTCGTTTGCTTGTTATCTATACTGGATCGTCGCTGTGCTCTAAGAACTTAATCTGAAGATAACGCCGGAAGGTATTATGTTTTAATACATTTTTGCAATTTTTTCACATTCTTTATAAGAAAATTTATCTTTCGATAAATATAGTCTTCTCTTTGCTTTAAGAAGATAATTTGCTCTTATTTAAAAATGTGCACAGTGTGTGTGGATTTCGATTGTTCGACTGCAGCACGATTTGTAGTAACATTAAAAAATTAAATTAAAAAAAAAATTAAAATTAATTTTTTTTTTTAATTTTTAGATAAAAATATATTCCCTACCATAGCACAGGGGTTTGAAAACTATTTTTCGGTATCTCATGAACCACTCAACATATCTTAATGAAATCTAAAAGAAGCCAAGCATAGGTGTTTCTCAGTGAGTACAGAAACGGTCAGCGCCCTAGGGTAAAGGGGGGCTTCTGGGTAGGTCACCAAAGTTGTGTACCTCGGACATATAACTTTTTGAAAATGCCATAAAGTGTTTATTTTAAATTCGAATATTAAGATTTTATTTGTTTTATTTTAATTAGACCTTTTAAAAAATGTGCTTAGATGTACAAGTTATCGCTTTTAGTATGAATTGAGAAAATGTAAAAAATACCGTTTTTAAGGATTTCCCCCAAAATTTAATTATGGAATTTAAATTTACTTCGGTACTAGCAAATTTTTTTAAACCATTTTAAAGACAACCTATAGCAAATGCGAATAAAAAACCCCCCAAGCCTATCCCAACATAGCCAATTTTGAAACAAAATTTAAAAATTATTGCAAAATTCCTCGGAGTGCAAAGCACCAATTAAAAAAAAGGTAAACGGAATTTTAAGTCCCCATTTATTTGGTGCTTATTCCAAAAAGAATTTAATAGCACCCTGAATAATAAAAGCAGGGTAGAATCTTTTGTAAAAAAATGTTTTTTTTTGCCAAATTTTTCCCCGTTACCCGGAAGTTTATGTGTTGAAAGATAAAAAAAAATATTTGATTTGATTTTATCTATATAGTTTAAAATTTTGTAAGAATATCCCGAAGCGTTTTGATTTTGTGGCAGTTTTTTTTTAAATTTTTTATTATTTAAAAAACCACCTTAACGTGAATTTTTCAGTTTTTGCGTAAAATGTCATTTAAGAGTCAAAAGCTTTCCTGTGATACTACCTTCATGCATATCAAGCCTATATTTAAGACATAAGAGCTTCCTTATCCTCGACTCCTTATTATTTTTTTTTTCTTATTTTATATGTAAAAATTGATTTGCCTCTGTAAAATTTTATTAAGATATCTCGAGTGTTTCATGTGATACCAAATTTTGTCAAAAAAAAAAAAAAAAAAAAAAAAAATCGTTTTCGAACCACTGTGCATAAATGAAAGTGAATTATGTTATGATCAATGCGTTATTATTGCCAAATTCCTTGCAGTTGCTGCTGATAAAAATAAACAATTTTTGTATAAAGTGACTGTATCTGTACATAAATCATGGTGAAACATTGGTTTACTGCAACAAACTATTACACTTTTTAAACGATTTGAAAAGCTTTTATTGTGTGCTTGGCGCCAAGTGTGTAGGCAGGAAAATGCAACGTTAACTATATCTTACACAAATTAAAATACATAAATGTAAAAAAAGGGGCTTGCACTTGAAAAGCTTTTGTAAAAAGCTTGATTTAAATCATAATTACAGAGCACCAAAACTATTGACTTGAACACACCTTAACGTTCACACAGAAGAATATATATTGTTTTTAAGTTGAAATTTTATCTGAACTTTTACGTACAATTAAAACGAATTTTGTGTGCCCTACTTTACACATAGTTAAATAATTTTAAGAGAACACAGAAAAAATTTTTTAAGAAGGTAATCAAGTGTAGAATTAAGTGTTTTTGTTGAAAGGAAGTAAATTTTATTGGTTACTTGTTGCGTAACGCATGAGCAATTAAGTTTGCTGATATTTTTTTAATTCTTGTGTAAAAAAAAACTAAATTCAGCTCCAGTACAGTTTGCAAATTTTAGTCACTGAAACAAATTCCCCATGTTGTCTTATGTTGCCTTTTAATACTTTCTTGAGATGCAGAGATAACAGCAGAGCATTCTGGGATATTCAAACCAGACTGTAAAAATTGTTAAAATTATATATTTATTTTTTTATATCTTTCAAATGGTTTCAAGGAAATAAAAATAGAAACTCAATGATTACTTTTGTATAATTTTTTTAGATTTTATTGTCCTTTTGCTTTGTTGATTCAATGTAGTTTTCATTTAATCAATTTGATTTAAATACTTCATGAGAATAATAAAAAATCAGCATAAAAAGGATTCGAAATAATAAATTTTTTAATTGATATTTTTTTTTTAGATATTTTTATTTTTTGTTTGGAATAGCACTTCCGGAAATATTTTGCTCTTGCCATGCATCGGAGCATAGAGGAAGTTAAGTTTGTATACAATCGTTTTAAACATTCTTACATTTAAAAAGAACGTATTGAGTTGACTGATTTAATGGGAACACATCTCATTTTGAAAACGGTAAAAAAGAGAGTTAATACATTGAATTCTTAGGTGCTTCCAATCAGCTGCTACGCCCTTTTCTTTACACGTTTGAGTAGCTCTAAAATATGCTTTAAGGCATCGGCCTATACGTGGTATTATACCTTGCTATGGTCTGCGGTTTATCCACCACAATCTTTTCGGCCCGCTAGACTACGCCTCAGGAGGTTTCAACCTTTTGTCAGGTTTACAAAAAAAAAAACAAATTTATTAACACAACATACCACACACTCGAACATTATAACCGATCTTAGTCTCATTTTTAGCCCTCCCAATCTTGTTATGGTAAGTTTCCTTTAAAAATTTAAAAAACACGACCCTACAGCCACTCGACTCTCTCACCCACTTATCAATCTATCATTGTCGCACTTTTAAATATTAAAACCATCATTTTAATAGATTTTTTTCTTTTCAGGTCTAAGGCACCATAAACAACAACAAACGAAATATAGAAGTAAATAAAAAATTTAAATAATTTGTTAGAAAAACACCTGGAGAAGGGCAAGAGTAGGTATCTCCATAACCAAATGCCCCTCCTTAATGAATATAATGATTTATGAGAGACTCGAGGCCTCTCTGTCGCCAGAGATATGTGGGATACCATTTATTATTTCTGCCTGCAACAACCTTTGCTCTTACAAAAGATTGGAAGAAGAAAAAAACCCTTACACTCTTTCAGAAAACAAGGCACTTTTTTGTGATTTGAAAAATGCATATGTGCCACCGAACATCACACTGTCAAGAACATCAAAAGCTCCTTAATACTAGTCTCACCCACAACTGTGCAAAAGCATAGAATACTAGATCTTAAAAGAGTTAAGATCGTCTTCGTTTACAAGTTTTCATTTGCAGACACTAATGTCTATTTAATACAATTATACGACACAATCTCTAAAAATTCTAATGAAATTCTGTCCTGCTAAGAAAAACCACACGAAAAATTATGTTTAGGTATGTGTGGCAGAACAAAAGATATAACTTCAAATGCAACTCTGATCGTCCAAAACTTTTACCTATTACATTTTTAAGAGAGCTGTCTGACGACTAAATCTGCACTAACTACTTTACTTAATCGCAAGATTTATTTAAGTGAAAGTTTGATGGAAATTTGTTTTACATAAAAATCGCTAAAATAAGTATGTTTGGGTGCCACGCGGTCACACAAAAAAGATGCAATTCAAAATGCAACTCTAATCGTGTAGAAACTATTTTGTTATGAACTTTTTCAAAAGCTTACGAGTATAAGAGGCAATCCTAAATTAACGTGTAAAGCGCAACGCAATGTGGCCCATATTTTTTGCACTGAAATGTTTATACTTAAACAACGTCAACTGCAGCTTTGTGCTTTAAACAGATTTGTTAACTTATTTTATAAAACCCACTGTGTAGAAATAAAAAGGAGATAAAACTGCTAGATTGCCGTGTAAATAACTAAATTGTCAGCACTTTTCATCAAGAGAAAATGAAATAAAACTAAAAAGCAAGCAAATTCATTTCCTAACTACTTTGTATGTATGTATGTATGTAACACAAGGCGGTATTGAAGACTATTTTTATGTATATTTAGATGAGCTGCAATTTTTGCACTAGACCTAACAGTTCCACTAAAGTTGTTTGTCATGTGTTGGCTAATAAGATGGTATAATCCTTCTGCTATTCGAGAGGGAAGATCTATTATCATCTACATAATTAAGGGTCTTTTAAATTTATCGCTACCCCAATACGATTCTTTTAATAAGAAATATTAATCGGCAAGGGAGGCATTATATTAATTAAAATAAAGGGTAATCCAAATGTGACGCCTAGATGTCAGCACTATAACATTTTTACACGTGACATCTTTTCAAATGACATAAGCCATTTTGTTTTATTAGAAGGTAGTACAGTTTTAACCATGGACAGGTACACAATGCAACAACGCAACAAGTTGGATTATTGAACAACGAACAACAGATCCATTGTCTTCAAGCAAAATTTTGTTTAGTGACGAAGCTCATTTCAGAATGGATTGATTCGTCAATAAGAAAAATTGTCGTATCTGGGGTGATGAAAATCCTCTTATTATTTATGAAAAATCTCATCACCCACAAAAAGTTACTGTTTGGTGTGCATTTTGGGGAAATGGAATCATTGGGCCATTTTTCTTCGAAGATGATGCTGTTACTGTGAATGCTGAGCGATACCAATCAATGTTGAGAGACTTTTTATGGACACAGTTGAATCATATTGATGTGTCTGACGTCTATTTCCAGCAAGACGGTGCTACATGTCACACAACTCGAGAAAACATTACGCTTTTGCGATCAAAATTTCCATGTAGGCGCGTTTTTTGGATGACCCTTTATTTTTGCATTCTAGTCCAAGGTGTTTAATTCTCTTCTAAAATCACTCAATGTACAACAATGAGCGGGCTTCACTTCAAGTGATTGCTTCAGTTTGTTTTTTTTATCTGACATTTAGTCTAATTTACAGATTCATAAAAATGTACTTTTGAATTAAACAAACAAACAAAAAGAAAAAGTGTGCAAAAAATGTAAAAATTAAATTAATTTCTTTTCAACTAAATATAGAGTATTCGAATTTGTATTTGTTATTATTTGCACATTTGAGAGAATGTCAGTTGGTGTTGAGCGGCAGTAATGCCATGACCTAGATAATATATTGTTGTTGCTATTGTTTGACATGCATTTTATTTGCCACCGCATATAAATTCAAGTGATGTCAAGTTTTTTCCCCACCACCTTCTTAAAACAATAAAGCAACTGAAAAAAAGCTTTATTTCGTACTTTTTTTATATGACAATTAACCCCGTAAACAAACAATAATTACACAAACAGCAACTGTAACAACAATTAAACAACAACAAAAATAAAAGTGAACGTTGTTTACAGTTATACCTACATTTCGAGAAACTGTTGCATGGTGTTCTGCTTGAGGAAAACAAATTCAACTATAAAAAAGCTTTTAAACTTTATGCATGTATGTATGTATGAGCTTACAATATTTTTTGTTTTCTGTTTTTTGTTATTGTTTTATTTTTTTATATTTAAGAATGTATATTATGGCTGTTATACGTACATATGCCGAAAAATCTAGTACATGTTGCAAGAACACGTTGCAAATGTGAATTGAACTGAACAAAACTGAGAGCAGAGTATATACATACATACATACATATATACTAAGTTTAAGCACGTTTTCAGGTTGAGGACACACACAAAAGATTAAAAATAAAAAAAATTAAAAACATTGGATTCTTAAAATGCACAAAATGAAAATGACAATGAAAATGGAAAAATAAATTTCAAAAGGTCTATTATCAATTGTTTTTGTTTTATTTTTTGCGAAAAAAAACAATAATATTTAAATTAGTTTTATATGTTATTGTATTGCGAATATCTATTAGTTAAGAACCATAAAAAATTATGCTTTATGCAAATTTAAGCATTTGTGATAAATAAAGTTCAATACCTGTGTTGCTTTTTGTGAAGGAAATCCATTGCATATAAAGCGTATAATTTTTCATTAAAAAATACAATGATGAGAAATTAATTATAAAAAAGACCTTAAAAGTAAAAAAGATAAACAAATAGCAGGACATTAAAGAGGCCTCACAGGTACATTTTTCAAAGTTGATCTTAAAGATTTATATGTTCGCATATGTTCACTGCAACAATATATGATTGCGCTAAGCAAATTGTTGTTATTAAAAAAAACGTCACCCTAATGTACCATAAAACTAAAAAAGCCGAAAGCTCTGTATACACGTCGACCTTCACTGTTAATATCGATTTATCTGTATCGAATGAAATCACTAAAAATATTGACGGAAACGCACTAATTGGAAAACATTTACAATGAGATCTTGCAGGGGGAGGAGAAGACAAACTCCGCTGGTCATGAAAATTGCTTGAGAAATGGATGGACATAATATTTTGGGAAAGTCTGCTCCATCAGCAAAAACTCTATCTGGCAACCATGGAATTTATTAAAAATTGAATCAAATAGATAATACTCGGGAAATAAGAAAACTAATACCCTGTTCAGACATACGTTTTAATTGCGCAATTAAGGAATGTACGCAATTAAGGCCTTAATTGAGCTCAATTTACTATATAAGAAGTCAATTACTAAATTGAGCAATTAATACTTAATTGCATCACTAATTGAATAAAGTACGAAATACAACCCTTGCCAACAAGAATGTTTACAGGGAAGTATGTTCAGTGAGAAGAAAAAATTCATAAAATTGACAAGCCGTATAGAGAAATATAAACAAACCAAGGTACATTTATTTTACTAGGTAGTGTCATCCGCCCAGCTGGCTTGTAGTTGTTTATATTTTACTAGTAAAAGAAATGTACCTTTAAATAAATAAATAAAAAGAAAATAGCAAGCGAAGCTGAAGGTAAGTTATGTTAAAATGTAAATATTTTTGAAATTATCAGGTATGTCGCAGAACTCAATTCCGATCGAAAGCGGTTTCAATTCCGCAAATTGCTTCTTTAAGACGAAAAATTTCTTCGGAATGAAACTACTTTCAAATTTCAAAGTGGAAATTAGTTTCTTTGAAATTTTGTCATTTGCGTTTCTTTAATTTACTTTTATGATGTATCCTTCTTAAATTAGCCTTGTTGTTTACTTTGGTGTGCCAAATATTGCCTCATTTAAATTAAATAGTGGAAATTCAATACTTTTCAGGAATAAATAAAATCGATCGGAATCTTAAGAGGGAAAAACAAAATCGATCGGAATTGTTAACACGGAATTAAAACCATTCCGATCGGAATGTGTGACATGCCTGTATATTTTATTTTATTATAATTTAACAAGTACCGTTATTTGAAATTTTTTGTGTAGTAGCTATTGTGTGCAATATTTAATTTAGTTTATCTTTTGTTAACGTGCAAGTCAGACTTAAAAAATGTCTTGTAGAAAAGAAATATCAATTGATATCAGAAAATTAGTGATAAAGCACGAAATGAAAATAAATCGTATGGTGAAATTGCCGAAATATTAAAGTTTAGTCGCTCAACAGTTCAAACAATTATTGAGAACTTTAACAAAACTGGTGCCTTTCATAGCAAAGAAAGAACAGGTAGGCCGAAAAAGCTTTCCAGAAGAGACATTAGTTCAATTCTAAAGGAAGTGAAAAAAAATCCCCGAATAAGCGATCCAAAATTATCCGAACAAATCGCACAAGTCTCCAATAAGAGTGTCCATCCAAGAACCATCAAAAGAGCTCTTAACGACAATGGATTTTTCAGCAGAACACCACGTAAAAAGCCTCTCATATCAGAAAAAAATCGCCGTCTTCGATTTGAGTTTGCACAAGCACATATTGAAACAGGCATGGACTTCTGGTCCAAGGTTTTATTTACGGACGAGTCAAAATACAACATATTCGGAAGTGATGGCCGTGCAAAGATATGGAGAAAAAGAAATGATGATATGCAGCTCAAAAACTTAATGCCAAGTGTAAAGCATGGCGGTGGAAGCGTTATGGTTTGGGGAGCTATAGCAGCTTCTGGCGTTGGAAAGTTGGCTTTTGTTGTAGGTATTATGGATCAACATCAATACAAAAGTATTTTAGAACAACATTTGATGGCATCTGTGGAATGCTTGGGTCTTGGGGAAGGTTGGATATTCCAACAAGATAATGACCCCAAGCATACTGCACGAATGGTTAAGGAATGGCTTCTATATCACGCCCCCAGACAACTTAATTCTCCTCCGCAAAGCCCCGATTTAAACCCTATAGAGCACGTTTGGGAGATTTTGGAGCGCAAAATTCGACAAACTCAAATTACTGATGCCAAATCATTAAAACATGCGTTAATAAAAGAATGGAACAAAATTACTCCGGAAGAGGTAACCAATTTGGTTTCATCAATGCCAAGACGACTGCAGGCTGTAATAGATAATGCTAGCGGACCAACTAAATACTAATACTAAGCAAAACATGATTTATTTAAATATTATTAGTAAAATCTTGCGAAGACATACAGTTCAGTCTTCGCAAGATTTTAGACTTTTGTCATATCATATTTTTGTTATTTTTAACTTTTGTTTTTTTATGAATAAAGATAATTTTTGAAAAAAACTGTTTAATTAATTTTTTTATTTAATAAATATTTTCTTCAGAATAGTGCTATATGGCACTGCATGTAGACTTTAGTCCTTCACTGTATAATTCTTATTTTCTTAAATTTTTCAAAAATATTAAATCCTTTTGTGTGTTTTTTTTTTTAACAAAGATAGCTTGGATTCAAAAATTGATCGCACTAACTGCAGTAGTTTAATATTTCTAAACTACCAAAGAGTGATTTTTATCTATTTTTTAACTTTAAGAACAAGAAAGTTTCGTGATTACAATAAAAATGTTTTTTTCCTCAATTGTCAAATGCTAATTAAATGAGATTAATTAAGCATGTGTGAACACCAAATTAAATTGCGCAATTAAAATCGAATTGACTCAATTAAGAAAACATGTCTGAACAGGTTATAAGACTAAATATCGTAATTAGAATCTGGTGCAATTAAGAAAAAGTCGTACAACTGTGTTGCGATATGCGGACGCTTAGAGTTTACGGTCACCTGAACGAAGCAGGGGTTAAAAAAAGCAAAATATGTAGTTAAATTTCATATGATACCTAACTGAAGAAGACAGGATCTTTGCTGTAAGAAGTCTTATTGAAAAGTTATTTCAATCAATTTATTTTCCTAAAAATATGAATGCTAAAAATATTGTTCAGTGTACTTCATTGGTCGGTTGTTTGCTTTGTTGCAGCTTTCGATAGTTTCTTAAGTTTCTCAACACATAGGAAATCACTTACTACATACACAAGACATTTTCGCCATTGAAAGCTTTTTGACCTACATAGTTCCGATGCTTGGTTATACAAACATATTAATTTATTTATGTTATTATTTGTTGCTATTGTAGAGTATTTCAGTACATGGTGACATTAGTTTTAATTATTTACTATTTTATTTCCATGTATTTAGGTCATATAATATTCCTTAAATTGTTATTTTTTGTTTTGCTGAACTACTTATTTTACGACTGTGACAAGATTCTTATTTTGTAAAACATACGAGGGCTGCTCTATATATTTCTGGCCTAATAGTGAAAATGAGAATATTTATAATCAAAAATGGTTTTATTGTTTTTCAAAGTATTCTCCAGCATGATTTATCCACTTTTGCATGCGCTCAAACCAGTTGTCGAAGCACTTTTTCCACTCCGATTGAGACACCTCTAAAACATGGTTTTTGAACACTTCAACAGCTTCTTCTGGCGACGAAAATCATTGACCACGCATTTTTTTCTTGATGTACGGAAACAAAAAGAAGTCATTAGGTGCCAAGTCAGGGCTGTACGGCGGATGACCCATTAATTCGACGTTTTGGTCGGTCAAAAACGCTCTGGTTTGAGCCGATGTGTGAGAGCTCGCATTGTCATGGTGAACAATGATTCGTCTTCTCTTGTTGGTTTTTCGAATTTCTCCGATGACTTCAGGCAAACAAATTGTAGTGTACCACTCAGAAGTGACCGTCCTACGTTGCTCAAGCGGAACAGTCGCCACATGACCAGTTTTGCCGAAGAAACAGGCGACCATTTGCTTCGAAGTGCTTCTTCCACAAACAACTTTCGTTGGATTTTGCTCGTCTTTGAAGACCCACACGGTCGATTGTTGTTTCGTTTCGGGCTCATACGCATAGATCCATGATACGTCACCTGTGACGATCTTATAAACGTTTTTTGAAGCACCGGAATCGTATTTTTGCAACATTTCTTTTCACTAATCGACACGAGCCTTTTTTTGAGCGACTTTCAAATTGTGCGGGATCCAACGAGAACAAACCTTTTTTACGGCCAGGTGTTCATGCTGGTGGAAGAAATGTTCAAGGATGTCTCTATCTCTCGGTATGTCGCACGTCGATCTTGCATTATGAGTTCACGCACGGCATCAATGTTCTCTGGCACAATAGCCGTCTTTGAGCGAGCCTCGGTCACGATTAAAATCATTATACCAATTTTTCACAGTGCTAAAGGATGGTGCTTCATCGCCATATAAAGATTTAAGTTCATCAATGCACTCTTGTCGTGATAATCCACGTCGAAAGTTGTGAAAAATGATGGCACAAAAATGTTCACGAGTTAATTCCATTTTTTTCTATATTAATTTTTTCAAGTCACTGTAAACAACACAAATAATGGTCGTACGTTAAAACGTTTTGAGTACGATTATGCTTAAAAATGAATAACTTTCCAATGGAAACGTCAGATTGCACTTGGCAGCACTCAGTGTTGCCAAGCCAGAAATATATATAGCAGCCCTCGTATACAGCCGGATTTCGAATATTTTTTCGCAAGGAAAAAATTTTTCTCTAAAAAAGATTCCTCCAGTTATAAATTCCGTGGGCGGCACAAAGAAAGTAAAAGTGACATCACAGTAATTTGAAGGGAGCTATTTTGCTTTTTTACATTTAATTTTTCTTTCATAATTTACAATACCTATGTACTTTTTCCCGCAAAATTTTTTTACTTTCCGCAGTCGCTAAAAAGGGCAACAAATTTATAATAAAAGAAAAGGGAAACATAAAAACACGCACGAAATTTTTGTTTATAATTGTTAAAGTATCCTTAAACTTCAACACGTACAATATTACCCCGATTCTGATTCTAGTTCGGTCTCCGGAGGCACAGTCTGCATTGGAGTAATATAAATCAAGGACTTTAAGCCATCTGAATCATTTCCTTTCCCTTCTATAGAAATAACCAACAAATTGTTCTTCCTTTTTTCCCACTTGCAAAGTTAAGTTTGTTGGTAGCAGCGCCGTTACTCTGAATAGCTAGTTGAAGAGCACTAATCTCTAACAACTCACCTGCGGGGAAAGTACACGGATCGTTTGCAAAAATTTATCTATTTTACGAATGCCGTCACTGTGTGGTACTTGTGTCACTAAATTTTATATCAAAAAAAGGAAGTGAAGAGAGAAACACAAGAAGAACAGAATTTTCCTCAAAGGGCAGTGTACTTGCCTCCACTCAGGAAACTATGTTCGGCCTCTTGAGCAGCGAGAAGGAAGAATAGCACTCCACTGTCCTAGTCCTACATTCCACATCCCGACCGAGAAGTCTGCAGACGTTACGAAAATGCAAACAAAATAAAACGAGTTTCGGAGATCAAGATACTCTTGGATATCAAAAACTTCTTAAAATGGGGTATCAATTAACGCGGCGCCAAGGATCGACTGGAGTTACAAATAGTTGTGGACAGGTGCCTGTCACCCCCAAAGATTGAAGGGAGTTAATCGCTAATTTAAAAAGACTTCCGCTACGAAACCCAACGAATAGTCGACGACAATGCGATCTATAAACGAGGTGGTTAAGGATCACCTACTGTTAAGCTCGGCATGGACCTCGTCATCAATAAGGAAGGTCAAAGAAGGTCAGATTTCTTTTTTCGATTCCGGTAGGATCTAACGAGGATAAAAGATTATAAAATGTGTAAACATGTTAAGATTAAATGTTAAGCAAATACGGTAACGTGCAGGGATTTGGCGACCGATAGTAAACTAGGAGGGTACCAGAAGGGAGAAGAGTTGTTTACATATCACAATAGTGGGTACCACAAACAACTACTGCTTGAGCAGCTTCCTTTTTAACCCAGTAATGCCCAAATTTCAAGCAGAAACAGTGATACGTTACAGATGAAGTTTTTTTTCGAAAATCACGAGCTTAATTTTTTTAGGACAATTTTTCTAAAAAAAATTAGCTTGCACGAAACTGATTTTTCCCTCGTTTTAAGCTCCACATTTACAAACGATTTGCTGTGTAAGTGTGTAAATTTTGCGACACTCTTTATGCTCATATTAATAATTAGTACATATGTATGTGTGTGTAAATGCATTAGTTGCATATTTTTATTTTTGCTGATTGAATACAACACCTCAAAAGAAAAACTTTTTGAGACAAAAAAAAGAGAATTTCAGCTTTTTTGACAAAAAGCACTGAAGCGTAAATAGCGCCTTAACAACAGTTATTCGCCATATTGTGCAGAACATTCCTTGCATTAATTTTAAATGCATATGTGTGTGTGCGTTCCTCTATCTGAGAGAAAGAGAGAGAATAGTTTTGTCAATTTGCTTTTGTATTAAAGTGAAGGTCTTAGCAGCAAACCAAGAACACAATGCAAAATAAAAAAAACAGTTCTTGACACTGGGGAAAGGATTGACATTGGATTAGTTGATAGTAGATGTGGAAGAGATGGCCAACATGAATGCAATGGGGTTTTTTTTATTTGCTTTTACTTTTTCACTTTTCAATTTCATTATTTTGTTGTGTTTTTTTTTAGTTTCGGTTTTTTATTTCCTTTTAGCTTTTTGTCAAGCTGGTACAGTTGTGTTAAATTTTAAATATTACATTTAGAATGCTAGGAAATTAGAAATAAAAAATGTATCGAAAGAATTAAAACAAAAACGAATAGAGTATGTAAAATGCAGTATATTGAGCCAGAAGCTTATATTTTTTTAAACGGCCTTGATATTGTGTTGAAAATTTAATAAGAATAAGAAAAATTAAGTGAAAGATGAAAAAAAAAAGTTTGCCAAAAACATCTAGTTAAACAAAGGTATTGATGTCAAATAATTCTTGATAAACACCAACTTTAAAACAGATTTCATCCGTCTATATGTAACGGTTCAAAATGTTAGACACATACATCAAATGACATTAAATATTAGGATACTCTTGAATTTTCAAATCTAAATTTAATACTTTTTGTTTTAGCTGACTTAGCAACAAAAGTTCTTGTACATTTCAACCGTCTGTCTACAACTGTTCAAAAGTATGACCAAAACATAAAATTAAATAGACTATTGGGGCACCCTTTAATTTATAAATTTGAATGTTTATGCGGTCATAGTAATCGACATTCCGTACAATCTTCAATTGTTTATCTGCAAAGTCAATGTAGATCAATTTACGTCAATTATGGGTACTGGGGACACCCTTTACTATTTAGAATTACTAACTGTTTTTAAAACAGGGACAATCTCTTGACATACCCTTCCTAACAAAGAAAAAATTTAAAATCGGCTCAGAAATGATGGAGTTCTGCGAACATAAACATTAAAAAAATAGCAATATTCAGACGTATTGAAAACATTACTCTTTTTGAAGTCAGTTAAAAAGCTCTGAATATTGGTAAAAAGTAGGAACTCAGTTCGGTTTTTAAATTTATTTTAAATGGAAACATTAAATCGATAAAATTATTTTTTTTGTTCCATTCTGTTTTTCAACATCATTAATTCTTTTGTTGTGGCTTTCATTACGAAGAACATCGGCGGGACTGTAGATGACTAAATATTTCTATTAAAGAAGCTTAATAAAAATCCTGAAATCTTTTCTTTTCCAGGGGGCAAGCTTAAATTATATTGTGGTCTATAACTTCAAAAGAATGTCACAAGAAAAGCAGAAAATTATTTAATAAGTCCAGCACAACAGGCAAAATTTAAAGAGAATAGAAAGCTACGCTTAGAGAAATCTATTTAATTGTCAGCATTATAAGCTATTACATACATAGTTATGACATAAAAGTAGATAAGTCGATAATTAAATAATTATTGATAATTTTATAACACTTTACGATTTATTTAACTTGAAATACCCTTTCGATCAATCGAGATATTAATCGCTTTTTTACAATAAAATAAAAAACTGTTGCAAGAATTTTTTATTTAAATGTAAATTAACTTTTCCGATGTAAGGACTACGATGAAAATAAGAAGTAAAGAAAAAAGTTTACTAAGTCGTCGGAAGCAAAGACTACTTACTAATTTCTGTTAAATTAGTTGTAGAATTTTTTATATCAAGTAACTAAAAATAAGTTATTAAATCTTAAATCTAACATTTTTACTTAATTAACTCCAGCAAAAAATGTCATAAGTTTTAATTTTTGTTGTGGTGTTCGACCAAGAAGACGGTTTAATATGTTGCGAGCTAAGTATTGAGATGTGTTTCAAGTTTATTTACAGGCGTTGCGGCATTATTTACGATTTCAATTTTTATCATGGCACGCGTAGGTATTTTTAAAGGTTCGAATTTTTTATATATCAGCAGGCTGCAGTAATCATTAAGTCTGAAGCAGAGGTGGTAGCCTAGAATTTAGAATTGTATTTTTTGCTAGAAGTTTTTAGTCTAAAATAAGTGTGAAGTTTCTCTTAATACGAGGGCTGCTCTATATATTTCTGGCCTAATAGTGAAAATGCGAATATTTATAATCAAAAATGGTTTTATTGTTTTTCAAAATATTCTCCAGCATGATTTATATACTTTTGCATGCGCTCAAACCATTTGTCGAAGCACTTTTTCCACTCTGATTGAGACAACTCTAAAACATGGTTTTTGAACACTTCAACAGCTTCTTCTGGCGACGAAAATCGTTGAACACGCTTTTTTTTCTTGATGTACGGAAACAAGAAGAAGTCATTAGGTGCCAAGTCAGGGCTGTACGGCGGATGACCCATTAATTCGACGTTTTGGCCGGTCAAAAACGCTCTGGTTTGAGCCTATGTGTGAGAGCTTGCATTGTCATGGTGAACAATAATTCGTCTTCTCTTATTGGTTTTTCGAATTTCGCCACATGACCAGTTTTGCCGAAGAAACAGGCGACCATTTGCTTCGAAGTGCTTCTTCCACGAACAACTTTCGTTGGATTTTGCTCGTCTTTGAAGACCCACACGGTCGATTGTTGTTTCGTTTCGGGCTCATACGCATAGATCCATGATTCGTCACCTGTGGCGATCTTATAAACGTCTTTTGAAGCACCGCAATCGTATTTTTGCAACATTTCTTTGCACCAATCGACACGAGCATTTTTTTGAGCGACTTTCAAATTGTGCGGGATCCAACGAGAACAAACCTTTTTTACGGCCAGGTGTTCATGCAGTATCGAATGTATGCTGGTGAAAGAAATGTCCAAGGATGTCTCTATCTCTCAGTATGTCGCATGTCGATCTTGCATTATGAGTTCACGCATGGCATCAATGTTCTCTGGCACAACAGCCGTTTTTGGATGACCTTCACGGAATTCGTCTTTGAGCGAGCTTCGGCCACGACTAAATTCATTATACCAATTTTTCACAGTGCTATAGGATGGAGCTTCATCGCCATATAAAGATTTAAGTTCATCAATGCACTCTTGTCGTGATAATCAACGTCGAAAGTTGTGAAAAATGATGGCACGAAAATGTTCACGAGTTAATTCCATTTTTTTCTATATTAATTTTTTCAAGTCACTGAAAACAACACAAATAATGGTCGTACGTCAAAACGTTTTGAGTACGATTGTGCTTAAAAATGACAAACTTTCCAATGGAAATGTCAGATTGCACTTGGCAGCACTCAGTGTTGCCAGGCCAGAAATATATATAGCAGCCCTCGTATTGTGTTGAAAATTTAATAAGAATAGGAAAAATTAAGTGAAAGATGAAAAAAAGTTTCCCAAAAGTCTCTAGTTAAACAAAGGTATTGATTTTAAATAATTCTTGAAAAACACCGACTTTAAAACAGATTTCATCTGTCTATATGTAACAGTTCAAAAGGTTGGACACATACATCGAATTACAATAACTCTTGGGACATTCTTTAATTTTATAATCCACGTTTTAGACTTATACCAACAGAGTTTCTTTGTAAATTTCAGCTGACTGCCTATAAAAGTTCAAAAACTTTGCCACATATATCAAATTACATCAACTATTGCGATTCTCTTTAAATTCCCAAATCAAATTTGCAGCGTCATTGGAAATAGAGTATCTTTATAAATTTTAACTAAATGTCTATAACGTAGTTGCAAAAGTTTGGCCACATACATTATATTGAATCAACTATTGTAACATCCTTTAATTTATAATTTTAAATATTTATACTTTTTATTAAACCAGACAGGGGTAGACGATCTGTATAAATTTCAAGTGTTTGTTTAAAAGGTAGGGCCATATAAGTCGAATTTCATTAATTTATAATTTCATAATTTAATTTATAATTTCAAATTGTGTACTTAATATAGCAAACAGCAATTAAAGCTCTGTGTAAATTTAAGCTGTCAGTTTATAATGGTTTAAGAATTTCGTCTCATACATCAAATTATATCAACTATAAGGACACTCTTTAATTTTCAAATCCAAATTTTATACTTGTTATAGCGGACTTAGCAACTCAGGTTCTTCAGGTGTTCGAAAGTATGGCCATAAACATAAATTTACTATACTATTGGGGCACCCTTTAATTTATAATTTTGAATGTTTATGCTTGTTACCATAACGGTCATAGTAATCGACATTCTGTTCAATTTTCAAATGTTTGTCTGCAAAGTTTAAAAGATAGGCCAATATAGATCAATTTACACCACCTGTGTGGATTTTTTGATATTGGGAAATATCGTGATTCTTGGTTTTTTTTAAATTTTGGAGTGGTGTAAAGGGCACCAAAACTTGTCAAAAACTTGTATTTTGTATGGGGACACCCTTTTATTTTTAGAATATTAAACTGTTTTTAAAAAGATACCAATCTGTAAGCATACCCTTACTAATAAAGGAAAAATTTCAAAATCGGTTTAGAAATGATGGAGTTCTGTGGGCACACACATTTCAGAAAAGCAATATTAACACAAATTGATAATCTCTCTCTCTTTTTGAAGTCGGCTAAAAAAGCTCTGAATATAGGGAAAAAGTAGGGACTGAAGTCGGTTTTAAAATTAATTAGTTATTTATTTATTTAGTTTTTCAACATTATGAATTCTTTTGTCATGACCTTCATTACGGAGGACATCGGTGCGGCTGTAGATGGCTATATAACTATCATTAACTCCTTTCTTTTTCAAAGGGGCAAGCAATATTATATTGTGGTCTATAATAGACTTGTGCCATATAGCTCAATTTAGTGAAGGCTCTTTTTAGATCAAAGTTTGAAAATGAATTAGTTCAAATTTTAGTTCAAAGGCTTCCTTTACTTCAAAATCTCTGTTAGTTCAAATGTTGACGTATTGTTCGTACTTTTAAACTTTTAGTTAAATTGCTTTCTTTAGTTCAAAAGCACTTTTACTTTAAATGTTTCTTTTAAAATATGATGGCAACAACACCGTAGCATTGCGAAAACGAGTAATTAATAAGATGCCTGGCAGCACTAATTTTATGTCAGAAATAGTCAACAAGGAAACACAGTTCATCTCTTCTAGTAGGACAAATAAAAAGTATAGTTCAAAAATGAACTAGGTGTATTTAAAAGTATGTACTAGTTCAATTAGTTCAATCGATGGATTCGTTTAAATGAACTGGTTTTATAATTTCAAAAGAATCTCAAAAGAAAAGCAGAAAATTATTTAATAAGGCCAGCACAACAGGCGAAATCAAAGTTAATCGCTTTTTACAATACAATAAAAAAAAACTGTTGCAAGAAACATTTTTGTTAGTTCTGCTAATGTTTCTATCATACACAAGCCAGGTTTGAATTAATTTTTCTGATGTTCCTTCTACGATGAAAACAAGAAGTAAAGAAAAAAGTTTACTAAGTCGTCGTAAGCAAAGACTGCTTACTGACTTCTGTTAAATTAGTTGAATTTTTTATATCAGTTAACTAAAAATAAGTTTTTAAATCTAACATTTTTACTTAATTAACCCCAGCAAAAAATGTCATAAGTTTTCATTTTTGTTGTGGTGTTCGACCAAAGAGACAGTTTAATATGTTGCGGGCTAAGTATTAGGATGTGTTTCAAGTTTATTTGCAAGCGTTGCGGCACGTTTTACGATTTTAATTTTTACCAATGGCACGCTTAGGTATTTTTAAAGGTTCGAATTTTTAGGCTGCAGTAATCATTCGTAGAATTTTACTTTGGGTTATTTGAACTTTTTTTAAGTTTGAAGCAGAGGCGGTACCCTAGAATTTAGAATTGTGTTTTCTGCTAGAAGTTTTTAGTCTAGACTAAGTGTAGGATTTCTTTTAACGAGTCAATTCATTAATACTGATTTTATTTTTATTTACGTACGCTTCGCTTCTTTGTAATTTTTCTAAGTGCAGCGCCTGTCAAGGTATATACCGATGGTTGGTTATTTATATGAATTGAGGGGCCTGATTCCCTGCGCACAGTGAATGTTATATGTGTATATTTTTTCTCATTTATTTATATTCTTGATTTCTTAAATTAAGATTTGTTTATCTCTGGATGTTTTATATAGCCTTTTACGAGTACCCTGAAAAGCTCTGTCGGCAGCAAATGTCAACGTGTAGCCAAGTCACATCAGATGCATACGATAAATACATATGTGCCCTAATATACTACCTGAAGAAATGTGACTTCAAGAGGTTTTCAACTAGTAAATAACTTTCTAACAGTTTGTAATAGGAAATTCGTGTCAATTAAAAAAAAGTAGCCTTAATCCTTTCTCTTATCAAATGCTTTGGAAACGTCGATGAACTGTGCTAAATAATTTTTTTTCCTCGAAAGGTTTTATTCGAATCACATTTACTGTTTGCTGAAACTTACTATGTTTTCTTCTAAGTCCGTATTGTTGGTTTGGAATATGGTTCAGTTGATTCATATGATAAAAGACTAATAGGTCTATGTGATTCTATCTTCTAGCTTTCTTATGTTATTAAATGGGGGCGCAGTTCTTTAGGCTTAGGATGGTGTTAAAAATATAAAAAAGTATTTTAATTCTAACAGCTCGATAGTGTGTATCTAAGGATTCTAATGATTTGTAGAAGTCGCTACACTGACTTTTAGATATTGCAAATTTGAATGGAATGTAATAGCTTTAAATCAAAAGATGCTGGCTCACGCAAAATATTGATTTGAAATTCGAATATCAAAATATTCAAAACTTCTTTTCTCCAAAGCGAGTTTAATCGTTACGAAAAAAAGGAAAATGGCGAATAAAAAGGCTTAAGACTTAATTTAAAACAAGTAAATTAAAAAGAGTCTTGTGTTCTGTATTTTATAAATTTTAATAAACTCTGAATGTTTTTGTATCCTTAGAAATAATTCCTTCTGCTTATTAAAAAAATTTGTCCCTTTTTCGATTATTTGATAAACTATTTGCAATTGATTAAAATCGATTAATGTATATTTATTAGTCAATTAAAAAATCGTTTGTCATCACTAATAACTCCTGTGGTAAAAATTAAAAAACGGTCAGTCTGATGTTCGGAACGGTAATAAGGAGAAAAACATGGAATATTTTATTTTTGCACGGTTGTCAGATTTTTGTTTTTCCTCTCCTTTGAAATTATAGTTTTTTATGGAAAAATCACACTAAAGAATGTAAAATAAATGTATAACATTTACATATTAATAATAATAAAAACAAGTCCCTTAAATTAGTACCATTTTACCAAAAAAAAATTGTTTTTATTTATAAATCTTAGAATAAGTTCACATTGTTGAGAATTATTTAAATCATATTATCGTTCTAATTTTTTTAAGCAACAATATTTTACAGCTAGAAGAAAAGCAATTCCCAAAAACCCATAAATATTAAAAATGTAAGAACAAATTACCTGCATTTGAGTCTGGCAACACTG
Source organism: Cistogaster globosa (assembly GCA_937654795.1). NCBI lineage: Eukaryota > Metazoa > Arthropoda > Insecta > Diptera > Tachinidae > Cistogaster > Cistogaster globosa. The sequence goes on from OW569403.1 coordinate 127,340,780, forward strand.
ATATGTTTTTAACACTTATTGATTTCCTTCAGCATTTAAGTCAAAACTTATAAAAAGCTTTATAACACTGATTTACAAAAAAAAAAAAAAAAAAAAAAACATGGTTGACAACTTATATTTAACATATTTACCCTGCAATTGTGGTCTCTTAAGTGTAACTGAAACTTAACCTTTTCAAAAATCAAACAATATTTTATTTACCATAAAAATGTCAAAATTTGTAAACAAACAAAATAAACATGTCAACACTTCATTTATAAATTGTTCAACCAGTTGTTGAAGGTTAAATTGAACAAAATCGAATAAATTTTCTTCAAAAAAATAAAGTCATTAAAAAATCGTAAATTTCTAACCAAATCTCGTAAATTTTACAACAAAATCTTAATGGCCTTTGTTTTTACATCAATAAATGAGCGCAAATGTGTAAGCACGTGTGAGTTTGTATGCATATGAGTGGCCGTAAAAAAAATTGTTGCTACAGTCACAGAAGCTAATTTTTTTATTTACCAACAGATGCGGTAGCAAAGAAACAACGTACAACAGTAGTTAAGATAATATTAGAAAAAACGAAATTTAAAAAGCTGTATATCAACGAAACAAACGAACAGTTAAGGACGAAAAAATAGTGTTATGTTTTCTCCTTTCTGACAAACGTACGGGTCCTTTTGATTGCAAATACCAACACTGCCTCTGCGTACATTGTTTTTAAGCTTTAATTCCTCACGCTACCATCTTGAGCTCTTTTTCTCTTATTAAAAAAGCTTCTCGACCATTATCTGCTACTCTTTTATTAAACAGACGCCTTCATTAACTTATTTGCCATGGCTTTATACAATAATTGTTTTTACTAATTAAAGGCCGGGGCACATAGAATCCGTCATACGTTGTACTTTGACGTATTCAACTGAAGTCAAAGTAACGACGGAGCAGGTTGGCACAATGAGTACTTTGCTGACGGATGTTAAATCAAAAATTGCTCTCTAGTTTTATTCACTTTTAAATTTTAATTTAATTTTTATTTTATTCTTTGCCACCAAAATTATTTTATTAAAATCACAGAATACAATTGAAACACAGCAAGAGTTAAACGAAAACAAAGAAGAAGAAGAAGCAATTGATAGCTGTCAAAGCATTCAATATATGTCAAGAGCTGACCAACTTTCGTACTTTGCGCTGACGTTCATAATAAAACAAGTATTTTAACTGACTTATCAGTTGAGTTCATCAAAGTTTAACGTATGACGGATTTTATGTGCCCCGACCTTAAGATTCCGACAGGTTTGTACGGTTGTTTTCCTATTATTATTTTTGCCTTGCATGCATTTGTGATGGTGGGCTTGAAGTCATGAGCTTCACGATGCTCTATCGTAAAATATTATACACACACCATGCACAAAAGGGCAACAATAACGCTGTTGATTTTCAAATGTGTAGGAGTTGCCAGATTTTACTTTCGTAACAATACGAACACGTAATATATTTTGAATGAAATTTAATATTTATTTTAATTTGCAGTGTAGTTTTAGGACGATCCTACATGTTCCTACATCATTGTTAATGAAATTAACTTTTAATTTGTTATACCACAACATATTTCTCTATTTTAAGTGAGGGTCCGTCCTGAATTACCTGTGCAATTGTTCGATTTTGCCAATTAGGTTTTGTTAATAATGTGATTTTTCTACGAGATCTCCAGAATAGATGTTCTTTGCTAATTATCGTCTCACTATCCGCCTAAAATGGTATCGAGCAGACAATATTTTGATATGTTTGTCCACTTTAGTAAGAGATCTTTAAGGATTGTCTCTTTCACTGTAATGCACAAACATTCAATTCGTCCGTTAGTTTTAGAAACTTGAAGTAGGCATTGACATTTTTGAATAATAAAGTGCTAAGAATCTTTCCATTTTTTGTATGACCCTTTTTTTACTAAATAAAATATTTTTAAAACTTATTTTTTTAAGGTTAGGAAACTAAAATTTATAAAAAACTTCGCGACTAACTACAAGATTATTAGTGTTGTAACTCACTGCTTATCATATTTCTTCTCCCATCTTTAAAATATATCTCTTTATATTTAGACGAAGTTCCATACGTTTTTCAATTATTCAGTGTTGCGTATAAGAAGCAAATATTTCATATAACTTCACAGCTTTTGTAGACAATTATCCAAACTGTGTCTCTATTGCCCTAGTTTTTTGACTATAACTGTATGTTGTACGTCAGTTAATTTATACGATGCTTGCAGAAAATTTGCATTACAGTCATAAATTTAAAAGCTCTGATGTTGTCAATATGAATTTACATATTTCTCCCACGATACTTGCAACGCACCCATACACTAACACAAAAACATCAAATCATATTTACTACATGTTCAAGTAACTTCATATGATAACTTTGTATTTTGACTTGAACTCAGACTTACTTCATCACATTAGATAATAACAAAATAGTGTTTTTAATGCTCCTAATATAACAGGCATTGAAATCGAAAATGTTGCAATGGCTGTTGAAAGAAAAAAAAAATTGATAAAAGTAAGCCCTGCCTGTAGGCATTTAAATTATTGTTCAAATTCTTATGTTGTTGTGGTTGCCTTTTAAGATTTGATATTCGTAAAGACGTAGTAAAATGTTTGTAAGCAAGTACAAATCAGTAGAAGCGTAAACATTTTTTTAATTCTATTTTTCTGTGTGCTAAAAACTTTTATACTCTTCACCACAAAAAGTAGAAAAATAGGAATGTATATCTAGGTTTATTAATTCGTTTGTAATTTCTACAATATCAATTTTCGACCCCTTGAAATATATACTCGTACATATGTATATTCTGACTTCTTATGCATAGCGAAGTCGATTGAGCTATGTCCGTCCGTGTTAGTGTTGAAATCAAGTTTACCGAGGCACTAGATCAGCAAGAAAAATTTAAATACGTCAATAAATTAAAATTAGCACGATCGATCCATGTCCTTCGACCACGTCTAGCTCTATATCATTTGAAACAATGAAATAACTCCAATCAAAAAAACAAATTTATGAGGCAATAGAGAATTAAAAAATAAGAAAAATACATTGAGTGAAAAAAACTGGCGCTCACCCATATTTTCCGAGCTACGGGACTCTGAAATTTTAAAAATTTTTTAATGCATCAATATGGGTATCATTTAAAAGCTTTTGAAGAGATCTTTAAGGAAATACTATTTTTTTAATGCCTAACCCGTTAAGAGCCTTTAATTCTCTGGCATCTCTATATTTGTTTTTTTTTTTTTTTTTGATTGGAGTTACTTAACTAAATCAGATTTGGATAAATGGTGAAGGGTATTTAAGATTTAGCATAGCCGAATATAGCACTTTTACTTGTTTATTATAATATTCATTCTCTTTGAAGGCTTGTTCTATTTATATAATATGTTCCTTGTGTTAACAAAATTTTTATTTATTCCTGATGATAAGAGCACTCACGAAATATATGGGATTTGTAAAAGTGTTGTTTTTTCAAGTCCCCGCTTACTTTCGCTCATCAAGAGGACTAAAATTATGATGAGCATCAAAATTTCTTTTCTTAATTGTAACCCGGCCAGGCCCCTAGCCATTTAGTTGTAAAAAGCGGCATAAAAACTATAAAAAAGATGTCTGGCTTTATTTATCAATAATTCCTATGAACGACCGTTAGTATTCTTTGAGCGACCCAATTTAAAGGCTTATAGATACGTTTACTTTTCATCATGGGATAGAAAATTTTGCGCAAATTTGTTATGTGAATAGATTGTTTAAATATTTTCTCCATTTTTTGATAAATGGCTAAGACCTGACTTAGGCTTATACAATTTTTCTTTTTAATTTTTAATAATGAAACCCGAGAAAGTACACAAAACGATTATTTTTACTTCTTAAGTGTTGGCGAATTAGTTAATCACTAAAGGTAATATTTTACCAAATAATCGTAGGAAACTTTTAAAGGTTTTCCATTGATTGAATAAACTATTTGCTTAAAATTTCTTAAAGCTTAAAAAAATTAAAATTAATTCCAAATAATACTTAAGATAAAGGAGTTATTTGTTTTCGAATATAAAAACTAATCAAACGCATTTAATTCTGTAATAAATATAATTTTGGTTGTGTCTGTAAAAATGTTATTATAAAGTTATTGTTATTTTTTTAATTTAAAGAATGAAAAATTTTGTAAGAAGAACAAAAGTAAATCATAATAAATACAAATAAAAGAAAGATATATATGTCTTCCTCTTTCCGCTATATCATTGACCACTAAAAGATGCTCAGAGAGGTATTTTCCCAATCCAGCCGGACATTAGTTCCGCAGTTAAATTTAAAAAATGTATAAATTTAAGTACTCAGTTCGACCGCAATATGTTGCATCGTGTAGTTAATTTTTAAGCATTTTGCTTCAGATTTGTCGTTTTAGGCCACTGTTAAAATCAGGAAAGTTGAGCAAATTGCATGCGTTTTTAAAAACTTTTTACTGTTTTGAGAGGTTTGCAATATATTAATTTATGGCTTAACGAATAAAGATTAATTTAATTTTGTGAGAAAAGCTATATTTTCTATAATTTAAAGTTTTGTGATAACAAGTTTCGTTGAAAAATTATTTTTTTGTTCACTTTTTGTAAAAAAAGGAAAAGGTTCTTGAGAGTGGAGGCAGTCGCGATCCTAAAAATGTTTTGAATGGCTATAAAATTTGAGATTACTACTTTTATAGGTGCCATGTCCTAGTGTCCACAGACTTAATGTCCATATCGCACTCAAAAGTGACATTATGTCAATACGGAAGGGTTTTCTCTTTTATGGTAAAAGCAACACTGACTTTTTTATTTTTTGTTTATTAATTCAATTTTACGTATTATTATTTTACATTTGTTAAGTTTTTGCCTCAGCGCCCAGGGGACATTATTGAGGCAGGCTGGCAATAACTTACATTCTTTTATTGTACAATTTTATTAATTTTATAGTATATACGAGGGCTGCTCTATATATTTCTGGCCTAATAGTGAAAATGCGAATATTTGTAATCAAAAATGGTTTTATTGTTTTTCAAAGTATTCTCCAGCATGATTTATACTGTTTTGCATGCGCTCAAACCTGTTGTCGAAGCACTTTTTCCACTCCGATTGAGACACCTCTAAAACATGGTTTTTGAACACTTCAACAGCTTCTTCTGGTGACGAAAATCGTTGACCACGCATTTTTTTCTTGATGTGCGGAGACAAGAAGAAGTCATTAGGTGCCAAGTCAGGGCTGTACGGCGGATGACGTTTTGGCCGGTCAAAAACGCTCTGGTTTGATCCGATGCGTGAAAGCTCGCTTTGTCATGGTGAACAATGATTCGTCTTCTCTTGTTGGTTTTTCGAATTTTCCCGATGACTTCAGGCATATAAATTGTAGTGCACCACTCAGAAGTGACCGTCCTACGTTGCTCAAGCGGAACAGTCGCCAAATGACCAGTTTTACCGAAGAAACAGGCGACCATTTGATTCGAAGTGCTTCTTCCACGAACAACTTTCGTTGGATTTTGCTCGTCTTTGAAGACCCACACGGTCGATTGTTGCTTCGTTTCGGGCTCATACGCATAGATCCACGATCTTATAAACGTCTTTTGAAGCACCGCAATCGTATTTTTGCAACATTTCTTTGCACCAATCGACACGAGCCTTTTTTTGAGCGACTTTCAAATTGTGCGGGATCCAACGAGAACAAACCTTTTTTACGGCCAGGTGCTCATGCAGTATCGAATGTTTGCTGGTGGAAGAAATGTCCAAGGATGTCTCTCTCGGTATGTCGCATGTCGATCTTGCATTATGAGTTCACGCACGGCATCAATGTTCTCTGGTACAACAGCCGTTTTTAGACGACCTTCACGGAATTCGTCTTTGAGCGAGCTTCGGCCACGATTAAATTCATTATACCAGTTTTTCACAGTGCTATAGGATGGTGCTTCATCGCCATACAAAGATTTAAGTTCATCAATACACTCTTGTCGTGATAATCCACGTCGAAAGTTGTGAAAAATGATGGCTTGAAAATGTTTACGAGTTAATTCCATTTTTTTCTGTATTAATTTTATCAAGTCACTGTAAACAACACAAATAATGGTCGTACGTCAAAACGTTTTGAGTACGATTATGCTTAAAAATGCCAAACTTTCCAATGGAAATGTCAGATTGCACTTGGCAGCAATCAGTGTTGCCAGGCCAGAAATATATATAGCAGCCCTCGTATTTTTATTTTATTTTATTTTATATTTATATATGTATATATATATATATATATATTTTTTTTTTTTAATTATGTAGATTTTATAATTAAAAGTTTTATTATAAGATTTTCATCATAATGTATTACAACAGAAGCGTTTCTAATAACTTATGTAGATATGCTTTGCATAATGATTTAAAAGTAGTAGGTAAATTATTATACATATTACCACCTTCGTAGTCAATACTTTGTTAAGTTCTTTCCATTTTTTTCCTTGGAAGTCTAAGATTCGATACATTTCTTGTATTGTGATATGTTTGGTTTTGCAAAAATGGAATTGCATGCTCGGTTGTACTATGTATATATTTATAAACAAACAAAAAAGCCTGATACATATATAAGCCATAAGTAGGCAAAACTGTTTTACTAATATCTCTATATAACGATATAGTTTCGCTTATCAAATATTTGCTGCATAGCCGGTCTTCGGCCGGGCGCAAAATTTTCTCCTTCGTGGTATAACCACCACCGGCTTCGCTTTCTAAACATTTTCCGCAAGCCAGTTTATAAAAACGCTTTATCTATTTTATATAGAATACCATCGTATATACCTATAGTATCCATGACTAGGTTGATGAACATTATGTCCTTGATCGTTATGACATGCTACCCTTTCTTTCTGTAGAAAAAAAATTGCTTATTTTTCGTCGTTTTTTGCGAATTTTTGCAAATTTCGCTTTTTCTTGTTTTTTTGTCATTTTACATAGTTAGACACCAATAAAAATTGAATGGATTAATCGAATAGTTTTTTAAGTAACTTACTGACTCACCAACTCTTACAAAGTGAAAATAGTCGATTTGAGTATATTCTTGGATTTAATTATAAAAAATTTAAGAAAAATAGTGTAGTCCGGTCTTAGTAATTTAAATTAAAATAGAGAAAATATTAAAAAAATCTATTTACATAATAAAACTGCGTAAAAACTTTATATCGCATGATAAAACGTATATGTATTTATAAGCATTCATGTTTGATGGGGAGCCATTCAAAGTTCAGTTTTAAGGTAAACTTTCAATTGGGCCGCTAAAAAATCACTAACAGTCGTTTGTAGGTTAAAAATTTGTATAAACAAAATATTTGTCATTTTGTAGCGAAAAATAGTATATAAAACTAAATCGCGAAAACCTTTTATCTAAAGACTTTTTGATAAATAAATCCAGACATATTTTAAACAGCTTTTTAAGACGATTTTTTCCACTAATATGGGAGATACCTCACCGATTTATGCTTTAAAAACAACATTTTTATCCCCAATATTATAGAAATTGAGCAAGGAGAGATAAAAATGACACATTTGTATATATATGTGGTCTACAGATGATGCTATTAATGGAAATAGTGAAATATTAAAGCTGTCACGACTTTTTGTTGAGAAAACAAACATTTCACAGTGGGATAGTCACCAAAGAATTTTTGAAATAAACCAGCATCTTCTAATTAAACTAGTAAAGGAATATGCAGACTTAAAGTTGAAACTTGCAATTTTACGATATATCAGGAGCAGCGCAATAGGGTTTATAAAATGGACTTTGAACGTGAGGAAATTCTTAGTCGTATAAATTTTTTGTGTTCCATCGGATTTAAAAAGTCCTCAAAGTGAAACCAGATATATTTGTTCGAAATATGGGATACAAAATTTTTCTTAAGAAATGGGGAAATTTAAAATTATTGGAATTAATTAAAATACACAGTTTTCATGTGTACGAGTATTATGTACCGTAAAGGGTACCATTCTAAAATTTTAAGTATCACTATAGTTCCCAATAGCGAAAAGTAATAGAAAAAGAAATCTAAAAATTTAAGGGTGTCCCCATAGGTGACTTTTATTGATCTATATGGGCCTATCGTTATAGACAAACGCTTGAAAATTGAAAAAAAGCTAATTACTATTACCGTTATAACAAATGTAAGATTTTTAAAATTAAATAGTGCCTCTAAAGGTGTTGTATTTTGATTTACATATTTAACGAAACTGTTAAAAAGTGTGGACAAAAAGTTATTTTGAAATCATCTTTCACAATTGCAGCGGACAGAACTATTATAATAAATTTTTGTACTTTCAAATTGCGTATGTTGATTGTAAACACCATTAAGTTGCTTTTGTTGTCTAAGAGATTATTTACACCTCAACTCTTACCATAATACAACCCACTGCCAATCAGCATTCAAATAATAAATCAGAGGGCTTGGAATTTTCCGCAAATTTTCAAAAAAAGATTATCGCGATCCCAGTATTTCTCGATATTCCCTTGAAAAAAGCAATTCTCTAAGTAAACAAGTTTATTTAATGAAATAAAATAAAGCAAATAAACAAACTATAAAAATAATTGGTAAATAATTGTATTAAAAGCTTATAAAACTTAAAAAAATTCATGTGACAAAACATACGTGTGTATATTTATACTAAATAACGAGAGATAAAGGTTTAAAATAATGGAAAAGTGTATTATAAATTATTTTTTGAAAGTAATGATTTTAGAAATGTCAGTGCGTTCAACAATTCACTAGACATTCATTTTCTTGTTTTCGTTGCAAAATTTCCAGCAATAGAAAAAACTCTTTCACTTTCTACTGAGGTACGTTTTGTTCTCTACAATGCGTTATAAAGAATATCCTTGCTTGTTGCTCGAATGTTAGTGGTTTCGAATAACTCAAATTCCTTTTCAAACAAATACGTCTTATGTAGTAGAATTCACACGAAATGAAATATTTGAAAGTTTTTTAATGTCACAACAAAAATATTGGGAGAACAATCAGTGTATTTTTTGAGTGTTAGAATTTTCAACTGTCCGGTTCCCGGGAACTTAGCCGAAAATTTTCCGGGAAATTGTGGATAGTTTTTCCCGGCAATTCCCGTTTCCCAAACCCTAGTGGTTACATCAATATTACACAATCTTCCTATTTTTTATAAATTTAAACTTTATAACGCGGCTTTAATGATGGCTAAGAAAAATTCAGGGTCCCCACATTACTTCTTATTACTTTAGCGACCAAAATTTTTGATGTTAAAAATAATTTCTTAAAGACTTTTCTATCCATTGTGAGCTAAACAAACGTGCCCTTTGTTTCCTTGAGCTAGTGGTCGATAAATAAATGTTTACTTTAAGACGCGTATTTGCATGTCATGCAATCAATTGTCAGGCTAATGAAAAATCTAAAAATTACTTTTTCATACTTTAACTAAAAAGCAGCTGTACATAAAAAGCAGCAAACAAATATTTAATAAATAAGCTTAAGCTTTTTGAAAAATTTATTAAATTGAAAAATTCATTTCATTTAAATATCATAAAAATTTACTGCAGTAACCTGTGTTTCATGCCGATTAGCTGATTGCTGCATAGAACAAAATAATAATAAATTTCATGGAGACTGTTAAAAACAATAGATCGTCTTTGAAAAAAATTGTTGATGAATATAAAAACTTATGCAATCGCCAATCGTCTAAACTCAATATACATGCAACAAATAACAAACATACTCTTTAGGCTACAACAATTAGGTAACAACAATAAAATACTTGAACATAAAAAAAAAAAATAAAAATTTACCAAAAGATCAACTTAAGGATTAAATATTCAAGATAAACAAACAACAAGTACTAAATATTTTAATAATCATGCCAACTGTATTGTTTATTATTACATGACTGCGAGTTCGTTACAGGCAACGTCCAAAAGAATACATAACAATATTGTTGCCCATTCACCTTTTAAAGGTGTTTTATTCATATCCTCTACATTTTTTGCGTTTAGTTTTTTTTATTAACTTGGCTTTTGGAATTAAAAAAATTTTACTCCACCACATAAATTTATTTCTAGTTTAAAGATTAAAGACACTATGGGTCAAAATCTTGACAAAAAAGAATTTAATGGAATTTTCTTACATTTTTTTGTATTGATCAAACGGTTGTTTACGCCAATTCAGAGCCACAGATGCCACACAAATTTGTGCTGCTTATTTTTTCTCTAAGCTCGTGGCTAGATTCGTACCATAAAGTTGCTGTAACTAATATATCGTTTAGGAGATAATCTACAGCTCTGCTTTTTATAACTATACAAGCGCATTAACGATCTCATATACTGCGACTTCCCAGCAATTATTTCTTTATTATTTTATAGGTTTTGTTTTTCAAGTTTGTACTGCTGTTTACTAATTTATAGGCGGTTAAAAAGAACCCATATACCACAGGTAGTTAACTTTTAATTATTTTCTTTTTACTGAAGCTTCCGTTGGGATTTGAACCTACTGTCTCTGTTTCTGTTTATCAATCAAGCAGACAGAAGTTACAGCCATTACTCAATTGTTTTCGAAGCTCTCTTTTATTTTGCCATTCTACTTATTCTTTAATTTCAAGTTTTTCCTAACGGACAATATTAGTTTAAGATTTTGGATTATGTTTTCCCAACAATATGGATACCTTTTCTGTGCTAACGTTTTAATTGAGTCATTAGCTTCTGCATCGCTTTTTCAGAATTTAATTTGGTTATTTATTCGAATAGTTGGACATATTTCTCATCGCAATATGAATGTTGTATCTAAATATCTGGAATATAAGATACCAGGAAACTTTCGTGAATAGCTAGAAAAGCTGTTTAATATCTAAAGTATACTTAAAGCCCTAATAACTCCAGTTTCAATTGCCTAAAGCGAGCTTAAACTAGAGCAAAAATGGCTTAAGCTCAATATGCTTAAGCTCAATATGTGTACGCTGTGTAGAGATAAAGCAGTGTTGTAATGGTAACGCAGTGTAAAGAGGAAAAGTGATATAAAAGAGAAAAACAAATGTTTCTCGGATGCAAGCGACGGAGTTACGAATAAAAAGACAAAAATAGTTCTTCGGGTTTATGGGGATACCTATAAAGAGTGACTAACTGGGTCACGTCTATATAGAAAGTTCCCTTTTTTCATGATTTTGCCATGGAAAAAGGGGAGAGGTAAATAGTTGTTGAGCGGGAATTGTTTTGGGAGACCTACAATCACAATATATACGATGTGACAGTAAGGGATTTTATTTGTGTGACAAGGAGCAGGCAGGAATTGCTTCGGCCCTATTTTTTTTAATCTTTTATTTAAATTACTTTACAATTATTTGATTTCAGCTGGTATAAGCTTTAGCCAGAGCTAAGCGGCAGCGTATCAGTGTCAACGCGGCAACGATCTGGCAAAATAGCTAGTTTATATAAATTTAGTTTTTATTAAAGCAGCTGACACAACTTGGGAATGTATAAATGTTATATTTTGAGAGGAAAACTGCTAAAAAAAAATTTATTTCCAATTGTTAAAATTTTTTATTGGTCGTCAGTTCAAAGAAACTCTTAGAAATCCCTTTGATATTATTACGTTTTTTTTCCTTTTAGAACAAACGTAAGGATTCATTTGATTGCAAATACCACTGTGGCATATTATAAATTCGCTATTTTTTCACTCTTTATTCCTAGCTATATACTTCTAGATCCTACAGGTCTTTGGGATCTTAAACATGCGTTATTAGAAATGCAACCATCCACACTACACTACTGTGTTACTCCGGAGAGTTCATTTTAAGGCTAAAAATCGGCAAAATGCCGATAAATCGATAAATATGGCAGGCCTGCTAGCTACGAAAACTTTGATTGTAATAAAGTACAACTTAAATTTTATTTTTTCTCTTTTAAATTAAAATAATACTTAATCAAAGCCCATTGTAAATTTTAGTCACAGCTGCACTTGTAAAATATTCGCCTAAATTTGATCACACATTAGGCCCGGGAGCGGTTGCGAATTTTTTGCTGCATTTTAATTTTCATATTTCTGTGACTTTTTGTATGTTTTGTTGCTTAGTTTATTTTTATAATTCAATTTTAAATAAATCTTTTGGCCACGATTACAGTTTAATCGCTTTTCTCCTTGTGCCGCTTATATAACTTGTTTTATTTTTCTGTGTTTTTTTTGTTAATATTTTTACCGGTAGTTGTCATGGTGACTTTGCTGGTTGGCGGTGGCACCTGTATCAACATTCAACTAAAAACCATACTGTACCGTTGGGTTATTTGTTGCATGATACTTACAAGCAACCGGTGACTGATTATAAACGAATCACTACGCTAAACGTGATTGAGCTCAAAAACATTTTAGATGCAGACGATATTTTCAAATACCAACATGTTTTTTCCCTCCTTTTATATTTGTTGTTATTTTTTGCTCTCTAAATTTATTTTTTTTCTATTCAGTAAAGTAATAAAAATAAAGTTTTTTTTTTGCTAAGATTTTGCGAAATTTCAAATATTTAAAGTTTGGTAGAATGAACAAAATTTACAAAAATAATCAAAAAATTAAATGTGATAAGACATTTTAATTGCGAATTATTGGGTTAAAAGAGGTCAGTTACATTCGTTAACATTATTGAGGCAAACAAGAAAATTTTGGCAAATTTTTGCAACCGTCTCTTTGGCAGAGAAAAAAACCATACCGGTATATTCAAGTCAAGTGAAATACACACTCTTGGATAAATAAAAACATATTTGTTTAAACTCACGTAGGCTAAATGTGCACGTGCGTCAACGCTGTCGAATATTTTCAATGAATCTTAAGACTCGTAACTTAATTTGCAATTAGAAAATCAAGAAGCCCTAATTTATATTGGAAGTTAAAGTTCAAATCAAGTATTTGTGTCATGTAAAATTTTCTTGCCGTCAAACTAAAAAGAAAAGCATGCGTAAGTGATGTTCACTTCTTTTTTTGTATTTATGCCTTCAAGACACTTAATTGAAATTTTGACCTATAAAGAAAAGTTATTGTAATTTACCCACAATTTTAGTTGCAGTTTAAAGACAGCCACTACTTTTGGTGGAAACAACAGAATTTTTTCCCCAAAAACTGGTGAGAAAATAAGTTTCATTATTTAAAAAAACATAGAGCGATTAAAACAGGCGCTCAATTTTTATTCTAATATGTATAACTACGATGCTTCATTCTTGTTGTTACAGTAGCTTAAGTAGTAAATACGTCATGATTTTCCAACGGTTGAAAAGATAAGCCCAAATTTATATGGTTTGATAGCTGGTGTCTTGAATAAGGTCATCCTTAAATTTCTATATTGTTTCGTTTTTCCTTTTGAGAATAAACGTACGGATTCTTTTGATAGCAAATACCACTGTGACACATTATGATCCTACGGTCTTAAGGATCCTATGGCCTTGTATTTATTAAACATGCGTTATTACAAACACAGCCGAATGGCTTGGTTAGTAACCTAAGCCATTCACGGACCACTCCACTTTGCTTTACATCCAAGCCAGTCATCTCCTTAAATACAAAAGCCACAACACACATCTGCCGAACACTGTTATTATAGTGTTACCCCTTCCGCCAACAGCTCGAGCTCTTTATTATAAATGGCTTATTGGCTTGTTATTCTTATATTATTGTTATTCTTATATTACATATAACGCCTTTGTTTTATATTTTCCGGGAGGTTTGGATTTGTACTACTGTTTTTCAATTTTTAATTGCTTTACAATTATTATTTTTCTTTTGTACGCTATGTTCGAAGGTGGGCTTGAACTAATGATCTTCTCTTTTACAGTATGCATCTCTACCAACGCTAATTGTCGTATTATTCTATACAGACACCCATTGGTGGTGGAAGTAACTTATTCACCTCTATTTATACCACGCATATGCGGACAACAACAACAGGGGTTGCCAGACCTTTATGTTCGTAACAATATGTGTAAATAACGGATGTAGTAATACGTATTTTGTATAAATTGTGCCTATCTATAACTGTTCGAGAGGAGGAAAACCTTTAAATCTTTGAGTTTAGCTTTTTGGCCATAATGTTATCCACTACAGGAAAATTTAAAATAGTACATTAATTTTATATATGTAATATAGGGACACCATATAGTTTTAAAATGTTTTATAAATTGACTTAGCAATTGACGGCAAACGACCTCCCATCGGCTTTTAGTTTGTGTTTCACCAAAGCTCCAATTAGACACTAAACTTAGGTGAAAAATTATTTTTTCTAGAGAGGCGCATTTTCATCTCGGCAACGAAAATAAACGCATTCACAGAGGTTGGAAGTTTGGTGTTAATTTTGGAATGGTGGCATCATTGGCTTTTTGTTTCGTGAAAATCCTATTTTAAACTGCATTTCAGTTAACGTTGGACTCTACAACGCCATGAAAGAAGATATAAACGATGAACCTTGATGGAAGATATGAACTTGAATAAAACTGTTCTGCAGATATTTCTTTTCTTAAATTAATGAGGGATTTTTATTTTTTATTTTTTTATTTTTGCATTAACTTTTAACTTAAAAACCGCAAACCTATTTGAAAGTAATTTTATACCGTTGTTTCTCGTGTTTTATTTATCCAAATCGGATTTACTGCTTTATTTTAACTTCAGTAGCTTTAAATTTTTCTCATCTTCTTTTAATAAAAGTGGCCCCTACTTATGCACAATGGCCACAACTAGGAAAATGGATTATGCTTATGCATACCCGCTTTAAATCTTTGAACAATGAAAGTGACAGAAAAGACTTTTGAGAGGACTTACTTCACATACGTACTGTTCGATTAAAAACGAATTTTCTTTGCAATGAGTAGTGCAAACGACTGGATGTTCGATTACAAAGGAATGCGCTCTTAATTAAGAACGTAATTTGCAAAAGAAATTACGGTTTTCAGGAACAAGTTTTTTGATTCCATAAGAGCAAAGTACATCCCACATTGCATTGTTGTTCCAGCTAGTCATAGAGCTGGATCCCTAATGTTTATCCTAGTAACATGAAAGACCGATAAAGCTGCAAGACTATGCAGTCTCGGACTGCTTAAAAGAGCCACTCTGTTCCCAGATAAAGCTGGACAATAGCAGATTAGATGTTTTACCGTTTTCTTCTCTTTCTCATCCTGACAATTTCTATAGAAGTCATGGTATGAAATATAAGGTCTCCTGGCATGGGTAGACAGTGTCAGCACAGCCACCAGTGTGCCCAGCTGTCCTTAGGAAACTTCAGCAGAATTGCAGATCTTCTTCTGTCATTCTGAGGCTTAAGTCCTCGAAATTGTCAAGTGATCTCGTGAGACAAATTGATCTGCGCGCCTCTAAAAAGTTTTCGCTGAAATATAGCCCTACAGCAGTTAAATGGAGCTCCTATTACTATATCTATATCCCGATCAATTAAGCTTTATAAGTTTGTTGAAATTGCAAGTTCCAAAACGAAGCTGTAGGTTTGCAAGGTGTTGTGTCTCTTTATGAAGAATATGTTTATGGAATCAATGGGCTTTGTTGTTGCCGAGGGGTCCCTACAAGAGAGTCGGATATCTTCGGAGTATATTTGACACCTTGAAAAGGAAATTTTGTTGTGTAATTATGGTTCCAGCTGAAAGTACAACTCATATCAAATATCCGATATCACAACAACATAATCTACGTATTTATGTATATTTTGATAAATACGTGAATTTCAAATCTAACAAGGTTGCTTGCTTAACGAACAATGACAAAAGCATAAAAGGTATTATTTACACATAATTAAGATTAACTAAATCAGCAAATAAAACAACTATTTCTTATTTTCATATAAAATATTTTAATTAATCGTTTCATATATAAATTATCTATTTCAGCACCAGCTTAAATGCCGTTACTTTTTATTTCAGTGTGTAACAAGTAAACAGTATTAAGAGATAAAATTATCGTATGCTTTTCTTTTATTTATTAATCGTGGAATTTAATGGAATTTGAAAATATCTTAATTATACCAATTTAATAAACAAGTTAAAATAATTTTTAATAAACCCGCTAATAACAATACAAATACATACAAAAAATATATAGAGATACCATCGTTATTGTAGGAATACAAAATGTGGCTTTTAAGACGTGTCTTATCTAACAGTTAGTGAACATACACACAAATCTAAATACATATTTTATTTTTTAAGTTAAGCGTGCATTTTCTGTTGGTTATTTAAATGCACCGACAAAAATACTACTATAAAAACGTACAAGTAAAAATTTCAACCATCTGTCTATAAGGGTTCAACAGTTTGGCCATATACGTCAAATAACATCAACTATTTTAAATATTTTTTCTTATTATACCAGACAAAGTAGTGAACAAGCTGTCTAATTTTTAAAATGACTTTTCATATCATTATGCATTTATTAGTTAATGAACTCTGATGATTATATCATAACGATGATTTATACTAATAAATGAAGTCTACACAGGATGAGTTTTTATCATGATATAAATTTGACTTTCATCAAGATATAATTCCACCAGGTGTGGACTCTCTGTAATGGCATAGTAGGCCTACCATATATGCCGATTTATCGTCATTTTGCCGATTTTTAGCTTTAAAATTATCAAAGTGCCGGTTTACCGATTTTCTCTCCAAAAATGTCGATTTTTTCATTAAACTTTTAAACTCGGTAAACTTTTGTACTCGTATACATTACTTTTAGGCATCTTTCGTTACAATAAGAAGCGATCGTTAATAAGTTCGTTGTTAACTAAACAACTAAAAAATTGTAACCTTAATATAAAAATAATGTAAGTAAAAAAAAGTGATCTAATATTATTAATTATTAATTAATTATTTTAGTATGATTTTTAATATATTAATAAAAATTTAATTAATTAATATTAAAATAATAGATCTTGTTATTCCTTCTACCAAATGAACGTGATATTGAATTAATAGAAATTAAAATGAGAGAAGAAGAAGTACTTATGTAATAAGTGAATGGAAAAATGCAGCGAAAGAAATATATTTTCATTCACGTAATGGCTCTGCAGTAACAACTTAATTCAAACGAAAGAGACAATCAAAAAAAAAAAAAAAAGAAGAGTGAAAAAGCCGCTGGTAATTGTGTCTCCCAGTCCAAAGGAAAAGATTCAATAAGAATGAACCTTTTTAGATATTTTATAAAACTGTATTAAGTGACTCTAGAGACCACAAATATATAAAAATGTTTGAGTATTTACACTAAAAAACAATTTATTTGTAAGCGGTTATTTTTATAGATTTTGTGTTATTTTATATGGTGTTAATATTATTTACTACTTAGTTGCTCTGCTTTGTTGTTTTTGGTAATAGAAATAATTTTAATTGCATTTAAAATAGGGTATTTAAAATCTGCCGATTTAATAAAACTAAATTGGCGATAATGCCAATTTCCTATCAAAATCATGTGGCGTCCCTGGCCTTATAGGTCAAATTATATCAATTATTTTCTAAATTCAAATTGTATAGTCGTTGTTTTAGCGGTCTTAGCAATACAAAATCCTTATAAATATCAGCTGTCTATCTATAACGATTCCGAAGTGTAGCCACATATATCAAATTTTATCAACTATTGGGACCCTCTTTAATTTCCAAATCTATCTATAATGTACTGAAGCGACTTTTCGCCAAGTTTCGTCAAGTGTCATTTTCTTAAGCAAACAACGAAGCCGACTGTTCTTTGTTAACAAATCAGATGTCTATCTGTTGTTTTAAAAATTTAAAAACGCAAACTACAATCGACGCTAGAAATAATTATTGGAAAATTTAAAAAACATAAGTACGGCAAAAGGGATGGTTTTTATTATAACCGAAATGTAAAAGAAATGGTACGGAAAAAAATTTCTGATAAATGCGGCAAAGTGGTTCGTGTGTAAATTATTTCATTGCAGGAATCTGTTTATTAAATTTTTTGCCATTTCTATCATTTAAAATTTATTGATTGCAAAGAAAGATCATCAAATCAAACATCTTATGCAATTTTTAATATATTTAGAGTCTTTAATTTTTTTTCATTGTATACCAAATTAATAATAAAATCCCAAATATTTGTTAGTACTATTTTATTTATATAACTATTTGCCTTATTTATATTCAATGAGCAATTAATACTTCTTTATTGTTCATAATATATTTTTAAACTGTAGATATTTAATAACATTTTGGGTACAAAATCGAAGAAGGAAACAGTTTTTTCTAAAGGACGTTTAGAATATATATGGCCACCAAAAAGTCTTCAATAAGTTTCTTACGTATTTGACAGGATTTTCGTTGACTTTTAACATTAGCTGAAGTAGTTTAAACATAATTTAGTTAGCCCTATACTAATCTACATTCTGTTCAATTTCGAAAATGTTTGTCTATAACGGTTCAAACGTTAGGCTTATACTGGTCAATTTAGGTCCCCTATGGATACACACTTTAAGTAAAAGATTTTTTTGTATAACTTTGTGTTATTTATACCCTCCTTTTTTTTTGAAGTCAGTAAAGGATGAAGTGTATTTAGTCATTAGGAGTGCTTTTTCGTTTATTTATAAGTTAGTTATCGTCTTGCTAGTAAACTATACAGAAGCCAAGTGCGACAGTATTAATTTAAAATTATATTTTCGAAACCGTATTTTTACTCCAATTCGAGAAGATAGTGGCTTCTGTTGCAATACAATTCCGCATCGAAGTACCGCTAGGAAGTTAACTCTCGTAGCACCTAAAGAGTTACTAGCACAGGGATCTGCGTTTCTTAAAGTGCTGGTAATTCACCACTGGCAACACATCAAAAAATCTTATTTTATAATTTCATATTTCTGTGAATACTCAGGACTGGAGTTCTTATACATATACTTTTGAAAAATAGCAAAAAGGTGACAAAAGCTCTGAGATAAACTGCCCTGATGGGTTCAAAAAATAGTAAAAAATAGGCTAATTTACAATACAGGGGAGAGGAGTTCATTGTTTATGGGTATAACATCCTGTGGTTCATTAGCCACCTCTAAAGTCAATTTCTGATACGTTGAACTTTATTGGCAGCCCCTAAAGAGTTCATCAAACTGAATGAATGTCTCTGTTTGAAATAAAATTTAATAATTTTACAAACTTTATTCAACTTCCACTTCAGGCTAGGATTGACTTATCATACTCAATCATATGATCTGTCACGAATTGCATGTGAGCTCAAAAAGTATGATAGTGTGGATTAAAAGGGTATGTGTGTGACAGATTTTATAATCTTTTAAAATAATTCATAATATGATTTTTTCTATGCGATCAGAGTTGTCTGTTTTTTTGCATCTTTTTTGTATAATAGTGCGGCACCTACGGCGTCATTATTAAACGATTTTTAAAGTAGGACAGATTGTTTCAGATTTTTTTTATTAAATCGCACGATTGTAACATTATGCTATAAACACAATCAAAGGCTACCGACCATCGACTACCGATTTCAAAAGTAGCTGGCTACAAAAATAGTCAAGTCGCCAGATACTTAATTCTTTTAACGACTACCGACCACTAACTACAAAAAATAAACATCTGTTTTGATATTTGTATTAAAGTTAAGCAAAACAACTAAAAAAACCAAAAAAAAAAAAAATGAACCAAATAAAAAGTAAATGAAAATTGTAAACAAATAAGCAGATGATTATTATTTTCCAATGGTGCCACTACATTAGTTTTTCGCGTTTTTAATAGCGATATTTAATGTATTGCGTTTTTAAAACCACCATTTCATGCATTTACTGTATTGGCAGCACTAATCTCTTTTTTGTAGTCAAGAAAAATAGAAATTAGCCTAAGTTCGCTACTGGCTACAAAAGTAGCCGTGTAGTCGGTCGTCGTGTAGCGGCTAAAAGAAGTAGTCGATGGTCGGTAAACTTGATTGCGTTTATAGCATTAACAAGAAAACTGACTTCAAATAAAAATAGAGTTGCCAGATTTTCCAACCAAATATTTACGTAATCTGCATTAGAAAATGGAACACTCCTTTTAATGCCTGACACTTGTTAGCAAATTTTTTCCAAGTGTAGTAAATAATATCAAACATTCATGCAGTCTATCATTGGGATTAATATGCAAAAGCTCAGTGAAAATAAAAGTGAAATGTTAAATGATTTTAAAAATATTTCTTTGAAAGAAAAAAAAAAAACGACAAGTGCCATAATAGACAAGCAACCCGCTGAGTTGTTTGGTCTTTGGCTTGTTTACTCTATTGTTGATTGTTGTCAGTCATTCACTTTGCGTGTCTGTCGTTCTGCTTGTAAAAATATAAATTTGTTTCTTTGTCTCATACATATGAAGAAACTGATTGTAAAGAAGTTGCCACAGCAGCGAATTTAAATTGACTTTTACATCAACAATAGATCAATATGCAAAATATTTAGATTTAGTTTACTTTACTTTAGCGTTTAAACATTAGGAAAATGAAGAAAATAAATAAGTTTGCCAACAAAATGCTTTCGATCTTGGTTAGATAATCTACTAGATGAAAAGGATGTGGCAGAGATATGTTACAGGTAGCTTTTGTATGTCGGTTGGTTGGACGATGGCTTTATATTTGACAATTGTTGTTGATTGTATTTCAGACACGTCTAAGGTGATGCTTTCGTACTACGAAAGGAAGTAGACAAAAGTTGAAAGGGGAGTGGTTGGTTCATTGCTTGGTAGCAAACAAAATGTCTACAATCATTTTCAGTTGTCAATCAGGCCAACGAACAAAACAAACGGTTTTTGACATGTGTGCTAAATGTAGTTGCCGGACGAGCGGTTTGAATTGTAAATATTTTTAAAGTTAATTCAAAATTGAAACCAACTTTACTTCAGCAACTGCTGACGTAGAATACGAGACATAAAAGCAACACTTCAAATTACTTTCTGGTTGCAACAACTCGCTTTGGCCGCAAGAGTGTGTGTGTGTGTCGCGTGCATGTTTGTCTGTCTTGTTTTGTGTCGTTCCCTCTAACATAATTATGAGTCTGCAATTGAGGCAGGCAACCAACTGGTTTTTTCTTAATAAGAAGAACTTGTAGCAAGCATTTTGTATGCCAAAGTCTTAAATTATAACAGCACTCCAGAGTATTTAATGGATCGCGGTAAAATGAACTTATTTTGATTTAAACAAAAGAATTGAATAGAAATAAAAGTTTATGAAGATATTGCGCAGTTTTATTTTATTTTTTAAATTTAATTTCAATTTCAAATCATCGATATCTTGTCAAACCACTTGATTTGAGACTTTTCTCTTCTTTATGTTTTGTTTTTATGTCCAAATTTCTGTTATTATTTGCATATACATTTTTTTTCATTACAATAGTAGCTTTTTTGGTTTACAAATGTTCATTTTACGACACCCTTATATTTTTGTATCGATTGGATTTTTGTATTAGAATGACTATTTACAAGCAAAGGATCCGGAGTCTTATTTTAATCCCAGTTTCCCCGATTGCATGTTGGTCACATAACATAAATTTTTGCTGGAAATTTCTTAGGTTAGATATTAGTTAGCAGAGGTCTTCACATATTTTTCTAATTCAAGTACAATTTTCGAGAACGCTTAAAATTTTTGAGGATTATTGTGTCACGAATTACCCAATTTCCCTTGATAACTGCAGTAATTGGCAAATCAGACAGATTGCTATTGTTCCAGCGTTTTTCTGACCTTTAAAAATCCAAAATATTTTATGGGGCTCATAAGTCTAAACCCTTATAATGCTCTATAAGTTAAAAATATTAAAGAACCAATTAAATTAGTGTTTTTTTATAAATTTAAATTTTTATTTAGGGCCTAAACTTAGGAGATTTTTTGATATTTTTTTATCCATAGCTTTTATAACAAAAACAAAGAAGATTCCTATATTCGGTTATACCGAATCTAATATACCTTTTAACATCTATGAAAATGTAGTTTAGTGAATTAAGAATTAAAAAGATACAAAAAAATTCCATAGGTTCTAAATGGGTTAAGCATTTTTAAAAGATTTTAGTATTTTCTTAAAAAACTCTTCAAAAGCTTTAAAATGATACCCATATTGATATTTTAAAAAATTTGCACATTTTAGAGCCCCGTTACTCCGAAAATATGGGCGAGCGACAATTTTCTCACTTGATGCTTTTTTTTCTTATTTTTAAATTTTCTATCGCCCCATACATTTGTTTTTTTTTTGTTTGTTTGTTTGGAGTTACTTCATTGCTCTAAATGATGTAGAAAAATTAGAGGTAGTCGTGGTGTTTTTTCCCGCTGCGTCAAAGAACATGGACCGATTTGCTGATTTTCAATAGCACTTCTTTCAACAGTATGTCCGATTGATTGGCATATTTAAATTTTCTCTAGCTGATCTAGTGCCTCGGCAAACTTGATTTTAACACTAACATGGACGGGCAGACGGACATCGCTCGATCAAAAACAATAAATTTAAAAACGAATAATAAACTAAAATCCTACGTTTGAAAATTTTTCTTAGCCAAGAAAGTAAATCTATCTATTAATGAATTTATGGATGTAGGAATATCTATCCCACTCTCTATCCGTGCTTAAAGCGTTCTAGGCACAATCATAATGTTTGATGTTATTCTCGAGTATGTAAGATGGACGCACGTCAAGCATTCATTTTGTTTCCTTTCGCATTATAAAAATGAATTCCAAAAAATTGCTGTTTTTCTATCGCCATTTTTTGCAACTGCACTGTTTAAAACCTCGTTCCAAATGAATAATTTTTTGTGCTTAAAGAACAAAAAAATCACATCAAAATGTGATATCAAGCCGGTCAAAATACAAAAATTTTTTTCCAGCATGGTTTGTGTTAGATATACAAATCATTTTTTACAAATATTACCATAATACTTGATGAATATTTCGAGCGAATAATAGTCGTTTTATATTTTCGATGAACATTTTTACTTTATTTTGAGCGTGGTTGTTGATGGATTTTTCTTTACGAGGGCTACTCTATATATTTCTGGCCTAATAGTGAAAATGCGAATATTTATAATCAAAAATGGTTTTATTGTTTTTCAAAGTATTCTCGAGCATGATTTAAACACTTTTGCATGCGCTCAAGCCAGTTGTCGAAGCACTTTTTCCACTCCGATTGAGACACCTCTAAAACATGATTTTTGAACACTTCAACAGCTTCTTCTGGCGACGAAAATCTCGCATTTTTTTCTTGATGTGCGGAATCAAGAACAAGCCATTAGGTGCCAAGTCAGGGCTGTACGGCGTATGACCCATTAATTCGACGTTTTGGCCGGTCAAAAACGCTCTGGTTTGAGCCGATGTGTGAGAGCTCGCATTGTCATGGTGAACAATGATTCGTCTTCTCTTGTTGGTTTTTCGAATTTCTCCGATGACTTCAGGCAAACAAATTGTAGTGTACCACTTAGAAGTGACCGTCCTACGTTGCTCAAGCGGAACAGTCGCCACATGACCAGTTTTGCCGAAGAAACAGGCGACCATTTGCTTCGAAGTGCTTCTTCCAAGAACAACTTTCGTTGAATTTTGCTCGTCTTTGAAGACCCAAACGGTCGATTGTTGTTTCGTTTCAGGCTCATACGCATAGATCCGTGATTCGTCACCTGTGACGATCTTTTAAACGTCTTTTGAAGCACCGCAATCGTATTTTTGCAACATTTCTTTGCACCAATCGACACGAGCCTTTTTTTGAGCGACTTTCAAATTGTGCGGGATCCAACGAGAACAAACCTTTTTTACGGCCAGGTGTTCATGCAGTATCGAATGTATTCTGGTGGAAGAAATGTCCAAGGATGTCTCTATCTCTCGGTATGTCGCATGTCGATCTTGCATTATGAGTTCACGCACGACATCAATGTGCTCTGTCACAACAACCGTTTTTGGACGACCTTCACGGAATTCGTCTTTGAGCGAGCTTCGGCCACGATTAAATTCATTATACCAATTTTTCACAGTGCTATAGGATGGTGCTTCATCGCCATACAAAGATTTAAGTTCATCAATACACTCTTGTCGTGATAATCCACGTCGAAAATTGTGAAAAATGATGGCTTGAAAATGTTCACGAGTTAATTCCATTTTTTTCTGTATTAATTTTTTTAAGTCACTGTAAACAACACAAATAATGGTCGTACGTTAAAACGTTTTGAGTACGATTATGCTTAAAAATGACAAACTTTCCAATGGAAATGTCAGATTGCAGCACTCAGTGTTGCGAGGCCAGAAATATATATAGCAGCCCTCATATTTGTAATGCTGCATTTCGACGCTCCCTACCTGTACATCCATATCTTGATTTGGAAACTATTATACGCGCCTTTTTGGAGTTTCGAATTTCGGTTTATTTCGGAACTCTATTAAAGGTATCAATCGTTTTAAGAATAAAAGAAATGTATTATACAGTATATACAATTTTATCAAAGAAATAATGATTTTTTATTCTTTGAAAATTTTACTAAAATTTCATTCGCACTGAAAACTAATTATTTCTACTGTAATATTAAATAAATACAATAAAATTTCAAATCTAATTAAATGCAGCTGTTATTTGTTATAAATTTCATTCGCTATTTCAACTCATAATACAAATAGACATTGATATAGAAGGTTATTGTAGCCATATGAACTGTTATAAGTATTAAAACTACCGCCACCAAAGTATGATATTGTACAAACTTTAACCACCGCCACTGTCAAGACCAGTGTCATCATCAAAGTCATTTGTAAATTTAACTTGCAAAAGGAAAAAACACTGCAAACAATTTTCTATGGACAAACATTAAAAAAAAACAATAAAGACCGATATTGGGACAAAAATAAATAAATAAATGATCCGTCCCTTAATAAAAAAAAAAATAATAAACATGCAGTTAGACAATAGACTTTTAAATCCAGAAACTAAATAAATACTGGTACGCACACACATGAAGAATTTAATGGACACGATTGTTACATAAAAAAATTCTGCGCTTTGTTGTTGTTGTTTTAGCTTTGTCTTCTTTGTAGTGTGTAATCGATAGCAAAATGTAAATAAGAACAACGAAACATTACAATTTTCAATAATCTTTAAATTGCTGGAAATAATAAA
The DNA here is from genome assembly GCA_937654795.1 of Cistogaster globosa. Classification (NCBI taxonomy): domain Eukaryota; kingdom Metazoa; phylum Arthropoda; class Insecta; order Diptera; family Tachinidae; genus Cistogaster; species Cistogaster globosa. The sequence goes on from OW569403.1 coordinate 127,365,877, forward strand.
ACCAATGTTGCCATATAGTTAATTTTTTAACTATATTTAGCGATTTTAATTTCTCCCGACTACAAAATGAAAATCCCTAATTACATATAGACAAAAAATCTTTTCATTTCATTATTGACAGGGCTCATATTTAATTTATATTCTAAAGGTCGTTTTCATAACTTAACAATAGATGAGGGTGGGATTTGATCAGACATATAAAAATTTTTTGGTTATTATAAGTGTATGTAAAGAAAAAGTGAAAAGCAACTAAAGAATATTTTACATTAACGAGCTGATAGATTTTTTCAATATAATCAGCCTCAACATAATGCGACTTATCAAGTGCACTTCTTCTTTTTTTATAATGAACAAATTAAAATTATGCAAGATTCGATGGTCGGAAACACGTGGCACTCTTCTTTGTTTCTTGAAGTTGCCGAGAAGTAATCGGCTTTTGCCGTTGAGTTTTCATTAAATTCAAATTATAAAATATAATTTATAGAAAGATTTATTTTTTTAATTAAACTTTAAATTTTGTGTGCTATTTTCCCGATATTGATTATTGGAGGTGAAAGCACGTCTCGATGGCCATTTCGCTACCGTTTACCTTCAGGAAACTTCTCATTTATTGATTTTTTTTGTTGTAGAGCTGGCAACCTTCGAAGAAAACAAAAAATCAAGATCCCATTATGGCGAAAATCAATAAGGCAAGCCACAATAAGTATTCAAGTTTTTGGCCAAAGACAGCAACCACGATCTCGAGTAGTATCGAGAATTTCTAAAACACACAATGCGGTAGTGGAGTCTAAGCCTTTTGTATTGGGAGATGATATATCGACATGAAATGTAAGCACCATAAGATGACTATAAAGTTAAAATCCTAAAATGAGAGGGATAATTGATTTTTATTATGTGTAGAAGGTGCCTTAATAAAAATGCACTTTTTAATTTTTGCAAGATTTTTTTTCATACAAGTGGCAACTCTGATATTCAACAGCCATCATATAAGATTGTTTTGGTTATAACAAAAACAGCGCTATAAAGTAGGAAAACGCATTGACATTTTAATTGCTACAATGAAGTGAATGTCAATATTTGAAAAGATCATCCTTTGCGATGTAGGAAATCTCCATTTGAATGAACATAATTAAGCCGAATTGTAAGTTTACGGCCTAGGAGATTTGCTCATGTTCCGTTTCGTTTCGTTGTGCCCCAATTTAAAAAAGAGACATACATTACAGTAACATTATTGCTGGTCTTTATGGAAACATAAGGACAGACTTCTTGTAGCCTAAACTAGACGACAATTGGTTTCATGTGGTGGACTTCGCCATTAAGTCACAAGCTCATTGCTCATTTTTTTTCAGATTTTGTAAATTCTTCGGTCAAATCAAAAGTATTTCCGAAACTTAAGGGCACATCATCCTTGAGATATTGCGAAGTTTTTGGCAAAATGTTATAATTAGAGCCGCGAGGATCACTTGTAAGATATTTAAAACCATGTTAAATCTAAACATGTGTCTGTCCGTCTTTCTAAGCCTAGGGATGGCTGGTGACAGACATTTATAAAATATGTGCTACAGTTTCAACGCATTCTAGGTACAGTTTGCAAATATCGTCCTCTTTGTTGGGCTATTAGCTTAGATTTGCTTTTACTGATTAACTCGCCCATCACTTAACTCGTTCCTTCATTGGCTTATAGCAAAATTATTGAAACTGGTTACATAAACCATTTGCAATCCGAAAGTATGTTAAGGCTATGTCTTAATTCACCCATCAATCAATGGAGTGTTTGAAATCTTTAAAACAATTTGTCGCATTTAAGCATTACACCATGATTTTTTGACACTAAATGCTGATTTTGCAAGCAAACCTTTTCTAAGCGGTAAAGCATGTTTTTATCTTAACTGATTTTTTAATCGCCAAATTGGCTGCATTACTTATTATACGATATTGCCAAAAAAACCAAATGCATCCGCCAGCTTTCACTGGTTGGAGCGGAATTTTTGCTGGAAGGATCTTAAGGCGTTAATTCTTCAAAAATAATACAGGCCAAATAGTGACATTTATTAGCAGTAAAATTGCTCTACACAGAAAAACATTGATTTGAATTTAAATGAGATTACATTAAACACCATATAGAGAGCGCAGTCGATCGGCTGGTAGTCGGCTAGCAACCAATGCAGACTTTAATTAAGCGAAAATAAACGCAGCCAATGTGTACAGTTCATTTGTAAGAAAATGTCAAAAATCCTTTCCTTTGAATCCTACTAGAAATATAGATCTGCAACAAAAAGTCACCACTTTGTTCTACCTCTTGATATGGACTTAAATCTCTTTCCAGTTTTTTATTTGCGCGTTTTGGCAACCTTTCTTTTTTCGTGACCGTGCAGATCTTGCTCTTCGCCGGCTACTTTATGGTTTTCAATCGACTAAATCATTTCGGAGTTTGCGCAGCATAGGCCTAATCTCTTCACCTATTTAAAAAGCCCTTTAAAACTTGAATTGATAAATAAGTCCTACCTAATACTGAGCCAGAGAGAATGCATCCCGAACCACCAATTCGAAGATAATACAGCACTAATAAACAGACGCAGCAATTAGTAATTACAGGATGTAGACTTTTGAGGAGAGAAAACATTGTTCTGCGTTGGTCTAAGTGGTAAATAAGTGTAATGCAGCTGATTGAAGTCAGAGTTGTCAAAAATAGGAACAATCGTATACATGCTGTATAAATACAGATGTGTGTAGCAATTGAATTTTTGTAAAAATGGAAGAGATAAAAGATCGTATTTTTTACGAGAGTTATTCTTCGCCCGAGGATGTGCAGTACATGCACATGCGCGTGCATTTGCAAAAATGTTTTTTATCTTCATTTCAAACAATGTTGCCAGTCTAATTTAATAATTTTAATAATTTAAAAAATAAACATTTTTAATAGTAGGCATGAAGAAAAACTCAAATATTTTTGGTAATTTTTTTTAATAACCTTAAAAAAATAAAGGGATTTTTTGTCAAATCAGGTAAATTATTTTGTATTTTTGTTGTGAATATTTGACTGCTCCGCATGCATAAATCTTTTTGTTACCTTTCTATATTTAAAGGAAATAATAAAACAAAAACTTAACCTTGAAATATCTTTTTTATGATGGGTAAAAAATTTTGAATACCTAATTTTGTTTTTGCATTAGATTATGTCTGAGTATTGGTCAAAGGCTTATAAAAATTTGTAAAACTGTTAAGGTTTTATATTTTTTCAACACTTTCTTTGAAAGCAGAGTGAGCAGCTTGTAATGCTTAAATCCATGTATGTATGTATGTATGTATGTATAAACATATGAAGCAGGTACTAAAAATTTTTTGTACGATTGTTTTCTAACTTACCTTTTAAAAAATAATTAAGAAAGAAAAGCAGTTTAAAAATCCCAGATTTATCATCTTGCCGTTTGTGCATAAATGTGTTTGTATGTAAGTTAAAAAGAAAAATTTTATCGATGTAAAAAGAATATCCTGTGTTTTTTTATAATCAAATTAGTATTACGAGGGCTGCTCTATATATTTCTGGCCTAATAGTGAAAATGCGAATATTTAAATTCAAAAATGGTTTTATTGTTTTTCAAAGTATTCTCCAGCATGATTTATACACTTTTGCATGCGCTCAAACCAGTTGTCGAAGCACTTTTTCCACAGCTTCTTCTGGCGACGTTGACCACGCATTTTTTTCTTGATATGCGGAAACAAGAAGAAGTCATTAGGTGCCAAGTCAGGGCTGTACTGCGGATGACCCATTGATTCGACGTTTTGGCCGGTCAAAAACGCTCTGGTTTGAGCCGATGTGTGAGAGCTCGCATTGTCATGGTGAACAATGATTCGTCTTCTCTTGTTGGTTTTTCGAATTTCTCCGATGACTTCAGGCAAACAAATTGTAGTGTACCACTCAGAAGTGACCGTCCTACGTTGCTCAAGCGGAACAGTCGCCAAATTACCAGTTTTGCCGAAGAAGCAGGCGACCATTTGCTTCGAAGTGCTTCTTCCACGAACAACTTTAGTTGGATTTTGCTTGTCTTTGAAGACCCACACGGTCGATTGTTGTTTCGTTTCGGGCTCTTACGCATAGATCCATGATTTGTCACCTGTGACGATCTTATAAACGTCTTTTGAAGCACCGCAATCGTATTTTAGCAACATTTCTTTGCACGAATCGACACGAGCCTTTTTTTGAGCGACATTCAAATTGTGCGGGATCCAACGAGAACAAACCTTTTTTACGGCCAGGTGTTTATGCAGTATCGAATTTATGCTGGTGAAAGAAATGTCCAAGGATGTCTCTATCTCTCGGTATGTCGCATGTCGATCTTGCATTATGAGTTCACGCACGACATCAATGTGCTCTGTCACAACAACCGTTTTTGGACGACCTTCACGGAATTCGTCTTTGAGCGAGCTTCGGCCACGATTAAATTCATTATATCAATTTTTCATAGTGCTAAAGGATGGTGCTTCATCGCCATACAAAGATTTAAGTTCATCAATGCACTCTTGTCGTGTAAATCCACGTCGAAATTTGTGAAAAATGATGGCACGAAAATGTTCACGAGTTATTTCCATTTTTTTCTATATTAATTTTTTCAAGTCACTGTAAACAACACAAATAATGGTCGTACGTCAAAACGCTTTGAGTACGATTATGCTTAAAAATGACAAACTTTCCAATGGAAATGTCAGATTGCACTTGGCAGCACTCAGTGTTGCCAGGCCAGAAATATATATAGCAGCCCTCGTATTTGAAGCTTCACATGAAGATAATAGAGAGCGCCACTGTGAGCTAAAATACTGTTTTACATAAAATAATAAAATCCAAATCAACCAATAATTGAGTTGATTGTACTCAGTGTTTGTTAATGTACAACTTTTGTTCTGGTGCAACAAATCTCAACAGAATATTAAATGTTCTTTTTTTTAAACTAAAATATGAGCACCCGTAGAATAAAAGCCGTAAAATAGCTCTCGATTTCCTTAACGTTCCTTATACCCTTCACCACAACAAGTCGAAAAGGGGGATATCTAAGTTTGTCATTCCGTTTGTAATTTCTACTATATTTATTTCCGACCCCATAAGGTATATTTATTCTGACTTCTTATACTTAGCGAAGTTGATTGAGCGATGTCCGTCTGTCTGTCCGTGTTAGTGTTGAAATCAGTTTTGCGAAGGCTCTAGATAAGCTAGAGAAAGTTTAAATACGCAGTTATATCAGACGGTGTTTAAAAAATTTTGCTATTGCAAATCAGCAAGATCGGTGCATGTCCTTCGAGGCAGCGGGCATAACACCAGGCCTGGCTCTAATTGTTCCATATCATTAGGAACAATGAAGTAACTTCAATAAAAATAAATAAAAATAAATATATGGGGCGATAGAGAATTAAAAAATTATAAAAAAACATGCAGTGAAAAAATTGGCCCCCGCCCATATTTTCCGAGTTATGGTCCTCTAAATTTTTCATGCAAACTTACGATTTTGCGCCATAATTTCAAAGATAACAATATGGGTGTCATTCTAAAGCTTTTGAAGACATCTTTTGGGAAATGCTAACATTTTATAAAAATGCTTAACCCATTAGGAAACGGTAAAAATTTTATAAAGTACTTAATTTTAATTTTTCTTATCTTTTAATTCTCTGTCATCCCAATTTTTTTTTTTTTTTTTTTGATTGGGGTTACAACACTAAACTAGATTCACATACATGGTGACGGGTATATTACAAATATTCTACATAGCCAAATATAGCTCTCTTACTTATTATTAAGTCTAGTAACTAATGTCTGTTAAAACGCTTGTAAAACTTAGATGCGTCTAACTTTAATTGGTTGTGTGTTCACAGCACAATTATTTTTTCTCTTCATACAAGTGTGTACATCAGTTTGTAAGTTTGTTATGCTCCTAACGTACGCATGTGCCCAGCTGCAGTTTTTTCCATTGTTTTGACTTTTAAATACACATTTCTTTGTTTCTTTCAATATCGAACACTGCAGGTCACTCAGGTTATCCGATAACATAATGAACTTTGATCTCTTCTATCTTACGAATACCCATAAAACCATAAAAAACTTTACAAGAAAAAAAAAAACATTACATTGTTGTAGTCTATACATTGTTTTTGCAATAAAAAAAGAAAAAGCGGAAAAACAGCAACAACATATTTTAACACATTGACACGTAAACACGAGTAATCATTTTGTAAACAACATTGAAATTATCGAATTTTGTTTTCATTCGTATTGATAGCTGCGTTGACCCCATGAGAGAAGTAAACAGTAATGCCAGATGTCTGTTTTGCCACATAGATTAGTTTATTTAAAAAAGGAAAAATGTAATTTTTTATGTGATTAACTTTTCTTGCATTTGATTGCAGAAAAAAAGCTGTCTTGAGCAAAACATTTGTATTTTATTTGTTTGTTTCCTAAAAGGAAAAAATAAGTGAAAAATGTTTAATCATCACGAATTCATACTTAAGAAAAAATTGCTCTTTTTACTGATCGCTTAATTCGCATCTTCGTTGATCATTATCTCTATTATATCTAAAAGATAAGAAAAATTTTTTAATATTGGTTTCCAAGGTTAATTGGACGACTTAATATTTTTAATTTACTTTCAACAGCCTTTTGACCAGGAGATCATGCTGACCACTAGTCTGACGGCTTACTTGTGAAAATGCAAGTGTAGCCCTTTTCTTGTTATCTATTTACAAAATACTGCTGCGGGTGACCCGGAATAAATTGTCTGCTAGTTGGCAGGGTGGCAACTGTGGCTTCTATGCTGACTTCATGTTCTGGCTGTTTGACAAACTGCACGGCAGTTATATTTTGCTTCCGAAATAGTGGCTGTAGACACTGTTTCTTGACCGTCAGTGTACAGTGTTTGCTAGTTTGCAAAAGAGTTAATGTCACTCATGTTCTAGGTTTCTGCAACACTGCACGATATTTGTACGACCATATTATTTCATCCTTAATTGGACCGCCTTCTATCCCATGTTGCTAAGATTGAACTTCTTCACCAAATTACTTACATTCGAAATAGAGCCGTCGCTTTTTATCTTAAGAAATACGAACGCTACGCATCAACTTTTATTCCACTTCGTTTGAAACTTCTTCTGCTGAAATAGATTTTTCTACCCACAATTGTGCCAGTCTGACCTCAAGAGTTGGCCAGTTTTTTACTGGCCATCGTTACTTTGCCTCAGTCAATGTTTTTTTTTGTGACTTCAATTGTATTTTATATCTATGAGCAATGTGAGACGGTCACTTCTGAGTGGTACACTACAATTTGTTTGCCTGAAGTCATCGGAGAAATTCGAAAAACCAACAAGAAGAGACGAATCATTGTTCACAATGACAATGCGAGCTCTCACACATCGGCTCAAACCAGAGCGTTTTTGACCGGCCAAAACGTCGAATTAATGGGTCATCCGCCGTATAGCCCTGACTTGGCACCTAATGACTTCTTCTTGTTTCCGCACATCAAGAAAAAAATACGTGGTCAACGATTTTCGTCGCCAGAAGAAGCTGTTGAAGTGTTCAAAAACCATGTTTTAGAGGTGTCTCAATCGGAGTGGAAAAAGTGCTTCGACAACTGGTTTGAGCGCATGCAAAAGTGTTTAAATCATGCTGGAAATACTTTGTAAAACAATAAAATCATTTTTTATTATAAATATTCGCATTTTCACTATTAGGCCAGAAATATATAGAGCAGCCCTCGTACATACTTTTCACTAGTTTTGAAGTAAAAGGTTTCATTCTGGAAAACAGCTTGCTTTTGGCATTCATCGTCTTATTTTCTCGTAAATAACACGATAATATCTACATGTGTGAAATAAACAAATATATGGAATCAAAAATAAAAATCAAAAATATATCCTGACCACGACGATCTGCGAGCCAGAAGCAAGAATGGCTCTCTGATATATGTAATACAATGTGAGCTAAGATCACAAAATATTTTAATTTTTAAAGTCATTAAATGTTGTGGAAAAAAAATTACCGTAAATGTAGCTCAAGGAGTTTTACGGCAAAGAAGCATAAAAAGGATACTTGAATGTGATCAACACATGTTTAACTGATGGTGGTAAATAGTGTTTGCAGAAGATGTTTTAAAAAACGGTGAGAGGGAAACGCATGATGGGTAGCACAGACGACCACATCCAAGACTATTGAATGTGGATAACGTAGCGCATCGCATTGCATATCATATCAAATGTTATAAACGACACAAAATAAAATCTAAATAATCAATTGATTTTTAGAATAACTAAAGTCTTGATGAAAAGCTTATTGTCTTGCGCTGGACTTTGTAAAACGTTGATCTATTTTCTGAAGTAACTTACGTTACAATATCGATAGGGAAGAAGAAAAAAAAATAGCGAAAGACCTTTAAACAACTTTTTGGTATTTGTTTATAAAATTCAAATTTTATCACATTTTATTCTAAAAAGTAACAGAGTTGGGATTTCCAAGTTTTCTTTTATAATTTGTCATCAAAGTCGATGAAAAGCTTTTGAACTCTCGCACTTTCGGAGTGGTACCAAATTAAGAAAACTAGAAATACGCTCTGGGTGGGTAACGGCAATGCAGGGATAGTTCTTTTGCTACCTCGAAGAACATTCATATATTAAGCGCATGAGGTGGATTTTTAGTGACAAACAGCAGGGAATATAAAAATGAATAGCTTTCATGCCATATCATTGGGAGGTTACATGTGTTCTTGTGTGCTTCTTTTATTACAACCTTTTATTCTTTCGTGTTTTTTGTTGTTGTTTATTTTATTACAACCTTTTCTATCAAGATGACATGTTTTCTTTTATTTACTTTTTGCTAAAAATATTTAACACTTATGAAGGATAAAAATGTTAACGTGAATTATTTAGCATGTTTTACATGACCCTATTTACTCTTTTCTTGATACACAGGTATAACAGGACATAAAAAACAAAAATATTTTATGTACATGTTACAGTTCAAACTGGCATGTGGTGTTCAATCATGTTGTGAGCAAGTTTTATATAAAGTTGAAATAACTATGATCAGCTGCGTTAAGCGGGCCGGCCAATGAATTTCTTTTTAAGGGGTAAAATTATTATCCCCACACTCTAGATGTTGACTCAAAGAAAATTTAGTTAGAATTATCAAAAGAAAATAATTGCATATCAAGGAGAAATTATTTGAATAATTGTACGACAATCAAAAAGCGGACTGACCCAGACTCGTCATTTCAAACGCAGGCTTTGAAAAAGACTTGTTATTTGTTTGATTTAGAATTCCTCGTCAATGAGAAGCAATGACAAGACCCAGACAGTTAAACAGTTTTATTACGCATTCAATTGTGAGGTACATTTCGATGGGTGGCGGTACTTTTTTCTCATATAATAATATTTTAACAAAAACATCAGGGTCATTCATTTATGCTCTGCCTCTTGGTGGTTATTTCTAAAAGGCTCGACCGTTTGCCAAATACATATGAATGGCAAATGCTGGCTGATATGTAAAAGTGGAGATAGGTAATCATAATGGCAGTCGCTTAGTAAATTGTTAAATACTTTACAAGAGAGCGTAAAGCAAATTAAAACTGTTACATTTTTACAAAACATCTTAAGATAGTAAAAAGCTTATTAAATAAATCGGTGAAAAAATAGTTTTTATGAAATAATAAAATAAACCAAAATTTTAGAAAAATTACGTTTATAATACCAACTTTTAAAAACGTAACTAGGGTGTCAGACGATCAAGTTTTCATTCAAGTTTCATTCAAGTTTTAAAATTTCTCTCATTTTTTAACCAATACACTCACACTTTAAAAACTTGCTGAGAATTTGCTTTCAAGTTTTCGTTCAATTGAGTCTTTCAAATTACATTGAAAAAAGCAGCTGATTGAAGTTTTTCTCTCCAAATTTGTATTAAAAATTCTGCTACCAGTGTTTTCTTGACATCTTGCTTAAAAACTTGCTTTGAAATTGCATGCAGCCTACGTCACAGCTTTCAATTTTTGTGAACTTTGACAAGCAGTATGTGTAAATTTCTTGAAAGAGAATTGAACAAAAACTTGACTGTGTGACTGCACCGTAAATGAAAGACATTTATTTTAACTTTTTAAATCTGACTTAAGATGTTTTGTTAAAATGCCACAGAAATTATCAAGAAATTTCCGATTTTTTTTAATAAAATTTTCAATTTTAGTGGAAGTAAAATTATTTTTCTACTTTAAATATTTTTTTTTAATGATTAAAAATGGAATTTCTGGTAATACTTTTATTTAATTTACTTCAGTTGGTTTTTAGCGAAATATAATTTTTTTGAAACTGAGATTTTAAGTAAAATATATCTTTTTCTACAAATTCTTGGCTTTCAAAAATTCGATTTTTTTTAAGGAATTCAACACCGTTCAAAAGTGATTTCATTTCTATAAATTTATTCTTTACAAAATGAAATTTTTTTTTTAAAGTTTAATTGCAAATTTTTAGAAATCACGAAAGAAAAAAATGATTAAAAGTGAACTGTGTTGAAAACGATTTTTTTCTCTATAACGCGTGGTGCATTTCACTGGCCCATCGACTATAAAAGAATGCGCCCTTGATGAAGAACGTACAGCGCGAACAGGGAGCAACTTCCTTCCCCGATTGTACAAGAGTAAATTTCATTGTAGTAACAATGAAACAGTCAAAGATATCCCATATTGCTTCGGTGCTCCAGTGGATCAATAGAGCTGCATACCCCACTGTCACCGATGAGCTTCTTCGCTCTCTATGCGGTCGAGTAACTCCAAAATAGTTTTTGAAGCACTTGCTCTTATATGAGAGTTGTAACTTCTTTATTCCATCTGCATTTCTCAAATACCGAGGAGATCAAATGGAATGAAACATCTCTTGCACCATTTAAGAAAACCTAGACAATTGAAGGCTTCTATTGCGACTTGAAAAATATGCTTGAGAGCTTCTGATTCATTAATATCTATATCACATAATCGCAAATGAGGTAGCACATTCAGCCATACGCATGTGCGAAGGCTTATTTCACTGTGGTTTTTCGGGCGTTAAATTGAAACCTGATCGCAAAATTCCATTTCAAGATTGGCAAAAGGTCAATTTATAAAAGGCTTGACCTATGAATGTGAATGTCATATAACACTATTACTGCTCGTTATAATATTTAAGTCCTTGAACCTTTTCATATTTAGAATTAATTTTTTTCTCTGTTTAAAAGATGCTGCCATTTAAGCATTTTGTAAATTATTTTCTTAATAAATTTAATTTTGCTCTACTTTAATGGTTTTAAAAATCTTTGAATAATTATTAATTGAATTTTTTGTTGTTTTTTTTTTTCCTTTAGTTTTTCCTTTTGTTTTCTTTGATTTACTTTGTTGATGAAATTTTCACAATAAAATTTATGCTTGGCATTACGAGGCGTTTGTTAAATTACCTGGCATTTTTTCTTCTCTCTGACAGCTTTGATTGATTTCGTTGTCAGTTTTTATTAATCGTTAAAGGGGTCATAGGCATATGTTCATTACACACAAAAAAACATACACATTCAGACACTTTTATTAGTTTTGCAGATATTTAATATTTATTTACTGAAAGCATCATAAAATATTTTCATATTAAACAAAAATATTTAAGTGATTATTAGTTAATAAATTTTAAGTTTTAAATTTTTTAGGTGAGAGGCTTTTTTACCCAAGATTTTACAATTTAAGTTTTTGAACTGAATTTTAGACTTCAGGTATCGAACACTTTTATGGAAAACAGTTTTTGTAAAAAAGATGTCAAAAGAGATCGCACTTGCCAGGAACTCCGAACAATGCAATGTTTTGGATGCAATTTAAAAATAACTGTATCTTCTGCGAGCTTAACAAGCGGATGTTAGTTTTGAAGAGTTTCAATCAGTACCTAGTTCCTGTAATAAAGTGAGAAATTTCTCACATGAAAAAATTTTAGCCACGTTGTTCTGTACAGGGTGAGTTGGAGTGAATCTAGAATCTTATGATTGAATGTAATACTATACTATACCATTAGCATGTGAGAAATTTCTCACTTGAATTACAGAAACGAGGCGCAGGAAGTTTCTTGTCTTGAACATTGAAAACATTAATTTTGAACTGTTGAAACCACGTCTCACATGAGCTTACGGTCGGATCATGATTTCAACGAATTTTTATCGGCAAACGGTAAAGTAGCTTTTTTTTTTATTATAGAAAACGCAGTATTCGTAAACATCTTACATTGTTTATTTGAACAGAGTAGAACGTGGTAATAAAACAATCTCGCTTAGAGGTAACATTATTAAAAAGAAAACACCTGCTCTTATCGAATGATATGGGAGGGAACTCATTTAATTAAATAAATTTCAGCGAAATACCGGTTGAAAATCAGAATTCAGTGTGGAATGAAGACTAATTGAAAGAGATCGACAACATTTCTGGTGGTGGGATGCAATCACTTTCTACGTAAGTTTTTATAATTAATTTGTGGCGTTTAACCCCAGATAATATTGACGAAGTCAACTCTTACAACAAATAGCCTTTTTAGTCCAAATGCCCAAAGCTAACGATTTGCTTAGAAATAGCAATGCATAAATCAGGCTCAGGTCCATGATATAAACTTTATTTAAACAATTCATAACTTATTCATGGACTGTTTTTTATTTAAGAAACTATAATTTTTTGGTCGTTTTCTCAGTCTTAGATAAACCAACTTTTTGTTTATAAACCGTTATTTTTTATTATTATTTTATTTCCTTTTTTAAAACTCCGTTTAAGTCATTTTAAATTCTCATTCATTTTCTTTTATTAACCAGCAACACACACCTTCATTTTAAATACAACAAAACATCAACACAATATTCTAACATTCAAAACTAAACACTTTTTTAAACTTAAATTGGAAAAGGCCAAATAAAAAACACAACAATAACAACAACTAAATAAATAAAAAGAAACTGGTCTCTATGGAACACATTCATAATTTCGAATGAATATTTTAAAGCAAAAATTACAACGAAAAGTTTTGTTGTTTTGTTTTGTAAAGTTAATTTGGAAGTTACAACAAAAATCCGGTTTGAATATAATAAAGCAGCAATAAAAATCATTTAAAATATACAATAAAAACAACGAAAAGCAAAAAAAAAAAAAAAATTAAAATGAAACGAATGAAATTCATTGTAAAACAACGAAAAGTTTAAAAGAAATTTTAAAATATAAGGAAAACAGACTGATAGTGAAGAAGAGATAGGCGGACAGACACTCTCTCACTAATGACATGTAAAGAATTTTAATTTTAAGAAAATGGACAAATAACATTTCTATTTAAATTTTCAAATGGTTTAAAATATCAAAAAGCCTAACCCAAGCAAGTCAAATGCTAATTAGAAATTAAAGAGGTCTTAGTAAAATGGTTTGAGTTTGTAGGAATTTATTTACAAATAAAAGTTGTTAAAATCGGCTTTTATGCTTTTAAAATTATAGACACTTTTGTATATTTTTTTTAATTCTTATTTACATGTGCATGAATATAATTTTAGACGATTTAAATTTTATTTAAAAGTGTTAAGGTTTTAAAATATTATATTTTTTTAAAGAGGAATTTGTAACGTCTGTTCTAAGTGAGATAATTAACTTAAACTTCTTAAATTTTAATCCGATGATTTATAGTTATCAGTTATCAGCAGTGTTCGTAGATTTTTTTACCGAATCCGTAAAATCAATTTTTAAATCGTCAAAATCTTAAAAATTTTATTTTTTTCTATTCCAAAATATTTGAACATTTTGTAGTTATGATTTTTTTTCGAAACACAAAAAATAATTGCATGTAAATAAAATTACTAAAAATCGCCAAAAGTATTAAAAAACGTAACATGTATTTATGCTACTTTTATATATAAAAATAATTCTTGCAAAAAATAAACAGACTTCAAAACATACAAACTTAAAATCATACTTCTTTTGGACGGTAATTTTACATTAATTATATTATTTTACATTCGAGAAAGATTGCGTCAGGATTTTTTATATTGCATAGAATAAACTATGAATGCAGATTAGACAAAAAAAGATTGGCCATATACATCAAATTACAACCACTAGGGCACCCTTTAATTTCTAATTTTAATTATTTTTACTTGTTGTTATACTTGATTTAGTAAACGACAATCTGTCTAATTTTTAAGAGTTTGCCTTTAACTGTTTTAAAGATAGGGCGATACGAGGGCTGCTCTATATATTTCTGGCCTAATAGTGAAAATGCGAATATTTATAATCAAAAATGGATTTATTGTTTTTCATAGTATTCTCCAGCATGATTTATACACTTTTGCATGCGCTCAAACCAGTTGTCGAAGCACTTTTTCCACTCCGATTGACATCTGTAAAACATGGTTTTTGAACACTTCAACAGCTTCTTCTGGCGACGAAAATCGTTGACCACGCATTTTTTTCTTGATGGCGAAAACAAGAAGAAGTCATTAGGTGCCAAGTCAGGGCTGTACGGCGGATGACCCATTAATTCGACGTTTTGGCCAGTCAAAAATGCTCTGGTTTGAGCCGATGTGTGAGAGCTCGCATTGTCATGGTGAATAATGATTCGTCTTGTTGATTTTTCGAATTTCTTCGATGACTTCAGGCAAACAAATTGTAGTGTACCACTCAGAAGTGACCGTCCTACGTTGCTCAAGCGGAACAGTGGCCACATGACCAGTTTTACCGAAGAAACGGGCGACCATTTGCTTCGAAGTGCTTCTTCCACGAACAACTTTCGTTGGAGTTTGCTCGTCTTTGAAGACCCGCACGGTCGATTGTGTTTCCTTTCGGGCTCATACGCATAGATCCATGACTCGTCACCTGTGACGATCTTATAAACGTCTTTTGAAGCACCGCAATCGTATTTTTGCAACATTTCTTTGCACCAATCGACACGAGCCTTTTTTTGAGCGACTTTCAAATTGTGCGGAATTCAACGAGAACAAACCATTTTTACGGCCAGGTGTTCATGAAGTATCGAATGTATGCTGGTGGAAGCAATGTCCAAGGATGTCTCTATCTCTCGGTATGTCGCATGTCGATCTTGCATTATGAGTTCACGCTCGGCATCAATGTTCTCTGGCACAACAGCCGTTTTTGGATGACCTTCACGGAATTCGTCTTTGAGCGAGCTTCGGTCACGATTAAATTGATTATACCAATTTTTCACAGTGCTATAGGATGGTGTTTCATCGCCAAAGATTTAAGTTCATCAATGCAATCTTGTCGTGATAATCCACGTCGAAAGTTGTGAAAAATGATGGCTTGAAAATGTTCACGAGTTAATTCCATTTTTTTCTATATTAATTTTTTCAAGTCACTGTAAACAACACAAATAATGGTCGCACGTCAAAACGTTTTGAGTACGATTATGATTAAAAATGACAAACTTTCCAATGGAAAAGCAAATTGCACTTGGCAGCACTCAGTGTTGCCAGGCCAGAAATATATATAGCAGCCCTCGTATAGGTCAAACTACATTAGTTATAGGGACACCCTTTGATTTCTAATAATCAACTTTGCTACTTGTTATAGCGGACTTAACCATACAGGTTCTTTGGCAAATTTCAGTTGTCCGTCTTTAACGTTTCAAAAGTTTGACCACATACATCAACTATTGGAACACCCTTTAAATTCCAAATAAAAATTTTATACAAGTTATTTTAGCGGACTTAGCAATACATGTTTTTTTATAAATTTCAACTATCTGGCTATAACATTAAACAAATTTTACCAAATAAATCATATTATTTATTATTGGGACACCCTTTAATTTATAATTTGCAATGTTATACTTGTTATTATAATGGTAATAATAATCGACATCCTGTCTAATTTTCAATCGTTTGTCTATAACGGTTCGAAAGATAGGCATATATAAGTCAACTGACGTCACCTATGAGGACACCCTTTAATTTTTCGTTTTATTATCTTATTACTTTTTGCTATTGGGAGCTATAGTAATAAGCAGTTTTCTTGAATTTTAAAGAAGTACGCTTTACGGTTCATAAAACTCTTAAATAACATGTTTTTGTATGGGGACACCCTTTTAGTTTTTAAGATTATGAACTGTTTTTAACACAGCACCAACCTGTAATATAACCTATTAAATTACAAAAAATTTTCAAAATCGGTTTAGAAATGACTGAGTTCTGCAGGCACAATAATAAAAAATGCAACATTAATTCGAATTGATAGCCTCCTTCTTTTTTAAGGTCGGTTAAAGAACAACATATGATATGTGAATACAAAAAAAATTAAACGTTTACTTTAAACTGATTAGATTTTGTGTAAAGTTATAAAAAATATAATAGAAATCTGGACATTCTTAAAATTATATTTCTAATACGCAGTGCAATCGTCAGAGTCTTCATCTTTAGAATATATATGCTATTTATATTAATATAATAAATAATAAAGCGTTAAGCTGCATTTTATTTCGGAATATTCAACTTAGACTGTTTTTAGATGTAATAAATGAAAATAACAACACATTTATATTGCACATGCAAAATAAAACAGGTAAATTTGTGAAATGATTCAAAATGAATTATTTATGTTGCAATTTACTATTGTGTTGGTACAAAAAAAATTAAATAGTGTTAAATTTTTTATCCCTGACATATATTTACAAATCGTTCACTTAGCAGTAATAACACTGTATAAAGAAAATATGAAAAGTTGCTGACATAATATTTTATGTTAACCGAATTTTGCCCAAGAACTGGAAAAAGTCATCGCTAGACTTCAAGATGTACAGGCATAGAGCAAAGCTTGTTTTAGAATATTCGTAAGAACAACATTATGTTCTCTGCAGCAATAAATTGCTGTGTCAAACAAATTATATTATTATTTATAACACATTATTTTTAACAATTTGTGGTTCAAACTTTACGATAAAAAGGTTGCCAGACATAAAAATGCGGTATAATTTTTGCCAAGATCTCAACCACAACAAAAAATATTAAATTTATAAAAGATTTTACTATTAAACGAGCTGTTATATTGTGCTCACTTTTTCTCATTTCTCATTTGATACTGATACTCGGTCAAATTGCCTTGGATAATTCGACGCTTGAACAACCATACAAAATTATCCAGATTTGGCCCAAAAACCAGTCATCGATTTAATATATCGCAAGATTTTGTTCATGAATATAGTTCAATTTTGAATAAACGGGTTTTTAAAAAAACCAAATTGCCATTAGAAAAATGTGGCTTTTGGTACGGCTTATACTCTCTTATACATGGCATCACTGGATCTTCAAAAATATAGCCGGAGATATATACCGCACTATGATCCATAATTTTTATTGAAAAATATAAATGACATTGATCTGGGCGCAATGTGAAATTCAACAATAACGAGCTTCGTGAAATCGCAACATTATTCATGCTAATTGTGACGTACGGCTGGCAGTGTAAGTGTTGAAATCAACTTTGCCAATCGATCAGACATAGTTTCGAAAATTCTGCTTTTGAATATTAGCAAGATCGGTCTATGTCCTTCAAAGCAGCGGTAAAACTGCCTCTTATTTCTTTAATCATTTGAAACAATGGAGTAACTTCAATAAGAAAAAAAAAAAAAAATCAAGTGAAAAAATTTGATCGCGAGTAACGGGCCTCTAAACTTTTCATAGAAATGAATGACATTGCGTCATATTTTGTTAAGATAACAATATGGGCAAATGAGCTTTTTAAAAAATCTTTCAGTAAATATTTTAAAAATTGTAGTTTAGCTGAGTCAATTAACATAAAAGCAATTTTAGCTCTCAGCAGGAAATACAAATAAATTAATTTTTTCTTGATTTATTCATGTTTTTTACGTTCTTAATTAAGCAAAATTAAAATAATTCTGTTTTTATAATATTCTGATTTAAATCCAAGTTTTCCCATCAACTATTTTTTAGTTACTTTTTCTCTTATTATATATATATTGTTTTTGTCAAGTTTAAAAGAGAGAGTATGAGAGAAATGTAAAAAAAGTTTGATTTATTCATTAACATATGAATGTACGTACACATTTCATTTTTCGTCACTGTTTCAGGTAAAGTGTCGACATGCAAAGAATTTATTATTTAACAGAATTATTAAACATAAACACACTAACATTTTATTTTTATAGATACACAGCTAACAACTGTAGATATGCTTTAACAGCTAATCAGCTGTTATACAGAATGTTGTTGAAGGCAACAACAAAAAAAAAACTTTTGTTTACATATTATTTCCTTAATGAAGGCAGCCAACGAAACATCAATTAATACACTCATTCTGTTAAATATTATTTTAGGTATTTTATACATAAATGCGTATGTGTGTAGATACATATTTGATTTAAACAAGTTTCATTCACTTTCCTTTAGCTTTGTCCAGAGTTTCCGCTATTTCCAAATACCTGAAAAACTTATGTTTTATTTTATTATTCTCATCCAGCTATTTTCTTTTTAATAGTCTTTGACTCCACCCAACCCAGGCCTTTAATTTTTTACTGTTGTAATTTAGTGAATCGATGTTGCCAGTGTAGATTTACTTGAAAAGAAATTGTGTTTTAATTAAAAGGATTAAATTATAAGTTCAATAAACGTTTCAATTTTAGAATACATTAATCGTTTAAAGACAAAAATAAATAAATAAATAAATAAATAAATAATAATAATAAATATAATAATATAAATTAATGCTATTGGAAATCAGCTTGATCGGTCCTTGACCTTCGAAGCAACTGGCAAACACCACGCTTACCTCTAATTTCTTCATGTCATTTGAGACACTAAAGTAACTTCAATCAAAAAAATAAATGTATGGGGCGATAGAGAATTAAAAAATAAGAATAAAAACATCAAGTCAAAAAATTGGCACGCGCCCATATTTTCCGAGCTACGGGCCTCTGAAACTGTTAAAATTTTAAAAATATCAATATGGGTATCATTTTAAAGCTTCTGAAGAGATCTTTGAGGAAATACTAAAA
This sequence comes from Cistogaster globosa, assembly GCA_937654795.1. NCBI lineage: Eukaryota > Metazoa > Arthropoda > Insecta > Diptera > Tachinidae > Cistogaster > Cistogaster globosa. The sequence goes on from OW569403.1 coordinate 127,384,888, forward strand.
TTTTGTAATAACGCTTAACCCATTAAGAGCCGATGGCATTTTATATAATTAATTAATCTTTTTTCATATTTTTTAAGTCTACGTCACCCATATATTTGTCTTTTTGATTTATATATATGGTGAAGAGTATATGAGATTCGACATAGCCGAACATAGCACTCTTACTTGTTACCTATAATTTTTTTACTTAGCGCTTTTCATAAAAAACACAAGACTTAGTTATTAAACCTAAAATCTATTTTAAATGTTGTTTAATACTGAATTATTCAACTAATCTTGAGATTAATCGCATAATAAAATCGAAAGCGAAACTAACCATAAAGCTTCATATTAATCACCATACTGTATCCGTAAATTATTTTTTTGTTTTACTTAGTTAAATCGTAAATAGCTAAAAAAATATAACTGGACTCATGAGAGGAAGAAAAGAGTGTTGTTCATCTCTTCTGAAATTTATTTAAATAGTTTTCTCATAGGATTACACCTTCTTTAATGGTCATTCTTTGGAGCTGGTCTATGTTTTACCATTGAGTTAAAACATTTTAAACCATCACGAATATATATCATTTTCGCCATCATCATCTCCGATTTCAATGAAATTCAAGACAAATGCCATACACTATAAGAGTATAATTAAACAAAAAGAAGTTGACGCCAGATTCTTTCATGTTTCGAAATATGACACCATAAACATTTAAAAAAATGTTAAAAAATTACAAAATTCTCCTTACAAAAACCGATAGAACTTTTGATCTATGTAAGATAATTTAGTTTTATTTTTATTTTTTTAAAGGTAAAAGTGCACCCTATAAAATTATATGAATATTGTGATTTTTTAGGAAAAGGTAAAAAGTAAGTTCTTGATGTCTTGAGTTCAAATGCCCATGCCTGAAAAAGTATAAGAAAATTTAAAAATGGAGACTCGATTCGTGTAAGATTTATAGGCCAAAACGTGATCCTAAGTATCTTTTGTGTTCGTACTCATACTTGTTTAAAATGTCAGATAAAAAAATGTGTTGCAACCCTTTCGAAAAAGTGTGACATAAATGCGTGTAATGAAGACTAAGAGCTCAAGAGTGGATCAAAATAAATAAAAATATTTCAACACCAAAAGGAATATGCCATTCATATAGAATTAAATTGTGTCGACACTAAAAGAAAACATTTAACATCCGGAAGAAGGAATAGACCATAAAGAGATAGTCCAGATTTACACTATGCAATTTTTTGAGGCATTTTTTTCTCAATTCCTTACTTAAGTTGCAGCGATATGCGTTATTTAAAAATAAACATAAGCAAAAATAATATACCCTCAAAATCCCAGTAATACCATATTGCTTACTCCTCCTGCTTCACCAACAAGCAAAAATTTCATGCAAGTTTCATGAAAAATTGCCTAGTCTAAATGCGGTATTATACAGGCATGTTCTAAGTTCCACACGAAATTTTCACTTTCTATTTTTCCAGGCATTGTTTTTGTAAATAGTATTTTTATAGCAACAATGCTTTGAAAAATATAAAGTGAAAATTTCGTGTGGAACTCAGAACATGCCTGATATTCAGTTGAAGGCTAGGAACAAAATGAATTGTTGCCTAAATACGAAGCTGTAGTGATTCAAAAAATTGTAGTTTCTACATTAAAAATGACGCTACAATATTTTAAGAAATATCAAAATTTGTCCAGAAAAATGTTATTTTAAAAATACAGAAGCAACAAGTTTTAAAATGTAAGCAGTACAATAAAAAAAAGAAAAATGGCGAGAAAATACAGTTCTATTTTGCCTAGAAGCTGGTCTATTCTCAGGATAGTAGAGAAATTTCCCATATCAAACTCTATGGCACGTGAAGTAAAAAAACTTGTCGATGAAAAAGGTTCACCAAGTACCCCGAACGAAAAGCTTGACAAATCTGTACCAGTTGAAATTGTTGATACAGTTAAAAAGTTTTATGAATGTGATGACATCAGTTGCTATATGCCGGGAAATGGAATAAAACTTCGTAAAACAAAAAAGCTTTTGTTCGGAAACTTACTTAAATAGTTCTATCTAAATTTTGTGAGCTCAGATAAAAAATATATATTTAGAATAATAAGCCTTAATGTCATAATAAAAATCCAACATTGCAGGTTTTTCTTATATTAACACTCTTTATAACTCCCGATATCGAATTTTCTTTAAATATAAAAGAGGGTCTAATTCATGACATGTATTTTTTAAAAATTTAAAAAAATATACTTCTACAGATATGGACCTTTGATTTCTAGACCCCTAAAAATTACATTTGACCGTTTCTAAAAAAAACGGTACCAAAAAATCTGATTAACCTTGAATAGTTCAAAAGTTCTATCGCTTTTGTAACAGCAATTTTATTAAAATCAGAGGTGTTTTATCCGGACGGCATGATAGTTTGACATTTTTTTACTCAATTACTTTATCAGGTACTTTGTAGGACGCTACTGCATTCTTGTTCATATTTCCTTTCATTTGTTATCCCCCGAATCCTTCGTTTCTGTAACTAAAGTGACAGAATTTTTTTTATTATTATTTTCCACAGTGCGAGCTACAGTTTATTATTAAGAACAAATGAATTTATTAATAAAGCTTAAGTTTATTATCATTTTTTAAAAAACAAAAACTATTTAGCAATCCACTTGGACGTTTTTTACAACAACAGAAAAAATTAGACATCATCATCAAAATAAAATACAGAATTTTTTGGATTAGCATTCTTCTCATCTATCGAACTTAGGTTGTAAACATTATAAAAATTATTTATTTAACCAAATAATTTTGTTACACAAACAACAATATCGATAACTAATAAATATATAAAAAAAACTATGTTACGTAGACAGTAAAGAAAGATATAAAATACGTAGCAAATTTAATTAAACGGCAACACTGCTGTTAATGCATATATTCTATGCTGTCCCCTTCAATGTGTTGGTTAGTTTATTTCCCAAAATATTTATACACTCTCATCCTCCCTCAAAAATTTCTGTATGATAATTTCGCTTTTATCACTCGCATAAAGCTTTTAACAGTTCAAGTGCCCGAGAGAGAATGAGAAAGTGAGGGATATTGTTTTTCTCATTCTCTATGTTGTAATCATTCAAACATAAATGTAAACATTTTCTATCATTCAGATAGAAAATTCAACTATAAAAATGTAAACAAAATGATTGTTGTTGCTGCAGCAAAGTCTCTAATTAGGTCACTGAATAAATATATTTGTGTTAGAAAGAGACGCATACAGGGGGAATTGTAAACTGTTACTTCTATAGTCATCTCTTGAAGTTGACCTATTTTTATTTTCATGCAGTTATAAAAATGTATTTTTTGTTGTTTTTCTGAGTGCAAAAGTTTTCGGCTGCTCTTCTTAAATTTTTTTCTTTTTTCTCTATAATTTTTTAAATACATTTTCCCTTTATGCTTTATGCTGCAACAACAACAACAATATATGTATATTGGTTTTTTTCTATGTATTTATGTTTTAATGCTTGAATGGTCTTTTTTTATCTATTACGTAGTAAAATTTAATTTACAGTTTTATTGTTGCTGATGATTTTGTTTCTAATTGCAAGTAAGATACTGACTGCTCCTCCTACTTGAATCTTGAACTTTTTTTTAGTAGATGTCAAGTACAAGTTTGAACACTTTGTGTTGAAATATTTTAATACGCAGTTATTGTGCGTAACAATGATTAATTGTTTTTTATTTGTTTTCCATTGTGTGGAGGGCAAATAGATTTAAATTTTTGAATAAATAAGTAAAATTGTTAATGCGCTGTCAACAGAGAATTTTATTTGGCAATTGAAAGAAACCAAAAAACCAGATGGAATGTTTTTTTTAATTATTTATAAATCCTCTCAAATACCTATTGATGTAGCAAACGGATGTCAGCTAACAGGTAGGTACGTAAGCTTAAAGTATAAATTAGAAGGTAAGAGGAAAGTAAAAATATTCATAATCCATTTATAGGTCAAACGATTCAAGGCCAAGGGGAGCGTGACTACTAATAGGTGCTTTTTAGGCATTACACAGGAATTTGAAAATGATTTATTTTGGTATATAATTCTGTTTCTCATGAACTACAGAAGATATCTTAATGAAATTTCACAGAGGCAAAGCAGGGATGTTTCTGAGTAGAGCTGCAAACGTCCTTAAGTTTAGATACCTCGGGCATATAATTTTTGGGAGATTAAGGTATCTTCAGTGGTTTATGAGATACCGAATTATGTCCAAAATAAATCCTTTTCAAAACACTGTGCATCAGTTTAACTCCTTGTTGTAATAGATTTACTTCAATAATATAGAGCTCTTTCCAGATGGACTTTGTATCCCTCCTATATGACAGAGAAGATTTTGCGAAAAGACTACAGTAGCAGTCCTTAAGGGAAAAATGAGAAAAGATGCTTCGAAATGCTTACAACAGGGCTGTGAGTCGTAATTCTAGCCTAAATTAACTAAGAACGTGACGTAGTTGTAAGCCGATGAAGATGCTTATAAAGTCAGTGATGATGCGGTAGATGAATGGGCTGCATTGCGACCTTAAGCTTATTAAAAATTTAATCAACGTAAAACTTATGATTTAAACTGAAATTTTTTAAGGCGACACTTGGGCTGTAAAATTATAATTTTTTTTTTAAGTCTTTAAAGAAAATTGCACACAGCAGTACGTTCTCTGTAAAAATTTCAAGCTTCTGCTTATTACGGTGATAAAAGATAAGGCTATATTCGTCAAACTCACGGCCTTTGGGAAACACCCTTTAATTATAAATTTTTTATTTTCACGTTATTTTTATAACAGACATCTTTGTTCATACACTGTATGAATTTTAAGTGTCTGCCTGCAGCGTTTCAAATGCTGAAGAAAAATCATGTCAATTTTGGGACATCCTTTTATACATCTTTCTATACTTGTTTCTATATTTTACTAACACTGTGCAGATTTTCCAATCACAGTTAAAAAAAATAAAAATTGCTTTTATGAATTTCACGTCACTTTCGGAACACCCTTTAATTTGTAGTGTTTTTTTTCTTTCTTTTGTTATAGCTGCTTTAATAATACACCCTTTGTAAAAATTTTAATTTAAGAGCCTATTACGCTTCTAGGGATAGAGAGGTGTCACAGACTGTCAGACATTGTGACGAAAACACTAGGGTGTCCTTTTAACACTTTTTATATGGAACAACAAAAGTGGAAAAGTGTGCAATTGAATCAAAATTGTAATATCTACATTAGAACATCAATCAACATGAAAAATTGTTTGTTTTTTTTTTTTTCAAAAAATAAATTACTCGGCACTTAAATACAACATTTTTGTTTAAATGACCTGTCATGCTAAAAATGTCAGCCGGAATGGATGAATATTTTCCATTCGTCTTAAGTTTCAATGTTGCTTAACTTTTATTTAATTAATTAACTGTTATTAATGGGTTAACATTTCTTTCGTTGCTGCTATAAATTAATCTAATTTCCAAAATTTTTGTGAGTGGTCAGTGTGGTCAACAACGAAAGAAAGAAGAAAGAAAGAAATGTAATTAACTAAATTAAAGATATTTTGAGGTAAACTTTGTCATGTGGTTTTACAGTATTAAAAAATATTTGTGCAAAGAAAATGCTATCAAATACCAAAAACCACTTTTATATAATTAAAATTATTTTTTTTTTGGTATTCCAGCAATAGTAAATTTAAATGTCGACAATGTTATCAGAATAATAGTTTAAAAAAAAATAATTAAACTATTTTTTATAATGAATGTCGTGTGGTTATAAAAATAATGACACTTGTAATTACTAAAAGCCTATAGCCAGTGTTGTTTTTGGTAAAAGAAAAGAGATAAAATGCTTAGCTCATTATTGCAATTTCGGTCACCATAGAGAGTGTTGTAAAATTTTTCTTTGAAAGAGATTTTGAGAAACACTTTCTTGTAGCTGGATCTTTAATCTAAGACTTGAACAATTTTCGTATTTCAAATAAACTTTTGTAAATTTATTTACAAAAACTTTGTTGTTTATACATACATACGAGGGCTGCTATATATATTTCTGGCCTTGCAACACTGAGTGCTGCCAAGTGCAATCTGACATTTCCATTTTAAGCATAATCGTACTCAAAACGTTTTGACGTACGACCATTATTTGCGTTGTTTACAGTGACTTGAAAAAATTAATATAGAAAAAAAATGGAATTAACTCGTGAACATTTTCGTGCCATCATTTTTCACAACTTTCGACATGGATTATCACGACAAGTGTGCAATGATGAATTTAAGTCTTTGTATGGCGATGAAGCACCATCCTATTGCACTGTGAAAAATTGGTAAAATGAATTTAATCGTGGCCGAAGCTCGCTCAAAGACGACTTCCGTAAAGGTCGTCCAAACACGGCTCTTGTGCCAGAGAACATTGATGCCGTGCGTGAACTCATAATGCAAGATCGACATGCGACATACCGAGAGATAGAGACATCCTTGGACATTTCTTCCACCAGCATACATTCGATTCTGCATGAACACCTGGCAGTAAAAAAGGTTTGTTCTCGTTGGATCCCGCACAATTTGAAAGTCGCTCAAAAAAAGGCTCGTGTCGATTGGTGCAAAGAAATGTTGCAAAAGTACGATTGCGGTGCTTCAAAAGACGTTTATAAGATCATCACAGGTGACGAATCATGAATCTATGCGTATGAGCTCGAAACGAATCAACAATCGACCGTGTGGGTCTTCAAAGACGAGCAAAATCCAACAAAAGTTGTTCGTGGAAGAAGCACTTCGAAGCAAATGGTCGCCTGTTTCTTCGGCGAAAGTGGTCATGTGGCGACTGTTCCGCTTGAGCAACGTAGGACGGTCACTTCTGAGTGGTACACTACAATTTGTTTGCCTAAAGTCATCGGAGAAATTCGAAAAAACAACAAGAGAAGACGAATCAATGTTCACCATGAAAATGCGAGCTCTCACACATCGGCTCAAATCAGAGCGTTTTTGACCGGCCAAAACGTCGAATTAATGGGTCATCCGCCATACAGCCCTGACTTGGCACCTAATGACTTCTTCTTGTTTCCGCACATCAAGAAAAAAATGCGTGGTCAGAGATTTTCGTCGCCAGAAGAAGCTGTTGAAGTGTTCAAAAACCATGTTTTAGAGGTGTCTCAATCGGAGTGGAAAAAGTGCTTCGACAGCTGGTTTGAGCGAATGCAAAAGTATATAAATCATGCTGGAGAATACTTAAAAAAACAAAACCATTTTTGATTATAAATATTCGCATTTTCACTATTAGGCCAAAAATATATAGAGCAGCCCTCGTATATACATATATATGTATGTGTTTTTATGTTTAAGTTTGGTCTTTGGCTTTGTTAAATCCAATGGAACCTAAGCGACGCGTAGACCCAAGAACAAGCCAATGCACCTTTGAAGGGTTCTTTGAAGGGTAAAAGAGACCCGCAGAAAATAGTCCAAGGTGGTGGCCAAAGAACCTAAAAGTACTTTTAGTATCCTTAGCGGCCGCCAAGGGGATAATCATGTTATGCTTAAGTTCACTTTGATATATGTGACATTTTTTTAGAGGTGTGGACAAAGGTCAAACAATAAATAACTTCAATCCGTTGACTCTAGTGAAACCCAAGGCTCAATCAATGAACCTACGAACATGCCCAGTGAAGAAAGGTAGAGGGTGTTTGTTTAACAGGTTATTGTGCCCAGTGACGTGTTGAATTAATGTTTATCAGTTTGATATGCTTTCTAACGAATTCGTATTTTTGACTGCCTATAGAAGGGAATAGTAAAACTTAAGAAGTCTCCAGTGAACAGTGGATCCTAGCGGACATTTAAAAAAAATCTTAAAAATCCCCTGTAGGGACGCTTAAGCCAAGGTTTTATAATGGACATTAAATGGGTTCAATGTAACACAGCTTTTTTTGTGTGTATAAACTCATCTACATTAACTACTTGGGCCAACTAAAAAAAGTCAATGCCACCGATAAGCCAGAGCAAAAAAACATATTCTTACATAAATGTTAAGCACGGATGAGCACATGTGCAGTTTCATTTCATTCCTCAGTGAGTTTTGTCCCGTTTTCGAACTGCAAATAATGTCTTGGCAAATTCAGGACTTAAGTCAAATTTGCTTTGATCTGCAACAAAAGTCTATTTGAAAGGACATATGAAATATCACTTTAAACAGAGCTAAATAAATTAAGAAATCGCTGAAAAATATTCTCGCACAAAATCAGCTCAAACTTCATGTCTTTGTACACACTTATCAACAGCAGCAATTATTTATGTATTTGCCTTAATCATTATGAGTTTTTTCCTTAAATTAATTATTCAACATAAAAATATATGTATAACGGTAATTTAAATTTCCTTAATACATACACATATTCTCATACTTCACCCAAAACCCTTCTTTTTTATAATTTCAATGTTGCTGCCCTATTGTTTTTTTTTTGTATTTTCATTAACATTTCTTTCAATGATCTAGTTGTTTTTACAAAATCCTTGGCCTAGATTTCATACAAAATAAAAGGGACGCAAAAAAGGACCTTCAAATTAAAGCATAAAAACTAGGTTAAGATGTGCAAAGCATAAAATCCTTGAAAATAAAATGAAAAGTGAACAAAATGTAGGGAACTACACTAAGAATTTAAAGTCAACAAAATATAAATAAATATGTAAGTATATAAATTTAGAAACTAATTCATTATGCTCATTTAATTTATAATATCTAATTCTTTTGAAAACTGCTTAAAACTTAAAAAAACTTTAGTAAAAATGACAACATAAAAATTTATGCTTCGTTCTAAATACGTAAACAATAGAGGTCATACCAATGGCAAACATAAAATAACACTTAATTTTATGTTGCGTAGCAGAAAACAAAGAGAAATACAAAGAAGCAACATAAATTTTTTAAATATAACTCAATCACTAATTTAATATCATAACCCTAAGTATTACATTTTAGGAAATGTTAGCAGACAATTTTTAACATGCATTGGCCTCCACAAAATTAATATGTAAAAATTATAACAGTAATCAGCTGTTAAAATATAAAGGAAGGTGTAGTATAAATTATCAGACAGCAACACAAATGTTAATGATTCTGTTATGAAAAACAGAGAGTGTGGGAATAAACATGTTTATTTATTATTGATTTACTGTTAACTAGCGGTGTTAGAATATCTTTCTTCCATTTTTCTGTTATACCGGCCGGTGTTTATAGCCTTTGTTTACATTTCAAAAAGATGTTGACTACATTAATAGATATGAATATGTTAAAAGAGTTCAATTGTAAGTAGTATTATGTTAAATATATTGTACAACAGATGTATAGCAACATTATTGCTAAGTTTAATTAATATGTACATGAAGATCGAATAAATATATTTCGGATATATTGAATTTTCTTGTAAGAAGTAAAAATATTTTGATAATCTCGTCTGAAAAACTTTAAAGAAAATTTGTATGATTTTGCAAACAGGTGATAATGAGTCAAGAAATTTTAAAAATAAGATAATTAAATAGTCTTGTGTTTTTAATGTGTACGTAAAGAAGGTTTGAAAATCGATCGAAAAGTGTTGATTTAGATAATAAAGTTGCAAAAGCTTAAAAATCCACATTAAATAGGCATTCTTTCATATATGTATGCTTCTTGGCGAATTACCTAAAAATGAAAATATCAATTTACATATGTTCGTTTGTTGAAGGATTTTATTTTAGAAGCATTATTAGAGCGCACAACTTCAAATATTTTGATTGATTTTATATAAATCTAAATAATTTGATTTTAAATAATTCCGGCGTAGGAAAAGGCGTGAATGCCATTGATCTAATATGTAACTTTGAATATAACTTTATTCTATAAAATTTATAACTACTAGGCATGTTTTCCTCTATAGATTTGTATCTCGGCCGATTGTGATTAACAGGATGAATTTTGCCGATGTATGTTAAGGTTATTTTTCTCATTAACTAATCAGATATACACATAAATGCACGGTACTCTCGATATCATATTAAATTATCAATTTTTAGTTAGGCCTGGTACTCTGTTCAGCTTTTCATGCGGAATGCTGTCAAATTGCATACATAAAAAATTTGTATGAAATTCAAAAAAATTTTGCAGAAGTAGTACTTTGTTTTACTATCATAAAAAACATATGAAATGTTTGTAGGTGTTAGTTTATGAAGAGTTTTTCAAACAACAGCTGATTTTATGTCTTTTTCTTACATTTCTAAAACAATGTAGTAAACGTGAAAGCAATAAAATGTTTAATTCTTCCACGTTGCAAGAGAAAGACTACATTTTAAATTTAAAATTTCCACATCAAACAATCAATGCTGCTCAACAATTTTCAAAAATTCGAACAGAGTACCAGGCTTTAGTTGCCAATTTTTTTACCCCTAATTTTTAGTAAGAAAATTTTTTTCCAATCACATTTTCAATTAATTAAAGAAATATTGTATTTTTTTAACTTGAAAACAGAAAAATATTATATGATTTTTTTATTATTAAATTTCTATTAAAGGTAATTATTTTTTTTTTTCTGTCAATATATTTTCTGTTTAACCGAGTATTTAAAAATTTATTATCATCCTGTAAAGTAACACTTTATGATATATAAAGATAATAATTAAAAGTTAAAAAATATTTATAAATAATATTTTTGCTAATACTTAATGACACGGCAACACTGTGTATAAATGTTAAGTTGTTTGAAAGAGAGCGAGAGAGAAAAGAGTACTTTTTTTGCATTAAAATTTTGTTTACGTTTTTCGTTTGTTTTGTTTATCGTTATTCGTTAGTACCTCATTTTAAAGTGTGTGTGTGTGTAAATGTAAGATTTTGTTTTGATTATTTTCTAGATATTTTTCTTCTTTGGTTTACGTATGCAGTACGTAAGTTTTGTGTGTGAAAATATTTAAATGCAAATATACAAATACTTCCACATGTATGTATATGTATTCATATGCATTTATTTGTACCCAAGAGTTGTTGTTTTGCGGTAACAAGTTGTACGTACATCTTTATTTGTTTTTAAGTCTTTTATTAACGGTTTAATAAATTTTTTTTTTGAATATTTTTACTTTTACGAAAACAATCCTTGTTTTGTGGAAAAAAGATTATGAATTAAACAAAAGAAATTGCTTCGATCGACCGACCCGCCGCTCTTACACATGTAGCAATATAAAGGTAAAGCAAAAAAAAGCACAAAAAGCAAACCAGCAAAACATGTACACACAACATATATACAAGCCCACAAAAACAAATAACGTGTACAACACAAAACAACAAAGTGAATTTAAGTAAAATCAGTCGTTCATAGCCAACTCTCGTGTTCAGACGATAGCGGTTTTATTTTGGTTTGGGGAAGAAAGAGATAGACACACACACACACACAAACATTAAATCTTAAACATAATCACCCCCACAAACAACAACATAACGTTAAATAACAAATACTACAAAAACAATCAATACGTAAAATCGTATCATATGAGTTTACAGCAAAAACAATAAGTGACGAAATAAAAGTAAAACAAAGACAAACTGCATCTTCCGCCTTCCACTTGGTTTGACCAAGAAGTTCTGCCCGCATAACTATCAGCGCCTTTGTGGTTTTATAAATTTTGTGACAAACAATTTTAATTGAATTGAAGGAAAAAAAAAGAAAAATTTATGAGTGTTTTAAAAACATTTTTGCTTAATTTATTGTGATTTGTGTTAAAATTAATTAAAAAAAAAATATTGCATTCATTTACAAATACCGGTAAATGTAAACGCTATAAGAGCAATAAAAAGAAATTTAGAGAGAAAAACTATTTCTAATTAATTTATTTTAAACACTAACAATTGGATTATGCTTCATAAGCCTCATTTAAAAAATCATAACAAATTTCTAATATCTAATAGACGTAATGTAGCTAAAATAATACAACACCGACTAAAGTTTCAACACCAAACGCTACAACAGCAGCAGCAGCAACAACAACAAAAAACAAGTTATGTTAATCACCAAAAGACATTGCGAGGGGATCTTAAACAAATGTTACGTTTCGATCAAAGTTTCAACCATCGACGTCTCATCTTTAATTTGAAATTGTATCATAAAACAACTGTAAAAGAATTCCATCAAACGTTTTACAAAAAGCCCAAAATCATCAATATCAAATAATAAAAATTTTATAAAAAATCACCAAATTTCCGAGATTAAAAAAAAAAAAAAAATAAAATAAAAAAATTAAATTAAAAAACGGTAAAGATAATTGGTAAAGGAAAACTAAGGATAACAAAGAAAACAAAGAACTGTCCCAAAAGTGAATTTTTTATTGCCTGTCAAAATACCTGTCAGTTTTAATACCAATAATATTGTTTTTTTATTAAAAAAATAAATTTAAAAAAACAAACCTAACACTTTTTTTAAATTATTGCTTAAAGAAAAAAAAAAAAACATTAAAAATTAATAAGATAAATTAAGAGAAAAATAAAAACAAAAAAAATTAATTTCGAAACATCTTTGACACATCAAAAGGTCCTCATGAAATTTGTTAAAAAATTTAAATTAATAAAATATTAAAAAACCACTAAAATTCTCAACTGTTTTAAGTTTTTAAAATCTGAAAAATAGTGTTCAAAAAACCGGTATTTTTCTATGCAAAAACCTGTTCTGGTGATATTGTCTTCGAGAAAGTTTATAATTATTTTAAACTATTTAATTAAAAAAATAACACTGATAAAATAACAAAATTCAAAAATTTTACCATTTTTACCCGAAAACACCATTTTGAATGCAAAATAAAAGCAAAAGTTTTTAAAAAACTAAAAAACTTGTTTTTTAATCAATTTTTTTTAAAATACAAAAAGAGGATATTTGAAAAAATAAAAATCCTTAAGAAACAGTTGTGTCTGATAAAACATTAAAAACACACATAAGGGAAATTCCTTTAAGGTACAAATATAACAAAGTTGGCATTAAAGCCGGTAAAACTAACATCAACTATTAAAATGCAGCAAAAATTTATTTAAAATAAACAGTAAAATTTTCAAAAATATAAACATACCAGTTGTAAACTAAATTTACAGTTATTCTATGTAATTTTGCCTCGCTCTACTGCTCTACTTTGCTCTGTTGAACACAAACTTCCGATTTAACATAGAGATGGGTTGTTAGTAAATATCCCCCAAGAAGTATGTTGCTGTAACAGAATGTAACACATACAAATATTTTTTAGCTTACACGTTTATTCTTTCTTAAAACATTTTTATTTGGCATGTATTTTGTTAGGTTTATTTTGCACAGTACTGTCTACGTTACGACATTGAATTTTTCCCTAAAAATACTTTTCAATTCTTCACTATTTATTTTGTTCCTTTTCAAGCAATATTTCACAATTGAAATAAAACTTTTTTAGCACCTTTCCCATTTGTCCCAAGGGTTTTTGATGTGCGCTTTAGACTAAGGACTTTAACTCTTTTACCCAACAGATTTACATAACAGTGAACTGTTAAGCCTACTTTGGTTACATTATAACAGAGCTGTTTATTTAACATTATGCAGTTATGAAAAGGTGTTGCATCTTATCCCTTAACAGGAAAGTAAAAAGACCAAAATTTGTGGAAAAATTAAAAAACACTTAATCTAGAGGACATAACTCTACCATTATTAAAATTTTATTATAAATTTCTTGTGAATGAAACTTAAACTTCTTAACACCCGGTCCAATTTGGTTTTACTTTTTCTTCGCAAGAAGCATTATCCGCAAACTATCCGAATGATGGTTCGGATCATTGTTCTTCTGAAAAAACCTATTGACAGTGTATTTAGTATAAGGCAAAGCACAACTTTGCTTCGCTTAAGATGAGGCTTACCGTTTCCAGTTTTTGTAGAGCAACGAAACCTTGGTTTTTTATTTTCTAGACGCTCGAACCATGTTTTTCTGTCACTTTTAATTAAATTGGTTTTAGATGTTACCGCCCATAAAACATTTTGCCGTTTTTAGAAGCATGATAGGGACCTTCTGCAAAAAAAAGTGCAATGTTGCCTTTGTTAAAATTTTGCCGGTGTTGTAAGTTTTAGGTTATTGTTTTAACGCTCACAAAGCACTTCATGCGGATATAATTTTTTTTATTTGTTTGTTGTAAGTGGCTGTTTATTGTTTTCTACTGCTGACCCTACTCTTCTGTCCGCACCATATTGTTTTAAATTCTAAAGAGTTGCCAGACATTCATTTTGAATCAGATAGGCATAATAAAAATTTGAAAATATATGTGTGCTTTGTAGCCATTATATAGTTTTGCTCGCAACTGTATGCCTATAATTTTTGAAAATTTTTATATTAAAACAAACTCTTAAAATAATAAATAAAAGTCAAGATTAAAAACAAAAACTTAATAAAAAAATTTTATACAAAACTATCAACATTAAATTAAAAAGGGTTCTGAATTAAAATTTAAAATCCATAAAAAATATAAAAATAATACAAGGCAAAAAGCCCATAAATATATCATGTAACAAAAAAGTGTTTAAAAACTTAAAATAAATAATTCTATTTATTAACATTATAAGCAGGAAATATAAATTTAATTAAAAGAAATAACAATTTTGCGACTAGAAATAAAGAAATAGTAATTGATCTTAAGTCTCTTAAATACGTAAGAAAAAAGAAAAAGTAAACAAAATGTCTAAAAATAAAACAGCTGTTAATATAACTGTTATTAAACAACATTTACAAAAGGTTTGTAGCTAAAGCAAACGCAAAACAACTGTTAAAACAAAACAAAACAACATACGCAAAAACAAAACAAGCAAATACAAACAAGCAACAGAGACCAATAACACAACCGCAATACTGTTAACATAACAGCGGCCGGCAATCAATAACAGTTAAGGACAACAGATTCTGTAACAAACATTAAGAAAAACAAATTAAATTGAATTTAGTGAAAAACATATAAATTTAAATAAAACTTAAAAACGTACAAAACTTGTGTTCATTTTTTAACAAATAAATAAAAATTACTTTTTAATAAAAAAGATTAAAATTAAAGTAATTTAAGGTTTAACATATTTAAACAAAAATTTTTTTTGTAAAAAATTAAAAGTGCAAATATTTACAAATATAGTGAAATTTAATAAAACAAAAATAAATTAATCCATAAAGTTCTTTAAGCAACAACAATTTTCTGAAACAAAGAAAATCTAAAAATGAATAAACCAGCGAAAGCTTTTGCTAATTATAAAAACAAATTGAAAACACAAAATTAATTCACATTTAAAGCAAAATAAATAAATTAAAGAAATTTTTTCAAAACTGTTTTAAATTAAAAAAAAAAAAAAAAAAAAACAAAGAAATAATTTACACTCTCTTTAACGTGAAAAGATTTCGGTTCTTTTATTTTTGCCTTAAAAAGATAAGATTATTTTTCCCCCTCTCCTCCTCTCCTTTTCTTAACTAAAATTAAATTCTATTATTGAAAATGTCTACTGGTCGCCGTTTAGCTAAACGTTCTATAATCGGCACTAAAGTTTGTGCTCCCGGACCCGATGGTCTATGGTATTCAGGTGTAATACAGGATGTTAAGACACCACCCTCGGCTACGGTAACAACAGCAGATGCCACAGATAACTCTAATTCAGAAACTAAATATATAGTACGTTTCGATTTCAAAACTCAGGACAGTAATATGGAGTCCCGCCGTGCGGTTAGTGTTCATATAAGTCCAGCTCAGTCGTTACGTCGCAATGCTATGATTAAAGAATTTCATGAATCGGACTTAATTGGTCCTGGTTTTCGTTCAATAATGGGTGTTCAATTGCAACCAGACCAACGGGTCTATTTGACATATAATGGTCGTGAGACCGCTGGAGATGTTCTGAGGCATGACATCGAAAGAGATGAAGTTTTGGTGAAGATAACAACTATTGGAAGTGAGGTAAGCAATTATTTACTTCAAAAGAGTTTTAAGACGTGTCTAAATTTTTCCACTGTGTGTGACCCAAATAAAGCTTTAAAGCTTAAAGAGCTTAAGGTAAAAGGAAAACAGTTTGTGGACCATTAAGTGACCAGAACTGCTTGAAAAGTTCTTGACTTTTTCAGCTTCATATCAGCCAATCCTGCAAAATACCATTTTGTGAGACGTTAAAAACAAAGAAAAAAATCTATAAAATTTTTTTAAGGTTTTTTTTCTTATTTAAATTTGAGCTCTCGAATAATCATAGACTTACGAGTATGCCCTGCTATTTTGGTCATATTGTGAGATAAGATTCAAAACGACCCGTATATTAAGGGTCAAAATGATCCTATACATGAAATGTAAGGATCACAAGGGTTTCAGCCCTGCTTTATTAAAATTTAGAAATAAATTTTTGAAAACAACGAGAATCGCTTTCGAATCATAGATTTTGTTTGATAGTCCTGGCCAAACTCCACTAATGCGTGCTATAACAAAAGCGCTAACGCTACGTCAAAGCGATAAAAATAGGTTTATTAAAAAGTAATTATTATAATTATAATTATTAAAAATAATAAAAATAAAAAACAATTTGATGATAATTTTAACACGAACAACATTTCTGATGTTTGTGTTGTGTAATTTAAAACTGGAAAACAAACAAACTTAAAATCATATTTTTATATTCAAGAAAGATTGCGTCAGAATTTTTTATGTGTCGTAAAACAAACTATGAATGCAGATTAAACAAAAAAATTCAGAAGTTATGTGGTCACCCTTTATTTTTTACACTTTTTATTGCTGACACAGTAAAACAAAATTTGTCTAAATTCTAAGCATTAATCTAAAACTGTTCAAAAGATTGGCCATATGCATCAAATTACAACCATAAGGGCACCCTTTAATTTCTAATTTTTAATTTATATATCTGTTTTATTATACTTGATATAGTAATGGACACTCTGTCTAATTTTCAAGAGTTTGTCTATAAAGGTTTTAAAGATAGGTAAAGGTAAAATTACAACAATTAAAGGGACACCCTTTAACTTCCAATTTCAAGTTTGCTATGTGTTATAGCGGACTTAGCAATAAAGGTTTTGTGAAAATTTCAATCAATAAACATCAAATAACAGCAACTATTGTAACACCCTATAATTTATAATTTTAAATATTTTAATTTTAAATATTTATACCTCCAGACAAAGTGATGAACATTCTGTTTAATTTAAGTGCTTGTATACAACAGTTTAAACCATAGGCCCATACAGGTTAATTTACTTTTAATATGGACACACCCTTTATTTTCTTTATTTCTTTTGTAAATTTTAACTATCTGGCTATAACAGTTCAAAAGTTTAGCCACATACATCAAATTACATTAACTATTGGGACACCCTTTAATTTATAATTTTAAATATTCTGTTTAATTTGCAAGTGTTGTCTACAAAGGTTCAAGAGATAAGCCCATATAGGTCAATTTATGTCCCCTATGGGGACACCCTTTAATTTCTAGATTTCATTTTGTAGTTTTTTTTTTAATTTTAAAGAAGTTTGCTTTACAGTTCATAATACACTTAAAAAACATGTATGTTGTATGAGGACACCCTTTAATTTTAGATTATGAACTGTTTTTAAAACCGAACCAATCTTTAAGCACAATCTATCAAATTACAAAAATTTTCAAAATCGATTCAGAAATGACTGAGTTCTTCTGCAGGCACAAACATAAAAAATCAACATTTAGTCGAATTGATAACCTTCTTCTTTTTTTGGAAGTCGGGTAAAAAAAGGTGAAATTTACAAAAAATCGCGTAAAACATATGAAATTTACTAAACTTCCTCGATTTTATCAGTGTCCTAAAACGTCAAACCTAAAGCCAAAGCCTTAAAAATTGACTATATAAAGCAGAATTTTTAGCCTGTTGAGCTGCGTGCTTAAATTTTTACATTCTTTGAATTTAATTTTGATCTAATGTCCGGCTAAATTGGCAAAATACCCCCCTGTGCTTAGTGAAGATAAAAATAAAATCAGTAAAAATTTTCACTTTCCAAATAAATGTCAAATAAACATTTCTTAATTTTATGTAGGACATTTTAAACTTAAGTTTTAATTAACTTGTTTTTAATTTATTTTTTCCCTTTTGCTTTTTTGCTTTAAAAACGATCATAGAGGGCAAAAGCATAAGAATAATTAATTACACGCCAACACTAAATGAAAAAGTTTAGGAAAATGTATGCATCACTCTCTCTCTCTATCTCTTTCACACCTCCCCAGTCCTCACGTATTCACACTTTATACAGTTCAATATATATTTTATTATATAAACTTTTATTTTTCGTTTTCTTTACGCTTTACGCTTTAACGAAACATTTTAACCTTGACATAGATTCCAACATAAAATATTTGTAAGACTGCGGCGTTTTTTTTTCTATTTTGCAAATGCCATGGTTTTAGTTTAAAAACGTTTAACACAAGAAAAAGTAACAAATCAAATAAGAAAACGACGACAATTGTGTAGACGGACTGATATCACAATACTGTAGCAGTGTGCAAATGGAATGAATTGGAGGCAACACCCACACATTAGCACACAACGTATGAGGGAGTTTAAAAAAAACATTTACGTTAAAATGCTAATTGGATGATTTTTATAGCCTTTTTATTTTTACAGCTGTTTGTTAAATAAGCGAATGTAGAAATATTTTGATGTTTAGAATTTAGCGTTTAAGTAAAATGTGTGCACAGTTGTCTAGATGGCTTTTATTTCGTTCTTGTTACTGCTTTTCTCTTTCAATCGTGCGAAGTTCTTTTGATTGTAAATACCAGCACTTCAATTATTATTTTAATCTTTTGAGGTACTTGTTTGCTATTTCTCTTAGGCCTTTCATGTTTAACAAAATTGCACATACAAAACACAGGCAGCCATCTGTTGTAGCAACCAGGCCCTTTCAAACAACTCAACCTCAAAAGCCCCATACGACTTTCTTAATGGGTCCCTCTTCGATCGCCTTCCGTCCTCAATGATTTTAGGCAATTAAATCTCAACTTACGGCAAACTTTACCTCAATGGTCACGTGCTACCGTCAGCCTCTACTCTTGACTTTAGTGATTTTTAACTGATACCTATTGGCCTTCCTTCTCACCATGGACTCCGTAGTAACTGCTAGCATTTGCCCAAAAGATCTCACTTAGCATCCACATTTAATAAGCTTCTGCCTGTAGCCCCTATGCCAGCCCATTACAATCGATCATCTCTTTCGATTCTCATCCTAAGCGGATGTTACTTAAAATTGCCATGATCTGTTACTAACGCAGTTATTTTGCTTAAGGTATTTCTTTAATATCTGAGCACCTCACTGGCCTTTTTACCAAGGAGCTTCATGTGCACTAATTGAGCCTGTCTATATGGAGCATCCTCGCGCGGCATTAGTAGATTTTTAGTGCTACTTTGGGTTCTGATCCACAGAAATTCCCAACTGTGCCTAATGTGTCTCACCGACGCACATTTTTTAAGTTTTAAGACCCATTCCAGCATTAGATTAGAGTATATGTCGATTTGACTTTTTAAAAACATATCTATTGCAGATATTAAACCGTAATTAAATACCCCTATATTCATGATGGGATTTGAACTATTGGGCGTTGAACTCAAGACACGTAAGTCTCTGTTTTTAAACAAACAGAAACTTCTACCAATGAAATCACTGTGGTTTCTCAACATTTGGTAACTAATGATTCCTTTTATTCTGTTCACGCACAGCCACACACCACACTTGTTAGTGGCGGAAGTAATAACTAGGTTATCAACTCAAGCAATGCACAGTGGGGCAGAATCAAAATATTTTGGAAATAATTCAGCCATTTGAAAACGGCTAGGCCGATTGATTCAAAATTTGGCACGAGCATAGTAGAGGAGTACTTGAGCTTAAGTTTTGAAGGTGGTTACCCTCCACTTTCCAGGGATGGCGCTATGTGGTCTCAAAGTTGGACACTTCGCTCCTGAAAATTTTTCTAACGCTTGGCATTTCTTCAATTTTTGTCTGATTTTTAAATATTTTACATGGTCTTAAAGCTCTCGTAAATACCTACAAAACGGTGCTTTAAACTGCATGTTTTTGTTTAAAAATGATCGAGTTATAAGCATTTTAATATTAAAATTTTTGATTTTTTTCATACCCTGGTCCAGTTTTTTCGAAATATTGGGTACAGTTTGCAGCAAATTTGTTTGAGTTTTTTACCGTAGATAGCAAACAAAATTTAAGATTTTCTGAAAAAAATTTGAAAGTAATATCTTTTCTGGCTTAAAAATTATACGATTTTCAATTTAAAAAATCCAAAATTATTGCATTTTTGTGTATTTTAGCCTAAAATGGGACACTAATCTAATTTTTTAGATAGAAAAAAATTTTGTTAAGGAATATATAAAAGTTTTTTATTTTTATTAAAGCTAACTATATGTGTGTACGTTTAAACCAAATTTCGTATAAAACTGATCATTCTTGTAGAAGATGTAAGTCTTTCAACTTGACCTATTTTACATCGAAATTTTGACTTTACCCCATATTTTCTAAAATCCCAAAGCTGGGATCGGAAAAAGAAGAATACTATAAAAAAGCTATATATACTCCAAATTGTTTCAAAAAGTATTTCGTGATCCCTAGTCCATATGTGGACTTTATGGGCAAAAGAGTAAAAAATTCCAATTTTGGGATTTTTCGTCTTTATTTTGGGAATTATGGGATTTCCTTTAGCATAATGTTGCAGATTTTTTTACCGTTTGATTTCAGTTAACAAACTACATATGCACAGAAAATTTTATCTGATTTGCTTAATTAATAAAAGTTTTATAGCATATTTAATATTTTTACTTTTCTCAAATTGGACCGTTTTTACCATAATTTTTCGAAATTTTCGGAGCTCAGCAACGAATATTAAAATTTTGTTCCATTTTTTTATTTTTTTATGCATGTCAAGAAAGATGACGCAATTTCCTATTAAATAAAAAAAGATTCACCTCAATATCATTTTTACGTGCAAAACTATGAGTTCTTAAATATGAGTGTTTCAATATGTATCTCACTTTTATACATTTATGTTACGGAAGTAAAAATTTTCATGCCTGTGTAAAAAATTGTGTAAAAAAACAATTATACCTGAAAAAAGGGTTAAAAATGTAAGGGTTAAGATTAATGGTGCAGGTGTTCGTTTTAGGATGACCTATGACTAATTATGTCTTACCTAAGTGCCTTTTTTATATTTGTGCCTGCAGTACTCAGTTTTTTTTAAACCGATTTTGAAATGTTTTATTATTTTGATAGATTATGCTTTCAGATTGGTCCCGTTTCAAAAGCAGTTCATAATCTTAGAAGTAAAGGGTATTCCCATACAACATACTTGTTTTTTAAATGTATTGTGAACCGTAAAGCAAACTTCTTTAAAATTAAAAAAAAAAATTGTGCATCAATATGGCTCGCAATAGCAAAAAGTAAAACAAAATTAAATCAAGAAATTAAAGGGTGTCCTCATAGGTGGCGTAAATTTACCTTTATGGGATTATCTCTTGAGATGTTATAAACAAACGCTTGCAAATTGAATAGAATATTCAAAATTATAAATTAAAGGGTGTCCCAATAGTTAATGTTAATTTATGTTCGTGGCCAAACTCTTGAATTGATATAGCGAAGACCGCTATTATAACAAGTATAAAATTTGTAATTGGTAATTAAAGGGTGTTCCTACATTTGAAGTAAATTGACCTATATGGCCTATATCATTTGAGCCGTTATATACAAACACTTGAAGATTAAACAAAATATCCACTACTTTGTCTGATTTATTGCGAAGTATAAATATATAAAATTATAAATTATAGGGTGTTACAAAAATTGCTGTTATTTGATGTATATGACCAAACTGTTGAACACTTGCAGACAGTTGATTGGAATTTGCACAGAACCTTTATTGCTTAGTCCGCTATAACAAGTAGCAATAGGAAATTAGAAATTAAAGGGTGTCCCTATAACTGATGTAATTTAACTTATAAGGCTCTATCTTTGAAACCGTTACAGACAAACTCTTAAAAATTAGACAGAATTTCCATTACTGTATCAAGTATAATAAAACAGATATAAAAATTAAAAATTAAAAATTAAAGGGTGCCCTAATGGTTGTAGTTTGCTCTAAATGGCCAATATTTTAACCAGTTATAGACAATCGCTTAGAATTTAAACAAATTTTGTTTTACTGTGTCAGCAATAAAAAGTGTAAGAAATAAAGGGTGACCACATAACCGCTGAATTTTCTTGTTTAATCTGCATTCATATTTTGTAACGTAACCTTTCTCGAATATAAAAAAACATAATTAATGTTTAATTATTGTCCTAAAAAAATGATTTTAAGTTTGTCTGGTTTTATTTTAAGTTTGTCTGTTTTGGAGTCGTTTGTCTGTTTTTTGCATTCATGAAATGTTTTGGTTTTCAATAATTTTCTAAAAATGTTGGCTTGATCATATGGCGAGAATATTAGTAACATGTTTACAATATTTAGAAGTGAATTTATAATTTGTATTTGTAAAAACATAAAAAAAATTTTTTTGTTTCCTGTTTCTTGAAGATGCCACACAACGGTGTGGCAAAATATTGAAAAAATCAAAAATAAAAAACAATATTTTCATTTTAACATCTGACCTACTGCTTAATCTACTAGAAAAGAAAATTAATTTTAAAGGTAAAAAAACATTTTAGTAGATGCACCTAAAACTGAAATTGGAAACACCAACAATGGTAACAGGACAGCAGAAAAATTTTTCCGATGTTATTATTGATGTAATATCATGTTTTTACAAAATTCATTTGCTGGAGTTTACAAGAGTGGCATCCTATGACACCTACAAAGCACAAGATTTTAATACATGCTATTGGACTGTTATCAAAAGAATCTACCTGGGATTTTGAAGAGGTCTTTAAAGTAACAGAAGATGAAGAGTAACAATGTTACTCATCGTCATTATAGTGCAAACAAAAGAATTTATTGTTACCATTATAAATCTGTTATTATTATTTATAATATTTTAATTATTTTAAAATTAAATAAATTTTTTAATTAATAAATAAAAAATTATTGTTTAATTTTTTTCCAGCCAGGGGTTGAGCCGGTGATTTTCATAAATCAATAAAATTTAAATTTTTTAACTTTTCTTTTATAAAGAAAAATTATTTTTCAAATGTACGCGGACGTTTTCCAAAGAAAACAAGAAAAGTTAGACGCTGGTAGAATGTAATGAAAAATATTCAAAACCGCCAAATCCATCATCAGCATTCTTTGTATCCATCACCTTGAGTTGCGCACTCAAACCAACTAATCAATATTAATTTGGTTGGACGAAATGCACACACAACTCAAAGTAATTCTTTGTTGTCTTCTTTACAACACGTCTTGTGCATTTATTGCAATTTTGTCCTACACGAAATGCAAATTTTATTTTTAATCATTCATACTTGTTTCCTTACAACATTATACATGCTGTTCTAGTATTGTATCAACTCTTGATGAGTTAGGTATGAATGTATATGTGCTGTGCCTTGCGTGTTTTTCTGCCAGCGTCTAATTTTTCTAGTTTTCTTTGAAAAAGGTCCGCGTACATTTAAAAAATAATTTTTGCTTTATAAAAGTTATATTAAAAAAAAAACCAAAGCTGAAAGCTGGTGTAATTGATTAAGAGTTGGGAAGATACCTTAACTTCGACATTAACGCTTAGAAATCATTATTATTCAAAAATTACAAAGAAAACTTCAAAGGGATATTTCTGGTTTGAAATAGAGCGATACCTTCTCCTGCCCACAAAAGCTACAAAAGTTAAATTTTAATCGTATTATGACGTGTGTATTCATTGTTTTAAATTATTATTTTTTATCACTGCCCACTTAAGGGTGCAGAAGTAAAATTGAATTTTAGAGTCTGCTTGGTCCAAGTTTTGGTTTTTAAACTTTCACTGACTTTAAGCGTTGAATTTGCTAAACAAAAGTATGGGATACTTCAGAGCTAGAATTAGTTCTTCTAAGAGGAACTTTTTTCTCCTTGGTCCGACTTTTATTATCTTGAATCTTTAATAGCATATGACCATAAAATATATTTGTGCCACGTTTTATTGACTTAGGTGAGTTCAACAATTTTTTTATAGTTAATTTAAAAGTAATGTCCGGCAAGACTGCCAAAGTACCTCTTTGAGCGAAGTAGAGACTTTTTAGCGGCACCTTTTACAAAGTTCTGAGTGTAAAAGTTTTTGGTAACAAGAATCTTCTTCAAATATTTAGAATTTTTTGAAATGTCCATTTTATTGAGGTGTGTTTTATAGGCATATTTTGTTTAGTATTGTGCTAGTTTGCGGAAGTACTTTTTTAAATATTTTTCAGAGGACTTTTTAAAGAGGCTTAAGTATGAAAGTGCTTTTCAGACACCTTTTTAAAAGCGCAAGTTTTTACAGCTACTTTTTAAGTTGTTTTCTTAGTAAGTTTTTCTTAAAGGAATATGTTTAATAATATTTTAGAAGTTAAGGTACAGTCAGATTAGTCAAATATTTGACCAAAATGACGTTACCACTAAATTATGGAAACAATTTTTTTGGTTTCAAACAGTTTTTAAGAAATATAAGATCCTATTCAATATAAAACTTATTATATTTACTACATTATAAAGTGTCATTCGTAAAAGAAAAATTAAACAAACATTTATAAAATTAGTGGTTACGATTTTTGTTCAAATATTTGACTTATCTGACTGCGCCTTTACGAGTTCTTTTAAAGGAATTTTTAAAGAGATAGTTTTTCATATAAAATTTTTAGAAGTTGAGTTTTCTTCTAAAAAAAAATTTGTTTTAATTTTTTTTGCAGTTAGATAACTGTAAATAGCTTTGTTTATTTGTGTTATGAAATTTATGCTCAAAGGTAATAACAACGCGTTTCCTAGGTATCGTTTAAAAAATTTAAAATGCCTTTGTTGCCATGGTCAGTTTTGTCGTGGCGATAAAAAATCCTTTTTGGCGCTAAATATTGTTGAATGGCGAGAAGCGAGATGCTTTGAGATATTTTAAATACTTGGCGATATTTTTGGCTAGTTTTATGATTTTTTATGATAACATTTAGTTAGTTAGTTAGGAGTGGCAGCCTCTCGCGACGAAGCTCACTTGAGCACAATCGAATGGCCCGTTGTGATACCACAAGGAAGGCAGCCCGACTCCCCTTACCCAGCCGAGAACCATGAGGATTCACGGATGAACTTCGATATGTCCCCTATAGAGTGAGATGATAGCTCCGTAAGAGTTCCAAAGAAAGGAGAGCCCAGAATTCTTAGTCTTCTTCGAGCCAGGGATGGGCATATTTTCAAACAAAAAATCATTAATCATGGTGGGGTAACGATCTCCATTGTCCTTAACGTGGAGTCTGTAGGGTACGTTGTGGATTAGTCTTTTCCTATATGCGGGAATTTTGCTTATTAACAAACCTGTTAAGCCAAAAATGATCACAATTTGGCGATAAAACAAAGTGTCAGCTACTAACTGTTCTAGAGTCCAATCGGCAAAAGAACAACGCATATAGTGGTCTCGTGGCTTTAGTTCTTAACCTAACTGGATTTTATACGGATGTAGGCCAAGATTTTTGCTCAAAATTTTCCACGTAGTGGACGGACAGAGCCTCAATTCCTGCGACCGACGACGAATCGATAAATTTGGATCTTCTTCTACACTTTCGTTTACAGCAGCGATATTCTCTTCAGTACGCACATTCCTTTGATGGTGTCATTGTATCCTCTAGAGAGTATGGGGTACCTTTAGATATCAATAGAAAAAACTGCAACGTTAAATAAAATTAGTTTTTTGATTTTTTATTTCTTATACTTGTTTCTTTTTTACGTAAACCAATTCCCTTAAATCATATTAAGACTATTTTTTTCAGTGTATTTATTTATGTTGAAACAATTGTTTAAAACAATTTACGGATGCTTCTAATTTGCACCTTCATATACTTACATACAAATAAATGCATGTAAATATATATTTTTAATTCTATTTAAATATAGAATTTACATTTATTGTTGTTGTTAATGTCATGCTCGTATGAAGTGTATTTCTATTACGTGTTTTTAATAGACAAAAAACCCACTTAAGCGGTTGCCGCTTTTTAAAAAACATTCTATTTGTCATTTCGCATGCTGTACAAAGTGTCAACACAGCAAATTACGTCAGCGCGAAAGCGATAAAAAAAAGTGAAAACAAAACTATGAACAGCAATGAATGGAAACAGTTAACAAGTGATGTTTAATAGACAACAGCGAATTGTAAAAAAATCATACTAAACACGCAACATACTAAAAGATACAATTAGACATTTGTTTTTTCTTTTTTTTTAATTTACGTTACAGTGTTTTATATCACAACAACAACAACTAACTGTGACAACAACCATAAACCAAAATACTCATAAAAAGCTTAACTTTCCTTCATTTATTCGTACATAACAGCCGGTTTACAACTAAAAAACTAAAACATAAACATCTACACATTTCTCATTAAAATAGTTTTCATTTCAAGATCATTTTGTGTTCTTTTATTTCATGGTATTTTTTCACATAAAGTTTATATACTTTTTTTAATGTACAAAAATGTGGAGTCTTTTTTCGACTCTGCATTTATGTTTTGGAAAGAAATGAGTTCAAAGGTGAAAAGAGGGCAGAGCTGAGTTGTTTAGTAAATAAATATAAATTTTTCTTTTTATAATTTATAGCTTGAAATTTTGTAATTAAAATTAAGGTTTGAACGTTTCAAAATTTTTTTTATTTTTCTAAGCCTTTTCACTTTAGGTTTTGTGTGTCTGAAGCCAAGTTTAAATAGTTGTATTTGAAAGGCTTTGCGTGCATAAAAACGTGCTTCGACTTTGCATCAAATTTCAATAAAGAACATCAAAAGCTAAGATTAGTGGTTATTTGATGTCAGTTTTAAAATTTTGTACTAAATTAACTTATGTCAACCAGTGCTGATCAATCAAAACCCATTTTTAAAAAGTCACTTTCTTCGATTCTCGAACTATTGAATTTCATATTTATGTAAAAATTTGTGTCAGTATTCAGGACGTTTTTTTAACAGTATGTACCATACTCTTCTCCAACAGTGTAGTTTTCTTCATCCTTTTCTCAATTCCCTGTGTTACACTAACAGGCATCTTCACCACATCTGCTGCTGTTGTAATATAAAGTCACTTATATCGTAACGTCTGTCATTCTCTCTAACTGCTCTGAATGTAACGTCCCTCCTTGTCAAGACTTCGGGAAGGTTTGTACTGCTGTTTTAAATTTATTTATTATTTAAAAAAAATCACTAAACAATTATTATTTTTATTCTATATTTATGCCGCCAATAGGAGTTGAACTCATCATCTTTTCTTTTAACAAACATGTAAACAGCTTTATCAAAGCTTGTTTTTCTGTTTCAACATAACTTATTTACCTTTCTAGTGATGAAAGTAACCACTTATCAGATGTAGTTATATTCTTTTTTAAGCAGAAAGAAATACAGACAATAGCGATCGATAGGGCTCTGTATTGATTTATTGGAACACCAACAAAATGTGGCCTTGATATCGATTATGTTTTGATGAAATTAGGAAACTTATCATAAGGAAACTTTCGTTACTTCGTGTACTTCTTGTATGTGGAGAAAAACTTTTTGCAGAGATATTTCTTTCGGATTTAATGCAACGGTTTTTCAAATACCGCTATCTCTTTTAATGTTACCGTATCCGTTTTTACTCTTAGTTTGATCGCAGTGCATTGCATAAGTGGGAGATTGTCCCTAAGTGTAGTTTAAATATGTTGTTTTGTAGAGAAGCTCCACATAGAGACCTGAAAGGTGAACCCTGAATTATCACTTTAGCTTTGAGCAAAATTCTTCATCAAAATTATCGAACCTTATTCTCAGGGAATCTAGACTGCGAATTTTTAAACTGTCAGCTGAATTTTGACAACTTCCCTTCACATCACAAAATCCAGTGCACTTGCAACTTTGGTTGGGTTCGAGGTGTGTTATATCATACATATTTCATATGTAAATGCTGGTATATCAAACACGTTGTAACACATGTGCGCTGGCGTCTTAGCATTTTATAAGATTTATGGACTGCAATCGCTGTGTGTCACTGGGTCGCATTAATTTCGCTGCAGTTCTAAGCAGTTACTTTTGAGTCTTCTAACCTCTTGTTCTCTCTTCCTCTCAGTAATATTACAACAACCTCTCTTCCCCAGTTTCACCGGATTCGGATTCCTAGCTTTAGTACTCTTGAATTTCTTCGCTTGTTCGCGGTCTTCCTAAATAGTGTCATTGCGCGTCAGTTCCGTTGTAGAGAACTGCTACTGCTAATTTGCTTGATACCGCCTCGATAGTTTTCTGGTACTTTAGGTAACAGTGGAATCTTCTGTTCTTGGAATGAACTTTCCTTTTTTTAAATTTGCCAGTCCACCTTATCCTCCACTAAAGAAAGATTTTCCTTTCGTGGCCTGCCACCTTCAACCTTTTCTGTAATTTCAATGGCATTTTATATTTGCTTCTCTGCAGTTTTCAAGAAGTTTCAAGCTAAGTCCATATAAACTAAACAGCTGCTTTTGAAAAGGCATCTTTGGCGTGTATACCTTATTCTCTTCTCTCTCATGATGTATTTAGTCAGTAGTTCAAACTGCGAACATCTGCAAAATGTCTAATTTCGACTTAAACCACGAGGAGATACAATTCGCGCATCTAGCAAATGACAACTGACAGCCGAAAAAGACTCGATTGATGAGTTTTTTTATGTTCAAAGCTTAAAGTAAACGATTTCTTTAGACAGACGAAAGAGGGATTGTAGAAAGTGCTGGAAATGATGGAATAGAGTTGTCCAGATTAATAAACTGTAAGTGTTTTTAATAGCACTTTATAGAATTCAATTAGTTAGCTATTACCAAATCGACAACAAAAGGAGCTGGCGTTAAGCTGGCTACCAATCCAAAGCTGTTTCTTTGTAATAAAAACTTATTGAAACCAATCGATAGGTTAAAAGAGAATAAAAATAAAAAAGGGGAAACATAAGGAAAAAAAATTTATTTAAAAAAATAGTAACTGCATCAAAATCCTATAATTCCTATCTAAAACATTGTTATATAATTTACGATTGCCTCTTATAGTTTCGACACTGTTCTACTTAAAATTTGTATTCACTCTTAATTCTTCACAAAAAATAAATAACAACAAAAAAGGTCTGTCAATTTATATTCAATGCAAGATTTTCTAAATCAATCAAACTTAAAATTTTAACTAATGCAATAATAGAGTCTCACGAATGAAAACTAATTTTAAAAGTAAAAGAAATAGAAATCCTTAAAAAAATAAAATATTTCAAATCATGCTATTTAATGAATAAAACATGTAGTGGATCTCAAAAACTTATTCGAAAATTTGTCATATAAAAAAAAACAACCATCTGTCAAAAATTATAAAAAAGCGAATGGTGGTGGTATTTTGTTTAAAAATAAAATTATTGAAAGTGTTGTATCACATACGCGCTAATAATTGAGCCCCAGGGTACAGAAAAAACTATGAGGTGAGCGGCGAAATGATAAGTTCACTTAATTAATACAAAATAATATGAATTTAATGCTGAATTATAAATATATTTATATATTTATTTATTTTACACAACTGAGTCAAAAAAATCTTTAAACATAAAAATTATTAAAAAATCCACGCAATTAGTTCGTTTTAATTATTGTTCTAGTGTTCTTTAGACTACCTCAGGCTACACGTACATAAATATAGGCGTAAGACAAGTAAGAGTGCTACATTCGGCTATACCAAATCTTATATACTTTTCACCATGTAAGTAAATATAGTTTAGTTAAGTAACTCCAATCAAAAAAAGAAATATTGAGGTGGCAGAATTAAAAAAAATTGTTTTAATAAAATTGTCATCAGCTCTTAATAGGTTAAGCATTTTTTTTTAAATTAATATTGTCTTAAAGATCTCTTCAAAAGCTTTTAAATGATACCCATATTGATATTTAAAAAAATTTGAAAATTTCAGAGGCCCGTAACTCGGAAAATATGGGCGAGCGCCTATATTTTCACTAGATGTTTTTCTCTTATTTTTTAATTCTCTATCGGCCCATATATTTTTTGATTGGAGTAACTTCATTGTTCCAAATGATATAGAAAAATTAGAGGTAAGCGTGGTGTTTTGCCCAATTTTTTCCAATAGCACCTTTTTCGATCGATTGACATATTTAAATTTTTTCTAGCTGATCTAGTGCCTTGGCAAACGTTATTTTAACACTAGCACGGACGGACAGACGGACATCGCTCATTCGACTTCGCTATGCATAAGAAGTCAGAATATATAAACTTTATGCGGTCGGAAATGGATATTTTAGAAATTACAAACTTTTTCCACTTTTTGTAGTGAAGGGTACAAAGTAAAAAACCAAGAAGAAAAGTTGTCAGATTAATGGAATACAGACGTTTTGTTTTTTCAGTTAGAAATAGAAATCTAAGATGGCTGCTTTATGGTAGTATTTGCTCTTAGCTACACGTTAACAAATAAACATATAAAAACCAAAACACTAAGAAATAGTTGCCAGATCTTATAATATCATAAGCGTATAGACGTTTTTACTCACCTAAGAAAAAAAAAAATCCATTGAGTAAATAAAAACCCTATTAAAAGTAACCTTAAGTTTTTGTTTTTCACAAGTTGCTTTTTAAAAATGTCATTACACTGTCGTTCATCATGCTAAGTGTTATAGATTGCAAATTAACAGAAACCATTGTCCCTTGAGTATTAAATCAATTTAGAGCTTAGCAATCAAAAGGCAGAAAGAAAAAAAAATTATTGTTGAATAGATTATTTTTTTGTGTTAGCAATCGTAAGACCATAAAATATCGTCTGTCACATAAAAATTGTGATTTTCTAATTCACAATAGTGTTGATGTTTAAATTATAAATGTCACGAAAAGATAAACAGTAATTATTAGGGTGTCCTTTATTTTTCAAAGTCTTAAATTTCTTATTCATAGGTCTTAAATTCGCTTGCTTCTTAAACATAAATTTTTATCTTTTTTAGAGTACGAGTAACTAGTGCCGACTTGCATAGAATTATGTTCCTACATGTTGCAGTAGCGACATTTCCCATATGTTCTCGATTATTCCCTTGGTTAACACGTATTGTCTTTTGTTTTAGAATTA
Organism: Cistogaster globosa; assembly: GCA_937654795.1. NCBI lineage: Eukaryota > Metazoa > Arthropoda > Insecta > Diptera > Tachinidae > Cistogaster > Cistogaster globosa. The sequence continues at coordinate 127,416,100 of OW569403.1, forward strand.
AGAAGCAGTAAAAAGTATGTTTTCTTAGTTTGTAAGGTTAATTATCAAATAACAGACGCAATGTTTCTGTCTAATCGTCCAGTTCTTGCAGTTTTTGTTTTTAAATTCACGAAGTTGAACTGACTGTTAATGAATGTGTTAATGTCGTTATTCAGGAGTGTTTTATATATTTTTGGACAAAGCTAAAAGATAAAATATTTTTACAAAAACAAAGGGTACCAGGGCTCCCAGGGTGTTTAGCGGGTGTAGAAAAAAAGTTAGCTGAAAGAAAAAAAGGGCAAGAAAAAAAAGGGAAAACAAAAATAAAAGCAAATGTGTTTCGGAGGTTTATCGTCATATGTTCCTGCTTAAGATTCTGTTCAAAACCAAGACATCACGGCGAACCTACCAGCTCTGACAAAAGCTTTAAGGAACCCTTGGCTTCCACCTCCCAAATGATGATTTTTAAAGTTACTACAAAAATAGGAAGGAAAGACTTTATCACGCCTAAATTAGTTGCTGCTTTAGACAGATGTTACTTAAGCATAAGAGTCAGGCTTTAGAAGAAGCACTAGATCTTAAGTGTGATGTTTTTCCGCACACAGAGTCAAAAAGATAGAGCAGAATCCTTAGAACCAGATTTTAAGAATAAAATGCCTGAAATGGTGACCGTTCACTAGGATGGAAAATTATTACCTAGACTTGACTTGAGAAACTCTAAAAAAGAGCTTCTGTCAATTTTAATTTCATATGGAGAAAAGCAACAACTTCTGGCTGTACCCAAACTGGAGAACTCTTCCAGCCAGGATCAAGTCAAGGCTGTGTTAAACGCAATTTATGACAAAAACCTCGATGACAATTTAAAAATAATGTGCTGTGATACAACAGCGGCTACTACAGAGCGATTGAAACGAGCTTGTGTATTTTTGAAACAAAAACTAGATATAAAATTACTACTCTTTAATTGCCGGCATAACGTTTACGAACTGATTTTAAAATGCGTGTTTGAAATAAAATTCCATCAAGTCACAAGTCACAACTAGAAAACTGTTAATACTGCTGCCAGTAAAACATATATCGTCATTGTCAAACGACATTTTTGTAATAACATGGAAGATTTGTTGACATTTAATAATCAAGAACTGCGAAAAACCATTTGACGTGAAGATTATCGGGAACTGATTGATTCATCTATCACAGCGAAGAAAATATTAAAATTACTAGAGCGATGTCTCAAGCAAGGTGGATAGCTACAGTTATTTTCTTTATTCTTTAAAGATACGTTTTGCAATCCCAGTCCAAAATTAGTGCCAAACATAAGCGAGCATTAAAATGTCTTTTTATTTATTGCAGTTTCAGCCTGGTGGTGAAGGTCCAAATCAACATAAGTGGTTTTTTAAAGACGCTAAGGATTATGAAACAATTGATCCCTAAAACAGCCCTGAGCAAGTTAAGAAATTGCAAGGAAGAGCATAACCAATTTTCGCTACGGTGTGTTCAGGAACATAGAAATCTGTATCCAGACTGTAAAAAATAGACCTTCGGAATTAAAAATATTTAACATTTAATCGACAAATATGGACCCACGTCTATTTTTCTAAATAAATTTGAGAATAACATTTTTTACAAAGACAGAAGGCGTATGACAAGCCTTACTAAATTTTCCTTTTGTTCTGCCCTATTCTGGGACCCCAGTGTGCTCCGCTCTGTTTCAATGTGTGTAAGGTTTTAGAAGTTCCTACACTTCAGATGAAGACCAAAAAACTAACTAACCCTATCACAATAAAGTGCACCTTGTTGCTATTAATTTTCCCTATAATAGCACAACTGAAATTAGAGACAGAGGTAATAATAAGTTAATGAATGTATGATTAAATAAATGACAGACTGATAAACTGAGTGTTTTAATTGCAACCTCATCGCATTTTGATTTTCAAACAGACACACCAATTTAAGACTTTTCATGTTTTATTTTATTCAGGTTTTTTTGTGACTCCAAATTTAAACGTTGTTTCTTTCTTTTTTCAATTTCATGCCTGTTGTGCATGGTCAAGGTTTTTTTTTCGTTGTTGTGTTTTGTTTGTATTTATTAAGCCAAAAATGGTTTTACACTAAAATTATAAAAAGCAATTAAACAAACATTTTAGCACAAAACAACAAAAAAAAAAAAACAAAAAACACTTGAAAGTTTTAAAAATTGTTTAAATCCACTTTTTATTTTTAGCACAGCTCAATAAAACGCTAAAACAAAAAAACAAACAAAAATTTATAATCATGTAAAACAGTGTCAATGTGTCATTTGTTTTATTTCTATTTGAGGCAAACAATTTTTTTCATGAAATTGTTATGAAATTCTAAAAAAAAAGTTGAAAAAAAAAAAAAACAACCCCGAAATTAATTGTTCTTGACCCTGGCCTCTTAATGCGCCTGATATATTTCTAGACTAAGCAGAGGAGAAATGATGCAAGAATGCGAGTTTAAAAATTAGCACGACAGGTATTATTTTTTGTCCTGACTTCATGTTTGGCAACTCATTATTTATAAAATACTGGCAATAATTTAACAAACTTTCTTTTGCAATCAATAAAGTTAATAATGTCAGCCAAAGACTTTGGGCGCAAATATGAATAATTTATTGTTACCACATATAATTAAAAAGAATAATATGGATTTATTCTGCTCTAGCCCAAGTTTGAATACATCTTAACAAGAGATTTTTTAAATTGGATCTGTTCTCTTACTTGTGTTTCATATGCAGAGTGCAGCAGTATCTGCTCGATTTATATTCTTTAAATTCCTTTGAAATGTGAAACTTTCGAATGCAATTCTGGCAGAAAAATGAGAACTTAAGAGCTAATCGGAAATATTTACGCTTTTTCAGAACTACATATGTATGTACATATGTCTGCATCAAAATATCTAAAAATATACACTCGTCTCTGATATTGTATTTCTGATGGGGACTTATGAACAAATCAAGTTTGAGTTCATTGAAATTTCGAAACTAAAAACTGGAGCTTTTGATTACAGTCACAATTCTTAAATGGCGTTTAACAGGGAAAACTAGAAGAAAATTCGTTACAGTGAAACCAATCCCATCTTCATTAGTATTAGGCAATATTTTTGAAAGCAAAGTGAAGGTCAGGTGTCATTCTGTCATTCTGGTCATTCAATTAAAATTTTTTTTTGACAATTCTACAGAATATGACAGTGTTTAAAACATTATGCGCGGTATAACAAGTGAATCTTTAGGAGCTGTAAGGGAGAATCCTAGAAATTTTTGTAGTTTGAAAATGTTGAACTCTGTGCTCGTTTCTATAACTTGAGTAAGAAATTTTTCACATGAATATTTTTTAGCCATTTCGTTTTACACAAGGTAAGCATCAGTTAAAGCTGATGAGGACTTAACAAACGCATTGATTGATGTAAATCAATGATAAAAAACTCGTAACTAAGCTTAGTCAAATCAAACTTAAACTTTCCATTTAAATTGCCCATCATAACTAGGGAAGACAAATAGTTGGTCTGAAAAAATGTTAAATATTTAAGATCGTGAAGAAGAAAGAGGTCAACAGGTTCAAAACTTCCTTACAAAAATATAAAACTATTTCTTTGGTAGAATTTTAAAGAAATCTTTTTTACTGGAACTTTAACTCGACTACACAAAAATCAATTGTAAAGTAAACTGTCAGCCAACAGTTACATCAATTGAATGATTCTTGGAAGCAACGGAAAGTATAATTGAACAAAGATAATGCAAGACCTCAAAGCCAAAAGTTTCTCCACTCTAAAACCAAAATGTATAGAACTCACTTAAAATATTAACCAGTCTTGACACCAGACTGCTGCACCTAAACGACTGATAAAACAAGTCGTTAAAGATTTTTGAAAGCCATCGCTGACGCGGCATAATATTTTTCACCATGTCAAGTCTTAAAAGTCCGAGGCTTTGTTTAAAGAAGAATTTTTTTTTTGACTCAGCCACTGACGCCTTAAACAATTGTTGGTCGCACAACACTGCACAGTGGGATATTTTTTAAAAACAAGAGGAAATCAGTTTGCACAAGGTTTGATTTTAATAAAATTTTACACAGCTGCATAGGAGTACAAGTTTTAAATTTATATAATGTATCGTTAGAGGGAGAGCGACTAGAAGCTTTCAAATGGATCACTTCGTTGTCTCACTATTAAAAAAAATTAATTAAAATGAATTAAAAATTTTTTTAAAATAAATTTCCTAGTTGAGAACTGCAAAAAAACTAGCGAGGGGTATGAGCTATGTCCAAAGACTAAGGAGATTTTCGATATTTTTTTTTTTTAGCAGAGTAAACCAATCGTGATCAATCTGCCAAATATTTAGTTAAAAGTTTTGTGAAAAATTATACTGCGAGTTAAAAGCTGTAAGTCATTGGTAATATAAAGTCGAGCAAATTTTTATGGAACATTGGCATTCTTTTTTAGTTAAAAAAACAAATTGTTGAAAGTTTAAAAAATAAAAAAAGAGCAAGGACATCTTAACTGGACTAATTTTATGTGTTTTTTATTTTTTTTAATATCAAATTTAAGCAGAATTTTCTAAAATTGTACAGCTGCAAGCGAAAACCTTTTAGCAGTTTTTGGAGCCCTGTATAAACTTAATAGACCGCTAATGGATTTCGCTACATCGCTACTCGATATCGTATATAAAACACAGATTTTTAGGAATTGCGGAATTCGTAAAAAGTAAAAAGAGTATTTCTGTTTGCCATTCTCTTTAGAGTTTCTACAATATCCATTTCCGACAACATTTATTAAATATATTCTGAGTTCTTATGCGTAGCGAAGTCGATTGAGCGATGACCGTCTGGCCGTCCATGTTAGTGCTGAAATCAACCTTGCCAAGGCGCTAGATGAGTTGGAGAAAATTTAATAACGGCAATCGATCAGACATAGTGACGAAAGAGGTGCTATATATAATTAGCAAGATCGGTCATTGTCATTGGCAGCGGGCAAAACACCACGCCTGCCTCTAATTTTTCCATATCATTTGGAACAATGAAGTAACTTCAATGAAAAAAAAAGAAATATTTGGGACGATATAGAATTAAAAAATAAATAAATTTTAAAAGATCTCATATTTTTTACTCTACAAAAAAAGTTGACAGAAAAAAGCAGGGTACGACAATAAACAAAACGAAACGTTTATTTTCGTTTTTTTTTTGTTTTTTCGTATTGAGTAAAATAAAAAGAAAGTCGAAACAATGATAAGGATTCTGCCCATTCAGTTTTGTATTGTTTTTGCTCGTGAGCACAAACTATACATTAAATTGAACATAAGATAAATCGCTTTGAGGAAAAACGTTACAGAAACCTTTGCTGATTTAGTTGCTCGTTACTAAAAAAAAGGAATTAAAAGAAGGCTTAAAAGTAAACAATTTTTTTCAGCAAAGTGCACAACGCAGTTGCAAGAATGCATTGTTATATCAAAGAATGTAGAGGAGCAAAATGCCGATTGTTTCGTCTTAGTTCTTTGCCAAGCAAAAATTATTTGTTTTGTATAAAAATATTAAAAATGAAAAAAAGTTTGTCTTCACAAAACACGTTTTGCTTGTTTTCATAAACTGAATAAAAGTATAAATTTTTTCAATATAAATATGTTTGCAGTAAATTTAGTTTAGCAATTAAATGTTGTCTGTAATTAATAAGTTATTTTCTAGAATTTTGAAAATTTAAGAAAATTTAAGAAAATATGTGTCTTTATTCAAGTGACTTGCGGTGTATAGTTTAGAAATACAGTAATGTATTTTTTTTACTGCATCTATGTAAAACTAAAATATATGACAACAATAAAAAAATCATAAAACTAACACTTGTACGTAAATATATAAAAAAATCAAGAGAAAAATAAAAAACTTTTTGAAAACCTAAAAATTTAATGGATGTAAAGTTTTTTTTTATAATCTTACATTCTAAAAACTCTCTTTTTCTAATAAATAAAAATTTTAAAACGGTATTTTTTCCCTATTGAGAAATATTTTATTGCAAAACAAATAAAATTTAATTGTTTTTTAATTTTTTGTTAATTCTTTTAAACAATAAAATGTTTGTTGTGTTACACAAACTAAATATTTTGATTGTATTTTTTTGACTCACGTTATAAGATTTTTTAATTGCTGTTGTTATTATTTAAAGCCTAAAAATATTTTTATTATAATCAGTTTTTTCAAATCGCGTTAGTAAGTTACACAAACAAAATCCATAAATTTTATTGCTTAAATTTGAATTTATAGTTAAATTTTTTTATAAATAAAGTGGTTTCACTTTTAAATTTATGTATAACAACTGTTGTACTACAAAAAACTAATTAACATAATGAAACTTAAATAAAAAAACACAAACATACAAAAATTCAGAAAAAAATAGTCAGTCGATGAAGACTGTCAGGACAAGTGAGAACCCAGAAATACTTATGGAATGAGGTTAAATTTTAAACAAATAAATAAAATCAAAATTATAACTGGAATATTTATTATGAATAATATTATAAAACAAGTTTTAGTTAAAAAAAAAAAAGATTTTAACGATTCCTACAATAATTATTGCCGTCCCACTAAAGTATATTCTTGATCCTTACCAGGGTGTCAGACGATCAAGTTTTCATTCAAGTTTCATTCAAGTTTTAAAATTTCTCTCATTTTTTAACCAATACACTCACAATTTAAAAACTTGTTGAGAATTTGCTTTCAAGTTTTTGTTCAATTGAGTCTTTCCAATTACATTCAAGAAAACAGCTGATTGAAGATTTTCCCTCCAAATTTGTATTTAAAAATTCTGCTTTTATTGTTTTCTTGACATCTTGTTTAAAAACTTGCTTTGAAATTGCGTGCAGCCTACGTCACAGCTTTTAATTTTTGTGAATTTCGACAATTAGTATGTGTAAATTTCTTGAAAGAGAATTAAACAAAACTTGACCGTGTGACTGCACTGTTAGACGTAGGCCAGTCGATATTCCTCTATTCTGCTAACGTCTAATTTTTCTTGTATTCTTTGCAAGACGTCTGCATACATTTGCAAATAAGTTTTCTTTAAAAATTTTTTAAAACTTAAATTGAAAACTGAACCTAAGCCAAATAAAAAGTAAATTTTAATTCATTTATAATATCAACGGTTAAAATCCACATTGGAAAAAATTCGAAAACTCCACTTTCGCAAAAAAAAATCCTATTCAATGATCTTTTAAAAAAAGAGGGACAAATAATCACAAGAGACAGGGGAACCCAGACAGTTTTCCTGTAGTGGGTGTAGGGCAGACCCCGAAATGACAAACAACTCAAGTTCACTCCAGTCACTCAGTCATTTCTAAAAGGATTTTGAAATTTTTTTCTTTACTTAAGAAGTGATGTTTATAGATTGGTCAGGTTTTTTAAAACTGTTCATAATGTTAAAAATTAAAGGTCTCGTTACTCGTAAATGTTGCGGACACATAAATGTTGCGGAAGGCTACAACGTTGACTAGTTACTATTTACACGTAAACGTACCATATGTTTTTAAATTTGTCAATAAGTGTATGGTAACATTTAACGAAAGATACATTTTTTTAATTTAAGTTTTTGTTATTTGTGTATTTTGTACAAAAATATGACATTTATGTTGGCAAAAAGAGAAACAAAACATTTTGTTTTTTAGTGAAGTTGCTTCAAACAATGTTGTCAATCAGCGTACTATGTTAGATGCGCTAATTTGAAAAGTAAGCTTAATAAAGAAAAAAGTTATACAATAATTACATAAATAATATTTATTTATATATTTGAGTGTTTAAATATTATTATAAATATATCATTTAAATTAAAATTGTTCAAATAGGGTTATGTTCGTTATTAATTGTGATTAACTGTAAAAAGTAAAAATTAGATACCAACAAAATTGCGTACTTTTATATTTCTCTATTTTCGCTAGGAAATGACATATTTTTATGAATTCTATCTTTGAGAAGGGACCTTCTTACAAAATTTTATTTAAATCCATTCAGCAGTTTTTACGTGATGCGAACACATACGGACAGACAAAAATTCTTAAAGTAGGTGTTTTTTTTTCATATCGATTAACAGAATGGACTACTTTGCCTGGTGTAATAATAAACTTCTTATACTAAAGTATAAGAATTTTAAATTGAAAAAAGGGTGTTACAATAGATGGTATGATTTGATGTATATGGTTAACTTTTAAACTGCTATAGACAGACGGTTAAAATTAACACACAACCTGTAGTGCTAAGTCTCTATAACAGCAAGTATACAATTTAAAATGGAAATTGAAGAGTGTCCCTATAGTTAATGTAATTTAATGTATTTTTGTTTTATACTCGGTTTTTTAATGTAAAAATTATAAAAAATTTTTGTTTTTTGTTTAACGAAATATAATTTTTTTGTGAAGTTTCGGTAATTAAGTTTTTTTCTTAGAATTGAAAATTTTTTTGTACAAAATTAAAATAAAGGGTCATCTAAATGTGACGCCTAGATATCAGCACTATATAATTTTTAGACATCTTTTCAAATGACATAAGCCATTTTGTTTTATTAGTAGGTAGTACAGTTTTAACCATGGACAGGTACACATTGCAACAACGCGTTTACATCATTCAAAGTTATTATGAAAATGGGCGTTCTTTGAAAAATATCCATCGCAATATTCGTGATTTTTTTGGTGTAAATAATCGGCCAAATCAATCTTCATTTCAAAGATAAGTGAAAAAATTCGAAGAAACTGGTTGTGTTACTGATAAACCAAAAAGTGGAAGACCAAAAACTGTACACACAAATGGAAATATTGATGCTGTTGGTGAAAGTGTTGAAAATGAACCGACAATATCAATTTCGCGTCGTTTGCAAGAAATGCCCAATTCTTCTTATGGCTCCTTATGGAGGATTTTGTATACAGATTTGCATTTACATGCTTATAAAATTCAATTAACCCAGGAATTGAAAGAGACCATTTACAACGTCGTAATTTCGCTAGTTGGATTATTGAACAACGAACAACAGATCCATTGTTTTCAAGCAAAATTTTGTTTAGTGACGAAGCTCATTTCAGAATGGATGGATTCGTCAATAAGCAAAATTGTCGTATCTGGGGTGATGAAAATCCTCGTGCTATTCATGAAAAACCTCTACACCCACAAAAAGTTACTGTTTGGTGTGCATTTTGGGCAAATGGAATCATTGGGCCATTTTTCTTCGAAGATGATGCTGGAATGCTGTTACTGTGAATGCTGAGCGATACCAATCGATGTTTAGAGACTCTTTATGGACACAGTTGAATCATATTGATGTGTCTGACGTCTATTTCTAGCAAGACGGTACTTAATGTCACACAATTCGAGAAAACATACGCTTTTGCGATCAAACTTTCCTCAACGTGTAATTTCACGAAATGCAGATTTCAATTGGCCTCCAAGGTCATGTGATCTAACACCATTAGGGTTTTTTGAAAAGTCGAGTGTATGCTAACAAGCCACAAACAATTAATGATCTAAAGAACAACATTCAAGTTGCAATTCGTGAAATTACACCAGCAACATGTCGGAAAGTCATTGAAAATTTCGATATTCGGATTGATGTCTGCAGACGCAGTCATGGTGGACATTTGAATGATATTCTATTCCACTTATAATTGTAATGGATTCCCGTGCAATATGGGGTTCTAAGAAGACTAGCGCGGATGCAAGCATGGACAAACCGACATCATTTAATCAACTTTCTTATCTTAAAGTATTCAGAGTGCCTTGAATACCATTTGGTGTCACAAACAAATATTGAAAAAATAACCAACAAAGTAACAGACAAACACATTTAGCCCCACTTTAGCGAACTTCATAAGCTTCGGTTGCTTTAATAAGAAAAAAGGCTGGCAATAAAAACGTTCAATTATGAATTTTTCATTTCAATATCGTTTGGTTTTATTTCAACATAAAATTATTCAATTTTTAGTAAAGAATATGAAATGTAACTATAAAAATCAAATACTCGTAATAGATTTGTCCAATATCCATTAATAAAAATTAAAAACACATTAGATTTTATAAATTGAAATAAATTGCTTCATAAGTGCTTATTTCACAAGAATATTTTTTTTTCTTTTCACAACTCAAGTGGTGCTTTAGTTTCTAAGACACTTAAAAAAACATTTTCCACGCCAATTTTATTCACCTGCATTCATTTATTTTTCTAATAATGAAGTATTAATCGCCTGTAGGCAAAATAAAAAAATAAAAAAATAAATGAATTAATAAACAATATTTCTTGTCTGTCTTAACGGCACTTCTTGTGGTAGTGAACAGCGAATCTATTTGTTAGCTGTTGGCGTAAAGATTTAAAGGAGTTTTTTGAACTTTTTTGTAGCGTTTAAACGATGAAATACTTAAAAGTTGTTGTTTAAAAATATGTTACGTTTATAAGCAAAGAAAGTCAGAGTTTTTTAATAAAGTTGCTGTATAGAATAATTATTTTTTTATTATTTTGAATTTAAAATAAATAAAAAGTTTTTGAATTAAAACTTCGATTACGAAAACTATCATATACTCTTGAACGATTAATATTTTGTATATAAATTTGTACACGGTTGTAACCCGTTCTTGACTCACTAATTTTTTTATGCTTCACCATAAAATTGTAAAAAGGCTGATATACCCTTCCCCATTCCGTTTGTAATTTCTACAATATTAATTTTCGACCCCATTAAATTTATTAATGTTGACTTCCTATTCAAGGCGAAGTCGATTGAACGATGTCAGTCTGTCCGTCCGTGTTAATTTTAAAATCAACCTTGCCAAGGCACTAGATCAGCTATAGAAAATTTTAAAACGCCAATCTATCAGACATAGTGTCGAAAGAGGTGCTATAAATCAGCATGATCGGTACATGTTGTTCGAGGCAGCGGGCAAAACACCACGCCTACCTCTAATTTTTTTATATCATTTGGAACAACGAAGTAACTCCAATCAAAAAAACAAATAAATAGAGGGATAGAGAATTAAAAAATAAGAAAAAACTATCAGGTGAAAAAATTGGCGCAAGCACATATTTTCCGATTTACGGGCCTCTGAAATTTTCAAAATTTTTTAAATATCAATATGGGTATCATTTAAAAGCTTTTTAAGGAAATACTAAAATTTTTAAAAATGCTTAACCCATTAAGAACCAATGGTGTTTTTATGTAAAATTAAATGTATGTAGAACTTAAAATTTTTTTATTCTCCGCCACTTCAATATTTGCTTTATTTTTATTGATGGTGAAGGGTATATAAGATTCGGCATAGCAGGATAAAACACTCTTTATAGTTTTTTTTATTAAAGTAGTTTGAGGTAACCCTGTTTTCGCATATTGAAATATTTTGTTTATATATTTATTTTGCATTTTTAATGAAACGCAAAATCCAAGTCTGTTTGTACAGAAGCTAAAATTTGTAATGCTAAAATTTTTGATCAAGCAAACAAGTCATTTTTGGCACATTTAACAACTAAAATAATGAATACTTCAATATTACGCCCAAATTAGTTTACAATTTTTAGGCGAGTAAAGTCGTCTAAACTTTTCCAACATGGAAACATCTGGCATGGTTTTTTTTAGTTAAAAAATATAAAAACAACGAACACAAGTTAGTTGTTTGCTACACCTTTTTAGTGAAAGAATGGTCGGAAGTATATTAAAATCAGCCAATCAAAATATCAATTCAAACAAAGAAAAATTGCACTGGACAGGTTTTGATTTTATGCTGGCAAAACTGGAATTAGTCAAAGATATTGTAGCAATTTTTTTTTTAATTAAGCTTGACAATAATGTTTTATATATTTTTGGTATCTTTTAAATTTCCAGGATGGACTGGATAGCTTTTACTTTAACTTTTCATAGTTTTTCTGGCCGCAGTACGAGCTATAAATTTTAAGCCTTAAATCGTTTATTTTGATCAAAATGTATAGTATTAATTCTTCTATGATTTTCTAGAATAACATGCACCGGTCTTTCTCTCTTGCACAAAAGGATTGTTGATTTTTATGTTTAGCTTAAGCCAGAGTTCGCGAGATAATTTACTTTTCGTTTGTCGCTTAGTTATGATGTGTGTTATTTCCTGAGAGAAGACAAAGAAACTTCTTGATCTGCTACAAACAATTTTCTGAACTATAGCTTTGAACCTTTTAAAGCGAAACCAGCCCAATGTTTGTTATGGCTGACACAGTTCAGTCTGTATCAGAACTATTGTAGTGATAAAATAGATGACATTGCACCCTCTAACAGCACAAAAATTACTCACATATACATACATACATACATTGTTGTTATCAGTGAAACAATATGTGTTGCTTATGTGGGATGACTGCAAAGAAAAAGCTCTTGTTAAGAATTTGTCAAACTGTAGTTGTTTAAATGTCATTTTGATTAAGACACTTTGAAACACATTTGCAAACTTAAATACAACTACAAATTAAATTCATTAACACTTTGCTTATGTTTTCTAGTTTAAAGTTTTATTTATTAATTTCAACTGCGCTTGTTAATTTTCATTTAAAAAATGTTACAATTAAAGGTTGGTAGAAATTTTAATCAATAAATAAAATACAAACTTTTGTACAGAAACAAGTGCAATTTGTTCGATTTTAAAAATCATGATCTGATTAATTAGGCCGCTTTAAAAAAAGTTATTTTGTTTTTAACAGTTTGTAAATGTATGTTTTTTTAGTTTCAAAAACTGCTTCAAAATTTTCAAATAAAATTTTCAATATTATTTTCTTCAATGAACGTGTGTACTTTTGACAAATTGTAGCCTTTAGCTCGCTGTGGTCTTTGGGTTTTGAGCATGGGAAATAAAGTCCTTGGATTCAAAAATATTGCCTACTTTTTTTTAAAATTATTATTTTCATTTAAATAAACAACAAATTAATTGTTGTTTTTTTTCAAAGTTTTAATGATTTTAGAAGTTTTACAACAGAAACTGACATATTCTTGTTTACAACTACGACAAAGCAGTTTGTGAAGGCCTTTATAGAAACAAACCAGAAATTAAAAAAAAAAAAATATTTAAAATATAAACCAACAAGTGATACATTAAAAGAGTACTTTTTTAAGTACCTTTTGAAGGGACTTTTTAAATTGAACACTTTTTAAGTTCCTTTTAAGATGCAACATTTTTTAAAGGTCCAATGTTTTTACTTTATTTTTAAAAATACTTTTTAAATTTCTGTTTTCACAAGCACCTTGCAAATGGTACTTTTAACAAGTTATTTATTAGAGGCTTTTTGTTTTGGAGCATTTTAAAAAATATTATACAAAAAATAATTGTAAGGGATAATTATTGTAAAAGGGATTTTTAAAATAGTTGCTTCTACTTTCTTTCTTTAAAGGAGTCGGACTTAGGTACTTTTTCAAAGATTTTATTTTAAAATCTATCTTTTAAAATGTACTTAGGAATTTTTAAATGGTTAATTTTTATATACATTTTCGGAGTGGCTAATTTTTGTAAAGGTACTTTTTTAAATTGGTACTTTTGAAAGGTACCAAATGTAAAATAAAATTTCTTTAACTTTTTCGAAACGCTCTATTTTAAAGAGTTTTTTCACTTTCTAATTTATTAACTTTTAATATTTTTGAGGGTAGCTTTTTTGTAAAAGGTACTGTTTAAAAGATGCTTTGTCAAACAATCGTTAAAAAAATACATGAAACAACTTACATTAAAGGTTTTGTTTTAATAATAATTAATTTAAATATTTTTTAAAGGAACTTTCTAAAAGTATAAAAAAATACTTCTTGTAAATTAAAAATTTTTGTTTTCTTTATTTCTTATGTACATTTTGAAAGAGTACTTTTTGTGTTTTCACATAGAACCTTTTTAATAGTGCTATTAAAAAAAAGTACGTTCTTAACCTTTGCTTTTAATAAAATAATTTGTTTTTCAAAAAGTTATTTTTTTAAGAAAGGTACTCAAAAAAGTACTTTTTAAAGAGGTACTTTTAAATATGTACTTTTAAATTTTTATTAATAATAATTAATTTGAGTATTTTTTAAAACTTACTTTTTTAAAGGTACAAAAATATTCTTCTTTCTTATATAACTTTAGAGAGAGTACTTTTAAAAAATTTGTGTTTTCAGATGAAATCTTTTTAGTAGCAATTTTAGAATAGATACGGTCTTAACCCTTGCTTTTAAGAAAATATTTTTGTTTTTTGTTTATTGTTAATACTGTTTAAAGAGGGAACATATTCAATAGACACTTTTATGATTTACACTTCCTTAACCGGTACACCTGCTTTCAAAACTCATTTTAAAGAAGGAAAATTTGCGATTTTTGGATTAAACCTTTTAAAGGTTTAGGAGGTAAAAAAGTACTTAAAAAAGGTACTTTAAAAAACTTACTTTTTAAATAGTTACTTTCTAAAAAAATACTGTTTAAATAGGAACTTTTCTAAAAGAAAGTTTTTTTTTCTGAAAAAAGTACTTTTTTGAAAAAGGTACCTTTATTAAAAAGGTACTTTTTAAAAAGTACTTTTTCAAAAGTTCATTTCTTTTTTGGCAAAACGTTCTTTTTTTAACGTTAATTTTTTAAGCTATTTTCTAAAGAAGCTAATTTGATTTAATAGTTGGAAGGATCCGAAGTTAACTTCACTTCTCTATGAAAAAAAGTAACACATTTTTCGCATTTATATTTATGTCTCTAAATAAATGTGTACATATATCAAAGTTCAAACACATAGCATTAAATCATTTAAGTATTCTGTACATATTTTCTGTTTTTATTAAGTTCATAGTCTAAGATGATAAATAGTTTAGCTTTTGTCTTATAACAACCATGACTTTGGCAAAGACATTTAAAAATTTAAATAAAATATATCTCTTATTTACATTCAAGTGTATTTATAAAAAGAAAACAAAGAAAACAAGAGAAATTAAGATGGGAAATGTCTTGTCTTAATTAAATGTGAGTGGCTTTTTTACACACTTAATATTATTTCCGTCTTACAGCTGTTACAAATTTTGTCAATTCTTTGCAAATATTTTTTTTATTTATGTCATGATAATTTTATGTTGCTCGTTATACAGTTTCCGGATATAAAAAAAATCATTAGTAAAAGATATGTAAGTTGGTAGAGCAAAATGAAAGAAAGCAAAAAGTCTTTCTTGACGTAGGACAGTTTCAATGTCAACAAAATTAATTGTGGTCTTTACTCGCACTCACTCTGCAAATGAAAAGAAAACAAAAAAATGCTTTGTAGTTTAGAGCAAAATATTAAGAAAAAAAAATTTTGCAGTGATTTTTATTTTTTTAATTTGTGTGTGATGTCTGTTATATATTTGTCTTCCAACACGTTGTTTTAGCTTCTTTTTTATTTAATTTTGCTGCTGTTGTTAAGTTTAAAAAATGGGACAGAAAAAGGTTGGTTGTAATGGATCTTCTATGAAGCAAGTAATTTTTAAGTTTAAAGAAGACTGGATTAATATGCGATGATCAATGCAATCAATGTCCATAAGGGCGCTATAGCACCGATCTGCTAAAGTCATGTTGTTTAATTTGCGTCAAAAAAAAAAAATGTTTTATATTTCTCTGTGGTGCTTGTCGCTGAAAGTGTATTTCTAATCAATGACTTTAATTAAAAGAGTTTGAACAACTGACTCCGCTAGTCTCTAATCCGCATTAAACTGTAGTTCTTTTTATCGTTTCATACTCGCAAGTCTTTATCCTCATTCCCACAACGTAAGTCATTGCATAAGTAGGGATCATCTCCTAAATACTGGTCCCAAAAACAAATGTTAGTTATTCTACCGAAAATTGCAACTAATTAAAACGACGCCAACAAAGCATCATGGCCTGCACAAAGTTTCAACAACCACCAGTCCTATTTAAATATCTTGATGTTTGACAACTTCCAAAAAATTATAGAGATATGAAACAATTTTTTTTTGTTTACGCAAAACTTCATATCTTTGCCAGAAAACTACTGCTGCTCCTTGAATATCTGTCTTAAATTTAGCTTTCCGTTTTTTAAATCTCAACAAACAGAAAGAAATTATTTCTTATGGCATTAAAATTCTAAATTAGTTGAAAAAAATCGTTGCAAACAGTAACAACAAAAATCCTTTTAAACTACAATCAGCATATGAATTAATGAACTCAAAATCACAGCTGGAATCAAGCAAAAAACACAAGAAGTTTTTTTAATGTTGTTATTTTTCTTGTTGTTGTACAAGTAAGTGCAACACAAAACAATCAGTAGCTTTGGTAACAGTGTTAAATTTGTAATCAACAATATTTTAACAACAGCAAAGTAGATTTGCAATACTAAAATCAACAACAACAACAGCTAAAAAAATGTCTAGTCTTTGGAGTTCTTTGCCAGTTAAAAAACAAAATTGGTTTCAAGGTGCATTTGGGTTTTCTTTCCTTTTTCTTACTGATTGCTCCCGTTTAAAAATACGATCTTATAAATGTTGCATGTTTAAATGAATTAGTTGATGTTATTTGTTGTTCTTCTTGTAACAACAACTGTTGTTTTGCTTGATTAATATTTTCTTAAACGTTTTTGAATTGAATGCAAAAAATAAGTAAAAAAAGTAAAGAAAGACTTGTGTTTGAGCAGCGATATTCAACATGAAAAAGGCATGTCCATCGTAAGTTCAAAATAGTTGGATGGTTGATTGTTTTGTTTGTTTTACGCTTTAATTTTTTGTGGACCCTGAAATATTTGAAAAGTCATTATAATGTTAAATTACAACGAGCAGAGAGAAAGAAATAATAAAAAAGTAATTTTTTTAAATTAAAAGTTTAAGGACAAATGACTGGGACTTAAGGCCTGTAGAAATGAAATATAGAAGATTAATAATATCAAGGATTTAAATTAGACTGGTTAGAATAATGGTTACAATTTATATAGTGACATAAGAAGGGTCGAAACTGGGATTGTAGAAGGCTTTTAGTTGCTGTAGACAAAAACTTACCAAAAAAGAACCTTTCGCTGAAATTGTGAATCTAAAGGTTGTGGTAAAAAATCTTGGTATTGATAAGCAAGAATGAAGAAGTTGGCATAAAGCATGACAAATTTGTGTTAGGGTTTTAAATACAACTAGGAATTTTAAGAGTTTTCTGAAATGTAGATAATCAAATTGGTAACACTGTTTTTTCCGACAGCATAGTTGACATTTAGTGGTTGGACTTAGTAGCTTTGGCATTTCAACATCTCAACAATTTGATGAACTTACAGTTTGGAAAACTTCCTTTAGATATGAAAAAGATTTTGGGATTTATTGAGACCTCATGGAGTCTTAAAAGTGTTTTCAAGAAGGTCCAGCTAAAGGCCACCTGTTGGATAAGAAAGTTGCAGACAGCAAACAATCGTTAGACATAAAGTTAAGCTACGATTAAGTGGCCCGACATAAAGAAGCAGTCTTGGCCAGCATAGCGGGTTTAAGCAGCGTATGCTTCACTGACAAGGCGGGTAGATGTCACCTCAAAATCTTAGCATTCCACAAAATGTGGCCTTTCACAGAAATGCTGTGCCTTTTCAGCTACATTTAAATTGGCAACCCTATTAATTGAAGAACATGTAGTGAATAATAATAAGGAATTTAAACTTTCACACCAGACTTTGTCCGTTAAGTACTCGCCATGATTCCTCTGGTAACACAAAAGACAAGTAACTAAATTTTCTCTTATTTTTTGAAAAAATTCGAGCATTTATCATTTAGAATGCGTATGATTTAGTTGTGGAGCTCTGGTGTTGTGAAGGGCTCATTAGCACTTTTGATGTATTCCCAAAGAAAAAAAGGCCATTTGATCTCGTTAGATAAAATAAAATAAAATGTGCTCTGTAAAATTTATTCGAAGGCGTAGAAATAGTTTTATACACTATTTGGTAAGCAGCTACATTTTGTTCAAGTTCATTTCATTTAATGTAAATTCAATGGCTTTGAATTTAAGTTTTTATGGAGGGCAAAAAACCAAGTCACACGAGTGTGATCATCGACCAAATATCCTTGAATTTCTAATAGTTTAAATGGTCAACCATACGGGCAGAACAAAAAAATATTTTATAGGTCAAATGCACTTTTTGCGGAACGACCAATTTCGTTAAATATTTGTATCGCTTTCGCTAACATTTCAATTGAGATTCACTCTATAACTATAACTAACTTGGCCAAAGTCAGTAGTGCCAATTGCTTAAAAAAAAATTAAATAACAAAACATTAATTTATCATAAAGGATTTATGCTTATGTTTTACGTTATTATTGAATTACCCTATAGCAGACTTACCACAGTTGAGGCGATCCTAATTATTTAACTGCAGTATTGAAACATCGAAGAGGCTTCCTGTGAAGTTCAGGCTGATGTGCGATTTTTTTCCCTGCAAAATTAAAAGTGGCTGTCGGATTTTCTGCAATCGTATTTAAGAATACCCGCGTTCTAGGACTAGATCCAATTAATACACAGAACATAGTTTTTACTCCTATCAGCGTTTTATGTGTTTTAAACCGACTTAAAAAAAGTAGGTTATCAAAGAAGAAGAAGTATAAATATTTAATTATAAATTATAGGGTGTTATAATAGTTGCTGTTATTTGATGTATGGGACCAAACTTTTGAACAGTTTTCGACAGTTGCTTGAAATTTGCATAGAATCTTTATCGCTAAGTTCGCTATAACAAGTAGCAAACTTGAAATTAGAATTTAAAGGGTGTCCCTCTAACTGATGTAATTTGACCTATATATCTTTGAAACTGTCACAGACAAACTCTTGAAAATAAGCAGAGTGTCCTTTACTATATCGAGTATAATAAAAAGTATAAATATTTAAAATTAGAAATTAAAGGGTGCCCTAATGGTTATAATTTGATGTATATGGCCAATCTTTTGAACAGTTATAGACTAACGCTTAGAATTTAAACAAATTCTGTTTTATTGTATCAGCAATTAAAAGTGTAAAAAATAAAGGGTGACCACATAACTGCTGAATTTTTTTGGTTAATCTGCATTCATATTTTGTGTTACGACATACATATAAAAAATCTTAACGCAACCTTTCTTGAATATAAAGAATATAATTAATGTATAATTACCGTTCTAAAGAGATATTATTGACACCTCGTTAGAAGAACACTGTGGAAAATGTTATGAAAAGATATGAAAAGTATTACAAACTGAACACAGCATGAACAAGATTGAAGTGCTTAGAAGTCATTTATTAGGCAGGCCAAGGACGACAGCAGGTTGTAGAGAAGCTTAAGTAAATAGGACTTATACGGGATGTAATACGGGGCTAATAAAACTCTAAACAAAATCGGAAATTAGTTTTTCCCTAAATCGACACATATTTTTTGAGAAATTTGTAAAATTATAAAAATTAAAATTCTTAATAATTTAAAAGGAAATTCTTCCATCAAAATTTGACGTTTTTAATTACTAACAAATCAATTTTCGTTAAAGAATTAAAAAAAGGACTTCATACATCTGTTTTTGCTTTGTATTAAGAAGGATACAAATTTTAATCCCTTTATAAATGTTTTATATGAGGAACAAATAAACGTTGAGGGACATTTTGCTTTTAAATTTTAAGAAAACTTTTTTTCTTCTTTCTTTAAAAACATACATGTGTCCTGGTGTTTCTTACAGACTAACAAATATTTTTTACTTTTATTTATATGCCGCTGACTCCTGTGACTCATGTATCCTTTTATGGCTTTTCAATTATTTTTGTTGTTTTCTTTTTATGGCTCTTCTTTAAGCGGAACATTGCATTTAAGTTAAAAATTCCTGACTCATTATTTTTCTTATGAAAATCCACGGTAATTGATACTTTTTTATGGTTTTACCTTTTTAACTAAAGTTGTCTTTCTTTCTTTATTTTTTATTATTTTTTTTTTTTTATTTGATAAAGCAACATTGTTGTTTTTTTATTACTTTTGCAGTTTCCACACAATTTGTTTTAAAGAAAATTTCGTGATTTTAAAAACAAATACACAGCTGTCCCTCGACTTGTATAGAATTGCACTGACTGACATTGTTGTCATTAATCCTTGGATAATTTTTTACTTGTTTATAGTTCAGGTTGCAGGCTGCTTGCTTGTGGTTTTAGTTTAATATAGAATATTAGAGTTGCAAGTTCTGTTTTGTGCATAAAAATATTAAATAAAATTTAAAAATAAAATTCACGCTGGCCAAATAGGTGACCTTATTCAACGTTCATTTGATTTTGTTGTTATAAATTTAAAAGCAAAATTCCACGTTGTCATTATTCGAACTGGGCTTTAGTTTTAATTTGTTCTATTCTTTAG
Organism: Cistogaster globosa; assembly: GCA_937654795.1. NCBI lineage: Eukaryota > Metazoa > Arthropoda > Insecta > Diptera > Tachinidae > Cistogaster > Cistogaster globosa. The sequence continues at coordinate 127,436,369 of OW569403.1, forward strand.
TTCCATTTAGTCGAGATCTTATTTTAACTGGTTTAGTTTAAGCTTTGAAGTCCCAATGTGCAGCACATCATTATCAACCACTAAATTTTTTGATCAGTAACTGCACCGCCCTTGTTGACATTATTTTTTAGCAATTGGCTCTTGGAGTCTTTGCTGGAGTTCGTGTTATTCGTGACAACCACCTGCAGGGCTCGAAAAAGTGGCCTTAAATTTTACATCCAGAATGCGCTTCTTCAAGAAGAGATGCGGTGGTCGGTACATGTCCTGTATTCATCATTCGTTATTTGAAGTCTGCTGAAAATCCATTTTATGGACGGAGATGTAAAAGCAATAAAAGAACAAATTTAAACTTTTGTTCAAAAATTTTAGTAACAAAGACGGGCTCAAATTTTTCTCTCACCGAACCCATGCTTTGAGGGAAGTTTATGCTGAGTGTTACATCACGAGCGAAATAAATATTTTTTAAGTTTCTTCTTGCTTTCGAGGGGAACTGAACAAACACTCAAAGAAAATTTGCTATCGATTTTATTCGATCTGTTTGAACAAAAACTTAAAGTTAAAACAACAAGAAGAAGTAATTCCAAACCACGAAAAAGTAGATTAAATTCAAAATTTTATTTTAATCAGAAACTTTTTTTATTACAAAATTATTTAATTTAATTTAACACCATTTTATATTATTTTAATTTTAAATTGTTACAGCTTATTGTTTAAAACTAAGAAAAGCTTCATAAATTACTTTCACTTTTTGTTAAACGTGATACTTTTAAAATTAAATTAATTAAAGACACAGCGGGAAATAAAATTGGGTAAAAGTGTAACATTATGCTTCAAATTTATAAATATTTTTTTTTAATATAAAAAGAAAATAATCATGAAAAAGATAGATTGAGGTCAACTGTTATTTTTATTTTTGTTCGTCAGTACATTTGTAAAATTAATCACTTAAATATTTAAGTGTGGCGTAATAACGTAATGGTAAACCTTTTTTAACATTTCATTGTTAAGTTCAATAAGAAATGTTGTAACAACACTAAATCATATTTTAACCAGCATGATGCTCATCTAAACTTTTATTAGAGTGTCAAACTTTTACTTCGAATCAATTTAAAGTCTGTGCTTTCAATCAATTTTTTAAATACGTGACAGTAGGGTATCCAGCTCATTGATTCACTAAAGCATCGACGCAATGTGGGGTGTGTTTCGCTGTTTTATCGTTACTACGAGGTCTGCTATATATATTTCTGGCCTGGCAACACTGAGTGCTGCCAAGTGCAATCTGACATTTCCATTGGAAAGTTTGTCATTTTTAAGCATAATCGTACTCAAAACGTTTTGACGTACGACCAATATTTGTGTTGTTTACAGTAACTTGAAAAAATTAATATAAAAAAAAATGGAATTAACTCGTGAACATTTTCGTGCCATCATTTTTCACAACTTTCGACGTGGATTATCACGACAAGAGTGCACTGATGAACTTAAATTTTTGCATGGCGATTAAGTACCATCCTATAGCACTGTGAAAAATTGGTATAATGAATTTAATCGTGGCCGAAGCTCGCTCAAAGACGAATTCCGTGAAGGTCGTCCAAAAACGGCTGTTGTGCCAGAGAACATTGATGCCGTGCGTGAACTAATAATGCAAGATCGAAATGCGACATACCGAGAGATAGAGACATCCTTGGACATTGCTTCCACCAGCATACATTCGATACTTCATGAACACCTGGCCGTAAAAAAGGTTTGTTCTCGTTGAATTCCGCACAATTTGAAAGTCGCTCAAAAAAAGGCTCGTGTCGATTGGTGCAAAGAAATGTTGCAAAAATACGATTGCGGTGCTTCAAAAGACGTTTAAAAGATCGTCACAGGTGACGAATCATGGATCTATGCGTATGAGCCCGAAACGAAACAACAATCGACCGTGTGGGTCTTTAAAGACAAGCAAATTCCAACGAAAGTTGTTCGTGGAAGAAGCACTTCGAAGCAAATGGTCGCCTGTTACTTCGGCAAAACTGGTCATGTGGCGACTGTTCCGCTTGAGCAACGTAGAACGGTCACTTCTGAGTGGTACACTACAATTTGTTTGCCTGAAGTCATCGGAGAAATTCGAAAAACCAACAAGAGAAGACGAATCATTGTTCACCATGACAATGCGAGCTCTCACACATCGGCTCAAACTAAAGCGTTTTTGACCGGCCAAAACGTCGAATTAATGGGTCATCCGCCGTACAGCCCTGACTTAGCACCTAACGACTTCTTCTTGTCTCCGCACATCAAGAAAAAAGTGCGTGGTCAACGATTTTCGTCGCCAGAAGAAGCTGTTGAAGTGTTCAAAAACCATGTCTTAGAGGTGTCTCAATCGGAGTGAAAAAAGTGCTTTGACAACTGGTTTGAACGCATGCGAAAGTGTATAAATCAAGCTGGAGAATACTTTGAAAAACAATAAAACCATTTTTGATTATAAATATTCGCATTTTCACTATTAGGCCAGAAATATATACAGCAGCCCTCTTACAACGGAACGTGGTCTTATGAAATCAGGGAACTTCCTGAAAACGTAATTTCGTACGCGCAAAACGCGCTTTGCATCAAGAGCGCTTTTTTGTGGTCGATTGGCCAGTGAGTCGCACTACGCATTACACAAAAAATTTGTTTTTTTTGCCGTACAGTTCGTATGTGTAATAAACTCCCTGCAGAGGTCTTTCCTTTCACTTTCAATGTGCAAAAATTCAAATCAAACGTCCACAAGCACTACTCCCTCTATCCCCCTTCCCACAACCTAATTTTCTACTTTTGGCACAATGCATTGCAAATGTATTGGTCATCCCCTGAGCGCTTGTTCCAATAAGAAAAAGGTCTTACGTAAAAATGTAATTTCAGTAGAATATGCTTACTTATATTTAACCGTCTTTGTCTTTAAGACACTATTTCGTCTTTGAAGAAGCATTAATGAGAACTGAGAATTTAAAACAAAATTAGATTTCTAAGTAACACAGGAAAATTCTTGCAAACTACGTCGTATAGTCTTCAAGGAATTGATTGGGTAAGGTAAATTTTCCGTTTTTTTAGAGACTTATAATTAAGTGTAAACAAGTAAGATTGTTATATTCGGCTATTGCAAACCTTATATACCCTTCACTATGTATGTAAATATAGTTTAGTAAAGTAACTCCGATCAAAAAACCAAATATTGACATTAAAAATTAAATAATTAAAAAAAATTTCAACGGCTTTTAATGGGTTAAGCACTTTTAAAGTATTTAAATATATTCTGAAAGTTTTCTTTAACAGCTTTAAAATGATACCCATATTGATATCTTAACAAAATATAACGAACCGTACTATTCTGTGAAAAGTCCAGAGGCCAATATCTAGAAAAATATGGGCGAGCGCCAATTTTTTCACAAGATATTTTTTTTTATTATTTTTTAATTTTCTATCACCCCATACATTTTTTTATTTAATTGGAGTTACTTTTTATTCCAAATTATATGAAAAAATTACAGGCAGGAGTGGATTTTTGTCCGCTGCCTCGAAGGACATGGACCGATCATGGTGATTTTCAGTTGCAAAATTTTTAAAATACCGCCTGATCGATTGGCATGTTTTAATTTTCTTTAGCTCATCTAGCGCCTTGGCAAAGTTGATTTCAACACTAACACGGACAGACAGATGGACATTGCTCAATCGACTTCGCTGTGATTAAGGACTTAGAATATATATATACTTTATAGGGTCGGAAATGGATATTGTTGAAATTCCAAAGAGAATGATAAACTTAGATATACACTTTTTCACTTTTTGTGGTGAAGGGTATAAAAAGATGTTGGAAGTTTAAGTTTGCTCGCAATAAAGGCTAAACATGCTCATGTGGCCAATGTAGTTCTGAGTGCTTTTTTGCGATCCTAGTGTTTTTCTTTATCGATAAATAGCAGCTTACGAAATAAAAAGTCAATATTAAAAATGAAGCAATAGATTTCATTGCATTTATCTGATCTGATTACCTACCAAATGCTTTTCGAAATTATGCTTTTCAGAGTGCTTTAAAAATCTACAATTATTATTAATATTTAACAACTACTTCTCCCATCAGTTTATTTATTTTTTTGCGTTAATTTGTTACCTAAAATAATTTTTCTAATCAGGCTACACAAATAAAGAGAGAGCTCGTAGAATACTTATAAATCATTTACTAAGTTTCAATCATAGTTTCATTATATTTGTGATTAAAAATTAAAAAATATATTTAGATAGTAATAAAGCTTTGATTATGGTTAACCTTTCTTTCTTTCATTAGAAAGGCACACTAAACTGCTATAAGCAAATTCTTTGTTCAACGCTTTGCTTCATACTCTCATATCCCTCACAATGTCTCTCGTTTCTCAATTTTTTCTTAAAAGCAGTTAAAAACGTCTAGATTCTTTTAATATGGAAATATCTGGCAACTTCTAGGTTTTTGTTTTATTATTGTAAATTTGTATATGCGGGAATGAAATAATAAAATGGTCATTCTACAAAGACTACAACAATCTAATTGCGTTATTTAGTAGATGTTTTAAAATATGTGGACGATTTAGAGAATTTCAGTATTTATTTATTGTAAGAATTTAGTTTGAGTGGCTTGAACAAAAACAACTTTTCTAACGATAATAAATAATTTTATTCGATCTTTTATTTGATAATTTATTGCAATTGTTTTCTTTTTGCTTTCTACAACCATACGGCTCATAACTGCGATTAATATTTTTAAGAAGGTAAAAACGTCTAGATTCGTTTGATGTGGAAAGATCTGGCAGCTTCTAGCTTTTTTATGCTTGTATTTTTGTGCATATGGGAATGAGACAATAATACATCAACTAAAACAAAACAAGCTTAAAAAAAGAATGTAAAATAAATACAGCAATAATAGGAAAAAATTCTATTATCTGGTGATTGAAACACTCTATAATAACTACGAGTACATTGCCGATTAAAAGTTATTGAAAAGTGCGTATATAAAACAAATTAATTTCCTGAATCATTTTATTTTCGTCAGTATTTGTGTTTTACAATTTGGCAGCCATACATTTTAATTTCAATTTCATATTCTTAATTCAAAATTTTTACATTTTTTTTGAAAATGATTTAAATAATGATAATAATTATAATTTATACTTTTTCAAGTCTACTAAAACTTCGTAATTAAAAAATTTGTGTATTTTTACACACATTAATCCTTTAAACAAAAAATTGATTGTGTCTAAAAAAGAAACCAATTTCTGAAATCTGATTTCATTTATTTATTTTTTTAATGAAGTTTTTGTTTAAAATAAACTTGTTTTGCAATTTAAAATTGGTTTTAAACAGATTTTTTTTTAACACACTTTCGTTAATTTGAATTAACAAGAATTTTAAATTCAACCATTCAATGAAAAAAAGTAAAAGTAAAAGTTTGTAAAGTGACCCAAATACCAAATTCCGTCATAAATAAATTGTGGTTTTAAAGAAATTATAAAAAAATATGCAGGCTTTTTTTACAAAATATAATCAAAAGAGAGCAAAAATATAAACAGTTAAATTGAGTTTGATAAATAAGTTTTGTTTTTATGAAGGTACTATTTTAAGATTTATCTAGCACGTACATACACATACATCTTTAAAGTTAAGTTTTAAACAATCCTTTATTAATGAAAGTTTAAGGTACTTTTTAAAAAAATTACTCTAGAAGGAATTTTTAAACAAAGACCTTTTTAAATGTATTGGTTTTGTAAGGTTTATTCCTAGAAATAAACTTTTTTTAAACGTTACTTTCTTTGTAAGAGTTTTTTTGAAAATGAATTTTTTGAAACGTTTCGAAAGGTACTTTTTCAGAAGGGACTTTATAAATAAGTACTTTTTAATTGGTTCTTTTGGAAACGTATTTTTAAAAGGATTATTTTAAAATATTATTTCTAAAATTATCTGCTTTTAATTTATTTTTTACATTTTCGTTGTTGTTATTTATAATATACTTTTACATAAAAGGTACTTCTTACAGGTACTGTTTTGAAGGGTACTTTTTTAGACAAAATTAATTTTTTATTAGTTTTTATAAATACTCTATTTGCAAATGTATCATTCTCAAAAGCACTTTATTACAATGAACTTTTTTTTAAACAAAAGCTGCCAAGTTTCCATTCAGTAACATTTGAAACGTTTAAAATAATTTCTTTCACTTTCTCATGTTTTTTTTTTCAAATTAAGTTATTTAATCAGGCAATCAAGTTTGTTCGCTGTAGAGTTTTATAAATAATCTTCTATTAGCTTTTGCGGAGAGAGACAGACCAGACCAAAAACCGTGCTTTTTTCTGCTCTCTAAGTCTATTACTATCTGCACCACCAACAAAATGTTAAAAAGAATATTTCATGAAGGGACAAGCCTTCGTCACATTGTGTTTAATGTAAAGATGTGATTTTTAAAAACTTATACTTTGAAAAATACTTTTTAAAAGTAAATACGTTCGTTTTTAAAAGGCATACTTTTCGAAGCCAAGTGGTAATGTTTTAAAGATACTTATTTAAAAAGATACCGATTTAACAGGTAGCGCTTATAAAGTACTTCTTATGAGGTACTTTTTCAAAAATTATATTTTTTTGACATCATTTTTCTAAAAGATAATTCTTTTAAAAAGATTTTTCGAAAATATGTATTGTCAAAAGGAATGCGTTTTACAGGTATTTATTTTTTTTTAATTTTTTAACAAAAATTATTTTATATCTTTTTTAAAGTACATTTAAAATGGAATTCTTTAAAGAGAAAGGTACTACAGAAGATGTAACGTACATAAAAAAATTTAAGAATTTAATATCATTTCACATTTACGAATTTTACAAGCAGCAAATTTATACATGAATTATTGTTGGAAAACTTCAGTGTTGGTGTATATAGTAATTGTTATGGAATACGAAGCACCTATTTTAGGATTTCTTGTCTGTCTGTCCGTCCGTTTATCTATCTGTATTCGTACCACGCAAAAATTGCTGGATGAATTTGAATAGAATATTATGAAGAGGTCCCTAAAGAAGACCTTAGGAGGTGCTAGAACAGTTGTCAGCACATTTTATTTTTATTTCCTCACACGCAACAAGAGATAGATATATAAAGTCGCTATAATCAGTATGTAAAAAAGAAACATAGGACTGCATGTAGCGCTATACAAAATTATTTTCATTCTGTTCGTTTCTAGTAAATTTACTTTTCCTTTTTTTTTTAGAAAAATTATCATTATAAATAACATACTATCAATTGATAAATGTTTATTTACTTATTTAAATAAATTAATCATTTTCGTTTGTCTTTTTGAAAACAAATTTTTGTTTGTATTTAACTTCAAAACCTTGGAAAGTATCAGTCGCGACCTTAATTATAAATAAAAATTTTTGTGTAAAGTTCATTTAGTTTTAATTTTATAAAATTTTTTTGGAAATAACGAACGGAAGCACACACAAAAATATAAACGTATAAGTTTACAAAACAAAGTGTAAAAATTTAAAAATGTTTAGGGCTTAATTTAATAAAATTTTACATTAAAAGAGTTACTTTTTGTTTGCCCCGCACACCCTTTAATATTTAATTTTATTTTTATTAATTTATTACAGCGAAGAAATTAAAACATTCTTTGGGTAAATTTGGGACAAATTCATGTAAAAGTGACATCACTGATAGTTTTAGTTTTATATTCTTGCTTAAATAGCGATTTAGCAATAAATACGCTGTTTAAATTTATATTTTCAGCCTACACGGTTAAAAAATACCATATATGTGAAAATCATGTTGAGATACCCTTTATCTATTTTTTTTACTTATTTTTATAGCGGACATAGCAGTACATCCTCTAAACAAGTTTCGAGCGTCTGCCTATTACAGCCATATTCGTAAAACTCACGGCTGTTTGGTAACACCCTTTTATTTCTAAATTTATTGTTTACAATTAATTTTTATAATTTTTATAAAGCTATAAACGTGAAAATCCCACCAATTTTGGAACACCTTTTAATTTAAAGTCTTATTTTTTCTACTTCTTACCAAGGGGCACATAATTTTACTGTAACTGTGCACGTTTCACATGTCAAAAAATAATAAAATTTGAATGAGTATCACGTCACTTTCGGAATATACTTTAATCCTTATTTGTGTTGTTATAGCGGCTACATCATCTGTGGAAATTTACAAAATCTTTCAATTACCGACGCACAGTGGCTGAAAATCGTTTTTCGTTGGCCAAAATTCTGTAACTTTTGAACCGATCAAAATATTGAAATAATTTTTTTTTTTAATGGATAGTATTTAGTTCAGCTTGATTCAGTTTCAATAACATTAAAATTGATTAAGGACTTTTAAAGGAATTCGAGGTCAAAGTTGAACATTTTAATTTTTTTAACTTTCAGAGTGAAATATGGGTTTATTCTGTGTGTAACATAGTAAAATATCCCTCTAAGATCCAAAAAAGTATATATATTCTTGATCAGTGATGAAATCTAAGACGATATAGCTATGTCCGTCTGTCCATACGTCCGTCCGTCCATTCGCCTGTCTGTATGAACACGATTCAGTCTAAACGAAAAGAGCTAGACCCTTGAAATTTGGTACATATATATCTTGAAGGATAGGGCAGGCTAAGTTCGGAAATGGGCCAAGTCGGACCAGGGGGAAAAAATTTCCCCAAAGAAGAACTAAACCAACCCCTGAAAAACTACACATTTTTACAAGTTTTTTTTGTAAATTTGTTAAGCAAATGAAACATTTTTATGTCAAAGAAGGTTCAAGGTCTGGAGCCAGAAAATTATAAAAATTTATTTTTGGACCCCGACCCCTTTTTGTGGGCGTTTATATAGCATATTATATGAAAAATAGTGTCAATAATTAACAAATTGTATTACCTAAGCCTAGATTGCATAAAAAATGAATTTTTAAGCTTTCATGACGAATGGAAAATTTACTCGGATCTTCTGCGCTACCTGGATCTGACGTTGCCAATAATATATTAAATAGATCTTCATTTGTTGAATTCCGTGAAATTTTCCTAGTATTGTGCTCTCTATAAAATATGTAATCCTTGTTCCTTTTTTCCTGAGCCTCCTCTGATAGATCTCCAAGTGGCACCAAATGATATTTAATGACATCTTCACCATGATAAAGGATTTTGTGAACTGTTGCAGACATATTTCTCCATGGGTAGTTAGTTGTATATATTTTTGCAGTTTCCTTAGCATAATCTCCAAATTTTCTACAGTCAATTTCTTCATTGCACGCAAGTACTTCTAGTATTATTTTAAATCTGAAAATAAGGTTAAAATCCACTCCTGTTATTTCAGATACTGTTTCTGGATCTGAAAAGAATCTTCTTGCGGTATTGCCATCATTTGTATTGCCTGACCCTTGTTTTGGCTGATCTATAATCAGTCCACGTTTGCGATATTCATCTTGAACATGTTCCTTTTTTGAACTTCTTAACTCTTTGTTGGTCTCGTTGTTTCTTAATGATCCTGAAGACCCGAAATCCAAATCATAACTGATTTTTAGTATGTGTTCCATAAGTCGTATTCTTGCGTGTAGTGGTGATAATCCAAATTCATATGCATCGGTATTATCTAATGATTTTGCTGGGACTTGGTTTAATTGGGTTGATGTTGCTTGGCATATAATGCAGCTGGATGCAGCCTTCGTGTTAGTCAAAGCCTGACCCACTTTTCCATCTATCATTGTCAGGACTAACTGGTAGCTTACTTCAATTTGCTGCCTATCTAACTGTAATTATAATGGCTGTAGTGTTGTAATTTGGGCCTTGATATCACTAATTTCTTTATTAATAACATCATTTGTTTCTTTTTAGAATTGAAATTTGATTGGCCTGCAGTATTTCGTAGAAGATGGTGTCTCATTTTTCCAAATATCCATTGTTTGCGTTGAACTAGTCGAAGGCTCTGAATCTTCCAAAATCTTTTTCAATCGCAATGGAACAAATGATAACATGAACATATCTGAGTCAGAAATATTTTCACATACAGCTTGTTTATATTGTTTTTGTCCCGAAGAACCATCACATCCCCATTTACAAAAAAGAATTAACTTTGTGTTTCCGTATTTCTTCAACTCATTTTCTGTTATTGATTGCAGCAAGCGTTCGGCTGTGTGATCAAGTAGAGATTGTAGTTGTACCTCTGCCGAAATTTGTGTGATTGTAATAGTGTCCTTTGATGGCAAACAGTCCATTTTAGCTGCGGTTATGTGATGATATGCTGGATATATATTTGAGCCTTTTTCAATCGCACGCTGTCTAAGTTTAATATATTGCTTTTTTGTTAATTTCAAATTCAGAAATAATGATAATGCCTCCTCATTTGTGTACTGTATTGCATCATTCGGAGTTGGTATACTTTTAAGAATCCGTTTTGTTCTCGGTGGACCAGCTTTAACAACTTTTTCAATGATATCCACTTTTGTAAATTGGTTCTGTGATCGTAATTGATGTAGGAAAGATTCTTTTATATTTATAGAACCAAAGGCATCGTTAATATCTTTAAGCTTCCGCCTCTTAGATCTATCGCTGCAATTGTCCACTAATGATTTGCGTGGTCTTCCAGCCTTATCTTGCTTTGCTGTTTCTGCAGCGACAGTAAGTTGACCTTTTAACCACTTTGCACTTTTTATATAAAATTTTTGTTTACCGTAGTTCTTTGTAGCGTTTTTTTAGTGCTTTGACGAAATTATATAATTGCTCTTGCATTTTGGTGCTACACGAATTTAAGTTTAATTTTATTTTAACGTAACTAAGAACATCTTCCTGATTTTTGTTTCTAAAATACACTTCGGCCAGTTCTTTATAACTGAAGCTCTCCATTTTCTTCTGAATATTTTTATTTGCGTTTGTTATGTTTTATCCGTACACTTAAAAGATTAAGTTATTACTGAGTAGTCCCTTAACGAATCCGTACTTTTATAAATTTTTAGATACATGTTCTTCACACACTGATCTTTAATTTCATAGCTGGTAGCGCTTAAATTGAACAAAACTGTACTCATGCGTCAATATGGGGTTGTTTCTTAACTTTAGTGGTTTAATGTCAAAATTATTGTTATAAAATTGTTTATGAATTTGGTTGACCCTAACATATGATAACACATAAATTAAGAAAGAGATCATATGCTTCCTGTAGAACCCATTGTGATGATTTTATTACTTATTTTTTGCTGATCAAAACAAAGCCATTAAACCCTTTCGAAGGTATTATATTTATTTTTTTAGTTATACGTAGCCTAAACTAAAAAAAAAAAATAAACTTTTAGGCAAAAAAATGAAAATTTAATACACCATTGTATATGAATTTTTTTCGAGTAATTTCATTAAAATAAAAAAAGTGCTCTACAGGCGGCTCGTGGCGGGTGCAAAAGTATGTATAGCCTTAAAGAGGACACTTTCACCTTTCTCGTGGTTGTATACGTTTCTTGTTCCCTTTTGGTCCCTAGAAGTTCTATTCCACTAAAGTTTAAATTTGAGGAAAATATAGTAGTTTCATAAATATTTCATAACGCCCCTAATATTAAATGCTAGAGCTGTGCCTACTTACAACAACTAAAGACAATAATCCTACCAACATTATAAAAAAAACCGCAGATCATTATCGATGATATCTTGCGAGTAGTAACCATTTAATTTTGGTAAAAAACCAAAGAAAAACACCTTTTTCTGAAATTAAAAAAAAAGTTGAGTTTGACAGCATGCCACGCCCACAATTATCAATATTTTAACATAATTTTTTGGCTACCTTAATTTGGATAAACTAACTACAAAATGACGTAAAAATTTTAAAAATCGGTGACAAAAAAAAATTTACTTTTGGCCAACGAAAAACGATTTTCAGCCACTGTGCGTCGCAGAGAGGGACAGACATGGTGACGAAAACAGTAGGGTTACAGAATCCTATCAATTTCCGATTAATTTCGATAAAATATTAAATATAATGAAAAACACTAAATATAATAAAATAAAATAAATATAATAAAATAAAAAAAATAAAAAATTTTTCATTTCCTGAACATGGTCTGTGTTAAGCCTGGTACTCTGTTCAGCTTTTCTTGCTGTCAAAGTAGATACTTACATAAAAAATTAGTTTGAAAAGTAATGAAAAAATGTTGCAGAAGTAGTACTCTGTTTTGCTGTTAAAATACACATGAAATGTTTCTAGCAACATTTTTTCAAAGCTGTGAAATAAAGCAAAGAGGCATTATTTCATGCAGAATTTTTCAAACAACAGATGATCATATGTCTTTTACTTACATTTTCAAAACAATGTTGTATACGCGAAAACAATAAAATGTTAAGTTCTTCCAATCGCGAGATAGACACTACATTTGAAATGTCAAATTTTCCACATAAAATACCCAAATTTTGCTTAACAATTTTCATAAATTCGAACAGAGTACCAGGCTTTAAGCATAATACTCCGTTCGAATTTGTGATATTTGTTGAACAACATCGATTATTTTATATAACAAAAAAACATATTTATTTTGTTGATAGAATAAAATAAAAACAAGTCAGAGGAATGGTTAGTGGTACAAGGAAATGCTAGTGTTTTCCTTGTTTATTTGTTGCCTTGGCTTTTCAGTCACAAAAAGCGTAGCGTATGTTCCTCCACTAGCGATCTCCTAAAGTTGATTGCCCCATTCAAATTTATTTGCCACCTACTTTAGTTCCATTAATCGCCACACTTGGAAGAATGTCTCGCCGCCGGTGTTCCACTGGACGTCCACTAAGTTTTATTATTTTGTCTTGAGATAAGCTGCCGCTGCAAAAATCTTGTGTAAATAAATTAGAAGGCATAAAACTTAAACAAAAAGTAAACACTATACGAAGAAGTGGAGTTTAAAAAAGAAAAAAGTTTAGATTCTTCTTTATTTATGAAGAGATGTGCTATTTTTTAAAGCAAATAATCTGGTAAGTTAGTCTTTACGAACTAATGATCTTAAAATGTTCGCTTTTCTTGTAGGGTCATCATAAACCCATAACATGAACGAAGAAAAAATTCAAAAATTAAATAAAAATCTTAAATATAGTCGCTTTTATCCAAAAGTAAAGGCGAAAGATTTTTTATTTTTTACCATTTTTAAGCAAATAGTTGTTTCTTAGGAAAATCTATAATAAATAAAACACAAACCTGTTCTTAAAAATTCCATATTAAATAAATGCTCTTTATATAAATTCAAATGTTGACTAAAAATGTTGCTGAAACATTTAGTATGTTTATCGAAATAAAGAGAGTACTACTCCTGCAACATTTTTATTAAATTTATTTCGTATACTTTGGACAACATTTTATTCATATTTAACACGAACAGAGTAACTGGCTTTAAGGATAATGAAATCTAAATACCACGTATTATACAAGCATAGTATTATATTTTTTTTTCTTGTTGATTACCTTTTTCCTCTTAATTTTTTAGGAGAAAAAATAATTGCTTTCAAGACTATTACATGTACAGCTTAAGAGTAATAGAAAAAATTTATATGACTATAATGACATTTTTAACTTTCGCTACTTCATTTTACAGAAACGTGACGGTTCTAGTAGCTTGGGGGCAGACCTTGACAACCAAAAATTTCTTTAAATGAGAATTTAAATTTGAAAATTAAAAAATTTGTTTTAAATCAGTTTGTTAACGAGTGTCTATTAACCTATTGTTTTATGATTAAAGCCTGGTACTCTCTTCGAATTTGTGAAAATTGTTGTGCAACATTGATTATATCATTTGGAAAATTTTACTTTAAAAAAAGTGTCTACCTCGCGATTTAAAAGAATTTAACGTTTTATTGTTGTCACGTATGCTATGATCAGCTGTTGTTTGAAAGATTCAGCATGAAATAATGCCTATTTCCGTTATTTTACAGCTTTGATAAAATGTTGCTGGAAACATTTCATATGTTGTCCCTCAGTAAAACAGAGTACTACTCTGCAACATTTTTTATGACTTTCTTAAACAATTTTTTAATGTATTTAGTTTGTCAGCATTCCACATGAAAAGCTGAACAAAGTACCAGGCCTTAAGTTTAAATATTTACTGCACACCTATTTCTTTGATATGTCCTTTTATTCTGCATGTGTGTATTATGTGTTCTTCTTCTCTTTGATGGCAGTTTCTGTAAAGGTGGAATTGTGTATGTGAGTGAGACCGTGCGGGCTTGTTTAGTCTCACTTTTCTAGGAGTCTGCATTCTTAAGAAGTTTTTACGAAAAACATTGGCAGTAAAATTATAGTTAACACTTTTGAAAGTGACGTTTGGTACATGTTGTGGGAAATCGGGTTTTGAAGGAAATTATTTTTTTCTTCTTTTTTATTTACAACTCAGGTCTGCGATAGAAATCGAGTGATTTAAAAACAATAGCTTTTGATTTGGTTTTTGTTATTAAATAAATTATTTTCATACACTTTCAAATACGTTTGTTGTTGGTTGTTTACATCGATAGGAAATCGTCAAAAAAGAACATTTTCAAATTTATAATTTTCTATCAGTTCTTTGTAGCCCATGTGATGTTTAGCCCTGTCGATAATCAATTCTAAAACGTGACGAAGCTCGGTTTTAGGTAGTAGATTATACAAGATTTTCGAACTACTATAAACACACTTCAGACTTTAAACACGTATCTCCGATTAGAATATAATTGATAGCTTCAAGTGCTTGTCAGATTCTCTTAGACAAATTGAAGCTAAAACCTTCTCATTTTTTGGTTGTTCATTTGAGTCTATTTTTAGCTGACTTCAAAAAAAGAAGGACGTTATCAATTCATTAGAGTTTTTATGTTTACACAGGCAGAACTCAGTCATATGCAAATGTATAATAATATGTTGCAACAAACATTTTCTAATGCGTAATAATTATTCGAACTGCAGGGCAGGCTGTTAACAAATGATATAATTTAAGTGGATACAAAAACTATAGAGACACAAAATTAACGATAAATAAAAACGAATTGAGGGGGGAAGTTATAATTTATTGTTGTAATAGCTTTTGTGTTATACCTACTTGTTAGTTTGTTTCTAATCTTCTTTCTATTGTTTTGTTTCATTTTCTTTTTGTTTTTTTGTGTATTTGCTATTTGATTTTATTCTGACCCAATTCCGGAAATACTCGTATACCGAATGACCTAAATTCAAAAATATGTATACTAAATTATAACAATGTCTGGTTGCGTGAGTGAGCAAGTGTGTGTGTGTGTGGCCCTTTTATGCGTAGTTTTGTATTTATGTATTGTTGTTTGGCTGTAAATGTTATTGTGTGAAAAATGAACAAGTCTAGTCAAGTTTTTTACGTTGGCGGCATTTTTGTCAGCAAACATCCCCCAATTTTAAGTAAAACTACAACAGATTGTTGAAAAAAAAATATCTATTTATAAACTAACAAAGAATATAAGGATGGTACATATTTGAATTGAAATGTTTATTTAACACTCCATTTCATTTTATGTTTGTGTTCGATTAGAGACTTTAGGCTGAAGCAAAATTTTTTTTGTTTTAAAACTTTTTGAACAAAGGAATATGTAGTACAGCGATTAAATTTTAACGTTGGTATGTATATATATGTGTGTGTGTCTATTTGTATGTACACAACATAAATTTAAAATATCAACGAATTAATTTGATAATTAATTTCATTTCGATGCTTATTTTCGAATCAAACCGAAATTGTTCGTGAACGCAGTAGAGATATTTTCTACAGTAACTTTGATGGGGAGCTTCCAAAAACTCTCACCATCAATATTGAAGGTCGGCTAGTATGTCTCAGTTAAGTCTTTAAGTTATCAGTTTTCAGCTGTTCAAATAGGGCCTAGTCACTTTGAAAATGATTTAAGAAGCACTTTTTTCGTATGAAATTTCTGCATATGATAAAATTGTTCTAATCATTAAAGAGTTATAGCCCTCGCCAGAAAAATTATGTGGTTTTTCTTATTCAGAATGATCAGGATTTGAGTCAGTACCTGCCATGATGGCCTAACCGGGCTGCGATCTTACCATTGAGTGAAATACAAATCGTCGACTAGCGGCGCCTGCAGGCGTAGCCAACAGAGTTAAAATCTTAAGAACATGGCTTGCAGGACCATGATATTCTCTTACTTGAGGTTTGGAGAGTATCTAACTACGTATGTTAAATGCAACAGAACATTTGGAAGGGAACTGCAGCTTCCCTGCGGATACCGATCTTTAGCAACAGCCACAACGTGTACAGCAAAGGGGCCTTACTAATAACGGGCTACAGAGATAGGCGGCTTTATGTATAGGCTACCGGTTCCCATGGCTTCAGTCTCTTTAAGAATACTGGTCAGTCCTTTGACAAGTACCCAACTTGTATATCCAGATTTTGTGTCTCCACACCGGAAGACTGGTTTCCCCTATACCCCGAGAGAACTTTTGTCTGAAGCTAGGATAGCTCGAAAAGACTTCTATTATCCCCAGAGAGACCTAAAAAGCAAAAGAAAAATCTTATTTTATTTATCATTTGAATAAAAATATAATTAATCCTTAGCGTAAAGAAATAAACATTCGAATTTTTTTTTCACGCCACCCTAAGAAAGTGTCTTATCTACCAGCTGTCAGTATATCCCAATTCCTGTTGTAGTGTTCAGTGTCAATTCTTTTTCTGGCACAAAAGAAAAACAAAAAGCTTTAGTGATTGAAAGTGAATGTCAGCCTGCCTGCCTGTTGGCATTCATTAAAATAGCAAACTGTGTTGTAATACAATAAAGGAAATGGAGACTAGAAAAAATCTAAAAAAAAACCCAGTAAAGAAAGTTATTTATAAACGATAGAACATAAGCTTCAAATTCCTAAGACAATAAAACAATCAAATAGAAATTTTTTTTGTTTCCTTTTTTGCTTTCAAAGAACATTTTTTTCGTTCTATTAAAAAAAAATAAAAACAAAATTTTTTGTGTTGTATTCCCACCCTTAATGGTTTTTACGAAAGTATTATTTTTATATCACAAAGAAACGTTTGTACGCACGTTTTTCTTTAAACGTAATTTTTATATGTAAACAAAAAACCATTTTCCTTAGTTTTAGATCGGTTTACTTTTACGCCATTAAAAAAGGCCTCGTAGGATCTGTAGATGTTGGTGTTTACACAAGAATTAAATTAACTGTCATGTTTAAGAAAGCTATCAGTTATATGTACGTTTAAATGCATTTTGTAAGTAATCAAGAATATTGCCAGATGTCTAACTACGTTTTAATTCTCATGAAAAAAAAAAAAATTATGTAAAATCCATGTTTACAGCAGCAATGACACCAGTGGTAATAATTTACTTATGGGTTTTTCTTGATTAAAAAAGAAACGCGCCGAGAATTTTTCCTTTATTCTTAATGCTGTCATATCGGTCACAGCTGCGATTTCTAATTTTTGGCGAGTAAAAACGTCTTTATTTTTCTAATATGAAAAAATGTGGCAACTTGTTCCAGCTTTTTGTGTAAATCAATAAAATATAAATGAAAAAATTGTGAAAGATAAATTAAATTATGAAATGAACCTAAACAAAAAAAGTAAAATTTTAATTTATTTTTATAATATTCCACGGTTCAATCTCTGATTGGGAAAAAATTGAAAATTTTAAAAATTTAGTTAATTATTAATTTGATCTATTTTAAGGTTATGTTAAGTTAAGTTTGTCAAAAAGCATGTTCATTGAAGATGCAAATTTTGTAGAGCATCAATAAATCGAGCCATATTTATGCAAAATGGTTAGCAAAAGTAGTGAAAGGAGTTTGCACAAATGTCTGCTAAATCGTGCGGTTCATACAAACCCTTTATTTCGGACACTTCGAAATATCTTTTTTAACCCGTTTTCAAAAGTAGAAGGAGGTTATCAATTCGACTGAATGTTGCTTTTTTATGTTGGTGCCTGCAGAACTCAGTTATTTTTGAACCGATTTTGCAAATTTTTTGTAATTTGATAGATTTTGTTTACAGATTGGTTCCGTTTTGAAAACAAGTCATAATCTTAAAATTAAAGGGTGTCCCCATACAACATATATATTTTTTATTATTTTAGTAACCATAAGGCGCATTTTTTTTAAATTAAAAAATAGAAAAAAGTAATACAAAAATATCTAGAAATTAAAGGGTGTCCCCATAGTTGACGTAAAATGACTTATATGTGCCTATCTTTTGAACCGTTGAAGACAAACGCTTGAAAATTGGACAGGATGTCGATTACTATGATCGTTATAATAACAAGTATTAAAGGGTGCCCTAATAGTTAATATAATTTGATGTATGTGGCCAAACTTTTGAACCGTTATAGACAGACAGCTGAAATTTACAAAGAATCTGTATTGCTTAGTCCGCTATAACAACAAGTGTAAAGTTTGAGTTTAGAAATTAAAGTGTGTTTCAATGTTTGAAATAAATTGACCTTTATGGCCCTACCGTTTGAACCGTAATATACAAACACTTGAAAATTAAAAAGAATGTCCACTACATTGTCTATCATATATTAAGAACTATAAATATTTAAAATTATAAATTATAGGGTGTTACAAAAGTTGCTGTTATTTGATGCACATGACCAAATTGTTGAACAGTTGTAGATAGTTTACTGGACCTTTATTGCTAAGTCCGCTATAACAAGTAGCAAATTTGAAATTAGAAATTAAAGTTTGTCCCTATTAGTGATGTAGTTTAAGCTCTTGTTTACTGTATATTAAAAAGCCTTTAGAAAACATAATTTACTCTCTCTTTAATAACGCAAAAGTCGAAGGATCTCAATTTACTTAATCGTTGAAACAAAATATCTTCTTAATAATCAGGCTCCCCGGTGCACTGCTGGGTATAAAAAAAAATTTTTTTCTTACTGTTCATTATTTTAAAGCTTTAGCTATTTATTCTAATGCCTTTCACTACATTTCATGAAGTGCTGAAAAGTAAAAAAAAATCTACAAAGAACTAAAAAAGAAGATGGCATGCGTGCTCTCATTCCACTGGGAATATAACAACCCACCACCATGGTTATTATTATTATTTTTTATTTGAATTGTCTGGAAATTTAAAAGCTTTGTTCATTTTTTTTTGGGGGGATTTTGTGGGCCTGTCTTCCGTCATGGCGTTATGGTGTTGTAAATATTTTGCCTGCTGGCATATTTTTAACTTTATTGTGCCTATTTTTTTTTTCTATAAAAAATTTTATTTAGCATTCAGGCTTTTGTTGGGGAATGGGCGTTGTTAATAGAGTGACAGTGTATGGGGGTGTATTTATGTCTTTTTTTTTTTTGGTAAATTTGTTTATTTTGTTTAATTTTTTTTGTGATAATGATTTGCAAAATTAAATGTGGGTTATTATAAGGAACATTAAAAAAAGCCTCAGGCTTTAAGGCCTAGTGCTTTAATAATATTGTTTGAAATTTTAAAGCGAATGGTAATTATGCGAAACAAAAAAGTAATTAAAACCTGTTGCCTGTCGTAATTGTGTTTTACTTAAATTTTTGTATTCGATGTTTGTAAATGTATTTAAAGAATTTTGATTGTTTGTACTTAAGCTTTACTTAAAGGGAAGGTAAAAATTAATAAAATTCTTAATTCTCAAAATCTTCTTTTAACTTATAAATTTTGTTAAATTTTCAACTGAATTAAGAGAAAAAATTTGTTAAGGGCCTAACACTATAAACCTAAAGACCACATTAATGTTCAAACGTAAAACAAAAATCATTTAAATTAATTGACTGTGTCGAATTTTTCATAACCTTCACCCAAATGCGAAGTGAAAATGTTTTTGTTGTTCGTAGAGAAAGTTTATGTCACCCACATACATACGAATGTAGCCACGTAAGTGTGTAGTTTTATGCGTAAATACTTGTGTAGATACCTGCGTAGATATGTATATTTTTACATGCTTCAAATGTTTTCATTTGAATATGCTTCAAATCAAAGTTGCCAATTGAGAGGATTTGTAACGAAAGTGGCGATTTTTTAAAACAAGATTGGGATAAAATCTTCTACTTTTGGATTGTAGATATAAGCGTAAATACTTCCGTATATATAAACATGCGTTAAATGTTTGCATTTCAATATGTTTCAAATTAAAGCTGCCGATTTAGAGAATTTGATTGGAAACTTTTTTATATTTTACGGATCATTTAGGTTATTATTTTGAGGAGGAAATTATTCTGTAGTTTTTGGTTTTATCTTTATTTAAAATAATATTATTAGGAGGAGATATTATTTTAAGGCTACAAAATTTCATTGCAATAAATGAGCCGTTTGTTTTGAAAGTGGCATAAATCACTTTGCTTTTAAGCTAATACGCGTATATAAAGGATTGTGTTTCAAAAGTTTTAAAAGAATTGAGGGTAAATCTCGAGAAGATTTACTTGCACTTCTTATCTCAGTATGCTCATTTTTCCCAATTAAAAACTTCAGGGAACATAAAATCGAGGCAAAGCTTAATATTTATTTTTTTTATTTTTTCAATCTACTTCTTGTAAATTAAATTTTTAACAAGTTTTTTAACAACTGTTTGAACACCTTAAAGCAGAATTATAACCATTTGAAGACCAGGCAGGATTTCTTGACTCTGCTTTTGGTCAACTACCGGAAAGGCTTGTGCAATATGCACTTTTTCGACAACAAATGCAAAAAAAGGAGAATTATAACAGACCTTCAAAATTTAAAAAGAATAGTAATATTTTTAGGGAGAATGTTTGGGAATAAAATAAATTTGGCTTCTGGAGACTTTTAGGGATAACAACTTTTAATAAGGGAATTCGACTGGAAAAAACATGGGTTTCCTGTTTTTATTTTTATTTGTATTTTTTTTAATTCATACAGTTTAAACGTTTAAAAAAATAAAAATAATCTCTGTGAGTATTTTATTATAGTCTTTGGATGTGGATAGAGCTGGAGTTGCCAGATGGCCTTATATTTGTAATGTTTTAAGAATTAAAAAGGAAAAAAAACAGGGCAAATTTTTATTTGTATTTGTCCTCTGTCCTGTCATTAACGACAGCAAAGTTTTATGATATAACCGTGCTTCCTACTGAACATATGTTGAAAAACAGAGAAGTCAAACGAAATTGTCGTTTTCGTATGTCGTAATTTTTATTTATGTACTTTAACCACTTTGTAATTTCCTTGCATAATTATTAACCTGATATTTGATCATTCATTATGTTGTTTAAAAAAAATAATAAATAAATAAAAATACTAAAACTTTGACATTTAAAATCGTTTTTATGCTAAAAACTGTGTGTGTGTGGGTGTCTTTTATTTATTGCCTGTTAAGTGTCTATGTTGTAACATAAAATCAAAGTTTGCAGAATTATTAACATAAATGCGTATAAACAGCACTGTGCAACTGATTAGATTTTTTAAAGTTTTTTCTTTTTTTATAAACACAGAACAGGCTATAAACAGAAACAAAATTTAAGTTTTACTAGTTTTAGGTTAGTTGAAATTTATTCCAAATATCTTGCGGAGGGTGATGTGCTTACCTGATGCCGCGCATTGTTTGTCTGGTTTATAAAAAAACTATTAAACTCTTAGTGTTGTATAAATCGTTTAGGACGTTTTTGGGTTATTCTTCTAAAATATTCCTTAGTTGTAGAATTTTTTCCATTTTATGAACTTGTGGTAAATAGTGTTATTGTATGTGTCCGTTAGCATTAAGCGGAATTGTAAAGCCTGCTTAAATAATTTTTTTTTCTTAGCAATTAACTGGGGAGTTTTTTATTAATTCTATGTGTTGAGATATCTTTTCATTGAAATTCTGGTTCTAGAAAATTTTCATTTTGCTATTTCTTAGTGTTTTTTTTTTTTTTTTGATGAATAGTTCCATCATTTTTTAATTACATGACTTAGTTTTTAATATGCCCTTGAAATGTCATATTAAAAAACTAATAATAATTTTTTCTTTAAAAGTTTACCTGAAGAATAGAAAAGGATTATTTTATTTAACAAAGTTTAAAAGTAGAACAAAGAATAAAAAAGCATAATCGACAATTAGTCAAGGCTCACAGTGAAATTAATGTCGATTCTTTTTAAGCTCTATGGCTTTTGATGTGATCTTGTTAATATTGATTACAAATGCTCATAAATACTTGCGCTTCGCTGTATAAATAATTTAAACATATGGGTGCGTTTTGTTGCGTATTTGTAGAATGAAAACTATAGTACGCACACACACATATGCGCGCTTACATAAACATGCATACATTTATAAAACATTCAGTATGTGTTTTGTGTCACCGAAATATTTATTTGTTAGGAGCCTTAAAATAATGATTTCTTTTGAAGGGAATTAGGATTCAGTAACTTAAAACTTAAAGATGAAGTTTTGGATTTATTAAAAGGGTTTTTGTTACATCTTCTGATAAGCTAAAATTAATTAAATAATATCGTACACATCCATTAAAGTTTTAAGCCACACACACACACACAAAGCTTGCAAAATAGTTTAGCTATTTTTAATATTGTGCAATAATATTGATCGTGTGTATGTCATTTTGGATTTGACAAAAAACGGAACTAAAGTAACTACGTGAAAAAACTTTGTGCAGATATTTTTTATACCCTTTACAGAAGGTATAAATAATTTTGTCATTCCGTTTGTAATTTCTGCAATATCCATTTCCGACACCATAAAGTGTATATATTCTGACTTCTAATGCTTAGCGAAGTCGATGGAGCGATGTCCGTCTGACCGTCCGTGTTAGTGTTGAAATCAATTTTGCCGGGGCACTAGATCAGCTAAAAAAAGTCAAATATGCTAATCGATCAGACATAGTGTTAAAAGAAGTTCTATTGGATATCAGCAATATTGGTCCATGTCCTTCGCGGCAGCAGACAAAACACCAAGCCTACCTCTAATTTTTCTATATCATTCGAAACAGAGAGAGAAGTAGAAGTAGAGAATTTCTAAATAAGAAAAAAACTTCAAGTAAAAAATTGACGCTCGCCTATATATTCTGAGTTGAGGATCTTTGATATATTAAAAATTTTTAAAATTTCAATATGAAAATTATTTCAAAGCTTTTGAAGAGATCTTTAAGGAAATACTAATTTTTTTAAAAAATGCTTAACCTATTAGGAGCCGATGGAATTTTTATTTATTTTTTTTAAATTTTTTAATTCTCTTGGCAAAATTTTTTCCTGAAAATCCCTTCACCATCTTTAATCTATAGAGTAGGACTTAAGCACGGGTTGCGCCTTCATTTGAAAAATTTTAAAATAATAAAAAGACAGCAATAATGTGAGACTGTACCATAATGCAATAACTCAACGATTTGTTGCACCGCTAAATTTAAGTTAAAAATAGTGGCAATATTGATATTTCCTTAAATATTAAGTGCTTGTTCTTCTTATTAAAATTGGTATTGATAATGCGTTCAACGTTATAAAATAAAAAGTCTTGAAAATTAAATATTTTAAAGTGTAATCTATGATTTCATTCTTTCAAAATCTGCTAACCTAATAAATAATTTAGACTAATGGTGTTTTTGTTTTTTTTTTTGTTTTGTTTATTATTTTGTTGTTTCGTCATTATTTTTATTATGATTCATGTTGTCATAACTTATTTTATTTTATGTTTAAATTTTCTGCAAAGGGGGAGACAAAATAAATTTCAGTTTCTGTTTCAGTTTTGTTAATGCGTGTATGATTTTGTAACAAAATGTTGGCTACTTACTGCGTAAAAAATTTCAGTTTGGTTTTTCTGTTTTTGGTAAATTTATTAAATCATGCGTAAATGGACTTTTTTTTTGCTCCATAATTGATTTTATTTCGTCTGAATGTTCTATATGTTAGTGTCACAAGTTATTGTAAATAACATATAATGCCTTTGGGCGTTAAGAGAAAAATTTATTTTTTAATTAAAAGTGACTGAAATTATTTGTATTTTTAAAGTGGATATATCGCCATTGCTTTTTTATTACGATTTCAAATTTGGTGCTATTTTTTTTTTGGGTACTATGACTGTTTGCTTAAAACTTGTTTTAATTTAGGCCCAAGAGTTTTACATTCACTTACAATTATCGTAAGCTGATCTAAGTTAGGAGACCTCAAAGTTTTTGCTTTTCAATCGACAGAAATTTATTTCTCATATTCATTTCATATTTCCGAAAAGTATCTTTTGTTTTTAGTCAATTTTTTAAATCTGTATATGTATAGGTTTGAACTGTTCTAGTTTAGAAATATTTTAGGCTTTAAAATTACAAGGCTCTAAAGGCAAAAAGAAGGGCAAGTGTTTTCCCTTCAGCGTTAGAAAATTTTTATCAGAATTAAATTTATTAGACTTGTTTGCTTTTTAGTTGGATAATACAATGATCATTGATTGCTCTTACTTTTTATATTTTCGTTGGATATTTCTAAAGCAAGATAAAATATGCCTTCACCATATATGTAAATCATGGTGTGACAGAGACTTACAAAATATGAATAAACAAAAAATAAGTGATATTTATAATTTTACATACATATGCCATCGGCTCTGAATGGGTTAAGCATTTTTACAAAATTTAAAAATTTCCTTAAAGAACTCTTTAAAAGCTTTAAAATGATACCCATATTGATATTTTAAAAAACTTGAAAAGTTCAGAGGCCTGTGACTCGGAAAATATGGGCGAGCGCCAATTTTTTCACTTGATGATTTTTTCTTATATTTTATTTTTCTATAGACCCATATGTTTGTTTTTTTTTTTTTTTTGATTAGAGTTACTTCATTGTTCAATGATATAGACAAACTAGAGGAAGGCGTGGTGCTTTGCCCGCTGGACAGATCTTGCTTATTTTCAATAGCACCTCTTTTGACACTATGTCTGGTCGATGGGCGTACTTAAATTGTCTCTAGCTGATCTAGTGCCTCGGCAAACTTGATATCAACACTAACACGGACGGACAGACGAACATCGCTCAATCGACTTCGCTATGCATAAGAAGTCAAAATTTATATAATTTATGGGGTCGGTTATGGATATTGTAGAAATTACAAACAAAATGACACTTTTTGTGATGAAATGGTATATTAAGCATTAAGTCATGTTTCGAAAATTTAGAATAGAATAAATATTAATCAACTTGTATTATAAAATTTGTTTAGAGTGACCTTAGCTTAACTCAGTAGGTATATTTAATTAAGAAGATTTACAACGATAAAAAGTTAATTACATGAAACAGAAATAATCAGCATAAAAAACACATAAATTAACCAATACAGTGAAAACACAAACTTTATTTTAGATACAAATGCTTTATTAAATAAAAATTATAATAAAAAAAAACCCTGGTATCATCTAAATTTGTATATACATACATACATACATACATACATACATACATATGTAAAGTTCTTTTTTACACAAATACTTTTATCGATAATAACACTATAGACCTCTCTAATTTGTATTAATCTGGTTACTAATACTTAAAAAGCATACACTGTTTATTTTGTATGTATGTGTTGGTTTATATTTTGGATACCATACAGTGGTTTTTTATAAACAAAGAAAAATTTAAGCAAAACAGAGAAATGGAAAAGAAATACAAATAGAAATAGAAACAAACTAGAAAGTGTAATAAAAATACGCGGCTCACATTTTTTTATTTATTAAATTACAAAACAAAATATGGTATCAAAACAAACCAGGAAGCAAAACAAGTGCGTAAAAATTTAAAAACACACCAACACACTTTAACAAATACAAATTTATTGGAGGCCAGTTTAAGAATGCATTCAATCAACGTTTAAAAATAATTTATTATTTAAGAATAATTTATATTTATTATTCTATACAGATTGTAAGCTTTAAGGGCCTAATTAGTCCATAAATAAAAATCAAATCCATAAATAAAAATAAAATAAATTAAATTAAAAATAACAAAAATTAAAATTTTTTTTCATTTTTTTTATATTTAAAGATAAAAATTTACTACGCTGCTGAAACTGATATATAACAATGTTCGTTGGTAACGACATACCTTGAGAACGGCGCGATTGATTTAGATAATATTTTTTTCTTGCCTCTGGTTAAGAAAAAATAATTTTGGGTGATAGTGTTATCTTCCATGTAAAAATTATCCAAATCTTTTTTAAAGACTTATTTATAACAGATGCAGGGGGGTCATAAAAAAAATTATCACCAAAATGATATTCTTAACTCGACAGGTGACAGGTGTTGCGGAGATCCTAAACGCTTTATCTTCGCAATTACTTTTTAGGTCTGGCAAACTTTTTTCTGCGCTGTGTTTAGGGGGAGAACATCAGTACAGCATCGAAATCGCAAATCTCTCTAATACTGTTAATTCATTTTTATTTTAAAAAAGTTGCCATTAAAGGAAATTGTGAATGCGTTATATTTTGGTTAAAATATATTTTGGTTGAAAATTTTAAGTAATCAAATGATGAAAAATTTATTCTAAATATATTTAGCGGCAGGGATGCCAGACAATTTTAATTTACTTACTTTTTAATACCCTCAGACTTTCCATTTCGGTTAAGAGGGCCGATTAATTTTATGGATTTTTGCAAATCCACATCCCGAAATATTGGGACTTTACTGGATCTCAAAATCTTTCGAAATTTCAAAGTTTTTCCGGATTTCTAAGTATTTGCAATACTTAGAATTTACTTTTTTCGGCGTAGGTTCATTTTTAATAAAACGTTTTTTAAAGAAAACAATAAGAATTAGACACTAGCAAAATGTAATGCCGCATTTTTTGGATAGCTACAACTTTCATCAGCATTCTTCGCATCTATCTAAGTTGTGTACATCATGTATTTACTTCATGTGTTTAACCAAATAATCAAAATTAATTTGGTTAGACGAAGTCCACAGTCACCTCAAAACATTTCCTCGCTGTTTTCTCTGCAACTCGTCTTTTACATTTGTTTTACTTCTGAAAAAATAACTTTAACATAAAATTTTCTGCGAATCACTCGATTTAATGGGGGGCATGTGATAACGTGAAGTATTTCTTTCATACTCTTAAGCACAGTTTCACTTCTTCACTGTTCCCTTGTCTCCTTGAGTTCAGCCAAATTGTTAAAGCCGGAACTTTAATTTGTTTTTGGCAACCAAATTAATTGAAAGACTACTACAGGAGAGTAATAAATTTAAGAAATAAATTTCTGAGCTCAATATGAAGAAAATATTGTTTTGTGATATCAAAAATTTATTTAGGATGTGGCCTCAAAAAAGTTAAAATAATATTTGGAACTATAAATAAATTTTTATAAGTTTCTGTAGTTTTGAGCTCTCTCTTGCGCCGAAGGCTCGTTAATGTATATTTTTAAACAATATGGCATCATTAAATTCCAAAAATGAGCATAAAAAGATTGTGGTTTTTATTACTCTTTTTTCTAGGCGTTAAAAAAATTGTAGAACAACACTCTTACACCATAGCGGTATAGTGTATTTGGTTGTGTATGTATATTTTATATATACATATGTACAAATGTATTTTTTACACACTGTGTATTAATAACACTGCTAAACATATTTTGTATTATATTTTTTTAGATTTCATTAGGGAAATTTTTTCATAATTTGTTTTGTTTATTATTTTTTTATTTTATTTTTTTTTTTTGTTAATTTGTTAATTATTTAATTATATGCTGCTTTATAACGTTTTTAAAAGGAAGTGACCAAGCATATTATTTGACCTACATAAAAACAAACAAAATTCTGTAGGCACTTCAAAAAATAAAAATGAAAAATCATATTAATGCATGACGAAAGGCACAACATCAAAGCTGTTAACTAAAATTATTACTTTTATTAATTTTAAGAAACACTAGCAACTCTTCCCCAATTAGTTTTCTTTTACACACTAAAGTGTTAAATTAATACAGTGTTGTTAAAATTTATATGGCCCACTGAGAGTTGAAAGTAAATTCAATTTTTAAAACAAACATTCCAGTCTTAAAAAAACTTTTTTATTGGGACCTGATTGCATGATCGATTAGCTTACAGGGGACTTTTATAGTTAAGTTTTTTAATTTTATGTTAATGTACAGAAAGAAATAAAATGCATACAGTTGACTCACAAAGTAAGTGCTCATCCATACAGTTTCTTAAAATGCACTATGTTTTTATTTAAAATAAATGTTTTATTAATGCCTTTAATACTCTTAATCAAATCCTTAAGTTGGAAATTTCAAATGCCTTTACCCGCAAAATTAGAACACGAACACAAATTAAGTATAAATTTTTTAAATCAAAAATTAAGTGCTCATCAGTGATCAGTTGTTTTTCACATAAGAAATCATACATAAGAACATAGAAATAAATCTCACGATTTTTGGAGAGAGAAGATATAAATAAGAACAAAGAGTCTCACAAAAATTGTTTAAATTGATGTTTACCGTTACTTTCTTAAGAAAGTTCGAAATAAGCACTAAATAAGTTCAGTTTTCGTACTCCAAAAAGTGAACTTTTAATTTAGAATTTTTTAATTTTTTTATGTTTTTAATGGTGATAACAATTAAGAAGAAGCCAAAATGTGTTAGTTTAAAAAATATTTTGTTTTATTTTGTAGTGGTCTGGGCACTCACTTTCTAATTTAACTGTATCTGACAAAAAAAAAAATACTTGTGTCCAAATAGATAATTTTTGATTTCCCCAGCTGATAAAACTTTTTGTCATATTGAATAAAGTATTTATAAGCTGTTAACAAATTTTTATCTTAACAGAACATAATATACGGAAAAAAATTTATTGTCTTGAAGGCTCATAACTTGGGCGAGCGCCAAATATTTCACTTGATGTTTTTTTTCTTATTTTTTTAACTCTCTAACGCCTTTTTTTATTTTTTTTATTGGACTTACTTTACTAAACCAGATTGGCTACAAAAGATATGGAAAAATTGGAGAAAGGGGTGGTGTTTTCAGAAGCATAGTTTTCGGAACTATGTGTGATAGACTAGCGTATTTAAATTTTCTAAAGCTCATCTAGTGCCCTGACCAAGTTGATTTCAATCTGAACACGGACGGAGAGACGGGCATAACTCAATCGACTTTGCTATGCATAAGAACTCAGAATGTGTTTACTTTATGAAGTCACGCTAATGTATACAAAAAAATTTTCGCCGTCGGGTTATGAACTCAGGCCACCAAACCCATAATAGCTTAGAACTCAATGTACTTACCGTCTAAGCTACAGCGCCCACATTTTTTTGTTCCAGTGTACAGCGAACGTTGGTGCTGTGGATAGAGGTGCGAAACAAAAAATTCCGAAATCCAGGCTGATATTTATAACTTTTTTATTACTTTAAAATTAAATATTTGCAGATCATCAAACAGAAGTTAGTTTTCTAAAAGAAAAAATTATATTTCAAGAAATTCTTTAGAAATGTCAAAACCCTTTAGATTTTATGAACTCAAAAAATTCCAAATTTGGGATCGATTATTTTTTAAAAAAACCTTATCCCGATTGGCATTCCTAGATATGAAATATGCTCGCATATACAGTAATACATAACAAAGAAGTTTAGATTCGAACTTAGACATTCATGCTTAAGACCCTTTACATTACAAAATTAATTGGATTTTGTAAGAAGAAAATCAAATGAGAATTGTTGTGATTGTTAAGAAATCTAACGTAACTTTACATTTTGTTTTCACACTATTACACTTTCAATTAAATGAAAATTACCAAGCTGGTGCGAAATTTAAGCAACGGCAACTGAAGAATCTTATGTATGGTGTGGAAGTGCCGTCTCATGACAATTTTTTACCGTTCAGCTTCTTGGTGAATAAAAATACAAAATAAAAAATTGCAGCTGTTTGTACTTTGTTGCAAACAAAATTTATTTTTGTTGTAAACAAAATCCATATGTTAGCAACAAGTATGGGGGCAATTTTAAGCAGTTGCAAGACAAAGAAAAGATAGCGTGGAGGACGACGCGCTATCGTTTGCGATGCAGTCGGCATGTTTGTTTGCTCAACAGCTGATTTTGTTATTTTCTTTATTTGCTTTTGAAAAAAAAAAAACGTGATAAAATGAAAAGTATTAGCGTTTAAAAAATGTCTAAAAATGTTTCGGTATTATGGGATGTCAAATTTCTTTCCGTATTATTTTATACTTTGATAACATTTTGATTTTACACTGTTACACTTTCTCGTAGAACTTAAGTTTTTGACAAGTCTTAATACTCAATATTATAATGTAAAAGGGGCTTTAGTAGTCATCATTCGGAAATTTATGCGACAAATTTATGTATCTGAAGTTGATAAAGAATCGAATGATTAAAATAAAAGCTTGAAACCAATTATTGCCAATCAATAGATTGAACATGTCCCCAGCAAAGTTATATAGACATTAAAAACTTTAATTTGCCAAATTTTTTTCAAGTTTGTCTATTAAAGAATATGTTTTTTGTATAAAGTATATAAACTAAAAAGGGGCCGATTACAATATAATTTATTATGTAGAAATCTGAAGACAGTTTTGTATTAGGACTTCGTTACACTTTTTTATATTTGAGTTCTAAGGCGTAACGCATTAAAAAAAACTAATTGCGTTTCAATTTGAATGGAAAATTCCTTAAAGTCCAATATTTATGAAAAAAAAAGTTTTTTGTATGTGTTTAGACGTTACTCTCTATGATAAAATAGCAAATCGAAAATTCCAATCCATAATAAATCTGACGTAATTTTCCAAGACATTCGGAAAATCAGGAAATAGTTGCTAAGAGAAAATAAGTGCTCACCTTTTCCAAAAATACTTTATAATAAAAAGTTGAGTTTCTATATTGTCCTTTTTTTTCTTCGCTTCTAAGAGCATTAGAGTGTATATTTTGCAACTTCCTGATCTCTTATCACTTCATCGCTAAAAATAATAAAGTGCCAAAAAAAAAAACTTTTTCTTGCTTCCATAATTTATTTCTGGTTTGGCTTCTGTCTTTCAACATATTTTTACCTATTTTCTATAATCATAAAAAAAAAATATTTTTTAGGGTGGTTTTATTCTACGCAGACATTTACTCATTCCATTGAACTGAGTGTTTTTCCCTTTTGTGTAGGAGTTTAATAGTTTTTGGGTGTTGTCGTCGTCATTACTGTTTGTTTGCGCCGAAATGGGAGAACAAAAACTCACTCATACTCTTCTACATTTTTCCCGACATTTACTATGAGCGTGTGGGTTGGGAAGAGAGCATACAAATTATGGCCTATTTTTTATTTGGAAATTAGAAATTTACCGTAATGTTTTCAATGTTGTGTATTTGGAGTTGGAAAATGTTTCTGTATACGTTGGCAAAAACTGACACAAAAAAAATTATTTTTTAACGACGCAACTACGTCATTTCGAAAATGTAATTATTTATACAGAAAATATTTTCCTGCTTTTGATTGTTTTGTGGTTACAACATAAAATTTGTAACATTTAAATTAAAGACTGTGTCGTTGAATATTTAAAATGATGTATAATTTATTTTTTTTCCTTTGTTTTGCAGGTATGTACAAGGGTGCCATTTAAATAAATTCTTTTTTATAGAAGTTGGTAAGTTTAAATAGCTTAAGACGACACAAGTTTGTGCATTTGTTATTAAGGATTTCACTAATAATATTTATTAATGATAAAAACCCATGTAAGATTTGGGCTAAGAGATTTAAATTTAAATCCTTGTAGAACAGACATAAGTTTATGGAGCACCTACAAATTTGTGTTGCTAATTTTGCCCCCTATTCCCAACCTCCCAGAAATTTGCAGTTGTCCGATGTCAGCCAAACCGAAAGCAGCGCTTGAAGGGTTATCTGTCTGTTAAAAATACTCACGATGACTCATGGCTGCATAATTGTTTGCTTTTATACCCTTTACCAGAGGTAGGAAAAGGTATATCGAAGTTTGTCTTTCCTTTTGTAATTTCTGAATATCTATCTCCGATCTCATATATATTTTAAGTTCTTTTACATAGCGTAGTCGGACTGTCCGTCCGAGTTCGTGTTGAAACCAAATTTTCCAAGGCACTATATGAGCTAGAAGATATTTAAATACGCCCGTTGATCAGGCATAGTTTCCAAAATTTTGCTATTGAAAATCAGCTAGATCAGCCCATGTCCTTCGACGCAGCGGGCAAAACATCATACCTGACTGTGGTCTTACCACTGAGTAAAACACAAAGCGTCGACTAGCGCCTCCTGCAGGCGCAGCCCGCAGATTTGCAATATCAAGAATATGGACCATATTCTTCCCCTTGCTTGAGGCTTGGTGACCATCCAACCCTGTCTTTAAAATGCAACAACACATTCGGAACTGCACGGCACCTTCCCTGCGGACACCGATCTTTAGCAACAGCCATCACGTGTACCTCAAAGAGACCTTACCAATAACCGGCTACAGAGATGGACGGCTCTCTGTGTGGGCTACCGGTTCCCGTGGCTCCATTCTCTTTAAGGACACTGATTAGTCCTTCCACAAGTACCCAACTTCTCTATCCAGAGTTGGTAGGAAAGAATTTCTCATGCTGATATACACGTACATAAACATATGGTGAAAGATATATAACATTCGGCATAGGCGAATATAGCACTCTTACTTGTTTAGAATTGTTTTTGAAATTGTTGTGGGCTTTCACTATTTCTATTTTTATTCATGGGTTTTTTAATTGCTGTTAAAGACAGAAAAGACATGACAGTAAAGACAGAAAAGGAATAACACATCAACGTTAAAACTTAGCGCATAACAACGTGCGCTTGACTCGTTAATTCAGGTTGGTCTGTAAGAAGATCTCTGTAACTATAGATCTATATGTAGCCCTTCCAGAGCATCTTAGAGCTGTCATTGGTTCTAGGTGTGGAGGATTTCCTTCTTCTGATAAGTGTTTGCCTAAAAGGTAAAATCTATTGTTACATGCGTTGTCACACTCCTTATATTCTGGATTCTCCACAACACAAAGCCTAGTTTAATATAGTGTATTTTTAACCTACGATGGCCCGCGAGCAGGACGGCGAGCATTTCTTAAAATTATTTTTTCTAAGTGACATCTAAAAACTTTGCTTTGTAACAAGAAAATCTTTGCAGGTAAAACATGTAAATCTAATCAAATAATGTTTATCATGCCGACAGAAGGAAAAAATATATTTCTCTTGAAAACCAAACTTAAAACCAGAACCACCTGCTGTATCTCTAGGTCGAAAAGGAGTATTCTCCTCATTCTGTCTTTAAAATTATCTTGCTACTTTCCCGAATAAATTATCTTAATCACCGATATTGATTATTGGAGGTAAAGGACGTCTCGATGGCCATTTCGCTACCGCTTTCTTTGCGCTTCAGAAAACTTTTCACAATTATGTCAAATGAACTATAAATTTTTGTCTTAACATCGTTATTATAAATTTCCATATCATGAAATTTGATTTTATTGTCATTTTGATTAATTGCATAAATCACCTAAAATAACTTTTCTTTTTCAACAATTGATTTTGAGTGATGGAGATAAACAAAATTCAGAAAAAATGGCATTAACTCGTATTTCCTATTTTGTCAACTAAACTTCTACACAACACAACGAAAAAAAAAATTGAAAAATAACAATAAAAGAATCCCAAAAGACTAATAAAACAAAAAATCTATAAAATACCAAAGAAAGATCATCATTTAAACAACAGTTCCAACGCTTAAGTAAAGTCAGTGTAACACATAAAATAAAAAAAAAAATAATAAAATTTCTATAGTCACAGTAACACAGCTAGACAGGCAGACGGACAGGTCCAGTAAAAGAAATTGAAAAAAATCTCATCACAACTAACAAAACCTTTTATTATTTTTATTTAATTATTTGTTCAACAGCAATTAAAGACCCTCGGTTTGCTTGCCTGTCTTTTTTTCTATTCTACCAAATAAATGCACTCCCTAACAAAAAAAAAAAAAGGAAAAACAAAAACAATACCTTTTTAAGGTGTCTTTGACCCTGATGATGATTTTGCTGATGACGATTTTTATGATGACGTTATAACAACTGTGTGAGTTTTATGGGCCAAGATTTGTGTGCTGGGATTATTTTTCAATATTCGTTTTATTTAATAGACGTACGTTTACGTAGCTAACTGCGTGAATAAGAAATCAACGTGTAAATAGAAGGGACACACATCCATACAGAGCCAGTGTATCCATTGCATTTAAAAGGTTCATTATTTATTCTTGTTTTTATTTTTTACTTTTTTATTTTATATTTCACGTAATTTTTTCTTTGTGATGAGGATTTTTACATTTTGTAGGCCACTTGCTATACCCGATGGGTTACGTTACCATAAGAAAATTAATAACAAATTAATTTGTATGGGAAGTAGCAGGCCCACTGTTCCAATACGTTTAGTGACTCGCTATACAGCGCACATTAATGAGGGAATTACTTACTTGAACAAAACTTCAAGGCTCTTTGTGTTACAGTTCTTTACTTACACAATAATAATATTTTAAGTTATATGTGTGGTGCCACGCCCACTCTCTCAGTTCTGGTTACTTCGACATAATTTAAGTCTCAACATGTACGCGATAATAATCAATTACTTGTACAGCAATGTGAGAAATATTCAGACAATGAACTAATTTTCTCAATTTTAAGTATTTTAATAGAAACTAATGTGGTTGTAATGACCATAATATGATAGCAACATGACACGGGTGATAAATCAACTGTTCTGATGAATATTGAAATAAGAAATTTGCCAGTTTTAGAAAATCAAGGCAAAAATTTGAATTAAAAAAAAATTAAACTTGAACCGCTTCCACTACCACATAAATTACGTTATTAAAATAATTAATTTTTTCAATAAATGTATTAATGAAAATTTTTTTTCAAATTAAAATAAATCAATTAAAATTTACTTTTTTGGCTTAGGTTAATTTTTTAATTCAATTTTTGCCAAATTTTTTACAAAAAACAAATTTACAAGACCTGTTGTAGAGAAAACACAAAGAAATGCTTTGAGTTGTTTGTGAATTTCGTCCAACCAAATTAATATTGATTATTTGGTTAAATGGATGTTGTATACTATATACACAACTAAAGGTAGATGGATGCGAAGAATGCTGATGGAGGATGTAGCGGCATTTTATTTTGCTGGCGTTTAATTTTTCTTGTTTCTTTGAAAAACGTCCGCGCTAAAAAATGAATAATAAAATTAATAATAATTAAAATTTAAATTTAGAAAAATATGTTTTTTTAACATTTGTTGTAGAGTTCTGTAAACCGTGTTCAAAACTTCCCATCTACAAAAATAAAATGTAATGACGACTGTTCTAGTACTATTATACCGAAAAATTTGGGGTGAGTTCAAATTTGTGTCTTTAGTTTCACTACGAAATGACTTATTTTTATGAAAAAAAATGTATCTATATTTTAATCAAGATTCTAAGGGACCTCCTCAAAAAATTTTATTCAAATCCATCTTGCAGTTTTTACGTGATGCGAACACAGACAGACAAAAATTCAAAAAATATTTGTTTTGTATTCCATATCGATTACTATCTATAGCAACATCAAAATTGTCAAAAAATATTTCATGTTTGTATTTTAATTTAATTTTAGATTATTTTCAAAAATTCTTAGACAATTCTGTTTAGCTTGTTGTTGTTGTTTCGCTATGGAATTTATTAGAACCTTTGAAATTTGAATGTCTAAAAGATATTTTTTTTTACTTCTTCACAGACATGTCAGTTAGATGTGTGCTAAAATAGTATAACGTTTTTAGCATATTTCTTATCCAAGTGCTGGTTAGTTACCTAAAAGCAATACAATCTGTCGCCAATACAATTCTGTAAGCGCCAGAAAGAGCTATAACTTTCAATAAAAATTCTAGTTTGAATATCTAGGAATTGTGGGCTCTCTGGCAGTTAAGGTTAATTAATTAAAACAAGAGTTTAATGAAAAATAGGGTTGAGATTCTCTGCTGAACTCTTTAAAGCCGGCAAAGTTAAGCCGCTGACAGTATTTGTTTGCTGTTGCCATTACCAATTTTGAAATAGAACATAAATCTGTATAGAATAAGGAAGTGATGTCATTTATGTTATCACAACTATTTTTTATTAAAACTTTTTTGTTGAAAACTTAAATACTCCCACAAAAAAGTCCGTAGTTCTTTCAATGTATTTATTTTTTATTTTTTTGCAAAAATTTTAAAATATTTTGGCACCCAGATGATGAACCAACTACTGTTTGTGAAGGTTTACTTAGTCACTTTTCTCTCATTTTATTTTGGCCAGTAATTTATGTTTTAAGATGCTTTTATCTTAATAAACATTTAGAGATACTAGTGAAGATATAAAAACATGTTAATTAATTAAAGTTTCTCTGAAACAGTGAAAAAACTTATAATGATGATTGACTGCAACGTTTAATTTCGTACTTTATACATTTTAGCTGTAGAGTGAGTTTTGATATAAAGGGTCATCCAAAAAATGCGCCTACATGTTTCTTTGAAATAAAACACAAACTATTTGCAATTTTTTCAAGCTGTTTTTTTTTTTGTTTATTAAAAGTATGATCCATTACATTTATAAGTGGAATAGAATATCATTCAAATGTCCACCATGACTGCGTCTGCAGACATCAATCCGAATATCGAAATTTTTAATGACTTTCCGACATGTTGCTGGTGTTATTTCACGAATTGCAACTTGAATGTTATTCTTTAGATCATTAATTGTTTGTGGCTTGTTAGCACACACTCGACTTTTCAAAAAAAACCCACAAAGAAAATCTAATGGTGTTAGATCACATGACCTTGGAGGCCAATTGAAATCTGCATTTCGTGAAATTACACGTTGACTAAATTTTGATCGCAAAAGCGTAATATTTTCTCGAGTTGTGTGACATATAGCACCGTCTTGCTGGATATAGACGTCAGACACATCAATATGATTCAACTGTGTCCATAAAAAGTCTCTCAACATTGATTGGTATCGCTCAGCATTCACAGTAACAGCATTTCCAGCATCATCTTCGAAGAAAAATGGCCCAATGATTCCATTTGCCCAAAATGCACACCAAACAGTATGTTTTTGTGGGTGTAGAGATATTTCATTAATAACACGAGGATTTTCATCACCCCAGATACGACAATTTTGCTTATTGACGAATCCATTCATTCTGAAATGAGCGTCGTCACTAAACAAAATTTTGCTTGAAAGAACGCCCATTGATGCGTTGCTGCAATGAGTACCTGTCCATGGTTAAAACTTTCCTTCTAATAAAACAAAATGGCTTATGTCATTTGAAAAGATGTCACGTGTAAAAATTATATAGTGCTGACATCTAGGCGTCACCTTTGGATGACCCTTTATATAAGAAATAAAAAAAAACCACTCGTGGGATCTGAACAATAAATTCTAATCACTGAAACTCAGGTAAATCAATCCTTGTTTTTAGCCGTCGACAAAGAAAATTGGCGGCAGCCCATTTATAAAACGCAGAATTGTTTAAACTTTTTGTATTATTTTGTGTTAAAAAATATAAGCTGAAAATACTTCCCTTTCAAGTCAAGCTTCCTGTTTAACCCAAACAAATGTTAGCGCCAAGTAAACATACGGTTTTTGAACTTTGGAAAATAAATTAATCAAGATATTAAACAGATATTAATTACAAAAATGTCAAAAAATTTCAAAGTAATTTTTTGTTTTTAAATTAAGGCACTAAAATACATATTTAATGGCAATCGTCGTTTTTCAATTATTGCCTAAGACGTTACCTTATTTTCTTCCCAGTAAATAAAGTTAATATTTATTTCCTCATTCAAAAAAAATCTTAGCCAACGTTAATTAGCTAAACAAACAAAAGGTGTTGACAATAGAATAGTAAGACTTATTTTTTAAATTTATTTTCCCTAAAAGAAAGGGGGTCATTGCTCTCTAAGTTCTTGTAGAGATACTCCCCTACAAGGTTCAATTGGTTGCTTGTTGTTCATATTTACACTCACTTGAATCTTTCAATGTTTTAGTGTTTGTGTGTTTGGAAAAAAATGACTGTCTGTTAAAAAAGGGTCTTGTTTCACTTATTAACGCACTGTTAGGCACACAACCACATATTTCTATATAAAATCATAAACAACTCCCTAATAATTGTTACAGCAAAAAAAAAAAAAAAAAAAAAACACAAAAAGAAGAAAAGAATTCTTTTTTCTGACACTTTAATTGCACATAAATGGATGTGTTTGTGTTTAAAGCCATATGCGTGCATGTGTTAATGAGTAACCCAATAAACACATTAACGAGTGTTAAACAAATTTATGGTTTGTTTTTTATATAAATTCTTTAATACGTAAAAGATGTGTAAGTAAGACCTTGAATAAAAGAAAATGGGAATCCTTAACATAAAGTGGTGGGCTTTTTAACTTTCAAAGGTCCTTCCCACTGGAAAATATTTTTGTGGATAGAAATATACGCTATTCTTACATGTGCAGATTATTTTCTTGAAATCAGGCAAATAATATATCCAAGAGAGCATAGAAGCCATAAAAGGCTTTTTTTTATCTTAAATCCCGATATTACTGCATTGGGCCAACAAATAGTTTTAAGGATTATAGAACCCAGATGGAGTTCTTAGGTCATTGTGAAGCACGAGCTGGGTTCGGACAGAGAAGCGTATTGTTGTTGTATTTAGGGCTTAAGATATGCAACAAAAATGTCCCAAAATACCTTTCGAGGATATGAATGCATATAAAGGGTGAATCAGATACCTATAGGTTTGGGATTCTTTGGGCTTATGATATATAAACATTGAAACGTAATTTTAACTTCTTAAAATTATAAAACTTTTTTAAAGACTTTTTGTTTTTGATAATTTGGCATTTAAACCAGTTGAGAATTATAAAAAAAATTTATTTGACATTAATATGAATAAGAATATTTATCAACATTTTGGATTTGAAATAAAGCATTATAAAATGACATTCCATTACTTTAGATGAACATTTGCAATTCTTTTGAGAAAATACATTTTTAAGCAATATTTGTTCTAGGATCGCACAGACCAGAAATAAAAATCTCAAACATTCTCTCGAAAATGTTAGAACATTAACATTTTTCATATATTAAGCAATCTCAAACTGTCTTTTCTTATTAATCGGCAAGAGTAGTAATAAGAGAACATATTATTGGCAGTTTGTTGTCAGGAAATAATCGTTGACTCGAGTTTTCGAATAGTTATACAGTGAAGTTGCCAACTAAGCACTAATTTGCAAAATATTCCTTAAGATTTAAAGTAAGCTGGATGTCATTAAATATCTAAACCAACCTACGCTACATGAAAATAAAATTAAACGTTATTAATTTTCAAGTAATTTCAAATACATTTTATCCTCATTATGTTTGTTTGCTGGGAAAGGTAATATTTGTTTGCATGTGTGTGTTTTATTGTGCGTGTGTAAATATGTATTTTTTTTGTTTGTTTTATGAACAATATTTATTTGTTTCCTAGAATTCCCTTTAGGAAGAATTGTCTTTAGTTTTTTTTTTTAATTTTACATTTCACATTCTTCCTGCAACTGCTGCAGCTTTTGTCAACCAGAGTTTATTGAACCATGTTTTTGTTTTTATTTGTTATTTTGTATACACTTTGTTGTTGTAGTGAATTCTTTTTAAAGCAGGTCAATAATTGTTTAAACTCTTTTAAGAAATATGAAAAATAAATAAAACAAGGAAAATGAATTTCTAGCAAATTTGTTGGCATATTTTGATTTTAAAATATGTTTGTAGGCATGTGGTTGCTCATGAGGAAAAATGATTTGTTTTATAAAAATACTATTTTCCATAATAAAATATATTATTTTATTTAGCCTAAAATTAAATTTACATGGTTGAGATTTCAAATAAAAGACCGTTCTGTTAAGCGAAGTCAAACAGAAAACAAAAATATAAACAAATTTCTTAATCATTGATGGGTGTAAGATGGCATTAAATAAAAGTTTGTGTTGAACAGTAGCTCTGTCATGTATTCACTTATTGCAGAGGTTAGTAGGAAGGCGATGAAGTCTTTAAACCCATTGATAAGCCCAAACTCTATGAACTATTTGAAGCTCATAATAAATTTTGATAGTGCAGCCAGTCGCGTGCTTCTAAAATAGTTTAACCCTAAAACAGCATTTTAACAGAGTTGGGCATTCAGGATGAATTGTTATGCCATTTTCTTCCTTTATTAATTGTGCTTCTGCATTAATCACTAGCAATTTCTGAGTGTGTTCCTTGATCTCTATCGATAATTCGATCAGGGGAGTAAGGAGCGTACGTTACTTGCACCTTCATTGGCTTTCCTGGCTAAGAGAAATGGGTCGTGTCCAGGAACACAAAAAAAAAGAGTGGTGAAAAGAGAATGC
The DNA here is from genome assembly GCA_937654795.1 of Cistogaster globosa. Lineage (NCBI taxonomy): Eukaryota > Metazoa > Arthropoda > Insecta > Diptera > Tachinidae > Cistogaster > Cistogaster globosa. The sequence continues at coordinate 127,476,676 of OW569403.1, forward strand.
AAATGTGTACTATACAAGTTCGCTACATGCACATAAAAGTCTAAAATAGAAACGAAAAACGAACCAAGAATATAATATTCTGAGTTTCTCTATTTGTCCCTTAATATGCGTTTTGGTGTTACATTGCACGATTTATGGATAGCAGACACAAAAATATACACAAGCAGAAAATATATCATGAAATTGTTAAATTATTTTGCGGACTGTATCGCATGTGTCATATTTTGTGGAAACGGCGACAGTATAAATGTCAACCGATTATGATCGAGAAGAAGTTTCCGATCATCACTACCGAAAGTTACAAGGCGGAAACTGGATCATACCCAATCCTCAGTGGTTGACAAGCAGTTATCGATTTCCGACCGTTTACTGAGGAGTAACCCTTTAAAAAGGTAGTTTTAAATAATGCGAAAGTGTGGCCTTAGAGGTTTATTTATATTGGAGTCCTTCAAGGCTTTCAGGCAGACATATTTTAGGTGTCATCGCGTAGATTACGTCATGTTGTTCATATTGTTTGTTTGACTGATTGCTTGTGCGTAAATGATGACTAGAGAGAAATCGGTTTTAATGCAATTTGAAGCATTAACAAATCCCTGTCTAGAGGTTGTATAGGTGATAACGAGCAATTTTTTTTTAAAACATAACAATTTGAGAGATTCGGGTCATTAAGTTAGATACAAAAAAGATTTGTTGTCTTTAAAACTGCTTATTTTCTAAAGCGATGCAGAGTGGTCTCCAAGATCTTAATCCTATTACGTCTTTAAGAAATTCGATAACTGGAAACATCCTTTGATAAAACCTAGCCAGGCGAAATCGAAAATGTAAATGCAGCGGCTCATGCGGCCTACAAATGTCAGAACTGCTTCTTCTTGCGTTGGTGAACAGAATTTTGCAAAAACAAATTCCTCTTGAAGCTAATGCAGTCAGTAGTGATGATTTTGTCTGGGGTGATCAATGCGAAGAAGGCTGGTGACGATGGTAGCGATCTGGTGAAGGATGCAGCACATTCTGCTTCTGTTTTGATTTTTGTTAATACAAAAATTTGTAAACAATTTTCTTAGTAAAAATAAGAATAAATAAAAAAATCGTTTTTTTTTTGGCTATAATTGATAAGTTTTTTTATTATAACAATAAACCCATCAATGACCTTCTATTAATGATATCGATAACATTTCTATAAGAATAGTAAAGCTATTGATCTTTTTTGTAGTCGACGTGTTAAGCTACCGAAAAAAAAGAAAAGTTGTCGAGAATTTTTTTATAAGAAAAGTAAACTTATCGAGAATTTTCTATAAGAAAATTAAAGTTATCGATTACTTCTTGTAAGAACAGTAAAGCTATCGGTAAGTTTTTTTTTAAGAAAATTAAATTTATCGATAAATTTTCCATAAGGAACTTTTGTATGAGATAAATAGTAAAGTTATTGATACTTTTCTATAAGAGAAAAAGTAAAGTTATCGATAACTTTTTTATAAGAAAAGTAAAGTTATCGGTAACTTTTCTATAAGAAAAGTAAATCTATCGATAACTTTTCTATAAAAAAAGTAAAGTTATCGATAACTTTTCTATAAGAATAGTAAAATTATCGAGAACTCTTTTAAAAGAAAAGTAAAGTTATTAATAACTTTTCTATAAAAAAGTAAAGTTTAAATTTTTTTAGTAAAAGTAAGTTGTCGATAACTTTTTGTAAAAAAGTAAAGCTATCGGTAATTTTTCTATTAAAAAGAAAGGCTATCGATAACTAAATAATAAAATGTAAGGCTTTCGATAACTTTTCTATATAAAAAGTGGGGCTTTCAATAACATTATTGGTGTTAAAAAAATAATAACTTGTCTGTTGAGAATATAGTTCTACAGATATCATTCCTGTTTAAAAATTGGGGCTATGGACTACTTTTCTATAAAAAAGGTAAAGGTAAGATTAGGTTAGATTCCACAAGCTGTCGTCATAAGAAATCGACTCTCTTGGGGCCTAGATGGTACCTTTGTGTTGCCTGAAAAAGAGATGTGTACAGGATCATTAGGTCTCCATTATACCAGTAGATCCATTCCTAAACCACCCCGAAGACCGGATAAACGAGTTTATCATGACAACATTATAGTCCGATATATCTGCGAGACTATGCAATCGCGGACTGCCTAGAAAAGCCTCTCTGTCGCCAGATATAGCTGGACAAGGGCAGAGCAGATGCTTTACCGTTTCCTCCTCTTCCCCATCCTGACAACTTGTACAGAAGTCATGGTATGGAAGACATAGTTTCCTAGCATTAATAACAAGATGATGAATAATAGGAGGACAGAGTGTCCTGGCAGCCCCCGTTTGCTCAGCTCTCCTCGAGGAAACCTCTGCAGTTTTGCAGATCTCCTATTATCATACTGAGGCCATAATACCTTCGAAATTGTGCAGGTGACCTCTTCATATATCTTGTCTGCGCGTCCCCTTATAGCAAATTAACGGGACTCCTGCCAGTAGATCTTATCTCCCAATAGTGTATCGGTAATTGTAATCGATAATTAATCAGGTTTTTGCTTTATGCACTTAAGTTTGAGCTATTAAACCGTAAAGTGTGAATTGACTTTTTTTTGTTGTAAATCTATAAAGTTTATTTAAGAACTGATTAGAGCTTAATTTAAATATATGTTAAAGTATTTTTATCGTTTGATATTTACAAACATTTTAGTTGTAAAGTCAAGAGAACGAAAAACTGCGTATCTATTTTTAAATGAAAATGCATGAAATAGTGTGTGAGTATGGGTGTGTTTGTGTGCATTTGTGTCAGATCTTATAAGGTGTAGTGTTTGTTTTATTTTTAAGTGACACTATGAGTATTGTCCGTCGCTATTATTTTTGTTGTTTTCCTACTATGACATTTGATTAAGCATTTAACAATCTACCGGTCTGGGAGTATGTGTGTGAATGATTAATTATGTACACGAAACGATTGGCTGTGCGTTTCGTGCAGTCTTTAAATATTTAATTTGATTGTAGATCCCATATAGCAAGAAAAATAGCAGCAACAAAAAAAAAAACACTTGTTTTGCTGTGTACTTCCACACAGTCGCTTACAGAATTCTGTGCACACTTCCATGCATGTGTGCTTTATGTGTGCATGTGATGCATGTGAGTACATATGTAAAGTGTAAAAGTGGGTTATTGGGTCATGATTCAGTTTAGCCAATTTGTTGTATTTTTATTAAGTTGTTGTTTCTGTTTATTATATTTTACTCACTTTAAGTTGAAGTGTGTGTGTGTGTGTGTGGTGGGTTCTTTGTTATACACGTTTTTTATTTCTACGAGTACAAGTATTGCAAATGCTCTTGATGTAAGAGATAATAATGCAGTTGTTTTTTGTTGTTGCAGTTGATATTTTTTTATTTCTGTTGTAGTTTTAATATTTTTTTGCATGATAAATTAGTTAGTTTCTCATATCTTTATTCAAATTGCAATTTTAATTAAATTATTTTTATATTTTTTGTTATTATTTTTTTTTGTTGGGCTTTTATTCCAATTTTTAATTTTCATATTAATTTATTAATAATGGTTTTATACCTATTAAGATTTAGTTTATCTTAATCATAATTAAAGCATAAATAGTAACTTTTATTAATTTTTACAACAAAGTTTCTATCCTTAAGGGTTTTAGTGCAGTTTAAAATAAGAAGCTGTACGTTTTTCATGCGGTCGCATTATGGTTTTAATAACAGTTAGTTATTAATTTTAAAATATTTCTTTGACATAAGACATAAAAGAGTATTAATTTACCTTCACTTGACCTCGGCTTTGAAGTGACAAAATGCACGACCTTGGATTCTGTAATTATAACTGATGCTAAGTTTCTTTTTCGATCATCCTTTTTCAAGTCATTTATGTGGACGATAGCTCCCAATTGTCTATTAATGCAGTGAGTTCCCCTCACTTCAGTTTTTTTCAAGGTCGTAAAACATAATAGTGTTTTATAAACCTTTCAGAACAGTTCAAAATGAATGCTGAGGTACATTTTTAAATTATTTTATGCAGATGTCCAGCTCAGCTGTTCTTGACGAGGCGCGTTCTAAATATCAATTTTTCAAGAATTGCTGGCCGTTTGTAACGAATTTTATGAAAAGTGTTGGCCTTTAAAAAGTTTACTGGTCTCTTATCAAAAACAAGTGATTTCAAGCGGCCCCACAGGATATATTCGAGAAGTGTCAAATTGCACCTCTAATTTTTTTGTATTTAATTGTATTTAATTCATGTCTTTTATACAAACTATTTTTTTAAATGTTTCATTTTAAGGAATGCAGTACCTTTTAAAACAAATAACATATTTAAAAAAGTAACTTTCTCAGAAGCACCTTTAAAAAAATTACTAAAATTTTTCTCTACACTGTACTCATATGTACATACAAATTTTTTTCTAAATGCGTTTTCTAATACACTAAACAATAGATTTCGTAACAATAAAATCAAATTTAATTAGTAATAAATTACAAAAAAAAAAAAAGTATTTTGTAAGTGACGCTAATGCTTTTTTGCTGATAAAATAATAAAAGCAATTGTCTGTCAGCTGTAGCGACGTAATATATGAAGTCTATTGTTGTTTAATTGAAACTGATTATGATGTTGATAATGACGGTCTTGAACATTGGTTTTGAACCGTAAAAACTAAAAACTAAAAACAATAAAAATAATTATAAAAAGAATTATTCGCATTAAAACAATTTTAATATGTTTACGACACAAAACAGTTGAAGTTTAGTTACAATGGACGATAATTGCAGAAAAGCATTTCAAAGTTATTAATGCTGCAATTCGATATGTCTAAGATAAATATAAACACGGCCTTGATTTTTGCGGATATTGATTTACAAGTTAAGGTCACTATCATTAATGTATTTATTGGTTTTACTTCTCTTCTTTTTAAATTAGTTTATAATTGATTCAATAAATGATTTAATTAGAAAATTTTATTTTGTATTGGTTTTCAAATTAATTGAGTAAATTAAATCTTAATCTGAAAGTAAATAAAACCTTTAAAAGGTGCGTAAACTGCTCCTGTGCTTGCTTTTTTTTAAGCAATTTTGTTAAAAGTTACTTTTTGTAAATGGTACTATTTCTAAATATTTTTTTTATTGTTTTCTATGAGAATGCGCTTCGCCATGAGCAGCCGCGGTGGCCAAATGTCTGATATCATTTTTAAATATTAATTCTTATATTTCGTGTAAAGAAATCCTTGATAACAATTTATCTTTTAGTGTTATTTTTAATAATTTTAAGTTCTATCGGGCTAAAAAAACACGTAATAGAATTATTTCAATCAATTAGAAAAGCTGTTTTTTAAGCTGTTTATTTATGAAAAAATACAATAACAAAAATCTCCTTTTTTGCAGGACTCTTGAAAAATGATTTTTAAAAGTAGTTTCCCTTCAAAGAAACTTATTTGTTGCTATTTTTTAATTAAGTGCCTAAAAAACTGTTTGCACTTTTGTTGTTTACTTGCCGTTTATTTTTATATTTTTTGTCACAAAAGATAAAAATCCTTTTTTTGTATTGCAAATTTAAAATTAATGCAAGAATAATAAGAAAATCAGTTCTATAAAAGTATTTTTTTAACTCCTTGCTGTCAACTTTTTATGTCCTATGAGCCTTTTCTAGCTTTTATCGTATTTTAAAGAAAGTTTCTTGAACAAAATTTCAAGATTAAATTTCAAGATTATAAATATTTTACCATTCCAAAAGTTTGTAATAAATATAACAACATCGGTCTCTACGAGTTGGCATCTATAGCGTTCTGTGAAAGGAAACAAAATGTGTTAAAGAAATTTATGTAAACATGTGATTTTACATCTCCATCGAACTGATGAATTTATAAGACACATATATCTCCATTGTTCACTCTACTGCTGTTTACTGTTCAACTGAGATGATTTAAGTTTTAATCACACTTGTTAAATATGGCGGTCACAAAGACCAATCACAAATGATGGATATATTGATCACAATTGATTAAGCAAAAGAAGCATTCAAGTGCCTAGGTTTTCTGAAACGTTGTAAGAAATACTTCACTCCATCTGATCTCCTTACTATCTATGTCACCTGTATCAGGCCAAAAATGGAATACAACTCTCATCTATGAGCCGGTGCTTCAAAGTCTATTTTGGAGTTACTCGATCGCGTACAGGAGAGAGCGAAGAAACTCATCGGTGACAGTAGGGTATCCAGCTCTATTGACTCACTGGAGCATCGACGCAATGTGGGGTGTGTTTCACTGTTTTATCGTTACTACAACGGAATGTGCTCTTATAAAATCAGGGAAAACCTGAAAACTGTAATTTCATACGCGCAACACGATCTGCATCAAGAGCGCATTCCTTTGTGGTCGATTGGTTGTTCAACCGAGCTTTTTATTGCTGAAAAACATTTTAACGTAAGAGATATTTATATACAAACAATTAAATATACACGCAGAAAAAAATAGTTATTTAATTTATGTGCAAACCGCAGTGAATTTGCTTTGCAAGGAAATGTTCACCCCACCTTCAATCCTGCAATATCCCCTTAATCCTCGATGATGCCTGAAGAGGAGTATAAATATAAGTTCAATAAAATATTCTAATGTAAATTTAAGTTCTTAAACGTTAAATTACGTGCCAGGTTTTAAAAAATTGTGACTCGTGACGATCTCTTTCAAGAATAAGAATGATAATAATTTATTAAATGTTTTAAAATTTCGTGACTTTATGCGATTTAAATTAATTTTTATGAAACCTAGGCGGTCCTTTAAATACTATGTCATTGAAGTTATGGGTTTTCATGAAGCACAGAATAAGTTCTATTAGATAAAACACATTTAGTTTAACAAAAAAAAAAAAAAAAAAAACAAAAATTTATCCAACTTAAAACCAAAAGTGCTACAATGGCAACGCAGTTCCATATAAAATTATTCCAAATGTGTTAGTTTCTAATTGCCATTTTTTACAGTTTTGTTTTGAGTATCTCAGTGGTTTTGCTTATGATTTTTTAAGTTTTATTTTTTTTTTCTGTTAAACTTTCAATAACTCAATTGTATTTATTTCCTAATTTTAAAGTTATTAATTATTGATCCTGTATGATTAATACTAGATATTAATATTGTTAACACTATTTGACTTACTCTCTACCACAAAATAAAAAAAGAGTTTTAAAATTTTATTAAATTAATTATGTTCATTTATTTTAAGGTGGTCCGGCCAGTCAAGTTATTTGTTGATAAAAAAACATTCAAGGTCGTTTTTAGTGTCTACAATATTATAAATTATTATTTCGTTTAAGCGATAGGCCGGTAGAAAACCAATTATAATATTTTTGTTTTTTTTTTATTTTAAATTATTTATATGTTTTTCTATATATAAAAAATTAGGCGCATAATTAATCGCTTGAAAATATTAATTATGTTAATTTATATTTAAAGGCCCAACCCTGTTTCTAGTTGGAAGCAACGCATTTTATTGTAGTGAGACACCTAATCCAAATGTTGATTATTAATCAAGTTTCTATGAGTGACGTGTTCAAATTTAGCATAAAAAGTTTATTTGTATTTAAAAGCTAAAATCGTTATAAATTGAAATTAATTTATTTCCTGCATTACAAGCAGATTGTGGTCAATTTCAGCTTATTTAAAACGTGAAACGGCCTTATTACAACAACAAACTTTAAATGGTGACCCTGACATTTTTGCAGTATAAAATAATAAATAGGCATCAGCCGGACAATATGGATTATTAAATCTATTAAAATGTTTATAAATGCCATCAATTTTTTCACTGCGATTTTTCTAAATATTTTTTTTTATTATTAAAAATGAAATTGTTGGTAAATGTTTTTCTTAATTTAATCTTAATATATTGTCTCCTTGATCATGTGCAGATTGTTGAAAAATAAAATGTTAAAAAAATATATAAATGTAAATAATTTTTAACATAATTAATATTTTTTATTACATTTGAAATTTAACCAAAAATAAAATTACCATTTTATGCCAAAGATTTTCTTTCAATTATAATTGTTTTACTAATTGTCATGAAATTTCAATGAAACTGTTTAATTTATAATTACAATTGACAAAAATAAAAATTGCTAACAGAATAAGATAATCATAATTTCCCGGGAATTCCCAGGAAACCTAAATGGGCTGAATTGCCCGGATATGGGAAGTCTGAATTTATCAAATATCTCGTTCCGTGTAAATTCTACTACATCTGTACATGAAATAGTTTTTGAAAATTTTGATGTTGGTGTAAATAGTAATTGATATGGAATACAAAACACCTATTTTTAGAATTTTTGTCTTTCTGTTCGTCTGCTGAATGAATTTGAATAAAAAAAAAAACTGGTTTGAATGTAGAACACTTTTTATTTCATAAAAATATGTCATTTTGTAGAGAAACTAGAGATACCAATGTTAACTCCACCAATTTTATCGGTACTAAATGGTACTTGAACAGTTGTCAGTACTTTTTTTTGTGTAGATGGAAGGTTTTAAATACTGTGTAAAGAACTCTACAACAAGTGTTTTAAAACACATTTTTCTAAATTTTAATTTTAAGAAAATTATAAATGATACGCGGTCTAAGTCGTGGGTACTGCTATTAAGATATAAAACAAAACAAAAGGTTGCCAACTTGTTTAAAAAGGAATTTGAGTTATTCAAAGTCACCAACATTTTAGACACGAACATGCATAATCTCTATAACGCATTGTTGGCAACAAAACCTACCTCAGTGGAGAGTGGAAGGTTTTTCAATTATTTTTATTGTTTAATTATGTTTAAATAAAACTGTGAATGTTTTAATAATATTTCATTAAATAAATTTGTTTTTTTTTCAAGATTTGCTTTTTTCCCGGGAACACCGAAAAATCTCGACAATGCGATAATTTTTTCCCGTTTGCCGGAAAATAAAAAAATCCGGAAAATCCCAAACGCTATTTGTAAATCTTCAAAACCACTTAACCATAAGTTAATGACAATTACTTTGTTTTTTTTTAGGATTAATCAATTAAAGCTTATTATTAAAAAAGTATTAGTGAACATAATGAAATTCTTAAGATACCATTAGAATTATTTATCATTCAATGCTGGTGAAATTTATTATTAAATAGTCCACCTAATGAGTTAGTTCATTTATTTTTTTATTTTACAAATTATTTCAGAATATAACCTTATCCTAGACAATGCCATTATGCTTATAAATCACAACGCTTTAGAGTAAATATGAAGTTGTTTTCATAAAAATTTTGTTTTCTTTAAAAAATTATGATATTAAAATGTAATTTGGAATTATTAAGGAAGATAAATGTGCCATTGCCACCATCCAAGGCGAATCAATTACAAGTTGGTTGCGCAGGCGAATTCACTATTTTTTGCTGCTAATCATTACTGTCAAACTCCATGTGTAAAAAATAGAAACAGATTTATTTAAAGTAGTAAATTTGCCTGCGCTGCGACCTGGTAATTGATTCGTCTTGCTACCTCCAGAACAACTGTCAAATTTATATTAATATCAGTACAAATGGGATTGACGTTGACGATTTTATATTATGATGAATAATTTTTTTATAAGTCGTCGTGATGACCAAAATAATTCTGTGTGAATGTTATCTTTTGAGTTATCGGTTGGTTTTCATAATAATAACAAAATAATGCCTAATATTTAGTAATCTTAAATTTTTATTGAAAAACTTATAGGTCAGAATAATATTTTATATGTGTCTTTTAATGTCATGACAAAATTTATTAGTCAATGATGTCTGACGATTATATCATAAGGATGATATAATATTAATAAATAAAAGTCTACTCAGGATGAATTTTCATCATGATATGAAGTACTTCCAATAAAACAAAAAAAAAAAAAAAAAAAAAAATATGGAGCGGTAAAGAACTAAAAAAGAAGACAAAAACATCCAATGAAAAAATTGGCGCTGCCTATATTTACCGAGTTGTGGGCCTCTAAAATTTTCCTAAAAGAGTTCGATTGTCAATATGGGTATCATTAAAAAACTTTTAAAGAGATCTTTCAGGAAACTAACAAATTAAAAAAAAAAATGCCTAACCCATTAAGAACTGATTTTTATGTGAAATAAAATATATCGTACTTATTTTTTTTCTTTTTGTTTAATTCTGTTTCACCGCAATAATTGTTTTTTTACTAAACTTGATTTATATACATCGTGAAGGGTATATAGGACTCGGCCTAGCTGAATGTATATAACACTTATTAATTTAATCTTTTTGCAATTTGGTTTTTTTAATAAATATTGTTTTTATTTTAGTTTTTAAATAAGTATTTTCTAAACTTTATAATTTTCTTAAATTTTTACTTTATATAAATTTACTACTTATAATTTTTTTACAATAACAATTGCTGGGCCTGGCTGCAAACAAATGCGATCAAGAATTAATTGCTCGGTTTTTATTTTATTTTTTTTTTAGTAAATTGATTTTCTTAGTCAATAACGCCTTAAATAAATTTTTACATTTTCTCTTTAAAGTCCTTTTCTAATTTTTTTTAATCATCCACTCGATATAAAAATATTATCGTTTGTTTTTCTTTTTTGCTGCAGTTATTGTTATAGAGTTTAATTATACAAATTATTTGAAGCTGTGCGTTTTTTGTTTCAATTTATTTTACAAAGGAAAACAAAATTGTGTCATTGTCACATTATTTTCAATTAAAAATCTACAAAATACATTTAAAGTTTTTTTTTAATTTATTTTATTTAACACATTCATTTAATTTTTTTTAAATATATTTTCGGTGCGACATTGCCATTTACCAAATAAATATTTAGCATCAAGTACAAATGTGCGCAAATTCAGTATTTTGAGTCTACAGATATAAATAAATGTGCTTAGATAAAAATACAGTGTTTCACATAAGCTTTCGTACTTGGTTATGTAATTCTAAATTTTTATAAGAATTTATTTAGGAAAATGTGTATTTATTTAAAGTTTTTAATTTAAAATGAGGAATTAAAATTATCAATGGCAAAATCTATACCGATTATAAGGCAGATTTTATTTCTAAGTAGATAAAATAAAGGTAAAGTAAAAATTAAATGTAACATTAAATACAAATCTTTCTAAGTTAAAAAGCAAAATGTTTTATTTTCTTTTGAAAAATTATATTTCTTACTCAGTTAAAATTTATATTCTTTATAGTAATAATTGAACTCTTACATTTACACTTTCTCGTCCGTCTGAGGTTTGCGATGGATCTAAAACAACATGTGAGAAAATGTAAAACTTAGGGTTAAGAAAATCTTATATTCTGTGAATTAAGCTAAATAAAATTCATAAATGATGACAATTCTTCTGTTTTCCAGTTGAGACAATTGCATAAAAAGGCAACAATTAAATAAACACGTAAGTTTTGAGTGACCGAAAAGTTTAAGTGAAGTAGTGAGTGCTTGAAAACTTGTAATTAAAAAATTCTATATATTCTGCATCTACTTATTTTTCAATAACTAAAGCAAAAAGGACCTTGTAGTCTTTTCCAAATCTGACATTGATAAATTCTTTGAAAGTTCTTTTGAATTTTGAAAAATATGAAAGTAACGATTCAAATCAGGAGATATAAGACACACAGATTAGAAATAAAAGCTAGAAAACTAGATATCGTTTTTTGTTTTCGTTATATGGCCAAGTTTAAAAACTTATGTGAGATACTGTTATTTTGTAATTTTAGTGCATAAATAAAATCCCTATTTAAAAGCGACTAAAAAAGGAAGACCATATTGCTAAAGTATTTAATAAAATCTTAAAAGATATTTTTTTATTTTTATAATTTTTTATTTCTTAATTTAAATAAGTTCGTGAATTACACACTAAAACGAAAGATTGATTTTTAAAAATTCTGGGATTTGGAAATTTTGAAATCTGGTTTCGCTCGAAATTCCACAAAAAAATAAACTTCAAGAATCAAATTTTAACACAGAAGAACTAAGATTTTCTCAAAAAAAGTGTATTAACTGAAAAATCAAAACTTGACGAAAACCGTATATTTTCAACAAAAACTCACAATTCAAGAAAAAAAAAATTAAATCTGCACCAAAATATTTACAATGAAAATCGAGTTTTGAACAAATGAGACAAAATATTCTATAAAAATCGTTATTTATTAAAAAAAAATAAATAAAGGGACTGAGATTTCACATTGCTAAAAATTAGCTGCATCAAAAAATATTTCGGAAAAAATCTAAATTTCGGCAACAACACCGAAAAAATTCAAATTTCACTTAAAAATCTAAGTTTCAAATTTACAACTTTTACTTATTTATTTATTTTTTTTTATATTAAATTCTCTAATATGGGAATTCCTTTGAGAGCAGAATGTTTAATTCGCTCTTAAAAATCTGATTCGTCGGCTGCATACTTATTAACTTACCTGTCAATGAACAAATATTTTTTCTACTAATAATATTAAAAAGTTATTTTCAATAAATATTTATCGCGTCATCTGTTACTCACCTGTTATTTTTAATTGTACGCAAAACTGGTCACTCTAATATTGTGCATTACTCAATAAATAGGAAGCAATAACAATGTATTTTTGTAGCACAAATAGAATGAAAACAATGAATCGAAGTGAATGATTTGAAATTTTAAATAGATTTGAAATGGATACAGCAAAATGTGTCTGTAAGTGATAAGATTGACATAACTGTTGAAGTTTTTGAAAGTGAAAATGGCTAATTTGTCACTAATGAATTTGTTTGTAAGTTTAAAGTTATCATTTGTATGAATAAATATTAATATAATAATAAAATAAATGGGTTCATACAAATACAGGGTGTATTTCCTGTATCTTTCACTTTCTGATTTACTGCAGTGCAAATTTTATAAATAAAAAGTACAAAAGAATAATAATACAAAAGAAATATTTCTTGCGTTATGCAAGTGTTTCCTCTCAAAAACTTTTAAATATTTTTATGGCCTCTATAAACTCGTTTTGAGCACTCTCACACAGCTCAGAAGGAACCAATTTTGTTGTAGTTTCAGTTATAAAATATTAATCGGGATTAATTTAAAAAATCTCGAAACTAAATCCCGAAACCTAAGGAATTCTTATCCTAAGTCTTTGTGTGTGTGTTTTTTTTTTTTGAATTAACAATAGTTTTGGTTTCTGCAGAAATATTTTCTAAAATAGCTAACTACTCAGTGTTCTAAAAAATCATTGTATTTTATGTCCAATTTTATTTTTCAAAAAAATTCAGGAACAATTTTTATAAAACCTTGGATTCAAGATTGATGAATTCCGAAAATTCCCAGACTTTAAGGAATGACAATTTTCCAATTTTGAATACCACAAACAAAACGAACGATGTAGGTCTGTAAGGCATCCATTTTATCTGGTTGGTCAAAATAAATCAACAAATTGACGTTGGCTCTCTAATGGTAGCGACTCGGAGGCCAATTGATAGGTCTGTTTCCTGTTAGTCTTATGATAGGTAACGCCATTTTGTTGAAACCACATTTAGGCCTGTTCCCATATCTTCAACAAAAAAATTCATTGATGATGATGCGGTAACGATCTCCAAAGACAGTAACGCTAGTTCCGGCATTTTTAAGGAAATAAGGTTCAGTGGCGTCAGCAGCGTTTAAATTGCACCAAACGGCGAGTTTTTTGGAATATAAATCTTTAGGCTCTGTTTTGAATGAGTTTCACTTCATATGCGGCAGCTTTGTTTTACTAGCAACTAGATCCTCGTCGTTAAATAAAATTTTTGCGATAAAATATCGGATCACTTTCCAATTGCTCAAAAGCCCAACCAATCCAGCACTTGCAGGAGTTTATACATGTGTGAGAAAAGACCTTTTCGCAAAAATTTCCACGTTGTGAATATTGAAAGTCTCAGTTCAGTCATATATTTGGATATCCTTCAACACCTTTGTTTACAGCGGGTATATTTTCTTCAGAGCTTATTACAACATTTAGAGTGAATGTAGTAGGAAATCTTTTCACAGTTCGATAGGCGATTACATGCTCCATTTAAAATCATAATCAAAATAAATCTAAATAATTTATAATTATTTCACATACCGGCACGGCTTAAACTACACTTCTGCTGCAAGCAAAGAACTATCATATTCCTAAAGTAGTGGTAAAGAACAGTGACTAGTTTATTTCCTACACTTCTAAATTCAATTTAAGTTTTTATATTAATTTGCAAACTTGTTTCAGATAAATAATAGACTTTTTTTATTTAGCGATCAATATTGAACATTTTAATTTTACATAATAATTTTTTTCATGTTTTTAGATTATAAAATTGAACGTCATTCATGCCACTTGTTAAAAATGTTACGAGCACAAACAAATATTTACAAAATAAAAAAAATTAAATAAAAAAACTATATCACGCCACAAGTGTTTTTTTCTGTTTGGGCACTACCAACAACAAGAAATATTTATTATTTATTTTCTTTAATAAAAAAAATTGTTTTGCATAAATATGATAAATTATATTGAACGTGAAAATAACAAAAAAAAAAAAAAAAAAAACATTTATTAGATTCATGTTTGCGGCCAACGTACATGATGCAACCATATTGTAACGTACAGCTGCTGCCGACACCATCGGCGCGAGAAACCTTTTTTATTCAATTCGACTGCACCAGTTTTATCAAAGCAACTTTTTAGCACCAGTTGTGTAATTGCTGTGATTTATTTATTTTGTGTATAAATAACCTGCTGCCCTTTAGATGATTACAACGACAGTTAAATTTAGTGACAGCATTTTTCGTTTCAATTGCATCAAATGTTTGTGGTTTATTTGGCAAATTAAAAATAAAATTCAAATAACAAGTAGGGGGCACTTTAATCGGCTGCAACGAATCTTAAATATACTTTATACGTGACTACATTCCATAAAATACAACTCTGGGTTGTATCATTTTTAAGTTCATCTCCCTGGTAATAACTTTTATACTTTTATTTTTAATTCAACTCATTGCAGTTCAGCATGTTCGCAAGTTTTTGTTTTAAGGCTACCTTAAGTTAACGACTGAGTAAGAATCAGAAAAAACAAGTAAGAGCGCTATATTCGGCTATGCCGAATCTTCTATACCCTTCACCATATATATAAATCTACTCTAGTGGTATCTCCAATCAAAAAAAAAAAAAAAAAAAAAAAAAAAAATATTGGGGTGACAGAGAATTGAAAAAATAAAAATAACAAAAAAAAAAAATTACATAAAAATTCCATCGGCTCTTAATGGGTTAAGCATTTAAATTTTTTTTTTATTTCATTAAAGATCTCTTCAAAAGTTTCAAAATAATACCCATATTGATATTTCAAAAATTTTTGAAATTTCAGAGCCCCGTAGCTCGGAAAATATGTGCGAGAGCCAATTTTTTTATAAAGATGTTTTCTTCTAAGTTTTTAATTCTCAGTCGCCCCATATATCTGTTTTTTGATTAAAGTTACTTCATTGCTTTAAATGATATGGAAAAATTAGAGGTAGGCGTGGTGTTTCGCTCAATTTGTGTAAGAATATGGATCGATCTCACTGATTTTCAATAGCACCTCTTTCAACGCGATGTCTGATCGATTGGCGTACTTAAATTTTTTCTAGCTGATATAGTGCCTGAGCAAAGTTGATTTCAACACTAACAAGAACTGACTGACGGACATCGCTCAATCGACTTCGCTATGCATAAGAATTCAGAATATATAGACTTTGTGGGGTCGGAAATAGATATTGTTGAAATTACAACTGGAATGATACAATTCATTACTGATTTTGTATTCAAGTATGTGATTTCTGCAGGTAAAAATACCTATGTCAGTGCAAATGAGTTGAAAAAATTTAAAATTAAGATTAAAATGAATTATTATTTTTCACAGTGGTTTAAGTTCGTTATAAATTCAGTTTAATTGTAGAGAGAACAGCAGAAGGGAGTGAAGTTTCTGGTTCGCTACAACCTTTGTCAGAGTTTAAAATTTTATTTGCTTAAAAGGTTTTGCATGCAGGTTTATTCCGTTTTAATAACTAAAAAAATTATAATTAAAAAAATTAAAGGGTGTCATAACTAAAAAAAATTAAAGGGTGTCCCATACAATAAATATAATTTTTACAAAAAACACCAATTTAAGTTATAAGAAAACTGCGTGTAAATACAGCTTCGTATAGCAAAGAATAAAATAAAAATAAATAAAAAATAAAGGGTGTCCCTATAGGTGAAATATATAAACCTATATGAGCCTATATTTTGAACCATTATAAACAAACTCTGGAAAATTATATAGAATTTCGGTTGCTATGCCAAGTATAAATATTCAAAATCTTAATTTAAAGGCTGCCCTAATGGTTCCTCTGATTTGTTGTGCATGTTCCATACTTTGGAACAGTTGTAGATAGAAGTTGAAATTTACAAAGAACCTGTATTAAGCCGCTGTAAAACAAGTGTGAAATTGTAATTCGGATATTAAAGAGTGTCCCAATAGTTTTTGTAACTTTATGTATTTGTCCCTATCCTTTGATTCGCTGCGTAAAAATATTTAAAAATTATACAGAATGTCTGCTGTAATGAGAGTTATAAATATTTAAAATTATGAACAAAAGGGTGGTGCAATTTAATGTATAACGTCGAAATGTTATACACAAAGGGTTAATATTTATATCGTGGTAAATCGAAAGAGAATTTTTGAATTCAATAATTCGTTGATTGCAATAAAATAATCGATTTTTATTTGTTTTTCGATTGGTCGTGCCATCAATAATGCAAAGGACTTTTTATTCACTTTTTTGTATGAACTTTCTAAAATATATTCTCAAACAATATTCCTTTACTTTTATTTTCGGAAAACGTTTTTTCCGACCTCCGGCTTCATGCATTTTAAAAATTGATGTCAAATGCTAAGAGCTTGGAGTAAATAAATAATAAATATCAAAATTAAATTTTTAATTTAAAAATTAAAAGAGAAAATGTATTTCTTATTTTAAGTTAGGAAGCTCTTACACTTCTGTGGCGTTAAAAATTGTTTATTTGTTTATTTCGTCTTTATCTTGCTTTATTGCGCAGCAACAAAACAACAAATAAAACAGGCAACATGTTGTGTTATTAACAGGCTCTCAGAAACTGCTGCAAGTAGAAGTGTTCAACTCAAAGTGCCCTGTAGAAAACATTTCCCAAACACACTTGCAAAATATATATTTGTTTAAAGTGTTTACCCCGAACGTCACACACACACATACACACGCGCAAACAAGTACCTTTTGATATTTTGCCCCATATTTTCTATTAAAAACCCAATACAAAACGTATTTTAGCGTGTAAACATGTTCCGTCATTTTCATGATGACACAATGACCCATTTTAAACAGTTTTTTGCGATTTCGCTATTGCTCCTGTTGTTGTTGCTGTTGGCAAATGTGCCAGAATTTTTTTTAATTTAACATAAAATCTCTTGCTCAACACTTAGTGCACCTTGTGGACAAAACCAAAAACAAACAAACAAACAAACGAACGAAAAAAAAAACAAGCAGTTTGCAATACTTTTCAAACCAAAGTGCAATGGCAGTACGTGTGAAGGGTTAAAGTTGAGAAAAGCAACAAATGCATTTGCCAATTTGGCAAGTGAAACATGGAGGTTAGTAATACGGGTTACCACTTTTTTTGTAAACATATTTGAAAGTTTTTAAGATCGCCTACACAGGCGTAAGAGGGTACGGAATTTGTGAATTGAAATTTGAATTTTTTTTTTTTAAAGTTCATAACTCATTTTAGTCTAAAAATCAGCGAGATAGATTGCAACAACGGTAAAGCAAACAGAAACAAACACAATTATAATTCTGGTCATATAACCTAAAAGGAAATGAGAAGGCAGGGAAAATTCAAAATAAATTGTTAATTTTAAAAGAAGATTAAAAAGCCAACAAAAAAAATTTAAAAATATTTTTTTTAAATAAACTTTTAAACCGAAAATGCAGAAAGTCGTAAAAATCGCTTTACCCTTAAAAATATTAGTTTCGATCAAGAAAATTCAGATAAGTAATTTAAAGAAAGAAATAGAAAAATTCAAATTCGTTTAAAAGTCTAAAAAACCTCAATAAGGTGTAAAGGAGGAAGCAAAAAATTTTATAATATTTAAGATTAAATTTAAACTTATTACCAATTCTCTCAATCAAAAGAAACTCCTACTAAACCTCTCAAAACATAACATATTAAAAAAATGATAAATCCAATGGAAAATTGTGGTAAAATTGCCATATTTAAAGCGAAAACAATCCTGAAGCCGTTATCGAATCACCATTACAGCCAATTTATTGACTGTTTCATGAGGTTTGCACGCTGGCTTCATCTTCAGTCTCTATTTTTTTCAAAATGACTTTTGATTCCAATAAGAGGGGGCAACCAGCCGTACAGCACGCTATATAATCAATTTTTTGGAAAATTAATTTGATGACTTATTTATTTTAGAAGCAAATTTTGCCTTTGGATTACTTTTTATACTTTGACTTAAAGTTTTTAAATTAATGTAAACCCACCAACAACTCTTAAAGAATTGGAAGCCAATATTCAAACCACCATTAATGCCACACGGTCAGGTTTATTTATTTTACACTGGACTTGTCAAATGATTAATGTATTCGGTAATCATGGCGCGTACATATCCCGGTAATTATAAGTAAAACTAATAAGAGTGCTATGTCAAATCTTATATACTCTTCACCATGTATGCAAATTTAGTTTAGTGAAGTAACTCCAAAAGAAAGAAAAAAAAAAAAGAAAACGAATATTGAGGTGACAGAGAATTAAAAAATTAAAAAAAAAAAAATACAAAAATATGTCATCTGTTCTTAAGGGGTTAAGCGTTTTTAAAAATTTTTAGTGTTTTCTGAAAGATCTCTTTAAAAGCTTCTAAGCGATACCCTAAAAAAATATGGTGAAAAATCGTACTTCTCTATGAAGATTTCAGAGACCCATAACTCGATAAATTTGGGCGATTGACCATTTTTCCACTTGAAGTTTTTTTCTTTTTTTTTTTTTTAAGGGTCAATATAAGAAAGATTTTTCAAGGTTGCGGCGTTAAAGTTAAATCGTTTTGTTGTTTGTTAACAGAACTTGATGTAAAAGGCAATACAATTATCAATGATCTCATTGAATTCAGTAGCATTAAACCTTGTATCGGAAATATTAGGTTTTACAAATATATGACATCATTAATTGGTAATTGACATCATTATTAACATATTTTCTATTAGTGGCAGTGATAGAATTTTTTGCTTTAGAGTACTAGTTTACAATAAAATTGTTTCACACAGGTAAATATGTTTAATAAATTTTAACAAACAACTAAACCAAAAAAATTGAAAAAAAAGATCTTCAAATCTTATTTTTATACAAAAATCTCTAAAAATAAGGTAAAATCTTTGTTCTGGCATCGATGTTCACCATACTAAAACATGATCCACTCATCATACTTAAATAATATTTATCCTTCTAATTACAATGAAGCGTAAAATATCAACCATAAGATGCATTAAAAAATAGTTGCAGTCATATTGGAAAATTTATTACATTTCAGATAATCGTTCAGAATTCCAGATTAATTTTTCTGTAGTAAAAATATATAACGAGATTTATCTTAATAAATTTATAAGCTGCAACCCAATTCTTTTGCACAGGTGTGTTTTTCATAAGATTACATTCATTAATTTAATAATAAAAACAAAAAAAAAAAGAAAACAAAAACAAAAACAAAAACATCACAAACAAATGTTTTTTTTTTATCTATAAAATACCACAAATAAAACATGTTGATAATAAAATAAAAGGAAACAAAACGCCAATCTGTAAATAAAAAAAATTCTATTTTTGTTTTTTTTTTCAAGTAAAAATCTATGTCATTCATTAAAAGAAATGAAAGAAAAATACAGATCCTACAGTTACGGGTAAAAATATAGAGTTATCAATAACGGAGACACACACTTTGAATATTTTTTTCAAAGTATGTAAAAATTGCAAAAATTTGCCATTAACTTTGAAATGGAATGCTCACGCTTAGCCCTCTATTGTTTAAAAATTCAATTTATAAAAAAAAAATGCCAGAACCCAGAGTTTAGTGTTTGTTGTGTTACATTCATTAAAAGGTAAGGACAACTATATCAAATTGTTACTAAATCTACTGCAGCGATTAAAACTGATACAAGCATCAGATTTGCCGATAGGGTGGTGAGTCCACGTTAAGTGGGTGAAAATCATTGCCAAAACAGCCTAGTGTTTGTTAAAAGAAAAAAAAAAAGCTGCAAAAAGTGCATGGCTGGTTGAACTAAAAAAATTATTTGAATTCTCAGTGTTGGAATATCATGAATGAAACGTTCAAATATATAAAACTTTATTGCCGAAACTTTACAACAATTGGCTTAAATTTCATACAAAATATATTTAGAACATCTTCTTTTGCTCGCTACTGTATGTATTATTTAGTTTCAGAAACATGCAGTCTAAGAAAATTTTTTTGTTGAGTAATAATAATAAAATAAACTTTAACTTATCTAATAAATTTTTAACTGACAGTTCTAATAAACTGTTAGGAATGGTAAAGCGTATACAATTTTTATTAAAAGGGAATTTTTGCAAAAGAGTGTGAATGAATACGAAGAAGGCTGACAAAGGTTGTAGCGATCTAGAAAAAGCACTTAATTTTTCTGGTATGTCTTAACAATTAATCATATTTAATAACAAACTTGAGCCCAATTTAAAAATAGTTATCGATTTGTGCGAAAAATTCAATTAAAACACAATCTAAAAAGTTATGGTGAAATTTAAAATCAAAAGCTGTTTTGTACTTAAAAATACTTTGATTTTGAAACTAAAAAATGGTACTTTATGCGGAGTATTTGCAAAAATGCTCAAACTAGAAGACAATGGTTAATGACAGCTGAACTACATATGAAACGAGATTCTATTATATGAAATTGATACTTTTGCGCATAAATTTCTAAGTAAAAGCTCATTAGAAAAATTATTTAAATTTAAAAAAAAAAGACAAAAAATTTTTTCTTTAACTAGCGAGACTTCGTAAACAATATAAGAATTTTTTTGAAGTTCAATCAGCAAGATATTTTTCTAATGTTCGCAAGACAATTTTATCAATAAAAAATATGCGATGTAAATCAGCATGTAATCAATTTAATACGGAATGGAATGTTTAAACAAACAGAAAAGGGTTTTTTTTTTTGGTAATTTTTGCTAAAGTCTTAAAATTTCATTAAAATTCTCATGTTGTTTATAAAGTTTCTGTACTTAAAGAAACATGTTAAGTAAAGTAGTACGTATTGATACAAGCTTTTTATTTATTATTTCACTTCGTTGCTTTAACGACACTTAACTACTTTAAAATACGCCACAAACGATCCGTAAATATTTTAGTTTTACTCATCATTTGCTTCCCTCGAATTTTTTGGTTTAATTGTAAGAAAAAAAAAGAAAAAATAAATTCAATTACTGTGTTAAAGCAACAGTTGGGACTTTCTGTTTATAAAAAAAAAATCACAAATTAATATTCAGGTTGTGTAGTTGTGTTGCATAAAACCAGCAAATGTAGCAGTGAACAGAAGGCGCTTATATTTATGTTTCTCTTTTATACGATACCGTTATGATGAACAAAAGTTGACGTACTCGTATCTACAAGTGCAACTGAAAAAAAAAAACTGGATGGGAAATTTTTTAATATGTGACATCACATGTTGTCACATCATAAATAAATTTTAAATGAGCAATTATTCAGCGAGAAAAATGTGTGAGATATTGTGTTAATAAATAATAATTACAGGAACTGGTTTTTCAGCCACATAAAGATACAAAATACATTTGGGTTTTCCCATGGTAGACACTAAGATGTCCTGTTGGAGTTATAAAAAAATTTTAAATTTCTTTAAATTTAGTTTTCTGCGCAATTGTATGGTTTTAATTTTACTTTCTTAAAAAGTACTTTGTGTATAAAACCTATTGTATAAAAGTACTCGGCACAAAGTATAATAGAAATTTTTAGAAGCATTTTTTACAAAATGTATCTTTTATATAAATGCACTTTTAACCGTGTAAAGTGCGTTTAATAAAAACAGCATTTACTTTCATTTCCTATTTAAAAAGGAAAATATTTCTTATTTTAAAAGTACTTTCTTGTTTAAAACCCCTTTTGCAGGTTAAAACCTTTGTCTATAAATTTATTTCACTAGAAGTACTTTTAAGAAAGTAATATTTTTTTTAATGCATCTTTAAGGGAATCGATTTTTTTTATCTTTTACAAAAAGTAAAGTATCTTTTTTGTAAAGTGCTTATAAAAATTTTACATACTCATTAAACCGTTTAGTTTTTTTGGATTTGTGTGATCCTTTTAAACAAGTATTTTTATACAAACTATTTTTTAACAAAAGTACCGTTTTATAAAAAGTACTTTTTATAAATGTGTAGTGCTAAAAAAGTACTTATATAAAAGTACTTATTTAAAGTTATATGTTTTTTTAAAAAAGTACCCTTTTTAAAAAAAATTTTTATTTAAAAATGCTTTGAAAAAACTCAGAAAAACTAATGTGAGCAAGTACTTTTATCAATACTATTTTCTACCAAAGGTGATGCTTTATAAAAAAGACCTTTTTATAAAAGTTTGGTCTTAAAAAAAGTACTTATATTAAAGTACTTAGTTAAAAGTTCTATGTTAAAAAAGTATTTTTTTTAAAGTACCCTTTTTAAAAACCTTTTTATTTACAAATGTTTTTAAAAAACTCATAAAAAAATGTAAACAAGTACTTTTATAAATACTATATTCTACCAAACGTGCCGTTCTATAAAAAGTAGTTTTTATAAAAGTGTGGTCTTAAAAAGGTACTTATATAAAAGTACTTGGTTAATAGTTCCATGTTAAAAAAGTACTTTTAAAAAAAGTACCCTTTTTAAAAACTTTGTGTTTTAAAAATGCATTTAAAAAAGTCACAAAAAATAATGTAAAAAAAGTACTTTTAGAAAAATTATTATTTATCAAAAGTGCCGTTTTGTAAAAAAGAACTTATTATAAAAGTGTGGTGTTCAAATATAAGTTATAAAAAAGTACTTATTTTAAAATTCCATGTTAAAAAAATATATTTTAAAAATTTTTTATTTTTTTTTTCATAAAAATAATGTAAACAAGTACTTTTATAATTTTTTATACCAAAAGTGACGTTTAATACAACAGAACTTTTTATAAAAGTGTGGTGTCTTAAAATACTTATATAAAAGTATCTATTAAAAAATTGCACGTTAAAAACATATTTTTTAAAAAACTTTTTATTTGAAAATGCTTTTAAAAAATTTTTTAAAAATTATGTAAGAAAGTACTTTTAGAAAAGCTATTATTTACCAAAAGTACCGTTTTATAAAAAAGAATTTTTTATAAAAGTGTGGTGTTAAAAAAGTATTTATATAAAAGTACTTATTTTAAAATTCCATGTTAAAAGAGTATTAAAGAAAAGTTATATTTTTAAAAAAATTTTATTTAAAAATACTTTTTTTTTATAAAAAATGACTATTTAAAAGTTCCATGTTAAAAAAGTTTTTTTTTAATAAAAAGCATCTTTTTGGAGGGTGACATTTTGATTAGGTACCGTTTACTGGTACTGGTGGTACTGGTACTTTTTAGAAAAGTTTGCCTATAAAAATAAAAATTAATTGGAAGTTTTATTAAATAAATAAGTTTAAAACTCTTAAAAAGTACGTTATAAAAACACACCTTTTATAACATTTAACTTTTACGATTTAAAAAGTGATTTTGATTAAAAACCGTTCAAAAACAAAATAAATTAAAAGGTACTTTTTTAAACCATTATCTATAACAAGTACACTGCTTAAAAGTCAAAAAATCAACTACACAAAACGGACCTTTCATTAAAATACTTTATATAGCGATATTTAATGAAAATAACTTAAATCAAATTATCTTGCACCTCTTAATAAATGTGCCTTGCAGTAAAATTATTTTTAGAGGAAGTTACGTGAAAAAACTTCGTTTTTATTATTAATATCATTTAAAAAAAAAAGTGCCACTTTGTATATATCTACCATAAAGTATACTTTTTTTAAGTATAATTTTTGAACAATTTAATAAACTACAAAAATTTAAAAAGTACCTTAAAAAGTACTTTACAGCCAAAGAACCTTATATAAAAAGTATTTTGTATAAAAAGGACTTGTTATAAAAGTTTATTTATGAATATATACACATATATATGTATAAAATTTTTAGTGTAGGAATTGATTGTAAGGTACTTTTTATAAAAAGTACCTTTAATGTATATGCAGTTTTTTAATAAATTTTGTTTTTTATTTAAACTTTCATTTGGAAAATTAAAAGTTGCGAAAGCAACCATTCATTAAACACAGCTTATGTAAACAGAATTTTTTATAAAGTGTGCAGTAGTGCAGCTTTAAAGGAATGAAGTTTATTGCTTTAATCGTGTTTCTGCTGGCTTAATGCAGACATTTGTCCACCTCTATTAAGTTTGACATATTGATTTATTTTTTTTAATATAATTTTGTTGTTGTTAATTTTATTAGTTAATCATTTTACTGCTTCGTCAATATATTGTTATTTCAATTTAAGGTAAAAGTAAATTTGTTTTTAATTTTTTAAGCGTGGTTTGGAGGTTCGGGTGTGTTTGAGATTTTTTTATAAATTTTCATTTTTTGGCGCCAACTTAACTTTTTACTTTCGCACAAACCGAATAAATACTTTTGAATTCAGTTTTTTTTAACACATTCAATTTTATTTATTTGTTTTTTATTTTGTAAAATTTGTATTGGGTGCCATTGTTGAACACGAACAAGAAGTATCGTTAATTAATGGTTGAATTAAATTTTAATAACAATGACGCCATAAAATGAGTAACTTTCTGTCTTGGAATGTGTCGAAAGAGAATTTATCTGTAATTTAAATGGACATTGCCCTGTTTCAGCGACTCTTTATCTTTGTTTATTTTTATGACGACGTACATAGACGCTTTTAGCACATTTTCATTGATGAATCTGCACTGAAATATTGATGGCGGAAATGGCTGTCAGTTAGTTGGTAATAAAAATGTTTTATATTCGCAAGTTAAGGATTTACATTTTTGTTTAAAATAAATAAAAGGAACAATTTTAATTTTATTTAAATTGGAAAGAATTTTTTGGTTTAATGGTGGTCAATTAAAAAGGTGAAGCTAAAAGTTATAAAATAATAATTGTCAAAAGTTATCTACTTTTTCTAGTTAATCACAAAAAGTAATTTAAAAATTGTTTCCTAAATATTTCCTCCTTTCTTTTCATGTTTGTTCCTGCATAATTTTAGATTAACAAATTTTTATTCTTGTTTAAGGAAATAAATTAATTTTTATTTCAATATTTAAAAAATAAAAATATGATATAAAATTAGTAAAGAGAAAACTGGTTTTTTAAACTGAACGAGTGTAATAATTGTAATCAACCTTGATTTCTAATGTTTTTAAGTTTACGATTAGAAAACATGTGCGAGCCAGAAGGTAAACAAAGTCTAAGTTTAGGGTTTCTTGAATTACTATTTATCAGTCTTTATGCGTGTTCTTTTTTGTATACCGTAGTGCACAGTGGGATAGTAATATTTTTTTTTGAAATAAATCAATAAATTTTAAAGTAGTGGCATAAAATTTAACACGTGCCTTACTGAGAAGCAGTTTGTTTAAAATGTTGGTGTTTATTTCTTCAAAACCTGCCTTCGCCTTATAGCAGTACTTTTTTCAAGACACTGACTCATTTTCTTGCCCTACAACTAATGACCACTAATAAACCATTTAATATTTTGATTCAAATATAAGAAATATTTTTTCCAAGGCAAACAATTTTGCTTTCTCATAAATTTTCCGCTTTAAAATGCTAAAAAAAAATTCCTAAATATCAATCCGTAAAAGGTGTATCTGTGGTCCACTTTTCGTCGGAACAGTTTCGGCGTGTTTGGGCAACAAACATTCAAACATAGAAATTTTCGCGGATATATTAACAGCACAGAAAAAAGTTTTTACACTTATTAAAAGTTTAAATTGTTTTCGGGTAGATATTCAATTAAAATTTTAATTGATTAAATTATTTATTTAATTGGAATGTACAATTGGTTCAATTAAATATTTAATAAGAAAATCTTTTGCATTTGTTTTTCAATCTAATATATAATTATTTAGTTAAATTAAAACAATTTGGTTAAATTTTAATCTGAAAACAGAAGAATTTTAATGGGTGAACACAATTTATTCTGTGGTTTTTAAAATTCTGTGCAGTTGACAGCTTGTGATGAATATGTTTTTGGGGTGTCTGCCCAATATGCTGCTTATTTTTTTAGTAGTTGATGTTGTATTCACACTGTCAAGTAACAAATCTTACAGTTCGATGGAAATATAAAGTCCATAGTGTAAAAAAAATTGCTCAGAAAATCATAAACATTTTGCTTTTAGTGGTATACAAGGAACAAAGCCAACTCCCACGAGATTCACAAGCTAAAAATATATTTTTTAGCAATAAACCGATGATTTTTATTTAATAATTCACCCACAGCCTCTTTTATTTTACTTTAATTATGAAACTTTAATTTTCAAATTATTAATAAAAATGTCTGGCAACACTGTTTGTATGATCGCTAACATCCCATGTCGTATAATAGTTGAAGATTAAAAAAAAAATTACGTAACAATAAGTTTATAAGCAAATTTTTTAATGAAATACATATCTTTTAAGAAATTTAAATGTGCTCTATTAACAACAACAGCAATAGCACAGCAGGGTAGCGTTTCTAATTTCAACTAATTCTCTTAAAATTATATCTGTTGTTAAAGGAATTTGTAAGAATATAACAATTTTAATGTGCCTACAAAAAAGTCTTGTGGATAAACAATTAAAAAAAAACAATCATAATAAAATAATTACATTTAATCTCCTCTAGAAAGCTGTCAATTACAAGCAGAGCTTTTTGTTAGCTCAGCCATGTTATCTTAAGATTTCGAAGGTCGCTGTCAATATTAAAAACAAAAAATTTAAATTTGGACAGAGTTTTACATCTAAAACTCCTATCAGTGTTAC
Source organism: Cistogaster globosa (assembly GCA_937654795.1). Taxonomy (NCBI): domain Eukaryota; kingdom Metazoa; phylum Arthropoda; class Insecta; order Diptera; family Tachinidae; genus Cistogaster; species Cistogaster globosa. Next base: position 127,503,763 of record OW569403.1, read on the forward strand.
AATGCCTTTATGGTGTTGTTGTAATAGACAAAAATAAATCTATGACAGTGTTAGTTTACTAATAGTCCTAATATTGTCAAACATTGACTGTGTGTCGGATTGCTTGTTCTTGTAAGTCTGCTAGCTCAGGTAGAAATTCCACTTTTAAGAAAAAGTCTACACAAATAATATCAGTAAATAACAGGAGAATGCTCTTTTTTATTTATGTTGTAAAATTATGGGAAGAAAATAATCTTAATAGTTAAGGTCATGTCACAAAAATGCTGGGTAACTCCCAATCGCTGTTGGATTTATGGCGAAAGCGAAACACTTTTTACTACTATTTAATGTTAATGCAATCACATGAAAATAGCTGACAAAACTGAACATTTCCAAGATGCAACAATATCCGGCTTTCCATCTCCACTTTTTTGGGTGGTTGGCACCTTGCAATTTCCAGCTCCTTGAACAGTTGTTTTCTGAAATAATTGGTACAACTTGTAGGGTACGATTTATGTAGGGCAGAAAGACGAAAAAGTTCTTAGTCGTCTGTTGATACAGAATTTTCAGAGAAGCAAAGTGAAAGAAGTGATTTGAATTTCAATAAAAATATAAGAAAAGGGAGGGAAGTTATCTAAAATACAGTTGTTAAAAAGAAGCCGTGAACTAAATTTGTAAGCTTGGGTAACATAGAGGAGTTTCAGGCATTTAGGTGGACTAAGGAAAGATACACCAGTCCAGTGATTAAATCCACCAGCCAAGAGTCCTCAGAGTAAGCTGCAGTGCTTCTTATAGCGATTTCTGGAACAAGAGATAAAGAAATATAAAGATATTAACCGTTAGGTAGGGTTATCAATTAAGATACTAAATTTAAATTCGACGGCCTTTGTTCCTTTTTCCGGATTGTGGAGAAGTATTTAATTTTCTTCTGCAAAATTTCTTCGCCTTGACGTGCTAAATGACTCATGATATAAACTTCACCAATTTTCAATAGGAATGACCAAAGAGAAAATTTAAAAGTCCGGCACAGCGCAGTTTTAGTGTTTTAGGCAGACACAATTTGGAGGCTTGTTTCTGTACTGTCTTTCATGTGAAGTTTAAAAAAAAAACATAAGGGACTTATTATGGTGTAAGATATTGGATATTTGACTAACTTTTCTTGGTTGTTCATTTGTTATTTGAGTCCCATGACATAAAGGCATTTTTGGAAAACAAGATGGCCTATGAACGATCATTCTGTATTGAAATTAAATAGGATCACAAAAGGACATCTCTCATTCTCTAAGTGTAGGTCCTTAATAAAGTATAAGCGAATATTTGGGCAGGTAACATACGATCAATAGTTGTAAAAGTTGCAATTTCTTCGGCTCTCAGTCAAAACGAAGAAAAAAGAACCCAATCTTATCCTTGAGAAGGAACTCTATAACGTTGGTATTGCACGTAACAAAAAGGTAGGAAATAAACTAGATGCGGCAGGCATTCCTTTTACTACGTGCCATTCCTTTTACTTCGGCTTCGCAAGAATGCGTGTCTAGACAGCGGGACTGTTATAGTTTCTAACGCTCGAACTATTTTCTCACAAAATTGTTTAATTTTTTTTAAGAGATTTCGATACGACTGCAGAAAGTTAAGGAAATTATGAAGAGATAATCTTGTTAAGGGCATCACTCCCGGTGCTTGCGAACAACTTACCAGACTAAATATGTTTAGTACCTGATTTTCAAATCTAGTTTCACGCCGTTTCCTTAAAAGTCTAATAACGCGCAATTAATGTGGAGCCATCTTAATGACCGAAGAGAAGTTTATAAAATCGATGACTACGGAATGCAAAAGAAGTACTAAAGTATCTACCAGGTACAAAAGTATCAACCAGGTACGAAAGTATCCACCAGTTAATAGATAGCATCGTGATAACAAGAATATTGCAATAAAATTTCGAATACTAACGACGCTTGCATTTAAATGACTATTTTTTATTTTATTTGCTACTTTGTAAAACGTTGAAATACGTGCTAATATCGTTGAAATAACACACATATTTCTGAATGATATCGATGTACAATTTCCAAGTTTTTCTGCTTTACATAAACGAATAACTTTATTGAAATGCTTTAAGTCTAACAATGTCTTGAAGAGATTCTTTAGATTATTGGAAAACATTCTGACCTGACAAGTGTTTGTCAATTGATATGACATTCGCTCAAACTAAAGTTTTACCACATGGAGGAATATTTTTCATTGTTTATCATTTATCGGCACGTTACCAGTTCTGATAATGTTATAAAGTTTAACAACTGTCAGAACAGAATTAAAATGTTTTTTGTTTGTTTCTACAGTACACGCGTTTACTGAGAAAAAAAATCATAAATATTTTAACAGAAAGTAACTGCTTTATCGCAGTCGTTTTTTAATTTTTTAATAAAAAGGCATTAATACACACCAACTTATATTAAAATTATTTTTATCATCAATTTTATTGTAACTCTTCTGCACGTGATCTACTACGTGATTTCTAAAAGCTAAAAACTAAAAATATTTAATTTTGTCCCATTTAGATTATGAACACAATTATTTTATGATTATTTTAATTGAGATAATAAAAAATACCCTTCACCATTTATGTAAATATAGTTTAGTCAAGTAACCCCTATCACAAAAACAAATATTTCAGTGACAAAGAATTAAAAGTGAAATACGAAACAGAAAAATAAATTTAAAAGTATTTCCTGAAAGATCGCTTCAAAAGCTTTAAATGTTGACCATATTGTCAATCGAAATTTTTTATGAAAATTTCAGAGGCCCATAACTTTGTAAATATAAGCGATCGCCAATTTTTTTACAAGTTTTTTTTTTCTTAATTTTTAATTCTTTATCGCTCCATATTGTTGTTTTTTTGATTAGTGTTTTTTCATCATTTTAAATGATATGGAAAAATTAAGGGCAGTGTGGTGTTAAGCCCACTGCCTCGAGGGACATAGACCGATCTTGCTGATTTTCAATAGTACTGATTGTGACAGTGTGTCTCATGATTGGCGTATTGAAATATGTTTATAGCTTATCTACTGCCCTGGCCAAGTAGATTTCAGCATTAACACGGATGGACATACCGACATCGCTCAATCGAGTTCACTATGCATAAGGACTCGAAATATATACCTTTTATGGTGGGGGGTCGAAAATAGATATTGTATAAATTACAAACGGAATGACACTCCTTTTTTAATTTTCGTGATGAAGGGTATAAAAATATGAAAATAAAATGGTTGTAGTTGCTATAATAGACCTGGAAACTGGTCGTAGATTATATAAAGTGGGCTGGGTACCTTTCAATAATATTCACATCCTATCCTTTACTTATTAGAACTGGAAATGGTATTTAATTTTTTTAAATATTTGACGGTTAGTTAAACATCAACGCATAAATATTGTTAGGATTTAAATGGGCGGGATAGTAGCTAAAGGTGTGGTTTATTACATGGGAGTTAGATGTATATAAAAAACGTTTCTTTATTTGCTTAAAGATAAACGTTTAAAAGTTGCCAAAAGTATTCACTGCACAGTGGGGTAGAAATAAATTATTTGGAAATTAATTAGCAGCCGGTAAACAACAACAAAATTTTACGTACTAGTAGCGGAGGAGTAATCGAATTTGAGTACGAAAATCAGAAACGACTTTAGAATTTATTGATAATTGTTCCCGATTTTTTAAGGTTTTTAATAAAAACTCATTTTGTCAAAGAAAAAAAATATTTAATGTTAAAAATGGTTAATTAGGGAAAATAATTTTAAATATCAAAATTAGATTTTTATACCGTCTTATCCATAAAACCAAATTTGATCTTTATGTAAAAAATAAATATGAAAATATGTCAAGGCGTTAAGTGCTTTCTAAAACAGGTTTCAATTTTTGAAATAAAAAATCCATCAAATGTATAACACACCAACAAAATGTTTTATGAAGAAATCATCACCAAAAAGGTACTCTTCCGAGAAGTGTAAAAAAATCAGTGTTGCCAGATTAGTAGATTTAACCCCTAAATAAAAATTTTGGGGATATAGTAATTTTCTGGAAATATTTTAAATGCTTTTGAGGTTTGTATTTAACATAATTTTTTAATAAAATTGCAACTTGGTTATGTTTCCGACTTTAAATTATTTTATCTCAAAATTTTTTACATTATTTAAGGTAAAACTCTATAATTATAATTAAGGCAATGAAGGTTCAATCTTAGTACTTGCCATTATTTAAATTTGGGTTATTATTTTAAGGAGAAAAATTAAATCTGTAGTTATTAGAAGTGAATAAATGGTTTTAGGAACAAAACAGCAACAAAATTAGAACTATAACACATTTCAAAATACTTGTATTTGGCGCAAAGCCATTCAAAATACACCAGTAAATTGATTAAGGCAACTAAGATATGGATTATAAATTTAATTTTGAGCCTTTAAAAAATTTTTGTAATTGTGTCATAGTGCTACTAATGAAATAATTTATAGTACAAGTAAAGTGTACCTGTGCTAATGATACAAGGGATTTAGATTTAGAATATATTGTTTTCAGCAGAAAGTTTTGATATGAAAAGAATCTGCAAGCCTCGGAAAAAAATTATAAAATCACTAGGAATTCCTAGCTTTGCAACTCTAATGAGAATAGTCGCACATAAACACTTCTCCAAGCCAGTTTTTTTATTTTATTATTCAAATTCATATATAAGTTACAACAGATTTTCTTTTGCCTAACACCGGTTTTTGGTTGAAAAGAAGCACTCAAAATTTATTGTGTTTTTGTTACATATGTATGTGTGAAGTTTGGAAGAAAGAATAGCTCTTGTAGAAGGAAGCAAATGCTAGACAACAATAAAGCTGCTTTAATTTAAAAAGAATCAAAGAGTGCAAGTACTTATATTTCTGTACACAAAGTAAAATCAAGTTAAAGTTTGTACGCATATAAAACACATTCTTACAGGGAACTTGATAAACTCAGTTACTGTAGTGATTTAATCTCAATCAAGAATTAGTTATATTTCTGATCCATATTTTTTATATAAGTAGACCCGACCCTCTTGGAACTTCTGAATAAATTTCTATCTCTGTTTGTAATTTTATTGAAATCAGTGCAGCCGTAAATGCCAGTTTTTCCTATTTCATCTCATTGTATTGGACCTTTTACTTTTAGGTTTATTTATTTTTTGAATTTCATAAAAATCAGTTTGGTTTTTTAATTCGTGCGGACGCAGAAAGATTCCGAAAAAGAAGGAAGCTCTTCTCTTCTTCTGGTAATGATATTTGAAAATATAAATATCCACCCGAGTTCAAATTTCATTAAATCAGTTCATGATTGACGCACCAACGAACAACTAAATATATAAACAAACAAACTTACAAAAGTTCTACAATAAATGTATGTATGTTTGTTAGATTTAAAAAGCTTCTTTTTAGTAAAGAAGAATTTATGGTATTTATTTTGTCAATATTAGGGAAAATATGCCAAAATTTTTTTGAATGAAGCTAATGAAATATAAAGCGTTTTTAAAAACAAACAAAAAAAATATTTAAAAATTTGAAGAGTTTTGATTTTGAAGGCCGTTTTTAAGGCTCACAAAATTATTTTCATGTCCGTGGTGCCCTTGTTAGAAACCCTACTACGTGTTTCTGGTAACGTCCGAATGTGAAATTCTGTTTTAATTAGTAGAACATTTTCTAATTCATTATTGAGATACTAAATTTCTTGCCCACTGTAAAAAATATGTTTTGTAAAATGACTATTTTATTTTCTTAGTTCTCTTGCTAAAAATGAATTCCATATAGTTTTCCAGCTCTGTGGTATAACATGGAGTAAGTCTTTGTTGGCCTTTACAAACAAAAACAAACATAATTTTAGTATGTCAAGGTTTTATTTGTAAATTTAATTTTATAGTTTAGGATGAACATATTTTATTTGCTTTTATCTGTCTTATCTTATCTTCTCTTATCTTCTCTTATCTTATATTCGTTCTTTTCTTTATTTTCATTGCAGGTATGTGACTGAATATTGTAAAGACTTCTTAACATTGACAGCTCTAAAGTAAGAAAATTACTATATTTTTTTTAAGTCTTAAAATCTTTAAATTAAAATAAAATTTAATTCTTGTTTTTAAAGTAATATAAATTTGTTCTACATGCTTTGTTATGAAAATGTTGTTCAATTAAATTAAAATCACATATTTAATTGACACCCATAAATAAGTGACATCGCCCACCAACATGTTTTTATATAAAAAACAAAAATAGTTGTAATAAATATATTTATTTATTTGTGTATTAAACAAAAACATGGTTTGTGTAAAAAATGTAAAATTTTTTTTTAAATAATTCAAATGCAAATAAAACAACACCTTCACCTACATTTTCCTCATTGTTGCTGGGTCGTTTATTACAACAGTCAAGCAAACAAATGAACAAATATAGCAATAATAAAGAAAAATTAAAAAAACATATAAATTCAACAATTACAGAAGTAAGAAAATATAACATTTATTTAAATATTTACCCAGAACCAATGATGCATCAACAAGCCAATCAAGTAACAAACATACAAAACACAACGACACAAACGACCAGTCAATTACAGCTCAAGTGCGAAATGCCGGCAACAAAATGTATGTGTTGTATTTAGTTAACAACAAATATATTGTTTTATAAATATTTTAATGCACTATTGAGTTTATGGATTTCAAGAGGAAACAACAAATATGCAGAGTGTAACACATAATTATAAAGAGTGTCCGAAAATTATAATTTTTGTTAGAGAAGTAGCACTTCAGGCATTTAATTAGTAAGTAACCGTGCTACGTCCTTTAGGAAAGGAATAGAGGAAAGAAAAGAAGAGGTGGTGAAAGTATAGCCATTTTATTCGCCGGCGAATGCGCTATGAAGAAGTACCGACGAAGGAGGCTGCATGTTTTAATGTTAATTCTGGATATGTTTTTATACTATTAAACAGAAAAACATTTTTATTTTTTGGTTGCCGCAGGGGTTGAACCGTGGCCAACCAGGTTTGTAGTCAACGTGCTTACCACCTTGGCTACAGCAGCCTCTATTGCAACATTCAAAGTAAATAGAAGCTTTTTAGGAGACATATTGAGATCGTTTTTAACCGTTTTATATTTCCCGGCGATGAGCCAAAAACACTACAATAGAAATCACATTTTTTAAAAATTCTCATGCCCTTCAGTCGTTGTTTTTTCTAGAATAGTGATTTTTGGCCGTCGACTGGTAGTCCTCGTATCTCTGGATCATAAAAGAGTTCACTCTTACGACATAAGTTTATTCTATATATCAGCATATGTGCGATGTGCGGTGTCTTTATAGCATCTTTTTTGCAGAGCCTATGCATCTCTTAAGCACCATTGGGGTCTTCCTATAAGTCAGATTTATGAAACCCAATTATAACGAGACCTCGGAATCAAAGTGTCTTCTTTTCTTCACTTTACTAATAATTGGTTCTTGGGTGAGCTCACATTCTTACTTTACCAAGGCCACATGCTATTCATATCGAAGTTATATTATGGTTAAAACAGCATTTCTTTATATCGTGGCATGCTTAGATGCAATTGTTACAAAAAAAAAAAAAAGAAAAAAATTTGGTACTCTATCCGAGTGGACTTTCTTTAGCTGTAAAATTTTTATTTAAATAAATAAAAATGGAGGGTAACTCAAATTATTTGTGCAGTGTGGGACACCTCTTATATAATCCATATAAAATCTATGTCAGAAATAAGACATTTCCAAATGTTTATTGTTGTGCAGGTGTTTACTGGGCGGTTTTTAACAATATTTTCTGATATAACAACTCAAAACTTAATTGGTAAGTGATTTATTAAATTGTTTGTAAAATATTTAAGTGTAATAACAATAGAGCACTAAGACTTAATAAAATTTACTTTAGCCTTTACTAAACATATATACAACCATTATTGTTCATTTATCAAACAGCTTTAGTTTATTTTTAATTGTACACAGTAATTTTATTTCGCTTTAAGTTTAATGGCAAACTATGCTTCTGGTAAAACATATTTTAAAGTTTGTAACATAATTTTTGTTTTAGTACAATGTACTAAAAATTAATTTAAAGGTATATTTATTCATTTTGAGCTGTGTAAATATTTTTAAATTGATGATTAAAATTTTTGTAAATGATAGAAACTTTAGTACATGTTAAATCACTACCTGTTTGTGTTATTTTCTATCGTCTTTGTGATAATAAATTATTTTTAAGTAACGAAGAATAATTAAAATAAATAACTATTATGCTCAGGCTAGAACTGGATCTAAGTATAAAGAATTATTTAGAATTTATTATTTAGTACTAAACTAATAAAATCTTATAACAATGCTATGCAATTTAATTTAGCACTTGTTGGTTTAATATATATAAATTCTAGTTTTAGTAGAAATTATTATTTGAGTACAAAGAAAAAATTTCTTTAGCAAAATTAACTTTTAGTACATACTGAAAGTGGTGACCTGAAATTAAACTATAAAGACTGATTCCTTTAATTTAATTTGAGTGCAGAATTTCAAATGTAGCACAATATTTGAAATTATAATAAAATTAATATAATATAAAAAAATTATAGTATTGGTACTAAAAAATTGCCCTGATCTAAAATTTTATTTATAGTTTTGTTTTATTTTTTTATTATTTATTATTATATTTGGTTTAATTTAGAACACTGATACAATTTAGCAAAATACTAAAATAAAATAACAATATTAAAAGTTCGGTGAAAATTTCTAAAAAATTAAAATATTTACTAAACCAAAATCTAAAATAATTAAAATTTTACTTAAAGTTTAAAGTAATAGTAATAAAGCTTTAAACACTCCAAATGTTTTATTATTTGTAAAAAATTCATAGATTGATTTAGAATTAACTTTATAAGTAAAAAGCGTTTTAGTACTAAAATATAATGCTCTTACAATATCTTAATTTGAACGGCGTAAAAGAACACGATATGACTGTGCCATATTTTATACATCATAACAAATCTATATTAGTAATTAATAGTTTGCTGCAAAATAAAAACAAAATGAACATTTTAGTACCTAATTGAAGCTTTAGTACTATGTCAAAATTATTTATTAGTCTACAAGTTTGTATGAAAATTAAAATTTTACAAAAATTAGAATCTATGTACTCCATTGACTTTTTAGTACAAAGATAAAAGTATAAATTTTTGAACTAATTTTTTAGAGAAATATTTTAAATTTAAAATTTTTAATTTTAATATAAAAATTTTAATTTAATATTTATATTAAATGAATATTAAAGGTGTGTACAAAATTATTTTTAAAATGAGACTAGAATTTAAATTAAAGTATAAAATATTCTTTTAAGTACAAACACTTTTATGCCCTTTTATTTATTTTGCCAATCAATACAAGTAAAGGCATGGAAAAAAATTATTTCACAAGGTTAATTTAATTTATTTTTGTCCAAGGTCAGGCACGGGAAATGATTGAAAATAATACTTGACTGTTGTGTACGCAGTAGCTAGCTAATAGAAAAAAAGAACTTTAATAAATAGCACTATTGTGAATTGTTTTAATAAGCTATAATAAGTATATCTCGGCAAGAATATTAAATTAGAAATGTTAGCGTTCATGTGGGCTATTTTTCTTGCACCCACTGTAAGATCAACAACTTTTCAGAGTAAAACAAAAAACAAAACTTAAATAATTTTTATACGTAACACAAATATTTATTGATGTTGGCCAATAGCAACTACAAAAGCATTATTATGAGGAAATATTTGTATAAATATCTATAAGACAAACAGCACGTTTTTTGATTAAAAATATATTGCCAATCATTATATTCATTTGTTTGAGTGCTTGTGTTACTGTAGGCGTTTCGGTATAATTTTTTTTATAAATAGACACTTTAACACATTTTTAATTTAAATAAAATAAATGCCAACAGATGCGACATGAAAAAATTTCAATGCGAATGGACAGTTGCTATGGAACCAAAATTATGTACTTTTACATTTGGAAAATGAACTAAATACACTCATGTACAAATGAGTATTTCATTTCGTTAAACAAATGTATGTACGGCAAAATGACTAGGTTTTTTTTTTTATTAAAAAGCTTATTTAAATAATTTTCAATAATTTGTTAATATTGTTACGTTTGTCTTTTCGAATGAAAATACCACTGTGACATATTGTAAATGTTCTATTTCTTACGACTTAGTAGCTCTTTCTGGCTTTAAACATGCGTTACTCTATTGTGTTCCTACAGCGAGACTCGCACTCGTTGTCTTGTTTAATAAAGTAAAGCATCTAGAGACAATTTTCGCTATACATTCCAGCTAGTGGCCACCTTTTTTCCAATAACCACAACACACATCTGCCAAACACTGTTGTTATTTCTCTACGCCAAAGCTAAACTTTTAGAAGCAACTTCTTTTTATTAGGACCAGCACCAGGACCAGGGGATGAGCGTTTCAAGTGCAAAGCATTGTGCCAGAACAAGGAAATTAGGTTGTAGGAAAGACCTCTGCAGGGAGTTTATTTCACATACGAACTGTTTGCCTAAAAACGAATTTTCTCTGTATGCGTAGTGCAATTCACTAGCTAATCGACATCAAAGGAATGCGCTCTTGATGCTGTGTTGGATGTCTGACGTAGAAGGTCCTTAAGAAAAATAAGAAATAAGGTAGAAAAAAGACGGAACCTTGCGTTAAAAGCGAATTTACCTTAACCTCGTTTGATAAGATTCCATCCATAGCAACTCGTATAGTGCGATCCCTGAGAAAGCTCGATATAAGTCGATAGAGGTTATGACCGACACCAAAAGCAATAAGTTTTAATATGAGTGCACCATGCCACACTCTATCAAACGCTTTGGAAATATCTAAAGCCACCACCTTACTTTCACCCAAATGGTTAATATATTGGTACCATTTCTCCGAAAGGAAGGCTAGTAAGCCATCCCTAGAGCGTCCTCTACGGAAGCCATACTGCCGGTCACTAAGTAAGCTGTCGAACTCCAGACATTTCACAAGATGAAATTACTTTGGAAAGTACAAGCAAGTTGTGATTGGGAGATAATTTTCAGCATTGCTAGCCTCTCCCTCTTTGGAGATTGGTGTTGCATTAGCAGCCTCTCAACATGATGGAACTCACCAACGTGGTACAAAATGTTGAAAAGTTTTGCTAGTAAATGCGCTAACGTCGAAGAGTACAGCTTCAAGACCAGTGCTGAAATTCCATCCGGACCAAGGGACTTGTTACGTTAAGATCCGCTAAAAACTTTTTAACTGCAGGTCCTCGAAAGAATATATCTGGCGGCATAGTTACTGATACTCTTATCAGTACGGAAAGTGGTTGTTTGATTTCCGGCAAGTAAGAGTTACTTGCAAAAATTTTAGCCAAGAGTTTAGTATAATCAACCGGGTCGTTAACAATTTGATCATGCCTTAAAAGAGGCGGAATTGAGGAACTAGCATTATCCTTCACTCTTTTAACGGATAACTATGCTTTCCCTAGCAGCAGTAAGAACTTTAGTATGAAGGCGCTGCTCGTAAAAAGTGCTCTTTCGCGCTTAAATACTTTGCCACACGAATTTCTTGTATTTTTGCGTAGCGAATTAGTACCAGTATTATATAAAAGGCACTTTAATGTTAAGTAAAAGCCTTCACTTAATTAATAAGCCATGACAGATACTTAGTAATTGTCTTTTTTCTAATTTAGATTCCAGCAGGTTGTGTACTGCTGCCCGATAATTAGCTCGAGAACCTGTAAATTTCATGATCTCTGCTTAACAGCAACCACGCACCTCTACGAACGCAGCCATTGTGGTTGCTAAACTTATGTTAGCTAATTGTTATATAATTTACCACGCAGATACGGACAACAACAATACTGTTGTTTTTCGGATTTATAGGGGTTGCTAGATCTTATTTTCGTAACTGTGTTACGTAAAGGGAACCACTTTAAAATTTAAGAAACTGCGTTAAACTTTAATTCCCAATAGCAAAAAGCAATACAAAAATAAATCTAAAAATTAAAGGGTGTCTCCATAGGTGACGTTAATTGACTTATACGTGTCTATCTTTTGAACCGTTATAACGCGTTATAGACAAACTTTTGAAAATTGAACAGAATGTCTATTCCTATGATTGTTATAAAAACAAGTCTAAATATTCAAAATTATAAATTTAAGGGTGGCCCAATAGTGCATTAAATTTGATGTATTCAACCATACTTTTAATCAGTTGTAAAAAGCCGGTTAAAATTTACAAAGACCCTGTATTGTTAAGTCCGCTATAACTAAAAGCATAAAATTTGAATTCGGAAACTAAAGGGTGTCCCAATAGTTGATGTAATTTGATGTATGTTGCCAAACTTTTGAACTGTTACAAGCAGACTCTTAAACCTGTTTTGGATCGGTTTTTCTTGGAAAGACTTATTTATTTTTTGGGAAAATGTATCGTCACTTGAACATTATTTAACTGAAGTTAATTATATATTTTGACATTTGCGACAAATGTTGACAATTATTAACAAATTTTAGTGTGGTCACCCTCAATTAAATATAAGAAAGCCTGTAGGTCTTGTAAACAAAATAATGTAGAGTGATGGAATCTAAAGTAAAAAGCTAGTGCATGTTATATTTAATTGATTTAACGACATTTGGTATAAAAATCTGGTGTAAGTAGGATCATGCATTAATTTCTTCGACTCAGTCGAATATCTTTGATTTCAAGCATCAGTTGTGTATTGTGAAAATGTATGTCTGTTTGGCAATATTGAAGGTGGTTTGACCTGTTATTAGTGGTGATATCTAGCTTGGGGTTGTTCGCTTTTAAATGCTTCTATATTTTGACTTCTTATGCATTTTTCGATCTTGTCGACATTCACATATTAGCAGACTGTCTTTAATACACACAGTCAACACATTTCATTAGCATTATCGAGCGCAAGGTGAGTTTAGACCCTAAAAAAAAGCCATGGCAGATAATATAATGGTTTGCCAATACAAAACAGGATTTGCTCCTTCTGCTCTTAGACTGAACTTACCTCTTTTTATAAAACGCTTGTATATAGAACTTTCAGCTAAAATCGTTATGTATAAAAAAAACTCTACTGCACATTAAAGATCAATTTCTCTGCTCTTTCATCCTGTGCTTTAGTTATTTCTTTTTAGTTTTCGATAGAAAATATAGTAAATTAATCTGCGCTAAGATCTTTAATTAAGAGTTTATTTTGCATTAAAGATAAAATTAGTTTCTAAACGGTGTCCACACGCTAGTGGCCATACACCTCTTGTCCATGTACTCTTTGATAATAGATGACATTTATTTCTTAAGGACTTTACTTTTATGTGTCCAAAAAATTCTTCAAGAAGTATTTTTTCAATTGCTTCCCGAAAGCAACAGCTCAGAGAAACGATGTTAAAAATAATAAGTTCGCAAGCAAAGCGCATTAAACAGTGACTGAATCAGATCATGCTGTCAACGTATGTTTTAGCTTTTACATGTATTTTGTTTTTGTAAAAACTTCTGAGCTATAAAAAACTTGTGGCAATATGTGTGTAAGTATTTGTGAAAAATAAAAATGCCACTAAAAATATATTTAAATACATACACACACGTTGCCAGACGTTTCTGACAGCTCAATACTTTTTGCAAAACCAAAATACACGTAAAATCTTATGCATTCATTATGCCTTGGTTCGCGAGGTAAAGTTTTCTGGATTTTTTATTTGATGACTTAAAAAATATTGCAAGCAGCTTATTAAACGAAAGAATGCCAGATATTTGGGATTCCTATGTTGTTATTAACGAGTCTGATGGTTCATAAAACAAAATGGATTTTCTTACTCACCAAGTTTGATCCAACCGCTTGCGTAATGAAGTGAAAAATTTCATCAATTGTAATTGAATTTTCGTAAAAAAGCGGATACCAAGGAAAAAATGTAAACTATTTTTCTCACGGGCAGGTCATTCTGCAATGCACTTTTGTTTTCTAGTTTTCTATTTAGATAATGCTCTCTACATCTTAAGTTTGTTATGAATATGACCCACAATCGTAGTTTAAAAAGTTCAGAGGTCCATAACTCGGAAAAGATGAGAGAGCTCAAATTTTTTTACCGGATGTTTCTACCATATTCTTGTTTTTTTTTTGTTTTGATTGGAGTTACTTCATTGTTCAAAATGATATGGAAAAATTAGAGGCAGGTTTGGTGTTTTGCCCGCTAGAACGATACAGACCGAGGATATCCAATAGCAAAATTTTCAAAACTATATCTGATCGATTGGCGTATTTAAGTGTTCTCTACCTCATCAAGTGCCTTGGCAAAATTGATTTCAACACTAACACGAATGGACAGACGGATATCGCTTAACCGAATTCGCTTTGCTTAAAGGGATCGATAATGGATAATATAGAAATTTCAAACAGAATGACAAACTTAGATATACCCTTTTTTCACGTTTTATAGTTTATAATAAATAACAATAATTTAGTACTTAAAGTCACAAAAAGCTGTGCAAGTATAAAAGTATAAAAAAGTTGACTTTTAATGTTTTAAAACTTTCAATATACGACTGCAAAAACGATATAAACATTTTAATTAATATAAAACAAAAATACATAAATAAATACTTATATATTCAGTTTATTATTTCGTACAACTGTCAGTGTCATAATCATCATCTTAATAGTTGTCGTTATATGTCATCAGTGGTAAAATTTTTGTTTAAACAACAACTCGTATTTATTGACAAATAATGACGATGTCTGTGTCAATAATGACAATGACAACGATAATGATTATGTTTTAGTGTTTGCCATTATTAGTTTTGTGAATAGTAACAATAATGAAGATGATATTTTTTGCTTTTGCTCATTTTTATAAAAGAAAGAATAAATATGATAATCGTTTGAGAAGTTTATTTTTTTTTAATTTGTTTTTTCAGTATGGATGATTAGTATAGTATTCAAAACGAAATAAATATAATTTCTAACTTTAAGATATGAATCTCTGCTGTATATGGGTGGCTTTTTAACTCGTCAAAATGGCAACTTCAAATTTCAAGTGAGGGTGTTGCAATAACATACTTCTAAAAACCGATACTGGTGAATCAGTGACTGTTAGTGATGAATTTTTGTGTTGTTTCAATAAGACGTTTGTCACTCATCATTTCTTCGTGTTTCCTATAAAGTTCTCAAATTATACTAACGAACAAATGCTGCAGTGACTAACAGCTGCTACCTTAAAACGTTTGCCGAACTGTTAAAAAATAAATTTCAATTAATGTATGACACATGTGAGTGACATGAGCTTATACGTAAATTCCTATGTCACATAAACCAGTCATTGTGTGACGAACGTAATAAAAAATGTACATGCTTCATGATCAATTTCCTGATGCTAAAGTGTCAAGATACGATGACCAGAATCAAGATTTATAGCTTAGCTTATTTCAAATCATTGACGTCATCCGTTCATAAATTAAAGTGGACTAAATGGCCTCAATAAAGATGCTCAGGCAGCATGATTTTCTATCTGTGGATACTACTTTATAGTCTCGGTGACAAAATATTTAGAATCTGAAAAAATAGTGTCAGTTATTTGTTCTAATCCATCTAACTATGTCTTATTCACACAAAAGTTCCTCGTTTTTATTTGTTTCTGTCCTATACACCGAGTCTCGAAATCAGCGATTATACAATGCAATTGCGGTATATTATTATTTTTATTATAAATGTGGGGGGATATCGAATCACATCGCTTTTCTTATGGCCTCAATGATTGTTGGCAACCGGTTCGTAATTTACGACAACCTTACCCTCATTGAGTCACTTGCTACCACCAGCTTTTACGAGGGCTGCTCTATATATTTCTGGCCTAATAGTGAAAATGCGAATATTTATAATCAAAAATGGTTTTATTGTTTTTTAAAGTATTTTCCAGCATGATTTGGCCGGTCAAAAAGGCTCTGGTTTGAGCCGATGTGTGAGAGATCGCATTGTCATGGTGAACAATGATTCGTCTTCTCTTGTTGGTTTTTCGAATTCCTCCGATGACTTTGGGCAAACAAATTGTAGTGTACCACTCAGAAGTGACCATCCTACGTTGCTCAAATGGAACAGTCGCCACATGACCAGTTTTGCCGAAGAAACAGGCGACCATTTGCTTCGAAGTGCTTCTTCCACGAACAACTTTCGTTGGATTTTGCTCGTCTTTAAAGACCCACACGGTCGATTGTTTTTTCGTTACGGGCTCATACTCATAGATCCATGATTCGTCACCTGTGACGATCTTGTAAACGTCTTTTGAATCACCGCAATCGTATTTTTGCAACATTTCTTTGCACCAATCGACACGAGCCTTTTTTTGAGCGACTTTCAAATTGTGCGGGATCCAACGAGAACAAACCTTTTTTACGGCCAGGTGTTCATGCAGTATCGAATGTATGCTGGTGAAAGAAATGTCCAAGGATGTCTCTAACTCTCGGTATGTCGCATGTCGATCTTGCATTATGAGTTCACTCACGGCATCAATGTTCTCTGGCACAACAGCCGTTTTTAGACGACCTTCACGGAATTCGTCTTTGATTCACAGTGCTATAGGATGGTGCTTCATCGCCATACAAAGATTTAAGTTCATCAATGCACTCTTGTCGTGATAATCCACGTCGAAAGTTGTGAAAAATGATGGCACGAAAATGTTCACGAGTTAATTCCATTTTTTTCTATATTAATTTTTTCAAGTCACTGTAAAAAACACAAATAATGTTCGTACGTCAAAACGTTTTGAGTACGATTATGCTTAAAAATGACAAACTTTCCAATGGAAATTTCAGATTGCACTTGGCAGCACTCAGTGTTGCCAGGACAGAAATATATATAGCAGCCCTCGTACTATTGATTTTAGTGATTCTAGACTGTTGACTGGTAACTATCGGCCTTCTTTCTCATTACTAAGGCTTTTGCAATCACTAGCATTTTTTTAAGGCTAAGATATCCCGTGGCATCAATGGATAATAATTATCTGCCTGTAGTGCTGTCTTATGCCAGCTAGTGCTTGATATTTACACACTATGCGCGTTTCGGTCTCTTTAAGACACAGTCTAAAAGTATCATCTTTGTCGATCCCAATCCTGGCCAGATGATACTTGACATTTCCATGATCTGTCACTAATGCAGTTAAAAAGTTTTGTTATATCTGAACACACTACTGGACTCTCTGCCAAGGGACTGCTTGAGCATCATATTCGATCCTGCTTTATGTTGTAGCCTTTCTCTGCCCTTTCAGGACCAAGATTAATGAATTGTTACAAATTCATTACGTTCGCTTCTGCTGTTTAGTATAAACAAATAATTTTATAAAGCCATGCAGAATATACGTAAGATTTTATTTGTTAAACAGCTGTGTGCGGTACGAGAATGACATACATACATACATATGCTTGCTGCAATAAATAAAAAAAAATATCAAATAAATTAACTTAAAGAAAACTATTAAATAAGTCCTTACAAACTTACTTTACATTATGTCATTTAATGTTTCTGTTCTTTGTTTCAAACCAGAAGAAATCATAGTAATACAAACTACTTGCTTCTTCTTCCTTTTTTTTTTTAAACTTATTTTCCGCAACATAAAGAAACAAATTATGTTTGAATGAATAGTTTTACCTAACGGTGAATTTAGTGGGAAAGAAAGAAAACTTTTCAACTGTTTACCAGAACAAAAGCAACACATAAATAAATAAAAAAATTATATTTAACTCTTGTGCTTGTCATTGAAATTATAGAGCATTAAGACATTGGAGGCGAAAGAACGTTTTGAAAAATATAAACTGAAAAAAAAAAAAAAAAAAAAACAAAACATAAAAAATTATGCATTTACATATATTTTTCTTAAAAGTTAATAACCATGTCGCACAGATAACAGAAGTAGAAGTGTGGTTATTTGTAAATCGATTTTATAGATTTCTTGTTTACGGAAAAGGTATTATTAATAGATTGGTCTTAATAATACACTATAAATAAAAAATAAAAAAAATTAAAGCGTATATGCAAGGACAAAAAAAAAATTTGAAATGAATTGTGAAAATTCGAGGCATGGAAGAATAGAATAATTTTATCAGTAATAATTTCATTCGTCTTGAAATTTAGCTTCATAATATCCCTTGTTTCAAACTGAACGAAAAATCAGCCAGAAGCGAGGGAGGGCTCTTTCCAAAGAGATTACGAAATACAAGTTAACTAAACATTATTCTTTCCATCATCTAAGAACAAAGAATTGTTCTTTAAAATAGCAGACTCAGGTTTCTTACTCAAACCTCTTACACTTATTATGTTTTTCTTAACAACTTACGATTTGTAATTTACATATGAAAACATATGAAAACTATAAAAAGAATAAAAACAGTTGTTAAAATAAATAAGACACTGTAACAAAGTAAAATTCTCTTTTGATGTTTAATGCTAAAATATTAATTCTATACTTAATGAATGGCACATAATCTTAGATGAAAGCAGTAGTTGCAGTTGAATTTTTATACCTTGAAAATATTGTATGCACTTTGAAATTTAATATTTAAGGCAGCACCAGTAATAAAAAATTATTATAAAGAAATGAAAAAAACTCAAGATAAAATAATGGTAAATTTGCTTTTGTATAAATTACAAAGTGAAATGAAAAAGAAAAGAAAGAACCAACTACATTAGTAGTTGGAAAAAAAAATTGTGATCTAAAACAAAACAAGACTATTGTAAGGCTCTAATATTTCATTCTTAGCTTCCCAGCTCTTATTGAGTTAAAAGGCCTTAACTATCTAAAAGAAACTATTTGTATTTTATTAACAGCCGAGCCTCTTATTCTAGTGTGATCAACTTATTGTTTGCACCTTCCTTACGAGAAGGTTAAGGGCTGTCAACTTTTGTGAAATATTATAAGGGGGTGTGCTTCCAACTCAAGGTAATTCATGCTTCTTTAAAACTGTCAAACCGATTTTGTAAAAATTTGTATAAAAAGGTCACCAGCTGCTAAGGATGCCAAGCACGTAACTGCCTGACTTGAAGGCTACAGTCATACGAGCTTATGTGCTATGTCCTTTAAACTTAAAACTTTTACGATAAATTTATTAAGATGGCCTATTTACAAGTTACTCACTATCAAGCACATGGAAAATAACACATCAAACAGGCATTAGCACTTAATAAAGAAATAATAAAAAATAATTTATACATTTTATTTGAATAATTGACCATTTTATAAAGTTACAAATTCGCTTTTATAATCCATATTGTAATAATTCGATTATTCGTTTGATTTAAATTAAATATTTTTTTTATTATTTAATGGAAAAAATATAAATATTTTGTATCGATTACAAACTTAATTTGCACGAGCGAATAATTCTTCAAAATATATTTTTGATTAAACCGGAGTTAATCGTTCAATATTAAACGAATAATCTTTTTGTTAAGTGGAAAATTTACATTCTGGTTTAAATTGTATTTTGTTTTTCATAGAAAAATCGAGTAATTTATAAATACGAATAATAACTTAATAGACTATTCGGCGTAATTTCAGAAAACAAGTCAGCCAACAATCATTTTATCAGTATCATTTAATTAGGACGTTTCCTTCTTTCAAAATGTTTTTCTGAGTTTATTATGACTAGAAAAATAATTCGATTAATTTCAATACAATAATTTTTTATTAGCAAACGGAAAACGCGATTTATTTTTAATCGAATAATCAAATTAATTTTATTGAAGTGACCGCTCATAAAACATATTTTTTCTAAACAGAGAAGATAGAAGTTTGGCCTGTTTGGAGTAAAAAATCAGACAACTAAAAACGATTAATCGAATAAAAAGCATTATTCGAGAGATTATAGTCTTAAGTAATTTAAATTATTAACGAATTCTCGAATTAAGTTGAAATCTTGCTGTAATTGTTTTAATATTACTTTCTTCAAAATGTTTTTCTATTTATAAGTATCAAAAAATATTCAATTGTTCGCCCAATATTGTTCTAATAATTTCGTTATCGAATGGAAAAATGTCAATCCAATACAAACTTTAATCCACAAACGTCCAGTTTTAAACATCGAAGAAAAGCACATGGGTTTTCATAAGAATTTTAATTTTATTAATTTTCATGTTATAAAAGCTGGCTTCCGTCCTGCTTTTTCTAAAATGTTTTCCTTCTTATTAAGACAAAAAAACAATAATTCTTTTAGTTGTTGAATTTTAATCGAAAAATTTTTTTTCTTATAAAATTCAGATGTTTTTTTTATCGATTATTCGATAACTTTTAAATAAATTATATAGTTGGCCTAACAACAGCACTAAATTAGCAATAACTCGAAGTAAAAGTATTTTAGTTTCCTAAAATATTTTGCTTTTTATTAAAACGCAAGGA
Source organism: Cistogaster globosa (assembly GCA_937654795.1). Lineage (NCBI taxonomy): Eukaryota > Metazoa > Arthropoda > Insecta > Diptera > Tachinidae > Cistogaster > Cistogaster globosa. The sequence goes on from OW569403.1 coordinate 127,524,181, forward strand.
AAAGTATTTGATTATTTGCTTAATATTAATCGAATAATATTTTTTATCGATTAACATATTCGATTTAATAATAAATCTTATATTTAATTTTATTTTATTTTTCTTATTTTAATCGATTAACTTTTATTCTAACAATAACCCGTATATTTATTCTTAATTCGCTCATTCGAAGAAACAAATTACTAGAAGTTTTTATTCGAATATCTTGAATAAGTTATAATTGTACAATTATCATATTGCAATTGTCTCAATTTTAATTCTTTAAAATGCTTTTTATTTTGATCTAAAAAAATAAAAATTAATTCAATATTCGTGTAACGTTAATTGTAACATATTTTTGTTATTAAATTTATAATATTGCAAGCTCGAGTAAATACATATTTACTCAGCATTAAACTAAACAACAAGTTTTTTTTAAATAAGTTTTTCTGGCTTCACTCTGTATAAAATTCGGAGAGACCAACATCATTTTTCTAAATGTTGAAAATAAATATAATTTTTTTAAACATTTTAATTGAGTTAAACAAATTTATATTAAATGCCAATTGATTTGGCATTTAAAATAAAAAAATTGTAATAAGTTTTTCTGTTGGCTTGTTGTTTAATCTTGAAAATTTATATTTGAAGCTGTTTAAATCTTGGCCGTCACAATATAATCATGATGAAGTACTTGTTATTTTGTATCTATTTGATTTTTCAAATTTGAATAAATGCAATTAGCAAAAACAATTTTGATAATCAATATTAACAAGTAGTAAAATATTAACCCATCAGTAAAGTGGAATAAAATCAATTGCATAATTTGACCAACTGCCCTGGAGTATAAGTAAACCAGCCTAATACTAAAATTACACTAACAATAAGGCGTGAAAGCTTTTTGTAAAATTATTTGCTTTCAGCTACTTCAGGAATAATAAGCCAAAATAGTTCCAAACGAAAGTTTAAGCAAATGCGTGGACAAAAAAATTGATTTTACAGAAGAAGAAACCGAAGTTGAGCATAAAGAAAAATATATTGAAAAAAGGTACATGTTACCATTTAAGGGTTAAAACACTTGCATGTTTGTTTTGAATAAAAATGAATGCAAGTAAATCATACCTCAGTACGAAGTAAACAATTAAGTGATTGATGAGTTTATTAATTTAAGTTACAAGAATAAATTGGCATCATAATAATTCAATAATTATTCAATTTAAAAGTGTTTTGAAATATACGTGCCTGAATGCATAAACAACATTATTCAAAACTGTTTACAAAAAATAAAAATTAAATAAAAAAATTACTTTTACTTTTTCATCAGATATGAACTCCCTGAATGTGCGCTTATGTAATTTAAAGTCTGTCTGGTAACATCTGCGTGACCGCCTCTTCTGGCTTCAACAAAGCAGTCAGCTGATTCCTTAAATCGTAAATACTCGGTTTAACTTATGATTTAAATTAATGGCTCTAATGGTTCTATTTGTGTCCTTTATAAAGATACAATTAAAAAAACTCTCAAGTTTTGTATTTTCCTTTGTTTTAGCGTTAAATAACTTATCAAGTTTTGCCAAGACAGACACTGTTGGTCCCAGTAGGATCAAAGAGTCTCTACTAGGAATGCAGTTCCTCTACAATCATACGGGGGTCAACGATATTCTAAAATTCTTAGGAAGGTTGGAATATTTAAAGCTGTACTGGCTGCTGGTCTCACATGGACCCAATCGGATCTTAATTCTCTCTTTGTGAGGGTGGAAGGGGTCCAGTGCTATACCATACCGAAGCTGATCACGGCGTCGTCTTAATAAAAAAAAAATCTGCAAGAGTCTGCAGCCTCGAATTGCAAAATATACCGTTATTTTTGTGGAGAGAGGTGGACAATGACAAAGGGTTTCGTCTTTTCCTCTTCATTCTGGCATCTTACACAAGTCGTTGAATGGAAAATTCAACCTCTTAGCATGAGCCTCAGTTGTTCTTTCAACACAGCCACAAGCAGTTCTACGAGTATATCGCAGCAGATCTACAAATCTCCCCAATTAATATTACAGTCATAAAAGTTTTTGTATTGTACAGACAACTCATTCGACCATCTGGTCTATGCGGTTACCAGTAATTCACGAAAGTTCTCTATAAAGTGACCTAGCGATACACTTGCTAGTTAGAATATCTGCCCGCCTCTTAAGGCAGGTTCCCGATTTGGCATGTTAATCATCAAAATCAAACAAGTAATTTCGTTGGGCTAATTGGTCTGAGCGGTCCTCAGAAACTTGTGATAAAATGTGGATTTCCAGCTTTTAGGCAAGAAACCGACTAAATGATCAATCCCCCCGAATTGTGGCTGATTTGTCCGCACATGTGTTTCCTTAAACATTTTGGTGGTCTTAAACACAGAAGACTTTCAGGTTGGAATGTCTCGACGTCTCGTTGAAAAACATTCGACATTTCTGAGCCAATTTACGTGTTGAAAAAAAATTTGTTAAACAATTTAAAACGGCATTACTGTAGCTCACCACCCTTTGGCTGGTTGGACTTTATATTCTTTAGTGGTTAACAGAAGAAGAATCCGGGAATAAAATGATTGTCTGTCAACTAATGTATCAGGAACCTCACTAAACTGGTAGGGACGTGGCCACTTGAATGTACCCTACGTTGTCATTTCGAATCTTCTATTTAAAAGGGAGAGGAGGGAGTAGTTGGATTGTAGATACATATTGCAAAATTCACATGATCGATTTCAGCGGGCTCTCATTTTCAGGACGCACTTAGCTAAAGTTTTCATAGTGGATAAAATTGAAATCATGGTAACAATTTCTAATGCATCTACTACAAATACGTCAAAAAGCCAAATGTCAAAACTAACATGTTACTGATGTTGCCACAATTGAAAAACAAACTTCTTGTTGAAAATCTCACATATTCGCTTGGCCGAGACGCACTTTCAATAGTCCAGTGCAGATGGCTTTCCTTCCATATCAAAATAACGTAGAGCCAGTGGGTCTCACGGGTTTCAATTACTAAGTTCCCAAGCTTTCCTAATGGACTTGAATAAACATTCGGCCATAATTTGAAAATTACTTTTTGTTTTTAAACCGGTTGGTTATGTTGCTACTGATCTTACATCACTTGTTATATTTGCGAAAATTATGACTTTAATTAAAAATAAGTCTAAAAACCGCAGTTTGCTAAAGGCAATTTTTCTTAAAAGAAACTGCTTTTAGTTTTTGTGATTTTTATTAAGCGTCATGTATTTGTATATTTAATTTTTTCTTACATTCTTCAGTAAATTTCTTAAGTTGGTAAAATTTAAATTTTATTTCTCATTTTTATAAATCTCTCTGCTTGCCGACCACTAGACAAAATAATCTTAAAAATCAAGTTAAAATATTATTTAAATAAATTATTAAAAATAATTGTTTTATGATAAAATCAATTTAAAATTGTATTTGACTATTAGCTTTTAATTTGCAACAAATGCCTTTAAAGTTTTTTGATTTCTGTAAAGAATTGTCTTCATATTATTCTCTATTTAATACAAATAAGTGTAACAAATTGATTTTTATTTTTTACAAGATTATGCTCAAATCTATAAGAAAAAAAAGCGCTCTTGGCTTTGTTCAAATAATTTTCAACTTTGTGTGTGATTTTTCAAAACTTTTATTTATTTTTTTTTCTTTTTGCTTGTTATTTTTAATTCTATGTGGTCTTCTCAATGTCTGCTTAAGGTGGTACACGATTAGAGGCCAACATGGTTAACTATTTTTATTTAAAAAGATAATAATTGTATTTATGTCTACACTATAATATTGAAATGTCATTCCTTATTTGCGGTTAAATTTGTTAATTAAAATTTATGAATGTAAGAATTAGTGTGTTTTATGTAAATGATAAATTTTGTTAATAATTATTTTCGAAATTGTATAAAGAAAAATAATTTGTGGTAAAATAAGTAATTAAAAAGTAATTTTAAGTTTTGTGTTTCGTATATTTTAACTTATAATTTGATAAGACAATAAAATAAACCACAAAGTATTTATCTACGTTGTAAACTATAATTATATTGTTTCCATATTTATTTTAATCACATTATCACGAAAAATAATTAAAATAATTTTAATTGGTGACCCTATTCCAAAAAAAAAAAAAAAAAAAAAAATATTTTAATATAAAAAACAAATGAAAAAATGTTAATACAAGCCCATTGTGCAACTCAGTATCTCCCTTCAGTTGGTATGCAATTTTTTTTAATTCAAAGAACTTTCGTTTCATTATTCTTGCAAAAAAAACCGACTTTAAAACATATTTCAGCTATCAGTCTATAACGGTTCACAAGTTTGGCCACGGGCATTAGGTTTTCTTTAACTATTGGGACACTCTTTAACTTCCAAATCGGAATTTTATACCTTTAGTTATAGCGGACTAAGCAAAAAAGGTTCTTTGTAAATTTCAACCATCTGCCTACAACTGTTTAAAAGTATGGCCATATTTATCAAATTAATTGAACTATTGGCCCTCCCTTTAAGTTATAACTTTTAATATTAACACTTGATATTATAGAGGTCATAGTAATCGACATTCAGTCTTATTTTCAATCGTTTGTCTATAGCGGCTCGAAAGATAGAGCTATAAAGGTAAATTTACGTCACCTATGCGTCCCTATAAAAAATATTTAGATTTTTTTCGCTTTACTTTTTGCTATTGGAGGATATAGTAATACGCCGTTTCCTGAAATTAAAAAAAATATGGTTCATAATAAATGTTAAAAACATGCATATTATATGGGAACACCCTTTAGTTTTAAAAATTAAGAAATTTTTTTAAAGCAGGACCAATCTGTAAGCAAAAACTTCCAAGTAAAAAAAAATTTTTCAAAATCTGTGGAAAAATAACTGGGATCTGCATTAACAATCACAAAATAAAAATCACAAAATTCAGACAAAGTCTGTTAAATTAAAAACATGCATAAAAGAATTTATCTTGATCTTGTGTGCATTCTATTTCGCACAACATGGCCTTTAATCAACCGACCGTAAAAAAAATTAAATCTTAAATAGATCCAAAAATTAAATTGATGTTGTAACTGTGGTGGGAACAATATTTTTAAAGTGGATAGATTATCAAAAAAAAAAAAAAAAAAAACAGACTATTAAGGGCATTGTACCCTTACAAAACCGGACGAGAGGAGCAAGGCATCCTCGTTAAGGACGGATACTTTAGTTTTTAAAGCTACAGTAGAGTTATAAGGAATTTTACTTTGTAAAGACCCAGTGCTACCATGAAAATTAATTTTTTTTTAGGTTTTTCGTTTCGTTTTGTTTAATTTAGAACCCTGGAGGTAACGTTCTACTTTTAAATTTTTTTAAAATATCTAGAAGACAGGAAAAAGCATCAAAACATTTTCAATTTCTCTGCACAAAAAATAAATTTTAGCTGGAAAATCTTAAAAATGTTTTTGAGTTTTAGACAATGTTGACTGGATCTATTCTTGGGAGCTTTCTAGACCTAACAAAAACGTAATCTAACTCAGCTCTCTAACTCTAACCCAAATACCGCACAAACTTTTTTTTAAATCGTTAGTGTAATTTAAAAAAAATCTTTAAGGTCTTACAAAGAGTGCCACCTCTAAAGCGTCTAATAAATGAAGTCTGCAATCAAGGGCAAACAAATACAAAAACTAAATTGATGTCGGTTGAGCACTTGCGGTGAATAAAACGTAGGGATAATAACACATTATTTGTTCGGTTTAGCTCTTTTATTAAACATAAATACGAGTTTGAAATGAGACAAGATACTTTTCACATATTTGATAAGAATCTATTTTTAATTCAAATTTCATTAAAATCTGTAAAACACATACACTGTAAAACACATACCTGTCGTGTAGTGCTGTTAAAAATTGCTTCTGTAAAATACATGTGAAAAGTCATCTGACATAATTTCTTTTAGAACGTGTTCTATTTTGATCTGACAAACCGTCTGACATCACCAGTTTTTAGAATTCTAAAAAATATTGCCAATAATCAAGCCGTGCGAAAATAATCAACGGCGTACGAAAATAACCCTTGGCGGTAGAAATAGCCGTCTAAAGGTATTACTTTGTATGACCAAATCTAAAATTAATTTTAACTAATTGATAACAATTATGTAAATCTTGTATCATAATTCAATGCAAACTGATCTTTTTCATATTTAGAGTAAAAAAAATATTTGAACTTGACAAGTCTTCAGTAATTTCGTAACGCAAATATATTTTAAGATGGCAATGAGCCATTTTAAAACCGAACGGCTTAGATATCTGTACAGTGAAAAAAGTGAATTAATTAAAAATGGTAATTAATTTTTGTTTTTTTTTAATTTACTGTTATTAAAAAAATTGAAATAACATTACACAATTCAATTGTTTTTGTTTTTGAATTCATTTTTCAAATAATCAATTTTGACAAAAAACAAAATTAATCAAATTTGCGAGAAAATCAGCTGTTGTAAGCAAATAATAGTTATCTCAGACTGAAATGTTCATTTATGTGTGTGACCAAATATTAAAAGTCTTCTGTAAAATACCAATTTTCACACACATGCAGAACTACATAGGACTCACACAGTTAAAAGGTCAGATGTAAAAAAAATGTCGTGTATAGTATGTAGATTTTTCCTACATCTCAGATCCAAGTTTTGGAAATAGCCAAATCCTAATGTCGATTCTGTACGAGGGCTGCTATATATATTTCTGGCCTGGCAGCACTGAGTGCTGCCAAGTGCAATCTGACATTTCTTTTGGAAAGTTTGTCATTTTTAAGCATAATCGTACACAAAACGTTTTGACGTACGACCATTATTTGTGTTGTTTACAGTGACTTGAAAAAATTAATATAAAAAAAAATGGAATTAACTCGTGAACATTATCGCGCCATCATTTTTCACAACTTTCGACGTGGATTATCACAACTAGAGTGCATTGATGAACTTAAATCTTTGTATGGCGATGAAGCACCATCCTAAAGCACTGTGAAAAATTGGTATAATGAATTTAATCGTGGCCGAAGCTCGCTCAAAGACGAACTCCGTAAAGGTCGTCCAAAAACGGCTGTTGTGCCAGAGAACATTGATGCCATGCGTGAACTCATAATGCAAGATCGACATGCGATAACCGAGATATAGAGACATCCTTGGACATTTCTTCCACCAGCATACATTCGATACTGCATGAACACCTGGCCGTAAAAAAGGTTTGTTCTCGTTGGATTCCGCAGAATTTGAAAGTCGCTTGGTGCAAAGAAATGTTGCAAAAATACGATTGCGGTGCTTCAAAAGACGTTTATAAGATCGTCACAGGTGACGAATCATGGATCTATGCGTATGAGCCTGAAACGAAACAACAATCGACCGTGTGGGTCTTCAAAGACGAGCAAAATCCAACGAAAGTTGTTCATGAAAGAAGCACTTCGAAGCAAGTGGTCGCCTGTTCCTTCGGCAAAACTGGTCATGTGGCGACTGTTCCGCTTGAGCAACGTAGGACGGTCACTTCTGAGTGGTACACTACAATTTGTTTGCCTGAAGTCTTCGGAAAAATTCGAAAAACCCACAAGAGAAGACGAATCATTGTTCACCATGACAATGCGAGCTCTCACACATCGGCTCAAGCCAGAGCGTTTTTGGCCGGCCAAAACGCCGAATTAATGGGCCATCCGCCGTACAGCCCTGACTTGGCACCTAGTGACTTCTTCTTGTTTCCGCACATCAAGAAAAAAATGCGTGGTCAACGATTTTCGTCGCCAGAAGAAGCTGTTGAAGTGTTCAAAAACCATGTTTTAGAGGTGTCTCAATCGGAGTGGAAAAAGTGCTTCGACAACTGGTTTGAGCGCATGAAAAAGTGTATAAATCATGCTGGAGAATACTTTGAAAAACAATAAAACCATTTATGATTATAAATATTCGCATTTTCACTTTTAGGCCAGAAATATATAGAGCAGCCCTCGTAAAAGAGCTTTGAATTTCATAACAACTGATTAATACGTTAAAAACTTAACAAACAAACCTTCCAAAAAAATATCTTATAATCTGTGTCTATCAGAAATATTTCCAATATTCACTTTGCAGGGTATTAAAGATTCGACGCCATTCAAAAATTCTTTAAAAACTAAACAATTTGCCATCACTAATGTGGAATAATTTTAATGCAATTTGTTTTTCAGTTTCACCCAAGTGTTAACTTGTATTGCGGTTAAGAAAAATATGATTAATGACTTGTGTTATAAATTATTTTAACAGTGAATTTGTAACATACCTCTTCTAAAATCATATGATTTCTGTTATTTTTAATAATAATAAAAAGTAAAATTATTAATTAAACAATATACCTCAGTCAATAAATTTTGAAATTAAGAAAAATTTATTAAGAAAGAAAAATTTTATTGTGTTTAATTGATATTAAACACGTAAAATTCGTAAGTGGTAATAAATAACTTAACAAAGAAACTTTGTTGCAAAATATTTGTATTAATCACAAAAATCCAAAGTAAACTCTTGTTAAAGTGCGAATACAATTAAGGCGGTAAGCGATAGCAATAAATAAATATGTAGATGTATAGTAAATTTACAAATTGAAAAATTTGTAAAATAAAACTTTTTTGCAAAAACAGGAAAGATTTTTATTAATTTTTTTTTTTTTTTTTTTTGCACTTCAGTTTTTAATTCCATTAATTTTTTTTATCAATCTTATGTAATGAAATTTTTCAGTTTTATAGAAATTGATACAGTTAATGTATAAAATAAAAAAAATTGGCGAGTGACTAATACAAATTCGAAATTTTCTAGAAATGTTTAAAAAATTTCCTGAAGAGATTCGTTTTGTTGTATCTAGACATAAAGCATAAATTTTGTTTGCTTATAGGTTTTTTTGTTTGTTTGTCGTAAAGCTATAGGTGCCAACATCAGTGAACAGGTCTTCCTAAAATTCCTCCCCTTGTTATCAGTTGGTAAAATATTTTTTAATATTTTACGTGGTCGTGGCATTTTCCATACAAAGTAAATATTAATCGTCGTGTTGCTCGATAACTGTAGTAGGTATCTTGCGCTTATAACTCTCTTATTAAAATGAATATTGTGGCGAAAACTGACTGGACTGAAATAATCGGCGTGGTACCTTTCATACAAAGTGAAAAATTTTAACCTTGAAATCGTGCACTAGTAATTCCCATATCAATATAAATAATTTAGCAAAACACAAGTTGAATGGGACTAGTGGACGTGTTATCCTCCATAAAAAGTTAAAAATTATTACCATGAAGCTAAAACACTAAAACAGGCAGAGTGTTAAAATTCCTATTACAGTGACTAATCAGCTAAAAACTGGCTGGATTGAAAAGGTTGATGTTCAGCGATTATTCGTGATTATACGAAAGCGAAGCTAATCAGGAAAAATTAGTTTACTGTAAAATAAGAAAGAGGCGAAAATCTAATTGCACGATAAGAAGGAACATATTAGAGCATTCTTATCTTATATTTTCATTCCCTGTAATCCATGCAGCAAAATTTGACCAAAAATTTATTTTCTTATATAAAGGTCTAATTATAATTATATTTATTATATATATTATTTTTATAGTGTCTACTACACTTTAGCTTTAGCTGTTAAGTTGAGTTGAATAATCAACACAATTGCCTTAAACTCTAGCTCTACCACAAACAATTTTAGTGACTTTATTAAAAAATAACATTTGAGCTACTAGCACACTAAAAAGTGAAATAATATAAAATATTATTCCCCAAATAGGCTTTTAAATTATATTATGATAAAAAATTATAATATTGTGGTTAAGAATATTTTAAAGGTTTTTTGGAATAAATTATAAGAATTTTTCTTATAGTTAGAACTTTAGCAAAAATTATTTAGTTTACGTCAAACATTTACCACAATTTTAACAACTTTAATTTTTTTAGAGCAATTTTGTATTGTTTAAAACTGGTTATTCTACAATCATGCTTATGCCGTGAGAGTAACTGGCTATTCACAACAAAAAACTCATTAGTAAATTGTCAAATTCTAAACGAAAAAATTAATTTGGTTGAATTTTGATTTTGTTGTGAATTGTACACAATTTGATTTCATTATTTGACTTTCTTAATGAAAGTTTGGATCTCGGAAATTAAAATAAAATAAGCACAAGGACTCAGTATATATATTCTTTATAGGGTCGAAAATGGATTTTGTAGAAACAAACTGAGATATACCCTTGTTCCGTGTGTGGTGAAAGGATAAAGATGAGACGAATGAAATGTTTTTCTACTTGGTCGCATTGCATAAATATTATTAAAAATAATGAATTTCTATTATCAAGCTTTCACATTGTTTGAGTTCAAACTGCCATAACGAACGAATATATTTAAATATTTCAGCAACTTATGAGTTAAATTTTTTTATATTTATTTTTGGCCAAATTAGATTAGCTGTAGTAAATAACACAATAAGAAAAACATGCGTATTGTTTCCTTTTCAATTACAAAGTTGAATAAACAAAACATAATGCATGTAACGCATGTAATGCATGTATGTTTAAGCGTATTACTTTATGCAACCTATTTTTTGTCAATGATAACCTAAAACGATTAAAATAATTTTTACTTAAGGGGACACATTTTAACTAGATGTTTGTTTAAGCAACCAAACGTCACTTTTTAAAAGCGTGAGATTAGTTGTGCGTGATACTAATGCAATTGGACTAAAGTTAAGATTTCTTAAAAAAAAAATAAATGTTATAAACTTACAATACTCTTCGGGACACATGATGATATGATTTGACTTAAATAGGACTTTAAAAAAATAATAAATAAGAATCTTAGAGCCTGGTGTAAATTTTGACTTTTTCCAATCAAGGGGTAAATTACGGCATATCGATACCATTTAAAATTCTATAGAAATTTCGATTGATATCGAATGCCGTAATTTGCCCCCAGTTATTATTTTTTAAAACCACGCAACTTTTTTGTATTTTTTGTTAATTCCAGTTGCAAACTTAAATGCGTAAATTAAGCCGTTAATTTTTATGAAAAGAAAAGAAAAAGACCTTTAAATAAATCGAAATTTCAATAAACATATTTAATGATTCATGCTAAAAACCCTGACTCAAACACCCATGAAAAGGCAGACGTCGAAAAAATTTAAAATGCAATTTTAAATGAACCCATTCTGGGAAAAGTTTCTAACTTTCGCCTTCTACTGTTCCCAAAAAAAGCCAATTGAAAATTCAAAGTTGCCTTTTTATAGCCTTCACCACAAAAAGTGAAAAAAGGGTAAAACTAAGTTTGCCATTCCGTTTGTAAGTTCTACAGCAACCATTTCCTACCCCATAAAGTAAATAAATTCTGACTTCTTATACATAGCGAAGTCGATTGAGCGAGGTCTGCCTGTCCGCCTGTCCGCCCGTGTTAGTGTTGAAACCAAGTTAGTCGAGGCACTAGATCAGCTAAAAAAAATTCAAATACGGCAATCGAGCAGACATAGTGTCGAAAGAGGTGCTATTGAACATTAGCAAGATTGGTCCATGTTTTTCGTGGCAGCGGGCAAAACACCACGCCTGCCTCTAATTTTTCTATATCATTAGGAACAATGAAGTAACTTCAATCAAAGAAACTGATATATGGGGCGGCAGAAAATTAAAAATTAAAAAAAAAAATAAACATATGTAAGAATTAGCGCTCGCCCATATTTTTCGAGTTATGGGCGTCTGAAATTTTCAATTTTTTTAAAATATTAATATGAGTATCATTGTATATCGTCAAAATAAAAGTTACTTCTAGAGTATAAACTTAATTTAAAAAAATTATATTAACCATGGTTACCTTTTTTTGTCTAAGCTTAAATATTTTATGGCTGAAACTTTTAACTCTCATATGGTTCGAGAATTTTCAATAAAAAAAATATTTTCTAAAATTAATTTATACATTTTTTGATTCGTTTTTTCTAAGATAAATGATGCTAAGAAATTTGTTAACTTATAAAAAATTCAAGCTCAATTTTTTACTTTTGATAACACAAACTTTCTATATAAATTGAGTTAGGAATAAAATAAATAAAAATTATTTTCTATTTTTATCTTGATTGAAAAAGAAAATACAGGAAAGTAATAAAATAAATGTATGCTGGTACTTTATATGTTTTATGGTACAAATAAGAGGTTGTAAAACTTGAGTCAAGGGAATGACAAAATAATGAAAATTTAAATAAAATATTTGATTATGCATCAAAACGATATTTATTCCCTTTTTTTTTATACTTAAACCCTTTTATATCTTAATCTTAGTCTAACCAAAGTAGATAATAAAAATAACATTCATTTAATAAATAAATAATTTTAAAATTATTTATTAATATTCAATCATTTATTAATAAATAAATTATTTATTTTTTCATCTTAATCATTGATTAATTTCTGTTTGAATTTATTGTTGAATCTTTCTTATTAAATTTGTAACATTTTTTATTAGAAAATAATTGACTTCCTTGTTTGTCAAATTTGACATTATCTCCTTTTTTAAGATAAAAATCCATCTTAATATTCATCTTTCTTAAACTCACTTGTGGTCAAAGAATTTGTGATTGAATTTTGATTTATGACAGTTTAAAATATTTATGACTTTAAATTATTTATGTTCCAAATACAACTGTTAGACATACATTTTTAAAAATGAGAGAGAAAAAAGCAAATGCTAAAAGGCTTAAAAATGTTCAAATATTTAAATGAAAAGTGGAGTAAGTAGGAAGATGAATATAAAAAGATAAACACAGATTATTTTTTTTTTGTGATTAATCAGCGCAATATATGACTGCAATATGAAGCAACAGCAACAGGTTTTTGCTAACAGCCATCATTAGATAAACATGAGACCGTTTAAGTGGAGTTGAAATGGGGATATGAGCTTTGATTAAAGTCCAGCCATAGAATTATGTCAAAAAATATTAACTGCTAAAGGCCAATTTATAAGAAGTAGCGCTTGCAGTTGAAAAATGTAATTTAATCCTGAAATATATTGGTAACATTTATTTCATAAATAAAATATTAAATTTATTTGTGACCACAAGTTATTTATATTTATAAATTCTGTTTAAAATCGTTTTATTTATTTTGTAATTAGGAGAGAAATGCTTTTAATTAATCAGTTTTTTATAATTTTTGTCTGTTTTTATTTAAAAATTTATTGCTCAGTCAGCCAAGTGATTGGTTCGACTTTATATTCCTGCAGCACTAGAGGGTGCATGGAACAGCGATGAAAGGTGACAATGATTCTAGAATCTGGAACAAGCAAAACTTGGTTACGGTTCTCAGATCGCCTTTTGATGGATTTAACTGATTTTCAAAATGAGCTTTGTGCCATTAATGAATCATGTAGAGTTAACGGAGTTGACAGAAGAACGAATTTCCTTTCACTTATATCCGTTACATTTTCTCTGTAATTCAAGTAGACTACTTGCAGGATAAGTTCTCTATGCTGGACGGTAAGGTGCAAATGGACAGATGGATGTGCTGGTCAGAGCTGGATAACTTAGACATCTCTAAAAACTTTTACCAAGAGATACTAGGATTTTGTGGCCGCATTATAATTAAAAGCATTCCGATCAATAACAATAGCACAAAGATCTTAAGCTTTCCGACACTTTCAATGGGTGATTGCAAGATCTGTAAACCGCTACGAAGGTAATGTATTAATTGACCGTATTAACTGACGGGTTCTTGGGATGCTTGCAACGAGTTAAATCTTCTGTGCGACTGTCTAGCGATTTTCGAGACATACGTACATTTCTTATAGCCACATGATAGAAGATCTTAGTTATCAGATAATGACCTTAGATACTTAATTATTTGTCTTAGTGGCAGAGAGTGACGCAATCCAGAATATCAAAATTTTGCTCAATTATTCTTTAATGTCTTTGTGTTACTAAAAACTTATGACACGTGCAATAATCTCACTGCAAAACAATCAAGCGCAAACAGCAACATCAGAGAGATCTTCAAAAGCATTTGTTTCTTAAGCATCCACTATCAGCTTTCTAATTAATCTAGAATAGTGGCGTAGAAAGTGTATAATATTCCCCTACTCATATGAATCTTAACTCGTTTAGAAAAATTGCTTTATTTTTTTTTAAGTGCCGAATGTGCAGCCTAAACAGGCAGAGTTTTACTAACGAAGGCAACTTTTTAAAAAGTTTTTTTCCATCAAGATTATGATCAGGTGCACTGACAGATTCAGTTCTTATGACAAAAAGTTTTAGGAAATGTGGAGAAAATTATCTCTGCAAAAACATCTTGTAAAGCGGTGAAATAACTCCTTGACTTAAAATCTAACTGGAGAAACACAGGATAGGGATTATGTCCGGTACTTGATTTTCTTATTATTTTTCACAGAACTTGACCACAAATCGTAAAATTGCACTTTTCGATTTTGCATAATTTTTTTTTCCTTTTTTGATGGTAAAAAAATTCTCTTTATATTTAACACATGCAGGCGTGTGATTCAATATCTGTGGCCACTTTCTGCCATATTTTTGGTTGCTGTATATGTAACGAATGTTTTTATGTAACACTAAAATTTAAACAAAATGAATTCACCTTGAGAAGGGGTGTCATATTTCTTTATGAAATGATTGTGTGGGATTTTACAAAATAAAGAAAACACTGACTTGACAGATGCTTACAAATAAAATTAAAATTCTTTTTTAATAAAATTTTATTTTATATTTACTCCAAACTATAGTTTTGTCAAGTGTTTTGTCTTTACATTTGGCAAACTTTGTTTACATACATTTTTTTCTATTTCAACTTCGTTTATGTGTTCGCTCCACAGAATTATTTTTTTTAATAATAAAAGTTTGTTCCTCAAGTTTATCTCTTTAAATAGTTTCTGCTATTAAATTAAGATTCCATAAAGAAGCTTTGCTTAATGTGAACAAGATCTTTTAAAAAAATAAATTTGATTTATTTTTTAAATTAAATTTAATTTACTTTAAAATATTTTAATGATTTAAATACCAATAAAAAACGAAAATGTAAAAAAAAACATTTGGAACGTGTCATTTATTGTGTTTTTTAAATTTTAAATCGATCAGCTGTCACGTAATTGTCATGCAATTGTCAAACGTGATTCTTTTTAATAATTCAGTTTTCATGTTTTTTTTTCTAGTTTTTTGCAATTCTATTAAAATTTTATGAATTAAAATTTTGAAATCATGTTTATTTAACACATGTTTCGCTGACTTGTTGACTTGTGTTTTAGTTTATGCAATTTATGTTTAAAACAGTCTCTTCTTTAAAATCTATTGCGCAGACAGTAAGAATTTCGACTTTATCATTTTAAAACCATTCATACATTCTTGGAACTGATACACTAAAGAAATTGTTCTAGAAAAATATAAATGCATTTAAAAAATTATAAAATTATAAAAAATAGACATCTTATTTCTACAACTGTCTGATAATGACAATTTTAAAGTTTCTTTCTCTTCTTTTCTTAATAATTTTTTTCAATTCTTAAATTTCCAGCTGCTGCTTAAATTTTCTACTGACTTGTTTACAAAATAATTAACTGAAAGACTTTTTCATAAACTTTTAAATTCTGCTTACTTTTTAAGCATTTCAAATTATTGTTTTCTACTTTATGTTGTCTGATTTTTAACTATATTCTCTGAAAAAAATATGAAACATCACGAATATTGCGTGTTGCTGCAAATGTCAAACGATTATTTATCTTGCACAAATTTACTTTAAGCAATTAAAAAAGCAAAAATTTTAATATTGCATGCAGGTGCTTTTAAGGAAGGTATATATTTTACAAATATAAATAAGTAAAAGAACCTGATTATCAAAAACAAAAAAAAAAAAAAAAAACAAAAATATCTAATAAGGTGGCAACGTCACACATTTAAATTGCAAGTAGTGTCGTTAATTTCGTATTATTTTAGTGAGTTACTAACGCATTTCACTAGATAATAAACATTAAGTACGAAGTATTAGTTCTTAAAACGAAAAAAAAAAAATAATAATTAGCATGTGGTATACATTTAGTACCAAATAAAAAGTACCAAGGAATAAAAAAGATGTAAAGTACTTAATATTAGGTACTAACAACTAGGTATCAAACATTATGAATTATGTGCATGAACTAAGATTTACTTTTTGGTACTTAAAACAAGGTGCTAAATATTTAGTACTAAATTCTTAATACCAAATTTTAAGTACTTATTAAGACCTGTGCCGAAGCAGCTGATAACTGTTTCAGCTAAGTCCCTAAATGTCTTATTAATTTCATCACAACTGAAAAATTTCAGTTTAAGTCAGCTTGAGTCCCAATTTAAAAATATATCTTTTGCAAAACATTTTATTCTTCTAACAGCCGACTTCATTCACACACACACACCATGTGTTTCTTTAAAAATAAACCATCAAACTTCAATTGACATGCGATGGCCAATACCATTGTGCTTTTTAGGCATTAATGCAGCATTAGTAACAAAATTGTCGAAATTGTTTGCTGACTTATCGAAGTCTACATCGAAGTAAACTTTCTGGACTTTCTTCCGAGAGATTGGTATCTCAGTTATGGATTTGAAGATAAACTACCTTTTGCGGGTAATTCTTGTACATCTCTTTTGGGCTTGCTCCATTTGCCAATAGTAAGCGTAGCATACCTTCTTAAAGAGCTTCCTCGGCTAAAGCTGTAAAATTTATACAATTGCTGCTAATGGAGAAGAGATATCCACCAGCGTGGAGTTCCATTCATGCAAATAAGTCTTTACTAATACTGGGAGATGACATGACTTAATTTAGGCAGCTTTAGTAGCTACGCGCCTGTGCCGGTAAAGTTGAACTTCTAACAGTGAACTCAGTTACGGAATGTCTGTCAGCCAATCAGATATTAAGTGCCAAGTTCGAAACACTTCAAGTGAACTGCTGATTACTAAACACTAAAGTACAGATAATAAGTACAAAAACTAAGTCTTTAGTACTAAAAAAAACCGCTTAGTATCAAGTACTAAATATTCAGTTCATTGTAGAAAGTTATCGTAATCCATAACTAAATTCTAGAACAATTTTTTGTTAAAAATAGTGTTAAGGGCCTTGCAGAGATCCCACTTAGTTTCAGCAGTTATGCCAACCTATTGCTAACATTTTGTTATGGATACGGCCGTAAGTTCTTTGTACCAACAACTTTGTACCTGCTACATGAGCTTTACTTAGTGATAGCTAAAAACTTATTATTCGGTCACAGCTTAAAAGTAATACATGCTTAAATATAACATTTTTAATACTATAAATCAATTATGAAGTACAAAGTAAAAAGTACCAACAACTTAGAACGGAATGAAATAAGTTTCATAAAGAAAATGCATTAAAGTACCAGGTGCCTAATAAAAGTACCAAGCACTAAATATAGGTACCAAGTACTTAATAAGAAAGCAATACTTGATTTAATTACCAGATATTAATTACTCAGTGGTACCTTAGTAGAGTTAGAGAATTTTAAAATAAAGTTATTGAAGTACTTTCTATATAAAAATTAAGTTAGGAACACTCTCACACATAAATCCCCTTGAAATACTAAAATACATAGAAACAATAATACTGTTTAGTGTTAAAAACTAATCATAATGTAAAACTAAGCTACCACCAACATTTCATATTCATATTTTGACACGAATAATATTTGAAAAATTACATTTAACAAGAATTTCTTGTTATTTTTTTAATTTTTTTTTGTTGCAACCACCACTTAAAATAAATACTCTTATGGGAAAGGAACAAAATTATAACTTTTTAAAGCGACAATTGTGCATGATATTGTGAACTAACAGCAAACTTGTAAATTTTGATTTATTAAATAAATAAAAAAAAGCAGACTGGTTAATTTGAGCCAAGGTGCACCGCACAAATATAAAACTCAAATGTTTTTAATATCACTATCAACAGATATTTACCACTCGAACTTAACAGTTGCATTTAATGCACTGTTAACACTTGCAATTTTTTAAAAGAGTCTAAGCCAAAATACACTGGGACTAATCAGGTGTAATTTTTTTTTTAATTTTTAAGAAAATAAAATTTAAAACCTTAACAAATCTGCACCAAAACGCTTAGTTCTAATATTTTTTCTTACAAAAAGGATGGACTGCATTTTGAATAAATAGAGCAGTATAAGGTAGTACTCCGCAAAATAGAAAGATGTGTGTAGTAAAAAGGTCGTGTGTTCAAATCCCATCGGACCCTTAAACAGAAAGAAAAAACATTATTGTTATTCACCCGCAATCCATGAATGGTTACAACTTCTGAAATAGAAAGCGGCACCGTAAATCTCACTGGTGCTTCAGTAGAGAAGAAAATAAACTTTTGTTGGACATTGCATTAGTTAAGGTACCTGTTAAAAAGATAGTGAATAGCTAAACCGTAGAGAAGAAAGAAAGTGATAATAAAACAGTTTGTGTAAGTTTTGACTAAGTTGACTAGGGCACATATTTATGAAATAAAAATGATCGTTCATTTGAATCTCACCGAAGCAATAGAGAAAAGTATGTAAAATGTTTAAGTTGGTTAAGGCGAATGTTTACTGTCACTGTTAAAAAGCTATATAGACTCATGTTATACTTTCTTTAAAATTATTGAAGCTATTGCCATTAATTGCGTGATTTTTAAATTATTAAACCTTTTTCAAGCCGAAATTTCATGTTTCATTTTTCTTCTCTCAGCTCCTATTTAATTTTCATTTTAATTTCATCTTCCAGTTTCTTTGGTTCACCAAAGTAGTCTTGTGTTGGCTCTTATAAAAGTTTCATTATGCTTTTAGTAGCACAGATTAGAAAAGTCGTCATACTCCGCAATCGAAGCTGGAACAGGTCAATTTTAAAAGGGTTTTTGTTGGCTTTTGTAATGTACGCACAATAACAACGAACTCAAGCCTAACTGAAGGAAAATAAAATGTAAAGATTGTTTGAAAAAAGACAATTTCAGAATTTAATTATTTTTGGTGAAATATACCACCGCTTTATTTTTAAATGGAAATTTCATGAGGTGTGAATGAATTTTATTTTGATATACAAGGTTTTATAGGACATTTCGGCGGTCTTGCTTTGGGCTTAGTAAAAATAATGATGCTTACAAATACACCAATCTGTCAATCAATTAATTAATTCCAATTGTGGGCTCTTTTATTCCCGACATTCCATTCTACATATTTAAAGTTTAATCGTTGGTTTAAAAGATTGTATTCTTAACCGGGTTTTAATTTTAAATATTAAATAAAATAATTTAAAATTTTAAAATACATAATTAATATAAAAAATTTATGTTATTTAGTTATTGCTCCATTGTGCAGCAGCACCAAAATAAATAAATTTAAATGAGGGCGGCAGTTTTTTTTTTAATAAATTTATTATTTTTATTATTCTGTTGTTGGTGCCTTAAGACTTGTATTTTCAAAGACGTTGAGTGTATAATTAATTGCAAAATTAAAAACTGTTAAAAAAATAAAATAAAAGAATTTTTGATAGTGGTCTACCTAGTTGGAAATATAAGACATTTCTTTTATTCGCCTGACGTAAATAAAAAGTTTTTTAATGTGTTTATTATTAAAAATTTATTTTAAATAAATTATGGACTATTTTAGTATTATTATCCAGTGAGTGATTAAATATCCCGCATATTTTAATTTCTAAATGTATAAAAACCAATTTTTCAATGTTCTTGTGTTCATTTTTAAAGAAAATTTAAAAAAAACTACAGTCTATTATAGTCCACCCAAAACTCACTCTATGGTACTGCGTCGTGTTTTTTTTTTTTTTTTTTTTTTTTTTTTTTTTTTTTTGTGATTTTTCCCTCGTGCTTAATCTGTTCCCACGATTCTGCTTAGAAAATATGCGCCTCCATCCAGTGCTTGTAGTTCACAATACTCTGTCCCTTGATGATTTACATACACGGCCCGACCGACAGATTATTTTTTCCTAAAGACTTTGTTTTCATTTTATTAATCAACAAATATTGGTATTTTTCAATTCATTGCTTTGTTGGGACTTGAACTCATATTGTCGTTTTAATAAACAGGTAGATATGTTATTACCGAAGACCACGCTGCTACACGATATGTCTTAACAAACTTTTTCTCTTATTTTCTTCCGGTCGCCACACTTCTTGGTGGTGGAAATAATAAACAATTTATTTAGCTCTGTTTACTGTAAGCACAGGCAACAGTAACAGCATCAATAAAATTATTTTATAGCTTTGTTGCTACAATTAGATGACTAAGAAAGTTAAACATTTCACTAAAAATCATTGAGGCACAAAATTATAAAAAGGAAATTTTTCATTTATTTATTTTTATTTTTGAAGTGCAGCATTTCCAACTGACTTCTTTTCACTAAACAAAACCTCATGAACTGCATATTTTACTATTTCTTTATTATTTATTGAACGGTATTATTTTTGCATTAAAAAGGTGGGTGTTTAATAACGTATTTAATTCGTTTGATATTTAATTTTAATTTAAATATAAAATCCTTGAAATGGTTTAAAGTTTCTGTGTCATTTTGATTAATTTGAAATTCTCTCTTAAACATGCCACTCTTTTTTCCAAAAGGTGTTGCAACATTATTTAGAATATTTAACGTTTAGTAATGCAAGCAATTAGAGGTTGCTTACAAAGCTAAAAAAGTATTAATTGATTCACAATAAAAAGGTACAAACTAAACATGAACATATTTGATTCACAACGTACGCATAATAATTTTTTGCCAGTGCCAATAAACATTCAATTAAGGAGAACAACTTGGCTGTCTAGAAGACAGTGAAAAAATAAAATAAAATAAAAGAAACAGACATTACAGAATTGAAAGCCATGCAGTTGGTTAAGAAATGAAATTACAAGCGATCATGCATTGTCATACAACATTGTTGCAATCATTGACAATCGGTAGTCAACAAGCAACAGCCAATTACATTTTGAAACTTTTTTATTTTTCCTCCAGTTTTCCCTTCATTTCGAAGAGGTTAAACTTACTCGTGTATGTTGAAAGCAAAATAAAAAAATAAAAATAAATATATAAAAATAAAAAAAAATAACTAAATAAAAGCAAACAAAGAAAAAAAGGACTTTTTAAATTCGAAAGTACTTAACTTTCTAAAAAAAAAATAAAAATCTGATTGTTTTAACTTTAACATAATTTCGGTTAAAGTATTGGGTAAGAGCAACAATTCCAATTGCTTTACATCAAATTGCATTAGTAGTATTTCTTCATTTAAAAATACAATCACAATGATTTCTTATTCGGTATGTGTGATCAAGAATCACGTGTACCCCAAGAGGACCTTTTCAATAACCGGCTGTAGAAATGGGCGGCTTTCTGTATGGGTTACTGCTCCCTTGGCATCAGTCAATTAGTACAATAGTCAGGCCTGTGATAAGTATATCATTGTCTTTCAAGATTTTGGCATCTGCACTCCTTTTTTCTGGAAGCATTTCGTCAGAGCCTAGGTTAGATCAGCAATGACTCTTACTAGCCCCTGGGGGTTCCTCTTCGGTATTACGTGATCAAGATTAATGTCGGTACCTGGCCGCGAAGCCCTAACCCGACGGTGGTCTTACCACTGAGTGAAATACAAAGCGTCGACTAGCGCCCCCTGCTAGGCGTAGCCAACAGAGTTGCAATTTCAAGAACATGGCTTGCATCTTCCCTGCGGACACTAAACTTTAACCGACAGCCACCACGTGTACCCCGAAGGGACCTCACCAATAACTGGCTACAGAGATGGGCGGCTCTCTGTATGGGCCACCGGTTCCCGTGGCGCCAGTATTTTAGGGACACTGGTAAGAAGTTCGACAATGACCCACGTCTTGTTTATCCAGATTCAGTGCCTGCACACCGGGGGACTGGTTCCCCCCCTCTTCGGTATGTAGTGTTCTGTTAAAACGTCAGATTGCAATTATTGACATGATTATCATAAATTACGCATGAAGCGTTATTAGTTTTTAATTTCGCTGACGAAAGCGTACAAAATTGTGCTCGCAAAAGCCTTGACAGAATTTTTTCACACACAAAAACTTTAAGTTGTTTTTGCAAAACTCGATTAATTTTCCCAAAAAGCTACGCATATCTAAGCACAAGTATAAAAGAAAAAATTGAGGAATGCTACCAGATCTTTCCACGCTAGAATAATTTAGACGTTTTTACTCGTCTACAAACAGAAATCGCATCAGTAAGCTGTGTGGAAGCATTTGCCCTAACGTCAAACAATGAAGTTATTGTGTATAGAAGTAAAGTGTATATTGTTTAAGAATGTTGTGAAGAGATGAGTAAATTTTATATAAAAATTACTCGAAAAACTGAGTGAGTTTCAGACAAATTTTTCAGACGAATAGATTGCCTGCAATACAGGAACATCACATTAGTCTAAAAAAACTTAAAACTATTTAGAAATTAATGAATAGCGAGTTTTAATCCACCTTACGTTACAGCTTAGACATAACGTCACTGCGTACATTAATCACATTCTTTTGCTTTTATGCTCTTTGCTTGTTTAGGCAAATTGCTTTCTGTGAAATTGTGAGTTAAGCTTTTTGCAAACTAAAGCAAATTATTTGTAGCTTCCATAATTTTTTCTAGAAGATATTCATACTTAATGTCATATCCGCCGTACCTTCTTCTAAGCCTTCTACTTTCAGTGTCGTCGTAACTTCACTCTGATGCCTCATTGTACAATGTAGATATTTCATGAATAGTAACAACTGTTGCTTGCCTTTTTTTATATAAAAGTCGGCAACAGCAGTATGCAAAGATACGTGTACACTTCCAAAATATTTAAATCCAAACAAATATGGAAAAACATTTCCCAGCAAACAAAAAATTTAACAAGAGCAAAATTAAACAATCGTTTTCAGAAAACGAAAGATAGTAGAAACAACTCTAGCAACAGTCACAAAGTAAAAATTATAAGAAAATATCAAAATATAAATAAATTATGTCAAACAGCTAAGCACTGACTATTTTTATAAAATTATTATTCCAACCACATACATTTAATAATTTGTATAGTTTACTGGGTTATTTTCATGCATATATTTGCATAGAAATCTATAAATTAATTTTTATGATCCTGGTTTGTTTATGTGTTCAGGTGCTGTTTTATTTTTTTATTCATAAATATTTTGTGTTAATTTTGAAGGGAATATTTAAAATTCCACACTATACTTTTGACGTAAAAAAAAAAGATTCACTGGTTATGCGTCTACAAAAGAGATTTTTATGAGTGTGAATGTGTGCAACAATAACCGGCTGTTTGCCAAAATTTATTTGTAACAAAAGTAACTACCAGTGTTTGGTGGTTCGTCAGAAATATTTTTGTTTTGCAGTAAAAATACCACAAATCATTTGAAAAAATATGTGTATAAATTTAAACTTCCGACACAGACCCGTTGTAATATTTAAATTTACGATTTTTTTTAATTCGATACACAAATAAAAAAGGTTGTTGTTTGAAGAATACGCTTTATTGTGTTGCTGTTGTGTGTGATTAAAATGATGAAGATGACCTACTTAAATGCTTTCGAAGAAAAAAATTCAAACCTCCTTCTCCTGCAGGCTGTTTTCAATAAAACAAACAACACAAATAAATTTATTCTTTGTGACTCACAAATTATTATTTCCAATAAAAAGAAAAGAAAAAATGCAAGAGCCTTAATGAATTAACAAAAGGTTTAAAAATTGTTTATTTCATTTTAAGGTTCATTCACTTGCTTGTGTTTAAAACCATAAAGTAAAGCTGTTTAAATAAATAAATTTTCAATAATTTTGATTTCTTTCTTATAAATTTCGGTTTTTAAGTTTAAAATTTATTTTTTTTCTGCAAAAATTTGGCAAAATTCCTGGTAAAATATTTTTGAATGTTTTTTTTTTATTGCAACGCCATCATATTAAGTTGTAAGATTCATTAGCTTTATTTTCTTTTTGCAGCAACTTAACAACACTGACAAAAATTTGTTACTGAAATTGTAGAATGTGACTGAAAGTTCATTTAATTAGAAAATTGTGAAGCTAGTAATTCTAAAATTTAGGCATATAAATGTCAGTATAGAGGCCAGAAACCTAACAGCAGGTTAAACTATCCTTCTTCTGTCTAGATAAACCTTGACAGATGTCTGACACTGATCGTTGCTATGTGTCAATGAAAAAAAATTCTATACATTAATCGTCTGTGTATTCTTGATTATGCACAAATTGCGATTCCTTTTAATCGTTCAATTTGTTTAAAATTAATTTATTCATGGAATATAAAAAGAAATTTCTTTCAGTGTATGTCTGCTTGTTGCACATCTGTTTGAACGTGGCTTAAAAATTTGTGAAAAAACTTGTTGACATTCCTTTCAACATAACTGTTCATATTAAACATTAGGGTAGCCCTAATTAGATTTTGAATTAATTCTATCTTTTTTTCTTTTCTTTTCTTTTTTTAAGGGAATGACCTCTGTTCTTTTTTATATTCTAAACCACAAAAAGAAAAAAAAAAGTTAGTGGGAATTGTATTCGAAAGGTAACTACAGTAGAGCTGCAACATAGCCCTCATTGTACTGCAGCTCTCTAGTGAGTCAATTGAGTTGGATACTCCACTGTCAGTGATAAGCATATTTGCTATCAAAAGTATGTGATTGAAATGTTTTTGAAACAATTCTATTGATTACAAATTTTTTCGAAGGCCTCTAACAGAGACCTAATTTTTAAGGTGGTGGCTGCTCTTGAAAAATTTGTCGCCGGTGGCTTAATAATCTGTTAGCCGAATACTAAAATCTTATCAGATTTTTTAAAGTTAATTTTTTTTTTGCAACTTAAAGGGAAATGTCCAAATCTTCTGTAAAAAATTAAGCTTACGTAACGTTAAAGGGTCCTATCAAAATAGATAGAAAAAGTTCAAAGGTGGCAAAAGTGGCAATCCGTTACTTTTTAATTCTAGAAAACGAAGACAAAAATTACATATGGAATGATTTATAAATTTCCTAATAACAACAATGTCCGTGATGAGGATAGAGGGTGACGAAGTATACCCTAAACAAGTCTTTCTATAAGAATGCTTGTATAAGACCCCCAGTCGTACTTAATTGGTATAAATTTGATATCATGGATAGAGTAAACATAAAACACCAATCACTTCAATGTTGTTTTTAAAACTTAAATAGTGAATTAAGTTGATCAGAATTACAAATTATATTCATTTCTTACTTAATATGAGACAACAGGCTTAGTCATGCAACCGGGCAAATAAAAAAGTTTTTGCTGCTTTAGAATGTTTTTTTATTTATTTCATATTAAAATATAATTATTATCTGCAGTGATTCTAATATCGATTAAATGCGGTTACAACCAGATGTTTCCATAGTTCATACATTAAATTAGTGCATCTTCGTCGTGCTTTTTCTGATTTCGGCAATCAGAATTGATTGCTTCGATAGTTTTGTAATTTAAAAAATGTCGTGCTAATTTTCCCAACCAAACTTTGAAACTCACCAATATTAATTATTGAGGGTAAAGAAATGTCTAATTAAGTTATTACATAAAATAAACTGTGCTGTAAACTTGCGCCTCCTTATTAAATTACGTTTAGGTACGTGTCTGCATTTCGAAACTTTAAAAATGTAAAAAGTAACCATTCATTAAATGGACGTAAATTTAGGTCATATAAAAAAGTACAAGTTATTTTCTTTTGTTAAAAAATTCTATGAATCTTTTTTAAGTTACTTCAACAATCACCGAAAGTACTTTCAATTATTAAACAGGTTTATTTACGTTAAAAGAAATTATAGTTAACAATACGAAAATAAAAATTATATTAAAAAAAAATAAAAATAATATTTTTGTTTAGTTCAGTAATTTTATTTAAATAAAGAAACAATTAAAAAGTTACTAATTTTTGAAATTTTATTTTTCTCTTTCAGGTGAGTGTTGTTTCTGAATTGGTAATGAAAATCTGTTTATTTGAAGTGGTTATTCATAAGTTTCTTAAATGAAGTAAGTAATCTTTAATTTTATTAATATGATATTCATGATTTTCGTTTAATTTTTATTTTATAGAAAATCAGTTAAAGATTTTTTTATTATTTAGAAATCGTGACCTAAAACAATAATAAATTAAAAAATAAAAATATATAAAATTTGTCTTTCTAAAGTTCTAAGCTAGAGAAAATTTAAATACGTCAATCGATCAGACAAAGTGTCAAAAGAGATGCTATTAAAAATCAGCGAGATCGGTCTAAGTCCCTCGCAGAAGTGGGCTTAACACTATGCCTGCCTATATTTTTTCCATATCATTTTAAACAATGAAACAACTCCAATCAAAAAAACAAATATTTGGGGCGATAGAGAATTAAACCATAAGAAAAAATTTATCAATTGAAAAAACTTGAGTTATGGGCCTCTTTGCTTTTCTAATAAAAGTACGATTGTGCGTCATAGTTTTTAAGATATTAATTAATCATTTAAAAGCTTTTGAAGTGATCTTTCAGATAATACTAAAATTAAAAAAAAATTCCTAACCCATTAAGAGCCGATGATATTTTTATGTAAATTTATTATTTTTATTTTTTATTATTTTTATTTCTCTGTCACTTCAATATTTTTTTATTGAAATTTTTTTACTAAACTAGATTTACGTATTTAATGAAGGGTAAATAAGATTCGGCATAGCCGAATATAGCACTCTTACTTTTTTTTTATTCAATACAATTTTTAAAGGGCGTCACAAAATGGGTCTTTACCAGAAGATAATTAAAAAAACCGCGAGTCTATTACTCAAAAAGCTCTTTTTTCTCAGAGAGGTCTCACGAATTTCAAAGATTTAAACCGTTGCAGTTCTCCAAATGTAGGAAATTGATATTGTTAATACTTTTTACAGGGAAAACGCATATCAGTTACAGAGCACTCCATATCGAATTAAGAGACCGCTACTAACTTTAAGCCATCGAAAAAATAAAAAAAAAACATGAAAAAAAATTCTTAAAAATTTATTTAGAATCTTTTTTATGTTACAGATTCCTTGATATTCTCCTAAGTTATTATT
The DNA here is from genome assembly GCA_937654795.1 of Cistogaster globosa. NCBI lineage: Eukaryota > Metazoa > Arthropoda > Insecta > Diptera > Tachinidae > Cistogaster > Cistogaster globosa. The sequence goes on from OW569403.1 coordinate 127,551,231, forward strand.
ATTAAAAACACATTACTGCAGGAAAATCGTATCAACATGGATATTCAAAACTAAAAAATCTTACATCAAATGCCAAATTTCTCAAATAAGATAAAATAAATTCTTTTAAAGGCGTTCAAAAGTGTGTTCCTTAAGAGGAGTTCAATACTCAACATCGTTTATATTCAAGTTTTTTAAAACTGAAATGTTCTTTTAATATCATAAATATTTTTATTTAGAAAATTTTTTTCGTTTTTGGCTTTCATTTTATTAAAAATTTTAATTGCAATTTTAATGAAAATATTTTTTTATTTAAATTTATTATTTTTAAATACTAATTTTCTCCAAGTTATTCCTCTAAAGAATTTCTAGCATATGTCTTTTAAATAGAAATTTTAATGTACTCTTTTAAAATCAGTTCTTTCTTTAATTCTTTAAACGAATTTGTCAAGTGAATTTTTTTGAACGCTACTTTCCCGACTTTTTTTTAAGAAAGTGTGCATTATCAAAGTTCATAGTTTTAAAAGTTTATTTTATATTTTTGTACTTGAAAATAAAAATAAACGACAAAAAAATTCAATAAAATAAAACAAGGAAATCTCGTCCAATATTATGAAATAGTAGCCGTACTAAAAAAAAATCGATTTAAAAATTTTAATAAATGTTCATGAAGTACAGCGGTGTCAACGAATTTTTGCAACTTTACTTGATCGATATGTAGGATTTTTTATTGGTTCCAGGTCATGTTACAAGTTGTACATTTATTTTTCTACCATCCTGCTTGATGTATTTTGCAGCCTTGTCTTACTATCTCTTTTTAACAAATGGCCAATCAAGGTCAATTTGCGCCTTCAGATTTCATATTCAATTAGTTTGAAGCTGGCTATAAGGACCCATTGGCAAGATAATTAAAATAATTAAAATTAAACCCAATTGGCAAGATAATTAATTGGATAAGTTTTCAATATTTACTGTAACATATTTGTAGTCTCCTTCGGTAGGTTGGGGTAAAGCTTCATGTGCTATAGCCACTCAAAAGTGAAAATTTGTCGCCATAGTTAAAGATTCTTCAAGAATTAGAAACAAATTACAGAACAAATTTTACTTCAAACTAAGAAATCGTAGAGTTTTAGAATAACAAAATATTTGATATTTAATAAGGAAATTTTAGTTTCAGAAAATTTTTTTGATTTATGTTTCACAAAAAAAATTATATTTTAAAATCGAAAAATATAAACCGATTTTCTATACCACGCTAATTTTAATATTAAAAAAAATAATTTAAAAGTAAAAGGTCCCTAGAATTTTATTTTAATGAAAATTAATTTTTCACATAAAAATAAAACTAAAAATTAAGAAGCCGCCGTCGCAAAATGGAAATTTTCAAAAAATAAAAAATTGCAAAGAAAACCTACAAACCAAAGAATAATTAAAACACCTAATTAAAAAAAATGTGCATCAAACGTTTGATACTTAACGGAAATATTTAACATTTCACACCAAAAACACTCGCAGTTTTTCCGAAAATTTGACAATAAATAAAAAGTTCTCCACTTTGACAAATTTTTTAAAAATTTCCATTAACGGATATTTCTTTTAAGTTCAGTTTTAGCAACTGATCAAAATTTAATGGAAATCAGAAATTTAACTTAAGTCATTGTGGTTAAAGGGTAGGTAAGTTTCGGCATGATTGAGACTGCGCACTTTCTTGTCTTCATTTAAGAAATTTCTAAAAATTGGGTACCAATTTACACACACTTAATTGTGTCAATTTTTATCCTTAAAATTCTGACAAACCAAAAATAAAAACTCATTTCATTAAATAAATTTTTTTGTAATAAAAACCACATAAAAATAATTCATGTTTTTAATATCCCCCATTTTTATTCTGTTGAATAATGATTGTGTTTAATTCATTATGCGACACATGTAAAATTTATTAATTATTATTTTTTGTTTGCAAATTTAATGGTTGCTTGTTATTTTTTTGCTGTTTTTTTTTTCTTAATGAACTCTGATATCAAATTACTTAAATAATTTTTCCGTGACATTTTAACATTAAAATACATTTAAAATACAAAAAATACAAAAAAAAAAAAAACTCGAATGCAAAATATATTTACAAAATAACTGCTATTTTCTTTTACTGCTTTACTGCCAGTATTAAAAATACAATGAAAAACGCATTTGTATTTTTAGTTAACAGAATTGCACATATTTGTACGTACAGTGTGGGGCCGAAGTGAACCAATGTCAATTAAAGTTGTATAAGTGGCATATAATTTTATAACAATTATATAATTCACCCGTAATAAGTTGCCCTAAGTTGATGATGGTTCACTCAACCACATTTTTTCATTGAGTTCGAATTCTAGTTTTTTCATCTAGTTTAGAGATGATCATACTTATGTTTAATGATTTTAAAATTAAATGATTGTAAGCTTTGTGGCTGCTGTAGTCGAAGTGGTAAACACGTTGGCTACAAACCTGGTTGACCAGGGTTCAACCCCTGCGGCAACCAAAAATAAAAAATGTTTTTTTTCTGTTTAATGGCATAAATACATATTCAGAATTCGTCGGTACTTCTTAATAGCATATTCGCCGGCGAAGTAAAATAACTAATAAAATGGATATATCTAATCTTCTATTTTCACCACCTGTCTTATCTCTCATCTATCGCTTTCTTAAAGAATGTAGTACGGTTACAAAAATAACTAAATAGGCATTATTGCCTGAAGTGCTACTTCTCTTTTCAAAAAAAAAAAAAAAGCTTTTTATCGAATGATACCTTCAAAAACCAAACCTACGGAACGGAAATCACATAAAGAATTAGAATTTCATATATTTGTGGTTATACATAGTGGGGATGGTGACCCTCTATCATAAGAATTGGACACACCGGAACAGATCTTCATGGTAGTTACAGATGAGGCAGGGTAAATTGTAAAAGTCTACAAAAAGCTTCAAAAAGGGGTCAAATTTAAGGAACTACCCCATTATGCCATTCTCCAACCAGTTTTTCCGAACAAACCTGCCGTCTAACTCCTCTCCCTAGGAGCATTCTGCATAAAAATTACATTTTTAAAATAATTTTTTTCCAACTTTTTAGGTGTCCCAAGGGTGGTGGTCTTAGGGAAGTGAAATGTATGACCAATTTCGAATACTTTCCAAATAATTTTTTATTTATTATTAAATGCAATAATACGGTCGTTTAAAGCATTTAAGTTATAAATATCAATATTTATTTTTTGTACTTAAAAAAAGTTTATTTTATAAATTGATGTTCCTTTTATTTAAAATATTAGCTCACTTTTGCACTTCACTGTATATGCATAAGGGCAAATATTATGCAGTTTAGTTTTTAGCCCTGGCATTCAGAATGTGGTTGGTTATTATGAAGCTGATGGTGGTCGATAGTGGTGGCATTGAAATAAAGTTAAATGTCACATATAGTTTTTCCACAATTTCCGCATTTTAGATTTCAAATGCTAAACAAATTTTGTAATAAAAAAAAAATAGTAAATTCTATAAATTCTATAAATTGCACGTAAAATAACGTGTATTTAGTCAGACGAAAATTTATTCATTAAGTGCCCGCATGAATGCGTAAAAGTCTGGTTAATTAACTGGTGATTTCATTGATGTTTTATTCGTGTACGTTTTTGTTTTTTTTCGTTTTCTTTGTTAACATTTAAAAAAAAAAAAATTCTTGACAGACGTAAAGAAAACCTAGAAAGTTAACGAGGGCATATATGATAAATGAAACAGTATTTAAATTTAAGTTTGCAATCGAAAATCTATTCTTCTTGTGCGTTTTATTCTCACGTGATTGAATAATAACACGCCATATCGTCAAAATCCTATTTGATAAAAAAAAAATATTTTTTTAATTTCACTAAAGCGCTTATCAGGGTGAAGATAAAAAATAAGTGATCGTGCATAAATTGCATTTTGGTGTGTTTTTCTTTGGGGTCTTATAAAATATTTAATTTTAAATTAAAAAGTCTTTACAAAATTTAAAACTCTCCACAAAGTATCATTTCCACAAACGGTTTAATAATCTTTTGCCTTTAAAAAGGCGACGATAAAATCAAATTCGTTAAACAATAAATATTATAAATTTTATCTTAATTAAAATATTTATGACAGCAAAACTAATTAAAGCGTAAGCAAGCACGATGTTTATTTTTCTCTTCTCTTAACTTAAAACTGCATGATCATGAATTTTAAATTAGACACGATCCCTTTCCTACTAAAAACATTGAAAAAGAAAATGTAATTTGAATCACTGATCTAGAACACATTTAATATGCGTTTATTACGTTTGTTCATATCCGTTAAGTAGTCGCCCTTTTTTCCCCCTTTTGAAAATTGGTATTTCTATTTAAATAATCAAAAAGAAAAACCGGGTATAATTACAACTCATAAAATTAAAATAATTACAAAAAAGTTCAGCCAAGTTTTTTAAAGTGCTGATTAGTAAACAAAATGTCATTATTTTTTAAAGGAAATTTACAACCAAATAACTATTTCCTGTTTTAATATTCTCAGTAGTTTGAAAAATCTGTTACAAAATTTAAACCAAAAGCACGTAAAAAATAAAGTTATTTTATAACATGAATAATTTTTTAAATTTTGTTTTGGTTTTTGAAAATTATTTACATGCCATCAACTAACCAGCAAAATTAAAATTTTTTAACTTTTGTACATAATTTAGGTTTAAATAAAAAATATAAAAACCCGATTGACGAAATTTTTAAAGTTATATTATTTCCAAATTGATTTCATTTTGTAATACGTGAGAGTAATTAATTAAATGAACTGAATAATTAACAATTTCATAAACGGTAATGCTTCTTAATGAAAAAATTTCATTGATGACAAAGACAAAAAACAAAGAGTCGTTATGCATAACGAAGTTGATTGAGCGATGTTCGTCTGTCCGTATACCCGGACGCGTTAGTGTTGAAACGAATTTTGCAAGACACTAGATGAACTTAAGAAAATTGAAATACGTCAATCGATCAGACATGTTAGTTAGTTAGTCAGGAGTGGCAGTCTCTCACGACCAAGCACATTTGAGCACAACTGTATGGCCGGTTGTTATACAACAAGGAAGGCGGCGCGACTCTTCCTACTCAATTGAGAACCATGAAAATTCTCGGATAAACTTCGCTATGACCCCTATAGAGAGAGATGTTTGCTCCGTAAAAGTCTTGTAGAAAGGAGTGCCCAGAATTCTAAATCTTCTTCGAGTTAGGGATGGGCAATGAAACAAGAGGTGCAGAACGGTCTCTTCCTCATCTTCGGCATGCTTGCCTATTAGTCAGTGACCAGTAAGTACCGAGACCATAATACTCATGGATTTCTTGTTCAGTCCTAGCAGTTGCCTTGCTCGCCTGAGGTCCAGTGTAGTCCACAGTTGTCTGAAGATACAGCAGGAACTTTCCTCCACCCATAATTTGCGAGCCAAATTAAGGTAGTGGTTCTATATGGCCAGATTAACCGTTGCCAGAGGAATTCCAACCTCGGGTAATGAGGAGAAGCAATGTACCTCGTTTGGCAAGATCATGGGCCTCGCATTTTTCTAGGATATCCCTGTGACCAGGGACGCAAATCAGGTCAATCTGTGATCGCTCCGATAGTGTGTTTAGTGAGGAGCGATATGTCAGGACCAGCTTAGATGTACAATATGCACCAGAAAGCGCCCTGGTTGCCGCCTGACTGTCCGTAAAGATCGGAATGACAAGGCCGAAGTGTTCGCCCCCAAACACTATTTCGGATGTTTTCAGAATAGTTATTATCTCGGCTTGGAAGACGCTGCAGTAGTCAGGGAGTCTAAAGGAGAGATCGATCAGACATAGTTTCGAAAATTTTAGAAAGCAAAAGTGCAGCTTCTTTGCAAGAGGAGGTTCGAAAAAGTTGAAAAAATCGAATGGAATGCTTTATCGACATTTAAAAAATCGACTCTTAAAAAAAGCAGAAAACCGCAGTTTGGAACCGGTTCGGGCTCTGTTTTGGTATTTTAATATTTAAATAATGCTTCTTCGTATCAAGTATTAAAATTATTTATTAATAAATTTATCACCCTAAAGGTAAGGATGCCTTTTAATCTGATCCCGGCAGAGCTCAACTTTAAATCTTTGTAAATTTTAAATAGTTATTGTTATTTCATTTTCATTGAAGATAAAAAGCTTCATGTGTTATTTTTTTAAGAACTACTTTTTATCAAAAAATAATGTTAAATAAAAATTTGTTATTTTGTCTCTTTTCTAAAGAAGATCAATCATATTTTAAGGTCCACTGCAATATATTCAATATTTAAAACAACATTTTGCAAAGTGCATACATTTTCCAAGGCACATTTCATGGTAATAAGGTTCATTATTATAAGTTAAAAATAAAGTTAAAATTGTCTAAACCATATAAAGAAGTCTAAAGAATTTAGATAAGCTAAATATTTACTTTTAATAAAGGGCCTTAAAAATTATATGAAACAAACCTTTGTTTGCAGTCTTTTATATTGCAAATCATTAATTGTGTCTTGTCTTAACTTTGCGTCAAAATTTGCGCCTATAGCGAAGAAAAATTCTAAACTATGGATTACATTCCTACCCAGCAAAAAATTAGACATTGCCATAAAAAGTACTTGCCATATAATGACTTACTTATGTGATTGCCAAATTTTGTTACTCGTTTACAAAACACATTACATTAGTTCGCAAGGAAAGGAAGTAGTAATTGAACTAGTTCTTTAAGTAAAAAAAGAACACCTTAAAATACATACGAGGGCTGCTCTATATATTTCTGGCCTAATAGTGAAAATGCGAATATTTATAATCAAAAATGGTTTTATTGTTTTTCAAAGTATTCTACAGCATGATGTATACACTATTGCATGCGCTCATACCAGTTGTCAAAGCACTTTTTTCACTCCGATTGAGACACCTCTAAAACATGGTTTTTGAACACTTCAACAGCTTCTTCTGACGACGAAAATCGTTGACCATGCATTTTTTTCTTGATGTGCGGAAACAAGAAGTCATTAGGTGCCAAGTCAGGGCTGTACGGCGGATGACCCATTAATTCGACGTTTTGGCCGGTAAAAAACGCTCTGGTTTGAGCTGATGTGTGAGAGCTCGCATTGTCATGGTGAACAATGATTTGTGTTTTCTTGTTGGTTTTTCGAATTTCTCCGATGACAGGCAAACAAATTGTAGTGTACCACTCAGAAGTGACCGTCCTACGTTGCTCAAGCGAAACAGTCGCCACATGACCAGTTTTGCCGAAGAAACAGGCGACCATTTGCTTCGAAGTGCTTCTTCCACGAACAACTTTCGTTGGATTTCGCTCGTCTTTGAAGACCCGCACGGTCGATTGTTGTTTAGTTTCGGGCTCATACGCATAGATCCATGATTCGTCACCTGTGACGATCTTATAAACGTCTTTTGATGCACCGCAATCGTATTTTTGCAACATTTCTTTGCACCAATCGACACGTGCCTTTTTTTGAGCGACTTTCAAATTGTGCCGGATCCAACGAGAACAAACCTTTTTTACGGCCAGGTGTTCATGTAGTTTCGAATGTATGCTGGTGGAAGAAATGTCCAAGGATGTCTCTATCTCTCGGTATGTCGCATGTCGATCTTGCATTATGAATTCACGCACGACATCAATGTTCTCTGGCACAACAGCCGTTTTTGGACGACCTTCACGGAATTCGTCTTTGAGCGAGCTTCGGCCACGATTAAATTCATTATACCGATTTTCCACAGTGCTATAGGATGGTGCTTCATCGCCATACAAAGATTTAAGTTCATCAATGCGCTCTTGTCGTGATAATCCACGTCGAAAGTTGTGAAAAATGATGGTACGAAAATGTTCACGAGTTAATTCCATTTTTTTCTATATTAATTTTTTCAAGTCACTGTAAACAACACAAATAATGGTCGTACGTCAAAACGTTTTGAGTACGATTATGCTTAAAAATGACAAACTTTCCAATAGAAATGTCAGATTGCACTTGGCAGCACTCAGTGTTGCCAGGCCAGAAATATATATAGCAGCCCTCGTACTAATGATTAGTAAAATTTCCTGCAATAGTCAATGTGATCAATTCTCAGTAATTGATTATAAAAGTCTCATGCCTTGCTAAAATCATTAGGTTGGTAATTTAGTTAGGATGTCCTTCCGCCAAATATTCTTAGTTCCACACTCGATTATCTTTTTTGAAATATTTTGCTGGGTACCTGCATGTGCCATTCAAATAATTAAAATATTAAATTATTATAGTAATAAGTGGCGTTTTTATGGTTGTAGTGATTAATAAAAATTTATTTGGCTTGAATTAGACATTTAATTTTTAAAATAAGTGTTGCAATTTGATGTTGCTATGTCGTCTTCTTATTACGAATTGATTGCTCGGAAAACAGCGCTTTTCATTTGGAATAGAATAACTCTTGGTAATTAATACTTTCTCAAATAGGCCTTTTACCAAATTGACATATTGACAATTAATTTGCATGATTCTTACTTTGTATGATCTTTTCCTGTTTTGCTATCATGACATAAAAAATAAAAAACATTATTTTGAGAGATAATTTTAGTAGTTATAAATATAAGTACCGTGGTACTCGTTTTGTCAAAGGCTTCTTTATATTTTAATTCATTTATTGCCTTTTTAACATCTCGAAAAATAAATCCAGCTTGACTGCTGATTCAGTGTTTATATGTGATAATTCTGCTGTATCGGTTAATACATTCTGGAAAAACCCTTTCTCCATCAGCATTTCGCATAGAAGGCCCACAGACTACTGACCTTTATAGATTCCAACTCTGCCCGCCACAACGAGCAATCAGATTGTGGATTTTCATCAAGGTCGTTTAGGTATTTTTTTATAGTTGCTGTTCTTTTAGACCAGTTTTCTCAACTGTTAAGAATGCACACTCTTTTAGATAATTTTTAAGTCGAGCAAATCTTTTTAATAACTGTTTAAGCTCTTCTTTCAGCCAAGAGACGTTCGACATCAGTAGGATAAATTTGCTATAACTGAGGTTAGGTCGAGCTTGGATTATTTGTTTGGCAGTTAGTTTTTTATTTTGAAGGAACAATAAGGGAAATTTATTTATCTTCTGTCGTTCTCAACGTCCGTTTTCAAAATTTCAAAAGTAACAAATAAAATAAAAAAAATAAAATGAAGATGAATGAATAATCTTGTAATTTTTTTAAGTCACTGTCTGCCTTCTATTGTATGTGTATGTGTGTGTGTGTGTGTGTGTGTGTGTGTGTGTGTGTGTGTGTGTGTGTGTGTGTGTATCAAAGCACACAAGCCAAGTCTGCCTTTTTCTCAATGTAAAATCATATGTTTAGCTAATTTATCCTTTGTGGATGATTAAGTCTTACTAAATTCCTTATTAGCTGTTTTTTTTTTTTTTGTTAACCTCTCTTTCTTTCCTGTCAGTTGTTTGTAAAAAGATTTATCTTCAAGAAACTACAAATTAAAGTTTCCTTGCAAAAAAAAAAATTATTACTTAACTGCAGAAAATTACGCTTAAGCAGCAAATGGAATTTTTATTTTAAGTTTTGTTTTGTTTCGTTTTTTCCTTTGAAAATTATTTACGGAAAATCAAATATTAAAAAGTGAAAGTGCAATACAAATTACGAGTATCTATTGCTTATTGCATTTATTATGTCTAATTTTATTTTTTTTTGCATGGATAATTAATTTAAATTTATATTTTTCTTGTTAATAATAACTTTTAGTTCATTAATTGGTAAAAACTTTGTTATACGAGTATTAATATAATAATTTAAATTTTTACAAATTAAAGCATGAAATGTGACAAGAAATTATTTAAAAATCAATAATTAATATATTTTTGTACAAAAAAATTGGTTGAGGTTTTAAGTTTAATATGCAAAACTAAACGTAATATGGTCTGCGAAAAAATCAGGAATGCATCACAAATAATGTGTGAATTTATAAAAATTGTTTCATGCAAATAAAAGGAAAGGAGATCATAATCTTTATTAATATTGTTTTTTTCGAACCACATATCACTCGGATCATTGTCATCTACATTTTCAGAAAAAAAAAATCCATCGTTATAACAATGCGCACGATTAAAACAACTGACCGAACTGTCATATGGCATGTGGCGCCATAAAGTTAAAATCACATATCGCTCGAATCAATGTAATTCATATTTTCAAAAAACAAAAAAAAAAAAAGTCGATTGTGATAACGATACGCCCGATTACCAAAAATTCACTCCTAGTGACAATAAAAAAATCTCTTGTACTTCAATATATTCATGGTTTCTTAAAAATTGCTGAAAAAAAGTCTTATAATTTTTAAGAAAAGTGTTTCTAGCTTCGTTTTTATTTATTTATTTATTATTATTATTATTTTCTTTTTTTTTTTTTGCTTCAAAATAATTTTATACTTTCAAATATAGTTACCTTGCAATCACAATTTATTTCACCAAACAGCAACATAATAAAGTCAAACTCATTAATAAATTGGTGGAACATATTTACGTAATCAACGAAAAATGCAACAAAACAAATTGTTATTTTAGTTTAAGCCATTCACTTTTTATGTTTTTATAAATTTATTTTTGTTTTTGTGATTTTAAACCATCCAAAAATTAAAAAAAAACGCTTGACAATTACGTTGATGATCTTTTGAATAAATTGATAGTTAAAGATGCTTGATTGCAATTATTTAAAGTCGTCACAACGTTTTATGCAGCCATGATGCTATCGTAATTAACATGATCATTATCTCCATTATAGTCGCTGTTTAAGGCATTATTAAAATCTTCATTATGGACATCAATATAATTTTGCCATGATTTATGTCAACTATCTTATTTTTCTCCACCAGTGTTTTTCATTTCATTTGTAAAGTTTATTTAAGTTCTGTTTAAAAAAATAATTTTATTTGTAAGTTTATTTTAAATTATGTCATATACGAGCTTAAGGGTAGAAGAGAGAAGATTTTAGAAAATCCACAAAAGGGCAAACAAGCTTGGGTGGGAGGCTTACCTCTTTCAAGGCAGGCAAATCTACGCCGATGCAATTTACTTAACCGAAATCAATTGAAAATTCCTTATAAACTTCTTAACCACTTCCCGTAGATTTCAATAAATATGGTCCTCTAAGCTAAAATTCATTTTTGAATTTCACCAACAGACTTACAAAAATGTAGTTTTCAGTTACTAATTTTTTTTAAATTATTTTTGTAATTTTAAATTTGTATTTTTTCAAAAGCATTAAAATCACAATTAAACAATAATTCTTATAAATTTTATAATATTTTTTTTTCTTTTTTTTTTTGTGTAAATTAGACATTTTTGTCGCTTTAATCCGGCTTTAAAAATTAACGAAATTAAAGAATTTTAATATTAATTTCTTTGATATTTTACTATGATTTAAGAATACTACCAAAACGAACTTAAGCCTAGACAAAGGTTTGCCGTTTCTTTCTGATTGTATCTTCACTATTAGCATGTTTTTGCTTTAGAAATTTTGTGCCTTTTTTTGCATTTCTGTATATTTAAAAAATGGCTTTTTCCGGATTTGAGCCATTCCCGTTTCAAATTCTCTGCAAATGCGCTCAACAGAGTAATTATTTTCGAATTGTGTTTCTAGCAGCTTTTTGAAAAAATGTACTTAGTTATTTTATTTATGTTTTGAATCTTAAATAAACAGAACGTTGAAGATTTATAGTTGAATAATAAACAAAACTTTTTAATTTAAAATTAATTAATTTTTCTAATCTCAGTAGAATTTAATTGTCAAGCGAACTGTCACACTGCTCTTACTTATTAACATCTTTTAACTAGAAATCATTGTAATTAATTTGACGCTTGGGAAACACTTTCAAATTATCCACATTAGCGATGAGAATGATTTTTGGCTGAACGGGCTTGTTTTTGAACAACATTACCGCATATAGTGAGTGCCTGCAGACTCCATTACATCCAGTAAAATGCGACGTTTGCTGCGGTTTACCTGCAAGTGGTATCAATCATTTCACATTATTTCCTTAAAGGAAGTCGGAGCTAGCGATACGGCCGGTGAAAGTCGTTACCATTCAACGAAGATAGCTTAATGCTGTAAGCCGACCGCCACAAACGACTTATAATTATAACTTAACGATCAGTGTGTTTCGAGAAATGAACCTATCAAGTGGGCTGCAACGTTGTAAAATTTAAAACCTATCGATTACTTCTTGTGGGACTACTTGAAGTCACAGTCTTATATTTGTAAGTCATATCAGTTGACGCCTTGGGGACCAAAAATGTTTTTTGTTTGTTTTTTAAATAGAAGAAGCACTTTAGGCAACAACAGAGAAAAGAAAGAAATAGGTGATGAAAGTATAGCCATTTTATTATTTATTTTACTTCGCCGGCAAATGTGCTATAAAGCACCGAAGAAGGAGGCTGCGTGCTGTATTGGTAAATTCTTCGTATGTATTTGTATCACTAAAGAGAAAAAGAACATATTTTAATTTTTGTTTGCTGCAGGGATTGAACCCCGGCCAACTTGACTTCTAGTCAACGTGTTTATTAGCTGCAAATTTGACTACAGCAGCCTTCAAAGCCAGAGTTTTTTGTGACATACTGCTAGCAAAGTTTGAGAAAGTTGACCAAGATTGCACGTCCATAATAGGCTTTTGCAGATTCTTGAATTTAAGAAATTTAAGAAATCTCTAACAATAATATTTTATTTATTAATGTTTATTTTTCATTTTGTAATTATCTTTATACGAGTATCTGATCTATTCTATTTATTGATATTTTTTACACACACACACACACACAATTATTTGAATTAAACTCTCATTTAAAATTAAAAGAAGAAGAATAATTGTGTTGGGTTTAGCATTACTATGAGCTGCTCTTAATCTGAATAAAATATCATGCAGTTTAATCGTCATTATAATCGACTTACTGTACAAGCAGCTCAATCAGGAATAACAATTATTTTTAAATTAAAGCCGGTTTTACAATTTAGGTAAATTGTACCCAATTTATTTCCGGTTAATTATATATAAAAACTTATTTCTGGTTGACTGGGAGTGCCATTGAAGAAAACTTAGTGCATGTAGTAAATGGATATCCGTTTTTGAACAACAAATTTAAGAAGAAACCTAGCAATTTCTGAACAGTTTGACAGATTTAAAAAAACTTTTACATTCTATGCAGGAGTAATGTTCAAACTATAACTAGGACACTTTAGGCGAAAATGTTTCTGAAGTATTTTTTTCTTATCAGGTTAAAAGCTTTCAGAACCTGGCAAAAACCATTAAGCCCTTCTACGAGGGCCGCTCTATATATTTCTGGCCTAATAGTGAAAATGCGAATATTTATAATCAAAAATGGTTTTATTGTTTTTCAAAGTATTCTACAGCATGATTTATACACGCGCTCAAACCAGTTGTCAAAGCACTTTTTCCACTCCGATTGAGACACCTCTAAAACATGGTTTTTGAACACTTCAATAGCTTCTTCTGGCGACGAAAATCGTTGATGTGCGAAAACAAGAAGAAGTCATTAGGTGCCAAGTCAGGGCTGTACGGCGGATGACCCATTAATTCGAAGTTTTGGCCGGTCAAAAACGCTCTGGTTTGAGCCGATGTGTGAGAGCTCGCATTGTCATGGTGAACAATGATTCGTCTTCTCTTGTTGGTTTTTTGAATTTCTCTGATGACTTCAGGCAAACAAATTGTAGTGTACCACTCAGAAGTGACCGTCCTACGTTGCTCAAGCGGAACAGTCGCCACATGACCAGTTTTGCCGAAGAAAAAGGCGACCATTTGCTTCGAAGTGCTTCTTCCGCCAACAACTTTCGTTGCATTTTGCTCGTCTTTGAAGACCTACACGAGCGATTGTTGTTTCGTTTCGGGCTCATACGCATAGATTCATGATTCGTCACCTGTGACGATCTTATAAACGTCTTTTGAAGCACCGCAATCGTATTTTTGCAACATTTCTTTGCACCAATCGAAACGAGCCTTTTTTTGAGCGACTTTCAAATTGTGCGGGATCCAACGAGAACAAACCTTTTTTACGGCCAGGTGTTCATGCAGTATCGAATGTATGCTGGTGGAAGAAATGTTCAAGGTTGTCCCTATCTCTCGGCATGTCGCATGTCGATCTTGCATTATGAGTTCACACACGGCATCAATGTTCTCTGGCACAACAGCCATTTTTGGACGACCTTCACGGAATTCGTCTTTGAGCGAGCTTCGGCCACGATTAAATTCATTATACCAATTTTTCACAGTGCTATAAGATGGTGCTTCATCGCCATACAAAGATTTAAGTTCATCAATGCACTCTTGTCGTGATAATCCACGTCGAAAGTTGTGAAAAATGATGGCACGAAAATGTTCACGAGTTAATTCCATTTTTTTCTATATTAATTTTTTCAAGTCACTGTAAACAACACAAATAATGGTCGTACGTCAAAACGTTTTGAGCACGATTATGCTTAAAAATGACAAACTTTCTAATGGAAATGTCAGATTGCACTTGGCAGCACTCAGTGTTGCCAGGCCGGAAAAATGTATAGCAGCCCTCGTATTCTAAAATCCCAAGAAATTATTTTTCAAATCTGAGATCAGTTTTAATCAGCTTTTTTGATTATACTCTTCTACGATATCAATTTCCGACCCCATAAAGTATATTTATTCTGAAATTTTATGCATAGCGAAATCGATTGCGCGATGTCCGTCTGTCCGTTCGTGTTAGTGTTAAAAAAAACTTTGACAGGGCACTAGATCAGCTAGAGAAAATTTAAATACGCCAATCGATCAGACATAGTTTCAAAATTTTTGCTATTGAAAATCAGCCAGATCCGTCCGTGTCCTTCGAGATAGCGGCCAAAACATCACGCCTGCCGTTAATTTTTTCATATCATTTGAACAATGAAGTAATTTCAAATTTCAGCAAAACAATTTTTTTTTTAAATTCTAAAACCATTAAGGGCCGATGTTATTTCTTTTTTTTTTTTTTGTTAAATTTTTTTATGCTCTGTCATCGTAATATTTGTTTTTTTGAGGGGAGTTTGCATAATTTACATAGATGGTGAAGGGTACATAAGACTTGGTGAGAAAAGTTAACAGCTTTTACCTGATACTGCAACCCTAAGTGAAACACAATTTTCGAAAAAGGAGAAAAAACTTTATGGTAGGAAATAATTCAATATGCCGATTTTTATTTTAGTTATTTTTAAAATCAATGTATGACCAAATTTGAAAAATTTACAATTTTGGGATTTTGATTGTGTGATTTCGGAATTTGTGATTTATTTTACTGCTTAGGTTTTATTAATATTTTAATGTCTTTACTGATAAACATTTCTTTGCATGTTCAATGCTGTTAGTTTCTTCTGAAGAAGTCTTGGTAAAAATTGGACCACGTTCCAAAAAAAAAAAAAACTGAAATATTTCTGATAGTAGTTATAATATTTCTAATAAAACTAAAACATTAAACTTTCAATCTCAAATCGAGTTTAGTAGGGATAAAAAATAAAATCGATTACTAAGCTTTCAATGTTTCATGGCATATCTGCTCATAAATCAGTTAACAAGTTAAACATCCGCTGATATACGTTTGTTTATCTTCATTAAAAAAAAATTCAAAACTTTTGTTCTGAATTTTGTTGTTCTTGTTTTTCTTTCTCTTCTATTTGTATATTTTCTTAAATTATTTGTAACGATTGATTATGTGCTTTAATAGCTTTATTGAATTATTGTCTTGTATGTAAATTGGGTTAAATAAGTTGCAACTTGTCGATTGCTGCATGTTGCTATTTAAATTTGAAGCTAATAAACATACAAAACAACACAAAAAACATGAGCACCAACAGCAACAGCAACAGCCACTGCATGCCTCAGCATAACTTGGCATGTAAACACATGTTTTTATACTCAAATACTCGTTTCGCATTTGTTTTTCATTTGGTGGAGTATGTGTTTATTTATTGATCCATTAGATACATATTTTGTTATTAATGTTGTCGGGAGTTTTTTTTTCCTAAACTTAAATTACAGCTTTATTGACCACTTAAATTCATTATGAAAATTTATAAAATAATTGAATTCTCTATGATTTGGTTTTTCCCCTTCTTTAAGTTGAACTCTTAAAGTAAACACTTTTTAAGCAGAGTTCGTAAATTTTAGAATAAATTAGAGCTTTCGTTTTAAAAAGGTAAGTTTTTGAAAGGTACTTTTAAGAGTGGTACGAGGGCTGCTCTATATATTTCTGGCCTAATAGTGAAAATGGGAATATTTATAATCAAAAATGGTTTTATTGTTTTTCAAAGTATTCTCCAGCATGATTTATACACTTTTGCATGCGGTCAAACCAGTTGTCGAAGCACTTTTTCCACTCCGATTGAGACACCTCTAAAACATGGTTTTTGAACACTTCAATAGCTTCTTCTGGCGACGAAAATCGTTGATGTGCGAAAACAAGAAGAAGTCATTAGGTGCCAAGTCAGGGCTGTACGGCGGATGACCGGTCAAAAACGCTCTGGTTTGAGCCGATGTGTGAGAGCTCGCATTGTCATGGTAAACAATGATTCGTCTTCCCTTGTTGGTTTTTCGAATTTCTCCGATGACTTCGGGCAAACAAATTGTAGTGTACCACTCAGAAGTAACCGTCCTACGTTGCTCAAGCGGAACAGTCGCCACATGACCAGTTTTGCCGAAGAAACAGGCGACCATTTGCTTCGAAGTGCTTCTTCCACGAACAACTTTTGTTGCATTTTGCTCGTCTTTGAAGACCCACACGGTCGATTGTTGTTTCGTTTCGGGCTCATACGCATAGATCCATGATTCGTCACCTGTGACGATCTTATAAACGTCTTTTAAAGCCACGCAGTCGTATTTTTGCAACATTTCTTTGCACCAATCAACACGAGCCTTTTTTGAGCGACTTTCAAATTGTGCGGGATCCAACGAGAACAAACCTTTTTTACGGCCAGGTGTTCATGCAGTATCGAATGTATGCTGGTGGAAGAAATGTCCAAGAATGTCTCTATCTCTCGGTATGTCGCATGTCGATCTTGCAATATGAGTTCACGCACGGCATCAATGTTCTCTGGCACAACAGCCATTTTTGGACGACCTTCACGGAATTCGTCTTTGAGCGAGCTTCGGCCACGATTAAATTCATTATACCAATTTTTCACAGTGCAATAGGATGGTGCTTCATCGCCATACAAAGATTTAAGTTCATCAATGCACTCTTGTCGTGATAATCCATGTCGAAAGTTGTGAAAAATGATGGCACGAAAATGCTCACGAGTTATTTCCATTTTTTTCTATATTAATTTTTTCAAGTCACTGTAAACAACACAAATAATGGTTGTACGTCAAAACGTTTTGAGTACGATTATGCTTAAAAATGACAAACTTTCCAATGGAAATGACAGATTGCACTTGGTAGCACTCAGTGTTGCCAGGCTAGAAATATATACAGCAGCCCTCGTAGTTTGATAAAGAATATTTTTACCAAAAAGTATATTTTGTGAATTTTTCAGTTATTATTTTTTATATCAGATTATACTAGTTTATAGAAATAAATACTAGTTTATAAAGCTACAACTTTTATGATAATATTAAGCTAATGGGTCGTTTTTCCCCAGTACTATTTAAGACGTGACTTCATAATGATAATTTCACTCTGAAACCCTTCGCAATGCGTTATTAAAAGCAAACTAGTGATAAGGGTAATTATCGTTTTTATTTCTATAAAAGGAGCGCTTTATATGTACTTTTTATAATAGGTACATTTAAAAAAAGGTACTTTTAATTCACGTCATCTTTGAGAAAGCTTCTTTTACAAAAACGTGCTTATGTTAAAGAAAACTTTTAGAAAAATAAGTTCTCATAAAAGGTCGCTTTAAAATTGCTATTCGTTTGATTTTTTAAAAAATATTTGCTGAAATTTACTTTTTTTAAACTTATTTTTTGCTTAAGGTACTTTTTAGAAAAGCTACTTGAAAAAGGTACTTTAAAGAAAGAGGTTTGTGGAAAAGATAATTGCATGTGAAGTTATGTTTTAAATGTTAATTTTCAAAAAAGTACTTTTTATAAAATGTACTTTTGCTTTTGTACTTTTTTTCTTATCACTCAGGGTACCAAATAATTAAAAAAAAACATTTATTGTAAAGCAACGAGAACTGAGTATTCTGGTTTAAGATTAGAATTTTTTTAAGGAGGAACATAAATTTTGTAAAATGTACCTTTAAAAGCAGGAATGTATTGAGCCCCTTTTGCTTCCCAAAAAATGTTTACTTCTAACAACACATATCTCGAGGGAAGGCTGTCTTATACATAAGTGTTATGAAAATAAATCTTGATCAAACGTATAAGAAAAATATTTGAAATTTTCATTTAATACCCCAACTTCGTGGAAGATACCAACGACATTCCTATCATAATCTAAGTTAATGAAATTTAACGTCCGGATACCATTTTAAATAAACTGTGATAAGTTTTTATTATTTTTTTATTATAAATTTCTATCTAAATTTTAATTAAATTTGTTAAGGCTCACGCTGCTTTTTGTTAAAGAACATGTTGATTTATGTTAAACGGCAACAACTTTATTTACACTCTCATTTAAATTTAAAGGAAAAACGTAGAAGTATGAAAAGTTGTGTAAAAAAAAAAAAACATTTTTATTTTCAAGTTTTTTTTCTAAAGATTTTGTAAAACAAACTTCAATTAATTCGGGCAATTAAAAGAATTAAGTAATACGGCAATAAGAGCAAAAAAAAAAAAAATAATAATAATAAATAAAAAATTAAAATAAAGAAAACATATTGAGTTCAGCAAAGTTATCAACGATACAAATTTGTTTAATTAATTCGTTAATTGCACGAATATTTTAGTATTAACTGCACCTTGTTTTGGCTTTAATTTATTTAAAGTTTTCTTAAATGCACTTAGTTTGAAATTTAGTTAAAATGATAAAAATAGATGTGTATACAAATGCTTTACTGTGCATTGAATTTAAAAGAATTTTCAAGTTTTTTTTTTTGTTTTTCTGATGTTCAGTTGCTACCGCTGAGTTTGAAAAAATCAGAAAATAGTTTTGAATTTCAAAAATGACATCTGTTCAAATCCGAAGCAATTTTTAAAAATACTTTTTTCATAAAAGGTACTTTTAACAAATATGCCTTTTACCGTACTTTTTTTAAATTATCTTGTACAAAAGGCAACTCTGACAAAAAGTACTTTTTAGAAATAATTTACACTGATAGTTTTATTTCTAAAAGTAACTTGTTGTCAAATTGCCATGAATTAATATCTTATAGAAAAACATTTTCAAATTGATGTTTTGTTAAAGAAATTTTTTAGATACAGGAGTTTTTATAAAAAGTACATTTTTATAAACTATGGTTACTGTACAGATAAAATTTATTCTTTTATAAAAGATACTTTTTACTAAAGTTTTTTAGTTTTACATTTTTTTTTATAAAGTTTATTTTTTTAAACATTGTTTTTGTAAAATTTGAGTTCTTAAAAATCAATTTTTGAAGAGTAAGTTTCGGCAAATATATTTCTGTTATCGAACTTTTAATAAAAATTAATTTAATTAATTACAAAATTAATTTTTTTTTAGAATATACTAAAGTTTAATTTTGAAAGGTACTTTTAATAGTAATCATTTTTAATATGTAATTTTTATAACGGTAATTTTTTAAAAGGTACTTTTTTAAAAGGTACTTTTTTAAAAGATACTTTTTTAAAAGGTTCCTTTTGTAGTGGTATATGTTAACGCAGTTTCGTTAAAAGGTACTTTTTTAATAGTACTTTTTAATAAAGGTACTTTTGTAAAAGTACATTTTAATAAAGGCATTTTTTGCAAAAAATCCTTTTCTAAAGTATGGGTTCTTAGTTAAGTATAAATTTTGTGAAGGATTTTTTAAGAGATACTTTCATTTAAAATCAGTTTTTAAAATACACATTTTTTGGTAAAACTTTATTTATTTAATACTTTTTGGAACCTTTTGAAAAACTCATTTTTATTAGTTGTAAGATATATTTTAAAAAACATTATTTCAACGAAACACATGTAAATCCAATTTTTTTTTGCACTTAAATTTAAATTTTGGATTAAATTTAGAAAAAATAATTTAAATCTCCCAAAATTGTTGTTAAAATACAAGGCAGGGCATTGAGTTAAAATTAGAACCATAAATTAACGCTTCACTGAATAACTTTACGTGTAAACTTTTAAATATTTGGGTTTTTTTGTTTCATTTTCAAGCGAATGCAAAAACTTTTAATTTAATCATTTTTAATCGTATTATTTTGAATCGTAATATTCTGTTCGTACTCTTATATGGTATTGGTGTGGCACCTACAAAAAACTAAATTTTTTTGTTTACCAACTTAAAAATATTATAATAGCGTGGAATTTTTTTTTAAATAAAAAAGTGGTTATTTTAATATCACATCTAATTTATGACAGTGATTTCGTAGAAAACTTATTAAATATTAGTCAGCTGGTCAATAGGCCGGCCGGCCGGCTGATAAGCCTGCTGGGCTTGTTTGTTAATATATCTTGATAAGCTAACTCAGCCGGCTTTAGCACTAAAAAATGCAATTACATTCACAGTTCTAGAATTGGGTTGTTGCTGGGGAGTTAGTTGAGTGTGTGCCGCTTCAACAATGTTGTTGTAAAAATGCGAATAACGTGCCAGTAGTCAGGCAGGCGTACGCAAACGCATTGAAATATTAATTTTTTATTTATTTTTTACTTATAACAGCCAGCCGTGGCCAATATCTTGTTAAAAACAAAGCAATAATATAAAATTCAATTTTTTTAATTTATGCAAATAAATTTGCACTTTGCACAAAATCAAAATAAATTACATTTTTGCGTACAGGCGGCAAGAAAGCACGCACTCATAAAAATGTTGTACAATGAGAACACGATTTATTAAAAAAAAAACAAGAAACCGTAAAATGAAACTAAGAATTAAACGAAAAAGAAAACTAAAACGACCGTTATTTGTGCCAGTTTTGTTGGATTTGGTAAGATTTTTTTTTGGTTTTTTTCAGCTTTTAAAAACAAATAAATGAAGTGTTTGTTTTGTGAAAGCCAGGCAAACAAGTGCGTCAAAGAGGGCGGAGTTTTTGACCAAATTTATACCGGTAGTATATCTAAAGTTAAAAAAAAGACAAAAAAGCTTGTTGAGGGCAATATTTAAAGGAATTGATTCTTATTAAAAAAATAATTCTATATTTCTGAAATTACAAATGCTAAGAATATTTCCTGCAAATGTAATATTATTACGAAAATATTTCTGTCCTGTACCTTTTCTGTTGTGTTTATTATTTTATAAAAACAATTGATTTTTGTGATAATTTATGCGTTTCTTGTTTCATCGTCTTAAATCTTAATTTCTATACAAACTACCAAAAATCATCTACACAGAACAAAAAACAAAATCTGGACCAAGGTGTGTCCAAATTAAAGGCTATTAAATTTTTAAATATAGAAACATAAAAAATATTTAACATAAAAGTAGAACACATAAAAATTTTAACACGAAAGTTAAGTGGGTCTAAATCATAATTTGTCAAACGTTTACGGAAAAGTGCAAATATAAAAATGAAAAAAATAAAAAATAAAAAATGTTTTATGCATAAATTTCTTGGACGATGTTAATGACGCAACGACTTGAAATAATAAAAAAAAAACAAACAACGACAGTGTTGAAAATAATTGCGGCATTGAATTGATGAGCAATAAAGATGACTTTATAAATATTTTCGAAAGGGCTTGTTTTTTATATTGTTGTTGTAATAGCTATCTTTAGCTATTTAGGAATTATTACGATTCCATGTCAAATGCACTTCATGGCATGTATCACGTGATAACATTCTTAAGCAGCAACTTAACTACGGCAGCGGCAACATAAGCGTTGGCGATTTTGCAGGAATGAATTCATGATTAATATTTTTTTATTTCTTTATTCCAATTTAGTTTATTTTATTGACGATGCAACATGATTAAGAAAAAAGTTGTAACTAAAAAATATTTCCGGAATTCGTAGCCTTTCAATAGATAATGCAACAGCATCTTAATAAAGATTTTATTAGTTTTGTTTTTTCTAAATTGAAGGACGTTTTTTAGAATAAGAATTTAAAAACTTTTTACAATTTACTTTGCATAAACTTTTTTTAAGAGCCATAATTTAGTTTGGCCAATTTTGTGTCTTCAATATACTGGGCGGGAACAAATTTCTTTTTCAAATTGATTTTTATATCAACCTTTCGCTGTAATTTTTTTATAACATTTTTTACACAGAATGAAAATTAAAACGTACAGCCTCCTTCGTCGGTACTTCTTTATAGCATATTTGTCGGCGAAGTAAAATAACTATCCATCCTTCACCTTTCACCACCTGTCCTCTCTCTCATCAAATCCTTTCCTAAAGAATGTAGCACGATTTCGAAAAATAACTAAATAGGTTTTAATGCCTAAAGTACTACTTCTCCTTAAAAAAAATATATTTGCACATAATTTTATTAATAAACTTTTAGTTCTTTAAGTCTTTTATTCGCGAATTATGTTAATAAAATTCGCAAACATTAACTAATTCTTGCAAAAAAAAAAAAAACCAAGTTCAAAAAAGACAAATCTTAATCATATTTCCTTAGGATGGTAATTATACATTAATTTTATTATATTCGAGAAAGATTGGGTCAGGATTTTTTATATGTCGTAGAACTAAATATGAATGCAAATTAAGCAAGAAAATTCATCCTTTATATGGTCACCCTGTATTTTTTATACTTCTTATTGCTGACACAGAAAAACAAAATTTGTTTAAATTTGAAGCTTTAGTCTATAACTCTTCAAAAGATTGGCCATATACATCAAATTACAACTATTAGGGCACCCTTTAATCTCTAATTTTAAATATTTATACTTGCTCTTTCACTTGATATAGAATATGGAACTGTATAATTTTTAGGAGCCTGTCTGCAACGGTTTCAAAAATAAAGCCATATAGGTCAAGTTACAGCAATAATAGGGACACCCTCTAATTTCTAATTTCAAGTTTGCTACTTGTTATAGCGGACTTAGCAATAAAAGTTCTTTTCAAATTTCAATCAACTGTCTACAACTGTTTAACAGTTTGGTCATATACATCAAATAACAGAAAGTAATGTAACACCCTTTAATTTATAATTTTTAATATTTATACTTCTTAATATATTAGACAAAGTAGTTAACATTCGGTTATCAAGTGCTAGTATGTAATAACACAAACGATAGGGCCATATAGGTCATTTTACTTCAAATATGAAAACACTCGGACTTTAGCGGACTACAGGTTTTTTTTTTTAAATTTCAGCTGTCTGTCTATAACTGTTCAAAATTTTGGCCACGTACACCAAGTTGCATTAACTATTGGGACACCCTTTAATTTTTAGTTTTTTATGTTTACTTTCTTATTTTTATTTTTTATTTATTAATTTATTGGTATTTCCATACAACAAGACTAGAGTCTTATAATTATAGCACAGGGAAAAACAATTCGCTTCAATTTCAAATGGGTCATACAATCTTTATACTTGTAATTATAACGGTCATAGTAATCCACATTCTGTCCAATTTGCAAACGTTTGTCTATAACGGCTCAAGAGATAAGCCCATATAGATAGATTTACGTTACCTATGGAGACACCCTTTAGGTTTTAGAATTACTTATGTATTACTTTTTGCTATTGGGAGCTATAGTAAGACGCATTTTTTTCTTAATTTGAAAGAATTGTGCTTTACGGTTCATAATATATTTAAAAACATGTATGTTGTATGGGGAGACCCTTTAATTTTTAAGATTGTGAACTGTTTTTAAAACAGGACCAATCTATAAGCATAATCTATCAAATTAAAAAAAAAAAATTCAAAACTGGTTCAGAAATAAACATAAAAAATCAACATTCAATCGAATTGATAACCTTCTTCTTTTTTTGAAGTCGGTTAAAAATATAATTCATTCTAATTGTTTAAGGATTGTAGAAACGCAGTCCACGGTCGATAGTGAGGCTAACAGATATTTAAATTAAATAAATTTTATGTCAAACAGTTAATTAATCCATTAGGGCCCAACTTTTAAAAACACCAACAAAAAATTTTTTTTGTTGTTTTTTTTTTCAACATCTTTAAAACTGTATAAAAAGAGCTGAAAAAAAAGTCAGCCGTATACAGTGGATAAAGAAAAGTAAAATTAAAGTTGATTATTGTTTTTGTTGCTTGAACTTTGATTTTTGTCTTTATTTTTTGTTTGGAAAAAAATCTTTAGTTCATTTAAAATAATTGTGAGAAGTTTTCTGAAGAGCTAAGTAAGCGGTAGCGAAATGGCCATCGAGACGTGCTTTCACCTCCAATAATCAATATCGGGAAAATAGCACAAAAATATTTAAAGTTTAATTAGTTTTTTTTTTTTGAGAAAAGTGTTTAATTGAAATAAAATAATACAAGAATTTAAAAATTATAAAAAAAATAAAATTATATAACGAAAATATAGCCTGTCCTATACATAAGACACTGGAACTTTAAAAATAAAATCTATGTAAAGGTTACGAGCCTTAATTTTTTGTAATATCCTATTGATAGGACGCTGGCCTGTATTGTAGCTATTAATTTTAAAAAAGGGACAAGTTCATATTTCGAAGAAAAAAACCATTTTTTAAGGCAAAAAGTGGTGTTCAAAATACACTTTTTTTGAAAGTGTATCAGAACAATTTAGTTTAAAATTTTTTTTAGCTAAATAAATCCAAATAAACTTTTTAACATTTCTAAAAAAAACTAAATGTTACAATTTTCCATTGCCTGAATTTAGAGAAAAAACACTAAGTTGCTTGTTTTAAATTTTTAAAAAACTTTCTCAAAAATTTTGATAAGTTTAATTAAAGAAAAATACTCCACTTTGATGACTTTTGGTTTCGATTCTTATATTTGTGGTAAAATTCGTATAAAAATTTTAAATTGATTTTAAATTTAACACTCAAACATCTTTCACATAAAAAAAGTTACAGATATCTTAGTCATATTTAAATCGTTGTAACAAAACTTCGCTGTGACGCATTTTTACTTTTATTTTCTTTTCTTAATTTTTGAAACAAAATTGTTTATTTTTTTATTTGAAACTAAAATGTAAATTAACAAAAGCTAAAAAATTGCTGGCAGTTAAATACTTTAAAAAGGAAAATTGCAAAAATAAATCTATAAAAATTCACATTTATTCAACACATAAATATGGATATATAAAATAAAATAAAGATGTAACCCGATAGTTTTTATTTTCCATGATACTCAAAACTTACTGGCAGCAGACAAGCGCGTATTAAAAAAAAGAATACAATTTCCCTATAAAATTTCTTAAAGTATCTCATGCCTCATTGTTCATCAAGGTTTATCTAAATCTCGATCTAGTGAAATTTATCTTCAGGCAATAACTTTTTGCGCCAGTGATGTCATAGCTTTCATCATCCTTAAAAGTTTTGTTCACTTTTAATAGCAGCTGATGATTGCAATGGCAACAATTTATTTATTTATTTAATAGACGAACTCAAGGGATTCTTCAAAAAGACTCGGAATTTTCCTAAGTAAAGAACCCTTTGTAAGAACAACAGAATAATACCGCATCTCATTAATCTCGAAGTCACAGAAGAAAAAGATTGGTTCTATTAAAACCGTTGCTGGTAAGAATTTCAGTTCGGTTAATTTTCTTGCATTCGTGCCAACCCTTGATGGCTTAAGATTTTATGCTAAATCTATTTTTAAAATTAAAATAATTTCAGAGAACACACTAGTGATAGCATTTCGCAGTATTGATAGAATAACTAATAATTTTGAATTGAATTCAAAAATGTACTGCTCAAATTGCCATCCTGAGCTCCTAATATACGACTTTACATTACTTTCTTTTACTGACGTCCTAAATGCTCCTTGCCAAGAGCAACTACGGTGGCTTTATATTCGAAATAATTTTAATATATTAATGCCATGTATTAAGCTTTTGATTAAAATAATTTTTTTTATAACTTAATTTTTGTGTGTTATTTTTCACAATCTAATTTACTATTGGGCCTTTATTTTCCATAAATTAGAATTTAATAGTCTGTCTTTTGCTATAATTAGTTATCAGGCTTCATGGGCATACATACAGTGAAAACACACGGGTTTGGTATGGTCACAAGAACTATATTATGTTTCCTGTAACAATAACTAAATGAAAAATAAATTTGGCCATTAGAAGATTATTACGCAAAAAGTTGTAATATGATTTATTTGAAGTAAATTATATATGTTTAAATTTAAACTTAGCCAAAATTTTAAAATAATAAAAAATATATAGTACATATAACCATAATATAGTACTGTTAAACAAAATATGTTAGGTTTGTTATTTTGCAATCGAAGTTTGACCAGAAAGGAAGAAATAATGTTTGATTTTAAAAATAGTTTGGTTTCGCTATAGCCTAATTCTATTTATTTAAAATCTATCAGATCATTTGTAAATGCTGATTGTAATAAAATGCAGTAGTGATTTCTTGTCGAAAAACAATAAAAATTAAAGATGATTAAAAATAAAAAATAAGAATTTAAATTCATGCAAACTTCTCTTCGTTGCTTTCGCAAGCAAAAAAAAATTGTTGAGGTAGCCATAATCTCAGAGCAATATATTACAATTTAGTTATATGGTTGCCGTCCAATCATATTATTTTTCTAACTAATAATAATATTGTTGTTATTTAAACTGTAGTTTTTAATTCGTTGCAGTTTTTAACATTATAATATGGTTTCAAATACTATATTGTTGTTAAATTGTTGTAAGAATAAGAGTAAAGTTGCACTATTTATGAGAAATATGCACTTGATGATATATTTTTAACTACGAGCTCTTACCGTGAATATAGTATTGATTAAAGCAATTTTATATTGGTACAGTTATCATGATATAGTACTTTTAACAAAACAACGATTTTTCTTTGTGTGGAGTATCTTCATTTCATATGAGATTAATTGCTAACGTAGTTAATGTTTTCCAGCTCTCCTCCATTACACCGGCTAACAAGGCAGATCACTTTATCTTTGAAAACATTTACTAACGCTATAAATAAGAACCAAACGCTGGCAGATTAAAAATGTGGCTGCTGTGCTAGGGAGGGGCTTACGAAGTCTGAGTAAGGAGAGGAAATATCCAGCTTAAAAAAGCTGTCTACATATTGTAGGATTATTTCAGTTTATTTAATAATACCTTTCGAAACATTTAAACAAGATTTTATTGCTAAAACATTAGAAATTAGCAAGAAAATTTTTTTTATTTTTACTGCCAATGTTTGCAATTTAAACTCCTTCAAATTGTTATTTATGATTATTATTTTTATTAGCTAAACAATTATAAACGACTTGGTTGATGACTCAAACATTTTATTAAGTTTTTTACACAGTTATTTATAGCAGAATTGTCATATAATAATAGAAATTTTACTACTTTAAAGAGTGATAAATTATTTATTACAAAAAAAAAAAAAAAAAAATAAAAAATAAACTATTAACGAATCAACATCTTTAAGATGCGCATTTATTTTTATGACTGCCTCTTAGTATCCACACATAATTAAAGACTTTTAACTTGTGGGAAGGTAACAAGTCATAAATTTTTTAATTATTTTCATTTGTTTGCCACACAACTCAAAAAGAGGAGACCTTAGAAACAAATGAAGAAGAAAACATTATGCAAAGAAGTTGGAAAATGGTGTCTTAAGATTCAAGATTTTTTATTTTATGGGGCAAATGTCATTTCGACTGAAGAAAAGTTTTGATTTAAATAGTTTTACAATTCCTGCGGTTCCTTTCTGTGTGGCTCTATTTCTTGAAGCGTAAAAATTAGGCATTTTCGTATTTGAAATTAAAATTTAAACCAAAAGTTAAAGAGTGTTTCTAGAACATTAAAGCTTGACATATTATTTTATCTTCTTGTATTAGAGTTCAAAAGTAGTAGGAAGATATCTTACATTTCAACAACTCGAACATGGTACGGAACTCTCATTTTGCTAATTTCTCTTCTTTTCTATGTTTTTTTATTTTTTTAGTAAAATAAATTTTTCACCCCCAAAATCTTTAATAAAAATTTAATACTTTTAAAATTTTTGACAAAATTTTCAATTTTTTAGGAGAATTGTTTTTGTATTCTTTTCGGGTCAAGCTTTGTTATTTAAATTTATTTTTTTTACAGTTTCGATTGGTTAAATTAGCGAAAATATAACAATTACACCAACAACATAAGGAGAATTGTATAGATGATTGTACTTATTCCCCAGAGAGAAATTTACTAGAACTTGTTCTTTATGTTATTTTCTAAACGACAGATCATGTGTGCGAGTTCAAATCCTAGAAGCGTCTGGAGAAAAAAAATAATTGTTTAACTTTAAAAAATCGTGCTGATTATCCCGACCGAATTATTAAATATTGAAGGTGAAATCACGTTTTTAACGTTTAAAGTTAAATTAATAAATATTCCCGTGGTTTCAAATTTTAATTATTAAATTGCAAGTGCCCGTGTAAAAAACGAAAATAAATTATCATAGTGTTTTGTGATATTTTATTGTTGTTTTTATTTTATTTTTCTACATCTTTTAACTGCACAAAAAAGCCGTTAAAAAGTCAACTGTGTAAAAAAAAAGTTAAATCAATGTTGGTTATTGTTGTTTTTGCTTAAACTTTGATTTTTGCCTTTACTTTATTTTTTGGACAAAAATCTTTAGTTATTAAAAATGTAAGTGAGAAGTTTCTTGAAGAGCTAAGTGAGCGGTAGCGAAATGGCCATCGAAAGGTACTTTCACCTTCAATAGTTAGTATCGGTGATTTTAATAATTCGTTCGGGATAATCAGCACGAATAATAATTATTCCTGTGATTTATAATTTTAAAATAATTATTGTTGCGTAGTCGCAATGATAAACAGCCATTTAAACCTCATCGGAGTCTCAATAAGAATAAAATAAAACAATTGTTGTAAAATATTTGATAAAAAAAAAAATTAAAATTGAATGATGTGCTGAAAAACGGCCTGATGAGCTCGTCAAAGTTATAGCGCAGTATTGTGTAAATGAGATTCGTTTTCTGTAGGAGACTGGTAAGCTATATCTTCAAGAGATGATGTTTATGATCTTAGAGAATTTTGACTGACCTGGCTATGATCGCTTATATAATTTAACCAGGGTATTTGCTGTTTACTGTAACTGATACTGCGTTCAAAGACAATTTGAAACAAATTATCTGAATGTGAAATTAAAATATATTTTTTTTATTTTTTATTATTTATTATGTTTCTTTATTGTATTTTAAATTAAAAAAACAATCTATTACAGTTTTATAGTATCAATGAGTAAAAACATGACAAAGAGTGTCTTGTTTACGGAAGTGTTGCATGCAACACGTTGTAATGTCTTGCCAATATTTTGTTTTATCAACAGTTTATAGCTATAAAAGAAGTATTTTTTTATTTATTTTATTAAACAACAGGTTGTTTGTTCAATTTATTCTACTCTTCTTATACAAACATGGATATGTTTCCTGCTGTTCGCATTATTTACAGATGATTAAAATCTTGTTAAGGAACAAATGATATTTTTTTAAAAAGCTTTAAAAAAATCACAATTTACAAACCTACAACATTTAAGCTTAAACTGAACTGTTTTCGAAATTATAGCTTGTAATAATTAAATTAAATATTTTAAAATACTTTTTTTTTGTTTGTTTAATAATTAAAATAGTTTCTATTAAATCAATGCTACAAGAGTCACTCAAGCGTTTTAATGCAATAACAAAAGGCTGCCTAATTAAGCGATTACTTAATTTGGGTTTAAAAAAGCTTAGAAATTAATTAAATAAATTTTAATTTAAACTTTGAAATATAACTCATATTGACCATATTAGCAATTGAACTTTTTTTATAAAAATTTCAAAGGCATATAACTCTGAAAATATGGGCGAGCGTAATTTTTTTACTTGTTGTTTTTATTACTTATTTTTTAATTCTCTATCGCCCCATATATTTGTATTTTGATTGGAGTTATTTCACTGTTCCAAAAAGCAGGCGTAGTGCTTTGCTCACTGCTTTGAAGGACCTGGACCGATCTTGTTGATTTTCAATAGCAAAATTTTCGAAAGTATGTCTGAGCGATTAGTGAATTAAAGTTTTCTTTAGCTCATCTAGTTCCTTGGCAAAGTTGATTTGAACACTAACACGAACGAAAAGATGGACAGATGGAACCCCTCAATCGGCTTCGTTATGCATAAGGAATCAGAAAATATATACACTTTATAGGGTCGAAAACGGATATTGTAGAAATTACAAACGGAATGACAACCTCAGATATACGCCTTTTCCAGTTTGTGTAGTGAATGATATAAAAATAAATGCAATGTTTTTCCATTAAAGAGAATTAAAATACAAACAAAGTAAGCATTAGATGTCGACTTTTACAACATTTAATCAATTTGCAGTTATGCGCTACTTTAAGGGTTCCACAGCCAAGGGGTAAAAACTAAAACTTCTAACACTACTGCATTATAAGTCGCAGATATCTTTCTCTCGAACCGTAATAACTAAACAACAGCAGTTAGTATAATGAGGTTAAAGACATAAAGGTTAACGACAAAGATTCAAGAATCACCATCTTTTCTTTTGAACTGCAATTTTAAATAGTCTGCTGCTATTCTTATACCTGGTAATTAAAAAAAAAACACTAAAATTAAAGGATGTCTTCATAGTAGACCAGTTACCTAAACTTTTTCACAACAAATATTAATAAAGAAAGGATTATAACTGATTACAACTCGCACTTGTCAGAATTGTTCTGAACCTTGTAGTAGCGTACAACTGCGGCTTTGATTAAACTTGTCATGCTTCACCAGTTGGTTTGATCCATATCATCAGAATAATCCTAGACAGTTTACGGTAAGCTTCTATCGTAATTAACCCTTTAAAATCCTCTCTAACATAGAGGATCTTTATCTACCCATATTCGTCTACATTTAGCAAATTTACCAATATTAGCGGGAGGAGAAAATTGCATTTAAGAAATGTTTAAAAGACATTTGATGAAAAGTTTGATTGTTTTTTCGAAAAATCGAATGCCGATAAACTGCAATAATACCGCTCACTAAATTTGTCATTTGTTCACTTTTCTTAGACAGCTACACCCAATAAAAAATATTCTTTTGCTTACAATAGCTTTTTTTATTTTTTGTCGAAGGTAGTAGCGAAACTTACCCGCTTAAAAACTCTTGTACGCTCACAAGACTTAGGCAGAAACCAAATCAAAAACCAGATGGCGTAACATATATGTCGATAAATGGCACAATATATTTCTGGAATATTTACCCAACAGTATTACAAATTCCTTTATACAAATATTTTTTTATGGTACAAAAGTCAAAAAAAAACTTCTATATGATGTAATCAATAGCGAATGGAGTTTGACGTTAAGTGTGAGGGCGACAGTGAACGAATTTGTCATTAATAACACTTGGGCCATGATATCGCATAAGTTACATAGTTTTTAACGTATCGTTTGTTTTTTTAAGCCCGATACAACTTAAGAGTATAAATACAACCTCACGGTTGCAGATGCGGTCGTTTTTATTCATATGAAGTTTTGACAATATAAAACGCTCAACGAATCCGCACGAAATTATAATTTATTTTAACTTCAATGCGTTTTCTCTCAGTTTTCAATTTTTTCTCTTTCGGGTTTATTGTTTTTAGTACAAAAATTTGTATGTTTTAATACTTTTTGTGAATGACTAGGAAAAAAGAAAAAAAAAAGAAACGTAAAAAGTTATTCAAAAATAAATAAAAAAAGATATTGACTCCAGTAAGAAAATTATTGTTATTGTATAAAATTTTTTACATTTTTTTAATTAAAAGAAACAAAAAATTAATGAAAAAATGATATGACAATAAAATCCACATCCGTCGGCGCACCTCATTTTATTTGTTTTTTTTTCTGATATGAGGAATCCGGCACCGCAACCGTAAGGTTGTATTTCTACTCTTAAACTATAAAAATAAAACTACAAATTGAACTTTGATGAAAAATTTTATTCTTATTATATTGAGTAAACTCTGGCACATCATTATGAATAGACTCACGCTCAAACAACGATAACAAATCATCCAAGTTTATTTTGAAAATCAGTCATCAATTCGAGCAACTTATAGACCTTTTTGTGATTTTTATGGTGCACATAATCGTCCGTCTGTGCAACCCATCTGTCGAACTATTGAAAGATTTCGTACCACATACTCTCTCGAGGACGCAATAACACCAACACGTCGAAGGAATGTGCGTACTAAAGAGGATATCGCTGCTGTAAACGAAAGTGTGGAAGAATGTCCAAATTTATCGATCCGTCGTCGGTCGCAGGAATTGGGGCTGTGTCCGTCCATTATGTGGAAAATTTTGCGCAAAGACCTTGGCCTACACTCGTATAAGAAATGTAGAAATGTAGTTTCAGGAAGATGGCGCTACGTACCATATTGCGTCCGCAACTGTCGAGTTATTGAAATCAAAATTGGGCGACAAGTTGATTTCGAGAAATGGATCTGTCAATTGGCCTTCAAGGTCGCGAGATTTAACACCCTCGATTATTTCCTGTGGAGCCACGTAAAGTCACTAGCTTATGCTAACAAACAAGCAACAATTGATGCTTATAGTCTAACATTG
Source organism: Cistogaster globosa (assembly GCA_937654795.1). Taxonomy (NCBI): domain Eukaryota; kingdom Metazoa; phylum Arthropoda; class Insecta; order Diptera; family Tachinidae; genus Cistogaster; species Cistogaster globosa. The sequence goes on from OW569403.1 coordinate 127,584,001, forward strand.
TTCGTTCAGCCAGCAGTACTTGAAAAATTGGACTTACAGAATGCGCTTCTTTATGAGCAGCTGCGGTGGCCATATGCCCGAAAATATTTTTAAATATTAAATCATTGTTCTGATCTTTCGTATAAAAAAATTATTCATTACAATTAAATTTTTTTGTGTTGTTTTTTACAATTTAAAGTTGTATCGGGCTTAAAAATACCCTTTGTTTCGGTCACCAAATTTAAAAATTTTGACCTTCTTAGCCGCAGCTGTTCCCGGTTAGTTATAAGCTTTCAGAATTTTAATGAGAAATTGATAGGATGCCAGTTTTACTTACTTAATTTTATCGAATAAAATATTTAACTTCTAGAGTTATAAGATTTCATTTTTATTGTTTTTTTCTCAACTTGATAAGCAAAAAGCATCGCTCAAACCAACAGAGCATAACTTGTTATCTGAGGCAAAAAAATATCTTCTTAATACGTCTGTTATTTATGATGTTTGTATATTTGTTTTTCTAAACGTCATTGACATTGAATTATAAATGTTGTTTATCATTTTGTCAGTGTTTTTTTTTTTTTTTTGTTCTGTTTGAAATACAAGTTTCAAATGCGTGTAGGTTGTTTGTTTAATTATTTTAATTGTGTGTAACTAATGAAATTAATTTTTTTTAATTTTTTTTTGTTTCTTTTTAGTTTTTTTAATTACAATTTTTAAGTAAAACTGAATTATACTTGGTCAAAAATTATAAAAGTGTTTGCTATTAATAACAATTTTTATTTTATTCAATTAAATAATATTTTTTTCTATCTAATGATTATAATTCAAGTTTATTTGTTAACTAAGGCAAAAAATATTAGCTCTTTTAATATATAAATTTAGAATAAAAAACTATTTCATAACTATTTCATTATTATTCGTATTATCTTTATAAATATATTACATTAATTGAATTTAATCGATTAATATTAACGAATAATACGCTACTTAGTATAATGGGTGATGGATAATTGAGATTTTAAAAAAATATTACTGTAAGTACGTACGCAAATTGACAAAAAATTATATCTACAATAAAATTAAAAAGTTATTTACGTGTATTTAACATAATCGATTTATATAGAAAAAAATTGCACACTCAATTAACATTTGTTGCGTAGTTGTAAAAAAGATACCAAAAATATTTTATGAATTATAAAATTTGATAATCTTGCATAAAAAAATCAATCGATTAATATGCCACGAATCGATTAATATGTAGCAAATATTCGATTACTCGAATAAATTTTAATGTTTAACCGCAGCAAAAACGCTCTGGTTTGAGCCGATGTGTGAGAGCTCACATTGTCATGGTGAACAATGATTCGTCTTCTCTTGTTGGTTTTTTGAATTTCTCCGATGACTTCAGGCAAACAAATTGTAGTGTACCACTCAGAAGTGACCGTCCTGCGTTGCTCAAGCAGAACAGTCGCCACATGACCAGTTTTGCTGAAGAAACAGGCGACCATTTGCTTCGAAGTGCTTCCTCCACGAACAACTTTCGTTGGATTTTGCTCGTCTTTGAAGACCCACACGGTCGATTGTTGTTTCGTTTCGGGCTAATACGCATAGATCCATGATTCGTCACCTGTGACGGTCTTATAAACGTCTTTTGAAGCACCGCAATCGTATTTTTGCAACATTTCTTTGCACCAATCGACACGAGCCTTTTTTTGAGCGACTTTCAAATTGTGCGGGATCCAACGAGAACAAACCTTTTTTATGGCCAGGTGTTAATGCAGTGTCGAATGTATGCTGGTGGAAGAAATGTCCAAGGATGTCTCTATCTATCGGTATGTCGCATGTCGATCTTGCATTATGAGTTCACGCACGGCATCAATGTTCTCTGGCATAACAGCCGTTTTTGGACGACCTTCACGGAATTCGTCTTTGAGCGAGCTTCGGCCACGATTAAATTCATTATACCAATTTTTCACAGTGTTATAGGATGGTGCTTCATCGCCATACAAAGATTTAAGTTCATCAATGCACTCTTGTCGTGATAATCCACGTAGAAAGTTGTGAAAAATGATGGCACGAAAATGTTCACGAGTTAATTCCATTTTTTTCTATATTAATTTTTTCAAGTCACTGTAAACAACGCAAATAATGGTCGTACGTCAAAACGTTTTGAGTACGATTATGCTTAAAAATGACAAACTTTCCAATGGAAATGACAAATTGCACTTGGCAGCACTCAGTGTTGCCAGGCCTCGTAAAGGCGTTATTTTAAGGAGTCCACTTTTTTCGCTAAAAGTGCTGTTATTTCGCAATTAATATTTATAATTTAAACACTCTACGGCTGTTTTAAGGTTTGGAAAATGAACTTTATTAAAAAATCTACATTAAATTCTATGAATATTTTGCAATTTAACTGTATCGGGGCAAAATATTAAAAAAAAATTATTAACAGTCAGCAACAACAAAAACAAATACATTTCATTGCACATTTATGCCCTCGTATAAGGAAAAAATCATTTGTTTCATAATTTTTTTTCTTTTAGTTTTTTAAATTAGCTGGGAGTGGTGTAAATGGTTGGTTTTATGCAATTCCATTATTTGCTTACAAATTTTAAAAATAATTTTTTTTTTTTAATTAAATTGACAGATGTTTGCTTGTTACGTTAAAAGCAAAAAATTAATAAGTAAATAAAATTTGCATTCATTATAAATTGTTTAAAATAGATTTTTCAAAAGAAATTGGCTAAATTTAAAGGGCTTAAGGGGGTTGTGCCGGCCTATTGTGCCTTTAGTTAAATTTTTTTAATATCGCATTGTAACAGTGGACTAGTCTGCTCAATAGTCTCGAACAAAAATAATATATTTTCAAAAAAAAATAGTTTTTGCGAAAATCTGTTGTACCTAGAACAAATAGTGTCTTCAAAAGAAAAGATAATATGTGTTAAAATCAGTTCTTTCACAGAAAAAACCCTAAAAAATAAATTCAAAGTTAAGGCATGTAAAAATCCCTTCCCTTTAGTAACACATTTTAACTTTAAATTTTTTTTGTTACTAATTTTTGTAGCGGCTCAATAATATGGTTTCTGTGCCTCTGACTGGCGGATAGACATTATAGCGATAATCGTTGTGTTACGCATTCACCCTTACAGATGGTACCATCCAATTCAAAATATTAAAAATCTTAATAGTTTTTTATGTTTAAATTTTGAACGTTCTTTCTACAGTCCAAAGATCACAAAATTTTGTCGAAAGGCAGTCCACAGGCTTTAATTTTTTTTTTTCTTTTGTATTTTTCTAACTGATTTGTATAAGTGAAATGGGTAAATGTTGAAATGTTCAAATAGCTGTGACACGGCTTTACAGCTTTCTGCTGACTTAACCGGATATGTTGACTGTAGTCAGCCCTTTGTGACAAACTAATCACTTTATGTCTTTTATTAATTTACTGTTGTTCTGCTCAAGATGTTTAAGTCTAAAGACACATAATAGCACGTTCTTTTTTATTCGCTGTCCCCCTTTCCTACTTAAATGACCGTGCTGTAACAGCTACGGGATTACCAGCGCACATTTCATTTTGTGTACGTTCAGTGTTATAAATTTGATGGGAAGCCATTTCCCCAATGAAAAGTTGATGCCATGATTTCTTATTTGCCTTAAGAAAAATCTATTTTGATAATAAATGTTTAAACTTTGAAAAGTATAAAGTAAAAAGCAGCATAAACTTTAAAAACTTATAAGACAAACCTTTGCTACATAAAAATAACGAAGTGAATATTTTATCTTTTTAAACTTGACTGTCTTGTAATTTTTGAAATTTATCTAAAGGTCATATCCATACTTTTTACTTTATCTTTAATTTACACAATATTTAAAAAAAAACACATTTAATCAGTTTTGCTATTAAGATAATAAATTATTTTTGATGATAATTTATTATCATTAAGAAATTTTGTAATCATAATGACAACAACGATAATTTTTCAAAAGCATAATCAGGTAGAAATTACGAAATTTTCAGAATTAAAATTTTATAATAAAATTCCATAAATAAAGAACAAATAAATAAATTAATAAATAAACCTGACAAGAGTGAGCTTGACTTAATAGGAAGTGTTGTGTATCATATATGGGTCTTTCTTTAACATATCATTTTTTTTATTTATTAATTTCTAACAGTGGTTAAGCAGTCTTTGGATAAATTTATAAAAAGACAGTGTGAAGATTACGTTACTCTTAATTAACATTTTTTTTACAAAATTACCATGAAAATCACATTCTTAACGGAATACCCTTCATTCTATTTCACAATTTACACAGTCTGCCTCTAACTGCTTGAAACATATAAAGCCACAATCGTCATATTAATGGCTTTTCGAAAACACCCTTTAATTTCCAAATTTGCTTACAATTTATTTTTATAGCGGACATACTTGACAATACTCTGTATGAATTCCAAAATCTGCTTACTACAGCTAAAAAACTAAAGCTATACTAGTAACAGTCACGTCACTATTAGAACACCCTTTAGTTATTTTGTTTTTTCTACATGTTGCTAATCGCACATAGTTTTATCACAGTTAAAAAATAACAAAATTTTTATAAATATCTTATCACTTTCGAAACACCCTTTAATTTTTAATATTTGTTATAGCAGCTATAGCAAAACATCTTCCATAAATATTTCAAGAGATTTACTATTACGGTTCTAAAGATAGAGGACTTTGATAGACAGGCTCACATTTATGCACAGTCATGTGTGCGTGAAAAAAAGGAACTAGTCACTGTCACAAGTTTTCACGCTCACGATTTCCTTACGAAAACAAAACAATCGAGAAACTATCATTTTATTTTTATCAAAGTTATATTTTTAACTCTTACGACGATTTTTTTATGGTCACTTTTATGCACTCAATGAGCGAAAACGAAATTTAATCTCAGTTATTCATGACAATGGTTGGTTATTCACGCCTAATTCACACTACTCACATCGGCAGTTCCTATATCTTGTTTTTATTGGTTTTTACTTAAACTGGTATATGGATGTTTTAATTGTTAAATTGATTAGTTTCAGTTTCTTTCTATTTTTAACTGTTGATTTTTAAACATTTTTTTAGATAATTTCTAAAACAATAGCTTTCACTTTTTATTGAAATTAAATATTAATAAAATGCCAATATTTAAAAAAATGACCATATAAGTATCAATCTAGGATGTCTACTTAATAGCAGAGTCATTACGACAACGTTCCTAAGGTTTAGTTCTAGTGTTTTTAAAAATTTATATTTAGCCGATTCTTAAAAATTTCACACCTGACTAAAAATTAAAAAAAAAGCTTTAATCTCTTCTGAAATATTCCTGTATGAATTTGTACATCTTTCATTAGTGGTGATCACCGATATTGATTATTGAGGCTGAAAGCACGTTTCGATGGTCATGTCGTTAAAGCTTACTTAGCTCTTTAGGAAACTTCTCACAAATATTTTGAATAAACTATAGATTTTGTGTTGTAAACATAACTTTAGCTAAAATAAAAAACCATTTAACAAAAAAAATTTTTTTTCTCAGTTGCATTTTTTATTACATTTAAAACACGAAATTCAATAGAAAAACAGATTTGGATTTTATTTTAATTACATGGTTTTTATTTAAGCTGACGAAATGTATAAGCTGAAGAATTAACTTTTTTTTAAGAAAGGAATAAGTTTTTGTATTTATTTCAACCGACTTCGAAAAAAGCTTGAGTTTATATATCTAAGTTTTTTTTATTATATTTGTTACTGGAGAATTTCGACTTTTTGGTCGGATTTAAAATTTTTTTCTCTTAACAATACAAAAACAAACTTAAAAAAAGGCTGAAAATTTAAGGACGTCACACCTTATTTTTAGGTATCCTTTGAAGCGAAACTGAGAGACACTCTATAAGGTGCCTATCATAAAAGGAAATAAAGTTTAATTTAACTGAACTGTGGATATAAACAAATTAAAATTTTATTTTTGGCTTAAGTTAATTTTTTATTTTTTAAAACCTTCTATTTGCAAAATTATTTTTTAGAACAAAAATCAGTGCTTTTAAAATCAAGTTTTAATAATTTGTGTTGTTGAAAAACTTTCTTACCTCGAATTTAATAATTTTCAAAAACCATTTTTTTACTCATACGAAATCTCTTTTAAGTGATAAAAAAATAAATAAACAATTAAACAGTAATTAATAGATCTCATCAATAAATATCAAAATGATTTGATATGACAAGTTGCATGAATAACAAGGCACCTTTTATTTGACAGCTTTGAGTTGAGTACATTACTGTACTCAAAAAAATAAAACAAAAAAAAACACCAAAAATTAACTCAAAATGTCAATTGTACAGTCAGTCAGTCTATAAAATTTTTTAAAAATTTTATATAAAAAATGTTAGATACACTATTTGTTTTTGTAAAGAGGCATGATTTCATGCAAGTAATTGTAACCAATTCGATTTTTTTTTTTGTTTAGAAAAAGCCATTTTTGGTCTTCAGATTTAGTTCAAGCTTGGAAACAAACTAAAACCAAAAAAAGAAAAAGCAAAAAAAAAAATAAACGAAATTCAATTACAAATAAATGAATGAAATATTCATGATGACTTTGGCTTTATTGGAAACTTGTCAATTTATGGCCATTTTCAAAACAAACAAAAATATTTTTTGTCTCCATTTTCCGTTTAACTTGCCTCATAATTGTGTATGTGCAACATGTGTTTGTATGACAGTTTTTGCTTGCAAGCATGACTATTAATTGCATCAGTTGGCAACGAAAACAAAAGCCGGTGAATTTAATCAATTAATAAACAATAACAACAACAAGAGAAACAGCGATGAATGCCGGCAGAAGTTTAGAAAAAATAAAAGCATTTACTTTTAGTTAAACTTTTTAAAAGTTTTTTTTTGTTTCTTTTCCAACTTATTGTTCAATATTTTTTGTTTAAGATTGTTATCTTTAATAGCTTTTTCTTTGATGAATAATTTAAATATTTTTTTTATATTTTATTTTGTTATTACTATTTGTTTGTTGCATTTTCATACATTTGCGGTCGTTGTAATTTTCTTTGATTGTCTCTGACAATATCGTACTTGTTGCTGCAATGTTCTCTTTTCGTAGACCGCACCCAGATGTCGCGTCTAAAAGTCTAATCTTGACACACTCAAAGCTGACCAATAACCAAACAAACAACTGCACAAAAAAATGAGTTAACAAAACATTGTGTAAGAAATTTAGGAAAAATAATAAACAGAAGTACAGTGGAACACCATAAAATTAAAATTTATAATTTGTACACTGAAAGAATTTGCTGCATAGAACTAAATTATTTTGGGCGACGGGAAATTTACTTGCCTGTAATTCAGCTGCCCTCTATATTAGGGATTGTATTACTTATTCGTTGCTACGTCGTTATAACGTAAAAATTAAGATTTTTCAAACACGCGTTTTCGTTTTCAAAACATAAATAAAATGACGTGCAAACGTTATGAGACGTTACTAGTTGAATTAATGACGTAGGACCTGGGCAGTGTAAAAACTAAACTTAAATACAACTGCAATTTATTTCTTGCCGTGTAAGGTTTCAATACGATAGAACCAACCGGTTAGAAACTACTAATTCATTTATTTTTATTTTATGAACGCCCACTCAGGGTTTAACGCGACTTTTCGTAAGGACCCATACACGGTAAAAATATTTTTTTTTAGACGCTTACATTCACATATTAACAGGAACCGCGGTTATTGAACAGTGTTGTCAACAAATTATACAGACATAAAGTGCAAAATAGAATTTCATGAGTTTATAAAACGTACCAGTAACATTCAGGTGACAACCGCACAGTACTTTTGTGACCAAGTCAGTGATTTTTTTGTGTTTTGCAAATTTCAAGTAAAATATTTATTATTCGGAATCTTTTTTATATTAATTTACTTTAATCGTGCTTGATTCTTTCAAGTTTAATTAAGAATTAAGTAAAAGTAATTTAAATAATTTATTTGTCACCTTGGGGTCTGCTTTGTGCCCACTAGAGTTCGCTTGGGTTTTCATATTTTTTGTGACGTTATTTCACAAAATAGTTAGCCCCACTGGGGTTTGCAGATGTTTCTTTTTTTTGTGTGTGTGCAAATGAGCTTTTTTGAAAAACTTTTTAATTGTTGATAGTTTTCAGTTATTTTTGGTGCATTTTCAGTTTCAAATGAAATTTAAAATTTTTAGAAAAATAAGAGTTTTTGGTGTAGTTTTTGTTAAAATAAATATTTAAGTGAAATTTTAATCGTTCAGTAAAATTAAAAGATTTTGCTAATCTAGAGATTTTTTGCTAAATTTTCTTTTTAAATAAAATTTCCAATTTTTTATTGCATAAACTATTTTTTAGTAAAGTTTCAAATTTTTGTGAAATGTTGGTAGAAATGTAACATTTTGATGGTTTGAAATATCAGTTTTAAAATTAAACAAATCAAAAAACATTAATAAACAACAAAAAACGTGTAATTAAATCTTAAAAGTGTAAGGTAAGTAAAGACACTCGCCTTTTTTAACATCCATTAACGAAACGATGTTGATAAATTTCAGTAGGAATGGTGGTCTTAAATTTTATTAGTTTTTCAAGGAACGTTGCAAAATTGTTTTAAAATCGGATTACAAAGAAACAAAAAGTTTTAAAATTAATTACAAAACCGATTAAATTATTTAATTACCGATATTAATTATTGCGGGTGAAGGCACATCTCGATGGCCAGCTTTGTTTTTGTTTTTGCTTTTTTGAGTCGTAAATTAGTTTCAAATAATTTATTGGGATAAACTTATTTATTTTTCGATTTATAGCCTTTATTCCTGGTTTAAAAACAGGATGTTTTGACACCGATTTAACCAGCCGTCATGCTTGCATAAAAACATTTTAAGGTTAAGATTTACTTTTATCTTTGTAAATTTTTTAATGCAAAATCACAATGAATATTTGAGGGTAATTAAAGGAAATTTTTTAAAAATTGATTTTTAAAAACTGATAGTGTCATGTTTAAATAAATATAGATTTATAATTTTGTTTGGCGAAAGGTTTAAAATTAATAAAAAAAATATATTATCACAACTTTACAAATAATTTTTTTTTTATTTACTGGATTAAGAATGAGTTGACAGATGAACATGCTTTAAGAAGAAATATCTTTCTTTAAAACTGGTTTTACACAACAAACGTAAATTTGAATTTAAAAGCTAAAAGTTCAACTTAGAACTCTTTATAGCTTTTAAGAAAGTGCCAAATTATAGTTATTACAATGGGAAATAATTGTCATAACTTTAAAGTAATTAAATTAAATATTATTTCTTTTACCTTCTACTACACAAAATAAACGATAGAAGAGAGAAAACAACAATAATTTTTTTTTCATTTCGCTTTTTCTAATGATTAACAAAAACTAAAAATAATCCGCAAAATTCTCTAAGTTAAAATACAGGAAGCAGATCTTCAATCAGGAAGCTGGTCTGCAATCAGGCGTGTCGACATGGTTTTTATAATATAAGAATCAACCAAAATTTATTTTATATTTTGTAATATTGATACAAAGAACTACTGGACAACTTTTAACAATATTTCTTTAGAAATAAAGTATAAAATAATTTTCAACAAGTGATTTAAATTTTTCAAAAATTAAAGCAATTGATTTTTGGATTTACAGCAAATCTGAAATTGAAATACAAAACAAAACTATTGAAGAATTTCTCAACGCTACATATTCCTACAGAATGGCAGCTTAAGTATAAACAGTTAAGGCAAGACGAAAAGACAAAGCGGCCCTTTTTCATGATCTACCTTTATTTTCTAAAACCACTTTTTTGTGCAACATTATATATAAAAACGATCGAAAAATTCCATCACTCTGCTCTCAAAAAAAAAAAAATAATAAAATAAAAAATAAAAATTAAAACTTAAAAAATTCCCCTAAAAAAGGAAAAATCTAACGAGTATTTAAAAAATTAAAAAAATTGAATCAATAATATTAAATATACAAAAACCAGCTTCGTTCACTTAACTCTTGTAATTTTATTCAAAAATGAAAATTTTCACAAACTCTAGAAAAAATAAAAATATTTCATCAGTAGTCACTGTGTTTTTGCATGAGAGATTTTTGAGTTTTTAAAGTTATTTTGCTTTGTTGATTCAATGAAGTTCTCATTTAATCAGTTTCGCATTCGATATAAGAATTTTAAGTTTTGAATAAAAAATTTGGGTAGAATCTACCGATGAGCTATATGAGCAGTAGAGAATGGATATGAATTCCACGCAGTCATACATTTCATTTTGTAGTTTTTAAATTTGAATATTTGATGGGAATGTCATGAAATATTTATGTTGAAAGGAATCACAGAAAATTAATTAAAAAAAGACTGCACGTAATAAATTTTTATATTCATTTTTTTAACTATTCTTACACTTTTGAAAACGTTAGTATTTTAAAAGATACTTTTCTTTAAGCAGCAGCTTCTGTTGTTTTTTAGGGTTCTGTCAACAAAGTGTAACCATGTGACCCAATTGCTTTTTTTCTTTCAGTTTTTTCAATTTTTGTTCGTCTGTAGGTCTGTTGATGTCCTTATCGCTGCACTGTCTCTGAAGCAGTTTAACGAAAAATCTTTTTCAATAATTGTATTACTATATCCGATAAAACATCACATAATAAAAATTAAAGGATGTTTCAAACGTGAAGTATATTCATAAAAATATTGTTGTTTTTTGAATTTCGAAATGCATACACGTCAGTAAAACAAAAACAAAAGAAAAAATTAAACCTCTAACACAAAGTGTGTATGTGATGTGATTTTAGCTTGTACGTCGTTAGTTTTTTAACGGCAATAATCGAACATTTATTTACACAAAGAATGTACAAATATGTCCGCTATAAAAAAAAAATTGAAAACTATATATTTGGAAATTAAAGGGCTTTTCTAAAAGGCTTAGACTTTGAAGAATAATTTCCTTATCTTTTAAATCGTTATAGGCAGAAGCATTTTTTTTGGACCAGCACCCAGTGATAACCCCTACTTTTGCAATGCATTGTGCCAGAGCTATGAAATTAAGTTGTGCTTGTGGACAGGAAAGACCTCTGCAGATGGTTTATTTCACATAGGAACTGTTCAGCTAAAAAACGAATTTTCACTGTAATGCGTAGTGAGATTCACTGGCCAACCGACCACAAAGGGATGCGTTCTTCATGCAGAACGCTTTGAGCATACAAAATGTCGCTTTTCAGAAACAAGTTCCCTGATCTCATAAGAGCACATTTCGTTGTAGTAACAATCAAATAGTGAAACACATCCCACATTGCGTCTATGATCCTGTGAATCAATAGAGCTGGATACCCTTCTGTCACCGATGAGCTTCTTCGCTCTCTCATGTATACGGTGGAGTAAGTACAAAATAGACTTTGAAGCACCGGCTCATACATGAGAGTCGAATTCCATTTTCGGTCTGATAAAGGGGACATAGATAGTAAGGAGATCAGATGGAGTGAAGTATTTCTTACACCGTTTCAGAAAACCAAGGCACTTGAGCGATTCTTTTACGACATGAAAAATATGTTTGTTCCAACGAACGTCGCATTGAGTTTTAATGCCAAGAAAGTTGAGAGCTTCTGATTTCTTAATAATTATATCACCCATAATTAGAGGCGAGGTAGTATATTTGCCGTACGCTTGTGCTAAAGCACACATCAATGGGCTTTACCTGCATTAAATTGATCCCTGTTCTTAAGGCCCGTTTCAGGGTATCGTCCAAGTGCTTTCGCCTAAGTGAAATTTCCGGAAGGCTTGACCTATTGTGAAATGAAAATAAACGGCATATTCTACTGTCATCTGCGAAAAATTGGAAAAGGTTAGAAGTCTGACGTAGATGGTCGTTAAGAAAAATATGAAATAGGGTAGGGTAGGGTAGGAGAAAGAACGGAACCTTCGAAACCCCTGAATTTACCTTGAACTCGTTTGATGACATCCCATCTATAACAACTCCTATAGTGCGATCCCTGAGAAAGAGAAGCTATTGCCGACACCAAAAGCAATTAGTTTTGATAAGAGTGCACGATGCCACCATCTAAATTTGCCACTTTACTTTCGTCGAAATGGTTAATTGATTGACACCATTTTTCTGAAAGAAAGGCCAGCAAGTCACCCGTAGAGCGTGCCCTACGACGGCCGTACTGTTGGTCACTAAGTGAGCTGTTGAACTCCAGATATTTCACAAGATGAAAATTAAACATACTTTCCATTACTTTGGAAAATGCAGAGCAAATTGCGATTGAGCGTAAATTTTAGGGTTGCTAGCCTCTCCCTTTTTTAGGGGATTGGTGTTACATAAGCAACGTTCCCACATGTTGGGAGCTCACCAACATGGTACAAAATGTTGGACGCGCTAACTTCGCAGAGCATTGCTCCAAGACCAGTGCTGGAATTCCAACCGAATCAGGGGACTTGTTATGATTAGATCCGCTAAAACCTTTTTTACTGCACCCGTTCGAAAGAATATATCTTACGTAGTTACTGCTGCATATATCTGCTATGAGAAAAGGTACAAATTAAATGAATTGTTTTCCGATAGTAACATTGTTTTTACAAAACAAGTACAAAAATTTATAAGTTGTTCTAATATTAACTTCATTTCATGGCGCGTTATTTTAACTCCACTCAAAGTATGTTTTACTATGTCTGCTGTAGCAAGTTAAAAGATAAAATTAAAACTGAAGGGTAACCCATACACGTTATGGAACACACTTTTGACGGTTTTTATATAATTTTTTTTTCGTAATTCACTGAAACTGAGAGAAGTGTTGGTTTGCGTTTAGAGAAATCGACAAACTCTATTTTTCAGAGCTGTAATTTTTTTAAATTCAACATCTTTAATAACGATAGAATTCAAAACGTGAAAAAATCTTTTCCATCCCTTAAATTATATATAAACTCAAACATTAAATTTTTTCCATGCTCTATTGCCCACAAAGATTATTTATTGTCCACTTAAAAATAATTTTACAATTTATGTAAAACAATAATTGTTTAAACCACTTAAATTCCCCAAATTCCATGTAAACACTTAAATAAATAAATAAGTGTGTAAAATTCTATTTGATAAATAAATACAGAAAACGTAAGAGAGTTGATAAAAATTTAATTAAAAAATCTAGTTCTTAAAAACCTTTAGTACTCGCTCAAGCTTATTTCGGTTATAAAATAAATTTTATTAATAAAGTTGTGCGGGCCATAAAAGCCACAAAATGCAGAGGCGACTTGTAAGCCAACCAAATGGCAGAAAATTGGGTCCAGTGGCCATTTACAATTGTGTATTGAGTGTAATAAAGTCAAAAAAGTATATTTTTGAGGTTTAATTAACAACACCAAGAGAATTGAAATTATAATGCAAAAAATAATAAAACCAAACCGGCATTATAAATTTATGAAAAAAATTATTTAAAATTGAAATTTATATTGTGTGTTTTGGGTTATAATTTCAATTGCATTTGTAATTGAAAAAAGGCATAAAATTTTTATTTGTAAAAATATGAATGTAAATAAAAATTATGTTGAAAATAGTTAAAAATATAATAAATTCATTTACGACAATTGCTAAATTCAAGCTTTATATTATTAATGGCATCATGGTTGTTTGTTCCTTTTTTATTTTTTGCTGGTTGGTTGGTTAACGTTGTGTAAGTAAATTTTATAATGCCACGCCGCCTTGGCTTCATATATTGCAAACAAGCTGGTATAGATTTCTTTACACAACAAAAATAATAATAGTAAAATTATTATTTTTTGTATTTTAAGTCGAATGTGAAGCAGAAAATTGGGCACTTAAAGAGCAGGAGATTTTAAAAAATTACATAATACTAACTGGGTTTTGAAAAAAGTTCTCAAGAAGCCTTACTAGATTTAAATAACTTGTGCTCAGATTTAAAGCAAAACCTAATATGGCCTCATTAACATAGATCGTTAGCAAGCTGACTGCTAAACTTGTATTTGGGTTGGTGGCATGAGTTTATATCCTACTTACTAAAAATTGCTTTAAATCCATAAATATCTACTTCTTGTTGCGGTCTAAATGCTGGTAACAGTATTGAAATTTATTTTTTCAAAAATAATCTCCGACTAACGTTACGTGCCCATGAACAAATATTTTTATTTTGGTTCGGTGACCGTAACCATCGACTAATCGAAAACAACGAAAACAATCCAAGCCTTAAAGGCCAATATCGTTCGTAAAATACTACCAACAGCGATGTAAAAAGACGTCCAGAATGCGGATCTTCAAGAACAGCCGCGGTGGCTGTATGAAATTATTTGCAAATATTAATTCTATACTTTCATCTTTCGAACAAAAAAAAAAATGTTTTTAATAAAAACCTAATTTTTAACCGACTTTTAAATAAAGAAAGAGGTTATGAATTCGACTGAATGCTCATGTTTGTGCCTGCAGAACTCAGTCATTTCTAAACCGACTTTGAAAATTTTTTGTAATTTGATAGGTAATGCTTACAAATTAGTTTCGTTTTAAAAACAGTTCATAGTCCTACAAATTAAAGGGTGTCCCCATACAACTTACATATTTTTGAAGGGTTTTGTGAACCATAAAAGGCACCATTTTAAAATTACAAAAACTGCGTATCATTATAGCAAAAATAATACAAAAATAAATCTAAGAATTAAAGGGTGACGTAAATTGATTAATATGCGCCTATTTTTGAACCGTTACAGACAAACACTTGAAAATTGAACAGGGTGTCGATTAACATGATCGTTATAAAAACAAAAACAAAAATTCAAAATTATAAATTGAAGGGTGTCCCGACTGTTGATGTATGAGACCAAACTTTTAAACCGTTATAGACAGACAGCTGAAAATTACAAAGAATCTGTATTGTTAAGCCAGCTATAACAACAAGTATAAAATTTGATTTTAGAAATTAAAGGGTGTTCCCATGTTTGAAGTAAATTGACCTGGCCCTACCGCTTGAATCGTTATATCTCCACATCTTTCTCTGAAACATTAATAAGTATAATTATTTAATATTATAAATTATAGGGTGCTACAATAATTTCTGTTATGTGATGTTTATTACCAAACTGTTGAACAGTTGTAGACAGTTGATTGAAATTTACACAGAACCTTTATTGCAAAGTCCGCTATAAAAAGTAGCAAACTTGAAATCAGAAAATAAAGGGTGTCCCTATAACTGATGTACTCGTAATTAGACCTAAATGGCCCTATCTCTGAAGGCGTTACAGATAATAGCTATTCTTAAAAGTACCAGCGAATACAAATCTGTGCAACATAATTTGACTCTTTTAATTCTTCGAGTGTCTGTTTTAGAAAACCACAATTGAATATTTTTCATAAATTGACAAAAGTGGCACCAGCGGCACAAAAACACCTCCAACAAGACCTCAACTATGTATTTTAGAAAAATTTAAATTTAATATTAAGCAAAAAAAAAAAAAATAAAATTTTCAATAAGTTTTTTTGTTAGTTTATTGTTGTTGCATTTTAAAATATTTTTTCCAACATGTACGAGTACATGAAGTGATTTTATTTTTGAAACTAAAAATCATACACTTTGGCTGACATTCAAGTATGAGTTTTAGTTTTAGATAACGAAAAACAAAACCAATTTTATAATGTCTTTCATGTACCCAGCAGTTCAAATATTCAGTTCATCATATACAAATTCATAAGATGATAAAAGTTTCTTGATGAAATAGAGTTAAAATCGTGATAACATGCATCTAGTATTCAAGCTTTAAGTGAATAAGCTCTCTATCACTTTGCATTTTATTAGGACGAAATTGAACGAAATGGTGCTGCGCTTTCTCATTTTATGCCTATAAGCGGCATAGGTAAGAGCTGTAAAAGCAAAAACACTACAACTTGATGAATTTTATAGTGGCTTCTCTTATTACCTACTTTAAGAGAGGCGGAGGCAATAATTGAATCTTTATCTAATGACTTCTCAACGCTAAATTCTTTGTGTGCCTTATGTCATAATCTACTGACATTCAGATAAAGCATATCAAAAGTCAAGAGCAATCAAGTAACTAATGCACTACATGCTTAAAGCTTTTTCCGTAGCATTTCTTGAAAATTTCTGCGTCATTATACAGCTACAGCAGACATTTAAAACTACTCACCAGGAGCAACACTCGGTACAATAAATTGGAGGGATGTGCTCCTGAGAATACCCGGCTGGTAGGCCGAGGATGTATCATAATGTAAAGTAGTAAGATAATGGTAATGCCAACAACAGGTTCCCAAAACAACCTTTAAATGCAATATTTTTAAATTAAATCGAACTCTTACACATACAAGGGAATTTCGAAGCAATGCTTAAATTGAAATAATGAATGTATGCAATTGATACCTGCAGAACTACAGGGTATTTAGAAAAATGTACGTGAGAATATAATTAAATGTATCGTTTCATAAAACTAAAGGGGTGTGCCTTTTTATGTTGCCTTAAACTATTGATAAAATAGCTTAAAACCAAGCCGCTGTTAAATGTCGCCTCAAATCTTATCTTAACTATTAGGGGACGTTAATGTTTTTTAGCATAAAATTTTTATTTATTTCAGTTACGATTTGTTTACTTTTGTGGAAAAACTAAAATAAATATTATTGTTTCTCTTTAATATTTTTTAAGGCTTAAAAAAACAAAGGACCTTGAATTTAATATTAAATTTGAAATTGTTTTATTATTCTTTTTCTATTAAATGCCAAGCCGAAAGAGACATAGAAGACACATAAGCAACGATTAGTTAAGTTTGCGATTTGTTTATGTTAAATAAATAAGTTGTTAAATAGTTTAAAATTTATGTTTTGCTACATTTATTTTTACAAACAAATATAAAAAAATACAAAAAAAAAATAAATATAAAAATTAAAAAAAAACAAAATAAAATAAGAAAATATTGTTATGATTTCATAATAAGCATAACTGATTTTTTATAGCAACATGAAGAATGGTGTTCCTTCGTTAAACGATTACAAATGTGTCATCTTGTATGACCAATATTATGGTACGCTTAAAATAAAATACTCTACAATTATACTATACGACATACCATACAACAAATATAACAACGAAAAATATTGCGATCACCCAAAAAATTTTACTTTCCTCTCAAATGTGAAGGTTTGTCTTCTTCCTTCCCTTATAAGGAAGACAAAAGGTTTTGTTCTAAAATGGGTTCAAATAAAACCTCTAACACTGTATGAAAGATGCCTGAACTGTTTTTAAGAATACAAATGGACTATTTACATTAGAAGCTAAGAAAATTCAAAAGCACTTGTATAAATTAGTCTACATTCTTGAATTTTTTCTTATCTTATAAAGGCTTGTGACATTCAGCCAGTTTCACTTGCTTAGTAGCCAACTTGCCAGCGGCTCCCGCATAAACTTACTCTGTCCGCAGCTATAATATCACAAATTCCACATTTTTTATTTGTGTAGATTTGTTTCTAGTAATTCCTTTTTAACACTTAGCGAGTTTATTAGCAAATAATACGCCGACAAGTAGATTATAATTTTTCCACAACCAAAATTTTGTGAGAGCGCATTCAAGACTTCAAGGTTGCTGAATTTCTTATTCATTCGAATTAGAATGAATAGTTATAAATCTAGAATTTCTAAACTGCTAATTTGGATTTATTCGAAATCTAAAAGGTGTTTACAGGCAGGAGCAGGCTTTATGAAAAGTATCGAGGTGGCTTTGTGGTCTAATAACAAACGAAGCTAAAGTGGACCAAGGTTGATCGGATTCAAAAAAATCTATGAGGTTTAGAATCTTGTTCAATTTTATCGGTATCAAAAAAAAAAAAAAGCAAATTGGTTACATTTTTTTAATATAAAGAAATAATCGTTCTTAGTTTGTTACGATATCTCTTATTCTCTTTCTACTAATAAGTAATTTGTTCAGCTTTACATCTCTGTTTCTAGCTTCTTGAGCTTCTCCTGTAAGGTTTCTTAGAGGTAGAATATTAGTTTCAATAATTTTGCATTTACCCTACTCACAGGTGGTGCCAACGGTCTCAATGGATATACATTTTTAAACATTTTTTTCGTTAGCGAAAGCGTAAAATATTTTTGCATTGATTTAGTTGCCAATATTTTTTTGAATTTCTGTATTAATTTGTAATCCCAAGCGGTTATTTTAATTGTTTTCTTAAGTATGCAACAAGTACAGAACATATAATTTTACAGGATAACAACAAAAATTTTGCTAAAAACATGCTGCTAAAGACAACTCGTAACTTTTTTTTTAAATGTACAGAAACTTGCAACTTTAGTTCTTACTTCTTTCCCACTTAATTTTTACGCCGATTCTTGACAGTGATTCGGTTGAATGATATAAATATTAAGAAATGAAAAGCTCTCGATGTTTTTGGCATTTAGATTCAATGGGATGTTCGGTCGAACAAGCAGCTTTTTAAAGTCTTAGGTTTTCTAAAACTCCATCTGATCTCCCCGCTATCTTCGTCAACTATATCAGAGCGAAAATAAGATACAACTCTTATGTATTGGCCGATGCTTAAAAGAGCATTTTGAAGTTTCTATACCGCATGCAGGAAAGAGCGCAGAAACACATCGGTGACAGTAGAATATCCAGCTTTACTAATTCACTGGAGCATCGATGCAATGTGGGATTTGTTTCACTGTTTTATCGTTACTTTAACGCAATGTGCTCTTAGGAAATCAGGAAACTTGTTCAGGAGCGCATCCCGTTGTGACCGATTGGACAGTTAATCGCACTAGGCGTTGAAGAGAGAATTTTTAGCTGAACAGTTGGTATGTGGAATAAGGTCCCTGAGAAGCTCTCTCCAGTCACTTTTAGTGGTTAAATATTTAAGTTAAATGTCCACAACTACTACTTATTTCATCCTCCTTCCCATAATCTAATTTCTTAGTTCTGGCACAATGCGTTGCATAAGTAGAAGTCAGGATGACTGATTGCTGATCCTGAAAAAAAAACTATTTGTGATCAAGTAGCAAGTGTAACGCACTGTGCATTAGAGAGAGAACACATAAACATTTTAGCTGAACAGTTCCTATGTGGAATCATCTTTCTGCAAACGTCTTTCTTTTCGCTTTTATTGTAGAAAATTTCAAATCGAATGATTCTAAACACTACTCCTTCTATTTTCCCTCCAACAACATAATTTCCTAGTTCTGGCATAAAGTATTGCTTGAAGATAAAAAAGAAATTTACACTTTGACCGCTAGCAGTACAAGAATATAAAATTTAAGGTCTTTTCATAAAAGACTTAATTTTCTCGTATAGTTTCTTATCTTTTTAATACTAATAGGAAGACATTTGAAAAATTTAAGAGCAAGTAAATAAAAATATTATTAAAATTAAAAGGGTGTTCTTCACATGGTACCAAATGCATGTGAGACTGATGTTGATGTGCATCGACTTAAAGTAAATTTATAAAAATTTAAAAAACTTAAAAAAAAAATTAAAAAATCCTAACATAATTAATTATCAATTTCCCTATTTAATCTTAAGCCGGATATCATCAGTGTCTTCAGAAATAAAACCATCATAAACTTAAAATGTCTGACTTACAAAAACAACTAAAAAACAGGAGAATAATTGTTTAGTGTCTTATTTTACAAGCAACAACTTCCGTTATAGAAAGTTGGACACACATACGCTCTCCTAATAGTAAAAATAAAAAAATCAACAGGAAAGAGTGGACACATTCGGATGTATGCGCGTGTGTGTATGTGTTAATTTACAATTATTTAACGGTGAAGAAACATTCAAATAATTGACCAGGTATCAAGATGTTTGCGATCAAATTAGGAAAATAAAAAATAAGTTTTATTTATTTTTCCGGTTTCTTTTGGTTGGCTCATTTTTAGTTTGATGGTTAAGTAGCAACAAAAACAAAAATGATAAAAATTTCAAAGCAAAAAAACTAAAGAAAATATTTGCTTCTCCACTTTTGAATGCTAAATTTTTCCTGATTTTTTGGTTTTTATTTTCATTTATCGTTTTGGTAGTAAAAAAACAACCTGCATAATTGTTTGTTTAAAATCAAGCCACAAAACTCAAAAACATGCTCACAGTAATTGAGACGGACATACGCTGCAAAAGATAATCTAAACTCTATCAGATCTCTTAAAGTAGGAGTCACATTCTGTCACTTTAACCTGCTGCTGGTTGTAGTTCTAGTGTTAGTTTTGGTGTTGGTTTTCTTTTTGCTATTGTTATTTTAGACGATTTAAAACGTTGTCAGAGCCGGTATGCTGCCTGTCTGACTGCCTGCTATCATGCCTGGTCTACTTGACGACTTGTTAATTTGATTTTGAGAACAAATATTGGCTTGTTAAAGCTGAATTATATTGTAAATAACGCCAACGCCTGGTTAATCATGGCACGTTATGTTGTTGTTGTTTTTATTATTTTTTTTACTTTGACTGTTATAAAATATTAAACATATTTATGCCAGCATTAATTAAATCAATATAATTTTGATTTTTTTCTACAATGTAAAGACTGTCAAAAAAATAAAAGAAAACTAAATTTCAAAAGCTAAATATATTCAAAATTGTTGGATACAAAATACGAAGTCTACAAGTCTTTACAGAAGTAGAAAAGAAAAAATTGCTTTATTTCTTAGTAACTTTTAAAAACTACACCAAATGTCTCTAAAGCTGTTTTAAGCCATTCCTTTTAATTTGGGAATTTTACTACCACAAACTGCATGAATGTGCGTCTACCTTTATGATAAAAAAAAACTTTTCTCAACTTAATCTCTGTGCCGACATTTTCAAACTCACGAAAACAAACTTTAACAGAAAACCATATTCAAAAACTTTTTGGTCGATTTTACTACTTTCGCTCCTTCATGGCATAAAATCCTGAAAAGGTCAATTTCACTTTCTTCACTGCATTTCAAATTATTTCAAGGAAAAAAATTAAATAACTGACACTAGAAATATTTCAGATGTGACCGCAGTAAGGCCGCTAATTTTAACTTAAAAATCAGCGATATTTATATCGTTGGTTTATTGATGGATTTAAAAGAAAATCAAGAAAAAAAGCCTGTGTTCAATTACGCAAATTAGAATAAGTAAAACAAAATAAAAAAGTTTTAAAATATTTGAAAAAGAAAAAATAAATAAACTGAAAAAAAACTTTTGTATAATTAATTAAAGCATTAATCAAATTTGAAATAAACTTTAAAAAAGTGTTTATTAAAATAAAAAACATTAATTTTACAACACAACTTAATAAAATTATATTTATATGTTATTTTCTAGTCTCTTACGCTGATGTAGCAATTGCTTCAACAGCATCTTTTTTATACTTTAATTTTTGAGCGGTTTTATACATAAAAAATGTACACATATTTTTTATATATGGAGTTTGACAGTCGTGTACACCAGCAAAAAATACTGAATTCGCCTACGCTGCCACCTGGTAAATTAATTCGCCTTGGTAGCCACTAAAGAAATGAAATAATATAAAACAAATAACAAAAATAACAAAGTATATTTCAAGGCGAATCAATTACCAAGGGGTAAATGTGTAAAAAAAAAGATTTTTTTTCATAAGGATTTTGACATTTATAATACCAACGAAAATGAATGCATTCGCTTTAACTACTGCATGGTTATTGATTCGTCTGGACAATTTTTAAAGGTAAATTTTATAAATGTTAGTGCGGGTAACTGAAAAACTTGTAGTTATTTTCACAAAAAAAACTTGTGTAACTAATAGGATTTAGGGAGTTAACTAATTGCAAAATGTGGAAGATAGTCCTTAAGTAAAACAAAATCACTAATTAACTAAAAATTATTAAATTGGACAATAGATTAAAAACTATTTTTTTATTCAATCAAAAATTCTTCAGTTTTAAATATAAAAACTTACTTATCTTTGATTTTAAACGTACAATTTACAATTTATAAAATTGTGTTTAGTAACTTGCACTTCATGGGTTTGAAGGCCCAATCAATAGTTTTAAGACTTAAAGACTGTGAAAAAAATCATCTAATTAAACAACAAAAAACGGTATTTCCTGAACACATTGACATGTTAATTTCTCTGCACAACTATCGAAATAAGTAATTTTAAAATTGAAGAAAATTCATATCGAAGTCTTGGTATTATTTTTTCCGTTTTTACGGTGATCTGTTCCATTTAATAAAACATTTCGTCTCTCGATTCGACTTAGGAATCGATTTAGTTTTATTTTATTCAAAAGAAAAGGAAACCTGAACATCTAGAACATGTATTCTTAACTGAAGCAAGTAGTAATCAGATGAAGCAATGCCCAGAGATAGGTAGGGATAAGATAGGCTTTCATTTTTAGTTTTTTGAGGGAGCAAAGATTTTCTCCTCTATAATATAACCAAAACAAGCTTCGCTTACCAAAATTTTTTTAATAGCCAGACTTGGTAGGGGGCAAGGAGTTTCTCCTCTATGATATAACCAACTCCGGCTTCGCTCACCAAAGATTGTATGCATATAATGCCGCATCGTTGTGTGAGATAATGCCCACGCACATTATATCCTTTTACATTATGACATGCCACCCCTATTTCCGTTGAACAGTCTAGTGAGGAAATTCTAGATCGTTTATTTGAAAAATATCTTATCCTTATTGAACTATTTGTCCAAACGTTTTTCCGGCAAGTTAGTTGACATTTTATTTTGAAACAAGTAAAAGTGCAACATTCGGCTGTGCCGAATTTTATATAAACTTTATCAAAAGAATTATGCTTTTGTTTTTCTAAAACATTTGGGAAAGCGGTGTTTTGTAGAAAATTTTTAAGTTGTTGATAGATTTTTGTATATTATCCGTGTTAAAGAAAATTGCAAATGTGATGAAATTTTCGTGAAAATAAATATTTTGGTGAGAGAATGATGGTCATAAAGGTTTTATAGTTGTTTTACGTACGTGACTAATGGACCGAACAGAAGGACATCATTAAAGATACTCCAATATATAACAGGATCAAGAGTACATATCGTTTAGGTGGAGAGAAATGAATTATAAAAATTATAGATGAAATAACAAATTTACGTATACCCTTTCCACCTATGGGAAGGTATAAAAATAAAAAACTAAGACTTGTGTCTCAGTTTAAAATGCTTGTTTAACTTTTCTTAAGGCTGCCCAAAAAAAAAAAAAAAAAACAAAATGCTTCAGAAGAAATCATGATCTATACAGCACCTGATTCGTGACTGACAACACATTTGGCACGTATTCATTCAGAAGGATTGGCCTTAGCAGGACTTTGATACATTTACTGTTCAATAAGTCACCGCCACTAGCTACCCAACAGTGAGATATAAGCGTTCACATCAAAATAATAGGAATACGATAGAAATGATTTGTAAACGAAGATTGTTTTAATAATGAACAAACTTTAAACTGTTAGTCGAAATTTATAAAAACACGATACCAAACGAACAGATCCAAAAATATGATGGTGGATAAAAAAAAAAGAAAAAGCCAAAATGTTAATTAATTCATTATCCCCAATAACTATTTAATTCATTAACTATTACAGAAGCGTAAAAATAAAAAATAATTTTAAAAATTTTAAACAAAAATTTCAATTGTTAAGTTGAGCTAAATAGCGGCACCGGTGTCTATACCTCTCTTCGCCTCAACAACTTGATGTATATGATGCGTAACTAAGTGTCAAATTATGCGTTACGCATTGCTCAACACCAACACAATGCAACGTTTCATTTTTTCAACTCAACAAAAATATAAAAAATGCCGCACATTCTTACATTCACCTCAAAAAAATACTTTCGTCTTAATACTGCAACATTGTTGTTTGACTTAATTTCACCTTGTAAATAAATTTCTTTTAAATTATTGGACACTTTTTTTAATGGAATAAAAAAATAAATAAAAATAACAAAATTTAATTAGAAAAAAGGAAAACAGCTCAAACAATTCGTTCCACATGACTGAGTTTAATTTATGTCTAGAATTGAAAAACAAACTTTTTAAACCGCGAATGACCGTTCGTTTCAGTGACGAAATTTCTATCGAAATGTCAGTCTATTTTTAAACATTTTGTTTGAATAAACAAAGAACACAAAAGTCCAATAACATGAGATGAAAAAATTAAAACCTGTTAATCTGTTGCTAATTGTGTTAACGAATAAGTACAACAAACTTGTACGTATTGAGTTATTGTTGTTGTTATAAATAATAATTATTTTATTAACACAAGATTAAAATCTCTTGTTTAAACATTTTTGTTTTGTTGCTTTGGATATTTTTTTTCAACAATAATATTATAAATCATGTATTAAATTAAGTATCCATAAGATAAAAAGTTGTTTGCATTTTGTTGACAAACGTTAATTCAGTGTGTCTTTTTAACGTCACGTAGTGTCAGATTCCTGTCCAGATCTAATTTTTGCTGCTTAGCAAGTCACACATGCAAAAACTTAATATTATTTTTATTCTTAAATATTCTTTTTATTCATTTTTCTGGAGGTACTTGTTAGCATTTATACATTTTACACAAAATATATAAGTGCATGATTATGAACTTGCTGAAAGAAAAATGCTTTTCCCCAACAGTTTCTACAAATCAATTCAACTAACTAAAAACTCTCAATGGTTACAAGCTGCTTTCTATTTTTAAAATCCACTTTCTTAAGAAATAAAATTTTAATTTTTCTTAAAAGTAATAATTTTTCTAGTAAATTTTTTTTTATTTTTATTATTGATGAAAAATTTTACGAAAAGATAGTTTCTCTAGACAAACAATTATTATTACACAAATTTTTTGTAAACAGAAAAATAAGTTTTAATAGAGATAATATTTCTATACAAAAAATTTTTTTGCATAGAAAAATTTTGAGTAAAAAGAATTATCCTTTTAATAAAAAATTCTAATGGAGATAATTTTTTTATGTAGATAAATTTTTATCACAAATAGTTTTCTTGCAAAAAAAAACTTACAGGAACATATTTCTATAAAGAAATATTTCTATCGAAGTTAAACAGAAAAAATCGTATTCAAGATTATTGATCTAAATAGAAAATGTTTTTATCAAAGATAATTTGTAAATAGACAAATTTTAAAAGACGTAATTTATTATCACCACAATTTTTATAGAAATTATACAAATTTTTCAGATTTATTTTTTTCATATAGAGACTAGCGGCATGGATCATTCAACTGCAGATTGTAAAAAAACGTTAGAAGCTCCACCTCGTTGTGTGCACTGTTTATTGAATCACACAGCCAGTTATAAAGGTTGTCAAGTATACCAAAACCTTGTTGCAAAAAGGTCTCATAGACAAAGAAATTATTCAACTGGTCAAAGAAATTCTAATTTTAATATGAATTCCAATGAATATCCTCAGTTAAACGGTGCTGCTAACAGACAGCCCAGTCAAAACTGTTTTAATGTGTCATTTGCAGATGCTGTGAGAACATCAAATTTCAGCGAAAGCTCTCGTATGGACAGGCTTGAAAAAATGATGGAAAATCTTATGAGCATGATGTCAATGCTAATGACCAAATTATGCAAATAAATTTAAGAATAGCAATATGGAATGCTAATGGGCTTTCTAATCATACAAACGAAGTTGAAATTTTCCTTAAAAACAATTATGTTGACATATTTTTAGTTTCCGAAACACATTTCACAAAAAAATCTTTTTTTAAAATTAGAAATTATGATACAATTACCGCTAATCATCCAGATGAAAAAGCCCACGCTGGTGCAGCAATTTTGATAAAATCTAATATCAAATATGAAATTTTAGATCCAATCACAAAACCGTTTTTACAGGCAGCTGGTGTTAAAGTTGCTTATAATGATAGTTCTGTTCATATATTTTCAATATATTTTCCTCCTAAACACACCGTTAAATGTCTACAATATGAAAACTTTTTTAAGAATATTGGTCAAAAATTTATTGTTGGTGGTGATTTTAACGCTAAGCATCCTTGGTGGGGATCTCGCCTTTCAAACCCTAAAGGCAAGGAACTCTATGAGTGTATTACAAAAAACCATTATTCATCGTTATCAACAGGAAGTCCTACTTATTGGCCTAGTGATTCTTCAAAAATACCAGACCTATTGGATTTCATTATTTATAATGGAATACCAAGATCGTTTTTAGATATTGCTGATAGCGCTGATTTAAGTTCTGATCACAGTCCAATAATCGTCACCTTAAACGTAGCTCTTCATACTGTAACAAAAAAGGCTAAAATTATTACCGCTGAAACAGACATGCAATATTTTGGATATTGGATAGAGCAAAATCTAAATCTAAATATTCCTATTAAAACTGGTTTTGAGTTAGAAGACGCAGTTGAATCTTTTACAACCTTAATTCACGAGGCAGCATTCTTGTCAACTCCACAAAAATCCAAAAGTAATGGTGATAATGTTAGACTATCGACTGAACTAAGGCAACTTATAGCAGAAAAAAGGAGGTTACGGAGATTATATCAAAATACAAGAAGTCCATTAGATAAAACCAACTTTAACAGAGCTTCTCAACATCTAAAAAAACGGTTGAAGGATTATAAAAACGATTCAGTAAAAAACTTCTTAAAGAATCTTGATGTGGCACGAAACGACGATTACAGTCTATGGCAAGCAACAAGATTTCTCAAACGTCCAACAAAGAGAAAAATTCCAATTAAAGATGCTAGTGGAGATTGGTGCAGATCTGATAAAAGCAAATCTAACAAATTTAAGAATCATTTAAAAGAAACGTTCAACCCATTTTATTTAAATAACGCAATGGATAGAAACGAAATTGAGAATTTTTTAGATGTACCCTGCCAAATGGATCGCCCAATTAGGCATATAACTCCATCAGAAGTTAAAAATGCTTTAAATAAACTAAACAACACAAAATCTCCAGGTTATGACAATGTAGATTCCAAAGCACTAAAATCACTGCCTAAAAAAGGATTAGTATTTCTCACAACAATTTTTAATTCAATTTTGAGACTAAATCACTTTCCATCGCAATGGAAATATGCAGAAATTGTTATGATACTTAAGCCTAACAAACCCGAAAACTCAGTTGAGTCTTATAGGCCAATAAGCCTTTTATCTACTTTTTCTAAGATCTTTGAGAGACTATTTCTTGAAAGATTACTTCCTATATTAGAAAAACAAAATATTATTCCGGAATACCAGTTTGGGTTCAGGCACAAACATGGTACTCCAGAACAATGTCATAGGATTGTCGATGTTATAACTAATACATTAGAAAAAAAACAATATTGTTCTGCTGTTTTTTTAGATGTCCAACAGGCCTTCGATAGAGTTTGGCACATAGGCCTATTATATAAATTAAAAAAACTTATTCCTGCTCCATATTATTTATTGTTGAAATCGTATCTTGATGAAAGAAACTTCTACGTTAATATTAATGGTGAAAACTCAAATTTTGGACAGATTAAATCCGGCATCCCACAGGGCAGCGTTCTGGGACCGGTATTGTATACAATATTTACATCAGATATGCCAACAATGGATGGGCTTACTATTGCAACATATGCAGATGATACTGCAATACTAGCTTCTAACGATTCACCAATTGTAGCTTCCAAATTAGTTCAAAATGAGTTAAACCTGATACAAGATTGGTTAACTAGATGGAATATTAAAGTAAATACGGAAAAATCAGTCCATGCAACGTTTACGTTAAGAAAAAAAGATTGCCCACGTTTACATTTGAACGGAACTGATATTCCAGTAAGTAACATTGTTAAATATTTAGGGCTTCATAGAAGACTAACATGGCAGGAACATGTCAAAAAGAAACGTGAACACTTAAACATAAAAACAAGAAGAATGTATTGGCTGCTAGGTCCAAAATCAGAATTAAGTTTAGAAAATAAAGTTATTTTATACAAAGCAATTCTTAAGCCTGTTTGGACTTATGGTGTTCAACTTTGGGGGACTACCAGTAACTCAAATATTGAAATTTTGCAGAGATACCAATCAAAAACTTTAAGACTAATAACAAAGGCTCCTTGGTTTATGAATAATAACAATATACACAATGATCTAAGAATTCTAAAAGTAAAAGATGAAATTAACAATTTTAGCGAAAGATACCTCAATAGACTTAGTAATCATTCAAATTCATTAGCTATAAATCTTTTAGATGATAGTGATGAAGTACAAAGACTGAAAAGATTTCATGTTCTTGACCTACCCTTTAGAAAATAGCAAAATGTAAATATGTATATAAATATTTTTATAAAAAAATACAATATTGTAATTTTATTTTTTTTTTATTGAGTTCATTGGAACTCAATATCTCGGTTATCATTAATAATTATATAATTTGCTTATTATTTTTAATTGTGTAAAATAGATTGCAAATAAAGATGAATTTATAAAAAAAAAAAAAAAAAAAAAAAAAAAAATATAGAGACTAAAGTTTTTCGGCATAGAAAAAAATTATTTATAAATAAATTATTTATATACAGAACAGTTTTATCAGAAATTATAAAAAATAGAAAATATTCTATATTAATTAATTTTAATTATATTTTTATCAGACATAATTTTTCCGTAGAGAAAATATTTTGATAGAAATAATTCTTTGTATCGTATATAGTTTTTTAAATAGATATTTTAACAAAAATAATTTTTATGAATAAAACAAAAATTATTATTGATTTTTTTGTGTATAAGAAATTTTTTATTAGAAGAATTTTTTTTACACTGAAATATTTATATAATAATAGAAACTAATTTTTTTTAATTTAACAAACAATTTTTGTATGTAAAAATTTTTTTAGTGATTTTTTTTATTTTTCTATTGAAAAAAAAAATTTGTTATTAAATTTCTTTGTAAAAAAAATTCTATACAAAAATATAATTTAAAAGAATTACTTAAAATATTTACCCTTATTCTGTTTGGCGTCGTCAACATCGTCGTCAATTTTAAGAAAACATCAATTTAACACAACATCAATACTAATTTGGTATTCCCTAACTGCTTAATAACGACTTTGACTTTTTATCGATAATATAAATAAGTAAAACACACATATCTAATATTAGTGACAGATGATTCAATTTGTTGTCTATTATGTGAAGAAAGTGTTGTGGAAAGTTAAAGTTTTCTAAGAAAAATTAATAAAAATTAAAAAAAAAACAATTAAATTAAATAGTCGAAGGGCCATTATTGCAACTTGCCATAAGTTAAAGGTATGATTTAAGCTGCTTGATAAAGAGCTTTGCATTAATAAAACTTTCAATTTTTAATATTATTATTTAATGGATAAAAAAAAGTGAATTTTTTAATATGCAAATCCATTTATCAGTGCGACAAGTTGTAATAATGGCGCTAAGGATAATTTTTTCAATTGTCTACTGTTCCTTTAAATCAGTAGAAACTGTGGCCCTGCAAAACTCTATAGCAAGAAATAGACTTTTTTAACTCTTCCTCTAATTTTTCGAATTGACAAGGGTTAATAATTTTAGTTTTTCACATTTCCTTTATGTTATTTAATATATTTCTTATTTCGCTTTTTTCAATATCGCCGTACGCTTTCTATTTTTTTAGTTTTCTTTAGCACACGACACAACACAACAACAAAAATGCGACGACAAGCTAAACGGCAACATCAACACCAATTATTCTTAGGGAATACCAAACATATGTCGACAGTCATCGATTAATGACTATATTGACAACCGGAATACCGATTTACAACAAACGAAAAAAAAACGACGTTGTCTTGTGTTGACGACTCCAAACAGAATAAGGGTGATTATTTCAAAATAAATTTTTTTCTTGTATAAAATTTTTTTATAAAGATTTTTTTTAATAAGTATGTTTTTTAGGTTTTCTATATAAAAAATTGTTTTGATTTTTATCATAAATTTTTTATTTTTAAATTTTTCTTAAAAAATTTTTTTTTACTGTTAACTTAGTTAAAGAAAAATTCTTTTGTCAGCCATAATTTTTCAAATAGAAAAATAGTATGAGAAGTTTATATTCTAAATAAAATATTTAGTGGCGTAAAAGATATATTATCCAAGAAAATTTTCCCACATAGAAATTTTCTAAGGCCTTTTTTGTGAGGCAATTTTTTTTTTAAACAAATTTTTTTCATTACGAAAAATAACGTTTAAACAAATAAATTTGTTAAGAAATCTTTATTAAGTTTTCGATAAAAATTTTCAGTAGAGATGGTTTCTATATTTCAACGGTAAAAAAAATTTAATTTTTTTAATGGTCTAATAAGAAAATTATTTTCAATATCCGACATGTATATTAAATTATTAAAACGACCTCATAACTTATTTCAAATAATTTAAAGTCTTCGTTTTAAAACCAATTAACAATTACTGCATCAGTATTGCTGGGCTTAACGATAATTTTATTTAAATGTGTTTTAGTATTGTTTTAGTATTTTTAAAGTATAATAAATTAAAACCTTTCATCTTTAACGTCTGGTTTTAATTTCTTGTATCTTTCAAATTTTTTTTTTTTTTATCTTACAATATGCACTGCACGTATATTTTTCGTAGGACAAAGATCTTGTTTATGGCTTTGTGTGATCACTATAAAAATTTTCTACAATTGCTGTAACATAATTACAAGTCTTAAACTCATATTATCGTCATGTAGTAGGATTAATTTTTAATACGATTACGAGGCATTTAATGCATTTTTAAGAAATTATAACAAAAATCTAAGAACACTTTGATTTAAAAAGGTTTTTTTTAAAATATATTTTTAAATTGGAAATATAAATTATTTTATTAATTTAAGAGTATTGTAGAAATTAGGAAAATTTAAAAGATAAAATAAAAATGCGTTGAACTAAATCCAAGCTTACTCAAATATTCTTCTTTATTAATATCTGTTATGTAAAGCAACATGAAAATTTCTATAATTATTAAATACTTTTACTTCAATCAGTGTAAAGACCACAAGAATCAAAGTAGAGAAGTTCCATTTTTTAATAAATTTCTATAGAAAAATCTCGTCAATGATTATTATTTTTCATATAAAAATTTTATCAATCATCATTTTTCTAAACAAAAAGTTGATTGGGGTTTATTTTGCTATAAAGAAATTTCATTTCACTAGTAATTATTTGATTATTAATTGATTATTTGATTATTTTTTTCAGAAAATACTTGCTATTTATTAAAAATATTTAGTGATTATTTTTAACTTTTAAGAAAAACTTCCTTTTGTGAGCATTTTTCTACAGAAAAATGTTACCAGTCTATTTTTTAAATAGAAAAATTTCTTTAGTGATCGATTTCCAAGGGAATAAAAAATTAGTGATCATTTTATTACAGAAAAATTTTATCCGTTGTAATTTTGTTTATAACTTATTTACTAGTGATAATTTTTCTACAGAAAACTTTTGTTAATGATCACTTTTCTATAAAAAACTTTATGAGTGTTCATTTTTGTTTAGAAAATTTGCTTTAGTGTTAAATTTTCTGTAGAAAATAGTTGTTAATTTTTACACTAAACACTTCATCAGTGTTTATTTTTATAGAAAAATTTCGTTAGTATTCATTTTTCTATAGAAAAATTTTGATAGTGTTCATTTTTCTATAGAAAAATTTCGATAGTGTTCATTTTTCTATAGAAAAATTTCGATAGTGTTCATTTTTCTATAGAAAAATTTCGATAGTGTTCATTTTTCTATAGAAAAATTTCGATAGTGTTCATTTTTCTATAGAAAAATTTCGATAGTGTTCATTTTTCTATAGAAAAATTTCGATAGTGTTCATTTTTCTATAGAAAAATTTCGATAGTGTTCATTTTTCTATAGAAAAATTTCGATAGTGTTCATTTTTCTATAGAAAAATTTCGATAGTGTTCATTTTTCTATACAAAAATTTCGATAGTGTTCATTTCTCTATACGAAAATTTCGATAGTGTTCATTTTCTATACAAAAATTTTGTTGGTGTTCATTTTTCTATAGAAAAGTTTTGTTGGTGTTCATTTTTCTATAGAAAAATTTTGTTGGTGTTCATTTTTCTATAGAAAAATTTTGTTGGTGTTCATTTTTCTATAGAAAAATTTTGTTGGTGTTCATTTTTCTATAGAAAAATTTTGTTGGTGTTCATTTTTCTATAGAAAACTTTTATATAGAAAAATTTCATTATTGTTTAATTTTCTATAAAAATGATTTTATTGCTGTAAAAAATGTCATTAGTGTTAATTTTTCTATAGAAAAATTTCGTTAGTGTTCATTTTTCTATGGAAAAATTTCGTTTGTGTTCATTTTTCTATCGAAAAATTTCGTAACTGTTCATTTTTCTTTAAAGAAATTCCGTTAGATGTTTATTTTTCTTTAAAGAAATTTCGTTAGTGTTCATTTTTTAATAGGAGAATGAATTTTTACACTAAACACTTCATCAGTGTTTATTTTTATAGAAAAATTTCGTTAGTATTCATTTTTCTATAGAAAATTTTGATAGTGTTCATTTTTCTATAGAAAAATTTTGATAGTGTTCATTTTTCTGTAGAAAAATTTCGATAGTGTTCATTTTTCTATAGATAGTGTTCATTTTTCTATAGAAAAATTTCGATAGTGTTCATTTTTCTATAGAAAAATTTCGATAGTGTTCATTTTTCTATAGAAAAATTTCGATAGTGTTCATTTTTCTATAGAAAAATTTCGATAGTGTTCATTTTTCTATAGAAAAATTTCGATAGTGTTCATTTTTCTATAGAAAAATTTCGATAGTGTTCATTTTTCTATAGAAAAATTTCGATAGTGTTCATTTTTCTATAGAAAAATTTCGATAGTGTTCATTTTTCTATAGAAAAATTTCGATAGTGTTCATTTTTCTATAGAAAAATTTCGATAGTGTACATTTTTCTATAGAAAAATTTCGATAGTGTTCATTTTTCTATAGAAAAATTTCGATAGTGTTCATTTTTCTGTAGAAAATTTTCGATAGTGATCATTTTTCTATAGAAAAATTTCGATAGTGATCATTTTTCTATAGAAAAATTTCGATAGTGATCATTTTTCTATAGAAAAATTTCGATAGTGATCATTTTTCTATAGAAAAATTTCGATAGTGTTCATTTTTCTATAGAAAAATTTCGATAATGTTCATTTTCTATAGAAAAATTTCGATAGTGTTCATTTTTCTATAGAAAAGTTTTGTTGGTGTTCATTTTTCTATAGAAAAATTTTGTTGGTGTTCATTTTTCTATAGAAAAATTTTGTTGGTGTTCATTTTTCTATAGAAAAATTTTGTTGGTGTTCATTTTTCTATAGAAAACTTTTATATAGAAAAATTTCATTATTGCTTAATTTTCTATAAAAATGATTTTATTGCTGTAAAAAATGTCATTAGTGTTCATTTTTCTATAGAAAAATTTCGTTAGTGTTCATTTTTCTATGGAAAAATTTCGTTTGTGTTCATTTTTCTATCGAAAAATTTCGTAACTGTTCATTTTTCTTTAAAGAAATTTCGTTAGATGTTTATTTTATTTTAAAGAAATTTCGTTAGTGTTCATTTTTTTATAGAAAAACATAATTAGGTTTCAGTTATTTTTTTAAAAAAAAATATTTATAATTTAAAATTCTCTTGTTTGGTATTGTAACATATTATTGTATTTAAATTTTTGTTATATGGAAAATTCTTGCACAAAATTTTGGAAATGTTCTAAAATGGAGGAAAAACCTTTTGCCAATCTGTTGTTTCACATATTTGACTAAATATAAATTCATTTTTGCTTATTTTACCACCGGTAACGTGTTTTTATTGAAAAGTATCAACAGTGATATTTTTTTCACCTGTAGTTTCTTTTTAACATTTTTTTATTTGGTATTTACTTCCCAAGTTTTAATACATTCAGCTTAAAACGCACTTGTGCGTTATTTCTAACTAATTTTTTTGTAACATTCTAATGCACTTAACTCAAATGATAGGGGAAAGATATTGTGAAGCGTATATTTTTAGAAAAGCATTAACCGCAAACAACAGTAGCTGTGCAAATTTACTACCGTATTTTCCTTTGAATGCATAAAATTTTAATTAAATCAAAAAAGAACTGCAATATAATTGGGGAAACTGCTGGTCACATTAGAATGAACTGTGTGTTGTATAAAATATGGCACTGGTAGCCAAACGAGCGGGCAATAATGCAATTGGTAACGGCCCTTAATTAAAAATGTTTTATTTATTTTTGCATATGCGTGTGTAACGTTCCTGATTTAAGTTTTAAGCTTACAGAATGAACAAGAAAAAAGCATATAATTTATATGACTTAATTGCATTCCCGCTGATTTCTAACAAAAAAATGAAAAAATACGCATAGAATTTTATTAACTTTCCCGCATTTTATTAACGTAATGCATTCAATCTCTTAAACAATTGTTTGTTGTTTGCCATTCTTGTTTTTGCTTTATTCGGGCGTCATTTACATAATAAAACAAAAAAGAAAAATCTAGAATCACATTAACTTATGGTACATAAATAAGACGCGCTTAATGATGATACTTTTAATTTTTATATTTTATGTAAAACAACTTATCTACCAATCAAGATGTATTACTTGCTGATCGTTACAGCACAATAAAAAGTTTCTTTCTCCTTTCTGTTAAGTTTAAAAAGTCAAAGATTTTAACACATCGTAATATTAAAACCAATGATTATTAATCGAACAAAATAAAATATATTGATACCTTTATGCGATATTTAACTGACAGTCACACAAAAAACTTGCTGCACTAATTCTCTCATTTTTTATATTAATTTCTATTTCTACAATTTAGTTTAATCTGTTAACATAAGTTAAAAATACCCAGATAATATTTGGTTGCGGTAAACAAATTAAAAAAATAAAACACGCCAATCAATTAGGCATAGGTTCGAAAATTTTGCTATTTAAAATCAGCAATATTGGTCCGTGTCCTTTAAGACAGCTGGCAAAACACCACGCCCGCCTGATTGCGTCAAGACAAAAAAATTCAGCAGTTATGTGGTCATCCTTTATTTTTTACACTTTTTATTTCTGACACAAAAAACCAAAATTTGTTTAAATTTTAAACGTTGGTCTATAAGTGTTCAAAAGATATTTTTACTTGTTATTGTTATATTTGATATAGTAATGGACTTTCTGTATAACTTTTAAGACTTTGTTTGTAACGGTTTAAAGATAGAGCCATATATACGTCAAACTACAGCCGTAATAGGACTTGTTATATCGGACTTAGCAATAAAGATTTTGTGCAAATTTCAATCACTATCAGCAACTGTTCAACAGCTTGGTCATATATATTAAATGACGGCAACTATTGTAACACCCTATAATTTATAATTTTAA
The DNA here is from genome assembly GCA_937654795.1 of Cistogaster globosa. Lineage (NCBI taxonomy): Eukaryota > Metazoa > Arthropoda > Insecta > Diptera > Tachinidae > Cistogaster > Cistogaster globosa. Next base: position 127,619,342 of record OW569403.1, read on the forward strand.
ATATTTTCACTTCTTAACATACCGAATAAAGTAGTGGACAATCTGTTTATTTTCAAGCGTTTGTAATAACGGTTCAAAAAATAGGGCCATATAGGTCAATTTACTTCAAATGTGGGAACACCCTTTACTTTCTAAATTTAAACTATTTACTTGATGTTATTGCGGACTTAGCAATACAGGTTCTTTGTAAATTTTAGCTGTCTGTCTACAACGGTACAAATGTTTGGTCACAAACATCAAATTTCATTAACTTTTGGGAGACCCTTTAATTTCCAAATACAAATTTTATACTTGCTTTACACTTGTTATTTATATCGCTATAAGTGCTTAAAAGTTTGGCCACATACATAAATTAATATTAACTAATGGGACACCCTTTAATTTTTAATGTTTATACTTGTTATTATAATGGTCATAGTAATCGACATCCTGTCCAATTGCCTACGGCTTGTCTACAACGGTTCAAAAGAAAGGTGCATATAACTCAAGTTACGTCACCTATGGGGCACCCTTTAATTCCTAGATTTATTTTTGTATTACTCTTTGCTATTGGGAACTACAGTGAAACGCATTTTTTGAAATTATAAAAAAGTGCGCTTTACGGTTCATAATACACTGAAAAATATGTATGCTGTACGGGGACACCCTTTAATTTTTAAGATTACAAAAAAATTTCAAAACTGGTTTAGAAATGTCTGAGTTCTGCAGGCACAATCATAAAAAAAGCAATATTCAGTCGAACTGAAACCTCCATCTTTTTTTCAAGTCGGGTTATTAAGGTAAAAATAAAAAAAACTGGTGAACTATTCTTCTGATAAAGCACCCTTTTCATTTACTTATCTGGGACAACAACCCTAAAAAAACTTATATTTTCAATTAATTTATTTTAATGCATGATATTCCCATCAATCATTCATTATTTTAAAATACAAACTTTAAAGTATTACCCGGGGGGAAAGCATATCCATGTGGCCATTTCACTATTGCTTATATAGCTCATCATATTGACTTATAATATTCTAAAAAGAGCTTCTTTTGGCAAAAAAATGTTATGGCAGGAGAAAATCAAATAAAACTATTCAATGTGAAAACTGCAGTACCGCACATGATTGTACAAACATGGTGAAGGTCATATAAAATTCGGCATAGCCGAATATGGACTCTTAAAATTAACCTAATTATTATAAAAAGCATTCTCTCTTAATTTTGAATTTTTAACGTTTCTAGAATACTTTTTAGGGATGTATCCAATACTGAGATATCGCCGATACTTCGCGTTTTTTTATTTCCTTATTGGTAATATTTTTATTACAGATACAGCAAAACCTTACAAATTTTAAAATAAGAACATACAAACGTAATTTTGTTTATAATAAAAAGTTAACAATTCAGCTTCACTTCAACGCTTCAACGCTTCTTTATTTCAATTTTTTTTTTTTTTTTTGCATTAATAAAAGTGCGAGACCCCAATAGTTACCAGTTTTGTTATAGAAAAACTTTTAAATAATTATTTTTTAATTTTTATTTATTGAACAGAAAATTAAACTTATTATACAATTAATAAAAAATTTTTTCGAGTTTTATTTATGACCCAGAAAATAATTGTTATTTTATAGCATTTTTTGGCGAAACAAAAAAAATATTTTTAAGTTGTTATGTTACATAATAAATATGACTGCCTGTTAATTTTTTTAAAGTAAAATATTAAATTTATTTTTTTTTTTTGTTTTTATATATGAGCCGTTTATTTTAAAAGTGGTATAAGTCACTTTAAAAAAATATATTTTACAACTGCTACGGTTTTATGTTGACCGAATTTTTATTGGGGAAAAAATAAGCATCCTGAAATAATAAGTGCAAATATAACTTTTCGTGATTTAGCTTAAATACTTTTAAAACCTTTAAAACACAGCCCTTTAAATATGCTGCATCAGCTTAAAAGCCAAGTGACTTATGCCACTTTTAAAATAAACGGCTCATATGTAAATTATTTATTTTTAAATAAAATACAAAAACTGGCAGTAAATTTAAATTTTCGATTTTATATTTTTATGATTATAATTTATTATTACTTGGTTTTAATTTATTTTAACTAATTTAACTAAATGCTAGATTTATGAAAAATAGTTTATTTTTAAAATAAAATTTAAAGTAATAAAAGTTAATCGTAACTTGATTCGTACAAAAGGTACAACAAATGCATAATATTTCTCTTAATGTTTTTCTGTGTTTAAATTGGGATCTCTGTTTTATGTCTACAATTCGTATTGGTATCGCCAATAGTTTTTTGATTTTCACAAAAATTTGAATAAAAGACTTTTATTAAAAAAAAAAAACCTTAAGCTTCTTTGTAGGTTCAATATCTTGGAAAAATCTTTAATTTTATGTTCTAGCTGTTGTTTAAATGTTTTTGTAAAGACTTGTTTATATTGTCTAACCCTCGTATTAAAAATTAATTTAAAAAAAAATTATTTTCTTGCTTAAATTTTAATACTTAAAGTCATATCCCTCATCCCTTTAAATGTTGAAGTGCTGCTGTAATCTCAGTGACTTGAATTTTTAGTTAAAGCATTTGTTTACTTGCAAAATTAGTTCATTTGCGACTTAAAATTAGATTTTCATTATCTTATTGTTAAAACTAATAAATAACGGTTAAACGGATAATAATGAAAAAATCACACTCTCAACAACAACAACAACAACAACAACAACAACTGCATAAATTCATAAGTCACAATGAAAATATGATGAAATAAGACAGTGAATCCAGCCAAGCAGTCTTTTGTCTTCAAACTCAAAACAAAGAAATCAAATTTAATTAATTTGAAAATTAATAAAAACTTAAATAAATAAATAAATAAATAAAAGAGCAAAAAACTGGAATTGAAATTGAAATTAAACAGCTGCATTAGAAAAAGAAAGACAACAAAAAATATTAACAGTTTTAGATGATAATCAGACAGCCGTGTAGTCATGTATAGAATTATGATGCTTTGAAGAGAAATGATAAAAAAAAAAAAACAAAAATAATTAAAAGAAGTAAAACTGAATCATTTAATCGTTTTCACAAAAAAGTTTTAAACTTATAATTTCTAGAAACGTATCGCAGAAAAAACCAAAAACGAGGGCAGGTTTGTTGAATTTTCCTATGAGCAGAGCTTTAGATGTTAAATTTATTTATTCTATCGGCTTTTTTTTCCAAAGCAGTATCTTCCATTTACAGGGTTAGTAAATTTGTGTTTACAAAAGAAGGAACAGACTAAAGCTAAAGTATTATAATCACAAATTCTATAATTCTTTAGCGACTTTTCTTATGATGGAAATACTAGATTTTAAGAAAAAATTTTCGTCCTTACATTGCACAGTGGGGTAGAATTAAATATATTTTAGAAACTACTCAGCCATTAGAAAAGAGCAGGACAGATTGATTCAAAATTTGAACAAAGCAGAGGAGTATTTAGTTTCTAAATCTGGTTACTATCCACTTTTAGGGGGTAGCGCTATGTGGTCTTAAAATTTGGTATCTCGCACTTGCAAATTTTTCTAATGCTTGGTATTTCCTCATTTTTTTAATCTAGAAAATTTTACATGATCTCAAAGGTCATGTCAGTACCTAAAAAATAATGCTTTTATCTGAAAATTATTTTTGAAAATTATTGACTTATAAATATTTTAAAATAAAAATATTTTATTTTTCGATACCATGGCCCAGTTTTTTTTTCAAAATATTGGATACAATTTTTAGCATTTTTTTTTCTTTTCTCAAATTGAAACGTTTTTACCATAAATTTTCTAAATTTACAGAGATCAGCATTAAATATGTAAAAGCTTTGTTTTATTATTTTATTTTTGTTTATGCTCATATATGAATTTAGATGACGCAATTTTCTATCTATCTATGACACTGCAGTGTCATTAAATAAATAACGCATTTCAATTTAAAAATGTATTCGCTAATCAAAAGCAACGAAAACTATTAATTAAAAGAAAAAAAAAAAAAACAAAAGCAAGTGAAAAATCAATTGATAACAACAAAAAAACAGAAGTTGTAAAAAAAATATGTAGATTTACTTTCACCTCCCTCTTTTCTCCCTTTCCAGGCACGTAACGCATTCCAATGCAAAACATTTTTATATTTTGTATTGTTTTTTACTTTTGTTTGATAATTTCAATAAGACACGTGTTGCTTTTGTTTTGATGATGTAATTGTGTAATTTTTCAATTATAAATTTGTGTTTGTGGGGTTTTGGAACAGAGTGCTAAAGTACAGTATTCTTTTTAATAGAATCTATTAAACTATTTTTTTCTTCAATACTAATTTAATAACTAAGTTGCATACCGAGATCAAAGGGAGAAGAAAGCCGTGTAAAAAGGAAAATTTCTTTAGTTTTTTTTTCGAACTTTGGTTTGGAAATTTGGAAATATAGCGCTTTCTCTAGATGGTACCCAGCTTTAAAACATAAGCTCGTATGTTCCTCTGCTATGCTCATAGTAAACCCCTTTACAAAATGCTCAGTTATTTTTAAAATATTTTGATTCTGCCCCACTAAGCAGTGAGCCAAACATCACATTAATCTCAATTGCGTATTACAACAGTTGTGTTGTAGTTATAAAATATACAGTATTGTACAAAAAATAAACAACAAAAAGCACATTAAAAATATACTGTTCGCTTTTAGGAATTTAAATTCTTTTTTTTTTTTTGCTTTGATCTGGGTATTCTCGTATCAGTGATTGCATTCTAAGACTGTGATCTTTTTCAGGGCGGGTAATGTGAGGTTTCCTTTTTTCAATCTTTATGATTTTTTTACCTTTTTGTTTGTCCTTTTAAGGAGCTTTGTTTTCAGAGTGGACCATAAAGACCCAGCATGAGGGGGGCTGCTTGTTGAGCCCACTTTTGCAGGAAAGCAATAATCGATTTGTCATTTTTGGCTCTCATGCTTTTTCTACTGTCTTTCGGTCATACAGCTAATGGAATTCAATAGCCCCAACGGAAATCTAGGTGTTGCCAATGGACACCTTGTTCGTAAGGTTATTATGCTTTTTTATTTTGAGCTGGTAACTCTATAACTTATGACTGCCGTAAGGGATTTTCTGATCCTTTCTCTGAAGCTTGGCAATTAAACTTTTTCATGGTGAATCAATGATTTCAAAGTGGGCCAACGATTCAAGGCAACGAACAAGGATATCTAGTATTGGCTAGTGACATATTGGATTATTTTTTTGTTCCAGTTTTAGTCTTATTTAATCAGCACAATAGAGATGTAATTCTGGAAGTTATTGTGGCGTTATTTCTAATTTTCATCAACATTTATTTCTCGGCAAATAATTTAATCAGGACTGCTATAGAAACACATGAGGCAAGGGTGTAAGCCATCTTACATTAGCTTCAATGTACATACAAGCTTAATATTAATATTAGTTAATATTAGTTTTTGACCCATATGCTTTCGACATAGATTTTTTTTAACCCAAATTTAGGTAATATTTTTTTTTTATTAAATAAACTTTTGAAACACTCAGATTATATTTAAATGCTGCATCATACACTTTCTTAATGTGCAATTTGAACTTCTCCCCTACAAGTTTCATGGAAAACACAACAACAAAAAATCTTATAAGTCTCATTTTTAGAAATTTGTAAGACGTCTCTTAGAATTGTGGGATTTGCATTTGTCAATTTTAATTTTTTTCTCGACTACATAAATAACTCTATATCTGTGTATATCTATAAAATTTAAGAATTTCATTATACAAGATTTATAATAAGACATTTTATATAAAGATTTTTATATAGAATTCTTGAGCAATTGTATAATGTCTCCAGTTCAAGCTTTTTATTTGAAATTTCCGAAAAAAAATTATGAAATCCAAGTAAAATGGTGCATTATTGGCAGCAAATTTTTATAAAATATGTAAACAGTTCTTGGATAATAAGAATATTGAATTTATTTCGGTATTTTTTTCGTTTGCATTTAGTGATCATGAGTGTTTGTGGCGGATTTTTCGGCGTACATGCCGAAAATAGAAAGTCCGAGCATAACTTATATTTGTGTTGTTCCTTCTATAGACCAAAATAATTAATAGAAAACTGCTTCGCATGATTGCCCTTATTTATTATCAAAAACGTTATTTTTATGCTTACAAAAAGTGATCAATATCGTTAACAATTAAACTGAAAGGATCGTAAAACAATTCTGCTTATAGAAGTCACGTTTCCATTTAATGTAAGAAACTCAGTGAAAAAACAGATTTAGATTTTTAGATATTTGCATAGTTGTCCAGTTTAGCTTCGTATATTTTTGAAAAGAAGTTATGTTTATTTTGAGAACTGTATGGTAGCACCAGCTTGTACAGCTTAGAGTTGAGATTATTAGCTCTTTAAAGTGAGCGCTCTTATTAGAAAGCTCATTTGAACGAATTAGTTCGTTCATTTAATTCACAAGCTAAGTGAGCTAAAAGATTTGAGCGAGATTTGGTTGCTCACTTAGTGATTTATAAACAATAAAGCGAATGTGGTTCTTTTAAGCTCATTAGATTTTTAGTGTTCTGCTTATTTACACAAATTCACTTTTTTTGTTTTGCTTCCTTTGAACTAGCAAAGGAGAGCAATTACTGGGCTTAAAAAGCTCAATAAAAAGAGCACTTGATATAGTTTAATTGAGCGCATAGTTCAATTGAACTAGGTCGTTCACAAACTACACAATTCTTGTACAGCTACATATTTTATTTATTTTATACTGCGGCAATGATTTAATGCTGCAGAGTTATAAGGGTCATTAAATTAATGTTGTTTAATTGGCTGCAGTTGGGAATTGAACTTGGACTAGCAAACCAATTAAGAGTTAAAAGTTTACGTACGAACATCTAGACTTAACACTCACATTAGATTAGTTACATATTAATGCATATGCAGCTTCGTTAGTTTCGGTTAATCTTGTTATCGCAAAACATATTTTGAGCCGACTAAGGTAAACATCAAAGTAACTTTAACAGAAACGGTGTCTTTTAAAAATGTCTAACTTTAGGCGATTAGTCTGGGCTACACATCTCCAAACTTTTACATATATATTTTACGCCTTGCAGTAATTTAAGAAATGATTTCCGTAATGACACCCACCTTCTTCCGTTCTTATAAAAAAATTTAACAAAAGCAAAGAGTTGCGCATTATTTAAAAAAATTCTAAAAATAAAATTTTTACGCCTGTAATCGACAAAAACTGTAAAATGTTAAAAGCAAAAATTATTGGGTCACCCTTGATCCGAGAGTGCTAAGGTATGATAGGGTATGAACTTAGGCTTACTTTTTTTTAAAGAGAAGTACCACTTCAGACAACAACGCCTGTTTTATTAGAGTAATCGTGCTACATTCTTTAGAAAAGGGACAGAGGAGAGGAAAGAACAGGTAGAGAAAGTTTAGCCATTTTATTAGTTATTTTACTTCGCCGGCAAATGTGCTACGAAGTACTGAAGAAGGAGGTAAATTCTTTGTATGTATTTATACCTTTAAACAGAAAAAAAATGTTTTAATTTTTTTGGTTGCCGCAGGGGTTGAACTCTGGCCAACCTAATTTGTAGTCAACGTGCTTACTACCAGCAGCCTCAATAAAAACAATTTTCCAGTCGTCTCTTTAAATGTTATTTTTTCTAGAAACTTGTTTAAAGTTTTTTCCCATATTTCATAAAAGCAGTCATCCCGTTTGCACATGAGAATAAAAAAACAACAGATCTTTAGGAACATAATTTGCGTCTTAATTTTACTTCTAAAGATCCCATGTTTTATAGTCTTGAAATTTAGTGGGACTGAGCGGAGTCTCCTTGTATCTACTTACTTATTGCGTAAATTCGAAAACCTTTTGGCAATCTTCTTCTATAAAATAATGTCCTGGTTATGTCTTAGGGCTTTTTAATGGACTTGTTATCACGCGGCTTTTTCATTTTAAAAAATTCTTAACAGACACCAAATTACAGCATTCGATACCGATCGAAATTTCAATAGAAATTAAAGGAAAATTACGTTGGATATCGAAAGCCGTAATTTGCCCCCAGGCTTAGAAAGAGAGTCAAGGAAGCTTTTATATTTTTAAAAATTGTCTCACAAACATAAAAACACGCACACATATATATGACAAGCCTTTTACTTATTATTTAAAGCATTTAAGCATTTCAAAATTCCAGCATTTAAACATTTTATTGTATTTTGGCTACAATAAATTTAAGTGCATTTTTTTATTTAAATATTTTGCTTTTTTTTCTTTTTGGACAACAAGCCAACAAATTTAATTTAAAAAAAAAACACTCAGTTACAATAACTACAACAAAAAAAAAAATGCTAGAAAAAAATCATTTTCATAATCTTTAACATAAAATCAACATGCAACAAGGAAATATTTTTACAAAACCGAATACACAAAAAAAAGTGCAAACAATTTAATGTTTGTAGCGTTTTGTTAAAAAAGCTTAATGAAGACATTTACAAAACAACAACTACAACAAGAAAAGCAATAAAATATGTTTTTAGCCAGCCTCTTATTGTCTTTTTCTTGAAAGCAGCAACTGAAGGCGGCAACAGCAACTACAAAACTAAATATGTTGTCGTTATATTTATTGTTGTTGCTTTTTTTAATTTTTTCTTTTTCTTCTTCTTGTTTTCAGTTTTTGTTGCAAGCGATAGTGGGAATTTTCTTTTGAAATTGTTGCATCCTCGTTCACTTGTTGGCCTGCCACATTATTAGCATTTTATTTTTATGTTCCGTTGTTTGTTGTCGCTGTTGCAATTTTTATTATTTTTATGAGGTGTTAACTTTCCAATGGCCCATTAATTTATGATACACAATTATTGTCATTATTGTTTCGGACAAGTGCAAAGAGTGACATGTGTGTCATTAACATTGTTTCTTTTTATATTTTTGTGTTTTTTTTTAATGTTTGAAACTTGTGATTTTGACATTTTTAGAGAAATTGAAGGTTTGCTAACCTGATAAATAAAAAGTAGGGAAATCGACCATAGAAAATATTATTCTTTTGGTTCAACTCAGTTTGTTACTCTAAAACTATTTCGTGCTTTCGGCGATTTTAAATATCGGGAGATCCCCAAAGAAGCTTCTGGTTGCTCTGGCTTGATGTAAAATCAATTATTATGGCTTTAAAACCAGAAAGAAGCCGCTCTATAGTTCAAATATTTTTTCCATTAACAAGCTGTCGTTCAAAAATATCTTTATGGTCTAAAATCACGCATATTAAACGAGAAACTTTGATCTCTTTGATTTGCACCGCCAGAAGTTTAAAAGTCGAAAAGATATAATAAAGAAGATGGAAAAAAGTTAGTGATAGCGGTTAACAAGCGGGGGAAGGTGGCTACTACATAAAAAAATGATGACACAGAAATGCATTTCTGTACGTAGTTCGATTCCAAGAGGTCCTCTCTTCCACTATTGTGATGGAAAAATATGGTTTTGATAGAAATTCTTTTTCAAGCCATGCATTCCCGGAGAGCATCTGCCGTGACATCGACCACAACTCCTGATAGTGGAATCAATACCGACAAATCCTCTCGAAGATGTGATGAATGAAGCAAGGACACCTTAGTGCCAGAAAAAGGCAATGAAAACGGAAATAACTGCTGCTTGCCTACACGACAGCTCTTAATAAATTTATAAAATGGGATACCTATTCCTTTGGCATGAATTCATAGTCTTTAAATCCTCCAATAATGTCCAATATACCTCACAACCGTGTGGTCTTTTTACAATCCAAATGAAGCCACATTATCGACGTCAGGCATATGGGTTCAGCAGCTTAACCAGTTAAGCTCGGATCACAGAAAACATCGTCAATCCGACGATTGTAGATAAAAACAGGCGTCGATTTCTGTTCATTTAGCGGCCAGCCTATCAGTAAGTTCGTTGCTATTTATGTACACTTTCCCTCAGTAAGGGCGACTGTTAAACTTGACCCGTTCTATTTAAAGTTGCTTGGTACTCATAGACCGATAAGGGATCTAATTTTTGCTTCACTGTATTTAATTCAGTATGAAGCTTTTGTTAAGGCACATATTTCCGCTTGCAGCCGACTGTAGTCTCCGATAATCATAAATACATTTTTGTGTCAAATTTTTTCTTATTTTCCTCCTCTGGTTATTCGATAATTCTTTTTCAAAGAAAAACTCGTTTAGTTTCTGCAGAGGAATTTGACACTAAAAAGTATTACTAAAACTTAAATGGGTTTGAGTTGAAACGGAATAAAGGTATTGATCTGAAGCATAGGTCCCAGCAATACAATATTAATTTTTAACACCTCCATAATTAATCGTGAATTATAAGGTTAAATTCTTGGAAAGTAGCACCATTGGTGTTTTAAATAAAATCAAAGACTGAACGCTTAAATCTAAATTCAAATGGTTAAATTGTTTCAACGAGAAAAGAAAAGAAAAGTCTTGTATTCTACTAAACAAAACTTGGGCAGCTGATACCAGTTTGGAGTGTGTACAGTTCGAATAGACCTCTGGTTTAAGTATCAGCAGGAGCTTTCGAGTCAGTTCTTGTTACATTATGCTACGAAACGCGAAAAATTTTCCCCTTTAAGCTAGAAGATGCTCTAATACATATAAGCTGAGTATATTATAATTGGCTTGAGAAAGGTGGGGTCTGTTGGAGGGTATAGTTTCGTGCCGTGGTCAATATAAACAAAATTAAGGTAAAAATGATCAGAATAATTCAGTAAAAGTACTCCAATTTGTAAAGAGATTGGCAGAAATTTTGTCAAAGAAGACTAAAAAATTTATTAATTCCAAAATATTTAAACGAAAGCAAGATCTGGTAACCGTTACATAGCTGAAAACAAAAGTTTGTTGCTATTGTTGTTTGTGTTTGCGTGGTAAAAAGAGAGGTGAATAAAATTATTTTCACAAGTGGTGTGTGTATAGAATAATATGAAAGTTGTGTAACACAAGTTGAGCAACCACTGTGGCTGCTCGCTGTGACACAGAAAATTATAAAGTTCATGAGTTCGAGCCCACAATAGGAGCTGCGTGCAAAAGAAAAATTATAAAAAATAAATTTTTTTAAAAACCCATGACAGAAAGTTGGTGAAAGCGTCGATTTAATATTAAAGTAATAGATATTAGTCAAGACGACTTTATAATAAGAGAAATAGCTCTAACTGTTAGCATAGGGAAGTAATAATAGTGTGCGGCAGATAAGGCTAAGTTGAATAAAAAGGGGTTCTGACACTCGCTTAGAAAAAGGAAATGAAGTCTCTGCAGGGGCAAAAAAGTAAGGGGGTTCTGGATGGTTAAGTTTACTAAAAACAAGACATCGAACAGTTCGTGTCACGTCGGTGTTGAGTAGATCGCTGCGTGTAGAGGGGCGCATACTTAGTAAGCAAGAGGCCGTAAGATCAGCCATAGTCAAGGCTTGAAATAATATGTAAACTACAAATTGTTTCCATTTTTTTATCAAATCCCCCATTGTGCCACAGTCTTATGGCAGTGTATTTGTACCATTTAAAATATAATTATTTAAATAATTTTTTTTAACATTAAAATCTTAATAAAATAAAAACCAAATTTTTGTTTAATAAGCCGCCAGCCTTTCTTAAGAAATAAAATATTTTATTATTTTTTCTAATTTCGTTAATTATTGTGTTGAAAATAAAAACCTGCAAATAATGTTATATGAATTCTCATTTCTTCTGGTTGCTGCTCTTGAATACGTTTTTATGTTAGCTCTTTTCAGTCTTTTTTATAGCGAATTCATTCACCTGTAACAACATAAAAATAAAGAAATAAACATCATCCCTCCTCAATTTATAGATACGCCTTTTTACATAAGAAAACTTTTTTCGCGCCTGTTCAATTCCGCTTACCACTGTGAGTGTGATTATGTGCAACATTATGTGTCAGTCAGTGCCTCGTTATAATGGAAGTTTAAAGTAAAACGCGCATTTGTCTACAAGTTTATGACTCTAACACTTAAATGTAAAGTATTTCTTTGTTATACCTTTTGTTGTTGTTGGCCTGCCTATTGCACAAACTTGCGCCCAAAAAGTCGTTAATGCACACAATGCTGTATGTTTTTTTCTTGTTTTTTCTTTAATTCTGCATGCGGCTAGCAAAGTTTTATTTGAGTTCGTTTGCAATAAGTTTTTTTATTTACCAATAATCACTCACAACGGTAAAAAGAAATAAACAAGCAACACCGACGTTAGTTGGTAAAATGCAAAAGTTAAAAAAACAAAATTGTGGTAAATCTGTGCCGCTGCACTCGACTTGACTCTCTACACTTATCTGTTGAAAGCTAGGTTGTGTAGCATGCTACTCGTTGCAAGGTAGGAATATTTTTTTGTTTTTATTGCAAATTACCCTTGCAGTTTGTTTTTAAATATAGAACATCAGAGATGGAAAATTGTATAAAACGGTTTTTTAAATATTTCAAGTCTTAATGTATTCTGCCTTAACACTTAAGTTTTGTACAAAATTCTAAAGCTGTGTGCCTCAAATAATTAAAACTTTTCAAAAAGTAAAAGGAACAGGTTTTTAATTTCTACGTTTATTTTTATATTAGTGCCTTTTTAATTGAAAAGTGATACTTTCAAATCAGTCCGAATTAAAAAAAAAAAAGTTTTATTGTAAAAATCACCCGATTTATTGTGTCTACTGAACCGCAAAGGACACCAACAAACAATTTAAACTAAGTTTGTGTCACGCAGACGCAGAACGTAGCAAAAGAGGTAAGACTGTTATAATCTTATAAACTCTCCACCAAAAGCTTTGTGTTTTTAGTTTCTAAAAATATTTTTTTTTCTCAGAGCATTCATGTCTAGGGATTAAAAGCTTTTAAATGATACCCATATTGAAGTCTTAAAAAATATGGTGCAAAATCTTACTTTTCTATGAAAAGCTCAGAGGCCCATTACATGGAGTATGAGAGCGAGCGCCAATTTCTTAACTTCATGTTTTTTTTCTTATTCTTTAATTCTCTATCGCCCCATATGTTTGTCTTTTTTAATTGGAATTATTTCACCAAACTAGATTTGTTCTAAATGATATGGAAAAATTTTGAGGCAGGCGTGGTATTTTGTCCGCTGCTTCTTAAGGCATGGCCCGATCTTACTAATTATCAATAGCAAAATTTTCGAAACTATACCTGATCAACTGGCGTATGTAAATTTTCTTTAGCTCATCGAGTGTCTTGGCATAGTTGATTTTAATCTTCTACGAGTAGTGAAATTCCAACTTTTTGCTGAACTATAATTTTTTTTTTTTGAATTTTCGGTTTTAAATGAAATAAAAAATTTTTTATTGCAAAAACAATTTTTTTAGCAAAGTTTAAGATTATTAATTTTTAACTGCAAGGAGATTTATATTTAGTTTTTTTTTTTTTATCTGAAATTTCGAATCTTAACACAACAAAGCAATAATAAAAAACACCATTAAATCTGAAAGAAAGAAAAATGAAGGAGCTTGATTTTTTTGCACATATCTCTATCATTTATGGTCTAATGTTGCTAAGTTTAAGTAGCACCTCTTTCAAAACTTTGTCTGATAGAATGGTAGTCAACGTGACACAACTGATTTCAAACCGATTATGGGAAGGTCGACATAGCTAAGTCGACTCCCTTATGAATAAGATTCAAGAATATTTATATTCACGTTGTGTGGTTTAAAAAGCAAAACTAAATTTTTCATATTTTTATGTTAAACAATAATACATCACCTCTAGAAATAAATATACTCACTACTTTAGATTGATACCGATGAAGCATGACACTGCATGACAAAAGCTCTTTAAAAAACTTGTATGAGATTACTCATGCTATCATATTTCCTCAGTTTTGTCACCTAATCAACATGGTTTCCGTAAAACCTATCCAGCTTTTACCATTTTATTGCATTTCACCACAATAACCAATTAGACTTTCATCAAGGGTGAGCAATGATGCTGTTTACACTGATCTTAGTAAAGCATTCGACAAAGTTAACGATAAAACTTCTTCTGCATAAATTAAGCTCGATTTCATCATACCTGTATAACCGGAAGCACGTGAAAAAATAGCCTTAAATTGGCACCGCCCGCGGAAGGTATCTAAGCCACCAGTCCAGTTAAATATATAGGGGTTAACATGTCAATTTTTTTAAATGAGGAACGTTATGACATGATATATTATTCTCAAATATCCATAGATCTAATTTTCATAGGCTCTTTTAATTTTAAGTTATTTCGCTGAATTAAGATTCAATGCTCTGTGAGTAACAATTTCTATTTGTACTTGCGAATCAGGTTTTCTAAAAACCATTACTCTCTTTTGGAAAAATAACCTCGCCATATTACTCTCAGTATACGAATTTCGCTACCACTTTACAGCCCATCTCTGTAGCTTCATTAATATAAAGAGTTAAAAGCCAACAAGTAACTCTTGTAGCTGGCGTTGGCTGCCGGCATTCACTGTTCGAGTATGTTTAACATCTTCCATTTAGATATGGACTTGTATGGTTATGTATGTAGCGGTGTGTGTGTATTTTTTTTTCTTTTTTTTTTGCTTTTCCATGGGTATTCTTTATATCACTTTCACTTTGTTTGCTATTTATGTGCAATAATATTAAAAAAAAAAACAAGTAAGAGTGATATATTCGGCTATGCAGAATCTTATATACCCTTCACTAAGAATGTAAATCTAATTAAGTGATGTAACTTCAATAAAAATAAAAAACAAATTTTGAGGTAACAGAGAATTAAAAAATTAAAAAAAAAATTACATAAAAATTTTATCAATTTCAGAGGGTCATAACTCAGAAAATATAGGCGAGCGAAAATTTTTTTATTGATGTTTTTTTTTCTTATTTTTTAATTCTCTATCGCCCTATACATTTGGTTTTTTGACCGAAGTTGCTTCATTGTTTCACATCTTGTGAAAAAATTAGAGGTAGGCCTGGTGTTTTGTCCGCTGTGTCGAAGGACATGGTCACTGTGTCTTTCGAAACTGTGTCTGATCGATTAGAGACGGACATCGCTCAATCGACTTCGCTACGCATAAGAATTCAGAATTTATATACTTTGTGAAGTCGGAAATAGATATTTTAGAAATCACAAACGAAATGACAAACTTAGATACACCCTTTTTCCAACAACAACAACAACTTTTTATAAGGCAAGTGAAGCTGAATGTGGAATACTTGTCATGGTATTTTATTTGAATGTTCTGAAGCCAACAGTAACTACAGTTTTACTGACCTCTATTTCCATCATAAATAATTGAGGACAAAATTAGGCGTTCATTCATTTATTCATACATGAGATACTTGTTTTTGTTATGAGAAAAAGAAATTACGTTGCACATGAAGATAATAACTAAAACCTGATTATGATGAAATTTATTCTTTATGAAGTTAATGGACGCTTGAATAATTTTCCATCATTTTAATCGATTTTAATTTTAATAAGGAGTTATTTTCTTTGTATTTTTATTTTTGTTCTTTTTTTGTTTTTTTTTTTTTTTTGTTTTTGTTTTTTGTGTACTCATATACATTTCTACAAATAAGCAAAGTTCTATAAATAATTATATATTTTATGAGAATTATTTTTAATCTTAAAATTTATAATTATTTCTTTGCAGGTACGTTATCAAATTGAAAACAAAATTCTGAAATATGTAAAAGAAAACGGGCAAGTAAATATTTTTTTAAATGTTTTTAAGACTTAAAACAAAAAAATTAAAGTTGTAAAAAAAATACAAAAATTACTTAAAATTGATTCTAATATGGAAGCTCTTTAGCGTCAGCCACATCAATAAAATGAAAAATCTTTACAAAAAATCAAATTTAAAACTCAAGCAGTGTTAAGGGATTTCAGAGTTTATCCTCAAATATTTTGTTGGAGAAATGATAATTTGTGAATAAATTTTATATATATATTT
Source organism: Cistogaster globosa (assembly GCA_937654795.1). Lineage (NCBI taxonomy): Eukaryota > Metazoa > Arthropoda > Insecta > Diptera > Tachinidae > Cistogaster > Cistogaster globosa. The sequence continues at coordinate 127,635,254 of OW569403.1, forward strand.
TTTTTGGAGATTTTTTCGTGGAATAAATTTTAATTCTTTTTTAATTATCATTTCAATTATTTTATTTAAAGATCTTTCATAGTGGAAAAAAAGCTTTACTAAAGGAAACATACTTAAATAATAAGTCTTGCAAACATAACTGTAAACTGTTCTTTTTTTGTGTTAATTTCTTTAAAAATTAATTATGACAAATTATGTTATGTTATGTATTTCTTTAATATTTATGAAAAAGCCTAATGAAATTATTTATTAAAAACATGCATCATGCACATCTGCTAGTTCATATCTTTAAGAAAAGAAAAACGTCTTTTCTATTAATTACACAGATATTAGGTTTCTCAAGCAATTTTTATGAAGCCACAAGAAATATTTAAATACATTTTAAATAAATGCACTGTTACGTATTTTTTATTTCTATTCAAATTTAAATGTTCAAGGTATTAAAGCATTTATAACACGTTTTATTAAACTGTAAATACTTTTTCACTTTCCGCACACTATTTTAAATACAAAACTTTGTTGCTGTTTTTTTTGTGTTTTTTGCCACCGGCAACATTGAAATAGTTGGCAACTAAACTGCTGGAAAAAAAATTATTTATTAAAAGCAACAAAAATTAACCGCAATTAATTAAAAAATATGCCAGACGCACTCTAATCCAGTTTGGCACAACTCAGCTTATTTTACACTAGTTCTGTTCGTGGCTGTTTTCATTGATTTTTTTCTTTTTTGTTATTGTATTTTTCAAAATCATATTCAAATTGCGTATTTTGTTTTTACTACTTTTAAGTTTTCTATTCGTGTTTTGCTTTGTATTTTAATCGTTACGTGCAAAAATGTCAACTTTCTTAAAATATTTAATTCAACTATAAGAAAAATTAAAAACGAAACTCAGTTAATTAATTTTTTTGTTTTTGTAATTTTTGTTTAATATGTATAAATGTATTAAGGTTTTTTTGTACATTTCATTCGGTAGTTATTTTGACACTTATTGTAAAATGAATTTGAACGTCAACCGAAGAAAGGCTGGCTTTTTTTATTTCGGTGATATTTTTAATCACGTTATTTTGAAATCACGTTTTATCGCCTTACGAAATTAATCGATATTTTTCTAACAAGTTTTTTTTTCTATTGTAATAAGTTTTTGGTAAAATTTATTTTTAAAAGTAGAGTTGCACATTCTATTCTGTCATATGCAATGAGCTTTACCTCTCTATAATTCAATATCTCATTTAATATTTCATTTCTATACTATGAAAATAGCTTCACATGTCACAGTGGGATCAACCGAATTTTAAATGCCTTCTTAACAAAAGACCAGACTAAAAAATTATTTGTATAACAGAACAGCCATAGATTTTTTTAATTGCATACTCGATTTCTTTTTTCAATACTGGATTAAAAGCAGACTAAAATGGTTGACCCGCCATCTTACTTATGTACCTCCCTTAGTTTTTAAGATATTCGACTTTAACTTTAATATTTAATACCTTGAGTTTTTACTTTTAACAAACGTCTTATTAATTAAAAAAAACTTAATAAGTTATAATTTTTAAAACAATTCAACAATTTAAAAAATTAAACCGACCACTCTCTGTGGGCTAAAAAAATGGTAACAAACACCTCTAAGCTATTCAGACCTTCAAACATTAGAAGTCCAACAAAGTAAAGCAATTGATATATGAAAACTAATTCGCTCCTTGCAAATTTATTTTAAAATTTCTAATTTTAATTTTTACGCCTTTTAATTTTTTTTCTAATATATTTTGTTTGTTGTAAAGTAAAAAAATTCTTATGCTTTTTTTCGTTTTCTCAATAAAACTAAAGAATCTTTTGATTCCTTTTTTTAGTTCATAAGAAATTGTGAAGATCTCCGAAATTTGTTTCTAGAGTTCCTTATTGTAAGAGTACAAATGTTTACACGAATGTGACAGATTTTTGTTTCTGGAATTGCACGAAATAAGCTCCTAAAAGTACGACTGAGGGTGTAAGCTACAACACCAACGAATTAAAATAATTTAAAAAATATTTTTGATGTATGTGACGTTGTCATCTGAACCGAATTAGGCAAACAGAGTGTATATTCGCTTTAATAAGGAGACTAGAACATAAAAGATAAATCTTAAAGGGCCCTCAGAGGCCTAAGTTTCAGGTAAATGGCGTTATCTTTTAAACGGCTTTAGGAAGATACTTGAAACTCGTACTGGGTATGAGCCCGTTTAAAAAGAAAAAAAAATATATTGTTCAAATTGAAAGGGTTTTCTAGAGCATTTAACTTTAACTGCTTTTCCTTTGGAACCGTAAGACGAAAACACCTTAAACTTTGAACAATTAATAATAACACTTGAATCTTATCTTAAAAAATAATTGACTTTTTATATTCATTTTTACATACATAATTATTTAACAGTATAAATAAATATAAAGTTTTTCAGTACCTGATGGAATTAGATCATTTTATTTTTGCCCTTTTGGCTAAATAAAAATCATATTAAACTATACACTGGCTAATAACATTAGCTCACTTCATAGCTTGTATATCTAATTATTTCCGTAGGAAATGTAAAACAAGCATCAGAAGCTAGAAGTTAACACGCTTATTAGGTACGTGACTTTTTAAAACTTTATTTTTTTAATGTATCACTTTCATTTTCTTAATTTTTAAATTATTCGTTGTAGTTACTACACAAAAAAAACATTTATTTGTATTTTTTGTGAGTTTGTACCACAGTGACAACATTAAAACATCAGTTTACAAATCCAAAACAAAAAAAAAAAACATCTTAATCATCATTATTACGAATACAAGTATAATAATGAGTTATGAGTAAATAATACATTAAATATACAAGATGTAATTTAAACAATTTGTTTGTAAAATAAATTTAATATTTTTACCCCATTTTTAAATTAAGGTCAACGTGCAAATATTTGTGTCTCCGAAAATGTGTCTGAGAGTGTGTGTAATTGATAACAAGAAAAAAAAACAGAACAACGTACTCAACTTAAATTGTTTTAATTCCACTTGATAATGAATTGTTTAATAATGTTTTTCAAAAATTGTAAATTGTTATTAATGTTGTTGTTGTTATTTTTGCCTTAATATTAATGCTAATGTAAACTTACGTTGCATAACTGTCCGTCTGTTTAATAAAAAAAAGTTCTATTCTAAAATGCAAATAAAAAGTAAAAACAAAATAAATTTTTATTTGAAGTAATCGAGACAATAAGAATTTTATATTTGTTTATTGGAATCGCAAAAAAAAAAAAAAACAAAAACTAAAAAATATTTATTCAGTTTCAAGCTCTTTTGAATTTATTTTCCATAATAATTTGTGTTTGCCTTAAGTTGCCACAAGTTATGATTAATATTACCATCACGTGAAACTGCTATTTGTATTTTACTTCCTTAAGTTCCCGTATGATTGTTATAGAATATTTATGATTTGATTTATTTGTTTTATTAAAATAGATTCATTATAAGATGACTTAAGGTCATTCATTGATCACGTGAAAATGTATTTAATCATAGCAACAGCTTGCCGTCAGAATACAATCACATAATATAATGCAGTAAAATGTCTATTAAATTTAAATTATATTTGAATTATTTAGGCCAATACTGCAATTCTATAACATTTAAAAGTATAACAAGCAAGAGCTCTATGCCGAATCTTATATACCCTTCATCATATATGTATAACCAGACGTAACATACTGGAGATTTTCCATTAAATAGTTTAAATGAAAATTAGTATAAAATATTCTTTCTTTCCATAAGGTTTTTCTGTTCAAAAAAAGATTTTACGAAATTTTTAAGTTTTGCTTAGAGTTTTTTCTGACTTAGTAAATGCAAATGTTGCTGTATCAGGTGACATCTTACCAATTTTCAAAAAAAAAAAAAAAAAAAAAAAACACCTGCAGGAATACAAACGAAGGTTAAATTAAAACACAAAGGCTTAAGTAAAGTAACTACACTAAAACAAAACAAATATTTGGGGTGACAGAGAAATAATAAATAAAAAAATTGGGCTCAACATATATTTTTACATCAAAAAATGTCATCAACTCCTACTGGGTTAAGCATTATTTAAATATATTATTATTTCCTGAAAGTTGTCTTTAAAAGATTTTTAATTGAACCCATATTAATATTGTTACGTTTTTCACTTTTTAGAACAAACGTACGGATTTTTTTTGATTGCAAATAACACTGTCGCACATTATAAATTCGTTATTTTCTTAACTTCTTATGGCTCTATCTGGCTACATACTAGATCCTACCCGTTTCTTTGGGATCCTATGGTCTCGTATTTACTAAACATGCGTTATTACAAATGCAGCCATCCACGCTACACTACTGCATTACTCCGGCGAGACACGAACTACTCGATGCCTTGTTTAGTAACCTCAACCATAACACAGATCTCTCCTTCACCTTGCTTTACATCCAAGTCAGTCATCCCTATTAATCCAATAGCCACAACTTTACATCTGCCGTACACTGTAATCATTTTGTTACTTCCTTCCGCTAAACAGCTAGAACTCTTTCACTTTTTATAAAGGTCGTCTTGACAACTATCTACTACTAATTTTATTAAATAGACTTCTTCACTAATTTATCTAGCCATGGCTTCACACAATAGTTGTCTTTTCCTTTCCGGGAGGTTTGAACTGCAGTTTCTTAATTTTAAATTAATTGCCTTATACAATTATTATTCTTCCTCTGTACACATGTCCGAAGATGGGTTCGAACTAACGATCTGCTATTTTACAGCAAGCACCTCCACCTACGCAGCCATTAAGGTTGCTCAACTTGTGTTAGCTAATTGTCGTATAAGTAACTTTTTCACCTTCTGTTTTCTTACCACGCACATACGAACAACAACAACAGGCGTTGCCAGATCTTATGTACGTAACAATATCTTTAAAAATATATTGCAGAATCGCAATTATCTACGAAAAGTTCAGAGGCGTATATTTCGGAAAATATGAGCTGCCTCGAGGGATATGCTGATCTTTAGTAGCAAAATATTTGAAACTATGTCTGATCGATTGGAATATTTTAATTTTCTCTAGCTCATATAATGCCTTGGCAAAGTTGATTTCAGTCTGAACACGAAGATTTATTAAATTTTTTAATGGAACGTCTTTAAGCAAATCGTTTTAAATTAAAAAAAAATAAAAATTAGTTTATAAATAACGCAGTTGTGAAGAAAAAATATAAAAATATATAATAATGTTCATACACATCAAATAACACCAACTATTGTAACACCCTATAATTTATAATTTTAAATATTTATATTTCTTAATATACCAGCCAAGGTAGTGACATTCTATTTAATTTTCAAGTGTTTGTATGCAACGGTTCAAACGATAGGGCCATATAGGCCAATTATCTTCAAATATGGGGACACCTTTTAATTCCTAAATTTAAATTTTATACTTTTTGTTGTTATAGTTGATATAGTAAAGGACATCCTGTCTAATTTTTAAGAGTTTGTCTGTAACGGTTTTAAGGATAGAGCCATATACGTCAAATTACATCAGTTATAGGGACACCCTTTAATTTCAAATTTCAAGTTTGCTACTTGCTATAGCGGACTTTGCAATAAAGGTTCTATGCGAATTTCAATCAACTGTCTACAGCTGTTCAACAGTTTGGTCTTATACATCAAATATCAGCAACTATTGTAACACCCTATAATTTTAAATATGTATACTTCCTAATATACCAGGCAAACGATAAACGATAGAGCCATATAGGTCACACCCTTTATTCTGCAACACTATTTTCTTAATTTTATAGCAGACTTAGCAATACAGGTTCTTTATAAATTTCAACTGTCTGTCTATTGCGGTTCAAAAGTTTGGTCTTATACATAAATTAACTATTGGAACACCCTTTAATTTTTTATACTTAATTTTATAGTGGACTAAGCAATAAAGAAAGATTCTTTGAAAATTTCAGCTATCTGGCTAGAGCAGTTCAAGGACTTAATTAAATTTTCTCAGGTATATATTTCTTTCTGCTTTCTCAACTAGTTTTATTTACACACTCCTGCACAAACAGTCACATGTTCTCTTCATTACACCAAGATATGTGAGCTTGGCGGTCATTTAGTAACAGGCTATTAATTTCAGATTATCAGATTCCAATTGAACTAGGAACCCGGACAGAAAATCTTCATCCAGGGATTCTTGTGGTTTTTGTAAAGTAAGGAATTCTGAAAATAAGATTTTATAAAAGGAAGACTCGTGTCAGTTTTACAACTTAATAGATCACGCAGACCAAATCGTAAACAGAAACTACAACTACCCAAAGATACATAATTTTTTGTAATTTCCCGCAAAGAAACTTTTTAAATCAAATCAGAGCTTTTTCGCTACCGCATACAAAAAACATAATGCATTTTAATACAAAATTTATTTTTGTTACAAAAATAAGATTGGCAACCCTAAACATATCTATAAAAATTAACCTGTTGTTGGTGTCCTTAAGGGGAGTATGTGTATGTATGTGTGGTAAAAAGGCCTAAATAAGTTTTTTCTTCCACCACTAAGAAAGTGGGGTGTGTAAACATGTAATATGAGATCATGAGTTCAAACCCTAACAGAGTCTTGCGTATAATGAATAAAATTTATAGATTAGTTTTCATTTCAAAAGTAAATATATAGGAATAAGTGGCTTAAACCTTTACAAGTTGAAGTTGCAAAGAAAAGAAAATTGCTGTGAACCGTTTGGATAAGCTCGCTTAAATAATAAAACAGCAGTTGAGACGGTAAAGACGTCTGTGTAGTAAAACAAGGGAATCAGGGTCCACACAATGATGGGGGCTACTGAAGGTAACAGAAAAAATTTCAATCTGGATTAAATTGATTTAGAGAGTCTGGTTGTTATAAAAGACTTTTTGAGTTCGAACCACACGATCAAGAAGATTACTTCTGCTTCTTTAAGAAGGCAATTCTCTCCAACTTAAATCTATTTAAGAATGTTAAATCTTTAAGATCTAACAAATTGCAGAGACCTGAATAAATAATTTATATTTGAAGATTTATCTCTCTGTACCCTCCTTAAAAAATTTTGTTTGTCCACAATTATAGCAATAAATGAAATTGAGATAAATATACTTGTCAGCATACTTTAGATTTAAAAGAGAAATAACCACTATTACATTATGCATATTAAAACTATTTGGGGCGTGCAATTTGTTTGTAGTCAACAAATGAGTGGAAAACTTTAGTTTGATTGAAATTGGACGTTTCAAGACAAGAGGAAAATTTACAATTCTAAGACAGACATACAGAGATAAAACACAAGATAAAAAGATACAACATAACCATGCATTGAAATAAGTAACCACAGCATATAATTAAGCATGTCAAACCACAAATAAACCATTAAACCAGGAAAAACTTTAAGGAAAGAAAATGAAATAAAACTGATTATTTTCTTTTTGTGAACGTAACTGGTGGTCAAATGTGTTGGTTGCCGTAGTACATCCATAGATTGGTGCAGCAAAAGCACACACAAAAAAAAAACCAACAAGTTGAGAAAATTTTTGTTAAAAAAAATATCCCAAGGGCATGGTAAACTCGTTTCTCCTCATTTTGATCTTTATTTATAACAAATGGCAAATGTAATTTAATAGTTTTATAACAGAACAAAAAACGGCTCATTTAAAAATAAATTATAGAATTTATTGGTTTAATAAAATAAAATAATTAAAACTGTTTCAGATATTTAAATAAATAAATCCAATTATCCAATATAATTTTAAAAAACAGTCTAAGAATTTTTTTCTGTTCATATCATGCCATTCGTATACTTATTTAATGGTTTCCTTATTAAATTCTCGACTAACACCAAAGTTATTTTTATTTTATTTCTTCCACTTGTCGATTTAATCACCTCTCTGAATAAAAAAAAATAAAAATCTCTGTCTTGGACTTGACTATAACGAAGCATTTCAATAGACTTGAAATTGTGAACAGAGGTTTGTTTTGATTTTGTTAATATGATGAGGAGACTACAAAACAAATTCAGAAGGATCGTCTAAAAAAGGTATCTAACGCAAAAAATAGTTTAGTTGCCTTTAGGTGGACACATTAGATGTTTGGCCGCAGTGTCTTCCATTCCCCTTAAGCAATCATTCAGCACTCAGGGGATGACCCCTACTTATGCAATGCATTGTGCCAAAACTAGAAAATTAGGTTGTGGGAAAGGGGATAGAGGGAGTAGTGCTTGTGGACATTTGATTTGAATCTTTGCACATTGAAAGTGGTAGGAAAGACCTCTGCAGGAACTGTTTGGTTAAAAAAAGAATTTTTTTTTGTAATGCGTAGTGTGATTCACTGGCCAATCGACCATGAAGGAATGCGTTCTTGAGGCAGAGCTTGTTGCGCGTACGTACGGTTTTCAGAAACAAGTTCCTTGTTTCCATAAGAGCACATTCCTTTTTTGTAACGATAAAACAGTGAAACACACCCCACATTGTGTCGATGCTACAGTGTATCCTACTGTCAATGATGAGCTTCTTCGATCTCTTCTGCATGCGGTCCAGTAACTCCAAAATAGAATCTGGAGCACCGACCAAAGTGTATTTAACTAGAGAACTTGAATCTTTGCGTTTTAAGCGCACCCACAAGATTTTACCTTTTAGTGTTTATTTTTATTATATATGTATTGATATTTTGACAATCAATCGCAGTCATTTTCTCTAAAATTCTTAATCCTTTTCTCTAAAATCTTAATCCTTCACTGTATTTTTTTTATCCAATAATGAGTGTCAAGTTATAGAAGAAAAAACTATATGTTTTAAATCCTTACATTTATTTCTAAGCCTTATTATTAGTTACAAGGAAAAAAAAAGTACACAATTGTAATACTTAATTAATCTTTCGTTTGTGTGTATTTTATATGAACCCTAATTTTTTCTTGATGGATTATTACAACATAAAATCTTTGGAAAATAAATAACAAAAATGTTTTAAAACTTACAAAATGCATTTTTTTTTAATTAAATTTGTGGTAAAATATCTTAAATTCGTTTTATTAATATTAAAATCATATTGAATCAAGACAATTAGACATCAAAACATTAAAAATAAAAGAATTTTTAATTTAGACAAATATCTAATCTAACAAGGTGAAAAAGTCAACTAAAAATTTCCAAGATTAAAATTTTCCACAAGAATCACGAAAAATATCATACAAATTAAACAATTATAAAAAATTTACATTTGCTCCTGTTTAAAATAATTGATTAAAAAAGGGTAGGACCTTGAAAAGTATTTAACTTTAAGACACCATTAAACTTGAAATACTGTTACTAAACTATATTTCTAAAGAACACATCAAAGAGTATTTTTGGCTTTTTATTTTAATTGCAAAATTATTTCTAGTATTATTTTTATGACGTCACTTTATTTGTTGATTTTGCTGAGAACCCTGCTAAACAAATCCTGCTTTTCTATCCAAAATACCACTCCTAACAGTGATTTCTAATTATAAGCGGGTTAAAACGCCTATATCCTTCTAATACGGAAATATCTGGCAGCCTGCTTTAGTTGTTTTTTTATGTTTAACAATAAGTGAGTATGAGCTAATTAACAAAAAAAAAAAAAAAAACAACAACAACAACAACTAAAAGAAACAAATTGTCTGTTTTTAAGTATTTTTCTTATGTCCATGGAGCGCAACAATTACAGGCAGAATTTTTCTATACTCAAAAGACGTTATCGAGAATATTTATTCTCTTAAACTGAAGATATAAGATTACTTTTCATGACAATAAATTTTACAAAGCACTTTGAAAACGCTTTTTTAAAAATTTTGCCTCAAAAGCTGTGTCTAGAAATATTCTTTTTTAAAGGAAATTTAAAATTGTACTGCACAATTACGTATACCTCTTGAAAATTACTTATTGGTTCAACCAAAAATTATCTTTTCAAAAACCATTTCAGAATTAAAAAAAAATTATTAAAATTTTATTTTTTTCATAAAGTACTTTATCGGTAAGAATATCAATTTATTTCCTTTCAAGAAGTACAGAGTATGTTTTCAATATATGTCCTTGAGAAAGTAAATGTTAAAAGGACTTTATTTGTGTAAAGCTGCACAGTTTGATATTGTAACAAATGTATCAATTATTAAGGCTTAGGTTCATTTTCATTTTAATTTCTAATTTTTTGTTAAAAGCGAATTGCAAATTCAAATCATGTTACAGCGAGCATTCATACTTACTTCACAGCAATTAATAGAATACAGAAGCAACATCTACAATGTAGTGAAAAAAAAAAAACATAAAGGGATAAATAAAAATTTCATTTGTAGCTAAACCAACTTTTATAAAGCAAGAAAAAATCCATAGGGCGATTTGTACGGAGAACAATTAATAAAAATAAAAATTTTAAGGTGTAATATTATAATATAAGAAGATAAGCAGTTTATATCAGTATAAAAGTATAAAACTTAAAAATTATACAGGCCTGGCACAAATTCCGTTCGGAATTGAAATGACTCCCAGGTTACAATTCCGATCGAAATGGTTTTAGCTTCTATAGATTCCGTTCGATTTTAGTAATCCGAAGAAAATACAAAACCACCTTTTTTTGTTCAAATATGGCAACATAACAACGAATGTAGAAAAACAAAAAACAGATTTTACCGGCTAAATAAAAAAGCTTTTATTATGGTGTTGGAGAAAATATCTAATGATCATCCGAGCTCGGCAATGCCATCAGTGCCTGTTCAATCTCGTTAAAAAATACGTGCAGAAAAAAATTTTTTAATTGTTTTTTTTCTTTGTGCCCTTTCGTATTTGTGTTCTACAGAATTAAAAAAAAAAAACACAAATATTAAAGTACGGCAATATCTTTTAAGCAAATTCCGTTTTTTTCATTTTTTTTTGTATAAAGAATTAAGAAAAAGTTAATTTTTTTTAACACCGTATTAAAATAATTTATTTTGGATCAATAAGCAAAATATAGAATAGTCTTACCTATAAAAAAATGTTTTTAATGGTTTTTATGTTAATAAAATGCTCAAAATATCAATTCCACATTGTAAACTGAAAGTGGTTTCATTCCGAAAATTTTTTTCGTTTTACGTTTTCTCTAGAAGCAAAATACGGAATCAATTCCACATCCGAATGGAATTTTGTTCTGTGACATGGCTGACAATATAATCAAAATTACTAAAAGTATGTAAATCCAAAAAATTAGAATATAATTGAGTAAAGTATAATTTCAAAGTGTACGTGTGTTACGCTCTAAAAGTAAAAAAATATGTTTTAAAAAACAGTTTAAGACATAAGTATAATAACATATTAACAGCATGGAAAACGCAAATATAACAGTTATAAATTTAGTAAAGAACTATATCAAAATTTTAATAGTATAACACTTTTTAAAAAATAAATAAAAGTATAAAAATAATAAGCAAACAAAGAGTAGTAAAGTTGAATGAAGTAGAACTAAAAAACGTACAAAAAATGCGATACATTACAAATGTATAACAAGTAGTTAAAATTTGGTAAAACAGCATTTGTATAACAATAGTTTAACGGTGCATAAGTTTAAAATATGCTAATGAATATTTTTAATTTAGTATAATAGATAGTATAACAGTAAAAGAAAATTATTAAAGTATAACAGTATGAATTGTTTTTAATGGAGGGTCAGAAAGCAGACAAAATTCAATAATGAAATTTTAACCGTATAACAGTAAACGAAACTTATAAAGTATAACAGTCTTATTTTCTACTGAAAAAAATAAAAAAAATAAAAAATATTTTTATTCTAAGAAACTGACCTAGTGCTTGAACAAACAGAAAATTAAATTAATTATAAAGGTAAAAAAACTATAAAGTATAAAATATAACAGTTTAAAAATATAAAATGAAAATACAAAAAAAAAAAGTATAAAAGTGCATATGTGGAAGGTAACGGTCTTAAAACATTTCCATTTTCCAATTATATAGCGAAAAAGTTCATTTTCGTATAAAAACATTTGTATAACAGTTTTTTGAAGCGTAAAGACATGAGATTTTTCTAGTATAAATATGGAAATAAAAGTCTAAAACGGGTATAAAATTATAATGTCAATCTGAATAAAAAAATACGGATGGGCGTGGCGTAACAAAAATTTTTTTTCTTTTTTTTCGTTTTTGTAACAGAATGATTTCTTTAACCCAAAAGTTTAAAATAAACATGCTTTGCTGTCTTGTTAGAAACCCCCTAAAACAAGGAAAAAAATTTGACGTTAAATAATACACAAATCTGCAGTAAACTTTAACAAAGCAACCTAAATTATTATGATTGACTTTATGGTTAACAAAAGACAAAAAAAAAATAAATAAATAAATAAAACTAAAACTAAAACCTTGAAGATTTGTATTTATTATGTTGGTGGTTGGTTGATTGTTGCATTCAGCATTTCCAAAAACTAAAAAAACTAAAACTCAAAAACGCCCCTTAAAAATGTTAAACAGTTTTTCATAGAATAAAATAACGAGATACAAATTTATGTTTAAAAACTTTACTGGCTTTTATGAATTTGGAATAAAACGCTTGCTGTGTGTGTGTGTGTGTGTGTGTATCTGCAACTATAAAGCGAATAAGTATCTGAATATGTTTATAAGGCAACATGACATATCCCCATATTGTAGCTGTTTTTATTTTGATTGTTTAGCAGTTAGATGCCACACCTGCAAAATGTGGTGCTTGCAATGACTCACAAAAACTCTAAATAAGAAATAAAATATAAAATAAAAAGAATTGTTGCATCTACAACACAGCATAAAACGCCAAAACTCAAAATTTATACACTCAAAAATACTTTAAGTTTGAATCTCAATGTAAACTTTTTTGAAAAACTAGTGTGACGTATACCTTAACATAAAATACTTTATTGGAAATTAAATAATTAAATATTATTTGAGCTACTTTTAATTGTTTTTCTTGTTAAAGAATTGGAAAATTGTTTAGAGTCAATCGAAGTTTGTTAAACAAACGAACACAATTTTATTTGTTTTTTAATACATTCTGTAAACTTAACGTAAGGAGCTTGAGGAACCTGCACTAGAATAGCTTTAAACAGCCTTTTTCTCTAAGTGTTTAATTGCCTAATATAATATTTCTTGCTTTTCTAAGTCAATATGATTAAAGTTTTACTTCCGGGTCATACAAATGTTTCACCATTTAAATATTTTACAAATGCTAAATAGAGAAATGTCAAGCAAAATAACTTTAATGAAGAAAAAAAATTTATGTTTTTTCTGTTTCAGCTTTAAAGTCAATTTGTTTTGTATGAAAATTAAAAAGCTAAAATAGCCAGTGGTAATATTAAGCCAACTAGCCTAATACTAATCCAGTTCATATGTCTGTCAACATATTGTTGTTTTTTTTTTTTTTTTTGTCTTTTGAAAACCTACATTGAAAAAACAAATTGAAAGCAATCGTGGTAAACTTGTAGTTATAAATTGTTCCAAAGAAATATTAAAAAAAATATGCTAAATACATATAATTTTAAACAGAAATTGCTTTTATTTATTTAGTTATATTTTTTAAAGAGAGTAAAAAGTAATTGGTCAAGTTTGCCCATATCAAACATAATCGATTCTGCAACAAAACAAGACAACTTTTAATGTTAAGATAATAATGGCCTTGCATTTTGAAAACCTTTCGAAAAAATATTTACAAAGATTTAAAGTACACAAGTAGGACTTCTATTTCGGCTATGCCGAATCTTTTATACCCTTCACCATCAATGCAAATCGATTTTAGTGAATTTAAAAAAAAGAAAAAATTTTAAAATACTTTATATATATAATTTTATATAAAAATGCCGTTGCCTCTTAATGGGTTAAGCATTTTAAAAAAAATTTAGTAAGATCTTTTCAAAAGCTTTAAAATGATACCCATATTGATTTTTTTTTTTGAAAATTTCAGAGGCCCGTTACTCGTAAAGTATGGGCGGGCTCCAGTTTTTTTTTCAAATTATGTATTTTTCTTATTTTTTAATCCTCTGTCGCCCCATATATTTATTTATTTTTTTTTTTTTTTGATTGGAGTTATTTTATTGTTTTAAATGACATGAAAAGTTTGGACACGAAGATGGACCGATAATGCTGATTTCCAATAGCACCTTTTTCGACACTTTGTCAAATCGATTGACGTATACATTTTCTTTGTAAGATTAAGTTTGCCCCGGCTAAGCACCACGCCTGGCTCTAATTATTCCACATCATTTGCAACAATAAAGCCTCTCCAATCTTAAAAAACAAAAATATGGAAGTGAAAACATTGGATCCCCCCATATATTTACCGAGTTATGGGCCTCTGAAATTTACATTAAAAAATTTAATTGTCAATATGGTCAGTATGGGTATCATTCTGAAGCTTTTTGAAGGGGTCTCTCTAGAAATTAAAAAATATTTTAAAAATGTTTAACCCATTAAGAGCCGATGACATTTTTATGTTAAATTTATAATTGTACTTAATTTTTTTTCTTATTTCTTGATTTTCTTATAAGATTCCGCATAGCCGAATGTAGAACTCTTACCTGTCTTACTTGAATTCGTTACAAACTACTTCATTAAGTATAGAAATATTTAACGACTTCAATTAAATTTACTCCAGTTTTTTTTTTTAGAATTGTAACTTTTAATTACATCAAGTTAACTTGTTGAATTATAACTTAAATACTCCGAAACGAAATTTATCGATCTTTTGTTTTTAAGTAAATTAATTTCTAATAATAATTTGAAGCTGACAAGTTAATAAAGGCAACATATTTTTGCAATGGCCTGCCTGTTTACCTTTCCTTTCCTTTCCTTTTTTTTTTGTTTTGACTCTTGGCTTAGTTCATTTGTGACTAATGTTCCATTTTATTTTACCATTAGTTTAGTTAAAACTGTCTCGAATTGAGCAGAGCTGCTTTAAGAAACGTTATTTAACCATTTACAGCAGAGTTTTTGCTTCTTTTATTTTGTTAAACGTCCGCACGGAATAAAATTAGTTTAAGCCCACTTTAAACTCAATATGGTCTAGTGTAACTAATAAATATTATTATAGTTTTAAATTCTATAACTGGACAGTAAGGCTAAGTGCAAGCGACGGTTAACATACGAGTGTGCAGGAGGGCAGTTCTCAAATTTCCCGGCAAAGCAAAGTAATAAGAGTTTAAGGTATCGAAAAAAAATAAGATATCATTATAGAAAGATGAAATCGTTGAAAAGCGACTACGATTTTACATTGGTTAACGGTAATTTCAATATCATAGGAAAGCTAAAGAAAAATGCTTTCACTGCACGCTACGTTAATATAACTAAAAAATTGGGCTTTTCAGAACTGGCTTATAGTGTAAACAGGCCGAAAAAGCTGCTCTAGGGTTTCTTTCTTGGCTTCTAACGAATATATCAATCTTCGCGTTCTTAAATTATTAATTTTACCGACTTTGGCTTTTACTTTTCAAAAGGTTATTTTCAATGCAGATTGATCCCCGTTTTCACAGAACAGGTTTTTTTGTTTTGGTTATTCTTGTCGTCATATCGCATACATTGTTTTTAAAGCTGTCAAATAATTTCTTAATTCTTTAAAAAAATATTGCAAATAAAATCTAAAACTTTAGCTCAACCTTAGTCTCCTCTATTTGCAACCACTAATCATCGTGCATTTATCTGTTAACACATCAGATTCAAGAATTTTGAGATTGCCCTCGTATGTGGATTATTAAATGCGTTAAACTGAATGTATATGTAACACAAGTGTAACTATTAAATTGTAATTATTTATAGGAAATACAAAAAAAAAAAAAACTGCAGTTTTATTTCTCTTATTTGTTCTACTTTGATTTTTATCTTTTATTGGTTGTTTGTAACTGCTGCTGCTGCTGCTTTTTTATAGCAACTTTTGTTTCTTAGCAGCTACTTGTTGCTGTTTTTATTGCCATTTTCATCCTTTTCTTTTCATGCAAGCACCTCACTCAGAGTAGTCATTATTTTATGAGAAGAAATCAATTTAATCGCTACAATTTTTTTTTCCTCATTCAGGCCGAAAAGCAAAATAACTTACAAGTATGAAATTGTGATTGATTGCAGTAATTTATCTTGTTAAGTTACTATTCGCATACATCAGACAGAAGTTGCAGTTATGTTTTGAGTGTATGTGAATTCGTGTTTTTATTAATCGAAACACAAATTGTAGATAAAGTAGTAAACATGTATGTAGTTTGAATTTAAGAAAAAATAGTTATTAATAATGAAAATATAAAATCAGAAATCAGAACACAAAAAAAGCAATTAAATTGGAAAATATGAGGAAATAAAGTTTGGCTTAAATCAAAGTTATTAACATGTAAAAAGTTATTATTTTAAAGATTTTTATGTAAATAAACTGTTAAAGAAAAGCTTTCAAACATTTCAGACGCAACAATTCGTATTCGAGGTGCATCTATGTTTATTTATTTATTTTTCTCCTTCGTATTATTATTAAAATAATTTTTTTTAGCGATTTTTAGTAATTTTAAAATATTAATCTGATTTGTGCAAATTGCCTTTCTTTGGTTGTCTTACCAATTTTAGTTTGACATACATTCTTATCCTGTTCTAGTTTTAATGATAATTGTTTTCTGTTAACTTTTGTAGCTTTTTATTTAGCGGAATTTGGCTCTACTTTCAATTTAAGCGCTTTTTATGTTTAAAGCTTCTTCTTTTTGTTTCAGCATCACTCGCGAAGAGGAATATCCACTCAAAGTTAATAAATTGTACGTAGTAAGATTAATTTTTATTCACCCTAAAAAACTGAAATGAAAAGAATATTTTATTGTTGTACTTAAAGCGATTCGTGTGAAATTAAGAAATTTGGAAGTGCAAACGACAGCTCGTAGGCTTCGATAGTAAGGAACTTTTTTTTTAAATTACTAGTATTCATAACGGAACAGAAAAATTATCAATGGTAGCTTAACGTATCAGTCAGTTCTAAGTCAGTAGGAAAAAACCAAATGATCCAATTAATAAAGCCTCACAAGGACAATTCCAAACACTACAACCCTTATAAGTACTAGATGAGTGTAAAAACGACAAACGAATTGGAAAGAGCAGAAGTGTTTACAAAATAAAAAAGCTTCGACAATTTAAAAAGTATAAAAACGGCGTTAAATCAAAAAGTAACCCACTCCCTTTGGTAACAACTTTTCCCAAACGAAAAACTTTGTCCAAAAGTAAACAAATACATTTTATACAAATCTTAAAAGGACGATACTTAAATAAAATTGTATACAGAGCTGGGAAAATCTGGTTTAAAATGAGAAGAATAAGTTATTATTTTCTAAAATTTGTAGGAACCAGTGACATTAAAACTTATTTTTTTTTTTTACGCACAAAAGAAGTTGTCCTTATTCTAAGTGCAATTAAGTTATGGTCATGGCCACGCTCTTGTTGTTTGATGATGTTATGATTTTTCTTTGAATTTCATTTGGATTTTTCATGCAACACAACTTAAAACTAGAGCAGAACTAAAATAACTCAATGTGAAATTGAAAAGTGAAAAAATAAAATTAAAATGAAATTTTACTGAATATATTAAGACCACAGCAAATAATAATAACAATTTAAGCTAATAAATAAAAAATAAAAAAACATTATAAATAACAATAAAACAACTGATTGAAATATTAATAAAATCGAGATTAAAAGTAAAAAAAAAAACAAAATCGCCAAATTGCCACCACGTTGTAGATATTTAAAATAGATAGCAAACAAGCTATAGCTTAGTTAGTAATAATTAAACAGCGGAAATAAGTCAAAGACTCTGTCATTCAAACGGCCTAGCTGCTACAGATTATATTTCACAGAGGCGTAACATGTAGGATTGAATCAATCGAAATAAGCAGTGGAGTTCAGGACTTTCGAGTCATTAATACTTTTGCCACCCATAACTACAGATGAAGTAGCATTTACGAATGCGTAAATGTATATTTATTGTGACTCTATAAAACTGCGTTTACGAATTCATGATCACATTTCCCGTAGCCAACCGTATTAGCTCAACATAAAGCGCAAAAAAATATCAACGGGATTTTAAGGGCAATTTTTCTTCTTTTTTTAACGCAGCCACCAATTCATTACAAAATTAAAATTATCCAGATTTTTCCTGGTCTACGAAAGTTTGAAAAATTTTCATTGTCAATCTGCCATCAGATTAACAAACAATTCAATAAGAACCCAAAATAATTATATCTAGGACAAAAACTATTTTGGTTCTTAATTCGGAAACTTTAAAAAATGTTACAAACATGTTTTTAAAATGCTAGAAAAATTACTTCTTAAATAGATTTCAGATAAATTTGTGCATAAATAAGGCAGACAAATTAAGACAGTTGATTTAGAGATGACCGTCTGTCCATCTGTTTACAGTTTTAATTTAGTTTTGCCAACCCCCAAATAAGTTACAGAAAACTTATGACCAGCATTCTCTTAAGCCTAGTTTCCAAAGAGTTGCTATTAGAGTTGCTGTAGCAATATTGGTCCACAAATGGAGATGATACTTAAAAAAAAGCAGAAACAAAAAAAAAGAGCGGCTTTATTTTCTTTTATTATTATTTATTTAATTTTTTTTTTTTTTGTTAATTTTTTTTTTTTTTTGTTTCATTGAAAACCGAATTTTAAGAAAAAAAATATAAATTAACAAAAAATTAGAATATAATTAAACCGTCTAAATTTCACCAAATTATTACATTTTCATCAAAAAATTTTTAATTTTGCTAGAAAGCTGTTTATACAATAAAAAAATGAAAATTTCATTAAAAACTAAAATTTCACCGAAATATTTATTTTACGAAAATTTCACCAAATATTTCAATTTTTCCAAAAAGTATTTTTCTTGCCATAAAAAATTTGCAAATTCATGCAAAACCGAAAATGCATAAAATTTAAGAACAATCAATAAAATAAAAGTTTTCTAAAAAAACAACCTTCGCAAAAAAATTATTTTGGTGAAGGGTATACTCCATTTTCAGATTGTTGTAATGCTCATGATATTAATTGGGTTTGACTTTTTAAAGAGATTGTTACTCTTCGCTTAAGAGCCTTTTCTGACTAAGATTTAATTATGAAAACCTTTATTGGTTAATGTTCCTAGCAAAAAATTAGACATAACCTTAAAAAGTACTTGCCATATAACAACTTACTTTTGTGATTGCCAAATTTTGTTACTCGTTTACAAAACACATTGCATTAGTTCGCAAATAAAGGAAGTAGAAATTGAACTCGTTCTTTAAGTTTAAAAAAGAAATACCTTAAAATTCGTACTAATGATTATTATTATATCCTGTAATAATTATTTTAATTAGTTCTCAATAATTGATTATAAAAGTCTTATGCCTGGTTAAAATCATTAGGTTGGTAATCTAGTTGGGAAGTATTTCCGCCAAAAATGCTTAATTTCACACTCGAATACCTTTTCTAAAATTTTTTGCTGGGTTATTAAACAATGCCGCCTTTAAAATGGATAATATATTGAAAATAATTTAAAAAAATTACTTTAACAAACACCGTGGTAGCTGAATTTTCAGAACCTTTAAAAAGTAACTATTTTCCTTTACCTTTACTTTACCCAAAGAAGAAGCCACTTAATATTTTATTTTGTATTTTTATAAAAACTTTTCAAATAAACGTAGGGAAAACATTTTAACATACATTGAAAGACGAACAGTTTACTGCCTAATTCTTAAACAAAAACTTGCAATTTTTATTATAAAATATTTTCAATTTTAATCATAAGATTAACAATATATTTTTTCATTTTTACATTTTTCATCTGTAATATACTTATACTTATAAATAAAACACAAAAAACGTTCAAATACGCATTATTTACAAAATAAATCATTTGTTTAGTCATACTCGAATAAAATCATATTTAAGCATCTGCTACAAAGCGTGATCGTGATAGCGGAAGGAAAATAAAAATTAATAAATTTGTGGATATTTAATGAATCATAATTATTTGACTTCGAGGAGTCATATTTATGTTTTAAAATAATAAATTTTTTCCAGATGAATTTCTGATCATCATCATCGCCATCTGATGCAATTTTAAGGAAAAAACAAAAATATGCTAAAATAGAGTTTTATAAGAATAAAAGTTTTGTTTAGGAAAAGGTCAACATTCTTTAATTCAAAGCAGAAAGAGAATAATTTACTCTAATCAAGCAAGTAATAGGTTCTTCAAATTCTTAATCAAATAAGACGTAGTTTTCGTTCTTATTGCCGAGGTCATCTACTTCAACCTAATGCAGATCGGAATACCGAAATTATGCTAAAATTCTATTTGTTTATAAAGATGACAAATGCTCGCCTTTCGATCTAAGTATTTTTAGTTATTTATCTGTTAAAAGATTAATTGATTTCACAAATTGTCTTAGAAAAAAGGAAAAGTTTATTCGTGGCACTTGAATATATTTATTCCTTAACAATTAATTGTCTCATTCCATTTAAAAAGCGGCCAATAGATTTTTTTTAACCTTTAAAACCCTTTTCTGTTCGTTACTGTTGATTGACAAGATTAAAATGATAAAAGCCGGCTTTCGTACTCTGTACTGAATTCCGTAAAATATTTTGTTTAATTTCGACGAAACTTCTGATTATCAAAAGATACTAAACGGCGGCTCTTTTATCGCTAAACAGCAGCATAGCATTCGAAACCAAAATATGCTTGCTTGTTAGGCACAGTAAGGTTTCAACAAGTGCTCAATTGTCGCATAAAACGTGCGCATAAACCGTGCGCCTCAGTACAATATTAAAAGTCATTTTCCTCTGAAATCGCCTTCTAGTCACTCATCAGTCGACATGCTCTCTGCGTGTTACTTGAGGTTACTCACTTACAAATAACAGCACCTTTAAAGAATTACAGAGACAGCAAGTGGAAACATTACTTTTCACGACGATTAGATGTCACTTTTGAGTACTCTATCACTTCCAAAAAATTGCTTAAAAATAGTCACTCTCAAGAATATTCTCTTATGTTTTTCTTTAAGCCGGATTGGACTTTCATGAACGCTCTCTTCAAAACATGTACTTCACCTCCTCATACATTTCTGCACCGTAGTTATAACAGAAATTCAACTTTTTTGAACTTAACCAATCTTGTCGACAATAAAAATGACTTAAGTCTGATATAATACTGAATAGCGACTTATATCCGGAGTAAATATACCAAAGACTAAGCTCCGCCTTTTTTGGCATTTTTGACTGAATTGATTTGTAAGTACTCCCACTAGAACCTTTTCCGATCGTCTTTTTTGATAAATATGATTTGATTACTTCACATGAAAACACTCAGCCGACCAACAACAATTTTTATTCTGCAAATTTATATAAAAGTCCACTGGTGGTATCATGTCGGAGACGATATAAAAGTTTGACTAAAATATCGAACAAAAAATTATAAAATTCGGAAAAATCTCAGAAAAAAAAACTTTTTTATTATAAAAGTTAAAAGAAAAAATAGAAAAAAAGTACATCTAAATTTGTCACTCCGTTCTTAATTTCCACAATATCCATTTCCGACCCTGATTTCTTATTCATAGCGAAGTCGATTGAACGATGTCGGTCTGTCCGTCCATGTTAGTGTTAAAATCAAGTTTGCCAGGACACTAGATCAACCACAAAAAATTTAAATTTGCCATCCTATAAGACATAGTTTCAAAAGAGCTGCTATAGAAAATTAGCAAGATCGGTCCTGGTCCCTCGAGGCAGTGAGCTTAACACCAGGCCTGCCTCTAATTTTTTCATATCATTTAAAATAATGAAGTTACTTCAAACAAAAAAAAAAACAAATATATAATATGTATATAAATATGCGAGAGAATTAAAAAATAAGAAAGAACATTACGTAAAAAAATTGGCATTCGCCTATATTTTCCGAGTTACGGGCCTCTGAAAATTTCATGAAAAAGTCCGATCGCCACCGTGGTCAATACGGATATCATTTTAAAGCTTTTGAAGAGATCAATTAGGAATTACTAAAAAATTTTAAAAATGATTAAACCATTAAAAGCCCATGACATTTTTTGTAAACATTCTGTGTCACCGAAATATTTAATTTTTTGATAGGTTCTACCTCACTAAATCAGATTTATATACATGGTGAAGGGTATGTAAGACTCGGCATAGCATAATATAGCACTCTTATATGTTTTCTATTAAGTTTTCTTATAACAAAAACTTTTTTTATTACAAATTTACACCGAATAATCTCGTAAAAAAATTTCAGCCTCAAACTTAAATAAATCAAATTAAAAAAATGTAAGCAAAATGTTGCTGTCTCAAAAATATTTCGTCTTAAAGGTCTAATAAAACCATTTACTTAACAATCATTACGTCAATAGTTCTTTAAGCAACATAAACTTTTAAATACATCTTTAATCTTTAGCACCACTTAATGGACAGTTCTAAAAGTGTAAGTGTATGTGTGTGTAAGACTTTAAATTTCTTCTTGCCAAACAAGCCACAAGCACATAATTAATTAACAAGAAGAGCTTTAAGTAATCTGCAATGAATTAGGCAACATATAAATGGCCTTAACGCAGCATACAACGAAACAGCTAAATAATTAGTAGCTGCTGAGACTCGAAGAATGTTATAAAAGAACCAAAAAAATATAAGTAAATAAATTAGCAAAAATAAGGTTCGTGAAAAATAAAACTAGAAAAATACCAAAACGAGGGCTGCTATATATATTTCTGGCCTGGCAACACTGAGTGCTGCCAAGTGCAATCTAACATTTCCATTAGAAAGTTTGTCATTTTTAAGCATAATCGTACTCAAAACGTTTTGACGTACGACCATTATTTGTGTTGTTTACAGTGACTTGAAAAAATTAACATAGAAAAAAATGGAATTAACTCGTGAACATTTTCGTGCCATCATTTTTCACAACTTTCGACATGGATTATCACGAATAGAGTGCATTGATGAACTTAAGTCTTTGTATGGCGATGAAGCACCATCCTTTAGCACTGTGAAAAATTGGTATAATGAATTTAATCGTGGCCGAAGTTCGCTCAAAGACGAATTCTGTGAAGGTCGTCCAAAAACGGCTGTTGTGCCAGAGAACATTGATGCCGTGCGTGAACTCATAGCGCAAGATCGACATGCGACATACCGAGAGATAGAGACATCCTTGGACATTTCTTCCACCAGTATACATTCGATACTGCATGAACACCTGGCCGTAAAAAAGGTTTGTTCTCGGTGGATCCTGCAAAATTTGAAAGTCGCTCAAAAAAAGGCTCGTGTTGATTGGTGCAAAGAAATGTTGCAAAAATACGATTGCGGTGCTTCAAAAGACGTTTATAAGATCGTAGCAGGTGACGAATAATGGATCTATGCGTATGATCCCGAAACGAAACAACAATTGACCGTGTGGGTCTTCAAAGACGAGCAAAATCCAACGAAAGTTGTTCGTGGAAGAAGCACTTCGAAGCAAATCGTCGCCTGTTTCTTCGGCAAAACTGGTCATGTGGCGACTGTTCCGCTTGAGCAAAGTAGGAAGGCCACTTCTGAGTGGTACACTACAATTTGTTTGCCTGAAGTCATCGGAGAAATAAGAAAAAGCAGCAAGAGAAGACGAATCATTGTTCACCATGACAATGCGAGCTCTCACACATCGGCTCAAACCAGAGCGTTTTTGACCGGCCAAAACGTCGAATTAATGGGTCATCTGCCGTACAGCCCTGACTTGGCACCTAATGACTTCTTCTTGTTTCCGCACATCAAGAAAAAAATGTGTGGTCAACGATTTTCGTCGCCAGAAGAAGCTGTTGAAGTGTTCAAAAACCATGTTTTAGAGGTGTCTCAATCGGAGTGGAAAAAGTGCTTCGACAACTGGTTTGAGCGCATGCAAAAGTGTATAAATCATGCTGAAGAATACTTTGAAAAACAATAAAACCATTTTTGATTATAAATATTCGCATTTTCACTATTAGGCCAGTAATATATAGAGCAGCCCTCGTATTAGAGTTTATTAAACTGTGAATACCCTAATTGTGAGTAATAACTCATTAAAGACTTCTTTTAAAATTAATTACTACATTATTAATTACGGGTTGTAAATTCAAAAAATACTACTAAGAAATAGATTTCCTACGAAAAATACTTTTTGCGTTTTATTTTGTACCAATAACACTAAGAACCTTTTAGACTTAGGACTTTTATAATAAAAAGATGTTCTGTAGTAAAATTACATTACAAAAATACTTTTAACAATAATTTTGCAAAATTTTATTTGATCAATATCTCTTAAAAAAAATCTTTTACAAAAATACAACTTTTATTAAAACGAGATCTTCAACCAAATACTTTTAAAAACAAAAAGTACTTTTTAGAAAAAATATTACAAATTTAATTAAAAATTATAACAAACTGAACATGTTACGAAGGTATATTTTACAGTTTACACTGTTTACCACTCGTACACATAACAAAAGGCTTGTTTTGCAAAATAATATTCTACTACAAGATTTAATTTTGAAATTAGTTTCGTCTTTTGAAAAGAAAAACAACAAATTATTTTTGCAAAACATCATCTACAAAAAGTACCTTTTACAAAAAAGTACCTAAAAAATAGCCTATAACAAAATAAAAATTTTACGAGAGTGTTTGACATTTCAACCAGACACTGTTTGCGAATACAGCCGACTCTTGATAATTTAAAACTCAAGGGACCAAAGAAAAGGTTCAAATAATAAAATTTTCATATTAACGAGACTTCAAAATAATAAAAGAAAAATAAAAAATGCAAACTAAATTTCTTTTAAAAACAGAAACGAAATTACATAGGAGTTCAAATTATAAGGTGTAAAACAATCGAACTTCAAATTATAAAATGTTGGCAGGCAATATGTCATTTTGTACCACATCACAAAAAACAAAAATACATTTTTTTTGTATTTTTGAAAATTAAATCAATTCAAATTATAGAGCGTAGAGCTAAAAAATTCAAATTATAGAGATCATTTTTACATTACAGAGATCATCGGCGATCAAAATCCCCTTAAAATAATTTCAAATTATTGAGGGGACCAAATAACATAGATTTATTTCAATACATTGAGTATTTTCAAGGGACCTAGGAAACAGTTCAAATTATCGAGAGATGCAATTTAACGAGTTTCAAATTATTAAAAGTCAACTGCAGTACATTTTACAAAAAATACGGGTTGCAAAAAGTACATTCTACAATAAGATTTAATTTTAATTTATATTAATTAAATTTAATTTTTTGGCTAAGAATGCCTCCTGCAAAACGGTATTTTTATCATAAAAGTATAAATTAGATCAAGTTCTTCTACAATGGCTATCACACATAAAGAGTATCTCTTACAAAGTTACCCAACTTAACAGGAGGGTTTTTTACAGGAGTCGTACTAATTGCCGTTACTATCTGTTACTAAAAATGCCTTCTGAAATTGTAGCTTAAACAAGTAAGAGTGCTATATTCGGCTTTGCCGAATCTCTTCAATAGCTTTTACATGATACCCATATTGACCATATTGACAATCGGACTTTTTATGAAAATTTCAAAAGCCGCTAAATATGGGCGATCTCAAATTTTTTCACTTGACGTTTTTTTCTTATTTTTTTAATTCTCTATTGCTCTATATTTTAATTTTTTTTTTTTAATGGAGTGACTTCATTGTTCCCAATGATATGAAAAATTAGAGGCAGGCGTAGTGTTAATCCCACTGCCTCGAGGGACCAGGACCGATCTTGCTGATTTCCAATAGCACCTCTTTCAACACTATATCTGATCGATTAGCGTATTCAGATTTTCTCTATCTCATCTACTGCCCTGCCAAACTTGATTTCAAAACGAACACGGACGGACAGACAGACATCGCTCAATCGACTTCGGTTTGCATAAGAAGTCAGAATATTTTTGCTTTATGGGCTTGGAAATGGATATTGTAAAAATTACAAATGGAATGACAAACTTAGGTAAACACTTTTTCCACTCCACTTTTTGTGGTGAAGGGCTTAAATATTGGTATCTAAACCCCAGTACTTTTACACAAATTATCACATATAAAAAGTACCTCTTAGATGAGAAAGGCATTTTAATAATAAGAAAACAAAATATTTTAAACGGCTTATTGAGTATTTTTTTGTGTGTTTTTTACTTTACAAAACTTAAGTGGCTAAAAAGCTGGCCCTTATTTAAAGCACATAAATATGGAATTAAAAAAGTGGCACAAGAAACATTTTTAAATATTAAAGTCACATAAAATGACGCATTAATTTCCAGTTGAACAATCGTTACGATGAAAATGAAGTAAATGATTCATAAAAAATATATGAACTCAAAAGAGCTCAAGAGGAGAACCCCAATGGAATTGCAAAACAAAAAACAAAAACAAAAAACAAATTCAAGCTGCCATTATATATATATATGTGGATGTATGTCAGTGGTCTGTATGTAAATTGTAACAATAGGGGCCACATCAAATAAACTTTTAAACTTCCACAAGTCCAGACAGACACACACAAACATTGACAAAATTAAATGTGTCATTTTTTTTAGAATAAAATTCATGAATAGAAAAACAATGAAACTATTTGATTTTGGAAATTTTATTTAAACATTTAAAAATATTGTAAAATTTTGTTCTATTAACGTTTTTTTGTTTTTTCGTGGTAGTTGTTGTTTTTGTAGCCTGCTAACATATTTATGGTCGCCAATATACAATTTGCTCTACTCTGCTTCTTTGTTACGTTTTCTTTCCTGAAAGTAGAGGTGTTAAAATTCACAATATTCGATGTATAAACAAATAAACAAATTACGTTCGCATTGTTGTGTCGTATGTAAGTAAACAATGTCGCTGTTGTAACCAACCAATTAACCTAAATTTAAAGTAAATATTGGAGTTTTTTTTCTTACACACACATATGTACATACACATACATAAATATTGTTTTAAACTGACTTAAAAAACAAACAAACGTAGTGTAGAAAGGCCAACAACACTTTTTTTTGCAGTTTCTTAACATTAAGAAGGCAATAAAACTCTAAATAAATAATCAACATATAAACAAACAAATGTTCAACCAGCCGATATGATCATCAAATTATTAAAGTTAACTTACAACAAAAGTACTGTCAAACTTTAAAAAAATAGCAGCTTCGTCGTCAACAAAATGCCCAATTAGTTTTGGCAAAATGAGCGTTAATTTCTTTGTTAAATCAAACATATGTTTGTCATATGTATGTGCGGTACATATGCGTTTTAAAATGATCAACTACAAAATAATATAAAGCAATGAATGGTATTGACAAAATTTCAAGTTACAGAAAAAATAAAACTACAAGTAGCAAGAAACAATTATTTGGTTTTTCTTAAATTGGGCAACAAATACACAACAGGATAACTGCCAAAATTGAAAAAATACCAGGCGTTAAAAAGTTAACTTTTTTGTGACAGTTACAGTCACCGAAAAACACACTTTAGTAAAAGGAGGATGGGAAATAAAATTACGAACGATTTTAAGAAATTGTGTTAAATAAACCTTATTGCAGGCAACTGGTTTAAGGACTCTTTTTAGATTCCTTCGAAAAGAAACCATAATTTCCTTCGTCCGGTAAAACTTAAATTGCAAAAAAATAAAATAAAAAATTTAAAATTTTAATTTCTATGAAAGATTTTTACATAACAACATTAAAAAATTCTTTCGGTCACACAGACACCGCACCGCGGCTGTTATTGATATCCAATTTTCGGACACTCTTTTATTAATTTAAGAGGCTCTACAGGGAACAATCGAAAGTCGTCTAATTAAATATTTGAAGGCCTATGGGCAGATCCACTTCTCATAATCAACTGATCACCAAATTTTTGATGGTCTTGTGCACCAGTTTAATTTTATACAAGAATAGGCCAAGATCTTTGGGCAAAATTTACAATGCCGATAAGAAATCGATAAATCTGGTATTCTTCCACACTTATTTACAGCGGCTATATTCTTTTCATTGCTTCATTTAAAGAGAACGTATGGCCTGCCAAGGTGGATGATTATGGACACCCTAAAAGCCCCAAGTAATCTAAATGTTGGAACCTTCTTCAAATATCAATGTATTCATTATAATTTGCCACAGTATATTGTTCATAATTGTCAAAAATGTAGAGTTGTATTACGGTTCGTTTGACAGCTAACACTTTTGTAAATATTAACGGGATTATAAAAAGCAAAATTTGCTTAAAGCTTTCTTATATCTGTGAGGACCAGCGCTATGGCAGAACTCCTTAGAAATGTAAAATTGTAAAACGTTAGACACTTTTACGTGTTTTATTTTTTTATCTAAAAAAAACATATGTGATTTGGCTCGTTACCTGCAGAGCTTTAGTAGGGTGTTTTTTAATCGCTAAGATACGATTCCCAATTAATTTTCTAACTGAACTTGTTTAAATCTGCAATATGAAAAGGTTTCTTTCTACGACAAAATGTAGAAAAAATGCTAATTTTGTCATTCCGTTTGTAATTTCTAAAAGATGCATTTCCAAGCCCATAAAGTATAAATATTCTGACTTCTTATATATAGCAAAGTCTATTGAGCGATGTCCGTCTATCCGTCTGTACATCCGTGTTAGTATTAAAGTCAAGTTTGCCGAGGCACGAGATCAGCTAGAAAAAATTTAGAAAAAATTAAAATAAGCCAATCAGTCAGACATTGTGTCGAAAAAGGTGCTATTGGAAATCAGCAAGATCGGTCCATGTCCTTCGAGGCAGCGGGCAAAACACCACGCCTACCTCTTATTTTTCTATATCATTTGAAACAATGAAGTAACTCAAATAAAAAAATATATGGGGCAACAGAGAAAGAAAAGAAAAACATCAAGTGAAATAATTGGCGCTCGCCCATATTTTCCGAATTACGGGCCTCTTAAATTTTCAAAATTTTTAAAAAATATGGGTAACATTTTAAGGCCTTGAAAGATATCTTTAAGGAAATACTAAAATTTTTCAAAAATGCTTAACCCATTAAGAGGTGATGGAATTTTTATATAATTTTTTTTTTTATATTTCTTAATACTCTGTCAGTCCAATATTTGCTTGTTTGATTGGAGTTATTAATTTTTAAATTGTAAGCGTTTTTGAATGTAACAAAATTTGTCTGAAACTAAAAACGCCTTTTATTTTATTATAGACCATTAAATTAAAACAACAACAAAAATTGGCCAAGTGAGCACTCAGTCAATAATCGGTCCATATATTGATGCAGAAATAGCCCAGCCCAGCCCCGCTGTATCTGTATTTAAGTTTAAACGTTTTGTTGTTGTTGTTGTTGTTTTTTTTTTTTTTTTTTTTGTGTAAGCTGTATTTTACCCAATATAAATATTTATTGCTTTTGTTTGTATCTTTCTTTGTTTGTTCATTAATACTGTAGGCTGCTGAAAACAAAATATATCGCCTTAAGACGATAGCCGCCCGCTCTGCTTGCTGTCTTGTTTAAACTTATTGAAAACAAAAAAAGCAACAAATTTGCAAAGAAACACGGTTAAAAATTTATTTATGCGAATCGTGTTTGTGGCACGCGTTTGCAATTAATTTGTAACGCGCCACCAACAAATATTGTTGTCACTCGTATTTAATGTTTAGGCATTGTTGTTGCTATTATTTAAACTGTTGCTGCTGCTGTTGATTTTATTGTTGTTGCCCATAATATTGTTTATTTGTTTGCTTGTTTTTAGCGATCACTTTTTTTTTGCTTTATTTTGGTTTTATTTTACGTTGTTTGACTGACTAATAAACTGACTTATTATCTGATAATTTGTTTGATACATAGTTTGTCTTGAGACTTTTCCCACAAAGAGTACGTTTTCTCTAAATTGTTTGTTTTATTTGATGATTTTATCTCCCGGTTTTTTTTCTCCAGCAATAAAGGGTTTTTGTTTAATAACGTTTTATGCTAAATTTTTATTTTTGAAATACGCGTAACAAAATATTCTTTCATGTGTGTTCTTTTATTTATTTAACAAATGATAACAAAACATTTTCATATCTTTTCGGAAGCATTAAGGCACGCCGTTGGCAGCCCTCTGCAAATATCAACATAAATTCTAGAGCCGTTTTTTTAGTTTTTTTTTTTTTTTTGTTTTAAAAGATTGCAATAATTTAAAAAATATTTTTAGAGCTCTTGATAGCTTATCTTTAAATAAACAGCCTAATAGTTATGACTTGTTATCGCTTTTAAAAATGTAAAACTAACACTAAGCAACAACAAATTTTTTTAGAAAAGAAAATTGAATTAAAATTTTATGAGAAATTAAAAACTATTTAAAAAACATTGAAATAAGACTATTGTGTTTGTGAAAAAAAATATGAAAATTAAAAAAAAATTAAAAAATAAACACCGAACAACACTGTGCAATTTCCAGCACTCTGTTTGAAGTTATCGTGTCTAATCCAGGCAGTTTTCTGCTCCACTATGGACAATAATACGGACGTTACTCGCATTCATTTTTCAAAACTCTTCGTAATCCTTCATTATACACGAGAGTAATTTATTAGATGGGCTTATTAATTGCCAACTTCATTAGCATTGAATAATAAATAATGCTAATGACATTTTTATCACTATCATTATTCAGTAATATTAATGCTTTTTAATGAAAAGGTTTTATTGATAATCAGTCATTGCCAAACCGTACCATTAATTTTTGTCATTCCTTGTCTTTGTACACTAAATAAAAATCTTAAAGTATAACAAAACATTATTGTAAAATTGAACTAAAATCACAAAAATTTTAAGAAATATGTAACGTTCTTGGAAAAAATGAGACAGTATGGAAACATATTTTTGTTTTAGGTGACCTTAAACCACAGACATCAAGTTTTCACTTATCTCACTTAAAATGTGAAGCTTCTGCTATCATAAAGTTATTTTCCATAAAAATAATTAATTATTCTTTTCCCAACTGTAATTAGTATTTAAATAGTTTTATTAAAAATTCATTGCTCTTAGTAAAAATAATTATTAATTAAAATAAAATTTGAGCATTACGCGGTTGTTAAATTTTTGTCATTGTCATTGTTTTAAACAGTGCCAATGAAATTTCAGTGGAAAGGAAAAATTCCCAAGTAGGGTTTTCATGTTACTCTACTTTTTATGGAAGAAACCACAACAGAAATTCCAATACAGCTTGTTTTTAACTCAACTACAGACATTTATTAATTTAATGATTGCCTAAGGTACACAAAAATAATTTTTCAATTTGTTGCCCCAAACATGTCTAATTTTTTTTTTTTTAAGGAAGTTTATAGTACAAAAATTTTGGGCAGTAACTGTTATAGTTCTCTAGATACACGAAGAAACTTTTTCATTAATATGGAAATTACCATGCTCTCTGTTCCAAACTAATCAGTTGTAAGCTCGACAAGGCCCGTTAATTTTTGGGTTTAATGCTTTACGTATTAAAGTTTCATTTTCACCTTACATGCTCATCTTGCATAAGTAAATGGATGAAGTCATAAAATGTTTGGTTTTTTGACAATTGTTTATAGATGTTTGCTTAATCATACCGAAAGCAATTAGGGCTAAAATGGTTGTACCGAAAACTGAACTTGGAAACACTAATGATGGTAACACGATTGGAAAATATTTTTTTTCCAATCCTGAATTAGCTGCAGAAATAACTAGATTTGATTTTATCTACCGCAGCAAAGTTATTAAATAAAGTAACATTAAGTGATCACAATATCCATTTGCAGGAGTTTGTAGATTAGGGCTTAGACACTGCAAACTTTACGTTACTCTATATGAGTGGCATCCTATGACACCTACAAACAGAAGAAGAAGCTTTAAATTCTTAAGAGCTCTTTAAGGAAACAGAAGAAACAGAACAATGCTACTCATCATCATCATCATCGTAGTACAAGAGAGAACTTGTTTCAAATAAAATTTATTGTTACTATTTATTATTAATCATTTGTTATTATAAATAAATTAATTATATTAATTTTTTACGAAATTAGGGGTTGAACTGTTGACATAAATGAATTAAAATTTATTTTTTGGCTTAAGTAAATTTTTTTGATTTCTAAAAAATGCAGTATATAATGCTGCATTTTGTGGATCGATACATCCTTCATCAGCATTCTTCGCATCTATCTACCTTAGTTTGTGTACATTGTAAACATCATCTGTTTAACCAACTAATTTTGTAAATGAGAATATGAGGAATAATATTTTTGAGTAGTTTAGTCGACCTTTTTTAATGTTCTTCAGTAACATCCCAGAAATATTATTATAAATACCGCTCTTAACTTTATCAGCAAAATTTTAAACATCAGTGATCGGTCTTTTCACTCTAAAAACATTGACAAAATTAAAAATATCTTAATGAAAAATGATTTTCCTATTAAAACTATTAACGATTTGTTGAAGCACCTAAAGAAAAAAGGACATACTGAAAATAAAGAAATTGATAAGCCTCTAGCGGTATACAAATCCATGGTATACGTTCCTGGCTTCTCAGAGAGATTAAAGCAGTCGGATATTTACAATAAAGAAAAAAACCAATTAGCCTTTAAAACTATTAATACTACAAATAAATTATTCAGTAAGACTAAGGCAAAATTATAAAAAGAAGAAAAATCCAATATAGTCTATGAGATTAACTGCAATGGAGACGGGTCTAATATATGCCAGAAGGTATATGTTGGCACCACAAAAACCAAACTAAAGACAAGGATGGCTTCACATAAGTCTGATATTAATTCAAAAAAACCCTTATCTCAAAAAACAGCACTTGCAGCCCACTGTACTTCAACGGGACACAAGCCGGACTTTAAAAACATCAAAGTATTGACAAGAGAAGATAATTACAAAAAGAGATACACACTGGAGATGTTACACATAATTGATGTACCGATAGAAAAAAGACTAAATTATAAGAGAGACACAGAGAGATGTGCACAAATATATAGACATATAATAAATAAGCATAGAGCAAAAGTAAAAATAAAATAAAAAACTTTTATTAATATAAGCTTTTCAGTCGATAATCTACAGTGAAAAAGAATAAGTGTGATGTGAAAATTACTTTTTATTATATTTGTAAGGAAACTACATTTATTATTATTTTGTTAAAATCCTTTGTTATTATTGTTAATTTCTTTATTTGAGTGTTAATTGTGTTTTAAATTATATAAATATTTTTAGATCCCTGAAGATGATCAACGAAGTTGATCGAAATATCGGAAAAATAAAATAAAAATCAAAACATATTTTTATTTGTCTTTAATTAACAACTGACCTACAGCCAAAATAAAGTTACTGAAGAATATGAGGAATATTTATATCAATATTAACTTTGTTAGAAAAAGTCGACACAGAAACCAAAGTATTTCGCTACTGTTCTATTTGTAACTTTGTCTTGTACATATGTTGTTGCTTTTGTATCAACCTTTAGTTAATCACGAATGCAAGTTTTATTTTTTATCCATGTACTTCGAGGGAGCAGGTAAAACACCACGTCTACCTCAAATTATTTCACATCATTTGGAACAATGAAGTAACTCAAATAAAAAAAAGGGGCGACAGAGAATTAAAAAATAAGAAAACAACACCAAGTGAAAAAATTGGTGCTCGCCCATATTTTTCGAGTTACGGGGCTTTGAAATTTTCAAATTGTTTTAAAATATCAATACGTGTAACATTTTTTTCATTTGAAGAGATCTTTAAGGAAAAACGAAAAATTTTTCAAAAATGCTTAACCCATTAAGAGCCGATGTCATTTTTATGTAAAATTATGTATATGTAGTACTTGAACATATTTTTCATAAATTTGTATGTCTTTATCACCCCAATATTTGTCTTTTTGATTTACATACGTGCTGAAGGGTATACAAGATTCGGCATTGCCGAATATAGTACTCTTACTTGTTTCTTATTAAAATTCTTGGCTTATGGCATTGGCTGGGCATTGCAAAGGTACCTTAACCTCGACATAAAAGCTTAGAAATAAAATTTTTTTAGAAATAACCAGGAAAAATTAAAAAAAAAATCCATAAGAAAACATAAGTTGCAGAAACTCCTTATTTTTCTCTAACAAGATTTGGCGAAACTTTAGAGGGTGGTGCTGAACGGCTCTTGAGAATATAGCAATAAAATCTGAACGTATTTAGGTACGCTAAATTGCACACAAAGCCCAATTAAAAATTATTTTTTTTTTTGGTTTATAAAAATAAAAGTTAAAAAAATATGCTTAACAAACGAAATTATTGGTATAACACAACGCTACAGAAACACAACGCTACAGAGAAGTTTGTACTCGATTTCTTTTAATATTTTTTTCCAAAAAAAAGTAGAAAAAGTAATTTTTAGGGTACAAATTGGTCTTTGTGAGCAATTTATTTTAAAGCAGAATGAAGAATGTATTTATTAGTCAAAGAGTATTTTTAGCACGTTACCCGACTGGTTTACAGATTTCAGTGCTACATAAAACACTGAATAACCCGCCTTAATTTTTGAGGTTTTGGTATTAAAAATGAGCCAAAAACGACGATTTCCCTTTTCGCTTTTTAAGTCGGAATCAAATGGAAAGGATCGATATTTGACATAAAAAAATTAGACGAAAATCATACATTTAAACAAACAATGTAATAAATTAAAATTTCGTTAAAAAAATATTGAAATTGTATTTTTCGAAAAAACAGCCGATATTTCTTTCAAACGCATGAACAAAAAAAAAACATCAGATCCTCGAAAAATAAAAATTTCACCACAAAATTAATTTCAATTAAGCAGAGGCCACTAAAGAATAATTTTAAAGACTTGTCTTGTTCTCTTATAATCTCTACCATGCATGGGAACGTGGCATTATATTTTAGCTGCCTTTAAAATTGCAGTAACCAGTAAATTTTTTACTGCAGTAATTTGACCTGATAGGTGAGATTAAAATTGAATTAGATTGCCATATCAGTAAACAATTATTTTTATTGCAATTTAACACAGTGGATATCCAAAGTTTTTAATGTGTTTTTAATTTAAATTAAAAAAAAAGATAAATTTTGTGATTTCTATTTTACATTTCGCATCAGTGTTGATATCAAGCATATTATTTCTTTCAAGAAGCGTAACAACGCAGTCCTAATTAAAACATTGTGTTTCTAAAATTCGTTCTTGGTATAAGAAGATTTTTATCTATCAAATTGTATGGATGTAAGCGTTAAGCCCCAGTTCTATTTTTCGCTTAATCGAAATGTTGCCAAAATTCGAATTTAAAAATCTTTAAATTAAAATTTTACTAAAAATTCTTAATTAAAATAAAATATAGAAATTTCACCAAAATATGTAAACTCCATTTATAATTTGAATTTTTGACAATTACTCTTAAAATGGATATTTGGCCAAAAGTAGAAATTGAAATTAGATTTTATAACAAAAAAAAATAATTTAATAATATTCTTTGTCATAAATTTACAAAAAAAACAAAAGTTAAAAATCCAGTTTTAGTTTTTTTTTATTTTTTATTTTGTCATCTGACTTTTTCCCAGAACTTATTATCTACAATTTTACTTAACTGCAGTGCAAAGTTTTGTGGAACTTACATCAACAGCATTGAATTGAAAAAAAAAATATGTTAAATAAGTTTTTACAAGATATTTTTATATGCGATATAATAATGATCACAAAAGTGATGCAATCAATAGGTGATTACATAAAACCAAAAATAGTTTAATGATTTATAAATAAGTTAAATTTCTCTATCCATTAAACTAAAACGCTTTACTTTAATAAAACAAAACACAAAAGATTAATTTGTCTAAAAAATTTTCAAACGTGACTTCATAAAATTACACCAGGAAATCGAATGAAAAATTAACAGCTCTTGGCAGATTATAATTATAAATGAAATAAATATGAAAATTTAAAGTTGATTTGCTTAAAAATGCATTTATCACACAAACTGTTATAGTGAAGTGTAGATATGATTTTTCAAATCTCGTTTACTTCGTGTGATTAATAACATTTTACTTTTATATAATTCAATTAATAGTTGTAATGTAAATCTTATTATTCTCAAATAAAATCAGCGAAAATCATGCAATCAGTGCATTAATTTTAAAGTAAATAATTGTTATTCAAAATACTTTTCCAAGTCGTTAATAGTATTCAAGTCATAAATTAATCTTTTTAAAAGAATGATAACAATTGAAAAACTGAATTTTTAAATTTTTTTCATGAAAATGAATTAAGAAAAATTAACAATCCAAACGTGGGAAGTTGTGATTAACAAAGTGAAAACAAATAGCAAAGTAAAAATATTAATTACCGCAAACATGCCGGTATATTAAACAACAACAACAGCATTCGCAGCAATAACATCAGTTACAACTTTTTTTTTTTTTAAAGTTAAATAAAATAATTGAACAAGTAAAAATGAATGCTAAAATAATAATAAAAAAACACACAGATACAATTACATTAACGGCATGATGAAGAAACAAAAAAAAAAATACAAATAAATCTAAAAAGTTTTCCGCAAACGTACTTAACGATTTCAGATTTAACATAATAAAAAACAATAACAGAGAGTTACCCAAAAACTGAGAGCTTTAGCTAAATGAGAAAGAGAATATAAATGAAGGGAATTTTTAGAAAATTTCACTTTTTATTAAAAAGCTCACTTAAGAGCAGAATGTGAGAAACAATGACTCAATTATGCTCTTAAAATTGAAACATAAATTAATTATTGCCATAAAATAATAAAATTAATTTTAAAGACTTTCAAAAATCAGGGTTAAAATGTTAAATAAATAAAAACATAAAAATGTTAAAGGTTTTGTTTTTTTATAAAGAATAAAAAGAATTTTTTTGTTGAGGATTCAAAAGTACCTGCTGTGTTTTAAACACAAATCCTAGTTCAAGTTTAACTTAACAAAGCTTTCACTACAGGTAAAATTTTCATATCAATTTGATTTTTTTATTTTCAAATTTATTTTTTACGATTATTGTCGTTTTTTATCTATTTTCGTTTTGTAAAGCATTTTTAGAAATGAGTACGATTATGAAACAAGTACAAGGCCAAGTGAGTGCTAATTTAGCCTCATTTGATGGTAATGTGACTGTGAGAATGTGTTTGTTTTTATGTGTTTTGTTTTTGTATTAGAGTATCTGTGTTTATTATTATTTTTTTGTTTTTAGCAAAGTCAGAGAGATGTAAACAAATCCGGAGGCCTGCCAGCCAGTTAGCCTTTACTTGGAAAAACCACTTGATTTCTAGTTATCTAGTTTGTAAGAGTGTATATGTGTGTGAAATAAAACGCAATCACCTCCTCTTTTAATGTGCATATCATCAGTCCATGGTAAAATAAAAACAAAATCTCATACGCTCTCAAATAAAAATTTTTAAAAAAGAGAATTATTTTTTAAGAGAATTCAAATTTTACTTTAATAAAAATGAGTAACTGTTTACTCTTAAAAAATTTGTAGGTCATTTTTCTAAGGATTTGGAATGCAAGAAAATATTAAATATTTTAGAATAATATTAAGAATTCAAAATTTTCCCTAAAGTTACGATATTAGACGGAAAGTTTTTGAATATTAATTTTGTTTCAACTATTTATTTATTTATTTAATATAAAACATTCATCGCTCTTAATAAAACACATAATTAAATCAGTTAAAAAGTTAATTATATTTCAATCAGAAGAATTTTCTCTGTATGGTGAAGAAATCTCTGCCAGACCATGAAAAAGAAAAAAAAAACACTTAAGAAAATTTAAGAAATTCAAACTGCAACAAAGCTATTGAAAAGAAAAATAAAATATTATTGTTTGATTAGCCGGTGTATTCTAAAAGGTGAACCAACAGTAAACTGGAATTCACACCTTCTGAGGTCTAAATTATAAGCAATTGTTGTGTAGCTGTAATAGAATGAGATAATTAAAATACCTGCGTACAAGGAAACAAGGAAATTATATACCAAATCTCGATGGAAAATTAGTTAGAAAGAAAAGTAACACTGCCTATGCCGCAGCGTCATAAATCAATGAAATTAAGGAGAAAAGAAAAGGAGAAGTAAATAATTTTTAATTTTGAAAAATATATTTTGACATCTTTGAAAGACATATGATATATGATTTGAAGAAGAGCGCTGATGTTTCCACGCTCCTGATACCTGAAGAATCCTGCAAATTTCTAGAACTAACAATTGGTAGTTTCAAAAAATTCGGTAAAGACAATCACTTTGTTTAAACAATAAATGTTTGATGTTTTAAAAGTTTTTTTAAAAAGTATTTTTCATAAATTTTAAAAGTAACCAAAAAGACATGTTTTACCTTAATGTTCATAAAGTTAAAAATAGTGAAGTCACACCAAGGATTAAAAAAGTTATCGAAAAACAGGAAAAAATTTCTCAGATTACAGAAAATGGAATTTCACCAAAAAATAAAAATAGAAAACATTTTTTAAATTAACTTTATTTGAAAAAAATGAATCATGTATTTTTATTCAGTTGAACTCGAGTTCGTTATTAAAATTAAGACCATTTCATAAAGAACTTAAACCTAACTAAAAACTAATAACTCATTGTGATATAGAAATTTTAATTAAACTCTAATTTTTGCAAAAGTATATAAAATGTTTTCACAAATGAAGAAGAGCATCTGTAAACCGAAAATTACTTTCTATAGAAATGTAAAAAAAAAATTCTACTAAAAAATTCCGCAGCTTTTCTTTGCAATACTGCTTAGCGGCAACTCTAAATTGAAATTTTCGTAAAAGTGTTTTAGATAAGAGAACATTATATTTGCAAGAGTAAATTAAACAGAGAGCATAATTTGGATTTTGAGCTAAAGAGGCTCTAAGAAAAATTAAATAAATAAAAACAACAGAGAGCCAGTAAAGAAATGAAACAAAAAACACTATAAAAACATTTGCAGCCAGGGAAAAATAATACAAGAAAAAATCACCATAAACTACAACAACAACTTGAAAACGCAGCCAGATATCAAGCAAACGTTAACGATACAACAACACAAAATTTATACTGCGAAAATTAAATTAAAAAAAATAATAGAAACCTAAATACAGCAACAAAACAACAAGAATAACAAAGAGTAAAAAAGAAGAAGAAATACTAAAGACAACAAAACTGGCTGAATGGCTGGTTGATAGTCGTACTCTACTCTTGTTTGTATCCGTATCATTTGATTTTGGTGATTTTGTTTTTATTTAATTTTTGTGTTTTTATTTTTTCTTCGTGTAGTTGCTAGATGCAGATACATACTGACAAATAAATTTATGTATGTGAACATCTAAGTAAAGAGTACATAGTACATGCAGGGGCATAACAACAACAATAAACGTACTAACGGACTAAATGCTCCTCTGGCAAAACGACTACGAAGTCTACGATTTTGTATCTAGTCAAGTGTATGTGTGTTTATTTGTTGTGCTGTGTATATGAAATTGAGAGTGTGTGCGTTTTACAAACTACAGCTAGTGACTCGTTTGTATGAATTTCAAAGAATCATTCTTGAATGCGCGCGCGAACCGTAGACATCATTTTAATGTAAAAAGTTCAAAAGTAAATTAAATAAATAAAATCAAAGTAAAAAACATACAGACCCGGGTGCATACGAAATATTATTGAAATGCATAAAAAATAAATTAAATTTAAAATGAAAAATTGTTAAAAAATTTACTAAATTAAAAAAAAAATATCTCAAAAATAAATTAAAAATTTTTAAATACTCAGTGAATTTAATGGTTTTTAATAAATTTTTTTTCTATGCTGGTATCAATTTTGAGAAAAAAATAAGAATACTTTTGATTTTTGTAAAGTTTTTAAAAAACTTAAAACAATTAATTGTTAATAAAAAATAACGTATAAATGACGTTTTAAAAAATACAAAAAATTGCATATGTTGTTGTTTATTTTAGTACTAAAGAAAGAAAAAAGCAAACCATTAACAACAACAACAGTATTAGTACTACTAATACCTACAGTGAAATTATAAAATAATTGCAAACTCTTCTTGCAGCTACATTGTCACAAACAGTTGTTAATTGACTTTAACTCAGAACGGAAGAAAAAATTCAACTTTATAAATCAGCAAAAATTAAAAAAAATAAATATTTTAATTAATAATTATTATAAAATAAAAAAATAATATTAATAATAATCAAAAATGTTTTATTGTTGTTGTGCCCATGTTAACCGGCCGGTGTTTTGTACTACTCACTTAACACAAATTTAAATTTCTTTCTTTACTTCTTAAATTTTGTGCTTTAATCAGTGTACGAGTGCATCAAATAAAACAATTGGGGTTTAAACAAATTCATTTGAATTTTTGGTATTTATAAATTGGTGTTTTAATAAACAGCAGGTATTTAAAAAAATTGACTACCTAAAGCAACGGGCCAATAAGAAAATTGGTAATAAAATTAAAAGATATAAAACAGAAAAAGAACGAAGCAAGTAAAAATAAAAATAAAAGAAAGAAATAAACGTCTTCAAAATTAACAACAAAAAAAAATATATCCAAAATCAAAAATGTTAAATTGTGCCAAGCATTTATGGCCTAAAAATTAAAAAAATAATACCCAACAACAATAAAAATTCAAGAAGACTAAAAAGAAAAGAAGAGAAAAAAGTAATTAATTTAAATAC
This sequence comes from Cistogaster globosa, assembly GCA_937654795.1. NCBI lineage: Eukaryota > Metazoa > Arthropoda > Insecta > Diptera > Tachinidae > Cistogaster > Cistogaster globosa. Next base: position 127,675,936 of record OW569403.1, read on the forward strand.
AACAAATAATTAACTTAGAAAAAAAGCACTAAAGAAAGTTAAATAAAAAAAATAATAAAAAAACAGAAAAAATTTGTGCCTACAAAAATTAAAATATATAAACCTGCATACATTTATGTACATATAAAATATATAAAAAATTAAAAAAAAATTTGTTTGACCTAAAAAAATTCTTTTAATAAAATACCAACATTTTTGTGAAAGTGTTGAATTTAACGAAAAAAAAAAAATAAATAAATAAAAAATTTTAAAAATCTTTTAGCAGACAAATTATTCAAATAAATACAGCCACAAAAAAATAATTAAAATCTTTTTGTTTAAATATATGAAAAAAAATCAAATCTTTGAAAATTGGTTAAAAAATATTCAATACCTCCAAGTGCAAAGAAAAATCTTTGTGTGTGAAAAAAAGTATGGTTTCCTAAATACCAAAACTTAAGGTGAATACAAAATGTTATAAAAATAAAAATAAATTTTATAATTAAAAATTCGTAAAAAATGCTGCTTTTTAAAAAAATTATAAAAATTAACGTTTAATGGGCAGGTTGTAAAAATTAAAATTAAAATTTCTAGACTCGGCTCCGAATCAAAAAACTAAAGACGAATGGATAACCTTAATTGTTGTTTCTATATTAAAAACTCATTACTTTCTCATCGTAATCTGCTTTCAATACCCTGTACTTTATTTATTTATCCCCTCCAAATACGAGAATTTCTAAAGGTTTTTAAAAGTTCACACTTAAGAGTAACTGATCTCAGTGTAGAAAAAAATATTTATTTTTATTTTTTAAGATTAAAAACCCAAACCTCAAAATATTGTGGGTGTGGAAGCAAATCGGTTAGTGAACTTTTGTTATTGCGTGAGATATTTGTACATCCCATGCTTCTTATTCCTTAGAGTATTTTACGGGATTGAGAATTCCCCTGCCCATTTTTTTATAGAAATTAAACAACATTCTTCTTGGAATCGACACACTCAATTGATTTTATGTGCGACATTAATGGAACTCAGTAACCCACTTGTTAACCATTCAAGAAAAGCCGCAGGTTCATTATATATTTTCCAAAAATTTTTTATTTTCAAAAACAAGTTTTTTCCAAAAATTAATCTTTAATTAATTAATTAAACTATATTAATTAAATTATAATAATATTCGCCAAAAATAATGGTTGTTGAAATTTAAGGATCCTTACGTCTGGTTTCCAAAAATTGACATTCAAAAGCGCTACTTGTTACCATAAAATAAACTTTTTTGTAAAGGTTTTTTTTAGCAAAAATCTTTTGAAAATAATTATTCATAACAAAACTAGAAATTCAAAGTACAGAAGCAAAGTTGTTTGCGTATTGAATTGCCAGATTATTGTGTTTGTTACTTGTAGTATGTTCTGTCATAACAAGAGGTTGATCGCTACTGTTATATCACACATTGGCTTTGGTTTCTATATACGAGGACACACCTTAAAGTATCTCCAGACTGCTTTTCCTTTGCAAGTGTAGCTTTCCAATGTATATTCTTGTATTCTACTAATGTTACTAGACCAAAGACGATTTACCTCTCTACTTTTCTAAAGCCTTAATTTTTTGAAGCGTTGGTAAGCCTACAGTCCATGGGAGTAAGAACAGAAGACGGTACTTGTGCAATGCTGCAGAAACTGCAAATTGATCTGTCATAATATTTGTTAGAATAACTTGTAACCAAAGTTAGAATACAAGCCGCAAGGAGCCTTTCCGTCACTGAATTGGCGCAAGCTGCTCAGTCGTAAACTAAGACACATTGTGCTATTGATATAATATTTTCAGTTCCCCCTGGGCCTTTATTTATTTAAAAAAATCTTTGGTACTCTAACTTTATTCGAATCATAAAGGAGACAGAACCAGCTATGCTAATCACGAATCTGGAACAGTAATCTAGGGCCATTAAGGTATGACTTACAGACCTATAACCTTGGTATAATGAGTTACCACAGTCATCCAAGTTGTTTCACTTTTTCGAGTGGAGTGATAGTTTTTGAAATGCAAATACTAATACTAATTTAATACAGTTTGGATCATAAATATATGTTAATCGAAATTTATATCTAATTATTAACATTTTCTGCAATTTTTTTAATTAATTTAATTAAAATTTACTAAAATGTTTAAATTTTTGTTCTAGGAACCCATTGAATTGAAAAAACGTTTAGAGGAAGTGCGTTTGCTAGAATCGCGACGCTCAGCACGTTTAGCCGATCAAGAACGAGATACAGATTTTGCCCGTTTAGCCGACATGGGTGGAGACAGACGTAAAACATCACACAGTATTGAGGTGCCATTATCAACAACGCTACAACACAAGTAAGTAGACGCAAAAACAAATAATTTTATAAACTTTTTTTTAACATCATTAAAGCAAATATTAAATGAACAAATTAAAAATAAATAATAAGAAGCAACAGTAGCAACAATGTTTAAAGAAAATAAATTAAACAAAAATATTAATTAAATCCTTAAGCAAATAAATAGATGCACATCTGTGAAAAATTAAATATTACATCAACAACAAAAAAAAATGCGTCGTACAAAATATTTATCTTATCATGGTTTTTGCTTTGAAATTAAACATTTAACAACTTAGACACGTGTGCTGTAAAAAAAATTGAATTTATTAAACATCACTGTAGTGAAATGAGGAAATATAGAGGGGTGATATGTAATCGTTTTGGCTTCTGCGATTATATCCAAACTTTTTATATCTGTTGAGAAAAATATTTTAAGTGATCTGATTTTAGTCAGTTCACATGCCAAAAAGAGAGAGAGAGAGAGAAAGAGGGTGGAAGACAGAGAGAATAGAGTACTTCTTTACAGAGAATTCACAGTATTGATTGGGTCTCGCCGTAATTGATAACGACAGTCTAAAATGAGGTTGCTTACAACCAGGCTACTAAATTTTTTCTAACATACGAAGTAAACGAAAACCTTTCAACGATTATAGGGCTTCAACAAGAACGTTATACATTTTCTCTCAAGTATTACGCCGGTTTTTAATGTAAAATTTATTAATTGCCGAAACGTAGAAGCTATTTAAAGCAGAAAAAAATTTTACTAGGCAACCATGTTGATTCACAGAACAAAAATCTTGCATCTATTTGTTCTCAGATTGAAATTTTAAATTTACCCTGTTTTATATTTGATTGAAAAATACATAATTTTCCAATTAAACATTTTATTGAAACAATCTTACATTTAAATTAAAATAAAAAAAAGAAAACAATTTTCCAATTAAATAAATAATTGTATTAATTAAAAACTTCTTAAAATAATTTCGAATACTCACGACAACGGCACTATACTCACTAAAGCCACAATGCTAGCTACCAATGATATATCGATATCGATATAGTAAGGCGCTAAGGTTTAGTGTAAAATGGATACAAATTTAAAAATAAAACGTTAAAAGTCACGCTTATTGAAGCAACAAAACAATTTTTAATTTAAAAAGGATTTCATACAAATAACGTTAAAGTAAAAACTATTGGCGAAATATGACTCAATAGATATATTAATTGCCGACTGAAATATTAGGTGTGTTCATGCATGAAATAACTCCAACCTAAAAAACCTTTTTATATTAACTTATAAAAAACCCATTTGTAATTCAAGTCCATTAAACAACAACCCAATAAAATTAAGTAAAAAAAAAATTAATGAAAAATAAAAGAAAAATGTTCAACTAAATAAATTTTCAATTACTTGAAGCAAATAAACATTTCGAAATCAATATAAAAGAAAACACCAAATAAAACTTTATGTAATTGATAAATAAAATAAATAATCATTAAGTAACACATTCAGCAAATAAAAAACAAAATTAAATTATTTAATAGACGACGCGACGCTACTTAATGCGCCATAGTTAAATGGCAACAGCTAAATAGTTTATAATGAATGATAAGCCCATTTTATTAAATTTATTTTTTATTTATTTATTTCTTTTTTTTCACATAATGCCTGCAATAAATTCAAAGAAATTCAAATTAAAAACAAATAATACAACAAAAAAACGCCAACTTGATTACAATGCAAAGCGGAAAAAATGACTTGTACAAGACATTTTACGATTAAAGTACTATAGAGGAACCACAAGTAATGTCGGCCACGTTCTTAATTGATAATCAAATCAAACGCAATAAAAAACGCAAATCTCTATTCAATAATTACGACTTTTGTAAATTTACGCATGCGACTAAAGCTTGAAGTCTCCCCATAAACAACTAAATGGGTGTGGCTGTTTCCATTTTCTCAACGACATAAAATTACTGCAATTGGAAGTGATAATAAAAAATTTAGTTTCTCTAGTGTTTTAGTATTCAAAATGCTTACTCATGCTAACAAAGGAATATGAAAATACTAAAAATTTTTTCTATGCATTTACACTTGAAGTTGTCGAAGTTGTTTGGTTAATTGCTTAATAAATTTTTGATCTTTTAACTTCTATTTAATTGAAAAATATAAAAAAATAACACTTTTTGAAAATCAAATTTACGTTCAACGAAAATCTTAGACGACCTGTAAAAAGTCAAATGATCATTAGCAGAAAAAAGATAAACGATTCTTTATACTTAAAGTTATTTAAACTTTTATTTCATTTGATGTGTTTTTTTTTTTTCTTCTTAATTTTGTGGTACTAGAGAATAAAATGGTACTTTTTATTTATAAAAAAATAGCTTCTATCAAGCATTCCGTTTTGTTAGGAGGATTTTTACAAAGGTACTTTTTTCAGGTGTTTTGTAAAAAGTATCTTTTTTAAAGGTGACTTTAAAAGGGCATTTTAAAAGGCCCTTTTTGAACAGATATTGTTTTATGTTATTTTAATTTAATAATAAATTCTTCTAGATTTATTTATTTATTATTTTTTTTTTTTTTTTTTTTTTGAAAATTTACCTTTTACAAAAGTTTCATCTAAAAATGTACCAATTTTGTAAAGTACGTGTCGTAGGCGACACTTTTTTAAATAATAATTTTTTAAGCTTTCTCTCTAAAAAAATTTTGCACCGTTTTAAAAATGGTACTTTAAAAAAGGGTGTCTTAATATATATTTTTTAAGAAACTTTTTAGTACTACTTTTACTTTTTAAAAAGTACTTTGTGCTTTAAAGTTTTGTTTTTAATTTTTCTTTCAAAAAAGTCACTTTTTAAAAATATTTTTTTTTTTTTTGTAGAGGGTACTTTTCAGTTGGGCAAAATGGTACATTTTTTTACAAAAGTACTTTGCTTAGGGGATGGTTGATTTTAAATTTTATATTTCAAAGCAATATTTTTGAAAATCTTAGTTTTCGAAACATTTTTGTATGTAAGTGTTTTAAAAAACTTATTTTAAAGGTACATTTTTAACCGCACTATTTTAAAAACTTTTCAAAAAAATTTCTTTGTTACTCTTAATTTTTTAATCTTTATAGAAAAAGACTTTCTTAAATATGCATTTTAAAAGGAGTCGTTTTCCTAAAAGTAATTAAAAGGTCCTTTTCTAATAATAAATATTTAAGCAAGGTACTTTTTATGTACTTTTTTTAAAAAACTACTAACTAAAGAAAATTGTACCAAATTTAAAAAGATATTTTTTAAAAATTGTAGGTACTTTAAAAAAAATTATATTTTTTGGGAATTGTTTTTTTTTTTTTTGTGGATAGTAATTTTCTTTTTTGAAAGATATTTAAGTATACTTTTTGAAAGGGTCTGTTATCAAATGCATCATCGCGCTTCGTCACTGAAACTGACGTAAATTAAAGTTTGTCAAGGTAAAAGTTAATTTTTCTCAGGAGTATATTTTTTTTAGGGAAAAAATATTTTTTTTTAAAAAGGTACGTTTTCTTAAGGTACTTTTAAAAGAGAAAATTTTCTTTAATGGATTTTTTTTTATAGAAATATAGAAATATTTGTGCTAAGATGTTTATTTATTTGTGAAAAAAATTAGAAGAAAAATTCTAAGATCTTTAAAAGTAAAAAAGGAAATTTTATTTAAGTTTTTCTTCTGAGTCACAAGCTTGCTTGCTAATAACAGAGCCTGCTTAAATACTTTTTTAAATGTTTTTCAATTTATTTATTTGAAAATCTCAAATAAATAAACAAATCTTCTAAAAGCAAAACGCAGTTTTTACAAATAAGCAATTGTTCGTTCTTATATTTCAAAGCCACAAGCCGTAACAGAAAATATAAATGCAACAATTAAAAAATCATTTGTTGCACTTTACTTTGCATTCTAATTTATGATATTCATCCAGTTGTTATTCAAATAGAAAATAAATAAATAAAATTCTTATTATTTTGCATTTTTTATTGCAATGCGGAAGTTTTGTATTGTTTGTAATTTGTGCCATTTCATGTTGAGATAGATACGCACATACCCACATAACAAATTTACAATACCAAGTGCATATACTTTTTGGCAGGGATGGATAAGTGTAATTTGTATGTGTATTTATTAAAAGAAAAGTAATTGCTGTTTTTTTTTAAATGGCACTTTTTTCATAAAAGGAATTTTCCACTCGTAAAACACTCAAAAGTTTAGTATTCAACAAATTCTTGTTATTCACCCCTGCTTGCCAGTCGTAACTATTTTAATTATTTTCTTATATATTTATATATATTTTTTTTTACATGATATCCCAACAAACACAAAGCTAGACGTTAGCTCATTAACTCATAACATTCTCATTAACTCCTAAACTCATTATATTTTATTAAAAGCGGAATAAGGTCTTAAAAACATCGTTTATGCCAATTTATTTTAAATTCTAATTACATTGTATCTCCTGGTATTGCATTCCGAATATTCAGGTGTAACCAGAATTGGTTTTTCAATATTTTTAAATATAGAAATCACACAACTTCTTATTAATAGTGTTGGAAATTTCAAAATTACAAGAAAATTAGGAATTTAAAATTTATTTGTAACGAACCAAATATAATTAGTGCAAACTTACAGAAAAATTTAATAATTTTAAAAAGTATGTTCGAAAATTCGAATTTAATTTTGAATTTTCGGACATAAGGAAATATGAAATGTTTAGCTGTTAAATTAAAAAAACAATTTTTCCGTTAAACCATATAATTTCTTAAATAAAAAGGCCAAATTAATTAATTTTAGATATATTGAAATATTTATTTTTCTGGTTTCAAGCACCTAAACATTGTGGGGCTAATTTTAAAAATTTAATTTTCATGTTAATTTTTGAAATTAAAATTTTTTTAGCTATTGGTTATTTTATTCAAAACCAATAATTATTACTCATTTATAAAGTGATTGACTGAACTAGAAAATAATTCTTTATAAAAAAGAAACTTTCGAAACTCTATTAATTCTGGTTTTTATGGGTTTATTAAACAGAGTTCTGTGACACTCATTATTACATGTGACGCTAATTATTCTTTAAGGCCTTTTTTTAAGTAAATAATATTCTTAGCTCTTGTGTTTGCTGGGATACTTACAACATTTTTAAATCTTACGACGTTTTGTTTTTGCAAATTTTGCATTTTGCTTGCTAGTAAAAAAGAAAATATTTTTCATTTCAATTTGTTATTCTGTTTCATCTCAATACACGAGGCAACAATAAATATAAAAACAATAACGACTTGAAAAATAAAAAAATATTGTAAATTTAAATAAATATTTTTCATTTTGCACATAAGAGATGAAAGAATAAGAAAAAGAAAAGGAAAAAGAAAATATTGCACACGTTTTAAAAGTTGTTGTAATTTAAATATTTTCTATTTTGCAAATATTTTACAGATTTCTTCTTCACGTGTAAGAGAACTAAATAATTAAAATATTTATTACATTTTACACATTAAACACGTTCATAGATATATTTGTCTTGTTTTTTTTTTTTTTTTTTTTGTTTCTAGTGGATAGAAATAGAATTTAAAATTTATTAAGAAATTCAAACAAGGATGTAGTGTTTTATATAAAATTAAATATTTAATAATTGTATAAATATAATAACTAATTAATTTTTTTTTTGTTTTTTTGAAAATTTCTTTTGAAGAACTTTTGATTTTTTTTTTTGTTCACAGATTGTTTTTTTCAAGAAGTTTTAAGAAAAAGGGGAGTATTCAAAATTCTATAATTTAAAATATATATACGTGGGGCTTGAATTGTATAGCATGGAATCTATAAACTCAACTCTTGTAATTAAAAACTGAATTTGTTACTTCTAAATACGTACAAAAGAGCGAAAAAAAAACTGTTTGACAAATTTATGACAAAAAAAAATTAAATCAACTAGTTGACCTTATAACAACTTGTTAATTAATAATTAAAAACATGCTGCTGTACCGCTTAAACTGGCGAAAGTAAGAATCAAGAACAGAGTTTACATTAAAAACAGCAAACAACAAAAAACAAAATCAGGTTTTTTGCAATCCAAGTCCGGTAATGACATGTGACAAACACAAACTACATTATGACTTGAAAAAAAGCTAAGAAATTGTTAAATATTTTGTATAAAAATTATTATATTTTTTTTTTCAAAAGCAGGAAATGTAACAACTTTTTTGCTGTTTTTGATTGTAAATGACATTTATAGCGATTTCAAAAGAAAAAAAAATAAGTTATGAGGATAGTTGCAAAATTACTAGAACAAGCAAATAATTTTTTATACAAATTGTAATAAAATGAAATTTATTTTTTAAAAATATTTTTTTAGTTCTAAACTTCTGGCTATATTTCAAGGGCTTAATATTTTGTTTAAAGCAAAAATTGTAAGACTTTTCAAAATGATCTCTCACTGCAGTTCCCCAGAAAATGTATTACAGTAAGGGCTCTGCTGCCTTTTTCTGCCTCCTTCTGTATATCGAAGGCCCCGTGGAGAAAGGACAAAACTTATACAACTCAAACTGTAATTATTGAAACGTAATATGAAAAATGTAAATGATTGCAAAACTATTATTTATGATACCTGAGCGTAAAATTTTTGTAACGAGTGGTATTTGTGTGAAATGTACTGGAATCACTTAATAATTCAATCTGCAAGAAATACAAATTAGATCCCTTCTACCTGGGACCAACGACATATAAAATAATCTGAAAGATTGTTGCTAGAACAGTTTGTAAAACAGCAGTAATTAATCCGCATTATATTTTCGTTTGGTTATCTCTTCTTTACAAAGACAGCCTGCGGCCTAGTTCACGAACGAAAAATCCCTTTGCTATCCTAAAATTGACTTATATCTATTTCTGTTCAAGATTTTTGTTCATTTGTTGTAACGCACAAAAACAATAAAATATTTTTAAAATATTAATTTTCCTCCGGTATAAAGCCGCACCACCTGAACATTTTTGGAATTCGAGCTACAAAAACCAAGCTATGTTACGAATTAAAATAAGGCATTCATTCTTATTACCACTCTTCACTCGAAGGAGATAACCGACCATTTCCGTTTCGACACACTGATGAACACTGAACTGATGATGAAATACAGTTGATAAAAGTTTTCACAATGACCAATAGCAATTAAATACTAAACACTACGCTCGGTTCCTCGCACAGAAAGGCGCTGGATAAGCGTCAGTGTTGCCACATGCCAGACTGGCTCAAATTCCACCCACTGTTCTGAAGAAATTCCCTGAATTCAGATTTTAACGCCATATTGGAAATTATGTACTTACTTATTAGGACTGTTTCAAGGCGTATTAATAGAAGGTGGCAGCGCCGCTACAACAATACAAATTTGTCACTGATGCTAATTACAAAACAGGAGGATCTTTGCTTTACTAATTTAATCTCCGTCATGTCTAGAGGTGACCAAAAGACGGCTGGAAGTTTTATTTACTTTTTTTCTTAATAAAATGTTTTTTCTACAGACATTTCCCTTGTAGCTGTTGTGATTTGTTTTGAATATCAAAATTATAATAATTTTTGTGCAGAATAAAGAAGGAGGCAGTGTTTTTAAGAGACCCTTCTTTTATATTCAACAAAGTGCCGATGTCAAACTAAATATTTTAAAAATTCAAATTTTTTTATCAACTCAACTTCCCTCGTAATTATTAACAAAAAATATTTATTTATTAAATTGCCAACAAGTGAACGTTTAATGATTTGACATTTTTTTTTTATTAAAATAAAATTCTCATAGTTTGTCATTACATCAGTGTTAATTTGTTATTGCATTGTTGTTATAACATTAACAACAACTACAACAGCATCAACAATATTGGCTGCTACAGGTTAATACTCGTACTTACATTTCTACTTACCACCGTCACTAAGTTAGTTAAATATAATAAATGTAGAAATATATATTTGCTTTTTTGTTTAATGCCGCTTTGGTTAGTTATGGCTGTTGGCGACTTTGCACACAGCAATCATGCCAACATGTAACAGGCATTAGAGTAATTGTTTAAACGTATGATATTTTTGTTGTTGTTTTTTTGTTTTAATTCTACTAGTGTTAGTTAATATTTGTCTTTTTTATATTTATTTTTTTAACAAAGACCAGTAGAAGATCAACAACAACAACAACAAAATATATAATTGTATTTGCCAATAATATTTAACTGCATGTTAAATATTGAACAACTATAAAAACAACAAACATTGAGGATCTAACTACAAATAAAAATTCATACTTTCTATAAAAAATAAATGCCGGTATTTTGTTTGTGTTTTCTGTTTTTTTTTTTTTTTTTTTAATTTCTTCACATGCAATCACTTTTTTTTTTCTTTTCAAGCTGCTGCAGTTATTGACTGGATGAAAGCAGAAGTTCTCAAAGTTTTATTAAATAAAACGGGAAATGAAATGCTTTTGTGATTAAATTAAAATTTTATAATAATTAATATTATTATGTGGTTATAAATACTGTGTTATTGTGGAATAGTTATTAGTTTTGTTTAGAATTTAAGCAAAGATTATTTAGTTCTAAATAAGAGTATTTATTTTTTGTATGTAAAATCCAGCTAGTGATCTAATTTTACCAGACAAAAACTAAAGAATTGTTCTCCGCAATCATATAGTTCTGCAGAGAACATAATATTTATACTTTGCTGGAACCACAACCATGTTTTTACTCTGTGTGCAAAAATTAATATTTAAAATAGTTCATTACCTTTGTCGACGACTTCCAGGAAAACCTTTATGGGTAGCACGAAACAACACGATACCTGATTCCGCAAACCGACTTGACTTCCTTCCATAGTTTTGCTTTGCGGCTGAACTAAAAAATAGTTTGGAAATCACTTTATAATTAATAAGAAATAAATAAATAAATAAAAGAACTTGAAAAATTGTTTTTAAAATAAAAAAAAAAATGTTACGTTAAGTTCCTTAATGACAAATATGATATTTTTGTGTACCTGTTGCGTATTTCCACCTTCTGCCTGTTTGGCATAAAGTATCATCATCACAATTTGCTAAGAACTCTTATTTAGTCAGAAAAAATATTGAACTAAAACGATTTTAAGCTTAACAAAAATAAAGTTTTAATTATGTAATATGACTAAATTAAACGATGCTTTTTTATTGCTATACTTCGACGTTTATTCTATTGAAACTAAACAAGAGTTATCAAATGATTTCTGCTAAATTTTATAAAACTTTTTTATCTACATAAGATGAAAGGAAAATAATATCAAGTTTTCATATGACTATTTTATTAATGATAGGTATCGTTTCAAGTTTTAATAATTAAAGTGAAAAATTTCTGTTTTTTTTACATAATGACATGTTTCTGAATTTATTTAAGTTAATGTGACGCTTGTTCTATGACTATTTTTTAAAAAGGCGTTGAAAAAAGAAGGCCGGCATTAAACCTTTTAGGTAACTAGTTCCTGAATGTTAAGCTTTCTATGAATAGGATTCATTTCTTTAATATGCCGTTTTCATTTGAAGGGATCAAATGTGGGTAATATTAATACGACTGACTTCCAAAATGTATTAATACAAAGTTTGTAGACAGTTTTGCTGCGGTATTTAGATCTTGTACATATACAAAATTTCTAAACAAGGCATCAATTTAGAAACTGATGCACTATTTGCTCGTTTGCAACATTTCTAATACTTGTCTGCGACATTTTTGAATGGTACGTATGCATTGTAAACATTTAATATCACGGCATTATGAAACACAATACATTATACGAATAAAAAGCAAGTGACGTTTTGGAAATCAGCCTTAGGCCAGGCTAAATTAAATTTTTAAGTCAGTCACATGTCCTTTTCTTCAGACATAACTTATAAATATTTTGATCGCAAGCATTTGGACAAGTCAGGGGGGCAAGAAAAACTAAAACATTTGAGAGCAATTTTCGTCAGGGTACATTTTAATAGTGTTAAACTAGACAAGCTACTGAAAGGCCACAAGGGAACTGAATTGAAAATTGGATTAAATCTTAAAAGAACTTAATTGAAGTTGGCTTTAAATATTTTTTATTTTATAAAGTATGTGTGTGTGTATAAACATATGTGTATAAACATATGTTGTGTATATACATATGTGTATATACATGTATATTATTAATTAATGTAATTAAATAATTGTTTATATTACAACAGACTCTTAATTTTATTTATTTAATGCGTCATTTACATGATTTTTTTTTTCGGGCCCATACGTATCACGCGGCTGGTTTTGTTGTTTTTGATTATGAAGTTGTTTACAATTAAATAATAATACACCATTTTCAACTGAATTTCTAGGTGAATATCACTATTTTCAAATGTTAATCAAAACATACAATATATTTTCAAGAAGTTTTATTTTTCATTAGAATTTGTAAATTTTATTTACAAATTTCTGAATAATTTGATTTCACTCTCTAAGCAAAAAAAAAACATGGTTGTGGTAACCATAAACTAAAAGTAACATATTTTGACCAGTGTTGTCAGTTATGGCGATTTCTCGCCAAGAGTGGTGAAGAAAAATTCATTTTTGAAGGCAAAAATTTTAAAGTGGCTAAAGGCGAGATACCTGGCGTTATTTAAAATACTTAGTGATATTTTTGGCTATTTTTTATGATTTTTCTGTACGATAACGCTGCATTAAAAAAAAGATAAGAAAATTTGGTAGCTTTATTTTATATAATTAAAGTTGACTAAAAAGGTTAATAATTCAAAAGTTGTAACCCTGGGTCTGAACTAAAATTTTCTAAAGTTCAAATGTAAAGAGAAATAAAATAAAAATGCACTTCCACTTGCTGCAAGAAAACTTCATGTGTGTGGTAAATTCAGTACAATAGTTTAGGAAACTCTGCAAGGCTTTTAACGGTTTTCTTTTTATTTACGTACAATAAAGACAAATGAAAAGAGAAATAAAACAGTCAACTTGTAATTAAAGACAAAAAGAACACAGTAATATAAAAAACAAAAGCAACAACAAAATCTGTTTAAAAAAATAATTTTTTAAGAAGAAGAAAGACCCCATCAGCAATAACAATAACATGCATCATCATGTTTACAACTAAAATATAAAAAATTGTTAAAACAACAACAACAGTAATAGTAATGTTAATGATAAGCCAGTGACGTACAAAACCACAAACGTAATTTGTTCTACGTTTTTTTTCATTTATTTTTATTTATTTTTGTTTTTTGTTTTCTGGTTAATAACTACTGAAATTTTTACTAAATACGATGAAAAAAAAAAACTATTATTCGCACTTAACTATCACTTAGTATACGAATGAGTGACTGATTTGTATAATTTTTTTGTGTTTTGTTTCTTTTTTTTAGTTATTTATTACCACAATCTTTAGTTTTATTGTACATAATTAAATAATCATTTAATTTAAGAAAATGACAGCATTTTATTTATTTTTATTTTCAAACTTTGGGAGATTTTTTTTAAGATTTTTATTTCACGAACTAAATTAAAAAAATAGGAATTAAAATATTTTAAACAAGTGTTTCTAACAATAATATTACGTTTTACTGTTATCTAAAACTTTCAACTTTTTGAATTTGCAAATAATTATTTGTTTGCTGATAGGTTTGTTTTATCACACAAACATAGCAAACTCTATAATGGGAAGGTCCTTATGAGTTCACCCAGTTATAATTTGCCTAACTACAGTGGGCTCATGGTTCTAAATGTTACGCTTAGTTGTAATTCTTTTACACATTCTGGCACAACTTTCTGTGGTTTGATATATAAAAACATGATGTTATTGGCATTAAAAAAGGATTTGTCAAACCTCTAAAACAACATTAATCTATCAAAGTTTTCTGCAACTAGCATTTAGCTGCTAGTCCTATGTCCGGCATAATGATTGTTAATATACAATTCACCTTCGCTGTCAGCAACCAGTTGGATCTTAATAACTTGTGATAGATTTTAACAAATATTTAAATTTTGGTTAAATGTCCTTCAATATTCTTCTTAGCATTTTCTGCAATAGAGGAAAAGTTATCTATGCCCTGATTATTAGTTCAATATACAAATAAACAACTTTGTGCACTTTATAGAAAATGGTTTTTAATACTTCTGAAAAATGCTCGGAAAATAGCTTCATATTTAATTAAATAAACGACATTTTTTTTAGGCTAAAGTTCGTATTTTTAATTCGAAACTTATAGCAAGAAAATTATTTTGAAATGTATACTTTACGCAAAATTTTACTTTTCGAATCGTTAAATTTTTCACAAGTTTTTTTGCAATATTCAGGAATTTTTTTACAAACGATAAAACCAACTTAGAATACTCACGCCGAATGTGAGTATAATAGATGAAAGCAAATTAATATATATTTTGTAAATACTTGAAATTTCTATAATTAATTTAATTTTTAAGATTTGTATTTATTATTCACTCGGATATGCTCGAATAGTTTGCTCGAGAAATATGAGAGAAAAAAATATTTACATTTTTACACCTCACAAATTTGAAAAATAAATAAATTGACTATTTAAAATGTGAAAAAAGCAAAATAATCTTAAAGTGCAAAATAAAAAAAATCCCAAATAAACATAAATTTGTGTATATGCATGTGTATTTGTAATAATTAATAGAAATTTGCAATGAAAACATAAATATTTTTTTATTTAATTTTAACATTAAACTCAAGGCCAACAATAATTGTAGAAGATTAGAGATAAAAATGTGTAAAAAAAAAAACAAATGTAAAAAACTTTCCAAATTTTAAATAACTAAACAGTGGAATGTTTTTTAAAGCAGACATTTTAGTATATTTATTGGGAACTGATTTTTATGACATCATATTATGAGTATAAATTGTGGGCTTGGTGTCTGCATACAAAAGGTTTTTCTTTAAAAGCCCATCTATTTTAGGTCGATTGGCCAGTGAAAGTTGCCTAACAGCAAAGCTTTATTTACTTTATTTAATGTTAATAAAATCTTAATTATTATATTAACTATTTGCTTAAAAAACAGTTAAAAAGTCTTTGTAATTTTTTTAGTTTATTGGTTTCACAATTATTTCCACAATTATGTTATAAAATCTTAAGCGAAAAATGCTCGCAAGAATTTTTTGCAATCATTTTACAGTTTTTAACTTTAATCATTTCCCTCTTAAAATTAAATTATAATTTTATTATTTTTATTTTTATTTTTTTATTTTCAAAAACAAAATTATTTTATTTCAAGTGAAAGTTTTTTAACAAAAAGCATAACTACTGCTTAAGTTTGGTTTTTTGTTTGATACAAACAACAAAAACCACATAATAGTTGCACGTGCATTAAGAAATGAAATAGCAAATAACAACTACAATAATAATAATAGTTAAAATAATTTTGACCACATTTTCTGTGGAAAGCAAAAAACAAATTAAACACCGACTTTCTATTGTTTGTTTTTTTTTATACAACAAATTAAAAATAATAAAAAAAATCTAGGAAAATCTTAAAAACATTAAAGAAAGCATTTTAACAAACCTTTTTATTGTGCCATATCATTTCAAACAGTAGAAGAAAATAACGATAATCCAGCTCGAAATTATAAAAAAAAATAATAAGAAAAAACTAAATTTCATACCAGTACGAGTATTAGAATGATACCAAAAAAAAAAAAATAAAAAAAAACAGTTACAAAATAACAGTATTATATTGTTACAAACTGAAAGTATATTTCTTAATAAAATAGCAAACGCTTTAAGTGGCCTTAGGTCACTCAAATACATTTATTTTTATGAATAAATGAAAAAACAACAGCAGGAAAAACGAAAAACAGCAAGTAAAAAAATTTTGCCTCAGAGAATGCAACTCAATCCAACAAAACTACTATTTGCAATGTGGTGGCTTCATTGTACAAATGTTCATTTACGCATGCAACTAACAAAGTGATGTTTATACGAGGGGTTTTCCAGAATTAACAAAACTAAGAAAAAAAACAAGCACAAATTTTAACGAAAACTATCAGTAGTTTTTCCCAGCCATAATTAAATAGGCGCTCTCAACTTAAATTGGTTTTACTCTTTACAGAAAATTGTTTACCCTGTTTTCAATTAAGTACGTGCTATGTTGCCTTAGCCTCTTCTAGGCCAAACCAAAGTTCCTTAATCACCGTTCAAGCCTGAAAAGTGGTTACTACCAGACCATGATATTGATATGACTACACTATTCCTTGTCTAAAAGAACTGGATTCAAAATACTAGATCTAATACCTATAAAGTTCTACATCGAATTGTTTACTTTCGCCGCAATATTGTCTTCGATTTATTGACTGCTCCTACTGGCATGCTTTCTTTAAGTCTTTGCTCGAAATTTTAGTCTACATTGTGGGTACCAGTTGTAATTCTTAAAAACATTTTATCCATTTTATCGCAGGTGCGATCTCGAAAATTAATCTCAACACATTTCACAAGATGGTTTAAGAGAGCGCACCAATTCTGTTTTTTCTAATTACGCCACTTGTTATCCCAGTAATTTTATATTTAACCTACGTCCCTAGCACAGACGTAATCTCTTATGTGTGTAAAGTTAAATTTTAAAATTAATACCCTAGCCACATTATGTTACGATAACAGAGGTCTGTTAATCAATTAACATAACCAATGTTAATATTAAAGATTTAATATTAGAGTTTCCGGACGATATTTAAATATAGCTTAAAATGGATAGAAAAAAGCTATTGTAGAACACTTCTAGTAGTGTTTCTATAAAACTCCAATAGTCAAATATATTAACATTTCGTTTTTTAAGAAATTATAGAAGCTTTTTCAAAAACACCACTTTTGAAATTTGAAAATGGACTTTTGTCCCTTTCTCGTAAAAACAAAAGTGGTGTTTTTGGAAAAACCTTTCTTAAAAACAAAATGTTAATATATTTGCCTATTGGAGTTATTGAAGACACTACCAGAAGTCTTTTCCAATAAATTTGTTCGCCCACAGCTATTGTAGAACACTTCTTGTATTCTACAATAGCTTTTTTCCATTCACTTTAAATTATATTTAAATATCGTCCGGAAACTCTTATATTAAATTTTTAATATTAACATTGGGTATGTTAAGCGATTAACAGAGCTCTGTTATCGTAACAGAATGTGGCTAGGGTTATAAATTTTAAATTTAACTTCACGCAAATAATTTCTTAGGCTTCCTTTTTGACTCCTACCAAGAGCAGGTATAAAATACACTTTCGGCACATGCCAGCTGACGGTCATTCACTGATCTTGGTGTTCTTTTTTACTCACAACGCCGTTTTAATCAAAAACTGCGGTATCAGCTTTGTAAGTTCTTGTTGGACCCCTTCTTCCTTCTTGTTGGAGTTTACATGCCATATAAAACTATTTACGAAGACAACCAAAAGTAGCGCAAATAGTTTTGGAAGACAAATGAATAAGAATTCTTCAATACTGGAATGGCTCTTAAACCTCTAATCTACCAAATGAGAGCTGTAATATTGATTTTTATTTGCGATGTGCAAAGTCTAACAATTCTATAATTTTTCACATAATTTTATTAATACAAACACCTTGTGCCAATTTATTAATCTCAAATTGGCAATTCTGATATAACCCTCGTATATACAAAATCATTAACGTACTCCCATGGCATGTCGTTCTTAGAATTTGAGTTAAGATGTTACTAGCATAACTAACTATTGCGGTTCGAGTTATTGTTGCTGACGAGGAGAATGTTGATAATAATGATATTGAATATTGCCATAATGCTAAATATAATTGAGATGTAGTTTTTACTGACAGCTATTGCTATTGTAATGAATATGTGTATTTGCCACAAATGTGATACTTAAGATTACCACAATAATAGCGAGTATAAGAAAAATAAGTGTGGAAAATGCTCTCGTAAATCATAACAAAGAAAATCGTAATAATAGTAAATAACTCAAAAATAATTCCAAAATTATTTTGCAAAAACCTAAAATCTAAAAATTATAAAATGGTTTTAATAAAATTATAGAATTAATTAAAACAATGAAACTTTTATTTAAATTTACGTAATTTTAATGGATTTTACGAAACATGTAATCGATTTGTGTAAAAATTAACTGTTTAAAACCAATGAAACAGGATAATTTATGCGAAAATGACTTCATTGTAAATTCGAGTGACTTCAAGTATGGTCAGATTAGTCAAATATTTGAACAAAATGACGTAACCACTAAATTATTAAAAAAAAATTGCTGCTCCTTTTCAAATACCTAACAAGAAGGTTTTCCTTAGACATCTTTCCACAACAATATATTTTCCTTTTTAGACCCTGTGTCTGTCTGTTATTCCATTAAGCTCAAACAGTTATTTTTGTTATTTAAACTTCTTAACCATTCAATCTTTATCCATTCAACTGCATGATTAGTTTAAAAATTTACTGCAATTTTTATTAACAAAAAATCTTTAGACAAGAAGAAGAATGAGGTTTAGTTTATTTTTGGAAAGCCCCAAGCTTGACAAAAAAAACAAATTTCATGATTCTAACAAATCATAGGCAAATATTAAAATGAATTTGTAAATTTGCTTTTTGTTTTTTGTTTTCGTCTTAAGTTAAGATATCATTGTCTTCGCATTTTTTTTGTTTTCGTTTGGCTGGCAAAAATAATCATTTGGTTACAAATGTGTTTTTCGGGTTTTACAAACAAATTTGTTAGATTTCATGCCAGTTTTGTAATTTCGTTGAACAGTTAGTTTTCAAAACTTTTGACTGTTTCTGAAAAACCATTAACATAACCCTTAAGTTTTATAGCGATTTGAGACCCCCTATTTTGCAAAATAAAATAAAAAAAAACAAAAATTTCTTAGTTGCAGATACAATGACACTGTAATAGAATTTAACCACACGTTTGCAAGACTCGTATGAAAATTTTGCAATTTTTTTGAACAAAAAAAATTTCCTCCAAAAAAAATTGTAACGTAAATTGTTGTGTCACGTTTAATTTGGTAATTTTCATGCAAATTCTATTTTCTATTATTTGGTCTATACAAAATATATGAAGCTTTTGAATGTAAAACTTATACTGTTGTGTCTCTGTTTTTTATTTCTTTTATTTTGCTGCAAACGGATTATTTTGGTATCATGTCATTTTGTTAAGGAAAAACTACACAACAAAAAAGAAACTATTCACATTCGACAGTTTTAAGCAACTTTAAACACAACTATAACCCACATTAAAAACTCTATAAAATTTTAGCTTTAAGGCTTAAAACTTTGTTTTTTTCGTATTTGATTTCATTTGCATTTCCATCAACAGCAACATGTTTTTAAAAGGGGACATTTGAATTATCTTTTTTATTTCTTTTTTTTTTTTACTTCTTGCTCATTATTTTCGTGCTGGTTTTTCGGCTAATTTCTTATGCTTAATGAAGGGATATTAAATTTAATTTGAATCGAAATTGATTTTCAAAATGTTAAAAAAAAAACTCTAAATGTTTCCCAATAATCAACAAGTAACGTATAAAAAAGTTAAATTTTATTAAGAAAAACTTTTAAACTATTTAAAGCGTTAAACACTTTAAAACATGGCTCAATGTACTTAAAAAGAGCTTTATGTATTATAAAACTGATATTCAACTTTACAATATTTTGAAAGCTTAAAACGTAACTCTTGGAGTTAATTAAAGCTTCTACATACTACAGATTTGGAGCTTGGATTACCTTGAAATTTCTTATATCTTTTAACTTGTAAAAAATAATTTAATTAGCTTTAAGCATTATTTAAAGTAAAGTCCAAGCTAAGCTTTTAGAATCGTAAAGACTTACAAAAATTATTGATGTCTCAAGTACGACCTTAAAACTATTTTTAAAGGTCAAAGCTGGCTCTAAAGTGTCCTGGAGATGTTAAAATAAACGCGATAAATTTTTCTATACGGATTAACATTTTGTGCTTTTCGATTACCGCACACAAGCAAATAATCTCGTCAATTACCATCTGCATTTTGATTTCGCAGCGTTTGTTTGTAAGTATGTCGTCATCGAAAAGTAATTTATTGCGCAATTTATTGTTCAATCTTGTTATCGTCAAACAAAAATGCCAATAACGTATGAGTGTAGCCGGAAAGCATGTCTATAAGGCGTTAGTGAATTTATTGGAACGTCTCCAGGTTAATTCATCTTAACGCTGTGCAGACACATTAATGTGGCAAAAAAACTTATGCTGCGATAATTAAAGGAACTGCTGTTTTTAGTTTAGGAACGGCGTCAAGGCTTAAAATGCGCTATGTAAAAGAAAATTCTGTTGACCAATATACGTCATTCTTTATTCCGCTGAAGAAGTTCTGATGATAGTGACAAGGAAGAGCAGAAGGTGTTCAAAAGGCTTCTCTACTTCTATTCTATGTATTGACAAATTATTAGAGTTATTTTTCACCTTCCTCCACCCACATTCTTTTTTTCATTTTTTACAGCAAAACTCCCGCAACTGTCGCTTTCTATTTATTTAGCACTTTGGGAAGAACTCTAAGCCTTTATTGTAAAGTACCCATACCAAGTTCGTAGTTTTACAGTCCCAGAATCATAAATAAATTTTTAAGAGGGTACTTTTCCTCCCCTTCCCTTTGTGCGTACTTTATCTTAACGGTAACTGTATGAGTTTTTTAATCTCAATGTTGCATCTCTTCAAATATAGAATAAGTACTTTGCCAGGCCTTTGCTTGGGCGGTAGCTGCTTTTCCCAAAAAATTTCGAAAGTCTCACTGTTGTAGCTCCCCAGATGGTGGTGATTTTAGTGGGAAGTCTAGGCCTTTGCCTGAAGTCTTTCTTATTTCTCAAAGTTACTTAAGACAGTTTAACTTTAGTAGTTTTCTAGATGTAGACTATCATACAACACTTTTATGTAGTGGATACCGTCTATCCCTTTCCTATGCTTCTAGTATTTGGCTTAGAAACACAATTAGATCCTAGAAAAACCCACATTTAATTTAAAGAGTCTTAACATACTCTTCAAAAAATATTTCAATTTTCCGGTCGTCCAGTGGAATGTTCTGTATCGTTAAATAATCGGACATACTGTCAGGCCTTCTAAGAATTTTAAACAAACTTACAAACAAAGATTCATATATGGGTGCATAAGGGGCTTAAGGCAAAAGGGGTACAGTTACATTAACGAAAAAACGGTGCCATTTTACTGTTTTTGCTCTAAATCCCTCGTATATTAATGAAACTGTGTTTGTTTCTTTGTTGGATTTATTACCAAAAATTCAATTAAGTTTTCCAAATCATTTGAAACTAATTATTTAAAAAATATATAAATTTAAGAAATATAAATGTATGTGTAAAAATTAAATAAATAATTATGGTTTTAGGCCATTTTGAAAGTGACTGGTATTAACTTCGCTGTTACATGAAAACAAAAGCTAATAATTTTTATTTTTAACAACAACTGTAAATTTAATGTGCAATAAAATCAAACAAAAAAGTAAAATGTATATTTCGAAAACAAAAACAAAAATGTTAAATAAAAAACGTGAACATAAACACAAGCAAAAATTTGATTGTAAGCAGTTCTTAAAAATGATTTATAGCTCAAAAGTCATTAAAGCCAACATTAAATTAAAAAATGCACACATTAATAAATTAATGAAGCAACAGTAATAAAGCAGCACCAACAACAACAACAACAGTTAAGCACGCACATAGTAACACTAATTTCCACATAATTATTGTTACAAGTTATTATTATTTAAAATAATTTATATTTTTAACAAAAATAAAAACAAACACCAACAAAAAATAAAACCCTACTAGCAGCCGCAACAACAATTTTGCCACATTTACAACATGCCAGCTTCACACACACACGCATAAACTAATTCTAATATTTGTGTCTAAGTCGTTTGTAAGCAACAACTTTTGAAACAAAGTCCAAGCCAACAACAAAATCCAAATGACAGACGTATACGCTTGGCCTGACTTAATTCAAATGTTGGTTAAATAAACAAACAGAACACGTCAACGTACATACATACATAAATATATATGGTGGGAAACGCTCTAAAACAAAGACCTGGGCTGGAAAAATAAAACATTTACACAACCGCAAACATAAATAAATTCTTTGTGAAACAACATACTCGTAAGACATTTAAGTGGGGAGTCAGCCAAAGAAAAAAAATTAGTAAACCTTCAACGTTTTATAACTGTGAATTACTACACAAAAAAATTAGAATTCAAGCCAACGCTGCTTATGAGTTTCAGCCATATATCAGACTTAGATTCAAAAGTTTGCTGTGAACAACATGCATTCACTCACACTCATTTTTAAAGCAGATTGTAGGTTTTTTTCAATGAATTTTCGTCGTTGTGTGAATTTACTTTGTAATTTATGCCTTCAAAATTAATTTGTTATAATAAGAGTCAATAATTTCTTAAAGTAGTGTCAACTTACTTTTTTTTAACATTTTAATGAAAATGTTAAAAAAAAAATATAAATAATTATTGTAAATATGCAAAAGTAACCCTTGAAAGGACACATGTCGTCTAACAAATTTAGATGTAAAATTCAATCCGTTCAATTCCTTTTTAAAGAAAGAGAGACAGTTTATACCTCTACTACTGTACATCTCCGACAATGTTTCTGGCAAAAATTTCACCAGTCTTAAATATTGGTAATAGAAGAGAATTAATACGTTAGTTAAGCAGAAACTAACGAGAAATGCAAATACGGAAGATTATTAATTTTTTTTTTTTTTTTTTTGTATATTCACTTTTTTCCAAAGACTTGTGTTTGGCATCGTGTACGTTTTTTTCTAACAGCTCAACCAGACCTTGCAACAAGATGTCTATTTTTTTAGGAATTATAATCATGCCATTCACAAGGTTTTTCTAAGAACTGTTAACATAAAATAGTTTCAATTGTCTTAAATTTTGGCTTCGACCAAAAACAAGTAAACTGAAGATGGCCTTCTTTCCGAATCCAATATATTCTGTTTTTAAAAAAAATTATTAATATTGAGAATCTGAAGCTTCATAGTCACAATAAATCATTACATTTTCACAATTTGATTAGTGGTTCTGAATAAAAATTGAGAATAATTTTTGCTGTTTGTAAAATGTAATATTTAAGTAAAACAAAGGACCTTTTGTTAAGGTAGGGAAGTAGATAAAAGTAAGATCTGGCTTCTTAAGTCAATAAGAAAGAGATTCTGAGCTGTGCGCTTCTCTACCAGACCCACACCGTTAAGGTGATGATGACTGTATGTGTTAGAAGCTCATGTTTAACAAAACAAGTCATCAAGTAGTTTCTGTCTACCCAAAGTGTTACAATAGTGTAGCGTGGATGGCTGCGTACGAATAATGCATGTTGGTTTGAAAATAATATCTGTAAAAA
Organism: Cistogaster globosa; assembly: GCA_937654795.1. Classification (NCBI taxonomy): domain Eukaryota; kingdom Metazoa; phylum Arthropoda; class Insecta; order Diptera; family Tachinidae; genus Cistogaster; species Cistogaster globosa. The sequence goes on from OW569403.1 coordinate 127,699,641, forward strand.
ATTTGCATTCATTCATTCATTCTTCTTCATTCTTTTGGACCAAAGGTAATGCCAAGGAAATGTTAATAAACTTAAATTTGGTCAGCCAAACCAAATATTAAGGTCATGATAAATTTTATAAAAAAAAAATTAAGAGGTAAAATTCTTGCCCAAAATCAATAATATTTAGAAAAGCAAAAGCTGATTGTGAAGGCTGGAGATAATGAGAAGCCAATAACTCAGCAGAAAAAAACAAAGAAATGATTATGACCAGGCTATACACAAGACAATCAGCTCTCTTTTAGAAACTTTGCATTTTTAAATCTGTCAAGCCTTTGCCGTAAAAGTTGTATACAGGACATGTTCTACACCGACAAACCTCTATCTCAGCAAAAACCTATGATTTTTCCTTAATGGCCTTTATGGCCTTAAAAAAGATGAAACAAAATTTTAAACCTTAAAAATGATTTATTTCAGTTCATTGGTATTTTTTTTTTGTTTTTTGTTGTTGAGATCTGACTTGCAAGTCCTAAATGGGTTAAGGCTACACGTTTAACTTAAGCCAAATGACAGGGCATAGCTGGTGTAGAAAAATGCCTACTTGTTGTTTATAAATACAAAAGCAACAACAACAACAACAGCAGCATTACGAAAGCATAAAAACAACTAATAAGAGAACCGCTAATTTGTAGGTATTGCTTCCTGATTGTATGCATGTTGCATTTTAAATATGCCTACCAAAAAAATATTTGAAAACCAACATTAAAGCCAACACAAATAAGTTAAAACAAAAACAAAGAAAAAGAAAAAGAAAAAAGGAAAACAACACCCATCAACAAATGTAAATATTGACCAAAATGAAACAACCCATACTAACAGCTGCCGGCTGCATGTTACAATATGACTTTAACTATACAAAGTCCGTCCGTCTGTCTGTCTGTCTGTCTATCTATCTGTTTGTTTGTATTTTCACCAAACCAACCATCCACATACAATGAGAAAACATTTTTTTGTTTTCCTATTTGTAAGTTTTTTTCTTTTATTTATTCATTTTTTTTTATTTTTTTTTTTTTTTGTTAATAATGCAAGTTGTATTATGGTCTATAAGTTTGTTTGTAGGTAAAATTTGATTTCTGCTTTCCAATGCTGCTGCTATAACACAATATCAAAGCGACAGGTGCCTGCTGTGTTTGATATCACAAAGCTAGAGGAATAAATAAACACAAACTTACATACTCCTCTACACGTCATAAAATAGTTACGTTACGTTAACAATTGTATACATAAATGTGATTGCGTGTATCTCTCAGTTTATTCTTAAACAATATTAAGGATTTATTATATGTTCTTCAGCATAAACGCCCTTTATCATCTAAAACTAACATGCGTTTGTTTGTTTATTATTCCAACTCATTAATAAATGCAAAATGAAAACTGCGTAAAACAAAATTTATTCCATTTTATTTATACTTGACATAAACCGATACAGAAGATAGAATACAAAGAATAGAAGAAAAACTAGGGTTTAATATTGGAACAAAAAAAATATAATCGGCATCATGACTGCTAGACAGACCGCTTTTTAAGCCAACTTAAAATTAAAAAAAAAAAATAATAATAATTTATTTACAGAGAAAACTGCTGATGTGTTACTTGTTATAGTTAGAGTTTGTCATTCCGTTACATACTATTTTCAATTGTATTTCGTGCGTGAGTTTTTAATAGAACACAACTTTAAACAGCTTGTTGCCACAACATTAACGTGGGAAATGGGAAATTGTATAAAACGAAGAAAAATATTTTTACATGGAAAAATTAATACAAAAAGCAGAATTATTTTTACGCTAAGGCGGTCGGTCACTAATGAAAATACTTTTTATGGTGTTGCTTTCTAACTAGATTGACTAATTATTTAAGTTTTAATTTTTTAAGTTCAAATATAATAGATTTTCGAAAACTCAAAATGAAACACCCAAACACTGTAAACAAAAAAAAATTACATCAATTTTCTCTTTTTTTTAAAGATTTTGATAATAAAAAAAAGTTTTTAATAAAAAATTGCTAAAATTAAAAGTAAAATCCAAATATATAGACTATTTCAAGATGAATTTAAATAATGTGTCAATAAAGACCAATGTATTAATTCGCATTTGCTTAACTTCTCTACTCTACAAGAACAGTGACCATCATTTGATCCATCAAATAACAATCACTGATAATGGAAATATCCATCACTGCGTAGAACAAAATTTCTATCACATTCTTAATGGGAACATAAAAAACTGATGTAAACATTTGTATCCATGTGATGTCCGTAGCAAACAGCGTTGCCAGTTATTTTTTACAAAAAAAAAAAATATATATAATACAAATTTTGCCTGATCTTAGGAACAGATTTAATAGCAAAACTTTTTAAAAGCTGCATTTTAAAATTTGCTAATCAAGTTTGTATAAACACAAGGTAAAACTTTAGCTTAATAAACAAACAAAAAGCCTTTATACTTAATACGAAAAGCCGTTCAACGGCAACGCCGTTTCAATATAAAATTGTTGCAAATACGTTAGTAGATAATTGTATATGTATAAGTTTCGATTATATATTTCTGCGGTAAAGTGTTGCCATCCATTAAAAAACAATCTGGCAGCTTTTAGTTAAAAAAATGCCAAAGTTTCAGCATTTGAGCTTAGGTAATCCGAATGTATTTGTAAAAAAAAACAAATGTTTCTAAAAATTATTACTGGTTGGTGCAAATTTTAAACTAGAAATAAATAAAATTTAAACCCCGGGAATATTAAATTCAATTAAAAAAAACTAGCAAAATGGCTATCGATACGTGCTTTTTCCTAAATAATCATTATTGGTTGATTAAATAATTTAATAATTTTTATTTGGATAACGACTACGATATTTTTTTAAATAATTATATTTTTTTAATAAAATGTTCCACCCCGAACATTTTTTTAGAATTTAAATTTCATTCTATTGCAGTGTAGGGTTTTTGTTTTAAATTTAGGAATAAAAGAAAAAACAATTTTATATGTGTTTAAAAACGAATTTTTCATAAGGGAAAAATTTACTTGAAGAAGTTTCATAAGTATTAAAACAAAATCTTTAAAATTTTTTTGCTTGGCACTTATCTAAAGTAATTTTGACAGACTACATCTGTCTGAAATACAATTTCCCCATGTGATATTTTTTTTCTAAAATTTCTTAAAGAAAGAATTTTTTTATGTTTTCTATAATAGTAAATTTACATATTTTTTACTGTAAATCAATTGACATTAAAATAGAAAAAAATGTTTTTATAATTTTTTTTCAGAAAGCTTTAATTAAGAAATTCCCACCAAAGGACTTAAACCTTCAAGAGAATTAATTTATTTTAAATTTAAATTTTTGTTTTTGTGTTTTAGTTTTTAAGATTAATAGAGTCAGTCCGTTGTAGCTATTTTTTCCTGTAGGCTCTTTTAAAAATTTTAACGTTCTTAAAAACAGGTAAAAATAATATTTTTTCAGTGTTTTATTTAACTTAAATTGATAGTCAAAAAAAAAAAAATAAAAAAAAAACATGTAACGACCAAAAAAAATTTTTTTCATATAAACTTAATCGCCCGGGCGCAAGGATTTCCTCCTCTATGGTATGACCAACACCGGCTTTGCTTACTAAAGATTTTTTGCGTTTTTTTTTTTTACAAAAGTTATTTGTTTTTAATTAATACTTTTGAAATAAAATTAAAGTGCTAAATATTGTTTCTAAATAAAATTTCTTGTTGTGTCTATGTATATGAAAACAATTTTTTTGATTAATATAAAGCTTAAATACTTCAAATATTATTGTTTTTTGACCTTTATAATTAATTTTATTTTCTAATTAATCAAGCACTGGGTTAGTTTTAAAATAAAATTATTGTTTATTATTTTTTTTTTCTTTTTGTATTTCGCCATAATTTTTTCAATTTAGTTTTTTCAATTTATAATTTTTATTTGAAATAAAAAATAATTTAAATAATTTTGTTTCCTGCTTCCTGAAGATACCACCCAATGGTGTGGCGAAATATTGAAAAAATAAAAAAATAATAAAGAATATTTTTATTTTAAAACTGACCTAGTGCTTGATTAATTAGAAAATAAAATAAATATATCAAGTTTAGGCAGTTTTTGGTATTTTGAAAATATTGTAGAAATTAACGTTTTTAAATTCTTCATTGAAATGTTTGTTTATTCTTAAATCCAGCTTTTACAAAGTAAAGTTTTTTTTTAAATTAACAAAATTAAGTCACATTGTCCATAGACTCCTCTTTCGAAAGTTGCTGGAACTAGCATTAATGTTTCAAACTTCTAGATATCTTTCGTACGCAGTAGTTGTTAAAAGGAACTATTCATTAGACTTGATCATTCATTAGACTAGATTTATTAGACTTAATCAACAGTCTTCTTTTTTGTGTCTTTGATAGCATATTCATAAATTAAAGTTGTGTCTTTAGAGGCTTTTTTTCATGAATTCGCCGTCCAACATTTAATGAACTTCCCTTTTTAATTTATCAAATAATGTATAAGTAATAAGCAGTAAAGAAACTGATTTAGCTGCCACCGCTTTATATGTGATATGTCCCTACAAAGGAGAAAAAATAAATGTGAGTTTTAAAGCAATTAAATGAAAGTTATCCAAGTCAATAATAGGAAGAACAAAAATTATATTTTTTACAATAATTAAACAGAACATTAAAGAAAAAGCAGATTGAAGAAAGAAAACTTATAAACAAAATTCTAAAAAGCGTTAATTCTTTCTATTACCTTGGCAAAGTGAAAACTTATTGCAAGTAGCCTAAACGTTTATTAAAAAAAAGATAAAAGGAAAAAAAAAAACACACACACACATTGACTTAAATTTCAAAACCTTTCAAAATGTTGTATGTAACCAGTGACAATTACAGCCAGCAATAATAGTAAAAATATAAATAAACAACAACAACAACAACGATAAAATGACAATAGTAACTAACAAGTTGCAACTTATCGACAAGTAGCAGAAGTAACAATTTACAAAAAATATAACGAACGACAAATTTACAATGACTGCTGTGTTTTTCTTTTTTTTTAATCTTCTATCAGTCCTCTAACCAGCATGTGTTGTTGGTTCATGTTCATGAATTTCTAATAAGTTAAGGTACAACTGCAACAACTACAACAGTGTAGTGTCGCTTTAGCAATAAACACCCAAACAAGAAATCAAACAAGCACTCACTGGTGCCCTGTTAGACAAAAAAAAAAAGAAGTCCCTGACAGCAAGAAAAGGTAAAAACAAAAATATGCGAAAAAAAACAAGAGGTTCTTCAAGTTCAAGATGGCAGTTGGTCAGTAAAGTCTTTTACCAAACAATAGATATGAAACGACAAAACCACAAATGAAAAGATATGACACAGTGGGTTAAAAGATTAAAATTTAATTTAAAAAATATTTATAAAATATAAAAAAATTGCAATAACAACTGCAACAAAACCACTTTTTTTTTGCAAGTTTTCAATTTTTTAGCACGTTAAAATGCTAAAGATCCACCGCTGTAAGGGATTATTATTTTTTGCCTTCCAAAAATTTTTTTCAGTCAAACAGTTATTATATGACCAATTTTAATTGCGCCTTAATAATCACTTTTTGTCATTTGACCTTTAAGAAGTAAGTCACTTTTGGAAACCGTTGTGGTATGCAGTGCAGGTGTTACACTTAATAGTGCAAAGAGTGATAGAACTGTTTTTTGTGTTACGATTTTATATGTTAAAGTCATCATACCCACTGTTCCTGATTGCTAAAGTGAGTGTGTAAAGGTATAGATTTATAAACATATTTTTTCGTTCTTTGTCATTTTCCTCATTCTTTCAACTACACCCAAACGTCAGCCAATCATCACCTCAATTTTTGTCACTAAACGGCAATATGCAGCTTGATATATGTTTTTTGTTTTTGTGGGCTCCTAGTTTATATTCGCTAAAAGATAGTTTGTATTGCTACCGAAAAAAAAACACTTTAGATATATTTTCTGGTTGATGGGCTTTCATTATTATCATCATGCCAATGTTTATCCTACATTTTCCAATAAATTTTACAACGTTCGTGCCAAAGCTAAAAAGCCATTGATGGCGTTTTGTCCTCTTTTTTGTGTTATTTTTGTGGCCATTTAATAATGAATAATTTATGCATGACTTTCTGCGTTTAAAGCATTCATTGTTTGTTTGTAAGAGCATGTCAGCTCCTGGACATGTCTGTTCTTTGTTTTTTTTTTTTATATTGCAAAAAAGTATTTTTTTCTTAATTATATTTTCTTTTTCAAATTGTTGTTATTATTATTTTTTTCAAGAAAAAGCCTTAATTTGCCTTAATTTTACATTGAATTATTAATTTATTTCTTTGTCATTTATTGAAAAGAATAGTTTATAGACACGACGTGTAACTTAGTAAGGACTAAGATAATTTTCAAGTGTAACAATTCCATAGCATTTATCGTGTAACAATAATGTGCCAAATTTTACCCTACGAGAAATATGTGATTTAACTTTTTCCAAAAATTATCCCTCGAGGTATTTTTAGGATCTAATAACTATAATTGTGTACTACTGTTAGGGATTCCTCTTAGATTCTATTTTATTCCTTTTGAATTTTTGTTTAACAATAATCGTGGGTCCCGAGGTTGATTTTTTCGCTTGTAGATCAATCCGTAAGGTTTAAGACCACCTGTAGCTGCCTGCGGTCCCAACGCTTTTTCCAGCCAATATTTTTAATTAAAATGCAACCTCTTACAGCCAATAGTCTGTTTACATCATGTTTCATATCCTGATATTTAAACTTTCTGTTTTCTTTTACTGATGCAGCTATTTTGTGTACAGCAACCTGTACAAAAAGTTCACATTTAAGGGCTTCTTCTTGCTCCAAAAGTGCCCCCTGCAGAATTTTGGAATCAATTAAGTTTGTTTAGTTAAAGTCCTTAGCTTCTATTAAACCATTTCTTGATGCAATATCCTATTCCTACTTAGTATATCTGGCTTTTTTAATTGATTTATAAAAATCCACGGTTCAACCCCTGACTGAGAATAAATTTAAAAAATAATTTCTTCCTTTATTTATACAAGGCTTTCATCACACTTCTGGTGATTTAGAACCTTCTTTAGAACCTTCGCTGGTGATTTAGAACCTTGCTCTTTTTGGCAATGATTGGTCATTCATATGTGTAAATATCGTTAGCTAAAACGATAAAAAATGTAATAAACAAAAAATTCTCAATCTTTTGTTCTATTAAATCTTGTATACTAAATAAAAATTGTTTTTCCTCCAATAAAGAGAACGATTTTGACGTGTGTTAGTTACATTGCTTTTTATTTCACCTGACAGTATGAACGATTATTTATTTGTCTAATTGAAACGTTAGGGAAAATAGCAGCATAATTTAACAACAAATAAGAGTGCTGTATTCGGCTATGCCGCATTTAATATACACTTCACCATGTATGTAAATCTTGTTAGTGATATAACTCCTATCAAAAAAACATATATTGAGATGACAGAAAATTCAAAAATAAGAAAAACAAATTAAGCACGATATATAATTTGATATAAAAATGTCATCAGCTCTTTAATGGGTTAAGCTTTTTTATTTCATTTTGTAAGAGATACTTCAAAATCTTTCAGATACCCATATTGACAATCGAATTTTTTTATAAAAATTTTAGAGGCCCATAACTCGGATATATTCGCGGGCGCCAATTTTTTCAATTCTTTCTTTTTTTAATTTTCTATCACTCCATATTTTTGTATTTTGTTTTTTTCTTGGAGTTACTTTATTGTTCCAAATGCCATGGAAAAATTAAAGTCAGGCGTGGTGTTAAGCCTACTGCCTCGAGGGACATGGACCGATCTGGCTGATTTCCAATAGCACCCCTTTTGACATAATATCTGATCAATTGGCTTATTTAAATTTTCTTTAGCCCATCTAGTGCCTTGGCAAAGTTAAGTTCAACACTAACACGGACGGACAGACAGACAGACAGACATCGCTCAATCGATTTCGCTATAAATAGGGACTCAGAATATATATACTTAATGGGGTCGGAAATGGATACTGTAGAAATGACAAATGGAGGGACAAACTTAAATACACCCTTCTTCTTTTTTTTGTAATGAAGGGTATAAAAATAATAAATATATTTTTTATGCAAACATAAAAGCGTACTAAACAGCACGTTCCATTTTTTTTCTTTTTTTTTTCTTAGAAACTACACAAACAAGAAATATCAAAATATAAACAATCAAAACAAAACGTAAACATTATAAAAAACTACGTAGTCACAACATATTTTTTTAGACGCAAAAAAAAAGCAAATTGAAAACAAACAAAAATACCACAATAAAAACCTCCAAAAACTAAAATCAGGAATAATAATTTAAGAGTGTGCATCAGACACGGAAAATCTTAATTAGAGTACGGTACGTTTTTTCATTTTGTATAAAATAGTCTGAAAGCTGAAACGAAAGCGCTCAGAATTGAAGGAAGAATTAAAAGAGCATAGCAAAATTAATAGTAGAAATAGAAATAAATAAATTTAATAAAATTTTAAAAAATTAACTTTTTAAGTTTATGAGATATAAACAGTTTTAAATAAAAAAAAGTTAAAAAAATAAACGTATGGTTACTTGACTCTCTATTTTAAAAATTCGAAGTTTCCAACCCTGCTTGATGACACAATTAAATATTAACAAACCACAGTGTGACCGTATCTCCAAAAACTATAATGCTATGACTAAAGTCTCTAATAGGTTCGGCAATAAAAAATTAGGTTTTTTATGGTACCAACCTTAAATTTTCTTAAAAATTGTTAAACGACATCAAGAGAAAGAGAGAGAGAATTAATTGAATAAACACTATTTTGTTTTTCATACTAAAATAGAGTTTGTTATATGGCTTCATACGGGATTCGCTGTAGCCATAATAAATTATATAAAATATTTACAGTAAAACTATAATTCGTTATAATCAATTAATGTTACATATGTATGTTTTTCGTGGATTTTTATATTTATAATCAGATTAGAAAGGAAAACAAAAATTTTTTTTCACATTTTCAACATACAAATCAATCATCAATTTTTCTTCTTCGATTCGTTTTTTACTGTAGCTGTGATGAGGTTCGACAATATCTTGTTTTACCATAAATTTGCCTTAAACAGAGCATTTTTCCATATCACTAAATTCTATAGCAGCTTTAGTATATTTCAAACATGCGCCTTGACAGGATTATTCTGCAGTTACGTAAAGTTCGAACTCATAAGGGATCTCTTATTTACAAAATAAGTGGCTTAATTAATTGGGGATATACACTCTTTTTTAACTTTCTTTTTCAAGGCTTTGATTAAGCGTGGACCACTTGGGCGTCTTAATTAATTTATTCACCCCGACTACACAATAATTGCTTTTCTCTATCAAGTCCAGGGGTTCTCATCAAATTCCTGCTCACGGACCCCTAGTAAACTAATTTTTTTCGCGGACCCCTCTGAAGCCCAAATTCATAGTAAAAATTTTGTTATTTTTGAAAACACTGTTTTTTCGGTTCTTCATGCGGATTCCTTGGATGGTTCCTACGGACCCCCAGGGGTCCACGGACCGCATTTGAGAACCGTTGATCTAGTCAGTGATCTTCGGTGAAACTTGAATTATATTTTACTACAAAATATATGCTGCTTTACCACAACTATATTAGCCACCGCAGATTCCTTGGCTAGGCCTTAATCAAATCCTAACACAGTTATTCGAAGAAATAGTTGTTCTTTCTACCAAGGTTTCTATTATAATCTAAAAATTTATCGATCACGGCTATAACACAGCAATTCTTATTCTTTTTTGCCACAAATCTGTCGGGATTTGAACTAACGATCTTTTATTAATTACCAACCAAGCAAGAACTTTAATTAACGCAGCCATCCAAACTTTTTTAAATCCTGTTTAGATTTAAGCTGTTGTAAATATTGGGAAGTTAAAACTTTATTCAGTAAAAATTAACAAAATAGAAACAATAATAGTAGAGATATATATTTTTTTTTCTCATTTTAATTAACCTTAAAACAATTAATTAATTTTCTAAATACTAAATTATTTGAATTTTATTTAATATTAAAAAAAAGTAAATTTTGTTAAAAAAACTTTTAACAATTAATTTAATAAAACTCTTAAAAAAAAATAAGTAAGTAATAATTAGGTCCCAGCAAAAAAAAAACAAAAGCGGTAACACTTATTAACCGTCTATATAAAAAGAGAACCAAAAACGAATTACTTGCTATTGAAATAAACTCACACGCACCATAAATATGCTTCCTTATCTTAGGCCTATTAATTGTATTTTATTTCAATGCCAAACCAAAACAAAAAATCGTCTAATACTTTCCCCCTCTTCACACAAACACACAAACACAATCAACAAATTTTTATTTTCCATTATTATGCTGCCCTTGTGTTAAACATTTACTGTAAATTAACAGGTTTTCAATCATTTGTAAATATTTAAACGAGAAATAAATTAACGTGAATTGCCTTCAAATAAGCGGAAATGTTTTACTATTTGTTTTACTATTTAACATAATTTAGGGCAAATGAGTAAAATGGTTTTGTATTAATTTTCACATAAAAAAAAAAAACAAAAGTTGTTAATAAAAATTTAAAAGCAAATAATTAGGTTGAAGGCATATGCTTTGCCCTAAATCGAGAAGTTTGCACAGACATAAAATTATAAGCAGGTATTTAAATTCATTCGAAACCAGGTCACTAAACTGAGTATTTTATTTGACTTAATGATAACACAAAAAAAAATTTAGCAAATTTCCACCTCTTATTTGTCTTTCAATAAAAAAAGCTGTGTTTTTTCTATTTTTGTTAAAACAAGAGAAATTGAATACAAAATATCTTGGTATTTTATTTGCTGAAGATAATACAAAATGATGTAAATTAAGCAGAAAGAAAAAAGTGTAAAATTAAAATTCATAAAATATTTAGCAAATGAATCTACTCTTTAAGCAATACAAAGACTAAAAAGCTTCCAGCTAAATTTGCGGCAGAAAAACCCGACATGAGTTCAATAGGAAATGTATAAAAATCTTAAATTACAAAATATAAATTTGAGCTATTTTCCATCACAGACAAGTGCGTGTTAAAAGGAATAGAAGCAGCTTTGGCAGCCTTGATTAGTGAGCACAGCATTGAGTGGAAAGAAAAATAATTCTTGTTGCGTTGCCAAAGTAACTAAATTTTTTGTAAGGACGACTGCATAGTAAATAGCAAATCTTGTGTTCAAATCCCAACAAAGCAATAAAGCAACGCTATATAAAAAAGCAAGTAAGAATACCGTAATCTCAAAGGAGCCTCTTGTAAAAAGTAAAACAGTTGTTAGGAAGAAATCGCTGTGGGGAAAATTGCTTAAAGCGCTTGTAAAAATAGGTCAGTGAAAAGAATAGCGTGAGCCTAACAAAACATATAAAAATAACCTCGTGTGGTATAAGCTGCTAAATTAATAAAAAAGGTGTAGTCTGTAAATTTGAAGATTACAAGTCATGAGTTCAGTTCCCATCAGCATCTTGAATATAGAGGAAAATCATTGTTGGTTTAATACTGCGATGGATAAGTTGTCTAAATTGTGAAATAAATGAAAGACATTATTGTGGAAGTTGGAGAGGCAGAGGAAATGATTAAAGAGCCTGTATAAGAAATTTTAGAAATTTGTGAGCCAAAACTTAACGGAGCATTAGTTAGTGAAGAAAATAACAACAACATTGTTGTAAGTCGTGGCTGGATTGGTTAAGAAGACCGCTTAACAAAATTGGCGGCCACGAGCTAGAGGGCATTCTGGTCTCAATATCATCATGATATTTAAGTCTCGCCAAAGTAATACAATTACAGATGTTAATTAAATGGCTGCGTAAAGCTGGGAACAAATTTAGCAAGAGGCAAAATATTGAAAAAAAAAATAAATAAATAAAGTGCTGCAGAAGAGTAAAATAAAATTTGACGTGTTAATATTTGAAAGCAATCGAATCTTGAAGTTTAAAAAGAGAAAAAACGCGCAACACAATTTATACATAATAATTTTGTTTTAACATTCAAATCTAATTTCTTTCTAATTATTTTTAAAAATAATTTTAATGCAAAAACCAAAATCGAAAGAAAGAGAAAAAATTAAGATAAATATAAAAACTTGTGCGAACATTAATCATTGATCATTATAAATAAAAATAATTGCAGCAAAATAATAAAATAAAAAAAGAGAAATATTAAAAAAAATCAATCAAAATGTCAGAAAAGCCATGAAAGCATGTAATGGTTTCCATAGTTAAGGCTCAATCTAATGCCACCATGGTTAGAGAAAAACACTAAAAAGAAGAAGTGAAGAAAAACCAAATCGAATGAAACAAATCCCCATACAATATTTTCTTGCATTTATTATTTTTTTATTTTTCTTTTTCTATCTATCGATTGATCGATTTTCATGCCAAAAGTGGCTAATTTCTGCACAGCATGCGAAAATTACAAACGGTCACTTTAGAATTGTACAATAAAAGCAGCAACAATAATCGCCATTAATATTATCACAATCATCATCATGCTCATCATCAACATGGTCGTCTTCATAGGTTTGTAATGAACTACGAATTGCAACAAAAATAATATCATCGTCAGCTCAAAGAAAGAAAACAAAAAAAACAAAAAAAACAAAAAACAACTGAATATAACAACATCTATATCTTTCACTTAAAATCAGCATCAAATAACAACAATAACAAATACAAAATATAAAAGAAAAATTGATGGCTTGGATGAAAACCAAGCAGGCAGGCAGGTAACAAATGCAACTTAAACAGTGAAGAAAAGTTAAAATTTTTACTGTTGTTATTGTTATTATTGCTGTTCATTTTGTTGTTGTTGCATTATAGGTGTTGTTGTTGTTGTTGGTTTTTCTTCTTAAATCTCATGGACATTAAACTTTATTTTTTTATTTTTTTTGTTCTTGTTTTTTTTTTTTTTTTGTATTATTTTCTATTGGTGTGTTTTTGTGGTCATAATTTTTGCTTTCAACACTTTTGCCAAACACTAAATATAACAAGAGATTAAGAAAAAGATATAAACATTGTACTCCGATTTCAATGGAATCATAAAATTTACATCTATTTTTAATGGGCTACAACTCAGCTAACCAGCAGCAGCAGCAGCAGCTCAAGCTGTAGCTGCAGCATTAGCAATAGTTTTCTACAATAGTTACAACAGCAGCTGGTAAAAGAAATGAAGTGAAAACTTTCAAACCCTCACATATTAAATTTTCAAAGGCAGATCCTTAAATAAACAAATCATTAAAGGGCAAGTTTAAATTTCGCATATAATTTTTATTCGAGAAATTTGAGTTAACAACTAAAATGAAGTTCTTTTTATAAGTTTCACATAAATGGAATCTTAACATTTTTTTATTTGACAATAAAAAACTTGACAAATGCGTCGAAATTCCTTTAAAAATAGTTAGAATAGTAACACTGTTGAAAAAAGGATGAGTTTGGGAGTAATAGCAGCGTTTCATGAGGTTCAGGTCGTATAATGATAGAGAGAACTACACAAACAAACAGCTCTCAGATTATGGTATGCAGAGGCATATTAAGAATCAAAAAAAGGCTTTACTTTTGATCCTATAACTTAAAGGGCAGATGGACCAACGTGCTAATTTCTAATTTAAGAACTTTTTTTGAAAGCAACAATGGCGATTGGTTTATAGCCCATAATCTTGTTGGGCATGGTGTCTGGCGGCAAAACTTTTTTAACCTCTTTATTTTAAATAACGTACTGTTATTTGCTATAGTCACGCAAGACACTTGTTTTTTGTCTTATAAAAGTGTAGAACTAGCAGGGCGCAGCTCACTCAAAGTAATGTGAAGGAGTTTTCAGTTTTTACGGGATCTGATTGGATTGAACCGGTTCACAAAGAAGATTTGTTTATCCATGTTTTTAAAAAGATGGAAAAGTTCTAAAAGCATGAAAAGCCTTAATAAAGATAAGCCTACGCCTCCCTAGTTGAAAGTAAGTGTATATTTTTGTATTAGACGCCTGAGTTACCAGTGTGTCAGGATCTGGAAGAAAACCCAGTGTAAAATAAATGTTGCTATGTTGAGCGACTGTTTCCTTCGTGTCATGATAGCCTTTTCTAATATGTCACTTGAATTGCGAAGAGGCACATGTGTGCAGAAAGAGGAATAAATTGCGGTTTTGCTATCCCTCAAGCACTACTTACTTTAACATTGAGGAAAGGACATACTTATTTATGTAAAAAATTATATATTCATCGCAATTAGTTTTATATCTTGTGGTATTTTAAGCAGCTTATAAAAACTTTTTTTTTTTTTGTTTTTTTCAAAGAACGAATCCCTTAAAATCTCTCTGTTTTTAGCAGCAAGTTCATAAAAATACCTTGCAGTCTTACACTGTTTATTGGTATTGAAATTTAAAACTGTTACCAATTGTAAGAAATTGGTCAAATGTTTAATAGGCAAAGGCGTAATTGCCTAACGGCCATTAAAACGCTTTAAGCACAGAAGGTTTAAGGGGTATTCCGATGCTGCAGAAGCAGTGTGAATTTAAGGTAACAAAAATTTGTATGTTTGTTTTTAAGACAGTTTTTAATGCTTAAATAAATTACTTCTAGCTGGACGGTAGGCTAGCTGTCTGGCTGACTGGCTAACGGACTGACTGTTTGCTTTTTATATTATAATTTTTTGTTTGCTTTTTTATATTTTCCTACAAATTTTTTTATTGGCTATTTTTAAGTTTTATTTTTATTTCATTTTTTTTTTTTGGATACTGTTGTTTACCAAATTGAGGAAATCACGTTGCAATTCCCATGCTCAACAACAAAAGCAAAAATATAAATAGTATTTTTTTAACAACAACAACAACAAAGAACTGTATGAAATGGGTAAAATTATAAGTAAAAAGTTAGATAGACAGAGTTAGAGGGACGGACAGTTGTATTATAATAAAAATGCTCCTCTAACTAAACAAACGCGAAAATGTTTATATCGCATTTCAATCACGCGGTTTTTAACAACAACAGCACGATAATATGCGCACGTCAATTTGCTGCAATATTTAGTTGCAACAAACCACGGGCCAACCATCCAACCATACAGCCAACGAACGAACTCTTCAACAGCATAGAGCGCAGGCTTACATTCAGATTACTCTCACTTATACATACAAACACATGCAAACTCAAGCTACTTTTTTTTGTATTTTATTTCCCAATTGATCAATATGTGTGAAAAATTTACATTCAGTCAAAAAATTATTTCCAAAGAAAAGGAAGCTTAAATAAATTTATGAAGATATTTTATTTTAACTTTCATTCCCCTTTAAGCTTCTCTTCAGTCCTCGATAATTTTAAGTTTTGTTTTGTAGTTTTTTCCCTTCTTACCCATCAGTAGGTCAAGTGCATAATTTTTAAGAATTTTTTATCCGTAAATGTTTTGGGGTCTTCCAGGAACAAAACCTTTCTTTGTTATCTTGGTTAACCTTTTTTTATTCCTACGCCTTTTAAAGGTTTTAGTTTTAAGTTGTAGTTAAGTAATTGAATTATTTAAAGCGAAACTCAAATTTTATCCTGAAAACAAATAAAACCCTTAAGAGAAGCAAACATTTTTTTCTCTGTATGGTTTCAAAGTTTATTATATTTGTTAAAATACTTCTAAGCATCACTCGGATTTTTCCTCTAACAGCTAAATTTACATTACCTTTAAACGCAGAGCAAATAAATGACTACGATATGGTCACAACAACCATACCATGTTCTCTGTAACAATTTATAGTTGCGGCAAACAAATAATGTATAACTAATTTCGTCATTCCGTTTGTTATTTCCACAATATCCATTTTCGACCCCATAAACTCTATATATTCTGACTTCTTATGCATAGCGAAGACGAGCTCAATTGTCTGTCCGCCCATGTTAGTGCTAAAATCAAGTTTGCCGAGGCACTAGATCAGCTAGAAAAAATTTAAATACATCTATAGATCAGACATTGTGTCGAAAGAGGTGCTATTGGAAATTAGCAAGAACCTTCCATGTCCTTTGAGGCAGCGGGCAATGCACCACGCCTACTATTAATTTTTCTATGTATATCATTTCGAACACTGAAGTAGCTCCAATCAAAAAACAAATATATGGGGCGATAGAGATATAAAAAATAAGAAAAAACGTCAAGTGAAAAAAACTGGCGCTCACCCATATTTTCCGAGTTATGGGCCCCTGAAATTTTCAAAATATTTTAAATATCAATATGTGTGTCATTTTAAAGCTTTTGAAGAGATCTTCAAGGAAATATGAAATTTTTTAGAAATGCTTAACCTATTAAGAGCCGATGGCGTTTTTATGTTATTTTATTTTTTTTAAATGGTGAAATAAATATAAGATTTGGCATAATCGAATATAGCACTCTTACTTGTTTAACAAGACTTTAATCACAAGAAACATTTTTTTTTTGTGTTTGTTAAGATTTAATCATATATGGCTACTGCGCACCAAAGTTGGTTCTAACTAAAAAAAATCGACGCACAACCAAAGTTTTATAACATTTTAAAAATAATATAATATATTTAGCTAGATTACATTAATATGAATCAAAGTTTGTTATTTTTGGTTCCTGTAAAATCGTTTAAAATTTAAATAGTTATCTATCGTTAAAGAAAATTCAAAAATAACAAACTACAAATTAATATACACAATTAATAATTAAAAGTGTAAAGTAAAATAAAAGGAATAACAAAAAAAAAAAAAAAAATTTTTTTAACTGTTGTCATACCTTTCGGTGAAGACCGTCGTCACTGGCCGTTTATTTGATACGATTGGCGAGCGCTTTCGATGTAAAGACATCATTTTCAAGCCGCGTTTTGATTAGTACTGGTTATTTTTTTTTTTTTTTTTAATTTATATTTTAAAATATTTTTTGTAACGAATCAATAATTAATAAAACAATAAAAAATAAGTCTTACGACACCATATTATGATTCAATTATAATAAATGCCACGATGAAATTATGCTATTTTAAATTAATAGTTTTATGTTTATATTTGAACATAGTATTATTACATTTAATAACATGTTAACATTTTAAACATAATTATGGTAAAGTAACTTTGTATTGTTATGCTAGAGAACAATACAACAATGTGGTTCCAACCATATAACACAAACATAATATGTTGCTCTTAGATTATGATTACCTCAACCATGTTTTTTTTTTTTTGTGTGTAGACGCTATCTACCTTAAGAATGCAGCAGCTTTCTAGCTTCTTAGTAGTGCAGTTTTGAAAATTCTGTACAAAATTCACCTTCGATTTCTAGATTCATTGCCAATAAACTCTTTCTAATTTCTACATTAGAAAATGACTTCTGGTTCATTTAATAAATCCGATTTAACTCCTACACTTCCTTTAACGTCTTCTCGTCTGCCTTTACTTTTTATGCTGATGACCAACAGCTACTTCGATTTTTTGCCACTGGCCCGAGTTATGGTTAGGGAATTCTTTGCAGTGGCCCTCTATTCACTACACTCACCTGAGATAGAAAAATCCGTTTAATCTTTTTAGCTTTTTATAAATGTTTTCATCTGTTTATTACACATTTACACAAAATTTATGAACAGTTAGGTAAGGATGATGTTGCCTTTCATGACAACAAAAATAATGACGTTGATCTTGATAATAATGATATTTAGGATGATGTTCATAATGATGTTGTTTACTGTTTGTATATAAAGGTATGCTGTGGAATCGTATGTAGAATCATTAGATTGTTGATATTTATGGTTTAACAAAACTCATATAATACATTGAACAGCAAACAACAACAACAACAAAAACAACAGCAGCAGCAGCATTTGCAACAACGTCAAAACAATACTCGTACAATATCAAAGTAACACAACAGCAGCATCAAACAACAACGAAAACAAAACAAAACAAAAAATAAATAAAAAAAAAAAACAACAAAATATTGTATAGTTAAGTTTGAGCCATAAAAAAGTATTAAACAGCAGCCTAACGGTTTATTTTCAACAATCAAAATGGTAGCGTCGCTTGGACCAAAATAAAACTAAAAAACAGATAATTAAATGTATTATTTGATGAAAATAGTGGAAGCAAATTGAAATTTTTTGAAGAGAAATAAGAGCAACAATTAAATTGTTTTGTTATACAGGCACCTGCTATCTTATCTAGGCGTCTAAGCAAGCAGACTTACCGCGGATACTTATCAATTGGTTTCCAAATTCTTAACAAGACTTTTAAAAAATAATTCCGTTAATTTCAAGGCACGTTCTGTCGGTATTTCAACCATTATCTTCTGTTGAATACAACTCTACTATTACTGTCTTTACTACAAACACGGATGATAAAAAATTTAGTTGTTACAGATATGTAACGGGTCGCCAAACTTTTTATTATTTTTTTCAGAATACGAAAATAGATAAAACGAATCATTTGCTTTCACATTCTTTTGTTCTTGAAAGTGAGTGAAACATAAATGAATAATGCGAAGTATTGTGTCATCTAGTTTTGTATTATTTAAGCGCGTGAGCCCAAACTACACTTTTAATTCAATTTTTGAGGAAAGCGGTTCGAAAACGTTTAATGTTTGATTTCCCCGTTATTGTTAAAAATTCATCAACAAAATGCCAATTGTTCTCTTGCCTACTTTATCATTTAAAAAGAATTTATTTTGATTTAGAGATTAATGAACGATTAAATTTTTTCTTAAGTTAAAAACTCTACAGGAAACGTTTCCGAAACTTTTTGTTGTTTTCTTTTATATACAATGATTTTTTCTAAATATTCCTCAGAACGTCAGCTATTGTCGGTTTTCTAAGGTGTGATTTCTAGAAAAGAGTCATAAGAAAATGGCGTCTGCAAATATCAAAACCTAAATTTCATGAGTTAATTCCTTAAAGGCTCCTTTATTTTATACTTAAACTATTATTTCTATTATCTTTACAGTTTTACACATTAACTTTTTCTTTAACAACAAACCGAATTTACTTTAATTATTTACAATATGTTTAAATTATTTTACCGGGAAATGCCATACAAAAATAAGTAATTTAGTCAGATAAAAAAGTTTTAATTAGATAAATAAGAAAAAGAAAAATAAAAACAATAAAAAAAAAATAGAAAGAAAATGTTGAAATTGTATATGAAACAAATTCTTAATAAAAATAACACAACATCACCATAAACTTAATTGCCAACCACAAAGCCTTGATTCAAAGATTTTGTTTTTAAAACTAAAATTTCAATGGTTTTTGTAAAATTAACTGAAAAAGAGAAAATGTCAAAAGCAAAAAAAAAAAAAAAACAAATCAAATTTGTGATCATGGCCTTAAGTTGTACAGTTGTTGCATTTTATTTCATTGTGTATGTGTTTGTTTGTTAAAATAATGTTTAAAGGAGTTGGCTTAAGCATGTTTAAACATGCACACAAAATCATAATTTAAGTTTTTTTGTCTTTTGCTTTTGTTTTTTTCTTTTTATCATGTTTATGTTCCTCTAGCGTTTGCAGCTGTAACAAAAATTGGTAGCAAAATAATAAAATTTTATGGTCAACTAGTAGTGAAAGATCGTCATATATTTAGTGTGATTTGTTTTAATAGTTTTTCTTGCAGTTTTTGTTTTTTTAATATCTTTTGTAACCTGAGGAAATGTACGTGAAGATACATTGATTTCGTTCCGATAGATTTAAAATTACTTAAACATAAAAATTAATTTAAGTAAAATTTTAAATGTTAAAATAAGAATTCTTTCTAAAGATTGTCTTTTGAATATATGAAGGCATTAATTCAACTGTATTGAATTACGTACGGAGTTTCGATAGAACAATTATTAAAAACACCGAATAAAAAAGCTATTCTTAGACCATTTTGAGTTATCAACATCGAAAATATATTTTTATCGGCATTAAGTATCAAGCTTAGCATAAGAACTAAATGAAATTCGGAACTACAACTCCTACCAGGGGAAACGTTAGCAATTTGAGAAAAAAAGCATTTTTTCTTCAGCGATTTCAATCATTGGTTACTGCCTTCAGGTAGTTTATGTTTTTTACTAAATAACGTTGTGATTAAGTTTCTAAATTTCGTTGCTCAATAAGAGAATTCAGCTAAAGTTTTCGGCATTTTTGTTTTTACCATTTAAAAATTTTTTTGAAAGCCTTTCTCCCGCCTAATTATGGGCAACTTTTTAGGGCATTGCCGACCGTATAAAAAGTTTTTGAAAGGAAGCAGGATTATAACTTATCATGAAAATAATCAAGAATTGTCAAATTTTTCGAACTTGGAGAACATGTTCATTTTTCGAAATCAATTTATCACAAAATTTTGATTTCAATAACTCGATGTTTGCAGTCGTTGTATGGCATGGAACACCTTCTAGTTGAAACCACATCTCATCCAAATCAGTATCATTCAATTAAAAAATCATTGATCATGGGGCGTTAACGACCCTTATCGATCTTGACACAAACTCTGGATTCTTAAAAAAAAAAAATAAAGTCCATTGATGCCACCAGCACTTAAACCGCACTTAATGATGGATTTGTTTGCGGATGTAATGAAATTTTAAAAATGTAATGTTATGTTATTAACTTTTTTCGAAATATGCCACGCCCATTATTTGAATTTCTTCAGTTTGTACAACGAAAACAAGACATTTAATTTTTTAACCATTTTAAGCGACTAAAGTTTTATAAAAAATAATAATTTAGTTAACAAATTAATAAAAATATTTTGTTAAAATATATCTATTGTGATTTTCTCTAAATTATATTAATTTTTAAGCTTGAAACTTATACGAACAGATATTTGAATTCAGGTAAAACATATTAAGTCTCTTAATGTTTCTTTAATTTTCCTTTAAAGTTTGCAACTTAAGTTTTAATAACCTCCTTTAAATCAGCTAAACATTTTCATTATGCTTTACATTTTCATCTGTTTAACTGGCGTCAAATGACTGAACGTTAAATTATATGACCAGACTTTATCATAAATCCAGCAATGTAAAGAACAAGACAATAAAATTAAATGCATTTCTAACACGACAAAATAACAACTGTATGCTCTACATTGATATCGGGGTGTGTAGCCAACACAATGAATTTGAAAATGTCTGTTGTGTTACAATACCGTCGAGTGACGCGTCAGTTAAATCATTCTGATGAGTTTTGTATTTTCGTTTAGTCTTTGGTGGCTGCTTAATAAAAAAACAGGATAATAAAATGATAATCTGAATAGAATAAATTGAAGCAAAGTTGAAATTTATTTCAAACAAGTTTTATATGAAATAAACAAGATTTAAGGAGTTGGAAAATCGACAAGAAAATAAAGGTTATTTAAAGGTTATTTTTAAAATTTTAACCGATAATTAAAGACAAACAACTAAGTTTCCTTATGTCAAATGAATTATGGTTACAATTTTGAAGTATATCAATTAACAAAGGAGTTAATTGAAAGCATTATTCATATTGATTTAAGATCGCATATTTATTTTTTAACTTAAATCACCAAAACCGAAGGTATATAATTATTGTCATAAATTAAAAACAGTAATTAGAGTGCGCAGTTCTGAGTCCATAAGCAAAGGAAAGTTTTCAATATTAATTTATATTATTAATAACTCAATTAAGTTTCATTCATCAGCACAATTAAACTCATCACTTTGTAAATATCAACTGCAATGTAACCACAAAGCAACGGGAAAGAAATACAAGCAACAAATTGTGAAAAAAATTTTTAACATACAGACGATACTTGTTAATAAAGTCTTCATTAACCCATTAAGAAATTTCAATGTCGTAATCTAGAGAAATTCTTAATTCCTGTTTAATATCAAATCGTTAACATTCAGAATCACAACCGCGTAATCAAGTAGTGTTTCAATTTCAACGACCCGGTCGGAATGTTGAACGCTAGACTGTCACTTGCAAATGCTAGACTTCGAATAATAATTTAAAATCCTTTTACCCGCATAAAATTGATCAGACGGGAATGGAGTATCCGATCATATCGCCATCATCGACTGCCTTGTATTTTGATCGAACCAGCCTTGACTTGAAAACACTTTTAAACAAAAATTAAACAAACAAGAAAAATAACTTTCTCTCAAATGGCTACTTTCAAAGGTACTTTTTTCGAAAGGTACTTTCTTAAAAATATTTGGTTTTAAAACTTTCTTTTTACATAGAAAGTAATTTTAACTATGAAAGATTTTTCTAAAATTTTATACACTAGATTTTATGAGAAAGTTAATCCTTCGTGAAAACATCCTTGTAGTATTTATTTGAAAAAAAAACTTGCGCATAAAAGCTGCCTAAAAACTTATTTTTATAATAATTCTTAAAATGTACCTGTGCTAAAAACGAGTTATACATTTTACTTAAAGTGCTGATATTAGCTAACAGCGCACATCAGTAAATCTTCTAAGGCAAAAAGTTTAATAAAGAAAAACAAAACACTTCAAAAAAAATGTTTTCAAAATTTAAAGTTTTGCTAAAGAAAATAGGATTTTGACCTTCTCAAAAATTAATTCTTTGGCAATAGACTGCTCTTTTAAAAACATACTGAAAAAGTGTCAAAAAATAGAGAAGTTCTTGCAAAAAGTACGACTTCAACAAAATCTTTTGTAAAAAAGTAAAGTTTTGAACAAAGTTTACTTTAAAAAATAGTACCTTTAAAAATAGTACCATATAAAATAGTACTTTAAAAATTTTTTTTATATTTTTTTAATGCAAAAAATTCAGAAAATTCTTGAAAAAAATTTAGAAAAGTACTTTTTTTGTAAAGTAATTACCATTTTAATTTATTAAAATAAAATAAGTGTAAACATACAAGCCTTTACAAAATAAAATCTTTTTAAAATAAACATTTTGGTTAAAAAATGTCCTTAAACAATAGTAACTTTAGTACTTTGTTTAAAATTAAAAAATACACTCTTTAATAGTAAAAGTCACACTTTGTAACAAATAAAAATGGGTTAAATACCATTTAAATGACGTGTGCAAAAAAACCGCTACGCAAACATAACGCCTACTCAGCCTTAAAAACATTAAAAACACATCAAAAAACCCTAAAGAATACCGAAAAAGTAACGCAAAAAACGACCAATACATTTAATAGATTTATGAGTACGAGCACAAAAAGAAAAGAACGAAAAAAAATTCACACATATAAGCAGTCAAGTTACAAAAAAAAAAAAAAAAAAAAAAAAAAAAAAAAAATAATTGTTTAACTATAAAACGTCAGACTCGTTATTGCAAAAAAAGAAACTCAATAGAGCAAGAACACAAAAGCAACGACGAGTAAGGCAGACGCAGAAAAAATACTGACTCAAAAAAAAAAATTAGGCTGAAACACCGGCCATACATAGCAACAATTCCTCTTTCTGTTGCTAATTTTGCAATAAAAAAAGCGATAATAAAACAATTTAGTTTATTTATTTTTTGCAAAAAAGAAAACAAAAAGAACAGAATGGAATAGAAATAAAATAAAACGATTGGAACGCAAAAAGTTTGCAAATATGAGTCAATATTGTTAGGCAAGGTCAGTTAAAAGCACAAAAAAAAATAAAGTACCCATTTAAATGCAGGTACTTGGAAAAAAAAAGTACAAACAACAGGAAAATATTTTATAATTATTTCAATGGCAAAACTTTGATTAGCGAGTTATTAAAAATTTTTTTTAGAAATTACATAGAATTGTTTTCTTAGAAATCAAAGTAAATAATTAACAAAACTAGTTTTTTCCATGGAAAATTTGTTGTTGTTGTAATAAAATGGAATATGTATTTAGGTATGTATGCATGCATATATATTTTTTACATTTTCTAAACAGAATATTTGTCGGCATTTTTCCTTTGAACACATTATTTGCGTGTCAATTTAAAACAGTCATTTATTCAGGGTCCCAAGTATGATATGAAACAAAAAAAAAAAAAAAAACTAAGACACAAAGTCTAATTGTTAAAATATTACAACAATAATAATAAAAAATAATAATAATAAAATAAAAAACAAATTAAATATTATATTCAAATGGAATGTTGTAACAACTTTTAAAAATTTGATTAAAGTAACCCAAACTGAGAAAAAAAATCATTCAAAGATGATTTCAACATGTTATATTTCCGATCTTGAAAAAAATTATTATTAATTACATAATTAAAAAAGAATTTATTCGTTCATTTGCTTGCTTATTTGTTTAAAAGCTTTAGCAGCCTATGTTATGCAAGGCTTCGATCTTTTTTGAAATTTATCACTGTTTTACTACAAATTAAGAAGAAATAAAGGACCCCAATAAAATCTTAAAATTCAAAATAAAAGAATTTTTTTATTTATTTTTATTATATTTTTTTAGGGAATAATTATATTTGTAAACCGATTAATGAATATTCGAATATTAACCGGATATTTTTATTCGATAAAAATTTAATTTGGCTAAGTTTTTTATTTATATTATTTTTTTAGGAATTAATTTTATTTTTTTATTTATTTTTAAGCCGATTAATGAATATTCGAATATTAACCGAATATTTTTATTCGATTAAAATTTAACTCTGCTAAGTTTTTTATTTTTATTATTTTTTTAGGAATTAATTTTATTTTTAAATAAATTTTTAAGCCGATTATTGAATATTCGAATATTGAACGGATATATTTATTCGATTAAAATTTAACTCTGCTAAGTTTTTTCTTTATATTATTTTTTAGGAATTAATTTTATTTTTTTATTTATTTTTAAACCGATTAATGAATATTTGAATATTAACCGAATATTTTTATTCGATGAAATCGCAGCGATAATAATTAATAAATATTTATGAACAAAATATTTAGAGAAAACAAAGTCTGTCCACTCTTTTCAAAACTCAAAATTTACAAAAATGTCCAAATTTCTGTAATAACTTTACCTTAAATATAATCAATATTTTTTTAGGTTTTTATGTTAATTTAATTTTTTTTTTAATTTATATACCTTCATTCACAAATTTTATTTCTTTTATTTCTATTTACAGCTCACGCAAACGTCCGCCATCTTATGCGCACGATTGCATTAATGGCGATAACTACGATGAAGAAGAAATGAATGAAAATAATGCTGCCATGATTTTGGTTACACTCTCACTTTCTCCAAAGTCACCTAAAAATGGAGGTTAGTGAAATTTCAATATAGCTAAAATTTTTAGTACTTTTCAGCTTGTAGTACTTTTTTACATTTGGTCCTTTTTTTGTTTTACATTAATACTTTACAAGTCTAAGGTACTTTCTATGATTTTGTTATAGTTTCTAGTATCTGGTGCCTTTGTAGTTTTTAAAACTTTTAAGCATTAACTTTTTGGTGCTCTTGCACGATTTTTAGGTTCAAGTTAAATATTTAGGAATAATTTCATACTCTTAGTTAACATCTGGAATATGTTGCAACATATTGTGGTTACATTACTTTAGGAAAAATGATATCCTTTCAATAAAAGGCTTCTTTTAATTGTTCTTCCTTAAGGATATAATTTATTAAGAATTTTTTTCTAAATAGAATTTCCAAAAATCTCAAAATCTCAAAAAAAGATTTATATTATTTTTTTTTTGCCAAGTGCTTAGTGGTCTGGTACATTTTGTCAGTTAATGCATAATTTATTTTTCCATTTATCTAGTGCAGGTTCATTTCTTAATTATTTTTTTAAAAGCATCTGACACTTAAAAGTCTCCGGTCCCTTTAAAAATTTTATGTGTCTTGTATTTGGTACATTAATACACGTAATATCTTTTAACATCTGTTTTTTTTAGGTACCAATTACTTTTTAATTATTATTTAGTACTTTTAAGTTTTCGAAAAGTTTTAGTATTTGCTATATTAAGTTGTTAGTACTTCTCATTATAAAGTCTCTTTGAATCACAACTTATTTCCTTATTTGAAACTTCAAAGTATTTAGTGATTTGTACAATCTGAATCTTTTTTCAGAATTTTTTAGTATCTGGTACTTTGTTGAGGATCTGGTCCATTATTTTTGCATTTTTCTAACTTACTTGTTTCAAATTGGTTATTTTGGGTACCTATTACTTAACAGTACAAATACTTAATATTTAGTATTTGGTACCTTAAGCTTTCGAGTGCCTTTTATAATTTGAGGGATAATCCTTACAGTCACGTATATTTGCTTTCCATTATTAAATGCTTTTTACATTTTTAAGCTTCTAATTTCGTAGTATTTGCTATTTTTAGATTTATGTTTTAAAAAGTTGGTACTTTTTAGAACATGGTACCTTTCTGTGATGGGTGCTTTAAAAAAACTCTATCAAAAAAAAAAAAGAAAATATCGCAATCTATTCAAATTGAAAAGCCACGTACAAGGCGAATTAATACAGGTGATTGCACGGCTACAACAATGCAACAACACAAAAAACAACAGGGAAATTGTAGCTACAAAATCTATGTATATTGTCAAAAAAAATTAAAAAAAGAAAAAACAAACATAAGAAATTGGAAAAAAATTAGACAAAAGTCTTTAATTTTTTTACCAGAATTCGACGGTGATGCATTATGCAAGAAATACACGTTGCGATCTGTTGTACAACAGTTTGCGGTGTAGTTTTATCAAGTTGTGTGTTGGTTGTACGAAAGGTCAAAAAGTTTTGATTTTTTGGCAAGTTCTACAACTCGGTCGCAAAGTTAGTGGACATGTTGCATAACATTATTCTATTTTACTTTTCATTTTCATTGTGGCAACATAGCAAAACACAGCGTTAAAGTATTTTATACATTTAAAGAAAATTAATACATGAAATAAAGTGGAGGATTCAGATGAAATATGTACGTGCAAGGTTTTCAAGTTATTTTTTCTTTTCTATTAACCACTGCTTTAACCACTTTCGCTGTGCGATTGTATGCAAGTTGCATAATTTATAGACAAAACACCTAACTTTATTACTAGCAAAGTTGTACAACATGTCGCAACGTGTATGGCTTGCATTATAAAAAAAAACAGAAAAATATATTGAAGATCAAGATGAAATAGGACCGAAAACAAAAAAGAAACTAAAAACGATTTTATACTTTATGCGATGCTCACCTACCTACCTGAGAGCCTTTATTCTATTTACTTGCGCATGAATATCAAATTTTTAAACGAGCTACTGGTATCAATTATGTTCTTATTCGACGTTCACGTCTTTTTGCATCCGTATGAAATGAATGATATAGCATTCACGTCCGCGAAAGTGTGAAGTGGTAAAGTCAGCAGCAATTTTTAAACATTCGACTGCCAAAAGACCACTAGCTACAGTAAGCATAACCAGCAGGTATGTTTTCGTTAGAGAAAATGCCCAAACAATTTAACATATTGCTTCTTTTTCAATTTTTATAGAAAAAGAAAAAAAACGTGTATTTAAAAGTGAAAAAGAAAAGAGTCAGATGCGACATATATGTTTTCAAATGTGAAAACAACCATTACATTGCAACATAAATTTCGTAAACTGCACTGTACTAACTTTTTTATTTTGTTAAGAAAATCATTAATTTCCTATCCCCAAATAGAATAATTATTTCAACCCTTCCAACACCTATTTTTATTTAATTTATTGATCAACAACTTAATATATTCTGTACAATTGTAATATCAAGATAAAAAAAGTTGACCATTTGTAGACGAATACTGACGTTATTCGTATTTTGTCCTCTACGACAAAAAGTTCCTCATCTGCAGTTTCTCCAGTATCAGCCGCAGAACCTTGAAGGTGATGACAACTTTGATATTGTAAACACACTAAGGACAGTCTTGCTGCTATATTAAGCAGTTCAGTGTAAAAGAGTGATCATGGAGCTACCACACGTTTATCTCCCAACTGACGAAAGGGAAGAAATCCAGTTTAGTAGCACAGTTCAAGAATATAAAAAAGTTTTTCAGTACAATGTGGCCTATGTTGAATATTTTATTGAAAATTGGTTCCTCTGTGGTATAACCAATACCGGCTTCAGTAACTGAAGATTACCTGCGTAGACGGTATTTGACCGGACGCAAGGATTTTTTCTGATCACGAATGTGGATATACACATAACAAGTAGAGGCAACACGATCCTATTAAAGAAAAGAAACACGTAATTATAACGTGTTAATACTTATATCACTATTTCTCAAAGAATACCTAGATTATACAGTCCAGGAACTAAAAATACGCTTCCAAGTTTTTTTTTTTATAATTTGAAATGTTTTTATTTGGCAACAAAACAAATTAAAATTTTTGTGTGTTTTGAAATTTATTTATTATTAAAATCAATTAATTTTTGACAATTTTCTTAAGCAACCTGAATTCGACTTGACAACTACAATGTAAACAGCTGACGAGCTTTTTCGCCCGTGCGTTCACCTGTATTATTTCGCCATGGCCACGTAGATAAATACAAAATTACTGTCACTGTTGAGTCTCAGGGTTACTATGTTCTTTTTGTTACGTCACATATTTACTTCTGTTAATTTCTTTCAGTATTTAAAAAGATTTAGAAATTAATAAAAAAAAAATGCTTGTCTTTTATATATTTTTTAGACAAATGGCTGGGTTCTAGTCCCGGTAGTTCATCAGCATCCTGGAGTTCAGGCTCATCGTCACCGCCTTTAAGTGACGATGGCCACAATATGGGTGCCATCACAAATAATGATTCAGCCAGTGCTCGTTTACGCACGACATCAGTGTCAACATCAGATGAAGGTATCGTTGTTGACTTTAAAGATGTACCACGCAAAAAAAGGGTAAGTAGATCAACTTTTAATAGAAAATTTATTTAAATAATTAAAATAGTTTAAGCTGTTTATAAATTTATATAATTTTTAAAAGTTTTTATTTTTCTTATTATGCGCCACTTCAATTCATTTTTACAAAACCCCCAAACACTCAGTGCCGGCATTATGCCTACAAAAAACAAATAAATGTTTTATCAAATGCGTAAAATTCATATAAATTTCTTGTCTAAAATAATTGGTGCATTTAATTTAAAAATAAAAAAAGCAAACGCAATTTTTCCTTCTATCTAAATGAATAGTTTGTGTAAATGAATAAATTGTGTAAATTTCAATTTGATTTTATTTAATTCATTTGCATTCGAAAACGTTTGTACGATATATCAAAAGAGATCAGGCCATGAATTTAATTTTAAATATTTTTTTTGCGTTTTTTTAATTTTTCTTTAAGATATTTGATAAATAGTTTTTATGAAATTAAGGTGAAGGCTACACAAACACACACACACAGTGTAATAAAATTTTAAATCGTGTTAAATGTTTTGTGTCGTTTTGAAGTTTCTAAGCGTTGAACATGTCGTATTGTTCATAAATTTTGATTAAAAAGAAAATTATGAAAAAATATTTTACAGTAGAAAATGCTGCTGCAAATAGAAACCAACATTTTACAAACAAATGGAAATTTCACTTAAAAAATAGGCAACTTTCCAAAAAACTTAAAGAGTCAGTTACTTTAGCTCGAATCTGATAGCACGATACTTAAACTGATGCCTATTAAAATCTTTAAATTACGCAATACATTCTGATATACTAAGACTTTAGTTTCATATGTCATTACATGAAATGCCTGCAGCTATTAAGGGGTTAAAAAGGGTTCAAATGGCTTTATAATATTAATAGAAATAATTATTAAAAGAAATAAGACGATGTTTAGTCATTTTACGTTATTTGCGCTTTTAAGAGGTAAAAAAGAAGAAAAACTATGACCTGGTACTTTTACGTAATCAATTCAGTTTCAAAAGTCATAAAAGTCGAAATAGGATTTTTTCCTAAAAAAATAATAAGAAAATTTGGCACTTTCGAATATCTATTAAATAAAAATAGTTACGTTTTGCATCACTACTTCCACAAGAATAATTTTTGTTTTTCTACCCTTCACCACAAAAAGTGGAAAAAGGGTGTATTTAAGTTTTTCATTCCGTTTATAATTTCTACAGTATCCATTTCCGGCCCCATAAAGTATACATTTTATGACTTTATGCATAGCGATGTTAATTAAGCGATGACGGTCCGTCCGCCCGTTTAAGTGTTGAAATGAAGTTTGCCGAGGCACTAGTAGCTGACCCAATTTAAATACGCCAAACGATCAGACATACTGTCGAAAGAGGTGCTGTTGTAAATAAGCAAGATGGATCCATGGCCTTTGACACAGCGGGTAAAACACCACGCCTACCTCTAATTTTTTTACATCATTTAGAAAATTGAAACTTTAATCAAAAAACAAGTATATGGGGCGATAGAGAATTAAAAAAAAAACATCAAGTGAAAATATTGCCGCTCGCCCATATTTTCCGAGTTACGAGCCTCTGAAATTTTAAAATTTTTGAAATATTAATATGGGTATCATTTTAAAGCTTTTGAAGGGATCTTTAAGGAAATACCAAATTTTTTTAGAACTGCTTAACCCATTAGAAGCCGATGGCATTTATATAAAGTACTTAATTTTTTTTTTTCTTATTTTTTAATTCCCTGTCCCCTTCACTTAACTAGATTTTAATAGATGGCTTTGCCGAACATAGCACTCTTACTTCTTTTTTATAATTAAAGTAGGGTAGTAGCTTATGTTTCAAAAGTATCAGTTAATTTCTTTTAAGAAAAATCTTTAGTTTCTTCCTATTAAACTTAAAACACTTTTAACATTCTACTCTTTTTTATTTAATTTCTGATACTTTTTGATTACCTATTATCATCGTTGTGTAAATTAATTTTAATTATAAAAATTTACCACTTATTTGTATTTGGTTCATTCTTGTCTTTTATTTACATTTAGCGTATAAAAATATTCAATAATTTTCATTTCTATAAAAGTTTTATTTTAACAAACCTTTTAAAATCCTATTTTTGCTGTTTGTGATCAACTAGTCTGAAAATAATATTTAGAAATAATTACATAAACCGACGAGTTGATCTGATGGATTGCACTAGTGAAACATCACATTCCACTCATCAATCAGACAAATTACATTTTTTGTAAAACAGCTTAAATTGTTTGTTTACCTTCACATTACATGAATTTTTGTAATTTTTACATTTAAAAATTTTTTTTTTAATATTTTTTCTTATTAATTAATGCTTATTGTGTGGAGCGTGTGACAGCTGAAGTTTGTAAAAAAATCAAAATGGAGTGCTTATGCTTTATGGGCTTGTATAAACAAATTATCAATCAAAATGTGCCCTTCATTATAATATTTCCTTGACGGAAAATAAAGCCATCTTCTTAATGACTGACCTAGAAAAATCACTATGGAAATTTAAGACGCAATATTTGACTCTTTTGTGTTTATAGCAGCATAGAGTAAATAATGAATTTATTTAATACATAATTCCGTCATTTCAATGAAATATTTTGTAATTTTTTTTTATGTACGATTAACAAATCTCCCCAGCTAAAAAAAATCATTTAAACGGCCTGCCCTTTAAAAATATATTTCGCTTGGGTGTGTTGTAATTTGTTTATAAAATTTGTTGTAAAAAACGCTATTTCAATATATTTATATTATTTTTAAAAAGATGTATGTTAGTAGTTGAATTTGTTGATGTGTGTAGGTGCATAATCAAAGTGTTGTGAAATGAGGAAAACCTTGAAACATATAATTTTTTTCTAGCTGCCTAAACGGTTGCTTCTTTTAATGCGGACAACCTTGAAAAATTATTAGGTTTCTTATGATACATAGAGAGGAAGCGAGTTGGTGTAATTTGTTTTTGTAAATATTTTCACACATTTACATTATAATTATGTAAAACAACTCACGCGTTTGATTTTTGTCTCTATAAAAAGTTGTAAAATAAAATAAAAATCATTTAATAATTACGTTTTTTATGAACTTTATTTCAGAAGAACAGGGCCTTTTCAATCTTTAATAAGTTGTAAAGAAACTTACTAAAGAAAAAAAGTCGTCAAATAAATTTACCTAAAGTACTAAAAGAAATTAAAAAAAAATTCGGCTAAAATAAGCACAAGACTTAATGGGAAAGTGCACTTTCTCCCACTTTTTAGAAATTTTACAAATATTTTATTAGCATTTAAACTTCTGAAAACAGCATGAGAATTATATTGTAATCTCAGCATAAAGCTATTAAATTGTTTAGAAAAGGAAAAATCTCCAAGCCCTGAAAATCGAAATCGAAAAAAAAAATCTTTTGATTGATTGCAAAAAATTTGTCGAAATAAAGCTTTGGTATTTTGTCAAAAATTAGAAAAGGTATAAAATAAATTGTAAAAATATTTTTTTACAAACACATTTTACTTCATATTTGGCGCCTAAATTTTTAGTTTCATTTTCTATCATATTTGAGTACTTTTAGTAACTGGACCAATTTAGCATGTGCCAATTTTTGTAATCTTATTGTATTCAGCCAAAGTTTTTGATTAAAATTGTGATTCGTCTTAAGGCTGGTTATTTCTTTTATTTTGTACGCTCCTACTCCTTTTTGCTATTTTTTATTTTTTATAATAGATTTGAAATTAACCCTACAATATTGGATATAAGAACTAGTGGAATTTTTTTCTTTGTTTATTTTTACTCATTTCCCCTGATCCCAGTGGATAGCGGAATATTGGATATTTAAATAAATAAAGAAAATATTTCATATCAACATTGACCTTAAGCTTGACAAAAAAAAATATTCTGTTTTATTTTTTATTTATTTTTTAATTTATAAAATAAGAATTGTATTAAATAAAGTTTTGCTATATTTTTTATTAACATTTTTGTGAGTCCATTTGTCTTCTCCAATTTTGTTTTCAAAAAATTAGCTATAAATTTTAAAAAATTACGTGACAAATGTGATGTCAATACCGCACAACAAAAAAGTACCAGTGCGGGATACTTTAAGGTGCTTGTTACAGTTCTTCTTAGCTTTTTATTATATTACGATATTTTGGCATTATATAGTATCGTTTATGGTACTTTTTTATTTTTATTACTATTTAAGTTTGAACAAAAAACTAGATTCAAAAAGTAGAAAAAATTTTTTAACGAAGAGTGTTTCTAAAGAACTTCCGGTTTGTACGTATATTGTGTTATCTTTTTAACCGTAAAAGAACGAATCCTTAAATCTTTAACCAAAAATATTAAAATTAAAGTATGACCCAAACATAGCACGGAACCTTTCTGATATGAGTATAAACTTGTACGTGACGCCTTTTTGCATTATATTCATGAAAATAAAAATATAAACTTTTTGTGTTTTTAGGCAAATTTATAAATCCGATAAAATTTAATCGTTAGTTAGTTATGATCGTTATGGCTGATAAACAGCTGTTTTTTGTTTAATGAAATAGTACTTGCTTATATGTACGTGTAATCTTTTTATACACTATAATTTTTGTCGCTATATACTTTTAGTACTTTCTGGTACTTTTTTAACTAAAAGATTTCTTTTAAAAAATTTTATTACAGTTATTTTTCCATCTTCTATTTTTAAGTTACAACTATAATTGTTAAGAATTTTTCTGCGTTCTACTCGACGTGTAAATTTTTTACCTCTTTTTGGCATTTTTTTAGTTTTTATTCCATTTGCTTCTAAATCTTAGTTAATAGTTCATTACACCTGGTACCTTTTAATGTTTTGTTATTAAATTTATGTGGTTCTCTCTTTTATTGTTTCTGCTGTTTTTATTAAAAAACTTTTATGTTTAGTACTTATCATTATGTTTATGCAGTTTTAGTACTTTTCATTATGAAAATGTACGTTTCTGTTCTTTGTCTTCCTTGTCTCAGGCCACTACTTTTTCCTTAACCGGCATGTAATGTACGGAATCACATTTTAGACTTCTTTTAAGTAAGAAAAATACTGCTTTACTGTGAAATGTCTGTCGATCAAAGTAAGGGAACCAAGGAATTTCATTTTTTGTCGCTGCTTGAACTGTGATGCTTTGTATTTGCAATAGTCATTTAAAGCACTTCAACAAGCCAACGGTAAAAGTTCTATATATTTTTAGAAACTAACAGAGTGCCATACCCAGCTGATCTTCGAAATCAAAAATATTCTTCTGTGCTGAAAATATTCGCGTTTTTTCTATTCCTATTCTGTGACGAAAAGATGAAAAATAAAAATATCTAAAATAAAAATAAATAATTATTTGTAACTGTGGCATCAATTAAATCTAAAGTTGACCAATATAAATAAATAAAAAGATAAATATATAAATTTTCTAACGAAACTCACAAATTTTTCTTGTACATTCCATGCAATTTCGTTAGAGAGTAAAGCTGATTAAAGTCTAAAGCAGCAGATTATGAAGGTGTTGAATACTTCATTAGATTTATTTATTTGTAATATAATTGACGCAAAAATATATTTAAAATAAAAATAAAAATTAAATTTATTTTTCTTAAGAATTTCATTATAATTCAAATTTAATTATATTTTGGTTTAATTACTCATTATTAACTCTCTCTTTTTTCTCATTGTTAAAATAATTCCAATAATTAAAATTTTTATTACAATGCAATATTTATATTTATTATATAATTTTTTGTTTTAAAATAACAGTTTTACTCAACAAACAAAGTGAGATCATAATCGGTTTAGTTTTCCCTTATTGATGTGTGGCAAAACTGAAAACAAATTTCCAAAGCATTTACACGGATAAATATTTCATTTCATTTAATCCGTTTTCCATAAGAAGATGTAAAAACTAAAGTCATGTTTTTGATTGCTATCGAATAAAGGCGTGTAATAAAATTAACAAAATTAATGATTTTTTAGCAGAGAGCAAGAAACCGAAAGAGGGAGTTAGCAAAAAACAAGGGGGAATCAAATGCAAAAACAAAGGTGTGTTAATAAGTAAAAAACAGAAAATAACTTGGAGCTTTGTTTTGGCTGTGGAAACTTACTATTAATTTTTTCTGATTTTTTTTGCAATCCCCAAGTGATGTAATAATAACAATTATTGAGGCGTTAGTGAAGAAATGAAAGCTGAAAATTATTACAATTAATTCAAATGAAAAATTATTGAAAGTTTTCCGAAAATGCAACATAGTGCTTTTCAAACTCATATTGTTGTTGCTTCATACAACTAAAAGCTGTAAACACCGGCCAACCATAAACACTGTACAATAGCAGCAAACATCATTATCCGTATTACGTCAGTTTTGTTGGAATATTAAAGCTTAAGTTGTAAAAAAATTTGAAAGTTTATTTTTTTAACTCTATATTTTCCAATAGTTTTGTTTTACATTAAGACTTGCAGTCAACAAAACTTAGTGGATGGATTTTTTGCGTTGCACTTTTGTTGGTCAATAAAAATTTAACCAAAGCTGATACTTTATGACCCAAATTATGTAATTTAACAATTCACAACACTAAAATAATAAAACTAAAATGAAGGTAATCTTGGTTAACGAGGATGAAGGTAATCAAAGAACAAAATAACTGAAATGCACAAAGACTTTTAAAACACCTGTATGATAATGAAAATTTTAATTAGAATTAAATTCTTTTGCAAAACGCTCGCTTGTACTTTTTTTATTTCTCATTCGCTAAAAATAATAAATCTTATTTTCAAAGTTTATAGTTTTAATTTAGTGAAAGAGCTTTAACTTTTTTATATGTAACTTTCAGTTCCCCTTGTTTTTCAGTAAATGTCTTTAATCGTAAGTTGCGCTGAAATCAAAGCATCAGTAAAAAAGTCTTAGAATAAAAACTTAAAAGGAAACTATTAAAGAAAATTTTGTATATGAAATACAATATTTAATTGCACTTGTAAAGCGAAATTTATTTTTTTTCCTTCAACACGATGTAACTTAGTAATAGAAAGGGCTTGGGTAATGACCTAAAGCAAACATGGGGCGATCCTAAGGAAATAGTTTCAAAAAACAAAAAAAACTTTCCTTTTCTTATTATTTTGTTCTTATTTATAAAGGAAAAGGTTGTGATTAAGAAGTTGACAAAATTTTGCATAATTTAATAGAGATGACCATTCTTGTGTTTAAGACGCCCCTTGAACAAATTTAACCCCTCCCAGCAGATTTTATTTTTTAACTTCCAAATTATTTTAATATTACAGAATAGCAACGCCTGTCTCTTCTTTCTCTAAACTTTTACAGAACGAAAATAAAATTTTTACAAATAAAATCCCCTAAATTGTTTTTGTATTAAAAATTTTTACAATAAACGTTGTTTTTATCAAAAAAAAAAAAAGAGTTACAGTAAAAAAGTAACTCCCAAAAGATCCCAAAAAAACTGAATAAAATTTGTAGACCCTATTTTTTCTGCTGACATTTTTTCTACTCATAATTCTCCTCTGAATGAAAAGAAGCTTTTTAATCTAGAGAAAAACACACTAGCTTTGTCTCTCTCTCTCTCTCTTTTTCACTCAGTCTTTAACTTAATAAATATGTTTGGATTAATCCCACAACTACTTCTGGCATCAGAAAAAACTAAAAAGCAAAACTTATTCATACAAAGATTGAAAGTCTTCTTTGCCTATTAATCAAATAAAAGTTTAAAGAATAAATTATTAACATTTTCAAAACCAACTTAAATTATATTCTAGACTTAAAAAAATCTTATTATGCTGCACAGTGGTCGGTTACATTTTTATAATAATAATATCAAAATAACGTATGTTCTCATATCGAACATCAAACAATAAATAAACATTTATTCGAAAAAAACACTAATACATGTGTACACAATTTAAGGTCAAATTACTTAAATATAAAACAAGATAATTTAAAAACACTCCCGTTTTTGTGACATTTTTCTTTTAAAGCGGTCACCCATAAATGTTTCAAAATGAAACTAAAAATAAATTTAAAAGAAATTAAACCACACAAAAATAATTTACTGCCATAAATATAAATAAACATGTGATATTAGGATGGCTCTAATATAAAAAGAGGCCTTGGTTACAATTTAAGGCTGGTTCTTAAAATTCTTATTCTAAAATAGTGTTGATAAGTAAAAGCAACTGCTTTTTAACAGCCCTTGACTGGGTTTCGTTTATTATCAAGATGGGTAGACAGTCGAAAATCAAAATAAGATTAACTTGCCGGACTTAAATTGAAAACAATCTGGTAAAATATGGTTGAAGTAACAACAATTAAACATAATATGATTAATACTGAATTGAATTGTATAATAAAACTGTAACAGGTTCATTTTCGTATTTTTTTATATTAAGTTTTCATTTTGTGTTATATATCTTATGTGTCTAATTCATTTAGTTTTTAAAATTTGGTTGTGCCCAGAAATTTAATAAAATTTATTTAGTTCAAACGAACTATGTTTTAGCTATCGTGCGTAGTCACAACAACTTGTTTATCATAATCAGAGTATTGCTGGAAGCAACTAAAAACATATATTTTTACAGAGAACATAATATATGACTTATGATCATACCACAATCATATTATCTATCTGCATTCGCTGTAAGATTTTTGAAGTAAAGTGTTGTTTAAAAAAACTTATAAAATTTTTTAAAAGACTTTTCAACGTTATACTATGAATATTTCCCTATATTAACTACATTAGAATTTTGATGCCGACGGTTCATAATATTTTACATTCCATAATAAAGGGTCATCCAAAAAACGCGCCTACATGTTTCTTTGAAATAAAACACAAGCTATTTGCAATTGTTTCAAGCTGTTTTTTTATTAAAAGTATGATCCATTACAATTATAAGTGGGATAAAATATCATTCAAATGTCCACCATGACTGCGTCTGCAGACATCAATCCGAATATCGAAATTTTCAATGACTTTCCGACATGTTGCTGGTGTTATTTCACGAATTGCAACTTGAATGTTGTTCTTTAGATCATTAATTGCTTGTGGCTTGTTAGTATACACTCGACTTTTCAAAAAACCCCACAAAAAAAATCTAATGGTGTTAGATCACATGACCTTGGAGGCCAATTGAAATCTGCATTTCGTGAAATTACACGTTGAGGAAATTTTGATCGCAAAAGCGTAATGTTTTCTCGAGTTGTGTGACATGTAGCACAATCTTGCTGGAAATAGACATCAGACACATCAATATGATTCAACTGTGTCCATAAAAAGTCTTTCAACATTGATTGGTATCGCTCAGCATTCACAGTAACAGCATTTCCAGCATCATTGAAGAAAAATGGCCCAATGATTCCATTTGCCCAAAATGCACGCCAAACAGTAACTTTTTGTGGGTGTTGAGATTTTTCATAAATAAAACGAGGATTTTCACCACCCCAGATACGACAATTTTGCTTATTGACGAATCTATTCATTCTGAAATGAGCTTCGTCACTAAACAAAATTTGCTTAAAAACAATGGATCTGTTGTTCGTTGTTCAATAATCCAACTAGCGAAATTACTGTCCATGGTTAAAACTGTACTACCTTCTAATAAAACAAAATGGCTTATGTCATTTGAAAAGATGTCACGTGTAAAAATTATATAGTGCTGACATCTAGGCGTCACATTTGGATGACCCTTTAGAAGATTTGCATGTGAAAGCTATTCTTATAAAAATCAAAATTTAAAAGTTGTCATCTTTTAAACATATT
This sequence comes from Cistogaster globosa, assembly GCA_937654795.1. Classification (NCBI taxonomy): domain Eukaryota; kingdom Metazoa; phylum Arthropoda; class Insecta; order Diptera; family Tachinidae; genus Cistogaster; species Cistogaster globosa. The sequence continues at coordinate 127,738,227 of OW569403.1, forward strand.
TTTTCAAAAAAGAAATTCCTAACTCTTTTCTCTTAAGCATAATCTAATTTTTAGAGTAAGATATTTATTTTACATTCAAACGGTGCGGGCTACCCTAATGTTATGAACATGCAAACAGCACATGTGTTTTAAAATATAACGAATGCATTTATGCAGTTTATATATTTAGAACGTAAAGTCAAATATCTAGAACCACAAAATATCTTCTAGTCATTCTATTATTTTTATAATAATTTAAACAACGACAATATAAGTTTAATGTTGAAAATTATTATGTTGTTGCTCATTTAAGCAAAAAAAATAAAAAGGCAAATGCTGATAAAACAGCATAAAAGCCAAAAAAAATTTTACAGCATGATATTGAGGTATGTGAATTAAACGCGCCAATTTGGCTGGCAAATAGTTAACGGTACAAAACACTACCGCTACTACCACTACAAACACACACACACATACACATAAGCTTTTATTTATTTTTAACATTTCATTAAGTTGCAGTGTGCAGAATTTTGGCAAATGTCAAATCATTTTGTTAAAGCTTTAAAATTTAAATTGAATTTTTTAGCATTTTTTCCTCATCTGTTCTCTTTAATTTAATTTTTTGTTTTGTAATGAGTTCATTTATAATTTCCATTTTTTTTTTTTTTTCATTATACAACTGCTTATTGTTTAAGTTTTCAGCATTAGAAAAGAAAACAAAAAAAAAAACATCAAAAAAGTTTTACCGTCTAATTATGCAATTAAAAAGCAATAACTGCAATAACAAAACATATAAAGCACAAAATGTACAACAGACAGTTTCAAACATATAAAAGCAATTTTATACGACTGGGCAAAAACAAAGCAAAAGCATTTTTAATCATAAATAACAGATGTTTTTAAACATTAAAATAAAAAAGTAAATAAAACTACAGTTAAACTAAAAGATTTAATGAATTTAAAGAGGTCGCAACACAAAAGCACTTGTTGCAATGGAACAAAAGGCTTTTTGTCTGTTAATTAATTTTAACTTAATGATTGGCTTCAGTCATCATTATCCAGTAGCTAGAGCGGGTCATTGTGCGCCTATTTCTCGAGGCTACACGACTTAAAATGACTACAAGCTAGAGACAGTCTCTTAAGTTATAACGACCACCTCTCTACCACAAAGTGTTTTTACTACGAGTAATCTGCCTTTTTATGTATTTAATTTTTATTAAATTTCTTTCTACTAATTACCTGCTTTGCTTTAATAGAAAGACCTACATACAACTCTTATACATATTAATCTTTTAAATCATTTTTTATTTTTTTTTTTTTTTTGTTTTTTGTCTTCTATATAACTTTTTTAAAATTTTTTCTCTTTTGTGTTCTTGATAATTTAGTTATTATTATTTTATTATAATTTTTTCATTTTATTTATATATTTTTTATAATTTTTACTAAATCTTTTTCATAGCTCGAATAATAAGTTCTCAAAGTGTAACTTTATCAAAAGTTTTTTTTTAGAAAACCCAGTAAATTATTGTCTTCAAGGAAAATCATTTTGAGGCAAAATTAAATAATTTTCCAATAGAGCTAATTTAAATTTTATAATAGGTCTGGTGTATTACTAAAGTAAATCTAATGATCTTCCATGATTACCTTGCGGTGCTTTTGCTGTAAATACGCAGACAAAAACTAATAATAAAAAATGTTTTTAGTGCTACAAAAAAAAAATTTTAAAATAAATTAATAATTAAATTACAGCTAAAGTTCACATATATTTTAATATCTGAATTTATTTAAAAACCAAACTTATTTAAAATTCGTTTTGTTATAAATTTGTAATATTTTTTGTGATTATTTTTTGTGATAGCTTTTAAAGTGGATCTCTACATCCATCATCAAAATTCTCCGCATTTATCTGCCTCAGGTTAAGTACGTAATAAAAATCATCTATTCAACCAATTTATTTAATAAATAAAAAGTCTAGAAAGTCCACTCGCCATCTAAAGCTTTTTTCGTTATTCTATTTATTAATTATCTCACATATATTTGTGCTTGGTTTCTGCTAAAATTCCAATGCAATTTTATTTTTTCAATTTGTTTTCTTCACAATACAGTGATCCAGTGGCAAACTGTCTTTTGCTGAAAAAAATTTTGAAATTTTTAGTCGAACTATTTCGTTAAACAGATTTTAATTATTACAGCTGACAAAATCTAGCTTTAGTTCTCGCTACCCTGCACATAGTTTTCCCACTGTCTACTAACTCTTGACCTCTTTATTCATGAGTGAGTCCAGCATTATAACTATTGTTATTCAAATATATCTATACACTTTAGCTTCTATATAAGCATGCGCCATAGAACAATCAGCAGACATCTTTTAACTTGATCTCTATTTCAGTTATTTTATACTTTAATTGCATAATCGAATAGTTATTCCTTTTTACGCTTGGTCCCTGCTCAAATCGAATAATTTAAAAGCTTCTAAGAAAATATTTCCTAATATCCAATTATGGGTTTAGGACTACAGACAGCATATGCTAGGGATGAGTTTTGAAAAATGTTAACATTTAATTTTTTTTTTAGGTTTGTACCTTCAAAGCCACCTTAAATTTTATTATGCAGTAAAATTTGTTTAAATTATATATTAAAACCCATTGCGTAACATTTAATTTTAGGTTATCAAAGATGGGAAGATTAAAGATGACTGCAAGCATTAAGCTAGACATCTTTTTATTCAATTTTTCTATTTTTATCAACATTAAAAACGTCCTGTTACCACTCTTCACTTAAGAAAATTATGATACTTTTTGTGGAATTAATTTTTTATTAATTAAAAAAACACTTGAATTTGGTTTACTTTTACCACATTTTAAATTTTTATTTTAATATAAAAATAAGTTATTTGTATTTGGTTATAAAATGTTTGTTGGGTTCTCACTTGCCACATGTAGAATTTAAAGTTTTAATAACTTAATGAAATTTGTTGCCTGCTGGTCTAGCAACTAAATATGACTAAAAGTTAAACTAACAATTTGATGGTTTGAAATTAATCACAAAATATAATTAACGTTGTTATTGCCTTTTTAATAAGTTAAACAAATAAAACGAATTATAAATTTAACAAAAAAATTATATTTAAAAGTTAATATCATTTTTTATTAGATAAATGTTATTTGTGTTATTGCATTTATTTTTAATTAAAATCTTTTTATTTTCGGTTTAAAATTAATTTATATAACGCTACTGTCAATGGGAATTAAACAGTTGAAAAATAAAATATTTTACTGTTTTGTATTTTTTTTTTTTATATGCTGGGCGGTGCCTTTTATATCACTTCATTCTACAACGATTTCTAGATCATAATTGCTAATTAGCGAGTTCTTTACTTGAATTTGGTTTTATACTGTCACTCACCTTTACTTTTTTTGACTGTAGCGACTTTTGACCATCGACTGGTTAATTCTGGTTACCTTCTTTTTTTTAAGTCTCCATAATGACAAATATTTGTCAATTATATTTAATATTTTTTTTTCTGTGGTCGTAAGGCACAATATTACTTTCATCCTAGCCCCACGAGTTCCATTATAAACTAACCTGCGAGGCATTCTTGTACATGTGTTCCAGTTACCTTCGTTGTCATACAAAATCTGGAGTTTTTCAGAGATTAACCTCTTCCACTTGTGTGAGGCCTTCTTAGACCTCGCTGTATAATTTTTTTGATCCCTGTTTTATGTTATCAAATATCATACTGAGCTCCATAAGAGCAGTTAAGTTTTATAATAAATTAGGGTCAGTAAACAATCCGTAACAGGAGCCGTTTACAGCACGACACCCCGAGAAAGTACCAGTCAAACTTCTGACAATACACTCAAAAATGGCCAGTCATATGATGGTACCAGCCGGTCGATGAACTTTTTTACATTTTAGCATTTTTAGTTAATATTTTTAAATCATGTTCATATTTGTTGCGTAGTTAGATGTTATAAAAAAGCATTTACTAATTTTTAAAATCGAAACAAAAACTAATAAAAGGATGTCTTCTTAATTGCGATCAATATTATCTAATAAACACTTTATGTTTGTTTAAGATGTTTTCTTTCCATAAAATTGTCATATAAATTCTCGTAAAGTTGTTAATGTGCGATTTAACTGCTCCTCAACTACGATGCGTGCTGTCTTTTAGTTCATAAAAATACATAATTTTGTAAAGAGCCCGGTATAACGTTGATTACTTTGATTACTTTTTAATGGCAAATATCTTGCAATTAGCCAACAAGTCATTGCTTCATCGTTTTATTACCTAATTTGTCACCAAAAATGACAATAAAAAAATTTTAATAATAAAAAAAAAGTATGTAAACAATGTAAAATTTTGTTAAAATCTTTACACAAAACTAAAACTTTTTTATTGCTTAAAAATCTAATAAAAATTATTACACTACCTCCCACAGTGAACAGATGTACAATAATAAAAACAACAACAAAATGGTCAACTTTATAGAAAGACTTAAAAATTAAAACAATTTAACTGAAATTACTCATTTAATGATTTGCAATAGAATTTAATATAATTGTATTTAATTGCAACAATACAATATAAATAATTAAAATTTTAAGTGGGTTAAATTATAAATATGTATGTATGCATGTAAACATGTATACGAAAACTATTTTATAACTCAATGCATGTATTACAATATCACTTCATTAAAAAAATATAAAAAAGTTTTTGTTATATGAGCTAAATGTTGTTTTCCCAATAATTATTAATCGCAAGTATTTTTTGCATTAACCTACTACCCCAAATACCGAAACTAAAAACAAAGCAAATTATAATGTTAGAAGTTAGAAAAAATTCATAGATAATTTAAAAATACACAGTTTCCCAGCATACACTCAAGTTACAATTCATATTAGAAATTATTTGATAGCCGATGTAGGTAAAAACTGCAAGTTTTGAATTTAAAAAGTATAATGTATATTAAATTATACAAACTTTAAGGATTCAATAGTAAATTATAAATTTTTGAAATTTTTGTTGAATGCAACTTAAGAAAATCTGGGGGAAAAAATTATATGAAAGATATTTCTTCCAGATAAACCAAGATTGCCTTAGGTTGCATAAACACAGCTACACTACTTTAAAATAATAATATATAATAATTGATAAAATAAATAATAATTAAAAATTAAAATTAATAATATCAAATAATGGGTACTGCGTTTCTAATATCAGAAACGCAATTAATTTAAGATTTCCAGATATAAAATTAGTTTGGGTACCTGGTCACTGTGGCATAAAGGGAAATGAATTTGCTGACCACTCCGCCAGGAGTGCTTCTGATCACCCACTAGAGATGACGCAAAACTTTCTTCGCAGGGACTTAGACTCTCTGGTAGAACGTGAACTGGTTCAAGAAAACAGATTGAAAATACTTAATTCATGTTCAGCGTGGTACAAAACAATAAACAGCGAACACAAAACAATCTATGACTTTTTCAGAAATGACACCTTACCCAAAAGGCTAGATAGTATTAAACTAGAGCGACTTCGTCTAGGTCACACTAAATTAACACATGATTCACTATTGAACCCCAACTTCACGCCCTCTTGCAACTGTCTTATATCATATCCTGCAACACCCTCCCATTTCCTCTGTGACTGTCCGAAATTTAGTACCTTTAGAAGAAAAACCTTTCAAAATTCCGATCCTCTATTTTCACTTCTTCACCCTACCTCTAAAAATATAGAACTAATCACCAAATTCCTAAAAGAGTCAAACCTATACAACTTAATATAATCCTACCCAGTATAAAAAAAAAAAAAAAAAAAAAAAAAGACAAAAAAAAAAAAAATAGTTATAATAATAATAAAACAATGTACATACTTCAATATCTATTGAGCTGAAGGCCTAAGTTGCTATTGCTCTTCTTCCTTTTTTAAATTTATTTTATAATTTGTAATTATAAGGTAAATAAATGTAAATAAATAAATAAAAATATTTTCAATTTTATGTTTTCCAAGTACCAAGACCATTTTTTCAACCCGCCATTTATTCTTCAAATCGAGTTATTGCTAAAAACAAAACAAATATATTTTCCAAGATATGTGATTTTTCATATTTATTTATATGAGATGCCACGCCCATTTTTCAAAACCTATTTAAAAAAACATATAATTTGAAGATTCTAATTATTGTATTTCCTAAGATGTACCGTAAATTTTTAGGCTCAAAGAAAGAGCCTTAAACACCTACCAGACATACAATAAAATGCTCTTAAAAAAAACGGCCCATTCTTTTAGCCGTTTGTAGTTTTCAAACATACAAACATACATTAACACATAAATAAATTAATACATAAATAAATACATGCCTTCATAAAGAAGGCTTAAAATATGTTCTTTTTCAATAAACGAACAGTTTAATAGTTTTCTGATTTTATATATTAAATCCCCCACAATCGAATACTCCAACTTGCACCTCCGAATGTTAATTACATTTGTTCATCCCATTTATAAAATGACAAAATTGTTTTTAAAGATTACCATTTGATAACGGCCCAATTGATAGAAGACTTTGTCTATCGCCTTCTTGAAGAAGAAAATACTACGAAAAACTAAAATTGCATTCGACAATTAGCAAAAAGCAAGAACAAACGTTTAAAATAGAGAATAACGAATAAAACTTTGTGCCTGTCAAGAATCCTGTGGTTGAATATAACGATCCAGACAATATTCCGTAACATTCTGCTGATGCCATAATTTATCCGATTTCTTTAAAAATAATTTTTCATTCTTAATAAATTAAGAAATTAAAAGATGCCTGAATTTAAGTTCAATTAAAAAAATTTATCCTTTGGGCTTAACATTTATTTTATAAAGAAATAATTGGCAAAGAAAACTTATTTTGTAGTTATTATTAAAAAGCGAGTAAGAGTGCTATTCGACTATGCCGAATCTTATATACCCTTCACCGTCTATGAAAATCTAGTTTTGTCAAGTAACTTTAATTAAAAAAGGCAAATATTGGGTTGACAGAGAATTAAAAATTAATGTATAATTTTACATAAAAATGCCATCGGCTCTTAATGGGTTAAGCATTTTTAAACAATTTTTGTATTCCTTAAAGATCTCTTCATATTGATATTTAAAAGAAATTTGAAAATTTCAGGAGACGGAAAATATGGGCAAGCGCAAATTTTTGCACTTGTTGTTTTTTCTTATTTTGTTTTTTCGATTGCATTTGCTTCATTGTTCCAAATGATATAGAAAAATTACAGGTAGGAGTGGTGTTTTGCCCCCTACGTCGAAGCACATTAACCGATCTTGCACCTCTTTCGAAACTATGTCTGATCGATTGGATTATTTAATTTTTTTCTTGCTGATCTAGTTCCATGGCAAACTTGATTTCAACACTAACACGAATAGACAGACGGACATCGCTCAATCAACTTCGCTATGCCTAAGAAGTTAGAATATATGAAATTTATGAGGTCGGAAATAAATATTCGTGCTGAAGGGTATAAAAATATAATTTTGTTTTTGGAAAATGGTGTAAAAATATGACACATTTTGTTTTAGAATTGCACTAAAATGATGATGAATAATGTGGGTGCAGTAAATTTATTTCAAAGTCGAAGAGCATAACTATGTGTGTGTGTGTGTGTTTGTGTTTGTGTGAGTAAATTATATGATAAAAATCTAAATAAAAACAGGAACAAAGTGCAAAAAAGTAAAACAATAAGCAACAATAGAAAAAGAAAAAAAAAACAAACGAACCTCAAAAAGTGATTACTTTTTATGGCAGTGTTAGTGTATGTGTGTGTGACTCTTGTTTTGTTTTTCAATTTTATTTGAAATGCAGTTGTTGTAATTTTTGCAATCGTATTTTTTATTAATGTGAGTATATGTATGTATGTATGTGTGTGTGTGTTTCTGTGTGTGAATTAATACTTATTTGGTTTTCTCTACACATTAGCGTTTGCAAAGCTTTTTTGTCACTATTATTACTTGCAGTTCTTTTTGCTATTGCTGTTGTTGTTGTCGTCGTCGTTGTCGTTATTATTGTTTTTCTTTATTATTTCAATTGCTGTTGTTGATGATAATGATGATGATTTGTCACCTTGAACATGAAAACTGTGCACTTGGCACAGATAAATTAGAAATAAAAAAACAATACACTCACACACTACCTAAGAAACTACAACAAAAAACTACAACACAAAAAAAAATTATTTTCCATATTACAAAAACAAAGCTTGTTTTTATTAAACTGAACTGAAATAAATTGATTATAAGCTTAAATAACATATGTCTCTTTCTGGCTCTACCTCTGTCTCTTTCACTCTTTTAGTGTATATATTTTAAATGGCAATCAGTGTGACCAAATCTTACAAAATTGTAACTATGAGGCGAGTTTTAAAATGCAGAAACAAAATTAATGAATAAAATTAGATTAGAGTTCCAAACACCGAAAAAAAGTTTTTCCGATTGCATTTTCCAGTTAAGGCCTTAAAAAATTTAGAACAGATTGTAGAAAGATTTTTTGCTCTTCACCCACATTATTTTGAAATCGCTTACCCTGTCACCTTAATTGAAATTTAGCAATCATTCTAAAACAGATTTTAAATCAATCTTCGTTTTGTATAAAGGCCTGTTGAAGTTAAATCAAAATTAATAATTATAAAATGTGGCGGCAATAAATTTTAAAATGGTCACACTGGTGGCACACGGAGCGTATAATTAATATTTAATTATGGCAATAGTTGTTATAAATATTTATTCATTTAATATTATTTTAATGAAAACTTATGCATATATTTGTCTTGAGTTAATTATATTCCAGTCGTTATTTCTTGAATTGTTAATGCTGACATTAAATAAAACATTTTTTGTTTTCAAAGTTGTTATTAATTTATTTATTCTGTTTTGGTTTTTTAAGGAAATAGTGAAGGCGTAGATATGAATTTAAATAAAAATAATTATTATTCAAATTTATATATAATTATAAGTAACGCTGCCGCAAATAAAAGGCTTAAAATATAATGTTAAAATTATATTTTATTGATGATTTAAGGTTGGTTGTTATATTTTTTTAATTTTTATTTTTTAATGATTGTGGGTGTTTATAAAAATATGTAAATCGAAACAAAGTAGAAATAAAAATAAGAATTAAGAAATACAAACTAAAATTATGAAAAACTTTAAATAATCTTTGCTTGTAAAATAGGACTCTGTATTTACACAACAGTGTTCCTTTAAAATTTGGTTAACACAAGGTGGATAAAACGATACCTGGCCAATATTTTAAAAAAGTTGCTTTTTAATTTAAAATAAATTCAAGCAATTTTAACGAGAAGTTCATAAGACTTTCTTTGGGAATTACAAATTCTCTTAAAATCAATTGAAACTAACTTTGTGTTTAGAAATTATTAAAAAAACGTGTTGAAAAATAAAGGCCAGTTTAATAAAAATCGGATAAAAATATTATAATTAATGCTTAATGGCATTTATTAAATAAATTTAAAAAATGACAACAAATTTTATTTTATAAGGAACTTTTTAAAAACTTCACAATGAACACAAAAACGATTCTCTCTTCCTCACCCATAATTTGGTAACAAACTAAATGTTTCATTTCCAAATGTTTGCTCGTCTAATCGGGCACTAAATAGAATTCTTGTTGTATTGAAAATTCTTATAATTTATAAATACCGAGTTCACACATGTTAATTTTTCTTGCAGTAATTCCAAATTTTATGGAAGAGAAAGAAGTGCAAATAATATCTTTTTTTGTTTTCTCACCCACAACAATTTGAAATGCTGCAATAAAAATTGACGTGTGTGAACTCTCTGCTATTAAGAAATATTAAGATCCTTTTGCAGTTTAAATAAATTTATTTTAATTTGTCGATTTCCAAGCTTGTATTGGCATCCCATAAAGATGAAGCAATGAAACGTCCAACTTAGCAGTCCAATATTAAGTTCATTATCAAGAACCATCTTTTTTTTTTGTAGATGCGAAAGCATGTTTCATTCTGGTATTTCAAAGCTTTTGTCGTTTATTTTAAATATAAAATCCAACCCAGCAGCAATATGTATGTGTATTTAAGATAAACAAAATTAAATAAATCTGTGTCTATCATTTTTTATTTTCTTTCTTTTATTATATTATTTTTGATTTTAAGTCCCTTGTTAAAAATTAATTAAAATATTTTGCAATAAAAATAGTTTACAACATTTTGAAAAACTAAAAAGAAAATATAAAAATATCTATAAAAGCTGCTGCCAAAATAAAAATTATACTGTTTGTAGAAGCAAAAATAGAAAACTAAATTTCAAGTGTACACAAGCTGTAAAATTTAAAATGAATTTAAAGCAAATTATTACAGTTTAAGGAAATAAAGAAAAAAATTGCTTAAAAACTAAAGCCAAATGTTTAACAAAAATCAAATTTAGACTTTAAACTGTTACATTATAAACAGCTAAAATTACAGACTGACATTTAAAACACTGACACAGTTAAAAGGAAATTTAAATAAATTTACTTTATTGCAACAACACCACAACAACAGCAAATAGGTGCAAATATTCTGTTTTGTTTTTTATCGTATTTTTCAGTTTCTTGTAATAAAAATCCTCAAAAATAACATTTACCAACAGAATACAGACAACAGAAAACAAACGATTGACATAAAAAAGTCTATAAAAAAAAAAAAATAAAATAAATAAATAAAAACAAAAAAAAAGGAAAATAAAAACAAAAAATGTCAAAAATTGGCTCTTAGAAACAGCGCGTGGCATAAAAACTATTTTCAGCAATAAATTTTTTTTGCTGTTTTTCTTTTTTGTTTTTTTTTTTTTTTCTTTTTGCATGTAGCACGAGGTGGCATGAATGTTTACACAAACATCAATACATTTGCACATAAAATCGCTTTAAGGGATTTTAAATGAAAATTAAAAGTTTAATACATAAATTTAATGTTTTTCTTTATATCTTAACTATAAACGAAAATGAAAGCAGTGGTTATAAAGCAAATCACTTTATTTTGTTTTTAGAAAAAAAATGTTTGATTAAATTACACGGAAATTTCAATTGAATTTTTCACGGTTTTTTTCACAAGTGTTGTTGTAGAACAGAAATTACAACACAATAATTAAAAATTTTAAAAAGAAATTTTTCTTCGATTAATAACAAAAGATGAAATTTAAAAAAAAATTGACAAATATCAGTGTAGTAGCGAATTATGTTGAATCTTGTTGATTCATTGTATCTGTGGTTTTAAATAAATCTGTCAAGTGCGAGTTAGAATTTCATACAAATAGTTTCGTACCTTGTTTAGGTTTTTATTTCAATTTTATACTTTTATTGATGATAATGAAAACTTAAAGTGTTTGCCTTTGGCGTTTCAGGAGATATGACAATCTACATACGTTACAACCAGATTATTATTTTTTATTTTTTTATTTGAATTTTTTCTAACAACAAAAATGATACAACAAACCCTGTGAAAATGGCTAGTGTCTCAAGGTAACAGTTTAAAAGATTTGTCTATATATTTAAAAACCTTAGTCTGATAGAATTTGATATATAACTGTAAATCGAATAAAATTATTCGATTAAAATTATTCGAATTTTATTAATCGAATAATTTTTTTTATTTCTAAATTGAAAACGAATTGAATTATTTTCTATAGATCAGTTAATTTTAAGTAGAGTACATCAAAGTTTTTTTGAGTTTTTGTTCAAAATATATTTAAACTTAAAATCTTTAATATAAAATTTATTTTGTGAAATAATTTTTTAAAGGAATCAAACACAATTAATGTAAATTAATTAAAATCTAAATTAATTAACTTTAATTGTGCTTGATTTCTTAAAAATAAATATTACGTGATATTCAATTGTTGTATAAAAGATTTTGAGATATTATTGTCTTCTTCTTTATTGATGATTGAATGAAGTTCTTATTTAATCAATTTGGCTTTTACATAAGACTCTTGAGTTTTATATTCAAAATTTAGGTAGAATCTACCGATGAGCTAGATGAGCAGTAGCGAAATGGCCACATAAATATGCTTTCCTCACAGTAATACATTTCATTTTTAGTTTTTAAATAAAAAATATTTCATGAGAATATTTTGAAAAAGGTCTATTTGAAGGAATCAAGCACAATTGACATAAAAGTGATTCAAAACAATGAATTTTCATATTAAAATCTGAATATTATTTTACACCATTATCCAATGAAAAAAAAAATTATTATAGCAACAATAGAAAAGTTTATTTCTTTTGCAACTAAACAAGAGGAATTATTGTATTTTCTGGAAAAAAAACATTTTTCTTCAGTAAGAAAACCCTTATTGTAATTATTAAAGTAAACCAAACCCATTGTACAATCAATTTGGAAAGATTCGCCAAATTTCAGTTTTTTTTTAATATGTGGCGAATAATCGATTAAAATTATTCGACTAAAAATAATCGAATATTATTATTCGATCGTTTCTTAGAAAATAAATTGGAAATATAACTCTTTTATCTGTTGGTTAGTTCTTCATAGTTTAAAGAGGGTAAACCAATTGCTTAAATTTTCGACTTTATGTAAACTATGCCTGAAACATCGATGTGCAATTTGATAAAAATACAGTATAAAATGTTTGTACCACATGTTATTGTATTTAAAAAATACGAAAATGTTCCAAAAAAGTTTTCTCAAATAAGTAGCTTTTAAGTAAATATATTAATGTAGTTTTACTTGATTGAATTTTTATACAAGGAAAAACTTCATCTCTGGCATTTATTCACATACTTAGCCGTTGTTAGCAAACATTAAATAAAAATTTGCTTTCTTTTTAATCTAGGTTTTTTTCATTTTTTTTCTGTTTTTTTTTTTTTTTTTTTTTTTTTTTTTGCTTAAAAATCTGTAACAAAGTCAGAATAGCGCTCGAAGGTGTTAATAAACAAAAGCAAAAAGTAGTTACGCGTGTTTTAAATGAGCTTTTTTACATTTCTAACAAAGCAGAAATTAAACTAATGCATATGCAAAAATATGCAAACACACATGTACATGCAAATAAAAAAAAAAATAAAATAAAGCAAAACAAATACAAACTGCAATGCCGCACCTTGTACAAAATGCACTGGATCTCGTATAACAAACACATAAAAAGCAACGATAAAAAAGAAACAAAGAAACAAAATAGGTATATAGTACATTAAATAAGTAGATACACGTGTAAGTAGATAAATGTTAAAACACACACACACACACTGAATATATGGATATATACGTCTGTATGTATGTAATATATACCCTACTTTTTAACATTTGCATTATAAGTGACTAAGTGTGGCAACAACAGTTAAAACAACAATATTGTGAGTGGCTGAAAAAAAAGGAATAAAAAATCATGATGAAAAATATTTTAAATGTCAACAGGGAGCTCGGCTAGAACAGAGACGAAACGAAAATGCGCGCGTGTACCCATACAAATGTAATCATTTTATACATTTGCATAAAACTGTACAAACACACACAAAAAATAAACTGAATACACAAGAGACATGCAAAACATTGCATCGAAAAGAGAGAGTGAAAAGAAAATTAGGAAATGGGGACACTGTTGCATAGATATAGTGGCAGGCTGATATGAATACATGCCAGCACATGCACATGACACAACCCCTATCAAGGGTATTTTCTTTAAATATTTTTAGCCTCAAAAAATTGTAATATATTCGCATGGGTGTGAGTTTTTTCTTATGTTAATTTAAATACTGATGCACAACAGTGCCGGCCGGCCGGCAAAATGTTGCGTAATTACCAACCAACAAAGCAAAAAAAAAACCTTTTAAAACAAAAAGTCACAATCACACAAAAACCATTTTCGTTAACAAAATAAATACTGCTGTTGGCAGCAGCATTTAAACTGTTACTTATTTTTTAAGTATTTTTTATTTCTTTTTTTTTTTTTGCAATATAAAAAAATATTTTATTTCTTTTCCTTCTTCAAAACTATCATTCTATTTCTTTCTAACTCACAACATATTTAAGCTTTTTCTTTTATATTTCCACTTTTGTTTAAAAGAAAGAAACTTGTTGGGGCGAGTGTAAGAAGGTGTAACAAAGTGAATGGATTACATTTTTGCTTCCATTAACAACCCAACTTATTTTTGCTTTCCCTCAACGCCTTTTAATTTTTGTATTGTGTTTTTTTTTTTTTTTTTTTTGTTTTGTAATATTTGCAGTTTGCCTTCAAACTATTTTGAGGGTCTATAGAGGGGTTAGGGTTTTGACGACACGTGTTCGCACACAATCACAATTGCACATCGCATATGCACAAAATAGCATTCTCACACATACTTATATAGCGATAGCACACACATACACACATAAATATTGTTTTATAAAACTGCATGCGTTTTTAACATGTTTGAGAACAAAACTACTTTTCTTTGTTTTTTTATTATTTAAGAACACTGCGCATTAAATACAGTGGAATGAGAAAATTCAAATAAAAATTTTTCGAAGATTATTTTTTTTTTAAAATGAATTTTAATATTTTTATTTATAAATAAAAATTGATTCAAATAAGACTTTAAAGATTTCTCTTTAGAGGAAAACAAAAATCTTAAAACAAAAATTGTAAAATAAATTTTTAATAATCATTTCCTTATTTTAGTACAGATTTGAAATTTATTAGTTTATTTTCTTATTAAAAAAATTCTATGTTGTAGTAAGGTTTGAAGTTTTAAAACAAAATAAAAAATAAATTCAAAATTTTAAATTTTGTAGAATATCAGCTTAAAGTTAAATTTATTAAAAAATACATTTTCAATTAAGAAATTATTTAAATATAATTAATATTTTAATTAAATTATGCATTTTGTTTTGAAATAAAAATAAAAATGTCTGCTAAAAAAATTTAGAAATAGTTCATTTCGTAGCTTCAAACTTAAGTAGCGCATTAATTTACGCCTGAATTTTATTCAAAATTAATTTTTTGTGGTTTGTACAGGAATTTAATATTGAGAGATTCGAGTAATACAATAAATTTGTGTTTTTTTTTTTTTTTTTTTTTTTGTTGTACTAAAAATTTCGATTTTATTTACGAATTTTCAAAATAAAATAGACAACTTTCACTAAAGTCATATCAAGGTAAATAAAATCCATATGCGATAACCTTAAAAAAAATTAGTTCGAAATATGTTCGAAAAATCGAATGTAGGTAAAATTCCTATTTCGAAATTTAGTTTAACAAAACTTTTATATTCATATAAAAATCTTATAGAAATATTATGTTAAAAATCTAAAGCCAAACTCGGAATTATTAATTTTTAATATGAAAAGTTAAATTTTTCTTAATTTTATTATTTTAGCAATTTATATACTGCCTTAAAAATGTCCCAGGAAGACAGCGTAAATTAGCAACTTTAGAAATATATTCGAAATTGATTTTTATTATTTCAAAATCGTATAAGTTTTTCGGCGAAAATAGGAAATTCTTACATGTAAATTATTTTTGAAAAATAATTAACTTTGACGATAAATAAAAAACTTATTTGCTCAATAAACAGTTATAAAATTTAAAGTTTCTGTTCTCTAAATGTTAAACTTTAGAAGCCTTTATGCCATTTTTTAAAATAAATTGTTAGTAATTGTTTTAAAATTATTTAAAAGAATAATTTTTACACTCGATCCCACTGTGAAACAAAAAAAAGGTAAAAATTTAAACTACAATAATTAATATAGATTCTTGCTATTAGTATTGTAATTGTTGTATTTTTTTAAATATAAAAAAGAAATATATGATGGCCTTAACTTGAAGAATTTGAGGGCTTTCTAAGGTGCCTAGTACAAAAAAAGTTTACAAAAAGGGTGTTCCCTTGCTCTTATTTCTGCCCGGAAAAAATGATATCAATGTAAATAATTATTGGTTTTCCTTAGGTTAGTCTCAAATATAGCCAGAAGTTAAAATATATAAATTTCGCAATAAGAATTTTTTAGCGGGACACTAAGCCAGCTAAATCCAGCCTGGTGACAAAATAAATTTATATTTTATACTGCACTTTAATCTTCTTTTTATTCAGATAATTAATTGTAAAATCGATCGTAAAGAGTTTTGTAAACAGTTTTTAATTACGATTTTATAATTAAATTGTTTTATTTTCTTCTTAAATTGAAATCGCTTAAATTTTTTATTTCCTTCAAAAGAATTTTTTGTTATTTTTTTCATCTTTAATTATGATTTATAATGTACAAATGTGCCTGTATATCTTCATATTTTTTTATTTATTTATGCACTTACAATAATTTATGAAGCGTCTGACTTGAAGTCTTGCAAATTTACTAACATCAGTTTTACTATTTTATTATTCACTTATAGTTCTCAAAAGCATATGAGAGCAAAATAATAGCATCGCAAGTTAATTTTTTTCAGATCATGCTTATATAATGAAATAAAAATACAAAAATGTTCCTTCATAGTTTTAACTTTTTTTGAGAAAAAGTGTCCCTATTCAAAATTTTAATTCGTTATATTGAATTCATTTTAGATTTTTTAATATTTTCAATTTTCTTGTTTTAATACTGTTACTTAAGATTGGAACTCTTTCAAGTAAAATTTCTGTAAATTAGAAAGACATAGGTTCAGTTGATATCATATTCGTATTTTCTTTCTTTAACGTTTTTACTATAAAAAATTGTTTTAACAGCTTCTTCCCATAAAAAGGTTTACCAAAAGAAGAGAAATAATTTTTCAATAAACCTTTTTTATTGTTTTTTATTTATCTTTTGCTTTTTAGGCTGTTATAAAATTTAACTGGAAGAAAATCTTATAAAATGATGAGACAAATTTATTAGATTTGCCGTTTGTTGTTTATCTGTTACTATATATTTTACTACTATCTTTGTCTTTGTTGTTGTCATTGCTGTGCATTTTAAAAATTCATTTGAAACAATATTAGCAGAAACAACAACAACAACAGAAAACATCTTCATCATCATAAAACTCTTTTATACAAACAAACAAAATTTTGCAAACGTTGTAAAAATTATACTCAATTAACAAAACACGGTGCAATAAAAATACAGTGGGATGATAAAAATTAATTAAGTAAAATAAAATTATTTTCCTGTAACACAGATTAATTGACCTCGGCTTCTTTTATTAATAAAATAAAAATAAATAAAGTCAAACCCTTACGAGATATCAGTCTTTATGGTTTAAAACACAAAATATGAAGAAAATATACAGCGCTATTATTTTGTGTATAATGTAATTTTTTATCAGATGAATTATAGTGTCGAATATCACAGCTGCCTTCTCCTCAGCAATATAAAAGAACTTATAAACAATTTAAACATTTTATTCCTTTGCAAAAGACAAAAATTTTATTTTAAAATCATCTTGTTAACAAATCGTTTCATTTCTAGTAAAATGAATAACTGAATAATGGCAGTATTAAGCTACAATTTTGGACAAGATATAGAAGACTTAATTTTGGAAATCGAAATTTTAATTAATTATTAAAACAGTATTTTTTTGGGAATAAAATTTCTAAAGTGATAAAGAAAAATTACAGAACAATAAAAATTAAAACAAAAATCAAAAATATACGGATTTAAAACAGACCACTCATTAATATTTTAAAGCACCGTATTATTTTCGTTATTTGATTAATTTAGTAGTTTATATACCAATGATAACATTTATTCAGCTGAGAGCTGCTGATGCATAAATGTAATTTTGAAATTAAAATAAAATTTAAGTGAGTTAAAGTCCGAAACTTTAGTAGAAAAAATTGCTGGGATTTAAATAATTTTTTATATACGGATTTTGTTTTAATATGTTTCCAGTCGGTAGCTGCCATGCGTTATTTAATTTTAACTTAATGGAAAATTGCTTTTATTTTGATTAAAATGTATCACTGAATAATAAATGGTTAAATAAGAAAATTTTTTAATTTGAATTTACTTTAAATACTTGGATTATTATAATAAATTTTTAGCAACATTAAAACAAGAGAAGAAAAAATAGTTCCCTTCTTAATGTATTTCTACTTGCGTTTGACTACAATATTTTTTTAACTCCTTCTTAACTGTCAATAAAACTTTTGCTTGTATTTAAAAAAATTATAAACAATTTTCCTTCATTACAAACTATATTATCCCAATTTTTTATACGCCCTTAAAAAATGCACTATAGAGGAGAATAAAGTGATCGTCCTTTACTTTTTCCACAAGAAAACCTTTTTTTATACTATTCCCATTTTTTTTAATCAAAACTTAAGAATTTATTTTAAAGATTGATTTCAAATTATTATAATCTAGAGTCCAGTTTTTTATAAATTTTTATAATGTTTCTTTGAGAGGCGTTTTGCATAGCAATTACTCTCATGAATTATCTTTGTTCTCAGACTTGTTTAAGGTGTATTTAAAGTATAAAATAAAAACTTGCTCTAACGGTGTGATTTTTTTATTAAAAAAAAACTAACCCAAAATGATTTCATTCAGTCGTTAATGAATGCAAATATAAAGAACGGAAAGAATACACCTTAAATGAAAAGCATTGTTTTTATGTTGTTTCGATTTATATACTTTTTATTTTTTTGAGTTCAGATATAAACAATTAAAGACTTAAAAATTAATTTGCACAAAAAAACAACATTCAAAAGACATTATTTATATTAAAAAAAATATATAAATTGACAAATATTCAAGACATTTGACATATCAGGCTGCTGTAGTCAAAGTGGTAAACACATTGCTATAAACCTGGCTGACCAGGGTTCAACCCCTGCGTCAACCGAAAAATAAAAATGTTTTTTTCTGTTTAATGGTATAAATACATATTCAGAATTAACATTAAACATGCAGCCTCCTTCGTCGGTACTTCTTTATAGCATATTCGCCGGCGAAGTAAAATAACTAATAAAATGGCTGTATCTATCTTCCTCTTTTCACCACCTGTCTTATCTCTCATCAATCCCTTTCCTAAAGAATGTAGCACGGTTACGAAAATAACTAAATAGGCATTATTGCCTGAAGTTCTACTTCTCTTAAAAAAAGTAAAATGCTGATACATTGCTCACTTACCGACAGGCTTAATATAGATTTTTAATGTAGGCGATGGGATGTCTAAAGGGAAATTGTTTAAGCGTTTTATTTTAAAATTAAGAAAGAAGAAAATTTTAAAAAGTTTCAAAGATAAATTATAAATATATTTGTTTTTATAAGTTAACGGTTTCCGATCATTCTTGTAAAAGTACCACTGAAACATATTTTCCTTTTATAACATTAAAAATAAATAAAAATAACAAATCCATGTAAGTCATTTGATATTTAAATTGAGGAATTAAGACTTTAGTTCTTATGATTAAGATTTTCTAATTTTTAGTATTAGATTACTTTATTTTACACGAGTTTTTTTAAGAAATATAGACAGATGCATTACTAACTTTGTCAAGTTTTTTAATAAAAGCTCTGATTATTTGCTTATATTGCAAGATGACAGTTCCAGATGTGCATAGAAGCCAGGAACAACAAATCTCAAAAAATTACCAAAACTTCTACCTTTGAAACACATTCTTAAGGCAATTATCTATTATTAATTGTAATAATTTGCAATATTGTATTAATTTTATTAAGATTGGTTTAGACAGTTAATTTTTATTTGTTAAAACTAAATTTTTATTTATAAGTATTAGTAGTAAAAAAACAAAATCTAAGGGTAAGTCAAGTTTTTTTTTGCGAATTCACAAAAGCAGAACCTGGAAAAGAGACTAATCTGGTTTCTAAGAAACACCAAGTTTCTAAAAAAAAATTACGCTTAAAGATTTATATTTTCTTTCCTGTTGGTAGTAATTAATCTAAAGAAGCCCTTTAGGAAAAATATGTTATTCAAATTATCACTTAAGGTGACTTCTTATGCATCATTTTGAATATGGCTGCCAGGAACTTGATTCTATCAAGTTAAAAAAATACCTTTGTAGAAGAAAATCCAAAATGAATGAAGGAAACATCAGTACTACAAAAGACAATTTGAAGGATGATATGAATTCTTTATATCCTTACAAATTTAATTTAAAAACAGTAGAATATTTTGTTTCATTATAAATAATTATTCGTATAAAACACATAATTATAATTTAAACAAAATTATATTAAATAAATTCTAGTGTATTTTTTAACGTTTTTTCTGTTCTTAAGTAATTTTATGGTCAAGGTAAAATATATTATAAAAACAAGGGAAGGGAAAATATAAAAAAAATTCTTACACTCAATAAGATTGGAAGCAAACAACATTTACAAACATACACACACACCCATACCCAGTTTCATATAACTACAAGCCAACAATTAATTTTTGTTGTTGTTTATTGCTATTCAACATATACACGTGGCAACAAGAGCTATTGCAAAAAATATGTAAATGTATTCAAGGTCATCAGCAAATGTAGCAAGAACAAAATCCTTGCTCTAATATCAAATACTTAAACAGAAAAAAAAATCTTAAATGCACTCAATTTAATATAAAAAGCGCACTTTTACAAGGTTTTTTGTTTACTATTCTTTTTTTTTCTGCTGGTAAGAATAATATTTTGTTTCATTTCAACATTTAAGTGAGATGAAGCTGGCTGGCCCTTTTCAAAACACAGAAATTGCAACAAAAGGATTTACAACGCTTGCTTTTTCTCTCTAGCTTTTATTCTCTCTCGCTCTTGCTGTCATATTAAATCTCTTTCAAGAATAAAAGGGTGGCTTGCAAAAATATGCACTTGTGGAACAAGAGAAAATCAATATTTTGACAACTTTTTTTTTGTAGTTGCTGTTAGTGTATTTGTATTTGTTTGGTATTAAAACTAGGTCGTTTGCTTGTACTGTTTCGTGCAGTCGAGCAGGATTTTATGCACTGCAAATTTTGTTGCATAAAATAGGGAGCAACTGTACTAAATATACTGTATAAAATTGTTTTTGCATTTTCACCGGTTACATGCACAAGTGAAAACTTTGACATGATTTTTTTAACAAAGAGAAAAAGTTTACGAAAGTTAAACCGGCATAATGAAGAGCGCAGGTCTATGATTCAAACAAAAAATATTGGATTTTTGCAAAAAAAAAAAAAAAAGAAATAAAATAAAATGAAATGGAAATTGCTGTTGCGTTTTACTAAGTAGAAGAATTAATTTTTGTATTAATCCTTATTATTAAAAAAATTAAAATGATTGATGAAAAAAAAATAATTTATTCAGGACAAATTAACTTAAAAAATTTAATTAAATGTTTTTACACTTCTACTAATTTTTTTAATTTTTTACACCAAGCCTTTCATTTCAGTTTTAAAACTATATATTCTCATACAAAAAAACTATTTGCAGAAATCAATATAAAAAATTCAAGGCCAAAAATGCTAATAGGAATAACGCGCCTTAATATGTAAAAAACGAACAGACAATAACAGTCACTTAACATCAAGGCAACTTTGAAAATTAAAAATATTAATAATTTAAAAGAGTTGTTTCATTTTAGCAATTCTTTACTGTCAATTACTTGACTTGCAGTCAGACATTAATTATTTCTAGATATAGTTTTGAGAAGACCTTAAAAATCAATACGGTCTCAAACTTAAGCCTGCATAAAATACAATTTTGCAAAGTTTAATGTGCAAAAAAGTCCACAAATATCAGGGCTGTTGCAATATACGAGGTCAGTGGAAATATATATGTAGATAAAGTCTCGTTTAAAGACAGTTTACTCAATCGAAATATTTTTTAAGCTTCATAGCTTTTGCACAGCTGAACAATTTCTCAAAATTGCTTAGTTTAACATTTTAAGTAGATATATTCGATGACGGCAAGAAATTTGTGTTCTCTTAAATAAATAAATAAACAAAAGTTACTAAACATAATAAACTATGATAAGTTTTTCTAAGTTTTTCTTTTGCTCTGTTTCTAAAAACATAGGGATATTAAAAAATGTTTGACCTAGCCTCGTCATAAAACAGAATATTTCTTTTCGTTTCATTTCTAAATGAAAAAATATTTTATTTTTCAAGTATCCTTGTGGTCACTGTGCGTATGACTAATATTAATTTGATAATGAAAAAAAATACGTAGGTGTGTGCGTATGATGTACAACAAAATTTCTTAAAATGACAAATTGCCGACAACAATCATACGCAACATGAAAACTGGAGTCATTTCTTAATTTTATTTATATAAAATTATTTATAAAAATGCTTTATGATTTTAAAAGTTTGTTTGCTTCGCTTGTACTTTAAATAAAAATTATGAAAATTTTCTTTAATTTTTATAAGACTTGCCACAGGATAAAATCGACAATGGCCTTGATGCAAATTTTTTCAAATATTTTATTCTATTAGAAAAGAGATAAATTTTTATTAATACTTAAAAAAAACCTTGAGAGGACAAAAAAAAAGTATTTTCAGCTTTAAAAATTTCTAAGCTTTCAGATGATATTAATGAAATTATGAAGTGCATGTCTAAAGCAAAAAGCAACATGAAAAATAAATCCGTCAAGTGCGATTTAGACTCACACATAGAGCTTCCATACCATTGATGGGCAATCCTTTAAATTTTTTATAACTTAACTATTGGGTAACCTTTTATTTAAAATCTGTTTTCTTTTAAAGCGATTAGCAATGCATAATCTGTATATATTTATAGTATCAGCCTATTACGGATTAAAAAAAAATAAAGCCAATAATATTAAAATTCTGCTACTACTGGAATACCCTTTACTAAATAAATTTTATTTAACCATATGAAAACTAATTATTTGGAATCTTTTTTAGTTTACTTTAATTGTGCTTTATTCCTTTAATTATAAATATTTCATGACCATATTATATTTTATGTGTCCTTATATCAGACATACCAGGGCATATTCTGTACAAATTTAAATTGACAAAATCATGAACTTAATGAAAACACCCTTCAATTTTTCAATTTACTGTTTAAACTTATTTTTAAAGCCGTCACATTTGCACATACTCTGTATGAATTCTTAGTGTCTTCCTGCAACGTTTCTTATAGGAACACCTTTTTATTTGAGTTTTATTTATTAAGAATTAAAATTTTTTCATTGTCTTTTAAAATTCATTGTTTGATATTTTAAGTTCCGTTTGTTAATTCTTTGCCTGTATTGGCAGATTATAATTACTTGTGGTAAATTTTGCTTGTAATCTCTGAAGTGTGGAAATTATTTTGAAATTAAAAAGTTTAACTTTATAATTTAATTGTTAGCTTTAACATTCAAAAAAGAAAATAATAAAGTAATTTTTGTTTTTTATAATTAATAAAAATTTCATACTACTAGCAATTACATAAATCTATATTTCTGTTTTCCTCAAAAGCACCGATTGATTTCCTCAGAAACAAAATCTCCGAACTATTTGTTACATAGAACAAAATTGTAACAAGTGGGAATCAAAAGTAATATTGTTTAAAAGATTATCGATTCGATTCGATTATTCGATTATGTTGAAGCTTGGTCATGCTTTGCTTCTTCCGATTTTTGGTATGCATTCATCATATCAATGCCTGTTTTCTATGTATGAAAAATTTGTTCATAAGCACAATATGCTTCCCACAATTTCAGTAAGACACAAAATATGTAAGTTGTGTGATATAAATTTTATAGATTTAACTTAATTTATTTTAAGTTTAAGAAACGCAGCTTTAAAATATTTTACATTAATCTCTTCAACGAATCACTAGATTTTTTCATTAGAATATCCATTAATTTAGAGGGGGCATAGAGCCACTCAAATGTTGACCAGATTTTATCGTATAAAATTTTATTTCGAATACTTTCGGTATTCTTTTTCAGGAATTTCAATAAAGCCTTAATTACCATTATTATTTTTAAGAATAAATTTTTTTTTTTTCAGAGTTTTTGCAGTGGAGTCTACATTTTTTTTACAGTTCACATTAGCAAGTATGATCCAAAAACAATATGTACATGATTGTGCCTTACGAGTAGATTTAAAAGCTGTTATATTTTTTGTGTTAAATATTTTTTTTTTTTTTTTTTTTTTTGTAACGGCGATAAATTCTTCTCCATGTTTGTCTTATTTAAAAGTTTATCCATAATAAATTCTTATATTTTTCATAATGATGGCTAAATACGTTAATTTATATAATAAAATTTTTTAAAAGATTTATGTTCAATTTTAAAATATTCAAATTTATTTGTTTTCTAACATAATAATTTTTTATATGTTTTTAACATTTAAAATTTATAAATAATTTTTGTTTTTGCTTTCTCTCTTTTCTTGCAGGTAAGTGCAAACAAATGTGAATAAATTATTTTAATAAAAAAACAATACTGAAACTCACCAAAAAACGGGATGATGCAGTAAGTTAAATTATTAAAAAAAAATAAAAAAACTTTGAAATGCAAATTTGTGGGATTCAATAAACTTTGAAAAAGAAAATTTCAGAAATTTTAGAAAAAAGAGTAAATAATAAATAAAATAATTATTAAATAATATAAATTTTTATTCTTAAAACTAATTATTTTCATTTAGTTTTTAAATTCAATATGAATAAAATAATAATTGAACGGAATACAAACAATACTTTTGCGGCCATATTTATTTAAAATATTTTCTTTTATTAGATGCCATTTATGAAAGGAAATTCCTCAAAAAAAAATTATTTTCATGCAAAGATATTAAAAGTCAAAGTTTTTAATCATTAGAACAAACTTGTTCTTTGCAGTTGTCTTCTCTCTAAACAGTACAACGATATCAAATGTTATTTAATAAAAAACCGATTCAAATATTTATGCAACAATCTTCCAACAAAAAAAAAAAAACAAACAAACATTAATTCAAAGAAAGTAATATATTTGTCTCTCGTTTTTGGAGAATATTTTTAATTGTATTAAAAAAAATATTTATTTTCTACATACGAGTAAATACAAACAATCAAACAAGCATGTTCTTTTTTTTTAATACATTCAAATATTCATACTTATTTAACGTTTGAGTATTTGATTTGGATGAAAAGTTGGCCTTGAAATAGGTTGATTGCATTTTAGCGGTCATTGATACCCCGCGTTAGACTTCTCATACAACGAAATCAAACTATAAAAAACTCATAAAATAACACATATTTTTCATTTCATTAAATTAATTTTATTTTTGTTTTTGTTTTTTTCTGTGTTTGACAACAAATTATTTTTTACTACTTGTTTTTATTGTTGAAAAATAAAATAAAAATCAGCAACGAAGTCTACTAAATGTTGTTCTTTTTTCATTAGAGAGTGCAAATATATATCTTTTACTTATGAATGTGTAAAATATTATTAGAAAACTCATTAAATTATTAAGAAAATAAAATTTTAACAGGCGGTTTGACGTTAAAAACATGTAAAATTAATTTAACAAATTTAATTAGAAACACCGTATTCCTTCCATAAATCACTTTTAAATAAGATTTCTTAGGATTAATAGCTTTTCGTTAATTAACTTCCCAATAATTATTTATTTAAATCAATATTTTTTTTTTTCAAATCGAAAAGTTTATTCAACTTATGTGTGTTAAAATTAAAAGAAAACAAATACAAATATTTTAATTGAATAATAATTAAAATCAATCGTAAACAAATATTTAAAATTAACCAAATTGCAACGTGGTGTGTTTTAAAATTTTAGTCCATTTTGCTATAAAAAAAAGGCAGAAAATAATTTATAGGCCGACAGCTAATGATAATTTTCATTTGGAAATTAAAGCATATTTAGATTTTCTCTAGCTGATCTGGTGCCACGGCAAACTTGATTTTAACACTAACAGGGACGGACAGATGGCCATCGCTCTGACCGTGTTCTTGTTTTATTATATGAATAGATTATTATTTACAGAAGGAAAATATGGCAACTTTAGATAATTATTAAGGCCTGGTTTTAAGTTAAAGGAAAGATAGTCTAAGCAATATCGTATCGGGCTCCTACTAAGAAGTTTTTATGTGTTTAATAAAATCACTTTGTGCCATAACCATATGAAACAGTTGTTCAAACCCACCTTTTGGTAAAGACTGTTTATGATTATTGGCAAGATGTCAACAAATTTTTATTTTTTACAATAACTATATAGAGTATGGAGTTGATAATTGATTTGAGGTTTTAACTGTTCGCTTTTTATTCTGTTTTTATTTTTTAATTTTTCTATTGCGTTACACTTCTTTTTTCTCAACAAATTACAATATAAATAAGAATTGGTTATGGCCAGGCACTACTTTTCAGGGCAGTTAATATGATTATGATTATGGCCATGTTATGGTACGTCTAATTGAACTTTTAAGTATTGGCAAAATTATAAAAGCGTCCCTAACGGTTTTATTACTTTTTTTTAATAAGTAAGTAGGCAACAACATTTGAGGTGTGTATCATATTAACCGAACTAAATAAGTTTATTTTTATGTAGAGTGAAAGTGAAACAAGATGAATCAGTAAAAAAACTCCAACCAGGCTCTTACATTTAAAATATAATTACGGTTATAGCAACAAAAAAATTTTGTCAATTAAAAATGTCTTTTAAAATTCTATATGAAAATGGTAAAACTCTAAAAGAGGCAAATAAAAATTATACATTTTTACTTTAATAACAATTAAAGAGGGTGTTCAAAAAGAATTAATAATAATTTTTCTACAATTTTTAAAATTTTCCATCGGTCATTTAAAAACAAAATATTGACCAATTTTCTTTTTCTTTTTTTAGAACTAATAAACATTTAATTACAATACAAAAGAGATGATTATTAGCTTAAAAATAAATATTGAATTAAAAATAGAATAATTGCACTTCCGCAAAATAATTTTAGACTCAAAATGATATTTAATTTGTTAACAAACAAAAATAATTGAAGAAATAAATTAAATTAAATCGAATCTACAGAACGATTATTAACTAAGAACGTTTTCTTTTTATTGTAATATTTTCAAAATGTGTTCGTTTAGAAATTAGAAATTGCTGTAAAATGAGTACAGTGAAATTGCATTTAAAAAAGAAACATTTGTTTAAATCAAAAATACCTGTGGTTGTAGGCAATCTCACTCCTTTAATTTTCTTGATGCCTGTAGACTTGGAACTATTACTAAATCAACCAGTTAGAAGAGCTCTAAACGCATTGACAGGAAGTAAATTATGATACAAACAATCCAACACTAGAAAGAATTTTTCCAAAATATATATGAGGTGTTTTTAAGCCCAATAGAACTTTAAATTTAATGTTATTTTCACAATATAAAGATATAAATTTAAATCGGGGAATCAATATGTTTCAAAATGATGTCGAGCACATGGCCACCGCGGCTCTTCTTGTCGAAGCGTCTAATTCAAGGCCATTTTTTCGAGCATGTTCGGCCGTATGTCACGAATAACATTGTTGGCTTGTCAGCATAAACCAGTTTTACCTACAACCTTACGGACCAAATGATACATTCCTCTCACAACATCAACTTGGTCACCGTTTACCACGTGCCGCCATTTTATTAAAATCACATCTCGTTCGAATCAATGTCTTCAATATTTACACACTAAAAGAGATTAATCAGAGTGCGGTAATGATCATGAACTCTGCCACCTGTATTAAAACAGTTTCAAACAGAGCATTCTTCTGAAAGTATGTTCTGATGAAGACTGCATACGTGGCAAATTATCGCTATAAATCCTAAGTGGTGCGAATTGGTGACAAATTTTTTTAAAATTAAATCTGGATAATTTGGTAGTGTCTTGTCTAAGCGTCAATCTATTTATGATGATTTGTCAAAGTACAACAGTTCGTTTCATAACTAAACATTTCTTTAGTTCAAACGGGCTTAAACAAATTTCCATTATTTTAAAATTCCACTTTTTCTAACATATTCTAATTTTGATATATTCTCAAGACAAAATTGGCAACAAAAAACAACTTGAAGTGACTTAAGCTTGAATAATGATCCACCAAGCGAAACAGATTTTGGGTTTAAAGATGTTGATTTATTTTTATCGTAATTATTATCAACTAATGTTAAGCTGATTTATACCGACTTGAAACAATAAAATCACTTTAATGTTGTATTTCTATTTTTAATTTTTTTTGTTTTTTTTTTGTTTTTTTTTTTTTTTTTTGCAAAATGTGAAATAGTAATTTATTTAAATTTAGTGCAAAAAAATGGAATGACTGAAAGTACAAATAACAAAATAGAAACAATAAAATATAAAAAAAATTGCTGCTTATTAAGCATTTAATCTTTAAAATAATTACACTTCAAGCCAAATACCACTTGACAGCAGACCGCAAAAAAATACATATGAAGCAAACAAAAACACAAGATAATTTGTAATAATATGATATTTAACATTAGAGGCCACTATGAAATGCATCCGTTTATTTTTAATAACATTTTTTTCCTTAATTTTTTTGTTTTGGTTGCTACCAACCACAACAAGCGGTTAAAAAATATTTGAATCTTAAATTTTTAATTGTAAAATAAAGAAGTTAAGCAATGAAGAAAAAGTACGACTTTATTATTTTAAAGATAATTTTTGTGTGTAGTAAAAAAGCTTTTGTTGGTTTGTTCTTGTTGGTTGTTTCTATTCTCTCTCTTTTTTTTTTTTTTTGGTTATTTTTTTGCATTTTTATTCTTTGCAAAATATTAGTGGTTGAAGTTTGCTGTTTGTCTAGAAAGACATGACGGTTTAATTTCATTTTATTTAATGCAAATTTATGTGCAAGGTTAAGTTCGTGTTTGTGTTTTTTTTTTCACAATTCAACAGCAAATTGTTAATTATATCTTTATGATTGTTGTTAATAACTTAAGAAGATTGTTTGCACATTAACAATTTTTTTTATCATATTTCTTTTTGTGGGTTTTTATCTAATGCTGGCAAAGTAATGAATGGAACGTTGTGGACGTGATTCTAGATTAATATTTTTTTTAGTGAGGGATACTGGAGCAGATCACTAACTTCTGTAAGGGTTTTTTTAATCTCCCTTGGTTTCTATTGATTACATTCGTTTTCGACTTTTATTTGTTTTTCCAATTTTTCTCAATTGATTCCACCTCAACCTCTTTACTTTAGCCTAATAGAACCCAGTCAACTGCATCTATTTTAAAGAGATATTGCTTAAGCCATATTATGTTCCTTAGTACTATATTTTGATTATATATATTGTTTTTTATGCGTTTTAATCATTGAGTGATTAAATTGTATCGAAATTTTTTTTTTATCGTAATTAAAATATTATTAAAAAGCAACTATTATTGGTTCACCGCAATCATATATTTTTATAGAGAACATAATATGGTTTTTGTAACCATAATGTTTTAGCTTCCATTATGTTTTTTTCTTTCCCTATTTTTAATGAGAACTTATTAAAACTGCTTCCCAGCTCACTTTGTAGAGACCAGCTGTTCAACTCTGATTCCAGGACTGTGTACAGTAAAATTTTGAAGCAAATTTGTTTGATGGAGCTTAATATTTTTTTTATCTCTTTTTAATTTTATGCCCTTCAGGGTCTTCTATTCCCTTATCTGAGTTTCTAGTGCATTTTTTAGCATTCAATGAGTATGGAAAAAAAAGAACGAAGTAAACTCCGAACGCCTTTCGAAAACTCTCATAGTCTATCTTCATAAGCTCTTTTTAATTCTGGAGTGAAAAGAATGAGAAATTCTATTATCGTTGAACGAGACAGAACGCTGGTAAATGTAACTGACTCTTAATAAGAATTGCCGTCTTTTTTTTAATACTTTGGACTTATAAAATGCCATTCTTTGCCATAAATTTTGAACCAGTACTGAAATTACAAAGCTGCTGACTAAGATTAAAATTATGCTAATAAACGCTGTTAGAAAGCCTGTTTCTCAAATACTCCAACTGTCATGTAACACACAAATAAACTCTTCAGTTTTCTTTTCTTAGCTGGCATTTTTTTTTTAAGATTTTCACTAAAAAATATAACAGAAACAAACATCCCACAATGTTATTATTACGACCTTCACAGTTCAATGTATTATGAATAATGTTTCATCACGAAACACTTGATGGCCAATTATTCACCATGGAAAAGCAAAAGCAGCAGCAATCATCTGGTTCAAAACTGACAATTTTCTGAATTTGAAAAAAAATATTTCAACCGTAAATTTTTAAAAAATGATTAATTAATTAAATTTTTTATTTATGTTGTGTGGGATTTTCATAAAAATTTATTTTGCAAAATGTATATTTTTTTAAATTGCAAACACCTTAGTCACGGCATACGGAAATATTTTTAAGTACTTTTTTTCGTTTATATATCTGCCATTTGATCTGTCTATCAACTGCAAGATTTTAAAGAAAATGAAAAATTTTGTCAGAAAGAATCAAAAATAATCGTAGCTCATACATTTAAAAACTTTTAGTTTTTAGTCTTCAAAATGTGGCCAAGAAGTTGAAACTATTTTGCAAAAAGTAAACGAATTTAAAGTACCATATTTCGTTAGTATTATTGATCACTTCCAAAAAAATTAATCGTCACAAATTTATTGCAGACCAATTTCTTTTGCGAGCAAATGTCTACTTTCAAAAAATAAAATTATTGTTAAACATTTATTATTAAAAATATCTGATTTAAAAAAATTCTTTATCGATACACAATGTTTTGATTAATTAAAGTCAGATTAAAAATGTCTGTTGTAGGGTAATATTCTATGACATTGTTTAATGTATCTGCACATTTATCAACAATAAAAAAATCGTTGACCGATTTCATATACATAATTTCAAGGTCACCACTGTTGAAATAGAAAAAAAAAATCCGCAAACGATATATTTTGTTTTCTTCATTGTCAAGTTTATTTAAAATATTTCTTTGTCGTTTTCTGAGATTGCAAAAAAAACAAATTTTTTCAAAAGATGTCGTAATTTTTAAACAAAAAGAACTAAAAATAAACTGTTGTTTCTGTTGTGGTACTCAACACGAAAATCTAATGCCTTAAAAAATACATGTACGAAAAATTGCTTTAGAGGGTAATATTTCAGTTTTTAAAAAACATATTTCATGAGATTTAATGTGCTAAAATTTCAAACTGATTTACCGGTAGGACCCAAACAAAAAAAATTTATAAAAACAAATAAAATTTATTTTAAAAAAATTTAAGAAAAAAGAGTCCTTTTATGCATAATTTAAATACAACAACAACTATGTGTCTAAGTTGCTGCTACTAATGGTCATGGGAGCTCATGACATCAGAACTAACTGACAACAACAGCTGCCGAAACAAACGTCATTAGGGAAAAAGGAAGATGGTCTCAACTCTTTGCGACAGTAGTGCAGCGATGAACGAGATCGATTCTGCAGTTTGAAGAATTTTTGGCAAACGACAAGCTTTTTCATTTTTCTCTTTCTTTTTTCTATATTTTCGTTCTTAAAGGTAACACAAAGCGATTAATTGATAAAATTCGTAGCAACTTTATTTCTATATAAATTCAAAAGCTTAAAGTTTTCAAAAACAAACAAAATAATAGTTAATTTAAAGCATATTTTTATAATAAATTTTTTTTTATTTAAATTGAGAAATAAAAACAAGAACTGCTATATTTTTTCCCTCAATTGTATTTATTTATTTATTTTTTTTTTTTCTTTAAAAAAATTTTTTTCTTGGCTATTTTAGCTTGAAATACAATCAGTTGGCAAATGTTTGTATGTTAATGACAAATATTTTTATATGACATAACCATTTACACCTTCTCTTTTTGTTTCTTAAGTCTTAAACATTGTCGTGATGAAGGAAAAAATATCATACAAACAATGTAAAAGAGCAGAGGGCGTTTAGTCCATATATTCAGCGAGCCAGGTAACCAATATTCCGATAAATGTATGGGAGTTTGTTTAGCAAACGAAAAAAAAATAAACACACAGACACAAAAGAAGCAAAAGAATCGATAGTGGCAACTTTGTTGTGATTTTTTTTTTAACTTTCATACATTTTGTTTTTATTTTTTGTTTTAACATTGTTGTTGTAGTTGCATATTTTTGTTTTATTAGCACAAGAAGGGTTTCCCGTTAACATGACAAATGCTCTTAGTGCTAAGATTAACTCACACTGACATATATACAATAATATGTGCAGAAATAGTCACTCAATCAATCATTCCTGCAGTTGAGTGGAAAGTTTCAGCTTACAAATTCGAAACAGTGGGCCAGAATAAGAAAAGTACCGAGTTGTTTAGAGAGAATGAACTGTGTTAAAATTCAAGTTTTGTTTTTAATTTTAGAATTCTTATTTTTTCTGCTGTGAATGATTAAAGCATTACACTCGCCATTTCCCAAACTTTACAATAAACGCTTTGATACAAATGTTGTCATTCGGATCTTATTTTTTTTTAAATTTTAAAACAAATTCGCCAAGTGCGAGTTGGCCTTACATACACTAAGGGTTCCGTTCCCAGTATGATTCACATTTAAATCTATAATTTTATGTCTTAAACTTGTTGCAGAGGGCTTTATTATACATAATTTGAGTACATTTTCTAAAGGCCCTGTGAAAAAAGCGCTGTAATTTCTGTACCTTATAATTTTAGCTTTAACACTGTTATTACGAACTCCAGGTTAATTTATAGCTGAAAATAATAGAATACATTTGAAATTCACGTTACTATTGGACCACTATTCACTTTACTTAATTTTATTTTGTTTTGTTCTTCTCACAAATATAGCAGTACATACGCTGTGAAGATTTCAAGCGTCTGCCTATTTACGAGGGCTGCTCTATATATTTCTTGCCTAATAGTGAAAATGCGAATATTTATAATCAAAAATGGTTTTATTGTTTTTCAAAGTATTCTACAGCATGATTTATACACTTTTGCATGCGCTCAAACCAGTTGTCAAGGCACTTTTTCCACTCCGATTGAGACGCC
Organism: Cistogaster globosa; assembly: GCA_937654795.1. Lineage (NCBI taxonomy): Eukaryota > Metazoa > Arthropoda > Insecta > Diptera > Tachinidae > Cistogaster > Cistogaster globosa. The sequence continues at coordinate 127,771,109 of OW569403.1, forward strand.
TCTAAAACATGGTTTTTGAACACTTCAACAGCTTCTTCTGGCGACGAAAATCGTTGACCACGTATTTTTTTCTTGATGTGCGGAAACAAGAAGAAGTCATTAGGTACCAAGTCAGGGCTGTAGGGCGGATGACCCATTAATTCGACGTTTTGGCCGGTCAAAAACGCTCTGGTTTGAGCGGATGTGTGAGAGCTCACATTGTCATGGTGAACAATGATTCGGCTTCTCTTGTTGGTTTTTCGAATTTCTCCGATGACTTCAGGCAAACAAATTGTAGTGTACCACTCAGAAATGACCGTCCTACGTTGCTCAAGGGGAACAGTCGCCACATGACCAGTTTTGCCGAAGAATCAGGCGACCATTTGCTTCGAAGTGCTTCTTCCACGAACAACTTTCGTTGGATTTTGCTCGTCTTTGAAGACCCACACGGTCATTTGTTGTTTCGTTTCGGGCTCATACGCATAGATCCATGATTCGTCACCTGTGACGATCATATAAACGTCTTTTGAAGCACCGCAATCGTATTTTTGCAACATTTCTTTGCACCAATCGACACGAGCCTTTTTTTGAGCTAATTTCAAATTGTGCGGGATCCATGTCGGTATGTCGCATGTCGATCTTGCATTATGAGTTCACGCACGGCATCAATGTTCTCTGGCACAACAGCCGTTTTTGGACGACCTTCACGGAATTCGTCTTTGAGCGAGCTTCGGCCACGATTAAATTCATTATACCAATTTTTCACAGTGCTATAGGATGGTGCTTCATCGCCATACAAAGATTTAAGTTCATCAATGCACTCTTGTCGTGATAATCCACGTAGAAAGTTGTGAAAAATGATGGCACGAAAATGTTCACGAGTTAATTCCATTTTTTTCTATATTAATTTTTTCAAGTCACTGTAAACAACACAAATAATGGTCGTACGTCAAAACGTTTTGAGTACGATTATGCTTAAAAATGACAAACTTTCCAATGGAAATGTCAGATTGCACTTGACAGCACTCAGTGTTGCCAGGCCAGAAATATATATAGCAGCCCTCGTATCAAAATCACGTCCTCTATAGGAACACTCTTTAATTTTTACATTTTGTGTTTAGAATAATTTATATAGCGGACACATTTGTAGATATTCTGAGTAAATTCCAGACGCCTGCCTACTACGGTTAAAAATTAATGTTATATACGTTTAAATCACCTCACTTTATGAACACCCTTTATTTTTTATTACAATTTTAATTTATTTTAAATTTAATTTTTGCTCCTATAACTAACATAGAAATACTTAAACCTAAAGTGTCTGCCTATTGCAGACAAACATCATGGTCACTTACCTTAATTTCAAGCCACTGTTGGATCTCCTTTTGCTTAAAAGTTTTAATCTTTCTACTTGCTGCAATGGTGCATATAGTTTTACTGATACTGTAAAACTTTACCTGTCTGTCTATCACATTTCAAAAAATAACTATATTTTTCTCTGAAAAATTAAAGATTGCGGACGTTTCGTAAACTTCGTACAAAACATGATCCTACAAAAACAATGAGTAAGAACATAAAAAAAAATCCAAAGTTTTTATTCAAAAGTGAAATTATGTTTTTAGAAAGCTTAGCCATTTACTGATATTTTGATATTTCGCATAAACTTTTTCTCCGTGAAATTGTTAATCAATTTCGATGCATATAAAAAATATTTACCCACAATCCAATGACATAATCTATTTGTTTCAGACTCAAAGTTTATGTTATTGGCTGGTGGGAGTCGTCATAAGTGAATAACCTGCTTATATATGGTTTTTGCATCTCATTTGATAACATCATTTGATAAAATTAAATTCATATCTTATTTGTGAAAACGCTGCCTAAAACTTAAATTTTAAATTCATAATGTTAAAAAGTGAAAAAACCAAATTGACGGGTAAGATATTTTTAGCAGTTTAGGATATTAGTGAAATGTGTTTTTTTTTTGTATTATAATCTTTTAAGATCTATTAAGCAGAAAATATTACTAGTGAAAGGGTCGAGGAATCATTTAAAGCAGTTTAATTATTAGTGAGATTTTATATTTTGAATTATTAATTTTAATGATATGCCAAGACTGACTGCTACTTAAACTTGATCAAGCTTATAAGAACCCAAATTTTCTGTGCCAAAATTGAGCGATATTGATTTAAACCACAACTGTTTTGTAGAATTTTGACCAACCATAATACTCATAGATAAAAATGGCTTCTCCCTAATAAATAAATGCATAAACTAATATCAGACCATTTTTTCATTCATTACTAAACATATTTCAGGTTTTAAGTTAATATTGCACAACTCTTGTCAAGTGTAACCACAAGAGGTTGTTTTGGAGCCTTGTTTAGTTACTGTAAAACAACGTTAGATAATATTTTTTATTTCACTTGAACTTTTTAAAACAATATTTTTTTTAATTTAAAATATTTTTTTTGCACACTGGGAAATAGTAGACAAAGAGACTTGCACAGGTATGACTATATGCATATGGACAGACAATTAATAAATTGTGTTGTGGTTTTCCAAACAACAATTTGCACTTTTTTTATTTTATAATTTTTTCTGCTTTATGATATTATTATTATTTATGTTATTTTTTGCAATTGCTCTTGAAGTTATTATTGTTATTACTGTTCAACAAATTTTAGTTGTTATTGGTGCTATTCATTTCATTTCATTCCATTATTTTTATTGTTATTATCGCAGTTACTTTTTTAAAAGTATTAACAGTATCAAATGTTTATTTACCTGGTCATATAACGACAACAACAACAACAACTATAGCAAAAAATAGAAATAACAACAGCAGCAATAAATATACAATCACTATTAGGCGTCAAGCTGTCTGTTCAAATGCAAAAACACTATGGAGCACAAAATGAAAAAAGCAATTCCGAAAATAATATTCGGAATTAAACGCAACTGTTTATTCTATTGGCAAATATAATGTCATACCCACAAACACTTTGCTACGTAAATGCACAGAAACATTTGGACAAACATTAAATTTTTGTTGAAGAACAAACTGTAAAAGAACTCTGTTGCTTAATTCGTGTATGTATGTGTGAAGTATAAATTATACAAAGATGGGAAATGTGATACAGTTGTACCGTTAAGGCATATCGTAAAAGTCTAAACTAAATTAAAAACCTTTTCTATTTAAAATGTATCTGCCGATTTTAAGATTTTATACGCGACTGAACTTTACAAATTTTGACAGCTCTACAATACAGGAACGCACATGCAAAAAATATTTCAGTGATTTAATTTTTAAATTATATTTTATTGTTAACGCAAAAAAAAAAACATGGAGTCTTAGTAAAAATCTTAATTTCCATCCCTGAATAATAACAATTTCAAGAAAAAATTGTTTATTCCACCCCTGATATGATCACAATTTAAATTTAGAAATTCCATTTTCCATCTCTGAATTGATCACAATTCAACAATTACTCATATTTGTAAATGTGCATTTGCATTTGCACAGCAACCATTTGTAATTACAATTATAACTGTCTTAAGGTGTGTTTGTGTACATGTAAGTGTAGGATAAAAAAATAAATTCAACCAGTTTAACAAAAAAAAAACCCAAACACGTGTAATATATTTGAAATGTTGCTGGTGCAAATGATTTATTGTTTTTTCAATGTAATTACATGCGGTTATTTGATCTTTATATTTTTTTTCTCCTCTCTATATTATTATAGTTGACTAGAGATTATTAACTTTGAATCATTTAATTTTCAAATAATTATTTCATGATTTGTTTCGTGTCATTGCAATAAATTCACAGCAATTATTTACACAGGCACGATTTTTTGTTTGCAAAAAATGAAAAGTATAAACTGCACAGGCTTCAAGCCAAAGAAAACTCTACATGCTTGGTGGGTCTTTTAAGAAGGCTCTTTGATTCCAAGAAAGGGCAGTTCAGAAGTTTACTATCTTGTCCAATATATTTTTTTTTAATTTTTACTTTTTTCCCAATTAAGATTTGATTTAATAATACCCCCAGTTTTTTATTTAAATTTTAAAAATATTTTAGAAAGAAAAATTATTTACAAATGAATGCGGACGTTTTTCAAGGAAAATAAGGAAAATTAGACACCAGCAAAAATTCTCCATTTTTTGGACCGCAACATCCTTCATCAGCATTTGAAAAACGCCCGCGTACATTTGTAAAAAATTTTTAGGATTTCAATTCAAAAATAAACCTAAGCAGAAAAAAGTAAATTTTAATTTCTTTATTGATTCATAATTTCAATCCTGGGGAAACCACGCTACCTTGCGCTCGCAGCTTATGGTATCTCTATTCCGGTTTTTTTTTCTTGGCTCTGCGTTGGGTATTTCGAAAGGTCATCACACTACAGACAGTATGATAAGAGTCTTCCTTTTATCTTAAGCTCAGATTGGGGACTGTTTGAGCAAACTTAAAAACATCTCTTCGCATTGAGAATTCATGTCGCAGATTAAGTACCTCTTTTCGCTGCACTAAATCTTATTTGAAGCAAAGTTGCGGAATGTAACAAGAAAGCTTAAGGCTAGCGATGGACACTGTAAAAAACATCGATTTTTTTCTCCATGCGATGCATCGCAAACATACATCGATGTTGCATCGATATTTCATAAAATACATCGATGTTTTTTATACATCGATTGTTTTTTCAATTATTTATTATTGAAGTTTTGATGTTTTTTTTATTATTATTATTATATTTTCGAAAAATCTTAAGTTTATTTTACATCTCCCAATGCTTTTTCTGTTTAGAAACAAAAATTTACCAAGTCCTTCACTTCTCAATCTGTTTCTTTGTTGAGTAATAACCTGCGGCTCTTGTAAAAATAGTCTTTCAGACGGATGTTCCCACCATTGTTAGGCATTAAAAAGCGATTTTGTAAAGCTTTGAAAACTGCGATTTATAATCTTTCAAAATATCCAACGGATTTTCGTTCAGTCTTCCATAAGGAGTCCTCAAATAAACTGAAAGTTCATTAGACAATATATCTTTAATCTTATTGCTTTTCCAAATTCTTTAAACTCGTTTATATATCAATATACACGTTCTGTGCACGATTTGTCATTTCGATGCATCGAAAGAAAATATCGATATTTTCCGATTGTTTGAAAGCAAAACAAACATCGAATTATATCGATGTTTCGACACAATACATTGAGTATTTTTAAAACATCGATGTTTTTTGTCCATCCCTACTTAAGGCTAATGTTGTTGTTGTTGAATTATGTGAGTTTATATAGCAAACAGTGATGAATAAGTTGTTACTTCTACGACAAACCAGCGTGGTGTGTGACTGGTAAAACAGGGTGAAAGAAATGTTAGCGAATACATATTAAGCAGCCATGGTGACTGCGTTAGTGGAGACCTACTTGTTTGTTAAACAGAAGATCACGAGACTTGACTTTAAATCCCAACAGCACTTTAATTAGAAAGAAAAACAATTTTGTTGAGTAGCTGCATTGAATGAGAAATAAAAAATTAAAATAATTTTTTTGTACAGAGGGTCACATTGTAAATGCAAGATTTAATTAAATAGAAAACAAAGCTTTTAGTCTTTACAATGTTATTTTGCTCTGAATGGAGCTGTTTTTGAAATGTTCTCTACAACCTTGCAGACATATATGCATTTTATTGTTGAAATGTTTTCTGACCTCTCTGCATAATTGTTGTTTAATTTGCCCTTGTAATGGACTTATGGTTGTGAGCTTATTGACATATGTAGGTTTGTGGCTGCAAATAAACCCTAAAAAATAATCTAATGGCTTTAAATCAGACGTTCTAGAGGTCCAGTTCACTCTTATATCAAAATGGCGGGTCTTCTTTGTTAATCATATCACGGATTGTGAGATTAAAGGCTGAAATCTATTCGATTGGCTCTGTATAAACACTGCCCCTAACACAGCTCCACAAAGAATAATCCAATGTTGTTTAATCTGCAATAAATTGATCATTTCATGGGCTGTGCAATGTGATAACATCACGCGAGAGCGAGATCCATAAACCGATACCGGTCTCACCTCCAGATTACAGGCTTCTTAATAATCACTCAAGAATTTTTAGAATCCTAAATTCGGTTAATTTTTTTGCTGACATACCCTGACTAGTGAAAATGAGCTTCATATGCTAAAATTATTTTTTGTTCCTAAATGAATTTTTAAAGTGGATTTTAATTATTTTAATGCAATTTTCCGGGGAAAATAAATTTACATCGTCAAATAATAAAATGCCATTTTGCTAGTCTCGCCACAATTGAAAAACAAAATTCTTATTAAAGAACCAACCCTAGTTTCCTTATTTCCACTTGCTAAGTAGAATTTAGTCTTGGTATTAAATTCATTATTTGTCCATGAGATAAGCTGGAATAACATTGAATGCTTTCAAATATTTTACATAGAAAACAAATTTATTTCTTTTAAACGTTGCTTGTTACTTTTAATATTAAATGCAAAACCGTTTATGTGCGGCACATGTACGACGACAAATTGTAGACATCATGTCACATAAACGAACGCCTGATTCAACTACAACAACCACTTTAATAATCTAATGTGTAAATTACCCTCAATTAACATGAAAATGTTCATTTTAAATGTAGCAAATAAAATATGTAGCTACAATATTAAATAGTCGCATTTAGAATTTATAGCACAATAGAATAGATAAAAAGAAAAATTATGGCAAAAAGACATGCCAACTAAAACAGAAAAAATACAAATTTAAAAAAATATCTAAAAAATAGAAATTTAATGTTGTTCCTTTGAAAATTAAATTAAAAATATAATTTTTGGCAGAAGGCTCAGTTGAAAAATGTATAAAAAGTATAGAAAAACATGTGTCTCTTAAGATGTTTGTTAAAGTCCTTAACAAGGCTCATTCTAAAATAAAACAAAATGACTATAAAACACTTTCACGAAAGAGATTTCCCTTTTTATTTAAAGAAAAGAAGCACTGATGTCTAAAAACAAGTCCTTTTTTTAGATTTTAAATACTTTTTCTGCTATACAACACTGAAAATGAAACAACAACTACAAGTGGTTAACGTTGTTGTTAATATCAGTTAAAAATCAGTTAATTTTATTATGAGAAATTCTCCCTTAAAAATGTTATTATTTTTTATTAATTTATTTTATTTTATTGCTTCATTTTTTTTCCTATAAAACTTGACAATATTTGCCAAAAGTAAACAAACGAACAGTTCTAAAATATACAAAAGCAAAATCCAGCTGCCAAACCTTCAACACTTAAGCAAACATTTCGTGTCAAGTTGATGAAAATAAACAAAACAAACAGAAAGTAAACAATTAAAAAACGGTAAAAGCAAAAATAAAATAACTGTCGAACAATGAACTCAAATATCAGTAGAAGTCAAATATATTCAAGTGCTATTGAAAAGAAAATATGCTTAAAAATAGTTTCATTTAAAATAAAATCGAAATATCCAAATGATATTAAAGGGAAACCAGAAATAAGGAGCAGTTTAAGTAATTCTTAAAATATGAACAAATTGCAGTCTTTAGTTAAAAGAATTTTATTTACTTTTATATTTAAATATGTTTGTATTTGTAATAATTTAGCATAACGATTATAAAACTTTTAAAAATATATAATTTTTTAAAAAATTTATCGAAAACAAATTTTACTGTTCTTTCATTCTTACAGAGTTTAAGCTTGAATACACTTCTATGAAAAAAGTTTTGTACGCATAAATAAGTCTTAATACACACATACACACACCCATACACACATACACTATTAGAAGTTGTGAAGTTGTGCCAAAAATTATTTGTTATTTAAAATATATAAAACTGGCAATAGATTAAGAAACTTGTATGTTTTCTTTATAGACTTTTTTTATCTTTAATTTGGTTATTGATTCTTTAAAAAAAAAACTAGAGCAAAATCTTTGTTATTTAATAAATGTTTAGATTTAAATATGTAAAATTAAAAACTCAAATTTATTTTAGTATTTAAAAGTGGTCCAGTTTATGTTCAAAAAACTCTTACAAAAATAATTATTTAAGTAATATTTTTTTTCAAAATTGTCGCTATTGTCACTTTTGTTTAGCAATATAAAAATTTTTTACCCATCGGCAAAATAATATTATCTTCACATTCCCCTAGAACTTTGCTAAAAAAAAGTCTGTAGAAAAAATCTGTAGAATATTTATACAGAATATTTGACGGTTTTTACCATCAAATATAGAAAATCAGTATTTCTCTTCGCTCAATGAAAACGTTATCATTGCATAAAGGGTGATTTTTTAAAAGCAATAGGAAAGTTTTTCAAAAAAAACATAAAATTCAGAAAAATGCATGAAATCTTTATCTGAATCGATAGTATGATTCATATAATTTAATGTTTGAAGATTATTTCATGCAAATGTTGACATTAACTGCGCCTCAAATGGTCCATCCGCTTAGTCCGATTTTGGCATACATTTTCCAATATTTCGGCCTGTATCTCACGAATAAATGCTTCAATGTTGTCTTCCAATGCGTCAATTGAAGCGGGCTTGTCTGTATAGACATAAGCTTTAACCCCACAAAAAATAGTCTAAGGGCGTTAAATCGCATGATCTAGGCGGCCAATTGACCGGTCCCGAACGTGAAAAAAATGTTCACCGAACTCGCCTTTCAATAAGCCCATTGTTGCTAGTGCTTTGTGGTATGTGGCACCGTCTTGTTGAAACCACATATCATGCAGGTCAAGCTCTTGCATTTTGGGCAAAAAAAAAGTTGGATATCATCTCACGGTAACGCTCACCATTCACAGTTACGTTACGATTCGCATCATCTTTGAAGAAGTACGGTCCAATGATGCCACCAGACCATAAACCGCACAAAACTATGACTTTCTGCATGCATTGGTAGCTTTTGCAATGTTTCTGGCTGATGTTCACTCCAATAACGACACTTCTGCTTATTCACGTACCAATTTTTCGGTAAAAAAGTTGAACTTCGGCCAACTTTTCGAGAGACCATTCACCAAAAATTTTACGTTTCCGTAGGTCGTTCAATTCTTGCACCAGCTGTATTTTGAAAGGCATCACACCAAAATTCTTGCTCAAAAATTTCCACGTTATTAAGTAATAGAGGCCCAATTTCTGCGAACGCCGGCGAATCGATAATTCGTCATCATTAACACTGGCCGATACAGCTGAGACATTTTCTTCAGTTCGCACTCTATGTAAGCGTTTTGGTGGTTTAATGTCCAACAAAGTAAATTTGGTGCGAAATTTAGTCACGACAGCCCGAATAGCCGCAAGAGTTTTTGAAAATGGGATTGAACATAAATCTAAAGTAATAATTATCATAACTAAAGGGTGCTTTTTTAGCTATTATCTTTTTGGCAACGCTGGTTTAAACAGCTGACGCACGTTTCGTGTTTTGTTTCACTGTCAAGCATCTTCAAATTGGTCTATAATTTAACAACGAATCGTCTTACAACTCAACGTAAACAACTCTTAAAACAAAGTATCGTAACCAAAAAGAGCAACAGAAAAACTCTCATGAAAAATTTTAATTTCATTAAAAATTCCACTTTTTTTTTTAAGTTTTATCAAAGACTTGAATTTAATAATTCTATTGGCGTGCTTATTACTCTAAAATTAAAAGGAAAGAATTAAATTTCTAAGTTTCACCAAAAAATTATTAAACTGCAAAAAAAAATTTCGTTCGACGGTTAGCAAAATGCCAAAACAAAGATATGTGTGATGATTAATAAAAAGAACAACGAAAAAACCTTTGTGTTAAATGTGTACTTCATCTAACCAAATAAATATTGATTGATAATGAATAATATTCGTAAATTTATTTAGGTGCTCTCATTTTACTTATTTTTTGTAACATTATTATTACAAAAGTTTGTAAATAATTTTCTTTCTCAATAAATTTCAAATTAAAATATTTGTGAACTAAGCCGAATTTAAATTATTCATATGATTGTAAGTGAAAAATTTTTATTAAAAATTCTTACTTAAATGCGATAAAATAAATTGATTGAAAATTCTTAAAGGCAGCTAATGGAATTATGCTAAAATAGCTGTTTGTATGCAGCTACGATAATAACAACAATGTTTTTGTTCTCTATAAGAACCTATTTTTAATGAAGCGTTGGTCGCTATGTCTTTTTAACCACATAGGAGACACAAACTAGAAAATAATAAAAGAATAATTTTATACTTTTTTTTCGAATTTAAAATTTTCGAAAAGAACATCTTCTAACCTGGTTCCATATAAAAGAGCGGGCCACCAACTCCCACTAGTGTACGTAGAACTATTTTCTAGCATGGAACTAGTTCAGATGGATGACATTTTTAAACAGAAGTCCGGAGGGCTATTCTAATTTCTCTTTTTTTTAAGTATTTAAATAAATTATTTAAAAAAATAGTTTGCATGTTTTAAAGTCATTAAATCACAATACTAAATATCAAAAGTTGTTTTTTTAAAAATTGTTTGTTCTAGTTATACAAAAAAAAATAATATAAAACAAAATAATTAAAAAATTTTATATAAATTAAAATTCTATGGCTAAAAGGACAATTATAATAAAACAAACATGTTTTTTTTACAATTCTTTACACCAATACGCACGTTATATATACACATGTACATTAAATATGAACATTAAATATGCATGTTGAAATAAATAGATTTTTATAAAAATATTTTTTAAATCCTTGTTTCCTCCTTTTTTAGTTATTAAAATGCAAAACATTGTTTTACTCGTAATTTCAAAGCAAACAAAAAATAGAAAATTGTAGAAACAGATTAAAAGAACAACACAATTGGCGCCAAAGTTCTTAAATGCGTAAATTATAGAAAAACACCACACATAAACTGAAACTGAAGCATCAATGAAAAAACTTGTTGAGTTTGTTTCAAACACGACAGCTTTAAAGGTCATTTATTGTAATTGTAATAAAATATTAAATATAATAGTCATATGTTAAGGAAGGAAAGCATACTTTAAGGAGTTTAATATATATACACAGACAGCTTTAATCTGATATCTGCTATTAAGCTATAATTTAATTTGAATTTTAATATTAAAACCTAACCTAAAAACCATGACTCAGAGGAATCCTTACTCATATTTTTTAAATGCTGAATATGTTAAGGGTGATAAAAAAAATATAAAACAATTGGATAAGTTAAATTTGAAACAAGTTAAAAAAGATCCTTTGCTTGATATAGGAATACTTCCACTTAAAGTTTCAAAATCCCATATTGAAATCTTCAAAAATGTTGCATACTTTTAGGCTAATTAATTATAATTCCACAAAAGGAAATTAAAGAAATGAAATTTAAAGAAATTTCAGTTATTTAAGTTTAAATTATGCAATTTAAAGAAATGTTAATGTGTTTATCTTAAATTAGAATAAAGTTGTAAACTAATTATTCACACTAAAAGCCAAATCTAGGGGCAGAGCACTGTACGATTTAGGAAGTCAGTGCCCTGCAGTTTAAGTTCTGAACGTTCATCTCGACCAGATTTATTCCTAAAACCAGATTTCGATTTTTATGAATCATTAAACATTAATTTTGATTATAAAGTTGAATGGCCTTAATTTAACAAAATTGGGGCAAAGGAGTAAGTTTAACTTTAAAACTTATTACGAATTAAAACTTTTACACAGTCGACATCGCTTAATTTAAACTTTCTTTAAGAAAAATAAAACATAAAAATACTTGAGTTGCAATTCGATTTTATTTGCAGCCGTCTGACAGACAACATATTGTTACATTTATTTTTTTACAAAACGCAAACAATCTTAACCATATTAAAGGCTCCCAGTTTCCTAGACAATGTGAGTACACTGTATGACCGCGTATCTTAGTTTCTGTTTTATGTGCATTAAAAAATACAAAAAAAAAATCGAAATCAGTAAATGTTTTCATACTCATAAGGATTGTAACTTTTTTTTATTATAAAAAATATTTAAGTTAGATACTTACAAAAATATTGTTAGTTCTTACATAGAAGTTTTAGTGATTATATATTTTTTTTAATTTATGGAAAAATAGCATAAATTTGGGTATAAATTTGTTATAGTTTTATTTGAAAAGCATAAATTTTTTGTTATTTTTTTTACTTTTGTTAAAGTACTGTCAGTTAAAATGAAATCGTAATTCTTTTTTTTCTGCCTGGAAAACAGAAATTATAAAACCTATTATTATTTTTAATGCGAAAAATTTTCAATAGCTTTATGACAACATTCACTAATATTAAGACTTTGAGAAGTTATCAGCAGTCCAAGTGCTGTGCCTCCAGGTGCATAGTTGTCTTCCATTCTCTACCTTCTTAACGCTATTTTTTTTTGAGGGTTTTAAACGGCACTTATAAGGGTTGGTAGCCTGCAGAGACGTCTATGCCTCTTTCAGTTACAAGTGAGGACTTTTGTAGAAGGCACTGGTAGTAACATCGTTTTCACAAAACATTAATGGCCAGCAAGGTTAAAGGGAATTAACTGTGAGATGCACAGGCTGACTTGCACATCAGTTAACGAGAAAGGGAAAACGATTTCAGGCAAATATTGCTTATTGTGTTTTTTTAAATGATTCAACGTAGACTTGTGCGAAGGTTGTTTTAAGAAAGAGTATTTTCCCACTATGATAACTCGTCGGTTTACGTGCACATTGCCATATATGTATTTTTAAAATAAATTTTTATTTTAACTTTGAGAAAAAATCTTTAGAAATATCTTTTCCTTTTTGTGCCGTTCAACGTTTCTTTTATTTACAAGGTCATGAAATTTTTATCTTCTCTTGTTTTCTTCTCATAACTTAAATTTTAAGCCATAGATTTTATTTTTAATATCTTTAACTTTCGCTTCTATTCATAAGTAAGTACGTAAATGCTTTATGGGGCTTAAGCAAAAAATCTCTTGCTTGTCTAATAAAAAGCACATAAAATTAAATTTTCTTTCAATCTTAAAATATTTAACAGCGGCTACTTTAAGTATGACAAAAAAAAAAAAAAAGAAAAGAAGCTTAACAAAATTATTGTCGTACAATTGTCTCATTAATTACCAAATGGAGGTCTTTATTGTCCACTCTTGGCCATAAACCTGACATGCATTTCACATGGACATGGAAAATCATTAATTTTAAGTCGAACTAAGTAAATAAGAATAAAAATAAAACACCAGCGAAAAATAAAAAACGAACGTAACACAACTGACAGTTAAGTCAAAAGACTTATATACAAAAATACTAAAAATAAATAAAGAAAGAAAATAAAATAAAATAAAACAAATAGCAAGACTGAAGACAGTAGCTTAGACACAGGTTAACTTTTATTTGATATTTTTAAATTTAAAATTTTAAATTTTCAAGCAACAGTTGCGTGTCAATATGTTAAGTGTTTACCTTTTTTTTAAAAACAATTCAAGTCAATTCAATTCAAAAAGATTTAAGTCCAATGTAAATCGCTGTCGAACAAACGCATAAATAATTGCATGATAATGCAAAATACAACAACAACAAAATTTTCCAAAAAATTAAATAAATCAACAACAATACAATTGTGGTCATCTTAAGAGAGTGAAGAAAGAAAACACTGTTAATTTAATGTGTTGTTTTAAACATACATACATACATACATATGTTCATGTGTATGTGTGTTAAAGTATTATGGGTGTTGTTTTTATTTTGAATAAATTTAACATTTACACTCTTAGATGTTGTTTGTTGTACACACATATTTTTGTTTTTTTTTTGTTTTTCTTTGTTGGTTCAATGCGCACAGTTACATCAATCAACAATTGTAATGGCTGTCAGTGCTTGTGCGCATGCGCGAATTTCTTTTTCACAGCTTCCTGCTGTATGAAAACCTGTCCAACTTTACATACATTCATCCATTTCTACCAACAGCTATCAACTACTCGTATTCATCCATCCATTCATCTGTCCATCTTTCTATCCATCCGTGTAGCCATCCGTTTATTTGTTTGCTGTATTTGACTCCTATAAAATATTTTATGTGTTTTTTTTTTGTCTTTATTTTCTTTGCTCCTCTTGCTCCATCTCTATGACATGCTTATTTTATCGCTGGGTAGTGTTGGGTTAATTTTTTTAGTATTTGAATTTAAAAGTGATAAAAAATGAGTCACATTTCAAAAGCTGTTAGAAACTATTTGCGAAAGATTTTCCACTCTTAAACACTTTAAAAAAAAAATTAACGCTTATTTCTCGTCTTACGTTCATAAATATAATTTTGTAAAATCTGACTTTCCGAAGATAAATACAGACTTTAACGCATTAAATTTAATTATTGGATTCTAGTCCTACTCCTGTTAGAAAACAAAGGGAATTAATTCATCATTTTAATATAACGTTTTAATTCTGTATAAAATCAAATTTTTTATAGCAAATATTTTCTATAATCACTGTCTGACTCAACATTTTTATGCTGCAGTCAATGTCGCCATATGCAACTGTGAAATTTATAAGAAAGCATTAACAGAAAACCTTCCACAATGTATATATTTAATACCCTAACTGCCAAAAAAAAATCATTATCTTGCACTTAATACATGCACTTTTATTTATTAATCATCTCACGGTGTTAGGAAAAAAGAAAAAAAAATTTCATCACTTTCTATGCAAAATTTCCGTTGTTTTTAAATATTATTCTACTGCGTGCAGATCGCTTTTGCTTCATTTTTGTCTTTCAATTTAAATAAGTTTCATGAAATGTGAAATTTTCTTTCACGATTAAGTTTTTTTTTTATTTTTGAGTGCCTTTTTAGATGTAAAAGAAATAATAAAATTTAAGATAATTTTTCAACGCATAAAAAAAAACTTTTAAAAATTGATTATACTTTTATTTAAAATATGAAATTTTAAACAGCTGGCTATTCAAAACATACTATGACTATCATACTAACTATCTGAGTTAATACTTTTCAATTATAAAAACATCATAATTTAACAAAAACAAAGAAAGTCTTAATGATTTTTTCGATTTTGCATATAAACAATAGAACAAAAATTCATGTCATTTATTTAGTGTTTGACTTGCAACGATTTTTTTTTTCTTTTCTTAAATTTCGTTAATTTTCAGCAAAAAATTTATTAAGAAATACTGACTGTTATACCTGTCATTAAAAAAAGTGCGCCTAGTGCGAGTAAGACTTACAGATGTAGGGTGCCGTACCATTTAATAGCCACCTCTTTAATTTTAATTTAATATCTTTATTATTTGTTAATAAACTTTGTCTTACTATTTATAAGACAAATATACACAAAAATCCTGATACTATCGGTACACTCTTCATTGTATCTATACAAGCGTCTGCCTATTATGATTAGAAAGGTAATGACAAAATCGTAAATATCATAGACTCCATGGAAACACTCTTAATTTTTCAATTTAGTGTTCAAACATATTTTTATACGGACATATATATGTTTATGTCTATGTCTACAGCCAAATACGTTAAAATCACATCACTATGGGAGCACTCTTTACATTTAAGTCTCATTTCTTATTTTGTGTGCTTGTGCGGATATAAAATTTAAAGTGTCTGCCTATTGAGGCTTAAAAACAAGGCAACGTAAGTAAAATTATGACGCTGCTGCGAAACCCTTTCATCACGTGGACAATAATTTAAAAGAAAAAAAATTTGGCGAATGTTTCTTATATTTTTATCAGTATTAGAAACCAGGTATCATCTAAACTAGAATAACTAAAAATTAAAAAAAATTGAAAAAAAACTTTCGCTTTGAAATTCGTTATCTCGCAATTACTGAAATCTCATCTTTGGGATTTTTGAAAAGGCAATTTATGCATAAAAATAATCGGTAACACGATTTTTGCACAAAATCTATTTTTTTTTTTTATCATACAACGATTTTAACGAAAACCGTAACACTTTTTAAATGTATTTTTTTTTTTTTTTTGTAGTTTTGCTTGCAGCCTTAATAAACAAAATTTGTCAAAAATGATTTAAAACAAAAACTAAAAAAAGCATTTTATTTAATTTTTTTTTTCTTTTATATTGTTTTCAAAACATTTGTAAAATTCTTATTTAACCCAAGATATCAGACCACTAGTATTCAAAATTTTATAACAACAAAAATACGCCTGGCTTAAAAAAACTTGTAAATCATAATTCCCTGATTTTTCTTAGAATTTCCACAATGATTTTAAAAGCGTTAAATGTTTTAATAGTTACGGTCTGTGTGTGTTTAATTTGTGCAGCCTTTTTTTATGACAGAAACCACAGATTTAGTTCCGTCTTTTGTTAAACCGTTAAAGCAAACTAAAGTACAGATTTATCCCTACGAAAGGAAATGTAAAAATTCTAAATTTTGCTTACTTTAGTTGTTTTCGTGGGAAAAAAGAAATTAATATTTAAAAAGTTAGTAAAATAGATTTATAAACAAAGAACTGCTGGACATCACAGCAACTTCAAAAATAAAAAAATAAATAAAAATTGTTTAAATAATTTTAATGACAATAATGTTTTGTTTTGGAATTAAACCTGTGCCCGATTCTTTTAACACCGGGAAAAACAAAACTTTTAATGAAAATGTGTGTAGCTTTTGTTCGAAAAATATCTGTTTTTTTTTTATTCGATTACTTTAACTTATTTTTTTTTTTTTGTGTTTTTTGTTTTTGGTCAATCACTGAAAAAGAAACAAACCTTTTTAACAAACTTCGCTAAATTTATGGCAATGTTATCTTTAAGAGTTACAAAATGAACAAAAATAAAAACCATAAAAAGAAATGAATTTAAAGAAGAGCAGGAAAGAGAACAAACAAAATATATAGAAGACGACAACGGCTGCAAGTAGCATCAGCAACTTTACATGAAAGACAGTTTATAGAAAAATGAATCTATGAGCAACAAACATGCAGCAGTACACGCTGCAACAAGATATAGATACGACACAAGCTAAAACACAGACAGATGCACACATCTTTATGTATTTTATAGAGGGTTTATTATTTAAAGTTAAATGTTACAAGATACCTTAATTTCTATTTCGTCTTTTATTTTTTTGTTTTTTTAGTTTGATTTAAAATTCAATGACTGCAATTGGAATTGTAACTGCATTAACGATTCCAAACACTTTACAGACTCCTCAGAATGCACACATACATACATGCATATGCAGGAGCACGTATGGAGTCATAGTTGTTGTTGTTTGTTTTAAAGTTCATACACAGTAGATGTCGAGTGCAACAATGTCTTTTGTACAACTTAGACAAAACACCAACTAAAAAAAGAAAAAAATTTAAAGCAATCACACCATAATGTCGCGACATATTTTCATATTATTTTTTATTTTTGTCAAATCAAAAACAAAAAAACAAAAGAAAAGAAAACGAAAGCAGCAGAAAAAAACATTTATTAAAAGGCTGTTTGTTGTGTTTGCTGTTGTTTTTGTTTTTTTTAACTTTGTTACTGCTGCTGGCTGTTGTTTTTATTTTGATTGTGATTGTCAGATCTTGTGCTTAGTTTTTTTTGCCAACATTAACATACGTGTCAGTTGCATTTAGCTACTGCCTTTTTTTGTTGTTACTTTTTCTACTTTTTTTTTTTTTTGCTATTTTTTCCTTATTATTATTTCTTTTCAGTTTTCCTTTTTTTCAATTAATTTTTTAAAAGTTTTTAATCCCTTTTAATGCTTGTTGCATTATTTTCGTTTTCTATTTTGTTTTTAAATTACAGGCAGATGTTTTCTTTAAACTTTAATTCAGCTTGCTTAACTTTAATAATCCATTCGGTAATAAACTTCAAGGATTTTAATAGTCTAATAAACAGAGGGATTTCATACGAAATAAAAAAGTATTTCAAGTCCTTAAAAATTTATATAGAAACTGCAATAAAATGATAATGATTGTAAAACTAAAATTTTTGTTTTACAAAAGAGAGACGTTTTTATCGAGGCTTTGCTGGAAAAAGGTCACAACTCAAAACTTTAAATCTTTTAGTTGTAATTGGAGCAATCTCTTGTCTCAGCAAAAAGTATAAGTTCTAAAGTAAATATGTTTTGATGGCCTCCAAAAACTTAATATGCAATTTTAAGACCCTTTCAGCAAAGGCTCAGTATTCTACAGGCTGTGGAATCTTTAAAAAATTATTTTAGTTATGGCAGAAAAGAAATTACTTTCATCTTTTAAATTATAAAAAATCGCATCAGACTTTAAACTTTAAACTACTTATTTTAATATTTTTGCAGATAGCAATTACCAAAAATGATACTGAGGGTCTCTTTTGCCATAAAACTAGGACTTAGGGATTGACCCGTATTCATGAAACTCATTATTTTGGAAGTAGGAAATTAGATTAT
This sequence comes from Cistogaster globosa, assembly GCA_937654795.1. Lineage (NCBI taxonomy): Eukaryota > Metazoa > Arthropoda > Insecta > Diptera > Tachinidae > Cistogaster > Cistogaster globosa. The sequence continues at coordinate 127,789,447 of OW569403.1, forward strand.
AAGAAAAAGAACAGAGGAAGTAGAGCAAGTAACTATTCGATCTGAATCTTTGCACATTTAAAAAGATAGAATGGACTCACATACAGAGTAAATACCACATATGACTACAAAACGAATTTTATCTGTGCGCGTATGGCCACTCACTGGCCAACCAATGATAAAGAACATGTAACGCGTACGAAATTAGGATTTTCAGGAACAATTTCCTTGATTTCATTCCAGCACATTTCAATGTAGTAACGATAAGACATTCAAACACAATCTTAAATGCGTCGATGCTCCAGTGAGTCAATGTAGCTGGATATTCCACTATCAATTTTTATTTTTTTTTTTGCTCTTACCTGCATGCAATTGAGTAACTCAAAATAGTCATTGAAGGCCCTTACATAAGGTGGCTGGCAGAGGTAATGAGAAGGTTAGATGGAGTGAAATATCTCCTCTCCTGTTTAAGATAACCAGTCACCTAAATGCTTTTTTGCAACCTGAAAAGGATGGTTGTTCGACCGAAAATCGCATTGAATTTTCATGACAAGAATGTTGAGAGCTTTTAATTCATTCTGCTGTACACCTGTGCGAAATCACACAGCAACCCTATTCGCAAGACACCATTCAGAGGTTACTAAAAGATTATGATTGGGGGTATCATGCATGCGCCTAATCTCAATTTCATAAATACTTGGCCTATTGCGAACTTAAATCTTTTTTGACTGTCGACTGTACGTGCAGATGTAAGACTATTTACTTTATATTTAGCATGTGTTTCAATGTGATCTATATTTGAATGCTAATAAGTGCTGTTCATTCATTTCGACCACTGCCGTCTGAGTCTCTTGCCAGAAATAAAATTATCTTGCAATTGTCCTCTTCGTGGTGCTTAAGGTAATCCGACGTTATCTATCTCAGCCTTCCCCAATTGAACTTATTTCTACACTAATAGACAATTTAGTTCAAATTTGTTTAAAATTCAGAATACAACTATAGAGATCAATAACTGAAATCGATGAAAAGCTAACCTCAGCCAATATTAAGAAATTCTGTCTACTAAAGTAAAACTTTAATTAGAAAATTTTAAAATTTGTTTTTGTTTCTACTTCCTGTCGACGCGTATACCAGAATGGATACTATTTTTATATGACCTATTTAATTTCGTGCAAAGTGTTGCAATTTGTGGAAAACTTAAATAGCAGGAAAACTCATTTTGCACTAATAAACTAAGCAATATGTGACGTCAAAAACTTAAATAATTAAAAAAAAATCATTTTGAGACTTTTTTAAATAAATAAATTAAAAAAAAAGCAACTGCAAATAATATTTTTATAATTTAAACTCTCACACTCTATGAGAACCGTTTTGTACCAGAACAATCATTACTTTTATCTTGCTCTTTTAGAATCAAAAGTAAATTATGCATTTGATAGATAAGTGTGAAAGTTCCTTAAGAAAAAACATAAGATTTTGAAATATTTTTAACTTTAAAAAATAACGAAAAAATACAACGAGTTGAGTTTTCATTTATTTTATTTAAAACAAACATATTTACATTTTCTTTTCGCCTTATTAAACAATAATAAGAACAAAATTTCTCTTTTTTATTGTATTTAATACCATTTTTATAAATGTTGTAAAAATAAGAAAAGAATTAGAAATAAATTTTTATATTAAAGTCGTGTTGTGACCATTAATACTTCCTTAATTGAAGTTCGCAGTTTGTTGATAGGAACACAATATCAAGAATAAAAAGAAGAAAAAAACGGAGTAGCAATAGCAAAATGGTAAAGCGGCATGTAATATTTAACTCTTATTTATACCACTCTTAAGTGTAACACAAAAAAAATGTACTGCACATGCATACACACATGTGTGTAGTTGTTTACATACCCTGCAAACATTTTCAATCGAAAAAGTCACAATGTGTCGCAAATAATATCAAATTCTGATCTAATTAGTATCCCCAGTTAGAAAGGAATGAACAACTACAGTGATACAAGTATTAGGAAACTATTTAGCGTCTCTTGGAAGGATTAAAATTTAGTATTTTGGTAGTGTTTTAATACGTGTGTGTTAGAAGTGTAAAAAGGCTGTTTTTAACAGTATCGAATATTTAACTTCTAAAAGTAACAGAGTTCTGCTTTATTAAATCGGAAAATATAAATTTTAACATAATAGAAAGTTTTAAAGTTTTAAGAATTTGTAAAATTTGATATTAAGAAAATTCTGACCTTAAAAATATTTTATTTTTTCATTTACACATAAATCTACTAACAGCTACATATGCATTTTTATTTGACTTTTATCAATAAATTTTTGTTTTATTTTTCTTAACATTTTTCACACGGCATTTAACATGACCGAACACTGCACAAGTCAAACTAAATGATGTTAGAGTTTTTGTTTATCTGTTACATTAATTAATTCACTCTAATTAGAGTCGAAGTTGTAACCTATAAGAGATCAATATGGGATGTTTGTTTTTGTAAATTTTTAAGCAATAAATTTATTATCTTCTGGAAGTCGAGAAAAATATAACGAATCTTTTTGTCCTATTAACTTCTTGTAGAGACGAACTAATTATTGTTAGAAGATCTTAAATGGACAATAATATATTTTTAATTTCGAAACTTAAGTTTTTAATCTAAAGAAGTAACGAAGAAGTGACTTCTATCGAAAATTGCTGTGTAAAATGTTGGCAGCGTTTCATCACATAAACACAAATACGCGCACACATACATATACAAAAGTATTAAATAAAACTTAAACAAAGCTCAATACTTGGCATAATTATCGCTGCAACGTGCAATGAATGCATTTAATGTCATGCACTAGCAACAATTGCTTATAAGAATAAGAAGAAGAAGGAGAAAAAAATCTACAATTGCGCAGTAAAATTTTATAAAAAGAAAAAGAAAAAACAAACCCATGAACAAAAAAATAGTGAAATAAGAAAAATAAAATAAGAGAAATTAAAAAAAAAAAAGAAAAGACTTGAAGACTTCCAAGCCCAACATAATAGAAAAGAAAAAAATGAAAAAACCTCATAGATAAACATTTCCACGTTCGCTTGAAGCAAAGACCACAAGACTTCAAAGAAGGAGGATGAACATCATCAACATTTTGTTATTGAAGCAAAGGAAATCAGCAACCAATATGCCAAAGCAGCAACAGTCTCATCAACATCATTATCATCATCAACATCATCATTATCATCATCTTCAATATCAACAACAACAACACATTGCAATAATCATCAGCTATAGTAAAAGACAAAAAATTATAAAATAGCAAAGAACTTATCTGTGATTGTCATGTTGAGTCATGTCAAAGCAACAGTTTTGTTTCATTCCTTTTTGCTACTTTCATTAATTTTTTTTTGTTTGTTTGTTAATGGTTTTTTGTTTGCGCTTGTGTTTTGTTTACCTCTATTGTTGTTATTTTATCCTACTCATAGGGTGTGTATGCATACACATGCATAAATGCACTTTTTGCAGTTAAATGAGGTCTTATAAAGAGCGTTGTAGGGTAGAACGGAAAAGTCTTGTTCTTAAAAAAAGTTAAAAATATCAAAAACATTTACACAGAAACTATTTTTTTGAAAAATATAAAATCCCTTTTATGTTAGATTTTATCGATAATAAAGCTTTCTGTAGTCGAACACTTGTTTCATAACAGAAGAGGATATTTTACCCTGAATGGCATTTGCGCCAATCTTGAACAGCTGAAGGCAAAAGCTGATAAAAAATCGATAACATTGGTTTCTATCAGGTTCCATATATATATAAATTAAATGAAAAAAAGGTTTCGCTGCAATTGAATTTAATTTTTAAAAAATTATAAAATATCGTTCTCAAAGTTAACACGAGATAACAAGTCAAGCCAATTTCCAGTTGCTGATTAACCCAGAGTTTTCTGTTAAATACACATAACAGGTTCTTTTGAATCACCTTCATTCCTGAATTATTTCTGGGAATCGATTGGTAATTTAGGACTACCCTGTTTTCATTGAGTCTTGTGGTGTCACTAACCTTGACTACAGTGTATTTAGAGCTTCGACAGGTAACAATCGAATTTCTTTTCCATCACAGAGTTTTTGGTAATGACGTCAGTTTCCTTAGATTATCTACCGGTGGTTCTAAGCCTATTTTTATCTTAACCAGGTGGCACTTGAGATTTCCTTGTAAAAGTAACTCAATTACATTTAACCAAATTTCTGGACAGGGTCCTTTCACCCCAGCAGTACCCGTCTATATCTTGAGAGGCTTGCTTGTCCATCTTTGTAATATTATCAAGGTCCTGTTTGATTTTATACAAATTAGAATTCATAAAATTCCTAGTAATGGAGAAGAGATATTGACCCACACAAAGTTTTTGAAATTTATATCAGGTGTACACATGGTCAGAGTTGCTTGACAAAAGTTTGGTCGAACTAGAAGCATCTTCAAGCTGCCATCAGGAAGAGTTATAATTCAAACTTTTAAAAATACACTCAGCCAAAGCCTTAAATCTTGGGATGCAACTTTAATAATTTTTAAGAGCGCTACAAAATTTGCTAAAATCAATAACTTCTCGATTTAAGAAATTTTGTTTTCTTCTCTTGGACCTTATTTATTTTACTTTTTTACCATCAAAATATCTTCGAAATATTTCTTGTTATTGTTGTTAATCTTCAGAGATACGTCTTTAGAAATTGTGAATAATCAAGTGTTCGTGTTGATTTTTATCTGCTTTCAAATTGGTTTATTTTTTATGCATCCTTATAATCCAGACTGCAAAAATAAACTAACAAAAAAATAAAAAATAAAGCGTTTTGTTTATTTAATTGTAGTGTATTGCACTACATTTCGCATAAATTAAAAAAAAAAAAAACAACATACACACACACTTCAACGCACCGAATAGTGTTATACTCACAGTAGATCAACTTGGAATTTAATTTAATATAGAATTATCTTTTGACAAGTGACAAGTGACAAGAAATTTATTATGAAGCAACTGAACCCAGAATAAATAATTATGAATTCTTGATTTAATTCAATTCACAAAAAATCAAAATTGCTGCAAAAACAAATTGACACTTTTTTCTAAATTTAAATTTTAAGAAAATAGGAACTGATACGCGTACAAAGTCGTGGGTGGGCTCTGCTAGTATTTAAAAAAATTTGAATTTTTTAATATTATTTTATAGAACAAACTTGTTTTCTTTAAGAATAGCTGTTTTCCCGAGAATACCAGAAAAGCTCAGGAAAGCGATAATTTTTTCCCGTTTCTCGGGAAATGAAAAATTCCGGGAAATCCCAAAATCGATGCAGTATATAAATTTAACAACTATTATCTGCTTTTGGTACACTGTGCTAACATGTATCATTATTTCCAGCTTATTTTTTATACTTTTTTTGTTTTCGTTATTATTTTTCAATTTTTACTACGTCTTACGTGTAGCAAACACATCATGATTGTTTACATTTTGTTGTATTTTTTTCTTGGTCTTTTGTTTTGTTGTTTATTTTCCTTTTTTTTTTTTTTTTTTTGCTTTTCTGCCTGTGCTGTTTTTATGGCAGTTTACTAAAGTTCGTTCCACTTACAGTGCCCCCTACATTAAAAGAAGAAGCAGTACAATGTGAATAATATGAATGATTTCAGTTCATATAAATTTTTAAAGGAAAATAATTAAATAACTGATAATAAAATTTAATTAATTAAATTTATATTTGTGGTAAAATGTTTAAAATTTAAACTAAAAAAGAAGTAGAAATACCGTTGATGGGTTATAAAAAAGTGAATTATAATCGTGATTGAATACTTTGTCGTTTATTATTGCATTGAAAATATTTTTTAAAAGAAGTCAACTACTTCTTTCAAAGATTTCTCTAATTGCTTAAGTCAGCTTGTCTAATAACTTTCGATAAAAATTAAGTTTTATATTTAAAAATCTCTTCAAACCAAATGAGAGTCCAAAAATTTAAAATAAATTTTTATTTTTGGTAAACTTAGGCAACGATAATGGTTCTGAAAGTAATACTTAAGTGAAGAACATTCCCACATGATTTTTAAGAAAAAAATTAACATATCAAGATCGAGGAGTTGTTCTTTTTTTAATTCCATTTTAAGGGAAATTTTTTTTAACTCTCAAGAAATACGAAATCATATATAAATAATTAATCATTATTAACTAGTGCGACCAAAATTTATATAGTTTTTGTTTTGTAACTTTTTAACTTCAGCTACAAGTTGTTTTATGGAACTTGATCAGATCCAACTTTTTTTCCAGCAGCAGCGTGTACTTGCTTTTTTAGACTTTTTGTAGATCAACGTTCGTTCGTTACTTTATTTCTTTATTTGATTTGTATGTGTTGTGCCTTTTTGTTTTATCTTTTCTTTTTTACAAGTTTTGTTTTGCTTTTAGTATTTCTTTGGGATTTTTTTATTTTGCTCTTCATATTCTACCGACAACGACAACGGCAACAACAACAAATATTACGAATAAAAAATATCAAAACAAACCACATAAAAGGAAAAAGGAACTACATACCCAGATACATGTAAATACTTGGCTATGTATGTATGTGTGAATGTTTTGTGTAGCAGTACCAGGAACAGTAGCATACAATCTCTAGGCTGCTTTTGTTGTTATTGTTTGCAATATTGTAGAAGTGCTCTTAGAGTTTTTAGCCGGTTTCATGTGCTTGTTTTATGTTTTTTCGTTGTATTCGTTGATGAGTACGTTTTTGTGCTGCGTTTTGTTTTGTTTGTCATGCTTGCATTCAACATTTACTGTAAGTACGTGAAGTACTTGCAGAGCATATCTATACATATTTAATTGTATGTTTATATGTAATTGTTATTGTTGATGTTTTTGTTGTTGTTGTTACTCATCTGTTGCCTATATTTTGTTTTCACGTTTATGGCAGAACACAGTATCTGGTGCACGACTAAAAACAAACTAGTGCCGCCTAGCCGGTCATGCAACTTCAAATAACATCCATATATGCATGCTGGATTTTGTTGTTGTTATTGTTGTTGTTGCTGCTGTTGCTGCTGTTGCTGTTTTGATTATTATACTCATCCTGTCTTTATGCGTTTGTGTGTTATATTTGTTGCTGCTTTACTCACTTGTTTTTTTCTTAGTTCAAATGTTGTATCATTATTTAATGCAGGCACATACATATGTATCTATGGATGAATGTGTGTGTATGTTTGTGTGTAATGTATCTTTGGTGTTGTGTTGTGATGTTTTTATGTGACGTCACTGATGCAGGGCATTCACTTCTGCGATGTCGTTCGTTGCCTTTATATTTTCATTATTGCTTTTACGTTTTTATTTTTTGTTATTGTTATTGTTGCTCTGTAAGTATGTTATTGTATTTGTTGTTTGGTTTTTTTATTTGCTTTCTTCCTCTTTAACTTTAACACACTATTCCATGTTTTGTTTTTTTTTTTTGTGTTTTTTATATTTTTATAAACATCTGAAAGAACCCAGTGGTTGTTGGTTAAATTCTAGAGTTTTTATTGCTGATTTTTTGTTTTCTTCTTAATTGTAAAGTGTTTACAGATTTTCTGAGCTTCTTTGAATTAATTAAAAGGATTTTGTTAATTAAGTTTTTTTTTACTAATGGTGTAAATAATTTTAGGGTCATCAGTTCAACTTCAAGTGAATTTCTTAATGATCGACGAAATCAACTTCCTTATTGTCTCATTTAATTAAAAAAATTTTCTGGCTGATTTTAATAAAGAAATTGAATGCTCTCGGGTTCTTCATTTTCTAACGTGTTAAATATTATAAAATTATTTTATATTTTATAAAAAATAAAAAATATTTTTGTTAGTAAACAATAATAAAAAATTTTATGTCTGTGTTCCTCTGTGATCTCTGGTTTTTCGTCTCATTTTAATTACTAAAACTTGGTTTAAGTGATTTCTAATAATCTTCTGCAAATTAATAATTCTTTCAACCATTTCCAAATAATTTTAAGTCTTAAGGCGTCATCCACTTTCTGCAGTTGTCAGTTTGTTGTTTGCTGTCTAATGCCAATCAATAATGCTAGACAATTTTTCACACAAATATTAAAGTTGATATCTGATCCTACCACCGCGGTTGTACCCGTTAAAGAAATTGTATTGTAAGAAAATATTTTTACCGCTTTGTTCCTTTCGATTCGCTTTGCAGGCCCTTAATTAATATTTACTACGCTCATCTTGCTAAACTAAACTCTTAACAATACAAATGAAGGTGTTGACCAAAATATTATTTGTGTGAGAGACGCCACGCTTAATTTTTCAATTACAACCATTTACAATTAACATAAAAGATTTATTTCAAAGAATATAAAGAGTTATGTAGTTATTTGCATTGAGACTTAAAGATTTTAGTTATTACACACAAAGTTTAATATTTAAATTATATAAGAGATACCACGCCCATTTTTCAAAGGCATTTACGGCTTGAACAAAGGTAATGAAAAAAGATTTGATGACGATGTGAAGATATGCCAACTTAAGTACTTGGCATTCAATGCCTGCAGTTAGAAAACACAAATTGGTTTATAGCTCCTTCCACACATATTATCTTTATTTAGCACATTTTAATTATTTATTATCTTTAGTTATATTTGAAATAAAAAAAAAACTTAGCTCTGATTAAATTTTTTAATTTTTTAATCGACTTAAAAAAACTAGGTTACCAATTCGTCTAAATGTTGTATTTTTTCTACGTTTGTGCCGGCAGAACTTATTCGTTTCTGAATTGATTTTGAAAGGTGATGTTTAAAGATTGGTCCCGATTTAAAAAAAAAATTTATAATCTTAAGATTTAAAGTGTTTCCCCATACAACATACATGTTTTTACGTGTATTATAAAACGTAAGGATCGACACTTCAAAATTTTAAAAAAATGTGTATTATTACAGCTCCCAATAGAAGAAAGTAATAATAAAATAAATCTAAAAATTAAAGGGTGTCCCTATGGGTGAAGTATGGGCGTAAATTTTAAACCGTTAAGACAAACGCTAGTAAATCGGACAGAATGTCGATGTCGACTACCATGATCGTTATAACAACAACTATTAATATTCAAAAATATAAATTAAAGGGTGCCCCAATAGTTTATTTAATTTGTTGAATATGGTCATACTATTTAACAGTTGTAGACAGACGGTTAAAATTTACAAAGAACCTGTATCGCTAAGTCCGCTATAATAACAAGTAAAACATTTTGATTTGAAAATTAAAAGGTGTCCCAATAGTTGATATAATTTGATGTATGTGAGCTAATTTCTGAACCTTTCTTAGTCCTCTCAAACAACAAGTAAAACATTTTGATTTGGAAATTAAGGGGTGTCCCATTAATTGATGTAATTTGATATATATCGTTATAGATAGACCACTGAAGTTTAAAAGCAACCTGTATTGCTAAGTCCCCTGTAACAACAAGTATAAAATATTGATTTGGAAACTAAAGGGTATCCTTATAGCCAATGTAATTTGATGTGTGTGGTAAATTTTTTGAACCGTTTTAAATACATAGCTGTAATCTGTTATAAATTCGTCTTTTTTTTTTTTGTGCAAAAATTATCACTTCTCCTTCTATGTATTTCAATACGCAAACTTGTTATTTATGCTGTCAAACAAATTTAAATTTTCTTTAATGCTTTTTATCAATTATGTAATAACACATTTTTTATTTATTTTCTGTTTTCTTTCTACTTTTAGGTAAGTAACTGTTTGCTTTAAAATAAACACAACCCAATGTTCACTTGACCTTGTCTTCAAGTTAAGAATGGCTAAAGGCAAAAGCAATAATATCGACACCTTATTACTGGTAACTACTAAAAACATATTTAAAACAACTAAAACATAAAATTAAAATAAAACCCATTCATGTCGTTATTATAATAGAATAAGAGGCAAACAAAAACCATTAACATCAGTCAATGCTAAAAAATCAATTAATCTTTACAAAAGACTTAACATTAACAACGTCATTAACTTTTACATACATTACATATGAATGTAAAAATAATTACGCAAGATCACGTATAACATCTGTACAAAAAACAAAAACCAAAAACTTTAAAAAGACCATAAACACTCCTTAATTTGATATTTTTTCTTTTTTCCCTTAGCAAAAAATATTTAAAAATATTTTATGGATTTCCTAACATACAGCAACAAAAACATTAAGACATATGATATGGGCTCCATATGAAGTATTGCAAAAAGTGTGAATATGTAATAAAAAGGGGCACGAACATCATTATCATATAGACAGAAAGACATTTGGACAAGCAGATATAGAAGCACAAACAGTGTTGCCATGTTTTTTTCCATTAATTTTCGAGTCAATAATAAAAAAACATTGTTTTTTATATATTTAAATTACTCCTCTGAAAAAAAATCTTATTTTATATTAAAAATATTTATTCTTGACATTAAATTCAATATTTTTTTTTTTTTTTTTTTTTTTGTTTCAACTTACACATTAGATTTAGATTTCCATACAGCAAAAAATTAACATTGACACTAGATTTTGGCAAAATCTGATCATATCACAAAAACAGATTTACATAATAAAAATAATATATTTCATTTTCTACATGCACGTAAGTATGAGGAAAGTTATGTCGAAAAGAAAGTTACCAAAAGAAAATGGAAGAAATTAAACTGTGTGGAATTTTTAACAATAATTATAGTAAAGAGGAAGCTCGAATAGAAATAAATTTAATTTCCTTAAACTTTTTTTTCAATCTGATATCTTTAAAATTTTTTAAGTTAAGGTAAACCATTACATATGGTAACACTGGACATAAAAACCGATATGCAGTCATAATCCTCGTTCAAAAGATGATAAACTTAAACAAGTCAAACAGTAGCAAACTACAAAACGGCATAAACTTCTTTAGTTATTTTCACAACAGTCATTACCATCAATAACAATAAATTATTGCTGAGTATTTTTTTTTTTGTTTTTGCATGTAGTTTAGCCAACCTGCTGATCTGCCTCTAAAAAAAATTTATGGTTATTTTAAAGCAGATTTTGTAAATTTGCAAATACTTTGTTTTTAATTTTCGCATATTTCTTTTAAAACTGATAGGCATTTGCATAATTTAAAACATATTTTAAATTAATGCCAACAACAATTTAAAAAAGATCAGTACATAAAAGATTTTTATTTGTTATTTGTTTTTATCTGGTACTTCAAAATATTTTAAGCAGGTTAGTTTTCAAGACCTTAACAAACACAAGAAATTTAAATAGAAAAAATTAAATAGTCACTTTCTAGTAGATTTTAGAACGAAGCACGAGACAATGCCTAGACTTTTAAATACTTTACTTAAAGTTTTAAGTATTAAATATGATTAGGATAAAGTCTTATTGATCTCTTTGAAAAAAAAAGAAGTGGCCAAAACATAAAAAGCACACTACTCACTTCGCCATTAATTTGACACTCTCTGTTGCCTTTCTATTAAAAAAGCCATAAAGTGATGTTTAAATTTCAGTGGTTCGGATTAAACTTGAGGTTAAGGTTTCTGCACTTAAATTCAAACTTAGAAAAATGATATTTCTTCCCTTAAATTAAGATATCGAATATCTTAAAAGATAATCTAGATAATTTTCTGTCAACTCTGCTACATCGTTCTTTATGTCGGTCGTTCGTAGAGAAACAGAAATATTCTTTAGTTTCCCAGTTTATGTCATATTCCCTTATTACATAGAAGACAAAAGCCGAAAATTCTAATCCTATTAGTGCTAAGTTGCCTAGATAATCTCTAGAAAGAAAGGATTTAACATGTTACTCGTCACGTGACATGATTTTCAATGAGAATAATCAGTTCAAATTCTAATATTTTTTATGAACGGATGCTATGACTTTTACGTGACCATGGCGACATGTTGTTATAGAGGCCCCAAATATCATTCCAACTTGACTTGTTTTACAACTTTAAAGAAGAAAGCTGAAGCAAACTAATCATGTGACTATTTACTAAGAAATAATTATTGAGACCAACTGTAACACTTTTTTAAAGTTGACTATCGTTTTTACATGCCGATGTGTTAAAGGGAGTCAATTGGCAATGCACTTGTTCCGCGCCGGTTTCTTATTTAGGGAAGTAATACTCAGGCACTAATGCATATCAATTGTTGATATTGTGTTTTTTGAAAGGTGCTGAAGCAGCTGCATTTTGCACAATTCTTTAATGGCAAATTATGCTTATTTTCAGAACAGTGTTACAGAGCCTTATGGTGTTAAGTAGTTGATACCTTAACGAGTTAATGCTGTGTAGAAGCACTGGCGAAGGAAGACGATATGAATGACAAAAATAAAAAATAATAAGACTTCACGCTTAAATTGTTTTTTAATGAACACGTTAATTGATACATAACCGAATGAAAAACGAACAGAGGCTACAAATCCTGTCACGTGTTCAATAGTCAACCTTCTAACAATTTCCCTATGTAACTGTTTAAATAAGTTTTATTGTGTTCATTAATTGAAAAATATTTCCTTTCCACATTTTTAATTAAGACAGCACAAAAAATTAATGGAATAAATTTAGCAATTATCCTAGCGGGTAGAGAACCGACGCAAAAATGGTTAAAATGGCAAGAAGCTAGTCCATTGGAACTATTTTGGTACTTTGTAACAGGTCTGAGATGAAACTTAATCATTTTACTAAGTACTGGATACTTACAATTTCAAAAAGTATAAGATTTAGAAGTCGGAATCTTACAGCAAGCTGTAACGTACAAGCTTTGTTACATATCACTGCTTAAAATTTTTTAAAATTTGTCTTTTCTTTAATATTTTTAAAGCAGTTACATGAGGCGCATCCTTTTTACCGATCAAACTTTGTAACTTTTTGTACCACTGCTTATTTTACATGTCATGGAACAAGGACGTAGAGAGTTATTGTCCTACAGGATAGAAACATTATTTTAATAAATTTAACTAAAAGTATAAAAAGTATTAAAAACTTTAATTTAATTATTTTAGTTATCTATCACTAGAAAAGGCAGCAAAGTATCAAAACTTTTAGAACAACAGTTCTCAAATGGGGGTCCGTACCAACCATCCAAGGGGTCTGCATGAAGAACCGAAGAAACAGTGTTTTCAAAAATAATAAAAGTTTTATTTTGAACTTAGTCTTCAGAGGGGTACGCGGGAAAAAAATAGTTTACTAGGGGTCCGTGAGCAGGAATTTGATGAGAACCCCTGTTTTAGAAAATATTTGCAAACAGAATAGGAATACAAATATTAATATTCTTTAAAACACTAATAAATGCCACTCTTTTTTATCAACAATTCGTAAATTGCGTTATAAAACATATTAATGCCTCCCCATTATACTATTTTGGTTTTTTTTTTTCTTTTTTCTTTTTTTTTTTTTTTTTGTTGTTAAACAAAAACTTTCGCCAGCAAAATCAAGCAAAATTATACACAAGAATGTTAAGCAGGTCAGTTACAAATCAAAAATAAATTTAAAAAAAAAATAATAAACAAAAAACTATTAACCCAGCAGTTCTGAAATAGATTTAATTTTTCTAGCCTGAGCAAAAAATATCTAAAATTTGCATGGAAGAATGAAATTTAAATTTGATATCTAATTTTTAATCATTCAAAAGAATTAAAATTCAAATTTCAGAATTACTGGTAGGCTTCTTCAAATGAAATTAATTACTAAAAATATTTATGATTGCAGTTTTATGTTTTCTTTGTGTTTTGTTTTTTTACCCTGTTTTGCTAAGAATTCCTTGCCAGTAAAAAACAAGCACAAGGAAATTTTGAAAAGCAGGCTTTTACAAAACAAAAACAGAAAAAAACGAAACAAAAATTAGTCACAAAGGAAATATATATTTTTTGCTTCGCTTGCATTGACCACAAAGGCTTATACAACAGTGCAACAAACCCTCAGCAAGTGTGCTCTGATCAAAAACACCCTGCAGTTCTTATCATTATAATATTTTTTTTAATTTATGATTATCTTTTGGACAAGCTTTGTTTTTCCGCATATTAAGTTTTTAAACTTTTTCTAATACTAATTTTTTCGCTCTTCCTTTAAGAAGCAAAGAAAATTTAGCTTAAATTACTCTCTGCCCTGTCCTTGTTGATGCAATCGTTAACAAACCCAAAGTTTATATGGTATTGCAGCCATTCTTCGGTTGGATCAAGTAAAAAAAATACTGGTATCTATTTTACACTAATGTAATACGAAGCCATTTCGCACTTTTTTTGCCGATTTTACAATTGTGTTGATCAAGTCAGTTGAAAAGAACGCTTCTAATTTACAATTAATGACTGTCATGTCTTTGTTATCTATTCAATCCATCATTCGAAGCGCCAATAAAATTTACCGGATTAGACAGGGCGTCCAAATTGGCATTAACGGTTTTAGCCGAAAACACATCTTAAGCTAATTTCGATCAAAATAGATTTTATAGGAAGTAATGCGATTACAACGTGGTATGTCTTGAGATAATTCTGCATCTCCTAAGAAAAGATCTACCATCATCAGCAGACCACTAAACAATATAAGCCCTCTTTTGGCCTAAATTGACCGACATCTACGTAGCCAATATATACGTCTGCTTAGACGAGTTACGAGCCCTACCACAAACGCCGGAAAGGACATCCCGTATTAAAATTTTTGGTTTAAGATATCAATCGTAGAGAGTTCTTTTAAAGTAGAAACGACTAGTGCCCTCCAGACCAATATTAACCGTCACAAAAATTCCATCGAATATGGCAGGGTCATAAATATTGAGCCTTTCGCGTCTCACCCACTTTGCCATACTAGTTGGACTTTTTTAATGATAGCCTTTTCCATGAGTCTTTAAAATAAATTTTAAATCTTTCAAAGTTCTAAACAAACTTTTTTGTGTCATTTCAACAACATAACGTCCCGAGAACTACAGGGTATTGCAAATTTTCTTTTAACACATTCATTTATTGTGCGAAAACACTGGTTTGGTTTTGTGAAGAATTACTGATGGAGGAACGCATTTCAAATAAATAATGACGCAAAAACAGAACAATGGTTTTGGCTACACATATGTTTTTTTTTTTTGTTTTTTGTTTTTTTGTCTTTCATGGAATAACAGGCTTTCTGAAATCAATTGAGTTGAAAGCTTAAGCCACATTATATTTGACCAAACGTTATGGCTGTAAACATGTTGAAAATGATGTGTGGTGATGATTTTGACAAGAATGTCGGAGTCGTTCACACTGCACAATGGGTAGCAGAGAGATAAAAAGAATATATAATTTAAGCCGCAGGTAAAATTTATATGGAACCTAGAACGCCCGCAGCGAAACAGTTAAGAATTTTTAAAAGACTTTCTTTGAGATTGTGAATTTTTGTATAAAAGATTTTAGGTTTTGTATTGTCTTTTTGCTTTATTGAGTCAATAAAATTTTCTTTTTATCAATTGGCTTTTAGCTTTTTTATACCAATTGTGTCGAAACATCGATATAATCCGATGTTTTTTGCTCCTAAACACATCGATGTTTTTTTTTCGATGCATCGAAATGACAAACTGTATACAGAACGTGTAGATTGATATATGAATGTGTTCATAGAAATTAGAAAAGCCATAAGAGTGAAGATATATTGTCTGATGAATTTTCGTAAGCTTCACAAGATCGCTTTTAAATACCTTACAATGGTGGCAACATCGGTTCCATCTGAAAGATTATTTTCACACGCGGCGCAGGTGATGACTCAACAAAAGAGACAGGTTGAGAAATGAAAGACTTTTATTTCTGAACAGTATTGAAAAAAGTATTTGGAGATGTAAAACAAACATAAGATTTTTCGTAAATATAATAATAATAAATAAAAAAACATCAAAACCTCAATAACACATAATTAAAAAAAAAATAATCGATGTATAAAAAACATCGACGTATTTTATAAAATATTGATGCAACATCGATGTACGTTTGCGATGCATCGCATGGAAAAAAACATCGATGTATTTTTACAGTGTCCATCCCTAGGTAGTATCTACTAATGAGCTTTTGTAAGCAGTAGCACCAGTTAATGAATTTCTTATTCAAAACTACCTTTTTGTAAAAAATTATTACTTTTTTGCTTTTCAATTTTTGATTGCAAAGAAAATATAATAAACGAGAATTTTTATTACATATTTTTATAGTAAAATAAGAGACTCATTTTTGAGGTAACAGTTTAGGAGAAATAAAAAATAAATAAACAAGTGATTTGAAAATAATTTTGTTTCGCTAGTGTTTTACTTAAAGACAGTCCACTAAATATTTTTTCATAAATACATTTTTTCTCCATGTACTCGAGAATTTGACAAGCCAGAATGATAAACTTATTTACAACCTTTTCATATGTAAGATGACTTCAACATTTGTTTTTTTTTTTTTTATAAAAATTCTGTTAAAAGAATTTTAATTTGAATTTATTACAGGACAAGGAATGCTAGCTTTGTAATTTTTAACGACCTCAGTAGTTCAGAATAAATTTTCTTTTAGTTGGCATAATTTTAATACCTCTGTAAAATATCCATTCATAAAAATTTCAAAAGGTTTTAAACTAAAAGCTGCTTAAGAAATAAAAGGGTAAATGTGGTATATTGCGCCTCGTTAAAAATTTTGTTTTGTTATCAAGAATACAACCACATAAAAAATGCATTTATTTAATTACACCATTTATGTATCATCAGTAAAGAATCCTTAAGATCTCGGGCTGTCGCATCTGAGGTACGCGTGAATAAAAATATTTTCTGTAAATAAAAAAATTAATTTTATTTTATTAAATTTTTTTTTGCTTAACAAAAACTTTTATATATATTTTTTTTAAAGAGAAAGCTTTTCTGGCCTCCTGGTACTACAATTAAAAATATAAATACTCTATTTTACTATGAGGACAAATATCTAACAATGTTTTCAGTTTTATTAAAATCGGTTCAGTAGCTTAGCTGTGATTGAAGCACCAACAAATAAACTTAAAGAAGTATTAGATTACTGTTCAAGCTGTATTATTCCATTTGTCTTAAGCCTGCTTTAATTTGTAAAACAAACAGTTTGGTTTTTGGCCACCTGTGAAAAACAAGTTTGGACATTGCAATACATGCTTTTTGCTAAGAATTTTTATTATAATGTAAGCTCATTTATTGTTTTTTTTTTCCTCTTGCATTGTAATAATTTCATAAAAGTGTTTAAGTTATGCGTCAGCATTTTTTGTGTTGTTACAACGTTGAAGATGTTCATACCTTATGTACATATGTAAATGTTGTATATATGTTGATATATGATATGATTAATACAAAACTGTTTTTTAACAAAAAAACAAAAAAATACTTATGTAAATGGTAACTCTTAATATAAAGCAAATAATTGTCAAGTATCTACTACATGAATATTCATTAACACGTGAATAAAGTTAAACTCAAAAAACTCTATTTTTAGAATAATTAAATAATTAAAGAAAATGATGTTCAAGTTTAAGAGCTAATATTTATAAATTTTAGTGGAAAAGATATTTTTGAAAAAGGTGTAAAGAAAATCAAAATTAATTTCTAAAAAATTAAATATTTTAATTTCGGAATAAATAAAATACATGATGTCGAACATATGAAAAAATAAGAAGTACCTGTGTAACAACAAATAGAACTAATAAATAAGAAGAAGATATGACCCAAGCTAGCACTACTTGTGGTTATTTACCTTTTGTTATACCTTTTGTTTTTGTCCTTATAGCACTTTGTAACAACCTAATACAATCTGAATGCCAGAAGCCTATTAATAGCAGCTAGCTGAACACATTTAGGAATAAAGCACGTCATAATACTGGGTTACCTCGTTAGCAAATAAGTAAGAGACTCTATTTTGACAGGACTCTATTGATTGCCAGAACAAATCTAAAACAGTTCTTCTCTTAAAGCCAGTAATTTGAGTACTAGAGACAACCATAGTACTGATTTATCAAAGCGGGGTCATACAGCACAAACCCAAATATCTAAGAAAAGCTGTCTGTTATATAGTAACTCATGAATATATGCCTATGCGAAATTCAGAACATTTACATAGAAGAAGAAAAATTATTTTATAGTTCTATGTCCAGCAATTGCAAAAGTGAATGTTGTATGGTTGTCCGGCAACTGGTGGCCTGCTAATACTACCCTCAGCCTTGAAATTACGTTATAAATGTTTTTTTCTAAGCTGCCTAGCTTGCCAATTAGAAAAACGCTTTTGTTAACACAGCATAAATTGTTGACGGCAAAAGCATGAAACGGAACGCTTGCTTTTTTTTTGGTTATTTTTAAAATTTTAATTTACTTAAATTTGGCAGCTACATTCCAACACGATAACGGACAAGAAAGTTTCCTAAATTCCCAATCTCTGTCCGTTGCAAAGAAGCCTTTAAAATTTGTTTTTGTCAAATATACATATGTTCACTTTAAACTCTTTTCTCATTTTAATGTTTTTAATGTCAATGTGGAATAATGTGGGGACTTGTCATGGCCCTTCATTAGCTGAATTAGTTTTTAAGAAGTTATTTTTTTTGTGGTCATATTGTTTCTTCTTCTTAAAGAATATATCAAATGGCAAAAACTATTTAAAACAATATTTTTCACTGGACTAAAAAGACCTCAGTAATATTATATGCTGCAAGAGTTATGAATTTAATCTTTAACTAAAAGAATTTCTATGTATTTCAGATATTTTTTTCTTCAAAAGTTTTCATAAAACTTGCGTGTCGTGAAACGGTAAAAAATTTCTACAAAGAAATAATATCCTTTTGTTTATTTCACAATTATATAATTGTCAAAAGGTAGTTTTGTAGATCTTTATTGTTCATCTGAACAACCCAAAATTTATCTAATTTATTACTTCTTAATATGCAAATTTTAGAAGGATTATTTTTAAAGTTAAACTACATTCGCAAACGCTTGCCACCTGATAGAAATCTCAGCTCAGCTGGCAATCATTAAAAAGGGTGTGTGAAAACCTTTTCTATTAATTCGTTAAACTTTTATATAAAGCTACGTTACTATAGATTCTCAAAAAAAATCATGTTTATTTTTTTTTTCCAAATTATCTCTGTAACCTCAATAGCATTTGAGAAAAAAATTAATTTATTTGGAATATAATTTGGAACAAATAATTTTTGAATATGTATAAGAATTTGTGTAGGCGCCACAGCTGGTTCAGATGTAGATCATTCTAAACGACCAATTTTTAATGCATATTGCATTAAGCCTCGGCCGTGGTCTATACAATGTTGTTGTCCATTTGCTGGTTTGTTGGCATAACCTAATAAACTTCCATAACATCAGAGTAAATAATTTAAAAGTTCGTTCTGTCCGTCGATAAATAGACTTATAATTTGACAAGTACAGCTTTTTTCCAGATGTGAGTCATTGTAACGGTCCATAAAGCCGATTAGTAATTATTTGCAGAATAGGCAGTGCACAGAAAATGTTTTTTAATTATATTTTATTCATTCAAAATGCAACATTTGTGCGTTTGGAAATACTTTCTGCACTAAAATAACTCTCCTTACAAACAAAAAAGCCCAGTTAATTTTAAAAATTGAAACACGACTTTTAAAGTAAATTTGCACAATTTAAAAGCTTTGTAATGGATGTTAACCTATAATTTAAAAATTACTATCTCCTATTTATCTGCATTATTTGAATAAACAATCATCTTCTTTGATAAATAAAATACAAAGGAATCCTAAAAGTATGTAAAAAATTACTTAAAAGTTAACTCCCAAAAGTATGCTTTATAAAACTTTAAACAGTTTACATCAAAAAAATAATAATAAAAAGCTCATTAAAATTAGGTTTAACTTATTTTTATTTTTTTTTATTTATTATTAATTTAATTAATGTTTAAAGAAAAATAAAAACTTTTAATGCTTAGAATATAAATCCTTACAAAAGTTTTCTTATGGCAAAAAAATTTTATTTACCAGTTTTATTTTTTAATTATTTGCTTACTTACTTAATTATTTTAAGTTATCTCCGGTGTTCCGATTTTCTTAGCATCAGTGTTGTAAATAAAATTCCATAATTTATTAATAAAATTATGTGAAAAAAACCATTCCTCATATCAACTTAAAAACCTACAAACAGGAATCCGACAAATACACAAACAAAAATATAAAACAAGTGAAAAAGTAAAGAATTAAAAAAATATTAAAAATTAAATTAAAAAAAAAACCTAAGAGAAGTGAAGTTAAAATAAAAGCGAAACTTTTAACAGCGTGCTCAAGCATGCGAATTGCATACAATCAAAAACTAGTTGCTGAGTAAGAAGAATCCATGCAATTGTATGTTTGTACTTCAAGTAAAACTTCAGTAGTTTTTAGATGGATGGTTGAGTAAAAAAATGCTTAAATAATGTATAAAAAATATAAGTCATCAAATAAAAAAATTTACATAAAACAAAAACGTGATACAATCAAAGAGAGGCTATGAAAGGATTGTGGCCCTTTGAAAATGCAATGAATCTATATTTGAGTGAATTCATTCTTATTATACCCATTTACCTAATAACTGACCGAATTTGGTACAGATTTTTTGAAACGCTTAGCATATTTTTTATATCAAAACATTAGTTGGTAGCAAACTTAACTTTAAAATTTCACAGCCTTCGTTCAGGAGTAAAAAACCTTCTAAGTCTCACCGCTAACTTTTTTGAGATGCGTTAGCCAATCGATAGGAATTCCGGATCCAGTGATATTATAATTACTACTCTGACCTGTTTGGTATTTATCTTCATGTCTCAGAGCGCTAACATGACGTTTAACGTAGAGAGAAATTTGTACAAAAGATAGAAATATTTTCTAAATGATAATCCTTGGGATCAAAATAGGCTTAAGTGAATAATCATTGTTACTTAAATAACAAATTAAA
Organism: Cistogaster globosa; assembly: GCA_937654795.1. Classification (NCBI taxonomy): domain Eukaryota; kingdom Metazoa; phylum Arthropoda; class Insecta; order Diptera; family Tachinidae; genus Cistogaster; species Cistogaster globosa. Next base: position 127,810,328 of record OW569403.1, read on the forward strand.
ATGAAAGAAATCTAGATTCTCTCTAAATAATTCAGAAACTGTTAAACTGCGTCTGGTGTTCTTTATACTGCCAGCTTAAGCCTAAAGGACTTATCAATATATGTTTTATCGAAAATGAGACTTTGTTAGCTTTGGAACTCCCCCAATCTGTATACTAATCAAAAAAAGTCATATTTCAAATCAAAGTGCTTCAAAATTGTTTTGTAAAACACTCGTATCCCAAATAAAGTAAGAAAATCCTTGACAGATTTATTGTAAAAATATTATTCGCGCAAATTTCTAATTCTTAAGATTGCGCCCCTTATGCTTTAATTATGGTGAAATATACCAGTGTAACCGTTTTTTATTGGGTCTCTTTATTTAAAAATGGTTAAAAATATGAAAAATCTAAAAGAGATTTATACTGACCGCATGTAAACTCTCAATATTTAAACCGTTTAAAGGAGAATTTTTCCGCAAAGCTGAACAGAAAGGCGTCTGGATTTTAAACAAACGGAAAAATTAAATCACAATTTTAAGTGTTGACTGAAAAGAAGAAACTTACTTGTGCTGTTTGAATCAAATAATTCTTTTAACTCTCAGTTAAAAACAAACGTCTCTATTTGTTTTAGTTTTAGTTGCATATTGAGGAATGCAAGGAAATCATGTAGTAAAATATGGGTTTGTTTTGTTCAACTTTAAGTGCTTTGGGCCCCCTTCCCTTGCTTTGGTTTTATGTTTTTACATGCTGTTATTGCAATTACTCTAAAGTATATTAAGGTAAAAATAAAAATCCTACAAAATACAGGACGTTGTCGTTCTCTTTTTCTTTAGATTTTGTACAAATGGAATAAAAGAAAACTACACAAATGTAAGCAAATTCTTTTTCTGTTTACGAAAAAGTTTTGCTCATGTTTGTGTTTTATAAAGAAAATAAAACTAATAAATAATAAATAATAAACAAAAAAGCCGGCTAGAAAAACTGAAACAGTTTGAGAGTATATCTCTCACAAAAAATATATTCGTACGTATGGAAAAAGGAAAATATGATTCAACTTTTATGTACTTCAAAAAATAATAGTATTAAACAAGTACAAAAATAAATACAAACATGACAAAAACAAAAAATAAATTTAATATTATAATTTAAACTTAGGCAAATGATAACTAATATTTATACGGTTGTGAAAAAATATTTGTGTTTACAGTTTAGGGTGCCGAAAAACTATAGTAAAATGGTTTTGTAAATTCATATAATAACAATAATTTATGATTGAAGTGTTAATAAATTTTTAATTGATTCAATTATTTATTTAATTAAAAAATTTGTTTCTTCTTTATAATAAAATAAATAATTCATGAAGTTAATTTTTTAATTAGCAAATTTTGTGTTTATTTTTTAATGAATATTTTATTTAGGCGAATAATAATTAAATCAAATTTCAATTTAAAAGCAAATTAAACCTTTAATAGATGCTACAAATTTTATTGTGTCGTGGATTTTCCATCTGTCCGGGCACTATAAGAGCTAGGGAAAATGTAAATATGCCAATCGATCAGACATAGTGTCGAAAGAGTTGCTATTAAATATCAGCAAGATCGGTCCATGTCCCTTAAGGCAGTAGGCTTCACACCACGCCTGCATCTAATTCTGTGGCCACAAGCAATAACAGCTTAACTCGTTTTTTGGTAGTTTTAAACAGCATTTTAAATTTTAATATTGTTGCGTCAAATCAGGGAAAATCGACTTTAGCTGTTTAGATTTCAAGTTAAAAAATACTCAGTTTTTAAGGTACAAAGATGAAATTTGACTTGCATTACAGATTCGATTGTTAGAAGTATAATATTAGCAGTAACTCAATTTGTTCTTAACTCGACTTTAGCTGTTATTGCTTGTGGACACAGAATTTTTCCTTATCATTTGGAGCGATGAAGTACTCCAATAAAAAACAAAAACAAAAGTATTCAGCGATAGAATACTAAAAAAATATCAACTAAAAAAATTAGCGCTCTTTCATATTTTCCGAATTATAGGCCTCTGAAATTTTCATAAAAAAGTTCGATTGTCAAAATGGTAAATATGGGTATGATTTAAAAGGTTTTTAAGAGATCTTTCAGGAAATACTAAAATTTCTTAAAACCGTTTAACCCATTAAGAGCCGATGACATTTTTGTGTAAAATTATACAGCGTATTTAATTTTTTTTCTTATATTCTAATTCTCTGTCACTGATCTTTGTTTTGAATAGATTTTATGACAAACATGCAGAAAGCTTCTCATAAATGATCTTTTAACAATCTAGTGGGTTCACCAGTTATGCCTCAAACTTAATTTAATAATTTTTCTATTTTACTGAAATCTTCATACGGGGTTCCTTCATTTACTATTCATATATGCGGTAGAGAAAAAGTGATATACAGGATACTAAAAAACAACAAAAAATTCGTGTAGTTATTGTGCACATTTTATTAAAATAAACAACGTGTACAAACAACAAATAGACTTCGTGCATTATACACACATCTACTGGGTACTCATGTAAATAAAAAAGGGTTCACATTGCTGTTAGTATTATTACAAAGTCTTGCATCTTATATTACGGTCATATACTTACATTTTTTTTTTTTTGTAGCTTGCAAACGGCAAAAAAGCAGGAAATAATAGTGTCAATAACCTATAGGAAAATGAAATGAGATAACTTCAAATAAATTTTAACAAACCCTACTTTCGTTTATGCATACATATCTGTTTGAACTTTACGTACTTTTACTTAATATTTAACCCTACATAAAATAAATATTACAAACTTCTCTACAACAAAAACTTAATATTATTTGTGTTTGTGGCAGAAGTATTTATAACGTACAAGAACATTTTGCAAAACTTTGAATTTTTTTATATACGAGCACAACAATCTTATATTTCAAAGCTAAGTCGTAGGACGTTTGCAATGTGCATTTTGTTTTTTCTTTTATATTTTTAAGCATTTGTAATAAAATCTCAAGTCTATCTACAAGGGGGAAATATTTAAAAATATCAGTTGCCTATTTCAGGGGAGACTTAAAATTAAATATTCTTTAGCTTTTAAACTTTATAGTCATTTTTATTTTAATTTAAATTCCAGCAATAATTTCTTAAATATGTTATTACTGTTATAAAATTTCATTTGTTTCAGGGTTTAATAATTTTTTATATGGATTCGTTTTCTGCAACATAAACAAGAGGCTTAATAAATCTCCTTAAGATTTTTTTGTACTCAGAACATAAAAAATAAGAAGAGTTGAAAATCAATAAATTCAATATATTATTTAAATCTTAAACTAAATTGTGTCTATATAATTATTATTAATATTGTCACAAAAGTAGATTTAATATATTTTTACTTCAGGAATAACCAAATAATGCCTCATAAAATTTTTATGTTACTTTCACTTATAAGAAACAGTAAGAAGAGAACCCATTATGTTTCTCACTATTTTTTGGTTGGTTGTTAGCTCATGTACAGAATACTTTCTGCCAGATCTTTTCATAGCACAACAATTTTAACGTTTTAACTCGCCTATAAAGAAAACTCAAAATTTAGAGTGGTAGGTCAACATAAAACAAAACAACAGTCAGAGAATTTGTTTATAGTAAAGTGACTATTCTTAAGCAGGATTGTTTACGTAGTTATACAGAGCTGGGCAACTACAGTGACAACAAATAAAATAATGCCTTGCGAGATTTATTTTGCAGTTTTGGTGCATTGTGCAAGCAGTTATTTTTTAACAGAAACAAGTGGCAACTATAATACAATAGTATTTTGTTTTCAATTGCCCAGATTGTTTTGCTACAAATAAATACGAATTTAAAGTTTAAATTTTTTTTTGTAAATTCTTACACTTATCATATCGAATATTCATCGGCAAAAATAAAACATATTTTTGCATATGCAAATACACATAATCATGGCGTCGTTCGAAATTCGCCATATGCGGCGAACTCTGCAAGCAAATTAAAAAATCATAACAGATTGGGTTTTTCTGTTGTTATTGTACTTCATGCGGCAATTTTACCCTAAGAATTTTGCCGACAAATATGTCGTTCATACCACTTGTATACGATTAATATTAGTTGTACTAATGCTGCTTGCCCTTTTTCGCAGCTATAAACGCAAATATCAGTTATCGCTTTGATAACAAAATTTCAACAATTTACAAAATTAAACGCGTGACGAAATTCAGTGGGTCGCTTATCTTATCATGTTAAAATACGTTAAGCAAAAAATTTAATACAAATATATATTTCAAAAAATTTAATAAAGTAGAAAAATTTTTTTTAAGTAATCGAGGTCGATAACGTTAAGGGCGCCTAATATTATTTAAGAACGATTTTTATTAAAATTAAAAACGTATTTAAAATAAAAAGCATTTTTATACTTATTTTTAAATAGATTTTAATTCAAAGAAGGCAATTGATCTTTATATTATTAGTCAGATATTACAATTTTTCTAAGCCTCAAAATAAAAAAACAAAAAATTATTTAAAACTTTTAATGAAATTTTAACTGTAATTTTTATTTATTACAAAACAAGTCATTGGCTTAAATGTCATTTTCGTTGTAGTGTATAAATATACTTAATTGCTGATAATAAATTTTTTATGTTTTTATAGCTCGAAGTTCAATTTTCATTTAATTGTAATATTATTTAAGAAATGAATCATTTACACCATTGCACTTGCAGTATTTTAATTGCTGGTTTAGCTAAAGACTTTACAAGCTGTGAATTATATGAACTTCAAATTTTTCAAGTGTCAGTTATTTATCATTTATATAATTGACTTCAAAAATGTTTGCACATACGCAATTTAAAATTTAAAATCAAAATCAAATCTTGTAAAAATAATCGAAAATAAAATAACTGATTAGATTATATTTATCGAAATTTAAATAATACTTTTTAAATAAAATATTTTTTTGATAAGAAGAAAAAATTATACATATTTCAAAAAGCAAATTTAAAACATTATTGATTGCTTTTAATAGTTATCGAAAATTTATCGATATTTATCGCAAAGATTTTCTCAACAGTAACTCGATTTTAATAAGAGCCATTATTTGCTATTATTCTGTTACATAATAAAGTTATTGAACTTTTTTGATAATAAAGATTTTTTCTATAGAACACTTTGCTTCTTTAAATATTTATCAAGAACGTTCGATAGCTTACTAAATTTTTGTACAGAAAATATTCCATTAAAAATATCGATAATATTTATCAAAAATAAAGTTATCGAAAAACTTTTATAAAAATTATCGTTTAAGTAATTGCTATGTTATCAAAACTTTTCTTAAGCAATTTATCGACAAAATTTAATAACAAATTGAATAAAAAAAAATGGTTGTCTTAGATATGTGCTGAGGGTTATCGAAAGATAAATAAAAAAATTGTATAAAATAAAAATAAATAGTAAAAATTTGGGAGAAATTAACCCGTTACCAAAAATGCTTAAATAACAAAATAATTTATTAATAATTATAATTAAAATTAGTAATTGAAAATGTCCTTTACGAAGTAAAATAAAAAATTATTCAAATTTAAAATTTAATAAATTTTTATTTTAATTTTTTACTTTATATTGAATAGCTATCGAATATTTGAAAAACAACATTGCCGTAGATTGGCAAACCTAAGGAAATGGATTTTATTTTCTTTGATAAAATTTTGTAAACTCCTCCAGTAAGATTTTATAGTTTTGCTAATAAAAACTAGCTTAACCAGACAATAGAAAGATGAGTCCTAAATGTAAAAATCTATTTTTTTTTCTTTCGAGCACTGGTTTCACTTCATTGCTATAATTTTAATATTAAACTTATTAATTGTTAATATTAACGATTCTTTTGATTCTTGTAAAAAAATTTATAGAAGAAATATTGAAGAATTTATGTATTTAATGGATAAAGAAAATAACACAATAAATAAAGGAAAATTTTGCAACATGTTTTTTTTTTTTGGTAAACAGTGAAATTAATTATTAGATCACATACTCAACAAATTTGTTAAATAACTTTTTAGCTTAAGATTAAACTACAACTTTTTTTTAATTTCTTTCCTCAGCTAAGTTGGCAAATATATTTTATATAAATATTCATGCCTACGCAATTTTGTTACCATAAACTTGAACTTTCAATACGTATTTTACGCAAACAATGTTAACGTTCTTGGCCTTACAATATGGCTCAATAACAGTACCACCCCTCAATTGTTTTCTACAACAACAAAAAATACATTAGCACTAACTGGCATCATCAAATGTGAATAAACTGGAATTTCAAGGAACCCTATAAAAAAAAAATAATGCCGACTGAGTATAAATAAAAATATATATTTGTGTAGGAGTGTGACTGTGTTTGCAACATTATACAAGTATGACTGTGTGTAATCGCTATTAAATATTAAATACCCTGCGCACGCACTTTTACCCACTTGTTTTGATACAAGAGAAAGCCATAAAATGTCTACAACCGAACAACAATATAATGTTGTTCTTTTATTACGAAAAAATGAAAATAAAGTCAGTAAACAGCCTTCAACCCAAACATCCTACCTACCGATCGACCATTCCAACTAAATCCTAACATCCCAGGCAGCCAAAAATATGAACCAAATAAAACTTTGGTTTGAAAACATTATTTATGTAAAATTGTCAAATACAACGTCTAGACATTGAAGGTCATTTTAGGTTTTTTACTTATATTTCTTTTTGTTTTTGTTGTCGTTATTACGGTTATTTGGTAGGTATGTATGTATAACAGTTATTGAACCTAAAATGTGTAAAAGTTTAGCAAAGAAGCAACGTAAAGACAAAACTCACACTATGCAATTGAAGTAAAACGGTACGTAACGTCTTACTTGAGATGTGGAATGATATTTGATTTCTTTGACTTTTTTTTTACAATGGAATTGTTTTTTTTTTTTACACATTTTTAGGATTGTAAGTAAATACATAGTAAGAATTAAGTAGGTATTTTTTTCATATTTTGGTATATTTTATTTTGGAAATACAAGAAACTTTCTATCTAAGAAACATTTAAATTTTAAGTTGGAACTAAAATATGTGATTGATTCTTGACTTCTTAACAAGTTTTTGGGAATTAATTTTAAAGTATAAATTGTTATAAACTGTAAAAATAAATTATACCCACATGGAAAGGACAGTTCTTTAAAATTAATTTACATTTTTAAGAGAAATAGTTCAGTAATCTAAAAGTAAGCAAAATTCTTAAAGTTTATGAAAAAAATATTATTTTCAATCGTTTAAAAGTCGAGTAAAAAAAAAAAAGTGCAAAGTTGTTCGCTTCGAACCTATTTAATGTTAACTAGCTTTTGCGCTAAATAGAACTTAGAGTTGTGTTGGTCATAAAACAAATAACTCAGTAATCAATTATAAGGAACTTTTTTATAAAAGTTGTTATCATTAGCGTAACTAAACTATAGAATATTTCTGGGTGTTAAAGCCCTTTCTCGAAAGGAAAATTGTGTCATATATAAAAAATACCATCTGAATTGAATAGTTTTAAGGCAGAGGACTTTGTTAGTCCTACGCGTATAAACAATTTCTATTATTACTAAAGATTTGTGCCTTCAAGTTAAACAACTAACGAGCCTACCGACGATACACAAGTTTATCGAATGACCAATTGAACAACAACAAACAGATGATACTGATTCTTTGACCAAAATATTTCAAAGCAATAAAGCACAGTTGGTTTTGGTAATAATCTAAATTGTCAGCGGCATAAAAAAACATAAGCAAACCGTCACTAATTATTACTAATTTCAGGCAGCAGTTCTCAATGTATTTCTCTCAACACTAAAGCTGGCCAAGCAGTGGCTGTTAATCTTGTTTGATACCGCTATATGATAATGTTTTATCTAGAAAAGGCAGATAATATTAGTGTGGTCTACATGTCGTCTTAACAAGGCGTTAGTTACTACCTGCTAATATACCATAATACAGTTCAGTTTCTGTCTTAACAACTTTGCCATAACTTATGTTTATGACGAATTTGCTTCATCCGTGTCTTATTTAAAGACTTCTACTGTTAAAAAAATAACAATTAAGTACCCCTTCCAACCAACAATTACTTTCGAAAATTAGCAACTTTTTTAAAAAAATAAAAGTATTATGACCACTTAAACCAATAATAATTATTTAATTTAAAATAAAAATAAAAAACTTTATTATTTTCTACAAAGTTTAAAATTACTTGTATTTCGTTTAGTATTTCATTAAAAGTAATCAGATTTATTTTTATATTTTTTTTATTAAATTAAAAGTTCATTTAACTTTCAGTTTGTTTAATTACTTTTCAAAACCAAGTTGCTTAACAGCAACAACTACGACAACCACAAAATAATGATGACTAATTTAATACACAACATTTAATATTTTTATTAAAAAAATTAAATCAGTCTTTTTTTGATTTAAAACAAAATTCATTAACGTTTTTTAATTTAACTAAAAATTTTGACATTAAAAAAATTGTAATTAATTCGCAAAATAAATTTAATATATGACTTAATTAAATTTACATGAAAATCAACATTAACCTTAAAAGTGAAACACGCAGTGGGGTTGTTAATAACATTTTAGATAAAGAAATATACAATTTTATCCCTTAAATAGCGGATATATTCGAATGAATATCTAAAAATAAAATGCTGTACTGTAACCGGAATATAATTCTTTAAAATTTTAACACATTCTTTTTCAAAATTGTTGAATGTAAAAAAGGGGCGAAAAAAGAATCTAAAAATCTGTGTTTTAGAACCAAAGACTCTTACTGTCTTAAAAATGAATACGCAGGCATTTATGGTATCATAGAATGTATGATCTGATTCGGCTTCAAAAAAGTTTACAACTTTACAGAGACCCAAATTATGATAAAATCAATAACGCTGCTTAATCCCGGAGTGTAAATTTATTCAGAAAAGCTATGAAAAATCCTTGACACATTATCAGGATGACAGCAATCAAAGTAATGGATTAGTAAAAGCAAAGTAAGCTAAAAAAAATAAATACACTACAAAGAATCTCAGAGCGCTCTGAAATAAGGGACTGAAAGAAAGTAAAAAAAGTCTCTTATAGCGACTCAAATAAAAAGAGTGCAGAGACACTGCTAAATTAATTAAGTTATAGTATTGCGGCAGGGCACTTTGCTTTATAAATACATCTGCTAGAAATCAAAATCAAACAATGAAGTTTTTTTTTTAACCACTGGCCAGCGTTTTGATTAAAAAATGTTTTAAATGATTGCAAACAGCTGATAAACTTTGTACAAAGTACAGAGTTGAATATTTTAAGGATTTCTCTACAGGGTATGGATAACAGACTTAATCCATCTACGGATATATAATTATAAACTTAAATTTTCCCACAACGAATGCTCTATAAATATAAATTTACAAAATATTTTAAATAAAATTTTGTTACTCGACCCCATTGTGTTTTTTTTTTTCATATCAGCAGCAATATTTTGCATATCATGTCATTGTCCCATAAATAAATTATTTGTTAAAAATACCTCAACTTTAGTATTTAGTGACGGTTAGACAAAACCCAACATGAAATTGGGACATTCGTTTTTTATGGCTCCAAAGAGAAATTATATAGCCAGATACAAAAATAAATAAAAACTGAATATTTATGTAGAAGATATTACATTTATTAGAAACATATATTAGAAAAAACCCAAATAATTTTTAATAATTTAGAAATATGTATGTTGACTTTGGCGCAGCTAACATCAGCGAATTGTTTTATTACTTTTTATTAAAATTTATTTTTTTCTGGTTCCTAATGAAATTAATAAACTACTATTTATTGATTTTGTATACACTCTTCTTATTTTAATGCACGTTAAGTATACATGTTTCACTTATATTATTAATGTGAAAGCTTATATGTTTCATTAAATTAATGTTTGTTGCTCAATCACGTATGAACGGCCAAACCGATGCTAATGAAATTTGGATTGCGAATGGATCTTTTTATCGATTGAAATATAAAATAAATTTTTTTAACATTTTGAACCTAATGTATACTAAAGTGGCAAAACTCTTAATCCTTGCATACTTTTAGGCGTTACAAAAATCAAATTACTCTGTTTTTGTAAGTCAACATCATATTTTTTTTTAATACTATTAAAATCTCTTTTCATATTATTAAAATATAAAATATTATTAAAATATTATTAAAATGTCTTATGCATTCAATGCAAAAAAATCTACTTCGAAAGCTTTCGTTGAAGCAGCTAATCAACCAATCCAATAAAGATTATTTGTCCAAGATTCTAACAGCTCTTTTCAGGAAAAATAATATTTTTAATAGAATATTTTTCTTTTTTAAAACAAACACACTCAACAAAACTCCAAACCAAAAAATGTTTAAAAAAAAATATTTTATAATTAACTTTTGTAGGACTATTTTATTGAACTTATGGAAATGTTGAAAACAGACTTAACAGATGATCTCACTGATTGGTGAAATGCATCACTTAAATTCTCTTATTAATCATGGAGACCTGCTTTGCTACGGCTGATGAGTTGGATTTTTTTTTTTTGGTTAATTAAAATGATTTAACCTCATGCGGTGAAAGTATAAATAATATTTTTGAAATGCAATATTTTTGTTGTTAATGACTTTAAAAGTTGATTTACCAGGAACCGGTTTTAAACCACCACCGCTTGACTAGAATATCTAAAGTCATTGACATCAGAACTTGTTAAATTCTGTAATTAACATTTGGCCATTCACTCAAGGTTTAATTATATAAATTTTTTTTATTTTTTTTTTTTCTTTAAACTTTTTTTAATGTGTTTTTAATTAATACGAATTAAAGATTAATAAAATATTAATAAAAAATTTAGCTTAAGCATTAACCAACGTTTTAATGTTTTTAAGCTTAAATTAAGTCATGTTAATTGTGAATGTCTTTTTTTTTAATTTTATTATTTTTAATAGAACAATAATATTTAAGTAAATGATTCATAACTGTAAATACATTTAAAATTGCTTAAATCTCTACTAATCCCTAAAATATTCTTATAAGTTTTTTTTTTAATTTTTGTTAATTAAACAAAACATCATTAAATTATTGATGTAGAAAAGAACTTTAATTTTATGCCTTTTTGTTTTCCTTTAGTCATTCTCTTTGTTGGATTGTTTTTGTACAAAATTTTAAGAAATATCCTTGACAAAAAACATTAACATTAAAATTTCATCTAAATAAAATGTTATTGGAGATTGTAAGTATATTAGAGTGTGTAAGTGTGTGCTCTGCTTAAGCGCCCTTTTTTAAGCACAATGAACTTTTTTATATGTTTTGTCAGACATGCATTAAAAACAAACATTGGCACAGCTAAATTTAGGCCTGGTACCATAAAGCGTTGAACCAAAAAATATATATACAGCAATTTCTGACAGACTTTAGAATAAAAGTACAAATACATACACAAACACAAATACTAAATAAAGTTTTATTACAGCCATCTTCACGTACAAAAAAAAAAATAAATAAAAATAAATAACAAATTCTTAGCAAATGGTTTTAGACACCAGCAGATAATAAATGAAAAGATAACAAAAACAACAACAACAACAACAGATACATCCCCAACAATAACGATTGTAAGATAAACATGTTAAAGATTGAGGTTATTGGGCCATTTAAATATTAAACAGCCATAGACACACACATACCATAAAAATATAAAATTTAAAACAATTATTTTAGTCTACCTTAAGGCTGTGTCAATAATAAATTGAAATTAAATAAAGATGAGCTAAGAACAGAGCAAAATAGATGTCAGGATTAATCGTTATTTATGTAATTTTTTTATTTCATTTTAAATTGCAATTGATTTGATTTGTATTTTTATCTGTTGTAAAAATATTTTAATTAAAAATAAATATTTATTTTAATTTAAAAGGAAAATTCTGTTATCAAGAAAATGTTTTTTTTTTAATATTATTAATTCAAAAAATTCTAGCATATTGATTTTATAATTTTTTAATTTTGATTAAAAGTAAAATATTTCATTCCTTTAGGGAAAACTATTCAGGATAATAGAAATTTTAAATAAAAATTTTTTTCATAACATTTATGTTGTCTTTGTAATTAATTTTTTTTTTTGGTATTGGAAGAAGAAGAAAGAAGAAAAGGCATATTTTTTTTTAATTGTTATAAAAAGTTAATGAGGAAGTAAATGCTACGGATAATCTTTTGATCTTGAAACGCTCTTCAATTTTCACATTGTGTTGTTTTTATTTAAAACATTCTGACGAGTCTCATATATAATCTTTACCAGTTTAATGATTAAAACTAAATATTGTTTTTTAGTGTTTATTTAAAATTAGATATACAGCCAAACTTTACAAATACTTACATATAATTGTGTTATAGAATTTTATTTAAATAATTAAAAAAAAAATTAATTATACTTTCAAATACGTGAGTGAGTCGTTCGATGAAATTTCGTTAATTCTCATAACCATTTATCCACTAATAGCAATACAAAGAGAAGGTACCCATGGAGTAAAGCTTACTTTTTCCTATAACACATGGATCTTGACATTTAACAATATAACCTCCATTTAACAATAGTAGCTTTGCCACTTTTTTTGACTACTCTTGGGCCTCAAAAGATACCTTGACTCAAGCATCTCTAAAACCGTCCAATTTTACACACATTTTCTTTTCTTCTATTATTTTCAATAATTTTTTAAATCTTTATATTTAATAGCTTTTATGGTCTTTCTAATATTTTTTCATCTTTAAATTTTTGAGAGTATGCTAAATGCCCTTAAGTATGCTACAGACATTTTTATTGCATTGACACCCTCACGAATACACTTCTCAGCATTCTTTCTTTCTTCCTTTTTTGAACATGTGTGGTAGGCAAAGGCGTTCATATTTTATTCATTCATTTACTTACCCTATCGATTATTTTGTGTTGAAAGGCGTTAAATAAAATGTGTGGGCTTATATGAGCAAAATGGCGAATGCTCTTGTGGTCTTTGATAATCTTAAGATTATAAACAATCACGTCAGATATTTTCCACAAATGACGTCAAATAAAAAATCATTTGTAAAATTGAAAATAATAAAAATATGTTGCTAAAAATATATTGCATAAATTTGTATTTTAAATAAATTTAAATTTAAATATTTTTCTTTCTTTTTTAGGTAAGTGACTGCTATGCTCGGTTTTGGGTTATTAACCAAAAGTAAGTAAAAACTTTTATTTAAATAAACTGAAATCTACAAAAAGAAAGGAAGTCAAATGTAAAGATTAAAATATATTTTATGGATAAAAAAAAAATATCATTGTAATGAGAGCCAGAAGAATAGGAGGTAGTGCAGGCAAAAGTCTTGACTATCAACAAGAAAGTTATGGAGATATCTTGTTAGTTTTAGATTCATACAAAGCCATAGCCTTCCTTAAAGTTATCTGTGCATGTCAAAGTATGGAGTAGCAAAACATGCGAGAAATTCTCTAATTGCCATTACAACTTTTTTGCACATTACATCACCATGGAGGGGAACTTTGTTTTCCTTTCAAGTAATTATTACCTTACAATCGAATTACGAGTTTTATTCCTTATATGTCCAGGAAAGACATACAATTTCGACCTTACAGTGTTGCTAAAAAATGCATTATGTTTTAAATTTAGTTGTACTCATTTGTAACTTCAACTAAAAATAAATTGCTACACCATCATCCAATCGAAAATTTACTAGAATTCATTAGAGGTGTGAAATCTTCAGCATCAACAGGGCTACCAAAAACAAGAGATAGTCAGCTTCCTGAATATTTAAACTGCTGAAAGCTAATTTCGGAACAAATTAGCAAATACCTTTAAAGGTATTGCGCTTATGGAATCATTTAAGTGGAAGGAAACGAGAAATTAAAATGGCTAGAAGAGGAACAAATATACCTTAAAAATACACAGGAATAGATTTAAAAAGATTTTAAAAATACCAGAGAACATGACGGGAGCAATCTTCCTGGATTTCTGACATGAATCAAAAATCGTTTTTAAGCCCACAAGCCTTTGTAAGTATATGGCCCATCGTTGGTTTATCTCAATTTTAACTTAAATCAATCCAAGATTTTTGGGAGCATTCTTGCAAAAAATAAATGAGAATGTTTACCATTGACTGCTTTTAAAACGGGGACTACGGGCTGATGCATATTGAATATGTGCGTCATCCATGAGGGATCCTAATCTTAAGTAATCACTTGAAAATGCGGGTCTCTATGATATAAAAGGAAGTTGGCAATTCCCAGCTAATAGTTAGAAATGACTAGTCTATAGTTAAAGTGAGTTGAGTGACACGATTTTTATGTTTTTCTGCCTTAAATGTCATGCTGATCAGTAAAGTGTAAAGAAAAGAACATAATAAAAGCGCAAACATAAATTTTAATAGCAAAATTTTAATAATATTAATTGATATAATTTTGATTTGATTTTGATATATATTAATTTCTCCAAAATTATATCAAGATCTGTTTGATTTCGGCTTTGTTTGTTTTCTTTGTTCATTTTTAAAAAGAGAAAACAGTTGTTTCCACCTCTCTCTCTAGCAGGTGTTTTAATCCATAATATAAATGCAATTACGTCTTTTTTTTAAAGAAATATAATTTTCTTATAATACAACTCTTTCACAAGTAGGAAAATTTTGTTTTCATTAATTGTTTTTTTTTTTTTTGCTTAAATAAATTTAGCAACTAATTTTTTTCTTAAAAAATATTAAAAGTGAGTAAAACTTACATAAAATAAATATTGCGCTTATGTTTTTCTGTATAAATTTTGGTTATTTTTGCACTTTAACTGCATGAAAATCAGGTGGTTTCTTAACAATTGCTTTTTTTAATTTTGTTTTGGTTGTAACTATTTTTTTCGTTTGCTTGTTAAATTAGCTCTGCCTTTCAATTAAACTTCATGCAACTTGCAACAACATTATTTTTTCTGTTAATTAAAATTTTTGATAGAAATGTAACAAAACAAATTACCACCAAAGCAACAGCGAAATTGCCTGCATTTTAGAAAGTTTAACAAAAAAAAAAACTAACACACACACACATGCACAATATGTATTTAAGTAATTTTAATTTTTATGAGTATATTTCTTTTATTGCCTCGTCAAAATCTAATCTTTAAGCTTTTATATTCCAAGAAGAAAAACTAATAACAAATTTTCTGCACATAATTAAAATATTTTTTAAGTTAGAAGAAAGTGAACTCTTTTAAAGTGTTTGCTTCCATGGAAAATGGAAATCTAACAATTATTGGTAGTTAAATAGACTCTTCCAACTTCAGGTCTACTGTAGTAGTAGTAATTACTTAATTATATATTCAGTTACTTTCTTTTATAGAAAATTCTAAAAAAAATTCCATTTCTTAATAGAAAAAAGTATCTTAAATAATGTTGCATATTTTAAGGAAATTGAGATATTTTTAAATTTAATAATTTTGCAAGAAATAAATTTTATAAATAGTAACTAAACTTAAATCACAATTCGCTGACAATGGAAGCGGGTGCTTAATAGGTTAGGGAAAATATAAAAAGCAACTAAACTATGTGTAAAATAGAATTGCTTACTTTGGTGAGATAACAACTATCCCTTTGTATTTTTTAAATAAAATGGTAGAGATGGCAAAAACTCTAGCAAGAAAGCGACAACAATATAAAAAAAGAAATATATTAAATATCATGTTAAAAGGTACAAAAACTATTTATTATAAAATTAATTTCTAAAGACTTGTTTTTACGTAAAAGTAAATTTATTTTCACAGTTTTTAAAACTTAAAATGGGATTTTTAATTATATGACAATAAGAAATTGATGTTTTCGACTGTAAAAAGAATCTGACATTCGAGTTTCCTTTTTATGCCATTCATCATAGGTGAAAAAATGGTGTATCTAAGTTTATATTTCCGTTTGTAGCTTCTTCAAAATCTATTTACGTACGACCCACTAAAAAATAAACTTTCCGAGTTCTTATGCACAATGAAGTCCTTCTGTCTGCCTTTCCGTCCGAGTTCGGGTTAAAATCAACTTTGCCAAAAATAAAAATTTTTCTATTTAAAATCAGCTAGATCGGTTTACGGCCTTCAAGACAGCGGGCAAAACACCACGCCTGCCTCTAATTTTTCCATATTATTTGGAACAAATCTAAGTGAAGGAACTGCAATAAAAAAATAAAAATCCAATATATGGGGCGATAGAGAATTAAAAGATAAGAAAAAACATCAAGTGAAAAAATTGGCGCTCACTTACAAATTCCGAGTTATAGGCCTCTTAACTTTTCATGAAAAATAACGATTGTGCACCATATTTTTTAAGATCTCCGCATGGTTATTATTTAAGAGCTTTTGGAAAGATGTTTTAGGAAATTCAATTCAATGGTTGAAAAATTTATGTTCGTACTTAAAAGTATAAAATTAAGGTTCATGAAGATTATAGCCTACTTTTAGGCTGCTATCATTTTTGTTTCCTTTAATTATTGTATAAAATTTTAAGTTTTATTAAATATTTAAAGGAATCAAGTAGAATTAATAGAGATTAACATAAAAAATATTATTTAAAAATAATAGATTTTCATATTAAACTAAATACACTTTTATTTCTACTTTTCACTGTTAGCCCAGTTTCAGTAATTTATGTTTATAATTTTTTTATTTATTTATTTTTTATTTTTTTTTTTTGCTTAAAATTTTCTCTAAAAAAATTGATTATTTTTATTGTAGAGTTAATTTCAATTATTCTTTTTTTGAATCGCACAAAATGAGGGGATAAATTATATTAAAATTACTTATTTGCCATTAAAGCAGAATAAAAAACTATTCTAATATTAAATTAATAAAATTGCATAGAACAAAAACCTTTTACTGTAAAAAATATTTAATAGATGACCTATTTTTTTTTTTTTTTTTTTTTTTGTTACTTTTTCTTCTTCGTAATTCAAAATTTAGGTCATTCGCGATAAAAAAAAGAAATTATAAAAATAAAAGATAAAACTAAAGCAGAATACCATCATTTTTTTTTTTCTTCTTTGGCAAAAAGAACACAAAAAAGATTTTTTTTAATAACTTTGCCTTGCTTAAAATTGGCTCTTATTAATTGTTTAATTTTTTTATATAATGAAATCTCTTTTATTCTCTTTCCCTTTTCTAATACCATATAACTTAACTTAATACTTTCTTGTGTCAGACATGTCTTAACAAATTAATTAAAATTAGTCTTAGAAGATTTAAAAAGGCTTCAGTGTCCTACTTTTTTCTATACCAATTAAAAAGTTTTTTTAATTACCTAAAAGTATGCATTAAAAAGTTTTCCTTTTCTCATTCTTACTATCCTGAGGAGATAGAAAACATAAAACAAATACACAATTTTTCATGTAAAGAAATAATGATGAAGAACCAAAGGATTAAGGAATTAAATATTGTTTAAAAAATTTTTAACTTGAAAATTTCATTAATGTTGTAGTCTTAAGACTCGTAAGTAAAAAGCTAAAATTTTATATTTTAAGTAAAATTTTAAAGTTCAAAAGTTTCGTGGAAACTTTAACATTAAACTTTATTTTTATAAAATGATTAATTTATTTAGGAATGAAGATGAGTGTTTTTAACATACAAGATTTTTAATATACCATTCGTTATAATTTGTTTAAGTCCTTAAAGTATGCAAACATTATTTGATGGAAAAAAGAAGGAAGTCTTAATAAAACATAATTCAGTTCAAAATTTTTTCATGTGCTTTAAAAAAAGTTTAGCATAATTCTAGGCTGCTAGGGAATTCTTGTATAGAAAATATGTTCCTGTTGCTCCGTTTCTTAATGCTACTATATTTAACACGATAATATTAAGCCGCAACAATTTAAAAGTACGACGTAAAAAGTAAAAATCTTTAAAGTGTTGAATAGATCTTCTTCTTCAGTGACCTACAAAATTATCAAATTTAAAGAAAATAAAAATAATTACTATTTTTGCTGGGAATAAAAAGCTTGACTGAAATTCATTTCACTTAAATATAAATTAAATAGTTTAATTAAACCATGTTGTCATAAAACAAACTTTATTATCAAGTTTAAAATTTTTAGCTTTTATATATTCATAAGATATGATTTAATTTCATGTGTGTTTAACCCTTTTTATTTGTTTAAAAACAACAATACACCACAATTTTAGATTTAGATTTTTTGTTTTATACCCCTCAACCACACAATTGTTTTGTTATCATTGGATTTTATGTTTAAATTGCATAAAACTCTTACAATACACAAACCTGAACATTTTTAAACTTTTTTTGGAAAATCCTGGTAACAAACACTTAATACCACAAAATAAGTATCGGGTTTTATGGTAGTGGTTTGTAATGAAATGGTAAATTACAAGCAAACAAATATATTCGATGGTTTATGATAAAAAAAACAGTTTTAATTTTAAGAGAATTTTGTTGATGAAAAATTAAGTATTTGAAGGCGTTTATCCTTTAAAGTACTTAATATATTCACAATGAAAACGTTTAGGGTTTAATAATTACCAAATGCACTCATTTCTTTCCTTCTTTCTTACGCTCGCTAAAAGGCATTAAAATATTCAATTTAAACATTCCGCTTCTAAGTAAAAATACGATTTTAATTTTTTTGTCAAAGAAGAATGTCTGTAAAGCAATATTTTTCGTTTGTATTTTAATTTTAAATTAATAAAAAAAATCTTGAAAATGGCAATGGAAACGGAAATGTCTGTGAAAAACATGAATCGATGTTTAAATCAAATGAAGCAAATTGTGTATTTGGTTTTTAACAAAATATCCAAATAAGTATGTACGCCTCTGTGTAAAGTTCAGGACAGCGTTTCACTCAGAAGCATGGAACCAAGAACTTTACATCGAATTATTGTCTAATCATCACCAGTCACTTGTCGCTAAATTTCATCTATGTTTTTTTGGAAAAACACACTAGAAGAAGTCTATCGCATAGATTCTCGAATGATTTTGATCACCAGTTCACATTAAATACATGAAGAATAAGCATTAGATTTCAATATTGTTTACAGAGTATCATGCTGCTGAAATCACATATTTTTGGCGTGAGAAAAAATTGTTCAATTCGGACTTATATAATTTAAGCTGTAGTGCTACACCTGAATGACCTCTTAAATGCCATTTTCGGAGAATAACAAGCCAATGATGTTATCATTTTACTGTCTGTAACCACAAGTAACTTTAATTAGATGCCCGTGGCGTAGCGAACCCCTTACTAGATGGTATTTTTTATCATAAAATATTAAGCGTCATTCGTAAGATATGGCAAAACTTTACTGTTACATAACCTGGAAAAAGTCCTTTTACTTTATAAACGTTTTCTAGATTGTAATTAACATGTATATTTTACCTTAAAAGTTTATAAAAATTACTTCAAGATATTTCATGTCATCCCTAGACATGATTTCATTTCTATTTAACTTAAATTTTAACTACTTACTTTCTGGTACAACAGCATATCCCGGAAGAATTGCGAAACACATTGATTACTTTTTAAAGCATTTATTTTTATTCCCCACTGAGAATAAATTTCTTTTACAGATTCAAGGTGAGATGAAACATTTTGTAGTGCATTAGGACTGTTTTTATTTATATGAATATATTTAATATTGCGCCCTTAAGTTTGCTATATTTTTATTTATTTACGAGGGCTGCTCTATATATTTCTGGCCTAATAGTGAAAATGCGAATATTTATAATCAAAAATGGTTTTATTGTTTTTAAAAGTATTCTCCAGCATGATTTATACACTTTTGCATGCTCTCAAACCAGTTGTCGAAGCACTTTTTCCACTCCGATTGAGACACTTCTAAAACATGGTTTTTGAACACTTCAACAGCTTCTTCTGGCGGCGAAAATCGTTGACCACGCATTTTTTTTCTTGATGTGCGGAAACAAGAAGAAATCATTAGGTGCCAAGTCAGGGCTGTACGGAGGATTACCAAAAACGCTCTGGTTTGAGCCGATGTGTGAGAGCTCGCATTGTCATGGTGAACAGTGATTCGTCTTCTCTTGTTGGTTTTTCGAATTTCTCCGATGACTTCAGGCAAACAAATTTTAGTGTACCACTCATAAGTGACCGGTCAGGCGGAACAGTCGCCACATGATCAGTTTTGCCGAAGAAACAGGTGACCATTTGCTTCGAAGTGCTTCTTCCACGAACAACTTTCGTTGGATTTTGCTCGTCTTTGAAGACCCACACGGTCGATTGTTGTTTCGTTTCGGACTCATACGCATAGATCCATTATTCGTCACCAGTGACGATCTTATAAACGTCTTTTGAAGCACCGCAATCGTATTTTTGCAACATTTCTTTGCACCTATCGACACGAGCCTTTATTTGAGCGACTTTCAAATTGTGCGGGATCCAACGAGAACAAACCTTTTTTACGGCCAGGTGTTCATGCAGTATCGAATGTATACTGGTGGAAGAAATGTCCAAGGGTGTCTCTATCTCTCGGTATGTCGCATGTCGATCTTGCATTATGAGTTCACGCACGGCATCAATGTTCTCTGGCACAACAGCCGTTTTTGGACGACCTTCAGAGAATTCGTCTTTGTGCGAGCTTCGGCCACGATTAAATTCATTATATCAATATTTCATAGTGCTATAGGATGGTGCTTCATCGCCATACAAAGATTTAAGTTCATCAATGCACTCTTGTCGTGATAATCCACGTCGAAAGTTGTGAAAAATGATGGCACGAAAATGTTCACGAGTTAATTCCATTTTTTTCTATATTAATTTTTTCAAGTCACTGTAAACAACACAAAACGTTTTGAGTACGATTATGCTTAAAAATGACAAACTTTCCAATGGAAATGTCAGATTGCACTTGGCAGCACTCAGTGTTGCCAGGCCAGAAATATATATAGCAGCCCTCGTATGTAATTTTTATTTGCCAGCATTTTTAATGCTTATATATCTTTCACTTCAGGTAGAAAAAGAGTCTAAGTTGTTTGCCATTCTGTTTGTAATTTCTACAATATGCATTTCCCATTAAATGTATGTATTCTGAGTCCATTTGTATGGCGAAGTCGATTGAGCGATGTTATCGCGTTCGTGTTGAAATCAAATTTGCCAAGGCACTAAATGAGCTAGAGAAAATTTAAGTGCTCTAATAGATCACACATAGTTTCGAAAATTTTGGTATCAGAAATTAGCAAGATCGGTACAGGTTCTTCGAGGCAGCGGACAAAACACCACTCATGCCTCTAAATTTTCCATATCATTTGAAGCAAATCTAGTTAAGTAAAGCAGCTCCAATCAGAAAAACAAATATATGTGGCGATAGAGAGAGATAAGATAATTAAAAAATAAGAAAAAAAAAAAGCTAAAAAAGAAAAAATTGGCACGCGCCTATATATTTCAATTCATAGGCCTCTGAACTTTTCATAGAAAAGTACGATTGTGCACCATATTTGTAAAGAATTCAATATGGATATCATATAAAAACTTTTGAAGAGATCTTTCAAGAATAACTAAAAAATTTTAAAACAGCTTAACCCATTTAGAGCCAATGACATTTTTATGTAAAATTATATAACGTATTTGATTTTTTTCTTATTTTTTAATTTTCTGTCACCCCAATACTTGCTTTTTTGATTGAAATTACTTCGCTAAACTTAATTTAAGCATTTTTTTCAATCTCCGTTTGTTTGAAAAAAAGGCTTTAAAAAAAATCTTACAGTAGGAGAGAATTTCTTATGCCTTTTTTATTTAAACTATTCAATGGAAAATCTGCAGTATGGTCATGGCGAAATCACGTACCAGGTGGTGGCACTGGCGAATTCATTAGTTTTCGCCGTTGCAGAAAATGTCGAACTCCATACATAAAAATCTGCGAAAATTTTTTTAATATGAAGTTTGACATTTTCTGCAACGGCGAAAATTTATGAATTCGCCACTGCCACCACCTGGTAAATGATTTCGCAATGAGTATGGTACTTGTGGTGGTTATATACACATGCTTGCTTTGTTTAATATAACAAAGTAAATTTTAAATGATTTTCTTGTTGACGTTGTCACAAATATTCCCTCATGACTACCAATCATGAATTTACAATAAATAAATAAATAAGAAGTTATAAAAAGGAAAAAATTTTCCACATTTTACAAGTAAAGCCTAAGGTATATTAAAATATTTTATTTACAAGGCCCAAACAATTTAATTAATTTCCTTAAAGAAATTATTTTAAATAAACAAAAATTTAGAAAAAAAAATTAATGCGCAATTACCACATTAAAGACTAATTGCCATTATGGTGGTCGTTAAATGCACATAAAAAGTGTTAAACAATTGCAATTGTTACCATGGCTTTGAATTTGCAAGCCAAGTGTTTAAAAGAGCAATTATTTTTTAAATCTATGTAAAGTTGAAAGTTTTTGTTAAGCAAAAAATGCATTTCTTTTAACGAATATTATGTTTAAATAAATACTCTTTAATAAAGTTTTTAAAAGCTTTTTATTTGAGTTATTGTATGTACATTGTATGTATAAGTAGATATATACATATGTACATATTAATGCATATGCATTTATGATCGAGTATATAAGTTAAGGTCTGTAAATAAAATGCCTTGTTCTACATATTTTCAACTGTAAATACGCTTGACCTGGTTTACTTTTATTATATAGTTTTGCTCAAGCTATTACGTTTCCTAGCGCCTCCCTTCGTATTCGCCGTCTCTTGAAAACTAATACTTAAACTAAAGTAAATGCATTCTTCTTATTCATGTTTTATGTACAAAAACAATTTTTTAAAATACAAAAACATTTTCATTTTATTATTTTTATTTATTTATTTATACTTTTTTAGATAATTGGGGCTCCATTAAACACAAAAAAAAAAAAAAAATACGTGGCATTACTCTGTTGTGTGTATACACGAGTTGGTTAGTGAGCGCTCTCTTGCAAGTGTATTTGTGTACAAGTGACCTACTTTGATTTGCTTAAAATTGCATTTTGGGGGTTGTTATGTTGAAAACTACTGCTACAATCGAGCTATAAAAATGGCAAAATGAAAAATAAAACAATTTTATATAAAACATTTTTGCCTTCATATTGACAAGGTCAGGCATTAGTAGTGGTATATTTTTAGCAATATGGCGTTTTAGTTTTTTCTTATGATTTTATATTTTATTATTAGTTTGGTAACAAAATGGGGCAAATATAATTTATGCTTCTAAATTGTATTATACAGCATATTTTTGGGAGCAATAAATCAACTGTAGCATAAAGTATATTTTAAAGGCGCTTATGGCACAAATGAATGTGAGGCATAAAAACTTCTTAAATTAACTTACAGAATTCTTATTGACTATTTGAGAAATTTTGTATCTACAGAAAGAAAACTGGTAAAAACTATTTAGTTGGGGTAGGAAGAGGATATACTTTAATATCCCAGTTTGTTTACATAACTATTTATGAAAAGGCTTTTATGATTTCTTTAAAATATAAAATATTGCAACTTTGATATATTCAAGTTATCAAAGAGAACTGATATAAACTGTTACGGAAAAATTCTTTTCATGAGTTTACAACTTCTTATTTTAACTTTTTTTTTTTTTTTTTTTGTTTTTTGATGGTGCTTAGTTAAGCCTCAATTTTCAACTGAAATCACTTAAATAAAATTATTAAGCAAACTAATTTAATAAATTATTTTAATGAATTAAAATTTATTATTTTTCGGCTCACGTTCATTCATTAATTTTATTTCTAAAAATCCTTAGAAAGAAAAATTATTAACAAATGTATGCAGACGTTTTCCAAAGAAAACAAGAAAAATTAGACGCTGGCAGAATGTAATGCCGCATTTTCTGGACTGCTAAATCCATCATCAGCATTCTTCGCATCTATCTACCTTAGTTCTTGTACATTGTTTACTTCATCTATTCAACCAACTAATTTTGTAAATAAAAATACGAGGAATATTTACATCAATATTAATTTGGTTAGACGAAGTCAACACACAAACTAAAGTATTTCTTGAACTTTTTCCGGTTCTTTTTTTTTTTTTTTCTAAGGTTCCTTTTCATTAAAACTTTTTTTATCGTTTGAAAATTTTTCAAGTGCTCTATTTAACTTTGGCTAAATCTTAATTGACTTATTTTCTTAGAAATTTAAACAATTTCGCTGTTTCTTTCATTATACCACAAGTGGAAATAGGGTATATCTAAGTTTATCATTCCGTTTGTAAATTCTACAATGTTCAATTCCGAATTCAATTATACTTTATTATTAAACTCTGAGCTCTACCTCTAATTTTTCCATATTATTTTCTTTTTCCTTTGTAAAAATAATGAACAGGGTGAGAAAAATTGATGAGCCTTTCACTTAATACCGTAAGCTTTTCATTAACTAATCTAAACTATAAGCAAAACTTACAATTTTCGATATATGCTGGTGAAAGGTATATAAGACTCGGCATAGCCGAATATAGCGTTCTCTTGTTTTTATAAAAAATGTTCACACAATTTTTTTTCCAACAGTATAAAAAAATAAAATAATGTACACAAAAGAAAAACATTTAATTCCATTTATAATGTTCGGATAATATTTTTTTTTATTTAAAAACTTGTGGAGCTGTTACCGTCAGCAGAAAAATTAATTGGAAGAGCAGCGTTTCCAAAGATATCATCTTTAGGATTTTGGGAAGTTTTGATTTTTTTTTTTTCATTTGTTAATGTTAGGTTATATTTAAAGAAAATCTTTTGCTAAAATACATTGTCTACTTGTTCGCAAAAGAACGAACTTTTCAATTTCTCTCGTTGCAACAATAAACATTAGTTTCAAAAATTTTATATTTGATTTTAAAAAAAGATTAAAGGTTGTCAGTTAAATTTTTATTAACTATTGAACTTCAAAGTTAGAAAATTTAATTCTTTAAAATAAAAGTGTCATATAAAAATGATCAGCAAAAAATCTGCATGTAAAACTTTTACCCTGTTAATGAACTTGGTCGCTTAGTTATCCAGTAAAAAGAACTTGATTCATAGTTAAAGATGTATAAAAATATCTTCCCTGCTAAATTTGCAAATAATTCTTTTTAAAACACATTCAGTCAAAAGCAATTCAATTTAATTTCTGTATTACAAAATCCAAAACATTTTAACACATAAATATTTTTTTCAAAGTTTCGTATTTGACCCAATTGTTGCTGTTTGTTCAATCTTTATTTAATTGATATGCATTTAGCTCATCACCATTGCCATCAGATTGCTTGTCATAGTTTAAATAATAAAAATAATATAAAAAATTATTATACAATAAAAACTACAGTTTATGCAATTTATTATTTAATTTTATAAATAAACGCATGAATATATAATCAAACATACATAAATACATACATACATACATACACACATACATACATTTACTGAATGCAGAAGTGAGTTTGTTTGTTTGCCTTCAAAATATGCAGCCTTGTATTCACACAAAGCAATCAAACCGAACAACAAAGCTGAGAGAGAGAGAGAGAGAGAGAGAGAGCAAATGAAAATAAAACAAAGTTCGGAAGGAAGTAAGCTTTTTATAACTGGGTCATCATCACACAGTAATTACATACACATGTACATGTATGCATTTATAGAAAATAAAATCATATCAAGTGTATGAGGGTTAGAGAAAATGACACGATTTTCAAAAGTGACAACCTTGCGTTTAGTATGAATATGAGTGAAAGCCCCAAATGGGATTTTGTAGTGAGAATAGACAAAAATGGAGCAAAACTAATTACCAAGAACAATTTAATTATATTTATTGTTTAGTTAGATAAAACACTAATATAAAAGAAAATTAAAAAAATAGAAAATATTAATTAACAGAATATTTTAAATTTTCTTTTTTAAATCTTAAAGAGTTTTTTTTTTTTTTTTTGTTTGCCTTACAAACAGCCAAAAACCTTTAGGCGGCGCAGGACTTAGTTGGGTTCATTTTATACTTTCCGAAGATGATTTTTGTTTCAGCAAAAAACAATCCTTTTATAAATCGTTTTCATCTCCACGTCAAGAATAAGGAATGATTACCTTTTCAAAGGAAGAGTCATTGAAATGGGTTTCAAAAAAAAAATTTTTTTTTGATAAACTAATATAGTTTTTTTTTTTTTTTTAAATAATAAGAGAAAATGTGAATATAAATATTTTTATATTAAAAATTTTTAAGGAATTACATTTTTTTTAAATACAAAAAATATTATTTCCAGTTGTTCTCATAAAAAAAAAATTGTTCTAACTTTCTCTGATAAGAAAAGTTTACTTATTATAGTATGTTCATACATACATTTTTATTGAGTCAATATTTTGTGAATTAACATAATTAGTTTGATTTAGGTGCAATTGGTTTGTGTCTGATGTATAAATATCGAAGTTTTGCCTCACACACATCTTCTGAACAGTGTTGTATTTTAATTCCTACTCAATATTATAACAAATTCGTACTTATTGCGCAATAAATTATTGAGACTTTGTATGGAATATTGAGCTTAATAACAGCTTCATTGAGAAATTCTGAATGTTGAGTAACGTGTGAACAGGCTATTAATTTCTTTATAAATTTTTAACTTCATAAAATTTGCCCCCTAACATATGCTATACTAAATTTTATTTAATAGATAAAAGTTAAGTAGGCGTAACAGCTTTCTTGCACTCTAAAACAGTGACTCATTTGGCAAAAGCAAATTTAGGTTTATGCTACTCAATTTTAATTTCTTCTCCCCTATTAGATCATATATATATATATATATATATATATATATATATATATATATATATATATATATATATATATATATATATATATATATATATATATATATTTTTTTTTTTTTTTAATTTTTTAAGATATTAAAAATAATATTTTTTTTTAATTCTTAACTAGTTTTAATCTTTTTCACATTTTCTGGTTTTAATACATTTTTCAATTTAAATATTTCCTACTTTCCCCCTAAGGGGAAAAATATTTATGATGAATTCTCATTTAAACCAATTAGAAAAAAATTTTTCCTAAGAAATTTGTAACGGAATTAAAAATATTACATTTGTGTTTCAAAAAAATATTCCAAAATTTTTTAAAATGCAAAGTTCTTATATGCAATTAATCTGAGTAGTTCTAATAATATAGCGGTTTATCAAAAAACCTTCACAATAACGTCAAAACTAATAAATAATGTTGTTGTTAATGTTCCAAGTTTTCACTGTATTGATTCTTTGTACATTTAAAAAGCGGTTCTATGGTTACTTTAGTTTTTATGTAAAAATTCTATAATTGTTTATAATTTTAATGAAAAATTTTATACTATCAAAAATTAAATATGACAGAAAATTATTACGTAAAAAAGCCTTTGCTGTTAGTTGATGTTGAAAAGAAATAAAATCAACTAACTAGAAAAAAATGAAAAAATTGCAATTTATAGAATAGAATTTATAGAATTAAGAATTTATAGAATTAAGAAAATACAATAGGCTCAGTAAAGTAAGCTCAGTTTTTCTACCGTGATATTATTTTTATTTTAATAAAAATCGAAAATAGATAAAGAAAAATTAATAATTTTAAATAACATATGTGTATACCTTCATACATAATTCTATTACGTAGTATATATTTTATGTTGTCGCATACATACATAGCCACGAATTGAAAAACAAATTTTCATTTGTATTGCTGCACAACATTAAATTCCATTACTTCCAGTGACCTATTTTAGCCATCAAAACAATTATTGCCTGACTACTAAAATACCCACCCCTATAAAATTTTATAAAAGACGTGTATCCTTGATAATAACATCAACTTGTAACTCTTGAGTAAAAAAGGTAAATCAAACATAAAAACTCTACTTGACTCAATTCTTCTGTGTTTATATTCTCTTTTACACTCACTTAAATAAAAAAAAGAACATAATATTTACTCTTTAATTTAGTTCTTTCTCTTCACCTTGTTTTATTATACCCAAGGATAAGTTTGCTCTTGAGTTTTATTTTTTCCTTAAGTTTTTAACTCATCACATAATAACTGCTCTTAAAAAGTATATTATGACTGCCTACCAATGTCATTCGCAGTTAATCAAGGACATATAATATTTTGAGATTTTCTACATAAAAATAATTGTTTTCTGTTTGTTAAAAAGACATATTGTTTTTAATATCCTTGTTTTTCATTTTTTTTTTTTTTTTTTTTTTTGAAATTTAAAACTAATTCTTAATTACCTACATTTGTGAGAAATTAAAGAGAGGCGACTATATTTTTTATATAATATGCTACACAGAAGGTTGCCATATTTAATAAATGAACAAAGAGTTTTTAGACGTTTCAAATATTTATACTATTTTATTAACATTTGTTTTATCTTTTATAAATTATGTTATAAATTTATTTTTTAAAAAAAATATTTCTTTTATTTAATATTTGATTTTCTATTTTATGTAAACATTTTTCCAACAACTATTTAAAATTTAATGTAGTAAAATATCGAATTTGGAAATAAAAAATTAAAAAATTTTCATTAAAAGTTAAAAATACATTTAATTGGATTAGTGTTTTGTACAAATTATTTTCTTTAAAGTTTTATATAGGGAATACAGTCTTTAGTCCTTTTTCAGACAAATTCGTTTTAAAGTTATAAGCCTTTTACGAGGGCTGCTCTATATATTTCTGGCCTAGTAGTGAAAATTCGAATATTTATAATCAAAAATGGTTTTATTGTTTTTCAAAGTATTCTCCAGCATGATTTATACACTTTTGCATGCGCTCAAACCGGAAACAAGAAGAGGTTATTAGGTGCCAAGTCAGGGCTGTATGGCGGATGACCCATTAATTCGACGTTTTGGCCGGTCAAAAACGCTCTGGTTTGAGCCGATGTGTGAGATGAACAATGATTCGTCTTCTCTTGTTGGTTTTTCGAATTTATACGATGACTTCAGGCAAACAAATTGTAGTGTACCACTCAGAAGTGACCGTCCTATGTTGCTCAAGCGGAACAGTCGCCACATTACCAGCTTCGAAGTGCTTCTTCCACGAACAATTTTCGTTGGATTTTGCTCGTCTTTGAAGACCCACACGGTCGATTGTTGTTTCGTTTCGGGCTCATACGCATAGATCTATGATTCGTCACCTGTGACGATCTTATAAACGTCTTTTGAAGCACAGCTATCGTATTTTTGCAACATTTCTTTGCACCAATCGACACGAGACCTTTTTTGAGTGACTTTTAAATTGTGCGGGATCCAACGAGAACAAACCTTTTTTACGGCCAGGTGTTCATGCAGTATCGAATGTATGCTAGTGGAAGAAATGTCCAACGATGTCTCTATCTCTCGGTATGTCACATGTCGATCTTGCATTATGAGTTCACGCACGGAATCAATGTTCTCTGGCGCAACAGCCGTTTTTGGACGACCTTCATGGATTTCGTCTTTGAGCGAGCTTCGGCCACGATGATATTCATTATATCAATTTTTCACAGTTCTATAGGATGGTGCTTCATCGCCATACAAAGATTTAAGTTCATCAGTGCACTCTTGTCGTGATAATCCACGTCGAAAGTTGTGAAAAATGATGGCACGAAAATGTTCACGAGTTAATTCCATTTTTTTCTATATTAATTTTTTCAAGTCACTGTAGACAACACAAATAATGGTCGTACGTCAAAATGTTTTGAGTACGATTATGCTTAAAAATGACAAACTTTCCAATGGAAATGTCAGATTGCACTTGGCAGCACTCAGTGTTGCCAGGCCAGAAATATATATAGCAGCCCTCGTATTACATTTTATTTAGATTCATGTAAATTATTAGTGGTTTACTTTCTCCGTCAAAAATTAGTTCGAATATTCACAGCATAAATTATCGCCCTTGCATCTAACTCGTATCTTTGTTAAAAGGTTATTTAAAGTTGTCAGAACCGTGTCCCTATCATCCGCCACAGTTATCAGGCAGTTTATAGTAGATTCAGAATACACATATATTGCGTGTAATTTTTAATCCAAATCCCTTTTCTTTACTTTAACGTTTTATTAAAAAAAAAAACAGAAGTCTAAATGGTTACACTGTTATCTATATTTATAGGGCAATCCTTTGTTTGTTCTCTTATACCGAGAACTTGAAACATCATTATTTTATATTTAAGTTAAAGATTGCTTTTTCGTTTAACTTCAAATTGCAATAACGGTAGTAAAATTTAAACTTCTTCTTCTCTCTATCTCTCTCACTTATAAAATTGTTTCTTTGGTTTCATTGTTGTTTTTTTTTTCTACTCTATTTGTTCTTTGAATGTTTTTATTTTTTGAGAAAGAAAGGGAGTAAGAGAGCAAACATAAATAGTTTTTTTAACAACATTTTTCTTTTAAATAGGCCAACATAAATGATGCTCTGCTTTTGCTATTGTAACACCAGTGAGTAATACATACCCAAACATTTTAACTTAAATATTTTTATATGTATGTATGTATGTATGTAGATGTATATTATATATTTACGAACATGCATTTGCATGTTTTTATATATTTGGCCTAATTTCTGGTATTGCAAAAAGTTTGAAAAAAAAATCAACAAAAAAAAACTTCAAAAGTATTTGTATGTGTTAAACTGTTAGTGTATTAATAGCCTTTTAAAACTATAGTCACATACATACATGCAT
Source organism: Cistogaster globosa (assembly GCA_937654795.1). Taxonomy (NCBI): domain Eukaryota; kingdom Metazoa; phylum Arthropoda; class Insecta; order Diptera; family Tachinidae; genus Cistogaster; species Cistogaster globosa. The sequence continues at coordinate 127,841,042 of OW569403.1, forward strand.
ATGTACACTTGAAATTCCACACAAACATCCTTGAGATAACCAAGAGTATATATTATTTAAGGGGGATGATGATGTTTGAATATTGTTTGAATTGAAGAATAAAAAAAAAAGAATGAAATATGTATTTTGAAACAAACATATCTCAACAGTAATAAGTTTAAGCCAAAAATGGGAGGAAAATAAATTACATTTTTATAGTACACAAATACATGATAAGAGCATAGAAATACATAAAAGCATACATATGTTTATACGTATGTGTTTAATGGTTTTTTCTTCTTGTTTTTAATTTTTATTGATTTTGTTGAAGTTAAGTGTTTTTTGTTAAGGTAACTAGAGTAACTCTAAAGATCAAAGAAAAGGAAATTTTGTTTATTTAGACAAGCAAATACCACATTGCAATATTTATTAACTGTCATCGAGCACTTCTTCTATATTATTGTAAATACATACTTACTAAAACATACTTACATACATACATATATGTAAATATAATATTTTTGTGTCTTCTTCGTTTTATTTGTGAAACCCTAAAAATATGCTAAATTATTAAAAAGTAAAAATAAAATAAAGGGCATTTTATTCCTTGAGTACGTGGGCAACGGAATAAATATTGCTTTTGCACAGCCAGAAGTTGTAACCATAAAAAATCTATATTTTGTAAGTATTTTAATACAAATACGTGGCTACTTAAATAAATTCTTATTTTTATTCATTTATGAGAATCTGTTTGCATCAATTTATTTTGAAGTTGAAGGGGGCGGGAAATAAATTTTTGCATCAACTCAATATTGACAACAAATTTTGTCAAATAAAAAAGCTCTTATTTTAATTAATGTTTTATTCTTTGCAAATCTTACCTTTTTGAAAATTTATTTCTAATATTTTACATAAAGTTATGCGGTTTTACATTTCTGGAGTAAAAGTAAAAGAGTAAAAGTGGATTTTTAACTACATTATTTTTAATAAGCTCGGCCTTGAAAAATACAATATATTGGTTCTGGTTTCTTAAAAACGGTGTTAATCAAACCTTAAAACCAACGATATTCCACTAAAAAAATATTATAATTTTGAACAATTGTCCGTTTCATCATTATGTAATACCAATTTTACATTAAATGTCATAGATATTTTAATTCTCTTTTTTTTAATAATTATGTATTCGAAAATGGTTCTCTAATCTAATTTTCTAAACGTGTTTTTCTAAACTATTTTCGGGGATTACCCGTAATTGAATTAAATGTATAATTAACTCGTATGTATAATTTTGAGCAACTTTGTATCAGCTCTAAAATTTATTCTTGATATTATTTTATATTTGTTACGTATAAAATTTTCAAAATACATAATTTGATGCGTTTTACTGGAGCAGTATAACTGTACTTTTTTCCATAATATACGTTTCCGCAATATACGATCCCAGCTGGTTAATCAAAACTAATGAGGATCTGTGACAGTCATCTACACATAACTATAATAATCATTATTATCATGATTGTATTGTATTTTTCTAGATTTTGAAAACTACAAAAATTGTTTTTACTTTTGCTTTAAATCATTAGCATTTGCTAAAACTGTATGCAGGATATAAAATAAAAAATAATATGTCAAATTGACCTTAAAATTACTAAGAATCATTACAAAAAAATAACTCCATGTTGCCCTCCTCACTGTGTTAAATTACATATTTTTAGCTTTTCTTGAAGAAAAATTTTTTTTTTTTGTTTTTAAGTAATTTTTAAAACAAATAATAATTTGATTTCTATCAAATTCACGCAGTACTTTTTTTAGATTTAAGTCCTGTGTGTGTTAAACACAACCAGCTGAAATTTCCATTTGCCAGCATGTAAGTAATTAAAACGTATATGGAATTTGTGGTACCTTTTATCTATTTCAAGAATGTTATGACAATAAGTGAAAATATTTTTTTTTTGTTGTTCATTATCTTTATTGCAATTTTTGATTTACTTTTTTAAATTTGTATTAAACTTCCAATATGTTGATTTAAAATAAACTACGGGAATATTAAATTAAATTAATTAATTTTTAAAAAATATCATGCAATTTTTTATCCCTATTAAATTATCAAATTGATTTATTCTTCTACTCACACGTACGAGGGCGCTGCACTTCACTTACAAAGTAAATATTAATCATCATCATGGTACCTTGGTAACTGTAATAGGCATCACTTTAAAACTTTACTCAAGTTAATATGCATAATCTAGTGAAAAACTGGCCGTATAGCTATAGAATTACAACTTATAGAGCCCTGAATTTTTGCCAAAATACTGAATAGATTGCGACAGTGGGCATTTAAACTCCCATATAAAGTGAGATATAGCTGTCGTTTACTTTAGAAAAAGTCAGGGGAAGAGTTTTAAAATTTCATACAAATAAATTTCATATTAGTGGTGGTGTTATTGGTACTGCAGTTGCGAAGCGCCCCTGGAATAGCTGGTGACTTATTAGCAATGATCACAAAACAAGCCGGCACCCAATTCCAATCGAAAAGGGTTTCGATTCCGTAAATTGCTTCTTCAGAAAACAAAGAACTAAAAATTTTTTCAAATTTTAAATTGAAATTTAGTTTCCTTGAAATTTTGTCATTTGCGTATTTTAAATTTTATTATATGTCCTTAGACTATATGTACTTAGATTAGTGTTGTTGTTTAGTTTGATGTGCAAAATATTGCCATACCTTAATTGAATTGGGGAAATTCAATACTTTTGAGGAATAAAAAAATCGATCAGAATATGAAAAAGGTAAAACAAAATCAACCGAAATTAATAATACGGAATTAAAAACATTCCGCTCGGAATGTGTGACATGCCTGATTGATGTTTTAAACTTATTTAGCTATTCAATACTCAAACAATACATTCTCACTTGAAACATACTCTCTGGATGGCGACCTCTGCTTAAAAATCATTGTATAATTTTCAATTTATAATGGCCGTCAACGTCAGAGTATTAAATATCTTGAATTATATCTTTGCCTAAGAAATTAACTAAAATAAATACGTAAACATCCCTTACAAGCCACATTATTATTTTAACTTAATTACCCTTCTACTGGTATTAGGCGAACTTAATTTAATAACCAAGAAAATTGCAAGTGTTTGCCTAAACAATTTTATGTTTTTCTATACCAACAAATAAACATAAATGAATAAACAACATTTATATTACTGGAGTAAAATTACAACCTTTTCAAAAATATAAATAATTTAATATTTTTGGCAATTAGTGTAACCACAATGTATTTTATTACTCTGCAATATAACTTTAGGCTGGTTACTATTGATGCATAAGGCCAAAGTAGAAGGTACCAAATTTGCATTAAAGTAGCAAAAATTAGATTTTATATATAATTTGTATATTTATTGTTTTAATTAAAGAGAAGGTATAAGATTTAAATAATAAGGTTAAGTAAATACCCCAGAAAACTGACTTTGACATAGACATACAAAAAATACTCAAACAAACTAAATCCCTTAAAACCAACAGTTAATAAAAAAAATGTTGGCATTTTTGAGCAGCCATTTAAAGCAGATGTAGCTTTTGATTTTTTGTTATTTATTCTTATTCTTTCTTTTTATTTTTGGTTCCCCTGCATGTATGTTTGTTTGTTGGCAAGTAAATATTTAAGTTTGCCAAAAAAAATTGTTTAAAGGGCGTATACGCAATATTAAAAAAAACATTTATTTTTTACTACTCATACGCACCGCTGCACTGTATGATCGTTAAAAAAAGTAATACAAAATTTATTCAATTAGGAAAAATTAACTTGCAATAAGAATATAATTAAAACATTAAGAAATATAAATAAAATAATAAATTAACTTTTCAGTTTAACATTGATTAAAATCTTTTTAATTTACAATTTGTGTTCTATAAGTTTCTTGAATTATTATTTTCTTAAAATAAATAAACAAAATAAATGTATCGACAAAGGAAAAATGATAGAAAATTTACGTTGCTAAAATAGAAGGCTGCATTCTTGTGCCCTTTTTACGCCTCGCTCTTTGGCTGTCCTAAGTTTGAGATCGTCGACTTTTTTACACCGATTGATTTAAAATTTAGAAACAAATTTATTCAGCTCTCCGTTATTATTTCTCTGTAAGCCAAATGGCATTTGTATTTTCTTTAAGCCTCCACCCATATGTAAAACTCGTAGTGTAAAGTCATTCATTTCTGGAAATTATTTAAACATCGTCCGGTGTCTTCTTAGCCCTATAACCTAAACTGCTACTTTTCGCTTCTTATTGCAACCGCTCCCTCTTTTCATGAGCGCCGTTACCATTTTGCTTTAAAGCATGTCTTCACGTCTAGAGGCAATTTTATTCCTCCTATTTTTATTTGCCCCCTTTCTGTCACATACAATGTTGAAACTCAAACTAAGCAGACTTTACAATCGAATAAATTTATTATAATTCTCTTTACCTGAATATTTATGGTTATTCACCGTTCTTTCAATAGCATTCAATATGCCTGTCAAATAAACACTACAGCCAAATTGATAATACATCGAATACGCATCAACGACATCAAGATAAAACTATCGTACTAATTTCTCCATAAGAATTATTTAAACTTGAAAAAAAAATTCAAAAATCAACTGTTGACAAGTTGAGAAAAATTATATTTTCAATCCAAAAATAACAAAACGACAGAATTTTTCAATTTATTTTTACCCCATAGTTAACCTTGAATATTTATTATACAAATTTATACTAAAGCGCTATTTAGTATTGGCATACTTTGTTTTAACAAAAATAACAACAAAAACAACAAAATATATATAGGAAAATAAAAACAATATTAACAAAACTAAAGAAAACTCATCAAATTGCGAAAAAATCTTTAAAAGTAGGTTACAACAACAATTTATAGAGGTAAAAGAAAACAGACAGTTGAGCATCAACATCATCATTTTAAAGCGTTGAAATATAAAAATGTAATGCAAATTAGAAATGTCATTAAAACAACAAATGCGAGAATACAAAAATGTAACAAATTAAATGCTTGCGTCAATTATTCCAAAAAACCAGCAAAAAAACTAAAGAATAAAAATTTAACAAATATTTTATCTTAAATTAATTGTCGAATTCATTTATTAGCAGCATACTTTTAGGAGTGTAGAAATTCATAGAAATTACATATCTCTTACATGGCGATGATGATGTTTTTAATCATGAGGTTAAAAGTGAATTGGTGACATTGATAGAATTTAGGTTAGTGGCACACAGTGCAATTTATTATGTACATAAATTACTACCACACATATAGATTATTTGGATGTATATAAAAGCATGTACATTAATGTATATGTATGTATTTTTCTTATTGCACTGGCGATTCAGGGTAAATTTTAACTAATGAAAATCTTACACATCAACAGCTTAATAAAAGTTAAAGTAAATTATTTTAGTTAATTTTTTTATATTTATTTTGGCTGGAAAATCATTTAAAAAGTAGAAAATTAAAATACCAGTACATCTGTTGCCAGAATTTAACATCCTTAACTGATTAATTTTGAGCTTAAAGGACATTAAATGAAAGCTCAATATATTGAATTAATAATAACCTGCAATTTTTTATATAGCAGTTTTTAAATATATTAAGAAAAATAATACACCATTTCCATTGTTTGTTGTTTTTTTTTTTTCTTTTTTTTAAGTTGCTCATTTATCAAACATTTTATTTTGCTATTTTATTGAAATTTAAAAGTCAATTTTTATACCCTTCTTTCAATATATTATTTCCTTGTGTCGTAAAAATCTTTTTAAAATAAATTCTTTCATATTTGTCCTGGATTTCAGGACATTCAGGCATTTTTAAAAAGACCCCAATAATTTACTTTTTACATGTAAATTTACACGTTGTATAAACATGAATACTTTGACGATCAAAAATAGTTTCAAATGTGCAAAATTGTTATATCGATATTTATTTTGTAAATCAAAATTTTAAGAGTTCGTTTTATTAAAAAAATTATAGAAAATCGTCTGAGACCATTGAATTAATTTAGTTTTAACAAAAATATCTCATAACGAGTTCAGTTCGTTCGTTATTATCAAATTTTACTGTATTTTACAGAATATTGCGATTACATTCGAGAACTTTTTAATTGCTTTAAAATTTCTTCCTATCTGTTATTATGATAAAATTAAAAGTTTGACAAATTACTTTCAACTCTTACAAAAATTATTAACAAAATTTAAAAAATATTTTCTTTAAAAAGAATTAAAAATACTAATTTAATAAAATTAAAGTTTAGTTTTTAATCGGTTTTTATCATAAAACAATTCACTTAAATTTATATGATTTTACTCTTCAGTGACACTCAAAACAGCACAAAAGATTTCAACAGCACAAATTAACATGTTGAAGGACTTTATGTTGCAAAGCATGTCAAGGCTATGGACTACTTTTTTCTCTGTAATGTAAAATGTTATACAAAAAAAAATTATGCAATTTTTACAATTTAAATTTAATTGCAGAAGAAAAATAATGAAAAGATGCTTTAATTAATTGAAATAAGAAACAAAAAAGTAATAAAAACAAATTAACTAAAGCCTAATTATCTCTTCGTTATAAAGTTCAAACAAATTGGCCAGTTTCTAGCAATTTTATATACCTTCTTCTAGGTTAAAGCAAACAGACATCATACAACACTTAGATACAAACAGGCAATATGAAGTGAGAATGAAAGCTGCGTTTTATACACTACCACTCAAATTCTAAATATGTATGTATGTACAAATATACAAACGAGTTTTTATTTATACATTTATATTATATACAAGTATATGTGCATCATATAATTTGTATATGTGTTTAAATGTATATTTTATTTTATTTACATTTCATATGTTTCATGACCTCGTGCTGATTTTTCACTTTACAAACAATTTTTTTTGTTTTTTTGTAATTTACTTTAATAAATAAAATAATAAAAATAATAAGAAAACATCATGTCCATTTTTGAATTAACACCAAATATACCGTTTGACAGTTAAACACATACATATTAGTATCAAAAAACTAACATGGCTACTGCACAATGTTTCTCATTTTTATGCAGAACAGAGATGGAAAAGTTAATTTTTTTTCATAGTTTTAATAACCTTACAATAACCAAGAATGCTATATTCGGCTATGCCAAATCTTATATACTCTTTATCATTTATCGAAATCTAGTTTAGTGAAGCAATAAAAATAACAAATATAGAGAAGACAGAATTAAAAAATTAAAAAAAAAATTTACATAAAAATGCCATCGGCTCTTAATGGGTTAAACATTTTTAAAAAATTTTATTATATCGTTAAAGATCTTTTTAAAGGCTTTAAACTGATACCCATATTAATATTTTAAAAATTTTGAAAATTTCAGAGGCCTGTAACTCGAAAAATATGGGCGAGAGCTAATTTTTTCACTTAAATTTTTTTTTTAATTTTTGTTTTTTTTTTATTTTTATTTTATTGGAGCTACTTCATTGTTCCAAATAATATAGAAAAAAAAAGTTAGGCGTGGTGTTTTGCCCGCTGCACCTTTTTCTATACTATGTCTGATCGATCTAGCTGATCTAGTGCCTCGGCAAACTTGATTTCATTGCTAACATGAACGATCAGACGGACGAACGGACATCGCTTAATCGACTTTGCTATGCATAAGAAGTCAGAATAAAAATTTATTCTAGAGTGGGAAATAGATTTGTAGAAATTTCACACTGAATGGCAAAATAAGTTAAACCCTTAAAGTAAAATATATTTGAATACTACAGCTCCTTTTTTTCCGAACTAATTCAGAATTTTTTATTTAAAATTAATTCAAAGATAAATAATGTCAAAGAAATTCAATTGCACAGGTTCAAGTGAGAAAAAATTTGTTTCTAATGATTTATAAGAGTAACTGGAGAATGATCTGCGTAAGAAATCCCATAAAATGTAAAAAGTTCTGTGGGTGTATTAGCCCTTCCCAAGCAGCCCTTTCCACGCTAAAGGAATTCCCTAAATAATTTTTTCTATACAGCTAAACTTTTTAAATCTAAATATCACAAAACTCATTTGCAAAAATTTTTCATAACGAGTTTATTATAACGGTACTCTGAGTTCGTTTTATCTCTGCTTTATTAAATGCAGTTTTATCTTTTCCAACCTGTAAAGTCTCGTTGCGTGTCGATGCAAGCAGGGTTGCTTGTGTGTTAAAGTAAAATAAATAAAAAAAAGTTATTTCGTCATCGTTTTGTGTCGGCATCCTTTCGTTTTATTAGTACATAAGCACATGCATACGAACATATATAAGGATACACATACAAGTGCATGGTAATGATGATGGCGCTCAAAATAGCATAGAATTGAAATGCATTTTTGTTACCGCTTCACCACTACACTCTCAACTGTTACCGGCCACGCACCGGTTTTAAAGCACAAAAAAAATTTTAAAAACGTCAAGTGAAAAAAAAACTAATATTAATAATAATAATAATAATTTGTGTTTTAATTTAGTTGTTCTTTACATAAACAAAAATGAAAAATTATCCTCGTACAACAAGACGCAAAGTAGGCAACATTTTTTTTCATTTTTTTTATAAATATATATTTTTTTAATTAAAAAGTTTTGATTAATAATAAAAAATTTATATTTTTTATTTTTAGCCGAATAAATCAAAATTCGTTTGTACCTGGAAAGGCTGCAATATAAGTGAACATACAAAAGCTAAAATTGAACGTCACATACGTATTATACATCTTGGGTAAGTTGAATTAATATTTATAAAAGATTTATAAAAGATTTTTATGTTATAAATATGTGTAGTTATGTGTATATGGAATTTAACTATTTATTTTTAATTTAATGTGTAAATTTTTGGGCGGTGGCGTCGTATAAGTTTGGGTTGGGGTATGTTTTTTTATTTGAATTTCTTGTTTAGTCCTGTGGCAATAAATCGCATATATAAATATTTCAATTTATTTTATTTTTTTTTTTTTTTTTTAATAATAACACTTATTCAGTACAAATACATTTTTTATAATTTAGAACTTTCATAATGTTGTTCAATAAGCAAAAAAAAATGTTCAATTTAATGTAATGGGTTTCAAAGTCCTTACAATAAATTGCTTAAAAACAAAAGCAATTAACCTTGATTTAAGGAAATTTAGTTTTGCATACAAACATACATTTTTACACGCACATGTTTTTGCTAACTAACATACATACATACAATGTTCATTTTTACTGTCTACATGTTAACATCTACATGTTAACACACACACACACGCACGACAATTCATAATATTGCCTTGACCAACAACCGAACTACAACGACAACGAAAACTCTGCAGAAAAACTTAAATTCAAATGCGCTCGCGCACCTTTTTTACAAAAAAAAAAATTAAATGCATACAACCATCCATAGAATATTCTTCAGTAGTGAGACACAAAAAAAGTTCTGTACACTACTGTACCTCTTATTTGCTACATATTTTTAAGAAATCTAGGTTATTTGAACTATTCAGAGCGAACAACAACAACAATATTGAAATTGAATTGAAGAATTTAGGATTTGAGGCCAAGGTTTATAAAGAAAAAAAAAAAGGTATAGAATTCAAGTTGAATATTATTTTTTTAACGAATTAAATTATATTGTTTTTCTTACGAAGGCTGTTTAATTAAAAAAAGTAAATTTATAGTTTGTCATAAATATTTTTCAAAAAAACTTAAATTATGTAAAAAAAATTTTAAAGACATTTTGCTTTGTTTTTAAGCTTTTATAAAATCCTTTAAAGGACTTTTTTTAAAAAATATAAATCAAAAGTTAAATTAGTTTCCTGTTAAATTATTTAAAAACTTCTTGCTGATATGAAAAGTGTTTATTATTATTATTACAAAAAATAAAATATGAATTAAAATTTATTTTTGGCTTGAGTTCATTTCAAAAAAAATATATTTTATCGTTCGTATGGATAGCAAAAAAAAAAGATTTATTTTAATTTTTGGGATTGAAATACTTTTCGGCCAAAACGTTAATTAACCGTATCTTTATTTCTTGATATTTGCATTTAATAAATTACATGTATATCACATCATAATGAGATTTAAACTCTTTATTTTGTGTAATTAAATAAAGAACAGAAAAAGTCTGATACTAAAAAATCGTAGCGCTTTTCTTTTTTATTTACTTTTAGTGCCTTTGAATCATCTTCAGTTATTAGCTAATTAGAACTTATATTTAATTTACGGGACGTTTAACAAAAAGAAAGTAAACAAAAACTATTCGGGAACACTAAAAGCCAACTTTCTATCTCCTAACAATATGTCAAAAATGTATGAAACAAAAAGTTTTATATGTAAAATATAATAAAATGTTGTGATAATCACTTTTTGCAATTATTTGATTTCTATGAAGACACATTAAATCAAGATGGCGCGTTCGTTAAGATTCGAATTAAACTCTTTAGTGCTCCTACGCTTTTTATGTAGCCCAGTGGTGTTTTAATGGAACCAGACTACCCGTTTCAAGGACTGCCACTGTGCCGTAGCATACTTCCCCTTACTGAAATATTAAAATACACACATTTATTTATATTTATTTTTTATGAATTCAAAACGTTGGGTAGCTAACGCAAAATAGCTCAGATATCTTGACTATTATCTTTCAATTAAAAAAATATATAAATTAAGAATGTTTATTACAACTTAGTAATTTTTGAGGTTATATCGAAAATGCACACAAGTTTCAAAAAAAAAACTAATTCAATTATAGAGTTAAAGGGGATAATAAAATCGACCGCTATATATGTGGGTTCTTTTTCGGCGCTCAATTATATTAATGCCACAACTGTCAACATTTTCAGTAATTTTCTTTCTGACAAAGCAAATTTTTCATTTCGACGATTTCAAGCCATTTAGTGATTTTATTACTTTTCTTTATATAAAGACTGTTTAGTTTTTATTTTTTATTTTTTTTTTTTTTAGTTTGTAAATTTTATAAGTTTATTATTGATTCGAAATCTTTTATATAATTTAATTTTTTTTTCTAAAAACTAGTTTTAAACACAATTTAATTTGTATATAAATTTGTTTATTGTTTTGATTACAATGACGGTTGGTTTAAAATATTATTGAAACCACCTTAAAGAAACTGTTAAATTATTTATAAATTAAAAATTAGCAAATAATATCAATTAACGGCAAATCAAGCATTAAAATATAAAACTTAAAATAATTTGCTTAGTTATTTTATGCGTAAACATTAAATAAATTCTAACTATTTTTGTATATAGAATAATTTATTTCCTTTGAAATCATAAGAAATAAGTTTTCGTTTCTGGTACAAGTACCCGTATCGAGAGTATAAACTGTTAATCTATGTTAATCTAAAAAAGAAAAGATTGAATTTTTTAATTTGTGAAATACATAAATTTTTATTTAAAATACGAGTTTTTTAGTAGACACTATTGGCGTTGTTTTTAAAACATAAAGCAAAGAATAGAATTTAAATAAATGAAAAATAAATTTCTAGTTCATCAAAGGGAATGTATTTCAAATATTATTTAAAGAGTTTTAAAATTATGTTGCTAAAACCTGTTAAATGAATTATTTTTGGACTTTTTTTAAATCTTAAAACTAAAAGACTTAAAACATTTAAGGGAGTTTTATATAAAATAAGGCCAATTAGATTTTAGGAATAAAAAAATTAAAGTATATCGAATCCAGAATGGAGCAGATTATTGGGAAACGCTGAAAAAATTAATATGTCATGAAAAGACAATTGGAAATTTTTTAAGTCAAATATATAAAATATAATGAAAAATAAAATAACATTCAGCCATTCCCCCTGGACTTGACAGGTTAACGGCGCTTTGCGTTATTAATTTTTATGAAAATGTTTTTTTTTAAAAAGCAGGCAAGTTCAATTTCTTTTAATTTAAACTTTATATAAAACAAAAAACAAAGCCAATACAGAAATTCTCTTATGAAAACTAAAATACGAAAATTTATTTTTTTTTATAAACAGTGCTTGAGTTTCTTTAAATCTTAAAACAAGGAGAAAATGATTTATAACAAAGACAAAAAAGCTTTTTTACCAGTCTTAAAATGACAACGAAATAAAATAGGACTTTACAAAAAAAAAAAGAAAAAAGACAAACTGATTTAAAAGAAATCAACTGAAGGAAATATTTCTTTATGTAATAAAAGCAGTAAATAAAAACTAGATTCTGTGATAATTTAAAGATTTAAAAATTTTGTCTTAAATGAAATACGAAATCAACATAGAAATGTTCTAAATATATGTATATGTATATATGTATATTTATGTATACTTATAAAAATCGGTATAATATAGATTTGTAAAATTAAATAAAAAATATATGAATGAATGTTTACACTTAAAACTTAATAGAATATAAGAAAGGAAAAGACAATTATGGTAGAATATCTATATTAAAAAATGGTGGTTTGTTGGTTGGTTTGTAATGTAGTTAAAATGCGGGAAACGAATAAGTGTTCGTTTTGGGGTTTTTCTATTTTCTATTTTCTAATTTACGGATGCATAAGCGTATGTGAAATATCCATAGTAACATCAGTCAGGCCGTTAACAGCCATGCCATTAACCATATTACCAGCTAAAAATAAAAATCAAAAAATGAATTAACAAAACATTTTGTTGTGTAAAAAGGGGCCTAAAGTTATGTTTTAAACTAATCACTAAAAATAAAACTATGCTCACTTGTACGCTGGCCTTGGGAATCTAATTGAGACCAGTACTGTTCGGAAGGACTTTGTGTACAAGTACCGGGTGGAGCCTGTACAGGAGCACCGGTGTAGCGGAAATAAGGATTTTTCAAATCTAATGTATTGCTAGAGGAAATTATTGTCCCTTCAATATGCAGATCAATAGTGACATCATAAGACTGACGTCTATTGGCTTCGAGTAGTACACGTCCAGTCAAAGTTTGCCCTTGTTTAATAAAAATGGGCATGGGAAGCAGGCAGCGCACCTGGTACCAATGTGTTAATGGTGCCGTGGGAGAAGTTGACAGCCAAATGTCTTGCGTGGAACCACAAAATTCAACATCAAACCAAAAAGCCAAGCCATGACAAAAACCAGTTTGTAAGATTAAAAATTCCAAGGGAATGTCTAAAAATTAGAAATTACATTTAGTATCAAATTCCTTTGGCAATTAACAAATTTCTTTTATATTTACCAATATTATGTAAATCATTCTCATTATCTCTGAGGAAATCACAAACATGTCGTACAGATTTTGCCATACAGATTCGTATATCAAATGTATCAACTATGGGTTGTCGGAAATATTCTTTCATGCCCTCCTTATGCAAGGTAGTTAGATCGACACCATGAAATGCTGATTGATACCAAAAGTTGGCTTTATTATACTGTTCCGAATAGAGCGCCTCATCGGAAAATGGCGCCACATGTAAATCACCGTGAGTGGGGAACATTTTGCCATTTGGTTTTAACCATTTTCGTGCATGTAAATATGTTTCTAACATGCGTTCATTATACAACATATATCCCATTGGCTCTGATATGATCACATCAACCTGTTCAGGCAAATCAATTTCTTCAATTTTTCCAGGCATTACAAATATTTTATCCTGGTAATGATTTGAATCTACTAATTGTTTGGCATATTGTGCCATATTTGAGGCTTCTATGGCATAAACCTTGGCCGCACCTGCCTGAGCAGCAAAAAAAGACAGTATACCAGATCCAGCTCCTACATCCAAAACAACTTTATTCTGTAGAGAAATGTTTTTAACTTAACAATTTGCAAATATAATACGATTTAATGTATTAAAGTTTACCTGAAAATCTTTGAAATTGCATAAAATGGCACGTTGATATGTGCTTGTTCTGACATAATCTTGCATCATATTCTGTTGCTGTGATAAATAACCATAAAACTGAAAATATTGGGAAGCGGATGACTCTTCTGTTCTTTGCGAGAATACAGACTTTGGACGTAATCGTTTAACGTGATCAATTAGTTTGCGGAACCTTTGTTGTTCTAAATAAATATAAATTAGTGTAGTCGTTTTAGTCTACAGAATATACTTTTATACCTTGTTCTGTGGGGAAACGCAACACAAAATTATCATTGCCAAATGATAATGCAAATGTTTGTCGCCCTACTTGAGCTGCATCTGTATCTGATGTTACTAAGTAATCCTTAAGAACATTCGCAGGTGATGACTCTATAAGAAAAGAATATAATTAGCCACAACAGATAAATAGAAAATTTTGTAGAAAATACCAGTGGCTCTTAAAAACATTTTAGTAAAAATTAAAACTTTTTTATGTTAAAAAATATATATTTTTTTTTTTTTTTTTTTTTAGAAAAATTATTATTTTACAATAAAACTTTTCTAGCATTAGTTACAAGTACTTTTGTTGTTTTTAAGAATCATGTCTTATGTGAATATTCGTGTTAGTGTGTATGTGGGCTTGCCAAGCCAACGTGTGTTTTACTCACCCAATGCAATTTTAATAAGAACACCTTGCGAATCATAACTGCAGAATAAAGTTGAAATGCCTTTGTATTTTGGACTAAATTCTAGTTTAGACTCATCAGATATTTCACTGATTAGTACACTATTAAATGTACAAGTGCCACTGGAACTTAGACCAGAGCTACTTATTGGTGTTGATCCAATCAATGTTGTGGTTGATGTTATAACTGGCACAATGGCATTATTTTCAGCTGCTACGGAATTATTGAATGTTGAAGCAGAAGACGAAGACGAGGAGGCGGTTGCTAAATTGTTTGCTGTGCTTGTATTTGAGGAAATAGCAGACATTGCTTGTTTTTGATTAAAACTTAACTAATTTTTTTTTTGTTAACTGATTTGTTTAAGCGCTTAAATTTAATTGACTTTGACTGCAGAAGTGCTTGTCGTGATGGTTAGTTTTATTTATGTATTTTAGATATTTAGCCAATATTTTGCCTGATACTATTGTTGTTATTACTGCTTGTGGCTGGCTGTTTATTTTTTATGAACTAGTTCTTTTGTTGTTTGGCCTAGCAAAGTATTAATAGGGGTTAGGTTCGTTTTCCGTTCTCTTTTTCAATGATTCTTAACGTTGTTTCTGTATTATTAAATCTTTACAACCACACAAGGGTATTATAAATATTGAATTATTGGTTGCTCTTTTGTTAATGATCGATTTGTTTTTATTTTTCGTTGTCCGATATTATGTGCTCTCTTTTTGTTCTACAATTTATATTGAGTTTATTTCCACTTTTAATATTTCAAAGGTGTAATGTTGTGCAGGGTTGTGTTGGCTTGTATTGTTTGTCTGTGACAATGTCTTTTCTTACAATGACAAAACACGTTTCCCGTTTTCCAAATAGATATTCTGATAGTATTGTGTTATTTTTGAGAAGTTTTTCCCATAGTTTAGTAAATGCAAATTAAAACTTTCTTAAATAATTCAAGCAGCACACTTATATTTTATTGACAAATTTGCAGATTTGAGCACACCAACACTAGGGAAACAAGTGAGTTGGAAAAATGCAAAAAACCAGCGATTAGAAATCCAGCGAGTGATTGTCTAATTCAAGGTTGTATTTTTGTCTGATTCAGAGATGTTATTGTTGACGTTGCATAGCGACTCTGTTCGCAACGTTTTTGAAAATGATAAGGCAGTTTGCGTTTATTTATTTTTAACATAAACGAACAAAATTAAATTTTATGGTTACATAAGCAAAGCAATATAACAATCTACGTATCTGAAATATTCTCATGCAGACGGTTAATAGTATATAGATTTTATTTATTATGTTTTATAGTAAACGAAAAAGAAAAGTAAACAAATATTGCTTTTAATTTATTTAAATAATATACAGGCATGTGATTGTAAAGTCCGTTTTTAAATAAATTTTAAGATAAGGCCGTTTTGTAATCAAACACTGTCTTATCAAGTACATGCTGTTATAAAAAAATGAATTTTTAAAGGTTATTTTTGAAGAATTTTTATAATCTTAACTTTAATTTCTATAAATAATAAAAGTTTTTAAGTTTATTTACTTTACTTGTGCTTGATTCCTTCAAATATAAATGAAAGAAAAAATAAAAATAGTTACTCAATGGTTACTGTGTTTTTGTAATAAAAATTTTTGAGTTATTTATGGCCTTTTTGCCTTATTGATTCAATGGAGTTCTCATTTAATTAATTTGGCTATTGGTATAAGACTTTGAGGTTTTCTTTACAAAATTTGGCTAAAATCCACTGATGAGCTATATGAGCAGTAGTGAAATGGCCATATGGATATGCTTTTCCATGAGAATATCATGAAATATTTATATTTGAAGGAATCAAGCACAATTAAAGTAAATTAATATAATAAAAATTCCAAATAATACATTTTCTAGAAAAGTTTTTAAGTTTAATTTATTTAAAAATATTAAACAAAAATATTACAGATAAAAAGATTTCTTCAAAATCAAAAAATTATTTTGTTACAAGTATATATACACTTATACAAATATAAGTTGAGATATGTAGATACAAAATAAAGTAACCTGCGTTGTTAGAATAGATATTCTATGCCATATTTTTATTCTTTTTAGTCATAAAAAATTGCGTCGTTCTGCTGATCACGTGGATAGCGACAGTCATGACAGTGATAGCCATGAAGAGGAGTTCTATTATACAGAAGTTGAAGATGACGATGATGACTGCAAAACTCCTAGTCCAACATCACCACCTACTCTTAGCCACCGCGATATGGCGCGTCCGCCCCACGAAGATCCTGAATACCAAAGACAACTTGTTGGGAACTTTAAGTGAGTTAAAAATAAAACAAAACTATATTAGTTTTTATTTGTAATTTAAATTATCTATTTCAAAGCAGACAAGGACGTGCTGCAGCACAATTACAGCAACAAAAACACAACTTACAGCAAATTAATGGTAAAAGTAGACATCATAACCTGAGCCACCATCACAGCAGTAACAATCATCAAACCCATACTATTTATTTGAGCAGCAGTAATCAACAATTGCATCAACTGCAAAACAATAATACTAGCTGTATACCAACATCGCCATTAGCGCATCATAACTATACATGGCCACAGGCAAAGGCTACTACAGTGATTACAAGCACCTCAAATCAACTTGCTGTCACTACAAGTAATTTTCATCAGCAACAGCAACAGTCTCCGACAACATTCATAAAACATGCTCGGGCATCACCACGTCCGTCCCAATCTACAGCGCCATATCCATCACCAACGTACGTCCATCAACATCACAATTATAGTAGTCCGGCTCCAAACAGTCCCAATAGTAACAATACAGTAAATGTAGCACAAACAGGTACTGTTCAGCATAACAATAACAGTGCCAACAATGTGCTACAGCAATTATCCCAACAGAACGTGACAGTGACAGCAACACATCAGAATAATAGCCTACAAAACCACAACCAACATCAAACTCAGCATCTGCAACAGTTGGCAACTGTTACTATAACACCAAACTATACACAGTCAAGAGGTGTTCAACACCATCAAGATAACACTGCTCACCACCATCACCAGCAAGTGCAGCAGCAACAACAACAGCAAAATCGTTTACAACAATCGCCAACTACAACCACTGCCAGCCATAGAATGGTTCCCCCAAACACAAACTCTAACAATTGTAACCCTATTTCGGGATCCAATTTAGCTTCGACGCCAACTGCTGGTACTGCTACATCATCACCATCAACAACAGTAAACACAGGTCACCACGTTCATCAACAACATGTTGCTTTACAGCAGGCCAGCAAGCAAACACCAAACTCACCGAATCGTCGCACAAGAGGCGAAAATAAAAAATGTCGCAAGGTTTACGGTATGGATCGTCGGGATATGTGGTGCACTCAATGTAGGTGGAAAAAGGCTTGTAGCCGCTTCGGTGACTGAAAAAGGCCAAAATCGTCGAAGGTGGCAGCGACGACAACAACGATAGCAATGACGACGACTACTACTACGAGTTCATGTACAAGTACGACAATAATGACTGAAAATCTAATGTTACCGTCGTTATTAACATCGGCGGCACTCATTTATCCCTCAACAACAGCAGTAACAACAAATGCGGCAACAATTTCAACAGAAGCATCATTTTCTAATAATAACAATAATTCAAATTCAAACAGTAATACATTGGCGCTAGAGATAGAGCATCAACAACGGTCCGCAACACATCGAGCTACGTTTGAAAATGGCAACAACACTTTCTCAGTGACAACAAAAAATGGAGCAACAAAACGTCATGCCAATAATACCAACAACCACAGTAAGACGTCATTTCCAAGCAAACAATCAAAACACATTGCACACTCCCACGCAACTGCGACTTCTGTGACTACACTCATGCACACAATTCCCACCAGCAACAAAAACTCTAGCTGCATCACCACTGCCAACTGCAAGAATAACAACAGCTACGATGCAGCTACAGCCAAGTCGTGTAGTGCTGTCGCCACTTCGGTTATTGTTAAACCACCAACTAATTTAAGTAAGTCCTCTAATAACAATCATAATCAACAGCATCTGTATCAGCCGCAACAACTTTTGGGCAACAGTATGACAGTGATAACAACACAGCAGCAAGGTAAAGTAGAGGAGCAAGATCAGTCTCAGCCGACGTACACCACCACAACCAGACATATTTTATTAAAATCTCCTCCTGCCTATGTTTTCAATGAGAGATTAGACACAAGTGGCAATAACAGTACAACATCAACATCACAACAACAGGTGGTACAATTACACTGTTAGATACATAAAATTAATATTTTATTTTATTTTTAAATTTAAGTATTAATGTCTAATTGAGTACAAATTAGTAAAATTTTTTCTTATTTCAAATTAATAAAAATATTTATATACATATAATTTTTTTTATTATATAATTATTAATTAGTTATTTTACGTCTTTGTTGAAAGCTTGAAATTTTCACGAAATTTTTTGTACTTAAGCCCGATATACCAGTGAAAATCTTTTTGAAATTTCGAAATCTCTAAATAAACAATCGTGAAAGATGTTTGGAAACATCTTGAATACATGCAACGTGAGCCGGAAAAAACTTAAACCATTAAAAAGGTTTTGAAATTTATTTTTTGCCTCTAAGTTGGTAAACAAATTCCCTAAATTTATTTTCTTTTTAATTATTATTCCACCATAAATCTTTAGCTTAAAAAACGCCTAAAACTCTTTTATGTGTTAAACCGTTAGTATTTGATAATAATTTATTGACAATCAATCTGGCTACCCCTTGCTTGTGCTGAGTTGTTATTCCCGCTTTCTAATGAAGCACTCACAAGTCATAAATAAATAACAAATATTTCTATTGCTATTTTTAAAAAGTATTTAAAAAAATATCAAGCTAAAATATTGATTCTTAAACTTTCAGTTGAATAAATCATTTCGTTAAATACTTTACAAAATATCTTTTGCTAAAAAATGCCGATAAAATTACTTTTTAAATTGCTGTTGTAATTCTTACCATTACTTTATTAATTAAAGGATTAATAATTTACACAATATTTTATAAAGTGTTTTGTTTTGTTATCTGTCTGCAATACCATTCACTTCAATATTTACATTATGTTTTTTATGTTTTTTTTTTATTTATTATTAATTTTTTATACATACATTTTTGTTTGTTTTTTATTTTTAATCAAACGTTTAATTTTGTTTACACCATATACATGCATATAAAATATATTCTAATTATTTTTATGAATTTATTTTGTAAGATTCTAGACAATTTTTTCTTTAGATTTTTAAGCAAATAAAAAATATAAAAAATATACACAAAAAATATATACATATTTACAAAACATAAGAGCATCTTGCATATAAAAGTAAAAGAGAAAACAAAAGAAAAAACAACAGGTTTAATTCAATTTATGTAATTAAATAGTTATTAAGAAAACAAACAAAAAAATATTATATGAAATAATCCTAACAACACAAATCTTAAGAAATAAATATAAATAAAAATAATCATAATAATAACAATAATAATATCACCTAGATCAATTTTGTTATAAATATTAAACAGTTTCTTGTAAATTTGATATTTAAATGAAAAAAAAAAAAAAAAAAAAACTAAAATAAAATAAAAGCAAAATATAAGTATTACAAAACCAATAAAATATGAACTGTTCAATAAAATAAAACGTGTTAAAACAAGAAAAAAAAAATAGATTTGTAATATGTTTATATTACATTATCTGTGTATAAATAAACAAATCCAATAAAAAAACAATAATTTACCCTGTTACTCCTCCAACATTAATAAATACACACACACGTACATATATACTATTTGTTAATGACCATTATATAACATAACAATTATCATAAATAAGAAATACATAGAACAATTAATTTGCAATAAGAAAATATACATAATGAAAAAAAAATTAAAAAAAATTACAATGTAAGTAAACTTAATGATAATTGCAACTATAGTACACTGAGAAAATTTAATTAATATAACAAAAATATTTACTACTAAACTTCTGTCAACAAACATAAATTAAAAACAAAACAAAAATAATAAACGACAAGAGCTCTTTTGTAAAATATTATTTTTATAACAATACAAATCGAAATTATTATTTTTATTAAAATTAAAATTTTTTTCTCAACTTTTAAACAAACAAATAACAAAATAATACTTTGAAAAATTCTAAAGAATCTTGTGTTTTATCTATTTTTTTTCAAACATATTTAATTATAATTGAGTTTAACAATATCACCAACGATCACCAACTATTATGAATTTTATTCTTTAAAAAAAATTATAAATAAATATATTAAATCATTACAATTTTACCTTAAATGCTAAATTTACTCGTTTGTTTTTTTTTTTTTTTTCTATAAATTTTTATACAGAATTGAAAGTTCAACAACAATCTCATGTTTTAATTGTTGAAAATTTGTTATTTAAACCATTAATTGAATGAAATTCATGATAGTGGCCATTTCTTAATTTGTTTTTACCATAAATTTAATTGTTTTTGATGTACGAATATTTTTTCAAAATTTTATAAAACACTTTAAAAATTTTTGTTTTGTATTAACTATATATTTTACCTTTTTCTTGTTAAATTTAAGTGATATTTAAAAAAATATATTTTAAATGATATTTAAGAATTTAAGTCTTACTTTCAAAATAAATGATCTTATTTGTTTTTTTTTTTTTATTATCAATTATTATTATTATTAAATTTGCTTTTCAATTTTACTAAAAAGAAAATGATCTTAAAAATTGTTATTGTGTGCAAAAAAAAAACATAAAAAAATATTGAAAAATTCTTACATATTATGAAAATATAATAAAAGAAAAAAATATTGTGCAAAATCACATGCCTGAACTTCCCTAAACTTCCCTCAACTTCTTTTATTATTACTATCACCAGCATATTATTTAAACAAAGTTTTGATCTATTAATATGTTTTCATAGCATTATACATTTAAAACAACAACAACAAATAAAAAATATTAAACGCAATTAATCTTATTTAAAGAAAAAATATACGATTGTTATTTATAATTAAACAAGAACCGAAATCAATTGTGTTTTTATTTCTTTGCTTTGATTTCAATTCGGTAATTTTTTTTTTGTTCTTCTAATTTCTTTCTTTGGGTTTTTCAGTTTAAATGTAAACAAATATTGTTTTTTCTATTTTAAATAAGACCAAACTTTTATGACAGTGTTCTGCAAGCTTTTTAATTTGGTACAATTACATTCGATGTACCCAATGAACAAGGGCGTATGTAAGTGGCCACAATAAGTACTTCTAACACACGTTTTGTGGAAACATTTTTCTTAACAAATTTTAACTACAACCATTAAAATTAATTAAATTTATAATTTTCGACCCAGTAGCAGTGGCCGTCACAGTTTTTTCTGTCCTGATATACATAATAAATATTTTATTTCAATTTATGATTTTAAAATGAATATCTTACTTAAAAAAATAAAACAATAAGTTTTTTCAAAAATTATATATTTTTTTCGGTAAATAACCCATTCATTATAAGTCCACATGCAGGACTAGAGTTGGTATGAAAATAATTTTTGCTTTCTTATTCTGTTTTAATTTCCGAATTGGCAGTAAAAAGCTTATTTAAATTCTAGAAGATTTTCCGGTTTTCCGCCTATAAAAACTAGTTTTTAAAATAAATTATCTTTTGTGTTCGATCATCAGAAAATGCTTGTAAAGAAAAGGCTATCAAAAATTCCTTTCAGATTTGCAGACTTCTGATTAAAAGTTTTATACTTAAAAAAATCAGAAAATGTGCGAAATGTTTTGGTAACAATTAAGAGAACATTTTAACAAAAACAAGAATGAAACAGTTTAAAAAGTGGTCAGAATCAAGGCGAATTCACATAAGGTGGCAGCGCGGCTACAATACAATAATAAAAAGAAAAACAGGCACTTAAGTGTATGATAAACTTTAGAACACAAATAATTACTACACTTTTTTCTTACCCTTTTCAATAAAGTTTTTACTAAGATTCGTTTTTTAAATTGATTTAAAACTCTTCTTACAATTCTTTTTTAAAAAAATAATAAAAAAAAGATATTTTGTGATATAAAATGATTCACTTTTGACAGCTATTTTACACATTACAAAATTAAACAAAAAATTGTCAGCTGCCGCAACGATGCCACCTGGTAAAATAAATTCGCCTTGGTCAGAATTTTCGAAGAGATTTTAAAACATAATTTAAATTTCCTATCGAAAATATAAAAACTATTTTAAAGTTCTAAATATGTATAAAAATAGACAGTAAGAAAAACACCCTGATACTAAACGCAGGCTTTTAGAAAAAGAATCTAGCAATAGATGCTTCCAAATTGTTTAGGAGAATATTTAAGGATTTAAAAAAAATCCAGAAAATTCCTTATTCGCTTTCCTGGGATATTTTGTTAAAAGTAAATAATGCTTATTTTATTGATACTGATTATATAAAGATATTTTTACTTATTCTTAAATTATTAATAAAATCCATTGCAACATATCTAGTTTTATTTGTGTGTTAAGCTGTGACCGCAGCAGCAAAAACAAGTAAATACACATTTCCTTTAAGCAATTTGCAAGAAATTTATTTGTAGCGTGCCGTCAGTGGACTTAATTATGTTTGTTAAAAATAACTGTTGCAACGACAGATGCTGCCAGATGTACAAGTGTTTATTAAATTTTTTTGTATTTTTTAAGTTATTTTTTATTATTAAAATTCCTTCAATTGGTTCATATTTTATATTTTTAAACTTAACAAAATTGAACTCACATATGATTATAGAGAACTTCTTTCTACACTGAATGTTAAAGCAAATTCATTACACAAAATATGGGTTTTCAACACGGTTTCTAAGCAAATCTTTCTAAAGCTAAATATAAAAATAAACAATTGGAGCTTATAATTAAAACAAATCCAGAGTACTATTAAAAATAGAAGGTACAAATACACATCAGAAATTATTTTCAACAAGCAAAACGAACAGAACATATATAAACGATATGGAAAAAATGTCCCTATAAAAAAAGCTGAGATACTAACTTAACTGTAAATTCCTAACAAAAAAAAATATAAAAGTTTTTTAACCGCAAAAGATTATTTTTCTAAAAAACAGCTTATACAAACTATAAAATATAAATTTTTGATGAAAACTATATATAAATCACGCAGTTATATATCAACATACAAAAATATGTACCAATAAACCAATAAAACATAAAAATGTAATTGTTTAATTATTTAAAATGATGTTGTAAATAAGCGAGAGCCATTCAAATTGGAGTTGAATATAAAGCACAAATATTGTACAAACCAAAAAAAAAAAAATAGTAAAAACAACCAAACAAAATATTAAATTAAATTAAGAAAGATTAAGAAAGATTTTCAGATATTTATATACATGTACATACTTAATTCTACTAACATATTTATGCATCAACTATTATTGGTCAAAGAAAGAAACAAAAAATTAAATTAAAAAAAAAATAATTAAAATTTATATTTTAAATAATTAAGATAGAGTTTCTTCGGTTTGAAGAAACTCCAATTCATAAAGCGCGGTACATTTACTACACTAAAAAATTATACATTAAAATATACATATTAATGAAAACAATATACTTATGTACAGTGTATTCATGAAAATTAAATATTAAATTAAAAAATGCTTACTAATTTGTGTTAACAAAATTGCCATAAAAGTTTGAAAACAAAAAAATCTGAACTCCTTCTGTCGATTTTGTATTCATTCGATTCTGATTCGAAATGCTATGTTCAATTTTTGACTTGAAATTCTGCGCTTATCTCTCCTTGATAAACGTTTTTGAGCTGGAACAACTCAAATTTGTTAATTATATTATTTTTGGCTCTGAACTAAAATTATTAACGGACTTAGATTTCCCTGCAAAAGAATTTTTTTCGTTTCAATTTTTAATTAAAACAAATCGATATCAGACTTCGTCACAATTTCCTCAATCTTTCTTCATCTCTAAAACCACTGTGCGGATTTAAAATTTTTTCAACTAAATAAGATTAAAGGCCCAACTATAATGTGCATATACTAGCTTATGCCAACTTATACAACTGTGCAAATACATATAAATCAAATGTGGTAAACTATAATGTACTTGAGAGAACTTTTCGTCAAGTTTCGTCAAATTTCATTTGCTTAAGCAATGTACAAAACTGATCGCACATTCCGTACAGAAACAGCTGATTGCGCTTGGTGTATACATACTTAAATTGATAAAGAAAAAATTGCAATGAAGAGCGACAGTGAAAAAGATTTTTTTTTTGAATTTAATAGAAAATGTAGAAAAAAAGAGCTGTTTATATAAAAAAGGACACGTTTTATTATAACAAAAAAAATTTTTTTTAATTGCTTTCAAATTAAATCATGCACACCGTTGCATATTTTGGTACTTTAGGCCAAAAACTCACAAACAAGAGAAAAACATACAATTTTTATCGAATTTTTTTGAAAACTAGTAAAAGAAAATAAATTTATTTAGCTTAATGTTATTAAATATATATAATATATTCTTTCGATGCCTTTTTCTTTACAAATTTTATTTATTTAAAAAAATATATTTTTGGGAAAGTACGATTTAAACATAAATGTGCAACTGTGGCAAAAAAGTTTTTAAATTAATGTAAGTACATTGAAGCCAAATAAAATTCTTTAAAAAATAACCTAAGCATTTGACAGGCTTTTCGTTGGATTTTTGACATAAGCTCAAGCTAGCTTATGCACATTATAGTTGGGCCTTAAGCGTTCTTACGTTTTGATAGTAAACAAATGTCGTAGTAATTTCTTTATTTCGAAAACTATAAGCAATAAAAACAAACAACAACAGAATACAGATTTAAACTTCTAAACAACCTTAAAAACTTACAGTTGCTCCAGTTCAAAAATTGACCTGAATTTGTGAACAAATGTACATAATTCATGCAAGACGTCTGTGATCGAAGCGTATCTAAGTAATTTCCAAACAATTTGATATGCATCTTTTAATCAGATTTAAAATTTATCACCGATATGAAAATCGACTTCAATTTAATAAATTTATATCTTTAAAATATTTAAGAATGAAATCCAATACAGTTGACAAATGCTTTGTATTCCAAGTTGCAAATCTAGCATTCAAGCATAATTTTTGTTTTTTAAAAAGAGTGAAAAAGATTATTCCCTTACATTGCTGGAATACAGACATGATATTGGAGATTTCTCAATATTCTATGGAGCATTTTTAAGCAACTTAGTCACGTTGTTCCCAAGATTTCTGCACGTTATAACTCCACAAACATGCGTACATTTTTAATCTAAAACTAATATTTTTATGATCGATTTTTACCGATCAACTTTTAACAGAGAAAAGCCGTTAGTATGTCGAATGAACTTCCTGACACCTTTAATTTGGCTAATCCCCCTGTGTAAAGTCATGCTGGACATACTGTATATAAATAACAGTTTTTGTTTTGAACAGTATTGCCGCTAGTAAATATTTTAAGGAAAGTGTTGCCAGAATTTAAATACTTTCAAATCTCTTACGACACTTTTCAAGCTTTTTTAATTTTTACAGAAGTTTCCAGTCTTGTGTAAATGAAATTTGTATAATTGAAGTTTGGTTGAAAAACAGGGTTTAATTTATAAGAACAAAAATAAATCAACAAATATTTTCTTAAAAAAAGGCTGATTTAGTTCATTTTTTAATTAAGAACGTAAAAAAGAAAAATATATTCATTTATCATATCAGGATATTTCTTAACAGTAAATGAATATATATCCATGAAAAGAAAAAAGTTTTCTTCTCTCAAAAGAGCACTTAAGCTTGAAATAAGAATTAAAAAATATTTATTAATATTATATTATAGTAGGATATTGTCAACTTACCAACGATTTTAAATATTTTAACATAAGTTGTCTATATATCTATACAAAAAACCTTAAATACGTTTGGTATATATGTATGTACTATGTATATATGTATTAATACTTAAAATGAAATACAAAATATAATTTTTATAATAAAATGTTTAATTTAAACAAAAAGTTTTCATGTTTAAATGTTTATCGTTAAAATATAGTATTTATTTATTATCGTTAAGTTAGTTTGTTAGCAATAAAATGTAAGAGATAATTAATATTTTAAGAATGTTTTTGATTGTTTGAGAAATTAAGCTTTTATGGTACGAAAGCGTTTCCCAAAAGATTTTAAGTGCGTTATTATCATGTAAGTTTTTGCTTAATTTTGATTGTCGTTTGTAAACTTGAATTCCGTTAATGTTTTTTTTACTTGAAGTTTTTAAGTTTAGACAAAGTTATAAATATTTTGATTGTTAGACTTGAAATGTGTTATGTAAAAATATTTTAATTATCTATCGAGAAATGTTAAAGTTATTGAAAAAATATTTTCACATTCAAATTTTAAATCTTAATTAATTAATTAAATTTAACTAAAGCTTTTAACTTGAGGTTTTATTTATTCATGTTATTATACGCTACATTAACAACAAAGTAGCAGGTGATGATAAAATAAAAAAACGCCACCAAGTTTTCAAATAAATATATTTTATAAATACAAATTACATTTTTGTGGCATCGCTTTTTTCATTTTACATTCGAAATCGATCCCTAAAACTAATCGAAATTTGTACAAAGGTGATTTAATTACTTAGATATTATGCTTCCTTGAAATTATTTTCATTTGAGGCACTTTTAAACAGTTTACAAAACAACTTATATAAGCCAAAACCGAGATGATTCCTGGTATGATTTCTTTTAATGTTTCTTTGTATTCTTCGTGGTCTTGAAATTTTTTAGGCGAGGCAAAAAAAAAAGATAGAGAAGAAGTCACTTGTTATTAAAGAAAAAAAATCAAGATTGTTTTGGTTTTCTTTTTTTTCATGCAGTGTTTTTGGTTTAAGTTCACGTGTAGTGATCCAACCGTACGCTTGTCGCCCGGTCATCCTTTTAGATTTGCCGAAAACATTAATTTTTCCACGAATTCGTCCGCGTGTCATTAATAATTTTCTTAAAATTCATATTTAGAACAATGTGTTTTTAAATATTTATTGTAAAGACCTGTAAACAGTGGCATATATTTTCCATTTATAAAAATAAAATGTGATAACAACTGTTTTGTTTGTTTAGATGTTTGGAATTTCATTTTGATTACTATCTACACCATCACCAAAATTTTCAAAAAATATTTCAAGCACAAAAATTAACCTTTTGTGTTTCATAATGGGAGTATGTAGTTTGAAAATATATAATATCTATAAGGAATTTTCTGCAAATCTGTGTTATATTTTGCTGAACCAAACTAGTTATGTTAAGAAGGTTTGACATACCTCAAGATCATCAAAAATACACTAATCGCCAAATCTGGCAACTTGAGATTTAGAAGGTAATAATGGTAACAACAAGGCGAATAAATTTACCAGGTGGCAGGGTAGGCGAATTCAGTATTTTTTGCTAGTATACACGACTGTCAAAAAATACTGAATTTGCCTACGCTGCCACCTGGTAAATTGATTCGCCTTGGGTTAAAACTAACAGCCAAACTTAAATTAGCGCGTAAAGCGCAATAATCTGCTTAAAATTCTCCTATGCATACAAAATTTATAAAGCAAACCATAATAGGGCGGAGTCAAGGCTTAGCAATTGGAAAATCCGATTTTGACAGTGCGTTAGGAAGTGAAGTTGGCTGCTTTTTAGTATTTTTATTTCTATACAGTGGATTTTATAAAATAAAATGATCTTATTTAGATATGACATTTCAGCGCAAGAGCTATGTGCTGTTTAGGGTTGGTTGTAATAAAAAATTGATGTTCATTTTATCCAATAAATAATTAAGATATAAACGTAATATTTTAAAACACTGCCAACATATTTTTTTAATCAAGTTAAAATGATTTGATTAATTTTTTTTTTTTTTATTTTGTTATTATTTTTATAAAAAGCAATAATACTTCAAGTTTTTAACAATCCAATACAAAATAAAATCTACATATTGATAGTAAGCTAAAATTTAAAATACTTTAAGTAGACGTATGTATGTATACCTAAGTTTATTGTTAGTGGCTTTGAAATTTTAATTTATAATTAAAATTTTTATGACTGATAAAAATTTGATTTCAAAATTTTTACAAAAGATATTTTTCAAAAAAATCAAAATTAATTTTTATAATAAATTGAAAAAATTACAAAAAAAAATAAAAAAATCCCAATTGGAAGGAATACAATTTTTTATATTAAAAAGAAATCATCCATCAGTTTTATCTAGTAATTTTAAGCCACAAAATGTCTTCAATTATAAATACTTAAAAAAAATTTCCAAATAAAATCTTGTTTAATAAATACTTATGATTTAACAACAAACACCTACTGGTTCTTAATTTTCTAAATGAATCCTTATTTTAAAATCTAACAAGATTAAGTTTTTACCTAAAGTTCTGTTTATTAAATTGTTCAACAGTAAATTTTGTAATTTTTCTAAATTTATTTTCAACATATGAATGATTTTTATTCCATAAGCTTTAATAAAGAAACTTGAGAATAAATATAATAAAAAATTATTGCTGAAAATTATATTTTCGCTTCATTGAAATTGAATCTTACATAACTTTATTTTGTTATTTAAATAATAATAATAATAAAAATAATAAAAATAGCTATAGTAATAATAATAATAATAATAATAATAATAATAATAATATTAATCAAAATAATAATGTGTTTTACCTTTTTAAATAGTAAAACCGGTTGTACTTAACATTTTTTTAATTATTAAATTTAAGTATGTGTCTTTATAAATACGTAATATTTTAGTTTTACAATGCATTATATGTATATATATATATAGATATATATATATTCCATTGGAAAAAAATAATAAACATTTTCAACACCTTAAATATTTATAAAAATTTTCCAATTTTATTGTTAATATTAATTTAGTTTTAAACTAATTTTAAGTTTATGTTAAGTTTTATTAGAATTTAAAAAAAAATCTTTGTATCAAAAAACTTATTTCAGTGTTTGTAAAATTATAATTTTTTATTTTTTCATTTAGTTTAAATTTAGTTGGCTAAAAGTATGCAAAACATTTTTTAACAATACTAAAGCTTAGCGTTGCCAGCCGATTAAAAATAATTATCAGGCATGTTCTGACACACGCCAATTTTTGTTTTACATGTTCTGAAACTCACGCGTTTTGCTTGCGATTTGCTTTTTTTAAAACTTATGTTCGAAAAACAAAAACATATGATTTGCCGGTGCAAAACATAATCAAAAGAAAATTAAAAAAAAAAATGGCAGCAGCCTTCTTGCTTAGTCTTCAAATTAACATTAAATTAAAAAAAGAAGAAATTAAACAACGGATGCTTAGAGATAATTTCAATCTATTGGATATTCCAATCTAATAAATATTTATTTTAAAAATTTTATACAAAGCAAGAAATATTTTGGCGACAAATGGAATTTCTATTAGTGATGTTGCATTTAGCAACTTTGAAGAAAGAGATTACTTAGGTCATGAGTAATCAGTACTTAAAAATTATCTTTGTTTATTTTGTTAGTTATAACATACACGTTCAAAACACAGATCGTCCTAAAATTAATTGAGATATATTTATTAACGTACCTTAACACTTAAATCGCCCATTTAATAAGCACCCAATATTTGTTTAAGATTTTAAAATGTAAATAACCGCATTTTTATTTGACTACCGACTAAACATTTAACCGCACTAATACTAATATATTTTCGAACATCAATAATAACAGCTGTTTTCACGAACTCGCAAGTATTCAAGAAAAAACCAACACAAACAATTGATTAAACAAAGGACATATTTTAAATTTATTATTTAACACTTTAATTGTGTAAAAATAAAAACAAATTTTAATAAAAATAAGAGAAAACATTATAATTTTTGTTTGTTTATAATTTTGTGGTTGTTGTAAAGCTTATTTTAAGTAAAACTTATAACTTCACTTCAGTATGCGCTTGCGATTTGAAGTCGCCAAATTTCTTGCGATTGTGAACTACAGAACACCTTTCATGCGATTTTAACTCGCATCGCAAGTTTCAGGCGATTTGCGATTGTCAGAACATGCCTGTATATAAGAGCTCTAGCTCTTAATATACACAAAGCTCTTAAATTGAAAATTTATAAAATAATATATGTACGTCTAGATTTTTCTTGTTCTTATTTGCAATAGGGCAAACAGAGTCCTAGCTGGTTTAGAAAAGTCTAAAGATAAATATTTATTATTACAATTTTACCATTAATTATTAGTATCTCAAACTCACTTCTTGCAATATCTTGGTTCTTTTAATGAATTTTTTGTCATTTTTTAAAGGATGTGTTATTTGTATTCATTAAAAACTGCTTAAATACCGTTTAACTTACACCGAGATGAAAAACAGATAACCTCTTTATTTGTCATTGCAACAAAATAACATTATTTCTTTCACAGCAATATTATATGCATATGAGAAAAAATCAATCGGCATTGTATAGCATTTTCTGTTGATTGTATATACTTTTATATGATCTTATTGACAAACTAAATTTTTTAAGTGTTTTTTAAAGCAATAAAATATATTAACAATCTTGTACAGCTGGCAGCACTATTTCTTCTCATTGCTTATTTCTAATGAAAAAGTGTTCAGTGATAAATTCAAAATAATGGATTTTTTTCTTCTTGTGCTTGCAAAAAATTTAAATACTATAATGACCAATTATTAGAAACTGCTTATCATAAAGTCGGTGCACCCATCGCATTGTATGAAACGGTGGTGGCAATATAATAAACATAAATTCGTTAAAGTGAGAAATTAGAGAAAATCATCTAAATTAACTTGACTGTGCATTTTCTCTATTAAAAATAATTTATAAAACATTTTGTGTGTTGCCTTTAATAATTTTTTGGCCGAATTAGAAAATAATTAGAATTTATTCCCATTTAACTAGATTCACATATTATAATAATAATTCTATACTAACCTTCTTGAAATAAATACATTTAAATTATATTCTCTGGATGAAATTTTTTTAACTCCTTGTTTGTATATTTAAAATATTATTTTAATAAATTTAAGATATGTTTATTAAAACAGACTTTTATTGTAAAGTATACCAACAATCAAATAATTATCGAAAAAAAACTTGCATACATATTTGTATTAAAGCGTTGAATTATTTTTGCTAAGAAACAAAAAATAATAAATTATTGTACCTATAACAAAAAAAAGAAAAAAAAATGATCCAAAACGTGTATGAATGTATTTTTTGCTAATATTTCAATCAAAACAAATTCAATTATAGTGTCTTGCCTAAGTTTTGCATTTGCAAATGCTAAGAAAAAATGCAACTATTTTATAATTATAAATAAAATTATTTACTAAAATTTATGACTGTTTAAGATTCTTGCAATCTTACCTTACAACTTTTTCATTAGGCAATGCTTCTACGATTTTCTTGTCCGGTGATGCCAGATTTATTTCTAAGAGAAATCTAGTAACCTTTCTTCATTTTCATTTTTTTTTGACTCATTAAACTGCACACTTCGTTAGTTGCTTCTATTTTTTACCGACCCCAAAAAAAAAAGAAGTAGGCTATCAATTTATCTGAATGTTGCTTTTTTATGTTTTTGCCTACCTTACAGCTTTTTCATTAGGCAATGCTTTACACGTTCTACGATATTCTTGTCCAGTGATACCAGATTTATTTCTAAGAGGAATATAGTAACCTTTTTTATTTTCTTTTTTTTTTTTGACTATTAGACTCCTCTTCTATTTTTGAGGCTAAGTACAGGGTTATATTTTTACTTAAATTAAATAGTGTTCCTAAAGTAACGCGATATTTATTAAAATTATTGTTATTTCTTAAACTTTCATAGGCAAACACATCAAATTTATACAGTGTGTGTAAAAATATATCCGCTATAACAAGAGATACTATAAATAAAAGTTTAAATTAAATGGTGTCCTGTAGTGGCGTTGTAGCGCTATAAGAAAAATTACAACAAATAAAACTAAAACGCAAAGAATAATCCCATAATGACATGATTTTAACGTACATTTATGGCTTTAGTTTTAACGGTTTCCATTTGATTTTTTTATTTAAAAACGAACAAAATACAGTTAGGAGTAATTTGAAAATGAGTAAATTCTGCCTACTACTTGTTTTATATACAGAATGAAAAAAATAATGAAAACAAGAACTGGACTAAAAAAAATTTCACTTACACTCACGTGATTGAAAAGTAATAGAATTATTGGAGATAAAAATGGGTTAATAACTATTTACTCCATGCTTAAGAAAACGCCAGTACAAAAATAGGTGTCGAAAAAAGTATTTGTCGTGCAAGAAAACTTAGCAATTAGAGTCTCTTTTCGTAACGTAGCAAAAGCCGAAAACATATGCAAGACACTGTAAATATTAAAACATTAATACAATTGTGCTCTGAACATGTAACTACTCTACCTGCTGCAAATACAATTTTCAAGAAATAAAATAAACATAAGTCTAAATCTAAAAAAAAAAATTAACAAGTCACACCACACACATAAATTCTAAAATATAGCTTTTTCTAAATTTATTTCCGCTGTTCAAATTTTAAAACCGCAATGTAAAAACATATTAAATTGTCTCCTGTTTAAAACAACAAATAATTCCCATACGTACGTTTAAATTAACCCGAAAACAAAAATAAAATTAATAAATAACAACTCAAATGCATAAAAAAATAAGACTTTGAGTTTCTAAAGTTATCATTATTGTGTAAATACAAATAAATAAAAGAAATAACCAAAAAAAAAATTTTTTTTTTGAATGAAAAGTATTGTTCTTATATTAAACAGAAACTAAGGGAAACCTATTAGTTTCTTTTTAAGGTACCAGAAAAAAATTTTAATATATGTAAATGTTAATTCAAACAAGAATGCAATGTTAAAAATATTGAGAAAAAATTTAAAAAGTATTCAAATAAAATGTTAAATCTAACATGGAAATATTGATATAAAATAAAATAAATCATAATACAACAAATAATACATTATATGGCAAACGTCTTTTATTTTAACTATAACAACATAAATAGGTATTTATAATACTCGTCGTAAGAACTTGCCGCTGTATTAAAGCGAAATTAATTTAAATTGACTTGACTTGAATGTCGAAGAAATTAATAGAAAAATCCTAGGCGAATTTATTTACAGCTGATATATGCTTTTTTCTAATTAAAAAAAAAATTAAAATAAGAAAAATCAAAAAAATCTAATAAAATAAAATATCAAAAACAATATAATTTATGATGCATTGCTACATAAACTGTAACAACTCTGGTTAAAGTATCAAATCATAATGGAAGAAAAAATTAAATTCGGCTTTTGTTTAGTTAGCCGTTTTTTGGCATTAACATGGTGCTCTGCAAGCTCTGTAGCGGTGCAGCCACCTATTAATAATTCGCCTTGGGAAAATCTTTTTATTACGTTTTCTACAAGGCGAATAAATATACGTGATGATGGCGAATTTATTGATTTCGCCTGTAGCGTAACTGTCAAACTCTATATATAAAAAATCTGTTTACAATTTTTTTATATGTGGTTTGACATTCGGGCTTACGGCGAAAATTAACAAATTGGTCAACGCTCCCACCGTATATTTATTCGCCTTGGCCTTAGTTTTGTATGTAAGCTATCGCCATTGGGGGAGGGACAAACACATTCTTATTTTTATTTCAAATAATTTTTTTAGCTACTGACTGTAGATTTACATGAATCCTTTTTTAGATGAAACAAGTGCGTTTCTACTTTTAATACTTCAATTATAAGGTGTTTCATCGAAAACTATATATTTTCTTCAAAACCAAAATGTATAAGGGAGGAAACCCACAACCTTTGCTTAACCAGCAAAATCGACACACAAAATTTCTGGCAAATTAGCCAATCAAATTAAAACAATTGCAGCACGATCCAAAGTGTCGTACTGACAAAAATGTATTAAAATCCAGAATTGTAAATTACTTAAATCTTTAGGTTGTGTGAAAATAGAACTTTGAATGAATTAAATATTTAACCTAAGTGAGGGACGTTAGCTTATATATAAATTCAAAGTTAAAAATAGAGAACATAAAATTATTTTATTCTTTTGTTTTTACCAAACTCTTTTATTATAAATAAAATCGCTAAATTTGAAAATCTGTTATGATGTTTAGGCATTGCTGGAGTTTTTACTTATTACTTTGGTTTTTAACTTTTTCAAACATGTATTCTCATTAAACTGCACACTTCCTCAGTTGCTTCTATTTTTTACCGACCCCAAAAAAAAAGTAGGCTATCAATTCATCTGAATGTTGCTTTTTTATGTTTGTGCCTGCCTACAGAACTCAGTTATTTCTGAACCGATTTTAAAAACTTTTTAAATTAAAGGGAACTACTTTAAAATTAAAAACAAAACTGCTTATCATTTTTGCTCATATTAGCAAAACTTTATACAAAAATAAAATCTAAGAATAGAAAGGTGTCCCCATAGGTGACATAAATGGAGATACCTCTACAGGACTAGGTTAAATCAAATAAAAAATAAATTAATTTTAAATAATTAAACACAGGATTCGCCTGCGAGCCGTTAATTGTGCATCGCCGGCGGATCTCTATTTGCGAAACGCCGGCGAATCCCTATGTGCGAATCGCAACAGGCACACAAGCGAACGTTTTAGCGAATCGCATGATGATAATTTTTGGCTCGCAAACAATCGCCGCGATTGTAGAGAACTTGCCAGAGATACGCGGGCGAAGATACGGCGATTGAAAATGTTTGCAGGGAGTGAATGAATAATCTTACTTCCTAATGAATAAAACTAAGATTGTCCTAAGTTCACTGAGATAACAAGAAAGTCAAATTACAGTCTTTTAACTGAGTATGTACATATTTGTAAATTTGTATTTAACAATTTTACGTTAGTTCTTTACATACTAGAGGTCAATTTGAGGGACTACTATAAAACAAAGAAACTAAAACAAAATTAATTATGGTTTAGCGGAGTTGCCACACTACGTCACTGGCTTATTAAAGTTTAGCTTTTGCTAGGAATAATTCTTGAAAAGAACGATTTGAAAACAGATTCCAGCCATCTGTCTTAAAAGTTTTAAAACACACATCAAATTATATCAACTTATCCAAACCCAAATTTCATTCTTGTTGTTATAGCGGACTCAGAAACACAGGCTCTTTTTTAATTTCAACCGTTCAACAGTTTGTTTACACATAAAATTACATTAACTATTGTAGCTGCCCTTAATTTTCAATATTATTTGTTTATATTTCTTATTATACCAGACAAAGGAGTGAATATTCTGTCGAATTTTTAAGTGTTTGTATATAACGAATCAAAAGTATGCCACATAAATCAATTTATATCAATTATGGGAAAACCCTTTAAATCAAATTGTGTACTTTTTAATTAAGCAGACTTAGCAATGCATGTTTCTTGTAAATTTTTGCTATCGGTCTATAACGGTTCAAAAGGTTAATCACATATATCAAAATACATCAAATATTGGCACACTCTTCAAATTTCCATATCCAAATTTTATACTTGTTATTATAACACTATGTCCACACGGGACGAATTTCCATCATAATGCCTAATAAAACACCGGCAGAACAATTGTCAAATTTATTATAATATCAGTAAAAGGGGGTAGACGTTGATGATTTAATATTATGATGAATAATTATTTATTGGTCATTGTGAAGGCAACATTTCCAAATAATTCTGTATAAATTTTATTTTTTGAACTTTCGGTTGGTTTTCATAATAATAATAATAATAATAATAATAATAATAATAATAATAATAATAATAATAAAAATAATAATAATATAATAAAAAATGGCTAAGCTATAATAATTTAAAATTATTTAAAAAATTATACGTCAAAAAGAAAATTACATATAAAATGACTTTTCATATCATGATGACTTTATTAGTCTATGATCTCTGATGATTAGATCATAACGATAATATAATACTAATAAATGAAGTCTACACAGGATGAATTTTCATCATGATACAAATTTTACTTTCATCAAAATATAAATTCATCAGGTGAGGACTCCCTGTATAAAACTCAGCTATAAAGATTCTTTGTAAATTTCAACCTTCTGTCTACAACTGTTCAAAACTATGGCCATATATATCAAATTAAATGAACTATTGGCACGCCCTTTAATTTATAAATTTGAATATTTTTACTTGTAGTTATAACGATCATAGTAATTGAAATTCTGTCTAATTTTCAAGCGTTTGTCTTGTCTTGTTTATGTCACCCTTCAATTTTTAAAATTTATTTTTCTATTACTTTGTGGTTTTGGGTCCTATAGTGATACTCAGTTTTTTAGTTTTGTCGCCCTTTACGGTTTATAATATGGGGACGCACTTTTTTAAAAAAAAAATTCTGAACTGATTTTGCAACGGGACCGATCAGTAAGCAAATAAAGTTAATCGGTATAGAAATTGTTGAGTTTTGCAGAAATAAACATAAAAAAGCAGCATTCAGAGGAATTGATGACCTCCTAAGTCGATTAAAAATAAAAGAAGGGAGCCCAAAGAAAGTCTGGTTAGGCTCCAAATGCACTGTTTGAAAATAAAGAATATATTTAGAAAAACCTTAATAGAACCTTATTAAAAATTATAGTAATCGTTTTCGATTACTTTAAAAATTTTATTTTCTAGTAACAAAAGACTTTATAATACTCGTATTCATACAAAATTTTCAACATAGGAAATAAACTTGTTACGGTTTTTATTTATGAGTCTGTTGTGCTAATGCCCTTTTCTAAAGCAGGTTGTCTTTTTAATGTAAATCTCGTTTAGATGTTTGAGAGTTTCATATTGAGCATTTTTTTCATGCCATTGTGTGTCGGAAGCTCTACATTATTTAAACCACAAAATTTAATCTAGATTAACTAGAGAATTTTTCTAGAGGAGGCTATAAACCTTTAGCGATGAGGAAAATTGTAATATGAAGCGACTTAGCCTTTCCAGACAGGCTACAGCGCTCTATCTTCAATCTTAGAAAAAATTATAAAAACAAAAAATATTTTAATGAGAGACATTTTTTAAAGGTATCAAAACTATACTTGCAATACTGAAAAAACATTAAATGGTGTCAAAATCTCTATTACCTCATTGAATCTATTAAGCATGTTTTTGCAAACAATTAATAGCAGCTAATACAAAGGTACATCAAGGCATTTAAGCGAAAAAAACTAAGTATTTTTACTAAGTATTGGCTCATCATCATGAAACAAACACTTTTCACACAGCATACAACACTTTCAGTTGGCTAAAAACATTCATTTAGAGAGGTCTTATCTTAAAATTTAACGCTTCAAAAAAAAAATTCTTACAATTTTAACAACGACAAACCCTTCAAAAAAATTAAAAAAAAAATAATGGTTTTGTTTTAATACAAAAAATTTATTTAAAAAATATTTAATTAAAACTCGAAAAAAAAAACAAAAACATTCAATTAAAAAATTTATTTTATTAGTGGAAAGTGGTTTATGGTTTATTAAAACTATAATTAAAATTTATATAGAGTTAAAAGTTTTATTGTTGTCATATAAAAGATTAAAACATACAAAATGATTAATAAACGACAGTGTCATTGCGCCAAAAAAGTCACTTCTATGTTCAAAGAACTTTTTTATTTCATGACTCTATATGTATCGTTTTCGTTAATGCAGCCGATAGTATGCAAAGCACATTTAATACAGTTCGATCATACCGGATTTCATGCCAACTTTTTTCCTAGGCAGCATCTAACACCAACTCTGGCACACACACAAAACGAATTATCTCAAGACTCACACACTAAAGAATTGACACCCTCTGAATATATGGTGGATTTAACAAACGATTTAAGCTATCGAATTTTACACTATCATTCCATATTGAATCGTAATAATTTTGCCTTTTCACCGACAGCACTTATGAGTGTTCTGGTCGCCCTTTATGAAGGCTCAGCTGGACGAAGTAGGACAGAACTCAAGAATGTATTACATTTGCCAAATAATCATGAAATAATACGTGTTGGATACCGTGATATACATCGGCGTTTAAGAGTAAGTTAGACTTCTTTTGATCTATATTTTTTTCTCTTCGCTCTACTACAAACGGTTAAGGTAAGTTTGCTCTTCCCCTTTTAATATTTATAACTTTTGTTAGCAATCCATCAACAATTGTCAGGGAGTCACATAAAAAATTTTTAAAATAAATTAAATTAAGTCATAATATTGAAGAGAAATTTACTTCATATTGCGAAAATCAAAAACATGAATTGTAACATTTGAAGCTGGACTTAATGAAATATTTTTGTAAGTGCAATACTTTTTAAAATACAATAAATAATTTTAAGCAAAATATACCCAAAACTTGGATTTTTAAGTATCATTCCTATTATCCGTTTATTTAAACGATATTTAATTATAAAAATTAACAAAAATTCGTTGTATAGAGTTGCATTTAACACTTCATTTTTATTTTATTTATTGTCTTTATAAAATATTAGATGCG
This sequence comes from Cistogaster globosa, assembly GCA_937654795.1. Classification (NCBI taxonomy): domain Eukaryota; kingdom Metazoa; phylum Arthropoda; class Insecta; order Diptera; family Tachinidae; genus Cistogaster; species Cistogaster globosa. The sequence goes on from OW569403.1 coordinate 127,880,219, forward strand.
TTCCCATACTCAATTTTGGGATTCCGCGGGATCCCAATGTTACCGAGAACTGTTCCCATACTACAAATTTGCGTAAAAGAGAGAGCTTTTGAGAAAATAAAATTCTTCTTCTTATTGCACGAAATAGTCCAGACTTTTTCTTTGGGTATATTGTGAAAGCATTAGAAAAACAATCAATGTGTTTCTTGTACGCAAATGTCTTCCAAAAGTGCTATTTACAAGTTTCATCCCAAAAAGATATTAAAATAAATTTAAGAACATATAAAATATTTAAGTTTTTATGTTTACTATGAACAACCGCATATTTATCGTGGTTGACATTTTGTTTTGGAATAGAAGTTTGGTTTTTTGTGTTCCCATACTTTTGGGCATTTTTGTCTTCAAATAAAAATAATTTCTGTTTACTCTCATTTTGCCAAACTTTACCCAAAAGGTACGGGAACGAAGCTAATCACCCCTATTCTGCGTTTTGATTCGAATCGAAATTTTCTCCGTCTGACAACTTTGGTATTCTGCGTTTCGATTCCGCTCAGTTTCTTTCGATTGTATGTATTCTGCATTACGATCGGAGCTCCGTTTTTCTCAGTTGTTTTTTTCTTAACGGAGGAGTTTTCCTTATTTGTGTTTTTTAGTTAAAAAGTTAAAAATGTAAGTAGAAAATGAGATACAATGTTCAGAAACGGTTTAAAAAACCCTAAAAATGATTTCTAACTAATTTATTTAATTAAATTTCTTTTGTTTTAAATTGTTAATTTTTGTACTTGAATCTGATGTGTTTTTTATGTATTACCGGTAAAAAACAACACCAGAGCAGTATGAAAAACTGGCAAATTTAATGGCATCTAAAGCAGACATTACATGTGGATACCACCAACGATCAAAGGAAAAAGTAGCAGCGTTTTGAGAGGAAGTTGCAGGAATCCTCAATGCACTAGGTCCTCCAAGAAAAATGCCAGCACAAAAATTAGTTGCCATGAATAACTAATTTTTATTTTTATATTTTTATCATTTTATTTAACAATTTTTTTATTGAACTTCATTAAGAATTTATTTTTAATTATTTATACATACAACTTTTTGTATTAAATTTGACATTTGTTTATGAAAATGTTAACAAACTTGCTTATTTTGCTTTCGATTCCGTTTTTCTTCAGAATACCAATTTTCGATCGCAACGTAACTGAATGCGGAGACTTAATCGAAACGCAGAATAGGGGTGATTATATATTTTGCCTCTCAGCCTGATTTGATCTTAAAAAGTAAGAAATAAACAATATTTTATGACTTCTGGTCAACAATGCTCTAAAATTGTAGTTTCACCTGGTACCTCTACATTTGTTAAAGATTTAGAAATTTATAGGGAAAGAAGGTCTTAGTTCTTACTTACTCTATTTTTTTTTTTTTTTTTATTAGGACCAGCAGTTAGGGGATAACCCCTATTTATGCATTGCATTGTGCCAGAACTAGGTAATTAGGTTATGGGAAGGGGGATAAAGGGAGTAGTGCTTGTGAACATTTTAGTTGAATCTTTGCACACTGAAAGTGATATAAAAGAACTCTGCGAACTGTTCGGCTAAAAAACAAAATTTCTCTGTAGTGTGTTTCACTGGCCAATCGACCACAAGGAATTCGCTCTTGATGCAGAGCACGTTGCGCGTACGAAATTACGATTTTCAGGTACAAGTTAACTGATTTCGTAAGAGCATATTCCGTTATAGTAATGATAAAACAAACACACCCCACATTGTGTCGATGCTCCAGTGAATCAATAGAGCTGGATACCCTACTGTCACTAATTAGCTTCTTTGCTTTCTTCTGCACGCGATCGAGGCACTCCAAAATAAAATTTGGAACACCGGCCCATAAATAAGAGTTGTTATCCTTTTTCGGTATGATAAAGGTGACATAGATAGCAAGGAGATCAGAGGGAGTGAAGAATTTCTTACACCGTTTCAGAAAACCTAGGCACTTGAATGCTTCTATTGCGACATGAAAAATATGCTTGTTCTACCGAACATCGCATTGAATTTTTAATGCCAAGAACATCGAGAGCTTTTGATTTCTTAATATATATATCACCTATAATTACAGACAATATAACAACGATCACTTGGGTTGTTACTATTCAGTTATTCTAAGGAGTTATCATGGTTTTTTAATTGTCGCTATAAAAATTTTTATTAAAATATTGATTAAAAATTTAAGAAAAAACATTTTAATTTTCTTAATATTTTCATTTCAATAACACTTTACACATCGACTTCGTATCGTTTTTTAGACTTACTTCTTTGACTCGGACAACCCGTTAAAAGGATTAAGCTTAAACAAAGAAAACGTTACAATAACCAGAGATTTTGAAACTATTTTAATGTTTTATGGATATGATTTGGGGGTTGATATGGTTACTGCGACGCCTACACACAGCACTTCAATAGTAGCGACAACAGAACAAACAACTCAATCTACAACAACAACTAGCATAGTAAACGCCGTAACGGATACTTTTAAAATGGAAAACACTACTATTACTGTAACAACGGTAAGCCCAGCTCCGTCCACTTCTAGCATGGAAACGAGTAGAGAAACATCAACGACAACTATGAAAGCTATAGCAGCTACTTCTAAAGAAAATGTGACAACTATAAAGCCTGAAGAGATAGCTGAAAATATAAGTGAAAAAAGTGTAGGAGAGAGCATCCCAGAAAATTTCGCCTCCAATGAGACTCTGACAACAACAGAAGTTATAGAAAGTTCCTTAAGACCAAATAAGGACACGAATGACGCAGCTGAGTTAATATCGGCTTTTGTTGCTGAAGAAAATTTGGAACCATTTGCACGTATACAAAAAGCACGTGTAACTCGTTTGCCCAGTGCCAAGCTACAAGCACCTTTGTCATCCAAAAATAGGCCTCGTGTTAACTATTTACCAGCCCAGATAAAATCAAAACGTTTAACAAGGCGCAGTAAACGGCATTTATTTGGCTTAAAAGATTTTGATTCTAATCTTTTTATAACTCTCCTCAACACTGAATCCCATTTGCACACTCCTCTGACAACCGGCTCTGCCCTCAGCGCATTACCCACTTATGTTCAACTATCTAACGATTATGAAGTAGATACAGATTTTGTTTCTACCGCACAAACGTCAACAAACAATAAGGAGAATTATAACACTGATGTCATCAGTCATGTCTTTTACTTGAACAATAAACATATCATTTACACCACATTTAAAGTGTATAATGCCGTTCTTTATTACAAATACTTTGAACATCTCCGGATGAGCGTTTTAGAATTAGAATTAGATACTCCGGAATATAATTTATTTATTTTACTACCAGATTTTAATACGGATTTAGTTGCAGTCACATCCTTGTTACGGGCTGGTCCAAACTTGCGTCTGATGAGAAAACAATTGAAACCAAAATGGGTTCAAGCAATAATACCGGACTTTAAGTTACAGGGAACAATGTTCTTGACAAATGATTTACAAAATGTAAGTAATTTCTTTGTTTTTATTGTATACAAATTTTTAATTAATCCTAATAAAGTGTTAAAGAAAAGTTAAAAACAATTACAATTAAAATTACAAATAGTGGTTGAAAAAAACGACTAAAAATGATTTTTGGAAAATTTCGAGCTTTCTAAATTTGTCTAATTGCCTTTAATTGAGGAGTCGCAGAACAAAATGAACTTGTTCCGTCTTTTAAAATTTAAAAAAAAACATTAATTTTTTTAAGTCAAATGTTTTCGCCTTAAAAGTATAAAATAAGTTACCCCACGACTCCACTAGCCATCAAATCGAACAAGATATGCACATAACGCCGGCAGAACAACGGTATTAATTTGTTCATGTTCTTGTCATTCGCAAAAATGTGTCGATGTTCATGTTCTGTTTGAACATAATTTTCTGTTTGTCGTCAGGGTTGTTTCAATGTTTTATGTCTGTATGTCCGTGTTAGTGTCGAAATCAATTTTTCCGAGACACTAGATCAGCTAGAAAAAAAATTAAATTCTCCAATCGAAAATCAGCAAGATCGGTTAAAAACTTTCGAGGCAGCGGGCAAAGCACCACGCCTGCCTATAATTTTTTTACATAATTTCAAACAATGAAGTAGCTACAATCAAAAAAACAAGTACCGATGGACAATTAAAAATTAATAAAAAAAAATTGAAACTCACCCATACTTTCCGAGTTATGGGCCTCTGAACTTTTCCTATAAAGGTAGGATTTGGCACCATATTTTTTAAGACATCAATATAGGAATCATTAAAAAGTTTTTGAAGAGATCTTTCAGGAAATATTAAATTTTTTTAAAATACTTAACCCATTAAGAGCCGGTAACATTTTTATGTAAAATTTTATTCAGTACTTAATTATTTTCTTATTTTTTAATTTTCTGTCACCCCAATTTTTTTTTTTTTTTATTGGAGTAACTTCACTAAACTAGAAGGTTTGGCAAAGCTGAATACACCACTCTTATTTATTATTTTTATTTTATTTTTTATATCATCTTCCATAACTTTTAATTTAAAAAAAATTAATTTTATCTATTGTTTTGTTTTTACAATTAAAGTTTTTTGATTAAATAAAGAAAAAGAATATTGAATGACAAATGCATGCGGCAACGGGCGGCAATTAGATGTTCTTTTTTTTTTTTGTTTGCATTATTATTATTATTATTATTATTTTAATTATTATTATTATTTTTTTTTCATTAAGGCAATTGAGCCCGGCTTTGTTTATTGATAATTTAATAAATATTTGTTTTCTACAGTTTCCTAGAGTTAGGCTTTCAGGGTCAAGTTTTAAGTTTTTGACTCAGATATAATTAAATAAATTAAATTGTTAAAGATTTTAAAAGAAAATAAAAAAAGATAAAACAGTGATTTAATTTATAATGTATATTTTTATTTATTTAAATTTTGCAACTAAAAACTATCGATGGTTTGATGAATTAAAGTGGCCGTTTTTAACGGCATTACCAAATAAAATGAATTTGATGTGTTAAAATTTTTTTATGAATATTTTTATTTACAAACTATTTTTCTTTTTTAATTGAGTTGTATTGTTGACGCATGCCGTTTAAATTTGCCTCTCACTATAACGATTAAAAAGGTATAAAATTTGTATTTTTTTATCAAACTCGCTACTTATTTTAAAACCGAATTTACATTAAATTCGAGTCGAATGACTAAGATGCTGGTACTTTTTCTAGTTGTGTTATCAGTCCTAATTTTTGTAAAATTAAAAATAATTTTTAACAGTTGCTTAAATTAACTATCGGTTTTACTTCGAAAATCGAACATTCAAATACAAGTTAACTCATTGCCAAAACCCGCACCAAGATAAATATTTACTTCCGGGTTTAGTTATTTTTGGCTGTCGGATCGTTACTCTAGTCCTTCTTCTTATTACATTATGGAAGCTAAGTTTCACAGTGGCATCTCCATCGAGACTGTGTCTTCAAATTCTGGACATTAGCACGCAACCTTACCCCGCATGCATGTGCGACTAAAAAGAAGGGCAGTGAGTATTAAAATATAATGTGTAATAGATTTTTTGATAGGTTTGCATACACACAAATATTTTTGCATACACACAAATAACTAGTCCCTCGTCTTTTTAAGTCAATAGAGTTAAATTGGAGAAAAATCTCGCATAGAAAACAGCAACGGTGCAAAGCTGCTTTGGATTTCTTTATGATAATTCTTTCCTTTTGGTCTATAGGCGTCGTCTATTTTGCAGGCGTCTTACCGCTTGTCTTGGGCTTATTTTGTTATTCGCTTTATATTTAAACATGTTTAAACTTTTTTGGAAAGTTTCACCCCTAGCTGAAGCTCCAACACTTTTCAACAGAAGTTATTTTAGATATTAAATTCTCTCTCCTCATATTTCATGGCTGGTTTGGTTCTCTTCAATTCTTAGCAAAAAAAAAACCACTTGCACAGAGATTCACAGAAAATTTAAATGGTCAGACAAAGCTTCTCGCAATCATATGTCTACTGCCAGCAGTATTTATTTGTTATTGTTTCTAATACCTTTATTAATTTTTATTTTTTTATTTTTAATGTGCTTAACTGCATCTAAATATTGTTCTTATACAGGTGGTTCTAGGTCTTAAATCTAGAAGTTCAGCGTTAAATATGTTTATTTCCTTAATTTATTTTATCTATTTTTTAGCTGGGTATGTGCGATATATTCGAACCAAATCGTGCTGACTTTCGTCCAATGACAGATGAAAAAAGTATCTATGTGAATCATATCGAACAGTCAATAAATGTTCATATTCGTACAAATCCCATCAATCAGTTAAGACGTGAGTATAAGCTATTACAAAATAAAAATATTTTATGCATTTCTTAACATACATACAGATTGATATACATATATACATTTATGTATACATAACATAGGTACTTATACATTTAGAAAACATTACACCATTTGTTGAATCAACCAACCGAAACGTTTAAGGGCACATTGAAATACTAAACATCTTAATTAAACGCTTTTACATGAATATATTTGCTAAGATCGAAATTGATTGCTGATTTTTTTTTTTTTTTTGCCCATTTCATTTTCTTAGGCAACAATGGAGCAGAAACACAACCTATACAAATATCCGTAAATCACCCGTTTATATTTTTCATTATTGATCGTGATATGGATGTTGCTGTAATGGCTGGACGTATTTTAAATCCGCTTAATGTACGAGTTCAATAAGGCAAATATAACACATTTGCAAAAACAACACACTATCTTAACATAATAATTATCTTGGGATCACCCAATAAAGTTTCAAAGTAGTTTTAGTTTTAACTTAAATATAAATAACAATGTGTAAATAATAAACATCAACTGACAAATTTGTAAAAAAAAAACACATCTTTTATTTTTATTGCTGCTAAAAAAAAACTCCAAAGACCGTAACGGTAATAAGTTTTATTAAAAATTGATTTTCGGTAGTTTTTACTTTTTTTATTGCTTAGAAAATAAAAGTTGTTTTTGAGTTGTCTTTAAAGAAAAAGGTAGAAAGAAAATAGGTCTGTTCAGTAACTTTACTAGCAAAAAGAGAGAGTAAAACAGAAATTTTCAAAATATTCTCCCAAATGCAAAAAAGTAAAGCTGGATTCACCCATTGTTTCGGAACAAAATGTTTGTGCCGAAACATTTTTTTTAATGCAGTTTGACGTTTCTCTCTCTCTCCCTCAAAAAGAAACACGTCAAACTACCAGAAAACTGGTAACCACACAAAAAAATTTTAAATAATACTCGAAGTATTTTCAAAAGCGTCATGATGTTTACAGTCCACCCTAAATACGAGCGTAAGACGTTATTTAACTGTCAAAAATCCTCATGCCCATACAAAATGTATGAGACCAACCCAAATAGCGCGACGCTAACGTTGAACAATTGAAAAATCCAATTTTGACGCGCGTAAAAAGTGAAGTTGGCTGCAAAAGAAGTGTTGTTATTGTTTTTTTTTGTGGTATATACCAAGGCGCATCAAACAGGTGACTGCATCAGATCATGTGTTCATCATATGTTTTAGCTTTTGCGTGTATTTTGTTTTTGTAAAAACTAATTCGAGCTGTCAAAAACGTGTAGTAATGTGTGTATATATTTGTGAAAAATAAGAAAGCCACTGAAGATATAATAGAAAATATACACACATATTGCCAGACGTTTTGACAGCTCGAATTAGTTTTTACAAAAACAAAATACACGTAAAAGGAAATGCATTCACCTGGTATTATTGCGCCATGGTATATACAAAAGTATTTCCAACAGTAATGACATTACAGCTACTTTAAGGTCAATTTCGCGATTTTATCTCTCTTAATTATTTAAATTTTGTGGTTTTTAGCAAATAAGATAAGTAAACAATACTGTTCGTTTCACAACGTTGGCGCTCGTATTTAAGTTACTCATTACAGCGTAAAAACTAGACGCTAAATTACGTCGTGCCTAACGCCCGTATTTAGGGTGGACTGTTAAGCGCATCATGAATATAACTTTTTTCTGCTCAAGTTCTTAAACACATTCTTATTGTGACTTAGATGTAAAAATATTTTTGTTAAAAACAAGAGTGCTGTATTCGGCTATGCCGAATCTTATATATCCTTCACTATCTATGTAAATATAGTTTAGTGAAGTAACTCCAATCAAAAACGCAAATATTGGGGTGACAGAGAAATTAAAAATAAAAAAAATTGGTACTGCATATACATATATAATCTTACATAAAACTGACATCGGCTCTTAATGGATTAAGCATTTTCAAAAAATTTTAGTATTTCCTTAAAGACCTCTCCAAAAGCTTTGAAATGATATCCATATTGATATTTTAAAAAACTTAAAAATTTCAGAGCCCCGAACTCGGAAAATATGGCGTGCGCCAATTTTTTCACCTGATGTTTTTTTTTTATTTTTAATTCTCTATCGTCCCATACATCTATTTTTTTTATTGGAGTTAGTTAATTGTTTCAAATGACATGAAAAAATTAAAAGTAGGTGTGGTGATTTCCCTGCTGCATCGAAGGACATAGACCGATAATGCTGAATTCTAATAGCACCTCTTTCGACACTATGTCTGATCGATTGACGTATTACTTTTTTTCGTGAATTCAAATTTGCCACTAACACGGACGGACATATGAATAAGGATTCAGAAATTACAAACGAAATGACAAACTTATAAATACTCTTTTTCCATTTTTTTGTGGTGAAGGGTATAATAATAATAAATTTATACATACATATCTATAATTTATTGATAATTATACAAAAAAAATTAATACTCTTCTTTATTGCATTAAACGTTTCATCACTGGCTTGTTTACTTCTAATTCCAAAAATAATTAAGGGTCCGCCATCTAACGTTTTTTTTTTCAAATAGTGCTTATTTCGTTAATGGTAACACTTAGCTCATGTCTGATTCGACAGATAATTAGTTTTATTTTTTCGCTAAGCGAATATGGTTGTGTATACACTTCGCCTAGTGGACCTGCGATCGACTTACAGAAAAAAAAATAATATTTTTTTAGATAAAGCTCAATTTGATCTTTGCGGGTATGTAAACAAGCAAAATTGTCGCATTTAGGGCACAAAAACATTGAAATGCCGGTGCACCCAAAGGCATAATTGGGCCATTTTTCTTCGAAAATGAGCAAGTAGTGGCCATTACAGTCAATGACGATCGTTATCGGGCCATGTTGAACGAATTTTTCTTCACAAAAATTGAAGAGGAGGATATGGGCAACAGTTGGTTTCAACAGGACGGCGCTACGTGCCACACAGCCGAAGCTATACTCGATGTTTTGCGTTTTTTTATAGCATTAAAAAAAAGTTATTTGGCGGACCCCTTACAAACCTCGAAGAATCTAAACCAAATTTATATTCTTCTACACTTCTTTGCTGTGTACTTCCATAGCAAAATTAAAGAAAAATAACAAAATGATATTATTATACCCTTCACCACAAAAAGTGGAAAATGTCATTCAATCAAACATAATGTCGAAAAGGTGCTATTGGAAATCAGCACCACGTGCACCTCTAATTATTTTTATGTCATTTGGAACAATAACGGGGACCTGAAATTTTCAATTTTTTTAAAATGTCAATATGGGTACCATTTTAAAGGTTTTGTAGAGATCTTAAATGGAAACACTAAAATTTTTTGAAAATGCTTAACCCATTAAGTTCCGATTGTTTTTTTATATAAAATTATATAAACAACTTAATTTTTTTTTTCTTATTTTTAATTCTCTGTCACCGCAATAATTGTTTTTTTTTTATATAGAAGCACTTCACTAAGCTAGTTTTACATAGGCGGTGAGGGCCATATAAGATTCGGCGTAGCCGAATATAGCACTCTTTCTTGTTTTTATATTCTTTTAGTTTTTAAATACCTTTCTTTAATCTTACAAAAATTCCATTTATGAGACTTTTTTCAAGCCGTTATTTTGTTAACAAAAGCAAGAAACAGGTGTTTGGCTAATTCTTGCTAGTAAAAATTTTACTAACCAAAACTTGCAACAAATTTTTTCTCTCTCTCTCACATTTTTACGCCCTTTTTTCACTTTCTACTTGCAAATTTTTTGAGTATGTGAACACGTCCCAGTAACAATTAGCAATAATTAGTAACAATTTTTTTTTTTTAAGCCAATGTACATTTATTTTACTACGTAATAGCGGCTCTGAAAAACTACAACATTGCAAAAACAACATGGCTACCATCTAGTGAAATAAATGTACCTTGGTGAACTTCAAGAACAGTGCAATCCCAACCTAAAACCACATTGCGTCGCTAAACGATAAATTACCCGTGCTTAACTATATATGTATCAAACAAAACTTGCACAAAGCAAGTGCCATTTTGCTTGCTTTTCTACACTTTTTGCCAACAAACAGAAATCTCGTCATATAAGTTTGCTCCAAAATAAAACAAGTTGTAGAAAACATATACATACATATGTATGTGTATTCTATGTTGGCAATAAATACTCCAGTTTTATCCTATTTATCCTAACGAAGTTTAAGCAATGGAACTTACAGGTGCACAGAATTTTATATTGGCCTATTTTTCGCGAGGACTTAAAAAGTTTCGGACTTTCTTTACAACAAACATGCAATACTCACTTTTTTATACTGCCTTTAAAGGATTCATCCACTTTCTAATGGATCAAAAATATTTTAGTTTATATTTAATCAAACTTCACAAAAATCAGTTGTTTAACAAAATTAAAAGGGTTTTTGTATAAAATATTTTTTCACATTTCAAAACATGTTCAGAGAAAAACTTAATAGAGTTGCATTTAACAGGCAAATAGTAAAATAATTGTTTAAATTAACACATGCTTTAAAAATTAATACTACTTGGGTCACGATTTTGATTGGTTAGGTTACGCAATATTTGTAATTTTAAATTTTGTATCTCAATATCTTTACGATATAGAATACGATCGCGTTTTTGCTGTAACCTCAAACTGCGTAATCGTTCACGCTCGACTGCTGCGCGATACATGTACAACTGACGTAAGCCCTGTTCCCGCGTAAACGTTGTTCGTATGCGATTAGTACGGATATTGCGCAAACGACGCTTACTTTGCTGCTGCGCTTGACTGTTTCTAGCGGAAAAAGAACAAGAAGCATTCTCGTCGTTTCCACTGCTAACATTCTGATTAGACTCAAAGCGTGTTGCAGGTGGATTTATTTTTGACGTTAATGTTGAACATGGAATGGTGCTAGTAACGTCAGCAGTACAAATCCTATTTGCTTCATTAATGCAGCCATCAGTCACTGCATCATTCTCCTCACTATAGTTGTTAACAGCCAATGATTGTACGTTTTCTAACTTAAAGTGCATATTGGCAAGATTTTTAGAACTCTCTGAATTTTTATTCCCCTTGCAAGCATTCATTATTGCATAATTTATTATATTAGGTTTGATGTAGGTACTTGAATTTATCTGCAATTCTTGTTCAGAGCAATTCTTTTCGTCATTTGATGGCGGATCTTCTGATTTAATATATTGATGTTCCTGTAATGGCAGACTAGTTGATAATGAGCTTGAATTATTAGATGAAAGTTCAATTCGATTATCATTATAATATGGATTTTGAGATTTAACATTTTCCTCAATTATTGAATGGTTAGTAGAATCATTTAAACTTTTTATTTGTTCTGTTGTTAAATTTCTTTCCATAGCATCTTTAATTCTTTTAGCTTCGGCCGCTCGTATCCTTCCTAATTGTTGTTTAAGTCGCTCTTTCGACCGATTGAATCCAGCAGCTTTCATTCTTAGAGCAATTTCATCCCAAGCTTCGGACTTTCGTTTTATGGTCATTGTATCGCTACCTTTATTTTCCAATATCGACTGGTGCATTCTCGTCAGAGACAACAGTAATTGTTTCTCCGACTCTGTCCAATTTGGTTGCCTTTCACGTTTTTCCCTATTTAACTTTTGCAAACTGTAAGCTAAAAGTAGATTAGATGACCACATATTTTTTAATTTTCCAATATTTTTGTTTTGCTTTCTTATTTTTCTAGTTTAATTAATGATTTTCTCTTTAATTTACATATATATTCAAGTTTTTTAATAGAAGTACGTTTTATTACCACTTAAATCCATAGCTTGCTTTACTGATTAGTTAATGAGAAATTAGGAAAGTTTTAAACCAAAATGTGTTTTACTTCAATTTTAATTTGAAAGTGTTTGGAGAGTTTGTATTTGTAACGTCTGCAAAACATACAGAATAAAATCACATTTTAAAAGTTGCCACACAAATTAAGTTCTAGACTAAATAGCGCGTAATATATAGCAAAGTATAGTTTAAAATTTTTTGTTTTAATACAGCGTTAACAAAAAACTCTTTTTTAATAGAGCAAAAAAAAGTGCTTAAAAATATCACTGCCGAATTCAAGAAAAAATTTTATATTTGCACACCCTTTGAAGTAATGTTATTGTTTAGATTATTATAGCTTAGATACAACGCCTTGACTGTTAATATTATGTAAATACACAAATGCAATGTTTAGTTTAAAAAATCTAACAATAGCCTTTGTGAAAATGGACTAACGAAGGAAAATTCTTTCTAGCCTTTCAATTTTCAATAGAACAAAAAAACATTATGTTATATAACCTTTTGATTATTATGTCTATTTAGTAACAAAACTTATATAAATACAAAAGAAATGTATATAGTTAATTCTTTTTTAAACTTTTTAAGTCTGCAAAGTAAAGTGGAGAATTTACAATATAAGTATGTGCTGCCACATTGTCCTATTGGGCATCTCAATGAAATTTTCATTCTTAAAATTAAAAAGAAGAAGAGCCAAACAAATAATATTGCTTTTGTTTTCTTATCACAACTTTTTTAATCAAATCGGTTAAACTTTTTTCAATAAATTCAGTTCACAGTCATAGTTACCATATTAAAAAGGAATGGATTTTGTTTTCTGAATTTAAGTAATATTAATCTTCAACATGGCAAACAACGATCGTGATAAAATAATAAAATCGTGGTCAGGAATTAGTGAAGTAACACTTATTAAGGAAGTTGCAACAAAAGGAGAACACATTCAGTTGTGCATACAGTATTGGGCACGAAAAAGGAAAATGTCTGTTGCAGAGTATGAGCTATTTTTCCAAGATGTTGTGCAAACTTACGTAAATAGATTGTTAACAGAACGCTTAGTGTGCAAGGCAGAAAATGTTCTTAAAAATGTACAAAGAGATGTAAATTGTTTTTATTATCAATTCGCCTGCGAGTCCAATAATGCTGAATTAAGAGAATTAATAATGGAACATTTAATTAAAAAGCAACCATGTGATGATTACGATCATCTAATGCAAAATTTAAAGTTTCATTGGGAACTGTTGCAACAGTTGAAGAAATCAGAAACTATTATGTTAAATATTAAAAAACAAATGAAACGGGTTAATCTAGAATCGTTAATTAAATTGGATTCTTCTATTAAGCAAAGAGTTATAATAGAACTATATTTTGAAACTCAGAATGAAACTCTTCTAGAACATATTAACAAGTTTGTTATGTGGGACTTTTTGGTTGAAACTAAACAAATAGAAGAAATTTTACGCTGGTGTAGAACTCAGTGTACCAAAGAAGACTTGAAAAATGTAAATTATCTTACTAAATTAGAATTAAAGTATCTTGAATGGTCTCTTGAGACTGAAATGTATGAGTATGCCTTACGTTCACTCCAAGACACTAGCGACTCTGTTCTTAGAAATTTTTTTGCCTCAGCTGGCTTTTTCTTCGATGACGAAAGAATTGTTATACCAGCAGTATTACAACGAATTTGTCTGACCGAAAGCTTTGGCGTTAACAATGATTATATAAGATCCTTGCCACTAGCAAGGTTTTTGTTTGATCGTAAGTTTTATTATTTGCTTTTAAACGATTTTGTAGGAAGTCGTCAAATTGAAGAGCTTGGCGAGCTTTTAAGCGAACACAGACCACTTTTAAAGTTCTTGTTTACATTGAAGTGTCAATCTTTGCAAACCTTGGAAGGATTTAAGGAGGCAAGTATAAACAGTTTGTTACAAAAAAAGAAATGTAAGGTTTATATTTTTATTTATTTATTCACTATTATAAAACCTATTATCATGAAAACTTGTTGAATATCAACCCTTAAAATATATAGGGTACAATAGTATAAGAATTTGCTTAAAAGTACTAAAACAATTACAAACTACTTTATTCAATATAAGAAACTTTTAAAAAGACAGTGTTAAGGAAAAGTTTATTTCAAAAAACCTTATATAAACTTAAAGGTTCTAATGACATTTGTTTAACGAATCACCAGCATAGTGAATTTTAGTGATTGCTTAGTAAATTTCTTATAGTTTCAAAAATAGACGATCTACATTTTTCATTAATTGACAGCCTCAAGTCCCTTACAAAAGAACTAGTGATTTTTATTCAAATTTGAATGTAGCAAGTCAGTGGGGAATCTGTTAAAAATTGTATTTTCTTAAAGATCTCTTCAAATCATTAAAATGATTCCCATATTGATATTTAAAAAAAAATTGAAAATTTCGGAGGCCCGTATCTTGGATGATATGTGCGAGCGCCAATTTTTTACTTGATGTTTTTAATTATTTTTTTTTAATGCATGTGTCTAGTAGTTTCTCCATAACAATATCAGCCATAATTGGAGAAACAGGAGATCCTATCGGTAATCCTTTCTGCTGTTTATAAAATTTACTGTTATATTGAAAATATCTATTATCTTATATACAAAATTTAACAATACGTAGAAACAGACACTTTTCTATTTTAGTATGTCCTTCATGAATATTACAGTTTTCTTCATTTGTGCTTTTGCTAAATCAACAGATATGCTTTGAAATATTGACACTACATCTAATATTATTCCTTATATTATTTTTAAATTCTACAGAATTTTTCAAGTTATACTTAGATTGCTCAGTTATCTTTTTTAGAAATCAAAAATTGTTGACTATAATAAATATTGAATGGCATAGAAAACACACTACACATTAAAAAGGTTATTTAGCAAAACAAAAGATAAAATACCGAATCAAGAATTATCAAATTTAGTCTATAGGATTCGATGTAGTGGAAACGATAATGAGATTTGTAATAAAGTATGTGTAGGAACAACGAAAAATAAATTAAAAATGGAATGGCTGGTCATAAATCTATAAAAATATTAATTCACAAAAAACTGCATTATCATCTCATTGTGCCAGATGAAATCACAATCCCAATTTTGAAAATGTGTCAGTAATAAGTACAGAAAACAATTATAAACGACGTTATATTTAAGAAATGTTACAAATTATTTATACACCAATAGCACAGAGAATTAATTTTAAGGCAGACACAAATAATGTAGCTCAGATTTATAGACATTTATTTCATAAAAAATAAAAATAAATTTTAAATGTATTTTACGACAAATTTGTAAATAAGAAATAATTTTGCACTTTCTATTTGTTTAAAAATTAATTTATATGATAAAATAATTATTTGTTTTTTAAAATATGTTTGTTAGTTTGAAAAAAAATTAACATTTTGTTGTTGTTTTATGTTGTTTAAATAAATATTTGTTCCTCCTGATGATGCAACACAATGGAGTAGCGAAATATGGGAAAATATATATAAAAAATAAAATGTCTATTGCTTAAAAATTAAATTAAATATTTTTTATTTTTTTATATCTTCTGAGTCTCTGTCTTTTTGATTTATATGTTTTTATTGCACTCTTATTTGTTTTTAACTTAACTGATTCTCCCTTATTAAGTTTTAATATTTTTAAGAAATGCCGCAAATAATAAAAGCGATTTTAGAACAGGTTCTCATGTTAAAAATTTGGTTAAAAAAATTAAATGTACATTCATACATACGTATTTGTAATTATAAGTGTATGTGTATATTATAGTTATCATAAATAAATCATTTTGAAATATTTCAGATATGCTTTCATGTCACCAAATATTTGGAAAGTGTTGGTGTAGATTTTGAACAGGAACAAGCACTTGCAACACTTTTTGAGTTTCTTACAACAGACCCATCGATATCAAATTTACAATGCGCCGCCACTTCGGGAACACTCAAAACTCTCACATATCTCAGGATCATTCATCACCAGCAGCAAAATGAAACACCAAATACAATTGAACATGGACTGCCAAACGCTTACGATCTGTTAAAAACCTTTAAAGATCTTGACTTCAAACGCTTAACAAACGATGCAAGTTTGTATGAAAAATGTTCTAGATTCAATGCCAAACAAGAGAGCAAAACAATAGCGCAAAATAAATGCAGCTTAAATTTCTTGCATTTTATCAAACAGTCACGTTCGGCGTATGCTGTTTATTTGATGCTATTGGATCAACTACAGAATTATGCCCAAATAACTGAGACTCACTTATTTAGTGCATGCGAATGTGTCTATGACATGGCATTACAATCGATTTCCGATGACTCAGAAATTATATCGCACTGTATAGCATTTTGTGAAATGATTGGCTTCGATACACAGAAGCTTCGTTGTTTTTTGAAATTAATAAAGTGTCTTAATAATAATGAATCTCAAGAAACTCAAAATATATTTTCAATTATACAAAAGTCTGAACGTTTGTTAATAAAACGTTTAGAGAACGAAAGTACATTCCCCTTATATGAGTTTACTGCTATAATGTGTATCAGTTCAATAGCAAGAAGCGTACAAAATAGTACTTATGATCAGGTCTCATTGGTAATGAAGCATTATGCTCGGCTCAATGATTATTGGCGTTTATTGGTGCTGTTGCAATATTTTGAAATTCCTTTGGATCAAATTAAAAATTTGGTTAAATGTTTCACGATTCCAGCAATAGGAGAACATCTGCTACGAGCATTGGCGTTTACAACTCAAATAAATGAGTGTAATTTAAGCCTCAAGAGACGTTCAAGTCTAACTAGACGGCAACTTAAACAAACTAAACAGCGTAGAAAGGAAAATAAAACTTCTCTTACAACCACGTCAAT
This sequence comes from Cistogaster globosa, assembly GCA_937654795.1. Lineage (NCBI taxonomy): Eukaryota > Metazoa > Arthropoda > Insecta > Diptera > Tachinidae > Cistogaster > Cistogaster globosa. The sequence goes on from OW569403.1 coordinate 127,897,247, forward strand.
GGAAACAATGACATCATCATTTGCTTCTTGTCTTGAGTCATCAGGTATTGCAAATGATCTGGAACCAAATAATGATCGGTTTGTAGCAGATTTTATAAATGGTGGTCCAGATCTTTTTGCTCTTATTTTACTAAACACAAATGCTAGCAAAGGTGATATTGAGAAAATAGACGACATTAATAAGTTCCTGGAATGTATGCAACAAACACAAACACAAAATCGAACATCCACGTCAACTGTTGTAAGCTATTTACGTACAGCTGTCAAACAACAGCTTCCCATAATGGCGGTACTGGCAACGACAATAGATAAAAAAGATAATTGCAATATTGATTGGTGCTGGCTGGTGTGGATATCAGTGACTACGAATCAATGGAATAATGTGTTGAGATTTGCTGTAGGTACTAATACACAGGAATTTCCATGGAATCTTGTTGAACAACTCGTTAGACAGTGTCAAATTAAATCGTTGGTGCAAAGCTTCTTGATCTTCTACCCTCATAATTCGATGCTTCATTTATTCAATTTTTTGCAACTTACTTATCAAGGAGAATTTGGAGACAAGGCTGTTCATGAACTACGTTTATACGCTTTGGCATGGAGCAATGATGAGGTCCATTTACCGCTAAATCCTTGGGTGAAGCGTGAGAAACTCATTAAACGTACCATACGTCTTCTGTTGTTACATTTGCAAAACAATTTTGAGTCGGTTACCGATCAAATGAAATTTCTTACTTGTGTCTGTCTGTCTGGACTTAGTGATATAATGGGCCAGCTTGACTTTTGTTTATTAAGGTCATTTTGTGAAATTCTACAACTGGCTGGTAAAGCTGCAACACAAAGATTTCCCCTCGATTTTGTTCAGCTTATGCAAAATCAGCCAGGAGACAGTAGGGAATACGAACGTGTTTTAAATTCTGTTTTAGCAGCTAAAGAATATGATATTGCGGTACGTTTGGCCACACTTTTGCACAAGCCCATTAGTGATATTGTCTACAGCAAATGGGTTAATTCCTTAGAACTTCAATTGTCTTTACCCACTTTGGAAAATTTCGACAAATATATATTTCCTTTTGAGCAATATGAAAAAGAAGTTTTGACACATTCGCTACCACCCGAGACACTGGTCAACTTTCTCTTATATGCGTCTTCCCGTTTGCCTTCAAAAGCTTATCGATCCCGCTACTATGTGCTTCAAAAAGCCTTAAACGTTATAAAACATCATCATTTGTTTCCAAACGAATCATTTGATCGCGATCAAATTGAATATGACATGATCCTAAACTATCTGTTCCTAAGCGACGATGAAGCCTCCACTTTGACTTTGTATCATTCCGAATATTACGAAGAAATAATGTTAATGGAAAGATGCGTTCTCTACAAATCATTTCTTGAGCTTAAGGAACTGGCTGGCATAGAAGATTTAAATATAAGCAGCAAAATCGATTTAGATGAAAGGCAGAAAACAAGGTTAGAATCTTTATTGCATCGGTTGCTGGATGACGGTGATATTGTTGAGGCATTGCGCCTTCAGGAGCTTTTTGATGTTCGCCCATTGGACTTGCGTTTTGTGGTATTTTGTATGGCTTTGGCTGAATCTATGTCTAACATATATGCCATGTCTTCAGAGGAACGCCTGCTCTTAGCGGAGATTGAACGTTCATCGTTTTCTAAGTTTACAAGAAGAACACTTTGCCCTGCATCCGGTAGCGGTCATGAATTGGAAAATTGTTCTACTTTTGAATTCGAAGAAATACCTTCAAAAGAGAAGCAGGAGACCTTGGCAATACTTCAGGGTGTAGCTTCGAAATTAAAGTTTGGAGTTACAATTGCAAAACGTGTTATCTGCTGTTATCGTGCTGCAATGTATTTAGACAAAGAATATTTAGATGTGTTTCGAACAAAAGATGTGCAAATATTATTGCAGAGTGTAGCGGAAGAAGATTGCTTGCATCGTCTTCTGGTGGTCAGTGATATTTTAACCTCTACTCATATGGAGCCTCAGGAAATTGCCGAGTTGTTAGCCTTTGAAATTACAACCGCCGTTGTACGACCACGTTTTTATATCTTCTGTCCCGATCAACAAGCTAAACACATGTTTCGAAATGCCGATTTATGGGGATATAACATCGATAGAGATTTGCATTTATTCCTAGAGTTGACACCAGATCGCACTAAACTCGGCGCCTGTCTATTAGAATATTGCGATGCTCTAAAGTTGTATCGTAAATACCAGGATAACAAGCCTTTCGAAAAAAATGAATATTTTGAACGTTTAGCCGAAATTATTGCAAAATATGGCCAACCGAATAACAGTAGTAGCAATCTCAATTGTAACTTATCCAGCATTGATGTTAATCCAGGCACACGACCGCAACAAGTTTTGTCACACAAAAAACAAAATATTATTTATGTTGAACTTCTGATAAAAGCCCATCAAGCGTTCGTTCATGAGTGCTCCATGGAGGGCATAGCGAATGTGCTTAATAGAGCCAAAGTCTTAAATTCAATACTTGCCCAGGCCAAATCATGGTCCTTAATAGTTCGAATGTTAATAGGTATTGGTCGCTATAGAGAAATGTTCTTTTGCTTCGATACTTTAATTGAAAACGAACAATTCGAATCACTTCTCGGTCAATTTGATGTAGAAAAGACTATAGGCTTAAGGCAAGCAATTTTAGCTTACCTGCGTGAATATTGTAATCCACAACAAGGCAAAGAACTTTTTAAATTAGCTGCTCATAACTTTTTGATGTATAAAGATCTGGCAGAACTATGGGAACAAGATGCCGAAGAATTGCTTAATAAAGTTTTCAATACATTCCATTTAACTGGTGATGTTGACTCCAAAGTACCGAAACTTAAATGTCATACGGAAACCATAAATTTACTTAATCTTTCTTTGGAATATTATGTGCATGCCACCGAAAACTATTTGCTGGACAATAAAATATTATTGGCTCAGAAAAGTGCTTCATTAGCTGAACTTACAGCCATGCAAATTGATTTGGCAAACAAAGCTTTGGAAAAGACAACTTCACCAAGTGGCCTTAATCTTTGTATATGTGTTATAAATGTTAAATCACGGGAACTTTTCAAAACTTTAGTCAACAATGAATTAAGGTAAATACATTTACAAGCTTAATACTCTCTTATTCAGTTATTTTCTTTTTTAATTATAATAATATCGAATAATTAACTTGTTCGAACATAAATTCGTTTAGTTTACAACAAGATATCAAAAAGAGCGACTACTTGCTGTGCACTTTACTAGTTTCTGAGTGTTGTATATCGGTGCTAGTTTGCGTGATGAGAGCCTGTCACTTGTTGTTGTTTTGTTGTTGGTGTGGAAAGTAATCGATATAGAGTACAAAAACATATATTTTTGGTATTTTTGTCTGTCTGTGTTCGCATCTAGTAAGAACCCCGCAATAAATATTTAAAAACAAAGCTTTCTAAATTTGAAATTTAAGAAAATTAGAAATGACACCCGTACGTAGTCGTGGACTCTGCTAGTTGATAATGATTTTATTATTTGTGACAGCAATCAGTCACGACCTTAAAATCTTGTCGTAGAATTATTTTTATTTAAGATTTCTAGAATAACTACAACTATTTAAGGCCAGGATTCACATCATACACAATTGTACGACTTAATCACTCAAAAATCTGACAGAATTCTGTCCTACTTTAAAAATCGTTTCAAAATGGCGTCGTACGTGCCACACTTTTATACAAAAAAGATGATGCTTTTAATATTTTGTTGTTACTTTCTCCTCATCTTTAAAAAAATCAACTCTGATCGCATAGAAAAAATTATTTTATGAATTATTTGAAAAGATTATAAAATCGTACAGATCTGTCAAAAAGTCTGTCACACACATACACTTTTAAGCTGGATTCACCCATTGTTTCCGAACAAAATTTTTGTTTCGAAACATTTTTTTTTTTTTGTATGTAGTTTGACGTGTTTCTCTCTCTCTCTCTCTCTCAAAAAGAAACACGTCAAACTACATATAAAAAAAATGTTTCGGAACAAAAATTTTGTTCGGAAACAATGGGTGAATCCAGCTTTATTCCACACTATCATACTTGTTGAGCAAACATTCAATTTATGACAGGTCATACGACTGAGTATGAAAGTGAATTCTGGCCTTTACTGACACAAAATATTTTAAAGAATTTTATTACGAAAATTCATCGCAAAATTACTTAATTGTCAACAAGTTGTTTAATGTGATTTGTCTTCGTTGTTTTACGGTCACTTCTACATTCGCAAACCATAAAAAAACTTTGCTTTAAACAAATTTACCAAAGAGCACATTATTTATAAAAACGAAAGGCATAAAAAATTTTTTCGTTTTAAAAATATTGAGAAAGGTTGGTTCGAGCACGTCCTTTACAAGTGCAACGGCAATAAATAGCACCTAAGCTGTAAAGAAATTAACGATCCAAATTATTTTTCAGTTTTAAAGCTGAAGAGAAGTTGCATTTTTACTGTGAAGTAAGTTTGTCACTGTGAGTGTTTAGCTATATGGTTATCTCTGCTCAAACAGAAAGTAAGATAAGGTAAAGTGGGCCGCCCTAGGACTTTCAGATCCTTGAAACCACCTGGAATTTGAAACAAAAAGTATACGGATGGGCAGTCTTAAGAAGATGTACTTAATTATGCGTCTATCAAAAATAGTTGATTTATACTGCTTGAAGAGGGGGTCAAAAAGCCAGCCGCCATAAAGATTTACGTCACTACCTAGCCCTTACCTGACGATGGTTTTACCACCGATGAAATACAATATTTTTTCTAATGCCCTCGATGCGCACAATGATATCCTAGCGTTTAGCCACTGGCCAGTGCTTTGTCGTCAGAGACGGCGTCTCTTTTACAAAAATTCCTCCACAGAATAAAATAATCACCCCTATCGTAAACAAAATGTGAAATTTTTGTTCCCATGAAATTTTGACTACAGGACAATGCAAAAATAAGATTGGTGAATTTCAAAACATGTGAATTAAAAACAAATGAGAGTGCTATATTCGGCTATGTCGAATCTTATACAGTGGCTCACAGCTTATTTTATTTACTGCTCTCTCACAATGGAACCAGTAAGAATTAGGAAAACAAATTGGTATCATTTTATAGAGAAAAGTGCTTAGTTTAACAAGAAAATTTTATTTATTTAAAAAATTAATATTAAAATGACTTAAAAACAAGAAAATATAAAGCTTTTTTATATCACTGCTTATTTTATGCACTTACATCTTTTTGTAACGATACGATCCAGATCCGTTTTTTTACTTTTCGATAGGATTGACACTCAATTAATGGTCATATTTTGTCAGTAACTTTGTCCATTTCGAGAAAACTTAAAATGAGTTGGTCCACGCACAACGTTAAAACTGCGTTCTAGAAACGCTCTTTCGCAGCGGAAAATAACTGAAGTGATGAATAAAAAAGCTTTAACGTTGCAAAAAATTATCGGTTGCTTCGTTCGTGAAAACTCTTTAATTAGCAAAGGTTGCAGAGCACCAAATAAAATTGTTAGTAAACATGATAAACGTTATTTTGTAAGAAAAATTGAAGCAAAAACAAGGCTCTCAACTCCCAAACTAACTTTCGATATTTAATCTCACTTGGGGAAACAATGCTGCGTCTAAACTGTTCATCGTGTTCTTCGTCAACATGATTTTAATGGTCGAGTTGCATGCAAGAAGGCTCAACTTCGCTATAGAATACGTCACCAAAGTCGCATAGATTTGGAATTTGGTTATCTTCACCGATAAATCGAAATTGAATAAATTCGATTCGGATGGTATGTCCTACTAATGGCGGAAACCTAACAACGAAATGAATAACGAAAATTTTAAGGAAACATGGTGGTGGCAGCGCCATGGTTTGGGTCTGTATTTCGGCTGCTGGTGCTACGAGTTTAGAATTTATTGAAACAATAATGGACAACAATAAGTATCTTCGAATTTTAAAGGACAACTTTTTGCTGAGTGCAGAGATTGAAAATATTATTGCCTCTTAAGGGTTAAGTATTTGTTTTTTATTTCCTGAAAGATCTGTTCAAAAGCTTTTAAATGATACCCATTTGCACATTCGTACTTGAAAAGTTCATTTTTTAATTCTCGATCACTCCATATATTTGTTTTTATACCCTTCACCACAAAAAGTGGAAAAGTAGAGTTACTTCAGTTTTCTAAATGATATGGAAAAATTAGAAGCAGACGTGGTATTTTGCCCGCTGCCTCAAAGTACATGGGCCGATCAATAGCAAAATTTGTGTGATCGATTGGCCTATTTAAATTTTCTCTAGCCCATCTTGTACCTCGGCAAAGTTGATTTGAACACTAACACGGAGAGACAAACAGACATCGCTCAATCAAGAATATGGTTCCAAGAGCTGATCAGCATATGAAACGTAAAAATTTTTTAATTTCCACATCTTTTGATTCACCGCCATCATAAATATCTTCTCACTTGAATTGTTCTCCCTTTTTCCCAAATTGCAATCGTGAATAATTCACATGAACAATTTTTGACGTAAACAAAAATTCCCCTTATCGTGATAGATTTTTTCCCTCGAATTTTTTTCACTTTTCCCTTGGATTTGTTCACTAAAATTTTTGGGGGAACTTCATTCATTGTGCAAGTTTTTAACACTTATAATTATATTGATTTTATCAATAACTGAATCTGTTTTTGGAGTTACCATTAAAACAAGTTTTTCCAGTTTTCCAATTTCCAGTAAATAAGTCGAATCAACAAAGAGTAGTAACAGCTCAGCTAAATTTTTCGATATGTTCTCGTGAAATAAATGTTAAAAAATTAACAAACAGATTTTTTTACATTTTCTTTTGTTCCGCTGTTACTAGCAGACTTATGTCAGCTTTTTTAAGATTTCAGCTTTCACGTAGTGAAGCTGCGACGAGATGTTTTGGATACTTCATGCAATTCTTTATGGCTTGTTTTGTTCTTTCGTTACTTTCTAACTCACTCTGTACTTATTTTTAAACTCGAAAGATCCTTTTAAATCTAATGTGAAGGGACGGGTAGGTGGAATCGATGAATTACTGCTAAATTTCGATGAAGTTGCTGATGATATATTCACAATGATCACGAATTCATTTACGTGTATATCTGTAACTTTGAATTTGTTTTCTCGGCACCTTATTCGCATACACACACATACATACAGATATACAGTGATGTTCAATAAAATAGATTCAGCATTATCTTACAACTTTGAGGCCAATAAAACATAAGAAAAAAGCGATGAATAATTTTAATTTGTTTATTATGGTAAAAGTATAACATAAATAAGATATAACTTCAAAACATCGATACTAAAAAAAACTATGTATTCATCAATATTGTTCAAATCAGCAATTTTTTCCTGTTCAAAAAAAATAGATTCACTAATTTTAATGTTCTAAAAAAAATATTTTTAGTAAATAAATTTAAATATTTTGTTTTAATTACAGTTTTTTACCTTAGTACTTGGTAGAATAACCCTTATTTTTAATGACTGCTGAGCACCGTTTTGGCATAGAGTCAACAAGTCTCTGACATGTTTCTATTGGAATATTTTCCCACGCTTCTTTCACTAACTCCCACAACTGTTCTTTGTTTGATAGGTTTTTTCCTCGGAGAGCTGCTTTGACAATTTTCTATAAATTTTCAATAGGATTTAAGTCCGGCGACTGTGCCGGCCGGCTCAATACCTCGACGTCATTATTTTGAGACCAATCTTTTGCTCACTTCGATGTATGTTTCGGATCGTTATCTTGTTGAAACACCCATCGAAGCGGCATTTCCTATTCAGCGTAAGGCATCATGACGTCATTTAGTATATTGGTATAATAAATGGCATCCATTATTCCTTCTATTCGATATAGAGGCCCTGTGCCATGGTAGGAAAAACATCCCCATACCAATATACTTCCTCCACCGTGTTTAATAGTTTTTGTAGTATATTTCGGAAGGAGTTCAGTGTTCGGGGGTCTTCTTACAGTCAAACTACTTCTGTCAGAGTTAAACAAACTGACTTTAGTTTCGTCTGACCATTAAATATTTCTCCACTTATGCATAGGCCAATTTATATGCTGTTTTGCAAACTCTTAACCTTTTTTATGTGTTTTATAGATAAAAATTGGACTTTTCTGCTACTTTTGGTTTTTTAATTATTTAGGAGTAAAACCCTTCTAATCGTTGGAGTGGAAATATCAAGGTTATATTCCTTTTTAATGGCAGCAGAGGTTGCAAACGGGTCTTTTTTCACATATCGGACAATTTTTCTTTCCATATTTTTGTTTTTTCCTCTAGTTTCTGCCTTAAACTTATAATTTATGGCGTTTTGGACCATTTTATATGAACAGACGATAATTTCAGCAATTTTTCTATAGCTTTTGCCTTCATTATGAAGTTTTTTTTATTATTTTCCTGACTTCAGGAGTGCAGTGTTTACTCCTGCCCATTATCAGTTCTAAAGTTCAATTGTTTACTTGATTTGATTTTAAGATAATTAAAAATTAATCAGACTTACCGTTTGGAACAATTACTTTCAAACACCGGGTTGTAAATTAAAAAATTCTATTATTTTTTCTAAATGAATCTATTTTCTTGAACACGTGTTTTCACAACCAAATCTATACTTACAATAAATTAAAAAAGAGTGACGCTTAAAATTTTTGAAATGTAACGGGATTATATTTTTAAGAGATCAGTAAACAAAGTGCAGTTACTTGTTTACATATACTTCTTTGTATAAGAGATTTAAGACTGGTAAACTTTTTGGAGAGTAGGTGAATCTATTTTTTTGAACAGCACTGTAAATATATGATACTGTACGTACATATATGTATTAAATGCAGGTTTATAGTATGGATGGACACTGTTAAAAAACATCGATGTTTTTTTCCATGCTATGCATCGCAAACATAGATCGATGTTGCATCGAATTTTCATAAAATACATCGATGTGTTGTATACGTCGATTGTTTTTTTTTAATATTTATTATTGAAGTTTTAATGTTTTTTTTTAATTATTATTATTGTATTTCCGAAAAATCTTATTTAAAATCTCCCAATACTTTTATTCCAATACTGTTAGAAATAAAAGTTTACCAAGTCTTTCACCTCTCAATCTGTTTCTTTCTTGAGTCATTACCTGCGCCGCTTGTGAAAATAGTCTTTCAGACGGAACCGATGTTCCCACCATTGTAAGGTATTTAAAAGCGATCTTGTAAAGCTTAGGAAACTGTGATTTATAATCTTTCCAAATATCCAACGGTGTTTTGTTCAGTCTTCCAACAGGAGTCCTCAAATAAACTGAAAGGTCATCAGACAATATATATTCACTCTTATTGCTTTTCCAATTTCTATGAACACGTTATATTTCAATCGACACGTTCTAAATACAATTTGTCATTTCGATGCATCGAAAGAAAACATCGATGTTTTCCGATTGTTTAGGAGCAAAAAAAAACATCAGATTAAATCGATGTTTTTAAAACATCGATATATTTTGTCCATCTTTAGTTTATAAAATACAGCAAAAGTAACATCCGAAATAATTCTAATTAAAATGATTTAAATACTTTTTTATTTTTAGTGTATCACAGACATTGATACTTAGCCGAGCGTACGGTTATGATATAAATTGGCCAGAAGCCTTAATAAATCAATTTGTTCTTCAATTAAAACGTTCGTACATTACCGATTTTCTAACGCAAGTGGACCTTACTGATGATATAATAGAAAATGCTGTAAAATGGTAAGTTTTTTTTTTTTAGATTAATTCTCTCTCACTAGTATTACTTTTCTTGTAGTTTTCAGCTTCATTGTAATCAACATGCTATAAGCAAAGAGATGGAGGAGCATTTAAGTGAACTAGTGGATATGGTTCAATCTGTTACACTGAAATATAAATTAGCATCTCTTTTGACCCTAAAGTCGATAATTTTATCGTTAATAAACGATCAAACCATTTATTATTTAAGGGATATGAAATTTGGTCGTAGAGAAGAAAATCAAAATTTTTAAATAAAATAAATATCAATCGTTTCTAGAAATTTGGACTTGTAAATGAAAAGTCCTTTAATTTTGCATTGAATTTTATATAATTTTGATAACAAGTTTAAATGAAAATTAGTTTTTGTAAGCAAAAATGTATGTATAACGGGGATGGCTGATAGTGCTCTTTGAATTGTAAAAACACATTTATAATTAATTGTGAATTAAATAAAGAATAATAATAAAGAGCTTTTTTAACAGCTGAAGGATTCGATATAAAAGTATTAAAACAATATTTTTAGGACAATTTAATTTTCTTTTCTTTTATCAAAAATACCCAATTCTGTACATATGTATTTATGTTTATCATCTGTTGTTGCTTTTATATAATAAATTTTTTATATTTAGAAAAATTCACACGCTTTTACTTTATTGACAAAAGCCGTAAAGAAGTAAGCGGGGTTAGAAAATTACTGACAAGTTACACAATGAAATTGTTAATGTAGCTGCAACATTTTTCAACAACAAAATTAAGAAACAACAAATGAAAATGAGATATTCATTTTGAATTTGAGGAATTTCCTTAAGTTATTGAGAATTTCATGTTGATAGTTCAAAATTAAATTGAGAAATTTTTATTTTATATTGAAAAAAAAATCGAAATACAACCTTAAGGTTGCGGAGTCGGATTCCGCATCTCAGAGAAAAAGCAAATAAAAGAGGTGCAGCAACGGGTACGAATTTAATCAGAGTTCAGAAAATACACACATCTAAAGCAACATACACATTTATTTTTTACATATCAATTATGCTATAAACATAATCAAGTCCACCGACCATCGACTACAACATGTCAAAAATAGAATACATGCGTGCTTATGAGAACAATTCTTTTAGCCGTTACATGACTACCGACTACACGGCTACTTTTGTAGCCCGTAGCCAACTTAGGCTAATTTCTATTTTTCTTGACTACAAAAAACAGATTAGTGCTGCCAATACAATAAATGCGTGAAATGGTGGTTTTAAAAACGCAATACATTAAATATCGCTATTAAAAACGCGAAAAACTATTATAGTGGCACCATTGAAAAATAATAATCATCTGTTCTTTTGTTTACATTTTTCATTTACTTTTTATTTGGCGCATTTTTTTTGGTTGTTTTGCTTAACTTTAATACATATGTCAAAACAGATGTTTATTTTTTGTAGTTAGTGGTCGGTAGTCGTTAAAAGAATTAACTAGCTGGCGACTTGGCTATTTTTGTAGCCAGCTACTTTTGTAGTCGGTAGCCTTTGTTGTGTTGTTATTCAGATTTTCTTGCTAAACACACGTTCGTGTATAGAAAAATAATATATTAAACATACATTTGAAGTTCGTGTTATTGTGTCGAACACACGATTGGTGTACGATACACACAATTGATTGTATATAAAATTAAAACTTTAGGCGCTACCAAGGCGAATTAATTTTACCAGGTGGCATCGTTGCGGCAGCTGAGAATTTTTTGTTTAATTTTGTAATGTGTGGAATAGCTGTCAAAAGTGAATCATTTTATATCAAAAAATTTCTTTTTTTTATTAATCTTTAAAAAAGAACGGTAAGAAGAGTTTTAAATCAATTTAAAAAACGAATCTTGTTAAAAACGTTATTGAAAAGGGTAAGAAAAAAGTGTAGTAATTATGTGTGTTCTAAAGTTTATCATACACTTAAGTGCCTGTTTTTATTTTTATTGTTGTATTGTTGTAGCCGCGCTGCCACCTTATGTGAATTCGCCTTGGGCACTACAACAACAGTATTCTTATTTAGACTACATCAAATGGCACTGTAATTTTATAAAAAAACAAAAATTTAAGAGTATTTTATTAGTTTACTACGGGTTCCAAACTTTACTTTTTATACCCTTCACCACAAAAAGTGGAAAAAGAATGTAACTAATTTTTGACATTCCGTTTGTAATTTCTACAATACCCATTTCCGACCCCATTAATATATGTATTCTGAGTTCTTATACATAGCAAAGTCGATTGAAAGATTATCCGTCTGTATGTCCGTGTTAGTGTTGAAGTCAAGTTTGCCGAGGCACTAGATAAGCTAGAAAAAATTTAAATACCCCAATCGATCAGACAGAGTATCGAAAGAGGTGCTATTGAAAATTAGCAAAATCGGTTCATGTACTTCGACGCAGCAGGCAAAACACCACGTCTACCTCTAATTTTTCTATATCACTTGGAACAATAAAATAACTCCAATCAAAAAAAGAAATACAAAAACATCAAGTTAAAAATTAGCGCTCGCCCATATTTTCCGAGTTACAAGCCTCTAAAGTTTTCAAATTTTTTAAAATATCAATTTGGGTATCATTTTAAAACTTTTAAAGAGATCTTTAAAGAAGTTCTAAAGTTTTTTAAAAATGCTTAATCCATTAAGAGCCGATGTAGTAATTAAAAACGGTTTTCTTTTTTTTATAATTCTTTGTCATTTTAATATTTGCTTTTTTGATTGGAGTTACTTTACTAAACTAGAATACATAGATGGTGAAGGGTATATAAGATTCGGCATAGCCGAATATAGCGCTATTACTCGTTTTTATTGTCTTTAGCTCCTTGAATAAAGTACAAATATAAATGATATCGCTATTACCTTGAAATTCTCTAGAATACTTTTTTACTGGCATAAAAAATTCTGTAATTCATTAAGCTGTTGCAATTAAAAAAAAAAATTATTCAATCAAATTAATCAAAACAAGTACAAGAATCTAATCTAGAGAGGTAACTCCTCCTATCAAAAAACAAATATTGCGGTAAAAGAGAATTTAAAAATAAAAAAATAAAAAAAGTTACGATATATAATTTTACATTAAAACATCATCGGATCTTAAGGGGTAAAACATTTTTAAAAAATTTTAGTATTTCCTTTAGCTTGTGTACATTATACGCTTCAAACTTTTCAAGTTACATAAAACCCAAGCTTCAGCACGCTTCTTTTTATTTTTGTAATCGTAGCTACTTTTATTGTACAATACTTTATGTTTTTTATCTCTTCTATTAGTTTTTCCTCCATTTTAAATGAACCTATTTATTTAATTTTGTAACAAAAATGAAAGAAAAGTCAGCTGACGAAATTTCATATGACATACAACGCGCGAAAAATTGAAAGTTAACCAACTTCATGCGTCAGAGACGTTGCAAACTTATTTATGTACCTCATACTATGAAAATACTCTATTTTAACTTTATTTGACAGCAGTGTGTAACGCGTGAAGCGCTCAACGCGTGTTATGTATTTTCACTTTAAGCCTTGAGGGACATGGACCGATCTTGCTGATTTTCAATTACACCTCTTTTGACACTATCAGGATTGTGATAAAAATCGTTTTCGTCTCTAAAACTTGATAAAATCGACAAAAAGTGTGATGTGTTTACAAGCGCCGATTTACTGTAACGATTTCATATTCCATTTTGTTTCAATAATAAAATGACGATTTTGCTTTGTGACGCAATTCGATAATGTCAGTTTAATTTGCTTTTAAATAGACTTACATAATTTACTTCAACGAAACGCGAAAAAAATTTTAAAGTATTTAATCAAATTTAGTTGAAAATTATAAATATTTTTTGCAAGATGCAATCATTCAGTTTATGGAAAACCATCCTGATTTTGAACGGGGGTTTACCAAATGCGACAGAGTAAATGTGGAAAATTTATGGAGAAACTTGACCGCAAAGTCCTATTTCGAATAAATATTTACAAAAATATAAAAATTTTATTTTAATTTTTAACAAATATGCAATATACTCGTATGTAACTAATTAACGTGTAAACCAAGGCGAATCAATACTAGGTGGTCGCAATGGCGAATTCAATAATTTCGCCCAAAACCTGAAATGTCCAACTCCATATAAAAAAATTGTATACAATTTTTTTTATATGGTGTCTGACACTTAACGTTTCGGCGAAAATCAGTGAATTCGCTATCGAGACCACCTGGTATTATTTCGCCATGGTGTAAACAGTTTAGAGTTGTATATGAGAATGAAACATTAGTGGAATATGAAATCGCTCAAAATCGATCACATATTAGTCGATTTGAAAAGACGATTTACTTTTTAAATCGGTCGATTTCCATCACATATTTGTATGTCTGATCGATTGGCGAATTTAAATTTTCTCTAGCTGATCTAGTGCCTCTGCAAAGTTGATTTCAACACTAACACGGACGGACGGACGAAAATCGCTCAATTGACTTTGCTATGCATAAGAAAACAGAATATATACACTTTATGATGTCGGAAATGGATATTGTAGAAATTACAAACGAAATGACAAAAATACGCATACACTAACAGCGTCAGCCGCTTAAGAAGTATGTGCAAGGTGATCGATTTCGCTTTACAAATTTTTCCTATGATATAGAAAAGCAGTAAATGCGTGTGACAAAAGTAGGGACTAATAGACTGTAATTTAAACATTTTATTGTTGTCACACTTTAAATGCCCATCCGAAATCAGGCAGAACTGCATACCTGACCTTAATATTCTTTTAAAGACAAAAATTTTCGAATAAATTACGGACAAAAATACTTTTTGTCTCAAATTGGCTTTTTTGAAAAAAGGTTGAAACTTTCTTATTTATTTTCGAATTATTATTTATTGCAGAATTTGAGAAAGTGTTATCAAATTTAACTGCCAGTTTCACGATATCGCAATCGTTCGTTCGTTCGCACAAGTACATTTAAAACAAAAACAAATTCTAAAAAATTGTTTTTGTTTTAAGGTGCCCATACACTTGCAATAATTGATATTGTACAATAATATTGCCAATGTGTATATTATATTAGCACATTGTACAATATATTGAACAAAATCGAAAGTCTTTTAATATAGATTGCGCAACTAAACAAGACAATTGCTAACTAAACAAGACTCTTCTTCACTAATGTCACTAAACATTATTTAAATTATTTAATGCCAAATTACTTAATACTTTTAATTTCATATGTACGAGGGCTGCTCTATATATTTCTGGCCTAATAGTGAAAATGCGAATATTTATAATCAAAAATGAATTTATTGTTTTTCAAAGTATTCTCCAGCATGGTTTATACACTTTTGCATGCGCTCAAACCAGTTGTCGAAGCACTTTTTCCACTCCGATTGAGACACCTCTAAAACATGGTTTTTAAACACTTCAACAGCTTCTTCTGGCGACGAAAATCGTTGACCACGCATTTTTTTTTTTTGATGTGCGGAAACAAGAAGTCATTAGGTGCAAATTCGGGGCTGTACGGCGGATGACCCATTAATTCGACGTTTTGGCCGGTCAAAAACGCTCTGGTTTGAGCCGATGTGTGAGAGCTCGCATTGTCATGGTGAACAATGATTCGTCTTCTCTTGTTGGTTTTTCGAATTTCTCCGATGACTTCAGGCAAACAAATTGTAGTGTAGCACTCATAAGTGACCGTCCTACGTTGCTCAAGCGGAACAGTCGCCACATGACCAGTTTTGCCGAAGAAGCAGGCGACCATTTGCTTCGAAGTGCTTCTTCCACGAACAACTTTCGTTGGATTTTGCTCGTCTTTGAAGACCCACACGGTCGATTGTTGTTTCGTTTCGGACTCATACGCATAGATCCATGATTCGTCACCTGTGACGATCTTATAAACGTCTTTTAAAGCACCGCAACCGTATTTTTGCAACATTTCTTTAAACCAATCGACACGAGCCTTATTTTGAGCGACTTTCAAATTGTGCGGGATCCAACGAGAACAAACCTTTTTTACGGCCAGATGTTCATGCTGTATCGAATGTATGCTGGTGGAAGAAATGTCCAAGGATGTCTCTATCTCTCGGTATGTCATTGTCGATCTTGCATTATGAGTTCACGCACGGCATCAATGTTCTCTGGCACAACAGCCGTTTTTGGACGACCTTTGAGCGAGCTTCGGCCACGATTAAATTCATTATACCAATTTTTCACAGTGCTATAGGATGGTGCTTCATTGCCATACAAAGATTTAAGTTCATCAATGCACTCTTGTCGTGATAATCCACGTCGAAAGTTGTGAAAAATGATGGCACGAAAATGTTCACGAGTTAATTCTATTTTTTTCTATATTAAGTCACTGTAAACCACACAAATAATGGTCGTACGTCAAAACGTTTTGAGTACGATTATGCTTAAAAATGACAAACTTTCCAATGGAAATGTCAGATTGCACATGGCAGCACTCAGTGTTGCCAGGCCAGAAATACATATAGCAGCCCTCGTACATGTATATGAAAATTTAATAAAAAAAATTGAGCTATTTTTGCTTTAAAATGTTGATAAAATTATTGAGTAGTGTGGATCATAACGACAATAATTAAAGCAATAAAGTACTCAATATCATTGTGTAGTTTTTGGGTACCTTTAAATGTAATTATGCGAACGAACGAACGAACGATTGCGACATCGTGAAACTGGAAGTAAGCTTCCCTACAAGAACAGTGGCCATCCTTTGATCGATCAAATGACAAGCACTGATGATGGAAATATCAATCACTGCGTAGAATAAAGTTTCTATCACACTTTTAATCGGAAAATTAAAAAATGTAAAATGTAAACATTTTTATACGTGTAATGTCTGTAGCAAACAGGGTTGCCAGGGTTGAAATTTTGTCTGATCTTTAGAATAGATTTAATTAAAAAACTTTTTTATAACCTTTATTTTGAATAATTAGTAAATAAAGTATGTATAAACAAAAGTTAAAACTTGGAGTTAAATAACAAAAAAAAAAACCTCATTCCAAATTAATACGGCATTATAAAGTTTTAGTATAAAATTATTGCAAATGTGTAAGTTGATATTTGTGTATGTATAGGTTTCTCTCACTAATTTCTTGCTGTGTTGCTACGTGATGAAATTTAATTTAATTTTAGAAATAAAATAACACAGGATTCTAATTCATAGCAAAAATTTCGTGTTTTTAAAATCTATGAAAATTTATTTTAAATTCAGGTAAAAAATATTAAGCTGAAATCCGAATAAATACTTGAATTTAAATCTGAATTTTTCCTCAGATATGATGTTATGAAAATAAGATGAATACAACATATTTATTTACTCTGTGGAGTTTTTAAGAATTAAGTCATTTTTTTTCTTTTGGTTTATAAAATGTTAGTAATTTTATTATAAGTAAATAGGGAAATATTCTATAATTATCTATGTATGAATGTGTGGAATATCATTTAACAGCAATTTACGTTCATTAAACTATTTTTAAAATGTACCGATCTTGTTTTTCCTACTTATTTATTATCTAAACAAAAGGATCTTTTTTTAATCATAAATGCATGACATACTTAACTTTGAAGAGAGAGAGAGAAAATGGTGGTGAGAAGAATATTAAAACTATTGATTTCAATCTTTACTCTAATTATGTGTAACGTCCTCATAAAATGCCGGTAGCTCCGACTGTAATCGCAATAATCGTACATATGTTACAAGACGCCAATCCTGTGGATCATCGTTTGCTTGAACAAACGTTGATGTATACGAGACGAGCTCTTGAGACCTATCCTGATCTAGATCAGCTATTACCATTGAGTTTTCTTGATTGTTTAAGTCTGGTTGGCACACAATCTCTTTATGATCCCTACGACAAAATTGTACAATATTACTTTGCGAGGTGTTCTCGATCCGAGTATCAGCACCAATGAATAATACAAGTATTACGGATTCGGTAATTCTTTGCATATTATAATTATCCATCAACAAACCATCATTGTTAGAAGACTTTTGCCTTGCACTGTTCGATGAATGTAAAGTACTTCGTTTCAAATGCATTGTTTCCAATTTTATATTATATGATTCTCGTCGATTAATAAGGTGTTCAAATGAATCAAATTCGTCGCATGGCATTTGATTATCGGATAGGTTTCGACGTCGCCGTTCATTTCCGCTACTGTGAGAACTACTGTGTACGTGGTTTTGTTTGAGGGAGGGCTTAGTAGCATTATCTTTAGTTGTTTTCGAAGATTTCGACTTTGTCTTGGACGTTTGATTCTTTTGAAATGTTTCATTACCCCGAGGGTTGCTATTCGCAGCAGATGTAGCTGATTGAGAGTTTGCTGATTCCGAGCTTATATTCCATTTCCAAAACTTCATTACAAAGCCTGACATATTAGGTGTGATATTTTTAAAATGCCACTGAGCTGGAACCATTCCATATGTGCTACCGCTTGTAAAATTACGGAGAGTAAACAGCTTTCCATTGCGATTTTCACTTAAAATAATTGTAACACTGCAGTCGTCAGGACATTTGCCACGATTTTCAACTACAAGTTCTCGTCCGCTAAGGGAGTAAATGTTGCGTTGAGAATCAATATCTTTTCGTTGTCCGTAGTGACGATGTTGGGATATTTTCGAAGCTGGAACAAGTTTTTGGCCCATTAAAGACTTGTTTGTAATGAGAGAGAAAAGTTCAGCCAAAGTTTTTGAACGCTGTGCTTCTGTGTTGTTGTGTATGCAATTGAACGACACAGTTTGGGCATTTTCTAATTGCAATTTTCTTAAAGTATCACACTCTATCACTTTAAAGCCATCGCCTATTGGTTTTCCACTATGACCCGATATAATTCTTAAAAAATTTCTCTGCTCTAGAGTGTAACCATTTTTATTAGCCACATCGCCCTTTCTCATGTAATGTTTGGTTCTTTGCTCTAACGTTACACTAGTAACCATCAAAATATCCATAACTCCATCATTATCCAAGTCGGGTAAAATGACTGGAAAGTCCAAAGCATCAACTTTGTGAACGGACCTTTCCTTAAACCTCCAATGCCACTGGCCAGATACAGGATTTATAGCTCCCAATTCTCCATATTCATCAATAACAAGACAATCGGGGCGCCCGTTATGATCAACATCTAGCAAAGTGCAATCAATTGCAACCGGTTCATCAGTCATTTCATCAAACCACGCCACAGCTCCAGAACTTCCAATTAGAGATATAATACCGTTTCGTTTTGAGTTATCCGGTCGAAACTCAGGAAAGAAAGCATCGCCACGATACAAAAATATTAAGTTATTCTCCCAGCTCCGTAAACCACTTACAATATTAACACCACCTTTCAGCTCAATTTTAGAATAATTGTTATACCAATTGTGGGTTTTAATGCGATCAGTGGGCGCCGGACAGGATCCATCTTCGCTGCAGGGTACAACCCAAACAAATATAACTACCGTTAGCACGCACATCAATAAAGAAGCAATAAAACAGCATCGACGTGCCGGTGACATGGGTTCATCACTTTGAATATCTTTGTTTGATTCGCTGCCACTCAAAATTGCCACATTATCGGCATCTGTTTGATTACGTTCATCATAATCACTATTAAAACTAGAGAAGTTATTTGTTGCATCACATGGACCACCACCGGCATCCGAATTGATGCCAATGTCGGACATCATAACCGAGCGTAGATATGTATTTTGCATACTATTATTTTTAATGATTTCCTCGTTATGTACTCCGTTACCTGAAAACAAAAAAGCAAACACTTTTGAAAATGTTTTTATTATTTTGGCAAAAAAAAAAAGTTAGAATCCTGACTGAATTTTAATTCTGAGCATTGCTTTTGTGGTACAATTCGCATACTACATCAAATGATATAATTATTAATAAAACCAAGTAAGTGCTATATTCAGCTATGCCGAATCTTATATACCCTTTACCATTGAGGTGACAGAGAATTAAAAAGAAGATATATAACTTTACATAAAAATGTCATCAGCTCTTAATGGGTTCAGCATTTTTTAAAAATTTTTTTTCCTCAAATATCTCTTCAAAAGCTTTCAAATGATACCCATATTGACAATCAAACTTTTTTATGAAAATTTCAGAGGCCCATAACTCGATAAATATGAGCGAGCCCCAATTTTATCACTTCATGTTTTTTTCTAATTTTTTCAATAATCTATCGCTCCATATAGTTTTGTTTTTTTGATTGGAGTTACTTCACTGGATTTGTTCCAAATTATAAGGAAATATAAGACCAGGCGTTCTGTTTTGCCCGTTGCCTCGAAGGACATGAACCGATCTTGCTTATTTTCAATACTACCTCTTTCGACACTAAGTCTGATCTATTGGAGTATCTGATACTAAATTTGTCTTCTCTTTTATATATTCAACGTCGAAATCTTATTTATTCATTAAAGGTTTCCATATTTGTTATCTTATGATGCGTTCCTTAAAAGAATTTAGCCATAAAAGTAATTTACCATCCATTTGGAACTTAAATTTACTTTTTCGATAACACGGCTTTCATTCATGTTGATTTAATGTTGTCGACAAAAAAGCTATTGGATATCCATTTTGCGATAAAACAACACCTAAACCGCCATTGCTAGCATCTGTAGTCAAAACGAAGTGTCTCTCAAATTGAGGATATGCCAAAACTGAATATCTCTGAAAAAAATTGTATAAAACATGTTCTTTCAAAGGTGTAGAGAATTTTTGTATGTCATCTAAATATACAAGGAAAATATTTTTTATAAAACCTTGTAATAATTCTTTCATCACTCTCTGAAATGATGCTGGAGCATTTGCATCATGTCCAGTCAAAGTAGAATATGCTGTCTTGAGTCTATGTTTCGATAAGATAATAATCTGATGAAATCTTTTCGCTAAATCTAGAGTACTAAAATGCTAAGAATTTTCCAACTTAAAAAAAAGATCTTTCAAATAAGGTGTAGAAAATTTATTTTTGATAGTAACAATCAAGGTACATTTATTTTACTAGGTAAAAGCGGTTCTACAACAAATACAACATTTATAAAAACAACATGGCATTTTATTGTTGGTTTGTGAGTGGAAATGTCAAAAGCAGAAAAAGAAAATAAAAGAGAATTGATCTAAAAACAAACGCTCTCTTTGTTCTACATATGCTTGTTGTTAGTGTTTTTTGAAATTCGTAAACAAAAGTAGGAAAATATAAACAACTTTTGACATCTCCAACTACAAACCAGCTGGGCGGACGACACTACCTAGTAAAATAAATGTACCTTGGTAACAATGTTAAGTATTCTGCAGTCTGCTACTCTCCATTTTTTCTTTCCAGAGTTTTCAATTTTTTTTAGGAATAACACAAATTGAAGCATTATATGAACTACATAATATCGTTATAATTCCTGATTGAAGCATTTAACTTATTTTTCAACTTCCACTTTGTGGATTTCTGGGAAGCGATATGTCTTAAAATTTACTGGGATAACATTTATTGTAGGTATTTTGTGTCTGTATTTAACAGATGATTAATTATCACTTTCTATATAAGAAATACTTTTCAAAGTTTTAATTAACTTCATTAATTCTTTAAAATCTTCATCATTCAAATGTTTATTTTTTTAATTCATTGAAATATTTTATTTTTGTTTAATTAAAATGTATATCTTCTACTAAAAATTCTAAATAAGACTTAATATTTTCATTAAATTCTATTGAAGACGTATCATATATTAGTGGAATTTTTGCAATTTCAGTAATTAACATATTTTATTTTAAATCAATCGTTGCCTCTAAAGGTTACATTATATTAAATTAGGTTATATTACATCCTAAAATTACATCGAAGTTACTAAATATTTCTGTCTCGATTATTTTAATTCTTGTGGCGGGTATATTAAATTTTTTAAGAAGCGGTATTTTTTAAAAAGATGTGTTTAAGTTTGTTATTCCGTTTGTAATTTCTGCAATATTAAGTGAATAAATCGAAGATCTTTCAGAAAATACTACAATTTAAGAAAATGTTTTGTATAGTTCTTTTTTTTTTTTTCTTTTCTTAATTTTGTCACCCAAATATTTCTTTTTCTGATAAACTAGGTTTACATACATGGTGAAAGGTATATAAGATTCGGCATAGCCAAATATAGCTCTGTTATTATTTTTTTTATATCTGTTACAAAACTGTGGCACCTCTCTTGTATTGGTTGTTTAATCGTATAAAAAATTATTTAACCCTTAAAGTATGCTTTGTTTTATATAACACTATTAATGATATTAAAATTTTATATAGTAAGATTATTCTAAGGGCATGTAGTCATTCCAATAAGAAAATATTAAGCAAAACTGGAAACTACAAATAAAGCGTCTTCTTTGACACCGATGCTTGTAATTTTTAATTATACAGTTTTAGTATAAATTTTACGTACCAATTGTGCTTGTTGGAAATTTCTGAGAATTTGGATACAAATTTCTTTCTAACTGACGCTGACGTTCAATTTGCAATTTACGGCGGTTTTGTTGATACGCCTTTTGCTGTAAATTAAGTGTATTTGGTGGATTACGACGGTTATTTGAATTTGAATTTATATTTAAACTGAGTCTTTGTTCCTTTTGATGTTGTTGTAGAAATTGTTTTTGTTGTTCCTGTAGATGACGAAGATTTGTTGAATTGTGAATTTCTTCTTCGGAGTCTGAATCTGTCATCGCCTGGCTCAATGGAGCATAGATGACCTGATGTTGTGGTGTTTCCATTGAAAGCATTTTAACTATGTGTACATCAAATATATAAGTGCCACTATAGAAAAATCAATATAATACATACCAGAATTCTGACGTTAATACTGCGTTTTTGCTTCAGCATCCACATATTTTGTTTATTTTACACATACAATTATAATGTACAAGAGATATTAATATGCAGTTCTTTTGTTTTTTTTTTTTATTTAATTTAATATAAGGCTAAGGAAACGAAATATTACGGATGTAACTCAACAGTAATTATTTTTATGATGAACATAACGGTTGTAAAAATTCGTATGTTTTAATTTCATTAAGAAATTAGTACAAATCAAGCAATGGTTGCCTGACTCACAGTTTTAAGTTTGAATATTGTTTTTGTGATTTTTTTTTTGAAATTTCACTCTACATATTAAAATTTTATACCTGCTATTTTTGTCCTTTTTCCTTAGATTTAGTTTCTGTCTTAAATGTTTTCTCTCTAATGAACAAACTCAAGAATTGGGCATCAAAAGTTGTAAAGTGTGTGCGGGGACTAGCCAACCCATATTAGATGTTTTCTATAATAATATTAAAACAATTGCAGGCAAAATATACGCATACTTTATATAAAAAAAATATGTGTAAAAAAATTAAAGGGTGTTCCGAAAGTTGCGTAATATTCATAAAAATATTGTTATTTTTTGCGCTATAATAGGCAGACACGTTTATTCTGTGCAGTGCCACTAAAATTATGTAAGCTAAACACTTACTTTTATATTACTATGAATGAATAATAAAATAAATAAATAAATAAATAAATATATGGTTTCAAATTTTCAAGCGTTCTAATATTAACGTGATTTCTATAGTAGCTTATTTTTACTTTACTTAAAGTATGTTTTTTATGTCCGCTGTAAAAAATTTAAGAATATAAAGGCTTAAATCTAGTTTACGGACACAGCTTAAAACTTAAAAAAGGTTTCTACGAATGCAATTTTAGGCAGAAGATGTTAAGTGAAAAGTTTGGGGGTATCATTAAAAAGGTAATTTCAAAATCTATTTAATCGAAAAGAAAAAGAGGAAAAACAATAAAAAACTTTTCACATCATTTTACGTACATTTTTGCTTAAAACTGTACCTAGTAGACAATTTTCGTCTTTTTATGTTTGAGCTGCGTTACAAACTAAATTTAAAATTAAAGGGTGGCCCATACATGTAACTGACACCTATTTGTGTGAGTCACTCACAATAGCTAAGTTTTTATAGACTTTCATGTGTAGATCATAAGTAATTATGCATGTAAGTATGGTAATATTAAATTAAACACGCGGTAACACTGGCAACTCCATTAAGAAATCGATAAGTTTGTGGAAACCAGAAGTAGCAATTATCTACCTGTGACGCTTTTTATAAAATCTCAAAAATTAATAAATTAAAGAAAAGAAGGATGGTGCGTGGGGGATTGCGAGGTGGCCGCCCGATGCGTGGCCCAATAAGGCCACCTTTCAAAAAAACATTTGTGCCACGACATCCATTTGATTTAACTCTTGCCGAGGTGGTGTTTCCAAAAGTGTCTCCAGTTGTTGATGATGCAGCTTTAACTGCGGTAAGGCGGCACAAACATTATAAAAAAAATCACAATATATTTCTTATTTGTTTGTAGACTTTGCTAAAACGCAACCAAGATTTAAGTCCAACACCAGCCGAGCAAACAGCTGTTGCAAATTTAGTTTCGAAGGTTCAATCAGTACTCGATAATTTAATCGTCGCTCCAGGGGATTTTAATAAATGCGTAAGCAATATAAAATTGTTGAGTGTGGTTGTTTGGTTTAATTAATTTTGAATTTCAGCAACTGGAGGAGGTGCGTCAAGTTGGCTCCTTCAAGAAAGGTACTATGATGACAGGCAACAATGTAGCTGATATTGTTGTTATTCTTAAATCGGTACCGACAAAAGATTCGTGCGAGGATTTAGGAAAAAAAGTTGAATCTGATCTTAAAAATGCTATGAAAACTGAGGTTCTTACTAAGGCTGATCATATAAACACTACATTTCATGATCGCGGTTTCGATATATTTAACACACAGGCTAAAGTACGAATACTTATAACAACAATCCCACAAAATATGAGAAAAAGTGAGGCGTCTATGTTCCCTGATGTAAAAGTAATGCAAGCGCACTTGGCAGCTATAAGGCACACTCGTTGGTTTGAAGAAAACGCTCACCACTCTTCTATTAAAGTTCTTATACGTATACTGAAAGATCTGTCAAAGCGGTTTGAAGCTTTTTCGCCACTTTCGCCATGGATGTTAGACCTAATGGCTCACTTGACAATAATGAACAATCCATCTCGACAAGCTCTGCCAATTAATCTAGCATTCAGGCGGGTTTTTCAATTGCTATCAGCTGGACTGTTTTTACCAGGCTCTGCTGGAATAACGGATCCATGTGAACCAGGGCATAATCGAGTGCACACTGCTATGACACTAGAAGAACAGGATGCGTGCTGTATGACTGCACAAACGTTGCTACGTATTTTAGCTCACGGTGGATATAAACAAATTCTAGGAATGGAGGGAAACTCAAATATTGTCAAGGATATGTCAGTGTGGAATGGGGTTGTTGTATCTCCTTTGGAAAGGGTCTATGAAAAGCCAACAGATAAAAAAGACGGTGATGGAGATGAAGATATGGAAACAGTTGAAAATGATAATGTCATGGACGAAGATTCAGTAGACCAGTAATTAAATCTACTTTTTCATTGATTAAGCGAATTCTCCATTGGTTATTTTTCGTTTAAATAACATTTTAAAGTATAAAACCCTTGCATACATATATAATAAAAATATTTGAAAACAGAACTGCAGATAAACAAATTTTTATTCGAATTTACTAGTGTTTGTTCTTTATTTACAATATTGTTTGACTAACATTTCAACTCTATTTTTTTTTTTTTTATATACAAACATACTTTACAAAAAAAATCGTATTAATATATATTACCAAAACAAATCAAGTTAATTTAATACACATTCTGTGAAATCTAAATACTAATTTCAATGCTTATTTCTCATGAGAATTAGGGATGGACGATCTCTTTCTTTTTTTATTCAAGTATACATGTTTGTATAGGAAGTATAAAGTTTATGTATCATACATTTCATGCAAACAGTAACCATAATGTAAATCTGATCTCTATATTTAAAGCAGATGTCATTAAATTTGACCAGAAATAAAAAATAGATTAAATCAGGGCGAAAAAATACGTTAAAATAAAAAACAAACATTTTTTTTTGTTACGTGAATACTTATGTATGTGTAAATAATTCTTGAAAAAACAAAAACAGATTTTAGCAGTCTGTCGATCACGGTTTAAAAGTTTGGTTATATATTGTTGCGAAGAAAAAATTTAGAAAATAAACTTTTCAAATAAAACACTATAGAGCGTATGCCATTATTTTTTCATGGTATTTTTATACCCTTTACCACAAAAAGTGGAAAAAGGATATAACTTGTTTGTCAATCCGTTTGTAATTTACACAATATCCATTTTTGAACCCATAAAGTATATATGTACATATATTTGAGTTCGTATACTTAGCGAAGTACGTCCGTGTTAGTGTTGAAATCAAGTTTGCCGAGGCACTAAATCAGTTAGAGAAACATTAAATACGCCAATCGATCAGACATAGTGTCGAAAGAGGAGCTATTAGAAATCAGAATGATCGGTATATGTCCTTCGAGGCAGCAAGAAAAACATCACGCCCTTAATTAATTTTTTCACATCATTTGGAACAAAGAAAAATGGGGCAATAGAGAATTAAAAAATAGGAAAAAATCAAGTGAAAAAATAGGCGCTCAAATTTTTTAAAATATCAATATGGGTATCATTTTAAAGCTTTTGAAAAGGTCTTTAAGGAAATACTACAATTTTTTAAAAATGCTTAACTTATTAAGAGCCGATGACATTTTGATGTAAAATTATAAATCGTTCCTAAATTTTTTTCTTATCTTTTAATTCTCTGTTACCGCAGTTTTTTTTATAGGAGCTTTCTTACTAAACATACATTACATACATGGTGAAGGGTATATAAGATTCGGTATAGCCGAACTGTATCATGTGTAAGTAAAAACAGAGTTACCAGTACTGTGTATTAGATTGGTATTAGGTTAATTGGATTTGTTACGCCAGTGAAAATTATAGTGCTGTCATACCTTTCGGTAAAGACCGTCATCACTGGCTGTTTATTTTGTACGTTTGGCGAGCTTTTTCGATGTGAGAAAATCATTTTCAAGTCGCGTTTTGATTACAGATTGAGATACAGTTTTAATATTTCCGCCTTTTATTATTGGATAGGTAAGTGTGACCATCTGTGGGTGTTTTTTTGTAAGCTTGTTTTAATAATATTAGTGGTATAAAAATTGTGTCAGAGGGACAAATAACTGAATATGTTACACAGACGATGCTGGGTCACATTTTTGGCACGCTGAATGTCACACCTTGATGTGTGTATGGTGTTTGTTTTTCAAGCACGTACAAATATTTTTTTTATTTGAGATTTGAAGTAGTGCGGTTGTCTAAAATGTCGGAAGAAAAAATATATCTTGGATTTATCGAAGTTTACCAGTCATTGCATGCAATTTGGAACGAAAGTAATTTAAAAGAACAATAAGCAATTTATTTAGAACAGGGGTTCTCATCAAATTCCTGCTCACGGACCCCTAGTAAACTAACTTTTTTTCGCGGACACCTCTGAAGCCCAAGTTCAAAATAAAACTCTTATTATTTTTAAAAACACTGTTTTTTCGGGTCTTCATGCGGACCCCTTGGATGGTTACTACGGACCCCCATTTGAGAACCGTTGATTTAGAAGGACACAAATAAAAAACAAAAGTTTGGAGAGAAACTGCAAAATTTAATAAAAAAAACAATAAAATAAATGTGCTGCCCACGAATTTTAAGAATGAATTTAAAAAGACAAACATTTTTTTAACACTTTTTCATTCACAAACTTTTTTCCAATACTTTTTACTTTATTGTTTCGTTAATATCGGTGTTTGTTTGTATGTATGTACGCATTTTTTTTTTTTTTGCTAGTGCCACTTTCAAACTAAATGAATTTTTAACTGCTTATTCAACATGTGTACATCAAAGTGCCCAGCACACTTACACAAATTTGACAGCCAGTATTTTGATCGTGGATAGACCGCTTTAAATTTTATCTATCATCGTGTAGCATATACTAAAACATTTTCACAAATACTACCATAATGATCATGGTTAGACGGCTTTAATCAATTATTTTCTTTTAAACTTTTTGTAACGATGCTTTACTATAATAATTATATCTCTTTATGTAGATCAAATTATGTCGAAAATAATATACTTTACCCATTTGCGAATACGTAAGATTCCACAAAAATATGCAAATACATATTGTTTTTATTTGAAGTTAAACAACGAGTCCACAATTAGTCCACTCGACTTAAAAAAGCTTTTGTTCGTGACTTGAAAAAGGTCATTAAAAACATCAGTAACATTAAATATTAATAAAAATGTTAACAGAGTTTAAACAAATTCTGATACATGTAGTTAGCAAAACTTGTAATAAAAATAGTTTTAGAAATAAAGTATTAATCAAAATTTTGTGCTTTCCATTTTCATTATGTGATTCCACATTAAAGGACAGTCGCCTTCTACATCTGTTATTAATTTTGCACCTAAAACACTTTCAATATACTCAGCGCTTATTCCATTCGGCTCGCTTACTTTGACGCACAAGTCATTAAGTTCTATTACTTTACCTAATTTTAAACTGTGAGATGTTACGATGGATTTGCCTAGTTTTATACGACAATCCATTTCACAAGGGAGTATACTTCTTTTTTCGTTTTCTTTAAATGACTCTAAAGCATCCACAAGGTTTGTAGTCTTGTCTAGTATATTTAGAATATCGTCGTTAGTTAGCGTTGCGTTGTTAAGTTTAATTGAAGATATTTGAGGTGCTAAGTTTTTAATATCATCTATTAGTTTTGCCATTTCAAACGGTTCCAAAGAACATTTATGATCAGAGCCTTTTTGTCGTTTATCCAACGTGAAGTGTCTCTCGACAATTCTGGCTCCAAGCAAAACCGCAGCTTTAGAAATTTCTATACCCAGTTCGTGTCCTGAGTATCCGATCACACAATGAGAAAATTTATTTTTAAGGAAGCGAATCATACCTATCTTTGAATTTTTAGCTTCTGTAGGGTATGAGGAGACGCAATGCAACAAGGCGTAATTTAGCTTGTTTGCATTATGCATTATATCGACAATACGTTCGATCGTTTGCATTGTCTGCATGCCAGTAGAGATAACAAGAGGGCATTCTAACTTTGCAGCCATTTCTAAAAGTGGAAAATTATTAGCATCCCCTGAACCTATTTTAATAAAAGGAACTTTTATTGAATTTAGCTCGTGTAGTGATATCTACAATTAAATAAAGTAGAGAATATAGAATCGATTAAGCTCAAATTAAATTTTAATTTTTAATTAACCTCATCCATTGCAGATGCTGTAAAATCAATGTCAACTTGCTTGCAAAAAGTTTGAAGCTCTCGATATTGTTGTATGCTGAATTCCAAATGTTTTTTGTGTTCACCATAAGTCTTCCCCCAAGAGTGTTGGCTTTCATATGGTCGACGTAATGCTGATTGAGTAAATTTTGCTTCAAGACATGACTTTTGAAATTTAACGCAATCACAACCAATTTTCTAATATGTATGTATACTTCTTATATGTTAAATTAATAAAGAGTAGGTATTATGTAGCTTACTTTAGCCTCCAAAATCATTTGTTTTGCCAACACTAAACTTCCTTGATGATTTTGACCTATTTCAGCTATTACATATACTCTATTTCCATCACGTTCTATTAAAGTTTCACCCAATTTTAATAAAACCATTATGAATGATAATAGGTACGCAATGGCTTAATGAATATCACTTTGGAGAATGTTGTATTCAATTTAGTTTCGACGTTATTAAATTAGTATTAATTAGGCTTGACTTGCTGTTGCCAGCTCTGATTTTCTATGCTCAATTTTTATAAGGTGATTTCGTTTATGTAGCAGTTTGTACTAATGGCATTCAGCTTTGAATAGGATTCTGCTTCAAATTCTACTCTAGCAACTCATTATATAAAGAAAGTGACCCGTGAGGTTTTCAATAAATAGATACTAATTCTATTTCTAGCAAACCGACTGTTCGACAATTTAAAATTTAAGCATATAACAAGCAAATAATTATTATTTTTTAATTTTATTATATATTTTTATTAAATAATACACAAAGCCTCGCGGCCAATACAAAGTATTATTAATTACATAATATATTTAATGCAGATAACAAAAAAATAAAGATCTTTAATAAGCAAAATATTATAAGTGTTTGGTTCCCCACCAAACAACACCATCTCAATTTATTAAAATAAAAAGTGTTCAAATACAAAAACACAGAAATAAAGTGTCCCTACTAGAGATTGAAGTACATTAACATTTTTTTCCTGAAAACAGAATTATTATTTTATAATTATTATATAATTTATTTATTCAATATCAATGCATATGTAACATTATAATTTACTTAGAAAACTTGTGTAAAATACGATATAATTGACATTTTCATATCGACCGCAATTTTTTTATTTTTTTCGTTTTTTACAAAAACAAATTTTAATTTGCTGTCACATGGTAGAATAAAAATTTTACTCGACTGATGACCTGAGTTTTGAGATTTTTTAACTTTTTTAAAATATTTCCGAAAAAGTAAAAACTTATAAAATACATCAATATAATAAACTTTCCACATAATTGAAAGCTTTTCGACAATTCATTTCAAAACAAAGTTGTGTTGTGTTGTAGAATAATGCGCATAGTTTTGAAAATAAGTGGATAGAATGGAACAGTGAGCCTGGCACCCCTATATGTAGGGAACTGTAAAATTTTGACTTGAAATGTTGTATAAGTTATTCCCTTACCAAAGTGAATAACCTAACAATAAACTGACAAAGTATTGTCGATAAAAAGTTAGATATTATTATCGTGTATCTAGAGAACTATGTATATTACGTAGCGTCCTGAAATTGTTGACAAGTAACCATAGAAGAAAATATCATGTATCTACAGACTTATAACACATAGAGCCTTGAACTTTTATTCATGGGTATGGTCCAGCGAAACACTTATTGGTATTGAAGCACACAGGGTTATGCTTTGTGACAAGGTATAGCCATTATAAAATCACGCAAGGTACAATTATTTTACTAATTAATTTAAATAATTATGTTTTCTGAAAATGCCACCCAAATGTGTGGCGAAAAAATAAATAATAAACAAGATTTTTTATTTTAAAAACTGACCTAGTGCTTGAAAAATTTAAAAAAATATCAAATAAATAAAAAAATACTATTCTTACAATTGCCAGTTAAGAAAGGTAATCATCTAAAGGCCGCTTGAGCATGAGCCTGTCGTTAATTAACCTTGTCTATGTTAATAAAGAATAATTATCTCATGTAAATATTGCTTTAATAATTGTACTATTATTGTTGCCACCCTTACTCAAAATTAAACAGTGTGGCAGCACAATTTTTGCAGACCGTTTTCTGGGTTTCTTAACCGATTCTTAAGTCTTTGTGTGTTCGTTCGTTCTTCGAATTCGCCTATCGTTTCTGGTAGCTGTGAAAAATCTTAAAAATATTGAGAAAATAAGAAAACGAGGGACACACATTACAAATTCTGCAAAATAATAAAGTGAAAAATATAAAATTTAATTAATTCGAATGCAAAAACCTTTAAAAAATTAAAGAAAAATTTGCAAGTAAAAAAACAAACCCACCAACCAAACGAACGACGACCGACCAACGCTCGATACATTTAAGGAAAAAAGAAAAATAGCTAAAAGGGAACAAGAGAAAAAAAATATGGTTGACATAATAAATATTGACAGCATCATATCAAGGCTCTTAGAAGTACGAGGAGCTAGACCTGGCAAAAATGTTCAATTGTCGGAAAGTGAAATAAGGGGCCTGTGTCTGAAATCACGCGAAATCTTTTTGTCGCAGCCTATATTGTTGGAATTGGAAGCACCGTTAAAAATTTGTGGAGACATTCATGGTCAGTACTACGACTTATTGCGTTTGTTTGAATACGGTGGTTTTCCGCCCGAATCAAATTACTTATTTTTGGGCGATTACGTCGATCGTGGTAAACAATCATTGGAAACGATTTGTTTGTTGTTGGCTTACAAAATAAAGTACTCAGAAAATTTCTTCTTGTTGCGTGGTAATCATGAATGTGCCAGCATTAATCGAATCTACGGTTTTTATGATGAATGCAAACGCCGTTACACCATAAAATTGTGGAAAACTTTTACCGATTGTTTTAATTGTTTGCCGGTAGCTGCCATTGTTGACGAGAAAATATTCTGCTGTCATGGTGGCTTAAGCCCAGATCTCACAACCATGGAGCAGATACGCAGGATTATGCGTCCTACTGATGTACCAGACCAGGGACTTTTGTGCGATTTGCTGTGGTCTGATCCAGACAAAGACACTATGGGTTGGGGCGAAAACGATCGTGGTGTAAGTTTCACATTTGGGGCTGAAGTTGTTGGTAAATTTCTACAAAAGCATGAATTTGATTTGATTTGCCGTGCCCATCAAGTAGTAGAGGACGGATATGAGTTCTTTGCTAAACGCCAACTAGTAACACTATTCTCAGCACCCAACTATTGCGGCGAGTTTGACAATGCAGGAGCCATGATGTCCGTTGATGAAAGTTTAATGTGCTCTTTCCAGATATTAAAGCCTGCCGATAAGCGTAAAAAGTAAATGATTTAGCTTACTATTAAAAGAAAAATACTTCCTTTGTAATTGTACATCAACATCATTAAAAACACAACATTACAAACATTAACGAAAATTAAAACATCCTATAATTAAATACATAACTTTCGTAATCCTCTAATTTTTCAAAAATATAGAAGCAACTTTCCTTTTCCATCATATTCATTTTGCCGCTCTACACTACTCTCGCTAATTTCTACTAAAATGTAAAATCGTTTAGAATGTCTTGCATGAAAGCGTATACATAACTTTCGTTTTAATGAAAGTAATTTGCCAAACCATTATATAATTATTCATGACACAGGGGATCTATTGCTCTTATTTAATATTGATAGTTTGCAAACTTTTACTTTACTAATAAAACAATTTGAAATATATCAGCAGGACGACATAATGCAAACGTTGTTGTAGAGTGTGATCTTCAATATTAGAATATATCGACTACGCGTGTTGTCTGTCGAATGTTTATTATATTTTCTATTAGTTTTATAGCCTTTGGACGCGTTTCTTTTTTCTTTATACAACAAATTAAATCGTATCAATTTTACAAACTAAATTTTTTGATCAACTGTTTAACTAAAAAAAGTCCCTCCCCCTTCCGTTAATTTAATTTTTATGGTATAAACAATACAAAAAGATGTGTTTTATATAAATATAATTTCAATTAAAAGAAAAAAAATATTCATTATATTCAAAATCTGTATTATTGAAACTTCATAAATATATCCTTTATATTGAATAAAAATAAACAAAAATGTAAACGAAAATTTGATTTTAATATTTGCTTATAGAAAAGCCAACATCTTTAAAGTCTAAGAATCACAAATTTTAGTATTTTCAAAATAATAATATTAACAAAGATTTTTTATTTATTATCTTGCTCATATACATATGTATATTTTCTTAGTAGTCATATCCTAAAGTTTGAAATCGTATTATTCATTTTGCCTTCAATCTATCTCTGTTAACGAACACGCTATTTTTGATACATGAAAAAACAATAATTATAACTTACTCCATTCTGCTAGCAATTATGTGGTGTTCTCAGCTTCTTTACATATTCACGACAAAGTGACTATATTATATATTCACACATCATTTCTATTAAAATGAGTGTCCACACACACACATCCACATAATGTTTGTTAGTCTCCAATATTTAAAATATGTATCCAACACAAAAATTTCGATTACGAAATTTATCAATAAAAGCAAGTTGTATGGTCCCTTGAAAATTTTTATATGAGAATTAGGAATCGGAACTTAGATAGTTTTTGTTTTCGAAAAATACGGTAAAACTATACTACGAATATTTGTTGCTTTACGTAGTATATAGTCCAGGAACTGAAAGCCGTCACTAAATGCCTTTAACGAAAAACGTCGTTTGTACAGTTTTTAAAGTTGATATTATTTAGCAGCTTTTATAGAACTATTTTAGGACCCATGATTAATACCGTAATGTGATTTGATTTGGCCTGAAGTAAGTACACGGCTGAAAATGCTTGACCTGTGCCCACATTTCCGCAAACGATTTTGGTCATATCTGAAGCTGACATATTTGGTGAATAAAGCAGCTCAGAGTATTTCGTCAGTTACTAAGTACCACCTTTTCAGTCTTGGCCAAACAAGTGCTGTTCGGAGTTGCCTAAATATATAGCTGTTTGCTAGCATCTTTTCAAATTTATGAAATCCAACCATTGTGAGCCTAAGTCGAACTATACAATTCCTCAAACCAATGCTGTCAAACAAAATGTAGATACTCAACCCTTTTTTACAAGGACATCTGCCAGTTCGTTTTCTGTATTAACGATGTCTTTTCACCTGCACCATTTTTACATTCTTTATACATCTCTTAACTCTTAGCATGCTCTTAAGCATTAAAGTTGAGTTTATGACCATTTAGATATGTATCTAACCACAGACTTAGTTATTGTTAAAACTTAAACATTTTGTCAAAAAAATTTTTAAATATGTAAAAGTTTTAGTAAAGTTATTTCTGAACATAGGGAAAACCTATATTTTTTTCATTTTGGCCCTAGTATCGTAATTGTAAGTATATTTGGTACCTGTATTTGGATGTCAAATATATCAATTGTCAAAATTCAATATAGGCTATATTTTTAACCAACTTCCAAAAGGAAAGAGTTATCGATCCGTGTTTTCTTTCTTAATTGCTTGTTACTACGGAACTCTCGTTACCTCTAACTGGCTTTGATTGTATTAATTGAAAGATTTCACATAAATACTAGTTCCATTCCTAAAATGTAAATGGAAATTTAAAATGATGTAGATGTGAACGTAAATGGGTAAGATACTTTAAATTTTAATGGACCATAATCACAAAATCTATTAAAAACGAAACTTTAGCGAGTGGCTAGGGGTGGACGTTATTGTTAGTTTTACAGTGTGGCGCAAAAATAAAGTCTGATTATAAATGTGAATTTTTTGCTGTTGTACCATTAAAGTTTTGAATTTTTGGGTTAATTAAAAAAAATTCCGCTTTTTTCGTGCAAATTTAGCTGGTAACCGATTTTTCCCAAATAATCTTTCGGCAGAGGCATAGAAAAATAAATATGCTTTGTTAGATTACAGCACATGTTTTTAAGCTTAAACAAAATGAAACTGTCCAAGTCAACTGCTTTAGATTGAAACATTAGTAAAACACTTTATTTAAATCTTTTTTAAATCCATGGATCAAAGCGAAAAAAATCGATTTCTTTAAAGCAAACTTAACTGCGCATAAATATTTTATGTACTTATGTTGATGCTTAAAATTTACTCAGGATGAGATTGAATGGGCTCGACTCCTGCAGTTGCTTGAGTAGTTGTTTCTGATATATGAGTATTTTGTAGACCTTCTTGTAGAGAAACTACTTCAGAATATTCGCAATTTGCATCATGATTTTGTTCCACCGAAGTATGAACTAAGTTTTCTTTTTCGACCTCTTCCTTATCTGCATTGCTTTCATTTAAGTTATCATTGTTAAGAGAATCATTAGAAGCCGGTTCCAATAGTTCTGGGTTGATGCCCCGAATAATTTCTGTTAAACGTTGGATTTCATTACGTGCATCCTCTAGTTCACTTTGCAAATATGCAATGTTGTCTGCTTGAAGGCGAGCATCACCTAAGTTTTGAAGCAAGTATTGAGTGGGGTCTTCTGGACGTTCTTTGAGAATTCGCACGAAAACTTTTGTTAGTGACTCAATTATCCCTCCTCGTTCCAAGTAACGCCTGTATTCATCACGCTTGGGATCAATGGGCTAAAATAAATAAGAACCATGCAATGGAACTAAATATCCAATAATAATCCACAATACACATACTTTAAAGGCCATATCTGCTTTACTGTTTTTTAATGGACGGTTTAGTTAAAAAAATAAAATCAAACACAATGTCGTACTTCTACTCCACTATTATGCCACTACTATTCACACTTAAAAATAACTGTTCTATTTCAAGAAGCTGGAATGCAAAAAAAAAAAACCAAAAATGGTAGGTATCTACGCGAATTAAATTGAAAAGGTGGTGGAAATTATATAGTTCATTATTTCGTATGTGTAAACGTCAGACTGCACATAATAAGTTTTCAAAATATCATTCTATTGCATTAACCAAGGTACATTAATTTTACTAGGTAGTTGAATATGTCAAAAAATTTATTAAAATATTATATTTCACTACGTTTGCTCACGAATATTAATAAAAAACCAACAACAAGCATTTGCAAAACAAAAATAGCGTTTGTTTTAAGAGCAATTATCCTTTATTTTCTTTTATTTCTCTTACTGTTTTTTGACATTTCCACCCCACAGAGGAATAAGAATTAGTCGTAGAAGTAGTTGTTGAATTTGTTGTAGATCAGCTACTACCTGGTAAAATAAATGTACCTTGGCATTAACCTAATTGAATGTATTCCCAGCAAGAAATTAGTGAGGGGAACTTATGCATAAACAATTATTCACTAACACATTTGCAATAATTTTATACTGAAACAGCCAAGGCGAATCGATTACCAGGTGGCAGCGTAGGCGAATTCAGTATTTTTTGCTGGCGTACACCACTTTCAAACTCCATATATAAGAAATTTGTGTATATTTCTTATATATGGAGTTTGACAGTCGTGTATACCAGCAAAAAATACTGAATTCGCCTACGCTGCCACCTGGTAATTTATTCGCCTTGGAAACAGCGTTGCCGTTGTACGGCTTTTCGTATTTAAGTTAAATGAATTTTTTGCTTGTTAATTACATTTAAGTTTTTACTCAAACTTTATTATCAAAGTTCAAAATATAGTTTATAAAGTTTTGTAGTTAAATTTGTTTCAAAAATCAAGCTAAATTTTCATTATATTTTGTGTAAAAAAAGTCACTGGTAACGCTGTTTGCTACAGACATCTCACGTATACAAATGTTTACATCAAGTTTTAATTTTTCCTTTAAGAATGTGATAGAAACTTTGTTCTACGCAGTGATGGATATTTCCATCATCATTGATTGTCATTTGATGGATCAAATGATGGTCACTGTTCTTGTAGGGTTTGTTTGGTTTCACAAAAGCTTCAACAAAAAACGAATACGGGTTTACACAATACACAAAATTTTGCAAGAAACTACCAGACTTACAAAACCTGGTGTTAATGATTAGTAAATTGGAATTAAATATTTTAGAAGTTTTTTTTTAAACTGTGTACCTGAAATAATTCATTTTTAATATATCTATAATTTTCTTCCATATAATAATAACTTTACTGAAAGTTATACATTGAATTAAAATAATTTTTTTCAATTCGCTAAAACCTAAACAAAAATAAAAATCAAGGAATCGACAATGTTGTTGTATGCATTAATTTAAAATTAAATGTAAAAAATTTAATTAGTTTAAAAAATTTCGGTTTTTAATTATTTATCTTATCTTTTATACAATTTAATTTGGAGTAAAAAAAACATGTAGCCTTAAAAAATGGGAATTTATTACAAATTTGAAGGTATCAGAGAAGATATATAAGTTTTAACAATGAAAATTTTGGAAATTAGGGATGAGGTTAGAACTCTGCTGCGCAGTTAAAGTTTGTGGCACAGTACCAGCAAAAAAACCAAAAATACTAAGTCCCAATTCGCACGATGCAAGTATTTAAGCTGAGCTGATTAGGTTGTAGGCAACGGGGTGAGGTAAAATTAAATGAGTACAGACTTGCTTGTACTTGCAATTCGCTTTGCTTCCATGTTCGTAATGTCAAAAAACACAAATGTGTGTGTGTACATTCATGCAAAAATCTGAACAATTTAAGCAATAAGACTTGTACTGTGCGAACGTCAATGAAAGTTCAAAGAAGAAAATGAAAATAAGCAGTCTTATTTTCTTGCATCGTGCGAATTGGGACTATACCCTGTGATTGGGACTAAACACATTAGAATTGTACGAGAATCAACAACAGTAAAGAAACAAGCGTTATTAAAGCTTTACTTACTGATAAATTAAATCGATATTTGTTTAAAATATTTGTATTTTTAATACTTACAATCTTAGTTTTTGTTTGCAAACAAACGTTTGTTAAATACGATGTTTTTATTAAATCACAAACGTACTTTAATGACTGTACATTGTGATTGATGGGTTCGTCGAGTTCATTAAATAATATGAACACATTTTATGTTTAATCCAAATGCCCTTATTACTGAAAAACAGTTCCCACATCTATAGAAATATATGAATAACTTTTTGAAAATTTTGATGTTGGTGTAGACACCTGGTAATCGATTTGGAATACATAACACCTATTTTTGGAATTTTTGTCTGTTTTTACGTGTTCGCATTACGTAATAACTGCTGAATGAAGTTTGTTTTTTTCACATAAATACAGCTACTCACAGACAAAGTGGGAAACAAGCAATAACTAATAAATTTAAATCTTTTACGTAAAATATTTTTAATATATACAGAACAAATTCAATATTCTTTTATTTTATAAATTATAACTAAGCGTTTCTAAAACCGGAAGCACTAGTTTTTGTATGGCGCGAGTATAAAAATTAATGTATTTTTGTTAATTTGTATTGCAACACAATGCTCACATTCGAAGTGGGACAGTTAATTTTTTTTTTTAAACCGGTAACTTTGGCCCATGCAATCAATACTTTCGGCCTTAATTCAGTGTTTTATAATATTTTACAATGTTTAAAATTTTATTTTCTTAAAAATGGTACAAAAGGATCAAACTACAATTGAAAAGAGGCATTTGTCATAAATAATTATTAAACCCACAAAACTATTAAATAAATTGCAGAAATAGTAAACAGAAACAAAAGTACAGCGTTTAAAATCATAAAACCATATAAAGCTAATGATAGTGTCCAAAATAAAAAAGAAATTGTGCAAACAGGTGCTAATTGTCCGACCGTGATATGCGGTATTGTTTAAAACTAATCAAGAACGATCCACTTTTATCAGTAATTGACATAAAAAACAAATTATATGAAATAAAAAATGTTCGTGTTGGTGCCGAAGCAGTCCGCCGAAAGCCATCAATATCAGAGAAAAAACAAAAACTGAAATACGCTTTCGCTCAAGAACATGCAAATAAAGGTGCGTCATTTCTGGTGAAAGGTAAGTGCTATTGTTTTAAGTTTTTCCGATTTTTCGATGCTTATATTATCTTTTTATATTATTTTTACAGACGAAGCAAAATTAAACCTCTTTAGACCAGATGGAAAAAGATCCGCTTGGAGAAAACCTCCTACTTTGAATCGATACGAAGAATGCTCATGAAGGATGTAGCGGTCCACAATATGCAGCATTACATTCTGCTGGTGTTTAATTTTCTTACGTTTTCTTCGAAAAACGTCCGCATTCATTTCTAAAATAATTTTTCTTTCTAAAAAAGGTTTTTAGGAATTAAAAAAAGAACTTAAGGCAGAAATAAATTTCAATTCATATATTAATTATTAAAAAAAAAAAAAACGTTAAGGCTTCTTAAAAAGACACAGGACAAGTAAGAAAAGGCATTAAAAAATTTCTAGAATTGCACTAGCGTGAAACAAATTCGACTTAGATTATCAATTAGTAAATAGAAAAAGGTTAAACTTTGTTGCACTTTACTTGTTGTGAAAAATTTCATAAAACATTTCAGTATAAAGTGAAATATAACAAATCGCATTAACAAAATTAAATAAAAATGCATCGTCTTTCTATTATGGACAACAAAAATGAAAAAATAGGAAATTAAGAAAAATACGATATCAAAAATAAAGTAGAAAGCAGGGCTGGCAATAAATGTTCTTTGCCGCATTGTGGCAGATCTAAAAGAACTTTTGATAATTTAAAACTCTTCCGTTTTCCAAATCCAAGTGCACTATTGTCTGAAGAATGGATCTAAAAGTACAACTTTAAAAACGAATTTATTAAAAGGCCTCCTTCATTATTTTTGTACGATAGACATCCAGAGTATATTGGAAAAAAGCTTCGTAACAAAACTAAGGAAGTACTTCAGGAGCTGATTATATACATGAAACAAGTGCTCTTAATGAAATGCTACAGCAAAGGTCTAACTTAATTTCCATTTTAACCAGCCGATTCAATCAGGATCCATATGTGTGCGCCAAAGGTGGACATTGTAAAAACGGTTCTGTTAATGAATTCAATATCGCAATGACAAAACTATTTAATTTTAATAAATTGTGCGGCAGACGGTTCAATATTCTTGCCACTGGAGTTTTAACATATTTCAGAAGAAAATAACACTATAACAGTTAGCGCACCTAACCCTATGATAGATATAGCAGATATATACCAAAACACTGAGGAATTTTTTAATGAAAATGCCGTGTCTCAACTGTAGGATTTTGGCAATTAAACTAATTTCATGTCAATATTTCATCGGTTACATAGCACTACGATTATCTAGCCATGAAGGAAAAGTATATATATAAATCTTAAATTTTCGCAAATTATGACATATCCATCAGAAATGTGTATCCATTCTAAGAACACAGACTTGTTTTCACATAAAAGCCTTCTAAATACAATTTTTCAAAAACAGAGCAACTAAAAATAAAAAACATATTGGTGAGTAACGTGCAGAGTGTTCTAATAACTCAAATTATTCTGTCTGGCTTGACTAGAATAATGTTTGTCACAAAAACAGGTTGGAAATTCTGAATTTGTTATACCCTTCACCACAAAAAGTGGAAAAAGGATATATGTAACTAATTTTGTCATTCCGTTTATAATTTCTACAATATCCATTTCCGACCCCATGAAGTATATATATTTTGACTTCTTGTGCATTGCGAAGTCGATTGAGCGATGTCCGTGTGTCCGTCCGTGTTAGTGTAAAAATCAACTTTACGGAGGCACTAGATCAGCTAGAGAAAATTTAAATACGACGATCGATCAGACATAGTGTCGAAAAAGTGCTATTGGAAATAGCAAAATTGATCCTTCAATCGGTCCTTCGAGGTAGCGGGCAAAACACCACGCCTACGTCTAATTTGTTCATATCATTTAGAAGAATGAAGTAACTCCCATCAAAAACACAAATATATGGGGCGGGCGATAGAGAATTAAAAAAAAAGAAAAAAGTAGGTATCAAGTGAAAAAAATTGGCGCTCGTTTCTGAAGTTTTCAAAATTCTTAAAATATCAGTATGGGCATAATATTAAAGATTTTGAAGAGATCTTTCAGGTACTAAATTAAAAAAAAATGCTTAACCCATTAAGAGGCGATGGCATTTTTATGTAAAAATATAAAGATGTAGTACTTTAATTTTTGTTCTGTTTTTTTAGTGTGCTGTCTTCCCAATATTTTCTTTTCTTAACGGAGTTACTTCACTAAACTAGATTTACATAAATGGTGAAGGGTATAAAAGATTCGGAATATACGAATATTGCACTCTTACTTGTTTACATGTTAAGACTGCAACATCTCCATAAATTTATTGTTTTTGACCCAGACTTTTTCTTTGGTAAATTATGTACACAGCAAAACAATCAAAAAAAAAAAAAAAAAAAAAAAAAAAAACGTAAACAATAGAAAATACAAAAAAAATTTATATTTAATTCTCATAAATATCTACCAAAAGTGTTATTTTAAAAGTTTTATCTCCAAAAATTTATAAAATAAACTTCTCAAACATGTTAGAAATGTAGAAATTAACAAAGTCCTTGTTTTTTATTTTTACTAAGAACAACTGCATGTATATTTTTTTTCGACAGCTTGTTTTAAATGTTTTCGGTTTAGGTGTTTTCGGAAATTTTGGCTGCCAACTGAGAATAATTCTTGTTTGCTCTCATTTTACCGAACTTTACCTAAAAAGTACGGAAACTCACCTTATATTTTTATATAGAAACACTTTGTTATAAAGTGCACGGAATGAATAAGCGTTGAGCATATTTTTCTCAGAAATATTTTATTTGTTACACATTTTATTATACAAATATTTATTTAAAATTGTACGATATTTTTTTATATCATTTATAGTTTTAGTTCAATAAGATAAAAAGTTTTGTTTTGCATACATATGCACGAAATAAACTGTGAGCCACCGTGCTGTTGCATATACCTTATAGACAATAGGTCTTTTCAGTAACTAAAAATTGCTAATAATTAATACTAGAACGTATTCACATACTTAAAAAACTTTCAAGCGTAAACATGTGAGAGAGAGAGAGAGAGAGAGAGATAGAATTTGTTGCAAATTTTGGCTAGTAAAGTTTTTTAAAAATTGTGTAAAAGTCTGACAAAAGATATTTTTGTAACATTAAAGAAAATACAAGTATTTGGCAATTAAATGAATTTAAAAGTAGAACTGTTTGTTTGTTAGCTAAGGAAGTATACAGTTAACATCTACCATCATTTTGTCCCACCTTACATCTTTTGATAATTTGAGTGTCATCACTAAAAAAATGACAGTAATTTCAATACTCTGGTGGCATCATTGAAAAAATGGCGTTAAAAATAGAAAAAATATTTTTAAAAGAAAATGAGCGGCACACAAAAGTTTTTGTTTTTAAATTTAAATATAAATAAATTTTGGTACATTTTGAAGTATTGAAAAAAAAAACAAAAACAATTAAAGAAATATTTATTATTTGATGATTTTCAGCTTGGAAAAATTTGATATTATTATTTAAATAAAAACGATGAATTAAAAATCAAATAAAAAAAGAATGTTGGACAATTTTCTCCCAAAATGTTCCGCAGTGGCTCTTAAAAATATAAGTATTTATTGAAATAAGTGTTCATAACCTACAAACACACTTATGTTCACTAAAAATGTTTCTTGATCTTCTTCTTCCAGGATGGTCTTCCATTATTTAAATCCATTGCATTAATAACTAAATTTGTTCTTTCAAAGACACAATTAGTTCAATTATGAATGTGTTCTCGAAATCATTTTTTTAAATCTTATTTTTACTACTTAAAATTATGCGTCGTTTAATTATATGTTTTTGACAGATGAGTTGATGGCAGATGTTAGATGTTAAATGTTGTCAATAGGTCTGTCTGCGTACACATATTTTGCATCATTTTTTGCAAAATATTGTCTGCGTACTACAAATCTCTTGCAGCGAGAGAGCCAAAAAGAGAATTTTTTGACAGTTGGCAGTTAGAGAACTTGCAAAATGTTGCTGGAGAAATTTCTGCTTGCAAGATTTTGCAACTAGTTTGAACAGCTGTTTTTATTTACTTTTTTAATGAAATAATTTTTGTGAAAAAAATAAAAATTGAAATTTTACAATGGCAGAGGTAAGTAGTTAGAATTGTGTTGATTTTTAATGTTTATAATAAATAATAATAAACAAAACATTTTATTTTATGCTAGAAACGTCCAAATATACAGTGCGACTGTGATGTTAGTGAATTGGAGATGGCAGAACCGTGTAATAAACAAGTGTAATAAACAGTGTAATAAAAAAGTTTTTTTTTTTATTTACAACACTTTTTAGGCGCACTTTAATTAATAATTTTTTAAATCACCGCGAAAATTCACTTTTGCGCATTTCTTTTGTTTTGTTATTTTAATTGTTTACACACCGATGAGCTGTTTTCTTGCAAGATTTTACTTTACACTGTCTGCGTACTTTTTGATATATTTTCAGCCGACAGAGTAAAATTGGTCTTACTCTTCCAAAAAAAAATTACTGAGTATTAGCTACTGGAAAAGTACCCAGACAGACCTATTTTTTGTATTTCATTTTTTTACTCTCTT
Source organism: Cistogaster globosa (assembly GCA_937654795.1). Lineage (NCBI taxonomy): Eukaryota > Metazoa > Arthropoda > Insecta > Diptera > Tachinidae > Cistogaster > Cistogaster globosa. Next base: position 127,940,838 of record OW569403.1, read on the forward strand.
TTTACACTCTCTCGTTGCAAATTTTTTGGGTTAATAAACACTTTCTAGTAACAATTGTTACAAATTCGTAACAATTTTTAGTAAATAAACAGACCTTATGTTAATTGTATAATTATAACATGCCTTATAGATTTGTCTTGATTTTAATTAAAACATATAAAAGTGCTTTATTTGGTTATGCCAAATTTATTTACCCTGAACCATTTATCTAAATCTAGTTTAGTGAAGTTACTTCAATAAAAAAAATATATATATATGTATATAGAGGTGACAGAATTAAAAAAAATACATAAAAATGCCATTGGTTCTTAATGGGTTAAGCATTTTTTTTTAATTTTAGTATTTCCTTAAAGATCTCTTTAAAAGCTTTAAAATGATGCCCATATTAATATTTTAAAAATTTTGAAACTCGGAAAATATGGGCGAGCGCCCATTTTTTCAACTGATGTTTTTTCTTATTTTTTTATTCTCTATTGTATTTGTTTTTTTTTTTGACTGGAGTTAGGTACTTCATTGTCCAAATGATATAAAAAAATTAGGGGTAGGCGTGGTTGTTTTGCCCGCTGCTTTGAAGGACACGGATCGATTTTGCTGATTTCCAATAGCACTTTTTCGACACTATGCCTGATCGATCGTCGTATTTAAATTTTCTCTAGCTGATCTAGTGCCTCCGCAAAGTTGATTTTAGCAGTAATGCGGACGGACAGAGGGACATCTCTCAATCGACTTCGCTGTGCATAAGAAGTCACAATATATATACTTCATGGGTTCGGAAATGAATATTGTAGAAATTACAAAATTAGAAATACCCTTTTTCCACTTTTTGTGGTGAAGGGTATAAAAATATGGGTAAATAGAATTAAAACAATGTCGGCCAAAGAAGAAATTTTCGTTCAAACTATGTACATTGAAGACACCCCGCAAAGCTTTATAAAAATACTAGCAGCGTCACGATTTCGTCTGCGTAACAATTCTTATTTTTTTTTTTAAATTATGTTTTTAAACATTTATGGTAGAGTTGTGTAAATAGTGTTAAAAATTTTCTACAAAAATAAATTGTACTGACAACTGTTCTAGTACCATTATACCAGTAAAATTGGGCCTTTTCATATTTGTATCTCTAGTTTCTCTACGAAATGACATATTTTTATATATTTGAACCAAGGTTCTAAGGTACCTCCTCACAAAGTTTTATTAAAATCCATTCAGCAGTTTTTGCGTGATGCGAACACATACAGACGGACAGACAGACTGATAAAAAAAAATTGGTGTTTTGTATTTCATATCAATTACTATCTACCTACCCCACACCATCAAAATTTTCAAAAAATATTTCATGTACTGAAATGTCGCCGTTACCGTTTTATTTGAATATCTGGATATTTCAAAAAAATTTAAATTGTGCCTAGCAAAATTTGCGTAAACAATCAATTTTAAAATCTTTTTCCAAAATTTTTATACATAAGTTTTGGTAGAGACATACATACATACATATGTATATATACATGTACATATTTACATATTTGTGTATGGATTTTGCCTACGAGCTAAAAAAATATTTTTCATTTCACCATTTACGTACGTTACTGCGCAAGGCTTTTAATTTTAGAACTTATTAGCTCATACATGCACTCATTTATACACAAGTTTGTACATACAAATATTTTGTTTCAAGTATTTTATGCATTAAAATTATTTTGTTAAAGAATTCTTCTACAAAAAGTTAAACTATTAAAAATACAGGTATTGTATCAACAAAAATATATTTCATATCACTGACTTTGGAAGTTTAAGTATTTTAAAATAAATGTAAAAATTACAGAATGAAACCTTTAGAAAACACGTTCGTACGAGGTCCATCGCCCTCATACTCGGACGAAGTAAATTCAGAAAATGTTATTTCAGCCACTCTACCCATTGGCTCAATGCATCAAATGGAAAGGGATACAGCAAAACAGCAGGACAACAACGACCTTTACAATTCACATAGACCACAATTGCAGCAGCAACAGAACCATTATGAAGACGCCAATAAGCAGCATGTTAAACATGGTCGCAATACTTTTGCCTTTTGGACAATTGTAATTATTCTATTAGTGTTGACAGTGGGCAATTTAATGTTAACATTAACGATTATTGGAGTTTTGCACTTGGGAAAGGGAATTCATGGTATGGAATTGATACCAGAAGAAGATGTAGTAAAATTCTATGGCGATACTGATCTAGATCGCATATACTCTAAAAATAGTGGACAATTTGAGGGTTTTGTCGATGAACCGGTTACAATAACAGGAGACGATGCGCCCGTATATGTGCGTATGCATCATCGCAACAGTCAAATGGTCAATCGAATGGTTGTGGATAAAACGGGCGTACAATTTCGCGGAGTTAATAGCTTTGATATTAAAGATCCAACTAGCGGTAATTCGATTTTTACAACACATCGACCGCATTACAATATACCAATGGGCGCTGAGACCTTATTATCCAAAATGAATAGCGCCAGTCGAATAGTTAGTCCAATTGACAAACCATTGACTATAGTATCATCGGACAATCGTATATTTATAAAAGGATCCCAGGGCATTGACATGGATTCTGAAAATGTCTACATGCAAGCAGAAAATAATATTCATATTAATTCCACTCAAGGCGGTATACACCTAGAAGGAGGCTCTACAGGAATGTATCTAGATATTAGTAAAATTCCTATAGTTAATTCGGAAATGGGTCTACGCACCGGTAGTGTTCAATACAAGTTATGTGTTTGTATGCCATTAGGTATTGTTTTTCGCATTGCCATACCACGCATTCACAATGGCTCGAAAGTATCATGTGGTCATTTTAGTGGAAAATACGATCCATGTTTAGTCAACTGAGACTGCTCCTATATCTTTGGAATAAAAACATAAATTAAACAAGAAATTAAAAATTATGCAGTTATAAATAATATAAGATGTACACACATACATACATACATACATATGTACATCCATATTTACTTAATGTAATCAATTATTTTCATTAATCTGCCACGTTATATAGTAAAATCCTTAATTATTCATTATATAAATAAAATAAAACTTAACTGCGGCATGATTTATTTAGAACAAGCTTATTGCTCCCGCCGTTATCTGGGTCTACTCTTAGGATCTTTCTAGGCACTTCATTATAGGAAAGTGCACTATTTGAAACTTTTATTATTTTTGTTTTATTACCTCCAACACTTACAACAATAATAACAATTATAATAATAAGGGGAAAACTATTTTACTTAAACAGAGGAGTAAACACTTCTCCATACTATTTGGGTCATTAGATTCTTGTGGCGTTTGAAAATATTTATAACAATAAATAAACAATATTTTTCTTTCTTGCATTGTCCATGGCTGTTAAGCAAGTCTTAAAAAGTTTAATGATTCATTTAGTAAGTAGTAAGACTTCTGGATGAAAATATGCTTTCCGGAAAATATTAAACACCAATTTGCTTCTTCTGAGCTTCACGAACTTAATAGGGAATATCATTAATGCTGATAAAATATGTGTATTTATTTCACTGGATTAATATTATTTTTTTATTGAATATCAGCCTACAATCTGCTAAATTAGCTACAATAATATGAAAATTAAATTAGAGATCTACACAGTTACAATCTACTAAATTAAATATAAAAAACTTTTAAAAAATGCAGTTTAAGAAAAGGTTTATTAAAAAAAACTTAAAAGTTATAATAAAATTTGTTTAACCAATTACTAATTCAGATTCTTTTTTTTTTGCAAAAGAATCTTAAGGCGGGGCACATAGAATCCGTCATACTTTGTACTTTGAAGTACTCAATTAAAGTCACAGTAACGACGGATGAGGTTGGCACAATAAGTACTTTGCTGGAGGATATTAAATCAAAGTTTGCTTTCTATTTTTATTCACTTTTTAATTAAATTTAATTTGTATTTTATTTTTTGCACCAAAGTTATTTTACTAAAATCACAAAATACAATTATAACACAGCAAGATTTAAAAGAAAACTAAGAAGAAGAAGAGGCAACTGTAGATATAACGTGCGTTCCCGTACTCAACTTTGGGAACCCGCGGGATCCCAATGTTACCGAAAACTGTTCCCGTAGAAGAGAAAGCTTTTGAGAGAATAAAATTATTCCTCCTTCTGCACGAAACAGCCTAAACTTTTTCTTTGGGTAGATTGTGTAAACTGAAAAACAATCAGCTGATTGAAATGTGAACAGTAGCAAATACTAAAAATTTTATGTTTCATGCTCGCAAATGTCTACCAAAAGTGTTATTTAAAAGTTTTATCCCAAAAAAATAATAAAATAAACATACAGACGCGGACAATATTTTTGGCACACTAAGTATTTTTGAATAAAACAATAGAACTCTACAAAAAACAAGTAGAATTACTTTTTACTTTCTAATATATTCTTTACAAACTTATACTTTATAAAATAGGTACACAAAAATAAAAATTAATTTTGCATGTTTTAAAAAAACCGTTATATAAAATTTTTAGTTCATATTTTAAGGGACAAAATTATTGGCACAAAACCAAAAAATGTGTCTATAGTTTTTCGATATGGCATCACTTAAAGTTGTAGACAGCTGAAAAGTTCCGTTATATTTTAAATGACGCTGTATTAAAAATTTAAAATAGATTTTGCAAGCCATAAAGCGTGAAATTGTGGTAAATATTTAAAAATGTGCCCAAAAAGGAAGGAAACAACCGTAGCCGAACGAAAAATTATATTACATCTGCATAATCAGCAAAAATCGTATGCAGAAATAGGTGAAATTATGAGTCGAAGCCGGTTTACTATTCGAAATATTATAAAACGTTTTGCTGGTTCAACGAATTTGTCTAACAAAAAACATACTGGTCGGCCTCGAGTTCTTAGTGAGAGAGAAGAGGTGCAAATTCTAAGAAAAATCAAGAAGAACCCTAGGTTGACATCTTCTCAGCTTGCTTCTGAAGTAAAAGAAGAGTTTGGGAAAGAAATTCACGCAAAAACTATACGCAGGACACTGCATCGTGCTGGGTATAAATCTAGAGTAGCTAGAAGAAAACCTCTTATAAGTAAAACCAACAAAACGAAAAGGTTAAGTTATGCTCAGGAATTTAGAAGCAAGGGAGAAGACTTCTGGAACAATGTGTTATTTTCTGATGAAAGTAAATTTAATATCTTTCAGTCAGATGGGAAAGTACCAGTGTGGCGGAAACCAAACACCGCTTATGATAAGAATAACACATTGTGTTCTGTTAAACATTAATATAAATTTTAACTTTTTAAAGGTGTGCCAATAATATTGTCCCATAAATTTTGCATTATAAACTTTATTTAATTCTTTTTCATAAAATATTTGGAATAAATTTTTATTTTTCTGTACCTATGTAAGAAAGTACAAGTTTGTTAACAATATATAAAAAGAAAAAAAACCTAATACTGTTTGATTTTTTGTAGAAATCTATGGTTTTATTCAAAAATGCTTAGTGTGCCAAAAATATTGTCCGCGTCTGTAAGAACATGCAAAAGATTTGTATTTTTATGTTTACTTTGAAGAACTGCATGTTTATTCTGTTTGACATCTTGTTTTGGGATAGAAGTTCGGTTTTTTGTGTTCCCGTACTTTTGGGCATTTTTGTCGTCAATTGAGAATAATTTACCGAACTTTACCCAAAAAGTACGGGAACGGAGCTATATAGTGCAACAAAGCGAATTGGCCAAGTTGCAGTTAAAAACAATGTTAAACAAGCCGGATTTTTTTTTTAATTTAATTACCCTTTTCCAATAATGAATGGTGATGAGTGTTCCTTATGAAATCCAAAATGCTTATCAATAATAATATAATAATAATATTTTTTAAGTTTAAAAAATCTACTTTTTCTTTTATTAACATTTCTTCTTCTTCATCGGATAACAAATGAAAGATATATTGTTATTGTTAGAAGCCCCATAGGAAAATCTAGATAACTTAAATTTTGGGACTGTTACCCCAATAATTTTTTTGAGACTCTCACAATCAAAAGTAAATTAAAACCAATAGTTTTTGTGAGAATAAATTGAATTAAGTTTTTCGCACTTATAAAAATGTACACAAAATGTTGCCTAATCTCTCTGAATTTATCTAAGGTCTTTAACGTCGATAAGATGTCTAGTGAAGAAAATCATTCCTTTTTGGCTGCCCATTATTTGCAGACGTTGTTCTTCTCTCATTAACCGACTTCAAAAAAAGAAGGCGGTTATCAATTCGACTGAATGTTGCTTTTTTATATTTGTGCCTCACTAACTCAATTATTTCTAAGTCGATTTTGAAATTTTTTTTTTATTTGAAAGTTGATGCTTACAGATTGAACCCATTTTAAAAACAGTTTTTAATCTTAAAAATTAAAGGGTGTCCCCATAAAACATACATTTAAAACTAAAAAAATGGGTATCACTACAGCTTCCAATGGCAAAAAGTAAATAAAATCTAAAAAATAAAGGCTGTCCCTTTAGGTGACGTAAGTAGACCTATATGGGCCTATCTATCTATCTATCGATTGATATGACCGTTATAGGCAGTAACAAGTATTAACATTCAAAATTATAAATTAAAGGATGCGCCAATAGTTCATTTAATTTGGTATCTGACCATACTTTTGAACAGTTGTAGACAGACGCTTGAAATTTACAACAAAACTCTACTGCTAACTCCGCTATGTACACTACGGCCCCGAATTGCGTCATTCCGATTTGCGTTGTTTCGATTTGCATCGCTTTTTTAAAAGTGGAAAAATTTGGTTTGTGTCGTTTCAATTTCAAGTTGTGTCGTTTTAACCCCGATTTGCAAGTTGGTCGTATAGACCGTATCCCGCCTTTTCTAAACATGTTCTTAGATTGCAGTTGCGACAAATACACTATTTTGTGCAGTTTATATATCATTTAGTTAATAAAAAATAAAAAACCCTAATAATTCACTTATTCTTTTACCTTAAACGAATGTATCCAGGTCTTTTCTTATTCGTAGTTGGTTCGTTTACTCTTAGAACTACGTATTTTGACAAATACTTATAATGTTTTTAGAGTAAAACTTTTTAAACGTTTATCAAGTCTAGCCTGATATCTTCCTTTTTTTATTTTTGGATCATCACCGTTAAGTGCAATAAATTAAAACTAAATGGCAGACAAAAGTTTTAATTAAAATAAATAGTAGTAAAAAACGTGAAATTGTGTAGTTTTTTAATTTAGAGTGAAATATTGGTGAATTCGTTTATTAGTTCGATTAAATCAGAAACAGTAAAGTGGCTTAACCTACAAGAACTAATAAAGTAATGAATTCATCTAACTAGCCGCTCAAATAATGATTTAAATTGATTAATGTAGACGTTTAACAGTTCGCTAGCCCTATGAATATCCATCTATACGTTACAGAAATGAAAATATCGTCATTTTCAAATCATGTCTTTTAAAAATAATTGATAATTTGAAAAACAATTTTTTTTAATAAAATCCTGTGTAGAACGAAACTGTTTTTTTCAAATTTTTTTCTGACATGCGAGGTCGTATTAAATAAATTGTTTAAAATTGGACAGTCGTTTGGCTGCAATTAATTTTAGTTACAAAAATTGTCAAACTTCCAACAGCGGAACGATGAAATGAATAACCCGTTAAGCTGTCGAGAAAAACTTTCAAGACCTTATAAAGTGTGCCACCTATTGGGCCTAATTAAGGCATATTTATACCAGGTGAATGCATAAGCCAAGGTACATTTATTTTACTAGGTAGTGTCATCCGCCCAGCTAGTTTGTAGTTGGACATGTCAAAAGTAGTATATATTTTCCTACTTTTGTTTACGAATTTCAAAAAGCACTAAGAACAAGCATATGTAGAACAAAGAGATCGTTTGTTTTTAGACCAATTCTCTTTTATTTTCTTTTTCTATTTTTGACATTTCCACTCACAAAGCAACAATAAAATGCCATGTTGTTTTCACAAATGTTGTATTTGTTGTAGAGCCGCTATTACCTAGTAAAATAAATGTACCTTGGCATAAGCTTTTACGTGTATTTTGTTTTTGTAAAAACTTTTTGAGCTGTCAGAAGCGTCTTGCAATATGTGTGTATGTATTTTAATATATTTTTAGTGACTTTCTTATTTTTTTTTTACTAATTGAATACACACATATTGCCAGACGTTTTTGACAGATCAAGAAGTTTTTACAAAAACAAAATTCAAGTAAAAGCTAAAACATATGTTGACCGCATGATCTGATTCAGTCACCTGTTCCATGCGCCTTGGGCCTAATCTATCAAGTATGTGACGAACAGCTGTTGGTAGTTTTAGAGTTCAAAAGAAACGTATACAGATATAAATCAACTGTTTTCTCCCTTATTTATTCGAGTATTGTAAAAAGGCATAATCAATCTTCAATCTTCAATATCATTAAAATAGTTTGAGCCATATAAAATTGCCGTTTTTAATTCTGGGTCCGGGTTAAAAAAAAACAAAGCCTATTTCTCATTCAAATCGGCTGAGCTTATTAACACTGATTGGCGCCTAACAGGCGCTTTGAAAGTTAATCATGATTTAATTAATTTATACATTTCAAGTTTCGAGTCTATGCTTAATACATATTTGGAGTCATAATTTAAATAAATTTATTAAATAAATTTAAATTTTTGTCTTGAGTATTTAGGTTAGGTTAGCAGACAGTCATGTTGCCTTAGTTAATTTTTAATCCCTTTGCGTTTGAGTTGAGCGTGTATGGTAGAAATATTTTGAAATGTATCCCCTTAAATTTGTTTTGTTTTTAAAAATTTGTTTTAAAAGATCGAAGCTCATCACACTTTTTGTAAACGATCGTTTTCTTTCTATCTACGGAAAAAATGTCTCTGTAGACTCCAACGTCTTCAAATAATATGACTGAAAATCTTTTGCAGCAAAGTATCGACAGTTGGAAATAATTTCTACAGTCTTTGTGAGCCAAACATATTTTCTTTCCAAAACACAAAAGAAAAAGTTACATGTGACCTCTGAACTTCATTATGAATGATATTAAATACATTAGAAATGCAGACAGATTAGTCAAATAATTGATAAAAAAAGCGTAACCACTAATTTTTCAAATGTGTATTCAATCTTTCCTGACACGTATAATTACGAATGACTATTTATAATATAATAAATTGATATCTTAGCAGTTTTAATCGAATATGATCTTATATTTCTTTATAATATTTTTTTCCATAATTTAGTGGTTACGTTTTGTTGGTGAAATAATCTGACCGTATCTTAAAGTGTATATACTTATGATTATTTATAGATAATAAATATTAAAGCTCTGTACGGACGTTTGTCAGCTCTTACAATATTGTCAGAAAAAATATACAGAAAACACAATAATTGTGTGAACTTATACGAGTAATTGTTGTCTGACAATATACGTTGTGGCGGCAATTTTTCTGCGCCAAGTCATTGTCAGCACATTGTAAGGTCTGATAATTTTGTAAGATCTGATAACCGTCTTTACAGAGCTTAATAGTTTGTGCATAATTCATACATATATATACATATTTCGTTTGCTATCCCGAAAACCTTTATTGTTTTTTCTTAAAAGTTTCGCCTTTCCACAATTCACGAATTCGAAATTATGTTGAGACAGGTTATTCAATATACATAACTAAATATTTATTTTTAGAAAATTATGTTTTATATGTTTATTTTTTTTTTACAATTTTGTAAAGTAAAATTAAACAAAAGAAAATCAAAAACAAGTTGATTGATAATAATTTCTTATTTAAATGAAAAAATATACAACTGGTTGCGGGTATTATTATTTTAAGAAACTAAAAGAAAATTTAATTCAATAAATTCTAATTTCTTATTTATTAATGTGTATATTATTAAATAGACGACGAATTTCAATAACAAATTTCCGATTTGAATAAACAGTAGATAAATAATTAAGCCTTTGGCTTACTTTAGAGTAAGGGGTTTTACTTTTTGTATTAAAAATCTGAATATATTTAAATTATATCCAAATATTGAGAAAAAATAACGAAAAGTTTTCACTTTTCTGCAAATACGATAACTAACGTAATAAAAAAATTAAATCGAACTTATATTAGACAAAAATGAAATCAAAAAAAATGTGTAAATGGTGCAAAAAGTAACTAAAAAATAACTTCTAAACTCCAGGCGGAGGTGGTTCTTCAAATCTTGTTGGTTTATTTGGTGTTATAGCAATGTCGTCTGGTACCATACTAAGAAGCTCTGCTTCACTTAGTTTTGCCAACAGGCTTGTTGAATTTGTATTTGATCTTGTGGCTGTATCTAAAAAAAACAATAAAAAGTTATATTAAGACAGTTTTCATTTTTGTAATTATATTATTGTCTCTTATTTTATTTTTTTATTTTATTTATTTTTTATTTGCAATACATAGAAAGCCTCCAAGGCCAAAAATACATGTATTTATAGTTTAATTTATCATTTTCCTTTTTATTTTTTAACAGACACTAACAGGCTCTTGTTATGAGTTGCATTCGATTTTTGATCGTAGCTGGCTAACGAAAATCGAAAATTTCGTTGAATTTTCAATCGAACACAATTTTGCTTTCGATGATTTGTGTCAATTTGTAGAACTTATTTAAAATGTAAATATTTGTGAATTTTTTTACAAACGGTGGTAATAAATTATTTTAATTCCACGCAGGTCTAATGTTGTAAGTACAAAACAATTGGAAAAGCTAATTTCTCTAATGGAACAAAATCCAAAGCTGGCAAAAGGAATGTACACAAAATTTCAATTTCAAAAAATGGAGAAAAATTACACAGGAGCTAAATCATCGAACCATAATTCTGTTGTAGTCATTTAAATTTATAACTATTTTAATTTTTGTTTATAAATTAGTAAAACAATATTTCTTTAAAATAACAGCTGATAAACATGTATTATTGTGAGTAATCCAATTGAGTAAAATTCACAATAATACTACTTTTATCGAATTCGTTCGATCAGCTCTTTCAACTACAGTAGAAGATCGAAAGTTGCTCATAATAGGCACCTAAGATTCAAGTTTCAATAAGACCATGGCCATAACCGCAATCATATTTACTGCCATCAAATAGCGGTATCAAAGCCATAAGCAACTCTTATTTTTGTTGCTGTTTGTTAAAAAAGAAACGTAACGAAAAACACAAATTAAAACTCACCAGTACCATGCAGCGAGCGAACGAAATAAAAAAAGTGAAAGTGCTATATTCGGCTATGCCGAATCTTATATACCCTTCACCATATGTTTAAATCTAGTTTAGTGAGGTAACTCCAATAAAATAAAAAAAAACAAAAAACACGTATTGGAAAATTATAAAATTAAAAAAACAATTTGATTTTACATGAAAATGTCATCGGCTCCTAATGGGTTAAGCATTTTAAAAAATGTTTAATATTTTTAGAAAATTTTACTATTTCCAAGGTTTTCTTTAAAAGCTTTAAAATAATACCCATATTGACCTAAAACTTATCTTATATACCCTTCACTATCTATGTGAATAAAGTTTAGTGAAGTAACTCCAATCAAAAAAGCAAATATTGGGGTGACAGAGAATTAGAAAACTAAAAAAAAGTTTAGTATTGCACATATATATAATTTTACATAAAAGTAACATCGGCTCGTAATGGGTTAAGCAATTTTTTTAAATTTTAAGATTTTCTTAAAGACCTCTTCAAAAGCTTTTAAATGATACCCATATTGATATTAAAAAAAAAAAAAACTGCAGATTTCAGAGCCCCGTAACTCGGAAAATATGGGCGTGCGGCAATATTTTCACTTGATGTTTTTTCTTACTTTTAATTCTCTATCGCTCCATAGATTTATTTTTTTGATTGGAGTTACTTAATTATTCCAAATGACATGAAAATATTAGAGGTAAGTGTAGTGATTTGCCTGCTGCCTCGAAGGACATGGACCGAAAATGCTGATTTCCAATAGCACCTCTTTCGATTAACGTTTTTTTTTTTTTTTTTTTTTTGTTTTTTTTGTGAAATAAAGTTTGCGAAGCACGGACGGATAGACGGGCAGATAGGCATCGTTTAATCGACTATGCTTTGCATAAGGATTCAGAATATATATAGTTTATGGGATCGGAAATGGATATTGTAGAAATTACACACGGAATGACAAACTTATATAATACCCTGCCAACATGAGTTTCGTACGGCATTAAAATATTCTATATGTTTACTTTACATATAATGCACTGTAAAAAATTTATTGTTTCTTTTTTCTCTGTGTTTTGTATTTTTGCAAGTTTATGAACAGTACTTAAATTTGCACCATTGAAATTTTTACTACTATTTTTTTTTACTTTAAAATACTCAATCTTTTTATAATTTTTTTGAAATGAGAGTTTTCAAATATGGCAACATGAGTTTCGTACTGTATAAAAAATCCGTTATTTGAGCATAAATTCCACTTTTTTTTAGCTTGGATCTTTTAATTTTATAAAAAGATATAACATTTTTTAAAAACTTGTGGATAATATCGACAAATAAAATACAGAATGCCGCGTGGAAAAGCTGTACCAATCGAAATTCGTGAACTTGTTATTTTGAAATGCAAAAGTGGTAAATCCTATAAAGATATTGGTATGGAATTAAATTTGCCAAAGTCTACTGTGCAATACATTGTTAAATCTTACAAAACAAAAACAATTCAGTAAAAAAACACAAATTATACAATTGTGGAAAAGTTTCCAGTATCACAAAACGTGATATTAGGACATTAAACTCTATAATAAAGAAAAATAGAAAAAGTACGGTAAGAATTTTGGCAGTTGAGTGGTCTTCGGCAATAAGAAAGTGCGTTGGAAGAAAAACCACAAGAAAACATTTTAAAAAATTGCAATATGGATTTTTTAAGGTTGGTAGAAACTAATTTTGTATTTACACTTTAACATACAAAAGAGTTTTAAATCATAGGCAAAGGCAAAACCCCACCTGACTGTAGACCTAAATAAAAACGAATTCAATGGGCAAAAAGCGGCAAGGATGGACGCAAAGGCAGTGGAACTCAATTACTTTTAGTGACGAGTCCAAGTTTGAACTGTCTGTAGGGGATACCCGAAGTAAGGTTATACGAACTAAAAGTGATGCTTACCACAAAGATTGCCTTAAACGCATAGTAAAGTTTCCCGGTAGCGTTATGATATGAGGCTGCATTTCAGCCAAGGGCTTAGGAAAGTTATGTTTTATTGAGTCAACTCTAAATGCCTCTCGTTACATTGAAGTTTTAAAAGAAAATCTACTTCCGCCTTTTGGCGAATACATCTTTCAGCAGGATGGTGCTCCGTGTCATACTGCAAAAATTGCAAAGAAATGGTTAGAAAACAGTAATATTAATGTTCTGGACTGGGCGTCCTCTAGTCCTGACCTAAACTCTATTGAATCGGTTTGGAAATCCATTACACCAGAAGAATGCCAAACATTAATAAATTCTATGAACAAAAGAGTCACAGCAGTAGTTAAGGCCAGAGGTGATGTTACTAAATATTAAAGTGAAATATTATACAATACGAAACTAAAGTGGCCACAATTAGTGTGCCTTAGTACATTTTGTTGTTTGAATTTTTTTATTTTTATTTTTTTTTTAGAAGTAAGCAAAAAAACTGAAGATTGTTTTTGTTAGTTTATTAAAAAATAAAATATGTTTTAAAAACTTGCAACTTTATTTAAATTGATTAAATGCTGATTAAAATAAACAGGTTTATCTTTCATTTACCAACATATTATCAGAGAGTACGAAACTCAAGTCGGCAGAGTATACTTTTTTTCCACTTTCTGTGGTGAAGGGTATAAAAATATATGGTTTACAATCGTTCTGAGGCCCTTAACTCGGAAAATATGGGCGAATGCCAATTCTTTTCACTTGATGTTTTTGTCTTATTTTTTAATTCTCTATTTTCTTATTTTTATTGGAGTTATTTTATTGTTTCAAATGATATGGAAAAATTAGGGCAGGCGTGCTGTTTTGCCTGCCCTATGTCTGATCGATTGGCGTATTTAAAATTTGTTTGGCCTTTGCAAACTTGATTTCAACACTTAAGCGGACGAAAATACGGACATCGCTCAATCGACTTCGCTATACATAAGAAGTCAGCATATATATACTTAATGGGGTTGATAATGGATATTGTAAAAATTATAAACCGAATGACAAACTTAGTTACGAGGGCTGCTCTATATATTTCTGGCCTAATAGTGAAAATGCGAATATTTATAATCAAAAATGGTTTTATTGTTTTTCAAAGTATTCTCCAGCATGATTTATACACTTTTGCATGCGCTCAAACCAGTTGTCGAAGCACTTTTTCCACTCCGATTGAGACACCTCTAAAACATGGTTTTTGAACACTTCAACAGCTTCTTCTGGCGACGAAAATCGTTGACCACGCATTTTTTTCTTGATGTGCGGAAACAAGAAGTCATTAGGTGCCAAGTCGGGGCTGTACGGCGGATGACCCATTAATTCGACGTTTTGGCCGGTCAAAAACGCTCTGGTTTGAGCCGATGTGTGAGAGCTCGCATTGTCATGGTGAATTTCTTCGATGACTTCAGGCAAACAAATTGTAGTGTACCACTCAGAAGTGACCGTCCTACGTTGCTCAAGCGGAACAGTTACCACATGACCAGTTTTGCCGAAGAAACAGGCGACCATTGGCTTCGAAGTGCTTCTTCCACGAACAACTTTCTTTGGATTTTGCTCGTCTTTGAAGACCCACATGGTCGATTGTTGTTTCGTTTCGGGCTCATACGCATAGATCCATGATTCGCCACCTGTGACGATCTTATAATCGTCTTTTGAAGCACCGCAATCGTATTTTTGCAACATTTCTTTGCACCAATCGACACGAGCCTTTTTTTGAGCGACTTTCAAATTGTGCGGGATCCAACGAGAACAAACCTTTTTTATGGCCAGGTGTTCATGCAGTATCGAATGTATGCTGGTGGAAGAAATGTCCAAGGATGTCTCTATCTCTCGGTATGTCGCATGTCGATCTTGCCTAATGAGTTCACGCACGGCGATTAAATTCATTATACCAATTTTTCACAGTGCTATAGGATGGTGCTTCATCGCCATATAAAGATTTAAGTTCATCAATGCATTCTTGTCGTGATAATCCACGTGGAAAGTTGTGAAAAATGATGGCACGAAAATGTTCACGAGTTAATTCCATTTTTTCTATATTATTTTTTCAAGTCACTGTAAACAACACAAATAATGGTCGTACGTCAAAACGTCAGATTGCACTTGACAGCACTCAGTGTTGCCAGGCCAGAAATATATATAGCAGCCCTCGTATACCTTTGTCCCACTTTTTGTAGTAAAGGGTATAACAAACCGTTAATAACTAATTAAAATTTAATTGGTATTTATGGTTATGGCTATGGCTATGGCATGCCATCAATAATCAAATACAGTGTTTCCCATAAAGTTATTTTAAACAGCTATTTTGTATGGGTATGGGCACGTCTGATTGAACCTTAAATTAGATGTGCCATAACCATAACCATACAAACAGCTGTTTCAATGAGAAACACTATATTCGATTATTGGTGGCATGCCATAGCCAAAACCTACCTATTTCTATCATGGATGATAAAATAAAGATTACACTCCTTGCTTAAACAAGTGTGTGAATTTAATTGCAAAAATGCTGTTAAACTAAAAAAAGTGAAGAGGTAAGAGAGAAGTAAAATAGCAAACATGAAATGTGCAGCGGCCAAAGGCAAACAAAGTAACAGCAAAAAAAAAAACAAAAAACAAGTGAGAAATTTTACTTACACATTATATTTCGCATATTTTTATAAAACGTTTAAATTTTAAAAAAGCTGTGCCATTTTACAATTTTCCAATAGATGAAGCACAATGGAAGTTATAGGTAATATTTTGAGAATAATATTGAGTATTTGTTGACGTATCGCCTAAATCAAAATGTGCTGGAAAACTTTTTTGGAGTGATAAGATCGAAAGCCAGATTTCACGATCACCCAGATCGGGAGGAAATTATCTATAAATACATTTTGGGATCAAACGAAGGCATTTTAAGTAGTAATGCAAATGAAGAGCTGGAGAATATGCCGGAATATCATGATTTCAACTCCATTAACTGGAATGGCCTGCATTATTATTTGTCCGATTTTGATTCTATGCTGTTCTATAATAGTAATGCTGTATGTTCAATGCTTATTGCTTAGTTCTCTTTTGAGCCTGCTTTATACTTATGTACCTATAATTAGAAAAGTGATTCCTCGCAAGAATGAACGTTGGATGTCTTCCAGAGAAATTGTATTTGCTTGCTCTCTTAGAGATCTGCTTTTTGGGTGTATAAATCTGATCGCTCTGCTAGAAATTGGCGTATTTTTGTAAGCTTCGAAATAAGGCGAAAAATAATATTCCGTGGTTTGGATTCAGGTGGGGTATGGAAGATTTTGAATGGTTTAAGCTGTGTTGGTGAAGATTTTGCTTCCTTTGATGGGGATGTGGAACAGTTGAACGATATTTTTGTTTCAGGTGGCACTTCGGAAAGTAGTGATGCTATTGTATTTGAACTTTTAAATAATGCTGCTGGTACTTTTTCGTTTCGTTGCGTCAATGATCAGGACTTGCTTAGTTCGTTGTGCAAGGTTAAATCACAATCTGTTGGTGTTGATGACATTTCTATTAAGTTTATTAAAGCAATTTATCCGCTTGTTTCCAATACCATTTTAAACTCTTCCGAATTTCCATCCTTTTGGAAAACTGCTAAGGTTTCCCCGATTCCTAAGTCTACGGTGGTTCAGAGTACTGAAGATCTTCGCCCTATTTCCACACTTTCAGCCTTATCTAAAGTAGTTGAACACATTATGAAAGACCAGATACTTGACCTAGTTTCTAGTCATATTTACGAGAAACAGTTTGCCTTTCGTAGAGGTTTTAATACCACTTCTTTGCTCCTTTCTATAACTGACTGCATTCGACAGAACGTTAATAACGGAAATTTAGCACTCTAGTCTTCCTTGACCTGTCGAAGGCTTTCAACTCCATTAATTATAACATATTGATTGAAAAGCTTAGTAATGAATTTGAATTTTTTAGATCGGCTTGCAAACTGATTTATTCATGTTTGACTGGTAGGTCGAAATTTACAGTGTTAAATGGGTTAAGTTCTGGGCTGCACAAGATTCTGTTTTGGGTCCCCTCTTGTTTACTATGTATATTATTAATAGCTTGCCCCATTTTATTAACTCGACAATATGCGATACCTATTTATTTGCGGACGATGTTTTTTTTTTTTGCTGTTAACCGTTTCCCCTGACCTTCTAGACGTTATGCAGAACAATGTTAATTTTAGCCGGGGGCTTATTCATGAATGTATGTCAAAAAATTCCTTAAGCATTAATACTACTAAATCAAAGGCTTTAGTGTTTGGAAATAGTAATCGCTTTCTTCTTGACCTTAATATAGTTTTGAATGGAGTACGCATTGAGTTATCAGATCATGTGAAATGTTTGTGAGTAATCCTTGATACCAAGCTTTCCTTTTTGTATCACATTGATATGCTCTGTGGCAAACTCTTCAGATTTTTCGAAAAAATCTACTCGGCTAATCTTTTTTTCCTTCTTCGTGTTAGGTCACAACTTGCGTGGTCTTTATTAATGTTGCGGATCTTATACGCTTTCTCTTTTTTCAGCGTTTCCTGGGCTGTGATTTTATTAATTTCTTTATGATTCGTAATATAGTTCGTTTTTATAAGATTATCAAGAGCCGCACTCCTTTGCATTTACATCAAGCTTTTACATTTTTAAGTTTTAATAGAAACCCACAACTTCTTATTCCAAGGATATCTTGTTCTTTTTTTGAAAATATTTTGAAGTAAGAATTGCACGTTGGTGGAATCTACTGCCGTTTTCTTTAAGTGCGTTTTCACATTCTAATAATGTTTTTCGATTGAAACTTACGCTTTTTTTCTCAGCTTCTTGAGAAGCACGTATCGGAATTTGTTTTTAATACTGATTGGGACCTTTTTAGTACTATGCTTAAATTGCTATCATTTTATTTATAGTCAGCTGGTGAGCTGGTAATTGTATTACTCGTATAATTGTATTATCATATTCTTTATCACTTAATATGCTTAAGTTTTATTGCTGTTATTAATTATAAGTATTATGGCCTTTAGGGCTATTTATTGCATATTGTTTGAATAAATGAAAAAGAAAACTGAATCAGAATATTGCAACTGGTGCTATTACATTGACACTAAATAAAATTCTGCATCCAAGGGAATTAATTTCAATAAACTACGTAGTACTTACTTGAACTACTTTAAACTGTATTTCTTTAGCAAAATAAAAAGCCACGATATAAAACCACTTCGGCTATTAGGACGCTCGTTACATCATAAAATATAGTCAGGGAAATGTCAACACTTAAAAGAGTAGTCTTTTTAACCAAGTTTCAGTAACTTCAATAACATCAAGCAAATCATTGCCATTACAGTTGTTTATTTATGTAACTTATTAGAGAACTACCAATTTTAAAAATATTTAATTGACGAACAGGCATTAATTACGTGGATTAATTAGCTGTCGTAGTCATTAATTTATTTAATATATCTACAGCTCAGGTGCTGATAGGAAAAAATTAAAAATTATAATAAATATAATTTTAAAATTTTTTCCAGAATGTTTTAAAACAATATAAAAATTAATTATTCGATACAATTAAAAAATTTAAATATAAAAATAAATAAAGATAAAAATAATAATTTTTTAATTTTAGTCCCAGCATTACATTCTGCCTGCGTCTAATTTTTCTTGTTTTCTTTGGAAAACCAAAGCCGAAAAAGTAAAATTTTAATTGATTTATGAAGATCACTGGTTCAACCCCTGGCTGGGACTAAAATTAAAAAATAATTTTAAACACGCAAGGAGCAGCGCATTAACATTTATACCTAACTCATCAACAGTTGATATGATACTGGAACAACATCTATAATGTTGTGAGAAAAACAAGTATAAATGATTAAAAATAAAATTTGCATTTCGTGACTATACCGACGGTGTAGTACAAAATTGCAACAAATGTACAAGACGTGTTGTAGAGAAGACAACAAAAACTGCTTTGAGTTTTGTGTGAATTTCGTCCAACCAAATTAATATTGATTAGTTGGTTAAATGGATGATATTTATAGTACACGCAAATCAAGGTGTTGGATGCAAAGAATGCTGAAGATGGATTTGGCGGTTCTGAAAATGCAGCATTACATTCTGCCAGCGTCTAATTTTTCTTGTTTTCTTTGGAAATCGTCCGCGTACATTTGAAAAATAATTTTTCTTAATAAAAGTTAAATTAAAAATGAACCAAAGCCGAAAAAGTAAAATTTTAATTGATTTTTTATAAAAAATAATAAATATGAAATAAAAAAAATTATGTAAATTGTACCCGATATTTTGAAAAAACTAAACCAGGGTATCGTAACTCAAAAGTTCTAATTTTAAAACAAACATTAGAAAATTCGTAGATGGGAGGTATCGAATTTTAAGACCACAATGCATCACCCCTGGAAAGTGGAAGGCACCTAGCTTAAATACTTCCCTGCTTTGCGAGAGTCAAATTTTCGATAAACCCGTCTAACCCTTTGCAAATGGCTGAGTTGTTTCTAAAATATTCTTCTTCACTGTGCATTGTGATAAATACGATTTCTATTATGTTTTTATGTTTTCCTGCAAAGTTACAATTATGCAATTTTGTACTTTTCTATGTTTCTATGTACGCAAGAATAACGGTATAATGATGGCAAGAAATGTACATATTTTTCTTTCATTCATTTTCGAATGTACTATGAAAATAAATTTTTGTTCTTTGGCCACCGAATAAACAAAAGGAAATATTATTCATTCGTGACGTGAAAAGAAAGAAAGGAAAAATAAAACTCTATTCGCTGATGTTATTTTTATAATCGGGAATACAAACTATAAAAAAATTATAAACTAAACTGATCCTTTGCAGAGCACATTCCAAAGGTTCAACGATTTGTTACTTACTTTTTGTTTCATGCGTTAATTCCATATTAGTTTCCTTATTATGTTCTTCACCTGGAGGATTCGCAGATGTTGATGGTTTTAGTAGTGAGCCAATTAACGGTGGTGGTGGAGGAATTGCAGATGGATCTTTACCTGTCGTTTTAATACTAGCAAGAATCTGGGATAAATTTGAAGGTATAGATATATTCGCTAGTACATTTGAACTAGAAGCGGTTGCTGTACTGAATGTCTAAAAACAAATGAGAATATTTTAATAGAAAGGTGCTTAAAATTAAACATTGTTAATTAAATCGTCTCTTTACCGTGGGCTCTCCCGTCAAAAGACCGGCAATTTCCATTTCTTGTGCTGCTATCTGTCTATTGATTTCTTCCATTTTACGTTTTAATTCATCTTCAGCAGCTTGCATATGATCCATATTGTTGTTAGGTATCTTAGCGGGCAGTAATGGTAAATCGTCATCTGAACTTCCTCCGGGTGAATATGGCTCATCGGCGTCATTATCATTTATTTTTTGTAAAGAAGTTGTCACAGCTGCAATTTAAAGAAAATATCGTATTAATAAATATTTATATACTTTAGTTTCTAAGCCAATTAAGAAGACATACTTTTTTGTGCCTTTGCTTTTATAGGTGCTTTTATAATGGCATCTACATCGATTTCACCAACTTTGTGGGGAGGAATTGAATGTCGATGCTTTTTAGGTTTGGGACTACCAGGTGGTGTAAAGGTGTCCACATCATTAGTACGATTAGAGAGCTAAATGCAAGAAAAAACAAAAAAAATTATAAAAAAAAATATTGTTAACAAATATCATACAAGTTCTTACTTTATTTAAAGCAGATGAAGTACTTGTTGCTCCTAAAACCGTCTGAGAAGAGTTTGGCAGAATTCGCTTGCTTAGAAGAACACGTACTATGATGCCAATTAAAACATCTGGCCTATAAGGATCATCATAGAAATCAACCGGTTCGCTTGGCTGAAGCAATGTGGGCACATTCTTTCCAGCTCCTAGTGGATAAATGTAAAAATCTTTTATCTGAGAAGATGTGCTCTTAATCACACCTAAGCGATTTCGATTATCTAAATATTCATAAAGTATTTTGTATGCTACTGTTTCTGATTCGTTGGCTGGTATTAATCGTATAACAACTATTTCCTTATTTGGGCTTTTTTTGATCTTCGAAATGTAATCCCATACAGTTTCGGGACCAATACGACCAACAACGTCCAATTCTTTTGGCAAAAGCTTTGCCAATCCAGTTGAATTGCCAACAATAGGTTGAAGGGAGAGTTGAAACGAGGTCACATCTACCATGTTAATGTTTCCGGTCCATAATGATACGATACTGTATTGAATATCACCAGAAAAGGAAGAAGATGGACTTAGGCAAGCAATAAAACGCGAATAGGGGTCATGGGGTGGTGTAGGTATTGAAACTGTACTAGTCGGTTCCTGGTCACTCTCTGTTGAACCCGAGTTAGTTGGTATATCCACAACAATAGCCGAATCCGCACTGCTACTACAAGTAGATACAGTAGATGTTGCCGCTTG
Source organism: Cistogaster globosa (assembly GCA_937654795.1). Taxonomy (NCBI): domain Eukaryota; kingdom Metazoa; phylum Arthropoda; class Insecta; order Diptera; family Tachinidae; genus Cistogaster; species Cistogaster globosa. The sequence goes on from OW569403.1 coordinate 127,962,466, forward strand.
AACAGGCTGCGGTGTAACAGTCGTTTTTCGCTGGTTTTCAACTTCTTTTTCTTTGTCTCTATCCGATATTAGATTTGCAGCTTCCTCTACAGTCTTAGTAGATTCGAGAATTTGATCAATTAAATTGTAAGTTTCCAATGGATTTATTAAAGCCTTTTGCTGTTCGTGTATCTTTTTGCTGGGCTGTTTGGATTGTCCAATTGTCGTTTTCTTTGTTTCAGATGAAACTGATGACTTTTTCTCAATTCCCTCGCTTTGATGTTCTTGTTCGCTACGATCTTTAACGCGTTCTTTATCAACGCGAATACGCTCTTCACGTTCGCGTTTTTCCTCTTTCTGATTACTCTTATGGCGTTTTTCGCTTTTCTCACGACTTCGACTGCGTGACTGACTGCGGCTTCTTTTGCGCGACCGAAATTTATCATGGTGTCGATCTTTGCTTTTATGACGTTTCTCACGTTCTCGATCACGAACTCTAATTTTTTCTTTATCTTTATCTTTATCCTTAGCCTTTTCCTTTTCTCTCTCTTTTTCTTTTTCCCTCTCTCTTTCCTTTTCTTTAGACTGAGAACTTTTTGTTTTTGATTTATCTTCATCAATCAACGATTGTGATGTTTCTGACAACATACTGTGTGAATGTGATAAAAATGTAGTATCCGCATCAGACCAATGTGTTTGCGATTCTTTGCGCGTTGAAGCCTCACTAGCATCTGGTATATCTGACTTGTTTATAGCTTTTACAACATCTTCTACCGGTATGGTAATATCAACGTTCACATAATCTGATGATTTACCCTCAATAACCTCTTCGCCTTTATGTGTCTTGAGAACATAATTTTTGGCACAATTAAGTAAATCTAACTCAGATTTTTTAATCATCTCTAACTGATGTTTATTTTCTTGTTCTCTCCATTGGGCTAATTCTTGACTTGCCATTTCTTCGGGTGATAAACGCACTAGCTGTTTAGGTTCAATTAATTTCCCACAAATTTTTGCAAACAAGGTATGATTTTTGCGATCCTTAATATTAAAAACTAATGACCGATATTTAGCTTTGTATTTAATACCGGTATCTCGATTAAAATAATTATACATTTCTAGCTCTGTAGATTTGGCAAATTCTTCTACTTCCTCTTCTGTTAACTTGGGAACATCATCTCTTTTAGTAGTTTCATCTTTTTCCTCTATCGAAGTCGAAGAAATTGAATTCGTTTCCTCTTTAATACGAAGTAAAAGTTGTTCTTTAAGAGTCCTTCGTACCACCAGACGTATCGGTTCACCATCATTATTGGAGCTCTTACTGCCACCTTCTGTACTGGCTTGTCGTTTTGTTGCCGAAGTTTTCTCCTTAGCAGCAGGCTTTGAATCTTCTGGTGTTTTGGCAACCTTATCAGTTTTAATACTCACATTCTGTGGATACTTCTGCAATTGTTTGGGTGTACTTGGTCGGGGACTAGTGGGATTAATATTTGCGGTTTTTAAATAATCTGTTATATTTTTGTGGGTTTTTGATGGCATTTGTGGGGAAGTTCCTTGAGATGGTGAGCTTCCAACGCTTGAATCTATCCTATTTGTCGTTACACTTCCCGCTGAAGAAAACATTTTTAATGGAGGTGGACTGGATGTTGTCGATTTTAATATTGTTGGTGAAGAAGAATTTTGTGTACGAAGCTTTTGCTTTTTCTAAAAAAAAAAGTTGTCGTGTAATTGAAATTAATTTAAATATTAACAAAAACTTCCAAATATATTGTAATAAAATTTTTGGCGGCTGACTTCAAGCTGACTAATTCTTTTCTGCCTTACGGCACAAATTACTATTTTCGTACCAAATGTAGTGATTACGAAAGTCGACTACTTTTGAAAACTTATCGCATGTAATGCATTTAATATTTTAAAGTAAGCTCTTTGTTTAATAATTTGCATTTTCACTTTACAAAAAGTGATGCTTTGTTTTTAAGAGATTCTCTCTGAATAACTTCTGTTTGTCTTCTTAACTTAAAATAATCAAATTTTAACCAAAATACCAACATTACCATACGTACGTATTTACAATAGCTATTGCAGAGTTACCTTAACAAGAAACTAACCTTCTACATAAGTAAGAATTTATTTCAGTTAGAGGAAAATAAAAATGTTGGTTTTTGAACGCAGAATTTGTTTTTAAACTGGTTGACGTGAAATTCATCCTTTAAATTTCTTTCTGATACATTTAACATACAAAGTTATATCAGTGTTAATTACGTGATCAAGATAACGTCGGTACCTGGCCGCGAAGCCCTAACCCGACGGTGGTCTTACCACTGAGTGAAATACAAAGCGTCGACTAGCGCCCGCTGCAAGGCGTAGCCAACAGAGTTGCAATTTCAAGAACATGGCTTGCAGGACCATGTCCTTCCCCTTGCTTGAGGGCTGGATACTTTCCAACCCCTCTGTTGAATATGCAACAGCACATTCGTTTAGCACCGCACCTTCCCTGCGGACACTAAACTTTAACCGACAGCCACCACGTGTACCCCGAAGGGACCTCACCAATAATTGGCTACAGAGATGGGCGGCTCTCTGTTTGGGCCACCGGTTCCCGTGGCGCCAGTATTTTAAGGACACTGGTAAGACCTTTGACAATGATCCAGATTCAGTGCCTGCACACCGGGGGACTGGTTCCCCCCATACCCCGAGTGTACTATGTCTGTGCCTAGGTTAGAATCAGCCAGACTTCTTGTAGTACCCCCGGGGGGGATATCAGTGTTAATGGCGGCTTGGTGTATATTGCAGGGGGTTGTTTCTTTCGTTATAGCAAACGGCATAGAATTTATTTTCGTTTTTAGCTGAAATTCACAATTAAACAAATACTTCTGTCGTAAAGAAAAAAATTCCTAAGTTTGTTTTTTATGGCCTTTTGTTGGAAGGGGAAATTTGGACTGTGTGACAATTACACTTCAAAAAATACAAAAATAATACGTGTGTGGTGTGGGACCATCCTTGAGTTTTTGTAATTTTTTAACAATTGGATCAATCGGTTAGCTTAACCTGTCACCTTTATGCCACCATATTGGTTCCATAAAAAAAAATATTAGCCCATAGGAAAGGATAAGACTCATTTTGTAAAGGTTGTACTCAGACAGCTTTCCACAGCTTAAAAGTAATAGTAACATACCTCTATGTCTAAGGCTAGAGTACTGCCTGGTTGAATAACTTCAAATGTGGGATTATCTTGCAACCATCTTTTTAAGTTTGCCACAGTTGGTGCACTGTTTCCCGTAATAACTCGTCCGGATTTTCTTTCGTAAACATTGACCTAAATAAGTCGTAAATAATAAGGGAAAAGTGGGTTTTTTTTCTATAAACTAAAAAACTCTTGACTGCCTACTTACTCTCTCTACTTTAGGTTTACGATCAGCAGCAGAAAGTAATTCTTCAAATAAACCTTTCGATTTCTTTTTTGTTTTATCTTCGGTTATAGTTTTATTTGAGGGACTTATTGAGATGCTACCCTCCGTCTGTGATTTGTTTGTTAAAGAGTTAAGAGCATTTTGCGCATGTTTACGTATACAATCGTCACTACAATAAATAGAATTTGAACGTGCGATCTTTTTGCAAACAATACACAAAGTTGATTTTTCATTTGTACTGGAGATTGCCGACGATACAATGGAGGTTGATCCAGACATAGAGTCTACTGGAGATGCAATTGCAGTTGTTGTGTTTACACAAACATTTTGGGATGTAGCAGAAGATACAGTTTTTATAACTTTTGTGTTTGGATTATGTTGTTGTGGTGTTGTCAACTGTTTTACCATAGTTATTGTTCTAATGGGTGTTCCAGGCTGTGAAGTAGTTTTCAAATTATCTTGTCCGGAAGTAGCAAACAATTTCTTTTGACCGACTGTTAATGCGCTTGCACTAGAAGATGATGTCTGTACAATAGTTGCTCTCTTAGTACTCGTAGTATTGAAATCTTTTAGATTTATAATTTGACCACTTTGTAATTTTAAATGTGTTGGAGGTTCTGAGTTTTGTGCAGTTGTTTCCTTTTTGGACGTGATATTTATAATATCTATATTCCCAGGTGTGGCTTTAGTCGTTGGCGTTTTCTGCTGCATGACCACAGAAGAATTTAATGTGGGTGTCGTCGTAGATGAAATAACTACTGGTTCACTTTGAACAGAATATGTTTCTGTTGGTTTTTTAATAAGCATTTCAGTAATTTTCGGTTGTTTCTGTAAAAGAAATGCTTTGTTTTTTATTTGCAACAATTTTAAAATGTATTGAAGTCTTAAAATGCAAAATAAATACAATAGAAAGTAATACAAATTAATAATTTCTTTCACGAATGTTTGGCCTAGATACATAGATATGGCTTGAAACTTTTCAATACCTTTTCTTCCTGTTTTTTTATGCATTTCGGACAGGTCCAATCAATTCCTTTTTGTTCCATTTCTAATCCCATAGCTTTAGTAATGCTAACACATGTTCCGTGAAACCAGTCTTCACAAACATCGCAACAAATCATGAAACGGTTATTGTGTGGTTGGCGACAAATACACCAGAGCCTAATTGCAGGAAGATATTTAAAATATTAGTATAAAGTTTTTAACAAATGAAATCTGTTATAAACAAGTCTCGATTCCGTCAATGTATTTTTTTAAGGCACAATATGCAGATATAATTTTATTTCATTATATCAGCCACTTGCATAATAGTAGTGCGATTAATGAAAAAAAATATATATATTTAAAGAATCTTTGAGCTTAGATCCTTTCATTCAGTTGTTTCATATTTAACCTTTTATTTCTTGTTATTCTTTCACTTAGAATTTAGGACGGTAATTAATATACAAATAGCTGATTTATTAAAAACCCTATAAAATAACAGCATAAATTTATATCTTGACTGATCTTGGATCAATCAATATTTTATAAGCAAGGATCTCTTGACAATTGAAATTATTTAACAGCTTATAAACATGGAAGTTAAGACATTTTGGATCAGTTCTTTCGAAGCAGTGCTTGGAAATAAATTTATATTTTATGACTCTTTAGTAAAGTAATTGATTTTATATATGAATTTAGCTGGTAATATAGTATATTCATGCAAGTATGTGAATTCCTTCGTTCGTTCAATTTATTTTAAAACAAAAGGTCTATTCAGAAACATTGGTAGCAAAAACTAGCAACGAGAAAGTTTAACAGAAATTTTTAAAATAAAACTCCCAAATGTAAAAGAAAAGTAAATGAACGCTTTACTTTATAAACCAGCATACGATGTCAACTACCAGGAAAAACTGTACAAACCGAAAACAAATAATGTTCGTTTCCACCACAATTGGATCTTTAAAAAGGTTAAGGTTTATTTGCTTCGCGCATAGTTATTTTTTTAAGATTGTGCAATCAATCATAAATTTATTTTTCATAATAACATTTATTTATTGTTTATAATTGTAATAAGTAATTTAACGGTTTTATTCAAATTGCATTACCAAAAAATCCCAATAATGATTCATTCAGAACGTTAAACGAATGAAATGAATAATACCGCATTTAGACTAGGCAATTTTTCATGAAACTTGCATGAAATTTTTGCTTGTTGGTGAAGCAGGAGGAGTAAGCAATATGGTATTACTGGGATTTTGAGGGGATATTATTTTAGCTTATGTTTATTTTTATCGTTGCAACTTAAATAAGGAATTGAGAAAAAAATGCCTCAAAAAATTACATAGTGTAAATCTGGACTAAATCTGAATGAAAAAACTTTACTAATCCTTTTAAAAAAGGGACTTCCGATTAATCAAAAAAGAATAATTCAAATCAATTATGTTATGCATAATCATACACTGTGGTGAACACACCTATCGAAATGTTTGGCACATATGATATTTTGTATTTACACAAATCACGAAAAAAAAACTTACTTATTGGGATCATCATCGTCGTCTTCCTCTGATTCTGTTGCCTCGGTCTCAACTTTACCTTTATTTGTATTCGACCTGTTACCTCCTTTCTTTGCAACTGTTTTTTGAGTTTTTGCTGCCTTCTGAATTGAAACAGCAGCTGCAGCGTTAGTATTCTCTTTAGATCCCCGCCTTCGATTATTGTTATCTGCGATTTTCTTTTCTTGCATTGTCGCAGCACTGCTGCTACTAGGCAATGTCATCGAAGAATTTGAATGCATTGAACTGTCTAGCGATGATTCACTCAAGGCAGCAGTGGAAACAAATGCTGTGCTACCTTCACTGGAGTTATTAAGATTTGGTTGAACTTGAGCACGTCTTTTGGCTCGAGTTGTTGGTGCCTCAATAGGTGGCAAAGTTATTACTCTGCCATTACCTCTAATGATTTGTATAGGCTCCTTACGAGGGACAGACGATGTTTTAGCCATTTGACTTGACACTTGTCCAGTTGTTGTTGTCGGCATCATACTTTCTGTAGCTGCATGCGTTGTGTTGCCAATGCTGGCTTTTGTAGACAAAGAACATGAACCTAAAGATGTCGGTACATTCGATATAGCCAGTTGAATAATACTTTTAGATGAAGTTTGAGGAATTTCCTTTACACATATACGTAAAATGTATTTATGTTACTAATTTAAAACATAAAAAGAAAATTTTTACCTGTACTCTGACTGCTTGTTGCGAGATCGGTGCTAGTGGGGGAGGATTTTGATTTACTATCATATTGTTAGGCATTCCTTGTTCACTGCATACGCTCGAACCAAAAACTTGTTTCTCAACGGCTTCCTGAAGTGTTTTATCATCATTTATTAGTTTTACAACTTGCTGTAGTATATCATCAGGCAAATCATCGGCACCACCATCTCCTTCAGGTGCGGCCAAAAGGGATGCACTTGTAATATCAATTTCTCCAACAATGTTATTTCCAGAAGATGACGATGTTTCTGAAGGCAAACCCAAAATGTTCTGGTTTTCCATTATACACTTGTTAACATTGTTATTGCCTCCGCTAGCACTGCTTACGGTAGAAAGCTGATTTATATTCTGATGAGTTTCCGAATTGTTGCCGTGTTGTGCATTAGAGGATTCCAATACTTTTTCTGTACTTTCAAGCAGTTTAACTAATTCTGGTATATTTTCGTTTTTAATATTTGTAAGCTGCTCTTCCGCTTTTTCACTTGATTTTTGCATCTCATTCTGTACAATAGAATTGATAAGATCTAATTGCTTATCATGCTCGGCTTCTAATTCGGATGAGCTTTGATGTGTTTGTATAGAAATCTGTGAGGGAACTTGATTTCTTGAACCAGTTTCTATTGGCATAAAGCCTTTCAGTGATCCCTCTGCAGTTGACGTTGGAGAAAATGTCACCACAGACGTTATAGTGGCAGTATGTGATGATTTCGATATTGCTGGTAACCCTGTTGCTTTAGCTGGTGTTTGTTTTTCCGTTTGTTCTATCAACTTATTTAGGTCGGTAAATCCTTTGCTTTTAGGACTCGACATTACTTGCTGTAAAAGTTCAATATTAACGTGAATAATTTTGTTTTTGTTTTATTCGAAACCAAAAACATGAAAGTTCAATATTATATTTTCTTTATTTTTATGTATGAAACAAGTAATGTGTAGTAGTAGAGACTTAAACTAAATTTTTAAAATATTTGATTTTGCAGTTAACAGACCACTGTTAATCACTTAACATCCGCTAGAATTTCGACTTAACTTATTAAAATGCATAATGCGAAAGTTTAGGGTCTGGTCCATGTTAAGAGCGATATGTAAAAATGTATTATATTACAAAGGAAAATTGTGCTAGAGTGTACTTAGTGAGATTATAAAAGCTGAATGCGCAAAATAATTTTTAAAGAACAAATAATACAGTTTTTATTTTTAACATAAACTACGTTTATACGCACGTCTTATTCACAAAGAAAATTATTGTAAATATAAAATTTTGCCACATAAACGGTGATTTAATTTTTTATTTGCGAATAGCTAACTCAGAACAATTCCTGATTAGCTACACTATTTGCAAATAAGATGTAAAGTGCTACCACATCTATTTTTTGCATATAAGTCCTTATAAAAATTATTGTTTAAAAACAAAAAATTGTTTATAATTAATTTTTTAATATAAAAAATTGAGCGAAAAGTATTATTACAGATAAATTTATAAAAGTCGTTTCATTATCAGACAAAGGATTAATTTTTACAAATTGTTTATTGTACAATTTTTTCCACTATTTATTACTATTGTAAATCTTTATAAACATATATGGCCCTATGGGCTCGATTAATAATAAATAAATGAAATTAAATAAAAAATGAAATGAAATACTTGTCTACGTATTAATAATTAATTTTTTGTCGTCCATCGCACAACACTTTTCATTGTAAAATTCATTATCGATTCCAACACATCATCATTGCCTCGATCCGCACTAAACAGAAGTATTATATCACCCGCAAACAAGAATAGTCTACATAAATCCATACTTATATGCGATGTAAAGTCATTCAGATAAAGAATGAAAAGCGGTGGTCCTAAAACCGAGCCCTGGGGCACCCCAGAACTTAAAGGCATTATATCGGAGCAGCCACTATATGATTTTACAAACTGATATAGAGAAAGAGAGTTGAATGCCTTAGTCAAATCAAGTGATAGTAAAGCACTAATTTTAGAATCATTTTTATTTCGTCGAATACTATCCACTATCCGTCAAACATAATAACGAAGTTGTGTTATGCAGACGCCTAAAAGCAAATTGTGAAGAAGTAATTTTCTGACAAATATAAAAAAATGTATATTTGATCTTTTAAAACAACATGTTTCGATAATGCGAGAGGTATAGAAATTGGTCGTATATCATTTTCCAAGCAGCTGGAGAAAGTTAAAATAAAATTAATGTGATGAACAAGAAATTGCGAAATATGCGGGAATATTATTTTTTAAAATCGTATATTTATTCCGTCAACACCAGTAGACTCAGACCTTACTCGACATTAAACTATAAACAGTTCATCTTTAGTAATACAAATAAACGAAAATGAACCAACAGCATCATCAACTGTCATAAAAGTTGGACAGAGCTGTTTACAAAGTAATTATTTATATCATGGGCATTAAAATCAGAAAGTAGTGAATTATTATCTGCAACCATACCGCCTTTCAAAACTTTCCATAATCGCGAAGTATCTAAGCCAGTAAATAACTTAATATAATGCTTTCTCCTCTCCTTACGGATAATGTTCTTCGCTCTATTTCTATACTTACAATAAAATTTTCAATGTTCATCCAACCTCGTTGATCGAAAATTCAAGTAGGCTAAATCTATCAGACATTTAGCTAACAAGATGGACCTAGATTCCAGCCACTTATTTGCACCATGTTTAATTGATCTTGTGAACACTGATGTTCAATTAAAGTAGATTCATAAAATGATGCTGTGTCGAATTTCGATAATAAAGCATGTATAGAATCATAGTCAGTTTTGTCAGTCTCTATATTCAATAAAATCACAATTATTATCAACTCTAATATTGAAAGTTGCATAAATCATCAAGTGATGAGATATTAAAGTACAAGGAAGTACTTCCATTATACTATAAATCTCACTTGACTCGCTCTGGAAATATCAAACATGTTGCTATTAAAATCTCCCATAACAATAATGTTAGTATATTTGAAAAACGAGTTATAGTGAGAATCTTCAAAAGAAACTAAATCACCATGCGTTAAATATACAAACACCAAAAAGGGTTTCGATACTATCTACACAAAGTTCAATAAAAACCGTTTCACAGTTAACTTCAGAAACTTTAAAAACCACTTTACACTTAAGGCATTACGTACGAAGATTCAGACACCACCACCCCTATTAAGTAATCGATAATTTCTTATAGTTCTATAGCCAGGAATATTACCTGATGCATCAAATACATAAGGTTTAAGCCAGGTCTCATAAATACCAATTAAATGAAAATTATTCTTAAAAATACTTCACATTTCATCAAATTTTACGGATCTGTCAGGTCTAAAATTTTAACAATTAATATGAGCAATTTTAAGCTGATTAGAATATGCCTATAATTTGGAATATAGAGAAGACCGATTTAGCATTTAATACGAGGGCTGCTCTATATATTTCTGGCCTAATAGTGAAAATGCGAATATTTATAATCAAAAATGGTTTTATTGTTTTTCAAAGTATTCTCCAGCATGATTTATACACTTTTGCATGCGATCAAACAAGTTGTCGAAGCACTTTTTCCACTCCGATTGAGACACCTCTAAAACATGGTTTTTTAACACTTCAACAGCTTCTTCTGATGTGCGGAAACAAGAAGAAGTCATTAGGTGCCAAGTCAGGGCTGTACGGCGGATGACCCTTTAATTCGACGTTTTGGCCGGTCAAAACCGCTCTGGTTTAAGCCGATTGGTGAGAGCTCGCATTGTCATGGTGAACAATGATTCGTCTTCTCTTGTTGGTTTTTCGAATTTCTCCGATGACTTCAGGCAAACAAACTGTAGTGTACCACTCAGAAGTGACCGTCCTACGTTGCTCAAGCGGAACAGTCGCCATGACCAGTTTTGCCGAAGAAACAAGCGACCATTTGCTTCGAAGTGCTTCTTCAACGAACAACTTTCGTTGGATTTTACTCGTCTTTAAAGACCCACACGGTCGGTTGTTGTTTCGGGCTCATACGCATAGATCCATGATTCTTCACCTGTGACGATCTTATAAACGTCTTTTGAAGCACCGCAATCGTATTTTTGCAACATTTCTTTGCACCAATCGACACGAGCCTTTCTTTGAGCGACTTTCAAATTGTGCGGGATCCAACGAGAACAAACCTTTTTTACGGCCAGATGTTCATGCAGTATCGAATGTATGCTGGTGGATGAAATGTCCCAGGATGTCTCTATCTCGTGGTTCATCGCATGTCGATCTTGCATTATGAGTTCACGCACGGCATCAATGTTCTCTGGCACAACAGCCGTTTTTGGACGACCTTCACGGAATTCGTTTTTGAGCAAGCTTCGGCCACGATTAAATTCATTATACCAATTTTTCACAGTGCTATAGGATGGTGCTTCATCGCCATACAAAGATTTAAGTTCATCAATGCACTCTTGTCGTGATAATCCACGTCGAAAGTTGTGAAAAATGATGGCACGAAAATGTTCACGAGTTAATTCCATTTTTTTCTCTATTAATTTTTTCAAGTCACTGTAAACAACACAAATAATGGTCGTACGTCAAAACGTTTTAAGTACGATTAAAAGTTTTGCTTTAGGTTTGTTTCTACTCATCATCCTATACTTAGAAATCAATTTTAGTCTTAGCAATTTACGACACAGCAAATTTATATTAGAAACTAGAGGTGTGTAATGATCATTAAGATAAACGCTGCTATCTATTTGTCCACCAATAATGTCATTAACCTTAATAGTCCTTGTCTTAAAATACTTTCTCATAATTCTATCTCGCACATCAACACTGTTAAATCTAACCAGAATTTGTCCCTTTTTGTTTGTGTAGCACACATGATTTAAATCATGATGGGAAATATCAATTTTATAAACAGAACATAAAGATTTTATCAAACCAGATGAGAGGCCATTAATCATAATATACCCACGATTAAGTCTTTGGTGTAAGATGTTGTTCTCCAATTCTAATGCAGCACATTTAGATGTAGTTGTGGTAAAAATGTTATCAATTAGTATGCTACATGCAATAATATCGTCTTTCATGTTCCTAATGCAGGAAGGCACTTCATTCTTAAAATCACGTAACAACTGCTTTAAAGGAGTCATGCTTCTCGTTACTTAATTCCGCAATAGCATTAAAACTAAATATCTTTAAGCGCTCTGACTTCGTCGCAAATCAAATTATCATTGTTCCTGTCTTTAGAAAAACAATTTATGCACTTCAATAAAAATGCGTTAGGCCTTTCATATAGGAGGAACAGGTGCTTAAGATGAAGCCATAATTTACACGTTTCACACTGGATACCTCCCTCAGTTTTACAAACAGTATTCTTACAAATATCACACTTAAAAACCTTAGCAGCAGGCACAGTTGCACATACAGTTTAATGCAAACAGCAACAAAATAAACAATTGCTTTTTTTCCAGCAAAAATCACAATCAGTTGTCTCAGAAGAACAACAACGAAGTTAAGTTTCAGGTATAAAAATAAATCACTAAATTATGATATTATTTCAATTATTTTGCATTGTTTACTATTTAGCACAGATGAAATATTCATAGAATGTAGGAATTAAAGATTTTAGTCACAATTAAGTAATTAAGAATTTTAATGACTGATTCGCGCGCAAATCTATTCAGGCATAGCGTTATCTTGAAAAGATTGGTGGCGTTTGTAGAAAAATGAAACAAATTTTTTTAAGTTGTTAAGATTATTTTGGATATCTAACTAATATGGATCGATAGAGTAGCCCCTGAACCTCAACGTGTATAGGGTGTGTTATACCAGCAATTTTCCATTATTCCACAGTGGCCACCAAACTTTTAAAGAAATTTTTAAAAATGATGTTCTTTAAAAATTATTTTGCATGATTAACTTTTATAATCTCACTGAATAAACTCTAGCACAATTTTTACATATCGCACGTAACATGGGCTAGGCTCCATAACTCCCGGGTTATGCCTTTTAAATAATTAAAGTCAAAATTCTAACGACTGTTAAATGATAAACAGTGGTATGTTAACTGTAAAATCAGCTATGTTGAAAAATTTTGGTTTGAGTCTCTACTAATTAATTTCGAATTTATCTTCACACACATAAACAAGTATATTTTCTGGATTTAGATTTTCAAAAATTCAACCAAATAAATTAACAAAATATTTTAAGAAAAGTTAATATTAGCTCACCTTATTTATGATGATTTTCTTATGAGTTTGAGGTAAAGAATGAACAACACTTTTTTGTTCCAACGGAGCCTTTAAAACAACAAATCTTTTTGGTGGAATATTACCAGTAGTTGGAGCACTCGTTGTATTAAATTGAGATTTATTATCGTTGTGTTTTTTTGGAATTGGAGGAAGTGCTGCAATAGCTGGAGATAGAACGTTTTTCTGACCCGTCATATGCACTACTTTAGAAGGCGTTGAACGAACTGTAAAGCGAGCTGGATCAGATATAATTTTAACAATTGATTTTTGGCGCGGTATTGCACTTGAAGGAGAACATGTTCTAGTTGTTGATGTAATATTTGTTTTGTTTGGTAACTCGATAGACTCCTCTTGATTATAAGAACGCCTTGTTTTAAGACTTGCTTTACTTATGCTCATAGAGCGTTTAAAACTCTTCAACAGTTTCACTTTACGTTTACGTCCTTTAGGATTATTCACATCAAAATCTAAATCGCTATCACGATCGTTGTCAGTTTCAGCCGAATAGTCTGAACCACTAAATTCACATTCCTCTTCACCTAGTGGGTCATCTTCATTTTCATCAAATGAAGAATGAAAATCGTCTTCATCATTAACGAAATCCTCGGAAGTATTGTTTCGATCCTTGGATTCTTTCTTTATTTTATGAGCTAAAATCAAACTCTTATCTTTCGTAAAAGTAATTGCAGCAAAGTTTGGTTTCGCAACATTGTCCGTTTTTGACTGAACGTTTTGTTTCAGTTTCTTTCGAACGAGTAACTGTTTACCTGATGTAAGTAAAATATTGCTTTTACGATTCGCAGCTTGTCTTTCAGCCTGGATTTTGTCAGCAGCTAACTTCGCTTTCATTTGTGCGGGAGATGTAAAAGGTGTGTAACAATGATCATTTTGTATAACAAATAATTGAAAATCATAATCACTTCTGCTTTTTTTGTCCGATTTCAAACCTGCCATTTCTGTAAAAAAATATTTTATTTTTGATTCTTAATATCAGAAAAAGGCCAGATGCAACAAAATAATAATAACAATAACAATAATAATAATGTAAATCTACTGACTTAGAGCTTCTTTTATAATTTCATTTGCATCCTCGGGTGGATAAAACTCTTCTAAACGTAAACCAACGATTTCAGGTCGTTCCCGTCTACGTCTACGTGGTACTTTTTTCTGTTTGTTGGTATTAGGATGGCGTCCTCTGCGACGTGGTTGTTTTCTTTGTTTTGATTTATCTTCTTCACTAGACTCATCAGATTGTTTAAGGACCTTACTTTTCTCCCTGTCATCGTCTGTGGAGGAACTATAATTTTCTGCAGTATCCTCGCCAAAAGAATTTCTGTCCTCAGTTTCCGATTCATCACTATCTTTGTCGGACCCAATTTCCTGCTTTCTTAACATTTCCTCTAACTTTACAGCTTCGTCTTCCTCATCTTGCATGCTTGGCGTTGGCGAAGTCAAACGTATCACACTTATTGACGAAATTTTTTTTTCGTCTGTTAATTTAAAAGGAAAACATTTTATTTATTTCATTAATTTTTAAAAGTTTTTACCCACCAATGAGATTTTCTAAGCCCTTGTCATCCAAACTTATTCCACTCTTACCGTATACCACCACAAGATTTGAATCTGATGTGCTAGCAAAATCATTAGTATCCGCAGCCTGCGAACTGCTTTCAATGAACACAGAACTAGACATTTTTGTATGTAGTTATGCAGTGTTCACTGTGTTTATACGTAAAAAAATTAAACACATTATTTATTGCAGTGTTAATATTATATACTTTAATTGGAGTAAACTCGCCATCACTTTATGGTTAATATCATTAGAAATAACCTGCACCCAGTATGCTGGTCTTAAACTTTAAATTACAGAAGAAAATATTACCATCAACGAATTAAGAAAACAAAGTAAACATTAAAAAAAACACTATTTTTTCTTCGTCTTATTTTGTGATAGCGTCCACTTTCAAAAATTAGCACACGAGATTTCTACAAAACTCCTTGTTCAGTAGTAAACTTTTTATGTTTTAAATAATATTAGAATATTTATGTTTAATTAATAAATAAACTTCTGCAAAAAATTAAATTTTCATCGCTAAACGAGTATTTTTTTCTTTCGTATTGCAACACAAAGCGCAAAGTTAATAAAATTGTACTTAGTACTAGTAATGGTAATTTAGAGATTTTATGCCAAACCTGGCGATTATTTTCTCAGATTTTAAAAGGCAGAAATTAAGAAAAATTTTAATTGGGAAAATTTACTATTAATATAATGGCATCGAGCGTAATTTTTCACTCACGATTATGAACGCTCACGAGAAAGAAATTTATTACGCACACGTTAATGAGCGATCTATTTATTGGGTTACGTGTAAAAAATTATTCACGATAATAACTCAGGATTATCACGACAAAGAATAAGCAAAATTAAAAACCTAAAAGTTTTTATTTTCCAGGACTATATTTCATGAAAACATTTCTAAAAAATAAAAGGCAAACAATAAATCAATGTTTATACCTAAAGAACTTTTGTACAATATTTGCGAGTGTGTTTTAAATAGTTTTAATATTTTTCAGAATTTTTTACTTTGAGTTTCGAACTCACTTACTTAAAAATATGTCAACGCAAAGAGTATTAAAAATTAAAAGTATTAATTTATAAAGTTTTCTTGATTTATTTTGTAATAGTATTAAAGTAAATTTTATATATTATTTTAGTTGCCGATATTACGCTAATACTTTGAGTAGCTTTACAAAGCAACACAGATAATTTAGTTCAAAATTTGTAAATAAATACGAGTAGCAATTTTATTACTTAGTACACGTAAAAAAAAAAGAAATAATGACAAAACAAAATACAATGTTTTTTGAAATATCTTACTTTAAAAAAATTGTTTATCAAATTTTTGTTATAATTTTTATACAGACAAATCATATGTAGCTGGGTAAAATAAAGCAATAATCACTAATGGCTCCTTTTTGTAACTAAGAGCCATTTTACACGACGGCATTTTGCATAAAGCTAGTTTCATAAAATTTTTGTTTGTCGGCAAGAGGTGTAGAGACGTAAGCAGGGTAAACAAAATGAAATGGCTTGGTATGTTTTTACACTTGCTGTGTGTACTTTCGCTGCATACATTTTGTTGTTTGTAATTATTTTAAATAACATCAATAAGTACAATAACGAATACAAAATAAAAGCGAAATACACAAGTTCCGATGCTATTAAAAATTACATAGTGTATGGACGCAACGAAACTCGCTGAAAATTTTAAATAAAATTGAAAACAGGTAAGAGTGCTTTATTCGGCTATGCCAAATCTTATATACCCTTCACCATTTATCTAAATCTAGTTAAGCGAAGTAACTCCAATCAAAATAACAAATATAGATGTGACAGAGAATTTAAAAAAAAAGTAGTTCCTTAAAGATCTCGTCAAAAGCTTAAAAATGATACCCATATTGATATTTTAAAATTTTTGAAAATTTCGGCGAGCGCCAATTTTTTCACTTGATGTCTTTTTTAATTTTTAATACTCTATTGCCCTATACATTTGTTTTTTCGATTGGAGTTACTACATGGTTCCAAGAGATATAAAAAAAAATTAGAGGTAGGCGTGGTATTTTGCCCGCTGTGTCGAAGGATAAGGACCGATCTTGCTGATTTCCAATAGCATCTCTTTCGATACTATGTCTAATCTAGCTGGCAGACGAAAATCGCTCAACCGACTTCGGAAATGGATATTGTAGAAATTACAAACGGAACGACAAAATTAGTTTTACCCTTTTTCCACTTTTCGTTGTGAAGGGTATAAAAATGGCATGAAAAATTGCGTTCATAATAAATAGCTCTAACAACCAAACGAAATAAGAGCGTAAAGCGCAATCTATCGGTCAAAAATTTTCATGCACATGTGAAGCAAACCTTAATGGCGCTGCGTAAGCGCTTATCAATTTTTAAATTCGATTTTACAATGCGTTATGAAATAACGTTAACTGCTTCCATAGCGCAATAACACCAGGTGAATGCATTACCTTTTGCTTGTATTTTGTTTTTGTTAAAACTAATTTGAACTGTCAAAAACGTCTATTAATGTGTGTATGTATTCCAATATATTTTTAGTGGCTTTTTTATTTTTCACATATACATAAACACATTACTAGACGTTTTTGACAGCTCGAATTAGTTTTTACAAAAACAAAATACACGCAAAAGCTAAAACATATGATGAACACATGATCTGATGCAGTCACCTGTTTGATGCGCCTTGACTGCTTCTTACAGGCTTGTTCTGACACTCGCATGTGATTTCAAAAACGCAAACTTTTGTTTTACATGTTCTGAAACTCACGCGTTTTGCTTGCTTTTTTCTACTTTTCAAACTTATGTTCGAAAAATAAAACATATGAGCTGACGGTGCAAAACATGGCGCAATAATAAATTTAATGAGCCTTGGAGCAAAACATTAAAAACAACAGACAAGTAAAACAAAATGCCAAAAGCCTCCTTGATTATTTTAATTTCTTCCAAAAAAAAAAAAAAAAAAAAAACATTCAGTTAAAAAAGAACCAATCAGTGGGTTTTATACAATGAGTTAACATTACTGTTAAAAACTCAAAGCTGACGCTGTTGATTGATTTAAACGTCACCGCAAAAGCTTTGAGCCAGATTGTTTGCGTTTTACATCTAGTATTTGTTTTGCTGCAAGGTTTAAAAATTTTCGTATGAAAATATTAAAATTAACCGAGCGTTTAAACATGAAAGCAAAAGTCATTTTTAAACATTCGAATCAGATTTCAGCAATATTTGAAAGTGATTTTTTTATATTTTCCATTAACTTTGGATGAAGACTAGACATTTTTGAAAACATGGAAACATACTAAACACGAACTTTTAACGGATATATTATTAACGAACACTAAAATTATTAAAACGTCCTTACAAACGAAAAACACCCACAGAAGATTACACTCAGTAATAAAAGATGAAAATGTTAAAACCTTAAATAAACATGACAGATATCAAGCAATCTAGCTGAATAATATCATTTCAAAAGACACTAAGCTAACGGAGAAAATTACCTGAACCAACGAATATTTATACGACAAATACCTAACACTATCTTTCCAGTACTAAT
This sequence comes from Cistogaster globosa, assembly GCA_937654795.1. Taxonomy (NCBI): domain Eukaryota; kingdom Metazoa; phylum Arthropoda; class Insecta; order Diptera; family Tachinidae; genus Cistogaster; species Cistogaster globosa. The sequence continues at coordinate 127,980,470 of OW569403.1, forward strand.
TAAACTGCGGCTTGAAAATGACGTTCTGTCATCGAAAGCGCTCGCCAAATGTATCAAACAGCCAGTGACAACGGTATTCACCGAAAGGTATGACAACAAATGAATTCAAATTGATTTTGGCTTAAGTTCATTTTTATTTCTATAAATTTTAAGGAGAAAATTAAACCAGAATCAATTTTAATTCATTTGTTATATATTTTAAAGGCAAATATTTGTTCAAGGCTGACCGCACATAGAACATATTATTAGACATTATTTCATAGCTGTTTGAACAAACAAAAAAAGGCAAATAAATGTTCGTGGTATGATCACAAAATAAATTTTGTATTGCTTTAAAAAAACAAGATCAAACAAATTTTAGACGAATGTTTGTCAAATGGGACCGTATCTTAACTACTTAACTACTACTTACTCTCAAAATAAATTTCTTTCATATGTAAGTAGATACGTTTACATAAGTCTAGTAATAGATTTATACAAACGTATTTACATACATCTGCTTGCACGAAATTATTACTCTAAGCTACTGGCTTCATGAATTTTGTATATTTATCTATTCTTGGCTATTTTTGTATTTTTTAACTTAAGTTACCCTAATTTCTGTTATTTACCTTAATTTAACAACACCTTTGAACGTCTATTTAAGTTTATTTTAATTTTGCTTACATAATTTTGCATTGTCTGCGGTTTCATGTTTCCGCTGAACTTCCGCTTGCAGAAAATTGCACTATAAAAAATTGTTTTTTATTTATATATATTATTGCAAATCAGCCATATATTAGTATTTAAGACATTAATAAAATTTAAATAAAGTTAGAATCAATTTTAATACCAACGAAAAACGGTTGTTTATTATGTTGCTACAAACTCCAAAATAACCAAGTTTAAGTGCTTACGTTATTTCCATACTGCACGATAATCAAGTTTAAGTGCTTGCGTTATAACGTTCAATTGTCCCGATGTTTTCACCCGGACATAGTAAACACCGACCAACAAACAAGCTGAGTCCACACAACATCTGATCGCTTATTTTAATTGAACATTTTTATATCAATGAAAAAAAAAAACGCTTAATAAGTAATACTGTTGGTATAAAAAAATTGATTGGCAACAACAAACAACACAATAGTTCTAAATAAAAATTAATTTAAGAAAATTTAAACAAAATGGGTCAGGAAGAAGGTGCTCAGGAGCAAGGGGATGATGGAAATCCTGAATTAATTAATTCTTCATACAAAATGCGTCCACCCTTATCTGAAGTCTTCAAAGGAAACAAAGTTAAGGAAATAATACGACAGATTATGTTTAAAAAATTGCATGGTATGTATGTTTTAAAATTTGTTGTGAAGAAATAATTACCTTTATATTGAAATTAAAGGAAAAAATTATAACTATGAAGAGGTAAGAAATTGGACAAGGGATATTGCTGACAGTGTTAATGCTACAATTAAAGATGAGTTGGAAATGCCTCGCTATAAATATGTAGTCCAGGTAATGTTAGGACAACAACTTGGAGCTGGATGTCATTACTATAGTAAATGCTGTTGGGATGCCGAAACTGATTCTCAAACATCTGATGTTTTTACAAATACGAGTCTATTTTGCGTTACAACTGTTTTTGGAGTTTATTTGTATTAAATATATCTTTTTTATAAGCATTCAAATTTATGAAAATTTCAGTTTGGCTTAAATTTGTATTTGATTGAAACAAACCAAATTAAAATTGCTTCAATAAAAAATATAATATGGGGTTTTAGAGAATTAAAGAATAAAAAAGATAGGTAAAAGTTGGCGGTAGCTCATATGGGCCTCTAAACTTTTCATGGAAGAGTGCTATTATACACTATATTTTCGAATACATTAGGCCAATATGTTTACCATTTAAAAGCATCTGAGAATACTTTTTTATAATTTAAAAGTTTAAAAATGCTTGACGAAGGAAGTTTGTACATGTGTAGGTTGCAATAAAAAGTAAATGTAATAAAAACAGGAGTGCTATATTCGGCTATGCCGAATGTTATATACCCTTCACCATCTATGTAAACCTAGTTTAGTGAAGTAGCTCTTAAAAGCCTGCACGAATGATCAATTTTTCACGATCTCTTAGAAATCCACAAATAGTCATTACATGAATATGTAACGCTATTTATGAAAAAAATTTTCTGGTGCAAGCTGTTAGGTTATGAAATATTTTACCTACATATCTACGCTCTTTCTCTATGTCATTAACAACTTTTAGGCGCAGACTTTTTGAGTTCTTTAATTGCTTGATCTTGGCACACTAATAACAAGGATACCATCTGACGTCTATTTTTCATTTAAATATAATTAATACTTAAAGCAGGGTGTGCGTATGATGTATGATCAGTATGTTGACGAGCGATATGTTTACTCTACTTATAGGAATATATGTTTTTTTACTGGTAATATGAATGAAATTGGCCAATAGGCTGTATGTATATCAAATAAATAAAGCATAATAATAACAGCAAAAATAATTTTATTCATAACACTTAAGGGATTCGTTTTCGAATCACAGTTAAATATTAATATGTAAATATAATACGAGCGTTTATAGACTTGTCGCCGTCCCTTTTCGTATATTTTATGAATTTGTTTTGTAAAATATCATGTAAATTAATAAATATAAAAAGATCTCTAGTCGGCAACCAGTGCTTTTGTATTAATTATAATTTTTAGAAACATCTTTTATTATTTTCAGCTGGCAATACTTTGGTTTAACAATTTCAAATCATTGTCCCAAAATTGCAAATATTGGCAGTACTGATAGTCGGTGTTTTAGTCACAAATTTATGCATTTTGTTGAATGTACGCAGTTTTCATTATACCTTAATTTTTGTACTTTAAGCGCCGTAAAAACTTGTTTAAAATTAAAAAGCCAGTATGGGAGAACATATGGAAATTGATGCAACAATAGAAAATGGAAATAAAGATGTAGAGCTTACAGAAACTGAAAATGAGTTGTACGACCGTCAAATTCGTTTATGGGGTTTAGAATCGCAGAAGCGACTACGTACAGCCAAAGTATTAATATCTGGTTTAAGTGGTGTAGGAGCTGAAGTCACGAAAAATATAATTTTATCTGGAGTGCACGCTGTTAAATTAAATGACGATAAAAACGTAACTGAAGAAGACTTCTGTTCACAATTCTTGGTGCCACGTTCAGCTTTAGGATTAAATCGTGCAGAGGCATCTATTGAAAGAGCCAAGTCCCTTAATCCCATGGTAGAAATATCGGCAGATAAAGATCCTTTGCGTAAAAAAGATGCCAAGTTTTTTGAGGAATTCGATGTAATTGTAATCATAGGAGCTGACAATGAAGAATTGGTTAGAATTGACAACATTTGTCGTCAAAAGTGTATTAAATTTTTTGCCGGCGATGTATGGGGAACTTTTGGATTTTGTTTTGCTGATCTCCAGAATCATAAATTTGTCGAGTAATAGTAAAGAAATTATAAATAATAGCAATATCCTTAACAGTACTTCTTTTTTACAGAGATACAGTTAAACATAAGGTCGTCTCAAAACCACACGAAAAAATAAAAACAGAGCTAGTTACGACAACAGTACAGCGAGAACTTAATTTCCCAGCCTATGAGGAAGTAGTTAAATTTGATATAAGTTGTGCAACATTCCAAAGAAAACTAAAGCGTACAGGACCTGGATTTATCATGTTGCGTATATTACAAAAATTCCGTGAAACTTTTCGACGTGACCCATCCTATAAGTTAAGAGAATCGGATAAAAAGGAATTGGAAAAAATACGCGATCAAATTTCCAGAGATACTGTTGTTCCCAACGAATATTTTGAACATGTATTCAGCCAAATTTCTCCAGCTGCAGCTGTTGTTGGCGGAGTTCTCTCCCAGGAAATCATTAAGGTTGTGACGAAGAAAGAGTCACCAAATTGTAATGTATTTATTTTTGACCCTGACACATGTTGTGGTTTTATAGAAACAATTGGAACGAATTAATTTCTTTAAAGAGCATGAACCGTATTTCCTTTTAAATTTTTTAATAAAAAATGTATATTATTTTTTTTTGGAAAAAACACATTTGTAATGTTTAAATACAATTCTGTTTGTTTTATTAAAAAGTTATCCATCCATTTCCTCAAATTCCCGCTCATAGTGGTTGATAAATTTAAGGAATATTCACTAAGTAGTCTTTTACTGTATTTGTATCTAGTCGCTTAAAACCGTGGCGGTCGCAGATACCAACTTCTATATTGTCTGCGGTCATTTTACCTTCAAATCCTTCCTTTAGGGTAAGAATTGCAGTATGAACTGCATCATCCAATTCTAAATCTTCGCTATAACTATTTAAATGTTGTGATAAGTTATATTTTCCATTTATAAAATGTTAAAAAGTTACCGTTTTTCCAAAAATGTTTTACCATTAACAGCGTTTTTCCCCATTGCGGTGGCTTTCCAAGCAAAGTATGCTCCCGATGGATCACATTGAAACAAATAAGGACGATCATTATCCCAGCCGCATATAAGTAACGACACTCCAAAAGGTCTTACGCCACTGAAATGATACCATTTTAATAAGTCATTTACCTGTATGAACAAGTTATCAAGAAATGTTATTGAAAAATTGCTACTAATCCCTGTCTCCACTTTATCAATGTTTGACTTTGTATTATAATTATTCAAAAAAATACTCACCCACTTTGGGTATATTCCTGCATTAAGGTTGCCACGCGCTGAACTAATTGGCCTACAGGAATTGGTTCTTTGTATGTGAGGAAATAGTTTTGTGCAAGCTTTCGAGCTTGTTTTACTAAAAGGCGATAATCGGGCCCCATACCTGAATAAACCATACCAATATGACCGGATATCATTTCAACGCGATGAACACTATGTTCTTCATACAGCACCGATTTGTGTTTATTTTCCGTTGCAATCACAACACCATTGGATGCTGCAAACATAAGTATAATAGTTAAATATGCAATAACAAGCAACATCTATAACAAATTACCCATTATTCCAACTGAAGGCGCACCAGCCGATACTGCAGCTAAAGCATATTCCAACTGAACCAGCTTTCCAGAAGGACTGCATTTGCAAATAAAAATAGGAAAAAATAATTGAATCTACTATAAATGTACAGTCATTGTTTAGGTTATGTTTTGATTTTTCTATAGCGGCAATAAAGTTTCATAAATTGCTACCTGAAAGTAGTCAAGGAAAAACTATAGCGTTCTGAAGCCATTTTTCAACTTTCTTAAAAATGAGAATGTAAAACTATTTTAAATGCGAATAATTCTAAATCGCGAAATGTTTTTTAACAGGTAAACTAAAAAATGACACAGCAAAGCTGCAAAGAAATTGTCAAATTTAAACACCTAGCGTTGCCAAATCGCTTTTCAAAACAAATTTTCATCCAAAAAATGGGATGATGATTTATAATCGAAAATAATTTCCCAATATTTGCAAGAAATGCTATGAGAAAAGGTACATTTATTTTAGTAGGTAGTGTCATCCGCCCAGCTGATTTAAAAATGGACATGTCAATATTTGTTTATATTTTACTACCTTTGCTTACGAATTTTATTATTATTATTATTATACCTCAAATTTACAATGCCATACTTCGTTGTAAGATCGTGTAGACTTTACAATGACCTCCCAAATAGATTAAGAAGCTTTGAATTCTCTATTTGTAGATTTAAACATTTGTTACAAAATGCATATGCATAATACTTGCAATTAAATTTAGTTAACTACTAAGTCGTTTCATTATCAGAAAAAGGATTAATCTTCACAAATTGTTCACTTGTACTATTTTTTACTACTTATTACTAATGTAAAATTGTTATAATCATATATGGCCCTATGGGCTCGATTATAATAAATAAAATGAATAAATGAAATGAATTTTAATAAAACACCAATAACTGGCATATGCGAAACAATAAGCTTTTTTTAGAGAAATTATTTTTTATTTTCTTTAATTTCTCTTTTTATTTTTGACATTTCCACGCACAAAGCAATATAAAATGCCATGTTGTTTTTGAAGTGTATTGTATTTGCTGTAAAGCCGCTATTACCTAGTAAAATAAATGTACCTTGGCTATGAGACGTGTTTTTGGATACTTTTTTGTGAATAAGACAGCTTCGTTCGATTAGATTCAAGTAATAAAGTAACTTCAATCAAAAACAAAAATATATATATATGCGGCGTTTGAGATTTAAGAAATAAGAAAAAAACATCAAGTGAAAAAATATCCGCTCGCGCATATTTTCCGAGTTACGGGGCTCTAAAATTTTCAAATTTTTTAAAATATCAATATGAATATCAATTCAAAAAATTTTGAAGAGATCTTTAAAAAAATACTTAAACTTTTAAAAAACGCGTAACCCGATAACATTTTTATGTAAAATTTTATACAGAACATTTCACCAAAAATATTAAATTTTGCTAAAAAATTTGTTTTGAAATAAAAAAAAATTGGAATTTTCACTTAAAATTGAAAATTCAACTAAAAAAGCTCTAGATTACCAAAAAATTGGAATTTTACTAAACGATTAAAATTTTATCAAAATATTTATTTTTACGAAAATTTCACCAAAAATTTAACATATTTTTACTTGCAATCAAAAATTTAAAATTTCATTTAAAACCGAAAATGTAAAAAAATAACTTAGCACTATCAACGATTTATAAGTTTTCTGAAAGCCCATACTGGCAACAAAAAAAAAACACTTTTACACTATTGAGTAATTTTTCAACAAAAATTTTAATTTTTCAAAAAAAAACGGTGATTGCAATAAAAAATTTAAAATTTCATTTAAAACTGAAAATGCAAAATCAACAATTTAAAAGTTTTCTAAAAAACCCCATATTCGCAAAAAAAAAAACACCTTTACACTTTTGAGTCATCTTTTATAAATGTACAAGTCAAGCTGAAAACCAAATATCTGACATCTTTAGAATATTTCTTTCAGCGAACGTTCAGCTTACTAAGTCGTACAGACCAGGACGAGCATTTTTTTCTCATATCGTAACATACCTTATCAATAATATGATTACACATGTGTTGCAATTATGATCATAATCATAATGGTATTTTATTGATTAAATTTGAAATATACAAAAGTTAAAATTAATTTACTTCTTTTTCTTTAGAGGCTTTATAAAGTTTTTACGAGCTTCAAAGAAATTTCTTGCTTTTTCTTGGAGTATGCAGGTATATTTTTGCGCCACTGACGGAATTTTCTTGATGTGCACATTCAATTGCTTAACAAATACTAGTAGAGTCATGAGAATCTTGAAATGATATATAAAAATTACACCCATTAGTATTATTATAATATATTATTAATCCTTAACGCACTTACCATTTGATTAGGTTCCGCAAAGGAAAAAGCAACCGCAACAATAAATCCAATAAATGTTATAACAAATGAATATAAAAGCAGAAAATCCATATTGCTCATACAATCCAAACCATTCTTAAAAAAATAACTAAAAATTTTGTTTAAGCCACTGTTTGTACACTGTTCACAAGAATTTATTATTGGCCAAGATAATGGAACCACGTTTTTACTTTCCATAGTTGAATTTTATAAGACTATTTTTAAAATATAAAATAAAATATTTTTTTCTGAAAGTTAAATAATAAATTAAACTTTCAGAAAAATGTCTACACCATTTACTAATGAATTTCAAAATAAGTTTCAGAAATTTCCTTTTTTTGATTTCAGTTTTTTTTTAGGTTATACCAAAGACACAGTCAGTAATGTTTTGGAAAATGTATCAATATAAAGTATACAATTTTACAAGATAATAAATAAATTAAGTTTTCAAATTAAGAGATAAAGATACATTTGAATATCAAGTAATTAATTGAAAAGAAAAATTATGGCTTTTAACATGTTATCGCACTTATGATGATTTAGACGAGGTGTATGTATGTAATATAATGTGTCTGTGAAAAAAAACCTTTTCTTATGGACAATAATTTTTTCGTCTAATGTAACATCTGTCGTAAATGATTCTTGCAAAAAAAACCGACTTCAAAACAGACAAAATTAAATTCATATTTCTTCAGGACGATAGTTATACATTAATTATATTCCTTTATATTCAAGAAAGATTGTTTAAGGATTTTTTATATGTCGTAGAACAAAATATAAATGAAGATATAATGAAAAAGTTGAGCAGTTATGTGGTCAACCTCAATTTTTTAACATTATTATTGCTGACACAGTTCCAAGCGTTAGTCCGTTCAAAAGATTGGCCATATACATCAAATTACAACCATTAGGGCACCCTTTAATCCTTATTGTAAATATTTATACTTGTTACAGTAATGTACATTCTGTCTAATTTTCAATAGTTTGTCTGTAACGGTTTCAAAGAAAGAGCCTTATGGTCAAATTATATCAGTTATAGGGACACCCTTTAATTTCTAATTTAAAGTTTGCTACTTATTATAGCGGACTTGGCAATAAAGGTTTTTTTTGCAAATTTCAATCAACTGTCTACAACTGTTCAACACTTTGGTCAAGGTACATTTATTTTACTAGGTAGTGTCGTCCGCCCAGCTGGTTTGTAGTTGGAGATGTCAAAAGTTGTTTATAGTTTCCTACTTTTGTTTACGAATTTCAAAAAACACTAACAACAAGCATATGTAGAACAGAGAGAGCGTTTGTTTTTAGAGCAATTCTATTTTAATTTATTTTTTTATTTTTGACATTTCCACTCACAAAGCAACAATAAAATGCCATGTTGTTTTTACAAATGTTGTATTTGTTGTAGAGCCGCTATTACCTAGTAAAATAAATGTACCTTGACTTTGGTCATATACATCAAATAACAGCAACTATTGTAAAACCCTTTAATTTATAATTTTAAATATTTATACTTCTTAATATACCAGACAAAGTATTGGACATTCTGTTTCATTTTCAAGTGTTTCTATATAACAGTTCAAACGATAGGGCCCTAAAGGTGAATTAACTTCAAATATGGGAACACCCTTTAATTTCCAAATACAAATTTTATACCTGTTATTCTAGCGGACTTAGCTATACAGATTCTTTGTAAATTTCAGCTGTCCATCTATAACGGTTCAAAAGTTTGACCACATACATCAACTATTGGGACACCCTTTAATTTCCAAATACAAATTTTATACCTGTTATTCTAGCGGACTTAGCAATAAAGGTTCTTTGTAAATTTCAACTATCTGGCTATAACAGTTCAAAAGTTTGTCCCAATAGTTAACGTAATTTGATGTATAATTACGTTAACTATTGGGACACCTTTAATTTATAAATTTGAATGTTTATACTTGTTAATATACTGGCCATAGTAATCGACATACTGTCCAATTTGCAAGCGTTTGTCTATAACGGTTCAAGAAATAAGCCCGTATAGGTCAATTTACGTCACCTATGGGGACACCCTTTCATTTTTAGATTAATTTTTGTATTCCTTTTTGATATAAGGAGCTATAGTAATAGACATTTTTTTTAACTTTAAAGAAGTGCGCTTTACGGTTCATAATACAATTAAAAATTATATCTATATGTTGTATAGGGACACCCTTTAATTTTTCAGATTATCAACTGTTTTAAAATGGGTCCAATCTGTAATCATAATCTATCAAATTAAAAAAAAAAATCAAAATCTGTTTAGAAATGACTGAAGTCTGCAGGCACAAACATAAAAAAGCAACATTCAGTCGAATTGATAGCCTCCTTCTTTTCTTGAAGCTGGTAAATAGCCTTAGTTAAATTTTGAGAACTTACGTTTATAATATTTTATTTAATTAGAACAAAAACAAAAAAAGAATTTAGTCAATTGCATTAAAATATTGCAATATTTGCCATTTTGTACAAAGCAAATTGAATACTAGGAAAAATTTATAGCCCAGGTATCGAATTCGCTTAAAAAATTTTTCTAAATAAAGTCAAAAATTGTTTACATTTTGTTGACGCGCCATTTAAAAATACGAAAAATATTCAATTTTAAAATCGGGTAAAATTTTTTTAAATAATTCATTTTTTTTAAATAGTGAATGTGCAAATAAACCATTGTGTGATAAGTAACAAGAGTGTGTGTGCCCAATTGCAAACAAAAAACAACATTTATTAAAAGGAAAATGTTTCTTTGAGAAACATTAAAAAAAAATTTTTATTTTGTTTTTCATCAAAATATGTATATGTATGCATGTGTGTATGTATGTATGTACATTTATAAAAAAACATTTGAAGAAATATTTGAGTGGCTTGCAAAATAAGAAGTGAGGGAGTGGGACTTTGTTCAATATGCCGAAAGACACCAGAGGAAAAATAAAATGAAGTAGAATTTGTTCAGTAAATTTCATTTTCTTCTCTGTTTTTTTATATCATTAATCACCTTTTACCGATACGTACACGTAAATCTGATGCGGTTACATAGTATTCAATTTGCCCTGATTTTGTAATGTAATTCGTGAAATCGAGGCTCACACTTATCATTGCAGTTTTCGTATTTTTATTTCTTATTAAATAAATTTTCAATACTTGGTTGACTTTTCTTTGCTGACAAGCAGAGCTTGATACGTCGCGGTATACTTTCCAATAAATTGTTTACAAAAATCGGGTTCAATATTGTACTGCTCTTCTGTTACTGCTTCCTTCAAAACGCAATACTTTTTGGACTCCGCTTAGCAACTCTTTTCTAATTCTGCCCACATATGTTTAAAAACATTCAAGCCTAGAGACTGGGGAGGACTCTCCATTACTTTTGGGCAATCATATAAAAGCCAATTTTATGCATTCCAAGATTTATGTTGGAGGTCAGTGTCTTTATAGAACGCGAAGTTAATTATCGTTTATGCCTAGGCATTCGGCACTTTCCTTAACGTTTTATTTTTTAAATGTTTATATAGTACTTGGAGTCCATAGATCCGTTTATAAAACGTATTTTACATACTCCAGCCGCTGATATAGTAATTCAGTACGAGGTTTTCTCCAAGCGAATCTTTTTCTTACTGGTCCAAAAGGGTTTATTTTTATTTCGTCTGTAAAAATAACATAATAAGGCAATATAAGCATCGAAAAATCGGAAAAACTTAAAACAATAGAACTTACCTTTCGCCAGAAATTACGCACCTTTATTTGCATGTTCTTGAGCGAAAGCGTATTTCAGTTTTTGATTTTTCTCTGATATTAACGGCTTTCGGCGGCAAGACCTTCATTGTAAATTATATCTCCTAAAGATTCGGCGGACTGCTTCGGCACTAACACTAAAATTTTTTTTCATATAATTTGCTTTTTTGTGTCAATTGGTGACAAAAGTGGATCGTTCTTGGTTAACTTCAAACAATACCATATAACGGTCGGAAAACTTGCGTCTGTTTGCACAATTTCTTTTTTTTTTTGGTCACTATTGGTAGTTTTATATCGTTTTATGATATTAAACACTAAACTTTTATTTCTGTTTACTATTTCTGCGATTTCTCTAATAGTTTTGTGGGTTTAATAATTATTTATGACAAATGCCTTTTTTCAATTGTAGTTTGATTCTTTTGTACCATTTTTACGAAAATAAAATTTTAAACATTGTAAAATATTATAAAACACTGAATTAAGGCCGAAAAAAGTGATTGCATGTGCTAAAGTTAACGGTAATTAAAAAAAAAAAAAAATAAATAAACTGTCCCACTTAAATTTGAGCGTTGTGTTGCAATACAAAATAACAAAAATGCAAATATTATCATATTCGCGCTAGTGCTTCCAATTTTCGAATCGCGTAGTTATAATTCACAAAATAATTGGATATTGAACAATTTTTTCGTGTAGCTTTGTATTTCGAAATACAGCTTAAGTTAGCAAATATGCAAATTAAATGTTTTCGGCGATTCTTCAGTAGTTTTCGATTCCAAAGAAGCTAAAGGATACATACGACGTGTATCTAGAGAAAATTTAAGTACGCCAATCCATCAGACATAGTTTCAAAAACTCTGCTATTGAAAATCAGTAGGTCTATGTCCTTCGAGGCAGCGCACAGTGGCACATATTTTGAGAAGGCAGACAAAAATAATTTTTTTGTGGTTACCGATCTTAATGTTTTTTTTTTAATTATTTGAAAGTAAATACCAGTAAACCTCGAGAGGCAAAACTTAGAATTCTGTTCCAACTATAACACACTGAAAAGGGTGGTCCAAAATAGAATTTCCGAATATTTCGTTTAAATAAAAATTTTGTTTAGTAAATTCTAATTTTCAAAACACTATAACTTTCTTGTTTTAAAAGATATCAAATCAAAATAATTTATTTTTAAGTATGCAGTTTGTTAGTTATCAGTGCTAGCAAAATAAAGTCGTTACGTTTTTTAGAAGTTGTTAAATTTTTTGTTTAAAAAAAGGACAAAACTCTTAAAAAATCTCGTGCTTAATAGAGCATAACTCCCTCATGTCAAACCACGTCAAAAAAATATTTCTGTGTGTTATAGCCCAAAACCTACCCTACACATCAATACCCCATTAGGTGCGCGCCAGGTAGCGACCTTGTGCACCAGAGAAATTTTCTGACCAAAGGACAGGTATTTTGTACAAAAATTATGAAAAATACGAAATTAAAAAAAAAATTACAAAGTTATTTTTTAATTATTTTAACTTTTTAACACAGAGTTAAAGCTTTTTCAAATCTGCTTGAAAGATGGCATTTATAACATTTGCGATGGAATCTAATAGTAAACAAATGCACTATATTGTACCTATCACATATGCAAAATCTAAGTATTCAATGAAATTTTTTTTTACCCATTAGAGTTGGTAATGGCAAATATATCATAAAACAAAAGATCATAAAGAATTATGAATCCAGAATAATGAAATAACTAAAAAGGAAGTCTTAAATAAAATACGTGAATGCACATGTTTATTATGGCACTCTTTCGATTGTAAGTTTTCTTATCACATAGGTAAAGAAATGTAAGCTAATTTCTTGCTTAATTGAATAACACAATTTTGTACACAAAAGGCGTGCGCACACACTGCATGGGATGATCTGTACATGATAATTCTTAATACCTGTTTATTTTTGCGGAAAAAACGAAAGAAAAAACAAAAATTCTAAAAAGATATCTTCAGATATCTTCTTGGTGATTACACCAATAAAACAGATGCACTTTACAATGAAAAATACTCTTGGATATATACATTTGTCTTCAATGGTTCATAAAATTTTGCATATTGGAGGACAAGAAAAATGTCTAGATGTTGTACCAATGAAGACCTTATCACCAATTTGTTGTGTATTCAGATTCATACATGTCCAACATTCGATAAAAATGGAAAACAACCCCAGTCGAATTAGAAGAGGAGGCTAAACAACTATTAGAAAATGAAAATCAATACTATTAATAAGAAGTTTTTATTAAAATTACTTAATGTATAGTGGCTCTCTGATTTGAAAGTATACGAATTTATGTAAAATAATTACACAAGTTTACAAATCCAGGTCAACTTTTAGATCGGAAAAGATGAGAACTAATCTTGATGTTATTTGAGGCACTAAATTCAAATTCGGGTTTCTTTTTTCCAAATTGGTTCTAGTTTGTTGTTCCTCGCATGTTGGCAACACTGGGTTATCATAATGACAGTCAGCTGTTATCATCGCTAGTACCGTTATTTAATTTGTATTTTTAAAGTTCTTTTTGGAATCCAAAACGTGTGAAAATGCAAAGGCTGAATTGTAAAGTTGATCCAAAGTGTTATATGATCAGAAAAAGTGGCAAAATTATTACTGATGTGATCAAAAATGAATATTTTTATTACTTTGGTTTCTCTGTATCAAACACTCCAAAGCCGTGGGTACCGAAATTGATTTGTAACGCGTGTAGCTCAATATTATACAAGTGGTCACGCGGTAAAAAAGTATATTTTTCATTTTCGTTGCCAATGTTATGGAGAGAGCCGAAAAATCATGTAGATGATTGTTACTTTTGCTTGATGAATATCGTCGGTGTAAATGCACAAAAAAAAAATAGCTAAATATAAATATCCTGAAGTATCATCAGTGTCTAAGCCAGTTCCTCGTGCGAGCAACGATCCTTTGCCAATTTGTCTAGGTACGAGTGCAAGTTCCATGGGAATTTGTAGTCCATCTTCGACGAGCATGGGAAGCGATTTTAAAATGGAGGAAAAACATTTAGTTTCGCAAAGTGAACTCAATGATTTAGTTCGTGATTTGAATTCATCGAAACAAAAATCAGAATTGCTTGCTTCACAGATCCAGGAGTAGAAATATCTTGACAGTCAAACAAAAGTCAAAGAAGGAATATTTGTCGGACCTGATATTCGAAAATTAATGGCCGACAGCAACTTTACAAAATGTTTAACGCCCAATGAAGCAGCAGCATGGGTATTATTTCAAGATGTTGTTCATAACTTTCTCGGCAACCATAAATCCCCGGATTTCAAGGAAAAAATCGACAGTTTGTTGCAAAATTATTGCAAGATTGGAGCTCGAATGTCTCTCAAAATACATTTTCTGCATTCTCATCTCGATTTTTTCCTGAAAACTTGGGTGATACAAGCGACGAGCAATGAGAGCGACTACACCAAGATTTGGCGAAAATCGAAAAACGATACCAATGATTTTGGGACGAGGGCATGATGAGCGACAACTGTTGGACTTTAATGCGTGAAACAGATCCCAAAGAGTACAAGCGACTCAGTTCGACTGTTCTTCATTTCTAAAAAAACTATGTATACTTGAGTAATTATTTCATATAAAAATATATAAAATTTTTATAAAAAATTTCGAATACCTTTTTTAATATTTCTGGAAGCGATCAAGGGCTTAGAACTTTAATAGCTTATTTTAACTACTAAAGTGTGTAGTTTACGCTTTACAAACTAAAAGTTAAATCAAGTTATTGTTGTGTAGACTATGCGGTCAAAACTGAGAAATGAGAAATTTTGTGTTTAATGTTGAATTCCAACAGTATCCATATAGATAGAAAATGGTTGTTATACTTAAAGAAAGCACAACTTCTGGAGATTACGAAACCTTAAGAATATTAAAGATATTCCAGCATCCCTTCACACTATTCAACAAAATATTCCAATAAACAAGGTTTGTAGCAAAAACATGAAATGCTCATTATCTCGAAAACCAGAACCAATAAAAAAAACGAAGTACAGATTCGGATTCAGCGTTCCAAATAACTTTAGAAACAGCTTTCGGTTGCCTAGATCCAAAACCATGTACACTGGCGTTAATATTTATTTTATAAATTGTTATAGAAATATTTAAAAATAAAATAAAACTTTAACTAAAATAGGAGTTTTTCATTAAAACTTTTCGTTATTTAGAAATTTTTAACTATTTAAAAATTAAAAAATTTTTATTTCAAAAGGATGTTAAAAAAACCAACCTTTGGCCCTTGTTGCTTTTAAGCTTAAAAATATTACGGGGGCCAAAATTTGGCGTTTCCTGACAAGATTTAGTTTACAAAAATATTAATAATTATAATTTGCAACAATAAGAATAGGACATACATATGAAAACTGCTTATTAATGTTTTAACACTTGTCTTTTATACTCAACTTTAATAGTTATTGAACACTTTTAGCTTAATAAACTGTATTTAAATTTTCTTACAAAAACACACAATAACACATCTATAACTACACTTTTACGTTTTACCTGGCAATGCCTATTATCATTTAATACTTAGTGCTTTTAAAACCCAATTTTGAATTAATCCGAAAACTGAATGTGGTTTTGTCTTTATATTTATCTTTGGCAAAACAAGAAACCTTTTGATTACAGCAAACCACCTGAACAAGAAATGTAATAAAAAAATATAAATACATATTTTTTGTTTATTTTGAAAATAAATAAAATGAAAAATATTCGAACAACGAGTTCTATGACGATCTATTCACGTTCTCTTTACTTCACTATTTACATAATTTTTATTTTTTTTACTTTCCTTCTCTTTCTTTGACCTTATAGATATATGGACTTATTAACATTTCAAATATCTTTAAAATTGTTTTTTTGGTAAAATCTAATCTAGGGATGGACACTGTAAAAGAACAATGATGTTTTTTTTATGCGATGCATCGCAAACATACATCTATGTTGCATCGATATTTCATAAAATACATCGATGTGTTTTATTCATCGATTGTTTTTTTTAATTATTTACTATTAAAGTTTTATTGTTTTTTTATTTATTATTATTATATTTTCGAAAAATCTTAAGTTTATTTTACATCTCCCAAGACTTTTTTCAATACTGTTTAGAAATAAAAGTTTACCAACTCTTTCACCTCTCAATCTGATTCTTTGTTGCGCCGCTTGTGAAAATAGTCTTTCAGACGGAACCGATGTTCCCACCATTGTAAGGTATTTAAAAGCGATCTTGTAAAGCTTAGAAAACTTCGATTTATAATCGTTCCAAATATCCAAAGGATTTTCGTTCAGGCTTTTAACAGAAGTCCTCAAATAAACTGAAAGGTCATCAGACAAAATATCTTCACTTTTATTGCTTTTCCAATATCTATAAACACGTTTACATATCAATCTACACGTTCTGTATACAATTTGTCATTTCGATGCATCGAAAGAAAACTCGATGTTTTCCGATTGTTTAGGAGCAAAAAAAAACACCGGATTATATCGCTTTTTCGACACAATATCTCGAGTGTTTTTAAAACATCGATGTTTTTGTCACTCACTAATCTAACCAGCGCTTTTTTTCTTTCCGCCATTTACTTCTCCTGTTTCTTGTTTTTTAAATAGGTGCACCATCTTAGAACTCCTATGTAAATATCTATCTCTGTTTAAATTTTTAATTATATCGGTGCAGCCGTTAATACCCATTTTTCCCCTTTTCATCCTTTCTTGGTCCAAGCTTTGGAAACAGACATTACGAATTTTACTAAAATCGATTTTGTTTGTCAAATCGGTACGGACCCATAAAAACTCCGGAAAAGGTGTTCCAAATTTCACTAAAATCGTTTTAGTCGTTTAGCAAATAAATAAAAAAAACTTACAAACTCAGATAAGATTTCTAATTCATTTAAGGGAGAAGAAGATTGTGATTTTTTATTGTTATTATTGAAATAATTATAATTCGATTGTTTTGTTTTTACTATAACTGTAAATTGTTTGTAATGTGTTCTGTATTAGAATATCACTGCTCTCCACAAAATCATCCAAGTGCGTCCAGAGAAACCAAAAGATCAAACCATAAAACGTAAATGCAACTAAACGATCCAAAAAATACAAACGACGTAAAACCTTTTTCGCATATGGTATTGTTGATTCACTTTCGCCTAAAATAAAAGTTCGCATACCCATTATATAGATGCGGATATAGTCTTCCCAATTAATTTGTGATGTGTCTGTATTAAAAAGTTCCTGATCTATGCGATTTAGATTATTTTGAAGTTTTTGAAACTTTTCACTTTTAAACTCCCATTCCTTGGTGGTGTAGTACTGCAATAGTTTCAGACCATTTGATATTTTGTTCTGTACTCTCACTAAGCTAAAAACACATTAAAATAATGAGTGAGTGAGTGAGGAGAATTAAGAAAAAATAATTATGATTTTTTTTTTTCTTACAATCTTTTGCGTCCTGTTAAAAGTAACAAGAAGTCAATAAAGTACGCTGGCAAATAATGGAAAATTATAACGCAAAATAAATGATGATAATAATTTCTCTTAATGGATCCATCGGGGTACCATAAAGCAAAGCTCAATGGCGTTTCATAGAATAGACGTTTTCCCGTTTCAATACATTCACCCCAGGAATAAAGAGCTTTACTGTTGATGCATAAATTGCAAAATTCTACGGTTTTTGCTTGCAACTGTGATCGCTTATAGCCGGCAACAATCATTCCGTTAATAGCTTTGTCTACCGGTATAATAGTTGAAGTATAATCGGGATTGCAATGCATAGAGCGTATTACTCCACGTGCTGCTCCTATCATAAGACCTGTTGGCCCATTAACACCTTCAATCCAACCGGGTAAAGGTTCTTTCAATGCCGCCGTAACTGAAATTAAAAGAAAAATAATATTAACATACAGTGCCGGCCAAAAAAATTGCACCAGTTGCAATATTCTGATTCAAAAGATGTAGGAATTTCATTTATTTATTATATTATTTTTTTGAGTGTAAAAACCAGTTACATTTCTTATGATATCTCAGAGTTTGTGCATTGTTGTCAAATTTCGTAATTGTTTGTCAACAATTTCAACACTCATTGCGTGCAGTTATTAAAATAGCATCGGCAGGCTTTTTAAAATTTGTTTTGCAAAATTTTGTGAAAAATAAGTGAAAACGGAAGGTTATAAAATTTTTTAAATATATTTTCTATTAAATCGTGTAATAATTTTATAAAAATTGTTTATTAATGGGTCGCGAAAAGCATTGTTCGCCGGAAAAACGTGAACTAATAAAAAAATTTGCGTCCAAGGGTAAATCGTATACCTAAAAAAGGAATTGGTAGGCTGTTTCAATATAATGAAACTAAATGCTCTAGGATATGAGCAAAAAGTTAAATCCTGTGGTAGGAAGGGAGATTTGTCAACCTTATGAGTAATACGGTTAGTACGGAAGACTAAAGCAAATCCCTTTATGACAGCTACGGAGCTCAAAAAATCAATCAAGCGTTGAAATTATTCGCCGCAGACTTCGATACAACAGCCTCAATGTCTGTAGTCCTCGGAAAGTGCAACTACTTTCCTCTAAGCATGTTGAAAAACGGATATCTTTTGCTAAAGCACATGTAAATGGGCCAAAGGAAAAGTAAAGAAATGTGCTGTCGACTGATGAATCCATAATTGCTCTTTTTGGTGGAAAGGGCTCCAGATGTTTTGTTTGTAGGCCACCTAACAGCGAATACAAGCCACAATTTACATACATAAAAAACTAGCAAAAATGGAGGTCATAATATTATGGTATGGAGTTGCTTCTCGTATCAAGGTGTGGGTCCTATATATTGGATCAAAACCGTTATGGGTTCATCGGTTTACGTAAAAATTCTTCCAGCAAGACAATGATTCGAAACACACCAGCAAAATTGCCAAAAAAATCTTTTAATGATTTTTCTATCAATGTAATGAAGTGGCCTGCACAGTCCCCAGATTTGAACCAAGAATCGTTGAAGGGCTCTGGGAGGCTGTGCAGAAAATTTGGAGTTTCATCAAAGTTGAAAGATGTCAGCATTTAGTGGATTTCATGGAAAGATGTTGTGCTGCGGTAATAGCAAACAATTTATCTACAAGATATCTGAATAAAAGTTTTGTTTTATTTCGTTTTAAATTAAATCTCTCCAACAGTTAAACAGATGCAAACGGAGTCTTATAAATTTGTGCATGGTTTTATTATATTGACCGCAGCTGTACATATGTAAGTATATGTATGTGTGGATTATTTCACTATTTTAAACTCTACAATAAATGTTTAAAAACGCATTTTTCTAAATTTAATTTTAAAGAAAATTATTGTTATTCAGAAAACTAGAATTGATACGCAGACGAAGTTGTCGGTCCTGCTAGTTATTGAATATTTTTATACGAATTAAATAAAGTTTTGGAAAAAAGGATGGTTAATAAAATTAAGAAGCTAAGTACCCAAATTGTTCTCTCCAATTGCCATTTACTTGTTTCTTTGTACTCGTATACTAATGGAAAGTGTGTTCTATTTCTATCGTATGGTTTTTCAAGAAAATCTCTGTATGAGACCAGCTATGCACCGTACACCATTTTGACGAAAGTAAAGTGGTGCAGCTAGACCTTTCCAAGAGGTTTAATATAGTCAAGCATACTGGACTATTATAAAAACTTATTAATTCGGAGTCGATGATAATTTTTCACGATTTATGTGGAGCTTTCTTTGGGATCGCGGGTGATCACTTTTTTAAATGATCACATTATCATATATTTACAAGAAATTCTGAGTGGTATTTTTTTAATGCTTCTTCAGCTGTAGTAGTGGGTGATATTAAAATATCAGAAGCTCTTAGTGTGATGATCGATGAATTGAACACGTTTTACAAGTCTCTACAGCAGTATACAAGCCGCTCGACTTTTTGTAAGAAATAATTAAATCCACTTTACTTGATCTATTTTGAATTTATACCATTTATGTACAATATGGTATGAAATACTACTCCCTCTTTTATTGGGACCAGCACTTAGTGGATGACCCCTACTTATGAAATGCATTGTGCCACAACTAGAAAATTAGGTTGTGGGAAGGAGGATAAAGGGAGTCACGCTTGTGGTCATTTGATTTGTATCTTTGCACGTTGAAAGTGGCAGGAAATATCTCTGCAGGAAGTTTATTCCACATACGAATTGTTCGGAAAAAAAACGATTATTTTTGTAATGCATAGTGCGATTCACTGGTCAATCGACCCCAAAGGAACGCGTTATTGATGCAGAGCGCGTTTCGAGTACGAAATTACGGTTTTCAGGAACAAGTTTCCTGATTTCATAAGAGCACATTCCATTGTAGTAACGATAAAATAGTGGAACACACCCCACATTGCGTCGATGCTCTAGTGAATCAATAGAGCTGGATTTGTATTCCATTTTCGGTCTGATTAAGGTGACATAGATAGCAAGGAGATCAGATTGTTCCCACTAACATCGCATTGAGTTTTGATGCTAAGATCATCGAGAGCTTCTGATTTCTTAATATATATGTATATATCACCCATAATTACCGAAGAGGTAGCATATTCAGCCGTTCGCTTGTGCGAAAGCACACAGCGCTGGGTTTTATGAGTGTTAAATTGAACTCTGTTCGCAAGGCCCCATTCGGAGATTACCAAAAGGTTGCGATTAAGGGTATATTTCCATGTGCTTTCTCATAGCCCCAATTTCCTGAAGGCTTGGTCTATTGCAAAACGAAAATTATTGGCAGCTACTGTCGTCTGCGAAAGAATAGATAGGGTTGGAAGTCTGACTTAGAAGGTCATTAAGAAAAATAAGAAATAGTGTAGGGGAAGGTTTGGAACATTGCAGTACCCCTGTGTTTAACTTGAACTCTTTTGATGAGAGCCCATCTATAACAACTCGTAAAATCCAATCACTGAGAAAGCTCGATATATGTCGAGTGAAGCCATCACCGATACTAAAAGCAATAAGTGTTGGTATGAGTGCACCATGCCACACTTTATCAAATGCCTTAGAAATATCTAAAGCCACCACCTTACTTTCGCCGAAATGGTGAATGTATTGACACCATTTTTCTGAAAGGAAAGCCAAGAAGTCACCCATAGAGCATGCACTACGGAAGCCGTAGTGCCGTTTACTAAGTAAGCTGTTGGACTCCAGATATTTCACGAGATGAAAATTAAGCATACTTTCCATTACTTTGGAAAGTGCAAAGCAAGTTGCGATTGGGCGGTAATTTTCATTTAGGTTTGCTGACAATAGTCCGGTACTACTGATCATTCGACAATGGGCAATGCAGGGTAATTTTCTTTATTTCAACGCTACTATAACACAAAGTGTCTTTAAAAATTAGCAACTCAATTCCACACCCTGTTGTTTCTACATACGAAAAACTTTTCCCTCAAAGCGCATTACAGAGAACAATTCGCATTGCATTATATTTGCAAAAACTAGTAAATTTTTACTCGTCATAAAAGGAAGTTTCCATTACCAGCAAATTTTAACTGAAACTTCAGTATCAGTAGATTCTTATTAACTACTGCAGTATTTCAGTAACCAATAAAAATTTAATTATTACTGCATTTAAGAAAATATTTACTTTTACAAAGGTAATACAAAAGATTAATTTGTGCACGTTGTATTGAAATTACCTTGCTTTTTTAACTTAAAAGTAATAGAGTTTATTTTCAGTAACAAGTAAAAATTTACTGATTACTGAAAATTACATTGCAGTATCAGCAATTGTACTGGTACAACAAAGTAACCATTTAAGCTGTAGAAGTAATTTTTTGTTACTTTGAATGTTTAATAAAATAGAACAATGCATTAAATGCTTTCCACAGATATTTGTTTAGTATTTTGTTTAAAAATTTTATGGTTAACGTAGTTTTCTAAAACACGGCAAAAGCAAAATTTATTTTAGCTTCAGATTTACTTTTAATTTTTAAAGAGCTGGCTAGCATTTACTTTATAATTTATCTCTTTATACAATTGCATTAAGATTAATTTTATACTCACCAATTGATGGTCTTGTTATTATTATCGGTAATTTTATTTCATATCTGCTAATTAGATCTTCAGTTAATGCTTTGCTATAAGCATAAGTGTTTGGCAGTCCGTTCAATAGTCTTGATATAAAAGAAACCAAAAACAAAGTCTCATTAATATAATAAATAATGCCATACATATGAATTATGTATGTATGTTTGTATGTATGTATATGAGTAAAATAAAATACTCACTGAGGAGTGATTTCGGCTAAAGCTCTGTCATCCATGGTCTTAACCATTTCAATAATCTCATAAGGATTTTGTGCAGCTGGGTATGCTCGTTCTTCCAAAATGTTTTCATTGCACTTAAAAACAACAAAACAATTTCATTTATTTATTTTTTTTCAAAGAAAGTAGAATTTGAAGTTGTACTAACTTGACAATAAGATGTAGACACATGCACTAATACTTTTAAATTTAACATTTTTCCCGCCAATTCAAGTACTTTTAATGTACCAACAACATTCATTTGTATCATAGGTCGTAATGGTTGATCGAAACGTACATTGGCTGCACAATGAAATATAACATCGATATTATGAATTAAATACTCTCTGTCAGCTTCACTTATCCCAAGTTTATCTTCCATAATATCTCCTTTAATTAAACGAATTTTTCTTGCTATGTCTGGATCCTTCTCCAATATTTTGTTGAAGATCTAAAGTAAAATAACCATAATAAAATTAACATTTAAGATATAAATTGAAATATAAAATAAAAATACTGTTTATGATAAAAGAATTGTAATTTTCACTCCCTACCATAATATTTAAAAATGTTCTGATTTTTTTTGGACTTTGCATTATAAATTGCATTTGGAATTTTTAATTACTATGAAATTTTATTGAAATTATTTAAAATAATGACAAAAAAACCTACCAATTAATGCTAATGATTTTATTTGTCGATTATTGCATTTTTGCTACTGTTCTATAGATCTGTATTTCAATTTCTTCGTAATTAATTTTAAGTGAGATCTTATTAAATACACGAAAACATAAAAATTGTTTGTATAGTGTTTGATTTTTTTTTTAAATATTGAAAAATAAATGAATTAAATTTTACACTTTTTGCTTAGGTTAATTTTTTAATTTAATTTTTATAAAGAGAAATTATTTTTCAAAAGTATGCAGACATTCTCTAAAGAAAAGAAAAATTATATATTTCACTAGGTTTTTATGATCAATGCCATCTAGTATACTTTAATAGCCTTTTTACACTGATCAACATCTAACATCTACCATCAATTTGCGAAGATGTTAACATCTTTCAACATCTTTAAAAGATGTTCCTATCTCATTTTGTTCCACTTTATATCCGTTGATTATTTTAGTGTCACCACTAGAAAAATTACTGTAATCTCGATATTCTGGTGGCATCACTGATAAAATGACATTGAAAATATAAATAAATATTTTTAAATAAAAAAAGCGCCACAAGTGAGTTTTTGTTTTTAAATTCGAATATAAATAAACTTTGCGTTTTTAGTAAAGAAAAACCAACCTTCGTCTCGGAAGGTGGTGCTTTTTTTAAAATTTTGGTACATCTTTAAAAAGCAGAAAAAAGATATTGTTTATAATAAAATAGTTTTTCAACTTATAAATACTAGTTTAGAAAAAATTTTAATAAAAACAATACATTTTTCTATGTCTTAAAAATCTACCCAAAGATGTACTAAAGTATTGAAAAAACAAAAGCATTAAAAGAAGTATTCATTATGTGGTGACTTTAAGCTTAGAAATATTGGCATTTTTATTAAATGAATTAAAAATCAAATAATAAAAAAATCCATAGCGGCTCTTAAAAATATAAATATTTATTGAAATAAATATTAATAATCCAGTATATTGTGACCTACAAACACACTTATGTCCACTAATAATTTTTCTTCATCTTCTTCTCAAATACTTTTTAAGAAATATAAAATCCTACTTAATACAAAAGGTAAGATATCACATGTATTATATTATAAATTGTCATTCGCGATGATACGTTCCCTGAAAAATTGAATAAACATTAGTCAAAAATAGTGGTTGCGTTTTTTGAGTCAAATATTTGACTAAACTGGCCGCATCTTAAGCCGCATTATTTAATATTTTGTTTATGAAATATTCAGACTTTGATTAGGGTTACGTTTACGTTACTTGATTAGATTTTTTAAATTAATGCCCACTAATTATTTGAGTAACACACTTTTGAAGGAGAGACGACGAGAGAGTACTTTAGTTGAAAAAGACAAAAAATGTGTATTATGCATGACAACCTCTTCAATTGCCTAGAAGTTATCGAAAACAAAATTTGGATAGATCGCAGCTGTAAAAATGTAAACAAGCAATTAATATAAAAACAAAGTGGTAAAAAGTCAGCTTGATAAAAAAGAGAAATAAGTGAATAAAAAGCTTGCAAACAAAAAAGTGGTTGGAAGTTAATTAGTACAAAGTAAAAAGGGAAGCAAATAAAAAAACATTGGTTATTAATAGTAATTGATCTATTTGTTAACTAAAGTTGACAGCTGTTCGTTGCCAGTTGCCATCTGCAATATATTTTCAGCAACTGGCAACGCAACTAATGTTCCGTTACCATACATAATCGACCCATAAAACTAAAACATAATTGGAAATTTTTAAATGGACCTAATTTAATTTAATAAACTGTATCGGTGTTCGAGTCTTGGTAATTTCATATACATTATAAACCGATGTAATTAAACACTGACACTCCTCGTACCGATTGCTAACATTTTAAAAAAATCTTTACTACAATAAAGTGTTGGTGTTAGAAAACTGTAAATAAAATGTTAAAAATAAATGATTCAAACTTACCACGCATTTCAAGAACTGGCATTTGCGTAACTCAGCATTCTGTCCGCGCTTCGGTCGTATAAGCAGACAAATACTTTTAATATCCGGACAACTTCTTAGTAATTTTTCTACCAACACTTTGCCCATAAAACCCGTAGCTCCAGTTATAAAAATATTTTTTCCAGCATACCATAATGCAACTTGGGATCCATCACTCTCAACGTCGGCATGAAGAACTTCCATTACAGTTAAATTGCTAAAGAGTTCCTTTTTTAGGAGTTGGTTACTTGCTTCAACTAAAATTAAATTTAATACAAATTATTTTTAATTAAATTCGTACGTTTGAGTGATAACAATTTAAATGTAAATAAAATTATTACTTAAACAAAACAATAAAAATAAATAAACAAAATAATTCATGTTTTAAATCAAGAAACAAGTGTTCATTTCATTTATTTAATTATTTATTTATTGTTAGTGTTTAAATGATGCGATTTAATTCACGGTCTCCTGCCTGATATTAATTGAATAAATTAACCAAAACCAAGTCTTGCAAATAAATTGTTTGTTTACTTTTTTTAATGAGATATTTGTCATTCGTATTTACTGCCTGTTGGAAATGTTCATCAAAATAATATGTTGTATGTTGTGTTTTATTAATTGAAATACTCGTAACATTAAAAAATTATCGTTATAGTGGTAATAAAATACATACTAAAACATTTTGTAAATTGCTTTAGGAGAAAATTACTTGTAAATTTTTTATAATTTTATTTATGTTCGTATAAACAGGGAAATAAATTTTTATATGAAGATAAATTCTATTTCTTAAGCAGGTGAAAAAATTGTTAATATATTAATTAGATTTAATTACTTCATAATTTCATGTTAATCGTATAGCACTGGGACTGTTAGGAGTCTTACGAGGAGAAGTTTAAAAAAAAATAGAAAAAACGTATATTTTTGGAGTTAAGTTTTTTTCTTTTACCCAGTACTTTTCCCTCCTTTACACTCGACTTTATCTGATACCGATGGAATAAACTCAAGGAAAAAGCTACAATATTTTTAACCGTTAGCTTTCTTCGGAGTAGGGTGTTAAATTGTATTAAAATATATCCTGTTTTACTTTAAGTTTACAATGCATCGTACTTCCCTCACTGCAAATTTTGTCAACATTATCGTGGAAAAGCTTTAATCAGTCTAACGATTTTATGCAAAATTGAAGTCACTGAAATTGCAGTTGCCGCTTTCTGTATACGAAAAATAACAACAACAGTAAAAATAAAAAATGGAGAATATTAATATTTCATTAAATAAATTTGTTTTCTTTAAAAATTGCTTTTTTCCCGGAAATAGCGGAAAATTCAGTGAATGTGATAATTTCTTTCCCGTTTCCCAGGAAATAAAAAATTCCAGGAAATACCAAACCCTACCCATAATACATTTTTCCGTCTCGGATTGCAAAAAAAATCATCAACTTTCCATCCCTGCACAAAATGGAATGTGCTGTTTCTTCAATGCCAGCGATAAACTCGCCTGAAAAAAATTTAAGTTCTTTCTATATAAATATTTCAGAAGAATTGATGGCTTGTAATACAGAAACAGCACATAAGTGTTGCTTTTTTGTTCCAGACGGACAACTAACTCGTCCAGCAAATTTGTATGGAAATATTTAAAAAAGAAATATAGAACTTTTATTAAAATTTTCTAAGCGAATTATTTGTCTGGCATACAAATACAGCACTGTAATAAACATTCCAATTGACTTTATAAGTTCGTTCATTTAAGACTTTATATTTCCGATTTTTATCCTTTTTCCCGATGAAACTGTCTTTACGAGATACATCCTATACGTCTATATGGTCACATATAAATTTATTTGTCCAATGGAATTTTGAAATTAAAAGCACAAAGTAAATTTTGTTTCATTTTTTAGGAAAATCCTTATTTTGTAAGAACTTGCTGTCACACCCTCGTCATTTAAAATTCCTTTCACTTTAAGCATTTGATTAAAAAGTTGAAATTTTAAGTTTTATTTAAGAAAATAAAGATGTTATAAAACAATGAATATTTTTAAGAGGATTTTTTTTATCGATTATAATTAATTAATTAGTTAATTAGTTTGTGTTTTTTTTTATATGACATGCAATTAGCAGAGGATCTAAAGACTTAAGCTTCCCAGAATTAACAGAGCTCCTTATTAGGGTCCAAAAGTATGGCAACTTGGCTATGTAGACTTTTCTGAGTTTTGCCATTCATTGTTTATGTTTTTGTTTATTTATGTTTGTTTGTTTATTTTCATTAGATTACTCCTGGTATCCAAAAAAACGGAAACTGGAATCCAAAAAAAAAGGATTTACCGCATGTTAAATATTTGTAGTGTTTTTAGTAATTAATGATATTTCATTTAATTTTTCAAGCATTAAATCCTTATTTTTAGTTAATACTTTCGATATTTTGTTAATCTTTTTTGTAGCATCCTCAAGAAAAACAAATAATTATTTAAACACAAAATATAACAACAAAAAATATAATGAAAATTTTTAGCATATTATTTTCTTTTAGAAAAATCACGTGCTCACTTTTAATATATGAATTTAATTTTTATTTGACCTTTTTAATAAATTATATGTAATTTAGTTTTTTAAGCAATAGGTCTTTATTTTTTATTTGTATTTTCAAAATTATAATTTTTCTTTTGAAAGTAAGAATTTTCAATAAAAGCTGTGAAACAATTTTTTTTTATAATTTCCTATTTTTATTAGTTTAGTAGCTTTGAAGCCATAATGTTCTAAGAAAAACCAAATTTTTTTTCTTTTTTTTTTTTTGTAATACTCTTAAAAGTTCAACTTAGAAATCACAAAAGGGACCTAGTTATATCTTGGAGTATGTAAAAAGCAAATAGTAATGAAAAGCACATATAAAAAGTAGTTGAAAGGTCTGGCATGCCTAGACTCAAAAATTAAGCTGTTATACTCCTTCATGACTGGTAGATAAAATATTGTTTCAATAGTTTAAGCCGTTTAAAAATTGATGATTTATTTCCAAAAAATAATGCTGTTTCTGCCTCACTGTCCATCAGCATTATCACATTCACTGTCACTATTAAATAATTACTTACACAACTAATTAATGCAAAGTTCGTGAGTTTAACAAAAATAATTTTCTTTGCACGATCAGTGCCACGCCCTCTGTATTTAACTTTATCTGTACAAACAATTCTCATAAACAAATTTCAGCTAACAGAAAATAAATACCTGATGTTACTTTGTATTTTACTATTAACTCATAGTCAGATTGCAGTATGACTAATTTGAGGAAAATTTGTTTAAAATAAATCCGTACTATGACGTTTATTCTTTATGTTAATTTTAAAAATATTAAAATATTTTAAAACCTTTTACAGACTATCGGTACGAAATTAACATATAAAATGACAACAAAAGGAATATGAAAATAACAAGGCAAAGAAGAAAATGGGGTTTTACACAAGTGTAAGTGGGTGGTGTTTTGCCAAAGATGGGGATTCACTCAATAGTGAGATGAACATTTGCTTATGCATCCTTGGTTTGTTTTTTTAAAGAAAAGTAGAACTTCCGGTAATAATACCTATTAGTGATTTTTTGTAACACTTGCTACATTCTTTAGTAAAGGGATAGATGGATAGGAGAGGTGGTGAAAGGAGAAAGATAGAATATTAGTTATTTTACTTCGCCGGTGAATATGCCATGAAGAAGTACCGACGAAGGAGGCTGCATGTTTAATGTTGATTCTGAATATAAAAAAAATATATTTTTTTAATTTGATTGCTGTCCAACCAGGATTGTAGTCAAAGTGCTTACCACCTTGACTACAGCAGATGACCAATGACTGCTAAATAAATAATCCTGCGAGGATTGAATAGAGTTGAATGGTTTTCTTGTTCAATCTGTGCAATGATAAATAAAAATAATTTATTAAAGCTGACACTTGAGAATTTAAAAAGCTAAAAATAAATGAGTATTCTTATTTCAAATATTTGCCCCAAAAACAGGGTGATTCAAAATGGAAAGGTTTGAAGCATAAAATGCCTATAACTTTCTTAATTTAAAGTAATTTGTTGTGTAATAAATTCCGAAAAATAAAAGGCCTTCTTGGTTCTGTTACTTTCAAAAACTCCGATAAATATATTCTAAAAAAGATCTCAAAAAATTTAAAATTACATATACAGTGGAATGCTATTTTTTGCATTTTTACATCCTCCGCGAATTTGTGCTTTTTTGAGTAAAGACATTTTTTTAACTCAACAAATTTAATAACAAATTTTTCGTTTCATTAGAATCGTCCAATTATAACGCAAAAAAATTTCTGTAATAAAATTAAGAAAGAAAGCAATTAAATTTGTTAGCAAATCTCTTTAATAAAATTCAAGTTTTGTATTTTGTTTAGCAAAATTTGATAGAAAATCTATAGGAAATGCTTTAACTTTCTTTATTTTAATACCATATTTATTTTTTATACATTATTGCTGAAAAACTTCTTGAACATTTTAAGACCAAATCGACTATTTTTAAAAAATATAGCTTCGGAAATGATAATAAATTTCAAACAAATTTAATTGTGATCCAGTAAAAATTCAGTCACTTTTTATCCGATTAAAACAAATTAGCCACCGTTCCAGTCATTAACTTTGGATTGCGTTTACAAGAGAATTATAAATATTTAAAAAACACGAATTTAATCAGCACCTGCTAATTAATGAAGAAAAATGCAATACAAATTAAAAAAATTGGTATACACGCAAAGGATAAACAAGATTGAGGTAACCATAATATAACACAATATATTGTAATTGTATTTTATGGTAAACATGGTAAATTATAAGCAAAATTATTTTTATAATGTATTAATATTATTTTTATATACAAACATTAAATGGTTAATTTAAAATGTCACAATATGGTTAAAAGATTTTAATATCGGTCAGATAAAAAATTTTTTTGACCAAAAAGCTGCAATTCTATTATAAAACTTGCAGTGCCAACGACTTCGTCTGCGTGTGATTTCTATTTTTTTTTAATTTCAGATTAAAAAAATATGTTTTTAAATATTTATTGTAGAAATCTGTAATCATTTAAAAAAATTAATAATGCTGACAAATATTTAAGTACCATTGTACCGATAAAATTGGGCGTTAATTTCAAAAAACAAATATACAAGACGAGTTACAGAGATAAAAACAAAGAAATGTTTTAAGTTTTGTGTTGACTTCGTTTAACCAAATTAATACTAATTAGTTGGTTAAATAGAAGATGTTAACAATGTACGCAACTTAAGGTATATAAATGCGAAGAGTGCTGAGAGATCTAGAAATGCTGCATTTCATTCTGCTTGTGTCTAATTTTTCTTTGGAAATCGTCCGCATACTTTTGTAAATAATTTTTTTTTTAATTTTATGCAAAATATAATAAACCCTTCACCATTTATCTAAATCTAGTTTAGTAAAGTAACTGCAATCAAAAAATAAATTTAGAAGTGACAGGGAATTAAAAAAAAATAATAAAAAATATATATACAAAAAAATGGTCAGACGGATATCGCTAAATCGACTTCGCTATGCATAAGAAGTCAGAATATATTTTCTTTATGGGGTCGAAAATGAATATTGTAGAAATAACAAACGGAATGACAAAATTAGTTATACCCGTTTTCCTTTGTTTTATGGTAAAGGGTATAAAAATGAACCTTAAGCCGAAAAAATAAAATTTTAATTCATTTATAATATTCACGGCTTAAAAAAATCAAAAATTGTGTGCTATTTTTCTCTATGAAATGACATATTTAAAAAAAAGTGTTCTATACTTGAATTAAGGTTCTAAGGGACCTACTGATAAAATTTAATTCAAACCCATCCAGCAGTTAAGGCTTGATGCGAACACAGACAGACAGGAGGACAGACAGGCGGAAAGACAGATAGACAAAAATTCCATTAGTAGGTGTTTTGCATAAAATTACCTTGTTATAGTTTTATCAGATTAAAATTCATCATTCGTAATGATGCATGTCAGGAAAGATTTAAGAAACATTTGTAAAAATAGTGGTTACGCTTTTTTATTAACTAATAAATTGTTATAAAAATTATTTAAAAATATTAATTCACAAAAAACAATTATTTATTTTATTTGCTTACTATATGTCAGTAATTAGTACATAAATTAACAAAAATTAGTTTTAGTAACTTGTAAAATGAAAATTTGGGATTTAGCGTCAATAGAAAAGTAAAATTCCTGGAATTCAATTTTTTTGATATTTAGCAAATTAGTTTTATTTATTTATTTTATATTTTAATTTAATTTTTAATATAAATAAATTAAAAAGATAATAATTTTCAAGACTTATTTTATTAAAAAAAAATTTAACAAAATGTGTCATAAAACAAAAGATTTAAGGCACGAGCGCATGCATCCATTTTATTCTTCTGAAGTAAAATTCGCTTAATTAAAACTTATTTATTTCTCACACACGCTAATTACCACAACAATTTATTATTTCTGAATTCATAACAAAAAATTTTCCGGAATTTACATTTTTCAGACACGCAATTTAAAATAAATATAACGAAAGTAAAATTGTATCAAGTCATCATTTTTAAAAGGGATTTAAATTTTTAATAAAATATAAACAAATAAATTGAGTTACAGTTTCACACCGAAATTCATTTTATTAAAATTATTTTTAATTCTGCATAATCTCATATGAGAATGGCTTAATTTTGACTTTTATTTTTCAGGGTGCAAACGAACAATTAACAATCACTTAAATTCAATTTTCAAATTCATTACTAATTTTAATAATTATATATTTTTGGATTTTTTTTTACATACGAGTATACATTTGTAATAATGAATTTTTTTTAATAAATACTTTATGTTGTAATCAAATAATTATTGAAAATAGTAAAATATTTATTTTTTTGAGACTATGATTGCTTATCGTTTGACTTTATCTTAATTCCGTTAAAAAAAATTTATTTCAAAGTCATTACTTTTTTTTTTAATGCGTGTATGCAAACTATTAACACTTGTTTGTAAAAAAAAAAATTGTTTGTCAATATTTGTTTTGAACTCACTTCTTAAACACACAAAAAAAAAATTTGTTTTCTTAAATATGTTTTTTTTTTTGCAATTATTAATATTATTATGTAGATGTGGGATAAGCTAAGTAATTCTTAGTTATTTTTTCTTATAATAAGTGCAAAGACCTTAAGCGCGATTTACTCAAGCTGACGTTAAAATATCAACTAAATTCAATATTGTGCTGCCAGTTGAAATTATACAGAAAAACCAAAAAATATTATAAATATCGATTCATGGCAGGAACGTATAAACTATTCGTACATGAGTGCATTCTTATTTTATACTCTTCGGCTACGTAGCAAGTAGTAGTTAGTAAGTACTTCTAGGAATTAATGTTAACTGGTGCTAAGGTAAGTATCTTTAATATTAGTTAATACATACGTAGATTTTTTTTTTTTACCAATTAGATTTTTTCAAGTAAATTATTTAGGAAAAAAATTTAAAAATTACTAACTTGTCTTTAATAATGTATCATTATGATACAAAGAAACAATATTGTAGCAACAATGTATATACAGTTAGCAAAAAAAAAAAAAAATTGTACACCCTTTCATTTAAAATCTACTGGCTTTTAATTAGAGATTAGTTTAATTAATTTTAAAATATAAAAAACGCAAACTAAAGGATATTTTGTTTATTTTTATCTTTTAAACTAACCGTAATAATTTGATCTCCAAAAATAAAAAAGTTGACAACACCGAACGCAAAAAAGAACTTGTATACTTGTTGTTTTGTGTCTCTGAAGGTTCCGTTACAATTTTTTTTTACAAATACTAATAAATTTGTGTTAAAAATACTTAAAACTAATTATTTTAATTAACTTGTGCATTAATTACTGTGAAATAGAAGCAAATATGCCGAATAAGCAAATGTCGAAAGGTTTTAAGGAAACAATTATAAGACTGTGGAAAAAAGGTAAATTCACGCATGAAATCGGAAAAAATACCAAATAAAACTTATATCATATTTAAAAAAAGTGGATGTTGTGAAAAACCTAGTGGATCTGGTAGTCCAAAAAAAATACTGTCCAAATCGAACGACAAATCTGTAAATATGTTAAAAAAGGATTAAAAAAATTCCGCTGTAAAAATAGCTAATGAATGGCGAAATATTTCATATAACACTACAGACTATTAGAAACTTTTTCCACTCGCAAGATTTAAAAGGTTACTTTGATCGTATGAAACCTCTTCTTTCAAAATCAAACGTTAAAAAACGCTTAGCTTATGCGAATGAATAAATACACAAAGACAATGCTAACTGGAACACAGTATTTTTCACAGACGAATCGAAATTTAACATATTTGGCAGTGATGATCGGAACTCAGTGTGGAGAAAGCAAGGTGAAGCCGTAAAATCACGGAACATTGTATATACTGTTAAGCCTGGATGTGGAAGTGTAATAGTCTGAGGTGCCATGGGCGCAAACGGCGTAGATAACCTTATTTTTATAGAGGAGATTATAAACAAGATTGATTATTTACATATTTTATAAAAGAATTTAATTCAAACTGCTGAAAAAATGGAATTGGCGGATAGCATTTTGCTTGTTCAAGACAACGACCCAAGGCACTCTGCCGTTGTAGTCAGAGAATGGCTGCTTTATAATACAAAAAAGGTTTTACCTCACCCTCCCCAAAGACCAGACTTGAATCCCTTAGGGCATTATATGAAGCGTTTTTATAAAATATCTCATAAGATTAATTTTTCTGAAATATTTATTATTTATCATACACAATCGTAATTTCACAAAAATCTGACAGAATTTTGTCCTACTTTAAAAATCGTTTCAAAATGTCGTCGTACGATCCACACTATAATACAAAAAGATGCAAAAAACAGATGCTTTTAATATTTTGTTGTTGCCTTCTCCTTAACTTAAAAAAAAATCAACTCTAATCGCATAGAAAAAATCATTTTATGAATTAATTCAAAAGAATATAAAATCGTACAGATCTGTCAAAAAGTCTGTCACACACATACACTTTTAATTCACACTATCATACTTTTTGATCACACATGCAATTTTTGACAGATCGTACGACTGAGTATGATAGTCAATCCTGGCCTTAAGGGTACAATTTTCCAGGAAACAACAAAATTTTTATTTTTTTTTTTACTGACGCCCAAAAATAATCTTTTATACAAAAACAAAGTTACCGTGATTTAAGAGTTTATCAAAAATATCGGCATTTTTGGAGCAAAAATCGGCACTTTGATAATTTTGAGGCCAAAAATCGGCAAATATGGCAGGCCTGGTTACAAAAAAAATCGAACTAAAAAAAATTTGGTTTAAATTATTATATATATATTTTTTTTTTTTTTGTCAAAAAAAATTTCTTTTTTAATACTTTTGTTGAAATTTTAAAATAGAAATTAACCTAAGCCCAAACTAATTTTTATTTATTTTTTATTGTATCAACCAGTTCAACTAATAATTTCAGTCAAATTAGAAAAAAAAAAAACAATAGTGTTACGATTTTACAATTTGCGTACAAAACCTTTAAAATAAAAGAAATCGAAACAGAGCCAAAAAAACCTTGTTTGTCGTGATATGTTTTGCTTGCTTGTTTATGAATTTTTGTTTTTTTGTGAATTTTCGGTTTAGATAAAATCTTATACCTTTTGGTTTAATTTAAATTAAACTAGTAAAGACCATCTGAAAGTTATGTCAGATAGATTATTAGGCTTTGGCCATTGCTAAACCAACTTTCTTGTGTAGAAAAACTAGAATATATACACTTTGTTGAATAGGAAATAATTTTATAAAAGGTTATTGGTAAAGGGTACCCAACAAGAAATGAGTGAGGGAAACATATACATACACAACTTTTTACTAACACATTTGTAATAATTTTTTTAATTTAACTTGTGTTTATACAAGCTTGATTAGCAAAGTTCAAAATGCAAATTATAAAAAGTTTTGTAATTAAATTTGTTTCAAAGTTAAGGAAAAATGTTTATATTTTTTGTAAAAAAAAAGACACTGGCAACGCTGTTTGCTACAGACATCACACATATACAAATGTTGACATAATTTCTTATTTCCCCAGTAATAATGTAATACGAGTAGAAACTTTGTTCTAAGCAGTGATGGATATTTCCATCATCAGTGTTTGTCATTTGAAGGATCAAATGATGGTCACTGTTCTTGTAGGATATCTTTCACTCTAACCACCTGATCTTAGAAACTATTTGTCGTTTATAATTCCCATTTTTTAAAGTATTAAAAGTAATAGTTTTTTTATTGCAAATAACATAAACTCCAGGTTTTTATTTTTACCTTGAATTAGAGTCTAGTGTATCCTATTCTGTAACTCTGGCAGGATTTGTTGTCAAGGTCTTTCTTCCGCAAGACCTGGACTATTCAATGTTTTGTTTAGCAAGAATACGCTTTTAAAGAGCTCAGCCATCCATATTTCAAAACCCTGTTGCTCTAGCGAAACTCGATTTCACAATGGCTTGCTTACTAACCAGAACCTTCAACACAACAAGTAACTTGTACAGGTGTTACTTTGAAGGACAATGAACAACTTTATAGTGTTGCCCAGGGAAGCTATATGGATTTTTGAATCTAATTATAAAAGATTGTCTTTTCATTATTCTTCATACTAAATTACTAATGTATTCTGAAATTAATATGTTTTTGAAGAATTACTGCAGGGGTGACCACCTTGCGTAAGCACTTTATTAATCAATATCAAAATACAGTAAAATACAGGTCTTAAGTGCTTCCTATTCTTGAATATGGCTAAAATTTATAGGATGCTTGCTTTTCCATTCACATATAAACAATATAAATAATATTTTGTACTCGGTCTCTTTAGGCGTCAACCTTTAAAAAGTCGTCAAGTATAACAGTCCACCCTAAATACGGGTGTTAGGCACGACGTAATTTAGCGTCTAGTTTTTACGCTATAATGAGTAACTTAAATAAGAGCGCCAACGTTGTGAAACGAACAGTATTGTTTACTTATCTTATTTGCTAAAAACCACAAAATTAAAATAATTAAGAGAGATAAAATCGCGAAATTGACCTTGAAGTAGCTGTAATGTCATTACTGTTGGAAATACTTTTGTATATACCACAAAAAAAAAAACAATAACAACACTTCTTTTGCAGCCAACTTCACTTTTTACGCGCAGTCAAAATCGGATTTTTCAATTGTCCAACGTTAGCGTCGCCCTATTTGGGTTGGTCTCATACATTTTGTATGGGCATGAGAATTGTTGACAGTTACTGCCATCCCTAAATTAGCGCGTAAGACGCGACGCAAAATAACGCATGGCTTTTACGCTGAAGGTGCATACCTAAATTAAAGCGCAACGTTTGGTTGTGAACAGTAATGTTAACCTATCACTTTTAATAAAACCCTATAAAATGAAATGCAAAACAGTGATAAAAACGCTATATAAGCCCGAAAAAAGCAAAAATGTCATTACTGTTTTGTAACGTTCTCTAAATACTACAACAAAATATGTAAACAACAGTAGCTTGCAGGCAACTGCATTATCTTACGCGCTGTCAAAATTGGATTTTCCAATTGCTAAGCGTTGACGCCGTGCTATTTAGGGATGCTTCATACATTTTGTATGTACATGAGAAATTTTGACAGATATCTTGCGCTTTACGTCGTAATTTAGGGATGGCAGTTAAATAACGGCTTACGCTCGTATTTAGGGTGGACTGTAAAGCACCTGTTTGGTAAAATAATTATTTACGTTCCAACCTGACTAACGTGAAACTTACAACTGAGCATAACTAACGACATATCTCTTTGTGCACATAATAACTTATATCAACATGTATGAGAGCATTTATTAGTATTTTTTGTTTGTTTTTAGTGCTTTGCTTGCAGTGCTTAAAAAGTCGTCGATCCAATATATGTGCAGATTTTTCCACATTTAGCAACTGTCATATTTACCAATGACATTTAACTGTCAAAATATTTAGTAAGACAAACTTTTTCATATTGATTTATTCTACACCTGCCGAACATATAAAAATTGTTTAAAAAATATTAAAATTTAGATTTAGAGTCTGAAAACAAATTAAATGCGGTGCGGATTTTCATATGATTTTGAACTAAAAAACCACAAGGTGAAACGGCATAAAAATAAAAGCTATTTTATTTTCATTGCGGACTTTCTTATTCTGTCACGTTTTTACACTCTTTCTCTTTTTGATGTTGCCATAGTTTTTGAATAATTGGCGATGTTTACATTATTGTAAACAAAAATTATAATTTTAAAGTTCATAAATTTTTGTCATAAAATATGTGTTACGTGTATTTGTCGTGTGGTTTTAATTCCACACATACATAAATCAAACGTGGCTTCTACCAAATTAACAATTTTTTAATAGCTTCAAATTTTTTATTTACTACCATTAAAAAATATTTAATGCAAACAGTACATTTTTTAGCAAATTTTATAAAAATGTATGCACAAATAAATTAATAAAAATGTAAACAAACAATGACAAGTATTTTGCCGTCGCCGTCTTCCGTTGTATTATGTTTATTTTTCTCTCCCGCAATCATTGTGTTCAGTATCTTTTAGTTGTAAATAAGAAACGAAAATTTCATCGTGGTTGTGTTCGTCAACATAGAAAAATAGCTGCCGAAGCGAGCGTTATCGAAGAAAATTCAAAACTATCCATTCGACGACGATTAACCAATATATACAGAGCGATATCTCGACAACGAGGATTTATCAGAGTTGCGAATAACGCTAGAAGCGTTAACCAACGACTGCATAAATCACAACTAGTGAAGCAACTTCTTCCATTTGTTGTGCTATTTCGTTCTTGATATTCCAAGAAATATAAGTAGAAATAATTAATTAATAAATTTAAACCAAAAAAATATCTCTTTTTTAATGTTCGTTCTTACCTGACCACCTCTTATTATTCACATCATCATTTTGAGTACCATCCTTTGAAACAAAACTTTATAGTTTCGTAGAAAATATACAAATAAGGACAAAAAACTTGTCGCCATATTTCTTAATAAAAATCAAGCCAAACAAAAACAAAAAAAAAACATTATAAAAGAATACAAAAACTTTAGAAAAAAAATAAAACAAACGAAAATTGCTTAAAAACAAGTTTAAGTTTGTGAATTATTGCATAGTTCAACCCTTTCAGTGTTGTGCATTAAATTTACAGTAGTAGAAAAAAGTCTTTCGACAGAGAAAAATTTATTTATATTTCTGCAGTTTTACAGAAATTTGTTTTATTTTCTAAGTTTATTAAGTTAATAAAAAAAAAAAAATAACTTTAAATAAAATAAAAAATTAACGTAAAAGGGGCAGTCAAAAATATGTTTAAATTTTTTAACCTTTTTATACCCTTCACCTTATCCATTTCCGACCCCATAAATTATGTCCGTTTGTCCGTCCGTGTTAGTGTTGGAATCAACTTTTCCAGGGCAATAGTAAGCTGAGAAAATTTAAATTCGCCAATCGATCAGATATAGTGTCGAAAGAGATGCTATTGAAAACCAGCAATATCGGTCCATGTCCCTCGAGGCGGTGGGCTTAACACCATGCCTGCCTTTAAGTTTTCTATATCATTTGGAACTATGAAGTAACTCCAATCAAAAAAAAAAATATATATATATATGGAGCGATAGAGAAATAAAAAATAAGACAAAAACATCAATTGGCGCTCGCCCATATTTACCGAGTTCTGGGACTGGGTTGTCAATATGGTCAATATAGGTATCATTTAAAAGCTTTTAAAGAGATCTTTTAGGAAATACTAAATTTTTTTTTTAATTTTTAACATTTTTATGTAAAAATATATAACCTACTTAATTTTTTTTTCTTCTTTTTTAATTCTCTATTTATTTGAATTTCTCTATTCCTTTAAATTAGATTTACGTACATGGCACTCTTACTTGTTTAAGCGTTCCTAATTAAATAAATAATAAAAATTTTAGGCAGTTGTCTAAATAGACTTAAATGTCTTCAATTTTACGTAATTTTTTCTGGAACGTTGTTTATATTTTTTATAATAATTTGGCAAAAAAACATATGAGAAAAAAAATTTTTTTCAAAAAATCCCTTATCTTCTAAAATCTCCTTGGCAAAAAACCTTACTAGTCGGTTGTGAGGTATTCTTTTTCTTCCTGTTCGTTTTTTCATATTTTTCATGAAAATTTGATCAATAATAATGAGACGATTCCCAGCAATCTTACAGTCGGTTGAGAAGTCATTTTTTGGGCTGGATATACCTGGTGCATCGAATTGAATCATCAACACTGATGTACTAAAGACAAAGTCCTTCATATAAGCAGACGTGCACAAGCGTGATATCCATTTTTTTAATGGCTCTTGAATTTTCAACTGATTTAACTGAACCTTGCAATATGACTACATGGCCTCAAGCAGTTTGTGCACTCTAATATGCAGCGGATTCAGAAGTAACTAATTTACAAGGACATCGTGTACTAAGTGTTTTACCTTTAAAGTAGAAGTGTTTGAAATCTTTTTTTTTTTTTTTTTTTTTTTTATTATGTAATAAAAGTTATCATAAAACTTTAATACAAAAATTGAAATAAAACGTCAAGCGGCTGAACAGATTCATATGAATTTTTCAACCCAGTTAGATTCTCATTTAAAAGGTGTTCAAATTTAAGACCCCGAAACGAAAAGAAGCAGATTTGTACATAAATTTTATTTTAATTATAAAATTCGCATCTGTGACTGTTTTCTGCAAGCGCACAATTGATTTCAACAAAATTTTGTATTTGTGGTAGATCTAATAGATCTTTAGTGTTTTTTTTTCAGAATTTTAAAAACAAATATATTATTACTGTGGGAAAAGTTTATTTACACACTTTATTTCTCGTTTTACTAGGTCGATATATTAGTTTTAATCACTTATGCTGGGAACACAATTGGAACGAACGACGAATTACGTCTTGCACGACGAATTCATCTGTAAAAGTTCGCTGCGTAAATTCGCAATATGGCGCATAATTAGGACGAAAAAGTTACAGCTTTTATAATCAACAACATTGTTTACTGTCTATAACAAAAAATAGTTATACAAAAAATTAAGCATTAAGAAAAAGCCATTAGAAAGCAATTTTATGGAAAATAATTGTGGATGTTTAACTTAATGATGTATATTAAGAAATAAACAATAATTAAGGTAAAAATAACTTTATTTACTAATATATTTAAAAGCTGAAAGGAGAAACGGCAACCCTGTTCCAATTTAGTCGTCGTTCGTCGGCGTAAGAAATAGAAATAAACCTATCGGAGAGTTCGTCATGCACGACGAATTTCGTCGACGGCGGTGTTGTGTTAATTTTCATATACACCAATCTGTTTTATTTTTGACGGCGAATATGCGCAACGAAAAATTCGTCGTTCGTCCCAATTGTGTTCCCAGCGTTAACCTGCAACTGCGAACAAAAGGACAAGTTAAAAAAATTTGTTTTGTTTTTTGGTTTTTTTCCTTCTTTTATTTTACTAAAGGTTCACAGTACTGGAATTTCCCAAGGCCAAACAAGATTGTAGCAAACTTGTATCTTCACAATTTTTGCTTGCAAGATTGGCAATGTGTAAGCAATAAAACCAAAAATGATTAAGAAAAAACCCTAAATTACTCAGCTAATGTTGAACAATCTTGTAATAATGCACAACAGGTTTTTTTACATTAAAAAAAATCAATACGTTTGAGTTTTGAATGTGGACAGACAAACTCACATGCGAGTATGAAAATAAAATCTTATGGTTTAATATATTACATGATCATGTAGGATTCTGAATTTTTTATAAAAAAAATCTCTTAATTATTAATCATGTAATCGCCCTACATGAACAAGTGCTTTTTCAAAAAGACTTTCAAATTTAAAAGATTTTAAAGAGTACAAAGGCGTTTAGCTAAACAAATACTATTGTCCCATATAAATGATGCCTCCACAATTATCCAACGCAATTTGTTTAAATTCTCTTAAACATTCGAAAAAAACAAGAGCAACCATGTGTACATTTACTTAATTTATCTGTTATATGAAAAGATCTTCGTTTGAAATTAATCATCGGCAGCAGCCACTTAACAAAAAATATTTATTAGTAAAATACAAGTGCGTAATTTATAAAAGACTTTGAATATTTCAAACCTCTCTTAAAGATATGACAGCAAGGACACAGACATTCTCATCATATTAAATACTAGCAGAGCCCATGAGTTCGTTCGGGTGGGATTTTTAATTGTTTTAAAATTCAAATTTAGAAAAATGCGTTTTTAAACATTTGTTGTAGTGTTTAAAACTAGGAATGTAACGCTACGCCATTTCGCCGATCCGATACCGATAACGATACTCAAAAATAAATATTGCCTATATATATCGGTATCGGTATCGGTTGCATCCATATTTAAAACTTTCCATCTACAAAAATAAATTGTGCTGACTGACGGCTGTTCTAGTACCATTATACCGGTAAAATTTAGTGCTTTCATATTTGTATATCTATTGTCTCTACAAAATGGTTTATTTTTACAAACAAAAATGGATTCTCTATTTGAGCCAAGGTCCTAAGGAAACTGAGACAGACACAAATTCCAAATATAGGTGTTTTGCACTTCATATCGGCAAATATTTCATTTACAGAAATGAACGCGTTACTGTTTTGTTATGTGTACAGAAGTTTTATTTTAAATGAATGTATGTATGTATGTATAGACTGGCAGTGCCCACGACTATTTGTTTGTCGTTTTTAGTTTTCTTAAAATTCAAATTTAGAAAAAAGTGCTTTTATATACTTATTGCAGAGTTCTATAAACAGTGTTTAAAAATATCCACCTTAAAAAAAGTGCTGACAACTGTTTTAGTACCGATAAAATTGGGTGCTTTTACATTTGTCTTTCTATTGTCTCTACAAAATGGTTTGTTAAAAAAAATGGTATTCTCTATTTGAACCAAGGTTCTAAGGGACCCCCTTACAAAATTTTATTTAAATCCATCTAACAGTTACTACGTTTTGCGAACACAGACATATAGACGAATAGACAGACAAAAATTACAAAAATAGGTGTTTTGTACTTAATATCGATTATTATCTACACCAGCATCAAAATTTTCAACAAATATTTCATGTAGAGAAATGAACGCGTTACTGTTTTATTATATGTATGGATACAGTTATGGACAAAAATAGGGGGTAACTCTGCATAATGAAAACCGTTAGATTTGAGAGGAGACAAAAATGGAATCAACGGTAAATTATAACACTAACATCTCTGAGTTAAGTGGTATAACAATAACTATAACACAACGTAAAGTTTAATAACCTAAAAAATAAAAAAACTAGAATAATAAATAAATAAAAAATAATTACGATTCGCTCCTCCAATGGGAATAATCTGGCCACTCTTCCAATCCAGCCAGTTTTTTATTTAATTATGCACACTTGTATTAAAGTTACTTATACGAAAATTTAAAACTCTTCCCCGTACAGTTTTATTGGTAGACGACAACAACTTTTTACTTTGTACAGGAGGTTCAACGCCGACTGCCTTTCAGTATTTTACTAAAATATGCATATTAATAAGGAAGTTTCTAGCACAAAAATTAAGGGCTACACATATTATAAGTTTTTTTCACTTGTAATGGAAGGTACCACGCCTACTGCTTTAATTGAGACAATTGAGACAGGTAGTAAGGGTAAAACAGTAAAAATTACAGTGCATGCAGCGGCATGTCCGAAAAGCAATAAATATATAGGCAAACGGTTTATGGACGACATATTGTGGCGTCTAGAAAGTTTCATGGACACAAGCCAGGAAACTCTAGATCATTCTTGGGATACTTACGAAGCGTCAAGTGGTGAGCGAAAGAAAAACAGAGGAAGCCAAGTGTAAAAATTAATTTATTTGTGGGAATACCCGTATAAAACAAAAATACACAAGTATAAGTTTTTGTGAAATAAATAAAATTAAAAGCAAAAAAAAATTATTGTCTTAGAGAAAAGAATAACTTTATATTATTTAAGTGAAGTTTTAAAAGCTACTCAATAAATAAATAGTAAAAGAAATCTTATGTTTTTAGGCATTTAGAAAATAAAAAGAAATTAATTTAAACCTTTAGCTACAATAAAAACTAAAACTAAACGTAGAAGCCAAAATCTAAAAGTTATAAAACTAAAACTCAAACTTAAATCTGAAAACTAAAAGTGATAAAACTAAAACAAAACTAAAAGTTATAAAACTAAAACAAAACTAAAAGTTATAAAACAAAAAAGTAAAACTAAAAGATCTATAAAACTAAAAGCAAAGAAAAAAATATTTGTGAATTTAACTGTTGAATACCACTTTCATCGCTGTCGCTTCCAACCAGGGACATCATCAGCAGAATCAGTGACACCACCACTCCTAGGGTGTCAGGTAACATCGACCATCGAACCTGACGACGAACGACTCACGAACTGCAAATCATAACAAAATTATATATATTTAGCTTTAGCCTTTTGTATCATTAGGGAAAACACTTATCGTAAACAGCATCATTCCTCTCGGTCGACTTAAGGCCAGAGTGCGCGGTTAGGGTTGAGCTCGGGCAATTGTCGCGAACGTGAGATATTAGGTTACAAAAGTCTTTTCCTTAACCTGTAGAAAAAGAACATTAGGCACCAATAGCTCCAGAGGATTTTTAATACATCGAGCCTTCAGAGAGAAATAATTATTTATTTGTAAATTTAGTAATTTTCTTTTTAATTTTATATTATAATAATAATCTTCCTAATTAAATTAAATTAATTGATTTTAAATATTAATTTTTTTTTTAAATTATTGCGAAGTATAAATAAAATTATTATTTTATGAATTATTTTTTTATGAATTCCCCGAAAATAAAATGAAAAATTGTATAATTTTTGAATGAAATTTGGATTAGTCTTTTGATCATGATGGCCTAAAACTTTATAAGTGGTAAGTAAGGGTAAGAAGGAGAAGGAAAATGGGTAGAGATGATGTTCGGGACATCTAACATTTCTTTTCTACGATGTCAGATGTTTTTTTTTCTTATTTTTTAATTCTCTATCGCCCCATTAATTTGTTTTTTTTTATTGAAGTTACTACATTGTTACAAATGATATGGAAAAGCTAGAGGCAGACGTTGTGTTTTACCCGCAGTTTTGAAGGACATGGACCGATCTTGGTAATTTCCAGTGGAAAATTTTTCAAAACTATGTCTGATGGATTGGCGTATTTAAATTTTCTCTAGCTCAACTAGTGCCTAGGCAAAGTTAATATCAACACTAACACGGACGAACAGACGAACATCGCTTAATCGACTTCGATATGCATAAAAAATCAGAACATACGTATATACTTAATTGGGTCGGACATGGATATTGTAGAATATACAAACGGAATGAAAAACTTACGTTAACCCTTTTTCCACTTTTTGTGTTGAGGGGTATAAAAACATATTTGCAATTCGCTAAAAAAAAATCATAAAATTGTAACAAAACTACAATTTAAAGAAGTTACCAAAAACTATATGGTAATTTTCTAAATGTTAGACCGATTGCTAGATTTATATATTCTGAAGCATCTCATAGAAAACATAAATTAGTAATTTCTTAGAGGCTTTGCTTATGCAGTAAA
The DNA here is from genome assembly GCA_937654795.1 of Cistogaster globosa. NCBI lineage: Eukaryota > Metazoa > Arthropoda > Insecta > Diptera > Tachinidae > Cistogaster > Cistogaster globosa. Next base: position 128,025,235 of record OW569403.1, read on the forward strand.
ATTTTTATTTGAAAACTTTAATAAAAATGTGTTTATTCGAGTATTTAATCAATTTGAGTACACGATTTAAGTACGAAATTGCAGATTTAAAATAACTGAATCCTGAAATTCTGTTACCATAAATCAATAATCCTTCTCATGGAATTTTACCCACAGTTGGCTCTAAGGATTACTAAATACATAAAGAGCTTTTTAAAACCACGAATTTAAGCAATTGGAAAAGGTCAACTTATTTATAAAATTTGTATAGACAGGATTAATGATGCTTTTTTTTAATTTGAATTTAAAAATTGTTACATATTTTTCATCTATTAAATATTATTATTACGCTTTTTTAAAAGTCTTATAATTTTGCCGTGAAGACAACTAAATAAAGCTTACGGAAACCTTTTAAAACTGTGCTTTAACATATGGTTTTCCTTAAGGCCCATAAAAAACTCCTTAACTACAGACGATAACTAAACGATTAATATTTATTTTCTAAGGAGCTTTGAAAATTTTTAAAACAAATGTTAAATGCCTATTTATATTATCCTTTTGTATATTTATAATGAAAATAAAAACAATTATTTTATTGTTGCTTTTGTCGCGAATATAAGAAAAAAAAACATTAACGGAAACAGACATTTTATTTGAAAAACAAAAAAGGTACACCTTACCTCGTGGTCCCTAATTTGTGACCCTATTCTGCCACTCCTAAAAGGCCTGCAAGGTTCAGTATCAAGACATTACGAGGGCTGCTCTATATATTTCTGGCCTAATAGGGAAAATGCGAATATTTATAATCAAAAATGGTTTTATTGTTTTTCAAAGTATTCTCCAGCATGATTTATACACTTTTGCATGCGCTTAAACCAGTTGTCAAGGCACTTTTTCCACTCCGATTTAGACATCTCTAAAACATGGCTCTTGAACACTTCAACAGCTTCTTCTGGCGACGAAAATCGTTGACCACGCATTTTTTTCTTGATGTGCGGAAACAAGAAGAAGTCATTAGGTGCCAAGTCAGGGCTGTACGACGGATGACCCATTAATTCGACGTTTTGGCCGGTCAAAAAACGCTCTGGTTTGAGCCGATGTGTGAGAGCTCGCATTGTCATGGTGAACAATGATTCGTCTTCTCTTGTTGGTTTTTCGAATTTCTCCGATGACATCAGGCAAACAAATTTAAGTGTACCACTCAGAAGTGACCGTCCTACGTTGCTCAAGCGGAACAGTCGCCACATGACCAGCTTTGCCGAAGAAACAGGCGACCATTTGCTTCGAAGTGCTTCTTCCATGAACAACTTTCGTTGGATTTTGCTCGTCTTTGAAGACCCACACGGTCGGTTGTTGTTTCGTTTTGGGCTCATACGCATAGATCCATGATTCGTCACCTGTGACGATCTTATAAACGTCTTTTGAAGCACCGCAATCGTATCTTTGCAACATTTCTTTGCATCAATCGACACGATCCTTTTTTTGAGCGACTTTCAAATTGTGCGGGATCCAACGAGAACAAACCTTTTTTACGGCCAGGTGTGCATGCAGTATCGAATGTATGCCGGTGGAAGAAATGTCCAAGGATGTCTCTTTCTCTCGATATGTGGCATGTCGATCTTGCATTATGAGTTCACGCACGGCATCAATGTTCTCTGGCACAACAGCCGTTTTTGGACGACCTTCACGGAATTCGTCCTTGAGCGAGCTTCGGCCACAATTAAATTCATTATACCAATTTTTCACAGTGCTATAGGATGGTGCTTCATCGCCATACAAGGATTTAAGTTCATCAATGCACTCTTGTCGTGATAATCCACGTCGAAAGTTGTGAAAAAAGATGGCACGAAAATGTTCACGACTTAATTCCATTTTTTTCTATATTAATTTTTTCAAGTCACTGTAAACAACACAAATAATGGTCGTACGTCAAAACGTTTTGAGTACGATTATGCTTAAAAATGACAAACTTTCCAATGGAAATGCAGATTTCACTTGGCAGCACTCAGTGTTGCCAGGCCAGAAATATATATAGCAGCCCTCGTACCTCAAGTGCTCAATACTGTTTAGAAATCGCTGATTCATTTCTTAAATATTTTGTTTCCGGCCCACTGTGTAATGTAAAGTAAATACATACTATTGAGCAGTAATTTAATAAGTCACCGAAAACTTTTCTTAATAATAACCATAATAAAAATTATATTCATTTTTAAGTAGAAGTAACATCAAATTAGCATAAAAGTATTATACAAAAAATATTCTCGAAAACTTTATTGTGTCATCATTTTTCGCTATTAAATATTTTATACTTTTTCTATAAAATTTAACTCTTTGGTAAAACCCTTATGACACTTGATTTTTTATTCATAGTATTGTTATAGGATTGAAAGATAGAAATAAGCAATTCTAGAAAGAACCAATAGAAAAACGTAAACAAACTTTTCAAAATTCAACGAAAAAAGTAGCGAACAAAAAAAATTAAAAAGAAATTTCACTTAGTTTAAAATGGAACAAACTTGGTCGGAAGAGGAAGTGTTATATTTAATTAAGATTATTCAATAAAATGAAACCTATAATAATAACCTCCATTTTATTTATTTTTGTTTAGTTAAAATTAAAAGTTAACTCTTTCTGTTTTGTTTCTTTATTGTTTTTTTTTAAGTTTTGCCTTGTTTTCGTTTATAAAAAACGCTGAATCGCAAAATTAATACTTAAAACGATAAATTAGCAATATTTTTAAGGTTTTAAGTTAAAAACGTCAAAAATATCTTGTTTTTTTTTTTTTTTTTTTTTTTTTGACAAGCATTCATTTTTTATCGATAACATCAGTAAACATTTTGACGGTTTGGTATTTATATTATTATTATTTATTTTATTTATATATAGCTGAACTCTTTGCACCTACTCAATTTTCCTGTTACATTATATTTGCACTTTTCTGCAAAACTTAAAAAATGAATAAAAAATAAATAAATGTCATTAGGGCTTAACGAACCTGATGTTATATTAAATAAAGTCTTTTACTTATACTTAGTGTATCTGGTCAAAACAGATTAGCCAGTGGGAATTATTACAATCAAACCAGCTTTTAACACTTTAATAGAGTTTTAAAGAGAAGTATTTTATAAAAAACACAATTGTTCGATTATTTGGTGAATGGCCGAAATAAAAAAAGCATTTTTTTTCTTCATCACCCACTAATACAAAATTTTAAAATTCAAAGATTTACATAAATATATAAAGGGTTTAGAATCCCCATAAAATACCTGATTTCATTTTTTTCACGTGCATATTTTAAGAGAGGGTGACTAATAATACGCATTAGAATATTTCACCATAACTTGGGAAAGGTTTATAATTCACTTAAGGCCAGGATTAACTATCACACACAATCGTACGATTTAATCACACAAAAATCTTACAGAATTCTGTCCTACTTTAAAGATCGTTTCAAAATGGCGTTGTACGTGCCACACTTTTATACAAAAAACAGATGCTTTTAATATTTTGTTGTTGCTTTCTCCTCATCTTCAAAAAAAATCAACTCTGATCGCATAGAAAAAATCATTTTATGAATTATTTAAAAGATTATATGATTATATTATGATAGTGAATCCTGGCCTTTAGTTGTAAATAAAACCAAACCAAAACTTGAGTGCCGATTTCAATTACGAACCGTAAAGAGCACCACTTAAAAATTAAAAAAAATGCGTATTACTACAGCTTCCAACAACAAAAAGTAGAACAAAACTAAATCTAAAAACAAGTAAGAGTGCTATATTCGGCTATATCGAATCTTTTATACCCTTCAACATCCATGTAAATTTAGTTTAGTGAAGTAGCCCCTATCAAAAAAACAGAAAAAACAATTATTGCGGTGACAGAGAATTCAAAAATAAGATAAAATTTAGTACGACATATAATTTTACATAAAAATATCATCGGCTCTTAATGGGTTAAGCATTTAAAAAAAATAGTGTTTCCTGAAAGATCTCTTCAAAAGCTTTAAAGTGGTACCAAAATTGACCATATTGACAATCGAACTTTTTTATAAAAATTTTAGAGGCCTAGAATTTGGAAAATATGCGCGAGCGCCAATCTTTTCACTTCATATTTTTTTTTTTTTTTTAATTCTCTATGGCTTCATATATTTGTTTTTATTAGAGCTATTTAATTGTTCCAAATGTTATGGAAAAATTAGAGGCAGGCGTAGTGTTAAGCTCAAGAGACATGGACCTATCTTGATGATTTTCAATAGCAACTCTTTCAACACTATGTTTGATCGATCTTTCTCTAGCTCATCTAGTGCCTTGACAAAGTTGATTTCAACACTAACACAGACGGATAGACGGACATCGCTATATTGACTTCAGAACTCAGAGGTCGGAAAAAGATATTTTAGAAATTACAAACAGAATGACAAACTTAGATATGCCCTTTTTCCATTTTTTGTGGTGAAGGGTAAAAAACGGGCTCAATAGCTGTTTTTATTAGTGAGTAAGTTTTAACTCAAAACAATAACTAAGAATGAAAATAAAATTATATTTATCCGTAGCGTGGGATCAAGCCCGAGCCTCAAAAAATCCATGTTAAATAAAGACGTTTTATATTAATTTAATATTTCTTTGTTTTTAAATGGAAATATGCTTTTTTCGATACTCCTAGTGATATTTTAAAAAGTAGATAGTTTTCAGTTATATTGCTAATTTTAAGTATTTGTTGAAAACTACGTTTTACGATTGTAATTAAAAATTTTGATAAAATTTTAATCATTTAGTGAAATTTTGGGATAAATATGATATTAAGTGAAATTCCAATTTCTTGAGTCTTTTTTTTTTCTTTGTCTTCGAGATTTTCAGTTTTCTATACAACAACAAAAAACAAAAACTACAACGAAATATACACAACAGCATGGGAAAAAAGTAAAATTAAGGCGCTCGCCTTTTTTGAAGCCCATAGCCACCGTTACTGATTTTTAATAAAAAATTTTCTTAAATTTTTTGTAACTTTACCTTCGAGCGTTATACCTTCGGTAATGCGTATAACTTATCCATTTTATTTTCGCATTAATACTCTTGCTTATTATTTTAATGCTACATTTGTTACTTTCAACTTCATTTAATTAAATCACAATTCAAATTTAACAGCCATCGAATGTATTCTATTAGCTTCTAGGTACCTGGCAATACCGTGCAGTTGTTGAACACAATCTTTTGCCTTTAGAACATTCTCATAGATGGCAGTTATATCGGTTATTACGCTTTCTTAGTACAAATATGTATACTAACATGTCGCACAGTGGTTTGAAAATGATTTATTTTGGACATAATTCAGTATCTCATAAACCACTGAAGATATATATCGTCCAAAATTTGAAAAAAAATGTAATTCAATTTTCTCCCAGACTAAAAAAGATGAAGAATTTATTATAAGCTGTAAAAAACTAGTTGAATCAACTAGTTGAATCTTATATACCCTTCGCCATATCTGTGCAACCACATGTTCCATACTGCATATTTGGAAAAGAAAATGGGTGAATTAAATTAAACGTTCGTTTTCAAACTCATAAAGGACGTTCTTTTTCATTTTATACGATTAACCTAAAATAACTTTATTTTATATGTATTTAATATACCAAACTAATGCCATCATCTGGTAAATTTAATGGCCTTGCATGTACCACAACAATTTCATATGGTGGTACACAAGGCAAACAAATTTAAGTGTACCACTCAGAAGTGACCGTCCTACGTTGCTCAAGCGGAACAGTCGCCACATGACCAGCTTTGCCGAAGAAACAGGCGACCATTTGCTTCGAAGTGCTTCTTCCATGAACAACTTTCGTTGGATTTTGCTCGTCTTTGAAGACCCACACGGTCGGTTGTTGTTTCGTTTTGGGCTCATACGCATAGATCCATGATTCGTCACCTGTGACGATCTTATAAACGTCTTTTGAAGCACCGCAATCGTATCTTTGCAACATTTCTTTGCATCAATCGACACGATCCTTTTTTTGAGCGACTTTCAAATTGTGCGGGATCCAACGAGAACAAACCTTTTTTACGGCCAGGTGTGCATGCAGTATCGAATGTATGCCGGTGGAAGAAATGTCCAAGGATGTCTCTTTCTCTCGATATGTGGCATGTCGATCTTGCATTATGAGTTCACGCACGGCATCAATGTTCTCTGGCACAACAGCCGTTTTTGGACGACCTTCACGGAATTCGTCCTTGAGCGAGCTTCGGCCACAATTAAATTCATTATACCAATTTTTCACAGTGCTATAGGATGGTGCTTCATCGCCATACAAGGATTTAAGTTCATCAATGCACTCTTGTCGTGATAATCCACGTCGAAAGTTGTGAAAAAAGATGGCACGAAAATGTTCACGACTTAATTCCATTTTTTTCTATATTAATTTTTTCAAGTCACTGTAAACAACACAAATAATGGTCGTACGTCAAAACGTTTTGAGTACGATTATGCTTAAAAATGACAAACTTTCCAATGGAAATGCAGATTTCACTTGGCAGCACTCAGTGTTGCCAGGCCAGAAATATATATAGCAGCCCTCGTACCTCAAGTGCTCAATACTGTTTAGAAATCGCTGATTCATTTCTTAAATATTTTGTTTCCGGCCCACTGTGTAATGTAAAGTAAATACATACTATTGAGCAGTAATTTAATAAGTCACCGAAAACTTTTCTTAATAATAACCATAATAAAAATTATATTCATTTTTAAGTAGAAGTAACATCAAATTAGCATAAAAGTATTATACAAAAAATATTCTCGAAAACTTTATTGTGTCATCATTTTTCGCTATTAAATATTTTATACTTTTTCTATAAAATTTAACTCTTTGGTAAAACCCTTATGACACTTGATTTTTTATTCATAGTATTGTTATAGGATTGAAAGATAGAAATAAGCAATTCTAGAAAGAACCAATAGAAAAACGTAAACAAACTTTTCAAAATTCAACGAAAAAAGTAGCGAACAAAAAAAATTAAAAAGAAATTTCACTTAGTTTAAAATGGAACAAACTTGGTCGGAAGAGGAAGTGTTATATTTAATTAAGATTATTCAATAAAATGAAACCTATAATAATAACCTCCATTTTATTTATTTTTGTTTAGTTAAAATTAAAAGTTAACTCTTTCTGTTTTGTTTCTTTATTGTTTTTTTTTTTTTAACTGTCATCCCTAAATTAGCGCGTAAAGCGCAAGATATCTGTCAAAATTTCTCATGTACATACAAAATGTATGAAGCATCCCTAAATAGCACGGCGTCAACGCTTACTGCCATCCCTAAATTACGACGTAAAGCGCAAGATATCTGTCAAAATTTCTCATGTACATACAAAATGTATGAAGCATCCCTAAATAGCACGGCGTCAACGCTTAGCAATTGGAAAATCCAATTTTGACAGCGCGTAAGATAATGCAGTTGCCTGCAAGCTACTGTTGTTTACATATTTTTTTGTAGTAATTTAGAGAACGTTACAAAACAGTAATGACATTTTTGATTTTTTCGGGCTTTTATAGCGTTTTTATCACTGTTTTGCGTTTCATTTTATAGGATTTTATTAAAAGTGATAGGTTAACATTACTGTTCACAACAAAACGTTGCGCTTTTATTTAGGTATGTCATTTCAACGTAAAAGCCATGCGTTATTTTGCGTCGCGTCTTACGCGCTAATTTAGGGATGGTAGTAAGTTTTGCCTTGTTTTGAAGTGAGTGAAGTAGCCCCTATAAAAAAAATGAAAAAACATTTATTGTGGTGACAGAGAGTTCAAAAATAAGATAAAATTTAGTACGACATATAATTTTACATAAAAATATCATCGGCTCTTAATGGGTTAAGCATTTAACAAAAAATAGTGTTTCCTGAAAGATCTCTTCAAAAGCTTTAAAGTGGTACCCAAATTGACCATATTGACAATCGAACTTTTTATAAAAATTTTAGAGGCCTAGAATTCGGAAAATATGCGCGAGCTCAAATTTTTTCACTTCATATTTTTACTTATTTTTTAATTCTCTATGGCTTCATATATTTGTTTTTATTAGAGCTATTTAATTGTTCCAAATGTTATGGAAAAATTAGAGGCAGGCGTAGTGTTAAGCTCACTGCCTCAAGAGACATGGACCTATCTTGATGATTTTCAATAGCAACTCTTTCAACACTATGTCTGATCGATCTTTTTCTAGCTCATCTAGTGCCTTGGCAAAGTTGGTTTCAACACTAACACAGACGGATAGACGGACATCGCTATATTGATTTCACTATTCATAAGAACTCAGAGGTCGAAAAAAGATATTTTAGAAATTACAAACGGAATGACAAACTTAGATATGGCCTTTTTATTAGTTAAAAAACTATAACTAAGAATGAAAATAAAATTCTATTTATCCGTAGCGTGGGATCAAACTCGAGCCTTAAAAAAATCCATGTTTTATTAAAACGTTTTTTATTAATTTAATATTTCTTAGTTTTTAGATGGAAATATGCTTTTTTCGATACTCCTAGTGATATTTTAAAGTGTCGATAGTTTTCAGTTTTATTGCTCATTTAAAGTATTTTATGAAAACTACGTTTTACGATTGAAATTAAAAATTTTGATAAAATTTCAATTATTTAGTGAAATTTTGGGAAAAATATTATATTAAGTGAAATTCCAATTTCTTGAGTCTTTTTTTTTTCTTTGTCTTCGAAATTTTCAGTTTTCTATACAACAACAAAAAACAAAAACTACAACGAAATATACACAACAGCATGGGAAAAAAGTAAAATTAAGGCGCTCGCCTTTTTTGAAGCCCGTTACTGATTTTTAATAAAAAATTTTCTTCAATTTTTTGTAGCTTTACCTTCGAGCGTTATACCTTCGGTAATGCGTACAACTTATCCATTTTATTTTCGCATTAATACTCTTGCTTATTATTTTAATGCTACATTTGTTACTTTCAACTTCATTTAATTAAATCACAATTCAAATTTACCAGCCATCGAATGTATTCTATTAACTTCTAGGTACCTGGCAATACCGTGCAGTTGTTGAACATAATCTTTTGCCTTTAGAACATTCTTGTAGATGGCAGTTATATCGGTTATTACGCTTTCTTAGTTCAAATATGTATACTAACATGTCGCACAGTGGTTTGAAAATGATTTATTTTGGACATAATTCAGTATCTCATAAACCACTGAAGATATATATCGTCCAAAATTTGAAAAAAAAATGTAATTCTATTTTTTCACAGACTAAAAAAGATAAAAAATTTATTATAAGCTGTAAAAAACTAGTTGATTCAACTTAATGAATCTTATATACCCTTCGCCATATCTGTGCAACCACATGTTCCATACTGCATATTTGGAAAAGAAAATGGGTGAATTAAATTAAACGTTCGTTTTCAAACTCATAAAAGTCGTTCTTTTTCATTTTATACGATTAACCTTAAATAACTTTATTTTATATGTATTTAATATACCAAACTAATGCCATCATCTGGTAAATTTAATGGCCTTGCATGTACCACAACAATTTCATATGGTGGTACACAAGGCAAACAAATTATCAGGTGGTAGCGTAGGCATATTCATTCATTTTTACCGTAAAAATTACTGTCCAACTCAATATATAAAAAAACTGTGTATATTTTTTATAACCTTGACGTGTGTGAACTGGGTGCAAACAGAAATTATTCTCAATTAAAGACAAAAATGCCCAAAAGTACGGGAACACAAAAAACCAAACTTCTATCCCAAAACAAGATGTCAACCACAATGAACATGCGGTTGTTCATAGTAAACATAACAACAAAAATATTTGGTATTCTATTAAATTTATTTTAATAAATTTTTTAGTTAAAATTCGTAAATAAAACATTTGCGTGCATGGAACGTAGAATTGTTTTTCAGTTTACACAATCTACCCAAAGAAAAGGTCTGGGCTGTTTTGTGCAGAGAGAAGAAAAATTTTATAATCTCAGAAGCTCTCTCTTTTAACCAAACTTGTAGTACGAGAACAGTTTTCGGTAACATTGGGAACCTGCGAGATTATGATTATTGTTAAAAACACCTTACTTGGGTGTCAGACAATTAAGTTTTCATTCAAATTTCTCCATTTTTTACCAATACACTCACACTCTAAAAATTTGCTGAGAATTTTATTTCAAATTTTAGTTCAATTGATTGTTTCAAGTTACAGGTAAAAAAAAACAGCTGATTGAAGTTATTTCCTCCAAATTCGCATTCTTATTTAAAAATGTTCTGCTGCCAGTGTTGTTTTGTTTCTTTGAAATTAATAATATAAAATTAAAACAAAGAAATTAAAAAAATAATAATAAAATTGCCTGTGCAACAAAGAAAATATGTTTCTGAACAAAATAAACAAATACATCGACATTTTGCGGTTAATAGAACTATACAGAATTCATGCAGTCGTGTTGAATATGAATATTCCTTCATATAAATGACATCTTGCTCAAAAACTTGCTTTGAAATTGCATGCAGCCTACGTTACAGCTTTTAATTTTTGTGAATTTTGACAAGTAAGTTTCTTAAAAAAGAATTTAAAAAATCTTGACAGTGTGACTACACTGTTAAGAAAACAAGTATGTTCAAGGCGAATTAATAACAGGTATATTCACGGCGAAAATGAATACAACACTGCGAAAGAAATATGTATAATTTGTTTTTGTAAAAACCGTCATCGGCTGTCAAAAACGAAAAAAGTACAATAGCAGAATACAACTTTTAACATTCGAAGAAGGAAAAATCATAAGGTCACCTGGGCTGTTAGGCCACCTGTTATTAATACGCCTTGAGTATGTTCCAACACTAACGATGTGTTCAGTTGTAGAAGGACTCATATGTTTTTTCGGTTTTTTTTTACATCTGGCAAGTTTAAATCGATTTGCAAGTATTTGCATCAACATTTTTCTTATATTTTTTCATAATTTCTGTGAATTGTTAATAGAAGGAAAACAAAATCAATAAAATGATAAATTAAAGATATATATATACCGTTTTACAAAATAAATATATTAAAACAATTGAAACTTGTAATTCAAGCAATCACGGCAATTGTAAATTTTAGAAAATTTAGATAAAATACATAGTAACAATCCAATCAGCTGAAAATTCGCAAGAATAATGTGCACCAACGTTTTATGAATATAAATTATATAATTAATAATTCTTGTTGGTAACAGTTATAAGCTCCAGCTAACAGTAGTTAGAAAATCGATTTATTTTTTTTAATTGCAGCTAAATATTTTTACGAAAAAAGAATACAGGAAAAAATTACATTGTGTGAAATTTTAACTTAAAACATGAAACACAGCTAACATCCATTAACGACTTATTGTTCAATTGATCAACAATTGGTCGATGGAATCGTGTTACTGTTTTTATTAAGCGTATTGATATAAAAACAAAGTTCAAAAATTGCATTGAACTCAACATGATTACAGAAGAAAGTAAAATTGAACAGACTTCGAGCGCACATCACCACCAACAAGAACTTGGTGGCATTCCTATGGACAATACAAGCGTTTTTATAGAACGTTTTTTCGGAGCTTTTTATTGGAACGAATTCGCATGCGGCTGTGGTGCAGCATTCGTTAACATTGGTATTACATATCCCATTTATAAGATGATATTTCGCCAAATGTTACACGGTGTTGGCATCTCTTCCGCTTTCGCACAGCTGCGGCATGAGGGTTTGTTGTTTTTATACCGCGGTATGCTTCCTCCCCTTGCACAAAAAACTATATCCTTGTCTATAATGTTTGGAGTTTTTGATGGTACACGACGTTATCTTGTCGATGATTTTAATATGAAGGCATACAAGGCCAAAATAATAGCTGGTATAACAGCCGGTACCGTAGAAACTTTATTGTTGCCATTTGAGAGAGTACAAACATTATTAGCAGACTCGAAGTATCACAAGTATTTTGCGAATACACAACGTGCATTTGGGTAAGTTACCTACCTATTATGCTAAAATACGTGTAACTACTCTTTAATATACATTTCTATACCCTTCGCCATAGGTAGAAAAAGGATATATCTAAGCTTGTAATTTCTACAATATCCATTTCTAAACCCCAAGATGTATATTTATTTTGAGTTCTTATTTACAGCGAAGTCGATTAAGCGGAACAAATCTAGTTCAGTAAAGTTATTCCTATAAGAAAACAAATTTATGGGGCGATAGAGAATTAAAAAAGAGGGAAAAAACATCCAGTGAAAAAATTTTTGCTCACCCATATTTTCCGAGTTATGGGCCTCTGAACCTTTTATAGAAAAGTACGATTGTGCACCATATATTTTAAGGTATCATTTAAAAGCCTTTAAAGAGATCTGTCAGAAAATACTATTTTTTTAATTACTAACATTTTATGTAAAATTACATAAAGTACCTATTTTTATTTTTTAAATCTTTGTCAGCCCAATATTTGTTTTTTATTGGAATTACTTCTAGACTAAACTAGACTTAAATATAGGTGAAGGGTATATAAGATTCAGCATTACCAAATATAGCACTCTTACTTGTTATATCTAGTTTTATTGTAAAAAGAATAATATAAAAAAATTTTTAATTTAACAATAATTCGCAGATATGTTTTAACAAATCATGGGTTTAAAGAATTGTATCGTGGAATAATGCCTGTGCTTTGGCGAAATGGGCCATCCAATGCAATGTTCTTTATATTGCGTGAAGAAGCTAGCTTACGTTTACCAAAAAGAGTAAGTTTTGGATTTATAAATACAAGTCTTGCTGCAAATATATTTATAAACACAATTTCTAGAAATCTATTTCCTCAAAATCGGCACAAGAATTTATAGCTGGTGCTGTAATTGGTGCTAGCACAAGTACTCTTTTTTATCCTCTCAATGTTATAAAGGTTGCTATGCAAAGCGATATGGGACATCCAACAGAAAGTATGTGGAAAACATGCATAAAAATTTATCGAGAAAGAGGCAGCAGCATTGCATGCTTTTATAGAGGGTGTGGCTTCAATACTGCACGCTCATTTATAAGTTGGGGTGTTATGAATGCAGCATATGAAAATTTAAAGCATCTTATGAATGCATAGTAAAGCTTTTGACTTTATTTTTTTAATATCCACATAAAACAATACGTTCACCCAAAGCAAACCTATTCACATTCAGCCAAAGGTTATTTAATAATTATCGAAGCTAATCAATTATTTAATATATATATCAACTACCGATTAAAACAGGTTTACAGAAATAACAATATGATATAGAAAAAGCATTTGTTGCTATTCAAATATCCTTATATTTTTAATAGTTACTTTTGTGTTATTTTTATTTTATATTTATAATAATGTTTTAAATGATAGGACCAAGCGACTGACTTACTTGACAAGTTTGTTTACCAAGTACAAACTAAATGGTCATCTATTTATTTTCTCTTATCTAAGTATTTGCCTTATCATATCTTAATAAGTTGTTTTCTTAATTTTCTTAGATATTATTATATTTTGTAAATAATAAGTAAACAAACATCATTATTAAAATACAAATTTCAAGTTATTAGAGATGTTTTTTCTTAATACTTTAAAGGTTTTTGGTTGTATCAATGTATTAAAGAAAAATAAATACATTAAATCATACTCAAACACATATTCATCTCTATTCTTATGTTAACAATATAAATTTAAATATTACTCCTCTTAAGTACATTTATAATAACAATTTCAGAAATGTTAAAAATTGTATAGAAAACATTAAACGAAAATAAAATTATAAAAACAAGCATTTATTCATAATTATAATAAAAATTTGTATATATGTATTTATGTACCTATGCGTACTTTGTGTGATTTTATTAAGTTCTAAACTGATCCAATATATTTAGTTGATTGTTGTTTTTAAATAAATTGAATTTCAAAATATAAAAGTTTTATTTGTTGTACTTCGCTGAACAAAAGGTGCTTTTTCGCTCATTTCAAATTTTTGGGAAATCGGGATTAATTTTTTTCGTTCCTTTAAAAAGCTACAAGAACCTGGAAATGCTAACAAGCTTTTTACTTATCTACAGATGCACTTAACTGTCATAAGTCACCCCATTAAATGTTAAAGGCCGAACTATAATGTGCATAAGATAACTTGAGCAAACTTAAACAACTATGCAAATACATACTTATCATATGTGGCAAACTATAATGTACTTACGAAAACTTTTCGTCAAGTTTCGTCAAATGTCATTTGCTTAAGCAAAGTACGAAACTGATCGCACTTTTGGTACGGAAACAGCTGATTGTGCTTTGTGTTATACATTCATAAGGAAAAGTTGCAATGAAGACCGACGTTGATAAATTTTGATTTTTTAATTTAATAGAAAATGTAGAGAAATGAAAACTTTTAAATTTTTTGTCCATTTTTAACAAATAATTATTGGACAGGTTTTTCGTTGTGTTTTTGACATAAGCTTAAACTAGTTTATGCACATTATAGTTAGGCCTTAAGGATGTTTGATTTACTTCCAATTTTCTTCCAAAATAAAAACACATTTTGCAAAAAAGAAAGCAAAAATATCTTTTATTAAAAAAAGTAAAAAAGCACGTTTAGTTAACTTGCGTGTCAGAGGATCAAGTTTTCATTCAAGTTTTAAAATTTCTCCCATTATTTAACCAATACACTCACACTTTAAAAACTTGCTGAGAATTTGCTTTCAAGTATTCGTTCAATTGAGTCTTTCAAATTACATTCAAGAAACCAGCTGATTGGAATTTTTTCCTCCTGACAGTGTTTTCTTGACATCTTGCTCAAAAACTTGCTTTGAAATTGCGTACAGCCTTCGTCACAGCTTTCAATTTTTGTGAATTTTGACAAGCAGTATGTGTAAATTTCTTGAAAGAGAATTGAACAAAAACTTGACCGTGTGATTGCACTGTAATAGAAGGAAAAAGTACATTGTGTAATGCGGATACACATACATATATGACGATAAAATTTTGAGTGAATGTGGTTAAATTAACTATCTTTATCCTGCTTTTACAAAATGTCCTTGTACTAAAATAATGACAGGTTTTCACTCCAGTCTTTACCAAACTGTTTTATTAAAAGACTTTCCACGTCTTTTCTTTTTTCAGCGCTAATATAACGGCCTGTTTTGGTTTCATTCAGAGAAAATGAAAACGGTGTTTTTCTAGTTTCAGCAAATTTAAATTAGTATTCCGTTCGTTTTCAGATTCAAATTTAAAAGACTACAAAGTTTTAATCAAGCATTTTGCTATCCCGTTTTTCATAAAATTCTTATAAAATATTATCCGTTTTATTCCTTGAATATTTTAAATATTTTTATAAATGGATTCAGGATCTTTTATATTAAGAAGGTTTCAAAGGATCGCAGCATTAAAACTCGCCCGTACTTTGAATAAATTTTAGAATACTCTTCTACTGTCGTTAAAACAGCATTTTTTTAGGTCTTTTTCAGCGCATCCAAATACTCTATTAGCTATGCCCTTACTTGGAACGTTAAAGCGAAATATTGTACATGAGAGAGTGATTTTTTTGGAGCCAAAACAATATAGTTCGAACCATGGCGAAATCATGTACCAGGTGGTGGCAGTGGCGAATTTCATTCATTTTCGCCGTTGCAGAAAATGTCAAACTTCCTATAAAACAAATTTTCGCTGATTTTTTATATATGGAATTTGACATTTTCTGCAACGGCGAAAATGAATGAATTCGCCACTGCCACCACCTGGTAGATGATTTCGCCATGGTTCGAACAATATGAGAATTCTTGTTTTGACCGCCATATACCTCGCAAACAAATCTTATAAAATTAATATTTGTCAAACTGAAAGCATTTAAGTAATGAAGCACGGCAGAACCAATTTCCGTCTTGACCAGTCTGGTTTTCAGTCCAACAACAGATAAATAAAAATAAAATAAAAAATTTTACTTTAACTGTAGTTTGGTTGATACAGGGATGCCACATTTCATTAAAGTAAAAAGTGAAACTACACGAAGAAATGCCAAAGATTATGGGAAAAGTACCTTTTGTTAAGTATCAATTTTTTAGAACCAATTTACTTTGTAAAAAATAATAATATTGCTAACTTGATTGTTTCTACAATATTTTAACCTAAATATTATAAAAATACCAAATAACCAATTTTGTTCTGTGGCTCCTTACATATAATTATTTTGAAGCACTCACAAAATACGTGTTCTCGTATAGGCTTTTTAAATAACTAATATAGGCAGTTTTTAGGCATGTCACACATTCTGATCGTAATGGTTTTAATTCCGTATTAACAAATCCGATTGATTTTTACGTAAAAAGAATAATGTTAAACTTACTGGGTCAAATTTATTTTTAATAATTCTTCATCTCATTAATATTTTTATATATAGTTATGTTCAGAAATATGAATCATTAGACAAAATACATATGTATATAATTACATATTTTTTAAGTAACGGGCTATTTTTTTAATAAAACATTCTCTATCAATTTTATCAAATATTCGAACCGGAAATGTTTACCGAGAAGTTGGCTGCCATGCAAAGTGACATTTGCCGTAAAATATATTTGACAGCTGAAGTGCAGACAACTTCGGGATTCTTTCTTTTTGACGTGCTCTTTTAGAAAAAGTGGTGTGTATTTGTTTAGAAAATCTTTAAAAATTGCTAACATCTTTCGATTAAACAGAATTTTGTGTACAATTAATTTAAAATATAAATATAAACAAATGTTAATTAAGTGAAAATTAAACCAAAAGCTTATTGATTCTAATTCAAAATGTCATCATTAGTGAACTTGAAAACTATTGTTTACTTATTTCCAGCTCAAATATGACCATTCGTCCTGCATATAGGCCAAAAATTGTAAAGAAGCGTACTAAGCACTTCATCCGTCATCAATCGGATCGTTATGCTAAGTTGTCGGTAAGTAAACAATCTTATTTTTTTTATTGTTATTAATTTGTTAATAATTTTAGCACAAATGGCGAAAACCAAAAGGTATTGATAACAGAGTACGTCGTCGCTTTAAGGGTCAGTATTTGATGCCCAATATTGGTTATGGTTCCAACAAACGTACCCGTCACATGCTCCCAACTGGATTTAAAAAGTTCGTTGTGCACAATGTTAAAGAACTAGAAGTTTTAATGATGCAAAATCGGGTTTACTGTGGAGAAATCGCTCATGGTGTCTCATCCAAGAAACGCAAAGAAATCGTGGAGCGCGCTAAGCAATTATCGATCAGATTAACAAATCCCAATGGTCGTGTTCGTTCTCAAGAGAATGAATAAATATTTTATATTATTCCTAATTTTTTTATGCTGTTCATTAAAAAAAAACATCTGAATATAAGAACACTAATTAGATTTTAAATGAAAGTGTGTGAATTGCAAATTGGCTTTGGAAATGTTTAATAACTAGCTATTCATGTGCAGATGAAATTATTTTGTGTTAAGAGCACATCAAGTTTTTTAAATACACAATTTTTGATCTCATTCATTCCAAGGAATCTATTAAAAGTAGGTTACAGCTTTCGTTAGAAGTAGCCCCAAAGCTAAAAGTCTGTCCAAACAATGAAGTTCAATTTAAGCTGGAACATTTTTCTCTAATCAATAAAATATGGGGGAAATTGCGGCATTCGAATCAATAGAAATTTCGACCGATATCGAGTATCGTAATTTGTCCACTAAAATGTACGTTTCCCTACAAGAACAGTGACCATCATTTGAACCAATAGTATAAACAAGGGTTTTACAAAAAATTGAATTTAATAAGTAAAATGTCCAATATTACATTTTAATAAATACAGTTTAGTTTCTGTTATGCTTTTACCTTCTGCAAGATTACAGTTATACGAGTTAGGACCTTTCTACATGAGACCAGCTATATTCACTAGATAAGTATTCAAGCTTATTTCGGCCCAATGTGCGGCTGTTTAAACTCGAACTATTAAATATTGCTCGGTTTTCATTTATTTTATTGGAGATGGTTATTCATCAAAATATCATATTGAGCACAAAATTGCCGATCGTGGTGGATATCTCACTTACAAACTTTTCTAAATATGATCATTAATAAACTGGCATCAACAACTAATTTAAATTTAAGTGCATATACCTATGACCATTTGCTTTTATACAAGTTTCAACAATTTAAAAGATGATACATAATTTAAAGCTAGTCATTCATTCTTTTACTCATTAAGATCCGTGCTATTTGAAAGTAGATTTTTAGGAATATCTTACTCTTCGGCAGAATTGTGCGTGCCTTGCTAAAAAATAGCAGACTATTAAATCTGTTATTCGATATCCACGGAAATTTGGTCAATTTTGTTGGTCAATTTTGTTTTGACATAAATATTAAAGGAACAAACTAGGTCGTTTCTTTTCTCACTTTTACCGATTTTACAAGTCAATTTTTCTTGCAGCAATTCTGAATTTTGTGGTTGAGAAAACGAAAAATAAAATGATTCTTACTTCTTTCTATTACAAAAAAATTTATAATTGCTGCAAGAAAAATTGACCATAAATGAATGACTAACGAGAAAACCAATTTGATATAAGAGTTTTGAAATAATAAATAGGTATTTCATGAGATATCATTTATGTTTGAAAAAATCAACTACAATTAAAGTAAATTAACATAAACAAGTAAAAGTGCTATCATGGCGCAATAATACCATCAACATGGGGGTATTAACTAAAAATTTTTCAAATTTCACTTCATATTAATTTTTTTCCTACTTAAAAATTTAAAACAATAAACGTTACAAAAATTCTTTGTACGCGGACTTTGCATATGCCATTTTGAATAGGCTTTTAGTTTTCTTTATATCTTTGAAAAATATTTTCATATTTTTTTTAGAATTAAAAACATTTTGTCTACATTGTAAAAAATTCTATTTTATATGTTCATTAGGATTATTTTTAAAAATATTTGTAATTATTTAAAAAAAATCTAAAAAAAAGATATAAAGAAAACTAAAACCCTATTCAAAATGGCATATGCAAAGTCCACAAACAAAGATTTTTTGTAACGTTTGTTTTAAATTTTTAAGTAGGAAAAAATTAATATGAAGTGAAATTTAAAAAATTTTTAGTTAATACCAGGGACCGTAACTGTTATAACTTTTATCGTAAAAGTCAGAAAATAAAAGTTATTTTTTGACTTTTATTTTTTCGAGCAGAAATAATAGTTAGTTTTTGATTTTAATATTTTTGAGCAAAAATAACAGTTATTTTTTAACTTTTATTTTTTTGAGCAAAAATAAAAGTTATTTTTGACTTTTATTATTTCGAGCATGAATAAAAGTTATTTTTTAACTTTTATTATTTCGAGCATGAATAAAAGTTATTTTTTAACTTTTATTTTTTCGAGCAGAAATAAAAGTTATTTTTGACTTTTATTTTTCCGAGTAGAAATAAAAGTTATTTTTTGACTTTTATTTTTTTGAGCAGAAATAAAAGTTATTTTGTGATAAATTCATTATATTTATTAAAAAACTTTTTCAAACAAAGATAATTTTTCAGTAAAATAATTTGCATATGCTCAAAAATTAATGGAGTTGAGTTTTGTAATCATAATTGCCTCCAAATTTTCTTCCGATAAATTGTATCTTAAGTCTCCCAAAATCAGCTTTAATGCCGAAAACGATCTTTCTACACTAACTTGCGTAGCTGGCACCGAGTGCAAAATTAAGGCAAGTTTCCGCAGACCTGGGAGAACAAATTTTTTGTTCCTCCAGTACTCCATTAAGTCATCATCAATATCTATTCTTTTTTCTTTATAATTGTCAATTTCGTAAAAAGCTTTGCGGGTATTTTCAGAAAATTCATACCCAACATCGTCATCATCAGAAGACGAATTTAAAATTTCCAATTCACGAAATCCACTTCTTAGTAATGATGATGAAGAACTCTGCATACTGGATTCATCGACAAAAACTTCATCCGCGGTATTAGTGTTGAGGTCTGTTATAGTAATTTCCTGTAAAATAAGCATAAGCAAAATTTGACGAATACTGTGCTAAATCCAACTTTTTATTAAGCTTGCTTACCTTTTCAATATATTGCGTTTGCTGAAAAAGGTTTTTCAAATGCCTCTTTGCAGCTTCTTTTTTTGTGGACGATAGTAAACGTCTAAATCTGGGATCCAAAAATAATGCTGCATACATTGTGTCATTCTCCAATAGATTCGACTGACGCGACTCTATATTAGTTAAAAGCTTTTTGGAATACTCCGTATTAACATTTTTCAGCTTAAAATTTAGTTCCATCCAAAACTTATAAAAATCGCCTAAGATTAATTGCGATCTTTGGAGTTTCAGGGTAAGTTCATGGACCGGCTGTAAAACTACTACCAGATTTTCAATTAATACCCACTCACTACTTTTAAGATTCTCAGAAGCTGAAAGATTGCTAATGCAAAACTCTTTCAGCCCTAAAATACGTTTTAACATGTTATAGGTGGAACTCCATCGGGTTGCAACATCTAATTGTGGTTTTGGCATACCACAATTTTGTATTTTATATCTAAAATGAGAGACGGAATCGAAATTTTTACATTTTATTGAAGTGGTTATCGCAAGACTATAATTTGTTGGACCCCTTGTAAATGAAAAATTCGTATCGGGATAACTTACCGAAACGATGGAGCTCTCAGAACTTTAACAGTATTGCGTGCTCGGTCAATATCTGTCATGCAATCTCGAAGAAAATCTTTCACAGACAGCTGGAGTGTGTGCGCGGCGCATTTTATGGAAATAACATTTTCAAATCTTATAGAAGTTATAATATTTTCAACAAAATCTTCGTTTTGATTTTGATCTCCATCGTCATCTACATCTTCACCTTCACTTTCGATTTCACTTTCGTGTGGCGACAAAAGTTCAATCGCTTTTATTAAATTGCGACCGTTATCTGTTGTTACAGAATATATTTGGTTTTTGTTTATATTATAATAAGTTAACACATTTTCAATTTCAATTTTTATGTTTTCTGCGGTGTGTCTTTTTTTAAGTTCTAACATCGCCAGCGAAAAAATGGTAATTTCATTTTTCAAAATAATTTGAGCATTTATTCCTAAAATTGCCCGATCACTTCGAGTTGCAGTGTCAATTTTTAAATGAATTATTCTGTTTTTTAAGGCGGTTTTAATTTTGGTTTTTATTTCACTTGCCTTCACAACCACCAATTCCATTATATTTCTGGAATTTATAATTGGAATATCTAAGCCGTGCAATATAGGGTTCACTAACACTTTAAATGAATTAGAATCAAAAAATGAAAGTGGTAGAGATTCTTTGGTGACCATTTCTATGCACGCGTTTGTCACCTCATTTTTGTTCATTTCTATGGAAAATTTTGTTTTTGTTTCCACAGCACTGTCCTCACTACTTTTTTGCATTTTTTTTATTACATCTTCAAAAATTTCACTATGTTGTTTTTCTAAATGTCTTTTTAAATTTGTGGAAAAGTTACTAACTTTTTTTTTACACGATTTGCAAATTACTTTACCATCAACTTCTATAAAAAATTCTCGTAAATAATAATTTCGTTTACGACCCATCTTGGAGTGAACTACGAACAATACTATTTTCGTCAAAAATTAAAAAAACAAATGAAAAATAAATAACGGAGTTCTGTTATTGAATATAAAAAAATTACTTCCTGCAAATATTTATGGGACTATTTTTAGAAAAAACATTACACACATATGATTGTACTCAACCTGAAGATATGGGGCCCGAGTCCGAGATGAACCTTTTTTATTTTTTATAAAATTTAATTTTAATTTTAGAGATGTAAAAATAAATACATATGTTTTTTTTTCATATTTTATAATTCTAAAATATGTTATGAGTCATAACTTATGACCACATTTATAAGTCATTTTTGTTCGACGTCAATTTTGGCGCGTTTGCAATAGTGAATCGTTAAATTTAATTATTTAGAAAAGAATATTTGGAATATTACATAATATTCCAAAGGGGTTGGAAACACAAAAATAATGAATAATAATATAATGAATTTATCACAAAATAACTTTTATTTCTGCTCAAAAAAATAAAAGTCAAAAAATAACTTTTATTTCTACTCGGAAAAATAAAAGTCAAAAATAACTTTTATTTCTGCTCGAAAAAATAAAAGTTAAAAAATAACTTTTATTCATGCTCGAAATAATAAAAGTCAAAAATAACTGTTATTTTTGCTAGAAAAAATAAAAGTTAAAAAATAACTTTTATTTTTGCTAAAACAAATAAAAGTTAAAAAATAACTCTTATTTTTGCTCCAAAAAATTAAAATCAAATAATTACTGTTATTTTTGCCTGAAAAAATAAAAATCAGATTTTTAAAAAGCATCGCGTTTTCTGATAATTTGGTCCAAGACTTTCAAAATGGCATACTTGGTTTCATTCTCCGACATTTCCTTGAGGTTGCTTTTTTCCATCAAAATTTCAAAAATAACAGTTATTTTCGGTCCCTGGTTAATACCCCCATGTTGATCAAGTGCGATATGTATTTAACATGTTTTTTTAAACAAAAGCTTTTTATCTAGAACTATACTACCTAAATACTTAATATTTTCATTAATACAAATGATTTTTCCTTGGGAGTACAAGTTTTGTGACGGAATTCGTTTTGTAGACAGCCAAGGCACTAAATGTGCTACAGAAAATTTAAATATGAAAATGGATCAGACATACTCTCGAAAATTTTGCTATTGAAAATCTATAAGATCGATCCATGTCCTTCGAGGCAGCGGGAAACACCACGCCTGTCTCTAATTTTTCCATATCATTTGAAACAATAAATAACTCCAATCAAAAAAACAAATATATGGGAAGATAGAGAAATAAAAAACAAGAAAAAATACCGTGATAAAATTGTCGAATTTCCCTATATTCCGATTTATGAGCCTCAGAACTTTTTATAGAAAAGTACGATTGTGCATCATATTTTTTTTAGATATCAATATGGGTATCATTTAAAAGCTTTTGAAGAGATCTTTCAAAAAATACTAAAATTGTTTAAAAATGCTTAACCCATTAAGAGCTGATGGCATATTTATGTTTTTTTTTTATTTCAATTCTGTCACCCGAATATGGGAAGATAGAGAATTAAGAAACAAGAAAAAAAAACATACCGTAATAAAATTGTAATATTTCCTTATTTTCCGAGTTATGGGCCTCAGAACTTTTCATAGAAATACAATTGTGCATATTTTTTTTAGATATCAATATGGGTATCATTTAAAAGCTTTTGAAGAGATCCTTCAAAAAATACTAAAATTGTTTAAAAATGCTTAACCCATTAAGAGCTGATGACATATTTATGTTTTTTTTTTTTATTTCAATTCTGCCACCCCAATATTTGTCCTTTTTTTAGTTACCTCATTTAACTAGATTTACATGCATTTTTTATTCAATACATTGTTCCTTGTTTTAGCTACCGAAATGTTTGTATATCTTAATATTAAGGTTGTGTTATTTTTTATATTTTGTCTTATAATCTGCTTTTTAGCTTGTAAAATGGCTTAATGGTTGCTTAAAAAAATTTTTTAAATAAAATGTTTTCGTTATGAAAAAAGAAATAATAAAAATCAGCTATTGAATTTTTATTATTTCTTTTTTCATTAAGCCTTTTTTGGCTAGACTTAGCCCTCTTTATCTCTTTTCAATCAGATTATTAGCTTTTTTATGTGTAACAATTGCTACACAGCTATTTTTAATTCAGTGTCCGAACAAGCTGAAGCAGAAAAACAATTTTTTAAAGCTATTTGAAAGATATCAAAAGTATTTAAAAAATTGATTTGTTAATTTCAAGCATGTGTGTATTAATCAATTATTCTTGTAAAAGGGTTGACCCTATAATTTTTTTTACAATTTCAGGAAATATGTTGAAGAAGTAGGTATGTAAATGTTGATACTGAGACAGGAAAACCTCTACGTGAAAATTTTTGCCATAGAATTAAACAATTACGTAGACGATTATTAGGCAACAAGCTAAAAAAGCCGACTTCAAAACAGATTTTATCTGTCTGTCTATAACGGTTCAAGAGTATGGCAAAATACAGCAAATTACTTTAGCTATTGTGACACCCAATCTTATACTCCATTTCCAAACTTTATACTAGTTTAGATTGTAATATAAATCAAAATACGGGTAACTATAAGGGCACCCTTTAATTTATAAATTCAAATTATATGCTGTTGTATTAGACTTAACAATTAGGTTCTTTGTAAATGTCCACCGTTTGCCGATGACGGTTTAAGAGTTTGGCCATACATCGACTTTGTAAAAGCCTTTAATTTATAATTTAAGATATTCATAGTTCTCATTATACACTAGAGCCCTGATTAGCGTCGTTAATAGGAACCGGAGAAACACGAAACAAATCGAATAACCTTTTTCTATATAAATGCACTGAAATTCAATTTATTAGGGAAAATATTAAAAAAAGCAAAAAAAAATTGTTTTTAATAAAAAACCATTATGAATACATTTTTATTTCGTTTACCTTAAAAAATAGGTTTATAATTATTATAAATAAATAACAAAACAATACATTAAAGCTGAAGAAAAAACATAAGAAATTTCCCTTATTTCACGAAGTTTGAAAACTTTTTAACGCAAAGATGACGATCAGTGTTGCTAGAAGTTGTAAAAATTCTATAAGACAGAAAATATGCTAAATCAGTCATTACAAATGCGAAAAATGGTAATCCACAATGCTGCAGTAAAAAATTTAACCGTTTTTAGCCACCCAAATCGAAATCAAAACGACGCAAATCGAAATCAAAAGTATGCAAATCGGGTTAAAAACGACGCAACTTGAAATTGTAAAGACAGAAATCAAATTTTTCGATTAGTACACATTCTGTCTAACTTTCAAGTGTTTGTATATAACGGTTTGAATTACATTAATTTTAGAAACACCCTTTAATTTCCAAATCCAAATTTTATACATATTAAAGTGAAGTTAGCAATACAGGTTTGTTGTAAGTTTCAAGCACTCTTCAAAAGTTTATCCATTAACATTAAATTAAATAAACTATTGGACACCCTTTAATTTATAATTTTGAATATTAATACTTGTTACTAATACGGTCGTAACAATCGACATTCTGTCCAATTTACAACATTTTATTAATAACGGTTCAAAAGATATGCCCGTGTATGTCAGCTTACGTCACCTATGCGGACACCCTTTAATTTTTAGATTAGTTTTATTTTGCCACTGGGAGCTAAGGTAATATGCATTTTTTTAGTTTAAAGGTGGTGCCTATTACGGTTTATAATGTAAAAAACGTAATACACGTAAAAAATTAAGTACTGCTTTTAAAACGGGACCAATCTGTAAGCATCACCTTTCAAGTAAAAAAAAAATCAAAATCGAAGCAAAAATGTTAATGCAGTTTTGGAACCACATATGTAAAATAAAGCAACATTCAGACGAATTGATAACTTACTCTTGTTTTTCAACGTCGGTTGAAGAAGTAACGCCGTTAGAAATGCTTTAAAAAAAGCTTTAATTTTTTGGAGTAATATGCGTAGTACTTTAGTTTTTGACTGCGGTAAAAACTTTTTTTTAAAGATTCTGTATGCTTTATAAGAAAAGCTTTTTTCAATTAATTAAATAACATAACGTTCCTGACCATCAAAAGCTTTTTACTCAAAATTTTAATATTTTCATCATTCCCGAATAGTCGACTAAATATACTTCTTCTTTTTTATTAAACTTAACTGAAAGCATACGGCAAAACCTTAATGTTAAGAAAATATAAACTTTAGTATCACTTGATCTCAGTAAGGCATTCGACACCGTTAACCATTACATATTAGTCAACAAACTTTCTAGCGATTTCAATTTCTCTGCAGTTTCCTGTAAACTATTATACTCCTATCTTTCATACAGGGAACAATTCGTGAGTTTGGGAGGCAACAGTTCTTTGACTTCGGTTTGCTCGAGTGGGGTACCACAAGGTTCAATTCTCAAGCCTTTACTTTTTCTTATATATATATAAATGACTTTGTGAGTTTTACTGGATCTTCTTTATGTCAAATTTTTCTGTTTGCAGATAACATTAATATGTTATTTAGTGGAGATACAGATTTCTTAGATTGTCATGAGGCTACTGTCAACCATATACTGTCCTTAGCATTAAAATGGGCATTTGATAAACTTAATTTTAATCCATCGAAATCAAAGGCCATTTCTTTCGAAGTAGGTAACCACTCACCCATTAATATTATGTTTAATGGTATTCAGATACCTTTTGTTGAGAAGTTCAAATGTCTGGGGCTAATTCTTGATAA
Source organism: Cistogaster globosa (assembly GCA_937654795.1). NCBI lineage: Eukaryota > Metazoa > Arthropoda > Insecta > Diptera > Tachinidae > Cistogaster > Cistogaster globosa. The sequence continues at coordinate 128,051,545 of OW569403.1, forward strand.
ACATTTGATAGTCATATCTCTAGCGTGGCATTTAAAGTTAACACCATCCTAAGATCCTTATATAGTTACAACTGTCATTTGCCTGTTTAAATTAAAGGTATATTATCTCACTCTCTGCTAATGCCACACATCCACTACTGTCTTGAAGTCATTAGTGGTTGTACTTCATCAAATTTACATCGTATAAACATTGGCCCATATTCATAGTCATATACTAAAGTCGACTCTTGCTAAAGTATACTCTAAACTAAAAAGCTCTTATTATCTTTTTTGCTTTCATAGTCGAAAATAAAGCATACTTTGTTGCGGGTTATGATAGTCCAGCTGCAAAAGAGAAAAAAAGAGGCAGTTTGAGGAAGGGGTAAGGGAAAATGGTTAATATTTACTTACCTGGGGACTGGCCACTTGGAGTTGGTTGTGTTGCCGGCGGATGGACAGTGATTATTTTTCACTGTAGATGTTGTTTTGTTCATACTGTTTTTTTTTTATAAGGATGAGTGAGAACGTTTTTTTTTTTGTGTTTTGTTTGTTTTAACTTTGTATTTTCTTGTTTTCTGTTTCTTTTGCTTTGCTTGATGTTTCCTTTATGTAATATTTTTTGAAAGTATTATGTTGTTTGTTACCTTTTGTTTGTTTGTTTTGTGCTTGTTGAAATTTATTTGTTAATTTTAGTTTATGATTGTTAGTTTTGGTTGTTTAATTAGTTGTCTTGTTTGATTGTTTTGTTTTAAGGAACTTGTTGTGTTGGTGGTTGTTTTACTTTTGGCGGATGGTTAGCGTGGGGCGAGTAGTCTGTGTTAGTCCGTGTGTACTGCTGTTTTGTTGTGTAAAAACGATGGTGGATCATAAATTTAAGTGCAGGGGTGTTATATCTAGGAACGAGTAAAAATGTCATCGATAAAGAGAGCACGAGTATAGTGTTGTACATATTTGTTTTTGCGTTTCGCGAATAAAATTGAGAAAAGAGCTATGAATAGGGGATTAAGAATAGAATATTCGTTAAGTAAGCGGTAGTTTCGAATAAAGGAGAGATTTATAAATAGATGTGATAAAAGGAAAAATTCGCCATTGTGACAGCAATAAGTAAAGTAAAAAGGTGTTTCTCTAAAAGTAAAAGTTTTTGGAATTTGTTTCGGCCAATAGCTAATTTTCTTTTAAAATTTTTATTAAATAAAATAAATTTGTGTCTAGTTTGTTTTTTTTTTTATTTGTTCAAACAAAAATTTTGTGAAAATAAGTGCAGTAAATTAAGTGAGTTAGATAAATTATTCAAACAAAAGGAATGATCCTTATATGTTGGTGTTTTTTTTGTGTTGTGGTGATCGTGTACAGGTGTTTTTTTTTTGGTGTATCAGGATAAGAGTCCAAGTCTTGGCAGGAGTGAGGCTGTGCATCAAGCGTCCTCCATCAACTTACGGTGGGGATTTGTGCGGGATTGGGTTGGCGCTCTGTAAGGATAGAAAACTGGGAGAGATCACAGGTAACAAAGATAATTTATTTTATATTTGTGTGAGGAAGTGGTTGTAGCCATGTTTTATTTTGTGGCACAGAAAACTTACGGTCCTTAAGAGATAAGTCGGCCATTATTGTCTTCGTAGTTTATATAAACAACCCGTGCGCTGAGGCCTCCGTAATAAGCGCCTCCTTCAGCATTGCCATTTTTTTCAAATATTCGGCCGGACACCAGCAGTTATTTGGCCGAACACCAACGATTATTCGGTGGGACACCGACAAATATTTCGTCTCATGTTCGTTTTTTTTTTTTTTATGAAAAGATAAATTTAAATTGTGGTTTTTATTTAACAATTAATATTAGAATCCGTTTTTTTTATAATTTTTGTGATTAAAAGTATATATCGTTTTTTTTTTTTTTGTAAGTAATTTTTTTTTGTAAAAACAGTGCCTTAAGTCCAAAATAATCGTGAGTGTTTTTGTTGTTGTACGGTTCTGAAGTTTTTCGGTGCTCAATAGACCCGGTTCGGTATAACCGGAAGAGATTAGGGAACAATAAGTTTGAAAGTTCAGAAGTGTTGCCAACCCCCTAAAAGAGCTCGTTTAGGTAGGAGTATAGAGTAACCATATTTGTTCCTTATTGTTTCCCGGTGTTTTCCGGGATAACGAATTGTGTCTAGTTTTATTAAGCATTAATTATTTTTTTTTTTTAGAGTTTCCGGGTAAAAATGAAAACCGAATTTTGCACTCAGGCATTTGTTTAGTTTTTTTATTTTTTCTAATTAATATTTTATTTATATTTTATCTATTTTTTTTTACAAATTTCTTTTATATAAACGTTTTTTTTTTATTTTATTTTTGTTTTTTTTGCATTAATTCCGTATTTTTATTAGTTTTAAGTTTTTCTTTTTTTTTAATAATAAATATGTAATTTGTTTTGTGTGTTGAACCATTATGTGTTCGTGCTAATATTTTTTGTTTCAGGGTGAGGTTCGGCCTGATGTGAGGTAAGTTGCCTAAGTAAGTGTGTGTGTGTGTGGATTAGGGGACCCAGAAAACGTTTAGTTGGAGCAGGAGTCCTAGGTCGGGTGGGCCAGTGGGGAACACCATCATCTTGTTCTCCCTCTTAAGTGTTTCCCTGTGTTTTTTTTTTAAGTTAGTAGTTTTTTTTTGTAACTTTGTGTTTTATTTATTGGTTATTTGTCTCTGGGCTGCAGCTGTGGGTTGGGACCTGCCCTGGTGGTGCTGACGAGCTAGCTGGCATCACAGCTGTTGTGCCAAATGAGGCACGTAACAATATGGCGCCCAAACTAAATGGAATTTTTTGAGTACGTTATGGTGTATAGGTCATCTAAATATACCAAATAATAGACTAATAGATTTTCGCAATAGACCAAGTGATGAATGTGTGGATTTGGAAAAGTCATGATATTTTTTAGACTGTAACCTATAGGAATCCAAACCTATAGGCCACAAAACTCAGCATTGCTGTAGGATTTGTTGTCGGTTTTGAAATGGTCATGGCAGATTCAGGACCAGATTTTCATCCACAATTTTTCAAATTATATCTTAAGCTGGTAACGTGAGAGTTTGTGAGAAACATCTCATTGGAGAAGTTTAGATATTTATGTTTTTTTTTGGTAGTTTTTGTAGTTTCTGTTGAAGTTTGTTGAGTGAAGTTATGGGATCGAGGTAGCCGCTCTGAATTAAATGCAAGAGGTCTGTAGTATTTCGAATCCATGACATAGCACAGGAAACTTTTTGGGTACTGAATTCTCTGGCGATAACCGCTCTGATCGTAGTATCAGAGGCCTGAAGTGTCGTGGAGAAAATTGGGACAGCTATGAGTGAATAGCTGAGATAGTGGTAGCCGCTCTGGCTTATTACACAGAGGTTCTGCTGTACCATTAGCGAAGCGATTACTCGTCAGCAAATACATTTTTTTTAGAGTAGAATTTGATTTATGGGGAACTTTTTTTTAAGAGGCCGTAAATGGCACTAGTTACATAATTATTTTAAATTTTTGTTTTTTTTTCCACACATGTCACCATGATTCTCACATCATGAGAACCGAACCCGTTTTGAAAATAATTTATTTTATAAAAAGTGTCTATTTGTATTTTTATCAATTTTTTTATTATTATTTGTTACTAAATTTTTTTTGTTGGTTTTGATTACTAATCATTGTTGAAATTGAAAGTTTTGTTCTTGAGTGTAGTACTAGTAAATTATTTTTTTGAAAACAAATTTACTGGTAGCTGTAGAAGTTAAATATTGTCTTTAATTTATGTTATTATTTTGTTATTTATTTATTTATTTATTATTTATTATTTATTATTTATTAAATTTTTGTTTTTATTTTATTTGTTTTTTTTTATTTTATTTATTTATTTATTTATTGATCATTTTTTTTTATTTATTGTTCATTTATATTTTTTTTACATTATATTTTATTTATTGATTATTGCATGCTTAATTTTTGAGTAGAGTTTATTTAGTTTATGTGTTGTATTAAGTGTTATGAAAGTTTTTTTTTATATATTTATTTATTATTATAGTAATTTTGCTTTTTGTATTATTTTTTTTTATTTTAAATTTTGGGGTGATTTATGGCAGAATCACAAAGTGTGTCAGAGAAAGAAGATCGCTTAAAAAAAGATAGTTTGAAAAGGCGTAAAGACAGGAATCTTTCTTTTGATCTTAATCGTTCGTCTCCTCAAGTTAAGGAAAAGTATTCAAGGGATAATCAATCTCTTAGAATGGCGACTAGACCACCGCAAATAGACGATCTGTCAGGGACGATTACCAATCAGGCGGGAAACAAAGGGGCAATACCTAAAGAAAGGGGGCACAGGAATGGTAATAACCGGAATAACCCTAATCATGAAGAAATTTCTCCTGCTGTAAGGGGTATGGTAGCCGAAAGTGTCGAAAATATGAAGTCTAGTTTAGATCACTCAATAAATGCCATTATAAACGAAAAATTGAATAGGGAATTGACAAAAGTTCACGAAAGTATAGGTCAATTAGCTGAGGCCATTAGAAGCTTAACATTGCGTGATAACAACCGAGTTAGTGAACAGCGAAGCAACGCTTCGGCTGATTATAGTGCCAGACAGGTGCATTTCCACCCGGATAATAGGTTTAATTATCCACCACCAGGTTCCAATTTGAATAATGATGGATGGAAGATTAGGGTGGACAAATTCGGGTTAGAATTTAACGGAGGTAAAGGCGGTAGGGATCAGTTGTCGGTAGAAGAGTTCATATTTCGTTTGGAACATATGCAGAGGCAGTACCAAATCCCGTGGCAAGAAATTTTAAGGGATTTCCATCTATTGGTAACTGGTACGGTCAAGCAGTGGTACTGGGCTCTGGTGCAAACGACTGTTATTTCAGACTGGAACACCCTACGCCTAGCCTTATTAAATAGATACAGAACGGTTAGGTCAAACTGGGAACTGATGCAGGAGTTGGTCGAGAGGAAGCAAATGCCGGGAGAATCAACAGATGATTATTTCCATAGTTTGAATCTGTTAAGGGCAAAGCTAGAAATACCGGTAGCCGAGGGCGAGATGATTCGAATCGCAAAAAGGAATCTGAAGGAAAGTATCGCTCGAATCGTCTACCCTATGACGGTATCATCTGTTGATCATCTACGCATGGAGTGTCTCGAGGCTGAACGAACCTTTTCCCGCAAAGACGCTCGAAATGTGCCACCATCATCTGTGAGACCACAACGGTACGTTAGCGAGGCAGTGTTAGATATTAGTGAAGACAAAGATCAAGAAATATGTGAAGTAGCAGCAGTAAACAGCGCACCGATATGCTGGAATTGTCAACAACAAGGACATTTATTTAAAGAATGTCTGTCGCAACAACGGTCTTTGTTCTGCTACAAGTGTGGCAGACCAAATACGATAACTCCAAACTGCCCAATATGCCTAAAAGCTCGGGAAAACTCGAGGAGGAACGTGAGCTTACCGGGGGAGTCGCGTTCAAACGAGGGCGCCCCGAAGAAACTGTAAATAATATTATTTCAAACCCTGATTTTTCAAAATATCGCCACTATTTACCAGTAGAAGTACGCGAACGGAACTATAATATAGTTAAAGAAAGGATTTTTAATGAGTTCGATTGTTCAGAAATAGGTAACTTAAAGTCGCCAGAAAAACAACCCAGTAAAATGTCGTCAGCTTTAGAAACAACAACAGACGAAGTGGTGGCGGAGACTGAGAAAAGTCTATTTAGTACAGGTAAGTTTAAGTTAAAAACACGAAAGCGTAAGCACATTGTAAAAATAAGGAATGACTTTATTAGGAGAAAACGACAGCGTAAGCTCATAGCGGAATCAGTAAACCTTTTTTGCTATAGAGCTGATCATAGGCCCTATGCTGAAATTTTGCTTAATGGGAAAAAGTACAAGGGACTTTTGGATTCAGGCGCGTCGGTTAGCCTTTTGGGCAAAAATTGTCGTGAAATTTTAGAAGAGTTAGGTGCCGAACTTAGGGGAGCATTTAGTTTTGTAAGTACGGCCACAGGCCAGCGCCACAGGGTGTTAGGGAAAAGCGAGTTGGAGGTAGATTATAAAGGCGAAAAGCATAAAATTACTTTTTATTTATGTCCTGATTTGGACCAAGAACTGTACCTTGGTATCGATTTTTGGCGGATTTTTAATATTGCCCCTGAAATTTTTCCATCGGCAGAAATAAATATCGAAATGATACGTAAAATGCACGAGGAACATAATACTATTGAAATGAAGATGCACGATTTAGATGAGATACAGCAACAGCAGTTACAAAAAGCGATCGGCAGTTTTCCGTCGTTTGAGGAAAAAGGTTTAGGGTGCACGACACTTGAAAAGCACGAGATAAAACTCGTTGAGGGAACAAATCCAATTAAGGATAAGCATTACCCCATTTCTCCTGCGGTGCAAGAGATAGTTTATGCCGAGTTAGATAAGATGATTGATTTAAATGTGATAGAGGAGAGTGATAGCCCTTGGTCGAATCGGACTACGGTAGTACGTAAGCCGGGGAAAAACCGGTTTTGCTTAGACGCGCGGAAATTGAACGCGGTTACGATTAAAGACGCCTATCCCCTCCAAAACATCGACGGTATTTTGAGCCGCATAGATCAAACGCATTATATAAGCAGCGTCGACCTTAAATACGCCTTTTGGCAAATAGAATTGGAAGAAACCGCTAAGCCATATACAGCTTTCACGGTTCCAGGTCGGCCGCTGTACCAGTTTAGAGTAATGCCGTTTGGTCTATGTAACGCTGCCCAACGTTTGTGCCGTCTGATGGATAAGGTGATACCGGCCAGATTAAAACCGAACGTGTTCGTATATCTAGATGATCTTCTCATCATTTCGGACACGTTTACATCTCATTTGAAAATTCTGGAGCAGGTTGCGGAGTGTCTGAAAAGCGCTAATTTGACGATAGGTTTACAGAAGTCTAGGTTTTGTTTCAAGGAGCTTAGGTATTTAGGTTTTATAGTTGGAGGTGGTATGCTCAAAACGGATCCGGAGAAGGTTGCTGCCATTCAGAGGATTGCTTTGCCGAGGAGTCCAAGGGACGTTCGAAGCTTTTTGGGTACCGCGGGATGGTATAGGCGGTTTATAAGGGATTTCGCCACCATCTCGTCGCCTCTTACCGATACGCTGAAAAAGGGGAAAAAATTTGCAATGACTCCTGAGGCTATCGAGGCTTTTGAAACATTGAAAGTTTTGCTTACTTCTGCCCCTGTACTTCGCCACCCGGATTTTTCGAAACCGTTTTTTATCCAGTGCGATGCTTCAGAATTCGGAATAGGAGCGGTATTGTTTCAGAAGAATGATGTAGGTGGAGAGAACCCGATAGCGTTTTACTCCCAAAAACTAACGGCATGTCAGAAAAATTACTCGGTTACCGAGAAAGAATGTCTTGCGGCGGTGTTAGCTGTAAAGCGGTTCAGGCCCTACGTGGAAATGATGAAATTCACAGTCATCACGGATCACGCAAGCCTGAAGTGGCTGATGTCACTGAAGGACTTGAGTGGACGGTTGGCCAGGTGGTCGCTGCAGCTGCAAGCATATGATTTCTCAATAGAACATCGGAAGGGAGCCGAGAATGTTGTAGCTGACATGTTGTCGCGATTGCCAATAGAAGTATCGGAGATAAAAGATGAGAATTATTTCGATTTTGAGACAGTAGCTTTTGATTCTGAGGACTATACGCAACTAGCCCAGAATATTCAAGAAAACCAACAAAAATTACCAGATTTGAGAGTAGAGGATGGGAAAATTTATAAAAGAACGTCGTACACGGGTTTAGAAGACGGTAGTGATGTAGGTTGGAGGTTATGGATTCCCCAAGATATTACCCATATTTTAATAGAAAAGGCTCACGACGATGTTACTTCTGCACATGGCGGCATACGGAAGACCTTGGAAAGACTGAAACGTCTCTATTACTGGCCAAAAATGGCCATACAAGTGCAGCAGTATATTCGAAACTGCCGCACGTGTAAGGAAACAAAGCCATGTAATCAGAATACGATGCCGACCATAGGGGATGAAGTCCAAACAGAAAGGCCATTTCAGAAAATCTATATTGATTTTCTGGGGAAGTACCCCAGATCTAAAAAGGGTAATGCTTACATCTTTATTGTTGTAGATCACTTCTCGAAATTTGTTTTTCTCAAGGCCATGAAAGAGGCCACAGCGAAAAATGTAGTGCAATTTCTTGTTCAGGAGGTATTTCAGAAGTTTGGGGTTCCTGAAACTATACATAGTGACAATGGTCAACAATTTGTTTCAACATTGTTTAGGGAAATGATTGACACATATGGTATTACGCATATGAAGACTGCTTTTTATTCGCCACAGTCAAATGCGGCTGAGCGCGTTAATCAGTCCGTATTAGCAGCCATTAGGGCGTATCTGGAAAAGGATCACCGTGACTGGGATCTATATTTGACCGAGATAGAGTGTGCGCTACGAAATTCGGTTCACGCTGCCACCGGCGTTACACCTTTTTTCGCACTTTTCGGCTATCATCTGTTTTCGAGTGGTACGGACTATAAACTGGCGCGAAAATTACAATCTATGTCTGACCACGAGATAGCAAATTTGGAGCGTGAAGACAGATTGGAGATAATTAGAGAAAAGGTTAGGAGTAATCTCGCGAACGCATACCAACGAAGTGCGCAAAGGTATAACAAAAAGGCAAGGGTAGTCAAGTTTAGTCCAGGTCAGGAGGTGTATAGGAAGAATTTTGTTCTGTCCGATTTTAAAAATAACTTAAATGCTAAATTTTGTCGAAAGTACCTGAAGTGTCGAATAGTAAAACCAATCGGCAATAATATGTATGAGCTGGAGTCTCTTCAGGGGAAGCCCATTGGTATCTACCATGCGAAGGATTTGAAATTCTGAAAATAAGTGCAATATAAAATCTGTGATATTTTTGGGTTAACGCAATACAAGGCTATAATAATATAGGGAGTAGAGTGCAATATAGATTTAGATTTGTGTTCGTGCTCGTCCCATTTATTATGACTATTATTTTTATTATACTATCTGTGATTATACAACCATTTTTATTTATTTATATAGTTTTTAATTTTTACTGATTTTATTCATTTATTTAATTATTGTTTTTGTGATTGAAGTTTTTTTTTGTTTTTAGTCCATCTTGTATAGTTCAATATTAAATCGAATTAACTTAAATTAAAAAAAAGGGTTGTACCATCAACGGATAGGTAAAAAGCCAAGATTAACCCAAAATGTTTGCAGGGATAAATTGCATAGAGTTGTCGAATGTTTTGTTTATTAATGGGACAGGATGTTATTAATTAGTTAGTCCCATCTCTGGGGTAATTTCAATGTTTTTTTTTATTTAACCCAGCGAACAGAAAAACGCCAACATGGGAATTATGATGTTTTGTTTTGATTCGCGTGGGGAATAGTAATCAGGCTGGAGGTTTACTGGGTGAATACTTATATATGTATGCGCATACAGTGGTGTACATAGGTAAGGGGACACGACTCGCGCAATTTTTAAGTGAACTGGTTTTTTTTTTGCGACACACTGATTACTTCCAGCACTATTATAAGGGGGTTTAATAGGTAATTATAATGTTGACTTACCTTAGTGCCCGGCTTGAGACTCGACAGGGCGTGGGAGTTCCCCACGTTGGTTTTTGAAGAGTGTCTCAGAGGCTTATGTGTTTCTTTTATCCCGCACACCGGTCCTACTGGCGTCGACTTGGTAGCCCCGGTGTGTTGTTGCGGGTTATGATAGTCCAGCTGCAAAAGAGAAAAAAAGAGGCAGTTTGAGGAAGGGGTAAGGGAAAATGGTTAATATTTACTTACCTGGGGACTGGCCACTTGGAGTTGGTTGTGTTGCCGGCGGATGGACAGTGATTATTTTTCACTGTAGATGTTGTTTTGTTCATACTGTTTTTTTTTATAAGGATGAGTGAGAACGTTTTTTTTTTTGTGTTTTGTTTGTTTTAACTTTGTATTTTCTTGTTTTCTGTTTCTTTTGCTTTGCTTGATGTTTCCTTTATGTAATATTTTTTGAAAGTATTATGTTGTTTGTTACCTTTTGTTTGTTTGTTTTGTGCTTGTTGAAATTTATTTGTTAATTTTAGTTTATGATTGTTAGTTTTGGTTGTTTAATTAGTTGTCTTGTTTGATTGTTTTGTTTTAAGGAACTTGTTGTGTTGGTGGTTGTTTTACTTTTGGCGGATGGTTAGCGTGGGGCGAGTAGTCTGTGTTAGTCCGTGTGTACTGCTGTTTTGTTGTGTAAAAACGATGGTGGATCATAAATTTAAGTGCAGGGGTGTTATATCTAGGAACGAGTAAAAATGTCATCGATAAAGAGAGCACGAGTATAGTGTTGTACATATTTGTTTTTGCGTTTCGCGAATAAAATTGAGAAAAGAGCTATGAATAGGGGATTAAGAATAGAATATTCGTTAAGTAAGCGGTAGTTTCGAATAAAGGAGAGATTTATAAATAGATGTGATAAAAGGAAAAATTCGCCATTGTGACAGCAATAAGTAAAGTAAAAAGGTGTTTCTCTAAAAGTAAAAGTTTTTGGAATTTGTTTCGGCCAATAGCTAATTTTCTTTTAAAATTTTTATTAAATAAAATAAATTTGTGTCTAGTTTGTTTTTTTTTTTATTTGTTCAAACAAAAATTTTGTGAAAATAAGTGCAGTAAATTAAGTGAGTTAGATAAATTATTCAAACAAAAGGAATGATCCTTATATGTTGGTGTTTTTTTTGTGTTGTGGTGATCGTGTACAGGTGTTTTTTTTTTGGTGTATCAGGATAAGAGTCCAAGTCTTGGCAGGAGTGAGGCTGTGCATCAAGCGTCCTCCATCAACTTACGGTGGGGATTTGTGCGGGATTGGGTTGGCGCTCTGTAAGGATAGAAAACTGGGAGAGATCACAGGTAACAAAGATAATTTATTTTATATTTGTGTGAGGAAGTGGTTGTAGCCATGTTTTATTTTGTGGCACAGAAAACTTACGGTCCTTAAGAGATAAGTCGGCCATTATTGTCTTCGTAGTTTATATAAACAACCCGTGCGCTGAGGCCTCCGTAATAAGCGCCTCCTTCAGCATTGCCATTTTTTTCAAATATTCGGCCGGACACCAGCAGTTATTTGGCCGAACACCAACGATTATTCGGTGGGACACCGACAAATATTTCGTCTCATGTTCGTTTTTTTTTTTTTTATGAAAAGATAAATTTAAATTGTGGTTTTTATTTAACAATTAATATTAGAATCCGTTTTTTTTATAATTTTTGTGATTAAAAGTATATATCGTTTTTTTTTTTTTTGTAAGTAATTTTTTTTTGTAAAAACAGTGCCTTAAGTCCAAAATAATCGTGAGTGTTTTTGTTGTTGTACGGTTCTGAAGTTTTTCGGTGCTCAATAGACCCGGTTCGGTATAACCGGGAGAGATTAGGGAACAATAAGTTTGAAAGTTCAGAAGTGTTGCCAACCCCCTAAAAGAGCTCGTTTAGGTAGGAGTATAGAGTAACCATATTTGTTCCTTATTGTTTCCCGGTGTTTTCCGGGATAACGAATTGTGTCTAGTTTTATTAAGCATTAATTATTTTTTTTTTTTAGAGTTTCCGGGTAAAAATGAAAACCGAATTTTGCACTCAGGCATTTGTTTAGTTTTTTTATTTTTTCTAATTAATATTTTATTTATATTTTATCTATTTTTTTTTACAAATTTCTTTTATATAAACGTTTTTTTTTTATTTTATTTTTGTTTTTTTTGCATTAATTCCGTATTTTTATTAGTTTTAAGTTTTTCTTTTTTTTTAATAATAAATATGTAATTTGTTTTGTGTGTTGAACCATTATGTGTTCGTGCTAATATTTTTTGTTTCAGGGTGAGGTTCGGCCTGATGTGAGGTAAGTTGCCTAAGTAAGTGTGTGTGTGTGTGGATTAGGGGACCCAGAAAACGTTTAGTTGGAGCAGGAGTCCTAGGTCGGGTGGGCCAGTGGGGAACACCATCATCTTGTTCTCCCTCTTAAGTGTTTCCCTGTGTTTTTTTTTTAAGTTAGTAGTTTTTTTTTGTAACTTTGTGTTTTATTTATTGGTTATTTGTCTCTGGGCTGCAGCTGTGGGTTGGGACCTGCCCTGGTGGTGCTGACGAGCTAGCTGGCATCACAGCTGTTGTGCCAAATGAGGCACGTAACAACTTTAAGTCGAATAGACTTTGTGTTTGATAAATGTTTTCATACAATTTCTAATCAAACATTAGAAAAAAGTAACCCTGTTGTTATTTTGTTCACTTTGGTTTAAAAATCAGATAAAGAGTATTATGTTCTTAAACCAAATAAAATAATTATGGAAAAATGAGTTAAAAACAACTTTAGCTATTTTAAATTTAGAGTTGACTTCAACGCCAAAAATATATTTTAAATTGTCTATGAATGAGTTAGAGTCGACTCTAAAGTAAAACCGACTTTAGCTCCCTAAAAGTAGACTTTATTTTAACTATGAAAATAGGCCATTATTTTTAATCGTATAATTAGATATATTTTTAATCTAAGAATTTATGATCATGTTTCTGGTTATGCTAAAGTGTTTTTAAATTATTCTTTTCATAACTTTGTGTAATTAAAAACTCTATGTGCTTTATATCTCATCATTAAATCTAATAAATACACTTTCTTTCAACACATCTTTTGTTTTTCGAGATCCACTCGCAATCTACAATTAATTATACCCCAAACTAAAAATTTAATTTTCGAAAGATCATTTTTAGTTAGATCATGTAGGTACTTCAATGATTTACCTACTACCTTGAGGAATTTTGAACTTCCGTTTCACCGTTTTAAATACTTGTTATACGCTAATTTTTTTATTTATGTTTCTAAATGCTACTTCTGGACCAGGTCCCTTGCCCATCGTTACAAAAAGAATTACTTTTAATTTTGTATATTACTTAATTTATTAAGTTACTTGAAGTATCACTAATTAATAGTTACTACTTTTATTGAGCATTCTTGCATTTTATTATTTTTCATATATGTATATTACCTTATCTTAAATTGATTTTTTACTATTAATCGTATATGGCCTCCTTAGGCTCGATTATGTTAATGAATTTTAAATAAATAAAAAAATAAAAAATATAAGGGTTAAAAATAGCATATTTGGCCTAAAAGAAAAAGTTTAAGAATCGTTCAATTTAAGTTAATATTACTTTAATTATCTTAGTCTGATTATTAAAAGTTATTCATATCTAAAGTAAGAATTTTGTGGGTCGAATACCTTCTTTTCTTTTTCACCGTATTGGCATTTTTTAAAGTCTTACAAAAATCCGATTAACTTGCAATAATGGGACTATGTCGTGTCAGTTATTGTTTATTTGTTGTTCTTATTAGAAACATGTATCATTGTGAACTAGACCAAAAATGTCAAAAATTGTTTTACAAATATGCTTTCCAGTCAGTAAAATACTATTGTTCGAACTTAGATTTATGAATGTCTTTTTACAGTTTTAGTTTTTTTTTTTATACCCTTCACCACAAAAGTAGAAGCGGTACATCTAAGTTTGTCATTCCGTTTATAATTTCTACAATATCCATTTCTTAACCCATAAAGTATAAACATCAATATAACTAACAAATTATCAGTTAATGATTTAAAAAAAATTATAGATTCACGATTTATCAGTCACGCATAAAAGCAGCTCCAAAATGTGTGAGTTGTTTACTACATATATTTATTAAAATCAAGGCAATTGATTCCATGTATTATTTAATGATATTATTTACATGTTTATTTACGAAAAGCTTATACGAACTTTAGCTTTTTACATTAAAAGTATTTATTTAAGGACTACATCATGCATGTCCTGTAAATGTTGTTCCAAACCATCTTTTGCATCGTATTTTTTATTACATATAACACACGTATTATCGCCCTCGTAATTATCACTTTCCACCAATATACCAATAGCTTCTTCTGTCTCAGATTCTTTTTCTTCTGAAGATGATTTTGTGTTGTGATTTTGTAGACTTTCATTGGATTTATCATCACAGTGTGTTTTTAGATGCATTTTAAGTGTATAGCGTTCAGTAAAAGATTTTGGGCACAAATGACAATGATGACGCGGACGATTTTCTTGATGTATAAGCAGATGATGTGTATAAGTTTTTCGTGATTTAAATGATTGATTACAAATACTACAAATGAGTGGATTTTCTTCAGCTTCATGTCTTAAACGATGATTGTACAACATATTGTCAAGCGAGAATCTTTCTCCACATTTTTCACATTGGAACTTTTTTTTATCCCAGTGTATTCGCATATGCCTTAATGTATTAACCGGACGAGTAAAGCGCTTTGGACAGTAGCGGCACTCATTTTCTGTTTTTCCTTCATGAATATTCATATGTAATTCAAGATATTCTTCATCTTTTCTGCTTATTCCGCATATTTTGCAAGTAAATTGTTTTGCATTATGACATTCACTCATATGATTTTGAAGAAGGAATTTTGATTTTAAAACAACTCCACATATAACGCATTCTAGGCTTTGACGTTTACGTTCAGCTTTTCTATTTTGAATATCTTGGCAGATGCTGCTGCTGCTTGTTCCTTCATTGTTAAAGTCAGTTTCAATTTCACCTGTTTCTTCTAAAATAGTCTCATCGTCTATTTCAATTAATTCTTCTTTTGTGTCAAGATTTGGATTAAACGCGTCCATAAGGCTTGGATCGTCTTCATCTTCAAATTCAAGTTCTATGTCCATTGACTGTTCATTTTCATCACCTAATATCGGAGGCTCTTCTGGCTTATCCATCAACAATGCATTTTGCAACAAAACTGTTAGTCGTCTTTGCGAAAAAAGAAGATTTAACATTAAATTATCATAATCAGACAACTTCTTGAAACAATCTCCACAAATATAGGTTTCACTTTGAAAAATCAGTTTATACTTGATACAGTTCGCTAGGTGTTGAAGGACAACTTGAATGGGCTTCTGAGATGCCGGAACTACAGAACATTGTATGTTATAAAATTCGAGGTTTTGCTTTACGGTATCATTTCCGCACAAAAAGCATAAAATGACGGTTTCCATAATAATTTAAGTTTTACTGCTCTGATAGTTATTATTTAGAATCGATTTTCATACCAAAGTATTCACTTCACTATTATTGGAGACAAAAAACACATACAGATTCCTTTCATCGATGTCAAGCCATAAAAAGTCATAATTGATAGAGCTGCCACACCGGTAGACTTATTAATTACTTTCTTATAAAAAAATAATCGAAATGTCCATTAAATTTTGTCATTTGACAGGGTATGCAAGAATAAAGGATAAATATTTTATAAATATAAAAAACTCAATTATATATAAAAATATGAAAGACAAACCGGGAGTTGCTCATATTCCCGGCATTTTATATTCTTTGCAAAAAAATCTTATATACACATTATTTTACTGAATTACTGTCTTGAATATTTTGAAGAAAAAAGCAGGAAGACAAGCTAGGGCTATTTGCACTATTCCGAGAACGTGAGATTTTTGATTCATAATGAAGTGTCATAAATATTACCTAGACGCCTAAATTACAGAAGCAATTGTCGGCAATATTGACAACTAATACGTATTATTTTATGGTCACGAAAGCATTGTCAAACGCAATCGTGGTGAAATACAAACATTACGATGATGGATTGACTTTATCGCCTAAACATAGAAAACTGGCAACACTTTTTACATATGTGGTGTGACATTTACGATTTTTTTCTCTAGGATTTCTAATGTAAGAAGAAGATTTACAACAAGCTAAACAAATATAATCCAATAATTATTATTTTAAATTTAAAAAAGTTTGTTTTTGAAGAAAATGGAGAAGATACTCACACCAAAGTGTCATATTTGTCAGGAAACCGACTTTAGAGCACTTTACTGTGATGAAGTGTATAAAGCAAGGGCTCCAAAATCACAGAAAACTATACTTGATATAATAAGACATATTTCCAGAGTTCTTAAGGTCACATTTACTGTGCCAGCTCGAGCAAGAGTATGTACTGTTTGCTACAAGGAACTAGTAAGATATGATTGTTACGTCGTCGAACTTTTGGAGGTTCAAAAACGTTTAAGTGACAAAATAAATGCCCGCATAAAAGGCATTAAAATTAAACCAGTTGAAAAGACTGTAGACAAAGTAAAGAGAAATATACACGACGATGACGAATGTAACTTTAATTCCAATAACGGTGTTGACGATATCGATGATGACGATGATGAAGGGGAAATGGAAGCTATAGACGACACTGATAACGATGATGAAGCTTCTGATGATGATAATATTTTCGCTGATCCTGAGTTAGACACAGAGCCCTCAGCCAGTGGCCAAGAAGTTAAAATAAAAACTGAAAATCTGCTTGATAATTATCCATGTCCAGTTTGTAACCTGAAACTGAAAAACCAGCGTGCTCTGGACTATCACCTTGAAAAAGATCATAAAAATCGAGTTACATGCAATGTGTGTGGCATACAAGTTCGTAATGATGAATATTTAGTTTTGCACATGAACATTCATAATGGAAAAACAGAAAATGATTGTAGCTTTTGTGGCAAAACTTATGCACGTCGTGTTAACGTAATTCGACATATGCAGGTTCACTTTAACAAAAAAAAGCATCAGTGTGAACGATGCGGAATGTTCTTTTCTCAAACAACAATATTTTATAACCATCGCTTGCAGCACGAGGCCGAAGACAATCCTCTCATTTGCCCCGTATGCTCGCAAACATTTAAAACTATACGAACATATAAACGTCATATGGTTACACATCAGGAAGATCGTCCACGTTATAACTGTGAATACTGTGGCAAAGTTTTCGTCGACAAGTACACGCTAAAAATGCATGTTCGTACTAACCATACTCAAGATGGAGATGAGTCAAAGGAGCAGAATCCTGCCCAGAAAAAAATAAAGCAACAACCACCTGAGGAAACTGATCATGTTATTTTTACTTGTGTCATTTGCCAACACATATTTGTTCGACAAGATTTATTTGCAGATCACATGCAAAATGTGCACGACGTTATTATGGATTCGTAAGCATAAGCTGCTTATTAAATTTGTCAAAATTAGAAATAACTATACTTTAAATTTCATTTTACTAGTTCTTGTTAAATAATAAAACGAATGAACTACATCTTTATACAATAACAAATAAAAATTATTTTACTAAGACACAGTAGTCCATTTTTCTAAGTACAATTTTTTAAAAATGTCACAAATTATTTTTTAATTACATATTTAAATGTGCATAGGAAAATGTATTTTACCATCATTCATCAAAAATTTCAATCTCATCTGAATTTTAAGTAAAAATTTTCTCACTCAGAATGATCAGATCTACCGTAACCTCAAAATATAAGAATTTCTTATGTTAAAAATCTGATTAGAATTTAACCTAAGATTGTCCATTAATTTTTTTCTTTTAGCATCCGGCCGAACATTTGTCTAAGCAATGATGCTCGCCATCAAACATGTTATTTTGTATCCTATGTCACCACTAGCCATCAACTTGGTGTGAACATCCTGTCGCACATCAATTCAGAATGCCAGAAAAAATAACCAAGAAATAATTTTTCTCCAAAAAAATTTTCTTTTTATTAATAAATTTCTTATTTATAGATCGGAGGTCGTATTCTGTAAATCTCTTAGCTAAAACTTAAGATAAATTGCTTAAATGTCGAACCAACCCATAAACTCAATATTTAAGACGTTGCTAAGTATAGCGTTAGATGTTCCAATGTCGTATTTATGGCAAAATTTTTTTTTGTTAAAATTAATTTTTTTTTAGAGATGGCGATTTACCTTTAGTAACTTACAGAATACGGGGTCTGTAAGCAGTTCTCTTAGTATCCTTCATCAGAAATTTCAATCTCATAATTTGGATACTTTTGAAGTAAAATTTTTCTTGATTCTGCATGGTCAGCCTTTCCAAAACCCTTAAATATCAGCGAAAAATATATACGTTAAAAATTATATAAGGGATATTAGAGAGGAATTGCACCTGAGAGTAACCATAAACTTTAATTCGTTTGCCATCAGGATTGTGATCAATTCTCCCACCACCAAGACATTCAGTATCAAGTCCTAGACCTTTACAGGATGCACTAACGCGCTCATAAATATCATCTAAAAAGAATTTTGCTGTAGCCAAAATTGAGTTTCAAAAATCATAATTGACTTACTATGCCATTCGCAATCCTCGTAACCTCTTACAATCAATTTATGCGGCTCTGTACCATCAACAGATTCTTTCCCGTATACTTTGATAAGTACATATTTAAAAATACCCTCGTCAATTTCAACACTTGGTACAGCTTTTAGCTTTGAGTCAACCATATTGCATAAGTTTCGTAAATAAGCTACAAAAAATTGACAATTAAACTTTAGTTTTAAATAAGTTTCAAATTGACTTAACAGTCATCAAACTTACAAGAATCTTTTAAAACGTTGTTTATTGTTCGATTTGTAAATAGCTGTGCAGCTGATTTAAACATTATTTTTCCTGCAAACTTTTGAAACCAGGCGAAATCATGCACCAGCGAAAATTTTTTACAAGGCGAATAAATTACCAGGTGGCAGCGTAGGCGAATTCAGTATTTTTTGCTGGTATACACGACTGTCAAACTCCATATATAAAATATGTATACAATTTTTTTTATATGGTGTCTGACACATGGCGAAATAATTTACCAGGTGGTGGCAGTGGCGAATTTCATTCATTTTCGCCGTTGCAGAAAATTTCAAACTTCATATAAAAAAATTTTCGCTGATTTTTTATATATGGAGTTTGACATTTTCTGCAACGGCGAAAATGAATAAATTCGCCACTGCCACCACCTGGTAAATTATTTCGCCATGGTCTGACACTTAACGTTTCGGCGAAAATCAGTGAATTCGCTATCGAGTCCACCTGGTATTATTTCGCCATGCTACATACATTGAAATCGTTGTTGCTTAGTTGCAATATCTTTCAAAAAACGGGCTAAAAATTAAAACAAATAAAATTTTACAATAAATAAAGAATTAAATGAAAAAGTTAAAAAAAATTAAATTTAAATTATCAACGCAAAAAACTTTTGTTTTTAATATTTTAAATTTTCTTTCATACAAACATAAATTGTATATCAAATAAATTAGGTTTAGTGATAATGTTATACAAAACAACATTTAGCAGAAAATCTTTATTAAGCGAAGCCGATATTGGTCATACCAAAGAGGAGAAACCCCGCCCGGCCAAAGGCCGGCTACTCAAATAATCTTTAGTAAGCGAAGCCGGTCTTGGTCATACCATAGAGGTGAAAACCCTTCAGCCCCGCCGAAGGCCGGCTACGCAAAAACTCTTTAGTAAGCGAAGCCGGTATATGTCACACTAAAGGATATAATATTCTTGCGCCCGGCTGATCAAGTTATTTTTATATTTTTTGCTATTTTTCTTTTAATTGAATAGATATTGAATTTACCTTTCCAATGGTACCCATATTGCCTCATTTCACCACAAAATACTCGAAATATGTCATACTGTACGTACAAACCTTAGAAGCCCGTAACTAAGGGTCAGCCCCAAATTTTCATTTAACATTTTTTGCTTAAAATTAATTAATTTTTAAGCTGCGTCCGTAAACTAAATATAATAGTGGATTCCACCCATAGTTTTTCAACTGTATTTGGATTAATTAGTAAAAATTATATGTATAAAAAAACGTCCATTTAAACAAAAGTAATTTCCAACTCACTGACTTAGTACGAAAAAGTTACTAAGATTCCTAAAGGCAAAAAGTTTTGCTTTTATACTTACGAGATAAAGGATGGTAGAATTTTTAAATTGTCTTATTTGGTCTACCTCGATAACCAACTGAAATAATTGCGAATGAATTTGTTAAAAGGCACATTATAAAGCTACCAAAAAGGAAATTACAACAAAATGATCTAATGTGGATTATGCGTTGTATTTAATCGAGTTCGACAGACGACATGTGTCAAAACGTGAAATTATGAAAATTAAATATTTTTGGAATATATCCGTTCATTGAAAATAAAGGCCTACCCAATGTGCCAAATGCTCAATGTATGGTTACGGTGCTAAAAACGGTAACCGAATCAATGTATGCTCGGCGTGTACAGGTAATCTCGATTTCTCTGCTTGCACATTAAACAAAAGCACCCAAGATGGCAGCGTAGTGTACAAGTGACATAACTGCACTAAAAAGAATCTTAGAAAAATTATTCGCAGGGTTGATGACACAAAGTGACCTTGCCGCAAAGAGTATTTAGAAATACGCCAGCGTTCAACAGCTAAAACTGTACCGTCTTACAAGCATTAAAGTTATGCAAGTTTTAACGTTGATGATGCAAACTCTCCTCAGCTATCTTATGAACATCAAGGAAATATTCGCGATTCCAGCTTCTACAATGAAAGACTATACTCCGAAGTTTCAA
Organism: Cistogaster globosa; assembly: GCA_937654795.1. NCBI lineage: Eukaryota > Metazoa > Arthropoda > Insecta > Diptera > Tachinidae > Cistogaster > Cistogaster globosa. Next base: position 128,072,010 of record OW569403.1, read on the forward strand.
AAATCAAACCCCTACCGAAGATGATATTTCCAACGAAAGGCTACTGGAAATATTTTTCGATGCTGTTGTTGCCCTTCACAAATGTAAAAACAACAGGTATCCAAAATGTTTATGTTATGAACTGGAATGCTCAAGACAGAACGACAGATTCAGCAGCTTCAAAACTCGAACTAGTTCCCCATGAAGAAAAATTTTGATATTCTTTTACTCAACGAAACATTTTTAAAGTCGCATCATAAACTTCAACTCGGAGGCTACAAAATTTACAGAGAAGACCGGCTTATAAGTTATTACCTAAAATTTAAACTAATAGTAGGTATTGAGAATATTTCTATACAAGTTTTCATAAATAGACGATCAGTCATTTTTCGTTCGTCTAATTTTGAAACTTAGAAATTTACTAAGCAATCACTAAATTATCTTGAAACCAATCTATGCTGGTGATTGGTTAAACGAATTTCATTATAACTTTTAAGTTTGTATAACGTTATTTTTAAATAAATTTTCATTAAGGCGGTATTTTTAAAAGTTTCATATATTTAATTAGGTATGTATAATTGTTGTAATACTTTTAAGTAAATTCTTATACCTTATATATTTTAAGATGGTATTCAATATATTTTTATAATAAAAACAATATAACATTATCTTTTAAGTCCAATTAAAAAATTCAGTAAAAGGCATAAAGTAGCGAAAAAAGCATATAGATATGTTTTCCCTGAAGTAATACAATTTTATTTTGTAGTTTTGCGTTTATATTAACATAAAAGATTTCAAATAAATTTTGAAATTAACATATCGTCATATTAAATGGAGATGAACGTAACTACACAAAATTTCGAATTTGTGTTTTTTTATCGATTATGGTTCGTTTTATCAAAATACATGTTTGTACAAAATTTAAGATTGCTACGATCAAAAACAGAAGCATATTTTTATTCGAAAGTGTAAACAATTTAAAATGGTAAAATTCAAAACAATAGGTAAAATTTTTGGCGGATTTCTGGCAAACTATAAGATAAATAATAAAGTCAAATAGGTATCTCTTAAACTGTAAGAGACTAGAATACTAGTACATAATGAGCATATTTTATCTTAACTTGTTCATGTTGTTTTCGAAAATTCAAAATTATTTTTAATCGGAAAGTTATACGGACCAATACATTTTAATATCAGACCTCCAACTTTGTTCCACTGCGAAAGCCACATACCAAAAAGAAAACCTTTCACTCACTACTGTGACTTTTTGTTTAAAAAAAGTGGAGTCAAAAGAACGTAACTAACAGCTCGAAAAAAAATTAAAAATATCCAATAAATCTCCACCTCTTCAAAAATTGCAAAGAAAACATATCATTGATTTTTCCTTTTTCTGTAAAAAAAATAAAAACTGTAGTTAGTCCGTTTGCATTTAATATAACGATATGTGGAATGAAATTTTAAGGTAGTCAAAAAATTATTTTTTATTTTAGTCCCAGCCAGGGGTTGAACCGGTGATTATCATAAATCAATTAAAATTTTACTTTTTCGGCTTTGGTTCATTTTTAATTTAACTTTAATTAAGAAAAATTATTTTTCAAATGTCCGCGTACATTTGAATAATAATTTTTCTTAATTAAAGTTAAATTAAAAATGAACCAAAGCCGAAAAAGTAAAATTTTAATTGATTTATGGTAGTCAAAAAATTTCAAGCTTTTCAAAGGAATGTAGACTTTGAGCTATTACTATTAAAAATGTTTAGATAATTCTATTCCTTGTCAGAACTTCGATCGTACTTCATTTACTTTAACTCATCATACTTTGCTGTCGTGAACAAACGCTCTGAAAAAATTAATTCCACAAGAATTTACGTTTTTAAAAATATCTGGTTTTTATTGATTCACGATTTATATTTTTGAAATATAAAAAACAAACACTCTAATTCACTCACAACGATCAACTTAAGCAACCAAAGCAGAAGCTGTGCTAGATTCGTATTTCCAGTTGGGTGGAAGGACGCTTTTGCTCTTGTAATATCGGGCCAATCTGTGAATGCGGGACTCAACTAAAATTAAGCGGAATTTGCCATCCTTATCCTTGCGATTACGTTCCAAATGTTTACGGATAGCAACGGCTTTCTTGATCATGTGGTACAAATCTTCTGGAATATCAGGCTTAAGGCCAACAGATTTCATTATCCGCAGTATCTTGTTGCCATTAACAAAACGTACTTGAGCAACACCATGGGAATCACGCAGTATTATGCCTACAATTAAAATCAATATTTAATGCATTTTGTGTAAACACACGCGTGCAAACGTTAATGAGCAACTGCTTACCAATTTTGGAAGGAGTTAAACCTTTCTTCCCCAATTTTTTAATTTGTTCTTTTACATCCTCAGCGTTAAGTTTTAACCAAGAGGGAACGGTTCTTCTGTATGGCAAAGCTGATTGGGAAATACCCTTTCTTCAAAGAAAAAACAAACGTTAAAAACTTTCACAAAATTTTAGCACTTAATTTATACAAAAAGTCTTAAAACAAGATAAAATAATATTATTTACCCTGGAGCGTGCATACGACCCATCTTGACAGGTTTTTATTTTACAGCAAAAAGGGCGAAACGGATGTTAAAATGAAACACAATGGCGAGCGTCAGGGACACCAACATTTAAAAATCATTGTACCTTAACAGCTGTTCACACGTAAATTTGTTTTAAATACAATAACATAATGTTAGACATGATATTAATATTTCACATTGTAAATCACGTTTACTACTTCGATTTCGATTTATAATTCATATGAATACAAATAGCCATATGCTTAATAAAATATATATTACAACTGATAAATAGTTTCTTATGAGACTAGTATTAATGCCAAAAATAATATAAATAAAGTAACATATCCAGTATGCTAACGGCCTATACAACTGCCGCATATAAGTATATATAATGATAAAGGCCAATAAGTAGTTCTGCCTGAATTTTAAGCTTAAAATGTTCAATTTTTTCTACATGGAATAAGCTCTTGCTGTGTTTACATGGAACCCTATATTAATAATTCTCGCATCTCAGATGATTCACAGCCCAATCATTAGTGCAACAACTAGCTTCGTTATATAGAATTTTGAAAGCACAGCATATTTTAAGGTTATTCAGTTTGTATCTACTTGCGAAGCATTTAAAGTATATCCTGTGATTAAAAGCTTGTGTTGTGTTTACTTTTAATTGCAAGTTTATCTCTACATCCGTCAAACCATAAAGTAAATGTAAACCAAAATATTAAGTGGTGTGTAAAAATCTAAATAAAGACATATAATTAAATATAATATAGATGAAGACAGGTAAAAATATGTAAAATCCAGAGCAAACAGAATTTTGAGAAAAAAAAAAAAAAAATATAAAACTAAGAAGAATTTATGCAAATTTAAAATTTTTAGATTTTTTTTTTTTTTGGCATCAACGGAATTGTGGCATCTTATTGTTTTAGTCATGTCCCCACTTCTTTTTATTTGCTAGTATTTTTTTCACAAAAATAATTTACATATATTATAAAAAATATTAAAGTTATAGTAATTTTTATTATTAACATTCTTATCTAATTTATTTAAGCACTAAGTATTTTAATTTAAAAAAGAATATAGATAAAATTTAAATTTTATTATTTACTTTTTTTATCCAATATCCAATGTCTGAGTAAAAACAATAAATCAAAACTAAGCAAATATGTACATATTTTCACTCAGTTGGAAGGCTCAAATATCTTCCACCGTATTTGAAAACATTGAAATTTTAGGAGAAATTTGTCATATGGCAGCAAGTCTTTAAATACTTTACTTAATACTTAAATACATAATTCAAAGATAATAAAATATTAAAATATAGTATTGGGTTTTTTTTATTATTTTTGATTCAATTTTACCTCATACAGTTCTTCCCATTCTTCCAACTCCAGTGTAGAGACTCCGTTCTTTTGCGTCTCTTGATTTGTTAAAAATTCAGTTCATTATAAGCCTTTGTCTCAAATTTCTATTATGATAAATTATTTAGCCATGCCATTTTTACTGTTCGTTTTCAAAATCATAAATAAAATTTACACTGTGTTTTAACAGACATACAATTAAACGAGTGATGGCATGATAGCAAACACAATATATCAAAAAATCTTTAAATCGATTCAGAGCCGCTGACAAACATGGAGTTTACCCTATAATACGAGCTTGATGGCATGTTATCAATCCGTGCTCACATGCCAAGTTGGACCTTCTAATAGTCGTTTAACTTTGAACAGCTTATAAAATATATTTTCTTGTACCGTTATTTAGCAGCGTTCTCTCACATTATATGTCAAAGTTAATTGCAGTTGTAGGTGCTATGTAATTTGTGCTTTAACAATCATGTTAAAACGTAAGACGCCGTCTTGACGAGTCATTAATTTGTTTGCACATGATTTAAACTTGGGCAGAATATATAACAAATACTTGTTCATGTTTCTCTTTATGGAGAAAACGTGGCGATGTTCCTGTATTGTTTGTTCACAGTTAATATATTTTTATTTATTTATTATTGTTTTTTTGTTAAATTATATACAATTACATATGAATAGAAAAACTTACAGTCTTCTTGGTTTAATAATTGCCTCAATTTAATCTTTTTAAGAATTTTTAAAATGAAAGTGACGTTTCGTTGTTCGAACAAAAGTTCTGACAACGCTGTTTGAACAGGAACATGACATCGACAACGGCGGTCTACACAAACCATATTAATGTGCGGATATGAAATTGTTCAAATTATTTCTCAAATATTAGATATTTATTTTGTAAGATTTTTCCCTTCGTTTTGTTTTGAATCAACTCTGTAGCATAGCTAAACAAATCAGTGCTACTAACATATAAATATTAAAATTCTGGTTCACAAAAAAAAAAAAAAAGAATTACGAAGCCTCCAAGAAAAATAAGAAGATGGCGAAAGACCAAGTGAATAGTTTTTCTTCGTAAAAAATTAAAAAAACTTTAAAAAATTGATTAAAAACAAAAATTACAATCTTTTACTATCAATAGCTAAAGTGATATAGAAAAGTGTACAATAGATCGAATTAATACACAAATTTTAACCTTTAAAAAGTGCTGCAAAAATAACATTTCAAAGCGACAAAAATTTTTTAACAAAAATAGTATATGCAGATAAGAGAGAACAAATGTAAAATAAACGTATATCCCCAAGCCAGTAAATGTTTTTTCTTTTTGATTTTTTTATAAAAAAAAGTTTGCAACTTTAAATTCGTATATAACTGACACAGTTCTTTTGACAAAGTTTTTGCTGCAAACTTTTCGTTGCTGTTTTTAAGACTCCAAATAAAACACGCACACATTTAAGCAAAGTGTAAAATACAGAAAATTTGCAATTATACCGTCTCATAAAAAGCCGTATTATACATTTGCGAAATTGCCGGAGAAAATATTTTTTTTTTCTTTTTACTATCTTGAATTATTTAATAGTATAACATTTTAAATAAGAAGAAAGAACATTAATTTAAAATTAAATAATTTATGTAGTTTTAATAGCATATATTAGAAAAGTTTTAACTATTTTGTTCTGAATTAATTTATATTGTATTTAATTATGCTACTGCTATACTAGAACAACACTACATGTTACAAATAAATTGAGAACTTTCGTAAGATCAAGTGTGAGAAACAAAGTAGAACCGAAAGAAACAAACATGTCTGACGATTCCAGTGATTGTAGTGATATGAATTTTCGTCCGTCGAGCAGTAGGGGCCGTCAACAAAATCATTCAGATCAAAAAAAGAAACGTCGTATTGTAATGCGCATTGAATTCGATGATTCTGAAGAGTCAACTTCAGCTTCTGATCAAACTAGTGATGATGAAGATGATGACGTCAAAAGTAAAAACGATAATGGTGTTAATGACGTTGCCGATGATGGTCCCTCGTGCTCAATGAGACTTCGTAATCGGCAAAAGAAGAAAACGATGCAAAATGATTGCAATGATAATGATGACTCGGATGAGTTTCAACGTAATGCTGCTACCCGTCGTATAAATCGCGGTGGTCGACGTATAAATGTTTTAGATGTTGGATTTTCAGATGATTCTACAAGTGGCAGTGAGGTAATGAATTTAAAAATGAAAAAACAAAAAAAAAAAATATTTGTTTTAATGTCAGTAACATGGCTGTGTGTGAGTTTTGTGTTATTTTTACATAATTTATATTTGTTTTAAAAGATCTTACGAGCCCTTTTAAAAACTAAAATCGGGTAAATCTTGAATTGTCTAACCAAATTTTATAATTTCATGGTGTTACCTCGGCATTAATATAAAAATAACTCATCGCACTTGAACACAAATAAAATATTATATTGTGAGCAGTAAAAATTACTCATCGGAATTAAATTAAATAAAAGGTGCTGTATTCGGCTATGCCGAATCTTATATACTTTTCACCATGTTTGTAAAACTAGTTTAGTGAAGTAGCTCCTATCAAAAACAAATATTGCGGTGGCAGAAAAATAAGAAGAAAAAAATAAGTTCGATATATAATTTTACATAAAAATGTTATCGGCTCTTAATGGGTTAAGCATTTATTTGTTTCCTGAAAGATCGATTCAAGAGCTTTTAAATGATACCCATATTGACCATTTTGACAATCCAAATATAAAAATTTCAGAGGCTCATAACTCAGAAAATGTGGACGAACCCCAATTTTTTCAAATGATGTTTTTTCCTTTTTTTAATTCTTTATCGCTCCCTATAGGCATTTGTTTTTTGATTGGAGCTACTTCATTGTAGGTAGGCGTGGTGTTTTGCCCGCTTACTTGAAAGACAGGGATCGATCTCGCTGATATTCAAAAGCAATATTTTCGAAACTTATGTTTGATCGGTTGGTGTAATTAATTTTTAACTAGCTCATCTGATGCCTTCTGAAAGTTGATTTTAACACTAACACGGACATCGATCAATCGACTTCGCTAGGCATAAGAACTCAGAATATACAGTGCGTCAAACGGAAAATCGGACATGCCTTAAACATTTATATTGAGAAACATTATAAACAAAATACCATTTCTTTTTTTTAAGAAAACGTATATTTCTATTAATAAAGATAATATCTAAGTTACTGATAAGACAAAAGCAAAACATATTAATTTTTTTTAAGAAATATTAGTGATAAATAAATTAATTTAGTTTTTTTAACTCAAACGGAAAATCGGACAAAGCGGTAAATTTGTAATAGCATAAATAAAAACGATTAATAATAAATAAATAAAATAATAATGAATAATTTTTTAGTATTTTGTAGCGTTGCCCTTAGAGTCAATAACTCTTTGAAGCCTTTTTTGCATCGAATTTACTAAATTTGCACACACTTCTGGAGTTATTTTATTCCACTCTGTTTTTAAAGATATCTTTAGTTGGCTTATGTTGTTAAACGAGTTTTTGTAAACCCTACGCGCTAATTCATCCCACAAATGTTCAATGAAATTCAGGTCTGGCGATTTTGGAGGAGGTTTCAACAGCTTGGGGCAGTGATGGATGAGCCATAACTTGCAAACTTCGGCGGTATGCTTTGGATCATTATCTTGATAGAAAGCAAAATTGTCTTGTATGCCCAGTTTTTCCGCGCTTTGTGTAACATTGTTCTTCAAAATGTTTAGGTAGACATGCTTATTCATTTTTTCATCAATAAATACTAAATTTCCTACTCCAGCACTAGACATACAGCCCCAAACCATCACAGAACCTCCCCCATGTTTAACTGTGGCTCTAGTGTTTTTTAACTCAAACTCAGTGTTTGGTTTTCGCCAAACAAACCTTCTTCCATCTGACCAATGCAGATTGAACTTGCTTTCGTCTGTATAGAGTATCTACATACAAAGGAAACTGGAAGGTATTATCTGAAAAAATCTGATTTTAAACGGATATTACCTTATTCCAAAAATCTTGGTTTTTTAAAATATATTCTTTAGCAAACTTCAAGTGTAATGTTTTATTTTTAGGGCTTATAAAGGGTTTTTTTTTTCTCAAAACTCGACCATGAAAATCATGTTTTCTTAAGGTATTTCTAATAGTCTCGCAACAAACCGACTTTCCTATGTGGGTTTCTACATACTTTTTTAGCTCAACAGTGGATTTTAAAGGATTTTTCTTCAACTCAAGTAAAATTCGTCTTTCATCATTATCATTTAAAATCTTTCCAAGACCTTCTTTACTTTTGTTTTCTACTCTATTTTCCTTTCTGTATCTTTGAATAATATCATGAACGGTTGACCGACTTCTACCCACAATTTCAGCAATATTTCGTACAGTTTTGCCCACTCCATATAGTCGAATAATAAGATGCCTTATTTCCACTGTTGTTTGCTTACCTCTAGGAGCCATTTTTATTGTTTGTCGCCAAAATCACTCTTAGTTCACAACTAAAACGAAACTGAATTATTTCTTTCTATTTTTGTTTGTAAAAGTGTAGAAAGTCAAAGCCTACTTTACGTGTCCGATTTACCGTTTGACTTTCAAATTTTAATATTTTTGTTTACAAAAGAATATTTCAAGATAAGACAAGAAAAAAAAAAACAACCTTAACTAACTTTTTAGATAAAACAAACACAAGAAATCCCATGTCCGATTTTCCGATTGATTCACTGTATATATATATACATAATGGGGTTTATTTTTTAGATTGGAGTTACTTGTTCCGAATGACATGAAAAAAATAGAGGTAGGCGTGGTGATTTTCCTGCTGCCTCGGGGGACATGGACCGATAATGCTGATTTCCAATAGCACCTCTTGACACTACGAGGGCTGCTATATATATTTCTGGCCTGGCAACACTGAGTGCTGTCAAGTGCAATCTGACATTTCCATTGGAAAGTTTGTCATTTTTAAGCATAATCGTACTCAAAACGTTTTGACGTACGACCATTATTTGTGTTGTTTACAGTAACTTGAAAAAATTAATATAGAAAAAAATGGAATTAACTCGTGAACATTTTCGTGACATAATTTTTCACAACTTTCGACGTTGATTATCACGACAAGAGTGCATTGATGAACTTAAATCTTTGTATGGCGATGAAGCACCTGTGTAAAATTGGTAAAATGAATTTAATCGTGGCCGAAGCTCGCTCAATGACGAATTCCGTGAAGGTCGTCCAAAAACGGCTGTTGTGCCAGAGAACATTGATTCCCTGCGTGAACTCATAATGCAAAATCGACATGCGACATACCGAGAGATAGAGACTTCCTTGGACATTTCTTCCACCAGCATACTTTCGATACTGCATGAACACCTGGCCGTTTGTTCTCGTTGGATCCCGCACAATTTGAAAGTCGCTCAAAAAAGGCTCGTGTCGATTGGTGCAAAGAAATGTTGCAAAAATACGATTGCGGTGCTTTAAAAGACGTTTATAAGATCGTCACAGGTGACGAATCATGGATCCATGCGTATGAGCCCGAAACGAAACAACAATCGACCGTGTGGGTCTTCAAAGACAAGCAAAATCTAACGAAAGTTGTTCGTGGAAGAAGCACTTCAAAGTAAATGGTCGCCTGTTTCTTCGGCAAAACCAACAAGAGAAGACGAATCATTGTTTACCATGACAATGCGAGCTCTCACACATCAGCTCAAACCAGAGCGTTTTTGACCGGCCAAAACGTCGAACTAATGGGTCATCCGCCGTGGACAACGATTTTCGTCGCCAGAAGAAGCTCTTGAAGTGTTCAAAAACCATGTTCGAGAGGTGTCTTCGCTATTACACACGGAATGACAAACTTATATAAACCGTTTTTCCATTTTTTATAGTGAAGGGTATAAAAATAAAGAATAGATTAATTCAACTAAAGGAACAAAAATATTCGACGAGATTAACCTTGAATGAATTACGTGAAATTCTCTTAAGGAGAGTGGTAAAAAGATCTAACACTTAGGAACCCGAACATAAACGATTTCTAGCAGAAATTAGATGCTAGAAGCCGTGGGTTTCTGTCAGTCTGCAAAAAATTTTAATATCTGCGAACGCACTCTGGGCTGTCTGTTAGTGTAACATTGCAGAGGAATAGAAGTGATACACCCTAAAAATCGTTTACATATAAAGAATCCTGATCATAAATTTTTAAGTTTTAAACAAAACGTATAATTGCCTTTTTTTAATGTTGATCATTTTTTTTTTTAATTTATTCATATATTTTCGCTATTTTGAAGTCTATTGGGGTCATTTTGTTAATACAGTAGAATCTCACAAATTAGAACCACTTTGTGCACCGGGTAGTTGGAATTTCTGGACATTTTTTTTTCTAACAGAAAGTGATTATAATACATGAAACTAGTTATGTAAACTTTATTTTTAACATAAAATAGTTTTTATTTCTTCCAATTACCCCTTTTCCTCGACTAAGCTATTGATAAAACTAAACCTTTTTAGAAATATTTTCTTTTTATTTGCGTAGTATAAATAAAATAAAAAAAGCAATCAAGCGGAGTTTATGCAAAACATTGACGTCGACCTTGAAAACTGTGTATTTCCTGTAGGTTCAGTAATCTAAAACGATTTGTGTAACAACTATTTCATAAAACATAAATGTTTTTGTTTATCAATTTGAGTCAATGCGTATGGTTCTTAGCTTGTCATTTGTAGCTGCAGAAATTAGGTCGATTGAATTATTGCGGGTGTAAAGTAAATGCACGGTATCATTAAGGCTGCGTGAAATCTCAAAGTGAATTTCCTTAAGGACTTTACTCCGTCTAATTCCTTCTGAAGTTATTATAGCAAGATGGTAAGGCATTCTGAATATTGCTGTTTAGGGACAAAAGCTCATTGTTTTTTGACCGGCCTCCTGTGGTGGACTCACACAATCTATTGCATAAGGAAAATAATTTTTTTATAGTAGTTCTAACAGCTTTGTTCATGCAGAAAGTTTTTCATTAATTGATCAATAAATAATTAATTTAATTGAGAAATAAAATTGATTACTTAAACACAAACCCATATTCGACTTCATAATGTTAAAGAAAATGTTTAAGTTTTTTATATTGGCGTCAACAGGTATATATAATGTTGAAAAATGAATAAATCTAGTTTATGGACGTAGCTTAAAAATTAATTAAAAATTTTAAGCAAAAAATGTATTATGGAAAATTTGGGGCTGACCCTTAGTTTTGGAGTTACATGCTTCCAAAGTTTGTACGTACAGTATGGCATATTTCGAGTATTTGGTGGTGAAATGAGGCAAAAAGGGTTTCATTGAAAAGGTAAATTAAATATTTATTCAATTAAAAAGGAAAATAACAAAAAAAAAAATAAATAAATAAAAACTTAAAAAACTTGTAACGACCAAAATTTTTTTTATATAAACATAACTTGATTGACCGGGCGCAAGGATTTCTTCCTTTTAGTATGACCAACACCGGCCTCGCTTACAAAACATTTTCTGCGTAGACGACCTTCGGCCGGGCGCAAGAATTTTTTCCTCTGTGGTATGAGTAACACCGGCCTTCGGCGGGGCTGAAGGGTTTTCACCTCTATGGTATGACCAAGACCGGCTTCGCTTACTAAATTTGAATCAATTCAAATCGTTTCTAGTTCGAAAGAATTTATAAAATGAATTGCAAATCGTTTCTAATGCAAATCATTTCCAATTCATTTGAATTGAATTCATTACCCCTAGATTTGCTCTTGAATTCGATTGATTGGAACTCATTTAAGATTTAATTCATTTGAGTTGCAATTCGTTGTTCTAACTCATATGAATGAATTCAAAATCAATTCAATTCAGATGAATTGAAATTGAATTTCAATTCATTATGGAAAATGTATTTTCATTTGAATTGGAAACAAATTGAAATTTGTTTAAATTTATTCAAATTTCATTCAATTCTTTTTTTTTTGTGAAAAGATTTAATTTAAAATTTAGTTAATTCGTAACGAACTAAAATCAAAAAATGAATGATTCATTTACAGCTTTTCTTGGAATCTAGCGGCCCCTTTACTCTGACTGTGAACGTTTAGCTCAAAATTGCTTTTCTAAAGCATTATTAGTTCCAACTTTCTTTTATACTTCATCTTCTTATTTTACTTTCTAAATTTAAATTATTATTTTTAGTTTTTACTTTCATTCCTTAAGGCCTTTTATAAATATTGGAATTCCACCAGTGGTTCTATTAATTTTTTATTATTTCCTTGCGTTTTTATTTTATCCGATACATATTTTAATGGGTCAATTGCAAAAAAAAAAATGTACACGATTTTTTTTTGCTTTATTTTTAAATTTTTTTCAAATCGCCTGTAAGAGTGGCCAATTTATGTAGAAATTGATGAAGAATCCGGTGGTACTTTTAGGCTCTTAAAAAATCATTATTTTTTGAATTTTTTTAGGTTTTCTATGATTTCTATCTTGAGCGTCACACAGCAAATACGCATAAAAAATCGCTAAAAATGTATAAATATTTGAAATTCAAGCTTTTTACGATGTTCTTTTTTTTCTCAAAATTAATTTTTGCGAAAATCACCTTTTCGGTTTTAAACACAAAATCACGATTTACCTTGATTTTTCATTTTTTTTGTAAAAGAAACTAGTTATTCTAAAATTTTTAAATGAAAATACGTAAATTTTTGTTAAAAAGACTTGAGATTAGAGGTTACTTGCAAAGTAATAGGCTTGTAACAATGTTTTAAAAAAAACTGCAATTATAAGCACTTTTAAGGGAAAAAACTAAGTGTGACGCTCAAGATATTTTGTGACGATCAAGAGACTTTGTTGCACGTAAACAAAAAATATTGCCAAATTTAAAGTTTAACGGAAAAAAGTTTATTCTTTAACAAAAATTAAAAAAAAAAAAAAAAATTCTTCAAAAACTTATACACATATGTAAATTATTTGACGCAAAACAATAACTTAATTTAGTTTATAAATTTTTATTCGATTTCTTATTCTGAATCTGTATAAACTTTATGAAATGACAAGCGGCTTAGTTTTTTTTTCATTCTCATTCGTTTTTACCACTTTCGAATTAAGTTTGTGGCAGTTGCATAAATTTCCGGTCCCCCAGAGGTTCGAGTTGCAAAAGCACGAGAGAGATCTGTAAATTAATTCAATAAACAATATAAATTAAACTCAAATATAACACGTTTATTACCTTTCTTTCTTTCATCTAAACTAAGCAAAGTTTCAAACCAATTGCATCTAAACCAGAGACAAGAATACTGCATATTCACTTTTATTGCTCATTCATATGTTCATTGCTTTTGCCATTCATTTAACTGCCTAAAATGATCAATGCACGTGCTTGTGTTTAACTCTCCATTTGCTTTGACTGTTTTTTTTCGCACAACTTTTATTATGCCAACACAAGTTAATCAACCATTTCATTCATGCCATTTAAAATTTTTAAAAACTGCTAGAGACTTTGGTACCTATTCATTGCTAACCATCATGTTTCATAGTATTCACCATGGTATTCATAGTATTCATGCATATATAAAAAAAAATAATAAATGAAAAAATCTATGCTTGTACGAACAAAAACCATAAATTGTGCATAAAAACCATAAATATAGACAGTGTTGCCAATTTAACTGATTTTGTGGTAGATTAGGCGTTTTTGTGAACACCAAAAGTATCATTATTTCTTTTAGTTTTTATATTGCAGTTTTTCTGAAGAACGAAATAAAAAGGTAAAATTTTTAACATGTGCCGGTTTTTATAATAATTAAATACTTCGCACACAATCTAATTAACCAATAGTTGAGTTAAAACAAATGAACCAATAGCTAGTCTAAAAGTAATTAGCTAATGTGTGTATATTGCGATTTATAAAACAAATTTTTATATATAAAAAAAAAAATTCTTGTGAATGCGTCCGTGAAGTTTCACTAAATTTGATAGTTTTTAAATAGATATAAGGTTTGTTACTTAAAATATTTTAATTTTTAGTGTTCAATAACTATTTTTATTTTACTGTTTATTCATATCTAAACCAAGAAAAATAATATTATTTTATTGCAGTAATATTTATTTTAACATTTCCAAATACACGTATTTCAACGGATTTTTTACAACATCAATTATTACCCTTTTCACAACTCATTTAAAAATACTTTTTTGTCACTTTGTATAAAACATTTTCGCTTTTATTGATTATTTTATTGCAATATTAAACCTATTTTGTATAATCGCACTTATTTTCTGAAATACATTTGACAGTTGACAACACTCATCCTACGTACAATACTAAAATTCTCTTTTATGTATTTTAATTTAGTTTTTAGTACCCTTCATTCACAGGTATTCACAAATGATTCATGAATACAGCGCGGTATTCATGAATCTTTGTGAATGTTTGTTGTCATTAAAGTAACACATGCAATACACACATCATATTTCATCATACGATCTCTATGTGAATGTGTTTTCATTCGCTTCATTAGCCTAGTGTGTAGTAATGTCAACAACATTATTTTTGTGTGAATGTATTCAAAGCAATAAAACCAATGCAATTTCTTTTCTCTGATCTAAACCAAACTAATTTTGTCAAAACACGGAATATTGACTCAATAAAAGTACATGTATGAACACACTATTACTCCTGAAAATTAAAAAATAAAATTAAAATTAAGCATTTTAAGCTATGAAGCAATATATAAAAAAAGTTATGCTCATTAAATTAGTTAAAACCATGTAAAGAATGATTGTCAACTTCAATTTTTTTCTATTTAATATATTCACTTTAAAAAAATTAGCGTGATGCTCATGAAATTTTATGGCGCCCTTATCATGGTGATCACAAAAACTACGCAAATGTACACTTTTTTTAGTAGAATTTTCTTTTTCGATTTTTCACTTTTGTAATAATAAAAGTTTGTACTTTCCTTACGTTATTTACTTTATTTAAATACAAAATGAAAACTAGGAATACTACTTGCTTGATTTATAACAAAGTGACGCTCAATGAAAATTGTGGGGACAACCTTTGTTTGCAACGCCAAATTCGCAATAATTAAGTTTTGAAGACTATCAGGCATGTTCTGACACTCGCACTCGCTGAAATCGCATGTAATGTCAAAAACGCCAACTTTTGTTTTACATGTTCTGAAACTCACGCGTTTTGCTTGCAGTTTTCTCTTCTTTTAAATTTATGTTCGAAAAACAAAAACATGTGATTTGACGGTGCAAAACATAAAAAAATCCAACAACCTTCTCCCTTAGTTTAATTTCTTAAAAAAATATTCAATTAAAAATAGAACGAATTAAGAAACTGATGCTTAGAGATTATTTCAGTCCAATGGATACTTCAATGCAATGAACATTTATTAATTTAAAAAAATACCACAAAGCAAGAAATATTTTGGACACAAATGGTATTTGTATTAGTAATGTTGCATTTAGCATCTTTGAAGAAAAAGATCAGTACTTAAAACGTATTTTTGTTTATTTTGTTAGTTATAACATACACGTTCGAAGCGCAGATCGTCCTAAAAGTAATTGAAATAAAACCATTCAGATACCTTAACACTTAAATCGACCATTTAATAAGCACCGAATATTTTAATAAAAATTTAAAATTAAAATAACCGCATATATTATTTGATTACCGACTATACGTTTAACCGCACTAACACCAATGTATTTTCGAACATCGAGTAGAACAGCTGTTTTTATGAAATCGCCAGTACTCAAGAAAAAAAAAAAAACACATTCAATTGGTAAAACAAAGGGCATATTTTAAATTAATTATTTAACACCTTAAAATGTGTTAAAATTAAAATATTTTTTTGTTAAAAATAAAAGAAACCATATTAATTTTTATTTATATATAATTTTATTGCTGTTTTAAAGTTTATTTTAAGTGAAATTTAAAACTTCACTTCAGTATGTGCTTGCGATTTGAAGTCACCAAATTTATTGCGATTGTGAACTACAGAACACCTTTCATGCGATTTCAATTCGCATCGCAGTTTTAGGCGATTTGCGATTGTCAGAACATGCCTGTATAACAAATCAAAACATAAGAAAGAAACGCAATAATTCGAAAACTGTTATTAAATGTGGCGTATTCAGTCCACTCTTACATTAATAAATTTTTTTCGCTGCAATTTTTCTCTTTTATTCTTTAAAATTGCATTCACGTTTACATTGTAAAATTTTTATTGCAGCAATTTTAAAAGATGTATGCATGTGTGTATATATTTGTTAACTTCATACCTAAAAAGGAAAGAGGGAACAAAACGAATTGCAAGAGTACGCGCATATGTGTACCAATTTTAATTCCTCTCTCCCTTTTCACCCATAAAATAGGAATTGCAGCGACAAAAATTGTCCAACGTAAACTGGGACTTTATTCTTGATTTGATTTTGTTTTGTTTACAAAAAATTCTAAAGGGGACACATGCTTTTGTATGGAAGGAGTCAGAGGAAGAAACAAAACACAATTCTGAATAAACAAAAAAAAAAACTAACATACAAATTTGAGAATTATGTTTTTTGTTACATAATCCTCGCTGATCACTCGCATTTTTTTTTACCTAAAATAGTAGTGTAAAGTGCGGGACACAAAAATTGCGTTTTTTTAATTGACCCTAATCTTAAGTCTTGTTTTAGAAAGAGACAAACTGCTTTGTTTAAAATTTCGGTGCCACATGTCTAAATTTCCCGATGAAAAAAGTTTTGTTCAAATGATTAGAACCGCATAATTTTTGTCTTAGTGGTCCTACTACATGATTAGAAAAAAATTATTTTTTTGAAAATGCTACGGAAGTTGTTTATTATTTTTTTTTATCAAGCAGTCTAATGATATTTCTTCTTAATTTTTTTTTAGGCTTTAAATAAGTGACTGCTTGTCATTGTCATTTATATACCTTCTGGTTAGGCAAGCCCAAACATTTTCAATTCTGTTTATTTCAGGAGAATATGGCGGCCAACAAAGAAGACGAATGTTCTGGCCAAATTTAGTACAGTTTCATAGGTTTCCCCAGTCAGCCTACCTCTTGGAAAATCTATATAAATTGTTCCGTAGTACGTTCCCTTTCTGCTGTAGCTCCCTCGCAAATTGCGATGGATTTTTTTGCATGTTTCACTTAATGGGGGCCTTTTCTTAAATTTTCGCTATACGAACAGTTAGATGCTTGCTTGCTTGTCAGCTTCCGATTAATTTTTTGTAATACGGAAAGGTTGAGTTTGACGCAATTTTGCGGATGTTTCTCGTTTCTGCCGAGATTAAAACTGTTACAACTGGTGAATTTTTTATTTTTCTAAAGTCATATTACTTCCTAGATAGTTAAAATGAAATTTTGTCGCACAAAAAATGAACATACCTGTTTTTGGGAAAAAATTCGATTACGCTCACTTATACTGAGACAAAACTACACTATGCAATTAGATGCATGCAACTCCTTTTTTGTTGTCAAAAAGTATAAAGATCGAAAAAAGGGAGAAGAAAAATACTACGACAGACGTTTTTAGAAAATTTATCTTCTTTAACACTTTCATACCTTGAAAGTCTTTTGTTCAATTTTGTATTTTTAATAATTTTATTTATTTGGTTTCTCATTAATTACAAGGCTTACAAATATATAACGGAATTTACAACTCAAATTTTATTTAAAATCCTTTTAAATATACAGCGATTTTCAGCATTTAAGTGTTAGCATTGTAAAGAAATCGAAAAAAAATCAGAATATGCCAAATAAGCATTCAACACGTCTACTACAGTTATTATTATTGTATCTCGGTTCTTCATATATCTATTTTCTCATGACTTATTTAAAAAAAAGTATTCTATATCTAAGGGACTTTCTCACATTTTATTCAAATCCATTTAGTAGATTTTCGTGTTGTCATGAAAAGTCATAACTCACGAACTCTTTGAACGATTTTGTGCAAATTTTAGGTAAACCATCTACACGACTATACGTTTAAAGTCTAAAAATTTAATCCAATTCGGTTCGGTAAACTTTTAAGGGCACATGCGTATAACTAGAACACTTCATTGAAATATAATTTATTTACAAAAAGTTCTAAAATTCAAAAGCAAAGTAACACGCTCCATTAACAATAATAACATTTTGCCGGATGTGGAATATATTTTCAGATATTAATTTATTAACAGTTCGTGTCAGGAAGAACAAGAAATAATTAAACAAAGAAGCTTATTTTTGAAAACATTACATGAAAACGCAAAAGGGCATAATTCCAATAGCGGCAATTTTTTAGTAGAAATGATCTGTGGATCTATCATACCTTGGATACTGTAATATACATTTTTGGAGAGTTAGTATTCTAGTAATAATAACTTTAAAAAGAATATTAAATTAAGAAAACAACCAAGGAAATTAATTATTGAGCGGGTTGTCACAAAAAAAATTTTAAGGTAGTAATTGGCAAGGTATGTGCAAGATTACAACTGTAAAATCTTATACGACTTTTGTAATCCTAGAACAAACCAATTAAATTTCTTCGCCGAAATTAGGATTTTGATTAAATATAACATAAACGCTAATTCTCGGTTAGTATACTCTACCGATACCCAAATTGAAACTAGCTTTAGTCCTGATAAATAATTTCTTCACTAGCATCCATCCAGTCATATGGCCTGTACAGAGTAAAATTTATAACTGACGCATTAACATCAGAAAAATCTTCAGAATTATCAAAACTCAGCTAAAGTCCTCAGGAAAAAAATTTTCACAAGGTGCAAATCAAGAAATCAACGCAATTATTAAGATACAACCTATTACAGAAACTTGTGGTGTTACAGAAGGTATAGAAACAACTTCAGATTCATTTTGATTTGAGAAATCAAATTGTTATCTTACTAGCAAGTATAATCCTTCGTTAAGTAATACCAATTGCAGGGTTTATTCAATCAAATACTTCAGACAGATGTAAGAGTAGTAATCTCGGTCGATACTTAAATTTTTCCTTGTAATTATAGTTAAACCCAAAATATGTGTCGTCAAGGCTATTGCTTTGAAAATTGCAAAATGAAAATACAACTGCAACTGCAAAAGGAACTTGAAAAAATTTCATAATTTAAATGTAGTCTAGTAGATTAAAGCAGATAAAGAAAATGGAAATTATGTGAGATGATTTCATTTGAATAATAATTGTTTTTACTAATTATAATAAAATGTTAATTACCAATTGCAATTGACAAAAAAAAAAAAAAAACAAAATTGTTTTTATGAATCTTCCATAAGAACTCAAGCATTAATTAATTTATTAATTAACTTTTTGTAGATGGATCTTAAAAATGTTAATAATTTAGCAATTTTAAGTGAGATAGGTGTTAAACTTGAAGTCTGAGATCTAAAGTCATTAGAAGACATTACCATTAGTGAAAATAATGGTAATGGTAAAAAATAATTAGCATTATTTATAATTCAATGCTAAAGAAATCGGTTATTAAATAATTAGTCCTTTCAATTAAATACTGCCATAGGTTAGACAAGCAGCCGTGTTGCCATAGCCCACTTAGGTCCATTAATTGGTCCCTTTGTGCTAAAATATTCAAATACTGCCACACTATTATTATCAAAAATTACTTCACGATAATATTTGTACATAAAAAAGCAATTCATTTGTCGGTTGGAAAAGCTGGTATATCTATATGTATATCGCCAGTGGCTTAAGCCAGCTCATCAGGAATCCTTTATAAAAGATTTTAGAAAAGCCAAAAACATTTTCCTTTAAGTATAAAAACTTAAAAAACAACAGAAATTACAAACAAACCATGTTTATATTTTTTCTTTTCTTTTCTTAGGTTGTTTAAAATAAAAACAACAAATTTATTTTTTAATTTTTTAAGAGAAAAAAAAATAATGATTGCACAAGCAATTGCATTTTTTTGTTTATATAAAATTGGGAAGTTGTTAATATTAATTATTATTTTATGCCAATTTCCCATAAAAATTTTAAATAAAAATGCAATTTATTTTTGGTGGGAAAAGCTGGCATCTATACACATTTCGCCGGTTGCATGTATTGACGTTATTTTATTATATTGGGAGCCAAGTGTATTTTTGCAGAAAAGCTTGAAATAAATTGTGCCTTGTATATATAGTGCAGTTCGCTATGTCTGTTTAACCTTTAGTAAGCGAAGTTGAAAAGAAAACTCTTAAGCTTTGTCGAAGGGCGGCTATGTACAAATTCTTAAGCAAACGAAGCTGCGAATACCAAACATTTGATTTAATAATGAAAATCAACAATAATGACCCAATCCGTCTTATATACCCTTAACCAACTATGTAAATCTAGTTTAGTGAAGTAGCTCCTATAAAAAAACAAATTTTGCGGGGATAGAGAATTAAAAAATAAGAAAAAAATGGGTTAAATTTTTTTTAACTTTTAGTAATTCCTAAATGATCTCTTCAAATTTTAAAAATTTCAGAGGCCTGTAATTCGGAAAATATGGGCGAGCGTCAATTTTTCACTTCATGTTTTGTATTTGTTCATTGTTCCAAATGATGTGAAAAAATTAGAGGTAGGCGTGGCTTTTGCCCGCTACCTCAAAGGACACGTACCGATCATGGGGATTTTCAATAGCACCTCTTTCTACACTTTGTTTGATCTATTGGCTTATTTAAATTTTCTCTAGCCTCGGCAAACTTGATTTCAACACTAACACGGAAGGACAGACGGACATCGCTTAATCGACTTTGCTATGCAAAAGAAGTCAGAATATATGTATATATATATATATATATATATATATATATACTTCATAGGGTCGCAAATGGAAATTGTAAAAATTACAAACGGAATGACAAACTTAGTTATACCCTTTTTCAACTTTTTGTGGTGAATAAGAAATTCTTGGTATTATTATATGAGTTTTCCTAGCTGAACAAAAGAAAATTATTCATACATAATGAGGACGAGGTCCACAGCTTTTAACAATTTTATAAAAAGATAAAAATATTAAAATGTAGCTGGAAATATGATCACGTCTCTTTAAGTTAAACACAAAACGAATTATTCTGTTTAAAATGCGATGTATACTGTGAGTACTAGTGAACGATGTACAAGAGAAAACTTCAAGTCCGTGGTTGACATAAGGCATCAAGAAAGCATGAACTAATCTTAATTTAATAGGAAGCGGTAAATAGAGGGTTGTTGAAAATATTTTACTCAAAATTAAATCAATTTGGTTAGATATGAGTTCTATGTGAAAACACAAAGGGACCAATTAAAGGACTCAAGTGGGCTGTGGCAACACAGCTGCCTGCCTAACCTAACCTAAGGTCTATGTGAAAGTTCAAATTAATCTTGCTGTCCAAAATAACACCCAAACGTTTCATCTGCGCACCAAATTATATTTTCGCATCATTAGGAAAAATGTCGAGATCGACAAAAAAGTTATCAATAGGGTCAAACATCATTGCCTTAGTTTTAAGGCCATTTATATTTCGTCCGTTCAAAAACAAAATTAATATTTCTCTCTAACACGTCACAGAAGTTTTAGTTACATGAGAAAAATAAAGCTACATTATCAGCAAAGAGAGATATGGCTTACAAATATCAGAACCAATATTGCCAGGAAGGTCATTTATATATAGAATAAATAGCAACGGCCCTAGTACCGAACATTGCGGTACACCCGAACTAAAAGAAAGTACGGATGACAAACTGCAATACCATGAGACAAACTACGAACTGTCTGAGAAGTAAGAAAAAACAAATTTGCAGGCTGACTTAGAAAACGCAAACTGACTTCTTAATTTCCATATCGTCATAGAGTGGTTAAGGGTGTTTAAAAGCCTTAGATAGGTCTAAGGACAAAAGGACACCTAATTTATTAGTGTTTATATTTTTCCCAATTGATTCGGTAAGGTCAAGAAGCAAAAAGATGCGTACTTCGATTTGTAAATTTTGTTTGCTGTTATTTTCGAAATTTATTCTTTTAATATATGTTCCATGACTTTCGAAAATGATGGGACAATACAAATGGAACAAAGATCTTCTTAATCCCTAACAACTTTCTTCTTTGGTATTGAGACAACATGACCTATCTTCCAGCACGCTGGAAATTGAGATTGCGTAAGAATCCTGTTAAACAGGCGTAACAAATGATTAAAAACATACGGATAGATAATTCGAATAAGTTTAATAGAAATACCGTCATTAGGCAAATCGGTCTCGCTAACGTAGCCAAATGAAAAAACGTTGTTAGCAAAGTTAAGACCATTAAGATTGACTTCAGAAACATCGGCAGTACTGCCAATATATTGTAAATGGCATCAAGTTTCCTGCCCACGTAAAATCTGCATCTTCAAAAGTTCCAACTTGCAGTGTTTGTTTCACTTAAAACTCTATTAAAGTAGTTAAGTCCCTTCTTACGAATAGTGGATTTGGCCATATTGCGATCCTTGTAGAAAGTTCTCCAGTTCTGATATGATTTGTTAGCTTTATATACAGAAACTGCTACTAAGTCTTT
Source organism: Cistogaster globosa (assembly GCA_937654795.1). Taxonomy (NCBI): domain Eukaryota; kingdom Metazoa; phylum Arthropoda; class Insecta; order Diptera; family Tachinidae; genus Cistogaster; species Cistogaster globosa. The sequence goes on from OW569403.1 coordinate 128,094,435, forward strand.
TAGAGAACTCGACAAGATAATTTTCTTTGATTTAATCAAATTATTCTTGCGGTCACTAATCTTTTTACGGACTACAGGGACGTAGCAAAATAGACCACGAAGGAGTTGATATTAATGTTTTTATAGATAACAGAGTAATCAAAATTTTGCATCATCAAGTGTCGAAAGGGTTTTGTTTTGTATTAGAAATCTACTAATAATTAATTGGATTTTGATCGAAATCTTTTTAAATACCATATTTCGGTGTAATTTAAATGGACTCGCATAATCACTTTAGGGGAAGAGAAATTTATTGTTTTATTGTGGCAGTAATAAGTTCTGATAATTTAATTTTTATAAAATTAGGAGTTGAACTGTAGATATAAATGTATTAAAATTTATTTTTGGCCTTAAGTTTAATTTTTAAAAAACTTTTTTCAGAAAGACAAGTTACAAGGAGAACAGTGAAGAAATACTTTGGTTTGTGTATCGACTTCGTCCAACCAAATTAATACTGATATAAATACTCATCGTATTCTTATTTACAAAATTAGTTGGTTTACAATTTACACAGCCTCAGGTAGATAGATACGAAGAATGCTAATAAAGGATGTAGCGGTCCAGAAAATGTTGGTGTCTAATTTTTCTTGTTTTCCTTGAATAACGTCCGCATACATTTGTAAAATATATATTTTTTTTGAAAAAAAAAGGTTTTCAGAAATTAAAAATTATAGTAATGACAATGATTTTCTGTTTCCTAGTGACAGATTATTCCAAAGCCTACTAAAGTTTAATTTAGACATACTTGACATTCGTCAATAAATTGTCCTTTAAACCCTTGTATTCTTTTTATGTATTTCTTTAATAATGTTATACAGTCAGCCGGTGTTTTAGACCCAGATGGTGCATTCTGTTTTCCACCATAAGAAACATTTACAATCGTCTTACTACCTTTAACTTAGCCATCTGAATCACATGATAAAACTAGGGTTCGGAGAACGGAGGGAATTCCCGCGAAAACGATCTTAAATTTCCCGGGAAATTTTGGTTAAATTCCCGGGAGACGGAAGGTTTTAAATTATTAGTACTTTAAAAAAATACAATGATTGTTTTTCAAATATTTTGGTTGTAACATTTAAAAATTTTCAAATTTGTGATATTAGTGTAGATAGTAATCGATATAGAATACAAAACACCTATTATTAGATTTTTGTCTTTCCGTCTGTCTGTGTTCGCATCACGTAAAAACTGCTGGATGGATTAATATAAAATTTTGTGAGGAGGTCCCTTTGTTCATATAAAAAAACATGTTTTTCATGTTGTTCGTAGAGAAACTAGAGATCCAAATGTGAAATCACCCAATTTTAATGGTACTAAAACAGTTGTCAGTACGTTTTATTTTTGCAGATGATGAAAAGTTATTAACAACAGAAACAGAACTCTACAACAAATGTTTAAAAACACATGTTTCTAAATTTTAATTTTGAGATAATTAGAAATTATACGCGGAAGAAGACGTGGGCACTACTAGGAAGATATAAAGCAGAGCAAAAGGTTAATAATTTTTTTTTTAAAGGAATTTGAGTTTTTCGAACATTAGAAACACGAACATGGTTAATCTTTATAACGCATTGTTGACAACAAAACCTACTTCAGTAGAAAGTGAAAGGGTTTTTTCTATTGTTTGAAATTTTGCAACGAAAACAAGCAACAATATGTCTAAAGAACTGTTTAATGCAGTTCTTAAAACATATATTTAAAAAGAAATTAATAAAATACTTTGTCAGTATTTTTATCTTTGTTATCTCTCGTTATGTAGTACAAATGTTCATATGTATGTCTTGACATCTGAATTGTTTTTAACTGGTAAAACTATTTTTTAACAATTATTTTCGTTTTTTGTTTTTGAATTTTTTTTTAAGAATTGAATTGTTTTTTCTAAGAATTGCTTTTTTCCTGGGAATTTCTGGGAAAGAAACCATTTTTCCCCGTTTCCCGGGAAATCCCAAACCCTAAATGAAACCGAGAATGTCCTCAGTTTGCACCTTGAGATAGCACTTAGCTTAGTCTTTTGCCAAGTAATTTCCGGTGCGGTTTCGTAATATGGTGCGGTGACACATAATGTGCTCAATAAATTTCATTTCTTCCTCGTTTTCTTATATTTTGTAAGAACTTGATGTGCAACGAACCATATACTGATCCTTGTCCCAATAAAACAGTGGTCAGTGATCGCAACTATAAATAGTACTTAGTATCTGTTCATACCCTAAAGAAGTGTTGTTCCTTGCCATGTCCTAAGTGTGCCAAATGGTCTAATTTGTCCGTCAGCATATAAGAGCTTTTTTGCATGCGCTACTAGCTTTGAGTTTGCTCAATTTTCTTCCTAAGCTTTGTCGCATGGCTCTCAATGTACAGAATGTTTTTCTTCCCTTCTGCCAGGTGCTCCGAATACACTGGAATGCACTACACTAATCTGGAAGTCTACAACCTATTTATATCACATCCTAGAATGTACACACCAGCACACGTTCATCTTATTTATATTCAAACCATCTGTAAAAATTCCAAATTCAAGAAAAATTGAAAATTATAACATCCAAGGGAGTTTCCTTTCTGACGCTTATAGAAGCCCGGCCATATGGAAGAAAAGAAGAAAGAGCGATTAGATCTGGTTCTCTTTCCACACGAGTTATATGGCCTTACTTTCGCATTGGCTAAAGGTTATCTTCGTTTTACTGTAAATATCATCTTGGAATCATTTGTTTGTTTGTTGTCTTATTGTGTATCTAAAAAAGTGAAGAAATATTCTTTTTATACGTGAACGATTAATGTAATTTAGTGTTTTTATACCGTTTACTACAGGTGGAAAAAGGGTATAACTAAATTTTTCATTTCGTTTTTAATTTCTATAATATCTATTTTCGACGCCATAAAGTGTATTTATGCAGAGTCCTAATGCACAGCGAAGTCGACTGAGCGATGTCTATCTATCCGTCCGTTTTAATGTTGAAATCAACTTTGCCAAGACAATAAATTGATCAGACATAGTGTCGAAAAAGGTTATATTACATTTGCAAGATTAGTCTATATCCCTTCTGAAGTAACTCCAATAAAAATAATAACAAAACAAAAAATTGGGGCGACAGACAATGAAAAATAAAAAATTCAAGGAAAAAATTGGCGCGAGTTATGGGCCTCTGAAATTTTCATAAAAAAGTTCGATTGTCAATAAGGCCAAAATGGGTATCCTCTAAAAGAGTTTCAAGAGATCTTTCAGGAAATACATAAATTTTAAAAAAATGCTTAACCCATTAAGAGCCAATGACATTTTGATGTAAAATTTTATATCGTGCTTGATTTTTTGTTATTTTTTAATTCTCTGTCACCGCAATATTTGTTTTTTTATTAACATATTTAGCATAGATGCTATTAAAATAAAACAATTACTATTATTACTAGATATTAGATTTGTTTTAAATATATAAAAATTAGTTTTTTTTTTAATTCTAGTGGAATTTCATTAAAAAGCTTAAGGCCTTTATATAATAGACAATTTTGACCAAAGTTTGGCCTTCTAAAATTTATTCTAAAATCGCTAGCGTTTCGCAAATTATAAGCCTGAACATCAGCTACATAAACCAATTGCGTTTGGTTTATCATTGGTACCATTCCACTTCTTTTTTTATAAACAAATAACAGAACATTCAATACAAGTCTCCGGTTGACCGTTAGCCATTGTAGCTTCTGCAACATATCCCTGATGTGAGTTAGTCTATGACAGCGTAGAATGCATCTCTACCCTTGTTTTGCAACCTTTGAAGGCGGTTTTTCATTTGCGTTGTGCCCAGGAATAGTTAAGAAGAGCTTGGAGAAAATTATGGCATTCGATATCGATCGAAATTTACGTGTAAATTCCATTGAAATTTCTATCGATATCGAATGCCGTAATTCGCCCCAGTATTCAAAATGGAAGTAGACGTTGACGGTTGGTATCGAATTCTTTTAAGAAATGCTATTTTAATTTTTTTTTATTTGTTTTGCAAATATAGTCGAAATACAAATTGATTTTTAGCGTATTCATTTTTAGATACCTTTCCACTTCTTTCAATTCCCTATTAGGAAAACGAACACAGTCAACTTCGTTTTTGCCACTTATATAAATAAGGGCATCATCAGCAAACGTACATACTTTAGCCTCTTTCAAAACTTTTGGCAAATCATTTATGTATATTTTAAATAGTAGAGTTCCCAAAACTGCTCCCTGTGGTACTCCTACGTTCACATTTTCAGCTTCTAATAAAGAACCACCGCATTTTGTTTTTTGTGCTCTTTTGTCAAGATAACTCCAAATCCATTTGAATTCGTTGTCTTTTATACAATACTTTTCCAGTTTCATCAGTCATATTACTTTGTTTATTGTTTCGAATGCTCATTTAAGGTCCAGAAAAACTGCCACCACACAATTTTCGTTAGGAGCTACTTCACAAAACTAGATTTACATACATGGCGAAGGGTACATAAGATTCGGCATAGCCGAATATAGCACTCTTACTTGTTTTACTTAAACTGAAATAGAACTCACGCATTTCTTTAAAATATCTTTTTATGACGCTTTTCTAGAAAAATACCCTTTTTGGCATCTTTTCGAAAATGTTCCTTGACAACCCTGGTCACACTGCAGATATTCTCCCTTATTTTATTCTTCTTTGGAGTTTCTATTCTCTTACTTACACATGCTAACATCAAAATTATTTAACTGCAAGCTAATTGTATCACATTTCACATGTATTTCTATATAGTTAGTTGCCTGTATCCATCCTTAACTTAAATTTGTTATTTTTGTTTTAACAAACCAAAATATTTTTTAGATTGTCTTTTATTTGAACTATATTTTATAAATGGATTATAATTTTTTAGATAGATAGTTCCTTATAGTGTTTGTAAATAATTCGCTATCAGCCAACCCTAATAATAAATAACGACTTTGTAGGGAAATAAATGTTTCAAATACAATATGAAAAACATTAAAAAAAATCGCATATCCTATTTCTTGTAAAAAACTGTATAAAGAGAAAAAATTACAGTCAATAACTACCTTGTAGTGTAGATAGGTGCGAATAAAGCTGATGAAGCGAACCAAAAAATGCCTTTCATTTTGCTGGTATTTGAGTTTTACTGTTTACAATTTATCAATGGAAAATAAAATAAACATTTACAAAATATGTTTCGCATATTTTTTAAATTTAATTTTTAAATAATTTTATTTATTTTATTTGTTTGTTAAAATTGCTTTTTAGCATTCTGAAAAATTTTTCGTTTTTTTTTTTTTTTTTTTTTTTTTTTGCAAATACTCTTCTTGAACCAAATACCTTTTTAAATTTTTATTCTTTTCTATCTACTGTCTTGTATACAAAAGATTTTTTTAATCTTTCTGTTCTTAAAACTATTGAAAGTTTTGAAAATTCTTCAGCTTACAATGGTGTATTTTTATTTTACCTCTTATACTTCGATTTTTTTCTCACTCCAATATATCGTTTCGACGCAAGCTACTTTTATATCTAAACAATTTATAGTTTGAAAGACCGTCTTATTTATGAATTAATTTTTCTGAATTCTAAAGATTTTTAACACTTCATACTTTTATATGTTCTGTATTCATTCAGTTGTATTAATCACTTGCGATGTGTTTTTGGGATCTTTTATTGACATGTGCTTCTTCAAAATCTTGTTTTAAGGGGGGAACCAATGATATTCACGATATTTGTATGATTTAAATCCTATGTTATAAATATGTAAATACAGTTCAAAACAATGTTCATTCTAAGTTAAGTTTATTTGGAAATTAAAATTTAAAAATTGTGTACGAGGGCTGCTATATATATTTCTGGCCTGGCAACACCGAGTGCTGCCAAGTGCAATCTGACATTTCAATTGGAAAGTTTGTCATTTTTAAGCATAATCGTACTCAAAACGTTTTGACGTACGACCATTATTTGTGTTGTTTACAGTAACTTGAAAAAATTAATATAGAAAAAAATGGAATTAACTCGTGAACATTTTCGTGCCATCATTTTTCACAACTTTCGACGTGGATTATCACGACAAGAGTGCATTGATGAACTTAAATCTTTGTATGGCGATGAAGCACCATCCTATAGCACTGTGAAAAATTGGTATAATGAATTCAATCGTGGCCGAAGCTCGCTCAAAGACGAATTCCGTGAAGGTCGTCCAAAAACGGCTGTTGTGCCAGAGAACATTGATGCCGTGCGTGAACTCATAATGCAAGATCGACATACGACATCCCGAGAGATAGAGACATCCTTGGACATTTCTTCCACCAGCATACATTCGATACTGCATGAACACCTGGCCGTAAAAAAGGTTTGTTCTCGTTGGATCCCGCACAATTTGAAAGTCGCTGAAAAAAAGGCTCGTGTCGATTGGTGCAAAGAAATGTTGCAAAAATACGATTGCGGTGTTTTAAAAGACGTTTATAAGATCGTCACAGGTGACGAATCATGGATCTATGCGCATGAGCCCGAAACGAAACAACAATCGACCGTGTGGGTCTTCAAAGACGAGCAAAATCCAACGAAAGTTGTTCGTGGAAGAAGCACTTCGAAGCAAATGGTCGCCTGTTTCTTCGGCAAAACTGGTCATGTGGCGACTGTTCCGCCTGAGAAACATAGGACGGTCACTTCTGAGTGGTACACTGCAATTTGTTTGCCTGAAGTCATCGGAGAAATTCGAAAAACCAACAAGAGAAGACGAATCATTGTTCACCATGACAATGCGTGCTCTCACACATCGGCTCAAACCAGAGCGTTCAACGATTTTCGTCGCCAGAAGAAGCTGTTGAAGTGTTCAAAAACCATGTTTTAGAGGTGTCCCAATCGGAGTGGAAAAAGTGCTTCGACAACTGGTTTGAGCGCATGCAAAAGTGTATAAATCATGCTGGAGAATACTTTGAAAAACAATAAAACCATTTTTGATTATAAATATTCGCATTTTCACTATTAGGCCAGAAATATATAGAGCAGCCCTCGTATTCATACATAAGTAGTTCTTAAGTCTTTAATTTTACTGTGTAATATAAATTAATTGGCCCAGTAGGGCTTTTATATTACATTTTGAATAAATAAATACATAAATTAATAAACATATCTAAACCATAATATTAATAAGATGTACATATTATTTTAATAAACTTTTTTGTGCTTTTTACAGATCGCTCGTCATAAAAGAAGCAGCCGAAAAAAATATATAGTTTCCGATGATGAACAGGAATCATTGAATAATTGCAAAACAAAAGATAATGGTGAGCAAATGCAAAAGCAAATGGACGAACAAGGCTTTACGTCAGATAGTAGTTGCAATGACTTACTAGAAAAATGTCCAATTTGTTTGTTAACATTTCGACAACAAGAAATCGGTTCACCTTCTACATGTGAACATATATTTTGTGCAAACTGCATTGAAGCTTGGTCAAGAAATGTCCAAACATGTCCTATCGATCGCATTGAATTTCAACGTATTATCGTGCGCGAGTCATATGAAAATCGCATTTTTGTGCGTGATATAAATGTTGATCCAAACGCTAAGAAAGAATTGGTGTTGGAAGACGATCTTGTTGAAGAGGACGATGTAACAAATTGCGAAATATGCAATAGACCAGATCGGGAGGATGTTATGTTGTTGTGTGATCATTGCAATAGCGGTTATCATATGGACTGTTTATCACCACCATTATCTGAAATACCAGAAGGTTCATGGTATTGCGATAATTGTGTAGATTCTCAAGATGAGGATGATGATGAAGAGGATTTGAATATGCTCTATGAAGATATACGAGATATGGGTATACCAGAAAGTAGACTACGTGTTCGTGAAGTTCACCAACCAAGAATATTAAGAACACGACAAAATGAACGTATTCGGGCGGCAGTAATAAGACGTACAAGAGCTGTCGTTAGCCGATTAGAGACGAGAACTACAGTGGCAACCACAAACTCTTCTGTAACACAGCGAGGACGTCCACGTGCTACAACAACGACAACAACAACCACCACATCAACAACTCGCCGTTCTACAACTAACAGAAATAGAAGTGTTAGCGGTAAAGCTGTACGAAAAACCTACAAACGTAGAAGGCGTCGTCGCGCACGTCAACGCACTTATGTTGTTGAATATGATTTAAATAATTTCGATGAAAAGTTTGCAATAAAAACAACAAAAAAAGTAATAAAAAGGCGCCGTCGCAAAGTGACAAAAAAATCATCAAGAAGAGGAAAACAAAGTACATCTGAAGGAATTCGAATGACTGCAAGTAAGCGTTTAGCTGAACAAATGGGCGTCAAGCATGATCCCAAGTATACTTCACATCTCTCTGGATCTGCTAATGGTTTATCTTTGTTTGGTAGTGCGAATGACTTAGAATACTTTTCCGACAGTGATAACGATGGCAATATTGAAAGCGAAATTCACATTGAAACAGGCCATGGAACAGCTGTACAAACATCAGTACGAATATCTAATTATGGTTCACAAAGATCTCGTAAGGCTCTAATTTTGGGACGATTACAAACGAACCGCGGAATACAAGAACCGGTTGTAGCTCAAAACGATTCTAATCCTGATATACTTTCTAGTATTATGAATATGCAGGATCGCTGGCATAGTGCTGCACGCAATTTGGAGAGTGTTCGCATTAACTCGGACGGTACTTTAAATTTGCCAAATTCAAATGCAACATCTGCAGAAAAAGCAGCCTCAACCACACTAAATTCATCAAAGGAAAACAAATCTGAAGGAAAACAGTTTGAGAATGGCCCAAACTCTAGAGACATTAATCAAGCTCCAATGTATTCTCGTGGTGGCGGAAGTGCAAATTTAAATAGAGGTGGAGGAGGAGGCGGTTACAATAATCGATCCAACAATCAAAGTCACTATCGTGGTGGAGGAGGCGGAAATCAATATCGTCACTCTACCGGTGGAGCTGGAACTACAGGCAGTTTTGGTGGTAGCAATGCTAATAGCAGTGGAGGTATGAACTTTAATATGGTTGGACGTGGTAATTTTAATTTCAGTAACAACCCGAATTACAATGCGACACAACAAAACAATGGAACTCCATTCCAACAAATGAATTTTAATCAACGTAATCAGCAAAATCAACAACAAAATCAAAATAATCAGCGCAATAACAACAATAACAATCAACAACGCCATTCTTTGCCGTTCATTAGTAATCGCAATGACAACATGCAACAACAGCAACAACAACAACAACAAAATCAAATTAATCCTTATGTGGGAGGAATGCCACAGACATGTTTGCCTCCACCAACACATTTACTTTTAAATCAACAGCCACAGCAAAATCTACACACGCCAATAAATGAAAACTCCTTATTTGGAGGTCTACCACCACCAATGAGTATACCACCACCTCATATAAATGTCGCACCACCAGTGCGTATGAGTGTCCCTCCACCGCCGGCACCACCTGCGGTTGTTATACCACCGCCACTAAATAGTTCATTATTCCAACTCAATTCCGATTACGGAAACAATGACGACGATTCCAACTGTCCAAATTTTGCTATATATTCACATGAATCTCTACAAGTTGCTAAATCATCAGAAACATATCCAGTCAATGTATCCGAAGGAGCTTTAAATACAGTTAATGCGACCAAGGTATGATTATTATTGTTTTTCATTATTGTGGTTTTTCTTTTTTCAAAATGGAGTAATATCTTTGTTCGACTTTATTGGGAAATTTATATTAGGAAAATCTCTTTGCTTATCTTTATTTGATGACGAATTTTGGTTTTTAAACAAATAATGGGCGTCTCAATATTATGACTGCGAAGTCTAGAAAAAATAATTTATATAACATTTTAGCTCTTTCGTAACTTATGAAAATTATTGTATTGTAAATTGTAGGTTGTATGAAATACAACTAGGGTACTTGCTAGGAAGCACCCTTTTGTAATATTTTGTGCGTAAATTTTTGTTATTGAAAATAAAAAAATGTATTTTAAATACAAAACTAAAATATAATTACGGAAATATGTGTAGAAAAATGAAAATTTTTTTATACCTAAATACATTACCTTCCCCCCTCCTACGTCATTCAATAAACACATTAACAAATGTTGTACATTTTGTTTGCTAGCAAGTGCTTACATAGAAATTATCAACAACAATTAAATGTGCAGGTATTTCTGTAATCATATATTATCTGATCAAATATGGTTACAATCTTATTATAGTTAAAAGACTTAAAAAGAAATTCATTTTTAAGACAAAATATGAAAAATTACAATTTTTGTTTAGTTATGAAGCTGCTGCTGCAAATTAGAGTTATAATTTTATTTAAGTTGGTAAAGTTGATCGTTTCATGATTTCATCTTTCTTTGTCTGATTTTCTACGAAATTTTTTTAAATTAAAATAATTTATTTTTATTTTTTATTTACATGATATTAAGACTATATTAGAACAGAATTAATATTCAATACAAATACAAGCATTGGCTACGTTGGTCATCAGCTAACATTTGTGTAAATCTTAAAACTATATTATATTTTAATTTATAATTTGAAAAAAAAATTAAAATAATTTAGTCTTTCCTTTCTTGTCTATTCGAGAAAAAGTTAGTCATGAACATTTTCATCACATTCTTTTGTTAAGTCCATGACTATAAAATTTTCATATGAAATATTTCCCAATTTAGCTAAAGGACTAAAGCTTTAAGTCATAGATTCAAGTGACGATAACTAGCTTAATTTAGGGGAGTCATACAGGATTTTAACATTCGAGATTATGTGCTTAAAGAAATATATTAAAAGTAAAATTAGTGCATTGTACTATTTCATGTTCTTTAATTAGGAAACAGTTTTTAATGAGTAAAATACATTGTTCGTAGGAGGTGTTTATATAATAGGTCTGTTTCTTTACTTTTTATGTAAAGTTCGTGAAAATGAGAGCAAGTTAATTTTTCTCTCATAAAAAGACAAAATTGTATAAAATTACGGGAACACAAAATTTAAATTTTAAACACAAATTAAAACGTCATAGTGTTTTGACTGTTTCTATAAAATAATCAATTTAAAAAAATTAAAAAAACAAATAGGAACAGTTCTTACAAATTTGTTGCGTTTGTCAGCTCGCAAAGAAGCATATGTGGGGCTTTTTGCAAATTTTGCGAATAAATTTAAATATAACTCTCATATAACAATTTCATTCAAATAATTTGGAATGCTATTCCTCTTTTGGCATTTAAAAATTTCAAAAAGAAACTACAAAATTTATTCTTCTAAGTTGAAATCATGTTCAATATGGTCTGGGATGTCGTCACAATCACTAGAATCACTTGAACTCTCTCTACCAAATCTGCAACAATGTTTTTTAACTCGTCTTCATTTACGAATTGTCTTTTATATTAGAATTACTATTTTACCCTGTTTTGAATATTACTAGTGACTTTTTTATTTGTTTTTATTTTGTCTATGTTTTACAGCTGTTTCACAAATAAAAATAACTTGCACGAAGAAAAAGTTTGGGCTGTTTCGTGCAAAAAGAAGAAGAACTTTATTCTCTCAAAACCGCTCTCATTTACCCAATTTTTAAGTACGGGAACGCTTTTCGTGCAAATTGGGATCCCACGGGATCTCAAAGTAGAGTAAAAAAACAGACCTAATGACTTCCATAAATACATACATACATGAAAATTATTTTTGTTTGGTTCTTTAAGCAATTCTTTCAAATGTTAAAAAAAAATTTAAATCCTTTTTTTTAATTTCAAATTCTTTTTTTTTTTTTTAACTATTTACAAATATTTATTAGTAGCAGAAACCACTACTTGTCCGCGAATAAGTTTTAATTTTCTTAAAATTCAAATTGAGAAAAATGCGTTTTTTTAAACATTTGTAGTAGAGATCTGTAAACAGTGTTAAAAATTTTCCATCTACAAAAATAAATTGTGCTGACAGCTGTTTAAGTACCATTATACCAGTAAAATTGGGTGAACCACTATGCTCTTTATGAAATCACATATTTTTACCAACAAAAAGTATTCTACATTAAAACCAAGGATTTTTATTCAAATCCATCCAGCAATTTTTATGTGATGCGAACACAGACAGACAGAAAAAAATTCCAAAAATAGCTGTTTTGTATTCCATATCGACTACTATCTACACCAACATCCGAATTTTTTAAAAAATATTTTATGTATAAAAATGACCCCGTTACCACTTGATTATATGTATAGATAAGATAAACATATACTGTTCAGCTTAAGTTCATAAGGAAAACCTTTTATGGTTAAATAATATATTATCCAAAGCCACATATAAAAATAAAAAAATTCTTTTAGAGCTAACAAATAATCAAGTCTTTCTTCCATTTGTGTGGCTTAGATTAGGCTTCAACAGTTCCATTTAAAATTTTCCTCTTGCCAACATTAGCCCTTGTCTAATGTTAGCCTTAAAAGATCTTTGTTACTTCATAATAAGTTTCATCTAAAGTAAAAAGCATTTCTTTGTTGATAGTTTCGTCCAAAACCTGTCTAGTTTTATCAGTTTCGCTTATCTCTATCGTAACGCTTCTCTGGCCACAGTTGCTTTTACGGATGTGATCTGGAAAAATAGAGGTAAATTGAATAAAGAAGGTTTAAATTACGACAAAAAATTTTTATTAAATAATAAACTTATTCTTTTTTTATTGGAATCATTAATACGCACTACCAAATTCTTCAACAAAAAATGTATAATGTTTTGATGTGTTGCTGCTGTGTGTAAATATGAATTAAAAACAATAAAATATTTGCAATAATGTTTTTGTATTTTGTCTTAAAATTCGTTTAACAACGTTTTCACATTTTCTGAAGTAAAAATAAAATAAATTTATTGTGAACAGTTTTTATAAAAAATGCAAAATTAAATAAAAATCGTTAGCAGTTAGTTAACTATGAAGTTTTTGGGGTAAATTTCCAATAACTTTAACAATTTCTTCAATGTCAGATTTATGGTTTTGCTTGTTCGTTTTGCTAAAGCTTAAGATACCGTAAAAAAAAAAAAAAAAAAAAAAACTTTAACAATGGTTTTGGAACACTGCCTCTGTTATATGGCAAAATCCTACTTGTTCAATATAAGTTAAATCCTAGATATTTTCTGTTTCACTCATTCATATTTATTCATTGCGTACATAGCAGGCAGATAATCCATGAAGGAGGTTATGAATGTTTTATGATAAATTCTTTACTCCATAAGAAAGGAAAAATTCTTGATGACCTTGCCGAGGGCATTTAAATTGAGTATTTAATTTTTTTCTAATCTAAACTGACACATATTCGGATTTTAACAAAATCTTTCAGAAACATGTTAAAACTTGTTGTTTTACTTTTACCTGTATAAGTTCCTATTCATCAGCACGATTTACTTATTGTTGGCCACAAGCCTACAAGCCGAACTTTTGTAAAAAAATATAAAAATCAAAAATGTAGTTGGAAACCCCGTAACTTTAGATTAACTAATTGAATGTCCTTTAAATTTTAATTGTTGTGGTCTGTATAATATAATTATTTTGAAGATATCCAAGTATCACATAACATATGACTAAGATAGTATAGCAAAATTTAAAAAATTCATAACCTGACAGAATACCCTTTTTGTTTTTCACTTACGGTTTTCAAGATACACCTAAATTTCAATATTTTATTGCTAAAACTACAATAACTGATAGAATGCTCTTTAATTTTAATTTGTATAATTACATTGTTATTTGGTGTTGTCTGTAGAATAATGTATTTGTATTTGTTGTTGTAGCACCAAGAGTTTTGTTTTTATATACAATTAATCGCGTGTATCGTACATCAATCGTGTGTTCGAACTTCAAATATATTGTACATGTATTATTTTTCCGTACACAATACATATTCTTTTTTTGCCGAATATGTGTTCGTGTAACAATCAAATATTAATACGTAGCACAAACATATATGTAAGTTTGGCAACATAAAAAATTTATAGGCAGACATAATTGACATGTCTGGTAAACGGCCGCCAATTTTAGTGGGAACTTTCATATTTTCTTTCAGGCTTTAAAGCTTAAAAATATCACAACTCAATTTTTCATCTAAAGCTTTTAAGTATCAGGAGTAAAATTTTTTTTCTTATTTAAATATTTTTCTAAGTAAAATAAACCAAATTCAGATGAATTTGACAATGAAACGAATATTAAAATTTTCGTTCCTAACGTTTCTGTTGCTCTTTTTTTTTTATCGAATACACGATATTTTATAATTTTAATTGTTATTTAATTGCAGTGTCTTTCTTTTTGTTTAATTTAACTTTAAATACTATTAGCATTATCAACGTCCTATTTTTAAAAACGTCAAAAATTAGCAAATAATATTGATAGGAAAAAAAAAAACATGACTGTGTTCTAATTTGTTATATCCAAGTATTTTTTTGTTTTTGATACAAATTTTCATCGCTTAAATGATGAATTTAATAAAGTTTTGAATGCTATTAAAAATTGATGGATGTATTAAATTGTTTTTATTAACTTTATGAACTATCTTTAAGTTCTCTTTGGAATTTTGGAAAAAATAAAGAACACGAGGGCTGCTCTATATATTTTTGGCCTAATAGTGAAAATGCGAATATTTATAATCCAAAATGGTTTTATTGTTTTTCAAAGAATTTTCCAGCATGATTTATACACTTTTGCATGCGCTCAAACCAGTTGTCGAAGCACTTTTTCCACTCCGATTGAGACACCTCTAAAATATGGTTTTTAAACACTTCAACAGCTTCTTCTGGCGATGAAAATCGTTGACCACGCATTTTTTTCTTGATGTGCGGAAACAAGAAGAAGTCATTAGGTGCCAAGTCGGGGTCGTACGGCGGATGACCCATTAATTCGACGATTTTGCCGGTCGAAAACGCTCTGGTTTGAGCCGATGTGTGAGAGCTCGCATTGTCGTGGTGAACAATGATTCGTCTTCTCTTGTTGGTTTTTCGAATTTCTCCGATGACTTCAGGCCAACAAATTGTAGTGTACCACTCAGAAGTGACCGTCCTACGTTGCTCAAGCAGAACAGTCGCCACATGACCAGTTTTGCCGAAGAAACAGGCGACCATTTGCTTCGAAGTGCTTCTTCCACGGACGATTGTTGTTTCGTTTCGGGCTTATACGCATAGATCCATGATTCGTCACCTTTGACGATCTTATAAACGTCTTTTAAAGCACCGCAATCGTATTTTTGCAACATTTCTTTGCACCAATCGACACGAGCCTTTTTTTGAGCGACTTTCAAATTGTGCGGGATCCAACGAGAACAAACCTTTTTTACGGCCAGGTGTTCATGCAGTATCAAATGTATGCTGGTGGAAGAAATGTCCAAGGATGTCTCTATCTCTCGGTATGTCACATGTCGATCTTGCATTATGAGTTCACGCACGGCATCAATGTTCTCTGGCACAACAGTCGTTTTTGGACGACCTTCACGGAATTCGTCTTGAGCGAGCTTCGGCCACGATTTAATTCATTATACCAACTTTTCACAGTGCTATAGGATGGTGCAAAGATTTAAGTTCATCAATGCACTCTTGTCGTGATAATCCACGTCGAAAGTTGGGAAAAATGATGTCACGAAAATGTTCACGAATTAATTTCATTTTTTTTTTTCTATATTAATTTTTTCAATCCACTGTAAACAACACAAATAATGGTCGTACGTCAAAACGTTTTGAGTACGATTATGCTTAAAAATGACAAACTTTCCAATGGAAATGTCAGATTGTACTTGGCAGCACTCAGTGTTGCCAGGCCAGAAATATATATAGCAGTCCTCGTAAGCAACAATTCAAAAGAAGAGTATTTTTTTCGTAAAAAAGGTCTTTGATTTCTTCACTCTAATTGGCCAGTTTTGCTGTTGTTGAAAGCTTTTTCCTTGCGAAAAACTAAAAACTGCCGATTGCTACCTTTCTAGCCTTTTTCCCAACATTACAATTGAATATTTTATTCACTGCACTCTTCTTTATTCCAAACCACGCATTGACAGATTGTTGTTCTATATCAAATATATGGTGATTAATCGCATGTTTCAGCAACATTTATGTTGTGTTTGGGCATAGAAGTTCATTGAAATTAAATTAAAGTTCCCGGAGTAACTGGCTCAATTGGACATTCTGAAACAGGTTCCCAATTTGTAAATGTACAGCCACGTTAAATTGTAAATAGTCTTAAATTCCTTTGAATACCTTGGCTAATTGCACATATACATACAATACATTTCTAACACTAGTTTTGATATTTATTAGCTACTTTAAAAACTATACCGATTTTATGGTGCCCTCCATAAAATACTCTAGTTGAGCTTCATTACTTGTAACAGTGGATGTGTAAACTTCGACCTAAAGGTTTCAAAATTCAATTCCAGAATATCATTTTTCGAAAACTAAACTTTTTGAGTTTTTTGTGTCTGTTATTTTTCACTTAAACCTTAGACTCAAGTTTTTCTTTTTTTCTGATACTTACATTTCGTCAAAGTTGTCTGAGTTGTCTGATGAATAATTACCATGTCACAGCTTTTATTATAATTTTTAGTTTTCAATGTAGACACATAAAAAATAATACATCAAATAAACAGCAAAAATGGTATACTAACCAAGAATATCATTTTCTTTTTCCTATAACAAAATATCACTTCTCAGGAAGACGATGAAAATGAAGATTTAGTACAATTAGATGATGATGATGATGAAATACCGATGCCACCAGATCCAAATCCTACTGAAAATATCGCATCTTCCGAATTATATGAACCTGAAAATCCCACGGAAGAAAATGATGATGAAGATGCAGATCAAGATCAAGATGAAAATAAAAGCGAAGATAACGATAATAATACAAAATTAAATAAAAGCGAAGAAAAAGCAGTGACAAAGGATGATGGCGATGATTATGGTGATGACGACAGTAACAGTGATGAAGATGACGATAATAAAAAAAATGGTGGTAAAGACAATGAACAATTAAATATTAATTCTGGAAAATATCCAGAAGAAGATGATGTTTTATCGGAATGTCCTGATAATGTTGACGAACCCAAGGAAAAAGATACAAAAAAGGGAGATGAAATTTCAAATAATGACGATGATAAACGATCGGAAACTGTACGTTCACCTAGTCCTGCAACATCGGAAATACGTTTGCCTGAAAGTGAAACTGCTGCAGCAAATCGTAAAGGTGTTTTAGAATTGTATGATGACAGTGATTGGGAGGAATTAGATATAGATCGTCCTAAAGAAAATGATAACGAAAATTTAGAGAAAACTAGTGAACAAGAAAAGATTGTTGAAAATAAAAATGAAGAAAATGAAAATGTGGACGAGCAAGATCGATCATATACTCCTTGTTTGGATGAAAACATTGATCCTCTAG
Organism: Cistogaster globosa; assembly: GCA_937654795.1. Lineage (NCBI taxonomy): Eukaryota > Metazoa > Arthropoda > Insecta > Diptera > Tachinidae > Cistogaster > Cistogaster globosa. The sequence continues at coordinate 128,111,875 of OW569403.1, forward strand.
AGCCTGAAAATGAAGATGGTACTACAACTCCACTTATTGAAGAAAAAACTTTAATGACTAGAAATGGAAAACCTGATGAAAAATCGGATGGTAACATTGAAAATATGGACACTGAACTCATATCTGATGAGGAAGATTATCTTGATCGCACAAATAAAGATCGTAAAAAAAATCAAAAAAGTGCTGATAAACAGCGAGGTGATCGTCGCGAATCTGAAAAAGTCGAAACGTTTAAAAAAATTGGTAATAAACAGAAAGGTCGAAACTATCGCGGTGACAAACAACCCTTAACAAATAATAGTCGTAGTTCAAAAAAACGTAAATCTAGATCTATGTCGCGTTCTCGTTCTCATTCTCGTTCCGTTGATTCTGTTCGTTCTCGTGGGGGTAAAATTCGTTCAAGATCACCTCGGTTCAGAGGTCGTGGAGATAGGTCCCGGTCACGTAGTCGTTCAAATAACAAAGAAAACCAAGGACGTTGGGGTGGAAATTTTAGAGAAGGAAGTCGTTTTTACAGAAACCAAAATGTAAATCAACAAAGTCGCCTTAAACGTCGGGAACTACCGCGTTACGATGTAAGAAATGTAGTAGGTCACCATTCGCCTCCCAAAACTGTAATAAAAGATCGTTATGGACGTGATACATCTCGCAACCGACGGAGTAGCCGTTCCTTAAGTCGAGGAAGACGTGGTCCTCCACCAAGATCTCCATTTTCACGTTCACGTTCACGATCAAGATCACGCAACAGGCGCTTAAGTATAAGTTTGTCCCCATCACCATCTTATAACCGCAGGCGTTCTTTATCACACTCTCGACCAATTCGTCGCCCTAGCTCAGCACGGAGAAGATCAACATCGTTTGGAAGAAGAACCCCACCCTACAGACAACGATCACGCAGCCCATTAAGGATAATGCGATCCCGTTCAATGTCAGCAGGATCAGAACAACGGCTGAATAGCCGTAAAGCCCCACGACGTTTAAGAGGTGTTTCCCCAGTAAGAAATGTAAGCAGGTGCAGAATTCGCTCCCGATCAATTTCAATGTCTCCTCGATACACTCCGCGCTTAAGTCGTAGTCGCTCAAAAACTCCTAGACCAAAAGGTAGGAAAAAGAAATCAAAACTCTCTCGTAAGAAAAAGTCAAAAAGGCGTGCTGCTACAATAAGCCCATCACCTATCAAAAGAATAGCTCGACAGCCAGACCCATTTGATATTGAGAAACCTCCTAAAAAGAAAAGACGTCGTTCTCCACGGGCTAAATCTCCAACACATGATGACCACGGATGGTCGCCATCTCCTAGTCCACCTCCTCAGCCAATTGTTGATAATTACGATTACCAACTGGATAAAAATGTCTCCTGGACACCACCAATGCAATCACCGCCATTAGAAAATTTCGTACCGAATGATGTAAGAAGTGTTTCTCAGTCGAGTAGGAAAGAAAAAGGCAAGCGCGGTAAAAAGAAGAAAAAGAGTGACAAGCATCGAGATGTACGAAAACAAAAGAAACGCAAGCGTCGTACAGAAACACCGGAACCTGCACCTTCAAAAGAAGTTTTTGCCTCTGGAAACAATATTCTTGTAAGCGTAAGTTTTAACAAGGAAAATACAACTAGCCAGCAGCATAGTCAGCAAACTATCGTTACGTTACCTTCTAATCGTGAAGATTTATTATCGAATAGAAGAAATTCTGTTGATCGTGTAGTAAGTAACTGTCCTCCCGTAAAAAAACGAAAAGAAAAACGTAAAAAGCTTGACACTAAACCTGTGGCTATTATTGATTTGGAACGTTCTCCTTTCCAAGTTGAGCTAGAACCAGCTGATGTTATCGTACTTACTGATAGTGAGGAGACCCTTGAACGTGACCAGCACGAACATAGGCGCGAACGCAGATGCAGTGAGTCATGTCCTAGAGAAATAGATACCGAAACACATCGTAATCAAAGGTCGGGTGTCAGTGGCGGGCAAAGAGGAGAAAAAACGCCTGAACATTTGGATACTATACACGAAGAGTCGTATGAATTACCACAAAGCGGTGGACCAAAAACTCCACCAGAACCTCCAACTGTCAAGTTTAATTTACAGACAAAGAAACAGAGTAAAGTTCGAAATCCACTGCATGAGGAGGATGATGATCTGGCTTCAGATACCGAATTAAATGAAAGGCAGCAACAACAGCAGCAGGAAAATCATCGATCAGATTTAGATTCTATGCACGTACAAAGCAATCAAAAAATTGGACCTAATACCCCGCCAGAGTCTGGCCCATGTTCGCCGGATGCGTACGATCCGTTTGAACCAACAAAATCGCCCTCCATATCGCCACGTTCTCCTACACCACCGCCATCACAATTGGATGTTTCACAGAACACAATATGCGGAGAAAGTGCAGGGGAGTTAGGATCAAATCAAAAACTTTTAAACGGAGCCGACAATGTACACAACAGTAGGGAACAGATACCTGGATTGGGTGGAAATGTAGTGCAGGGCGCCTCCATCAATCCTGTTGACTTGGTCATGGCATTAATTAACTCAAAATCGGTAACTAACAGTGCTCAAGATTTAGCAAATAAATCAAACGATACCCAGCATATAAATAATATAGGAGTTATAAATTCCCATGATGATTCGTTCCGCGACAAACCCGACGAAGGCAACGCTATAACCGTAATTTCAAATCTTCTTTTAACTTCGGGTAATATGCAACATATACCCAGTATATCTAGTCCCACTCCTCCAACGATTTCGAAGAAAATTCTTCCAGGCTTACCAAAAATCGGCGGTAGTGTAGGAGGAAGTAGCAGTAGCGGTGTTATTGTACGCAACGGTGCTGGAACATCTAATAATGCTGACGATTCATTTAATATAAACGATATTGAAAGTCCTTACTCGCCCGGTTCCGCTGACTATGAAGATCTTTTTGAACCTCCGCCAGATACAGTCGGAAACAAAAGGCGTTCTAGGCGCTATGGTGCTGGCGGCGGTTCCGGCAAACCGGAAATATTTGATAATCTATTTGGCAGCTCTTCGCCAGTTGGTAATTTACGTTTACCTACATATACGCCGTCGAAAAAATATAAAGGCATTATAGCAGCTGGTGCTACGCGAAAATCAAAAATTAAAGGTGGGTTTTCAATAATCACAAAAATTTCTATTGTGTTTGGGTTATAGATTCTCTTCTTATATTTTCTTTTTGTTCTTAAATTTTATAACTTCATGTGTACACAAAATATGTATGAATGTTTCTTAAGAACACTATTGGGAAGTATTTCTTTTACTAAATTTTACAGGTGACCAAAAAGAAGTCAATATGCAAACAAGTATAAGTTAAGATCACCATGTGCTTTTAAAAAAGCTATGACATAAATAAACCTAAATACATACGGTTACTGTATATTGAGCGAATTTTAATTGCTTGCACAACATTTAGAAATAATAATCAGACGTAGAATTTTGATATAAAATTCAATTTTTTTAACAAAAAAAAAAAAAAGTTCTTATTTATCTTATACTTGTTTGGGTATTACTGATCCTGATATGAAATTCACTCACTATTGGTTTGGTAAGTCAAATATACATACATATACATACTTATATTTAAAAAAGCATTTTAAAAACATAATTTAATTAGATATTTACAATTTAATTAATCAAGTTTGGGCTCGTTATTAAAAACTTTTTGCTCGCTACTCCAAAAAATAGCACAATATTTTCAATTAAATTGATTAATGATTATGAGCTTAAGAAAGTGAATCGTAAAGAAAGAAAAAAGATTTAAAAAATTCTTAATTATATTACTTAAAATATTTTTAAATTTATTTCAAATATCGTAAACCTTAATCTCGTAATACGTTTTTTTATCAAAAATCTTCTAAAGTAAACTGTGCAAGAATCGAGTTTCATTTTTTGAGGTGTAGCTAATTTTTTTTGGAAAATAACATCATAAGAGTAGAAATACAACCTTACGGTTGCGGTGTCAGATTTCGCATCTCAGAGAAAAAAATAAATAAAATTAATTGCGGCGACGGATGCGGATTTTGTTTTCATATCACATTATTTTTCTACTAATATTTTGTTTATTTTTATTGAAGAACAATGTAAAAAATTTTACACAATAACAATAATTTGCTTACTGATATCAATATCTTTTTTTTTTATTTTTTAATAACTTTTCACGTTTCTTTTTTCTTCTTTTTTGCTAGTCATTCATAAAAAATATTAACACATATGAATTTTTGTACTAAAAACATTAAAACCGTGGCAACATGGTGAAAGAGAAAAAATTTAAAATTGAGAGTTTAAGAGAAAACGCATTGAAACTAAAATAGATTCTAATTTTGTGCTGATTCATTGAGCGTTTTATATTTCATATAAAAAAAAAACAACCGCATTCGCAACCGTGAGCTTGTATTTATACTCTAAATTTTTGTAAACTAGTTGAGAAATAAATATTTTAAGAATATTTACAGCTTTGTTCTGTTAAGTTTTTTTCATGTGAAATATAAAAAATGCCCGAAAAAAGTCGCCAAACAAATTCTAAGAAATATGTCTGGCAACATCTTATCATAGCTGTAAAATAATACACCTAATTATCTGTTTACTGTGTGTTCATGTGGCTACAAATATTCAATTATCGTAATCAAAACTGTTTAAAAAATAAGGGATTTAATAATAAGTGAATTTCAGAAGGTTTTGTTGCATTTGTAAAACAATATAAAATACAATAAAAAAATAGTGAATTTCTTTTAAATCGCGAGATGGGACACCACATTTCAAATTTTTCAAGTAAAATCACCAAATTTTGGACAGCGGAACAGTTTACATTAAGTTGACGCATTCATTATTGTTGTTTTTTTTTTTTTTCTTATTTCTTAATTCTTCATCGACCCATATATTTATTTTTGATATGGGCCTCCATAATTTTTGTTTCGTAAAAAGACAGACTATACACTTGCCGGAAAAACTATTCGTACACCTTGGGCCTTAAACTTTAATCATAAAAATAATCCTCATTTTTAAATTGATTTGTTCAAAAAGTTTTTAAAAGATTTGTTGTTGGATGTATTTGTTTTTTAAAGGGCACTAACAATTTTATTATTTGAATTTTTCTTTTTACCGGTAAAATTACAAAATTATAAAGCTAATTCATCAGAAAAAGTATTCGTACAGATTAAATATTTGTACATAAAATTAAATTGTGATGTATTTAAAATACTATTAATAACTAGTAGGATATCCTTTACGTCGAAGAACTTCTGAAAGACGTTTTGGCATTGATTTTGCTAGTTTGGATGTTTCCTCCTGGCTTATTTTGTTCCATTCCTCCATAATAACGCTTTTTAGCATTTCCTTAGAGGTAATGTTATGTTTTCGGATCTTGTTCTCCAATAAATCCCACAAATGTTCTATAGGATTTAGATCCGGCGATTGTGGAGGGGAATACAATTGATATTTTGTGTTGTAGAGCAGCCACAACTTCACATTATACGCCGAATGCTTGGGATCATTATCCTGTTGGAACCAAAAGTCTGGTCCCAAATTCAGTTTGTCGGCGCTTTGCTGTAAATTTTGTTTCAGTATATTTAAATATCCGTACTGGTCCATTGTGGATTCTATAAAAGTTAAATTTCCGACTCCTTTAGCTGCCATGCACCCCCACACCATAACACTACCTCCTTCATGCTTTACAGTTGGAACAAGATTTTCTTTATTAAGCGCTGTTCCATTCTTTCGCCAAACCATCTTTTTCCCCTTAATGCCAAAGATGCAGAATTTGCTTTCATCGGAAAACAAGACCTTTTCCCAAAACTGGGAAGGCATTTTGATGTATTTGTTGGCAAATTCCATCCTTTTTTTTCTATTGATGTTCGATATGTACGGCTTCCTACGTGCTACACGGCCATGATAATCAGCCTTTTTCAATATTTTGCGCACGGTGTCTTCGTGGATGTCTTTATTAAAAGATTCTTTTATATTCTTGCTGATTTGGGAAGCAGTAACTCTTGGATTTTGTTTTATCAGTGCCAAAACAGTTTGTTTTTCCCTTTGGGTCAATTTTGATGGGCGGCCTGTTCGTTGTTTGGACAAGAGAGAGCCGGTAGATTTGAAATTTTTAATGACGTATTGGATAGAAGAATGACTTCTTCCAACAGTCTTAGCGATTTCACGCAAAGATATTCCTTCATTGTGCAATTTTATAATAATTTCCCGTTCAGCTGCACAAATTTCTTTTGTTTTAGAACTCATCTTAATTTATACTTGATTTGTACTTCGAAAATTTTACCACTGAGACAAAATAATTTGAATTAAGTAGAGCTTTTATTATTCTGTTGCTTTTGGCACACTTTAGCGTAGTAACAAATTCACGGGATTCCCAGAAATAAAAGTGTACGAATATTTTTTCTAGTAGTAAAACGTTGCCACACTGCATTTTTTTATTGAAAAACTTTGCTGTGAAAGCATAAAGATTTGAAAATATACTAAAATTAAAGAAAACTATATGAAGAACAAATAATGTTAAATTTTGCCACAAATCCTTTCCTATTACTTTTTTATAATTATTTAAAAATTTAATGTTGCAGTGTACGAATAGTTATTCTGGCTAGTGTATTTCGATATTTAATGGGGAGAACAAACATTTTTAACCAGCGGATGGCGTCTTTAATTAAGCGGTGTTTTTAGCATATTTTTTAAATTAAGAAAAAAAAAATTATTAGTTTTTATTAATTTGATTATTACCTTAAAATTAATTTTATCTAAACCCTAATTATTCACATTTGACAAAAATATTTTTAATAACTTTATTTATTTATAATTTTTTTAACATCCTAATACGAGGGCTGCTCTATATATTTCTGGCCTAATAGTGAAAATGCGAATATTTATAATCAAATATGGTTTTATTGTTTTTCAAAGTATTCTCCAGCATGATTTATACACTTTTGCATGCGCTCAAACCAGTTGTCGAAGCACTCTTTCCATTTCGATTGAGACACCTCTAAAACATGGTTTTTGAACACTTTACAGCTTCTTCTGGCGACGAAAATAGTTGACCACGCATTTTTTTTTGATGTGCGAAACAAGAAGAAGTCATTAGGTGCCAAGTCAGGGCTGTACGGCGGTTGACCCATTAATTCGACGTTTTGGCCGGTCAAAAACGCTCTGGTTTGAGCCGATGTGTGAGAGCTCGCATTGTCATGGTGAACAATGATTCGTCTTCTCTTGTTGGTTTTTCGAATTTCTCCGATGACTTCAGGCAAACAAACTGTAGTGTACCACTCAGAAGTGACCGTCCTACGTTGCTCAAGCGGAACAGTCACCACATGACCAGTTTTGCCGAAGAAACAGGCGACCATTTGCTTCGAAGTGCTTCTTCCACGAACAACTTTTGTTGAATTTTGGTCGTCTTTGAAGACCCACACGGTCGATTGTTGTTTCGTTTCGGGCTCATACGAATAGATCCATGATGATCACAAGTGACGATCTTATAAACGTCTTTTGAAGCACCGCAATCGTATTTTTGCAATATTTTTTTGCACCAATCGACACGAGCCTTATTTTGAGCGACTTTCAAATTGTGCGGGATCCAACGAGAACAAACCTTTTTTACGGCCAGGTGTTCATGCAGTATTGAATGTATGCTGGTGGACGAAATGTCCAAAGATGTCTCTATCTCTCGGTATGTCGCATGTCGATCTTGCATTATGAGTTCACGCACGGCAATAATGTTCTCTGGGACAACAGCCGTTTTTTGACGACCTTCACGGAATTCGTCTTTGAGCGAGCTTCGGCCACGATTTAATTCATTATACCAATTTTTCACAGTGCTATAGGATGGTGCAAAGATTTAAGTTCATCAATGCACTCTTGTCCACGTCGAAAGTTGTGAAAAATGATGTCACGAAAATGTTCACGAGTTAATTTCATGTTTTTCTATATTAATTTTTTTAAGTCACTGTAAACAACACAAATAATGGTCGTACGTTAAATTGTTTTGAGCACGATTATGCTTAAAAATGACAAACTTTCCAATGGAAATGTCAGATTGCACTTGGCAGTGTTGCCAGGCCGGAAATATATATAGCAGCCCTCGTAGTGGGTGTATCCTTCATAGTTTACAATAATAAATAATAATACAAGGGGTGAGTCCCTGTTTGAATAATTTCTTCGTAATAATTTAGACGTTGTAAACGTTGGGTCAGAACCCACTTTTGTTGTAGTGAATAGAAGTGAGGTTTTGAACTGACGCTGCTTAGTACTAAGCACTCAGGTTTGATCAGGGCATAAAAGGTCCCTAGTGACTGCTTGTTCTCTGATCATAGGTATATTGAATACGAGGTAGTAATCCAGGTAAATGGGTTATGTCCAGACGAAAAAAAAATAGACTGGGAGCGGCAACGGTCCCTCCTTTCAGGTTTTCTTTCGATTCCACTGATAATAGAAAATTGGCAGGACATTGGCATTGCAGCGAATGCATTAACTAATGCGTTTGAACGTGCGACTTCAGAATCTTGCATGATAAATAACTGTCGAGCTAAGAACAAACCACCGTGGTGGGGCTCGAATATTGAAGAAGCACGTAAAGCTCCCAGTAGGCTTTTCAATGAGGCTAAGAGATCGGGAAACTAGTCGGCTTACAAATCCTCAGCAAATAGATTTAAAAGAATGCGAAGCAGAGGTCTAGGAGATCCTTCTGCAGTGGAGTGGAAGGTTCTTCCGAGACGAGTAGACTTCGCAAAATCCTCTCGGCATCGCTTATTGTCCCTAATTTCATCAAAAAAGCATGTGTCAATTGGACTTTGATTGCGGAAACTCATTTTCCACGCTGTACTCCTTTCAGGGAAGATAGCTCAGCCATCCTAATTAGCCACACCGATTGCATTATACCGGCTGATCTTCAGCACAATGAGGACATTGTTGTACCATGGTGGATTCGGATATACACAGTATGCATTGCATGGCCGTATATCCTGGAACTTTTTGCTTCGTGTTCTTTATTCACAAGGGCGGGAAGACTACGCATACTGCGCCGAATGACTTTAACCTATAAGTCTATTCTCCTTACTCTTGAAAACACTGGAACGAATAATTGGCCTTCATATTAGAACAACAATTAACCCGGACCGACTCTTCGCCTCTCACATGCATATATCAAGGGCAGATCTGTTGAGACGGCACTACACACGCTTGGGGGTTTTATAGAAAAATTCCTAGATTATAAGAATATGCATTGGAGGCCTTTCTAGACATAGAAGGGGCCTTCAACAATGTGAAACCGGAGGCCATTATGACGGCCCTGGACTGAATGTAAGTCATTCAATAATCAGCTTTGTATGTATTCTTCTGACCAATAGGATTATCACTTCCAGTATGAGGCAAGCTACCATATATAAGGTAGCTAAGCGGGGTACACCACAATGGGGGTATTATCAACCTTTCTCTGGAACCTCGCGATGAACACATTGCTGACAGAAATGGATTTCAAGAGGTTCAGGACTGTGGCATATGCGGATGACGTTGCGGCTGCAGTGTCAGGAAAGTATTCTGACATGCTATCACAATGTCTGCAATCGGCGTTAGGCTGCGTCAGTAGATGATGTACCGAGAGTGGGCTTAACGCGAACGCTCAAAAGACAGACCTTGTGCTGTTCATGAGGAAAGATAAAATTCCACTACCACTCCTTAATGAAGTTGAGTTTATCTGATAGGGCGAAATATCTAGGTATCATCCTGCTATGGGCAGAAACTGGGGTATCAACCCCGGCACGGCGTACTGGCTTTTCAACACGGTAATTAAATCCATGCTGACAAACTGCCGTACATTGAACGGATTCTGCGTATTTCGGCCATAATAGTCACTGGTGCAATACGCACCATTCCGTCGAAGGGCCTCTTAAATATGCTGCACTGGCTACCGGTCGATCTTATGGCCAAACAACTGACTATGAACTCAGCAGTTAGGTTAAATGCAGCTATGACTAAGATGCTAAGGGAATATGGTCATGCGGCCAACTTGGGATGAGCCTCGGCAATTTCTGATTATATCGATTATTGCCCACCTACCCCCATGTCTGATATTGGATTCGTAGTATCAATGTCGGGCACGTCAAACATGACTCACATGGATCATCGAAGGGATGTGCTTGATGTCTATACAGTTGGATCAAAGTCAGATACTGGGGTCTGGGGGTCGTCTTTATCTCTATATTCCAGATCAGGATGAAGTTTAGGCTACAGCACCAGTGAAGCGTGATTCAGGCTAATATCTCAGCAATTAGAAGGGCGGTTGGCTGGGTGAAGTACCGCAAGGCCGCGTTATATTTTATATCTGGTGTCTACACGACGGCCAGATTGGTCCGTGAATGCCGGACATCTCTAGATGAGATGGAGAGACATTCCAACCTGGAACTACTTAGGATCTGTACACAGTTTTTTTTTCTAAACACCATCTTTAAACATATTCTCCTGGTTCATAAGAATCATGATTGGTAGCCATTGTGCAAATTCAGCGGACCAATAATATCTCGGTATTCTTATCAAATCCATAAACTCTGATCTGAGTTTTATATCATCTCATTTACATTTGTCAGGGGAAATTTCTTAGTGTGTTTATCTTTTTGTGTGCCTGTAGCACGGTAACCTAAATTACGTATATCGTTTAGCAAGTCACAACTTGTAAAAAAGATATCAAAATAGACTTTGTGATTGAATATAAAAAGAGTAGTAGTATCCAGTTCTTGCTGCGAGCCAATTTTTATAGTCAAACCAAACTGGTCACCTTTAATAAACTACTTTGCTGAATGACGACCATAATATTTGACTGTAGACTCGTCGAAAACGCCAAATTGGTTGAACTTTTTGATAAGAACATCTGAGAATTTGCTTGCTTACTTGAACATTTTGTCAGTGGAGTTTAAAGCTTCATATTTATCGAGATGGTGCACATTTCTCTTTATTTCTTTAAACCTATTCCAACAGTTCTACTGCTATATCTTAATCTAAACACCAATACGTGCTTTCTCTTGGAAGTTTCTGGTATCCAGATAGAATTAGTATTCCAAAAAAATCTTTAGCTCTTCAACGATAACTGTAAAGTTGTGTCGATTATTTTGACTTGCATACAACTGGATGAGATTAGCTATAATTTTAAAAACTTTTTCGTCGAAAAACATTTCAAATGTTTGAACTGGTGTCAATTCCTTGAATGTGTCTTTCATACGGCCTTCACTTAGTAACCGCTCGCCAGTTTTCCCATAAATCTTCAAATAATTCAGGGATAATTTTTGCCAAGATGGAACTTTAAATGCCGATGAAATCTCATGCTCTCCACACCGTGGCGTATTAATTCTAATACGTGCTCTTTAAGCAGATAATGGCTTATCATCACTGCAATCTTCAGGCACGTCATTTGGCAAAATTTACAAACTAATATTGTCGTCAAACCCACTACTCTTCATCAGTAACAACACTAGGTTCTGATGGATGTGTGGTCAGATCATACTGAAAGCCATCGTTGCTATCCTCTATAATTGTATTAACGGCTTCTTCTATTCCCTGTTTAAGCTGCACTATAAAGTGATGCCATTGTTTTAACAAATAAGACTACAAAAATATGTATTCACCAAAAATTTAGCAACTGACATTTTCGTTCATGTGCATGCGTATTTAACTCGATAACTAAGTGTTCCTAAATTAGCACGGCGGCCCTAAATTGGTTAAAGTTTTTTTATAACACCCTAATCCAGGGGCTGCCAAAATGATGTTGTGTTTGCTGGGGGAAAAAAATTTTAATATTTTTCAACTTTAGATCGCGGGTACAAGAAGCTGCATTATCTAAAAAAAAAGCAATAAGTTCCGTTCTTTAAGCTTCATCTTTCTATCGAACTGGATTAAGAAATCAGTCATCAAATTAGACGACATCCAAGCCTTTTTGTTCGATCGATCGCCACGTTACCGGTTAATTGTTAAAATTAATGTTGCGAAACGCTCAAAGTTTTGAAGCTTTCCCAATAACCAACAGGCGTTCTTCCTTTTTCTCCAGCTGTATTGACGCAGTGCAAATGTCTTATCTGATAATGCACGAGGAAATAAGCTTGTCTCATCTGCATTATAAATATCATGGAAATATTATCCCTCTATCAATGATGGAACTTTTTCTGTAAAAATTTTGACATCATCTTGGTTGAACTAGCGACTTCTCTAGTAATGACACGAAAAGTTATATTATGCCGTTTTTTTTTTTTAATATTTCTAGCCTGCCAGATGATGCACTAAAATCGAAGTAATTTAATTTTTTTTTTGCAATTTCCTTAGCCTTGCTCCTTATTAATGTGCCTGGTAAAGGAATGCCCTTAGTTCGAGCATTCACAAACCGTTCGTAGCACAATTTGTCAAAGTTAGGTTTCAGCAAAATTTTTTTTCTCTCCGAATTGATATCAGTGTTCCACAATCTTAAAATTTGGTCTTTGTTTTTGCTAACTCGCGTACACTAAGTTTTTTAGTTTTATGAATTTCAATAACATTTACTTTCTCTTAATTAGTTAACACAGCTCTAGGCATTGTAACTCAAGTGTACAATAGCAACCTTAAAATACTTGTTTTACTGCACTTAAGACAACAGGATTATTATCTTTTTGGGATTTCCTGTTGTACATGCACGTATTTTTGAATAATCAACATTACGAATAAAGAAACATGTAAAAGTAAAATATTGTTGTTGCCGTAAGCAACCTTTGTTTTTTTTTTCTCGTTTAATTCATAAAATATTATTGCAAAAATAGAACACATGTACATAGACCTGGCGTTAAACATTTTTTTTTTTTTTTTTGGAAATTTGGATGCAGGTAGCAATTAAAATATGCGATTTGATGCCAAAATTGATGTAGTAAATTTTAAAGCTGATATGCTTATTATTTTTATTTTAAATCAACGAAGATTTTATGTAGGTTGGAAATTCCTTGCGGTAGCCCTTTAAAATGTGTATTGTTTATCAGCTTCGTTGTGTGTTAAGGATCTGTTAAAGTCAGTTATTAGTTTAACTTTTCCTTCGGCGGCATCATTTACAACAATAACGCATTTGGCGATCTGTTCCCCTTTATAAAATGCTTCGCTCTTAGGCCAGTTTAAGAAATCTATAGAAATTTCTAAACGAGAGAAAAAAAATTTTGTTTTGGTAGTCACAAAAGAACTCAAATCCTTGGATGTGAATAATTGTAATTCATCAACGCTTACACACACTTTTTTAGAAGAGAAAACATATACATCATCACCGATATGATTGTCTTCTTCTTACTCTATTTGCAATGCTAAAACCACATTTTTCAACATGTGGATCAAAAAAGGCAAGTGTGGTTGCCTCCTCTGATAAATACCACAGATGGTTTCGAATTTTTTCCAATAGTACTGTAGCTATTTCTTTATCATAATTGGTAATAATCCCCTTTATCAGCTGCATATCTCTACTTGGCGCTTCAACTGCATTTCCGGTTCTGAACCAGTATGGAATGTAGAGACAGTAAGAAAATGCAGATATTACGAATTCCATTTAACTGATTCGCAGAAAATTTAAAGTGTGCATGAAATATGTATATTTTTATACAATACGAGGGCTGCTATATATATTTCTGGCCTGGCAACACTGAGTGCTGCCAAGTGCAATCTGACATTTCCATTGGAAAGTTTGTCATTTTTAAGCATAATCGTACTCAAAACGTTTTGACGTACGACCATTATTTGTGTTGTTTACAGTAACTTGAAAAAATTAATATAGAAAAAAATGGAATTAACTCGTGAACATTTTCGTGCCATCATTTTTCACAACTTTCGACGTGGATTATCACGACAAGAGTGCATTGATGAACTTAAATCTTTGTATTGCGATGAAGTCCTGTGCAAAATTGGTACAATGAATTTAATCGTGGCCGAAGCTCGCTCAAAGACGAATTCCGTGAAGGTCGTCCAAGAACGGCAGTTGTGCCAGAGAACATTGATGCCGTGCGTGAACTCATAATGCAAGATCGACATGCGACATACCGAGAGATAGAGACATCCTTGGACATTTCTTCCACCAGCATACATTCAATACTGCATGAACACCTGGCCGTAAAAAAGGTTTGTTCTCGTTGGATCCCGCACAATTTGAAAGTCGCTCAAAAAAAGGCTCGTGTCGATTGGTGCAAAGAAATGTTGCAAAAATACGATTGCGGTGCTTCAAAAGGCGTTTATAAGATCGTCACAGGTGACGAATCATGGATCTATGCGTATGAGCCCGAAACGAAACAACAATCGGCCGTGTAGGTCTTCAAAGACGAGCAAAATCCAACGAAAATTGTTCGTGGAAGAAGCACTTCTAAGCAAATGGTCGCCTGTTTCTTCGGCAAAACTGGTCATGTGGCGACTGTTCTGCTTGAGCAACGTAGGACGGTCACTTTTGAGTGGTACACTACAATTTGTTTGCCTGAAGTAATCGGAGAAATTCGAAAAACCAACAAGGAAGACGAATCATTGTTCACCATGACAATGCGAGCTCTCACACATCGGCTCAAACCAGAGCTTTTTTGACCGGCCAAAACGTCGAATTAATGGGTCATCCGCCGTACAGCCCTGACTTGGCACCTAATGACTTCTTCTTGTTTCCGCACATCAAAAAAAAAAAAATGCGTGGTCAACGATTTTCGTCGCCAGAAGAAGCTGTTGAAGTGTTCAAAAGCCATGTTTTAGAGGTGTCTAAATCGGAGTGGAAAAAGTGCCTTGACAACTGGTTTGAGCGCATGCAAAAGTGTATAAATCATGCTGGAGAATACTTTAAAAAACAATAAAACCATTTTTGATTATAAATATCCGCTTTTTCACTATTAGGCCAGAAATATATAGAGCAGCCTTCGTATATGGCCTTGGACATGAATCTTGCATGAGACCTAGCTCTAGGTGTACGAAAACTGAAATTGGGAATGTTACCACCAAGGAAAATAAATGCAAGTTGTAGGAGTTCTCTATAGTCATGACGAATGTGAACTTTAGCTAAATATTCAAGATAAAAGTTCTTGCTTGCTTCGCGTTCTTGGACAGATATGACTCTCAAAACTTGATCATACTGTATACAAGTGCTGAATCTCTTTGAATCAAGTGTGCTCTATTCCCGTGAAAATCGTTTAAAAATCGCCACCATCGTTTAATGGGCCACTTGATTTTTCTACATTAATCTCAAATACAGCTCTTAATAGAATTTCTGCAATATGGTAGCGACATGGCATCCACAATAAGCTGCGTTCCAGTTTGCTTTCCAATAAAGTTCCAGCACCACTATGAGAGCCAGTGCTTGCAGCAGTTATGTCAAAACATATCATTTCTAACGAATCCTGCATACTCATTTTTAGCAAATATTCGTAGACTGATTGAGCAACTGCAGCACAGCTTCCATCTTTAATGATCGGGATAGCTATAAATTTTTCAACGTTTTCCGACGTAAGCACAATAGCCAACTTTATCCTTTCCAGCAATTGCGGGAAGTAGCTTTCCGTCCCAATGAAAAACAAATGTTTCAGGGATTTAAGTAAAAAACTTAAGCTCAAAAAAACTTATAACTTGGCCAAAATAAAATCATTTACCTTGAAATTTTCAATAATTTGTTTGCCATGACGTCGACGATATTTTTTACGTTGTTCACGCAAACTTGTGCAATTTAGAACAAGATCCTTAATATTGTGACCCAGCGCTTTGGCAGTTGCACTGATGAAATGTAAAGCAATTGGAGTTGACATATTGCCAGCATCCATACAAGCAAGCATTCCATGGTCTATAAAGTTCTTCTTTCCACGTGTTTGAATCGGCTTATTGGAGCAACTTGGAATGTTATTACTCTGTTCATCCATCGCCTGCACATCATCTACCGATTCATCACTCTCAAATTCAACATATTCCATAGTCAAGTCTGTTCATGAAATTAAGTGGTAAAAATAGCCACTGTGTCTCCAAATACTACATAATAATTACCTGAATGGCCTTTTTTCTTTTCATTATTTTCTTTTCGACGTTTCTCATCTTCCAATCTTTGTGACTTTCTTTTTTCTTTATTTGTAACATTTCTATCGACACAAGTCATGCTGCCAACGCGTCCATTTTCTTGCTGCTTCGTTAAGAAGTCTACATCTTCCTGTAAACTCATCAGCTTGAGAGCGTCAACGTGTGCAATGTCAAATAAATTGTTTAAAGTTTTCTTAAAGTCATTTTCTTTTTTGCGATAACTCGAAAGCCCAGAATTGCATACTTTTTGGACTGTTCTTTACTCTTCATAAAGTTTAATGACTTTTGCAGCACATGTTCTTTGATCTGGAGTTGGGATTCTAGCTTTTTCCCAAAAAGGCAATATTCCAGCCAACACCAATCTTGTACTTTCTTTAACTGTTTTATTTTCACAACGTACATTATAAAAAAAAAACACTGAAGCACTTGTTGTTTGGATGGTAATTTCACTATTTTGGGTTCACATTTACCGATCAAATACACATTTGTATCAGCAGATCGAATTCGTTTCAACAATGAAATTTTCTTCTGAGCCATTGAATTACGAAAATTAACAAAGTAATTTCTTTTACATAAACGAAACCTTTCTCAACAACATTCAAATTTGCAATGACAAAACTTTATATATTCATATTAAAAGCAGTGCTATGTACTCAGTAACAGAGCTAGAACAAATTTACTTTTAGACCAGAGGTTGCCAAGAATCTCTTTCCCTTTAACGCTTGATAGCAAAACAACGAAAAAACAAACTCTGCTTATGCAGAATTCAAATAAATACATCATAGTTGTTAGGGGAATAACAACAATTCGCTTAAGAAAGCAACAATCAACAGATAAAAGCGTAGGAATTTTTAGGTGAGCAACGAACAAATAGTTTTACCGTTGTTTTAATAAAAGTTGCTGCTATAGATATTGTTGGCAGTTTTTAATTCTATAAATATTTTCGTCTTATTGTTATAACAGAAGTACCATAATTTTTTGCACCTTAGAGCTGAATTGAAAATTAAAATATACATTTATTTGATTCTGGCGGCATTAATACAACTATTAACAAATTTATAAGTTATGAATGATGTTCTAATTTATAGTACTTCTTATTAAAAAATTGATAACATTCGAATAAGCAAGTATTTTGGTGATTTCTCAAAATTTTGACCTTTGACCCCATTATGGCACGGGTAAGCACCATGCGATCAGACTGAAAATTTACTACATCAATTTTGGCATTAAATCGCGTATTTTCAAAATTCCAAAAAATAAAAAACCCCATATTAGCTGCGCTAGGTCTAATGTACATGTATTTCACGAATACTTCTAATTTCTTAAGGTAAATAGACCGTTTGTGATAGGTAGTCAATCCAGTTGGGTTATTTATGTAAACGCAAAAAATCTTTTACTTCCAAATGCAAAGATATTAGCAAATTTTTTAGACAGATGCTAAAAAATATTTTCCTGCACTTACAACATATTTAAAACTTTTTTAATTTACAATGAATTTGGTATAAAACTTTCGCAAACAAATATATATTTGTTAAGTACTTTTGTACACGACAGTATTTTTAGAAAAACCTAAAAATTGTTATTTTATTATCATGACTTGACAAACTGTATTAGATATTCAGCCTTATTCTGTTTGGCGTCGTCAACACAAAACGACGTCGTCTTTAACCTGTTAAAGAATACCAAATTAGTATTGATGTTGTCTTAAAATTGACGACGATGTTGACGACGTCAAACAGAATAAGGGTAATAATATTTTTCATTAAAATTTAATCCAATTTTTCCTTTTTTTAAAAGATGTTTCAACATTTTTTATAATAGAATTGCAGACATACAAAAAAATTATAACAACAAAAATACTCAAAAGTAAAAATTTTAATTTATTAAATATTAAAGAAGTGTTTATAATATAAATAATCACCCTTATTCTAGTTGTCGGCATCGTCGTCGTCGTGGTTTCAGTATCATTATCACTTCATATCAATGTCGGCACCAATTCATTAGAAATTTGGCATTCTAAAACATCCCTTTGACGACGTCGACGGTTTATCGATTTTTATGAAATGAAAAAGCACTTCCCTAAATTTTTTGATAAATTTTATTTTTTT
Source organism: Cistogaster globosa (assembly GCA_937654795.1). Lineage (NCBI taxonomy): Eukaryota > Metazoa > Arthropoda > Insecta > Diptera > Tachinidae > Cistogaster > Cistogaster globosa. The sequence goes on from OW569403.1 coordinate 128,130,002, forward strand.
TTTTAATTTCAAGATTCCTTGTATCATTATTTTAAGGTTTTATTTTATTCTTTATTTTATTTGTTCTTTCTTTTGTTTCGAGTTCTATCTATTTCTGCTTTCTCTATCAATAATTTCAGCTTCTTTTCCTTAATCTTCAATAATTGTTTTTGTCGTTTATCAACATCTCAAAGAATGAGGACATCGAATTTGAAATGCCGGAAAGTAGTTTTGCCTGTTCCTGGCTGTGTTTCTGCATTAAATCAGTTTGATTATTGTATTATTTTTTTTTTTTTGTTTTTTGCTTTCTGTTTAACTACTTTCGACGGAACAGGCTGAGCAGAACTGGTATCATTGGTAGCAACAGCACTAGACGTACAAGGGGTCTCCATTTACTGTTGGTTTACTTCCACTGGTTCTTCAACGAGAAATTCGACTTCAGAAAGTTTCATATCATTATAATCGTTTCCCGTGTCAACCATTTGAAATCCTTAAACTGCTCCTTCACGATTCAAATGCTTCTGGAAGTTTAAAAGGTTTGCTCTAGCTTCTACCAGCGGACTGAGTGGAAATTGTTTAAACATTAAATTTTAAATCTCGACTTGAAAGCAATTTTTACAAACTTTTTTTAAAAATCAATTATCGATTCTTTATTTTGTTGCCTTTTGCCATCCATCTGCTAATTTTCTAGGTGAGAATTTAGAATTTTCCAAACTTCTTCCCATTTTTCATTAAAACTGCATGGAGTGCAAGAGATGGATTCTTCTGCAGTTCTTCCACCAATTTTTCAAATTAATTTTCATTTGTAACCTTCACTTTTTCAGTTTTTCCATTTTCTATGTTATGTTTGATTTAAATAACTTCCAGTCGTTATGCAAAATGGAGTCGACCAAAAACAGAGCCACGTCAATACAATATTGTTGTCACATTTGTTATAGAATGCAAAAAATTTTTGAGCAGCAATCGATAAGTACCAATAACGACAAGTAGAATAATATATCGAATGCGTCGACACATATCAACATCGATATGTGAAGACGCCGACAACTAGAATAAGCGTGAATAATTAACAAAATAATAAAAAAATATATATTGTATTCTTTTAACAGTACGCTAAGACACTGTTTTTTTTCGAACTGATGTTCTGCTTTTGTACATTAATATGAACTGTTGATATTGCTTACATGTTAACTCGTAACAATTGACTGTTATTAACTCACTCTTGTTTTTTATGTTCTGTAAAAAAAGGCGGTGATAATTTTTTACTGTTGTTTGATTGTTTTGTAGATTACTCAAATAATTCATAAATACACGTTGTATAAAGTATTTCCCAGCGTTTGAATTTCTTTAAATTCAATTTGGTCCAAAAGCGTTCATAGTTGCCATTCCTTAGAAATATGCCAAAATCTTTGTTCCAAACAATTTTCTTTATAAATAACTAAAACATGTAAGAGTGCTATATTCGGCTATGCTGAATCTTGTACATATAACCTTCACTATTTACAGTGCCGGTCAATATAATAGCAACAGTTGCAATATTCTGATTCGAAAGATTTAAAAATTTCACTTATTTAATATATTATTTTTTTGAGTGTAAAAAACAATTACATTTTTTATGCTATCTCAGATTGTATGCATATATTTTGAAATTCCGTAACTGTTAATCAGTCATAGAAAATCTTTTGTCAACACTTATCGTGTAGTTATTAAAATAGCACCATAAGTTTTTTTAAATTTTGTGAAAAATAAGTGAAAAGGGAAAGTAACAAAAAATTCTAATATACTTTTTATGAAATACTCGTAGTGTAATATTTTTATAAAAATTGTATGTTTATGGGTCGCGCAAAGCATTATTCGCCAAATAAACGTGAACTAATAAAAAATTTCCGTCCGAGAATAAATCGTATTCCCAGATAGGGAATTGCTAGGCTGTTCCAATAAAATTACAATAAATGCCTTAATATATGAGCATAAAGTTGAATCCCATAGTAGGAAGCGAGTTTTGTCATCCTTAATAGTAAAACGGTTAGAAAGGATGACTAAAGCAAGACCCTTTATGACAGCTACTGAGCTCAAAAAAACATGATTGTGCCGGCAAGCGTGGAAACTGTTCGCCGCAGACTTCGAGACAACAGCCTCAATGCCTCTAGTCCTCTAAAAGTGCCGCTCCTTTCCTTTTTAATGCTGCTAAACGCACATCGTTTGCTAAAGCACATCTAAATTGGAGAAAACTGAAACAGTGGAGAAAAGTGCTATGGATTGACGAAGCCAAAATTGTCCTTTATGGTGAAAAGGATTCCAGATGTTTTGTCCGTAGGCCACCTAACAGCGAATAAAAGCCACAATTCACATCAAAAACTAACATGGAGGTCATAGTATTATGGTATGGGGCTGCCTTTCGTATCAAGGTGTGAGTCCTATATATTGAATCAAAACCGCTATGTATTCATCAGTTTACGTAAAAATCCTTGATGGAATTATGCTGCCGTATGCTTCCTACGAAATGCCGCTGATGTAGCTCTTCCGGCGAGAAAATGACCCCAACACACCAGCAAAATGGCAAAAGTATTTATACAGTTCCTTAATAAAAAATTCGGAAAATGAGTTTGCAGTTTCCAAGCTACATAAATTGAGGGAACTGCGAACGCATTTATCTCATTTAATTGAACCATTTTTCCTTTTAAGTAAAACATAAAGATTTTTTTGCCCAAACACATATTGCTTGCACCGTCGGTTTTCAATGGCGGTTAAAATATTAAGTTTTAAACCCAAGTATTTTAAAAATCTGATCCGCTTTTAAATAATTCTTCTGTTGTTGCCCAAAAACTCTGTCATTATTTTCATCTCTTTTTAACCGACTCCAAAAAAGAAGAAGGTTAATATTTATGTGATATTTGTGCCTCCATAACTCAGTGATTTGAGGATTGATTTTGAAACTTTTTTCTCATTTGAAAGGTAATGCTTACAGATTGGTCCTGTTTTAAAAACAGCTCTTAATTTTAAAAACTAAAGGGTGCCAGCATATAACATACATGTCCGTCCTTTACATGTATTATGAACAACAAAAGGCACGACTTTAAAATTAAAAAAAAAATAAATGCAAAAGTGACCTACATGGGCCTATCTTGTGATATACAAATATAGATAAACGCCTTCAAATTGGACAGATAATCGACTGCTTAAACCGTTTTAGTTACAAAGTATTTATATTTAACTTTTAAATTAAAGAGTGTCCCAACAGTTCATTAAATTGTATGTATATGGCCATACTTTTGAACAGTTGTAGACAGACGCTTGAGATTTACAACGAATCTGTGTTGCTAACTTCGCTATAACAACAAGTACATATAAAATTTGGATTTGGAAATTAAAGAGTGTCCCAATAGTTGACGTATGTGCACGAACTTTTGAACCGTTTTAGACAAAAAGCTAAAACTTATTAAAAGTCCGCTATAACAACATGTTTATAATTTGAATTTAAAAATTAAAGAGTGCTCCCAAAATTAATGTACATTGACCTGTATGGCCGTGTCTTTGGAACCGTTATATACAAACACTTGAAAATTAGACAGAATATCCACTACTTTGTTTGGTATAATAAATTATAAATTAAAGGGTTTTACAATAGTTGATGTAATAATCTGATGTATTTATGTGGCCAAACTGTTGAACCGTTATAGACAGACGGTTGAAATTTACAATTAACCTAATTGCTCAGTGTACTACAACAGCAAGTGTATAATTTGAACTTGGAAATTAAAGCGTGCCCTTATTATTTGATGTATATTGTCAAACTGTTGAACAGTTAAAGAATTATACAGTTTTACTTTAACTTGATATATGTGGCCATACTGTTGAATCGTTGTTAAAGGCATTCAATTGAAATCTGTTCTGAAGTCCGTTTTTTAAGAATTATTTGTTAAAATAACGAATGCAAGCTTCTATCCATCCAACCCTTCTACGTTTCTTACCGGCATTTCATTTTATAATTCAATATTAACTGTTTTAGGGAAGCAGGCGCTATAAAAAATTTATTATTGCCGATCATTTTGTCCTTTGACAGTACCTTCTTATTAATTTGCATACTTTTTGAAATAAATCACAAAGATGCTCAATTGATATTTTAATATAATGTGTTGCTATGTGGGCCTTTTCAATTTGCCGCAGAAAAATATTAAAACCACTATCTAGAACACAGAAAAAACATTCAAAATATAAAACTTAATAAAAATAAAATAAACAAGTTTAGAATGAAAAGTCCACAAATCTCTCCCCATGAATTTCTGTCCCCAAACTTATGTTGAAATCCTCAATTTAGGGAAATGTGCTCTTATCTGGCTACACTGGGCAGTATTAACTCGATTTGTTGACATGCCGCATTTACATGAACGTCTATACAATAGGCCCTTCAGAAAGAACTTGTGCTTGCAGAGCAGTAGTGTTGTCTACAACAGCAACATTCACTGTCTGCTATTTTATACCTTTTTTTTATTATTTGAGTCTATGGAAAAAATCCTTACAGACTGGTATACATACATATAGTTTTTTACAATTTAAAACATTACCAAAAATTACATTTAAATTAAGTATTTAAAAACAGTGGCCCATAGTCATATACTAAAGTCGACTCTTGCTAAAGTATACTCTAAACTAAAAAGCTCTTATTATCTTTTTTGCTTTCATAGTGGAAAATAAAGCATACTTTAAGTCGAATAGACTTTAATTGGGTGTCAACTTAAGTTTGATAAATGTTTTCATACAATTTCTAATCAAACATTAGAAAAAAGTAACCCTGTTGTTATTTTGTTCACTTTGGTTTAAAAATCAGATAAAGAGTATTGTGTTCTTAAACCAAATAAAATAATTATGGAAAAATGAGTTAAAAACAGCTTTAGCTATTTTTAAATTTAGAGTTGACTTCAACGCCAAAAATATATTTTAAATTGTCTATGAATGAGTTAGAGTCGACTCTAAAGTAAAACCGACTTTAGCTCCCTAAAAGTAGACTTTATTTCAACTATGAATATGGGCAAATATTATATTGCGTTTAATAATGTTTACATTTAAAGAAAAATCAATTAAACTATAAAGATTGTTAAAATCGCAATAAATTCTTCTAAAGGGCTCATCATTGGCATAATTTGGCGAACAAATTGAATGTAAATTGGTTTAAAATTTCTGGTTGGACGTACAGGAATGTTGAAGTATAAGTTTCCCATAAGGAACTCCGAACAAACATCTCCAGTAATCAAATTAAACAAAAACGTAACATTAATAGTTCTTCGGCTTTGTATAGACGGTAGCCTAATTTCAGCAAGTCTGGTTTTATATGACGGTAAATTGGAAAAGTTATTTCGGTACATATTTCGTAAGCAAAATAACAGAGATTGTTTTTGAACAGACTCCATTTTATTACTATGCACGATATATACTGTGGGTCCCAAACAACGGATCCATATTCTAAAATTGGCCTTACTAAGGATGTATAAACCTGCTTGGTGATGTGAATATCGGTAAATTCCTTGGCCCAACGTTTGAGTACCCCACGGGCTTTATTTGATATCATAGCAATATGTTGACTAAAGTTTAATTTAGCATCTAATAAAATACCCAAATCAAGGATCGAATCAACAATTTCCAACTGATAACCCTCAAAAAAGAACGGATTGTGTGTATCAACTCTTCAGGAAAAATGCATATGTTTGCACTTGTTTAAATTTAACTCCAGCAAGTTCATCGTGCACTAAACAAAAAAGCTGTCTAGATCCTGTTGGAGAGAATTGTGGTTGTCAAAGTTGTTGTAATTATGAAAAATTTTTACGTCATCAGCGTATATTAGAACATTTGAAAATTTGATAGCAGTAGGTAAATCATTGATGAAAAGTGTAAATAAAATTGGACCTAGATGGGCTACCTTAAGGAACACCCGATTTTACAATAATATATTTAGATATTGATGTTTTGAAGCACACCCGTTGGTATCTGCTTATCCAGTTCAAACAGTTTTTGGTGAAACCCAATTAATGAAGTTTTTTTAATAACTAAACATGGTTAACTTTGTCGAACGCTTTACTAAAATCAGTGTAAATGACATCTATGTGTTGACCAATAGTGAATCCTCGGATAACTTCGCTTGATAGTTGTAGCAGATTTGTTGTTGTTGAGCATCCTTTACGAAAGCCATGTTGATAAGGTGTCATTAGTGTTAAAACTTAATGACACAAGGCATGATTAAGACATTTTTCGAATAACTTGGGAATCGCACTTAGTTTTACAATTCCTCTGTAGTTCACAATGCTTGACTTATTTCCTAATTTAAATACCGGAATAATGTAAGACTCTTTCCATAAATCGGGAAAAAAGCCGTATTATAAATTTTAAATTTAAAAAATCTTGATAAATTTAAAACGGGACAACAGAGAATGCATATTTATATTTTTCATTAACAATGTTTGAATTATCTAAAGTGTAGATTCTACAGCATCTAACAAATTCATTTACAAGTGTAAAACAGCTAGTATTTTTGACGCTATACTGTTTCTTTTTTATTTAGCAGCGATGCCAGAATGAAGATTTTTTTATCAAAATAAGATTTGAAGATCTTTTTTTTATTTAGTTGTTTGACACCTAATATTGCAACTTCTTGTTAAAATTTATTAAACATTTTTACCTAGATGAAGCAATTTTATTTTTAAATAATACTTTAAAACAAAAAAAATGCATATGACATTTACCAGGTACATGTATTTGTAAAAACTAAAATTTCCGATACAAAGTTTAATGCTACTGAATTAAATGAATTCATTGATATTTGTATTCTTTTTACACTGAGTTGTGTAAAAGAATAACAAAACAATTTGTCAGTTTTGTATACATATTTTTATAAATTTTATTTTAAGTTAAACTTTGCTATTTACCTGTTCGAAATATAGAAATTTTTAGAAGTTTAACAGTGAGTTTATGAATGACCTAAATAGAATTTATTTCAAATCTTTTCATATTTCAGCACTTTTCAGCATTTTTTTTTTTAGTTTTATTTTCAAATATTCTTAAACATTTTAAAATTTAAAGGATTAAAAATTCTAATGCAATATTTTGATATAATAATTTTAAGCAAGAGAACAATGAACAAATTACCCCATTTTGAAAATATCAGTTTTAACCAAAACTATCATATACATATTAATACATATTTATTTAAAAATTCTATATTTTTTATTTTTAACAGTTGGAAAATCGAACGATGATAATATTAAAATATATGATGATATTCCAAATTCCGCTGTGGAATTGCATGTTAAAGATAAGGTAACGTACAAACGAAACTATTTATATTTTAGTTTTGTTTTTAATCTTAAACAATTTAATAACAGTTTATGCGCAAGTTGAACCGCCAAGAGCGTGTAGTTGAAGAAGTGAAGTTGGTGTTGAAACCCCGCTTCAATAAAAAACAAATCACCAAGGAAGATTACAAGGAAATTATGCGACGCGCTGTGCCCAAGGTATACTCTAGAGTTTCTAATCTAATTCTAAATAAAATAATTGATAGAAAAGAAAAAATTATATTTTTTAAACAGTTTCATATCTTTTTAATAAGCTATTCTGACCTAACTATCTATTATTAGGTCTGTTCCAGATGCATAACAAAATAGTCCGGACTTTTGAGAGTAAAAAGGAAATTACTTTCTGAATGTGACAAAGTAGTCCAAACTTGCTGGAACGCAAAAAACCACAATTGAATTTAATTAAATAAATTTTATTTTAGTGATTTTAGACGCTTAAAATGAAAAATATTTTAAAAACAAAGCATTTGCAGCATTGCCAACAGCTGTAAAAAGTAATTGAAAATAAACTGAAAAAGGTATAAGCCAATTGTTTAAAAATTTATTAAAAGGATTTTTCGGGCTTTAGACACGGTGGTGAGGAATTAAATTCTTTACTTTCTTCAAATCTTTTACACAAATTCAAATACAACTCTTTTGAAACTCTTAAATGTTTCCTAAGTTCGTCCTCGGTGTATTGAGACACCACATCTTCTAAATATTTATTAATGCTGTTTCTTTTTTCTACTTCGAAAGCAGCAAGAATTTCAACAAAAATTTCTTCACCATCAGAATCTTCATCAGCTAAGTCCAAATGTCGTCAATGATCAATAAAAGCATATTTTATTAAAGAAAGTGATAAATATCTATCTCCTTCATTTTCGCTTTTAAGTAACAACTTTATGTGTTTATTTAAAAATTATTTGATTTTTAAATGTAAACAAAAAACAGCTGATAATTTAAATCTAGTCCGAACTTACCCAAAGAAAAAATTCGTACAACTTTGTACAGGAAATGAAAAATTTTACTCTCTCATTTTCTCTTAAAATAATACAAAAAATTGGAACGCTTTTGGACTAGTTTGTACTAGTTCGGATTGTTTTGTTATGCATTTGGAACAGACCTATTGTCAAGGAGCCAGATGGTAAAGATTTATTTAAAAAATTACTTTTCAATTTTTTTCTGCTTGGAAAATAATTATAATTTTTCAAGTTAATATTTTTTTTTGCTTGAAAAATAAAGTTATTTTTTAATTTTTAATTTTTACTTGAAAATTAATAAAAATATTTTTAATTTAATTTAACAAATAAAAGTTCATATACGGACTCTGATGATAATTTTAAACGTAAATCAATCAATATTAGTTTTAGGGCGGAAAACTCTTTTCCTACGGTAACTTGGTTGTAATTTTTCAGACAATGTTTAAACTCGAATAATAATAAGGCATTTACTCTATGCAATTTTTCTTGAAATTAGCATGGAATTTTTGTTCGTTGGTAAAGCAAGAGGGGTAAGCAATTGGTATTGCTTGAATTTTAAGGGGATGTTACTGTTGTTGCAACTTAAAAAGAGATTTGAAAAATGCCTCAAAATATTGTCAGTGTAAATCTGGACTAACTTTTCTTTTACATTCAAAAAATAAAACTTGCAAAATTATTGTTTTCAAGTAAAAAGTAGAACTTGTAAAATAACATATTATTTAATCAAAAATAAAACTTGGAATATAATTTTTAAATTAAATTTTTAATAAACCTCAAATAAATAATAATTAACGGAGGTAAAGATAATCCGGTAACAACGATTACGTTGGCATTCTTTTTCATGATATTTTTTTAATTTGTTTTATGGTCGTTATTTGCAATCCCTGAGAGAAAGCCATGGCATTTTTTCTTACTGTTTTTTTCAAGGATGATTTACAATTCCTCCAAGCGTTGGTGTTATCAGAAAAGAAGTCACCGATTACATCAACTCTTGCCATTTTATTGCAATTAGGGTGCGAAGGTTTGTTGTTGAGTCAAGCTGACTGACTGACGCTTATTACGAGAAACAAGTTTTAGTGTGTATAGTGGATGCGAGAATCAGTGCTGATATTTTGTCTATTATTTGTGCTATATGTATGTTTGTATGCATTTGTACTGAAAAAGAGTTCAACAAGAATGCCATAAAATGATGAATGACAGCATAAAATTTTTACTTTCACTTTTTCCAAAGAATTTTACAACAACCGAAATATAATAGAAAAAATTAATTATTTTTTATAATTGTTAAAATTTTATTTAATTTTTATTATTCAATTGTATTTTTATTTTTTTTTTTTTTAATTTTAACATGTGTTATTTTTTAATGTTTATTTTTTTTTTATTATTTTTTTAATATTTTATTTACTTTTTCTTAAATGTTTGTTTTAAGTTTTTTTATATATATTTGAAACAAGTTGAAATCATAACAACAATGTTTTGGGCGTAGAAATACGCTTTGGAACTGTTTTCTCGCATTCAATCAGAGCGCAAATCGCTCTGACCTCTCGGCGCCCACTATGACCTGTTGGCGCTTATTTGTACTAATTTGTATAGTATCAGTTTTTTCGCATTAGTTCTCGCAATAAGCGTCAGTCGGCTTGGCACGGCAATAAGCGGCCAATCTGTTCGCACCTTTAGATAAAGATTCTGTCATATAAAGTTGCATTTTATGTTTAAAATGTCAATAAAGTTTAAATTTAATTTCAATATATATTTGATTTGCAATATCTGCAGCTCAAGTTGATATAATTTACGGGTTTTATTTTATACGAAAAAATGCTGTTCAATAATTGGTTTATTATCATTTAAGGAGTTAGGACGGACTAGCTTATTGAAAAGATACAGGCCGAACAAAAAACTAATATATTTTTAAATATTTTTAGATTTGTCACAGCAGATCGGGTGAAATTAATCCATTTAAGATTAAAAAATTAATTGAGGCCTACGTGAAGAAATTCCGTGCTAAACACAAAAAATTAAATATTGTGAACACAGGTCAAGTCAGCAGCGCTGTCAAATGTGCTGCTTATTTGAAGAAGTTGTAAGTAATTTACACACACTACATAAAGCGATTATGAGTAATAAAAGTTTAATACATTAAATTAAACAATCCATTACTTTTGTTAACGCAATTTGTAAAAAATGTAAGTATCATTGTAATGTAAGAAAGATTTTAATCATTTGTCCATAATAATAATTTTTTTTTTTTTTTTTTTTTTAATTTCAGTTCAAGACTTTGCAGCTCTGCATAAAAAAATTGCAAAAGCATAAATAACTGCAGTACTTTTTATATTAATAAATTCGCATTCTAAAAATTCTATAGAGAAATATTAAGTCATTGTATCCACTTTTCATTCTTCTCTTTAATAAGTTAAATTTATAAAAAACAAAAAAATAAAAAAAAATTAATTTAATTATTTTGAATATTTATTATTTTATCGTCGAGTTCTTATTGTAATTTAATTATTAAATTTATATATGCTTTGATTTTTTTTTTTTTTTTTGTTGTAATTAATTTGAAATGTATTTGAAAGAAAAATAAAACAAGTTTGCAAATAAAAACAAAACAGTCGGTCATGCCACAGGAAAACTTTTACGAAAGTGAATTACTTCGTATTTTCTAGTTAAAATGTGTTGAGTAAATTAAATTAAAAAATTTTTAAATAAACAACTGTTGTGAAATTAACTAAAAATCATTTTTTATTCCACACAGTTACACAATTTTCAATAAAAAAAAAATTGGTGTAAAATTAAAATTGATTTTAAATAATTTGGTCATTGATTGACAAATGTGATCGAAAACAAAATTTTAAGTAGTTGAGTACATATCGTCATATATATGAATTCTGGTAAACGAAAAGGTATTAAATATAATGTTTCGGAAATTGAAATTTAATTTCTGTTTCCTGTGATTTTTATATTCAAACAAAAAATACAAAAAATCATTTAATCATCATTTCAATTTAAAACTGTCATATTTGATCGTTAGATGTGTAAAAATTTGCATGTGGATTTTAAAAATGTGATAGATAGTGCGGATTGAAAGTGATTACACTCGAAAGATTTTACAATTAAAATTTTTAAAAAATTTATAAAATATTTTTGCTATTAGAGTTGCATTTTAAGCGTAGTTTTTTTTTTTTGCACTGAGTCACACAATTATTCAAATAATCAAAATATCATTTCTCCACTCTCATACGTTGTTAATATTCACTTTCGTATAATTTTGCTTTCTGTGACATTTTTGTATATACAAATATATAAAACTGTTTTATATAAAGAAAAATACTTTTTAAAAATATAATAAAAATTTAAATAAATTGGCTAATAGAAAATAAAAAAAAAATGTAATTATTTCTTATATTTTAGTTTTGTTATTTCATCTATGCTTTACTTAATTTCATTTTATTTCTTCACTTTTACAATTTTAATTATTTTCATTAATATTAATAATTTTGTTTTAACAATTTACTCACGATAGTAGTTAAGTTTTCAGCAATAAAATAATAAAATTATTCAAATATAAATATATTTTAAATGAAATAAAAAAATAAATCTTTAACATGCAAACAAATTAAATTGTGAATTGAATAACAATTATTGAATAAAAAGAATTATTAATAAGTAAATAAAAAATGTTGTCCTTTTTTCATATGGAATCCTGTTTTTTATCTAAATTGTAGCCACCGCCGATAAACATATATTACAAAATACTTTTGGTCAATATACACAGATCATTTTGACCCGAGAGAATATGTATATTGTCCAAGGACATACTACTAGAAACTTGGCACCACCTCCCTTTTTTTCTCTTAAACAATAAGAGAATTGAATTTAGTTTCTGAATTCCCAGTCTTTATTGACTCTCGAGAAAATAAGAATAATTTCACTGCTTTCCCGGCTACCCGAAATTTTCGAGAAAAATTAAGTATTAAAAAACATTTTAAAATTCATTTTCTATAATATGATCAAATATATCCTGGAAAGATACTTCATGGTTGCATTTTTTGTCCTTAATCCCAGGATTTTCGACATAATTTCCTGGGAATTTGTCCCGAAGCTTCCCGTAAATAAAATTTCTAATTTTAATTAACTAAATTTAGTTAAATTAGTTTTTATAGTTTGAATCTTACAAAGGAATGTTGAGTCAGTGCTGGACAAAAAATTATTCATAGTTTATTTTAAAACTCGACCACTATTTGGCCAAGAAAAATAGAAATGAATGGGAGTATTAAATACGTATGTCACTGTCCTAGTTTAATGACGAGGAAATATAGTAAAACTTTCCTTTGAGGATACATCTGATGTCACGCACATTAAACTATTTTGCATCATGAGCTTTTCTTGATTTTACAATGAAGAAGTTATTACATCTGTATTCTAAATTGGATTAAAATGAGTTGTACTTTAGCAGCCATTGACTCGTAATCAAAAAGATTATAATGCTGAGCAGAGTTTGCTTTAAAATTAACTAAGGAGTGCTATAAAAAAAATAAACAAATATTGCTGTGGCAGAGAATTAAAACAAGAATTAAATAGGATATATAATTTCACATAAAAATGGCTCTTAATGGGTTAATTATTTTCAAACAATTTAGTATTTCCTGAAAGATCTCTTCATATTGACAACCAAACTTTTTTATGAAAATTTCAGATTTTTTCCACTTGATGTTTTTTTTATTCTCTATCGCTCCATATTTTTTTTATTGGAGTTATTTGTTTCAAATGATATAAAAAATTTGAGACAGGCGTGGTGTTAAGACCACTGCCTCGAGGGACATGGACCGATCTTGCTAACTTCCAATAGCACTTCTTTCTACACTATGTCTAAGCTATTGGCGTTTTAAAATTTTCACTAGCTCATCTAATGCCCTGTTAAAGTTAATTTCAACTTTTACATGGACACCCATCAAAGTATAACAGTACAGCATGCCAAAAATGAAATTAGTTTATTTTTCATTAAGCATCGTTTGTGTAACATAAACCTTTACTAACATAACGTTAGATAAGTAATGCGGTATAAGTATTTTGATCGTTTTTAAACTGCTTCAATTTGTTTTCCTGTTTCAAAAATTTTCATTCAAAAAAATTTTCATTCACGTTCTGTAACCTAACAATCGTTTTTAAAGATGCGTGAAGAATTATAAAACACATACCATAAAAAAATGTTAAACAAAATATGTGAAAAAGAAAAAATTTAGAAACTTTAGTTTTTAAATCAGGTGTTTTTTTTTACATATCTGCAGTCTTTTTCTCTATTTCTTGTAGCTAATTCACGTTCGCTAAAAATAAATTACAGGAAAAAGTGTTTCAGAATAGCAAAATAGATTGTTTAAGATTTTTATTGATGGAGATTTTTCTTCAGCGATTTACAGAAAAAAATTTTCGGAATGAAACCACTTTCAGCTTGCTATGTGGAATTGTTATCTTAAGCATTTTTTAACATAAAAACCATCCATTGTTTTTTGTTTTGCTACATTCGACGTTATGTTGCCGTATTTTGAACAAACATAAGTAGTTTTTATTTATTTATTTCATTTATTAATAACATAAAGCCTTCATGGCCAAATAACAATGTTACATACAGCTTAAATTTACCTGAGATCAGTAAAAGAACTTAATAATAATAAAAACACTATTTCAAAAAAAAAATACAACTCCAGTTAATATGGTTGCACTTGCACAAAATTGGCTCCCAGCCATAATAAGAAGAGAAACAACAGAATAAATCATTCATAACACTAGCCCCATTCAGTGGGAAAAAGTTAATATCAGTTAAAATAGTGAGCTACCCATACATTGATGATAGTTCAATAACGAATAAAAAAAATTAAAGACATTAGCTTGATAAGTATTGTAGCAGCTTAACTCGAAAAACATTGTTAGAATGTGAGAAAAGCCGCAAAGAGAGAGGTATAACATTCCACCATCTAGCAATTCTAACGACAAAATACCTGTGCAGTAAAAAAGAACGAATCCTAGGTATACGCATTTGAGGATTTCTTACTGATCGCGAAAAACAAAACGCACTACACAGAGTTGGTGGTCTATTGGTTTTAATTACCTTATAAAATAGAATAATATTTCTAAGAAATCTCAAAACCGTACAAAACTTGCGACATAAGTAATGAATGCGCCAATCTATACCTAATATGCATGGGAAGATAAAGGTTAATGGAATAAATCCTCCGTAAAACGCCAGAAATTCGAGAACAAAGGATATCAATATGGTTACACAAAGAAAGCTTAGAATCTAAAGTAATACCCAAGCATTTTAAGCGCTCAACAAAACATATACGAACATTTCCCAATGATATGTCAATATTAGGAAAGAAACGATCTGAGGTCCCAAATATCATAGCATTAGTTTTCGATGGATTTAAAGCTAGAAAATTTCTAGAAGTCCATTCAGCAACACGTTCCAAACAAAAATTAATATTACTTTCCAACACATCTCTGAAATCAATGCTACTACCAAAAAGGAAAAAAAATGTCATCAGCAAAAATAAAAGCAGCACATATTGATGAGTTTACTACGGTTGGAAGACTATTTACGTATAAGATAAAAAGAATTGGGCCCAGTACGGATCCCTGAGGAACACCATCATTGGATGCAACACGACGACAGGCCGTTTTAGAGAAATTAAACTCATTTAACAGTTTAGTTACCATAGTAGAAAAAGATAATGTATTAAATGCTTTAGTGAGATCAAGTGATAAGAGGACAGATAAATTATCGTCATTAACATTACTTCTAATGTGATCCGTAATGTCCAAAAGCATTGAAGTGGTGTTATGGCCCTTACGAAAGGCATAATGTTTCTCATAAATATTTTCAGTGATTGAGCAAAGTATTTGGTCTTTAACAATATGCTCGAACACTTTTGACAAAACAGGGAGTATAGAAATAGGCCTCAAATCACCCGGCCCCGGCACAACCTTCGACTTGGGAATCGGAACAACACGGGCACATTTCCACGAGGTTGGGAACACCGAAGTAGTGAGGATTTTGTTAAACAGTTCCAATATATGAGTGGAGATTAATGAATATATGAGCTTTAAAAAACGTATTAAGATATTGTCGACGCCAAAAGATCGTGACTTAACCCTATATAAGGCATCATGTACATCCATCTCAGTGACGCAATGAAAAGAAAAAGAATTTACATTGTCAGAACAATTATCAAAATCAAAAACATCATGGCCAATAAAATTGTTACTACAAGCGAAATAATCATTTAAAGCCTCAACATCTTCATAATCAACAGCAGAGTCCTCCCCAACACAGCCAGAACCTTTTAACGTCCTCCATTTACCAGCTGTATCTAAGCCCGAAAAAAATCTAGAGAAATACAGTCTCTTCTCTTTGCGAATAGCAGTCTTTGCCCTATTGCGACAAATGCAATAATTTCTCCAGTTTTCTTCAGAACGATTAGACTTAAAAAATCTTTACGCAAGGTCCCTAAGAGATCTCGCATAGATCACCTTCCTAGAATGCATCCAACTGTTTTTGTACGACTCACTCTACGCCTAATAACGGGATCAAACATTAATAAGGAGTTTAGAAGAGAAGAAATAAAAAAGGAAATTGGATAAGTTTTAAAGCTAAAGTGTATTTTAAGGTCAAATCGTTAAAATACTTTCGTCAAAAACATATCAGTGAAAGCATAGTTCACATTCAAGTCGGTCATATTAACACAAACATCCAATTGCGATTTGGTCTGTATTATTTTGTATTGCTTGCAAAACTTTCGCGTGCAGCAGCATAATAAAACAAAGCGTGCTATAAGAGAGCTTTTAAAACCTTATTTAAGGCTCTCAATAATTAGCTGATGTGTGAAGAGTTTTAGGAGATCTTGAATTTTTCGTTTATTTACCTTAGGGATATGTCAGCCTTCGTCTTAGATGCTTTGCTTCACACCTTCATTCACAGTTAGTTTAACGTCCTTAAAAGTGAGAATCTTTGCAAGCCATAGATAGCGACTACATCTGTGTTATGATATTAAAATAATACATTTCAGTAGCAAGGTTTTTAAAAGTGGAGGAAGGCCAATAAATTTATTTATTTTTATGCTTTAAATATTTTTCACTTCCTACCCAGTATTGATTTTTAACATTTTAAGCAAAGCAATGATAAGAAAAGATGCAACAAGTTGTTTACTTTTTGCACACCACATGATGGGCGAACATTCCAAAGAGACAGACAACAAATGTATGTTAATTAGATTTGGAAATGCAGAAATGTGGCCAATGTAAAAAATGAAGCCAAACAAAACACACAAATGAAAATAGTAGTAAACAATTTAAAATTGGCCAAAAAAACATTAATACTAGTGGATTATATTCAAAAAATAATAAAATTATTACGATTAACGAAAAAAATAAAAGGAAAAATAAATTTAATATAAAATGGAAGATTACGAAGAACAAGGTATTAAAAGTTAAATAAATAATAAAATGAGAATATTCTAACATTAAATTTAAATGTTTTATAATGAAAAAAGGAAGTGTAACTAATATGGCTCGTAAGGATGCATCACCTTCCAAATCAGGATGTAAGGTGGGAGGCTGGCGTTATGAAAATTCAATACGCTATATAGGAGAATGGAATCAACGAGGACAAAAGCATGGTTTGGGCCATTTAGTTTTTGCCGATGGCACACGTTATGATGGTCAATTTTTTGAAGGGATGAGTCATGGCTTGGGTTGTATGTGGTTTGCTGATGGAGCCAAGTAAAAAAAAAAAGATTATAAATTAAAAAAAAAAAATAATTAAAAGATTTTCGTTAACATTTCAAACAGATACGAGGGAGAATTTATGAATGGTTGGTTTCATGGTCATGGCATATTCTGGCGAGCTGATGGTATGAAATTTGAAGGAGAATTTCGTGGTGGCAAAATTTGGGGTCATGGTTTGGTAACATTTCAAGATTTTTCACATGGTTTTCCTCGCAACGAAGGCTACTTTCAAGATTGTCGATTACTACGTAAACGTCGCTGTCCTGATGTAGTACAAAAAGCTCAAAAATGTGCTCTTATGGCTAGATCTCAATGTGAACATCCCTATTAAATAAATTTAATAAAATACGTTAAATATTTGCTTTTTACGTTTTTTTTTTGCTTATAATTAAAAAAAAAAGGATATTTAAAGTTTATATTTTACATGAAAAACAGATTGTAGATAAAACTTAAAAGAAAAACAGTTATAGTACAAAAATTAATATTTAATATTTAATTAAAAATATTAATTATGTTGAATTAGGAGCGCCCACTAAATACCAAGAGTTGCGTGCTTTGACAGCTGCATTTCGCACTAAACGTTTTGGATCATCTAAAGCTGTTGCCAAATCCAGTACAACATCCATTTTGTAAGGTAATAAAACAAAGGTCGGATATTTAGTAATATCGTATAACAAACTTAAGGCCGAAATTCGTACTTGCTAAAAATATTAATTCATTTTCAGTTAAATTTCAGTTAAGCTAATAAACAAACAACAAAAAATCATTTCTATGTTACTGACCATGGCATTGCTAAACTTTGATAACTTTAAACAAGCCGGTATCAAATGATTTAAATGACTGCGGAAGTATTCATCCTGTTGTTTAATGAAATTCTCACATATTTTCAAAGATATGCTAAGAGTATGAACGTTCGTCGATTCCATGCACTTAAAAATAGTCGGTCCAATCTATAAAAAATATTAAAAAAAAAAAAATGTTTTTATTGTATAATTTAAATTCTGCTTACTGACCTTTTCGATATTCATTTTTAGCACTAGGTGAGGTGTAGTTTTTAAAACATATATAAAGGCCGTCAAATGATGCTCACAATAGGTTTCAAGTTTGTGACCCAATTTAGTTAAAATAATATGAAAGAATTTTTGTTTATATAAATATTTAGCAATTGGCACATGCAACTGTGGACATTCGGCGGAGATAATATCAAATGCCAAAGTGGCTGCGTTAGCCATAGAGGGATGATCCAAAAGCTCAGCTAGCTGTGTTTAAATGTATAGAGAGAGATCAGTATAAAAAATTATTATTTGGAATCTTTTTTGTATTAATTTCCATGAAATATTTATTTTTAAAGCCACAAAATGAAATGTATTACTGCGGGGAAAACATCCATATTGCCATTTCCTACTGCTCCTATAGTTTATCAGTGGATTCTACCCAAATTTTGTACTTAAAACTAGAAAGTCTTATTTATATCTAATGACAAGTTGATGAAATGAGAACTACTTTGAATCAACAGAGCAAAAAGACAATAAAAACTCAACAAATTTTGTATACAAAAATACAGTAACAATTGAGTAACTATTTTTATTTTTTCTTTTTAGTTTTGAATGCATAATTTGGGTAAAATCCACTGGTGAGCTATATGAGCAGTAGCGAAATGGCCATATAAATATGCTTTCCACGCAGTAATAAATTTTATTTTGTGTTTTTTAATAAAAGATAATTCATGAGAATAAAATGAAATATTAATATTTGAAGGAATCAAGCACTATAAAAGTAAATTTTTTAATAAGAAATTTAAATTTTTTTTTTTAACTTACGGCTTCAACAATTTCGCCAGCATCATCAGCACCACGCATAACTAATCCCTTCGCCAGCCAAGATAATGCTTCAACTGCCTTTTTATTTTCTCTTTTGATGGCTTCTTTAAGTCTTTTTATTAAACGTTTGACAATTCCACGATTATTGTTATTATAATCAATTTTATTAACCAAACTGCTAAGCAAATGATGAGCAACTTCACGCACATGTTCATCTTCAGCCATTAAGGATAACTGTGTTAGGTCGTCCATTAAACGTTCAAAGTGATCATCCAAGCTGATGTCTTTGTGCAGGAAACCCAATAAACCCTTAGCAATATACAAGTCAGGTATAAGTTGTAGATTTAAGTCACTTAAATATTCCGTTACCACCGTAAATTGTTCGGAAATTGTTAGGATTTGAATTGTTAAACAGAGACATTGTGATATCTCGGACAAGACTAATGTGTCAAGTTGTGTATTGGATTTTGCTAATTTTACAAGTTTACTAATTAATTCGCTATTGTGCTGCAAATCTGCAACAAAACGTTTATCTTCATCTTGAAGCAATTTTTTTAAAGCATTTAGGCCCAATAAACGGGCGTCATTGGAAATAGTTTCGTCACCAAACGCTTGCTTGTATATTAAATCTATAATTCGTTCGCTAAAAGCCATTTGTCTTACCAATGGCGAAAAATTCCAAAGTATTTTTTGTTTTACAAAATTTGTAAAATTCGAAAAATCTTTAATGCAGTCATTAACACAATTTGACTGCAATTCAATGGGTTGTAAGGCGCCTAAACGTTCTAATAATGTTTGGGTTTGCTCCAAGTCAATATACTCATGTGTTAGCAATTGCTTTAAAACTTTATATAGAAGAGCTCGATTCGCTTCATTGATTAAAGGTGTCGATTCAATCAAAACGCTGAGTGCTGCTTTCCATAAATCAGTATGTTCTGTTTCATTTGTACAGTTTTCAAACATTCTTAATTGTTCTATAATAAAAATATGTAATTGTGTGCAAACATCTGTGTTTACCGCCTTAAGAACTGCTTCCCCTTTAGCAGATATTATACAAAATATTTGGGAGATTATATTAAAAATTTGTATGATCTGTTCATCCACAAGACAAGATGGCCTTTCATTTAGTTTTAATAGAAATGTATTAAATATTTTTTCACTGGCTAGAACCGGATCACCAGCCACACAAACTAAAGCAATTTGCGCAGATGGATTGAATAAAAGATGTTTTACATCACTTAAATGTGTTAATATTGTTCCCAAAATTATTGTTTGATAGTTATGACTAATTGTTTTTGATGAAGCAGAAGCTTGTTCTAGAATACAACGTAAAACACGCAGAGATAATGCAACTACATCCTTGTTATCGGAACCGGGAAACACTTCCAACTTAAGAGTTCTCCAAATTTGTTCAAAATGCTTTTCTAAGCTTTCACAGGAAAATTTTAAGGCAGCTTGATACTTGAATTTAAAAAGTTTTAGAAACATTTTTCTATTTATTTACGGCTTTTACTTACTAGTAATTCCAATGAATCACATTTAGCAACGATCAATTCACTTTCCAATTTTTCCAAAGCTAAATTTACACACCATTCTACAAATTCTGGAGAAGCTACCAAACAATTTGTTAGTTTTTTAGACAAATTATCTCTGGTTATAGTGTCAGGATCATTCTTCGACGGATTAAAGTCAATTGGAAAATAACATGCAAATATTTCAAACATCTCTTCGCTTAAATGCAATAACGGGTAAGTTGCTATAAAATCGGGCATAAAGCTGTAAATAAAATCCAAGTTTCTAGGATCACGTTCTCCGTCTATTGAGTTAATAATGCCATAAATAAAGTCTCCAGACATAGCCTTCAAATCTAAATACAGAATCAGTTTAATGTTTAACTAAAGGATTATTTCAAATAAATTACCTTGTACATATTTTTGCGAAATATACTTAAAAATAGTAAAAAGTTTATAACGATCAGTTCGTAGTTGTGATTGACAAGTTGTATTAAGGAAAAAACTTTGTAATAACAACACAACACATTTCCCAGGAAACATTTTCATGTGGACCAAGGCGTCAAAACCCTCAATAATGGGGGGTATAACATTATGATGGTCTTTCAGGCGGCTTGCATAGAAGTTAGCTAAAACTTCACACTGCTCAGCATTTAGTACGTCCGCGGGTAATTTCGCTAATACAAGAGAAAAAAGCCAAGTTCCCTGAACTCGTTGATTTACATTAGTTGAGGTCAAAGCAAAGTTAAGTTGTTCGCATAAACTAATAATATCATAAGATTTGTTTTGTATATCTGTTAAAAAATAAACAATTTTAATGTCAACTTTTAAAACTCGTGTAAATATTAACATCAATATATATGTATGTACGTATTATCTTTTACCTTTTGCAATTTGTTCGGCAGCATTTTTTAAAGAATTATCACTTTTAATTGCTTCTTCTAGCTTAGCTTGTGTCAAAGTAATCATTGTTGAATTACTATTTTAATTTAATATATTACTCACTTAATTTATAATTTATTATTTAACAAAAATTTTTGCATGAACAAAGGACCATGCCAAATACAAAATTTCCAAAATGTCAATGCACGCGAATAAAGGATACAATAATAAACATGAATGGTGCTGCCAGATGCATTAAAAAGAAAATGAAAATGTTGACGATTTATATGAACCACAAAATCGTAAAATGCAGTATTTAATTACAAATAGCCCATTTACATAAAAAGTTATTAAACAGTTTTAATGCTGTAAACTTTTTTCAAAAACTTTTCCATTTACATTATCAATTGAAGCAGTTTTGGGGTTTATGTTTGATGAATTAAATAGAAGGTGAAAGAAAATCAACAGCTGATAGTTTTTATGTATGAACCATGGCGCAATAATATCAGGTGTTAATTGTTTTTGTAAAAACTTTTAACTGTCAAGAACGTCTGGAAATATGTGTGTGTATTTCAACATATTTAAGTGGCTTTTTATTTTTCACAAATGCATTCACACAAATTGCCAGACCTTTTAGAAAGCTCAATAAGATTTTACAAAAATAAAACACACGTAAAAGTTTAAACACATGATGTGTGTGAAAGTCGTTTTTTTACAAGAATTATTTTATAGTCAATTTTAGTCGAGGCAAATTGAATACTAGGTAGTCGCATGAGGACAAAAACAAAAAACGCATATATATATATATATATATATATATATATATATATATATATATATATATATATATATATATATATATATATATATATATATATATATATATATATATATATATATATACAAGGTACATTTATTTTACTAGGTAGTGTCGTCCGCCCAGCTGGTTTGTAGTTGGACATGTCAAAAGTTGTTTATATTTTCCTATTTTTGTTTACGAATTTCAAAAAACACTAACAACAAGCATATGTAGAACAAAGAGAGCGTTTGTTTTTAGACCAATTTTCTTTTATTTTCTGTTTCTATTTTTGACGTTTCCACTCACAAAGCAACAATAAAATGCTATGTTGTTTTTACAAATGTTGTATTTGTTGTAGAACCGCTTTTACCTAGTAAAATAAATGTACCTTGTATATATATATATATATATATATATATATATATATATATATATATATATATATATATATATATATATATATATATTGTTAAAAAAATAAAAAATGTTTAAATATGTTAAATAAAAAACGTCTTCTTTTTACACAACGGCTTATTCGCACATTCTATTTTATATACAAATTAATAATTTAAACATATTTTTTCATTTTTAAAATTGATATTTTTTAATTTTTTTAAATGGCGCGTCAACAAAATGTAAACAAATTATGACGTTGGTTCTTTAAAATCTGTTAAGCGAACTCGAACACCGGAGACATTAATTTTACCTAGTATTCAATTTGCCTTGATTTTAGTTAATTATTATTTATATTTGTAGCAAAGTATATCTATATCAAGTACATGCAAGTCTACAACAAATACAACATTAAAACAACAACAGGCATTTTGTTTGTGTAAAAATCTCTCAATGTGTTAGAAAACAGCTAACTACAACTTAGAGATAAGGAAGTGGCTATGATAGTATTTTGTGGTAATACAAAAAGTTAATATCAATTTTAATAAATAATAATAACAAAAATATAACACAATAATCTGTTTATTTATATAGAAATGTCAATTAAAACAAGAATTTGTGAAAACTATGTTTAATTCAATTTGAGCTTTAAAATTGTAATTGGAAAATTTCGATTACCATCCCCGGAAGAAACATGAAGAAAACTGAAAAAAGCAAACAAAATAAAAATATAAACAAAAATATAAACAAACTTTGACATATTGGGTGATGTAAACAAATATCACCTGAGCTCCTGCATGTTATTGTTATAGATATACTTTGATTTGTAGGGGATTTAAGTTGCAAGGTACATTACAGGGTAGTTCCATCCGCCCAGCTGTTTTTTTTTTGCATTGCAAACGCATAACTTTTATTGTTGCTTTGTAGTTTGAAATGTCAAAAGTGTTAGTTTTTAACTATTTTTAACAATTCTCATTTATTAAGTTTTTTAACATTTCCAACTTCAAAGCAACAATTAAAAATCATGTTGATGTGCCTGCTGATCAAAGAGGGAAATGCCCAGCGGCAGCTGGTAGTCGTTCTGACTTGGCGATTGTAGACAGTATTGAAGAAAATCCGTGTGGCCAGGCAAATGAAAGATTAGGTAAAGACGAGTATCATCAAACAAATGAAAAAGAAGGACAGGCAAAAGGTTCTGTGAAAAAACAGAAGAAATAGGGACAATATTTTTCGGCCGAAACCGATAAAAAAGAAAAGAATTTGAAAAAAGGCAAATAACTTTGGTAATGAAATTGGCAAGTTGGCGCAAATGATAGATATGGCGGTATAAATGACAGCAACTGTGGTGAAGCAAATAAGTGTGGAAGTGAAGGAGAACGTAACGCTGAAAGTAGTGAAGGTATTAAGGTCGGCGGCCGAAAAGAAAGCAGCAATAACCTAGCTCAAAATCATGTTTCGGAAGCAAATAAAAGTTTGCGTGGTGATATTTGTATCACAGGTGAGAAATATTTGTGCTCTTTCCTCAGTAGATCTGGGAACAGCAAAAGCACTACTAATAACGAAGCTAAAAAGAAAAGCTCAAAGCTGGTTACACTCAAAGTCAAATTCCATTAATGACGTAATCGATTTAATTGAACTGCATGGAGAAATGGTTTTCGGTTTGTACAGCTGTTGCTGGGTTGACAATCTTTGGCCGAGCAAGACTCGGGTCGTTCCGGAGCGAAGATATAATTGTCTCTTTGGTGAGAAAAAAATAAGCTCCATTCACGCTGAAAATTTAAGATTAAAAAATGGCAGTATGATAAAGACTTCCTCGCGTATTTAATGGAAGAGCCTTTCTAGCAGAACACCTAAAGTCCCTGAAGATGAACTTATCGATTTCCTTAATGACGGGATTTTGGAAAAGAAGTTAAGATTGCATGCTAATTTGCAACATCCCACGATAAATCGCAACTTTTAGCAGCTTTTTTCAGCATATCGTTAAATAAACCGTCAAGATATAAGGGGACAAGCGAGAGTCAGTGCTGCTACTGTAATTGTGTTGGACACTATGCTTAATGAGTGTCAAAAGCCAAGCAGAGAATTAGGTGCTTGCCATGGTTGCGGAAGCTTTTCCGGAACGGAAGGGGCTGGGATCTAAAAAGATAATAAAGATTTAAGGTATTTCAAGTTTAGTTTGGATAATAATTACTCGTATAAAGATTATTTTTATGTAGAATGCTTATAAAGAAGTCTGTAGCATTGCAAAAGGGTAAAATTGAAAGAATAAATAAAGTGAATTTGTCGTTTTTTTTTTCTTAAAACAACAATGAATTTAGAACTCTTGGAAACATTTTATTTTACTTATTGTATAAAAATAAATATATTAGAATTAAGATGTTTGTTGTTGAAGATGCGGTGATGGTTTTTGACTGTATTTTCTGGATAGAACTGGCTTGGAATTAGTTGCTATGGAGACTTCGTTAGCCATTGAAGTAGAGGGTAATTTTGCGGATACTGACGATGCGACCAGTACGATTATGTCCACTAAGTGGGAAACTACGGCAGGGACTGTAGAGCTAAAAAAAAGGTGAACAGGTTCAGGACAATGACAGAAAGAGTTTAGAACGAATGTTAATGGATACTTATGTAAAGCCAGGAAGGCCACTTGAACCTATGACTAGGAGTGAGATAAAACTTAATTTGGAAAAGCCAAGAACTTTCAGTTGTATACATAGGAGGTTACCTTAAAAAAATGGTGATTGCAGAAAATTTTAGCTGACCTTTGCAAAAAGGGTTTGTAAAACTAAGTAAGTCAGTGCTCGTGAGGAAAAATACAGGAGAACTTACCATGTGGGTAGACTATAGGACCTTGAAAGAGATGACTTTAAAGGACAATTACCCGTTTCTTTCATTGATGAGCTCTCGGGCCGTTTGTCAGGAAAACAAGAAGCTAGGCCTTAGAAACTGGTTC
The DNA here is from genome assembly GCA_937654795.1 of Cistogaster globosa. Lineage (NCBI taxonomy): Eukaryota > Metazoa > Arthropoda > Insecta > Diptera > Tachinidae > Cistogaster > Cistogaster globosa. Next base: position 128,155,419 of record OW569403.1, read on the forward strand.
TGTCATGTGTTAGTAGAGGAAGATTTTATAAAGTACACATCCTTCGTAACTCCGCTGGGACAGTATGAGTTTCTCACAATGCCGTTTAATTTAACGAATGCATCTTCAGTTAGAAACGTTTTCTTAAAATGTTTTTGCGGACATAATGAGAGATAGGGAATTGATAGTATATATGGATAACCTTATTCTAGTGACTGGGACTATTGAAGAGCACTTCCGAATTCTTCAGAATGTATTCACATGGCTAGTAGAGACATGTTGGAGCTCCGGCTAGACAATTGTGAATTTCTGAGGACCAACGTCAGATATTGAGATAGAAGTTGATAGAAAGGGAATTAGAGCAGATGACGATGAGGTAAGGGCATAAGGAATTTTCCTGTCCCATCGAATACCCATTTGGTGCTTAGTTTTCTGGGCCTCACTTCGTATTTTAGTAGATTCGCGAAAAATTTAGCTACTGTAGCTAAGCCCTTGACAGACTTGACGAGAAAGGATAAGGATTTTACTTTGGACAATGTGAACTAAAAGATTTCGAGACATTGAAAGGAATATTGGTCTGATCACCACTATAAGCGTTGTTTGATCCAAACGATGATACAAAGTTATACTGCTATACTAGCATTATGGGATTTGGTGCTATACTGCTGCAGAGACCGAGCGATGGAAAAATGCGCTCGGTATATTATTATTTCAAAAGAACGAATGATTCCGAGTCGAAATACCACAGTTTTAAATGAAAGACGCGGGCTATCCTCTATGCTCTAAGACAATTCTGGGTCTATATGCGTGGGAAGAAGTTTAAGATTGTAACCGATTGTTATTTTTTGGCAATGACTCTTAAATGAAAGGAAATTAATCTTAGGATAGCCACGTGGGCACTAGAATTTTACGATTACAGTTTTGATTTGGAGTACAGGGCTGGACGCTTTGAGTAATGACGATTGAGAGCAATAGCTTTGAGGAATACCTAGTCATAGGCCAGGATAGAGATTCGAATTTGTTAAAAACAAAATTGTAACTTCAAGAACAGCAGAGTAAAATGTTTGAAATGAGAAATGGCGTTCTGTACAGAAAAACTAATAAAAATGACTTAATGTTATTCTGTGTAACAGAGGCAATAGAGAATTATGTATAATATAGATACTAAGATGAAATGGCACACATTGGAATCGACAAAATTACAGATCTTATATCGAGGAGGTAATGGCTTTTCCAGATGTGAAAAAAGCTTCTAAAGATGTTCAAAATTTCTTGAAGTGTCTTGCTTACTCGGATAACCAGTGTTCCTAAGTCTGCGGCTTTTTCGATTGGACTCATTATGGTCCTCTGGACAAAAGGAGGCTGTTGAAATATATTTTGGTCGTTATCGATGCGAGCACGAAATTCATAAGACTCTCCTACTAAGACCACTAAGACGAAGGAGGAGTTATTTATTGTTAGTGAAAAGGGAAGTGCATTCACTTTCTATATGGGCAGGATATCCGACACGTTATTTCCAAAGGCTAACGGACAAGTGAAAAGGGACAAGAGGTGCATAAGACCAATGTATCAAAACAAGTTTGCCCTAAGGACAGCATATACTGGGATTCAGTCTTAGAAAAAGTAGAGCACGATTTGAGAAACGCCATGAATAGAGCAATTGGACAATATTCCAGCGTTATACTCTTTGGGTTAGGGCCCCGTAGTAAATTCACTAAGGGAAAGCATATTAGACAATTTTTAACAAGTGATTCGAGCTGACCAAAAAAGTAGTTTCTGAAAAGCAGAAATCGTTACAGGATTACAACAAACGTTATGTTGAATACCAAAAACGCTGTTATGATAAAAAATTTCGACTCATAGGGGATTTATCGAGAAAACTCATTCCTATGTTTAAGGGACCTTACTGAGTAGCAGATTTTGGGAATGATAAGTATCTTTTAGAAGACTTAGAGGATTTTCAGCAATTGGGAAACCCGTACAAAGTTGTATGGGCATCGGCAATTCCCATTCTTGGCTTAAGGGGAGGAGAAATTCTTATTCGACTCGAGGTCGGGTGATCTTGTTTGTCAGGATGGGAAGTTATAGTCAGTATATTCGTGTGGCATACTTCTTTTCTTCCCTGTATCCAATATGTGTATTGTGCGTTTAGCCTGCTCAGCTAAAATTCGACCAAGTTTATTTAGTTTATATACAGACTCACGTTTTAAATATATGTGCATTTTTGGCATATGTAGTGGTAGCAATTTAAGGAGTCATTTATTTCTTTAATATTGAACCGATATAAAGAGATAAAGACGGTGCACTAAAACTCAACAATATCTACAAATATGTGAAAGAATAAAAAAGATCGGTTAACAAACAGAGGAGAAAAGGATCCTGAAGTTTTGTGCTTGCCTATTTATATAAAGCGGCTATTAGACAGTCAAACTTAGCATGTGAGAGCGGTTTGATAAAAGTTTCAATACAAAAAAGTTTTTAACCAAGCGCCGCTGACAAACACGAATTTTACCCTTTTACACCAGTCATCAAGCCGGGCTCACATGCAAAGTTTGACCGTCTAATAGCCGCTTTTAGTTGAACAAAAAATTATAAAGCAGTTGTAAAAGAATACCAAAGAGACAAGTTGTCTTACTACAGAAAGAATATAAAAATGTATAATCGAATATAAAAAATTTTTGAGGATCTATACTTAACTTCTTTAAAACAACTTTTGTTTGTGGAAAATATTTAGGATTAGATTGTCTTTAATATTTCTTGATAAAATATAAATCTCGGTTAATTAGTTAAGTTAGATATGTCTACCCTGGCATAAATTTATTTGTACAAACGTCAAATCTGAAAAGAAAATTTAATAAAAATGTGTATATTATAATTGTTAATATATTGCTGTGTTTAAGATGATTAGTATACACTTGATATTAACGTCATGTTAAAATAAATGTTTTTTAATTTGTTACTCACGTGAACGACGGGTAATTAGTTCAGACAAATTAACACTAGGCTTAGACACCAACACCATTTCGTCTTAATTTATCTGGTTGTGAAATTTTGAAGTTCAATTTTTAATGCAAAAATGAAAATGAATTTCTTGGACAGCGAATTCATATTAGGTGGCTGAATGACTTAAGGGCGGAGCACATAGAATCCGTCATACGTTAAACTTTTACAAATTCAACTAAAGTCAAAGTAACGACGGATGAGGTTGGCACAATGAATACTTTGCTGACGGATGTTAAACCAAAGCTTGCTCTCTATTTTTATTCACTTTTACATTTAATTTGTATTTTATTCACTTTTTAAATTAATTGAATTTGTATTTTATTGTTTGCCACCAAAATTGTTTTATTAAAATCACAAAACACAATTGCAACACAGCAAGAGTTAAAAGAAAACAGAGAAGAAGAAGCAGTTGATAGTTGTCGAAGTATTCAAAAGCTAAAAGTTGACCAACTTTCGTACTTTGCGTTGACGGACAAGTATTGATTGTGACAACGCTCATAGGAAAACATGTATTTTAACTTACTTGTCAGTTGAATTTGTCAAAGTTTAACGTATGACGGATTCTATGTGCCCCGGCCTTTAGGCGTTAAGCGGCTATTAGACGGTCAAACATTGCATGTGAGAGCGGCTTGATGAGAGAGGATTTCAATATAAAATTTTTTTTAAAACCATCTAACCAAGTTAACAGCATTTTGCACTACTACACGAGTTTGACCATCTAATAGCCGCCTTATAGAATCAAATTTTTTACTAATACACTCAGAGTTCTAAGAAATAAAACGAACATGCTTTCAACTTCTCTTTCAAGTTGAATATTTCGTTTTACGTGTTTGTTTCTACAAATATTTTGCCGCCATAAGTTTTTGTTTTGACGATGCTCTTTGAAAATAAAATTGCTTTCAAGTTGAGTTCAGCTTACATCACAGCAATCAATTTAAATTAATTTTATCAGCATATGTGAAAAACTTGTTCATGTGACCGCAGGATTAGCTTTAAAAACAATTCTCCCTTGCAAGATTTGCTTTAGTTGTCAAACAAACATAATACAAATGTAAACAATTTTGACACCTGAAAATTAAAAAAGTCAAGTCAATCAACACATACTTATGTTTTTATATTGTACATATGGTGTCATTACTGTCAAACTGCGTATATAAAAAATATAAGCAAACTTTTTATATATGCAGTGTGGCAGTAATGACTAGCACAAGGCGAATCAATTACCAGGTGGCAGCGTAGGCGAATTCAGTTTTTTGCTGATATACATCACTGTCAAACTCCATATATAAAAAATATACTCATAGCAACAAAAAATATTTAATTCGCCTTGATCTGGGACATTTTTATTCAATTCGCCTTTGGCTATTAAAAATTCAAGTTTTCCATGCGTGGTGTAAAAAATAAAAGTAAATATAATAAAACAAATACCAAAAATTTTAATGCATTGTTTTAAAAATTTATTTTGCTTAAAGATATTATAAAAAAATGGCAAGTAATATTAGGAATCCTTATGACATGGACAGCACCACATTTGATGCTGAAAAGTATTTAGAGAAACTTCTTAAGGCAAGTTTTTTGGTTAATACTTAAATTTTTTAATGAACTTTTGATTAAAAATAGGAATGCACACTCAAACAAATAATGGATACAGAGGCAGCCGTCGTAAAAGATACACAAACTTTACATTCCGACATGCAAACCTTAGTATATGAAAATTACAATAAATTTATATCTGCTACAGACACGATAAGAAAAATGAAAAGCGATTTTAAGCAGATGGAATCTGATATGAATTTGCTAAAAGATAAAATGGGTTCCATAACTAAATTTAGTGAAGAAATAACTGGAACTTTACAGGGTACCCGATCCCAATTATGTAAACTTTCAGAGAAGCATTCATTACTTAAACGTTTGCAATTTCTTTCATCTTTACCGTTTAAACTTAAATCTTTAATAGAAGAACAAAACTACGTACAAGCTGTCCAAGACTATAAGCATGCTCAAAAAGTTTTCGAACAGTATGGTTATCAGCCATCATTTGAAGGCATACGCAAAGATTGCGATTTAATTATGCACGATTTAAAATCTCACTTAAGGCAAGAATTCCAAAAAGCAGGAAAAACAGCACAATTGTTAACAGAGATTGGAGAGTTACTGTTGCAATTAGACGAAAAAGCACCTGATATGGCAACAGAAATGTTAAACTGTGCTTCGAAGAGATTACACGAACAGATCGTTATGCTGCAGGATCAGACAGAGCGTGACATGATTGAATTTGTTGATATGGGTATTGAAGGATTTTTAAACGACCTGACTTTGGTGGTCACCTCCTATTTTGATATGTTTGTAGCCAAACATTATGAAAACGAAAGGGATGACTTTCAAGAAGACGCTCTTAAGGAGTTGAATGTCTTTCTTAATGTAAATATAGATAAATATCTAGCTTTGGTACAGGATCGTGTTGAATCAGATATCGGATTTGGAGACACTTATGTTATGTTAAGAGCTTTAGATCGTTTACACCGTAGGCTACTAGCCATGCGGAACATTTGTCGAGGCATAGAAATACAACGAAATACGGTAGATATAATTATTTTGGCAGCCCATCAGTTATGCGATGCCCATTCAAAAAATCTTAAAGATCATTTTTCTGACAGCCTTAGTTCAGTGAGGCTCTCATTGGTTTCGGCAAAAAGCGACACGCCATCTGGTAGCAACCTGAACGATTTAATAACAAATCTTTACGTCTCGCTTGTTGAAAAAGTTAAAGGTGTTTTGCAGGATTTATTGGTATTTCTACAAACTGATTGGTCGTTTAATATTAAATCGGACTATAAAGGTACTTTATGCGTAGAGGGTATACGAGAGAATTTACTAATTGGTTTTTTGCGGCATATTTCAAAAATCACCAGTTCATTTGGTGACTCTTCTACATCTAGCCCTCCAAATTTGCTTTTAGTTTTATCGAAAACATGTTTGGAAATGGAGCAAAATGGCGTTCATATATTGGTAACTATCAAAACGTTTAAAATGAATATGCCTAAACCCATTAATTTGGCTGAATCAATTCAATATAATTCAATTATACATATTTATAAATATTTAATTTTAAATATGTATATCATATGTTTCTTTTTGATTAGATTTCCTTGGCCGATGATTTATATGAAATTGATTCAGAGAACAGTGCAACATTAACCCATGAAACAGAAATCTGTGCAGAAATGCGTGAAACAGCCCAAAGCCTTCTTGACACTTTTGTTAGGCTACAAGGTTTAAATATATCCCAAATGTTGCGTAAAAGTGTTGAAACGCGCGACTGGCTTAATTGCTTGGAACCGCGTACTGTGAGAGCTGTTATGAAAAGAGTCGTTGAAGAATTGTCATCTATTGAGACAGTGGTGGCGAGTTTATATGATTATCCTTCAACAGTTCGAACAGCAGCTAGTAGTGATTCAAGTCGTAAAACTCATTTCAGTAATTTAACAATTTCGAAACAACAATTTCGTTCAAATTGGTCGAATTATACCCCTTCGCAACTTGAGTCATCTTATGTTTCAAACATTCATCGATTATTTTCCGAAAGAATCGATATATTTACATCGGTTGAGTTTTCAAAAGTATCGATTGTTACTGGTATTATAAAAATTGGATTGAAGGTAATAGGGTTAAAAGAAATTTAAGAAATATTTCTAGCACTTAATTTTATTGTAATTTTAGACTTTATTAGAATGTGTTCGTTTACGAACCTTTAGTAAATTTGGTTTGCAACAAATTCAAGTGGACACACATTATTTGCAAATGAATCTCTGGCGTTTTGTAAAAGATGAAAAGTAAGTCTCGAACATGTTCATATGAACTTCATGTTGTCAACAGTTCCTTTGTTTAAGCAATTTACATAAAATTTTGTTTAATAGTTTAATCAACTTCTTGCTGGATGAAATTTTGGGATCTGCTGTACATCGCTGCTTAGAATCGACTTTAATGGAGCCAAATGCTGTAGAAATAATTTGTGAACGTGGTTAGTATCTTCCATCTATAGTTTGTTATACTTTAGTACTTTTAGATACAAATTGTGCAATTATTTGATTAATATGTTTTTTATTTTATTTGATTTTCATGCTAGCCTAAGGATATAAAATAAAAACTTTAAAACATAAATTAGACCTTTAAAAAGAATAGGTAAATTTGGGAACAAAAAGTGTTTCTTATTTTAGATGTTTTTACTCTGTAAAATAAAAATGGTGTAAGGCAATAAAAAAATAACTTTGAATGCAGTATTTAGGTTTTTTGGTTTGGAGCTAATTTTTTACTTGAGTGAACATGGTAAAAGCTGGTTGGCTGATTACTGACTTATTTCTTTTAACCCAGTTTTGCTATAAACACAATCGAAGGCTACCAACCATCGACTACCGACTACAAAAGTAGATGGCTACAAAAATAGCCAAGTCGCCAGCTAATTAATTCTTTTAACGACTACCGACCACTAACTACAAAAAATAAACATCTGTTTTGACATGTGTATTAAAGTTAAGCAAAACAATCAAAAACAACCAAAAAAACGCGCCAAATAAAAAGTAAATGAAAAATGTAAACAAATGAACAGATGATTATTATTTTTCAATGGTGCCACTATAATAGTTTTTTGCGTTTTTATTTTTTTTATTTATTGAATTCACAGTTTACAGCCGAGCCTATTTGTAGGTTATATTTGATTGTTTAGTATTACAATTGATATTTATGTATTTATGGTGTAATAAAACTATATGTGTATGTATGTATATTTTTGCAGAATAGCGATATTTAATATATTGCGTTTTAAAAAACAACAATTTCATGCATTTATTGTACTGACATCACTAATCTGTTTTTTGTAGTCAAGAAAAATAGAAATTAGCCTAAGTTGGCTACGTCCTACAAAAGTAGCCGTGTAGTCGTGTAGCGGCTAAAAGAATTATCCTCATAAGCAGGCATGTATTCTGTTTTTGACATCTTGTAGTCGATGGTCGGTGGACTTAATTGTGTTTATAGCATTTGATAGCAAAGTTTCGATTGACAGTTATTGCCATAGCTCTACACGAGGAAGAAAATCTATTAAAAAAGCGAAATGGGTTCAAAAGTCTTTGCTCAAGGTACATTTATTTTACTAGGTAGTGTCGTCCGCCCAGCCGGTTTGTAGTTGGACACGTCAAAAGTTGCTTATATATTACATTTTTTGTTTACGAATATTAACACTAACAACAAGCATATGCAGAACAAGGAGAGCGTTTGTTTTTAGTGCAATTATCTTTAAATTTGTTTTTCAAAATGCCATGTTGTTTTTACAGATGTTGTTTTTATTGTAGAGCCGTTATTACCTAGTAAAATAACTGTATTTCTTGTAGAGCCGCTTTTATCTAGCAAAATAAATGTACCTTAATAATTTCAATACTTATTTATTTAACAAGAGTGGAGTAAAAAACTGAACATAATAAAAAACTTTTTTTTCATATAAGCATAACTTGATCAAATAAGTTAATTTAGTTGAAAAGCAAATAAGTTAAAACAATAAAAACTTCAGGTAACAATTTTGGAATTTCTAAGATAAAAATCGTATAAATTCTAAGTCAGAAAAGATATAAGCTTCAAGTTTTCTTTTAAAATCTGAAAAACACTCAAAAGACAAAAAAAAACTAAAAAAAATTATGCAAATTCAGGCAATATTTTGTAGGTATTGAATAGGCCTTTAAGACCATGTATAATTTCTAAAAATCAGACAAAATTTAATAAAATGCAAAGCATTAGAAAAAATTGCAGGTGCGAGGTATCCAACTTTAAGACCACATAGCGCCATCCCTGGAAAGTGAATGGTACCCAGCTTTAAAACTTAAGTTCGAATACTCCTCTGCTAACAAATCCGATTAACTTAATACTCCTATGCTATGTTCATGTGAAATTTTGATTCAATCGGCCTAGCCTTTCACAAATGGCTGAGTTATTTCCAAAATATCTTTATTCCGCCCCAACTGTGCGGCGTTATTTATTTATTATAGTGAAAGTTCATATTTGTATATATGTACATATATAAAATCCGTGTTTAGTATCAGTTTAGTATCTACGTGGTCGAGACGGCGAATTCATTAATTTTCGCCGAAACACTAACATTAGACACAAGGCGCATTAAACAGGTGACTGCATCCGATCATATGTTCATCATATGTTTTAGCTTTTACGTTTTTGACAGCTCGAATTAGTTTTTACAAAAACAAAACACACGTAAACGGTAATGCATCCACCTGGTATTATTGCGCCATGATTAGACAATTCTGTCATGATAATAAAAATAAATACACACTCAAGGCGAATTAATAACAGGTGGCTTTGACAACCCAGGTGACTTTGTAATTTTTCGTTCTTCGGATGTCAAAAGTTATATTCTCATATTCAAGGCATATTGCCTTGCTCATATTGTACTTCTTTTTTTCTACAGCCAAAGACGGTTTTTACAAAAACAAAATGTACGATTTTCTTTCGCAGTGTTGTGTTCATATTTGCCGTGAGTATACCTGTTATTAATTCGCCTTGTACACACTTTTTCACTGGCATTTGAACACTTTTTCAATTGTCTGAATTACTATCTTGAATATTTTGAAGACAGTAAATAAGACAGTGATTTGATGTATGCCGCGACAATTTTATTATAATTTTTTAAGTAAATGATATTCGAATAATATTATCATTTTATTTACTACAATTTTCTCTGCATATAATAATAGAAATGGAAAGAAAGCAGGAAGAAACGTTAAAAATTTATATTTGGTTTCCGAGAGCGTGAGGTTTTTTGCTCAAAATGAATTGCCTTAATTTCTGTCTGGACGCCTACAATACAGAAGCAATTGTCAGGATTTTCAAGTACTAATACGTATTATTTTATTGTCAGGACAGCATTGTCAAATGTAAAGGTGGTGTAAATGTCAGGTAGTATTGCCACAGACTTGATCTATGGTATTGCTTCGCCTTGTGTAAATCTTTTTTTGTTAAATTGTATATCATTTACAAACTTCCACCCCTGGGGAAAAAGAAGATAAATATACATTCCTTCGTAACATAAATGTTTTGTATTTTATATAATTATGTATGAGAGAGAAGATAACGTGCGTGTTCTCTTTTTATCACGTAAATTTAATTTTGTTATTTACATGTTAATAATAATTAATATTATTTAATACATTTCCCATATGCTAATTTAAACAATCTGTAGATTTTTCAAATTATATTTAAAAAATTAAAGCAGTGCAAGAAAAGCATAAAAACATGAATTCTGCATTTATGCAAACATACGGCCATACACACATGCATATAAATATGTGCAGATATAAACCACTATGCGCAATTGCTAGTGTATGTGTTTGTGCAAGTCGTTTAAAATCCCTATGCAAGTATATAAGCACTTCATTTGATTGCCAGAATTAGCTTTGCGTTGATCTCGTAAAGCATTTTGTATGGACGGGAAGTCTGTGTTGGTCCTTGCCGTAAGGAAAATAACATGTGCTCGTTCAATTACGAGATTTGGATTAGGAAAATAAATAATAAAAAATTGTTTAGGCCTAAATTAAAAATTATATTTTACTACTACATCAAACAATTGCTGATGTGTTTGGAATGTGTAAAAGAGACGGCTAGAGGAATGAAAATTAACCTTTTTACATGCGTGCAAAAATAAGGAGTAATTTATATTTAAAAATTATATAAAAATGAATAATTTCCTTAACATAATAAAAGAAATAATAAAAATTGTGCTTAATTGTTGATAGGTGATAGTTTTTTTCTCTTAGACTATTAATTTAGTATGATTCTAAGAGAATGGACTTCTCTTTTATAATACTAATTAGAAAAGTAGTAGAATAATACAGAATAGTGCAGCTGTGGCAGCCAAAATCAAACCAAATTGCACTCATTCGGAAATAAATTTACAGAAGAGTGGACGTCGCCGTTCAATTGCTGTTTAAATTTCTTAATTTAATTAATTACTTAAGAAAACTTGGTTGTAATTAGAAATCGTTGTTTTAATATTGTGTTGCATACTTTTAATTATAAATAATTCGGCAAATTACATTTGCTTTGTAGTATTTATACGATTGTATGTGTGCATATATTATAATTAACTAAATTATTAATTTTCTGCGCATTTTTTATCTCTTTTTTTTAACGACTGCTGTTTTGTTATTGTCATTGCCTTTTGACACTCTTCTTTCCCTTCAACCTGTTTACATATCGTTGTACTGTGTGATGTTTTTTGTTGGTGGTTTTATACCATTTCCCAAATAAATCTCATTCATATGTTTTGATGCGTGTTGCATGGTTGAATCTCGGTCAATTGTGGATACCATAAAATCACCGCTAAATTTAAACAATAGAATTTAATTGTAAACTAGAGAAATAAATTGAAATCAACTGGCCACAAAAGTTCAATTATATACCGTTGCGAGTGTGTAAAAATTACAATAGTGTCAAACTGGCGGAGAAAAAGATCCAAATGGCTTTATGCCAATCTTCAGTGGTAAATATACTTATGTTTTTATAGATACTTTTTTTCTGTTTGTTACAATATGTTTAACTATTGACTTTTTATGTAAATAATACTTGAGTAAAAATCTTGCCATATTGTGGAGCATAATATACTAAAGTGGATCAAATACACATATGTTATATTACGGCTGCTGCTACATTGAAAAAAAAAAAAAACATTAAAGAATAATTGACATATGTGTCATTTGGTGACATATGAAGCTGGACAAATTTCCAATTTAGCTAAATGTCAAAAGGGTGCAGGCCATTTGTGACCTATCAGGATAATAACATATTAAAACTAAAATAAGATTATTTTATTATATTTCTTGCTCCAATTATTCTCATTGAGATATCTGATAGAAAGCTGGATTTTTAAAACAGTTTTTTTTTAAATGAAATATGTTTGGGAATAACACCAATTTAACGATTAAATTATTACTGAATGAAGTTTGAATTCGAACATATATGCTAAAAAATGATTCTAGGTATTTTATAAAACTCACTAGAATTTAAATATAAGATAAAAAAACCTGAAAACAAGAAAATATTATTTATTATTTACAAGTATAGGTACTTGTTGATTTAGCAATAGAAAATGTAGGAGACAAATGTTAATGTTATTCAAGGAAACACAAATATAAACTTGTGTTTTTACGCATTTGAAAATTTTGTACCTATAAGAGGTAGTTCCATCTATTATTTACAATTCACTAAAAAACTCTTTTTGCATCCAGATTAACCTTCTTCAATTAAAAATATGCTGACTTAAAATACCCACCTTTAATTTGTTTTTTTTTATAGAGAGTGTCTCCATAAGCTAAGTTAACACTTAACGAGTGTTGTGTTGAAACATATTTAAATTATAAATACATAGGTAATTTTTGTTTTACTTCAGTGTTAGAAATACTTTTTATTAAATAAAAAAATACAGTATGTGAATAATGGCTTTACACACTTAATAAATTTTATTTTTTTTCATATTTTGTAGGAAAAATACTCTTTTATTTTATGGCATATAAAGTTAATTTTATTTATTATAATTATTTACACTATTTGTAAAAGTATAGAACAAAAAAAAAAAAAAACGCAATTTTTACAAAAACATAAAAATTTAAAACAAATATAAACACTACTCCATTTTTCTGATGTCAAGAAGCTCATTACACAAAACAAATTTTCTTTCTTTCTTGCACTTACATTACGATCAACTTTAATTAACCGTTATCTATCAGATACGTTATTATATTTTTGCAATATTTGATAACAGTTGATAATAAAAATTTTCAGTGCTCGTGTCATTTTTAAAAGCACCAATTGGGTGCAAGTGCTCAGGAACTGTCAGAGAGATTTTCAGTAGCACGAGCTTAATCGAGCTGAAAATGAAGGTATGTTGCACTTTAAGTGTGGAGAAGGCCCTAAGCCTAAAGTAAATAAACGAGCAGAGCGCTTAATTATTAGAAAACTTGTACAGAACCCTTAAATTTCTACAAAAGCACTGGCAAAGCAGCTTGAAAAAGAGTGCGGGATATTTGTTTGCCATGAAACAGTTCGACAGGCCATAATTAAAAACAAATACTCTTCAAAAGTTGTTTAAAAATATAGAGAAACGTCTTTACCATTACGAATATCTCGTATCCGACAGACTATTGGGACGATGTCATAATTTGCGACGAGACAAAAATGATGTGTTACAACGATGGGCCTAACAGAGTATGGCGAAAATCCCTAACATCGCTAGAAAACCGCAACATCATTCCTACAGCCAAATTTTGAGAAATGTCTGTGATGAATTGGGGGTGCATATCAAGCAAAGGAGTGGGTGACTTGATTTTAATAAAACAACAATGGATACGCGACAATATTTAAGCACTTTGCAGACCTATTTAGTTATTAGTGCTAAGAAACTTGGACTTATAAAAGAGAATAAGTCCGTATTTTAATTTTATTAAGATAACGATCCTTAACATAAATAACATATGTCACGGATGTGGTTGCTTTACAATTATGACAAAGTCATTGAAACACCTGCTCAAAGTTCGGATTTAAATACTATCGAAAATTTGTGGGTTTAGAAGAGTGGCAAAATATACCATCAAACTACGACTTAAAGAAGTTAATCAGGAGTAGTGTTTGTTTTTGTAGAAATTGTGTTTTTTTTTGTTTCACAATTTTACAAATAGTGTAAATAATTATAATAAATAAGAAAAAAAAACTTTATATTTCATAAAATAAAAAGCGTTTTTTTTTTTCATACGAAATGTTAAAAAACTAGAATTTATTTCGTGTGTAAAGACATTAATGACATACTGTATGTATAATTTACGTAAATGAAAGACCAAGCTACATTTTTTTACTGGGTAATAGCGGCTCTAAAACAAATACAACATTTATAAAAACAACATAGCATTTTATTGTTGCTTTGTGAGTGGAAATGTCAAAAATAGAAAGAGAAAATAAAAGATAATTGCTCTAAAAACAAACGCTCTCTTTTTTCTGCATATGCTTGTTGTTAGTGTTTTTTGAAATTCGTAAACAAAAGGAAAATATAAACAACTTTTGACATGTCCTACTAAAATCCGGCTGGGCGGACGACACTACCTAGTAAAATAAATGTACCTTGATGAAAGACCATGTAACAAACAAAAAAAATTTTTAATTATTTTTTCTTTTCTTTGAAGTAGATAAATTTTCAAATTTAATAGAAAAAACTTATTTTTTTGTTTTGCTGAAATGAAGAATCATGTTACTAATAAAAAATTAATTATTATATGTAGGTATGTGTTTTTATTGAAATACCTAAATGTATGACACGTAAACTTATTTCCCTCCAATAAATCAATTTCGAATTTTTGTTGAATATATCGTACTTCGTTTTAGCTAGCGATATGTATGTATATCAAAATATTAAGGTTGTGTTATCTTTTTTATCTTGTCTTACAATCTGCTTTTTGGCTTGTAAAATGGCTTTATGATTGCTTCAAATAAATGTTTAAATAAAATATTCTCTTTATAAAAAAAAGAAATAATAAAAATACCAGCGTTGTCATTTAGCATTATCTGGCCAGACTTAGCCCTTATCAATTTTCAGCCAGATAATTAGCAACACTATTTACTTTTTGTGGGTAACAATTGCTACACAGCTTTTTTTTTTAATTTTTAAAGTCAGTATTGGAACAATTTAAAATAGAGAAAAAAAATTTTTAAGCTATTTGGAGGATCTAAAAATTATTTAAAGAATTGATATCATGATTTCAAGCGTATGTGTGTTAATTAATGATTTTTATTATTTTTGCGAAAGGATTGATCCTTTAAGTATAACCCTATCCCCTATACTTTACTCCCATTTGCCATTTTTTTTTTACAATTTCAGGGAATATTTTAAGTTAAAAAAGTACAAAGATATTATTGATACCGAGACAGAAAAACGCTTTTTGCCAAGGAATTAAACAATTACGTGGACGATTATTAGGCAAAAAAAATTTAATCTATAATTTTTTAACGAAAATTCTTTAAAACAAGTTGCTCTAAACATAATTTTAAACCCTCAAAGTAAAAGAAGTAACACCGTTAGAAATGCAATGGAAAAAGCTTTAATTTTTGTGGAGTAGAGTAATATGCGTAGTACATTATAGTTTTGGACTGCAGTAAAAACGTTTAAAGGTTCTGCATGCTTTATACAAAAAAACTTTTTTAATTAAATAAATAACATAAAGTTCTTGTCCATCAAAAAATAAAAAGTTAAGTAATAAAAAGTTTTTTTTAATAAAGATGTTTTTTATAAAAATTGTTTCTTTTTGTGGTCAAAATTGGGGATTTTCGTTTCGAAATATGGGATTTTTGGGGATATCATACGGAAAATTGGGGACAAGAAACAGAATTTTGTCTGGCAACACTGCCTGTGATCATCAAAGCTGAAGTACGCAGAAATTCTGTTAAAAAAACCGCAGTTAAACAGTCTGCTCAGAAATAAAGCAAAAATTTAAGCAAAAACTTTAATTTTATTTTTAATTGAAAAAATTTTAATTTTATTAAAAACTGAAAATCCAAAAAAAAATTTAAAAACTGTCAATAATTCAAATTTCTAGAAAACCAAATTTCCACTAAAAAATTACAAATACACTAGAGCCCCGACTTGCCTCGGTTGCTAAAAACTATTAAAATTCAATTTGCCTCGTTGCAATTTTAAGTTGCATCGTTTTTACCCTGATGTACATCCTTTTTATTTCGATTTGCGTTGTTTTGTTTTCGATTTGCGTCGCTAAAAACGGTTAATTTTTTTTCGTCATTTCGATTTGCGTCACGTTTCTTTGGTCCCCATTAGCGACGCAAATAGGATCTCTAGTGTAAAACAAAGCCAAGGATTTTTTATTTTCTTGTTTGTCCCTGGTTTGGACTAAACTTTAGGTATTAGGAATGATCGTTAAGCGTTTATATTTCAATTGCCCTCTAAGTTATTTAAATTGCATCGAGACAACTGTTTTTTTCCCTCTGAAAATAAAGCAAATCTTAAAATATTGTGATTGTGTTCCACTATTTTTGTGAATGCTCTATAGATCATACCGTTTGGCTTATCAAAATGAAATTCAGTATGTGCCTATGAAATATGGATGTAAAGACCTGTTTAGTTTTTGGACATAATCAAGAAGGGAGAGGGGTAACTCACTTGATACTTCAAGCATAAAATTAATATTTATCGTACAATTGAGTAGGCCACTCCAGAGATTTTTAAAATTATACTGCATTGTAATATAATAAAAGTACAATAAAAAACAAACATTTAATCTTTGGTCTTCTATTTCTTCTCTCGTGTTTTTCTTTTTTTCTAAATAAACATATTTTGTTGAACCTTCAAATAAATTATCTTTGTATAAAATAAAGTTTTATTAAAATCGGCGCAGTCCCAAATGCCGCTTTTTTCCTTTTTTTTTTAATTCTAATACCTAACAGACAAATTTATGATTGAGACACATAAAAAACAAAGATTTAATAAAATATATTTTAGACGTTGTCTAGTTTGCTTTAAGTTTTTTTTTGTGTCTATCTGACTTCTCTTTTTGTTTACTTCATATTATTTAGCTAAAAGTTTATCATGCTGTAATTGAGGATGTTATAGCGAATGTTCGTGATGCTTTTCTTGATGAAGGTGTTGATGAGCAGGTGCTACAAGAAATGAAACAGATTTGGCGTTCAAAATTAATGGCCAGCAAAGCAGTCGAAATAAATCCAGATCCACCGGAGACACAACCACCACTAATTGTTGCTAATAATCCAAAGGTAAGTAAAATTATTGCAAAAAAACGTCATCTTAATGTCTTTCAGACTAATAAAAACTGGCTAAACAAACGTTTTCTTATTTCTTCCTTTTCATACTCATTTGTTGCTGCAAACAAATTTTTGGTGCCGGTACATATTCAAACTCATCAACAAATTTTCAACAAAACGCAACCAATAATGATGTTGATGATTTATTGGCATTAAATAAATCGATACGTTTTGCAACCATAAAAAATATTTAAACTTTATTTATTGTTTTATTAAATGTTACAACAAATACAGCCTACGAAGGTGAGTTTTAAATTACAATTTATTTTTATAAGTTCAATCAATTGGTTTATTTGTAATTATTCTTTAAAGGCTCAAGTAGCTAAAGCGAAAAAAGCCGCAGCAGCAGCTGCTGCAGCTTCACAGCATCAACAACAACACAATAACAACAATGGGGCAGCTCAAAATTCGACCACAATAGGCGGTGGTGCAAATTCCTTATCATCTTCAGCAGCTGATATTAAACCAAATATAACAAATCTACAGCAAACAACCAATGGTCCAACTACAATTTCATCCAATGTTACAAACACAATGATGAATGGTACAATTAAGCAGGAACCTACACATCAACAAATGCAAACGACTCAAAGTCAACCACCACCATTACATCCTACCTCATCTAATTCAGCTATGATATTACAACAACAAAAACAACAGCATCAGCAACAAGTTGTTGGTGGCACAAATCAACAATCTTCATCAGGCAGCAGCAATAATCAACCACAATCTTCTACAATACCAATAGTGGCAGCTTTAGATCCAAACCGAATAATGCCCGTAAATGTAAGTAAATTATTTGAATTTAACTCCGTTAAACTTGATATTGTGTTGTCAATTAATAAGCATAATGTTAATTTTAGTATCAACACATGTTTTTCTTTCATTTAAATGCGCATAATCCAATTTTCTACCCTCGAACCTGGTTATTACTCACTTATATGGATGTGACATGGCATAAAAAAAGGGCTTAAAATAAATTTCTTTTGTTTCTATTAAATGATTGTCATAGAAAATCAGAGCATCGTTATTATAGTTTAGGGCAATAGACCCTAATTATTGTATAATCATTATCTTTACTTTCAGCCCGAAATAGATTCTTTTGTTCTTTAAAGTTCTGTCTTTAAAAACAGCTTTTAAATGTAAACAGAAATTATTTAAATTTTAAGGGTCTAATCCTTAGATTCTAAAAATATTCACTTAAAGTATTTATAATGAGCAGATAAATAGATTCGCTTAATATTTATTTAGTTATAAATTCAGTACCTAAAGTTATGATAATTAAAAAGACAGTGGTACTAATTTTTTTGGTAGGTTTTCATATTGCAAAACAAGTAACTGCAAAATTTTGCAAATTTTAAAACTTCAAATACCAAAAACAAATTCAATAAAAAAACGTTCATTTGCAAAAAATACGACAGGTAAAAAATTAAATGTTAGAATTTAAAAAATAAATGTAACAAAGCATCAACATAAAGTAAAATATTTAACAAACAATACTAAAAACTCGGTCGCTCGAAAAATTGTATTGAAGGGGAAAAAATAATAATTAAAGAGCTGCACAGTCAAAGAGTGCACTAATTTTTGGAAAATTACAAAATATGATTAAAAATTAGGGTTTGGTTCACCTAGACTGAATGGGGTTCCGCTTAATCCAACAGCACGAAGTTTCTGGGCGTCATCTTGGATAGTAAGCTATCTTGGCCAGGGCGTCAAAGGCCGTTACGGCAATATACGTTTGCAGGAGGGCAATTAGTAAAACCTGGGGCATCAACCCAAGGGGTGTAAATTGGCTTCTTGAGGGGGTGATTAGGCCGATTTTGCTCTACGGTGCTCTTGTCTGGTGGAAGGCACTGGACTCTGCAGCGAATGTCCCTATCTTGTAGAATGTGCTGCGCAGTATGGCGATCTTAATGACTGGGGCCCTTAGATCAACACCCACAAAGGCATTTTTCGCCATGCTTAACTGGCTGCCCGTGGATCTTCAGGCCAAGAGGGTGGCGCTGAGGACGGCAGTCAGACTGAATGTTATAGGCGCATGGAACCATAATTCATGGGACATGCTAGCGTACTGCGGATCACGGATGTTATTCCTGATGTTGTTTATTACCGCACCCCAGAACCCACCCTCACAAGGATAATTCTCTTTGAGCTGACGGAGGGCCACTCTCTGTATACTCTGTGTATACACGGATGGCTCCAAGAGAGGGACAAAACTTGGGGGTGGGGTTTATATTGAGGAATTTGGGTTGAGGTACTTTAACATATCCAACAGGGATATTTTCATCTGTACTGACAGTAAAGTCGCAATTACGTCCCTCAAAGGTGTGTTTACCACATCTAAACTTGTCTCTAAATGCCGCACATCCCTTAACGAGGTGGCGAAGGCTTCAACAGTCACCCTAAAGTGGGTGAGAGAATATGGGACCGTTTTGGGCAACCTTATTGCCGATGAACTGGTGGAGAGTGGGACAATGCTTGATGAGGGTGACATTGACATTTTCTGTGGCATACCCCTCTCTGCTTGCGGACGGACGGCGCATCGACGCTGCTATCTACGAACTGGCCCAGACCAGATGATCTAACGAGTCGACATGTTCGACCGCTAGAACAATCTGGCCCTCTTTAGATCGGGGCAGGGCGGCTGCACTATTGCAGCTACCGAGGGTTCATTTCATTTCATTTATTTAATTTCGTTTAGGGTTCAATTTTAAGTCCTACACTCTTCACAATGTTTTTTACCGAATTTACCAAAATCTTAACCATAACAGAATCACACATTTTTATTTATGCTGATACATTTATTTTCTAATTGAACATGACAAAAGTTTCAACAATGTATTACAGGAAAATCTCGATTTCAATTTGGAAAGAGCTTTAAAATGGTTCAATGATAACAATGTTAAATGTCAATTTGAGAAAATCTAATTCTATGATTTTTATTAACTTTGATAACTGTGTAAAGATAAATTTAGGTGGCCATACTATTGACACCTTCGCACAGTGGTACATTTGGCGAAAAGGCTAAACAAAGAATTAGCTTACATTTCCTTACCTACGTGATAATAAAACTAACATTCGAAACAGTGCCATAATAAACAGGTGCATTCACGTATTTTATTTGAGACTTCCTTTTCAATTATTTCAATATTCAGGATTAATAATTCTTTATGATCTTATTGTTTTATGATATATTTGCCATTACCATTTGAAAAAAAATTGGCTTTAACTCTGTGTTAAAAAGTTAAAATAATTCAAAAACTACTTAAAAATTACAATTTTTTGTTTTTAATTTCGTATGTATTTAGAATTTTTGTACAAAATAATTGCTCTAGTGCACAAGGTCGCAACCTGGCGCACATAGAATGGGGTATAGGAGTGTAGGAAAGGCTTTAGGCTACAACACAGAGAAATATCTTTTTGACATGGTCTGACGGGAGTGAGTTATGCTCTATTAAGCACGAAATTTTTAAAGAATTTTGACCTTTTTTAAAACAAAAAATTTAACAACTTCCAAAAAACGTAACGACTTTATTTTGCTAGCATTGATAACTAACAAACTGCATAAATAAAGAAAATTTATTTTGATTTGATATCTCTTAAAAAAAGATAAGTGTTTACTGTGCAAAATGTACGCGCCCTTCGTAAGATCAGTATCGTTAATTTAATTCTGTTTAATTAAAAAATTTTCCCCTGAAAATAATTAGCGAAGCTATTCGAAATATTAAAATTAAACAACATTAATAAAGTGTTTTAATTATCCACAACGACCTTAAGCCGAACCAAATATGTAAATTATTTATCACAAATTAGAAGGTCAACAATACACCAAATTTACACAAAGAAGTTAGAATATTTTGAAAATTAGAATTAACTAAAAAAAAAATTGATTTTAAAAAATATTTGGAAAGTCTATTTTGGGTCACCCTGTTCAGTCTGTTAAAGTTGGAACAGAGTTCTAAATTTTTGCCTCTCGAGGTTTACTGGTGTTTACTTTCAATTTACAATTCACTAGACATAATGTTTTCGTTGCACAATTTCCAACATTTTCTGCTGAGGTAGGTTTTGTTGTCTGTGCGTTATAAAGATTATCCATGTTCATCTTTCAAATGTTAGTGGCTTCGAATAACTTAAATTCCTTTTTAAACAAATTAGTAACCTTAAGTGCTGTTTTATATCTCACCAGCAGTATCCACGACTTCGTCCGCGTATCATTTTTAATTATCTTAAAATTAAAATTTAGAAAAATGTGTTTTTAAAAATTTGTTGTAGAGTTCTGTCAACAGTGTTAAAAAATTTTCCATCTACAAAAATAAAATGTACTGACAACTGCTCTGGTTCTATTTTATCGATTTAATTGGGTGACTTCACATTGGTATCTTTAGTTTCTCTACATAATGACATATTTCTATGAAATAAAAAGTATTCTATATTCGAACCAAGATTCTAAGGGACCTTCTCACAAAATTTTATTTAAATCAATACAGCAGTTCTTACGTAATGCGAACACAGACAGAAAGACAGACAAAAAATTCTAAAAATAAGTGCTTTGTATTTCATATCGATTACTATCTAGAACAACATCAAAATTTTCAAAAAATATTTCATTTACGGATGTATAGATGTAGTAGAATTCACACAAAAACAAAAAAAAAAAAAAGGACACTTTCTAAAAGCCCAAAAATAAGAAAGTTTTTTTTTTTTTTGTCAATAAAGTGGATTTCGGTTTCATTAAAAATTTGTAAAGCGCTAGTCGAATCAATGCCTCGTAGATACCTGGCAGTTGAACAAAACAATGGATTAAAAAAAATTATGAAATTAGAAGTTGGACATAAATGATTTAAAAAAAGCTTAAGTTCATTTTTTAATTTCTAAAACTCTTTTTTAGAAAGAAAAAAAATTAAAAATGTATTCTGACGGTTTTCAAAGAAAACCAGAAAAATTATACATCAGCAGAATAAAATGCCGCATTTTCTGGACCGCTACATCCTTCATCAGCATTCTTCGTATCTATCTGCAGTAGGTTGTGTACATTGTTAACATCATATATTTAATCAACTAATTTTGTAAATAAGAATACGAGGAGTATTCATATCAATATTAATTTTTTTAGACGAAGTCCACACACAACCCAAAGTAACTCTTTGTAGTTTGTCTTGTACAATTGTTTTCTTTTACATTCTGCATTTCAGTAATAAACGTTATTATTTGTACGCTCTGTTTAGTTAATTTATCTGCTCGTTATTGTTTTTAAGCAGTTTATAGTTGTCATTTTATTGTAATTTGTGATATTAAAATAAAATAATTAAAAAAATAATATGTCGCCTATATTTTCTTGAACGTGATTATTGCAATAGAAAAAAAGCTTATAAAAAAATAGAAAACTCTCAATTTCAAAAAAACAACTTACATGAGCGTTTATTTGAATATAAATGCAGCCAAGTTTATTTTAAAGTTTATTTCTTTATGTGTTGAGACTTAAATAAAAATTGAAGTTAAATATTCCTAAACACATTTTATTTATGTTTTTTGGTCATACATTCGTTAAGATAAAATTTATTCACAATAATCGCGCTTTGACATGAGACGAATCATTTCCAAAAAATATCACATGTAAATCTTTTATTTATAAATGTTTATAAAAAAAGTAGGAATGGCATTTATTAACAAAAAGATAAAGATAAAGAAATCAGAATTCGTTATATAAGAATAATTCATTTAAATTAAAAACAGAAAGAAAAATAAAGTAACTACACATTTCAAATAGTGTAAAGGGTCATCCAAAAAACGCGCCTACAAGTTTCTTTGAAATAAAACACAAACTATTTGCAATTTTTTCAAGCTGTTTTTTTTTTATTAAAAGTATGATCCATTCATTACAATTATAAGTGGAATAAAATATCATTCAAATGTCCACCATGACTGCGTCTGCAGACATCAATCCGAATATCGAAATTTTCAATGACTTTCCGACATGTTGCTGGTATTATTTCACGAATTGCAACTTGAATGTTGTTCTTTAGATCATTAATTGTTTGTGGCTTGTTAGCATACACTCGACTTTTCAAAAAACCCCACAAAAAAAAATCGAATGGTGTTAGATCACATGACCTTGGAGGCCAATTGAAATCTGCATTTCGTGAAATTACACGTTGAGGAAATTTTGATCGCAAAAGCGTAATGTTTTCTCGAGTTGTGTGACATGTAGCACCGTCTTGCTGGAAATAGACGTCAGACAAATCAATATGATTCAACTGTGTCCATAAAAAGTCTCTCAACATTGATTGGTATCGCTCAGCATTCACAGTAACAGCATTTCCAGCATCATCTTTGAAGAAAAATGGCCCAATGATTCCATTTGCCCAAAATGCACACCAAACAGTAACTTTTTGTGGGTGTAGAGATTTTTCATGAATAACACGAGGATTTTCATCACCCCATGTACGACAATTTTGCTTATTGACGAATGAAATGAGCTTCGTCACTAAACAAAATTTTTCTTGAAAACAATGGATCTGTTATTCGTTGCTTGAATGAGGTAAACGCGTTGTTGCAATGTGTACCTGTCCATGGTTAGAACTGTACTACCACCTTCTAATAAAACAAAATGGCTTATGTCATATGAAAAGATGTCACGTGTAAAAAATATATAGTGCTGACATCTAGGCGTCGCATTTGGATGACCCTTTACAAACAAAAAGTGAAACTGTTAAGTTAATTTATTTAAACAGAATGCAAACAATAAATGAATAAACTCATCGTATTCTCTTTTTAGAAAACAATTTTATTGATAGTCGATCACGTTGAATTTTTTTGCTTTTATTAACAAGGTTTCAGCAAACCACTTTTCACAACAACAACAACAACAACGAACAGTAACGGGGTTATTTCTGGGCATGAAATATTTATGGAAAATTTTGGAGTTGGTGTAGGTAGTAATCAAAATGGAATACAAAGCATCTATTTATGTCTGTCTGTGTTCGCATCACGTAAAAACTGCTAAATGGATTTGAATAAAATTTTTTGAGGAGGTCTCTTAGAACCTTGGTTCAAATATAGGCTAATATTTTTCATAAAAATATGTCATTTTGTAGAGAAAACGTGAATGTGATGATGGTGCTAGAACACCTGTCAGCACATTTTATTTTTGTATATGGAAAATTTTTAGCACTGTTTTTAGAACTCTACATTCTACATTTCAAAACACGTTTTTGTAAATTTGAATTTTAGGATAATAAGAAATGAGACACTGACTAAGTCGAGAGCACTGCTAGCTAACACTAAAAAGGTTCAACTATATCAATCAAATATATTTATTTATTTACAATATACTCCAAAAAAATTAACTTAAAAAAGTATATAAAAAAGGCGCCGGGTAGCAAGACATTTAAAAAGTAAACCAAGGTACATTTATTTTACTTGGTAGTGTCGTCCGCCCAGCTGGTTTGTAGTTGGACATGTCAAAAGATGTTTATATTTTCCTACTTTTGTTTACGAATTTCAAAAAACACCAACAACAAGCATATGTAGAACAAAGAGAGCGTTTGTTTTTAAACCAATTCGCTTTTATTTTCTCTTTCTATTTTTGACATTTCCACTCACAAAGCAACAATAAAATGCCCTGTTGTTTTTACAAATGTTGTATTTGTTGTAGAGCCGCTATTACCTGGTAAAATAAATGTACCTTGAAGTAAACTAAAACAGGAAAAAACAAACATTAACAAAGAAATTTTGAAAAATACTCGTACCTAATGATTTGAGAAAATATTAAATAAAATGTAAAATTAAAAACAAAATTATACATCTTCAATTCTGTGTTTTTGCAAACAATTTTTTATGGACACTAAATAATTGTTCGTAGTACAATCAATGATTTTTTCCAAAGACTCGTCTAGTTTGGATACTTCACACTCAGTTAAAATATGTGCAACTGAAAGAGTAACATCACAAAAAGCATACTTAGTTTTTTCCACGCCAGCAAAGTAGTGTTTAGTATTAAACTTAGCTTTCCCAACTCGAAGACGACTTAGCATAACACAATCTCTTCTTGTCACATTGATATTATATTTAGGCCTTACAGGAAAAGAATGAAGTCGTCTTTGCAATGCTCTGAATTGACTGTAAATTACCCTTGGTGTACTAGCGACTTCCGTAACATGTAAAATATTTTGTGCTTCCTTGGCTGCTGCATCAGCGCATTCATTTCCAGCTATACCAATGTGAGAAGACACCCATAAAACGAGTACTTGTTGATTTTCATCTGGCAATGCCAGAATATTGTTATATATTCCGAGGTGATTTTTAGTTAATAAAGAGATCTGAAGTGCTTTGTAGTAGCAAGGTGAATTGCTGTCTTAATAACAGTTGGCTCTGCTGGAAAAATACCAACATCATTTGGTAAACGTGCTTCTATAATTGTATCAAATTGGGTTAAACTTTTTTGTTCAACAACTGCAAATGTAGTAATCCCTGCTTCTGAAAAGAACCATCCGTATAAAATACAACTTCTGGACTAAAATAAGAAATTTTCCCTTGCAAACTTTTTTTGAAGACTAGAGGATTAATCTTATTTTTGCGGTACAAACATAAACTGGAGTCTATTATTGCAAAAAAAAAGCAAATATTGGAGAGACAGAGAATTGAAAAATTAAAAATAACAAAAAAAATTTTTTTTACATAAAAACGCAGTCGGCTCTGAATGGGTTAAGCATTTTTAAACATCTTAAAGATCTCTTTAAAAAGTTTAAAATGATACCCATATTGATATTTTAAAAATTTTGAAAATTTCAGAGGCCCGTAACTCGGAAAATATGGGCGAGCTCAAATTTTTTCACAGGATGTTTTTTTCTTATTTTTTAGTGCTCTATCACCCCATATTTAATTGGAGTTACTTCATTGTTCCAAATGATATAGAAAAATTAGAGGTAGGCGTGGTGTTTTTCCCGCTGCGTCGAAGGACATGGACCGATCTTGCAGATTTTTTTGTTTCGACAAACTTGATTTCAACACTTACACGATATGCATAAGAAGTCAGGTCGGAAATCGATATTGTAGAAATTACAAAGTGAATGACAAAATTAGTAGGGATAACACGATACGCCATTTCGCCGATCCGATATCGATACCGATATTCAAAAATAAATATCGTCGAGACCGATTCCGATACCGATACGCATATTGAAATTGAGTAAAAATTAACAAAACTCAGGTAGAGTAATTCTTCAATTATACAAAATAAAATTGTTTATTAATGAGCCATTCAAAGCATCAAAATTTTCAATGCATTTCAGTTTCTAAAATTCAAATTCTCAAACTACAAAATGTCTGCAATGATATATGATTTTACAAAATAAACGATGGCATTTAGTTTAGATTGGCTCAAGATTTAAAATTGATATTAATAAGATTTAAAAGACAACTAATTGAATTTTAAAAACAACATTGCAAAAGTTTAATATTTTAAATTGATATTAATAAGATTTTTGTTTAAAAAAAAAAGTGTTTTTAAATTTTGCGGAGATACACGATTTCTCAAATCCGTTTGAAGCAGACCTGCAGTAGAAAATGGTCTCTCAGATGCGACAGAACTCTCTCATATTTGTCATGCAAAAAAAACAAAGAGTTGTAAATTGTTTATTTTGTTCAAAAAACTCTAAAGAAAAATATAAGAAGTAACGGCGTTTCTACAGTAAATTATCGCCGATATCGGTATATCGGAAAATCGGAAGTATCGCCGATATATCGGTATCGGTTTAATCCCTAAAAATTAGTTGTACCCCTTTTCTACATTTTGTGTTTAAGGCAGGAACTTTCCGGAATTTTTTATTTCCCGCGAAACGGGAAAAAATTATCGCATTCCCGGGGTTTCCCTGGGTATAAAACATTACTTTAATTTAGCTCTCAACGTGTTTATCAGTATTTGTATAAAGAGTTTTAAGAGGGAATAGCAGAAATTGTTGATATCCTGATTAAATATTTTTGTTTTTTATTTTATTTCAGATAACTTTACCTGCTCAACCAGGTACTATGAACTCTGAATCTCGTGTACTGACTATACATGTGCCTGCCTCCGCATTGCAAGAAAACCAACTGACACAGATCCTAACTGCTCATTTAATATCGTCAATTATGTCACTGCCCACAACATTAGCCTCATCTGTGTTACAACAACATGTTAATGCAGCCCTCGTGAATGCCAATATGCAAAGTAAGTCAACTCTTAACTAAAAATGTAAATCATTTTAATGGAAATTTAATTTAAATTTATAGAAAACTTTAATACATCGAAACAAATGGACGGTGCCCTAGACACATCCGATGAAGATGAAAGCGAAGAAAGTGATGGCAATATGGATGACGACGACAATGACGACTTGGACAAGGATGATGAATCCGATATTGAAAATGAGGGTGGTGCTGAAGAAGAACCGCTGAATAGTGAAGACGATGTAACAGACGAAGATGCTAGTGATCTATTTGATACTGATAATGTTATTGTGTGTCAGTACGATAAGGTTTGTTTCAATTCAATAATAACTTTTTTACAAAATTTTTGAAATATCTCTTTAATTGTTTTATTTTTAGATAACTCGTTCACGTAATAAGTGGAAATTTTACTTAAAAGATGGTATAATGAATATTGGTGGGAAAGATTATGTCTTTCAAAAATCTAACGGTGATGCTGAATGGTAGTTAAATCTTTAAAGTTTCTTTATTTTATTTTTTCTTTTAACAAATTATATCACTTAATTTTCTCTTGTGCTAATAACTTAAAAGAAAATGTATTTGTTAAAATGACATGGCGAAAAAAAAAAAAATCAAAAAAATTTAGTTGTAAAATTTAAATATTATTTAATAAAAAAAATGTAATAAAAATACACTTTAAAAAGACAAACGATGCAGCCCCCCTCCCCCCCATAGGCACTTTCGCAAATAATTTAACATCTACACAATCTAAATGCGTACAATTTACATTTTGTATAAAAATTTTTTTTTCCAATTCATTGTCGATTGTTTATACTTTACACACTTTTGTTTTTCATTGGTTATAGGATATTATTTAAATAAAAGAAATAATTATTGATATAAAAAAGAAGCTTCGTTTGATTTTCTTGGCTACAAAAAGTTATAGTTTATTTGTACGAGGGCTGCTATATATATTTCTGACCTGGCAACACTGAGTGCTGCCAAGTGCAATCTGACATTTCCATTGGAAAGTTTGTCATTTTTAAGCATAATCGTACTCAAAACGTTTTGACGCAAAAATACGATTGCGGTGCTTCAAAAGACGTTTATAAGATCGTCACAGGTGACGAATCATGGATCTATGTGTATGAGCCCGAAACGAAACAACAATCGACCGTGTGGGTCTGCGAAGACGAGCAAAATCCAACGAAAGTTGTTCGTGGAAGAAGCACTTCGAAGCAAATGGTCGCATGTTTCTTCGGCAAAACTGGTCATGTGGCGACTTTTCCGCTTGAGCAACGTAGGACGGTCACTTCTTAGTGCTACACTACAATTTGTTTGCCTGAAATCATCGGAGAAATTCGAAAAACCAACAAGAGAAGACGAATCATTGTTCACCATGACAATGCGAGCTTTCACACATCGGCTCAAACCAGAGCGTTTTTGACCGGCCAAAAAAATGCGTGGTCAACGATTTTGAAGTGTTCAAAAACCATGTTTTAGAGATGTCTCAATCGTAGTGGAAAAAGTGCTTCGACTGATTTGAGCGCATGCAAAAGTGTATAAATCAAGCTGGAGAATACTTTGAAAAACAATAAAACCATTTTTGATTATAAATATTCGCATTTTAACTATTAGGCTAGAAATATATAGAGCAGCACTCGTAAAACATTGAATTCAATAAAATTAAAAATAGTTTCAAACAATAGGTCTGTTTAGTGACTTTACTAGCAAAAACTAGCAACGAAAGAGTAACTGCCAGTTTCACGATATCGCAATCGTTCGTTCGTTCGCACAATTATCTTAAAAAAAAAATAAATTCCCAAAAATTGTTTTTGTTTTAAATGTAATTATGCGATATCGTGAAACTGGCAGTTACTCTTAAATATAGCTTTCATTATTCTTTTTACTGTCTAATAGCTTTAGTTCTGTAATAAACGCCTCTGAAATTAGCTCAAAATAAGGTATGTCTTTATTAGACTTAATTAATACTGGATCAAAATACGTTAGAACATTTAGTTATTTATTCTTAATGTCAATTCTTGAAACTATTTCTCCAGACAATTTTTGAGAAAAAACTTATTTTTGGCTTTAAATATCAATTATAAAAGTTTCAGAAAGTCCGTCGCACATATTTCACTTTCAGCCGCATGACCAATATATCCATATGTTAACAATATCCTTAACGTACAAAATATTAAGAAAATCTATGTTTTTAATTTGGAATTATTTATATACTCTTTTTTTTTAAATTTTTTAAACAATTCTTAATTAAAATGTTTTTAGTGGAGGAAACAAGATATAAAATCTGAGAAGACTTGTTTTAAAAATTTGTGTCTAATTTGTTCATGCTTTTAAGAATAAACACCAAAAATTTTAAATAAATTTTATTTATAGGAGATAAACCTTCTAGAAAAATACGTATTCTTTTTCTAAATTGGAAGCATTTTTTTCTTCTGACTGTACATAAATAAAAAAGGTGTTGTAAAACTAACCATTGCTTCAACAGACTCAAAAGACAACCATCTAGTGACGCTAAGTCTTAATAGCTTGTGCTTTGGTACATCAAAAATGCTTTCTAATTCTAACAGCTTTTTTGAACTTTTTAAGTATTTAAAAATATTTTTAAGAAGTAGTACAGCTTCCTCCGGAATACATGTTACAGATGAGCTGTTCAATATCGCCGTATTCTTTCTATTTTTTTTTTTAAGTTTTCTTTAGCACACGACACAACACAACACCAAAAATGGCGACGACAAACTAAACCGCAACATCAACATCAATTGTTCTTAGGGAATACCAAACATATGTCGACAGTCATTGATTAATAACAATATTAATAACGGGAATACCGATTTTCAACAAACGAAGAAAAACGACGTCGTCTTGTATTGACGACGCCAAAGAGAATAAGGGTGATTGTTAAATGCCGTCCGTCATTCACTCGACAACTACTAACTCAAAAGTAAAAAGACTTAAAAAATATTCTTATTTATATTTCGTAGCAGCAACCATGATTTTTGTTACACAGCAATTTTTTTAAGTAAAACAAGAAACAACTCAGGTGCCATTCAGCAATTTTAAATTGCGCGTGTTAAGAAATGTGATATTAAGTGCGTTCACGTACTCAACTTTGGGAACCCGCGGGATGCCAATGTTACCGAAAACTGTTCCCTTACTACAAGTTTAATTACCCTTATTCTCTTTGGCGTCGTCAACACAAAACGACGTCGTTTTTCTTCGTTTGTTGTAAATCGGTATTCCCGTTGTCAATATTGTCATTAATCGATGACTGTCGACATATGTTTAGTATTCTCTAAGAAAAATTGATGTTGGTGTTGCCGTTTAGTTTGTCGTCGCCATTTTTGGTGTCGTGTTGTGTCGTGTGCTAAAGAAAACTTAAAAAAATAGAAAGCGTTCGGCAATATTAAAAAAAGCCAAGTAAGAAACATATAAAATAACATAAAGGAAATGTGAAACACTAAAATTATTTACCCCTGTCAATTCGAAAAATTAATGGAAGAGTAAGAAAAAGTCTATGCCTTGCTAGAGAATATCGCAGGGGCACAGTTTCTACTGATTTTTAAGGAACAGTGGAAAATTAAAAAACAACCCTTTTCGCCATTAAAGTAAATGAACTTAAAGCTACATAACGAAAATTTTAAGCCTTCAACTTCTCAAGGCAAAAAAATAACATTAATATTTATAATAAAAAATTTTTAATATACGAAAATTCGATTTTATGTCCAAAATATGAATTTTTATTCTAAAAACTTTAAAATTTGATTATTAATCGCAAATAAAGCGTATAAAATTAAATTTTTATAATAAAAAATTTACAATTTATAAAGATCGGATATTAAGTCCAAAAAATAAGATTAAATACTAAACACTTTGACGTTAATTTATTTGTAAACTATGCGTCCATTTATGCAATAAATGGGCTTTAAGGTTTTCATAAAAAAAAAAATGATTTTTTATGTTAAAAATCAAATTTTTTACTAATTCAAGTGAGTACAGTTTAAAGACCGTTTCTTTCTAGGACGCTTTGTTATCGAGATAAATGGGTTTTAGGA
Source organism: Cistogaster globosa (assembly GCA_937654795.1). Classification (NCBI taxonomy): domain Eukaryota; kingdom Metazoa; phylum Arthropoda; class Insecta; order Diptera; family Tachinidae; genus Cistogaster; species Cistogaster globosa. The sequence goes on from OW569403.1 coordinate 128,186,534, forward strand.
TTTTCATTTAAAACTGAGATATTTTTCGAGAGATCACAGATTAAAGTCCGTATCCTTCTAGGGTGCTTGTTTATCCAGATAAATGGGTTTAAAAGTTTTCTTTTAAAGAATTGAATTTTCGGGGCCAAAGACAAGAATCCATTTTTTTACGTTTTTTGAAAGATCCCACATAAAAGCCTATTTTCTTCTAGGACGCTTAATTATCGAGATTAATGGGTCTAAAGGTTTTCATATTAAAAATTTGATTTTTAGGGTTAAAATTTAATTTGTTTGTCAAAACTTGATTTTTAAAATTGTGATTGTGAGTGATCACAGGTTAAAGGCCGTTTTCTTTTAGGACATTTGGTTTTTGGATAGATGGGTTTACAGATTTTGATTAAAAAAATTGAACTTTTGAGGTCAAAGATTGGATTTTTTTTCGATTTTATGAGCATTCCCAGATTAAAGCCCGTGTCATTCTTTATTCAGATTAATGGGCTTTAAAGTGTTGAATAAAAAAATTAGATTTTTTGGGGACTAAAATTTAATTTTTTTTTTTAAATCGATTTAAAAAAATTTTTTTTAGTAATCCCAGATTAAAGCCAGTTTTCATCTTGGACGCTTGGTTTTACATATAAAGATTTTTATTTAAAAGATGACCCCAAATGGAGGCGGCTTTTATCTCTGATCGCTTAAAAACTAAATTTAACTAAAAATTTAATTTTTGGACAAAAAGTTCAATTTTTCTAAATGAAAACTTTCATACCAACCCATTTTTCTCTTTAACTAAGTTTCCTGCAAGGAAACGGGCTTTAATTGATGAGCACTCAAAAAATTTAAGAAAAAACTTAAATTGTGGAACGAAAAATCCAATTTTTTAAATGACAACCTTCAAATCCATTAATCTGGATTAACAAGTGTCTTAAAAGAAACAGAGCTTTGATCTGTAATCACTCAAAAATCTCTATTTTGACTTAATATTTCAAAAAATGAAATTTTCGGCAAAATTTCTAAATCTTAATCTGGATAAGTAATAATTCTAGAAGGAAACGGGCTTAAATCTGTGAACACTCAAAAAAAAAAAATAGTTTTAGCATTTTTTGGAATTTTTTAAATGAAAACTTTAAAACTAATTTATCTAGATTCCTAGGCATTCTTCAAAGAAATGAGATTAATTTTTTGATTAAAAATTAAAGGGTGTCCCCATACAACACAAATGTTTCTTAAGTGTATTATAAATCGTAAAGCAAACTTCTTTAAAATAAAAAAAAATGCATATTATTATACTTCTCAATAGCAAAAAGTAATACGAAAATAAATCTAAAAATTAAAGGGTGACCCCATAGGTGACTTAAATTGACTTATATTCGCCTAACTTTTAAACCTTTACCGACAAACGCTTGGTAATTGGACAAGATGTCGATTGCTATGACCGTTTTATTAACAAGTGTAAAACTTCAAAATTATAAATTAAAGGGTGTCCCAATAGTTAATGTAATTTGATATGTGTGGTCAAACTTTGGAACTGTTATAGCCGGATAGTTGAAAAAAAATCTTTACTGCTTAGTCTGCTTTAACAATAACTATAATAACTATAAAATTTAAATTTAGAAATAAAAGGGTGTCCCAATAATTGATGTAAGTTAATATATGTGGTCAAAATTTTAAACTGTTATAGCCAGATACTTGCAACTTACAAAGATCCTGCATTACTAAGACCTCTATAACACCAATATTAAAAATTTTGAATTTGGAAATAAAAGGGTGTTTCCATATTTAAAGTAAATTGACTTATATGGCCCTATTGCTTGAACCGTTATATACAAACAGTTGAAAATTAAACAGAGTCTCCACTACTTTGTCTGTTATATTAAGAAGTATAAATATTTAAAATTATAAATTATAGGGTGTGACAATAGTTGCTATGTATATGACCAGACTATTGAACAGTTGTAGACAGTTGATTGAAATTTGCACAGGACCTTTATTGCTGTTCGCTTTAATGAGTATCAAACTTGAAATTAGACATTAAAGGGTGTCCCTATAACTGAAGTAATTTGACCTATATGGCTCTAGCTTTGAAACCGTTACCGACAAACTCTTGAAAATTAGACAAAATATCCATTACTATGTCAAGTATAACAACAAGTATAAATATTAAAAATTAGAAATTAAAGGGTGCCCTAATGGTTGTAAATTGATGTATATGGCCAGTTATAGACTAACGCTTAGAATTTAAACAAATTTTGTTTTACTGTGTCAGCAATAAAAAGTATGAAAAATAAAGGGTGACCACATAACTGCTGAATATTCTTATTTAATCTGCATTCATATTTTGTTCTACGATATAAAAAAAATCCTGACGCAATCTTTCTTGAATATAATAGAATCTAATTAATGTATAATTAGCGTCCTAAAGAAATATGATTTCAAGTTTCTCTGTTTTGAAGTCGGTTTTTTTGCAAGAATTATTAAAAGAATCATGTCAGTACGGTTTTCTAAATAATGGGATTATATTTAGAACTCTACATGAGGTACACCCTTTTACTTTAACTGTTAGTATAGAGGAGAAATCCAACGAAACGATGGATGTAAGCTGACCAGCTTAAACTTAGTTTAAGGAATATAAAATATTTTGTTGTGTTATAACTGGTAAATACGAAAAAAAAAAAAAAAAAAACGCTGTTATTAAAAATAATAAATAATTAATTGTATTGACGACTGCTTCAATTAGCCTCGTATAAATCTAGCTGCAGAAGAAAAATATTAAAGAAAAAAATAAATATTTTCAACCATGTCAACCTAAAACATGATGTGAAAAGGCGTTAATAAAATAACGGCAATGTAACGTCACGCTCACACTTTAATGTCATGTAAACTACAATAAAAAGTTAAAAAAAAAAAATTGCAAGAAAAATGAATATCAGGTAAGCGGGTGTTAAATTTTCACACTTGTTTTTTCTTGTGCTTTTTTTTTACTCATGTGACAAAGTGCGTCGTTGTGCATGAATAACAAGCAACGAAAAAAAGGGCTTTATTGCTGATGACTTTATGCTGATGGCTTCGTGTTAGATACTCATGGATAAAGTTATTCATTCTTTCATTCATGATTGCTGTGGGCAACAACAATAACTACAAATTAGCAATTATGTTTGCATGTGTGAATGTTAAAATGAATGAATACATTTGAAATTTATACCGAAAAGCATATTTACACATGCAAAAGTAATCAAACAAAATAACATGCAGAGCGAAAAAACGCCACTAACCAAATTAAAGTCATTCATCTTGTTGTTGCTTTATAATGTTTGTTTTTAGTAGAGAATTTGTGATTATTTGCCCTTAGGATAAGATGTTCACATAAATCTTTTTTTTTTCTAGGAAATAGTATGAAGCGAACACAGGATAAAACCGAAACACTTTGTAAGTTCTAAACGGTGAAATGGAGCGGAACACGCATTCAAGTTAAAAGCAGCAGTGAATTAAGTTTGTTTCTTAAGTCTTTTGTTTTTATTTAACAAAAAAAAAAAAAAAAGAAAAATCAAATGTTTTGAAATTATCTTAAGCAAGTGGTAACACTAATAACGCTGAATTAAATTAAATTACAATAAAATCGCGAAATTATAACAAATATAACAAGTAGCACAGGAGTTTATTTTGTTTTGGCCTGAAAATTTATTTAAAATTTTTAATAATTTTTTTTTAAATTTTTAAAAGTAATTTTAAAAATCGTTGTTAATTTATTTGAAAATTAATTTTATAAATTTAAATACAATTTTTAACTGACTTCAAAAAAAGAAGGAGGTTATTTATCCCTTCAACTGAATGTTGCTTCTTCTATGTTTGTCCCTGCAGAACTCAGTCATTTCTAAACCGGTTTTGAAAATTTTTTGTAATTTGATTAAAGGGTGTCCCCATGCAACAAACATTTTTTTTAAGTGTATTATGAACCGTAAAGTACACTACTTTAAAATTAAAAAATTAAATATTACTATAGCTCCCAATAGCAAAAGGTAATACAAAAATAAATCTTAAAATTAAAGGGTGTCCCCAAAGGTAGCGTAAATTGACTAATATGAGCCCATAATTAAAACCGTTGTAGAAAAACGACAGAATGTCGATTACTATGATCGTTATAATAACAAGTATAAACTTCCAAAATTATAAATTAAAGGGTGTCCCAATAGTTAATGTAATTTGATGCACATGGCCAAACTTTTGTACTGTTATAGCCAGATAGTTGAAACTTGCAATGAATATTTATTGCTAAGTCCGCTATAACAACAAGTATAAAATTTAAATTTAGAAATTAAAGGGTGTTTCCATATTTAAAGTAAATTGACTTGTATGGCCCTATTAAATTAAGAAGTATAAATATTTAAAATTATAAATTATAGGGTGTTACTATAGTTGATGTTATTTGATGTATGTGGCCAAAATGTTAAACAGTTGTTGGAAATTAAAGGGTGTCCCTATAACTGATGTCAGTTGACTTATATGGCCCTATCTTTGAAACTGTTACAGGCAAACTCTTAAAAATTAGAAAAAATTTCCATTACTATATCAAGTATTACAACAACAACAGTAGTAATTAATCATTAAAATAAAAAGTGTAAAAGATAAAGGGTGACCACATACTTGCATACTTTCTATATCATTTGGAACAATGAAATAACTCTAATCAAAAAACAAATATATGGGGCTATAGTTAGTTAGTTAGTTAGCTAGGAGTGGCAGCCTCTCGCGACGAAGCTCACTTGAGCACAATCGACTCCCCTTACCCAGCCGAGAACCATGAGGATTCATGGATGAGCTTCGCTATGTCCCCTATAGAGTCAGATGATAGCTCAGTAAGAGTTCCAAAGAAAGGAGAGCCCAGAATTCTTAGTCTTCTTCCAGCCAGGGATGGGCAGTGGCAGAGGAGGTGCAGTACGGTCTCTTCCTCATCCTGCGAGCCACAGCTGCGACAGAAATCATTAAAGGGCAGACCGAGTCTTTCAGCATGCCTGCCGATTAGAAAGTGTCCAGTAAGTACCGAGACGTGATACTTATGGATTTTCTGTCTAGTCTGAGCAGCTGCCTGGTCCGCTTGAGGTCCAGTGTAGTCCACAGTTGTCTGGTAACACAACAGGAACTTTCCTCTACCCTTAGTTTGCGAGCCAAATTGAGGTAGTGGTTCTTTATGCCCATTTTCGCCGTTGCCAGAGGAATTCCAACGTCTGGTAGCGAGGACCACATTAGCAAGCAATGTGCCCCGTTTAGCAAGATCATCGGCCTCACAGTTACCCTGGATATCCCTGTGACCAGGGACCCGAAACAGGTCAATCTGTGATCGCTCCGATAAAATGTTCAGTAATGAGCTACAACTCAGGACTAGCTTAGATGTACTGTATGCACCAGCAAGCGCCCTGATTGCCGCCTGACTGTCTGAAAATATCCGAATAGCAAGGCCAGAAAGTTCGTTCCTAAGCGCTATTTCAGATGTTTTCGGAATGGCCATTACCTCGGCTTGAAAAATACTGCAGTAGTAAGGAAGTCTAAGGGAGAGTCTTAGTCCAAGGCTAATGGAGAAGATTCCGCAACCGACTCTGTCGTCCAGTTTCAAGCCATTGGTGTAGATGTCAACAGTAGCCACCCACTTCGTTACGGACCCATATCTCCCTACTCGGAATATGGATCTGAAACCCGTGGTCCAGAGCGGGAGTAGAAGAGATGTAGTCCACCATTGATGGCAGTGGCACATCCCGATCCATAATCTTAGAGTGCCCTATATCCAGCCTGAGCCAGCGTGAGAGGGCATTAAGTCTGGCTGCATAGCATTTAGCCTGTTGCAATACCAGAAGTTTGGTGGGTAACCAGTGGAGAAGAGCATACAGAGCCTTTGTCGAAGTATTTCGGAGAGCCCCAGAGACAGAGATAGAGCGCACAGGTCGCCTTCCGAGCTCTTTCGGCAATGTTTGCCTTCCATTGAAGTTTGGGGTCAAGTATCACCCCATGGTATTTCACACTTTTACTTACACTCAGCACAATGCCGTTCAGCCTAGGCGCAGTAAAAATCGGGATATTGTATCTCCGTGTGAAGAGCATAACCTCCGTTAAATTACTTAGAGTCGATAACAAATCGCATTTTGAGCCTAAAAAATAGCCTTCATTTTTATAAAGTAAAATTAAAAAAAATTACACTCTGTTTAGTTTTAAAATATTCTTTATGCAGGTGACACACGAAATAGTACCACAGAAATACATGTCTTTAAATAAATGCATAATTTTAGTGTAATAAAAATATGTATATTTTTTATTTCTTCAGGAAACTAATGCCAACACCTTGAAATTTGGTTGTGCAAAAAATTGTTATTTTTTTCTGAACGTTAGTTTAGGAGATATATGAACTTAAATAAAGTTAATAAAATGTGATTCCTTATTCAAGTGGCAGACAGAAACGAGAGATTAGGTAGGGATAACGAATTTCGGAGCTTGCCTGAAGCAAATGGACACTGAGTGAAAAAAAATAAACCCATTTAATCATTTGGCCGCTTGTGAGGTTTGTAGTGTTTTAGATTGACCTACAAAATACATTAAAGCAATAAAAAAGAATTTTAACCTTAAATATAGCGCATACCTCGTTGTTAACTTTAACGAAACAAAAAAGCAAGTTAATTGTTTTAAAATAAACATGAACATAATTTGTTTCGTTTAACTGCTAAGAATGAAACATCTTAAAATATTAAAATCGGGCGCTGTTTAATTATATTTTCCAAATAAATTTTACTGCAATTGTGCTATAAAATGTTATTTGTGTCCAATAAATTTAATAAGTATTATAGATTTGAAAATACTTTGATTTCTATCGATACTGGTTTCAAAACGAAGAAAATTCCCATTAGCGGAAATAGTTATAAAAACTATACGACAGCTTATGGTTTTTAGATTTTCAGAAGCTTTATAGTGAATTACATACAGATGATCTAAGAACGAGAAATCGAAAAGTGCTGGAAATACTTTACGCGTTTGAATTACGAGGGCTGCTATATATATTTCTGGCCTGGCAACACTGAGTGCTGCCAAGTGCAGTCTGACATTTCCATTGGAAAGTTTGTCATTTTTAAGCATAATCGTACTCAAAACGTTTTGACGTACGACTATTATTTGTGTTGTTTACAGTGACTTGAAAAAATTAATATAGAAAAAAATGGAATTAACTCGTGAACATTTTCGTGCCATAATTTTTCACAACTTTCGACGTGGATTATCACGACAAGAGTGCATTGATGAACTTAAATCTTTGTATGGCGATGAAGCACCATCCTATAGCACTGTGAAAAATTGGAATAATGAATTTAATCGTGGCCGAAGCTCGCTCAAAGACGAATTCCGTGAAGGTCGTCCAAAAACGGCTGTTATGCCGTGCGTAAAATCATAATGCAAGATCGACATGCGACATACCGAGAGATAGAGACATCCTTGGACATTTCTTCCACCAGCATACATTCGATACTGCATGAACACCTGGCCGTAAAAAAGGTTTGTTCTCGTTGGATCCCGCACAATTTGAAAGTCGCTCAAAAAAAGGCTCGCGTCTATTGGTGCATAAAAATGTTGCAAAAATACGATTGCGGTGCTTCAAAAGACGTTTATAAGATCGTCACAGGTGACGAATCATGGATCTATGCGTATGAGCCCGAAACGAAACAACAATCGACCGTGTGGGTCTTCAAAGACGAGCAAAATCCAACGAAAGTTGTTCGTTGAAGAAGCACTTCGAAGCAAATGGTCGCCTGTTTCTTCGGCAAAACTGGTCATGTGGCGACTGTTCCGCTTGAGCAACATAGAATGTTCACTTCTGAGTGGTATACTACAATTTGTTTGCCTGAAGTCGAAAAACCAAGAAGAGAAGACGAATCATTGTTCACCATGAAAATGCGAGCTCTCACACATCGGCTCAAACCAGAGCGTTTTTGACCGGCCAAAACGTCGAATTAATGGTTCATCCGCCGTACAGCCCTGACTTGGCACCTAACGACTTCTTCTTGTTTCCGCACATCAAGAAAAAAATGCGTGGTCAACGATTTTCGTCGCCAGAAGAAGCTGTTGAAGTGTTCAAAAACCATGTTTTAGAGGTGTCTCAATCGGAGTGGAAAAAGTGCTTCGACTGGTTTGAGCGCATGCAAAAGTGTAGAAATCATGCTGAAGAATACTTTGAAAGACAGTAAAACCATTTTTGATTATAAATATTCGCATTTTCACTATTAGGCCAGAAATATATAGAGCAGCCCTCGTAACTGGTAATGATTAAAAATTTTAAAGTTTTTTCGATATGCACCGCGATAACATTGAAGGAAATAATAATTGATTTGCTAGCTCAAGTAAAAAAGCTAAGCGGAAAGTTTTTTTATTTCTTACTCGTCCACAATTCAAGCTTTTAAATAGATTATAACTGTGAGGTTGCCTTGCACCTCCTCTGATTTTAAATTAATAAAACTAAACGTGAGATACGTATCGGTATTATGTATGTAATTCTTAAAAAGAAGACTTCAAAACAAACAAACTTAAAATCATACTTCCTTAGGACCCCAATTTACATTAATTAGATTCTATTATATTCGAGAAAGATTGCTTCAGGATTTTTTTCATGTCATAGAAAAAAATATGAATGCATATTAAACAAGAAATTTCAGCAGTTATGTGGTCACCTTTTATTTTTTATGCTTTTTAATGCTGACACAGTAAAACAAAATTTGTTTAAATTCTAATCGTTAGTCTAAAACTGTTCAAAAGATTGCACATAAACATAAAATTACAATCATTAGGGCACTCTTTAATTTCTGATTTTAAATATTTATACTTGTTGTTGTTATAATTTATATAGTAATGGACATTCTGTCGAACTTTTAAGAGTATGTCTGTAACGGTTTCAAAGCTAGAGCCATATAGGTCAAATTACATCAGTTATAGGGACACCCTTTAATTTCTAATTTCATGTTTTCTACTTGCTATAGCGGACTTTGCAATAAAGGTTCTGTGCAAATTTCAATCAGCTGTCTACAACTGTTAAATAGTTTAGTCATATACATCAAATAACAGCAATTATTGTAACACTCTTTAATTTATAATTTTGAATATTTATACTTCTTAATATACCCGACAAAGTAGTAGACATTCTGTTTAATTTTCAAGTGTTTGTATTTAACGGTTCAAACGATAGGGCCATATAGGTCAATTTACTTCAAATATGGGAACACCCTTTAATTTCTAAACTAAAAGTTTATACTTGTTGCTATAGCGGACTTAGCAATTAAGGTTCTTTGTAAATTTCAACTACCTGGCTACAACAGTTCAAAAGTTTTGCCAGATACATCAAATTACGTTAGCTATTTGGACACCCTTTAATATATAATTTTAAATGCTTATACTTTTCATAGTAATCGACATAGTGTCCAATTTTCAAGTGTTTGTCAAAAACGATTCACAAGATAGGTGCATATAAGCCAATTTACGTCACCTATGAGGACACCCTTTAATTTTTAGATTTATTTTTGTATTAATTTTTGCTATTGGGAGCTATAGTAATACGCATTTTTTTAAATGTTAAAGAAATGCGCTTTAAGATTCATAATACACTTAAAAAATATGTATGTTGAATGGGGACACCCTTATTTTTTAAATTAAAATCTGTTTTTAAAACGGGACCAATCTTTAAGCAGAATCTATTAAATTTCCAAAAGTTTTCAAAATCGGTTTAGAAATGACTGAGTTCTGCAGGCACAAACATAAAAAACGCAACATTCAGTCGAATTGATAACCTCCTTCTTTTTTTTAAGTCGGTTAAAAATAAAGCTGCTGCTATGTATTTTGGTTTAGAGAATACATGTGTCAGTATTGTTCTAACTTTTTATGAAAATTTAATTTGATTCTGGCACCAACTATACAGCGTGCAGACGATTATGAAAGCAAAACTAAAAGTTCTAGCACTCTCTTTTAGATTGCATTTAACAGACTCTTAAGTTAACGGAATAATTTTGTGGTAAAAATAGGAATTTACATGTTTTCTTTACTCGAAGGAAAAAAAAGGAAAAAGACTTATTATTTTAATACTTTGGAATCAAGAATTTACTATTGGAGTTTAATAAAGACTCTACTAAAAGCGTTCTCCAATAATTTTTTTCTATCGACTTTTATTTTATTTAAATATCGTCCGGATTTTTTTCGTCACATTTTTTTGTTTTACCTTTGCTTATGTTAAATGGTTAACATAGCTCTGTTATCGTAACAGAATGTTGGCAGGGTTATTAATTTTAAAATTTAACCTCACACACATGTCTGAAATTGATAAATAGCCAAACATTTCTGCGAGAAACATTTAACAATTGAAGTCAAGTTAAAGTAAATATGCAAAAAATGGGTTTTAATCCTTTAAAAAGCATTAAACTTTCTAAAATAGAGCAAAGATAATTTTCCGTCTATGATAAATGTGACTTTGTTTTAAGATTAACAATTGTTCTAAATATTTATTTGTTTCTACACTGACCAAATTTTGTGGAAAAAACAGTTATTTTAAAGTTCAAATATCTCATTAGAGAGCAAAAAATATTTGAATTATTGAATAATATGTTTTTAGTCTCTTTTGTTGAATTTTTTTTACTCTTTTAAAATAAAACGAAATAATTAAAAAATACACTTCATTCACCCACCCTAATTAATGAAACCGCAGGATTACACAACGAAGCCGCCAAAAAACGAGAAATAAAAGAAAATTAATTGCACAACAGATGTTTAACAATCAATAGCTGCATCAGCAGCTTTATCACCACAGCTAGATTATCTATCATTTATTTATTATAAGCCCGTGCCAACAAAAAATATGTTTGTAAAACGAGGGGTCGTCGAAAAGGTCTTTAAAGTCATATAAAAAATATATTTTTGAGTTGAGCCTTTTTTATTTCTTCTTTTAGTTAATCATTAAGATTGTTCGCTTATTTTGAATGACACCGCATCTTTACATTATTTTCATATAGACCAGCTACTTTATGAGAATTATTTATTGTCGCTTCAAGACAAGTCTCAAGACATCCTTAAATCAATTTTATTATAATTTGGGAGCTAATGCTTCTAAAAATAATCAACTTGTATCCGTAGGCACGGCAAGTTGCGTGTGGATAATTATAATTTTTAATGCTGACTTAATAAAGCGAGATTAAACAAAGAACATATTTCTTGCCACATTTTATTAGAAAATTAAAATAATCCTATGAATAACAATATAAAATTAAACAAAAATAAAATGGTTGAACTGAACGAAATATTATTTCTAAAGCTTATTATAATTAAAAAAATAAATTTATTAAAAAAATTTGTTTACTATGTGTTTTTATAGAATATATGATATTTTAATTGCGACCATAGCTAAATATCAATCAATTTACTTTTTTTTTTCATATTTAACACGAATATTCTCTTGCCATTAATGTAATTTCATCCCAATTTTTAGGTTTTTACCAGCTGATTATTAAGATATAAAACTAATTTTAAGCCAATCTTTTGCGAGGTGAATATAATTGATTAAAATAAATTCAAGCATACTTTCAGGCGTTAAAAAAATAAAATTAACTTAAAAATTAGAATAGTCATTATGTTATGACCATTAAAATCAATTATAAAGAGGGATAGAGTTTCATACTAATTAAACACTAACAAGGCCCTCGACATGGTCCATGTGTCATTTCAATTTTTTTTTTGTTGAATTGAAATTTAGAAAAATATGACAACTGTTTTATTGCCGTTATTCCGGTAAAATTGCTGCTTTCTTATTTGTCTCTCTATGTTCTCTACGAAATGATTTATTTAAAAAAAGAACTGAGGTTCTAAGGGGCTTCCTGACAAAATTTTATTAAAATCCATCCAGCAGTTTTTACGTGATGTGAACACAGATAGACGGACAAAAATTCTACAAATATGTATTTTGTATTCCAAATCGATTACTATCTACCACAACTTTAAAATTTTCAAAGAATATTTCATGTGCAGAGTGACCCCGTTACTGTTTTATTATATGTATAGATACCCTGCAAGCATTATCTATCGAAAAAGTCACTACATTAGGGAGCAACCGATACTGATATCGATATATCGGTGATGCTTCTGGTTTTCCGATACATCGATAAGGGCGATATTTTACTGTCGATACGCCGATACTTCTTAAATTTTTCTTTACAGTTTTTTGAACAAAATATTCAATTTTTAACTCTTTTTTTTGCACAACAACTATGAGAAATAACATGTTAAAAGCAGAACATAAAATTCATTGAGTTCTGTCGCATCTGAGAGACTATTTTCCACTGCAGGTCTGCTTTAAACGGATTTGAGAAATCGTCTATCTCCGCAAAATTTTAGAACACTTTGTTCTTTAAACAAAATTCTTATTAATATCAATTTTAAATATTAAACTTTTGCAATGTTGTTTTTATAATTTTAATTTGATTTTAACATGATCTGAAATTCAATTTGTTATCTTTTAAATCTTATTAATATCAATTTTAAATCTTGAGCCAATCTAAACTGAATGCCATCGTTTCTTTTGTAAAATCATAAATCATTGCAGACGTTTTGTAGTTTGAAAATTTGAATTTTAGAAACTAAAATGTATTGAAAATTTTGATAATTTTAATGGCCAATTAATAAACACTGTTATTTTGTATAATAGAAGAATTACTCTACTTGTGTTTTGTTAATTTTTACTTGAACTCAATTTCAATATTTTTTTTGAGTATCGGTATCGGCATCGGATCGGCGAAATGGCGTATCGTTACATCCATAGTTGAAATGTATCGCAAATTATATCGAATTCCGGTCTAATTAGTATCCCCAGTCGGAAAGAAACGTACCACTACAGTTATACAACTAATGGGAAGATATTTAGCATCTCTAAGTAGTATTAAAATTGAGTGATCTGGTAGTTTCGATTGTGTGTCTGTTAAAAGTGTTAAAAGGGTTTCTCTGACAGTGTTGTGTATAAAACTTTTAAAAGTAACAGAGTTCTGCTTTATCAAAACAGGAAATGTTAATTTTAACATAATAGAAAGGTTTAAATTTAGAAAGCTGGAGATTAAGAAAATTCTGACCTTAAAAATATTTTGTGTTTAAGTAAATAAAAAAATTTTTAACATAAATTTACTTACAGCTTCATATATCTTTTTATTTTATTTTTATCAATTAATTTTTTGCAATTTTTATTAATATTTTTCACATTCATTTAACATAACCGAACACTGCACAAATCAAATTAAATAACATTATTGTTTTTGTTTATCTGTAATACAAAATATTCACTGTTAGTAGAGCCGAAGTTGTGACAATCAACTTTTTATCATCTGGTAGTTGAGAAAAAGTTACTCTTAACATAACAAATTTAAGGCGAAGGCTTTTTGTATTATTATAACGGGTCTGTTTGTCCAATTAACTTCAGGTATAAAATAAATTTAAGATTTTTTTTATACTATTGGCCAGCTGGCGTTAAAGTATCATCAATTGGGCAAATTTCGTACAAAGAAAGTAAAGCAGAAGAAGAAGCAATGAATAATTTTGTATCGTTCAAATGTTTCGTTGTTTTTTTTAACAGTAGTCATGTTAACTATTTTTTGTTATTTTTGAAGGTCTTTTTCTTTAAATTTTAGACATAAAAAAGTGCTGCCATTAGCAAAATGCCTTAAGAAATAAAGGCCTTCATAAAGCGATTTGCGTAAGTGCCTAAGTTCATTTATTTTTATGGATTTCAAAGAAAGAAACACCAAAATTTTTGTTTTGTAATAAATTGTTGCGAGTTTTAACCAACAAACAAACTTGTCAACTACTTTAATATATTTTTTATTATTGTTGTCTTTTTTATTTTATGATAATAAACGCCCACTGTGTGTTAAGGTGTGTTGCAAACGTTTTAAGTACAAATCTTAGAAATGATGTTTGAGATAATTTATTATTAAATAAAAAAAGTGTTACATATTTTGAAATATTGCGAAAAGTTCAGCAGCAAATACAGCTACTTATTTAACTATTGACCTTTAGCATTGTTTTTTGAATCATGTGTTTCTTTTCAACGAAGTATGTACTCATTTGCTTCAAATGTATAATTATTTTAAAAGCAAAGCAAGTAATTTTAATAAAGTTTAGTAAAATTTATTAAGTAAAGTACATTTGCGATTAAGATATTAATGAAATTGTTTAACTTCGATCCTGAATACGAGGGCTGCTCTATATATTTCTGGCCTTATAGTGAAAATGCGAATATTTATAATCAAAAATGGGTTTATTGTTTTTCAAAGTATTCTTTAGCATGATTTCTACACTTTTGCATGCGCTCAAACGAGTCGAAGCACTTTTTCCACTCCGATTGAGACACCTCTAAAACATTGTTTTTGAACATTTCAACAGCTTCTTCTGGCGACGAAAATCGTTGACCACGCATTTTTTTCTTGATGTGCGGAAACAAGAATAAGTCATTAGGTGCCAAGTCAGGGCTGTACGGCGGATGAACCATTAATTCGACGTTTTGGCCGGTCAAAAACGCTCTGGTTTGAGCCTATGTGTGAGAGCTCGCATTGTCATGGTGAACAATGATTCGTCTTCTCTTGTTGGTTTTTCGAATTGCTCCGATGACTTCAGGCAAACAAATTGTAGCGTACCACTCAGAAGTGACCGTCCTACGTTGCTCAAGCGGAACAGTCGCTACTTGACCAGTTTTACCGAAGAAACAGGCGACCATTTGCTTTGAAGTGCTTCTTCCACGAACAACTTTCGTTGGATTTTGCACGTCTTTGAAGACCTACACGGTCGATTTTTGTTTCGTTTCGGGCTCATACTTATAGATCCATGATTCGTCACCTGTGACGATCTTATAAACGTCTTTTGAAGCACCGCAATCGTATTTTTGCAACATTTCTATGCACCAATAGACGCGAGCCTTTTTTTGAGCGACTTTCAAATTGTGCGGGATCCAACGAGAACAAACCTTTTTACGGCCAGGTGTTCATGCAGTATCGAACGTATGCTGGTGGAAGAAATGTCCAAGGATGTTTCTATCTCTCGGGATGTCGCATGTCGATCTTGCATTATGAGTTCACGCACGGCATCAATGTTCTCTGGCACAACAGCCGTTCTTGGACGACCTTCACGAAATTCGTCTTTGAGCGAGCTTCGGCCACGATTAAATTCATTATACCAATTTTCCACAGTGCTATAGGATGGTGCTTCATCGCCATACAAAGATTAAAGTTCATCAATGCACTCTTGTCGTGATAATCCACGTCGAAAGTTGTGAAAAATGATGGCAAGAAAATGTTCACGATTTAATTCCATTTTTTTCTATATTAATTTTTTCCGTAAAGAACACAAATAATGGTCGTACGTCAAAACGTTTTGAGTACGATTATGCTTAAAAATGACAAGCTTTCCAATGGAAATGTCAGATTTACACTAAGTGCTGCCAGGCCAGAAATAAATATAGCAGCCCTCGTACATAACGAAACTGCCACAGCTTTTAATTAAAAAAAAAAACCGCCAAAAGAATTTGCAAACGATTATGCTTTAAGTGATTTTTTATATAAGAACTTTGGAAAACTCTCTCTGAAGGTCATCAAAATTTTAATTACTCACTCTCAAGACTACATGATTGCGCTCTATCAAACTTTATAATTTGAAAACACTTCCCCTTGAGGCGCTTAAAATGTCACTTTCGTAAATTTGGGGCATAAATTACAAAAGTCAAACTAAACGAGACCTTGTAGAAGAAAGTTTTTTTTCTTTAACTGTAATGGCTTATCCCTTCACCAAAAATTGAAATGTTGCACATATTTATATAAATTTGCTATTTCGTTTGCATTTAGTAAAATATTTATTTCCGACCTCATACAGTATATATATTTTAGATCCTTCTATTGCAACGGGATTTGCTATTTAACTGTCAGATAAATTTTCCACATGGTTGCTATTGAAATTTAACAACACCGATTTATGAGTGATGTAAATGTGGTAAAAAGGTCAAGCGTCTCTATTTTTCTTAAGCTTTCCCAAGCAATCTGTTTTTGTTTTTAACCGACTTCAAGAAAAAAAAGAAGGAGGTTATCAATTCGACTGAATGTTTCTTATTTTTATGTTTTTGTCTGCAGAGCTCCGTAATTTCTTAACCGATTTTGAATTTTTTTATTTGATAGAGTATGCTTAGAGATTGGCTCCATTTAAAAAACAGTTAATAATCTTAAAAATTAAAGGGTGTCCCCATACAACATACATAATTTTTAAGTATATTATGAATCGTAAAGCGAACTTCTTTAAAATTAAAAAAATGCGTATCTTTATACTTCTCAATAGCAAAAAGTAGTACAAAAATAAATCTAAAAATTAAAGGGTGTCCCCATAGATGACTTAAATTGTCTTAAATGAGCCTAACTTTTAAACCTTGACAGACAAATGCTTGGTAATTGGACAGGATGTCGATTAAAATGATAAACATTCAAAATTATTAATTAACGGGGTGTTCCAAAAGTTAATGTAATTTGAAGTATGTGGCAAAAACTTTGAACTGTTATAGCCAATTAGTTCAAACTTACAAAAAATATTTATTGCTAAGTCCGCTATAACAACAAGTATAAAATTTGAATTTAGAAATTAAAGGGTGGTCCCATGTTTGAAGTAAGTTGACCTAGAAGAACCTATTGTTTGAACCGTTACATACAAACACTTGAAAATTAAACAGAATGTCCACTTCTTTCTCTAGTATATAAGGAAGTACAAAATATTTAAAATTATAAATTATAGGGTGTTACAATAATTGCTGTTATTTGATGTATAAAACCAAACTGCTTAACAGTTGTAGACAATTGATTAAAATTTACACAGAACTTTTTTTGCTATAACAAGTAGCACACTTGAAATTAGAAATTAAAGGGTGTCCCTATAACTGATGTAATTGGACTTATATGGCTCTAGCTTTGAAACCGCTACAGACAAACTCTTAAAAATTAGACAAGTATAACAACAACAAGTATAAATATTTAAAATAAGAAATTAAAGGGTGCCCTTATTTTTACTTATTTACTTTTTTTAACACTATTTCAACCAGCAACTGTACAAAAATGTAGATATGTGGATATCAGAAATGTGTAGATTATATAGAAATTAAATTCTTCAGAAGGCAGCGTCTTCATTTAATTTATTATGGAAATTCCTTTTAATATAAAAGGATTTTTTCAAATGCCCAAAATCTTAAGTAATTTCCTATTGTTATTATTTAGTAATAAACAAACTGTTCACCGCTAAAACCTTTTATATCTTGGTCTAGGTCTGTGCTTTAGTATAAACTCCGATGCCCAATGAGGCACAAGAAGCCAAATTTTTTGTTGAAGGGGTTTATAATTACTCGACTATCGACTGGCTGCTGTTGCACAGTAAAGAGACTGCGTTTTATGCCACCAAAACGGACGAAGAGTTTGTAACAGCAGAAGCTTTGTTTGTGATACTGTCTGTGAATAGAATAAAATAGGTGGAACAGTAGCGGTCTGCATTTTCGTTATACAGACGATTACAAGTCATGAGTTCGAACTCCAATGTATCTTTAAGTAGAACGTAATATACTTGCTGTTGAGTAGAAGCGCTAGATGAGCTGTTTTAAAGGTGTTAAAGCAAAGTAGAGCAATTAACACCTCCCAGTGTCGATTAAGAAAGAAAAATGCAGGCCAAACCTCTACGGAGTCTTAGTGTGGAAAGTAACAGATTGGTATGTAGCAGTCGTGGCTGATGGGTTAACAAAGAGGTCATGAGGTCGTGTGTAGCTTTGGCTCTGGCCTGATACAGTGGCCTGGATTGTTACGCGGGTAAAACTCGCTTGCCTACTTAACAAAACTTTAAAAAATTCGAGTCTCGCAGAAACTGCAGTATATTGAGGTGTACAAAACTGCAAGTTTGTTAAAGCTTTTCTTATTACATAAGGGATTGAAATAAATTTAAACAAATCCACAGAGTAACAAAAAGAAATAAAAAAAAATTACTTGCTTTGAAAAGATGTCACAATAAATTGCAATAATAAAATTTAAATCAAACAAGTAAGAGTGCTATATTCGGCTATGCCAAATCTTATATACCCTTCACCATGTATGTAAATCTAGTTTAGGGAAGTGGCTCCTATTAAAAAAACAAATATTGTGGTGACAGAGAATTTAAAAAAAAAAATGATATAAAAATGTCATTGGCTCTTAATAGGTTAAGAATTTAAAAAAATTTTAGTATTTCCTGAAAGATCTCTTCAAAAGCTTTTAAATGATACCCATATTGACCATTTTGACAATCGAACTTTTTTATGAAAATTTCAGAGGCCCATAACTCGGTAAATATGGGCGAGCGCCAATTTTTTCACTTGATGTTTTTCTTCTTATCTTTTAATTCTCTATCGCTCCATATATTTTTTTTTTTTTGATTGGAGTAACTTCATTGTTACAAAATTATATGACAAAAAATAGAGGCAGGCGTGGTGTTTTGCCCGCTGCTTCGAAAAACACGGACCGATCTTGCTGATTTCCAATAGCAACTCTTTCTACACTATGTTTGATCGATTGGCGTATTTAAATTTTCTTTAGCTTATCTAGTGCCTCGGCAAACTTGATTTCAATACTAACACGGACGGACAGACGGGCATTACTCAATCGACTTCGCTATGCATGAGAAGTCAGAATATATATTCTTTATGGAATCGGAAATGGATATTGTATAAATTACATACGGAACGACAAAATTAGTTATACAATTTTTCTACTTTTTGAGGTGAAGAGTATAATAAACATTTTAACACCTGGTCTCTCTAATTTTAAGGAGCCAGCATACGTCAGTTGAGTTGTTTGTGTAAGTTAGTAAAAAGTACCGTAATAATTTTGTTTGAATACTGAAAAAATTACATAAAATTATTTAGCTCTTTGAAACAAGAATTTAAAAAATTAAAACAAAAGCAGCAAGCAACATAATAAAATAAATAATAAATGATTCACTTGTATTTTTCAAAAGTTTAAATCATTGATTCACATACTTTTATAAGCGCAACATTTGTGGTTTGTTAATTTTATTGTTGTATTCGTAACTAATGTCAATTGACAGATAATCTTTAATTTTAACGACTTAGCACTTCCAGTTAGTATATCTAATTTAAATTCGTGATAATAAAATTTAAGAAAAAAAATGTTACTTTTACTACCGTGTTTACTTAAATGGTTTTCCTTTTTTATGACTTTTTGTAATAGGAAAAAACTACTTATCTTTACGAGTTATATTTGGGTAATTTAATTTACATATTTTAATATTTAAAAGCCTAAAGTTATTATCAAAATAGAAAAGCTTGCGAAAACTTTTAATTAAAAATATAGAGTTAATAAAGTTTAAGTAATAAAAATTTACAAAATAAAGTCTCTTTCAGTTGACAAAAGTGAGCCTCATTAGCAACTTGTATTTTAAATTAACAGACGTAACATGTTATGTTGCAAGATTTGAAATCTGGCAACACTAAACATTTAAAATATCCGCCACTTTGTATAACCCTGATGCTATAAACACAATCAAGTCCACCGACCATCGACTACAAGATGTCAAAAACAGAATACATGCGTGCTTATAAGAATAATTCTTTTAGCCGCTACACGACTACTGACTACACGGCTACTTTTGTAGCCCGTAGCCAACTTAGGCTAATTTCTATTTTTATTGACTACAAAAAACAGATTAGTGCTGCCAATACAATAAATGCATGAAATGGTGGTTTTAAAAACGCAATACAATAAATATCGCTATTAAAAACGCGAAAAACTATTATAGTGGCACCATTGAAAAATAATAATCATCTGTTCATTTGTTTACATTTTTCATTTACTTTTTATTTGGCGCATTTTTTAGGTTTTTTTGGTTGTTTTGCTTAACTTTAATACACATGTCAAAACAGATGTTTATTTTTTGTAGTTAGTGGTCGGTAGTCGTTAAAAGAATTAAGTAGCTGGCGACTTGGCTATTTTTGTAGCCAGCTACTTTTGTAGTCGGTAGTCGATGGTCGGTAGCCTTTGATTGTGTTTATAGCATGAAGGCACTCGATCGAGTTTTCCTTTTAAGTTTTTTAAACAAACTGCTTGTTAAAATTGATTTAAGTTGAAAACTGTGACGTAGGATGAAAGCAACTTGAAACCATTTTTTTGTCAAAATGGCAAAAACGTATGGCGCCAAAATATCTGTAGAAGTAAAAACGAAGAATAGTTGAAAAAAATTGTAATCAGCTGATTTTTTAACGTAAATTGAAACACTCAACTTGAAGAAATAATTGAAAGAAAGTTCGTTTAAATTTTTAAAAGAATGAGTGTATTTGTATAAAAGTGTGAATGTATTTAAACTCAAGAGACAAAACTAGATCGTGTAACCTTCAAGTTAGCAGCACATGATTGAAAATTCCCGCTTAAAAAAATGAATTGAAAGCAACTGGAATCAATTTGAATACTGTGGCGATACTTAAACAAAAAAAAAACTTAGTGCCCTGTAGTTAAAACAGCTCGAACCAAGTAAACAAAACTGACATGGAGACCATTAAGAGCAAAACACATTTGCTATTAATTTATTGTTGCTTCACGATCACATGTTTTTGGACCTATTCAATTCTAAAGTTCTTATCCAACATGTGCACTCAGCAAAGATGGCCCGGCTTAAACTTAAATATCTTAATATCGTGATGCCCTTTTTTTAATACGCCAATCGATCAGACATAGTTTCGAAAATTTTGCTATTGAAAGTCTGCAAGATCGGCCCATGTCCTTTGAGGCAGTGGACTAAACACCACGCCTGCCTCTAATTTTTTCGTATCATTTTGACCATCGAAGTAACTTAAAAAAAATATATGGGGAGTTAGAGAATTGAAAAATAAGAAAAAAAACATCAAGTGAAAAAATTGCCACTCGCCCATATTCTCCGAGTTATTGGCCTTTGAAATTTTCATAAAAGAGTTCGATTGTCAATAAGGCAAATATGAGTATAATTTAAAAGCATTTGACGAGATCTTTCAGGAAATACTAAAATTTAAAAAAAAATGCTTAACCCATTAAGAGCCAATGACCTTTTTATGTATTTTTTTATTTTTAATTTTTTCTGTCACCCCAATAGATGTATTTTTGAAAGGACCTACTTCACTTAGATTTACTACATGGTGAAGGGTATATAATATTTGGCATAGCCGAATAAAGCACTTTTACTTGTTATTCATTGAAGAGGAATATTTCTATTGGAAAAAACATTTATCACGAGCGATAAAAAAAATTTTCACCTTTGTTTTGGTAATCGTCAAAACTGAAGTTCAAATACTACTGCCGAAAAAATGCAGTCACGAAAATTAGACTTGGCAGCCTACAGCCCATGTGCACTTTGAAAAATAAAACTAACGCTGCACAAAGTTCAAACACTTTTGGAAAATTGAAATTAAACTGAAATTAAAATCAATTTTTATTTTATTGATTCTATGTAAAATAACTATGACCCTTTAAAGTTTTGGATAACGAAAAAAGGAAAATACAATCTGAAATAGTATTTCCCCGGGAAATAAGCAAGATGGAGTTGCAGTTGGCTGAGATGAGAATATTTTTTTCTTTGTTTTCATAAAACCTTAAATGTGTTAAAAAATCAAAAATTTGGCAAAATTATTAAATTTAAAAAAGACTCACACACACACATACAGCTAAATTTGCTTCTCGAACTCGCTTAATAAGCAAAATTTTGCTAAAAAATATTAAAATAACTTAAAAGAGTCCTGTGAAATACAACATACATCATTAAATTGAATATTTTTTAAAAAATTGATAATTTCATCATCACAATAATACCGTTACAAAAATGCAAAGTTTCCCTAAAACGTTAAAAATTTTCTCAGATTGAAATTAAAATAAATTTAATTCTTATTTCTTTTTACATTTAATTGAAAATTAAATTGACACTGCAAATGAAATAATTAATTGAATTAATTAAATATTTAATTAAAGAGTTTTTCAAATAAATAAATAATTAAATCAATTAAAAATTTGATAACCTTTCAGATCGAAGAAAAACCATGAAAAGGAGCAAAAGTTTTTTTCTGGGTAAGAAAAAATTTTTATTCAATATTATAAAATTTGCAACTTGAGATATCGCTACAGCATAGGGTTTGGGAAACTCGGGAATTACCGAGAATAACCATCCACAATTTCCCGGGAAATTTTTATATTAATTCCACACAGAGAAAAGAAATTCGTTGTGGGAACCGAGTTCGTTGCCAATCGAATTTTATCGGTTGTGTGTATTATCTTGAATTCGGTTATAATAACTGAATGCGTATGGCACTCACAACTATTTTTTTAAATGATTCTTGGGTGACTATAGAATATTATTGTGAATTAAATAAAACGATAAAATTTTTTATTATTTATTTTTATTAAAAAAATAAATTACTGTGATAAGATTTTACATCATAAATTTCATGATTTGAATCATTTATTTAAACCAACTTCTTCTTTGAAATCAAGATACCCTTTTTCATATAGTTTCTTTAACTGGCCATCCTATACTGCAAGTCTTGCCTCTGTGAAAAGTATTAAACATTTTTAAATTTCTTTTATTTACATATGGCTTTGTGAGATAATTTTAAACTTACCACCGTACAACATTGAAGAACTTTTCACCACTTTGAAAAAATCTTTGTCCTTTTAAACTAAAATATTGTTGATTTTTTGTATAATGTGTACAAATTTTATTTTTAGTACGTCAAAAATTTTTCTATTTTAGAAGATACAATTGATTTTTATAATTCTAACTACCAAAATTCGGTTTTCAGTAGTAATGTGCTGAATAAGTTTAGTTGCATCTTCCAATTAATAGAATAGATTTTAGTAAAGATACAAATCGGTCAGGTTAACTATTTTAAAAGGTATTACAACCAACATTTGGAGGCAAATATCAAATGTTAGCTTTTAATATAAAAAAAGGTCAAGATTGTAATTTATTAATAATTAAAATCAAATTATTATATTCCTAATTGAACCTTGAACATATCGATGGAATTTTTATCAATCTTTTTTCTGTGTGCAGGAAGTAAAACCATTAGCGCTTTAAAAATATACTGATTGTTTTTCAAATGTTTTGGTTGTGACGTTTAAAAGTTTGCAAATATCTCGTTTCGTGTGAGTTCTACTGACCTGTACATGAAATATTTTTGGAAAATGTTGATGTTGGGGTAAATAGTTATCGATATGGAATGCAAAACACCTATTTTTAGAATTTTTGTCAGCCAACAACATGTCTAGTGAATTGTTACATGCAGTTATAAAATCATATATTTCAAAAAATAATTCATAAAATGCTTTTTCAATAATTTTATCTTAATTATCTTCGTTATGTTCATATGTATGTCTTGTCACCTGAATTGTTTTTAAGTTTTGTAAACTATTATTTAATAATTACTTTTATTGTTTGTTTATATTTTAATAAAACTATGAATTTTTTAATAACACTTCATTAACTAAACTTGTTTTCTTTAAAAATTGCTTTTTTCCCGGGAATACTAGGAAATTTCGGAAATTCGAAAATTATTTTCCCCAATTTACGGGAAATAAAAAATTCTGGGAAAATCCCATACCCTACTACAGTTTTAAAATTTAGCAAAAAGTCATGTCGCCAAAAGAAAAAAAAATTAAAACATATTAAATTTTCATTAATAAAAAAGTTTTACTTTCAACAAAAGATTGGGATTTTTTACACTCATCTTAAGCGTTAAAATTTAGCAGGAAAATTAAAAAAATTAAATGTTATTCAAATCAAAATAAACAAATGGCCGAAAAGGCATCTTAAATTGAAAAAAGAATTACAAAATTTCTTATAATCGAATTTTCCGTATTCCAAAACTTAAGAACCGGAGATAAAAAACCTATTTTCCAGAAATTATTTAGTTACAAACATCTGTTATTAACCATTTTATAGTGGTCTGATTAACGAAAAAAAAAACAAATAAAGAAATTTTATTTGTTAAGTGGGTACAAAAGATTCTCCTTTAAATAAAACTATGTGGACTAAAATCGGATGAGTCGTTCTCGAGTTATTCTGAAATATGTCTGCGTACCTGACTAATTTTATGGAAAAATGCCCATCCAAAAAAAATTCGTACATGATAGAAAAAAACCGAAAACGGATTTGAGTTTAGCACATAAAAGGAAAGGAGAGCCAAAAAGTAATTTTTTGTAGAGCAGTCATAATGTGTGTGTATGTGTTAATAAAATTCAACAATTTTTAATTGATAAAAATTTTTGTTTTTAAAAATAATTCTGCATGTGACTTAATTTAAAACCTTAGAATAAATGACATTTTACGTTTAGAATTCTTAAATTTTCACAAAATTTGCATTTGTCTTCAAAAACAAAATATTTAATTTTGTTTCTACTTTTTTTTTTTTACAAAACTCACTGTCAATCAAATCTCTAAACTCTAATGTTTGTGCCCGCATATATTCCAACTTCAAACGGGCATCGTTAGCAGTTCATTGTCATTTTGAATGTTAATAAACAATTTTTTGAAGTATTTATTGTCAACAGACAGACAGACCTTCCAGTTGCCGTTACCTAAATGCATAAATAAATGTAAAAACTCACATGAAAATCCATCCCATCAAACAACCTTTAAAGGTCGGTCGTCTTGTTTTCTTTAAACGAAAACTGTTTATTATTTTAATTCCAGTATTGCATAAATTAAGTATAAAGTGTCTATCCCAGAAAAACAAAAATGCAAAAACAGAAAAACTTTAATTTCTAACCTGTATTTAACCTAAAAATGTCACTTACCTTAACACCACCCTGCCACAAAATAAAAAAAATAAAAAAAAAATCAAATGATGCTTCAGCATACAAAATAAAAAAACCCGATTTCTTTTTGCAAAAAACAAATTGTGAACTGAAGAATAAATGATGACGAGAAAAAAACAACAAAAACATAAAAGAAAAAACTTTAAACAAAACTAATAATTATTTTCGTACATATTCGTACTTGTAAACTAACGGTACATTGCAACAACCTGGAATACAGACGTTTGTAAAAATAATATTTAATTGTGATTGTATTTTAATCATTACACTTAGAGAAATAAGTGAAAATAAGATTTCGCAAAAGCTAATCAGCTGTTTTGATTATAGCTTTGATTTTTTTAAAGCAAAATGGTAACATTCTTAGAATTGTACGTAAGTAATTGATTTTATGGGTAAAAGCACAGCTTACACGAGCTGTGACAAATTAATGCCTGAAATTAAAAAAATTTAATAATCACATTTTTTGAGAAAAAAAAAAAAGATTGAAATTTAAACAAAAAATATAAGTAAGAGAACTGTTAGGCTAAAACCACATCTATTGGCAAAAACTACTAAACGGTAAACTGCTTACAAAGACATTGCATTTCTATAGAGTTCCTTTCTTATTCAGTCTTTTCCCGAAGTTCGGATAAATTTTTAAGTCTTTCCCCTTTTTAAACGTAGAAATTTCTTCCCTTCAAACATTTGCAATCGCCGAATCTTCGCCCGCGAATCTTCGGCAAGTTGTCCACAATTGCGGCGATTAATCGCGTGCGATTCTTCAGGAGATTCGCTAAAACGCTCGCCTGTGTGCCTGTTGCGATTCGCTCACAGCGATTCTCCATTAACACACCACACATTTCACTGATCACTACTTATTTATTATTTTTTTTTTTTGATAATTTATATTTCCGACTAATGCACTAATGGTATAAATCCGTGATTCTCATCAAATTCCTGCTCACGGGCCCCTAGTAAACTAATCTTTTTCACGGACCCCTCTGAATCCCAAGTTCAAAATAAAACTTTTATTATTTTTAAAAACACTGTTTTTTGGGTTCTTCATGCGGACTCCTTTGATGGTTGCTACGGACTCCCATTTGAGAACCGTTGATATAAATCTTCACATGCTCAACTGAAATGAAAATTTTGCTAATTGCTCTTGAAACCAAATATTTATTTTCCCGTTACCTCTAGGAAAGAAATAAAAAAATTCCATCGAAAGTTATGAAAAAATACAGATGACTTAACTCAAATGGATAAAGAATGCAAAAATACGTTGACTCTTGTGAGGAATATTTCCCGTTACTTGTGTGCGCTCTCTCATTTATCGCTTAGTTGTAAGGCGTAGGCGAAGGCGCGCGATTCACATCGTAAACGTTATCAAAATTGGTATTAAGTTAATTGGATTTATTCCGCCAGTAAATAAAATACTTTTGTCATACCTTTCGGTGAAGACCGTCGTCACTGGCTGTTTATTTGATACGATTGGCGAGCGCTTTCGATGTGAAGACATCGACAAACACCTTACACTATCTAACCAGTACTAATCAAAACGCGGCTTGAAAATGATGTCTTCACATCGAAAGCGCTCGCCAATCGTATCAAATAAACAGACAGTGACGACGGTCTTCACCGAAAGGTATGACAAAAGTTATCAAAATTGTTTTCAGATTTAAGTGTTAAAAAAAAAAATAATTTACTTGTGTACGCTCGCGTATTCATCGCCTAGTTGTAAAGCATAGGCGAGAGTGAGCGTTTCATATTCCCGGAGAATAATCGCGTAATCATCGCCAAACAAACCATCGCCAAAAAATCCCAAAAATGTTTGCAGGGTTTAATTGCAAATAGCAGCACAACATTTAATTTTAGATTTTTTCTATTACTTCCTCTGCCGCTCTGGATAGATTTTTTTCTTGTTTTTTTTTTTAACTACGCTCTAACAAACTCTCGCAGACATCCACTCGGTAACATTTTGTGACTTCTTGTTGTCTCTTTTACAGAAAATATGCGCCTTAAATCAGCGCAGCCACTTGAAGCTGCATCGTTTTAATAATTTTTTATTACAATTTCGTCATAAAAACAAAAACGAATTGAAATTAGTAAAAATTCCCTTGTATGGCGTTACAATCATCGAGGCTGAAGAACGAAGATTTTGTTAATTATTTTATAACAGGTGAGTATTTCTAATAAAGCGCACACTTAAGTAATAAACTGAATAAGCAAAAGTCGACACAGAATTTAAAATTTTTTCTAGAAATCATATGTCTCTCAACAGTAAAAATATTTTACTTTCAGAATTCATAAAGTAATGAAACCTCTTCAATCAATAAAAAACTAAAAATACAATGAAATCAATATTTTACAAGCCCGAGGTGAACTATTGGAATTTACCTAAACAATTAAAATTTCACCAACATTTTTTTTTTCAAAAAATGTTTTTTTTTAAATAAAAAAAAGCAAAAATTTAAATTTTATTCAAAACCCAAAAATCCACAAAAATGCTGACCTACGTATGTGAAAGAAGGGGTTCAATAGATCTAAGTACAAGGATCTCTTTTGTGTTTGATGCTTTTTTATGTATAAAAAACCTTCACAAGATGCAAGGGAACCCAGGCAGACTTCAAGGTGACAAATAAACAACACAAGGTTGGCCTAAAACTTCTTCAATATATCAAGGATGTACATAAATATTTTGACAAAAAAAAACTGTATTTTAAGAAAATAAATTTATTTTGTACAAATTATCGAATTAATATCATAAAACACTGCAGATACAGGGTGGCTGATTAAAGCTGCTGCCAAAATAAAACGCAATAATTTTTTTTCTGTGTAATTAATCTGTTCCAATTTTATTTTATTTTATTTATTTATCTTTAGATTTAACGAATTGGAATAGTGAAACAAATATTTGGATAGTGCGTCGCTTTCACGCTTTAGAGTCCGTAGTTTCCGTTCAAATATAATATCGACGCACGCTTGGCGGAGCCATCTCCAGCAGATGGACTATTATGAAGCTCCCGAATAATTTTGGCAAGCGTGTCCCAATGTAAGAAGGTCTTATCATCGAGATCCCTAGTTAGGACGTAGGAAACTATCGCTGCTGCAGCTGCTGCCATATAATCCAATCCAAAAGTTGCGGCAAGGAGCTTATCTGTTTAAATTAATATCAGCACACAGTCATTGCAGACAAGTAAAGTAAAGCGGACTTTCCGACTGGCTTGGAACTTTGCGAGAAGATCACTCAAATGGTAGCTGATATAGGATCGAAGGTGGAAGCAATCAATTATTTCAAATCTTCACATTCTACTTTTACAAAAATGTGGTATTTTTTTAATTGAAATAACAAAAAATTAATAATGTAAACTTTACAAAAAGTAATTTGAGTTTTTGAATGTAGCAAAATTCATCAGCCACTCTGTGTATATCAATAAAATTTCACAGCGGTAAAGCAGAGGTATTTCTTAGTGAAGCCGCGAACGATCAGTCTTAATGTAGGTACCACGGGCAGATAATTTTTTGGAAATGTCATAAAAAGTTTATTTCTAACTCAAAAGCTACGATTTATTAAACTTAATTAAACCTTAAAAATATCTATAACAAGTAAGAGTGCTATATTCGGCTATGCCAAATCCTTTGTACCCTTCACCATTTATGTAAATCTATTTTAGTAAAGTTATTCCAATATTAAGGTGACAGAGAATTAAAAAATTTAAAAAAAACAAAATACATAAAAATGTCATCGGCTCTTAATGGTTTAAGCATTTAAAAAAATTTAAGTATTTTCTAACAGATTTCTTCAAAAGCTTTTAAATGATATCCTTATTGACCATATTGACAATCGAAATTTTTTATGAAAATTTCAGAGGCCCATAACTCGGAGAATATGAGCGAGTGCCAATTTTTTTACTTAATGTTTTTTCTTATTTTTTTTTCTTATTTTTTAATTCCCTATCACTCCATATATGTATTTGTTTTTTTTTTTTTTGATTAGAGTAACTTCATTGTTCTAAATGACATGGAAAAATTCGAGGCAGGCGTGGTGTTTATCAGACTGACTCGAGGTTCATGGACCGATCCTGCCGAGCATCTCTTTCAAAACTATGTCTAATCGATTGGCGTATTTAAATTTAATCTAGTTCATCTAGTTTCCTGGCAAAGTTGATTTTAACACTAACACGGAGGGACAGACGGACATCGCGCAATCGACTTAATTATGCATAAGAAGTCAGAATATATAAACTTTATAGGGTCGGAAATGAATATTGCGGAAATTCGAAACGAAATGACAAAATCATAATACCCTTTTTCCATCTTATGTAGTGAAGGATATAAAAATGTGCTCGCATGTTTAGGAGTTTCCATTAGTTTGGGAAAAAAATTGGGTTTCATTTTTTTTCCTTAAATTTGACCGACTATAATTTAGTATTTTTCGCGTTGTGTACTAATAAATGATCGATTATTGTTTTAAGACATTTGCTTTATTTTTAATAAAATTTAGGTCCAATATTTAAGTTTTGTTTCGATAGCGATTTTCTTTGAAAAGTTGCAAGCCTCCAAAAACTATTGATTCTAAAGAACCTTGTCCAACCTATAGAAAATGCGTATAAAAAAAGAATTAGATCAAATATTTAAACTGATTTTCCTTCAGCCCTATCCAAACATAGCCAATTTGGAGACAAAAAGTATGACTTCTTGTAAAATCCTCGGAGAGCAAAGCACCAATTAAGAAATCGTAAATTGTTGCCTGCATCCTCAAAAAAGGATTTGACAGCACCGTAATTAAAAAAGGCAGGGTAGCCACTTATGTAAAAAATATTTTTTCCCAGTTTCTAGAATTTTTACGTTTAATTAAGAGATAAAAAAATAAATTTTATTTCACACTCTTTTATTTGTGTAATTTAAAAATTTCGTAAGAATATCTCGATGTATTTTGATTTCGCAGCCGTTTCAATTCTATATTTTATTTCTCAAAAATCCACCTCAACGCGATATTTTTATTTAAAACATGAAGTGTGAAAAAAAACTAAAAATTAAAAATTTCACAATATTATTGAACTTTTACAACAATTAAAAAAATTGTTTTCCCAAACAGGACTTGATCCGCAGACATTATAAGTGAATTAAAATTTACTTTTTACTGATTGGAAAAAAATAAAAAAATTAAAAAATACGCAAGGCACAGCGCATATACAATTATACTTAACTCAACAATACACTTGTGTAGTTCAATAACGAACTAGTTCATTTAAAAGATTCCTTCGATTGAACTAAGTGAACTAGTTCATTCTTTTAAGTATACCTAATTCATTTTTAAACTATATTTTGTATTTGAATTACAAGACGAGATGAACTAGAATCCATGTCTGTGTTTCCTTGTTGACTATTTCGGACAAACATTAGTTTTGGCAATGCTACGGTGTTGTTGCCATCATATTTTGAAAAGAACATTTGAACTAAAAGTGCTTCTGAACTAAAGAAAGTGGGTGAAAAAAAACGAACAATACGTCAACAGAACTTCTGAACTAACGAGAACCTTTGAACTAAAATTTGAACTAGTTCATTTTCAAACATTGAACTAAAAAGAGCGATCACTAAATTGAACTATATGGCACAAGTCTACTCAACAACAGTCAATATGATACTGGAATAGCATCTTTAATGTTGATTGAATAATAAAATAATAATTGCATTTGTGGCCAAACCGATGGTTGGTACAAAGCAAAAACAAATGTACAAGATGAATTACAGAGAGAATATCGAATAAATTCTTCAAGTTGTGGGTGAACTTCGGTTAACCAAATTAATACTGATTAATTGGTTAAATAAGTAATGTTCACAATGTACACAACCTGTGGTAGATAGATGCGAAGAATGCTGATGAAGGATGCAGCGATCCAGAAAATGTTGCATTTTATTCTGTTAGTTTCTAATTTTTCTTAATTTCTTTGAAAAACGCCCGCATTCATTTAAAAATAATTTTTCTCTCTAAAAATTTTTAGAAGTTAAATAAAAAAAAATTTTTTTAAAAATTAACTTTAAGCCGAAAAAGTAAATTGTAATTCATTATTTTGTTTTGGAAATAAAACAAAAATTTTGCTATGGACCCATCACCTCTGTGGTCTATTGGGTTAATTGCTTAGTGACACTTCTACTGACGCTTCATTAACTGCAAAGAAATAGGAGCACCCTGTACAACCCTAGCGCCCTTTACCAACCTCGTGAGGTTCATAGGTTGCATTTTCGGGTCCATTGCCCGACCTTTCTTAAAGTCAAAGGAACAAAAAAGCATAACAACCTCAAACAAAGGCAAATGAAACTTAAAGAAAAATATCAGAAAGTAGAGGTAGTCGTGGTTTTTTTCCCACATCCAAGCTATTTATGGGCCGATGTTGCTTATTTTCCATTAGAAAAATTGTTGCAGCAACATTTGATAAATTAATAATCTTAAGATTTTTTTACTTTAAACATGAATAAAATAAAATTTTTCTTACAGCTGAAAACGCATAAAGCGGCTGACAACTATTCAAATGTTTGTATCAAATTCTGTGACTACATAAATATTTATAATGCTTTAGAAACAGTGTATCACGCTGGCTTAAACTTTTGGGAATACATCAATCTCTTTTAACCCAAACTGTAGAATCCGAAATTTATACTCTTCTCGTATCTCTTACGATATATATAAGATCGTCACAGGTGACGAATCATGGATCTATGCGTATGAGCCCGAAACGAAACAACAATTGACCGTGTGGGTCTTCAACGACGAGCAAATTCCAACGAAAGTTGTTCGTGGAAGAAGCACTTCGAAGCAAATGGTCGCCTGTTTCTTCGGCAAAACTGGTCATGTGGCGACTGTTCCGCTTGAGCAACGTAGGACGGTCACTTCTGAGTGGTACACTACAATTTGTTTGCCTGAAGTCATCGGAGAAATTCGAAAAACCAACAATAGAAGACGAATCATTGTTCACCATGACAATGCGAGCTCTCACACATCGGCTCAAACCAGAGCGTTTTTGGCCGGGCAAAACGTCGAATTTATGGGTCATCCGCCGTACAGCCCTGACTTGGCACCTAAAGACTTCTTCTTTCCGCACATCAAGAAAAAAATGCGTGGTCAACGATTTTCGTCGCCAGAAGAAGCTGTTGAAGTGTTCAAAAACCATGTTTTAAAGGTGTCTCAATCGGAGTGGAAAAAGTGCTTCGACAACTGGTTTGAGCGCATGCAAAAGTGTATAAAACATGCTGGAGAATACTTTGAAAAACAATAAAACCATTTTTGATTATAAATATTCGCATTTTCACTATTAGGCCAGAAATATATAGAGCAGCCCTCGTAGGAACATTGATACAGATATTTAAAAGTTGCTTTTTTTTGCATTCATGATTTGTTCGTGTTAAGTGTGTAGAACCTGCGGTATCTTTATGAATAAAAAGAAAACACCAAATTCATTTTTTTCAGTGCACTTAAGCCTTTCACAAAGTTTTAATAAAATTAATTATTTGCTTCCAGCTACCAGTTGTTAAAAAAACAAAAATACTTGTAGCTCAATAGAAACAGATTCTTAAATAGTTTAGCTCCCTACTGAAATTTAACACCTCTAATTGTGTGAACGCCCATTTACAGAAGATGCTGCTGCTGTTTAGTTGAAAGCAAAACTTTAACAATTTTTTTTGTTTTATTTTTGGTACTTTTTTTTGTTGTTGCATAAAATTCAAGTGATTATTATTTAGAAGCAACACAAACATTATAAATGGATTTAAAAAAGTGGTAATTTTTCAATTAGATTAAAAAGTTTGAGGCAAAAGCGTTGTTTCACTGCAGTCATTAAAAGGGTTCTTCAGTAGTAAAGGGTTTTGTAAAATATTTTTTTATATAAAAGAAAATGATACGAGGGCTGCTCTATATATTTCTGGCCTAATAGTGAAAATGCGAATATTTATAATCAAAAATGGTTTTATTGTTTTTCAAAGTATTCTCCAGCATGATTTATACACTTTTGCATGCGCTCAAACCAGTTGTCAAAGCACTTTTTCCACTCCGATTGAGACACCTCTAAAACATGTTTTTTGAACACTTCAACAGCTTCTTCTGGCGATGAAAATCCTTGATCACGCATTTTTTCTTGATGTGCGGAAACAAGAAGAAGTCGTTAGGTGCCAAGTCAGGGCTGTACGGCGGATGACCCATAAATTCGACGTTTTTGCCGGTCAAAAACGCTCTGGTTTGAGCCGATGTGTGAAAGCTCGCATTGTCATGGTGAACAATGATTCGTCTTCTCTTAAGGGTTTTTTGAATTTCTCCGATGACTTCAGGCAAACAAATTGTAGTGTACCACTCAGAAGTGACCGTGACCGTGACCTACGTTGCTCAAGCGGAACAGTCGCCACATGACCAGTTTTGCCGAAGAAACCGGCGACCATTTGCTTCGAAGTGCTTCTTCCATGAACAACTTTCGTTGGAATTTGCTCGTCTTTGAAGACCCACACGGTCGATTGTTATTTCGTTTCGGGCTCATACGCATAGATCCATGACTCGTCACCTGTGACGATCTTATAAACGTGCGGGAT
Source organism: Cistogaster globosa (assembly GCA_937654795.1). NCBI lineage: Eukaryota > Metazoa > Arthropoda > Insecta > Diptera > Tachinidae > Cistogaster > Cistogaster globosa. The sequence goes on from OW569403.1 coordinate 128,219,941, forward strand.
CCAACGAGAACAAACTTTTTTACGGCCAGGTGTTCATGCAGTATCGAATGAATGCTGGTGAAAGAAATGTCCAAGAATGTCTCTATCTCTCGGTATGTCGCATGTCGATCTTGCATTATGAGTTCACGCACGTCATCAATGTCCTCTGGCACAACAGCCGTTTTTGGACGACCTTCACGGAATTTATCTTTGAGCGAGCTTTGGCCACGATTAAATTCATTATAACAATTTTTCACAGTGCTATAGGATGATGCTTCCTTGCCATATAAAGATTTAAGTTCATCAATGCACTCTTGTCGTGATAATCCACGTCGAAAGTTGTGAAAAATGATGGCACGAAAATGTTCACGAGTTAATTCCATTTTTTTTCTCTATTAATTTTTTCAAGTCACTGTAAACAACACAAATAATGGTCGGACGTCAAAACGTTTTGAGTACGATTATGCTTAAAAATGACAAACTTTCCAATGGAAGTGTCAGATTGCACTTGGCAGCACTCAGTGTTGCCAGGCCAGAAATATATATAGCATCCCTCGTACAACAACGAGCACATGCAAATATTATCAAAGTGGATTATTACTCTGTGAAATATTTAAGGACTGGTGGTCTCTTTTGTATCGGCTGAAGAAATGCAAAATTCTTGTAAAAAAATTTAAGAGCACTTGAGGCATTTAAGTTTGTTTTCGGCTTTTGCAGGCGCATTGCAAGAGGCATTCATAACTCAAACAAAAATAACTTTATCTTAGAGTGTGTTAAATTTCAGCTTCAAACGATTTCTTCTACTTTTAGTTTGAATTCTCCTGCAATGAGCAGCTCAATCATGAGAATTTTTTCTTGTTAATTTTAGTTTTTTTTTTAATTTAATGTTTCTTTTTCACCTTCTTTGAATTGTCAGTTGCAATTATTTTTATTGTTGGCAAATATCATTCATGTTTATTTTAGTCGTATTATCTTTTTTATCTTTCGTATAAAATTGGTGCTTAACGTTTTGGTTTTTTGGATTTTTATGCAAATCATTGAGAATTGAATGAATTTAATTAATTTTTTTTTTATTTAACTTTTACTTGCATCTGGCAGATAATGAAGTCATTTTTTGTTTTGTATTATTTTTTATTAATTCTTTAGTTGATTTACTGCTGAACAATAGAAAAATATAAATTGAAACGAAATTATGAATTAAAAAAGTATATTTTTGTATCTTTTACTATGAACTTGTTTATTTTAATTCTTTTTTTAAATTAAGAATTCAAACGTTTCATTTGTTTATTTCAAGAAATTAAAAAAAAATGTCAAAGAACTGCATATTTTCAATGCCATTCAAACATAAAAAAAAATAGAAAATAAAACAAACGTAATTGAAGTGTTTTTGTTTGTTTCTGCCAAAATTTCAATAAAAAAGTTAATTGACAATCGAAATATTATTTTAATTGAATTTTAAATTGAGTTTTAAGTGAAATAATAAATTAAGATTTTTAAGTCTATTGTATTCAGAACTTTTGGTAAAAAATGAAAGAACAGCTGTTGAGATTCTATTTAATTTATATTTTTATTCTAAACATTCGGCGTGGGAATTTAAAAAAATTAAATTCTATTAAATTTTTATCTTTCAATTAAAACTTGAAACATTTAGTGATCAAACTTCTGTTTAAATTTCTCTTCCCATGACTTTAGCCTTCACTGAAACAAAGAGGTTTCATGTTACATGCAGGCCAGTTACTGAGTCAATTATAAGTATTTTAACAACAGGAGCTACTCTGTGGATATAAATATCTCCTTCAAAAAGAAACTTTTGTTGCCAAGTCTTGATCCTACGTGGATCAAATATTTTTAGGATGTAAAATATTATTTCCCAGTTGTGATTAGCAGTCGCATCATGAATTACCTTCGGATTTATTTTGATTTCGTAGCTGCCATGCAGAAAATTTAAATTTTTATTTCTTTGGACTCAATTCATTTTCAAGAATTTGACAAGGAAATTTGAAACTTTTTTTTAAATAAAAATTTGACCAAGGCGAATTAATTTTACCAGGTAGCATCGTGGCGGCAGCTGACAATTTTTTGTTTAATTTTGTAATGTGTAAAATAGCTGTCAAAAGTGAATCATTTCTTTTTTTTATTATTCTTTAAAAAAGAATTGTAAGAAGAGTTTTAAATCAATTTAAAAAACGAATCTTAGTAAAAACGTTATTGAAAAGGGTAAGAAAAAAGTGTAGTAATTATTTGTGTTCTAAAGTTTATCATACACTTAAGTGCCTGTTTTTCTTTTTATTGTTGTATTGTTGTAGCCGCGCTGCCACCTTATGTGAATTCGCCTTGAGTTTGACAATATTTTACTGCAGCCGAGTAAAGCGTTGCATAATCTTAGGCGCTTTAGGGTTTTACCCAAAGAACAAAAGGTCGACCTTATTTTTATCGAAGCAATATCTGTTGTAGACCTTTATCTAAGGGATCGTAATAAATTTAAACAGAATAAAATACGACCTTTTTCTTGAGATATAGTGCATTATCTTTTAAACCTTAAAATGCAGACATTTTTAATTTTCTACAAAAAAAAAAAAAAAAAAAAAAAAAAAATTAAAAAATAAAAAAATTAGATATTAAAAGTTACTCCAATCAGTCTTCGTGTATACAGTCTAAGATAATGCGATGGATGGGTCTTTAATCGAAATCGCAGAGAAGTAAGTGACGAGCCATAGACACATCACCATTCACTAGAAATTAAGATAAGGGCACTCTGAATAAAGCGGGAATAATAACTTTAGTTGATAAAAAATTGTCACAGGGTTTTTTCTGTACCAAGGCAAATCGATTATAGGTGAATTCGTTTATTTCTGCCGTTAGCCCGAATATAAAACTACTTAACAAGAAGACTACACAGATTTTTGATATATAAAGTTTGACAGTTAGGTTATCGGCGAAACTCAATAAACTTGCCATCGCTACCAGAAAAAGAAATGAAAAGAAAAAAATTTTTTGAATCGCTGCATCCTGCTGGCATCTAATTTTATGTTTTCCGCATACATTTGTAAATAATTTTTCTTTCAAACAATTTTTAGAAATTTTGTAATAGTAAAATTAACCTAAAGCCGAGAAAGTGGATTTTAATTCATTTATAATATCCACGGTTCAAATCCTGATTGGGAAAAAATTTATTAAAAAAAATTTCTTTTAACAAAATATTTCATGAGTAAAACCAGTGGCGTTTTGACGGCAAAAAATACGATTTTAACCATGGCGAAATAATACTAGGTGGTCTCGATAGCGAATTCATTGATTTTCGCCGAAACGTTAAGTGTCAGACACGCTATAAAAAAACTAGACACAATTTTTTATATATGGAGTTTGACATTTCAGGTTTTGGGCAAAACTAATGAATTCGCCATTGCGACCACCTGGTATTGATTTAATCATTTTTTGTTTTTGGTAGTATTAGTAAGCTATTTGCTACCATGACAAGAGTTAAGCAGGGATATTTCTTTCGACACTTTTGCTTGTAGTGACGTTAAACAGCAACGGTAGGAAAACTCATACCATGGAGAATTACTAAAAATCTAGAAGAATGTTCTCAAAAAAAAAAAAAAAAAAAACAAAAAAACAAAAATTATAGTAGCAAAATTTAGAAAAACATGTTCAAGGCGAACCGATTACCAGGTGGCAGCGTAGGCGAATTCAGTATTTTTTGCTGGCGTACACCACTGTCAACATGTTTTAAAACGTTTGTTGTAGAGTTCTGAAAACTTTGTTATAAATTTTCCATCTACAAAAATAAAATGTACTCACAACTGTTTTAGTGCCGTTATACCGGTAAAATTGGGTGCTTTCACATTTTTATCTCTAGTTTCTCTATAAAATGACATTTTTTTTATTAAAAAAAGTATTTTAAATTTAAACCAAGATTTAAAGTGATCTCCTCACAAAATTTTGTTTAAATCTACTCAACAGTTTTTACATGATGTGAACACAGACAGACAAAAATTGTAAAAATCATCCGCAACCTCGAAATTTTTAAAAAATATTTCATGTACAGAAATGACCCCGTTACTGCCTCATTATATTTATAGAAGTATGGACTCTTACTTAAACACGGCGAAACCTGCCTACTTAAAGGCAGCCAATCTCTACCGTTCAAAGTTAAAAAAACATGAAAAGAAAAATAACTCCGGAGAGAAGAAGAAACTTATTAAAACGCTAGGGTTGCATTTATAAAACTACAAAATATTTGAAAAACTAACAAACTTTCGCCGACAATTGAAATTTCGGTATACAAAGCATGTGTAAGATCTATGCAGTTATACGTCTCTGAAACATGGCTTTTAAGCACAAATAAATCTCAAAGTTTCATAAACAAATGTCTGAGTAGAACTCTCCAAATCTAAAATCCGATGACAGTATTGAATATCAAACTCTAGACACTTACAAATCAAAATGATAATGATGTTCATCATCATCATTATAAGAAAATAAAACGGTGAACTAAAGTGCTTGGGTCACATTCTACGAAAACTATATAAAAAATATTTCCATTGCGCTCTCAAATGAAAGCTGCAGGGCTTAAAAAGCCGATGCAGATAAACATTAAGAAAAACTTTCTCTTAATATAAATTGAAGAATCTTTTAATGATTAAAAAAATAAAGAGAGATGACAAAAAATCTATGTTTGTGATGGAATACGTTAGCAATAAAAAATGTTTTTTTCTCCAAACTTGACCAAAAGTGTTTTTATTCTGGTTCCTCAAGTAAAGAAATGACTCGGCGAAAGCAAGTGTGCGTCAAACCATTTCTAGTGAACTTTTTATGCTTTTTTCGCTTAAGAAACTTTAGTACCTCTAGCTGACTGCGTAAAAAATAAAAATAAAATGAAACAGCTAAACATAAAATTGTTTTTATACCCTTCACCACAATAAGTGGAAATAGGGAGTAACTAAGTTTGTCATTCCATTTGTAGTTTCTACAATATCCATTTCCGACCCCGTAAAGTGTATTAATTCTGATTTTTTATGCATAGCAAAGACGATTGAGGGATGTTCACCTGTCCGTCCGTGTTAGTGTTGAAATCAACTTTGCCAAGGCACTATATGAGGTACAGAAAATATAAAAAAAATTTTCAAAAATTTTGTGATTGAAAATCAGCAGGATCCGTCCATGTCCTTCGAGGCAGTGGGAAAAACACCACCCTTGCCGCTTATCTTTGCATACCATTTTGAATAATGAATGATCATATAATTAACGACCTGCTTGATAAAGCTAACCTCTTGGCTGAAATTTTTGCAAGTAACTCCTACTTGCCGGAAAGCAATCAACCACTGCCCGCACTGAAAAGAGCATCAGTAACTATGTCAGATATATTCTTTCGAGCACGTGCAGTTAAAAAGGTTTTAGCGGATCTCATTTTATACAAGTCCCCTGGTCCGGATGGAATTCCAACACTGGTCCTGAAGCAGTACTCTTCGACGTTAGCGCGTCCATTAGCAAAACTTTTTAACAATTTGGACCATGTTGGTGGGTTCCCATCATGATGGAAGGTTGCTAATGTAACACCAATCCCCAAAAAGGGAGAAGCTTTCGTTGGAACAAACATATTTTTCATGTCGGAAAAGAAGCAATCAAGTGCATTGGTTTTCTGAAACGGTGTAAGAAAGACTTTACTCAATCTGATCTCTTTACTATCTATGTCACCTTTATCAGACAGAAAATTGAATACAACTCTTATGTATGGGCCAGTGCTTCAAAGTTTATTTTGGAGTTACTCGACGCGTGCAGGAGAGAGCAAAGAAACTTATCGGTGACAGTAGGTTATTCAGCTCTATCGATTCGCTAAAGCATCGACGCAATGTGGGGTGTCTTTTACTATTTTATCGTTACTACAACGGAATGTGCTCTTATAAAATCAGGGAACTCGTTCCTGAAAAGCGTAATTTCATTCGCGCAATGCGCTCTGCATCAAGAGCGCATTCCTTTGTGGTCAATTGGCCAGTGAATATCACTGCGCATTTCTCTGTAGAAAATTCGTTTTTTAGCCGAACAGTTCGTATGTGGAATAAACTTCCTGCAGAAGTCTTTCCTGCCACTTTCAATTAGCAAAGATTTAAATTAATTGTCCATAAGCACTACTCTTTCTATCCCCCTTCCCACAACCTAATTTCCTACTTCTGGCACAATGCATTGCATAAGTAGGGGTCATCTCCTGACTGCTGGTCCTAATTAAAAAATGAAGTAACTCCAACTAAAAAAAATAAAATTAAAAACAAAACAATTATATATGAGGCGATAGAGAATTAAAAAATAAGTAAAAACATCAAGTGAAAAAATTGGCGCTCGCCCATATTTTCTGAAAATTTTCTATAAAAGTTCGATTGTCAATATGATGAATATGAGTATCATTTAAAAGCTTTTGAAGTGATCTTTCAGGAAATGCAAACATTTTTTTTAAAAATGCTTAACCAGTTATGAGCCAGTGACATTTCTATTAATACATATTTTACACGACGGCATTTTGCAATTTTGGTTTGGTGGCGAAAGGTGTAGAGACGAAGGCATGGCTTGAATTTTGAGGTGATTTTTTTACACTTGCTTTGTGCACGTTCGCTGCGTATGTTCTGTTGTTTTTGTTTTATTTGAAATAAATCAAACAACTACAGTGATAAATATCATTATTAAAAGCGGAATGAACAAATTCAAATGCAATGAAGAATTTTATAGTATAAGGACGCGATGAAGCTCGCTGAAACTTGGAAAGAAAATTGAAAAAAGAGCATGAAATAATCGCACCTGTAAATTTGGACAATTTTTTTATTTTTTCTTATTTTTAATTTTCTGTCACTCCAGTATTTGTTGTTTTGTTTGGAGTTACTTCACTCAACTAAATTTACATGCATGATGAAGTGTATACAAGATTCGGTGTAGCTGAATATAGCACTCTTGCTACTTTTTTATGTTTTTGAATTCCTTTCGTAGCTTTAATTTATAAACTAATTTTACATTCGAAAATAAAAACTATTCTTGCTTTTGACCACCGAAATACAAACAAAATGCCAAAAGAGAAAAAAAAAAACGGTTTAACGTTGCATATTTAATACTGACAAAATCTACAAAAAAAAAAACACAGTTTTTAAATACAGGAAAACAATAATCATAATTTTCTGCCTGTGACACGATTTATTCCATTGCACCCAATAATTCAGTCAGGCGACCAATCCTTACAATTTGGCTTTTTTCTTTTCTTCTTTTTGTTTTTTTTTTCGTTCAGTTTCTTGATTGACTTCAAATAATAGATAAAATTAGAAAATCATGATGCATCTATTGACCGAATGATTGCGGTGAAAGATACACAGACAAGACGAGACTGTGATTTAATAGATAAGTCAAACCAACTAATAGAGACGTTTTAGCAAAAAAAAAAAAAAAAATAACAAAAGACAAAAAGTAAATTTATCACGTTTAAAAACTTAAACATGATACAACACATAAAATACATGAAAGACTTAACAATTATAATTCTCTCACACATACATACGTACATTTATGACCTAAAAATTTTTCGGATTTTTTGTGGTTTGTTTTTTATATTTTCAGAAATTATGGGAACATCAAATTATGGATGGATAGTCGCCATAATGACAGAAAAACGGCAAACAAATTAATTTAAATTTGAAACAAAAATTATAATTTTGCTTGATTATTATAAAAATTGCCGTTATTTTACTCTATTGTCTGGACTAAAGACGGCTTTAATTTTTCTATCCCTGCAGGTTCATGAGGAAAATTTCCTTTTATGTAAAACTACGACGTTTTTACAAACTTCAAATTGAAAATCTCACATTTTCTAATCTTGTAACTCTAACTATGTATATTCGATTGCTATGTGGCTTATATTTGGTTTTGAAGGGCTTATCAAAGGCTTTTATACCAAAAATTGCAATTGTCTGAGATATCGTATTGCGACGTCCCACAGTGGGTTTTGTTCATACAATGTTTGGCAAAAAATATAAGGAGTGCTACTAGATTGTTGAAATTTTGCTCTGAGCATTTGGTTACCTCAGTTAAGAAAAATATAAAGTTTAATCAAAATTGGTCACGCCCACTACCCACCGCCCATAGAAAAAAAATTTATTTTTGGCCCAAAGTTTTTAAAAATTAGTACAGAGCCTTTTATTACCTCCATTAAGAATAAAAAAGTTTCACCAAAATTGGCCATGCCCACTACCCACCGCCCATAGAACATAAATTTATTTTTGGTCCAAAGTTTTTAAAATTTAGTACAGAGCCTTTTATTACCTCCATTAAGAATAAAAAAAGTTTCATCAAAATTGGTCATGCCCACTACCCACCGCCCATAGAACATAAATTTATTTTTGGCCCAAAGTTTTTAAAAATTAGTACAGAGCCTTTTATTACCTCCATTAAGAATAAAAAAAGTTTCACCAAAATTGGCCATGCCCACTACCCACCGCCCATAGAACATAAATTTATTTTTGGCCCAAAGTTTTTAAAATTTAGTACAGAGCCTTTTATTACCTCCATTAAGAATAAAAAAAGTTTCATCAAAATTGGCCATGCCCACTACCCACTACCCACCGTCCATAGAACTTAAAATTTACTTTTGGCCCAAAGTCTTAAAATTTAATACAGAGCCTTTTATTACCTCAATTAAGAATAAAATGAATTTTAATAAAAATTTGCCACGCCCACTACCCACCGTCCATAGAACTTAAAATTTATTTTTGGCCCAAAGTCTTAAAATTTAATACAGAGCCTTTTATTACCTCCATTAAGAATAAAAAAAGTTTCATCAAAATTGGCCATGCCCACTACCCACCGCCCATAGAACATAAATTTATTTTTGGCCCAAAGTTTTTAAAATTTAGTACAGAGCCTTTTATTACCTCAATTAAGAATAAAATGAATTTTAATAAAAATTTGCCACGCCCACTACCCACCGTCCATAGAACTTAAAATTTATTTTTGGCCCAAAGTTTTTAAAATTTAATACAGAGCCTTTTATTACCTCAATTAAGAATAAGATAAGGTATCATCAAAATTGGCCACGCCCACTACCCACCGCCCATATAACTCATATTATATTTTTTTCCCACAACTTTTTGTTTCTTTACCAAAACTTATTATTTTATAAATAAATTTCAGTACATGCATCTATCATTTCTGTAACTATATCAGAACCTGTTTACGGGGTTGACATTTAATGCTACTTACAAAAGGATCTGACGATACTAGAAGTCGATGAAAAACATTTATCACATTTTCTGGAGAACCTTATTATAGAAATTCTATAATCTTTGTTTCTGGCTTCTTTAGAAAGTATGCCAACAGGAAGTATTGCCGCATCCATTATATCCTTTCCAGACTTAGTTCCTTATTGAACTGCATCCAATCGTATACCTATTGGTTCCTTTAGGGCATCTGAATTCGAAGCTTATTTTCCAGTTTTGGACTTTTGTGTTCGTCCTTGAGCGTCGACCATCTTTCATATGGTTTAATGTAGGCAATACGAAGTATGCACTCCATTATTTTATTATTATTTGTAGTTTTTTTTTTATTATTTTTTGTAATTTTTTTTAATTAAAAATTTCATAAACTTGACGACAAATTTTATGATTATCTAAACTTTTTTTAATTGATAGTATGGAGTCTTACCTTTCATTTTATTATAGCGGGAGCACCTAGCACAACCGAACAACCTTTTATTCTTCCAAGAAAGTTTGCAATCACAACATTTTATATAACAAATTTTATTCTATCACAGCGAACTTTATATTTTTTTTTAATACGCAGAAAAGGCTACATTTAAAAAAAATCACTACTCAAATCAGATCAATAAAATTATCTTACGTACAAACACTATAGAGGTGCGTAAACAGTTTTCAATATATTGGACCAAAATTTACATGTGACTTTACTTTATTATTTCAAAGACAAATAAACGATTTTTTTGGAAAACAATTTTGGAGTCTTCATACTAAATCAATTTTATACAAAACTTTGTCATTACATTTTTAAATTATGTGTGTCGAAAAAACTACTTATTGCACAAAAAATCCCACTGTGCGTTTCTATAAGTTCTGCTGGCAGTATATGAAAAATGATTGATTTGCTCCAGACGTTTATTAAAAATTAATTTATTTTTAAAATATTTCGTTACTGTTCCACTATTAATTTGACTACTTTTTAAACGTGGCATAGAAATTAAGAAAAGGTTAAGCAAAGGCGCTCATAATTCTTGACTCAAAAGACATCTATTGTTGTAAGGGCTTTCCAAACGAATAGAACGGAGGCCACTTTTAATATTTGATTCTTTAAAATTAGCAGTTCACTTAAACCCATTTATCTACTGGTGCTTTTGGCATTTCATAACAAAAAAAGGATGCACCACTGATGTATTCTCCTCCACTGTGGATAAGAAAAATATTTTAGGAAGTTCATTCCCTTCCTACCGTTGCACTTCTGGTATTTGCCATTCTGATAGACAGCCATCCAAGATGTTAATTGCACCAATGCCATCTCCAAAGAAAATTATATTTATAACCTGGTGTGATTGTGGGCCGTATTTTGAATATTTTATCCTGTAGTTGCTACCAGGAGCCCTTCCTCATTATTAATTGTATGCGTCTTATCATTATGAATTATGCTGCAATTAATAAACGATTAGCGAAAATGATATTTAAAAAGGAAAAAAAAAATAAATAAATAAATAACAATTTTTCTATTTCATTTATTTAGGGAGAATTGAATTGAATTTTAATTCTCATCTCCTTTCCATACATTTTCACCACAACTGCATGTGTTATTAATGTTTTATATTTAACAGTCAAATCTATAAAGATCACCATTTCAGTTAACAAACTTTTCTCCTTTCTTGTAACCACGAAATTTTTTAAATGTGAAGAAAACGTCAGTGGAATTTCGTTAAAGGTAACAAAATAATTTTATTAAAGGTTGCCCCAAAATTTGCAGACATTTTAATAAAAAAGATATTTACTTGCTGATTTAACTATAAATTAAGGCCAACTTTTAAATAAATTATATTTTTGGCTAAAATTTAATCATTTTATATTTAAACATGATCATAGCGTTTTAAAAAGAGCGATAAATATTATTGAAGGATAATCATATTACAATAAAATAATATGAACAAATTATAAAAGAAAACTATTATTTAACATAAAATAAGTAAGAGTGCTATATTCGGGTATGCCAAGTCTTTTATACCCTTCATTACGAATGTAAATCTAGTTGAGTAAAGTAACTTTCATCGAAAAAAACAAATATTCGGTTGACGGAGAATTAAAAAATAAGAAAAAAAAAAATAAGTAAAAATAAAAAAATAAAATTAATAAAATTTTATATAAAATTGAAACCGGCTCTTAATGGATTAAGCACTATTAAAAAATTTAGCATTTCCTGAAAGATTCCTTCAAAAGCTTTTAAATGGTACCCATATTAACAATCGAATTTTTCTATGAAAATTTCAGAGACCCATAACTCAGAAAATATGGGCGCGCGCTAATTTTTTCACTCAATGTTTTCTTCTTGTTTTTTAATTTTCTATCGCTTCATATACGAGGGCTCTATAAATTTCTGGCCTAATAGTGAAAATGCGAATATTTATAATCAAAAATGGTTTTATTGTTTTTCAAAGTATTCTCCAGCAGGATTTATACACTTTTGCATGCGCTCAAACCAGTTGTCGAAGCACTTTTTCCACTCCGATTGGGACACCTCTAAAACATGGTTTTTTAACACTTCAACAGCTTCTTCTGGCGACGAAAATCGTTGACCACGCATTTTTTTCTTGATGTGCGGAAACAAGAAGAAGTCATAAGGTGCCAAGTCAGGGCTGTACGGCGGATGACCCATTAATTCGACTTTTTGGCAGGTCAAAAACGCTCTGGATTGAGCCGATGTGTGAGAGCTCTCATTGTCATGGTGAACAATGATTCGTCTTCTCCTTTTGGTTTTTCGACTTCAGGCAAACAAATTGTAGTGTACCACTCAGAAGTGACCGTCCTACGTTACTCAAGCGGAACAGTCGCCTCATGACCAGTTTTGCCGAAAAAACAGGCGACCATTTGCTTCGAAGTGCTTCTTCCACGAACAACTTTCGTTGGATTTTGCTCGTCTTTGAAGACCCACACGGTCGATTGTTGTTTCGTTTCGGGCTCATACGCATAGATCCATGATTCGTCACCTGTGACGATCTTATAAACGTCTTTTGAAGCACCGCAATCGTATTTTTGGAACATTTCTTTGAACCAATCGACACGAGCCTTTTTTTAGCGACTTTTAAATTGTGCGGGATCCAATGAGAACAAACCTTTTTTACGGCCAGGTGTTCATGCAGTATCGAATGTATGCTGGTGGAAGAAATGTCCAAGGATGTCTCTATCTCTCGGTATGTCGCATGTCGATCTTGCATTATGAGTTCACGCACGGCATCAATGTTCTCTGGCACAACAGCCGTTTTTGGATGACCTTCATGGAGTTCGTCTTTGAGCGAGCTTGGGCCACGATTAAATTCATTATACCAATTTTTCACAGTGCTATAGGATGGTGCTTCATCGCCATACAAAGAAAATATTCACGAATTAATTCCATTTTTTTCTATATTAATTTTTTCAAGTCACTGTAAACAACACAAATAATGGTCGAACGTCAAAACGTTTTGAGTACGATTATGCTTAAAAATGACAAACTTCCCAATGGAAATGTCAGATTGCATTTGGCAGCACTCAGTGTTGCCAGGTCAGAAATATATATAGCAGCCCTCGTATTTGTTCTTTTGATTGGAGTTACTTGAAGTAGGTGGGTACTGTCTCGAAGGACATGGACCGATTTTGCTAATTTTCAATAGCATAATTTTCAAATCTATGTCTGATTAATTGACGTATTTAAATGTTCTTTAGCTTCTCTAATAATTTGGCAAAGTTTATTTCAACACTAACACCGATGGACAGAAGGGTGAAGGGTATAAAAATTAAAAAAAATTGCTATACATTTTTGGTCTATTTTCATCATATTACCAACGTCGGGAGAAAACGTGAGAAAAGTTCACCAGCTTTTGAAAACTTTTCCAAATTCTTAACTAAAAATTCATTTGGAGCAAAATTTAATATTTTTGGTAAAAATGTAATATTTTAGTAAAATTTAGATGGTTTAGTATTTTTCCAATTAAATTAAAATTTCGGTTTTCAATAACACGAATCAAAAGCAACAAAATTCCATAAAAAAGCTCGCTTTACTCTAAAAACTTTTCATTAGTCCAGCACTAATGCACAGTGGCTTGAAAACGATTTATTTTCGACAAAATTCGGTACCTCATGAACCACTTTTTTTTAAGAGAAATAGCACTTCAGGTAATAACACCTTTTTAGTTATATTCGTAACCGTACAGCATTCTTTTAGGAAAGGGATAGATGAGACATGAGGCAGGTAGTGAAAGGAGAAAGATGGGTATATCCATTTTATTAGTTATTTTATTTCGCCGGCGAATATGCTATGAAGAAGTACTGACGGAGGAGACTGCACGTTTTTAATGTTAATTCTGAATATGTATTTATACCATTAAACAGAAAAAATATTTTTCTTTTTTGATTGCAGCAGGTGTGGGGTTGAACCCTGGCCAACCAGGTTTGTAGTTAATGTGTTTAGCACCTTGACTACAGCAGCTTTAAAAATTCTTAATGAAATTTCATAGAGACAAAGCAGAAGGTTTTCTCAGTGAATCTTTTTTAACTCAAAAACTAAGATTTTTAAAATTTAATTTAACCTTTAAAATATCTATAAAAACGTGCTAACATGTGTAGGTTATCTCTTGTTCTCATCGTCTTATCTCAGTTTGGGAAAAAATTGAATTGAGAAAATGTAAAATATATATTTTTAAGATTTCTCCCAAAAATTAGGATTTGAAAGCTCTGTGATTATTAAAGGCGGTGTGGTCTCTTTTGTACAAAAAAACACAATTTTTCGGAACATTTTTCTCCGTTTCAGGAATTTAAGTTGTATTTAAATTTTATTTCACCATTTGATTAAAAACTCTTTTATCTATCGTTTTGTTTTTGTGCCATATTTTATTTCTAAAGAAAAAAACAACTTTAACAATCGTACGATTTAATCACACGGAATTCTGTCCTTCCTTAAAAATCGTTTTAAAATGGCGTCGCAGGTGCCACACTGTTATACAAAAAAGATGCAAAAAATAGATGTTTTTAATATTTTGTGGACTATTTTTCTCCTCATCTTAAAAAAAATCAACTCTGATCGTGAGGAGAAAAACATTTTAGGAATTATTTTAAAAGGTTATAAAATCGTACAGATCTGTCAAAAAGTCGGTCACACACATACACTTTTAATCATACTTCATATTTTTTGAGCACACATGCAGTTTTTGACAGATCTGACGACTGAGTATGATAGTGAATCCTGACCTTTAACATGATTTTTTTCAGATTTTTATTTAAATGTCATTTTAAGAATACAGCGCGAAAAAAGTCATTTTAATATTGTTAATCCAGAAGTCATTTACATTTAGATAGAAACATATTTAAGCTATAAAAGCTTCCTAAATCTCACCTTCTCATGATATTATTGTTTTCATTTTATATGTAAAAATTAAAAATGTGTGTAAGAAAATTTTGTGCCAAATTGAAAAATACAAAAGCTTCATTTCAAAATGTTCATTACAAAATGTTTAATTTCATTTTTATTTCTGTTTTCCTTTTTACTTATGGGCTTTTTGGTACAGGTGTTTAAAAAAAATTGTGGTTCCACATCTTAAAATACGCTCCGAGAAGTAATACCCTTCGACAGTCACATGCAGGCCTTTATTTCATTTTTTTACAGTTGCAATGCTTTCATTGTGAAAACGTGACCGCTTAAAATAAATTTTTGGCGATATATTAAAATCTTACATGAAATTCGTAACACCCTTTATTTACATAAATATTTTAACTGAAAACATGTTACATAAATCCAACACGATTTTGTCTTTACAGTTTTCTACACCAACAACTATAAATACAAGTAAAACAACATTGTAAATTTATATTTAAGCAAATTTGTATTGTTGTTGTTTGGTTGGTTGGTTGGTTTGTTGGTTTGTTGGTTGCCTAGATGCTTGTTGTAACTGCTGTTTTACTACATGACCCCATGAACTCTTCTTTATTGTTGTTGTTGTTGTTGTTTTTGTTGGTTTGACAAAAGCAAACAATTGTTTCTTTTGTAAGATTTGTGTACTTCATCATGTCTTCTTCTAGGAGAATCAAGCATGACAAAGGTACCAGCAGATCATCACCAGAAAACCACAATTCAATAATTGTTTCTTTTCATCATTTTTGTTGTTGTCTAAATTGAAAATAAATTTAAAGTTTTTCTTTATGAAGTTGATTGTTTTCTTTGAAGAAAATAAATTTGTATTTTGAATTAATTAAGTATTTGGTTTTGTTTTCTAATTTAATCAAGTCATAATTGAACGTATTATCTGGCTTACAAAATATTTGTTATTCATCATGTTAACGATGCAAAGGGGGAAATTTTATAAAAGAAAAACAAAAATTAAAATACTTTTATGCGCTGATTTTATTTTAATTAAAACTTACAACGCAGTGAAGTGAGATGTGGAAGGAAGAGATGAGAATATTTAAATATTAAAGAGGGAGGAAGTGCTCAGACATATAAAATTTATTTAGCTCAATAATAATATCTAGCAGAGCTGCCTCAGCAGCGTATTCGCGGCTTCTTTGTTTTATGCTATAAACACAATCAAAGGCTACCGACCATCGACTACCGACTACAAAAGTAGCTGGCTACAAAAATAGCCAAGTCGCCAGCTACTTAATTCTTTTAACGACTACCGACCACTAACTACAAAAAACAAACATCTTTTTTGACACATGTATTAAAGTTAAGCAAAACAACCAAAAAAAAAAAACAAAAAAATGCGCCAAATAAAAAGAAAATGAAAAATGTAAACAAATGGACAGATGATTATTATTTTTCAATGGTGCCACTATAATAGTTTTTCGCGTTTTTAATAGCGATATTTAATTTATTGCGTTTTTAAAACCACCATTTCATGCATTTATTGTATTGGCGGCACTAATCTGTTTTTTGTAGTCAAGAAAAATAGAAATTAGCTTGAGTTGGCTACGGGCTACAAAATTAGCCGTGTAGTCGTGTAGCGGCTAAAAGAATTAAGGCCCAACTATAATGTGCATATACTAGCTTATGCCAACTTATACAACTGAGCAAATACATATAAATCAAATGTGGTAAACTATAATGTACTTGAGAGAACTTTTCGTCAAGTTTCGTCAAATGTCATTTGCTTAACCAATGTACAAAACTGATCGCACATTCCGTACAGAAACAGCTGATTGCGCTTGGTGTATACATACTTAAATTAATAAAGAAAAAATTGCAATGGAGAGAAAAATGTAGAAAAAAAGAGCTGTTTATATAAAAAAGGACGCGTTTTATTATAACAATTTGCTAAAAAAAAATTTTAATTGTTTTCAAATTAAATCATGCACACCGTTGCATCTTTTGGTACTTTAGGCCAAAAATTCACAAACAAGAGAAAAACATACAATTTTTATCGAATTTTTTTGAAAACTAGTTAAAGAAAATAAATTTATTTAGCACAATGTTATTAAATATATATAATATATTCTTTCGATGCCTTTTTCTTTAAAAATTTTGTTTATTTAAAAAAAATATATTTTTGGGAAAGTACGATTTAAACATAAATGTGCAACTGTGGCAAATAAGTTTTTAAATTAATGTAAGTACATTGTAGCCAAATAAAATTCTTTAAAGAATTACCTAAGCATTTGACAAGCTTTTCGTTGGGTTTTTGACATAAGCTCAAGCTAGCTTATGCACATTATAGTTGGGCCTTTATTCTCATAAGCACGCATGTATTCTATTTTTGACATCTTGTAGTCGATGATCGGTGGACTTGAATGTGTTTAATGCATTAATACCTAATAATGGAAAAAAGATTAATATTAATAAAGGCCAGGATTGTCTTTCATACTCAATCGTCAGATCTGTTAAAAATTGCATTTTTGCTCAAAAAGTATGATAGTGAGGATTAAAAGTGTATGTGTGTGACCGACTTTTTCACGGATCTGTACGATTTTATAATCTTTTGAAATAATTCATAAAATGATTTTTGCTATGCGATCAGAGTTGATTTTTTTTGAAGATGAAGCAAAAAACAACAAATTGTTAAAAGCATCTGTTTTTTGCATCATTTTTGTATAACAGAGTGGCACCTACGACGCCATTTTGAAACGATTTTTAAAGTAGGACAGAATTCTGGCTAGACTTGTGCCATATAGTTCAATTTAGTGATCGCTCTTTTTAGTTCAAAGTTTGAAAATGAACTAGTTCAAAATTTAAATCAAAGGCTCTCTTTAGTTTAAAATCTCTCTTAGGTCAATTGTTATGTTGACATATTGTTCGCACTTTCAACTTTTAGTTCAAACGCTTTCTTTAGTTCAAAAGCTCTTCTAGTTCAAAAGTTCTTTTCATAATATAATAGCAACAATACCATAGCATTGCCGTAATGAATGTTAAATAAAACGCGTGGTAGCACTAATTTCATGCCGTAAATAGTCAACAAGGAAACACAGTTATGTATTCTAGTTTATCTTGTCTGGTAGTTTAATTACAAATTATAGTTCAAAAATGAACTAGGTGTACTTAAAAGTATGAACTAGTTAACTTAGTTCAATCGATGAAATCGTTTAAATAAACTAGTTCGTTTATGAACTACACAAGTCTAATTCTGGCAGATTTTTATGTGATTAAATCGCAGGGTTATGTATGATAGTGAATCCTGGCCTTACACTTACATTCTACTTGTCTTGCCATATTTTCTTTTCTTTTGTTTTATCTTGTTGACATACATATGTCATTGTAGATAATTGTAGATAATTTGGTCACTAAACACACTTCTGTACAGTGTTGTATTTCAAGTTTTACTCAATGTTTTAACAATTTCGTACTTATTGAACAACAACTTAATTTAAATTCTCTATGGAATATTGAGCTCAATAATGGCATTTATTGCGATAATAATATGTAGCAGTAGTTGCTTAAATTCACCGATTTTCACTCAACTCTCTAGGGCTGGAATTATATCATATTTATTTGGATTCAGGGAGTCAAGAAATGTAACAAAAATAGTTTCCACAAAATTTGGAATCGCAAATTTGAAAACAATTTTTTTTGGTTGATTTTGCATGCAATAATTCGCCTTCTGCCGCATAAGCCGTGAATAAATTTTTTATTTGCGAATAAGGTTCCCATACACGACATGTTTTTACATCTGACTTTTTGTCTGTGTAAGTCATATGTAATTCTGTATCAAAATTTGTATTTTACAGAAGACTTTTAATAGTTGGTCACAAACGTACATGTATAATTACGTCTGACATAATTATTATTTGTTTACAACAGCTGGTCTGCTTGCAAATTTTATTAAAATTGTTTTTTGTTAAAAGTGATTATTAACAAAAATGGATTTAGAAACTAAAATAATTGAACTGTGTGTAACAGCAATTAAATTAAAATCAAAAGTAAAAAGAATTTCCTTTTTTATTAATCCGCTATTTTTACTGTACAAATATCCAGGCCGATGGCTTGTAGTCGTCTTGAAATATTTTTGCGTGCGTTGCGGAATTACTTAAGACTTGTAAATTTTAATTATTTTTTTTACTTAAAAAAATATGAAGAAGATCAGTTTGCATTAAATAATGAAACAAAATTTACATAATTGTTGCTAAATAGTTACAGTCCACCCTAAATACGAGCGTAAGACGTTATTTAACTGTCAAAAATTCTCATGCCCATACAAAATGTATGAGACCAACCCAAATAGCGCGACGCTAACGTTGGACAATTGAAAAATCCAATTTTGACTGCGCGTAAAAAGTGAAGTTGGCTGCAAAAGAAGTGTTGTTAATGGTTTTTTTTTTTTTTTTTTTTTTTTTTGTGGTATATACAAAAGTATTTCCAACAGTAATGACATTACAGCTACTTTAAGGTCAATTTCGCGATTTTATCTCACTTAATTATTTTAATTTTGTGGTTTTTAGCAAATAAGATAAGTAAACAATACTGTTCGTTTCACAACGTTGGCGCTCTTATTTAAGTTACTCATTACAGCGTAAAAACTAGACGCTAAATTACGTCGTGCCTAACGCCCGTATTTAGGGTGGACTGTTAAAAGCAATTTCAAATTTTGTTCATATAAAACAATGTCTTCAGTCGGCTTGTGCTACCGCCATTGCTTAACCGCCGTTGATTGTTTTCATGCGGCATAGATTCATAAAAACAGCTGATGTCAGATGGTTTGTCAGATCAAAATAGAACACGTTCTAAATGAAATTTTGTAATATGACTTTCCACATGTATTTTACAGAAGCAATGTTTTAACAGCCCTACACGACACGTATGTATTTTACAGTGGCAAATTTGACATGTCAAATGTAAAAAACATGTCGTGTATGGGTAATTTAAGGTGTTAAATGCTGACACATTTTTCTTTTTCTTTCAGTGTTTTTGCCTAAAAAATGTTTAAAAAGTAACACTTTGAGAGAAAAAAATTATTGTTTAAAAACAAAAAAATTTTCATAATTCATTTTTGTATATAAAAAATTTAACGAAAAGTATTTTGGAGGGTATAATAACAAAATTTTCAAATGTTTCCTGTCGACATTTTTACAACCATTAGGGCGCCCTTTAATTATTAATTTTAACTATTTATACTTGTTGTTGTTATACTTGCTTTGGTAATGGAAATTTTGTCTAATTTTCAAGAGTTTGTCTGTAACAGTACATCAGTTATAGAGACACCCTTTAATTTCTAATTTCATGTTTGCTACTTGTTATAGCAATAAAGTTTCTGTGCAAATTTCAATCAACTGTCTACATCTGTTTAACAGTTTGGTCATATACATCAAATAACAGCAACTATTGTAACACCCTATAATTTAGAATTTTAAATATTTATACTTCTTATACTTCTTCTTCAAAATAGTGGACATTCTGTTTAATTTTCAAGTGTTTGTATTTAACGGTTCAAACGATAGGGCCATATAGGTAAATTAGCTTCAAAGATGGGAACACCCTTTAATTTCTAAATTTAAATTTTATACTTTCTGTTATAGTGGACTTAACAACACAGGTTTTTTGTAAATTTCAGCTGTCTGTCTATAATGGTTCAAGATTTTAGCCACATTCATCAAATTACATTAACTATTGCAACACCCTTTAATTAATAATTTTGAATGTTTGTGCTTGTTATTTTAACGGTCATAGCATTCGACATTCTGTCCAATTTGCAAGCGTTTGTCTATAACGGTTAAAGAGATAGGCGCATATAAGTCTATTTACCTCACTTATGGGGAGACCCTTTAATTTTTAAATATATTTTTGTATTACTTTTTGCTATTTATTTATTTAATTTAAAAAAGTGCACTTTACTCAAATAACGTGTATGTTGTTTGGGGACACCCTTTAATTTTTAAAATTATGAACTGTTTTTAAAACGGGACCAATCTGTAAGCAGAATCTATCAATTTACAAATAATTTTCAAAATCGATTTAGAAATGTTTGAGTTCTGCGGGCTCAAACATAAAAAAGCAACACTCAGTCAAATTTTTTACAGAAGTTTTCAAAACGAGAAAGAGAGAGATTCAGGTAAAATAATTTACTTTTCAAAATGAGATAATAATTAATTAAACAACAACAACAATACAGATTCACAAAGAAATTCAAAAGCAAATACAGCAATTGTATGTCTTCACAGGGTAAATTGTTTAACTTCTATTAAAAATTCACAGTTTCCTAAATGAAACGAATTAGTCGCACTGTACTCGCCCATGTCATAAACGAATAAAGATGCAATCTTTCTTATTGTTAATAATTTATTAAATAATAATTTGTAATGTAATGACTGCAAAATATTGCTATTAGAGACTGTTTTGTTGAAAATAGTTTATGTCTACAATTACGAAGAGGCCAAAAGTCAATTATGCTTTTAACTTATTCGTCTTGGATGGTTATGGATGGTCAGTAAATTTAACCAATAAATAAAATTACACGTTAACATGGGAAAAAAAATTTATTTGCCACTTGTCGAAGGCAAAATTAAAAAGATAAAAATAAAAGAATTTAAAATTAAAGGACGTTTTTGTAAAAAACAAAAACACAAAATCTTCTTTTTCTTAATAAAAAAAATGCGCTTTTACATGGAGATACATTTTGAATTTAATGTTTATTTTTAATTTAAGTAAAATTTAGAAAAGTGGAAATATAAAAAATACGAGGGCGAATATTTATAATCAAAAATGGTTTTATTGTTTTTCAAAGTATTCTCCAGCATGATTTATACACTTTTGCATGCGCTCAAACCAGTTGTCGAAGCACTTTTTCCACTCCGATTGAGACACCTCTAAAACATGGTTTTTGAACACTTCAACAGCTTCTTCTGGCGACGAAAATCGTTGACCACGCATTTTTTTCTTGATGTGCGGAAACAAGAAGAAGTCATTAGGTGCCAAGTCAGGGCTATACGGCGGATGAACCATTAATTCGACGTTTTGGCCCGTCAAAAACGCTCTGGTTTGAGCCGATGTGTGAGAGCTCGCATTGTCATGGTGAACAATGATTCGTCTTCTCTTGTTGGTTTTTCGAATTTCTCCGATGACTTCAGGCAAACAAATTGTAGTGTACCACTCAGAAGTGACCGTCCTACGTTGCTCAAGCGGAACAGTCGCCACATGACCAGTTTTGCCGAAGAATCAGGCGACCATTTGCTTCGAAGTGCTTCTTCCACGAACAACTTTCGTTGGATTTTGCTCGTCTTTGAAGACCCACACGGTCGATTGTTGTTTCGTTTCGGGCTCATACGCATGGATCCATGATTCGTCACCTGTGACGATCTTATAAACGTCTTTTGAAGCACCGCAATCGTATTTTTGCAACATTTCTTTGCACCAATCGACACGAGCTTTTTTTGAGCGACTTTCAAATTGTGCGGGATCCAACGAGAACAAACCTTTTTTACGGCCAGGTGTTCATGCAGTATCAAATGTATGCTGGTGGAAGAAATGTCCAAGGATGTCTCTATCTCTCGGTATGTCGCATGTCGATCTTGCATTATGAGTTCACGCACGGCATCAATGTTCTCTGGCACAACAGCCGTTTTTGGACGACCTTCACGGAATTCGTCTTTGAGCGAGCTTCGGCCACGATTAAATTCATTATACCAATTTTTCTCAGTGCTATAGGATGGTGCTTCATCGCCATACAAAGATTTAAGTTCATCAATGCACTCTTGTCGTGATAATCCACGTCGAAAGTTGTGAAAAATGATGGCACGAAAATGTTCACGACTTAATTTCATTTTTTTCTATATTAATTTTTTCAAGTCACTGTAAACAACACAAATAATGGTCGTACGTCAAAACGTTTTGAGTACGATTATGCTTAAAAATGACAAACTTTCCAATGGAAATGTCAGACTGCACTTGGCAGCACTCAGTGTTGCCAGGCCAGAAATATATATAGCAGCCCTCGTATTTCTTTTTGAAAATTTAAATTTGTAAATTGGAAGTTTAATAGAAACTACAACAGCGTATTGTTTTATTTAAATACAACATACAATTTCTAAAAGGTTGTGAATTGCGCCACAAATTTTACAAATTAATTTCAACAATTTCTTTTTGTTATTATTTGTTAAGGCTTTATATTAGTTGCGATTTTGTATAAAGGAAGTAAAGATCGATTTGCCCAAAACGACAGAGGAAGTTGCTATTTTTTAACTAAATAGATTAACGACTTTATTGAAGGTTATTTTGTACACCTAACGAGATTTCATAAATTTTCTGTTATAAGTTTTTAAAATAAAAATTATTTGAAATATCCGAATGTTTTAATTTCGTGTGATATATGTATGTAGAACAGGAGCGTATTATAAATATCCTGTGTTATATCTTGCACCAACCAACCGTGCGCTTTTTGGGCTGTCATTTTAAAACCGCCACGTTTCTTAATACAAAGTGTCATCGACAAAAAAGGTTCATACCGATTACATACAAAGAGAAAATCACAGCTTTAAATTTTAATCGATTACATTTTTGAAGCCACTTGTATATACGAAGTGGAAGACTCTCCATAAAATTCATTAGAATTGTGTCGTTCGAGTTAAATTGAACGAATAACCCAAGTGAGCGATCATTGAACTGAGAACTTTTCCTTCAATAGCGTAAGGATTAAATTAAACGGACAAATTTCAATTATTAAATAATTTTCTCTTATAAATAAAAATCACATTTAAAGTCTTTATTGAATTATTGTAAAAATAAATAAAAATATTTTTTTTGTTGTTTTTTTTTTTCATTCGAATAATCGTTGAATGCAGGTAAAGTTGTGATTAGAAAATATTAAAAAAAAAAATAGTCACTTAAACTTATTTATCCAGATATTTGCCTTTAGTTTCTTTCAAAAAGAAAAATATATAAAACCAACCCAAAATGCAAATGCCACCACAAGAGAATAACACGATTGCTAAACCATAATTTTTCAACATCAGGGGAAAGATTTTTAAGGTTATGAAAACCATAAAACTTAAGCAACCCATGCTCATGGCGGTGGCAGGGGCACGTATCTAAAAAGAAAAATTTCAATTAAAAACATTTATGCAATTTATAAATAAAAAACATATGATTCCTTACCCTGGTAGGTAAATTTTCTACAACCACTGTAAACAGTAGCCCTACTATTCCTATGCTGGCTACTAAAATTATAAAAGTCATAATGACTAGAGGAACCCAATTATATTCCAGCTTCACTTTTGCTGAAGTAAACTGTATGTACAAGCCAAAACCTAGAGTACCCACAGCCATGCCACCTGTTGACATTAGCATCAATAATTTACGACCAAAACGATCCGATAATATAATGACAAGGAAAATGCCCACGGCCTGTACTATGCCCATAATAATGGTGCAGGTGTTGGGATGAATATCGGTACCTGTCTGAGCAAATATATCCGACATGTAGTTAAAGAAAGCAAAACTACCCGAGAATTGATTTATAATTAATAAAACAATAACGGTAATAAAAGCTTTCAATGATTCACAATTAACTGAAATTAAAAAAAAAACAAAATTAAATTAAATTCTTAAATGTTGGAATTTTTGCAAACATACCAACATCTTTGAAAGTCAACTTTTGTGATTGACCAGACAAAATATTTTGTTTGAGTTCCTCAAATTCAGCATTTACCTCCACTTCCAATTGCTTGCATTTCATGGCCTCAATGTTTTCCTCTTTGGGCATGTTTTTATAAAATCTAAAAGCCTCACGAGCTTCATCTATTTTTTGTTTTCTCAACAAATGCTGCGGTGTTTCGGGAAATTGTGTTACTCCAATCAAATAAATAATCGGAAATATCATAATGATGCATGGATTTAGATAATAGTCCAGGTGAGATGAGAGTAAAAATCCTACTATCATGCCAAAACTTAAAAATAACATTGCTATCGATGACAAAGCTCCTCGTATGCTAAAAAGTTTTGTTAAAAATAAAGAAAAAAAAAATTTTCTAAACGAGTTGAAAAGGAAATAGTGAAAAAAAAAATTAAATACGATATATAAGTTTAGATTAAAATGTCATAGGCTCTTAATGGGTTAAGTATTTTTTAAAATTTTAGTTTTTCCTTAAAGATTTCTGCAAAAGCTTTAAAATGATACCCATATTGACAATAGAACTTTTTTATGAAAATTTCAGAGGCTCATAACTCGGTAAATATGGGCGTGCGCCAATTTTAACACTTAATGTTTTTGCTTATTTTTTTAATTCTCTATCGCTCCATACACTGTTCTTAATGATATATTCTACATGATATGGGAAAATTAGAAGTTAAGTTAAGTGTTAAGTCCACTGACTCGAGGGACATGCACCGATCTTGGTGATTTTCAATAGCACCCCTTTCGACACTATGTCTGATCGATTGGCATGTTTAAATTTTCTGTTATTCATCTATATCACTTAGAACAATTAAGTAATTCCAATCAAATAAACAAATATATGAAGCGATAGAGAATAAAAAAAAATAAGAAAAAACATCAAGTGAAAAAAATTGGCGCTCGCTTATATTTTCCGAGTTATGGGTCTCTGAAACTTTCAAAATTTCTTAAATATCAATATGGGTATCATTTTAAAGCTTTTGAAAAGATCTTAAAGGAAATACTAAAATTATTTTAAAATGCTTAACCCATTAAGAGCCCATGGTATTTTTAAGTAATTTTTTTTTTAATTTTTAATTCTCTGTCACCCGAATATTTGTTGTTTTAATTGCAGTTGCTTCACTTAACTAGATTTACATCCGAATATAGCACTCTTCCTTGTTTTTATTTTAAATTTATATAAATAAAAATAATAATAGATTGCTCACCTTGGATCTGCAATTTCACTTATGAAAATTGATACAACTACATAATTTCCACCTCCCGCCATTCCATTCAGAAATCTCGCAATATACAAGTAAACGTAGGTTTTCGAAAAATATATCAGAACCCAACCGCACTATAGGAAGGTATAATTTAAGGTTGTAAGTAAGAATTAATAATAATAATAAAATAAAAAATAATAGTAGTTTTACTTATTTTTAAGCAAATTTTAATTTATATATCAAATTAAGTGATGAGATTTAAAATTTTCTAGACCCCTACATTCTTCTTTAGGATTTTTCATAGTCATAGTAATAATTTCAGTACCTTAAAACTTAATGAAAGGCTAACAATAAGTTTTAATAATAAAAATATTCAGCAATTGGGTTTTTCTCCGATAAAATTTGAATTTATGATTTATGCCATTTACTTTATAGGCGAATTAATACGAGGGCTGCTCTATATATTTCTGTCCTAATAGTGAAAGTGCGAATATTTATAATCAAAAATGGTTTTATTGTTTTTCGAAGTATTCTCCAGCATGATTTATACACTTTTGCATGCGCTCAAACCAGTTGTCGAAGTACTTTTTCCACTCCGATTGAGACACTTCTAAAACATGGTTTTTGAACACTTCAACAGCTTCTTCTGGCGACAAAAATCGTTGACTACGCATTTTTTTCTTGATGTGCGGAAACAAGAAGAAGTCATTAGGTGCCAAGTCAGGGCTGTACGGCGAATGACCCATTAATTCGACGTTTTGCCCTGTCAAAAACGCTCTGGTTTGAGCCGATGTGTGAGAGCTCGCATTGTCATGGTGAACAATGATTCGTCTTCTCTTGTTGGTTTTTCGAATTTCTCCGATGACTTCAGGCAAACAAATTGTAGTGTACCTCTCAGAAGTGACCGTCCTACGTCGCTTAAGCGGAACAGTCGCCACATGACCAGTTTTGCCCCGAAGAAACAGGCGACCATTTGCTTCGAAGTGCTTCTTCCACGAACAACTTTCGTTGGATTTTGCTCGTCTTTGAAGACCCACACGGTCGATTGTTGTTTCGTTTCGGGCTCATACGCATAGATCCATGATTCGTCACCTGTGACGATCTTAGAAACGTCTTTTGAAGCACCGCAATCATATTTTTGCAACATTGCTTTGCACCAATCGACACGAGCCTTTTTTTGAGCGACTTTCAAATTGTGCGGGATCCAACGAGAACAAAGCTTTTTTACGGCCAGGTGTTCATGCATTATCGAATGTATGCTGTTGGAAGAAATGTCCAAGGATGTCTCTATCTCTCGGTATGTCGCATGTCGATCTTGCATTATGAGTTCACGCACGGCATCAATGTTCTCTGGACAAACAGCCGCTTTTGGACGACCTTCACCGAATTCGTCTTTGAGCGAGCTTCGGCCACGATTAAATTCATTATACCAATTTTTCACAGTGCTATAGGATGGTGCTTCATCGCCATACAAAGATTTAAGTTCATCAATGCACTCTTGTCGTGATAATCCACGTCGAAAGTTGTGAAAAATGATGGCACGAAAATGTTCACGAGTTAATTCCATTTTTTTCTATACAATTTTTTCAAGTCACTGTAGACAACACAAATAATGGTCGAACGTCAAAACGTTTTGAGTACGATTATGCTTAAAAATGACAAACTTTCCAATGGAAATGTAGGATTGCACTAAGCAGCACTCAGTGTAGCCAGGCCAGAAGTATATATAGCAGCCCTCGTACGTCTACCGCTAATGCTTATTATTATTTTTTTCTTTTTTCAATTAAAGTTATTCTGTTGGAAATTGAACTTACGATCTTCTTTGTAGCCACCACCGTTTAAACAGTTGTTAACTGACTAACTTTTATTTTGTTTTATTCACCACATACACCACTAGTGGTAAAACGTAATTCAACTCTTTATCTAAAATACCAACCCGCTTTTCTAATGGATAACATTAACTATTAGCTTTGTGATCAACTCTTTCTTTCTTAGAAATATATAATCTTGCAAAATGTTACTGCACTTAAAGGGATTTTTCTGATTGAGGGATAATTGTATGGAAATAAATTTAAAATTGTTCATAAATTAATTACATCTTTGGATGGAAATAAATTTCATAACCTCTCTAAAACTTATGATATCAAGTTTGTGAAAAGATTTTTACCGAAATCGGCTAGAATGATGGTTCTTCAATTTCACTATATAAAGAATGGTGTCCAGCGTATTTAACCAGCTACTTTTAAAGAAAAATTTTAGCTTCTATGACTTAAATCTTCTGAAAATTTTTTTTATTTGTTTTCATTTTATTTTTTGAAACATTTGGTGCCAAAAAGCAATATGCAAATATAATCGATTATTCGGATAACCGATTAACGAATATGTATAGAACATCAATTGGCATCATTGGCTGAGCTTTAAGAAAAATTTAATTCTCCTACTTCTATTGTTTATGTGTCAGATATTAAATGGTGATTTCGAAGTCTAAAACTTAAGTCAAAGTAACAACGGATGAGGTTGGCACAATGAATACTTTGCTGACGGATTTTAAATCAAAGCTTGCCCTCTATTTTTATTCACTTTTAAATTTAATTCGTTTTTTATTCACTTGTTTATTTAATTAAATTTGTATTTTATTGTTTGCCACCAAAATTGTTTTATTAAAATCACACAACACAAGTGAAACACAGCAAGAGTTAAAAGAAAACAGAGAAGAAGAAGCAGTTGATAGTTGTCAAAGTATTCAACATACGTCAAAAGTTAAAAGTTGACCAACTTTCTTACTTTGCGTTGACGGACACGTATTGATTTTGACAACGCTCATAAGAAAACATGTATTTTAACTGACTTGTCAGTTGAATTTGTATGACGGATTGTATGTGCCCCGGCCTTAAGCCTAATAAAGTAAATTATATTCAAAAAATGTTGAAGCAGAATGCAGCGATTAGCAAGTGTCCTTTAAGATAATTATCTAAACCTTAATGAAAAAACTTATAAATTAAGAATTCTTCTTTTGTTCAAATTTTTAATAATTTTTAAGTATTTGACCGTTAATTTTTGTTCGAATTATATTTAACTTACCATATAAGGCAGGGCGACCAAATACATACACAGCTTCCTTCCAATTCGATTGATTAGCAAACCAATAAATAAATTTGCAAACATTGAACCCAGACCAAAGAGAGAACCAATCCAGGAGACCTGCTCCACAGAAACAATAAAATTTGTAGGTGAATCGTATGACTGCAATTTTAGCAGAGTTGGTGAAAGCCAACCGGTAACGACGCCATGAGCAAATGTTAAGAATTGTACTGAAAGTAAAAACAAAAATAGTAAGAAAAAAAGAGAGTTACACGAATCTATTCAACGGCAATTTTAAGTTTTCGCTGACTTAGAGTAAATTGTAAATTTTTACGCTAGTGTTAAGTTAAAACACCGATACTGAACCGATTCCGATACGCATTTTGAAATTGAGCTCAAGTAAAAATTAACAAAACTCAAGTAGAGTAATTCTTCTATTATAAAAAATAACAGTGTTTATTAATGAGCCTTTCAAATCATCAAAATTTTCAATATATTTCAGTTTCTAAAATTCAAAATTTCAAACTACGAAACGTCTGTAATGATTTATGATTTTACAAAATAAACGATGGCATTCAGTTTAGATTGGCTCAAGATTTAAAATTTATTTAATAAGATTTAAAAGACAACGAATTGAATTTCAGATCATGTTAAAATTAAATTAAAATTGTAAAAACAATATTGCAAAAGTTTAATATTTAAAATTGATATTAATAAGACTTTTGTTTAAAGAACAAAGGGTTCTCAAATTTTGCGGAGATACACGATTTCTCAAATCCGTTTGAAGCAGACCTGCAGTGGAAAATGGTCTCTCAGGTGCGACAGAACTCATTTGAATTTTATGTTCTATTTTTAACATGTTATTTCTCATAGTTGTTATGCAAAAAAAGATTTTAAAATTGAATATTTTGTTCAAAAAACTCTAAGGAAAAATAAAGAAGAATCGGCGTATCGACAGTAAGATATCGCCGGTATCGATACATCGAAAAACCAGAAGTATCGCCGATATATCGGTATCGGTTGCATCCCTAGTTTAGGTAATCATTAAATATTTAAGCCAAGCTTGTTAGACATCAAAGCTTAAGCTTGAACTGACAAATATGGGCTTTCGAATCACATAAAGCTTAACGCTTAGTGAGCAAGTTTTCAAAAATTTTCGCTTTAAATTTCAATTGTAACAATAATAATGAAATAAAAAGTTGTCTGGGGCTCAGAAAAAGCCATTTTAAGCAAAAAATGTAATGTAATATATCTCGCGAGACCTTATATTATCAGAGTTACGAACCCCTAAAGTTTCTATATGAAATAACAAATATTTCATGCACCAATATGGGTACCGTAGAAAAGCTTTTGAACAAAAGAAACTATCAGGATCCTTAAAATATTGCGTTAAAAATTTTTAGTCCATTAGAAACTAGTTGAATATTATTTAACTTTATATTATAATTTGCGAACAATTTCGCCTTGTTAAACAATATTTTTTCCTTTTTGTAAAAAAAAATTCTTACAAAAATAAAATCTGGCAACCTCTGCTGTTATTGTCCGTATGTGCGTGAAAAGGCGAATTAAATATTAAGTGGCCGCACGGCAGAGCATCACGTCAATGTCGCAGTGGTAGACACGTTGGCTACAAACCTGGTTGACCAGGGTTCAATCCCTGTGGCAACCAACAAAAAAAAATGTTTTTTCTGTTTAATGGTATAAAGACATATTCAGAATTAACATGAAACATGCAGCCTCCTTCGTCGGTACTTTTTAATAGCATATTCGCCGGCGAAGTAAAATAATGAATAAAATGAATATACCCATCTTTCTCTTTTCACCACCTGTCTTATTGTTATAGTATCACCTACTAGTTCCCCTTAACGATAGTGTCTCCCTTTATTCCCTTAATAAGAATCGTTCAACATTTTATTATTTCAAACAAACTTCCAAAGAATAAATATTCGTTAATACTTTATTAATTTTTAATTCCAACAATTGTTTACTAAAATATTGATATTAACTTTAATATGCAAATGCAACAATAAACAATTAATAAGAATTGTTCTACATTTTATCCTAGACAAATTTCCAAAGAATTGTTTACTTAAATATTAATAATTGCTTTAAACTGTATTTTCTTTTCAGCTGCATTTCCAACAACGAAAATGCAGCAATAAACAAAATTTTAGTATATAAGCTTAAGTGAAAAATAAAGAAAGTAGTTATTATAATTTCAAACAACACCAAACGTCTTTTTTTTTAGTCAAAGTTTTTCCGCAAGTAAAAGTTCTTATCTCACATCTATCCCTTTCCTAAAGAATGTAGCACGGTTACGAATATAACTAAAAAGGCATTATTGCCTGAAGTGCTACTTCTCTTAAAAAAAAAAAATAACTGACTAAACAAAAGAAAGCCGAATTCATTTAATCCTTCTATTATCATTTGGTACTTTAAATGAAGTTGTACTTGTTGTACTTTTTTATTATTTTTTTTTTTTGAAATATAATTTAAAATTTTAAAACTATTTGAAAGTTGAACATAAACAAAAATCAGCTGGGCATTAGGACCACCTGTAAATTAATTCGCCTTGGTGCGTGGTAAAAAACAGAAGTAAATAAGTTACTTTCACCACCATTGGTGTGTTTATAGGCATGCGTACAAAGAAAAACTAGTAATTGTATGAAGAGATTAAAAGTTAAGAAACAGCAATACAAACAATACAGTTATTGTGTGAAGCCGTAGCCAGAAAATAAAGTGAAGACGCCAAATTTAACAAATAAAGGGCAAATAATTGCCAAGGCGCCCTTTGTAAATAGGGAGAGCTTCTAGCTGTTAGCGCAGGGAAGTAACAGCATAAAAACAACAGTGTATGACAGAAGAGGGACTGGATAATTGGGATGACTGACTTGGGTGTACAGCGGAGTGGAGTGGTCTGTGGATGGCTTAAGGCCGGGGCACATAGAATCCGTCATACGTTAAACTTTGACATATTCAACTGACAAGTCAGTTAAAATACATGTTTTCTTGTGAGCGTTGTCACAATCAATACGTGTCCGTCAACGCAAAGTACGAAAGTTGGACAACTTTTAACTTTTGACGTATTTTAAATACTTTGACAACTATCAACTGGTTCTTTTCTCTGTTTTCTTTTAACTCTTGCTGTGTTTCAATTGTGTTTTGTAATTTCAATAAAACAATTTTGGTGGCAAACAATAAAATACAAATTTAATTAAATTAACAAGTGAATAAAATACAAATTAAATTTAAAAGTAATTAAAAATAGAGGGCAAACTTTGATTTAACATACGTCAGCAAAGTATTCATTGTGCCAACCTCACCCGTCATTACTTTGACTTTAGTTGAATTTGTCAAAGTACAACGTATGACGGATTCTATGTGCCCTGGCCTTTAGGTTTACTAAACAAGACATCGAGTAGTTCATGTCACGCCGGAGTAGTGTAGCGTGGATGGCTGTGTTTATAATAACGCATGTTTGGTTAGTATGAGACCAAAGTGTTCAAGAGACCGTAGGATCAAGAAGTGTAGCTTTTGGGAAATTTTTTTATGTGCCCAGTGGTATTTGCAATCAAAAGAATCCGTACGTTTGTTCTTAAAAGTGCTAGTTTTTCATTTTTAATGCTTGAGAGTCTTATTGGTTCATAGTGGATTAAAATTTGTTTGCGGTATGTGATATGATGCCCACATTAGCTCCGTTTCCGTACTTTTTTGGGTAAAGTTTGGTAAAATGAGAGTAAACATAAATTATTCTCAATTTAAGAGAAAAATGTCTAAAAGCACGGGAACACAAAAAACCAAACTTCTATCCCAAAACAAAATGTCAAACAAAATAAACATGCAGTTCTTCAAAGTAAACAAAAAAACAAAAATATTTTGTTTCTTCTTAGGTTTATTTTATTATTATTTTTTTTTGGGATAAAACTTTTAAATAACACTTTTGGTAGACATTTGCGTGCATGAAACATAGAATCTTTTGTATTTGCTCCTGTTCACATTTCAATCAGCTTATTGTTTTTCACTTTACACAATCTACCCAAAGAAAAAGTTTGGGCTGTTTCGTGCAGAAAGAAGAAGAATTTTATTTTTACAAAAGCTCTCTCTTCTACCCAAACTTTAAGTACGGGAACCTATTGTCTCATTCTGGAACAAAGTGTTTAAAATATCACAAAGTATTTATAAACTTTTAAGCGATACGTTACTTTGAAAATATGGGTTATCGACGATTTGTAAGTGTACATTTGCTCATTAAAATTACTTTTTCTTCCCCAGGGCGAACTTTTATTAAAAAATATTTTATTAAAAAAATTCATTTTATTTTTGGTTAAAAAAAAACTGATATTTATTGAAGGCTTATGAAAGGTTTTTTATTAGTTCCCTTTCAACAAGGAGGTATTAAACGAGATTCATCATTTGTGGATTTACTTTCTTACTTTAATTTATTTTCTTTTTTGTAGACAGTTACCGCAAACTAAAATAATTGTTTTTTTTTTTTAATTTTCACGTGCTACGTGCATTATTTTTCAAAGTCATAACGAGTTACCCTTGAGATGTTATTTTAGATACAAAACTGAATTTTAATGCAGCTATAAATTTTTAACAAGTTTCTTTGACTCACCTGTGATGGCGGCCAAAAATTGTTTTCGATATCTGTAATTTAGCACAGAAAAACTGCGTTGTTTAATTTCATTTGTTGCAATTAAAACCATTTCTTCTGTGAATAAAAAGAAGTTATTTCGCCCTGCGAAATTCGATACCGTCAACTCTTACAACTAATTTTGAAATGATGAAATTTTCACAATTATCTTACACTTGGCAGTGAATATTATTTTTTTTCTTATTTTATAAGACAAATACAGATCTTCTTTTTTTTCATTAAAAATTAAAAAATAAAAAAATTAGACAAGATTAGATAAAGATACACTTCAAATGAGAATAAAACAAAATAATGATTCAGAACGAGCGGGCTTATCTTATCTGGCAGTAGCATCAAGATTATCATCCATCTTTATCATTTGAAAATAAGAAACACGAGAAAAAAGAACTGTTGTGAAAACAAAAAATGCATGGCCTCGAAAAGCTGTTAAAAATGTTGTTAAAATTTTCTAAATAAAGAAAAGAAAAAAACAAATAGAAACACGATGTAAGTTTAAAAGATCAGTAGGTGCCAGAGCTGGACACATGTTGCTCTCAAAATAAGCATTTCACTAGAAATAATTTGAAATCTTTGAAAATTATTTTTGGGGACGCAGATAATTTTTTAAGTCCTTTTTCATTTGATCTGTTTTAAAGACTAATTTATTTGTCCTTAAGCAAATAATCTAAAAATAAACGCATATTTTTATATTTTTTCACTAAATATTTTGTGTTGGCAACCGAATTAGTTAATCGGCAGCTGTACCGGTATGAACTAGTCCGGAATATGTTGGGTTACTAAACAAAATCGGTTTCGGTGTATTCATCAAAAATATTAGGTAGGTAATTTTAAATAAATTATCGCTACATACAACTACAAAACATAAATTTAAAATTTAAAATCATAATTCTTTTGGACGCTAATTATACATTAATTATATTTTATTCTATTCGAGAAAGATTGCTTCGGGATTTTTTTTAGATCGTAGAACAAAATATGAATGCAGATTAAACAAGAAAATGCAGCAGCTTTGTGGTCACCCTTTATTTTTTACATTTTTTATTGCTGACAGAGAAAAACAAAATTTGTTTAAATTCAAAGCGTTAGTCTATAACTGTTCAAAAGATTGGCTATAAACATTAAATTATAACCATAAGGGCACCCTTTAAATTCTAATTTTTAATATTTATACTTGTTGTTATACTTGATATATTATTGGACATTCTGTCTAATTTTCAAGACTTTGTCTTTAAAGGGTTTAAAGATAGGACCACAAAGTTCAAATTACAACAGTTATAGGGACACCCTTTAATTTCAAGTTTGCTACTTGCTATAGCGGACTTTGTAATAAAGGTTCTGTGCAAGTTTCAATCAAGCATCTACATCTATTCAACAGCTTGGTCATATACATCAAATGCAGCAACTATTGTAACACTCTATAATTTATAATTTTAAATATTTACACATTTTTATTATACCAGACAAAAGGGGTGGACATTCTGCTTAACTTTTAAGTGTTTGTATATAACGGTATAAGTGATAGGGCCATATAAATTAATTTACTTCAAATGTGGGAACACTTTTTAATTTCTAAATTAATTTTTATAAATTTCATCTGGTTCAAAAGCTTGGCCACATAAATCAAGGTCCAATAGTTAGGACACCCTTTAATTTATAATTTTGAAGGTTTATACTTGTTATTATATCAAGTTTTAAGCGTTTGTCTTTAACGTTTTAAAATATAGATGCATTAAAGTCAATTTACGTCAACTAGGGGACACCCTTTAATTTTTAGATTTACTTTTGTATCACTTTTTGCTATTGGGAGCTATAGCAACATGCATTTTTTAAAATTTTAAAGGAGTGCGGTTTATGGTTCATAATACACTTTGAAAAACATATTTGATGTATGGGGACACCCTTTAATTTTTAAGACTATGAACTGTTTTGAAAACAAGAACAGTTTGTAAGCATCACCATTCAAACAAAGAAACATTTTTATAATCGATTTAGAAATGACTGAATTCTGCAAGCACAAACATAAAAAAATAACATTCAGACGAATTGATAACCTGCTTCTTCTTTTTTTTTTGAAGTCGATGAAAAATTAAAAATGACTGTTTTTCATATATTTTAATAAACAACAAGAGTGCTATGTTCAGCTATGCCGAATCTTATATACCCTTCACCATTATACGTGTAACCGCATGAATATATAAAGCGACATAGGAAATTCTTTCCATCCATTAGGTTTTTCTGTTCAAAAAAAGCGACGAATATTGTAAGTTTTGCTTAGAGTTGTTGTCTCATCAACTTTCATTTTTCAGTATCAGTACTAAGCAGTTAGTAAAGACTATCAGCAGTAGGAATAAAAATGAAAGTCTTTACTAAGTGCTAAAAAATAAAGACAACAAATTGTAGGAATTTAAACGGAAGTTGAAAAATATTATGGAAAATTTAGAAGCCTCGAAAACCATGAACCGAAATTCTGTTTTTCAATAGCAAACATTTCGAAAAATTTTCTAAGCGATTGGCGTATTTAAATTTTCTCTGGCTCATCCAGTGCCTTGGCAAATTTAATTGCAAACGGAATGACAAACTTAGAAATACCCTTTTTCCATCTGTGATGAATGGTACAATAAAACTGAAAGTACTAAAACAGTAAAATTTACTGCCTTTTTACAGCCCGCATTAACTGGATCCGTAACAGGTTGACTTTTAAAATTTTCACAGAACATGTGTTACTGTAGTCGCCAAAACAGCCAAGTTAATTGTATTTTAAAAACAAAAGTAACTTGATATTAAACAAAATATATTTATTTTTGTATTTTGATAGGCAGACATCACAAATTTGCACGGGTACGTATGTATGTATGTAAAACCATGTTCGCTTTAGCGACAAGTAGAAAAAATTTAACTCTTAATTGAACAGTATAATCTTTTTAGTTGTTAACTATTTGTAAGCTGAAAGGGTGACCATGTAAAAAAAATAATAATTGAAAATAAAACATCTGTATAAACACAACCAAAAAAAAATTTTATTTAAATTTTAATATTTAACTACTAATTTCATTATCATAAAAATAAATCAATTATTTAAATAAAATGTGTTTATTTACTAAAATACTTTGATTCTAAAGCGAAACATGGTCACATTTTACTGATTTATTTGTCGTTCTCCGGCGTAAAAATAAAAATAAATCTCTTGCAGATTTCGCGAACAAAAATTCGTCGCTCGTCCTTGTTGTGTTCTTAACATTTAATTAAAATAATTGTTTTAAAATGCAATAAATAAATATTAAAAAACTTCTAGCCCAGACCTTGCCTTCTCTGATTACCATTTCTTTCGCTTGATATGTTGCCAATAAAGCCTGGTTCATCTGTTCTGTTCAACTTTCTATAAACAATTTGTATGAAAAAGTTATGGAAAAATGTTGCAGAAGTAGTAGTTTTTATTGTGGAAAAATATATGAAATGTTTCTAGCAACATTTTATCAGAGCTGTGAAATAAAGCAAATAGGCATTAAGGCCGGGGCACATGGAAACCGTCATACGTTGTACTTTGACGTATTTAACTAAAGTTAAAGTATCGACGGATGAGGTGGGCACAATGAGTGCCTTGTGGACGGATAATTAATCAAAGTTTGCTCTCTATTTTTATTCATTTTTAAATTTAATTTGAATTTTTTTTCTTTTGCTACCAAAATTATTTAACTAAAATCACAGAGTTTAATTAAAACAGGGCAAAGCAAAAAAGACGAACCAATTGATAGCTGTCAAGGCATTCAACGTACGTCAAAAGTTGACCAACTTTTATACTTTGCGTTGACGGATAAAAACTGATTGTGACATCATGTATTTTAAGTAAATTGTCAGTTAAATACGTCAAAGAATAACGTATGACGGATTTAATGTGTCCCGGGCTTGATTTCTTTTGGAATTTTTCAAACAACAGCTAATCATACTTATGTCTTTTGCTTACATCCCTTAAACAACGTAGTATACGTGAAAACAATAAAACGTAAAGTTCTTCCAAATTGCGAGACCGGCACTACATTTTAAATGTCAAATTTCTCAAATAAAATAATTAATGTTGCTCAACAATTTTCACAAATTCGAACTGACTAACAGGCTTAAGATGGGAAAATGTCACAGCTAACGATGGGCAAATACTTTGCATAAAATTACACTACACCAGTGACAAAAACTTTAAATTAGTTACTTCGCTTATGAAAAGAAAGAAAGAAAAGATGTTTTATTAAAAAGATATTTTCCTTCAAAATAACATTTTTTAATGTTAAAAATGTTTGAAAATGATTTCGGGCATATGATTACCGCCTTCGAGCCTTATTGGCTGTATGTTACGAAAAACACGTACAATAATGATCACAAAGCAGTTAAATGCTGATGGTTTACTACATGAGGCAAAAATGAATTTATCGCGAAATTTTGTTTTCAATAAATCAATACTAGTGGTTGCTGTATGGCACGGGGTATCAATCTTTTGAGACCACATCTCGCCTGGATCAACTTTTTTCATATTTTCAAAAAAAAAAAAAAATCTAAATCATGGTGCTATAACGATCGTAACGCGCGCTCCAGTTTCATTAGCTTGAGAAGTATATTTCGCTGATGCCACCAGCGTTTAAGAAACTCCAAACTGTGCAGTTTTCTGGATGAAATGGTGTCTGCAGGTTCTGTTGTGAAATGTTTTCACTGTGTTTATTTACAAACACAAAGTTATCTAATTTTTAAGTTAAATGTGAACAATTTGGAATCTATTCACAATAATTTACCAGAGTATTCTGATTATAGAATTCAAAAGGTATGGCAGTTCGTTTTAAAGTTAACCCTTTCGGCCTAAACCAATTGTCTTTATTTATGCACATAAATTAGTTATTTTTAAATAAAAATTTTTTTGTACCAATTAGGTTAAAGGATTTCCCGAAATTTTTTATTTCCCAGTAAACGGAAAAAAATTATTGCGTTTTCGGGGTTTCTCGGTATTCCCGGGAAAAAAGCAATTCCTTTTTTAAGTTTATTTAATGAAATACATTATATTTATAAAAATCCATATTTTTATTAAAACATAAAGAAACAGGGTTAAAAATGTTCCATCCACAAAAATTAAATGTACTGACAACTGCTCTAGAACCATTAAAATTGAGTAAAATTTGGTGACTTCACATTTGGATCTTTAGTGTCTCTACGAAATGACATATTTTTCTTAAAAAAATCTTTATTTGAACAAAGATTTTAAGGGACCTCCTTACAAAATTTTATTCAAATGCATCTAGCAGTTTTTACGTGATGCGAACTCAGACAGACGAAAATTCTATAAAGAAATGTTTTGTATTTCATGTCGATTACTATCTACACCAACCTCAAACGGAATTTTTGAAAATTTTTAAATGTCACAACTAAAATATTTAAAAAAAAAATTATTGTTTTTTTGTAGAGAGCTAATGATTTTAAACTTCCCGTTTTGTGGATAGTTTTTCACGGAAATTTTCTTCCAAACCCTGGTACCACTAAATATTTTTAATGCCTTTTTCCCGCAAATTTGTATGTGTTAATTGTCATTTTTTTTTTACCAAACAAACATATTTTTCAACAGTTGTCGTTTGTCAATTTTATATTTAATAATTGTAAAGTATTATTTTTCTGCTAACAAACGTTTTTTTTCTATTTATTTGTATTTTAGATTAAGTAATAAAAAAATAAAAATTAACTGTAAAAATTAACTGCCATCATAAAAAGATGAAAAAAATCTTTCTAAGACAAAAATATTTTCATTTGTGTTTAATTTAACTGAAAACTTTACATAAAACTTTTTAAGCGAACTAGAAACAGTTTGTCTAAATTTACACTATGCAATTTGTTGACGCAATTTTTTATAATTCTCTATTTAGTTGCAGAGATATGCGTTATCTAAAAAATATAAGCAACAGTAACATCCTCTTAATATTCAAGCAGCGCGATATTGCTTACTCTTCTTGTTTAACCAACAAACAAAAATTTCATGCTAATTTCATGAAAAATTTCATAGTGTAAATTAGCTCTCATTGTTACACTTTTTTAGAGTACATCATTCGAAAGCTAAAGTACTGTAATACACTGTTATAATTTATTATGTTACACAAATACAAGAAGCTTTTGGCTTTTATTCTTCAAAGCAAACACTTCTATTTCGCTAGGGTTCCACTTTTTCTGCATAAATTTCTGATTGTTATACTTTTGGGGCTAGAAGATTGATCGGATTGTATTTCTTCGAAATTGCGACTGGCCACTCTCTAGTGCCCGCTGGTAAAAATGTTTAATTCTCGTAAATTGGATGATACTGTTGGGACCAAAATGTGATTGAAACAAAACTATGCCACCTACCACACAGGTAGCAAACATCTCAATGGCAGGATTAACCTCCATGATTGTATAGGGTCCGTCAAATAACTTTTTTTCAGTTGGCTTCAACTCCTGAATCAATTGGACTTTGTATGGCGTTATACCAAGGTCTTTATGCAAAACTCGTCTCAATGAGGTCTCCGAAATGTTCAATTGTTAAGAACGATAGTGAATTGATGTTGATGGCGCTTCACGCACACTTTCTGCCACAGCAGCAATATTATCGGGTGTACGCACTGTTTTTGTTTTTTCACGCTTTGGTTTATCGATGAGGATGCCAGTTTCTTTCACTTTTTTCACAAGATAACAAAAATTCGGAGCTGACGGTGCTTCTCTTCTTCGCACACATTCTGCAACATTACCAGGATTTTCAAAGTAATGTCGCAATATTTCCCAGCGTTGTTCAAGCGTCTACACAACCATATCCGTTCAGCGGAAGGATCTGTCAGATCAGACATGAGTTAAGTGTTACCATTCACGAAATAAGCACTAGTTGAAAAAAAAGTTTGATTTCGGACCCGCTATGACTCAACATAATTTGATTTATTTTTATAACGTTATTTCAAGGAACAGACTGCACTGATTAAGTACAGGCACTAATGAAAAATTGTATTCGATGATTATGGTGCAATTAAATTCAAAACTAAAAATAATGTGATTTTTTAAATTAAAGTCATGCATCAAACTGATTTGAAGATTTGATTTGCGTAAGCCCGATCATCATATGAAAATTATAGAGCCAAAGATGTTCCCACAGAAATCGTTTTAATCGAGTTTAATCTTTTATTTATCACTTTATTTTGTTTGCTAACGGACAGAAACCACTACTAAAAAATTAATTGCTATAATTTAAATTGCACTTTACACTATTTTTTTAGAATTTATTTCTGTTTTTATTCATTTTTAAGTGCAGCGTAATGGGAAGCACTAACTGATTTAATGTTTCCACACCAATCAAATTGGTGGTGTTGTAAAAAATTTATTACTTCTTGGTAAACTTTTTAGTTTATTTGCTTTTTTTTAACAACTTAATTATTTACAAAAGTGGTTGTACAAATTGGGGAAGTGATTGAACATTGTATTATTTCTAAATTATTGTAAAAAAATAAATCAGTGATTTTTAAACGAATTAATTGATTACGAAAAAAAAATTGAACGGACTTAGCAAAGGACCATGTAGTTTTTGCTATGAGGGCTGCTATATATATTTCTGGCCTTCAATACTGAGTGATACCAAGTGCAATCTGACATTTCCATTTGAAAGTTTGTCATTTTTAAGCATAATCGTACTCAAAACGTTTTGACGTTCGACCATTATTTGTGATGTTTACAGTGACTTGAAAAAATTAATATAGAAAAAAATGGAATTAACTCGTGAACATTTTCGTTCCATTATTTTGCACAACTTTCGACGTGGATTATCACGACAAGAGTGCATTGATGAACTTAAATCTTTGTATGGCGATGAAGCACCATCCTATAGCACTGCGAAAATTTGGTATAATGAATTTAATCGAGGCCGAAGCTCGCTCAAAGACGAATTCCGTGAAGGTCGTCCAAAAACGGCTGTTGTGCCAGAGAACATTGATGCCGTGCGTGAACTCATAATGCAAGATCGACATGCGACATACCGAGAGATAGAGACATCCTTGGACATTTCTTCCACCAGCACACATTCGATACTGCATGAACACCTGGCCGTAAAAAAGGTTTGTTCTCGTTGGATCCCGCACAATTTGAAAGTCGCTCAAAAAAAGGCTCGTGTCGATTGGTGCAAAGAAATGTTGCAAAAATACGATTGCGGTGCTTCAAAAGACGTTTATAAGATCGTCACAGGTGACGAATCATGAATCTGTGCGTATGAGCCCGAAACGAAACAACAATCGACCGTGTGGGTCTTCAAAGACGAGCAAAATCCAACAAAAATTGTTCGTGGAAGAAGCACTTCGAAGCAAATGGTCGCCTGTTTCTTCGGCAAAACTGGTCATGTGGCGACTGTTCCGCTTGAGCAACGTAGGACGGTCACTTCTGAGTGGTACACTGCAATTTGTTTGCCTGAAGTCATCGGAGAAATTCGAAAAACCAACAACAGAAGACGAACCATTGTTCACCATGACAATGCGAGCTCTAACACATCGGCTCAAACCAGAGCGTTTTTGATCGGCCAAAACGTCGAATTAATGGGTCATCCGCCGTACAGCCCTGACTTGTTACCTAATGACTTCTTCTTGTTTCCGCACATCAAGAAAAAATGCGTGGTCAACGATTTTCGTCGCCAGAAGAAGCTGTTGAAGTGTTCAAAAACCATGTTTTAGAGGTGTCTCAATCGGAGTGGAAAAAGTGCTTCGGCAACTGGTTTGAGCGCATGCAAAAGTGTATAAATCATGCTGGAGAATACTTTGAAAAGCAATAAAGCCATTTTTGATTATAAATATTCGCATTTTCACTATTATGCCAGAAATATATAGAGCAACCCTCGTATTTACCTTTTAATTAATAAAAATTACGTATTTAAAAAAGTTTGGTCTGATTTTTTTTGTTTACTGTAAGACAAAATCTTTGAATGAATTTCAATTTTATTTGTTTATTTTTATTTTTTGATAGTGAGGATTTTCACTAAACTAATGGTAATAAATTTCGAACTTTTAAACAGCTGATTGGATTTATCTAAATCATAGAACGTGCTTAGAAAAAGTGTCTACCTTTAGAAACCCTAACTCGTAGCCTTGTAGCTTAAGCGCTAATGAAGGTGTAGTCGGCCACAGTTGACTATTTCGGGCTTAAAAAATTTATTTTATCCCATGTAAGAATTTTAAACTTTATCTCTCATAAAATATAAGATATTTTACTTAAAAGAAAAGATTATATATTTGTCCTGATGTTAGATGCTTATAACATTGTAATTTATTGTCTGTTTTGAATTTTAAATACGCTATTCGATTCTTGAAGGAAATAGAGTAAAAGTTCGTAATTTGAAAATTGATCTAAAAATCATTTTTCATTATTTCCTATTTTGTAAAAAAGTTTAACAAAATCTACTCTTTTATTATAATTAT
Source organism: Cistogaster globosa (assembly GCA_937654795.1). Taxonomy (NCBI): domain Eukaryota; kingdom Metazoa; phylum Arthropoda; class Insecta; order Diptera; family Tachinidae; genus Cistogaster; species Cistogaster globosa. The sequence goes on from OW569403.1 coordinate 128,262,598, forward strand.
TTATAAGTTTGGACGTGCACCCTGTGTTCAGCAGTGATGTAAATCCGTGAATTTCAAAAGTGTTATTTTTGTATTTAAGAGTTTATTAATAATTTAACATTTCCTCTAGATTGCCATTCCTTCTAGATTTCCATCATTTTTTTATGAGTTTTCTCTAATAAGAATTTTTATTTTTAGAAAATCTTTGCTAAAGAAATATTTTTATTTTGCTCCACTGTGTATGAGAAACTAATGACCAGCATTTTTAAAATATATCGGCCAGAAAAAGAAAATTTTTGTTTTTTTTAAGAACATCTTTTTTTCACTAGAACCACTTAGGTTTTCCATTAGCTTTGCCAATATTAAAAAAAAAATTTTAACAACAAAACTGTTTCAGTATAAAGAATGAATAAAAGGTTAATAAGGGCAATGCTCTACATGTACTGGCTTCTATTATTCAGATCACAAAGTAATTTATTTTAATTTGGGTAAAATAAACGGGAAGTTCATAAATTTTTATTGATGTTTTGTTTAACCGATAAATTAAATTATTTGGAAGTTTAATGTGCCGACTACCACAAATCAGTTAACTTGTCGTATTATCTTTAAATATGTGTATGTATTAAATAACTCATACATAAGTGAAAGGAGTCGACCGATTAATATTTTTTTTCAAATGACTCTGAAAGAAAAAATCCAAGAGCAAACTTAAAATGAGTAGGATTTTAATAAAGGGCATTGCAACTTCCGTGCGCAGAAAATATATTAAAAATTTTTTTTTAAACCTCTCCAAAAGCTTTTAAATGATCTTAAAAAATATGGTGCATAATCAATCGTACTTTTCTATGAAAAGTTCAAAGGCCTATAACTCGAAAAACATGGGCGAACGCCAACTTTTCAATTGATGTTGTTTTCTTTTTTTTTTAGTTCTCTACCGCCCCATGTGTTTGTTTTTTTTCTTTTTGATTGGGGTTACTTGACTAAACTAGATTTGTTCCAGGTGACATGGAAAACTAGCAGGCAGACGTATTGTTTTGCTAGCTGCCGCAAAGGAAATAAATCGATCTTGCTAATTTTTAATACAAAAATTTTTTGAAACTATATCTGACCGATTGGCGTAGTATATTTTTTTCTAGCTGATCTTGTACCTTGGCAAAGTTGATTTAAGCACGAACACGGAAATTGTGGAACTTAGAAAAGGGAAAAAACGTAGCCTAATCATTGAATTTTCACTGGTTTTAGGCCTTCATTTAAATGCCAAGCCGTTTTTTAATGTGAACCCTTGCTTCCCAATGACAAGTTTATGTTAAAATCATGCGTTCTTCCCCTAAATTGAACCAGTTCATTGTAATTGGAACCCATGAACTACCTACTTCTTTTGCATGTCTTTTTTTGCTGAGTACCCTTTTTTCACCTGTGGTGAAGGTTCAATGACTTATAAAAGTTTTGTTTGTTTTAAGAGGGAAGTTTTGTTATATTTTCGATTGATTTAATTATTTATTTAAGAAGACATTTTATTTTTCATTTTTTACTAAACGTATAATTAATTATAATTATTATTTAAAAAAAAAATTATTTTTTAATTAATTATTTTATTGAATCAGTTAAAAATTTAATTAAGGTTTAATCAGAAACAAATGAGACTATTAATATAAAAACTCCAAATCAGAGACTAGTAAATTAAAAGGTAAAAGCTGGAATCTTGGGAGTTTTTCTCAAATCAATTTTTTCTTATCACAGACCTAAGACTTAAAGAAAAGGAGTTTCCAGATTTGATAGGTGTATCTTAAAAAGAAAAAAGATAAATGTCTAGTTATCAGTAATGACTGTGCTGTAATCCCAAAACTATGAGCTGTTGTATTATTGCAGAAGCGACTTAGTAAGGGAAGGTGCACAAAAATTGCCGAAAGTTTTTAAGATTAATGTACTTGCGGCTGTGGCTTTATGTGCGTAGACTTTCAATTTTAAATTACGACATAAAAATAATTCGAAAGTTGTTAATATACAACCTGTAAAATTAAAATGTTAGTAGCTGAAATTGGACAGTACATGACTAGAATAAATGCATATCGCTAGCTAAAATGAAAAACCCTGTAAGCAACAAAAAAATTTAAATAGAATTTTTTAATCGAAGAGAAAAAAATATCAATAGACACGTTTTTTTATAGAAACATGGATTTTAATTTTTTTGTTAATTTCATGGTTTACCATTTTAGCTAACGGTATATCTCATACAGTAATTTAAAATTTTTTCTCGTCCCCTATATCATATGGAAAACACGAGATTGTGTCATCACAAAATTAGTAGCGAGTAGTCAGAATGACCATTAAGGTTTTTCCCTTTTAGAACAAACGTACGCATTCTTTTGATTGCAAATACCACAGTGGCATATTATAAATTTGCTATTTTCTTCACTCCTCTACGGCTTCTGGCTACACTTCTTAATCCTACTGTGTCTTGAATCCTATGGTCTCGTGTTTACTTAACATGCGTTATTACAAATGCAGCCATCCATGCCACGCTAATGTGTTACTCTGGCGAGACGTGAACTACTTGATGCCTTGCTAAACTATCCTTAGACCACTTCACCTCCCATGACATCTAAGATAATCATCCACTTTAAATCCAATAGCCGTTACTTACATCTGCCGTACACTGTAATCATGTTCTTAATTTCTTCCCCTAACAGCTATGAGGTCTTTCTTTCTCTTTTATTATAAAGGTCGCCTTGCCGCCTGTTGTTCTTATAATTATGACACGTCTTCTTTATTTATTTGTCCATGGCTTTACACAATAATTATCTTTCTCTTTTCGAAAGGTTTATGTACTGCTGTTTCTTGATTTCTATTTGCCTTACACAATTATTATTCTTTCTTTGTATGCATGTTCAAAAGTGGGCTCGAACTCTTGATCTTCTGTTTTGCAGCTCGCACCACTACCAACGCAGCCATTGAGGTTCGATTGATTCTACTGTTTTTCGCTGCTACAATGAAATGTATTCTTGTTCTATCAAGTAAATTATTCCCCGCAGACACACTTTTATCATGCAGTATACAACAACTATAATTCGTTTTTAAGCCGCACAGATCTTTCACTGAATTAACTGACTGTAGAAGTCATTTATATTCAATATCAAAAAGTTTAAACCCAATGCCCACAGAAACTTCACTATTTTATCTTCTTTTCCAAAACTAAATTACTTTTTCACATTAAAATACCATGCAAAAGTGGGGAACCCCTAATTTCTAGGCAGATCTTGGCCTCCTTATTCGTTATGTTATCTGGTATTCTGCTCTATTTTGGACAACGCTAAACTGTCAGCTGGTAAATTTTGTTACAACTAACAAAGTTGACTTCATATTAAAGGCTTCAAACTGTGTAAAATCATGCGCAATTTTGGAGATCTTTAATTATAATAGAAAAATTTATGACAAATAAATTTATTTAATTTCGGCTTAAGTTCAGTTTTATTTTAATTTCTAAAAACTTTAAAGAAAGAAAACAGGAAGTATATAACACCAGCAGAGTGTAATGCAACATTTTTTAATCCCTTCATCGTACATTTTAAAAACCACCTGTTTAAGTAACTATTTTTATGAATTAGAATACGAGGAATATTCATAATCGATTGATATTAATTTGGTTAGACAAAGTCTACAGACAACCCAATGCATTTCTTCGTTATTCTTCCTGTAAAGCGTCATATACATTTTTTCTTACTTTTTGCTTTCTGCCAACGATCGGCTGATTTCAATGCAATTTTTAGTTTAAAAATGCCATTTTAAGTTCAAATAAAAATTTGGTTGATTTCAAATCACTAATGTGCACGCGAATTAACTGCCCTGAAAAATATTTCCCCTCTCCAGAATTTTTAGGCGATAAGTAGATACCAACCCTGGAAGAAAATAATTTTTCCATTCATATAAATTTTGACATGAAATAGCAAAAAAAAAGAAAAATAAAAAGGAATGTAAATTTCAATTTACATTCTCATTAATTAAATTTATTTACTTGTACTTTTGTCGTGGTTTTTATTGTTAATTGTATTATTTTTACATTTGTTTATTTAATTTCTTTCTTTCAATATCTGTGTGAATACACATTGTTGCAAATTTATTGTTGTTGATTTTCTTCTACATTTATTTGTTTTATTTTTTTTTCTTAACTTGCTTTTGTGCTTAAATAATCACTAGATTTAAAGTCATGATAAATTGCTGTGGGCTGTATTTATTTTTATGACTCCAATAAAGTACATTTTCGCATAAAATTTAGATCAAACACAAAAAGAGTAGAAAGATTAAACCAATTAACGAAATCGTCTTAATATTTTGTATTTGTTTAATCTCGTATATGGGCCGCATACATACCTGTACATTCTAAAAATATGCATTTTTAAAACATTATCAAAGCAACACTTATACCTAGATTAACGGCAGTTGTACAACCAATGAAAATTGTAAAGATAAAACAGATTTTAAAGTAGCGAAAATAACCAAGGAACCAAGGCGAATCGATTGCTAGATGGTAGCGTTGGCGAATTGATATTCGCCGTTACCTAAAAAACCGAAAACTCTTCGAGTTACGTTTCAAAAGATAAGTCATTATCTAGTATGTTGTATGAGGATAACCTCTAATTTTTAATCTTATTCCAAGCAAAGCAGTATGCGGAGCTGCCAGAGATGCTTTTTATGACGATGAAATTTCTGTGAACAGTCTTGTCGCTATTTAATCATGTTTAACTTGGTTTTTATGACAAGATAGATAAATGACTAAAAAATAAACTTGAAAAGAGCACAAGTGGTCATAAATCTTCCCTCATAAGTTTATTTGCTAGATACTGTTCGGAGATGGCTGCGACGGAGTACAGTTAGTTTAAAATTACCACTTGCAGTAGATCTAGAAGACGCAAATTAATAAAACAAGGGAACTTTTGGATCTTCGAAGTTTTTTTTTTAAATATCGTTAAATGCTGTATGACCGGACATCGGTTGAAGCTTACGGATATCTCATTCAACACGTTCTACGAGATTGTTCGGCTTTACAGCTTCATGTGCTCAAATACTTGCGCATAATTGGCTTGAAAGGTTTTGTAAGAAGTTCGAGGTGATTATAACGGACTAGGAGTTGCTTAAAGTTTGAGGTGACATTACAATTTTCAAATAAGAAGTCATTGAACCAAACATTCACGTCCACCTCTGGCACGGCAAAGGTCATTATAATGGTGGTAAGGGACACGCCAGAAGATAGAGTTCTGACACCACTCTTGTAGAATATTGCAATTAACAAACTGCTTATGGAACTTGACTCCATGAGGTTTAGGACTGTCGCCTACGCGGATGACGTGGCGTGTCTGGAATTCTCGTCTACACACTGTCACACAGGTTGGAAACAGCGCTTGGGATAATCTGCACCTGAGGGGAGCGGGAGCGGACTGAGTGTTAAGCCGACCAAAACGGAACTTCTTCTCTTCTCTAGAAATTGGCTTCTCGAAGCGGTCATCAGGCCAATCTTGTTCTATGGAGCGATTGTCTGGTAGAGGAAATTGGACAATGCGGCAGTCTTAATAACTGGGGCTATTAGATCAACGCCTACAAAGGCGCTTTTTGCTGTGCTCAATTGGCTGCCTATGAATCTTTTGGTCAAAAAGATCGCATTGGGAACGGCGGTTATATTAAATGTAATGGGTGCATGGAACTACAGATCATGGGCACATGCTATTGTTCTGCAGATCACAGATGTTATTCCGGATCAAGTTGATTATTGCACTCCAAAACCCTTCTTTACAAGATGATTCCTTTTTGACCTAATGGAGGGCCACTCTCTACTGTCTTGAGCACTCTGTATATACACGGATGGCTTCAAGAGCGGGACGTGAGTTAAAAGTAAAGTCTACATGAGGAAATTTGGGATAAGAATAATTTTTAGATTCTGAAATGACTGCAATGCCTTGCAGTCAGAAATATCTGCAATTAGAAAGGCGGCGTGTTGGTTTTCTTTTTCTATATAGACAGTAAAGCCGCTATTATGTCCTTTAAAGGTGTGCTAACTACATCAGAACTTGTATCTCAATGCCAGGTATTCGCTAACGGAATGGCGGAGATTTCGACAATCACCCTAAAATATATGAGGGGATGTGGCATACCTCTCTCTACTTGTGGACAGCGTACTGACGATCCTATATACGTTCTATCTCGGTTAAGATTGTATAAGAAGTCGACACGTTTGATTGCTAGAGCAGTCTGGCCCTCTTTAGATCGGGAAATGGCTGTGGCACTTCTACAGTTACCGAGGAGCCGATAACGCATCTTTATGGCTGTGGTTAGTGGGTACTGTCTGTTTGGAGCTTATGCCAGGAGAATGGGTCTCTAATAGAGCGATTTCAGTAGAAGTTGCCAAGACGAGAAGGTGAAGGAGATGGTAAACTACCTTTTCTGTCTGTGCCCCATGTTGGTGTATATAGGACTGAGATACCTTGATCAACTGTACTTCATCGGCCTATCTTGCATATCGTTACTGGGACCAGGTAGGATAAGTTCTTTTTAAGGTGCAGTGGGTGCTTCATTTGTCCTCTTTAGCCAATGGGCCTTATCCGGCGGGGTTTCGGCAGTTTTTTACCCACACAGCTCTCTCTTTCTTTGTTCCTTCTCTACTTCCTATTCCTTATCTTCTTTTAATTTCTTTTCTGGACTCTGATTTTCTTCTCTTTATCTGTTTCATTTTTCTAAGCAGGTAACACCAAGGGATCAGCAAATGGACTCAAGTAGGCTGTGGCAAGACAACCTAACATTATGATTTCCTGTGCTTCCGTTTTTAGGAACCAAATACCAGTGTTCCAAGATTATTTAGCCACAACCGACATTTAATTAAATTCTAATACAGCTTTAAGATTTTAACATTCATCAAATATTGTTGGCCCTTCTAAAAATATCGGTAAATAATTACCGATTATCAGGTTTGTGCAGTAGTAAAATTTGCGCAGATTTCAGCAGATCCTTTAACAAAAACAAATTCCTCTTTATTACGAATTGAGTTATTGTCACAGTATTATCCAGTTATGTTTACAGAAAAAGTATTTGCGATTTAAATAAAGGAATGATAAACTTCTTACATTTTTGAAATATTTTTGGATTTCTACTAATTGATTTTTTTAAAAGTATTTACTAAAATTTATTATTTTTATTTTTTTTTTTAATTTTTTACTGATTCTTCCCAACAGATTTTTTTACTAAACCAAAACCGTGCATTTTAGAATAAATTGATAGATGTTTGACAGTAATAAAATTCTAAAATTATATTAAAATATATGATTTTAAATTAAGCTCGCCCTTTTAGGCACAAGTGTGTAGTTTTTAGCAAATAGTAAAACAAGAAAAAAATGATTTTAGAAAGGGAAGGTTTTAACTTGGTAACAATTGTTGAAATGTTAATTTACTCTTACTCTCATTGCTCTACGTACGATAAGAAAATATGTATCACGAAAACATGAATTAATTTTGTTTATTTCATAAATAATTTGTGGTGAGTTGATAACAATTGTACAAACTCGCACATGTATAAATATCTGTATGGTGGGTACTCAAATTTATCTGCGTACGAAAAAGATACAAACGTATTAACAGTAACATATTTTTAAATATGCAGATCTGTAAGATAAAAAATTTAACGCATGTTTGGGATTTTGAGTTTATTCAACTTAAATAATAAATAATAAAAATAAATAATTCGTTATGAAGCAGTTAGTCATCTCTATTCAACATTTCGGTTTGAATTAAACTTTTTCCGCAATCAATTTTAATTTTCTTCGATCGGTTACGTTTTACTTCATTTGTTTACGATTATGTGTATTCTGCATTAATTTCTTCAAAAAATGCGACAGAAGGTTAATTAATGATTTTAAATAATTTTTAACCGACTTAAAAAAAAGAAGCAGGTTATCAATTCGACTGAATGTTGCTTTTTTAATGTTTGTGCCTGCAGAACTCGGTAATTTCTGAACCGATTTTGAAAATTTCTTAAAATTTGATAGGTTATGCTTACAAATTGGTCTTATTTTCAAAACAGTTCATAATCTTAAAAATTAAAGGGTGTCCCCATACAACATACATAATTTTTATGTGTATTATGAACCATAAAGCGCACTTTATTTAAATTAAAAAAAGGGTGTATTACTTTAGCTCCCAATAGCAAATAATAATACAAAAAAAATTTTAAATTCAAAGGGTGTACCCATAGGTGACGAAATTGACTTATATGTGCCTATCTTTTTAACCGTTATAGACAAACGCTTGAAAATTAGACAGGATGCCGATTACTACGGCCGTAAAAATAACAAGTATAAACATTCAAAATTATAAATTAAAGGGTGTCCCGATATTTAATGTAGTTTAATGTATGTAGCCAAACTTTCGAACTGTTATAGCCAGATTGTTGAAATTTACAATGAATTTGTATAAAATGTGTATTTCGAAACTAAAGGGTGTTTCAATAGTTGATGTAAGTTAATGTATATGGCCAAACTTTTAACCCGTTATAGAGACAGCTGAAATGTAAAAAAACCTGTGTTTCTAAGTCCGCTATAACAAAAAAAATAACATAAAAAAATTAAAGGGTGTTCCCATATTTGAAGCAAATTGACCAATATGGCCCTATAGTTTAAACCGTTGTACACAAACATTAAAAATTAAACAGAATGTCTGGTATATTAAGAAGTATAAATATTTAAAATATTAAATTATAGGGTATTACAATAGTTGCTGTTATTTGATGTATAAGGCCGAACTTTTGAACAGCTGTAGACACTTGATTGAAACTTGCACAAAACCTTTATTGTTATAACAAGTAGCGAAATTGAAAAAAACAAATTAAAGGGTGTCCCTATAGCAGATGTATTTTGAAACCGTATCTTTGATACCGTTACAGAAAAACTCTTGAAAATTAGACAGAATGTCCACTACTTTGTCTGTTATATTAAGAGGTATAAATATTTAAAATTATAAATTATAGGGTGTGACAATAGTTGCTATGTATATGACCAAACTATTGAACAGTTGTAGACAGTTGATTGAAATTTGCACAGGACCTTTATTGCTGTTCGCTATAATAAGTATCAAACTTGAAATCAGAATTTAAAGGGTGTCCCTATAACAGATGTATTTTGACCTATATGGCCCTATCTTTGAAACCGTTACAGACAAACTCTTAAAAATTAGACAGAATGTCCATTACTATATCAAGTATAACAACAACAAGTATAAATATTTAAAATTAGAAATTAAAGGGTGCCCTTATAGTTGTAATTTTATGTTTATGGCCAATCATCTGTCACCCCAAAATTTGCTTTTTTGATTGTAACTACTTCACTAAGTTAGATTTAAATAGATGCTGAAGGGTATATAAGATTCGGCATAGCAGAATATAGCATCTTAGTTGTTTTTATTTGTAATTTATTTTTTATTTTACCTTTTTTTGTTTATATTTATATACAGTTAGTTCAGATAAACTTGCAATAATTTTTTTATGTTACGCAAGTAAATTCAAGCTGAACTGTGTTAAAATAGCATGCTTCGCTAGCACGATTTTATATGGCGAAGCACGTTGATTCGCACATGATTGGGCTGTCAATAAGAGAATAAAAATATAAAATAGATTAAATATTTAAAAAATACCACATGGAAATAAAAAATACGGAAAAGCAGAGATAAATTTGTAATAGATAAAATGAAAGATACTGAAAAAAATTTTTCTACAAACTTAAATATTTCTATTCCTTTATGTGACTAAAGAATGGCATCTTTTAAGAATCATTAAGATTACAAGTTTGAATATTTTGTAAAAAGAAAAAATTTGCAGCACACATATGTTGCTAAAAAAACTCTGGTTTTTTTTTAGACAGCAAAAAATTCAAATAAAATTTTTTTTAAGACCTGTTTGCCATTGTAACGCTTCATCTTCTGAGATTCTAAATACTTTAAAAAATTATTTTAGAATATTGAAAATGCTTCTCTAATTTATATATATAAGAACACAGTAACGGGGTCATTTCTGTACATTAAATATTTTTTGAAGATGTAAATATTAATCGAAATGAAATACAAAACACCTATTTTTGAAATTTTTATCTGTCTGTCTGTGTTCGCATCACGTAAAAACTGCTGGATAGATATAAATAAAATTTTGTGAGGAGGCCCCTTAGAATCTTGGTTCAAATATAGAGGACTTTTTATTTCATAAAAATATTTCAGTTCGTAGAGAAACTAGAGATACAAATGTGAAAGCACCTACTAGAACAGTTTTCAGTACATTTTATTTTTGTAGATGAAAAGTTTTTAAAACTTTTTACAGGACTCTACAACAAATGTTTAAAAACATATTTTTCTAAATTTTAATTTTATGAAAATTATAAATGACATGCGGACGAAGTCATGAGCACTGCTAGTTAAAAGAATAAATTTCAAACCTCCATACATACATATATACGCTGAAGAAAAATGGAATAATTGTTCTGAAAAGTTAATACTTCTATCACTAAAAGAAATGGTGTATTCAAGCAGAATAAAAGAAAAAGTTAGCTGATGCATGTAGAGCAACTCCAAAATGTAGAAGATCACAAGTCGTGAGTTCAAAACCCATCGATGCTTTAAATGTAGGGAAAAAATAATTTTTGTTAAGCAGTTGCTTAAAAAGCAGGTAAACCAAAATGGAGTTTCGATGAATTGGTAAAGGCGTCTGTATATTAAAACAGCAGTCGAAATGGTTAAGGTCTTAACGCGGCATTAGTTAGTTTGCTGAGCTGCGTAGAAAAATGAGTTGAAATATCGGAAACTAAAAGTAGACATACTAAATGAACTTTCAAACTTATTCAAATGCAAAAGAAAGGTCAAAGGAAGTTATGAAACATTAAATCAATGTTTTGGTTAATTAAATCAATGTTTAAGCAACAAATTATTGGTTTAACATATTCAAATAGCTGAATTTACATAATTACGCATCTCTTCCTTCCAAATACTTTTCGCATATTTGCTGAATACAAATAAATATGTTTTTTTTTACATTTTATTTAAATAAGAAAACACACCTACGCTAAGACTTTCAAGTTACTACTGTTTTATAATTATTGCCAAGTATGTTGTGTTTAGCATCTCGTAATACAATCAAATAAATGGCAAGGCAGACAAACTGTCTGACAGGTTAAAAAAAAAAAAAAAAAAAAAAACAAAAAATAACATTTCATGTCTCTGTTAACAAGGAAATTTTTATTTTTAATGTCACGTTTATTTTCACATCTTTTGTAAAGATTTAAACTTCCTTCTACCAGCAACAAGTGGAATGAATTTACCAGCAACTCACAAGGGAACTCCTTGAAAACGTATTGTCATTTTTGTAACTGTTAGTTAGCATCAACACTGTTTCAACAAAAAAAAAAAAAAATGTTGATTGAATTGACACCAGTTTTGACACCCACGCAAATCATTTTTGTTTGTCGTTGTATCAAATTACGATTTACACATGCGAATAAAGATGACAGTAAAATGATATTGAGTAAACAGACAACACAAAAATACACTTAGAAAATTTCGCTGGCAGCCTAAAAGTTTAATAAAAAATGTTTCGTTTTTTTTAAATTTCCAATTTTTTTAAGTGTTTGAAATCTGAGATAAAAAAATAAAATCAGAAAAATTAAATATTTGTTTACGTTTTATTTTAAATAAAAAATATGGGTTGTAATTTAAACACTTGACATAAAGTTTAACAAGGTTTTATTCGCTTTGATGTTTTTAGTGTTTCCACAAACAAAGTTAAAGATCTTTAAAAGATTTTTTTTGTTTGTTTATTCCGAATGGTTATATTTTTTTATTGAACACATTTAAATAAATTAACATAAAGGCTTACAAGTACCCGTATCGAAATTAATAATTAAATTAAATTTAAAAAAATATATTATGAAAATATTGTAAACGAAATAAAAAGACGTGTGTGAAGGTTTTTATCTTGGTTGTTGTTGTTTTTGCTTTTTAAATAATTAATTGTCAGATTTACATTAAGAGATAATTTTACAACGCTGTGATATACGACTCTATGATATAACTTTCTTGTTAAAAAATGTTTTTGTCATTAAAAAAAAACACACACACACTCACTCAAATTAACGTTCTCACACTTGGACAACATCATTAAATTTGAAACAAAAATTTTTTTTTTATTAATTTTGAAAGAGTGTTCAGAGTGTTTGTAAAAGTGAGTGATGGAAGGATAATATTGTGATGTCAGGATTGTGATGCCAGGATTTATGCAAAGCTGAAGTGCATAATTATTGAAGCTCTTTAGGACGCTAATTATACATTAATTATATTAAATTATATTCGAGAAAGATTGCGTCAGGATTTTTTACATGTCGTAAAACAATGCATGAATGCTGCTTAAACAGAAAAAATCCGCAGTTATTTGATCACCCTTTATTTTATACATTTTTTATTGCTGACACAGTAAAACACAATTTGCTTAAATTCTAAGCGTTAGTCTAAAACTGTTCAAAAGATTGGCCATTGTACATCAAATTACAACCATTAGGGCACCCTTTAATTTCTAATTTTAAATATTTGTTTTTGTTGTTTTTATACTTGATGACATTCTGGACATTCTGTCTAATTTTCAAGAGTTTGTCTGTCACGGTTTCAAAGATAAGGCCATATAGGTCAAATAACATCAAGTTTGCCACTTGTTATAGCGGACTTAGCAATAAAGGTTCTGTGAAAATTTTAATCAACTGTCTACAACTGTTCAATAGTTTGGTCATATACATAGCAACTATTGTCACACCCTATAATTTATAATTTTAAATATTTATACCTCTTAATATAACAGACAAAGTAGGGGACATTCTGTCTAATTTTCAAGAGTTTGTCTGTAACGGTTTCAAATATACGGTTTCAAAATACATCTGCTATAGGGACACCCTTTAATTTGTTTTTTCAATTTCGCTACTTGTTATAACAATAAAGGTTTTGTGCAAGTTTCAATCAAGTGTCTACAGCTGTTCAAAAGTTTGGTCTTATACATCAAATAACAGCAACTATTGTAATACCCTATAATTTATAATTTTAAATATTTATACTTCTTAATATTCCAGACATTCTGTTTAATTTTTAATGTTGGTGTACAACAGTTTTAACTATAGGGCCATATGGGTCAATTTACTTCAAATATGGGAAAACCCTTTTATTTTTAAATTTTATACTTGTTATAGCGGACTTAGAAATACAGGTTTTTTTACATTTCAGCTGTCTCTATAACGGGTTAAAAACTTGGACATATTTATTAACTTACATCAACTATAGAGACACCCTTTAGTTTCCTAATACAAATTTTATACTTGCTACTACAGCGGACGTAGCAATAAAGGTTCTTTGTAAATTTCGGCAATCTGGCTATAACTGTTCAAAAGTTTGGCTACATACATTACATTAACTATTGGGACACCCTTTAATTTAAAATTTTGAATGTTTATACTTGTTATTTTTACGGCCGTAGTAATCGGCATCCTGTCCAATTTTCAAGTGTTTGTCTATAACCGTTCAAAAGATAGGCGCATATAAGTCAATTAACGTTCCCCATAGAAACACCCTCTAAATTTTAAGGTTTATTTTTGTATTAGTTTTTGTTATTGGGAGCTGAAGTAATACACCATTTTTTTAATTTAAATAAAGTGCGCTTTATGGTTCATAATACAATTAAAAATTATGTATGTTGCATGGGGACACCCTTTAATTTTTAAGATTATGAACTGTTTCGAAAACAAGTCCAATCTGTAAGCATAATCTAATAAATTACAAGAAATTTACAAAATCAGTTCAAAAATGACTGAGTTCTGCAGGCACAACCATAAAAAACGCAACATTTAGTCGAAGGGATAACCTCCTTCTTTTTTTGAAGTCGGTTAAAAATGATGTCTAGTTCATCTAGTGGGTGTCTCTTTTAAGCATGATAGAACTTACAAAAGAATTCATCGTTAAAAAAATAGCCATTGTTTGATATTTATGATTAATATTAGGTTATTATACCTGGCATTGCCTTTCTAGCTACTGTATGGATAACTTATGTTCGCACAATAGACTAATAATTTCACGCCAGTGTTACCATTTAAGCGTTTTTATTACTTTACTCTATTTTAACACAGTAGTAATTAAAATATTAAAACTATTAACCATTAAGTTATTTAAGTCTTGAGTATGAACTTTCTGTTAACATTTTTAAAACTTAAAAGCAGCTACAAATTTAAATTCAATTAAAATTAAATTATTATTGTAAATGGTCTTGCTCCGCTGTTTGAAAATACAGTCGACTTTTGATAATTTAAAACTCGTTAATTTGAATCTGTCGATGATTTGAACTTTTTTCCAGGTCCCTTGAAAAACACTCAATATAATGAAAAAATTCTATGTAATTTAGTCCCCTCAATAACTTGAAATTATTTCAAGGGAATTTTGATCGCCGTCTCTCTATAATTTGAGTTTTTTAGTTCTACGCTCTATAATTTGAATTGTTTCAGTTTTGAAAAATAAAAAAATCATTTATTTTTGTTTTTTTGTGATGTGCTACAAAATGACATCTTGCCTTCTAATATTTTATAATTTGAAGTTCGATTTTTTTATACCTTATAATTTGAACTCCTAATATAATTTTGTTTCTGTTTTTAAAAGAAATTTAAACCGGTTTCTTTAGTTTCTATGCCAGCTCTATAAGCTTTTATTAATTTAAATTTTTTTATCTTTCAATTGGTATTTTGAAGTCTCATAGCAGGACATTCTCTGAACTGTGGATAGATTTCATACTATATTTTTTTCTAAATGATACAAAAAGACTTCCAAGGAATGTGCTTACTATGGAAAATATCGTCGATGTAAGCCAAAGTATAGAATTTATTAATTCGTTGTCAGTCACAGAAATTGGGACTCTTTCCGTTCACTACGAAAATTTTTAGGCGCAAATAGGAGGTTAAGGAGTTTTATCCTCAAGATCGTGCCTCGTTGCCTTTTGGACTATGAAGCAGTAGTAAACGGATCCAATGTTTTATTATAAAGTTGTTTTCTTCGATTAATCATGTTTTATAAACTGAATTACCACAAACGTGTGAACTTGTTGTTGTTACGATTTACACAATAGCGACATTTTTGGATTTAACTTCTTTAAAAATGAGGCCAGATCTCATATTACAATCGATGCAGATCGTTACCGTACCATAAATAAGGCTGTTTTGCTTAAAAAAATGAATGAAGTTGATGTAGGCGAGATGAGATGTGGTTTTAACAGATAAATAAAAATAAAATTATTTAAATAAAATTTTAGAAGGTTTTCCCAAGCTATGCTCTTGATGTGAGGGAACGTTTCTTTAGACTTAAGGCTGCGATCTTAATTTTGTGTCTGAACATCTCTGTCTTCTTTTTCCTAATATGAAAAGAAAAATTTTCTTACGTTGCCTTTTTTTAGCGCTGACTCACTTTAATAAATTCATTGCTTTGACTCTTCCTTTAACTCATTTGATTCTCATAATTGCATTTGTGATCAAGATTTGAGTCAGTACCTGTCATGATGGTCTAACCTTACTGTGGACTTATCACTGACTGAAATACAAAGCGTCGACTAGCGCCCCCAGCAGGAGTAGCCAACAGAGTTGTAATTTCAAAAACATAGCTTGCGGGACCATGTTCTTCCCCTTGCTTGAGGGTTGAAGACTATTCAACCCCGTCTGTTGAATGCAACAGCACATTTGGAACAGCATAGCAACTTCCCTGCGGACACCAACCAACAGCCACCACCGAAGGGATCTCACCAATAACCGGCTACAGAGATGGGTGGCTATCTGTAAGGGCTACCAGTTCCCGTGGCTCCAATCTCTTTGAGGAGACTGGTCAGTCCTTCGACAATTTGTTTATCGATTCGGCGTCTGCACACCATGGACTGGTTCCCTCTATACCCCCTGTGCACTATGTCTGAATCTTGGCTAGCTCGGTCAGACTTGTAGTACCCCGGGGCGCGCGACTGTGAGAAAAAGGGAGACTCATTTTGCCAACTACTTTTTCCTACAGTAATTCTTATTGTATGCTTTTTTTTAACATTTCATTCTCTTAGCACAATATCTTAAATTAAATCGCGAATATTCTTAGTGAAGAAAATGAATGAATTAATAAATCATCAGTTGCAGCCTTCTGTATATTTATTTATTTAATCTTAGGTTCAAATCCCGGAATTAAATATGTTGCCGTAGAGCTTTACCTTTTTACTAGAAGTACAAAATGTTTGAATTCATTTTCTGGCGATTATATGTATTTCATGGCAGGAGATAGATTCTTAGGTTCCGGTGAGTTCATACTTAAAAAAACGAAACACCTATTTTTTACTTTACTTTTTTTTGTAACTGGAAAAAAAGTGAAGTGGTGATAATGGTAAAAAAACTAAAAAACAATATTAAAGAAGATTTTATTATTTTAAGGACAGTGATTTTGAAAACCAGACTCGTTAAAAAAAAAAAAACGAAGAAAGCCGGAGTCAATCGGTAGAGAAATATCTTGACTAAAAATCACTGTTTTATTTGCTACTCATTTGTCATTATTTTGTTTTTTTTGTTTGTTTAATTGGTCTAATAATAACAATGCTGGAGTCAAAAAATTCAGATACGGTAGTTATCTCAAAAAATTGGTTCATGAAAAATTATCCTCGTCATTTTCTTGTTCCTAAAGCTGCTACATGCTTTTAAGTTTCTAGGGATCCGTATTACTCTCAGCAATATACAAGTGTTTCTAAGTCGTATATTGCGTTTTTCATTGAAACAGAGCCCCGCTAATCTGGCAGCGCTATTTGTGTCCATTATTAATTACCTGTTTTCAATGTTTTAAAGAAAGCAATGATAAATATTATTCTCGACTTGCATTTTTTATCTTTTTTCCATATAGATTTCAAATCTTAGCAGCCGATTTCATCGACTTTACTTTCTATAGAAGGGATCCCCTGAAATTCAGTTGCTTTGACTGCACTTTGTTTCTTATATAAAAAGATATTTGGTTTGAGGTTTGGATCGGAAACGCAAGAAATAACTCAGCACACTATCGCGCTTATTTGCGACTGTGCTAAAAATCAACATCAATTTTGTCGGATTTTTTTTTGCAATACCAATTGTTCTTTACACAACTTTGTAAAGACCTCCTCAATTTCCCTAGTAACTTTTTGAGACACAAAAATATTCGTTTTATTAACAAAAAATATGGTTAAACCACCTGATTTGCAAAACAAATTGTAATTTTAGTTACTGCTGTTTGCATTGTCTAATCAATATTCAGAACCAATATCTTTCACAATTTCGAATTTAATTATTTTCTATGCTGCTGATTTTTATTGTTTAATATTTTATTGATTAAAATATTGATAATTTTAAAATGTATTGCGCATGTTGCTGGTTTGGATATTTATTATTTCAGATTTAAAAGAGCAGAGTTGCCAACCATTTAACCATTTTCTGGCTGGATCTAGCTATATTTTTTATCTAGTTAAAAAAACATGGCTTAATGCCATTTGTTTTCTTAAGCGAAAAATTTTTTATATATTTTATTAAAATCTTTAAATTTTTTGTTCACAAAAGAAATTTGGTGACAGTAAATGCAAAAAAAATAAAAATTTTGACCAACATAAAAGAAACTTCAAAAATTTGAAGACAAATTTCTAACTGTACTAATGCAAAAGGTAATAACACGCCCATTAAAGTAACGACTTTTTTAATTTAACTTGCGAAGTCATTAAAAAAAAAATAAAAAAACCTTTACATTTTAGGAGGTTTTTGACACAATTTAGTTTATAATATTTCATTTTATTTAGGACCGTAAAATATGGCTGGAAATTCTGAAAGAATAATACACGATAGTAACAATAATTGTGATAACAGCAGTAGTGAGGATAAAGCAGTGAACTTGAAATACTTTCGGAACGTTAAGGGTTAAAAGCTCGATGTTAACAAATCTGGGTTCAATTATAAGTTAGAAGAGAATATTAAAGGTAAATAAGAGTCCAATGCTTCATATGATAGGCTTAAACCAAACGGGCAATATCGGATTAATGCTCCTTTTACGTAAAAGTTTTAAATTGTTCTTTTTAATACCCTCATCAAAGGTGAAAGAAGGGTATATCTAAGTTTGTCTTTCCATTTGTAATTTCTACAATATCCATTTTCGACCCCATAAAACTTATATATTCTGAGTTCTTATGCATAGCGAAGTCAATTGAGCGATGTCCCTCCGTCTGTATGTCTACCTTTGGTTTGAAATCAACTTTGTCAAGGCACTAGATGAGCTAGAGAAAATTTAAATGCTCCAATTGATCAGACATAGTTACGAAAATTTTTCAAATAAAAATAAGCAAAACACCAAAAATTATCCTCTAATTTTTCCACATCGTTTGGAACAAATCTAGTTTTGAAAAGCAACTCCAATTAGAAAAAAAATTTATGCGGCTAAAGAGAATTAAAGAATAAGAAAAAAATATTTGGTGAAAAATTAGGAGCTCTCCCATATTTTCCGAATTATGGGCCTCATAGGAAAGTACGTGCGAACACCATATTTTTTAAGATATCAATATGGGTATTAGACTTGTGTAGATCAATAGTCTCTCTGCATGTTATCCCATGCATATTTGGACAAATCTAAATACTTTGAACACAAAATGACCATTTTGATAGATATTATGGTGGCGTTTTGTGTAGTGTTTTATCTCAGAACTCTCAAGACACCGCGATAAACAACAACAACATATAAAATAAAATTCTCTTTGTAAATTATTTTTTTTTAAATAATGTAATTTTGAATTTTCTAATGTCTCTTGTCTTAAAATTTTCATTAAAGATGTTAAAAAAAAACTAATAATTTCCTTAATTAATTTTAAAGCTAAAGGTGTTGATATCAAAGGAAACTTTTTGTAATCAATTTTTATTATTTAAATAAAGATATTTGTGGCAGCTTTGTGTTACACAAACATTTTCCAGCTTTAATTGAAATAAAATTTTAAAAATTTGTTTTGTTATTTATTTGTTTCCTGCGATTTTTGCTTCTGTATTAAATTTTTTCGTAAGTTTTTACAGGGACTCCAGCATCAAATTCAATTGATTTGATTTCTTTATGACTTTTTATATCAAACAAAATTTATTTTTTTTTTTCTAAATCTTTTATTTGGCTTTAATTTTTTTTCTGTCCCATGTTGTTGATGTTTGTTGTTGCTGTAAAAAGTTTTAATGCTGATTTCCTTGTAGATAATTGTTTGGTAAAACGTTAAAACGTGCTGTGTTCAAGTAATTTTCTTTGACTGATTTGTTGTTGGGTTTTTAAAGTTTTACATTATTTGTACCTTTTTATAACTTCTTTTGTAGATTTTTTAATTTTTGTTGTTGTTGTTTAGCCTGATTGATTACCTCAAAGACAGTTTGGCTGTTATTTTTGTGGTGGTTTCTTCTTTTTACACTGTTGTGGTTTATTTAATTCTTTTGTTTTTTTTTTTTTTTGTTTTTGCATACTGGTCAGTCATTTGTTAGTTTATTGTAAAAAAACAAAGTTTTTGAATTCCCCAATGAATATAATTCAAAAAATCATAATAAATCGTGGCATTGTTAAAGCTACCGTTTTGTTATTAATTTTACATATCCAATTGCCAAAAAATTATGTTTTGGGTTTTTTTTTTTAATTTTAGCTGGTTCATAAACAAAATTAATTAAAAAAATTTAAATAAAATAAAATTTATATTTTATTCAATCCAAGTGTGGTGGATATCTAGAGATTTACTTGATACTTTTACACAATTGGAATTAAAAGAAAAGAGCCAAATGTTTGCAAGGAAATTAAAATAAGAAAGAATATTTAAAAGGGTTCAGATACCGTAAAACATATTTTTCTTCTTTAGCGTAAAGCTTTAATACCTTCAAACATTTTTTTAACTGCAGAAGGCATCTTTCACACTTTAACACTTCATAACGTTCACAATTGTGCCATTTTTATCGAAAAATGTGTTAGACTATTTTATATAATAAACTAAATATTGGTTAATGTTAAAAGCTCCTTAATACCTTCATCTTATTGTTTTTTTAATCGTAATTAAATAAAAATTTATAGTTTAGATGACCTCAAAGGGATGTGCATAACCTCATTGTCAACAAAATATGAAAATCATACATTAATAAAATACAATTGAATAATTATTGAATAATAAATAAAATAAATTAATTAAATTGAATAAATAAATTAATAAATTAAATAATTATTAAATTACAATTGAATAATTACAAAAATACACAAAGTACAATTTATTTTTAATTAAAACAAACCACGGGAATACTGGACTAAATTAATTAATCCAAAAAAAAAATATCGTGCTATTTTTTATCCCAATTAAATTATCAAATCACCAGTATTGAGAGTGAAAGCATGCCTCGCTACCGCTTACTTAGCTCTTCCGGAAACTTCTCACAAATATTTTAAATAAACTAAAGATTTTTATTTTAACAATAAAGAAAGCAAAAAAAATAACAGTCAACAAATGATTTAGTTTTCTTTATCCACTGTATTCGGCTGACTTTTTTTTTTGGCTTTTTATACAGTGTAAAGATGATGAAAAATAAAATATCACAACAACACTACGATAATTTATTTTTGTTTTATGCACAAGCGCTCGCAAATTATTAAATTAAATTAATTAATTTAAAAAAAAATATCGTGCTATTTTTTGTTTTTTGATAATTTGTTTGGGCTAAAAAAACACAATGTTTTTAAAAAAATTAACATTTTATTTCGTTTTCGATAAAAGCAATCTTTGTAAAAATATCCTTTAAACAAATACTTTTAGAATAAAAGTAATGGTACTATTTTTAAGTAGGCTGTTTACGAGGTGCTCTCCAAAACAATTTTACCTGCTGAGAATACGTTTTCTGTCCAGTACGTTTTAAAACAGAAACCTTTAAAAAATATCTTCATATATATTTTTTTAAAGAATTTTTTTAAGGAGACTTTAAAATATGTAAACGAATGAAAATAAGCAGCCAATA
This sequence comes from Cistogaster globosa, assembly GCA_937654795.1. Classification (NCBI taxonomy): domain Eukaryota; kingdom Metazoa; phylum Arthropoda; class Insecta; order Diptera; family Tachinidae; genus Cistogaster; species Cistogaster globosa. The sequence continues at coordinate 128,283,645 of OW569403.1, forward strand.
GCAAATTGAACTCACATACAAAGGGTTTTATATCATGTACGGTCCACCCTTAAATTTAGAATTATATGTTTTCTTATTTTTAATGTTAATAAAACATTTTAAATGTTTGCTTTTTATGACTCAAAAGACAATTATCGTAAAATCAGGCCATCTAAAGGAACACCTTTTAATTTTTAAACCCTTCACTACAGCTAGAAGAAGGGTAGATTTAATTCAGTCATTTCGTTTGTAATTTCCATAAAGTAAATGTATTCTGAGTCCTTATAAAGCCGATTGAGCGATTTCCGTCTGACCGTTCGCGTTCGGGGCTTAAATCCACTTTGCCTAGGTAGTAGACGAGCTAGAGAAAATATTTAAATACTCCAATCGATCAGACGTAGTTTCGAAGATTTTGCTATTGAAAACCAACAAGATCGAATCATATCCTTAAATGCAGCGGGCAAAATACCACGCCTGCCTATAATTTTTCCATATCATTTGCAACAAATCCAGTTGGGTAAAGTAACTCCAATCAAAAAAAAAAAAAAAAAAAAAAAATAATAAAATAAAAAAAATAAAGTAATAAAAACGAAGGATAGATAATTAAAAATAAGAAAAAACCAACCAGTGAAAGATTTTGCGCTCACTTATAGTTTGCAAGTGACGTCCTTTGAACTTTTTATAGAAAAATAAGATTGTGCAGTAATTCTTCCTCTGATGTAATGATATAAAATCTTATTTACCTTTAACCATTAAAAAAATTATATTTTGGACAAAGCAAATAAAACTACGAGGGCTGCTATATATATATCTGGCCTAATAGTGAAAATGCGAATATTTATAATCAAAAATAGTTTTATTGTTTTTCAAAGTATTCTCCAGCATGATTTATACACTTTTGCATGCGCTCCAACCAGTTGTCGAAGCACTTTTTCCACTCCGATTGAGACATCTCTAAAACATGGTTTTTAAACACTTCAACAGCTTCTTCTGGCGACGAAAATCGTTGACCACGCATTTTTTTTCTTGATGTGCGGAAACAAGAAGAAGTCATTAGGTGCCAAGTCAGGGCTGTACGGCAGATGACCCATTAATTCGACGTTTTGGCCAGTAAAAAACGCTCTGGTTTGAACCGATGTGTGAGAGCTCGCATTGTCATGGTGAACAATGATTCGTTTTCTCTTGTTGGTTTTTTGAATTTCTCCGATGACTTCAGGCAAACAAATTTAAGTGTACCACTTAGAAGTGACCGTCCTACGTTGCTCAAGCGGAACAGTCGCCACATGACCAGTTTTGCCGAAGAAACAGGCGACCATTTGCTTCGAAGTGCTTCTTCCACGAACAACTTTCGTTGGATTTTGCTCGTCTTTGAAGACCCACACGGTCAATTGTTGCTTCGTTTCGGGCTCATACGCATAGATCCATGATTCGTCACCAATCGACACGAGCCTTGTTTTGAGCGTCTTTCAAATTGTGCGGGATCCAATGAGAACAAACCTTTTTTACGGCCAGGTGTTCATGCAGTATCGAATGTATGCTGGTGCAAGAAATGTCCAAGGATGTCTCTATCTCTCGGTATGTCACATGTCGATCTTGCATTATGAGTTCACGCACGGCATCAATGTTCTTTGGCACAACAGCTCTTTTTGGACGACCTTCACAGAATTCGTCTTTGAGCGAGCTTCGGCCACGATTAAATTCTTTATACCAATTTTTCACAGTTGGTGGTGCTTCATTACCATACAAAGATTTAAGTTCATTAATGCACTCTTGTCGTGATAATCCACGTCGAAAGTTGTGAAAAACTATGGCACGAAAATGTTCACGAGTTAATTCAATTTTTTTCTATATTAATTTTTTCAAGTCACTGTAAACAACACAAATAATGGTCGTACGTCAAAACGTTTTGAGTACGATTATGCTTAAAAATGACAAACTTTCCAATGGAAATGTCAGACTGCACTTGGCAGCACTCAGTGTTGACAGGCCAGAAATATATATAGCAGCCCTCGTAATATGTAGGCGACGGAGAAAAGTTATAAGTCCGTTGTTTATACACCAGAGTTCTCAGAACGAGTAAAAAATGCTGGATTATTTAATGCAGACAAATATAAAATAGCATTTAAAAGTCAAAACACAAGATGGAAAAATCCCATTTTATTTATTAAATCAATTGCACTGGGGATGGAGAGAGTATATGAGATCAAGTAAGACTTAATCGAAATAGTAAGACTTAAATCGGACCTAAAATGTAGACACAAAATTATTAAACAGACTGTACTGAGAGACGAGAAGAGAAATATAGTAAGATATTTACCTCAGAAATGCTACATATTATCAAAATACTAAAGGATAAGGGAATGAATTGTAAAACAGGTATTGAAAATTGCGTGCAAAACTGAAGAAATATATTAAATAAAAAATAAGAAAACAAATCAGTGCAATAACAAACGATAAAGTTAAAACTTTGTTGTGTATTGTTTGTTTATTTCAGAGTACCGAAATGCTCTCTCACTTCTCACACATGAGAGAGCAGTGAGACATTTTAGTTTTTGATGCTTCTTTTCAAAAACGAGTGAGAGTAGAAAATATTTTGGTTTTTCATTTATGAGAGGGATGATTTATTTTTTTTTTTCTTTCTATTCAAAAGTGTAAAAATGAGAAAATATTTTTTTTTTCAGGCAAGTGCTCATTTATGAGAATTTAAAATTTTGATAATTTTTCATAAGTGAAAAGACGGTACAAAAATTTTTCATTGAGCGTTCACTTCTTAATCATGTACATTTTAAATTGATTTGTTTTTCACACAACTGCAGGCGTGGAAAATGTAATATGGTGAACAAATTTTACTTTTTAGTTATCATAGTTTATTATTTCGGATCCATTTAGAACTTTAAAAAGTTTTCTATATAATTTATTTTAAAAGAAAAAAACAATTCCTTAATTGGTTTATTAACATTTATTTATTTGTTTAATCTAAAAGAAAAAAGCCACATATACATTAATATGTTTGTATAAAAAATATGTATAGAAATTTATCGTAAGCTTGTTATAAACGTCTTTTTGTTATAAATTTATATTTTTACATAATACGGATTTTTTTTGTTTTTCATCCTTACCTGTATCAATGCTAATACACACATTCATATGTAATTGTAGGCAGACAATTTTTTGTTGGTCGTTAATGACCGTCAAAAAGAAATAATTTTTTTTTCTCATTTATGAGAAATTTCATAAATCTCTTTTTGAATTCTTATAAATGAAAACTTTTTAACGCTGAAAAAAATACCCATTCGTTTTTGAAAAGTAGCATTAATGAGAATGATATTATTCATCCCCTATCATGTATGAATAATACGGATATTTTATCTTATTCACTTTTTCATATATGAATACTTAAAAATGAAAGAGACAGGCACATTCATGTGTGATCGCAGGCAGAAAATTTTTTGATGCTCGTTTATCAACGTGAAAATAAAAAACAAATCCTAGAATTCTCATTTATGAAAAATATTAAAAATGTTTAAAATTGAATGGTCATAAATGAAAAATTCTGAATTCTGGTTTATTTATTGTTATTCATATTGTAGGTCTATACATTGTTGTTTTAATCAGTAGTTTTGCGTGTACAGTGGTTAATTAGTATGTTTATTTTAAATTAAAAGAGAATACCCTTAAATACGTACTAATGATTTTTATTATTTCCTGCAATAATCAATGTAATCAGCTCTCAGTTGAAATTATCAGGTTGCTAATCTAGTAATTTAATAGTTAATTTAATAGTTTTTAAAATAAATAATAAAAAGCTAGTTAGAAAAAAATAAAAGTACCTTAAAACAAGTCCATTAAAAAAAGTATTTTTTTAAAGACATTTTTAGAAAATTATTTTTGAATAAAACCAAAAAAGTACCTTTCTAATTTTTTTTATTTCTTTTTCGCAAAAGCTTTTTTATATAAAATTCATTCTTAGAAAATAGTTTTAAAAATACTTTTTTAAAAAGGTACTCTTTTTAGATATTTTTAAGAAGCGATTTGTTAAAGAATTAATTACCTTTGAAAATTTGTCTTCCTTAAAGTGTTTTAATATTTAATTGTTTAAGCTGCTACACACTGTATTTAAGTACTAAATTTTGATGTGTCAGTAAGTCAGCATTAATATATAAAGAATATATCTTTTTTTATTTATGTCTTTTGACATTTTCTAAATATTTAACAATTCTTTTATTATATTTTGGACCCTCTGCAATTGCAATTGATATCAAATAAAACAATATTTGTAAATCCTTAAATAAAAAATAAAAAAATCTAGCAGCTGCTTACAATATTTTTTGGTTTGTTGCTAAACAATAGAAAATTATAATGTTGTTGTAAATTTAAAAAAGAGCCAACCACAATTGATTAGAAGCTTAAGATTGCAGTCAGTTTTTTTTTTTTTTGCCAAAATTTTATTTCTTTATTAAATTGAATGCTTTTTAAGTAATTGAAAAAAAATAATGGTTCTTAATTTGTTTCTTGTAGATTTTTGGCAATTATTTCATTATCAAATAATTTTATTGAGAAACAACAAAACACTCCCTAACCTCACTTTTGTTTATTTCGTTTTCAATTCTCTTGATTAGAGAGACTTAAGGAGGTTAAAATTTAAAAACTATAAAAAGTCAAGCAATTTTTTAATTAAAATAAACTTAATTTTCGTTGGTTATTTTTAAACAAATTTTCAAATGTTACTAAAGTTTTAATTTTTATTAAGAGCAATGTATATATTGATCTGGCCACCTCAATATTAAACGTCTATAAAACTACAAATTCTTAAATTTTATTAAAATAAATAAATCAATTTAACTTTTCTTGGTTTTTTTTGTAAAAAATGTTTAAATATTTTTAAATTTTTATTTTTTTTTGATTGCAATTTATGTATTGATCTGGCCACCTTAATATGTAACGTCAATGCAATTGAAAAATCTTAAAAGGTGTTGGTTTTATTGTTGTCTTTTCTTGCCTTAGAAGCTCCTGCCACTACTTAATTAAAGAATAGTCTTCTAAAATCTAAGATTTTATTATCGATATTTGTTTCTAAACAAAGAATACAACTAAATTTTGGAATCTCCCCCAACTATTGCATGATATTATTGTGTTTAAATTTTTGTTTCTTTTGGGTTGTCGTTTTATCTACAGCATTCATGCAATAATTGTCTTGAGTAATTTTGTTTGGCTTTTGTTGTAATTTTCGGCGATTTTTTTCTTCTTTTGTGATTTTTTTTGTTGTTGTTTGTTTTGTGTTTAAGTATATAATTATTTTTTAAATAACCATCGTTAAGATGACGAAGAGGTAGTAGATTATAGCCCCAACAAGAAGGGGGGAGGGAGTGATAAATAAACTACTAACAAAATTTGCATAATTAACAAGATTTAAGACGGAGGAGAGTACAACGAATAATTTTCGTTTGAAAAAAAAAAAAATAATAAAAAATTAAATAAAATGAAAAACTTAAATAAACAGTTAAAATATTGCATAATTTACTGTTAGTTTTAGTTAAATCTTAAAGTCAAAAATTTTTAAGATAAAATGTCGTTGTTTTAGGTTTTTTATTTTCGTTTGTCTTTTTAAGAGGCTGTGAAATTTTCGTTTTATTTTTCTGATTTTTCAGTTTTGTTTTAATTTTTTTCTTTTATTTAAAATAAAAATTAAGTAAAGATTGCGCGCTCTTTTAAGATTTTTATTTTTTTATTTGTTTATTTAATTAAAATAATTGAATTTTACATCTTTTGTTTAAAAATTCTCCTATTCTTCGACCACAGAAGAACTTAAATTAACGTAGTTTTATATATAAAAATAAGTCTTCAACTTAAAATCGATTTAGGCAATTAAAAAAATTATTTTATAAAAAAAAGTAGCGGAAAATAATTTCCAATAAAAGTTAAAGTTTTTTATATGAAGTAAATCCCAGTAGAAAGAAGCAAGCCAAATAGGACATTCAATATTTCTAAGGAGTAAATGGGAATAACGTTCGTAAATTATGAAGTGATAAAAAATAATAAAAAAAATATCACAAGCAAAAATAAAAGAAATCAATCTATGCCGAATCTTATAAACCCTTCACCATGTCTGTATACGAGGGCTGCTCTATATATTTCGGGCCAAATAGTGAAAATGCGAATATTTATAATCAAAAATGGTTTTATTGTTTTTCAAAGTATTCTCCAGCATGATTTATACACTTTTGCATGCGCTCAAACCAGTTGTCGAAGCACTTTTTCCACTCCGATTGAGACACCTCTAAAACATGGTTCTTGAACACTTCAACAGCTTCTTCTGGCGACGAAAAACGTTGACCACGCATTTTTTTCTTGATGTGCGGAAACAAGAAGAAGTCATTAGGTGCCAAGTCAGGGCTGTACGGCGGATGACCCATTAATTCGACGTTTTGGCCGGTCAAAAACGCTCTGGTTTGAGCCGATGTGTGAGAGCTCGCATTGTCATGGTGAACAATGATTCGTCTTCTCTTGTTGGTTTTTCGAATTTCTCCGATGACTTCAGGCAAAAAAATTGTAGTGTACCACTCAGAAGTGACCGTCATACGTTGCTCAAGCGGAACAGTCGCCACATGACCAGTTTTGCCGAAGAATCAGGCGACCATTTGCTTCGAAGTGCTTCTTCCACGAACAACTTTCGTTGGATTTTGCTCGTCTTTGAGGACCCACACGGTCGATTGTTGTTTTGTTTTGGGTTCATACGCATAGATCAATGATTCGTCACCTGTGACGATCTAATAAACGATATCGAATTTTTGCAACATTTCTTTGCACCAATCGACACGAGCCTTTCTTTGAGCGACTTTCAAATTGTGCGGGATCCAACGAGAACAAACCTTTTTTACGGCCAGGTGTTCATGCAGTATCGAATGTATGCTGGTGGAAGAAATGTCCAAGGATGTCGCATGTCGATCTTGCATTATGAGTTAACGCACGCCATCAATGTTCTCTGGCGCAACAGCCGTTTTTGGACGACCTTCACGGAATTCGTCTTTGAGCGATTAAATTCATTATACCAATTTTTCACAGTGCTATAGGATGGTGCTTTATCGCCGTACAAAGATTTAAGTTCATCAATGCACTCTTGTCGTGATAATCCACGTCGTAACTTGTGAAAAATGGTGTCACGAAAATGTTCACGAGTTAATTCCATTTTTTCTTCTATTAATTTTTTCAGGTCACTGTAAACAACACAAATAATGGTCGAATGTCAAAACGTTTTGAGTACGATTATGCTTAAAAATGACAAACTTTCCAATGGAAATGTCAGATTGCACTTGGCAGCACTCAGTGTTGCCAGGCCAGAAATATATATAGCAGCCCTCGTAACAACATGAGTCATACTGCAGATTTCATATCGAATAAAAATCGTAAAAAAAAGAGTTTTTCAAAAATTGTAAGTTTTGCTTCAAGTTGTTGTCCCAGCTTTTTAAAAGGAAAAGGTTACTGTATCTCATCCTAATGAAATTCTGTGCTTAATAATTAGTAAGTGGCGTAAAATTACTAATTTTTCTTAGTTTTTTCATTCATTTTGTATCATAAACACAGCCACCTGCAAACGAAATTTATGGAATGAAATGGAAAAATTAAAGACAGGTGTGGTGTTTTTCCCGCTGCCGCAAATGGCATGGACTGATCTTGCTGACTTTCCATAGCACAATTTTCATAAGTATGTCTGATCGATTGGCGTTCTTAAAATTTATTTAGCTCATCTATCGCCTTTCCAAAGTTTATTTAAAACTTTACAGACGGACATCGGTTAATTGATATTTCAAAAACTACGTTTTACACTATAAACAAAAAAGAGTGCTATATTCGGCTAAGCTAAATCTTATATAACCTTAAACATATGTGTAAATCTAGTTGAACGAATATTGTGGTGACAGAGAATAAAAAAATTAAAAAAAATTTTGCACAAAAATGTCATCGGCTCCTAATGGGTTAAGCATTTAAAAAAAAAATCTGTATTTCCTCAAAGATCTTTTCAAAAGCTTTTAATTAATACCCATTTTGATATTTTAAAAATTTTGAAAATTTCAGAGGCCCGTAACTCGGAAAATATGGGCGAGCGCCAATTTTTCCATCTGATATTGTTTTTTTATTTTTTAATTCTCTATCGCCTCATATATAAATTTTGATTAAAGTTACTTCATTGTTCCAAATGATATGAATAAGTTTGAGGCTGGCGTGGTGTTTTGCCCGCTGCCTCGAAGGACATGGACCGATCTTGCTTAATTTTTAAACTATGTTTTTCTCTATATGCGGTCGAAAGTGGATATTGCAGAAATTGCAAATGAAATGACAAACTTAAATATACCCTTTTTCCATTTTTCGTTGTGGAAGGTATAAAAAATATTCAATGAGAAAATTTTTATTTTCTCAAATGTGATCTGGTTAAATCATTCAACAATTTATTATTCTAAAGCCTTAACTGTACGGCTAGCAAGTTTTCTTTAAAGAATATCAATAGTAGTGAATTTAAATATCTTAAAGTTCATCACTGAAAAATCGTAAGAATTCTGTTCTCTATTTTGTCCTAAAGACGGAATTTCATTTTCTTAATTTCGGCTTTTTGTCTAACAAATGATCATAAAATCTTTAACTCAAGATCTGTTGAAAATTCTTTATTTAATGTTGTGCCTTCCATTCTTCAATATACAAGGAGTAGGATGCCAAGCAGGAAATACAGAAATCCGGCAACATCGAGATTGATAAATTCTAAATCCTGCATAAATAAAAATAAATCTTGAATTGAGCCATTTTGCTTTTTTATAAGGAGACAAAAATAACGTATACGAAAACCTAGAAGTTTTATGGCTTTTGAGATTTAAGGATCCCGAAAAATGCCGGTATTTTGAAAAATCATTCGCCCTAGTTACGATCTAAAACTAGAAAAGGAGTCTAAAAGCTAAAGAAATGGATTAAAATATTTCGCCTCGACTCCTTTTTAATTTTTCTATCGCAATTCGCAACAAATGTCATTTTGCATACAAATTTTCTGAATATACGTTTGTTTAAAAAATTTTTATTGTTTAATTTGTAATTATTTTCAAATAAAAATTTCAAAGAATTTATTTCGCTTAAAGAGACTTTTAAATAAACAAAGAATTGTTAGTATTTTAATTCGTATTGTTGTAATTGTTGTGTGAATATTTCATTGTTTAACATAAAGTATTAAATTAAGTTTGTTTGTGTCTATTTCTTTAAAGATTCATTTGAATTTTATTAAAATTTTAATTCATCGTGGTAGAACTTTTTGCTTTTCAACTGTCATAAGAAAAAACAAAAAAAAAAAAAAAAAAATACCAAAGAGTTTTTGTGTTGTTGGAAAAAAACGTAATTTGATTATTATAATTTTTTATTATGTTTTTAAAATTTCATACATTTTTAACACTTGAATAATCTTTTGTTAACACTTTTATATTTCTTACAGCTGCGTTCAGATTAAAAAAACCATAAACAATTTTTACATGGCTTAAAGAAAGATGCATTTTAAAAATAATAATAAATAATTATAAGAACTTAAGAAAAAATATTTATAAAAATTAATTTTTATATTTTTTAATATTTAATTGACCTTTTTATTAGTAAAATAATTTAGATTTTCTTTTTCCTTTGTTTTCTTCGTCTATTTTCGTGTCAAAAATTTTGCTTTTTAATTAACTTTAAAACTTTTATAAAACTATTATCAAAACATTATTATACATTTTAAGTTTTTTTCTTAGGCTTAAACTCGGGGATAGATTCCCTCCTGCAATAAGTCATGTCCAGGAAATAAAAGTTTCTTAGTGATGGCTACATTTTACACTGAATAGATGTATCATCGTAACCTAACTTCGTTTTTAACAAAAGAAGGGTAAGTTATTCTCCTGTAAAGTGTCGTTATGGGGAGCTTTACGAAAGCTTTTGGGCTTCAGTCTTTTAACAAGATGAAGCAAAACAAGTTACAATTGGGTGGTAATTTACAGGATCATTTTCGCAGTTTCAAAATTTGTTAAAAATTTAAACTTTCAAAAATTTGTGCAGCAAAGTTTTTTCATTTCTGAAAAACAAGTTGATAGATGAGACTCTAGGAAAGCTACACACCAGGGAAAAAAGTTTTTTTTCTCGTAAAATATTTATTATTTAACACTTCATGCTGGTCTTTTAAAAGAAACGACTTATTTTATTTTAATGGCTTTGTAAGCCAAGTTGACTAAAAGGTCGCAGTTGGGTATTAGAGATATCACATGAAGGTAACTTGGGTCTGCAGGCATTATTAGACAGTATATCTTCAAAACAGATGTAACTAAAACAGTAAGTGTTAAATTTAATCGTTCTATTAATCCCGATCAAAATTATTAAACCAACCACATCTCGATGGGCATTTGCTACAGCTTACTAGCTTTTTATAAACTTCTCACAAATATAAGGACAATAATCAAAGTTTATACAAACACAACAATAATCAATAAATAATTTTATTTTTCTTTACCCACTGTATTCGGCTGACTTTTTTTTCGGCTCTTTCAAGGCCACTTGCAATTAATAAATAAAATTAAACCACGGGAATGTTAAATAAACTAAACTTTCAAAATATCGTGCTAATTCATCCAACACAATTATTAAATTCGATAGGATAACTAGCAGGAGTTTAGTTTACAATGCGGTGGCTATATTCACTAAGTCTTTTTTTTAATTCATAATCCCAAAAATAATACAAATAAATAAATAAATTAATAATAAAACAAAAAAGTACTTAAAATTTTTATGTTATTTTTTACAATTTAAATTTTAATCGGCTTTAAAAAAACCCTTTAGCTTTCCAAACAAAACTTAATTTGTTGTCATACCTTTCGGTGAAGACCGTCGTCACTGGCTGTTTATTTGGTACGATTGGCGAGCGCTTTCGATGTAATTAAAATTCCTTAGTATTTAAATATCATATCGTCGGTCACAGGTTGACACCTCTTAGCTCGCAAGAAAATCAATTCAGGTTTTTATTTATTTTAATTTTTTTTTAATGAAAAGTAATTTCAATAGGCCACAACAAATATCTCCTTCTAATTTTGTTTTTTTTTTTTTACTTTTAACACGGTTTAGCAACGGAGTAATGACGTTTTTTATTTTGCCTTCTGAAAAGTTCAAAAAACATGTTACGAATTGTTAACCCGTAACCGACAATACATCTACATACCTCACATAATTTAGAATTCAAAGTCTTTTTTTTTAATTATATTTTGTATTGAAATTGTGTTAAATAAAAAGTAAAAGAAAATAGTTTTCTTTTAAATTCAAATCTTTCGTTAGTTTTCTAGCAATAAAATATTAAAACAGTTTATGTTTGTCATAATTTTTGGACATAATGACGTTAATGTTGGCTGAAAAAAAATCATGTCTACTACTCTATGTTATCTGAAATTTTATTTTCAAACCATTCACCACAGGTGGGGAAAGGATACATATATTTAAGATTATCATTATCATTCATTTCCGATCCCATAAAGTATATTTATTCTGGGCCTTTATGCATAGCGTCCGTGTTGAAATTAACTTTGCCAAGGCACTAGATAAGATTCAGAAAATTTAAATATGCCAAACGATCAGACATTGTTTCTAAAATTTTGCTACTGTAAATCAGCAAGATCAGTCCATGTCTTTCGAGGCAGTGAGCAAAACACCACGCCTACCTCCAATTTGTCCATATAATTTGGAACAAATCTAGTTAAGTAAAGTAATTCCAATAATAAAAAAAACAAGTAAATTAGGCGATAGGGAATAAAAAAAAATAAGAAAATAACATTAATCAAATTGGCGCTCGGCTATATTTTCCGATTTATGGGGATTCTAAACTTTTCATAAAAGAGTACGATTGTGGACCATATTTTTGAAATATCAATATGGGTATCATTTAAAAGCTTTTAAAGAGATCTTCCAAAAATTGGCAAAATTTCTTTAAACTGCTTGACCCATTAAGAGTCAGTAACATTTTTAGGTAAAATTATATTCAATACTTAATTCTTTTCTTAACTTTCGTTGTCACCCCAATATTTATTTTTGTTTTTTTTTTTTTTTTTGAGTTACTTCACTAAACTAGATTTACATACATGGTGAAGGGTATATAAGATTCAGCATAGCCGAATATAGCACTCATACTTGTTGATATTTATTTTTGTACTGGGTATAAATTCAAAATACCTGCTTATAAAAGATAAGGCCAAATGGGGACTCTCCTCAAGTTTTGACTCAAATTGTAGCGGTCTCTAGCTATTGCAGTTCCATAATAAAGAAGGACAGACGAAATCATATTGTTGCGAAAACAATATCCTTTTTACCCTTTATATACGACATCAAATAATACGGCATGAAAATAATGTTGTTCATATTAATGTCTTATGACTTGACAACATCCATTTGGTTAACCAATCCATTTGTAATAATTTTGTTTTTAAAATAAAATAATTGAATACGATTTTCATAGTAAAATAAAAATTGCAAAATCATTAAAAGATTTCGCAAAGTTAAAAGAAGCCACACTATTTAATAAAAAAAAAAGAAAAAAAAGCGTGTAAAAGCTTTAATGTATTTAAGCTGTTTCACATAAAAGTTTAAACAAAGTACCGTTGTTATTCGATTAAATATGAATTAAGAAGTAGAGCTCATTTAAAAGTTTTTTTTAAATTTATTTTTAATTATTTATTTGTTTGTTTATTATTTTTTTATTAATTATAAAATCATAATTTCAGATATAAAAGCACTTTAGTTTCTGACGTTCAACTTCATTGTTAAAATATTTAAAATTTTTTATAATTTTTAATGGGAATTTTGTACGGAAATCTGCTTATTTTAAGATTTCAATTTCATATTCACAACTTTAAATTATTTGCAAAAAGATGGCATTTTTCTCTATCAAGATTAATTACGCATAAAATTTATTTTTTATCTTCAACATTAATAGCTTTGTGGAGGCTAATTGTTACAGAGTATTGGAGTGCTACCATAACCTTGTTATGACTTCTTCTCCGGATGTTTTTTCAGAGAGGTAGTTTTTAAAGAATAATGTTTTCTTATTAATTGTATTATGTTCTTTGGAAAGCATAAAGTAGAGTAGAGGCGGTGAAGAAAAATGTTCGACAAAAATATTTGTTATTGGAATGGTTTTGCAGCATCTCTGGTGTAAAGTAGTTAAAGCATCATAAATTTTAACATAAGTACAACATTTTTTAACTGACAGTGTAATTTATACCAGTATTTGAAACCTTAATATAAAATTTATACTACTAAATCGGCATTAAGTGGGCCACCAATTCTAATTTTCTATTAAAACACTATTTAAGAAGAATTGAATTAAAGTAAATTAATTTTACCAGGTGGCATCATTGCGGCAGCCGGTAATTTCTTGCTTCATTTTGTAGTGTGTAGAATAGCTGTCAAAAGCGAATAATTTTATATTACAAAACTTCTTTTTTTATTATTCTTTAAAAAAGATTTGTAAGAAGAGTCTTAAATCAATAAAAAAAACGAATCTTAAAAAAGTGTAGTAATTTGAGGTTTTGGCCGGCCAAAAACGCTCTGTTTTGAGCCGATGTGTGAGAGCTCGCATTGTCATGGTGAACAATGATTCGTCTTCTCTTGTTGTTTTTTCGAATTACTGCGATGACTTCAGGCAAACAAATTGTAGTGTACCACTCAGAAGTGACCGTCCTATGTTGCTCAAGCGAAACAGTCGCCACATGACCAGTTTTGCCGAAGAAACAGGCGACCATTTGCTTCGAAGTGCTTCTTCCACGAACAACTTTCGTTGGATTTTGTTCGCTTTTGAAGACCCACACGGTCGATTGTTGTTTCGTTTCGGGTTCATACGCATTGATCCATGATTCGTCACCTGTGACGATCTTATAAACGTCTTTTGAAGCACCGCAATCGTATTTTTGCAACATTTCTTTGCACCAATCGACACGAGCCTGTTTTTGAGCGTCCTTCAAATTGTGCGGTATCCAACGAGAGCAAACCTTTTTTACGGCCAGGTGTTCATGCAGTATCGAATGTATTCTGGTGGAAGAAATGTCCAAGGATGTCTCTATCTCTCGGTATGTTACATGTCGATCTTGCATTATGAGTTCACGCACGGCATCAATGTTCTCTGGCACAACAGCCGTTTTTGGACGACCTTCACGGAATTCGTCTTTGAGCGAGCTTCGGCCACGATTAAATTCATTATACCAATTTTTCACAGTGCTATAGGATGGTGCTTCATCGCCATACAAAGATTTAAGTTCATCAATGCACTCTTGTCGTGATAATCCACGTCGAAAGTTGTAAAAAATGATGGCACGAAAATGTTCACGAGTTAATTCCATTTTTTTCTATATTCATTTTTTCAAGTCACTGTAAACAACACAAATAATGGTCGTACGTCAAAACGTTTTGATTACGATTATGCTTAAAAATGACAAACTCTTCAATGGAAATGTCAGATTGCACTTAGCAGCACTCAGTGTTGCCAGGCCAGAAATATGTATAGCAGCCCTCGTATTAATTCAAATATGTGTTTGTTAGTAATGTAATTGAATTTCAGATTTGCTAGAAATTGCAGCTCAGGATCCGAGATTTACTGTGTCAGTTTTTAAAATAAAAATACTGTTTATTATTCTTTTATTTATTTATTGTTATTTGTGGTTGGTTTTTGAAATACTAGAAGTAAAATCAATTACTTCTTAAGGAAACATAGCACGTACTTATTCCCTTTTTTATCGTAACCGAGCAATTTCAAAACTGGTAGAACATTCAGTCTCAGTAAACTTTATTGTATATGTGCTTTCAAGTCAGTTTGCCTTCCTTTTTTCAAATCGCGACTTTATACGATTAGAATCCTGTCATCTTTGTTTAAAGTTAGAATAGAAGCCCTTATATAATGTATTCAAAATTTTACATGTTCTAGTTTCGTTTTTTGCCAACGTGCGATTGTTGAAAAAAATTGTTTTAATTTTGTTCTGTCTTTGTCAAACTCCAAAAGCTACGAGCATAAAACCCCATGTGAAATAGAAAAACTTTCCATTGTCGTTAAACTCTTGGGCCTTAGTTTCAGTCGTAATTAAAAAACCGGAAAAAAAAAATCGCTTGCAATTTCGCTTATGAATTGGCGCATATTTCGAAACGTTCCATAACTTGAGCACTCGTAAATGTAGGTGCAATTTCTGCAAGAAAGAAATCATGCAAGTAACTAACGGAAAACCCCACCTTCACTTAATTGTCATTAAAAGCGAAATGCCTTCTTAGATTTTCATGAAAGTGAAAGTAATGACACTTTTTTACAGTTTTGGTTTTTTTATGAGTAAAAAAAAATAAACATTTTTTAGGCAAAAAATATTTTTTGTCTTCATACATTTATTTATAACTGCGAAACTGTTGTTCATGTAGCGAAACGTTATATAAACAAATGAAAGTACTTGTAAATTTTGATTTTTCTAAATTTGTTTAAGCAAAATCTGACTAATGGTTCTTGAGTTATGTTAAACAAAATAGTCACGAATCAATCAGCTAAAAAATGTTGTACTGTGTAATGCAACAAATTGAGAGATGGCAGCTGGTCACACTGGAAATTGATTAAAAATTTAAAAACAGATATGAGATTAGTAGTGATTTGTATTAGCAGGGATTTCCAACTGTAGGAAAGTATGGCTAAAGTGCAGGTCCAAATGTTTGAAGAAAAAAGGGAGTTTTGTTATATTTTCATAAAAAAAAAACAAATTTAAGTCTCCGCAGAGTTTATTTTTTCAATTTTACGAGGGCTGCTATATATATTTCTGGCCTGGCAACACTGAGTGCTGTCAAGTGCAATCTGACATTTCCATTGGAAAGTTTGTAATTTTTAAGCATAATCGTACTCAAAGCGTTTTGACGTACGACCATTATTTGTGTTGTTTACAGTGACTTGAAAAAATTAATAAAGAAAAAAATGGAATTAACTCGTGAACATTTTCGTGCCATCATTTTTCACAACTTTCGACGTGGATTATCACGACAGGAGTGCATTGATGAACTTAAATCTTTGTATCGCGATGAAGCACCATCCTATAGCACTGTGAAAAATTGGTATAATGAATTTAATCGTGGCCGAAGCTCGTTCAAAGACGAATTCCGTGAATGTCGTTCAAAAACGGCTGTTGAGCCAGAGAACATTTATGCCGTGCGTGAACTCATAATGCAAGATCGACATGCGACATATCGAGAGATAGAGACATCCTCGGACATTTCTTCCACCAGCATACATTCGATACTGCATGAACACCTGGCCGTAAAAAAGGTTTGTTCTCGTTAGATCCCGCACAATTTGAAAGTCGCTCAAAAACAGGCTCGTGTCGATTGGTGCAAAGAAATGTTGCAAAAATACGATTGCGGTACTTCAAAAGACGTTTATAAGATCGTCACAGGTGACGAATCATGGATCTATGCGTATGAGCCCGAAACGAAACAACAATCGACCGTGTGGGTCTTCAAAGACAAGCAAAATCCAACGAAAGTTGTTCGTGGAAGAAGCACTTCAAAGCAAATGGTCGCCTGTTTCTTCGGCAAAACTGGTCATGTGGCGACTGTTCCGTTTGAGCAACGTAGGACGGTCACTTCTGAGTGGTATACTTTAATTTGTTTGCCTGAAGCCATTGGAGAAATTCGAAAAACCAACAATAGAAGACGAATCATTGTTCACCATGACAATGCGAGCTCTCACACATCGGCTCAAACCAGAGCGTTTTTGACCGGCCAAAACGTCGAATTAATGGGTCATCCGCCGTACAGCCCTGACTTGGCGCCTAATGACTTCTTCTTGTTTCCGCACATCAAGAAAAAAATGCGTGGTAAACGATTCTCGTCGCCAGAAGAAACTGTTGAAGTGTTCCAAAACCATGTTTTAGAGGTATCTCAATCTGAGTGGAAAAAGTGCTTCGACAACTGGTTTGAGCGCATGCAAAAGTGTATAAATCATGCTGGAGAATACTTTGAAAAACAATAAAACCATTTTTGATTATAAATATTCGCATTTTTACTATTAGGCCAGAAATATATAGAGCAGCCTTCGTAGTATACTAAAATATCCTACTTCAAATAAAAAGTAAAATGAAACAGAATAACATAATAATATTCGTTTTGAAATTCTTAGGTTTAAATTAAGTTGGTTCAGTAAAACATACATGTACGGAGCTTGAGACGACTATAAAAAAAAGCTAGCAGTCAGATCAGAGTAATTATTTTTGATTTGAATGTACCATTTAGTCTAAAATTTTAAAATATCACTGCATGTTGCATGAAGAGTATATTGACAATTTGACTTTACTTTGACAATAGGTAGTGCAGATGCGTCAATAAAAAGAAAAAAAAAATGTGATTTGAAAAAGTGTCAAAAAAATTCTCATCGTGTAGAAGTAGTTTTGATTTATTAACGAAACTCATTGTTACTCAATGAGAGTATATAATTTGTTATTAATATAAAATACTCATTAATTTCCTACTAAAACTCGAGGCAAGTCAAGAAAATCCGACTAAACGTGTAACTTTAACAGAAAAGATTTAATTACTTTTAACAAGGAACGCCCATGTTTACTCTAGAGCAACTGGTGTGAAAAAAGTCTTATTAAAGCATAGAATTGAACACCTTTTATAATTTTATTCTAATTGGCCTACGTTTTTTGTTTCTATCCTACAAATACATTTCTCAAATTGCTCTCACTACATGATCGAACATTTATGTTTTAATGACTGAAAAATATTGAATCAAAGAATAAATAAATAAATGACATTGACCAAAATTTCAACATTAGAAAAATTATTTATGATAATTGTAGTATTTGTTGCTGTTGTTAAATAAAAATGTTTGATCTTCATCATTAAGTCAAGTCAATTCAAATCGTTTCATGTCAAACATCATGACTGATTATGTGCCATCACGAGTTTCTTGAACATAAAAAAAAAAAAAACAAATATTTGCAATAAAATGTTTATGTTGTTTTGCATGTTTTACACTTTTTTTCTATTGTATTAAAATATAATTTTATTAATAATGCCGGACTTAATGCAACTGCTGTTGTTGTTGTAGTTAAAAAGAATTTATTTTGATTTTAGCATTGCAACGAATTGTTGAAACATTTGTAACAAGATCTCCTGCTGAATGCAATACTCGTATTAGAAATATTTCTAATTTTTCGAATAAAAACTGTTTCAAGTCTGCTTTAGTGTTTGCTCTTTTTCTTGATCTTTAAGTTTGATAACGAATGTAAGTGGCCTTAGATTTTTGAGTTTAAATTTTTTAGGCCAGTCAGGATTATCAAATTTTTTTGCATATGAAAAAAATATTTACAAGGTGGAGCAAAAGTAAATCATATTTTGGTTTGTCTACAATTTTGTTAGAATTGAAAAAAAAGGTGCGTTTTAACCAAATAATTTTTTAAGACGAATAATCAATGACAAATAAATGAAAAGCTTATAATGGTCACGTTTTCCCGCAATTTTATTAATTGCTCTGGTTGTTAATTGGCCATTTACTTTTAAATGTTGGCTTTTGAGAGATTTGAAAAACCCAAAAGAAGAGTTCTGGCGTCGTTTGATCTGGTGACGAGAAAACGGCAAAAAATTGGTCATGCAAGTAGAAGCAGTGGTTGCTTAGCATTAAGCAGAACAGTCAAGAGTCACAGAGGACCTGTTTTTAAAAAAATCAGCCTGCTCGCAAGCTGAGGCAAGGTGGTATAATATCCACCCTGTAGCCATGAGAAGCATCAGATCCCCAATCCTACCTCTAGAAAACTCATTAGGATCAGTCATAATAAGGTTGTCTAAATATTTGTGTCTCATATAAAAATAGCCGCGTTTACAGAGAAGTTGGAATACCGACTCTTTCTTTTTTGTTTCCATACAGCTGCAGCCATGAGCGTTTATCTGAAACGAACTGATCAAAAACTTTCGCATTTGACCAACAACTGACGAATGAGTATTTGAAATGAGAATTATCGCAGAAAGCACTTTGAAATAAACTTAATGTTGACTCCATTAAAAAACTAAATATTAGTAATAACTAGTCTTTCTTGGAATAAATTTACGTTGGAAAAAGAAAAGAGAAACGTTCAAATACTTCTGTTTCTATTGCTAAGATTAAGAAAAAAAAGCCAATATTGCGGTGACAGAGACTTAAAAAGTAATAAAAAAAAAATTAGTACGATATGTAATTTTACATAAAAATGTCATCGGCTCTTAATGGGTTAAGCCTTTCAAAAAAGTTGTAGCATTTCCCGAAAGATCTCTTCAAAAGCTTTTAAATGATATTCATATTGATCAAATCGGCAATCGAATTTTTTTATGAAAATTTTATAGGCCCATAACTCGAAAAATATGGATGAGTGCCAATTTCTTCACTAAATGTTTCTTTCCTATTTTTTTCAATTCTCTATTGCTTCATATTTTTGTCTTTTTTTGATTAGAGTTACTTGATTGTTCCAAACGATATGGAAAAATGAGAGGCAGGTGTTGTGTTTAACCCACTGCCTTGAAGGACAGTGACCGATCTTCCTGTATCAGCAAGATCAATATGCTTTTATAATAAAGGAAAGAGCTGTTAGCGGCTATGGCTAGGATCCAAATGAGAAAAAAAGAAGGAGCAACACCGTAAGTAGTCTGAGTAGTTTAGGTTACAAAAATAAAGATTGATGCCTGACCAGTTCGTGTCTTCCAAAGTAACGCAGTAGTGGATGGCTACATTGGAAAGAACGCATGTCTAGTAAGCAAAAGACCAGAACTATAGGATGGATCAAATATAGCCAGAGGCACAAAGTGAGAAAAAAATGAATATAAAATTTATTCCAGTGTAAAGAAAAATAAAAATTCCGTGCTGGTAATTGCAATCAAAATAATTCCTATATTTGTCCAAAAAAGAAAGGCGTAACATTATTTAAGATTCAAATTTCCGAAATATTATTATGGAAAAGATAATAAAACGAGAACAGTATGCTAATTTAAGTATTAAGTTCTCGTTAAATTAAATTTCTTTAGATTTTTTAAACTCAATTTATAATTCAATGAATAGAAATTACTTTGAATGAGACTGCTAGCACCCACCATTAAAATTTTGTTAGGTTTTTCTAACAATATTTAGAAGAAACGTACGGTTTTTTTTTTTATTGCAAATACCACTTGCCTTCTTCCGCTTACAGCTAGAACTCTTTCTTTCTCTCTTATAAAGGGCGCCTTAACAATTATCTGCTATTCTCATATTGAATGACGTCTCACTTTATTTATCTGGCCATGGCTTTACACAATAATTGTCTTCCCCTTTGCGGGAGATTTGTTCTGCTGTTTCTTAATTTTAAATTGCCCTACACAATTATTATTCTTCCTTTGTACGCATGTCCGAAGACGGGCTCGAACTCACGGCTTAATTCTATAAACACACCCAATGGTGGTAAAAGTGACTAATTCACCTCTGTTTTTACCACGCACATATGGACAATAAAAACAGGGGTTGCCAGATCTTATATTCGTAACAATATTATCAACAAAATTTATAGTTGTTTTTATAAAATTATAAAATAAAACTACGAACAGAAATATTCTTAAAATACTGTTGAAGCAAACTTTCAATGTTTTAGTTCATACTTGTGTAGTCGTATGAAACTGGTCCTTCTGCTGCCGGGTAAAATAATTAAAATAATATTTTTCTTTTAGAATTAATAAATTTACTTTAAAATGTTTAAATTCGAAGGCTGCTCTATATATTTCTGGCTTAATAGTGAAAATGCGAATATTTATAAAAAAGTATTCTCCAGGATGATTTATACACTTTTGCATGCGCTCAAACCAGTTGTCGAAGCACTTTTTCCACTCCGATTGAGACACCTCTAAAACATGGTTTTTGAACACTTCAACAGCTTCTTCTGGCGATGAAAATCGTTGACCACGCATTTTTTTCTTGATGTGCGGAAACAAGAAGAAGTCATTAGGCACCAAGTCAGGGCTGTACGGCGGATGACCCATTAATTCGACGTTTTGGCCGGTCAAAAACGCTCTGGTTTGAGCCGATGTGTGAGAGCTCGCATTGTCATGTTGAACAATGATTCGTCTTCTCTTGTTGGTTTTTCGAATTTCTCCGATGACTTCAGGCAAACAAATTGTAGTGTACCACTCAGAAGTGACCGTCCTATGTTGCTCAAGCGAAACAGTTGCCGAAGAAACAGGCGACCATTTGCTTCGAAGTGCTTCTTTCACGCACAACTTTCGTTGGATTTTGCTCGTCTTTGAAGACCCACACGGTCAATTGTTGTTTCGTTTCGGGCTCATACGCATAGATCCATGATTCGTCACCTGTGACGATCTTATAAACGTCTTTTGAAGCACCGCAATCGTATTTTTGTGACATTTCTTTGCACCAATCGACACGAGCCTTTTTTTGAGCGACTTTCAAATTGTGCGGGATCCAACGAGAACAAACCTTTTTTACGGCCAGGTATTCATGCAGTGTCGAATGTATGCTGATGGAAGAAATGTCCAAGGATGTCTCTATCTCTCGGTATGTCGCATGTCGATCTTGCATTATGATTTCACGAACGGCATCAATGTTCTCTGGCACAACAGCCGTTTTTGGACGACCTTCACGGAATACGTCTTTGAGCGAGCTTCGGCCACGATTAAATTCATTATACCAATTTTTCACAGTGCTATAGGATGGTGGCCCATCGCCATACAAAGATTTAAGTTCATCAATGCACTCTTGACGTGATAATCCACGTCGAAAGTTGTGAAAAATGATGGCACGAAAATGTTCACGAGTTAATTCCATTTTTTTCTATATTAATTTTTTCAAGTCACTGTAAACAACACAAATAATGGTCGAACGTCAAAACGTTTTGAGTACGATTATGCTTAAAAATGACAAACTTTCCAATGGAAATGTCAGATTGCACTTGGCAGTACTCAGTGTTGCCAGGCCAGAAATATATAAAGCAGCCCTCGTAAATATTGAAGCAAAGCCTTTTTAATTTTTCTTTGTTCTTTTTTAATTTTTAATATTTTTTTTTAATTGGCTTGATTCAAGTTTTTTCATATATGTATTAACTTTTAAAACTATCACGTTGAAAAATTAAATAAATTTCATATTTAAAAACTTATAATTAGCATCTTACCATACACCAATGTTTTCTTAATAATAAAAAATGGACTTACACCACTCTTAAACGAACGAGTTGTCGTTCTGCTTTGAGTAATACGACACCAAAGACAGTTCGCTACAGCGGTAAACATCTTCCTTAAGACTTTTTGAATCTCGCATTTAACATGGTAAAGCAAAAGCCTTGAATGTTTTGAAAGTTAACATTGAAGAAGAAAACGCTCAGATAAAGCCAGACAATTTGCGAGTAACATTTCAAAATGTTGTGAAACGAGAGCAAATGTGCCTTATGGCTGATATAACTTTTTTATTAAAAAAAAAAAAAATTCATGAAAGCGAAACTCAACCAATCTTGCTTTTTCATTACTTATAACAATTACATGCTGCTAAAGGCAGGGGCTCTATCTTGAGATTTACATGTTCTCTGGCATCTCATCATTTATGCCCGACAAATCGAATAAATTAATTTAAAAAAAGTGTTCCTGCGCTAGTTGTCGACAATAAAAAGTCTTGTATAGATCACATTGGGAATCGTCTCTTAATATCTTCGAAGGCCATTTCTTAACACACAACAAGAAATCTAATTCTCAAAATTCATTTTCCTAAGATACAGATTCCGGAAGTACTGTTGTGTTATTCTATTTATAGAAAAAGTTTTCCAAAACTATTAAATGTTCCGGTTCAGCCTAAACCGCCATAAAATAAATAAATCAAATGTCCACATGTAGCGTGAATTCCGTTGTTCATTTAAAAATAAATTTTATTGATTCTTTGCCACCTTCTTCTTGCACATTCGCAACCAACCCAACAGCATAAAAGCGTTTTTATTGTTATTTAAACAACAAAAAACGCGATAAAAATTGTGTAGTTCGTGATTAACTAAAAATTTAATAAAAAAATGGTTAATTGCTTTTTAAACGTCATTTACTGAAGAGTTCAGCAACTTAAAAATATTAATTTTTTTTTTCAAATTTGTTGCTCATTTGAAGAAAAATTACTTTTTAATGTTGCTGCTGTTGTTGTGGCAATAAATTATTGTACACAAAATTCTAGCTGGATTAATGTTTTAAAAGAATTTGTTTTTTTCTTTAAGTTTTAATTTAAAATCTTCACATTAATTTAATGTTTATGGGAAGATTCTTGAAAAAGGCAAATTTTGTTCTTCTACGAATGAAGTCATTATTAATATTGATTAGGAAGAAGATTGCAATAGAAATAAACTGGTCAATTAATCACCTCAGCATTGTAATTAAAAAAAAAAAACTAAGAATATAAAATATTGGAAAATCTATTTTAATTAGTGGATTTTTCGGTTAATTAGTTTCGTATGGAAGAAAAATTCGTTGTGGTCAATTTTTTGTTGCTGGTCAAAAATTTAATAATTAAAATATATTTTTTCTTGTTAAATATAAAAGCCTGCAAAAGCTTCTTAAGTGTTTTTTTTTAATTAAACTCTTAAAATACAATTAAAATAAAATTGTAAAATGTTCTGAGCTTGGTCTTCGTCGCTGGGACTTTCTCTCATATCTGTGGTAACAGGTGGATTACAGGCCAACAAAAGCAAAGTCCAGCCACAATATTCTGAATTCATTAGATCAGTTAGAATGGGAATAATACGATCTTGCCTGTGAGAAACTTCTCTTAGCTTCCCATATCCTGGTTTCAAATACTTGTTACAAGAACACGGAGATAAAGATTGGCAATTTGAAAACATTTATTTTGACAAATATTCTATTTGCATCATTTATCGTTGACTGCTGCTTTTGAAATGAATGAATGTTTCTGTACAGCACTGTTGTGATTGTCTGTCTAGTTCACAAATACCTTCCTGATTCCAACAAAATGCAAAGCAATTTTTTTAACGAAATAATATTTTCGTCCATACTGATTTCGGTTGACGTAATATCTCCGATGACAAAAAACATTTCGTGTAGTTTTTTTTTATTAAGACTAGAACTCAGAGGATGACCCCTAGTTATGCAATGCATTGTCCCAGAACTGGAAAATTAGGTTGTGGGTAGGGGGAAAAAAGAAGTAGTGGTTGTGGACATTTGATTTCAATCTTTGCACATTTAAAGTGACAGGAAAGACCTCCACAAGGAGTTTATTCCACATACGAACTGTTCGGCTAAAAAACAAATTTTCTACATAGAAATGCGTAGTGCGATTCACTGGCCAATCGACCACAAAGGAATGCGCTCTTGGTGTTAATCGAGTTGCACGTATGAAATTACAGTTTTCAAAAACAAGTTCCATATTTTTATAAGAGCACTTTCCGTTGTAGTAACGATAAAACAGTGAAACACATTTCACATTCTGTCGCTGCTCCAGTGAGTCAATAGAACTGGATACCCTACTGTCACCGATAAGTTTCTTTGCTCTCTCCTGCACGCGGTCGAGTAACTCCAAAATAGACTTTGAAGCACCGGCCCATACATGAGAGTTGTATTCAATTTTCTGTCTGATGAAGATGACATAGATATTAAAGAGATCAGATGGAGTGAAGTTTTTTTAACACCGTTTCAGAAAACTTAGGCACTTGAATGCTTATTTTGCAACATGAAAAATATGCTCGTTCCACCGATCATCGCATTGAATTTTCATGCCAAGAAAATTGAGAGCTTCTAAATGTATTGGTGTTGTGAATGTGCTTTCGCATAGCCCCAATTTCCGAAATGCCTGGCCTATTGCAAAATGAAAATGAATGGTAATTGCTACTGTCATCTGCGAAAGAAAAGAAAGGGTTGGAAG
Organism: Cistogaster globosa; assembly: GCA_937654795.1. Taxonomy (NCBI): domain Eukaryota; kingdom Metazoa; phylum Arthropoda; class Insecta; order Diptera; family Tachinidae; genus Cistogaster; species Cistogaster globosa. The sequence continues at coordinate 128,308,531 of OW569403.1, forward strand.
CCTGACGTGAAGGTCGTTAAGAAAAATAAAAAATAGAGTAGAAAAAAAGACGGAACCTTGCTACACCTTTGAATTAACCCTAAACTTGTTTGATGAGATGCCATCTATAACAACTCGTACAACGCGATTCCTGGAAAAGCTCGATTAAAGACGAGAGAAGCTATCACCGACACCAAAAGAAAACATGATCATTTGATATCATATTTTCTTACTTTTGAATTAATAGTTGTAACTTAAAATAAAACGAAATTGCCCATTGTGTTATTTCCAATAAATTTTTAATCTGCGTTTAGAGCACCTGCTTTTTCTAAAACCAGTAAAAAGTAAGATTAAGAAAAGGCTGACAAAAAAGTCCTTTCTTAAGTAAAAATTTAAGCTTTTTCATAATTTTTAAATTTAATTTGATAGAAAGAATCTAGTGGCGGATTTTTGGAGAGATCTTGACTCTTTTACTTTTGTACTTCGCAGAAGAATAATTTTTTGGTAAAATTTTTATGTATTGAATATTTACTAGTGTGACCGGTGAACGAATGATTCGACGAAACTTAAAGCGCCACATGTTCAATAATTAAAAAATATCTAAATTCAAGTGTTTGCTGGGTAGGTATGTAAATGAATTTTGTATAATGTGAATTTCTGGGATTTTTTTCATTACCATTGAAATTTCATTGGCATTGTTTGAAATGATTAGAATGACAAGAAATTCAATTATCTTTTAATGCTAATAATTTATTTTAATTAGAATTGATTTGCCAATGGTAATTAAATTTTAAGGAAACTTTAACTTAATAATTACAATCAATCAAAAAATATTTTATCCTTGAAATCGATTGCATAATTTAAATTGTAGAACAAAAAAGAGCTATTAAATATTAATACTCGTATACATACATTTGTAATATTTCATTTTCAATTGTTTAATAATTAATATATGAAATAAATAATATTAATTAATTAATATGAAATTAAGTCATCAAAGTTATTATCATGACACATTGTAATTTGCTTGGTTGTATTGCTTAATTTAACAAAATATTTAATATTCGAATCTTGCACTAGTTAAGTCGCATGTTTAGTTAATAAAAAGATGATATTAACGATCTGTCGGAACCACAGAGCAGGACTTAAAAAATAAAATAAAAATTATTTTTAAATTTGATTGATTTTTTATGAAACTTTACACAGTGATTTTGAACGATTTATTTTGGACAAATTGCCACAAAATCAAAAATCAAGATTTTGAAATTATTCAGATAAAAGAGATTTTAATTAAATGGTGAAACATTTTTTTTTAATTCCAGGAACAAAAATTTGTCATAATTTTTTTTTTACAAAAAAGGTTATCCTGCCTTTATTTACCAGGGGGCTGTCAAATCATTTTTTGGAGTATGTTGCCAGCAATTGAGGGCTTAAAAATCCGTTTATGTTGTTTTTTAACCGGTGCCTTGCACTCCGAGGAATTTAACAATAATTAATAAATTTTGTTTTTAAGCTGACTATGTTTGGATTGGGCTGGAAGAAGACTCGTTATAATTTTCTGTAATTTGCATTTGTTATAAGTTGTCTCTTATTGGGTTTCAAAAATTTGTAACGAAGAAAATTTAACCATATCAGCAAAAAAGAATAAAAACTTTTTTGGGAAAATTCATGAAAAAAATCGATAATTTTTATATTTTCTCAATTTAGAGGCCAATAACTTTTTACCGAAAACCGCTATCAGAAACAAACTTGAAACTTAATTTTATAAAGAATATAGCAAATGTCTTAAAGTAATGATCCAATCATTAATAAGTTAAAAATACTAAAAAAAAAAACGTTGGCCAATATTAAAAAAAATAAGCAAATTGTAAGCCAATTTTCTCCCAAACTAAAAAAGAAAATCTACACTTGTAGGGTTTTTTATTTCCCGGCAAACGGGAAAATTATTGCATTTCCGGGATTTCACGTTATTCCCGGAAAGAAAAGCAATTCTTGAAGAAAACCAGTTTATTTAATGAAATAATATTAAAAAATTCATAGTTTTGTTAAAACATAAACAAACGCTAAAAATAATTTTTAAATAATAGTTTTAGAAGTTTATAAAACTTAAAAACAATTCAGGTGACAAGACATACATATGAACATTCGTACTACATAACGAAAGATAATCAAGATAAAATTATTGAAAATGCATTTTATGAATTATTTTTTTGAAATATATGATTTTAGAAGTGTAAGTAAGTTTAACAATCCACTGGACATACTGTTGCTTGTTTTCGTTGCAAGATTTCCAACAATAGAATAAACTCTTTCACTTTCCGCTGAGGTAGGTTTTCTTGTCAACAGTGTGTTATAAAAATTATCCATGTTCGCCTTTCAAATGTTAGTGGCTTCGAATAGCTTAATTTCCTTTTAAAACAAATTAGTAACCATTTGTTTTACTTAATATCTCACTAGCAGTGCCCACGGCTTCATCCGCTTATCACTTCTAATTATCTTAAAATTAAAATTTAGAAATATGTATTTTAAAAAATTTGTCGTAGAGTTCTATAAAAAGTGTTAAAGACTTTCCATCTATACAAAAAAAAAAAAAAAAAAAAAACAAAATGACATATTTTTATGAAATAAAAAGTATTCTATATTTGAACAAAGATTTTAAGGGACCTTCTCATAAAATTTAATTTAAATCCATCTAGCAGTTTTTACGTGATGCGAACACAGACAGACAGACAAACAAACAGACAAAAAATTCTAAAAATAGATGTTTTGTATTCCATTTTTATTTCTATCTACCCTAACATCAAGCACTACTCCTTCCATCCCCCTTCCCACAAACTAATTTTCTAGTTCTGGTACAATGCATTGCATAAGTAGGGGTCATCCCCTGAATTTAGCCAAAAATTTCCCGGGAAATTGTGGCTAACATATCCAAAAATTATATGCCCGAGACGTCCATTTTTGATGATCCACTCAGAAACTCCCATTTATTTTAGAAGGCCGACAGATCTACTCAAATACATCTCGGCTTTGCCATTAGGATATTTTTAGTGGTTCATGATTTATCTTATTATGTCCAAGATAAATCGTTTTCAAACCACTGTGCTTCATTCGGAAGCAGTAAATTTAGAAATAAGACTTTTGGTGTTAAGGCCTTTACACAAGATCTTTCATTTTCCTTCGTGTCAGATTTTTTATTTGTTCATTATAGTAAATAAAATGTTTTGTTTGCATCAATTTTTTTCAAAATATATTGAAAAGAATATTTTTTGTGGATCCTTACTAGCAATGCAAAGCTTTTATTTTAGATCTAGGAAACATTAGCACAATCACTTTTGTTCACCAATTACAATTTCAATGTTTTTGTTTATTTAATTGTCTAATTTTTCTTTCTTTAATTGTATCATGATATCATTATCGTGAACTGTCTCTACACCTTTGTTTTAATCTCCGTAGTTTTTTACAAATAAAAAATAATAATAAAATACATTTCTCTCAAATCGATTGTGGTTAAAACTTAATAAAATGTTTTATAAACATTAATGTACTTTAACTTTCTTTATTGTTTCCCTTGTTATTTAAACGTCACTTCTCTGCCTAATATTGACAACACCGATAATCAGTTCAAAGTTACAAAATACATTTAAGCCTACGGTCATGTATAAATTTATAAAGCACTGTGGAGAAAATAAAAATATTTGTAAAACAAATCTGTAAGTTTAAAGAAAATATCCAAAAGATATAAATTTACATTTCGTTTTTTATTCTGAAAACGCTTTTAGAACAAAATACATGCTTGCGTGTATCCCCCTGAGAAACATGTTAACTTTGTTTTAAATTATAGAATTTTTCCTTGGGTCTGGTCAAGACGAATTGAACAGCTGACTGCATTAGATCATGCGGTCAACATATGTTTTAGCTTTTCCGTGTATTTTGTTTTTGTAAGATCTTGTTAAGTTGTCAAAAACATCTGGCAACGTGTTTGTATGTATTTGTGGAAAAATAAGACAGCATATTGCCAGACGTTTTGACAGCTCTACAAAGTTTTACAAAAACAAAATTTAAGTAAAAGCTAATGCAATAACCTGGTATCGTTTTCTAGTTACAGTCCACCCTAAATACGAGCGTAAGACGTTATTTAACTGTCAAAAATTCTCATGCCCATACAAAATGTATGAGACCAACCCAAATAGCGCGACGCTAACGTTGGACAATTGAAAAATCCAATTTTGACTGCGCGTAAAAAGTGAAGTTGGCTGCAAAAGAAGTGTTGTTATTGTTTTTTTTTTTTTGTGGTATATACAAAAGTATTTCCAACAGTAATGACATTACAGCTACTTATAGGTCGATTTCGCGATTTTATCTCTCTTAATTATTTTAATTTTGTGTTTTTAGCAAATAAGATAAGTAAACAATACTGTTCGTTTCACAACGTTGGCGCTCTTATTTAAGTTACTCATTACAGCGTAAAAACTAGACGCTAAATTACGTCGTGCCTAACGCCCGTATTTAGGGTGGACTGTTAAGAAATAAATTATTTAAAATTTTTCTAAAGTGAAATTATCAGAGATGTGATTTAAAAATTTCATTTATATCTACTTGGGAATGCTGTTGCTGACTACCAGACTGTTCTTGATTTGATATCCAGGCTTCGTAAGACAGCCGCGGTCAACTTCAATTTGTCTAACATAAATTAGAGCTTGTCATTCTATTTAAATCGTAAGCGAATCAAATTGTAATAAAAATAGCTGTAACAGCTTCAAGAATCTTTAAGGCTTTTGGTACCATCAAAGGCACTTTAATATTGTTGTAGAAATAAACAACGTGCAATTTTAGTGTTTTGAAAATGAGGTTTTTTTTTTAATGTAGCATCTCCTATATTCTCTATTTTATCAATCAAACTTTATTAATACGTAGGCGTTATTGCCTGAGTGTTACTTTTCTTTGAAGAAAACATTTACCAATTTTAATTTGTCCTTATTCATTTAAACTCAGACCAGCTAATAAATACAATAAGAACTTTTGCATGAGTCATTGTTAACACTTGAGAATAAATATTTTTTCTAAATTGGACTACAAACAGAACAGAATTTAAAAAAAAAAACTCTGAGATAAACCTAAATTTTTTCTATTCCACTGTGCACTGCAGCAAGTTAAATCGGTATCTATTTTGAAAAATTAAAACAATTGACACATAATTTGAGAAAGAAAATAACATGTGAAACTTTAAACTTAATTTGACACTCAATACCATTAAAAAGATCCCGAATTACAAATTTAACACATTAAAGAGACAAATAAATGATTCAAATCAAAGACAAGCAAAGCTTTTATTACGAAAATTAATTACCTGCTTGCAGTAATGCTCGAGCATGAATAATAAATAATTAATAAATAAATAAATTTAAAAATGATATAAAATATATAATCAAAAATCAATGAATTATAACCAGGCAACCTGCTGCGATTTGTTTTATAAATCTTGTTAAAAGAAAAGAAAAATGCATAAAATCTAATTTTTAAAAAGATTAATTAAAGTTGATGTAAGGATTGATTGATTCAATAAAATTGATTTGTTTAAATTTAAATAATTAACCATTTTTTTGAAGTTTCGTTAATGCAACATCATTTAAGCAGAATTTCATAATAAAAGCTGCATTTTTTTTATTTTATTTACAAATAATCAAATATTTTATATTTTTTATTTAATTAAATATTGTCAAGAATGTCACGATATTACCAATTTATAAAAAAAAAAAAAAAAATAAAATAAAACAGTACCGGGGTCATTTCTGTACATAAAATATTTTTTTTTAAATTTGATGTTGGCGTAGATTGAAATCGATATGAAATACAAAACATCTATTTTTGGAATTTTTGAAATTTTTTTTCTGTCATTTGTTTATCATTGTTATAATACGAGGGCTGCTCTACATATTTCTGGCCTAATAGTGAAAATGCGAATATTTATAATCAAAAATGGTTTTATTGTTTTTCAAAGTATTCTCCAGCATGATTTATACACTTTTGCATGCGCTCAAACCAGTTGTCGAAGCACTTTTTCCACTCCGATTGAGACACCTCTAAAACATAATTTTTGAATACTTCAACAGCTTCTTCTGGCGATGAAAATCGTTGACCACGCATTTTTTCTTGATGTGCGGAAACAAGAAGAAGTCATTAGGTACCAAGTCAGGGCTGTACGCGGATGACCCATTAATTCGACGTTTTGGCCGGTCAAAAACGCTCTGGTTTGAGCCGATGTGTGAGAGCTCGCATTGTCATGTTGAACAATGATTCGTCTTCTCTTGTTGGTTTTTCGAATTTCTCCGATGACTTCAGGCAAACAAATTGTAGTGTACCACTCAGAAGTGACCATCCTACGTTGCTCAAGCGGAACAGTCGCCACATGACCAGTTTTGCCGAAGAAACAGGCGACCATTTGCTTCGAAGTGCTTCTTCCACGAACAACTTTCTTTGGATTTTGCTCGTCTTTGAAGACCCATACGGTCGATTGTTGTTTCGTTTCGGGCTCATACGCATAGATCCATGATTCGTCACCTGTGATGATCTTATAAACGTCTTTTGAAGCACCGCAATCGTATTTTTGCAACATTTCTTTGCACCAATCGATCCAACGAGAACAAACCTTTTTTACGGCCAGGTGTTCATGCAGTATCGAATGTATGCTGGTGGAAGAAATGTCCAAGGATGTCTCTATCTCTCGGTATGTCGCATGTCGATCTTGCATTACGAGTTCACGGACGGCATCAAGGTTCTCTGGCACAACAGCCGTTTTTGGACGACCTTCACGGAATTCGTCTTTGAGCGAGCTTCGGCCACGATTAAATTCATTATACCAATTTTTCACAGTGCTATAGGATGGTGCTTCATCGCCATACAAAGATTTAAGTTCATTAATGCACTCTTGTCGTGATAATCCACGTCGAAAGTTGTGAAAAATGATGGCACGAAAATGTTCACGAGTTAATTCCATTTTTTTCTATATTAATTTTTTCAAGTCACTGTAAACAACACAAATAATGGTCGAACGTCAAAACGTTTTGAGTACGATTATGCTTAAAAATGACAAACTTTCTAATGGAAATGTCAGATTGCACTTGGCAGCACTCAGTGTTGCCAGGCCAGAAATATATATAGCAGCCCTCGTATTATTATGAATTTAAAGTCTGCAATTAATCAATAAAATAAGAAATAAGAGTTTAAGTTATAATTTTATAATTAATTAAAAACCTTTATGATGAATAGATTTGAAAATCCTGAGTACATTTTTATTATATCCTTCACCACAAAAAAATGAAAGAGGGTCTATCTTCTTATGCATAGCGAAGTCGATTGAGTGATGTCTGACTGTGCGTCTGTCCATCCCTGTTAGTGTTGAAATCAAATTTGCCGAGGCACTAGATCAGCTAAATAAAATTTAAATACTCCTGATCGATCTGACAATGTGTCGAAAGAGTTGCTATTGGAAATCATGCCAGCAGGCAAAACACCACGCCTACATATAATTAAAAAAAAAAAAACAAATATACAGGGCGATAGAAAATTAAAAAATAAGAAAAAAAAACTTCAAGTGAAGAAATTAGCGCTCACCATATTTTTTAAGTTTTTAAAGAGATCTTTAAGGAAATACTAAATTTTTTTTAAATGCTTAACCCATTAAAAGCCAATGACATTTTTATGAAAGCAAAATAACATCAACAAGATCCGAGCATAAATCAAATTTCCATAAAAAATACACTTATGTTTCCTTGATCTGCTTAGACCCACTTTGCGTTTGTAGTATTTTTGCAAGTATTCATATTCGATTTAAACGTTAAACTTTTATTAGAAAGTCACAAATGGGAGCGAAATGTATTTAACATTTTCGCATGCTTAAAAAAGTTTGAAAACTATGGAAAGAAATGGAAAGTGTTGCTGTGTAGGAGTAAATATTTATTCATTTTTGAGTGATCCTTATCATCTGATCCAGAGTGTTTATCAAATAAATAGAAAAAAAAAATAAAATCAATTCAAATACAAATTTTAAAATTATTCCAGCGTAAATGTGTGTTTTTTTGTACCAGGATTTAGCAGATTTCACAACTTTTTGTTTTGTTATTTCTTAATTGAAATGTTATTTTTTCTTTAAAAATTATATAAATATTAAATTATAAAATATTGTTATTTTTGCTTTAAGTTTTTTTTCTAATGTTTGCTTTCAATTCTTAAAGGAAAATTAAAAATTTATTCGCCTTAACTAATTATTTTTAAAAGGGTCTACAACAAAACAGTTGCTTTGTTGCATCAGTTCGCCGATTACTACACTTTATTAGATTCGGCTTAAATCATACATTTTTTCTAATACGGAGTTTGACAGTTAAGTTACCTGTAATTTAATTCTCCTTGTTTTTAATAAAAGCAACTTCTTAAACTAATTGCTTGATCAATATTAATTTATTTTATTAAATTAATCTTGATTTTTCTTTCCTGTAAAATATTTCTTCAGTTAGTGACGATTTAAAGTTCAAGAACTTGAAAACAATAAATTATGTCAAACCTAAAATTACTAGCTCGTGTTTACTATTTCTCCAAGGATACAAGATAATCATTTCTATTAATAACAAGTTATTAATGGTAAAAATATTATTAATCACTCGTATTTTAAGTTTTTTTTTTTTTATTTGGTGGGTCATACTTTAAGACGATTAAATTCTATTGTGTGAATTAAATTACAAAAATAATATTAATAATTAATAAAAAAAAATAAATAAATTAAGAAGTAATAAAAAGTACAGGTTTTGTTTCTCTCGATTTTTTTTTATTTCATAAAGTGATAAATAAATGTTTTTTAAATTTTAACATTTTTGCTGTAAATTTTTTCTTTCGAAATTTATTAAAGATGTCTGACAGCATTGTGCAAATAACCCGAAAAAAATATTTAAAAAATAAATTCGTGAAAAGTCTAACAATGAATAAATTTTTATTTATTTATTTATTTATTTTTTGAAAATATACGAAACAATGTGATTATCTAATCGTATAACAGTAAATTGTAACGTACATAAATACAAATACCTACATATCAAGGTTTTATTAAAATCTGTCGTTACATGTTTTAATTAAAATTTATATTGTTTTTAGGCAAAAACAATTATTTAAAAAAAAATTAAAAACAAATTTATATTTAAATTAATCTCAATTTGAATGTTAATTTTTTTAAGCAATTGTTAAGAAATAAAACAGAAACCCCGCTGACAAAAATGTGTCTAATTTAAAACAATTTTTAAATATTTAGCTTTTTTATTATATTCAACTTGTTATCTAACGTCTGTTTGAAAACAGTCATATCGACCAAAATAATTCAAAGGCAAAACTTTCTTTTCGTCTAAGTAACCCGTTATACTCATATTTGTAAGTCCTGGTCCTACCAAATCTTCTAAATCATGGTAAATCTTTGCACAGTAGAAAATTTAGCGAAAAAAAAAACATGAAAACAAATCTGTAACTTTGTGTGTTGTTTAAATTTAAAGTCCTTAGAGAAACAGTGCAATATTTCTTTAAAGAAAAAGCACAATTTTGTAGGTATTAATGAGGCCTTTAGGACCACGTATAACTTTTAAAATTCAGGCAAAAACTGAAGAATTACCAAGTGAAGGAAACACTTTCAGGTGCGAGGTATCCAACTTTCTAACCACGTAGCGCCATCCCTGGAAAGTGCATGGTACCCAGCTTCAAATCTCAAATACTCTTCTGCTATGCTCGTGCCAAATTTTGGTTCAATCGGACGAGCCATTTATTAATGGCAAAGTTATTTCCAAATTATTTTGATTCTGCCCCACTGTGCAAGGCTACTCTAAGTAAAGAAACATGATAAAAGTAAATTTAAGAACCCGCAGATTACAAAATTTCAAAGAAACTAAATTCCATTTTGAAATTTAAAAGTGGTTTCATTTCGAATAAATTTTTTGTTTCTCGTGCTTTAAAAATCAATTCGTAAAATTGAAACCACTTTCCGTCGGAATTTAGTTCGGTGACATGCCTGTCCGTATAAAGCACGAAATGTGTTTGTTTGTTTGTTCGTCGGAAAACTATAATTGCCTACACCAGACGACCGATATTCTTGACATTTTTACAATTTGCTATCAAATATGCGGTTGGTAAAATAGGGAAATTATTTTTTATTTTTTTGGGCGTGGCACTTCCCATATTAAGTATATTTTTATCATCGTTTCGCTTGGTAACTCTAACTAATGTCAGTTTGAAATTTTTTGTTCAAATAACTCTATTATTAATTTACATAAAGCAACGAAAATCTAGCTGTATTGGAATAATGGGCGTGGTACTTCCTATTTTAAAATATATACAATCCACTCCCAAGTAATTTTTTGTACTCCGAAGCAAATATAAGCCAACTAAAAATTTTTAAATGAAATTCTTTTGAAACTTTACCATTTTTTATTAAAACATCTACGTTCGAATTTTAAATCCTAAAAACAAAAAGATTTTAATAAAAACTATTGTACCATTCTTATGTCGTAAAGCTATAAAAGATCTGATTGTAGTTTTAAAGTTAAAACAAATAAACCTATAAGTTTAGTTCTATAAAAATCTGTTGTTCTCAATTGCTAGTTTTTCTTACTGTATGGAAGATATCAATATTAAAAAACAAAATTTCGTTTACTTTTAGGGTTTTGTTTACAAAGTTTAAAAATCCTATGGTTTTCGCTACGATATCCGTTTGTCACTCTGTCCGCCTGTCACTCGCTCTTTTTGTGAAATAGTAATAGCAAGACGCTTGAAATTTGAAAAGTGCAAAAATAAAAAATAAAATCTAAACAATAAACGACGTTTCTTCAGTATCGTGATTTAAACGTCTTTGGCCTTAATTTTTATAATTTATTTTTTATAGAGTGTTCGTTATAAAAATAAGTTTTAGCAAAAAAATTAAAAAATAAAAAGTATTTCCATAGTTGCCGTTATTTTGTCAAATATGATCTTATTCCTTAAGAATTTAAAGGCAGACGCTTGAAATATGAATAAAGTATATATTAGTATGACTGTTGTAAGGTCAAGTAAAAAAATTAAATTAAAATCAAATTAAATGTTGAGTGTCCCGATTTTAATGTGATTACATTATATACGACTGTACTTCTTTTTAAGCTGAGTATGTATTGCCAATCAGGCGAAAGCAAGTGTAAAATTACAAGGTGTTCAAAAATAAGTTCCATATATAATAATAATAATAATAATAACAATCAAAATCGAACTTTTTTATGTAAATTTCAGAGGCCCATAACTCGGAAAATATTGGCAGGCACCAACTTTTCACTTGAAGTTTTTTTCATTTTTTAATTCTCTATCGCTCTATATATTTGTTTTTTTTTTTTATTGGAATTACTTTACTGCTCTAAATGATATGGAAATATTAGAGGTGGTATTTTGCCTACTGCCTCGAAGATAAAGGACTGATCTTGCTGATTTTCAACAGCAGCTCTTTTGAAATTATGTCTGAGCGATTGGCGTATTTAAATTTTCTCTAACTCATTTGGTGCCTTGGCAAAGTTATTTTAAGTACTAACACGGACGGACAGACGAGCATCGCTCAATCGACTTCGCTATGCATAAGGATTCAGAATATAAAGACCGAAATGGGTATTGTAGAAATTACCTGTGGTAAAGGGTATAATAAGATTAAAAGTTAAAGGATATTAATTTAGTACCGAATGCTATAGTGTTTTTAATTTAAAATCGATTAACAGATAACAACACTATTAATTATGAACTAAAAATTGTCAGAGCCCGAAACGTCGTATAAAAAATGCTGAAAATTGATTCGTATAAATTGAATATTTTTTAAAGAAATCAAAACGCCCATAAAAATTTGTAAATCATTTTTCTTCCTTGATAAAAACTTTAAATAAAAATGAGCTTGTGCTGAATTAATTTAATTATTTGCAAATTAAAACTATTTTTGTGTCATCATCTTTTATCTTTCTCAACTGCGTAATCAACTGATAACTATATTTTCTACAGGGTTACACTAGTGGTTATCCGTTATGAGTACATCAATTGATGTTAAGACTAAAGTTAATCGATGCCCTACAAAAGCCATAAACTTAAAGCCAAAAAAAAAAAAGAACTTTAATAACGTGAAGTTCTGAAAAGTTTAAGGGAGGCGAATATTCTGGAAGATATAGATGGAACTAGATGCATTGAATACAAAATCAAAAAATGAGAAGGTGTCTCGAATTTACTTTTGATGTCACATGTGTAGAACGCAAAAAACGGTGAATTTCTCTACATGTTAATTTTTCTAGATTTAATAGGAAATTTGTTTATTAACAAACCTGTTAAGCCAATTTTATTAACTTATGACTGATTATCAAAATATATCTGGCTGACTTGTTTGCTTTGTTCTATTCATAACGATTTGTCAAAGTATACTGACAACAAATGTCAAAAGGTGAGCGCGATAAAAGAGTTAACAATAAATTCTACAGGCTTAAAAAACACCCGATAGGTCTATTGTTAATTTACACAATTAGGCCAAAAGTTAAGCAAAACTTATGAGCTTTACTTTTACATAAAGTCTGCATTTAAAAATATCTTTAACTGCAATAAAATTGTGAATTTATTAATGTGAACAATAAAAGCTAAATCAAATTTTATGGACGAAACTACTGTTTTCGCTTAAAAATTTTTTAATAAATAAAATAGTAAAATTTGAACAATAACTTAACTTAATGACTTTAACATCGCTACAACAAATATTCATTGCCGCTGATCAAGTTTAGTTTATTTTTGTAATAAAATTTTTCTTAAGCCTTTAATTCAAGTTCGTTTCTTAAATCTTTTGTTTAGAAGCCCTTTAATTTCCAAATAAAAATAAACACAGGCATTTAAAAAAGTCATTAAAAGCAAACAATAAAATATGATTAACATTTATTTGACTTAAACCGATAAATAACAAACAAATTTCATGTTTAAATAAATTTGCATTCAAATGATGACACGTGTGAGAAAAGAAAATTTGCCGCTACCAGAAACAAACAATAAAAAATTAATGAAACCAAAAAAATAAAAAAAAAAAAATCGCCTGAGCAAAATTACACAATATGCAATTTAAAAGGTTTACGTATTTTGAATTAACAAAAATATTTTACTCCATTTAAATGTTTGTTAAAATTATTGTTAAGATTTAAGCAAAATGCAGTGACACACAAGCGAAGTGGTACCAGAAAAATGTATAAAATATTCTATTATTTTAACAACAGAATAAATATTTTAACTAAAAAAATTGAATGAAAAGATTTGATGTATTGTTTTTTAGAAAAAGAATTTGCTTAAAATAATAATAATAATAATCCTATTCTAAGTAGCAAGCAGCTTGGAGTAAAAAACGTGCCAAATCGGCAAATGTATCTGTCGATGTTTGTGGAAAAGGCCGGGCTTAATCTTTCAATCGTAAATAAAATCTATAGGGAATTAATGTCCTACAAATGCTGTGATTTTTATCTCATATTTAGGCAATTTAGCGTATTTGTGATACACTATCATCAATGAAAGAAAATAAATTAAAAGGTAAAATGGAAAATTAAGACAGACAAAAAAATTTTCTTGTATTTATCAAAATTTTAAACATTTTCAGTTAATACTTTAATGAAATTTTTAATTGACTCAATTATTTTTTAAATTAGAAAACTATTTACTTTTTTCAGCCCTATCGTAAACAAAATATGAAATAGTTGTTCCCATGAAATTTTTACTCCCAATGAAGGGAAGCTTGCTATTGTGAATTTCATGGGCACGTTTGCACCCACTATCAATTCGTAGTGAATGCAAATTTGAAAGAAGAAAATATAAAAACATGATTTTTGAACACTTCAACAGCTTCTTCTGGCAACGAAATTCGTTGACCACGCATTTTTTTCTTGATGTGCGGAAACAAGTCATTAGGTGCCAAGTCGGGGCTGTACGGCGGATTAATTCGACGTTTTGGCCGGTCAAAAGCGCTCTGGTTTGAGCCGATGTGTGAGAGCTCGCATTGTCATTGTGAACAATGATTCGTCTTCTCTTGTTGGTTTTTCGAATTACTCCGATGAGTTCAGGCAAACAAATTGTAGTGTACCACTCAGAAGTGACCGTTCTACGTTGCTCAAGCGGAACAGTCGCCACATGACCAGTTTTGCCGAAGAAACAGGCGACCATTTGCTTCGAAGTGCTTCTTCCACGAACAACTTTCGTTGGATTTTTCTCGTCTTTGAAGACCCACACGGACGATTGTTGTTTCGTTTCGGGCTCATACGCATAGATCCATGATTCGTCACCTGTGACGATCTTATAAACGTCTTTTGAAGCACCGCAATCGTATTTTTGCAACATTTCTTTGCACCAATCGATACGAGCCTTTTTTTGAGCGACTTTTTAATTGTGCGGGATCCAACGAGAACAAACCTTTTTTACGGCCAGGTGTTTATGCAGTATCAAATGTATGCTGATGGAAGAAAAGTCCAAGGATGTCTCTATCTCTCGGTATGTCGCATGTCGATCTTGCATTATGAGTTCTCGCACGGCATCAATGTTCTCTGGCACAACAGCCGTTTTTGGACGACCTTCACGGAATTCGTCTTTGAGCGAGCTTCGGCCATGATTAAATTCATTATACCAATTTTTCACAGTGCTATAGGATGGTGCTTCATCGCCATACAAAGATTTAAGTTCATCAATGCACTCTTGTCGTGATAATCTACGTCGAAAGTTGTGAAAAATTATGGCACGAAAATGTTCACGAGTTAATTCCATTTTTTTCTATATTAATTTTTTCAAGTCACTGTAAACAACACAAATAATGGTCGTACGTCAAAACGTTTTGAGTACGATTATGCTTAAAAATGACAAACTTTCCAATGGAAATGTCAGATTGCACTTGGCAGCACTCAGTGTTGCCAGGCCAGAAATATATATAGCAGCCCTCGTAAGAACAGCTTGTTGTTTAGTTTCTGATTGGTTTTAAATACTGATCACTCAAAATGGAGTAACAAACGGGGAAAATCGTCAAATGTATATGTCGTTGTTTGTGAAAAAGGACAGGTTTAATCTTTCAATCGTAAATAAAATCTATAAGGAATTAATGTCCTACAAATGCTGTGATTTTTATCTCATATTTAGGCAATTTAGGGTATTTGTGATATATTATCTTCAATGACAGAAAATATACAAAAAGGTAAAATGGAAAATTAAGACAGACAGAAAAATTTTCTTGTATTTATCAAAATTTTAAACATTTTCAGTTAATACTTTAATGGAATTTTTAATTGACTCAATTATTTTTTAAATTAGAAAACTATTTACTTTTTTCAGTCCTATCGTAAACAAAATATGAAATAGTTGTTCCCATAAAATTTTTACTCCCCATGAAGGGAAGCTTGCTATCGTGAATTTCAGGAACGTTTGTACCCGCTATCAATTCGTAGTGAATGCAAATTTGAAAGAAGAAAATATAAATAGTAAATAAACATATTTAATTTTAGTTTTCTTAGGTATTTAATTAAAAACATAATTTAATTTTATTTACGTAAGTCTCTTAAAATTAAAATACAAATAAAAAAGATTTTCCCAGTTCAATTCAGAGGTACTCGTTGAGATCGTTAAATAATATATAAAATTAAGTTCATTCTTAAGACTTTAACCACAGTTCTATAAAGATAAAAATATAACATTAAATTCAAAAACTACCAAACTATTTGCTGTCTTGGCCCTCCTCCCGTATCCCGTTGGTTTTTCAAATTTGTTGCAGCTTTTGCTCGGACATATCCTTTTTTATCTCTCCATATCTGTTGTGTATGAATCAAAAAACCATATTATAAACAAAATATCATTCATTACCTGTTTCCACTCAGAGACATTTTTATTAAACGGCCAGCACTATTCAACTCTTCGGTGAGAGACATCCAAAATTCAGCAAAAAGGTCTTTTGAAATTTTAACAAAACCGCAGACAACAGATCTGTTGTTTGGCATTCTATTAAATAGATAAATATTTGCTTTAATACTCTAATTTGAAGAAGTTAATACTTACATGATGAACACAGCTCCCAAATAAAAATGATGTGAACAAATCGAAGGGAAAATGAATTATAATACTACGAGAAAAAAATTTTTGAGACAAGAGAAATTTTATATCAATGTGAATATTTTTCATGGTTGTTATTCTCCATTTAATAGCACATCAAAAAGGGAATACTTTTCATGGGAAAAATTATTCAAGATAGCAATTTTAGGAAATGGGGAAAAGTTTAGTTTCATGTGAACTTATGTTTACGATAGGGATGAATTAAAAAATAAATAAAATTATTTGTTTTAATATCGTGCTATTTTTTATCCCCATTTAATTAATTAAACACTGATATTATTTATTGAATCAGTCAAAAGTCAGCCATATGCTGATTTGTAATTTACTTTAGTGGATAAATTAAATTACAAATCATTTTTATTATTGCTGTTTTTTGCATAAACTTTCATTTTGGTCTCTTTACTTTATTGTTTGGATAAAAAACTTAAGTTTATTTAAAATATTTGTGAGAAATTTCTTGAAGAGCTAAGGTCATCGAGACGTGCTTTCACCTCTAATAGTCAATATCGGTGATCTAATAATTTATTCGGAAAAATTTTTTTTTTTAAATTAATTAATTTAATTCAACTTTCCCGTGTTTTATTTTTATTTAAACAATTTATTATTTAACGAGCTAAACATAAATAAAACCTTTAAAAATTGGCAAAAATTTTGTTTGGGTATCCATTACCGGTATTCAGTACGCAGCAGATTTTTACAGTGACATGGCCTAAGATGAGCAGATTATTTGAAAATGTAATTTATATAGAGGCGAAAAGATAGACAAAAGTCGCAGCTTACAGTAGCGAATTTGACATTTTCTTTAAATTAAAAACAAAAAAATTAGAAAAAAATGTTCGTTTTATTTTTTTCTGATTGCGCTACGCATCGTACTTAAACAAGTGGATATTTTGCTTTGTATTAACAACAGCTAATTGCTTTTTAGCCTATTGGGAAATATATCACCGAGCTGCAACCGCCGCACCGACAAAAAAAAAAACGGTCGTTCGTAAATGTGGCAAAAGCAGTAAATAATTTATTATGAACGAAGGCAAAGCAAAATAAATAAATAACAAATTAAATTTTCACACATTTACTTAATTAATTTACTTAATTATATTTGTAATGCTCGTTAAGTGATTAGTACCGCATTAGGTAACTATGCATCACCATTTTGCAACATTAAACTTTTTGCAGTGTTGCAAGCTGATGTATTTCGGAATGTAATGTAAATAATAAGAAGCGCAGTGAGGCATTTGGAAACAGGCCGTTTTTCAATACTTAAAAAATTTCTACACATTGTTCATAACTGCAGTAATAAAAGCTCTGCTTCATTACGAACAATATTTCCACAGAAGCGCTGGTCAATTTAATTTATTTTGTATCCAATTATTTATTGAGCTTCTGCACTTGCCTTGCCTTATAGCTTCCAAGTAGCAGTAAGAATAGTCTTCTCGTACAACTCATGTTTAGTATACGGTCTACAAGGCGAATGAAAACAAAGTTGCTAAGAAAATGTTGAGCAACCGTAAGCCGGGTTATTTGCTAAAAGAAATATCTTAAGTTCAAGTCCCAAAAGAGTCTTGAATAGAAAAATATATCTGTTCAGAAGCAGCAGTAGATAAGTAATTTAAGACCAAAAAGTTGTAAACAGAAGCTAAATAGAAAAAGAAAACCATGGTAAATGAGGCGTCTGATCAAGGAAATAGTAATGCAAACTTTGACAGGACTATGACAATATATGCCATTCGTAGCTCAGTTGGTTGGAAGGCATGGTTGGTTTAATGCAAAACTTGTTTTTTACTTTTTCGCAAAAGGGAGAACATACATGCAGATATTTGCTTTAAAGGTGAAAAACGGAAATATTTAAGTTTGTCATTTCGTTTGTAATTTCTACAATATCCATTTACGACCCCATAAAGTATTAATATTCTGAGTTCTTATGCATAGCGTAGTTAATTAAACGATTTCCGTCTGTCCGACCGTGTTCATGTTTAAATAAACTTTTCAAAATTTAAATACGACAATCGATTAGACAAATATCGATCAATGTTCCTTTGAAGCAGCGGGCGAAACACAACGCCCTCCTCTAATTTGTCCATATCATTTCTAACAAATCTAGTCTAGTGAGGTAACTCCGATCAAAAAAATAAATAGCGATAGAGAATTTAAACCAAAAGAAAAAAAAACTCCAAGAAGATGATGAGTTCAAGTCCCGTTGGAACCACAGGTTATAATGGGCTGGAAGCACTTAATTACTTTGTTGGAAGCAATTGATTAGCAATCATAAAGATCAACGAGCTAGAACCACGGAAGTAACGTAAGACGAGAATAGAAGAGATTAAGACTGACCTTGCAAATGAACCCATACGTTTTAAAAAGTGAAAAACGAATCAGTAATAAACAGTTTTTTTCAATAATTTTTCAATTGAGTAGTCGATTCTAAAGCCCGTTTCGCTCTATGATACTGAGTATTAAGACTTGTCAAATATTAAAGTATAATGAAAAAGTGTGTTAGTGTGAAAACAAATAAAACGGAAAGGACATTCGATAATAAAAATTAATTTTAAGAAACTTTTCTAAACACTATGACTTTTCATTTCATTAGAGTTGTTTTTTTTTTGCTCATAACTTAGCCAACCATTAAATGAACACTCCGAAAAAAAACTCCTAAAAGAGCCCCCGGAGAGGTTTTTCTGTGCATGGCCTAAAACGGCTTAGACAATGACTATTATGCCATTGAAATATTTATATCCTTGGAGCTATATATATATATATATATATATAAGTTCTTTTAGAGACAAACAAGCTATTAGCAATGAGTCCTTTCTAAAAAAATTAAGAAGCTTTAAGCTTGAGCCACTTTAGTAAACAAAGCCATAATTTTTGAAGGTTTTCGGATGGCAAAGTTTGTTTTTTGTAACCTTTATCAGCGTACAAGCTCTGAGTAATACTTTAGTATTTGTTTTTTAATTTTTAAGGTTTGCTAGGAATTTGCATGGTAGCATAAAAACACAATGTTATGTTACGTTGGATTGTTTTGACAATCACAACAATTCTGATTAAATTTCTTTCTCAGAAAATCTAATGCAAATCCTTAAACTTGTATTATAGTATGAATGTGCCCTAATTAACCCTTTAACGTATTTTCTTATTTAAATGTAGAAAACATACGTGCGCACATAAGACGTTAACAATTATTTTTATTGTAACACATTTACATTTATGTTGTCACTTATTTCTGTATGTTTTTCGTCATTGATTTATTCGTAAAAACATCCTTCCAAATCTTTTTATTTTTATCCAAAATTTAAAGTTTTCAAAGAAAAACATTTTTTGTTTCGAAATTTAAAATATACATGTTAATTAATTGATGCAGTCCATGACTCGTCTTTGTGATACATTTGTGTTACATGCACACATTAAAATTTTACGGTAATACCCTCAGACTCATTGGGTTTCTTAAAATCAATTTATGCGTGCTTAGATTTAAGTAATTTTTTAAACTAGAACTACACCTCCCATAAACGCATGAAATTATTGTAAAGATATTTATTGCATGCATTTGGCCACGTATCCTTCGGTCTCCGTGAAGCCATATTTGACTTCTTTTTCTAGTTGATATATTTCACAATTTTTAATAAAAGTTTTAGACCCGTTACTTTAAGTTACCCATAACTAAAGCTCTTTGTTAGACTTGAAAAATACCAATAAAAAGTTGAAGTGCGGTTGATTAATCATTTGGCTTGTCGCTCAACTTTGAGCTAAATTGTAGGCGAAAACGAATTATTTGTCTAATAAAATCATTATTTTAACTGTTCTTATTATTACATTTTCTTTTGTTTGTGTATGTTTGCAGCGTTTTAAATTTGTTGATACACATTTATAAATTACGGAAAACAATACTGAAAATATTCGTCCCTATTCCCGTTGGCGTTGTAGTTGTTAAAGTAGTTTCTATGTGGTTGTCGTTTTTATTATCGCTTCGTTTTTAAATTTGTATTCTTGAAATATATATTGAAACGAAGAAGAGATGTTATCAAAAACAAAATGAAAAATTATTAAAGTGTGGTAGCACTGCAATATTTTACGCTATTGTTTTTAACGTTTTTGAAAACTTCTATTAATTTTGTAAAATTTAACTTTGGAGGAATCAATCGATCTACATTTTCAATATTTTCTGAAGTTACTTTGCGGGCTTTTTCCTTAATAAGCAGCGTATCAACATCTTCATGGTCTGTAAATCTTACTACGTTTCTTTCTGGATTGATTGGTTTTCAAACTGTAGTAAGTTTAATACCGCGTCCTCTAATGGTGACTATGGAACTTGCGTATAGCAGCTTCCCCTTGTTGCCCTGGATTCAGTTTTAATTTTAACTTTAAATTTTAGGTCTTTTCATACCTTTTATTTTGTATAAAAGCATAAACATGTAAAAAAAAATATTTAATGCTATTTCAGTTTTACTTACTTTATGCCAACCTTCTCCGTCACGATCTGATTTTAATGTATTAATATTTTCTGCGATTTCGCTCCAAAAACTGTTTAATGTCCTTTTGAAAACCCTTAACGTAATGAGAATTTTTTTCTATTTCAGAAACCACAACTTCGAACTACCTTAATGTTCTTTTTTTAATTTTAATTTATTTTATTGTGGTCATTTTAATTTCGTTGCTCACAATTATGGCGACAGAGAAAGAGTGTTTTATTGTCGTTACTATCTTCGACTCAAAATGGAGAATACCAATTTGTTTTTGACAACAACTGTGATGCCACATTGTTGTTTTTGTTTCTTTTTGAAACTACAACGCCAATGGGAATATGGCCGATTGGGTACCGGCAAAAATGCTCGGTATTGAGTACTTAAATTACATTTATAACCCTACAGTAAACAGTAAATCGTCGGTTTTTACATTTGTATAAAAATAATACCGTGTTCACACACGGCAATTTTTCTTGCAGCAATTCTGAATTTTGTGGGTGAGAAAAAGAGAAATGAAATGATTCTGCACTCTTTTCTCTTTCACAAAATTCAGAATTGTTGCAAGAAAAATTGCCGTGTATGAACCCGGTATAACATAAAGATTTTTTTAAATAAACCTAAAAATAATAAACATCGTAATGGTAATAAGAGTTTTATTTATAATGTGAAACGAAAAGTTTTGTTTCGAAACTTTGATTTTTTTAACAAACTCGAATTAATAAAATCTCTTTGGAAATACTCGATTTTTGATTAAATTTAATATTTTTAATAGCCATTCTAAGTTCTGGATAAAATATATTTTTGTATCATTTTCATGTACGTTTAGTGTAAAAATATAAATCTAGACTTTTTTCTCTAAACCATCGGGTTTCAATACAATAAAGCAAAAAACAATAACAGAAATTGGAAGCTCCTGATGCTCTGGGTATGAAATTTTTTTTTTTAATTTTATAAAAATATTTTACTTTCTTCGATCATCTTATAACTTATACCACCTAAATCCGGCCAAAAATAGAATTTAATTCTCTTGTATGTGCCGGTGCTTCAAAGTCTGTTGTGGAGCTACTCGATCGCATGCAGGAGAGGTTGAAGAGGCTCAGTAGGCTTTTAAACTCTTTTGACTCTCTTGAACATCGTCACAATGTGGGTTGTACAGAAGATATAGGCTCTCCTCTTTCATTAACAATGCCTTTTCTATTTATAAACCCCATGTTGCTGCATTTTATTAACAACTTTTAATAATTTGAGAACTTTACGTTCTTGAGTTGGTAACAACCGATTTAATACTTCACAGTTGCTTTGGCCAAAATTACATTCAAGCGTTAATAATATAAATTTATTTTTACTATAAAGCCAATTTGATGATATCAAAAATAGCTTGATACTCTAAATTTAAAGTTGTAAAGCCTTTCAAAAGAATACCCGTTGTAATGTGGAAATCAAAAAAATATTTTAGTTCTATTCTTGAAAATAAAGTTAAATTTGAATTTAATTAAATTCGTCTGTTTAATGAATTTTTTTCATTTAAAGGGCACGTAAAAAATACTTTTTTTGTTCTAAAACTCAAGATTTAGTTCATTGTTTAGGAGCAAAAAGAAGCAAAAAAAGTTGATAAGAAGTTGACGATTACAAGCAAGATTTTTTTATAAGGAGGCTGTATATTAATTTGGATTAAATATAGCGAAACATAACAAATAAAATTCCTCGCACGTTTATTTGCGAATGCCTAGAATAAACTATAAAATTCACAAAAATCACATTTTCAAAATTCTTGCATAATTATTTTTTTTTTTGTTTGCTCTTATTTCACATATTTTTGTTTTTAATTCACTGAACTGTTCTACTTCTATAATTAAAATATCTTTTAATTTTATCATCGATTATTTTTGCTGCAGATGGATGATACAACGAATTATTAGTAACCAAAAAAAAACTGTCATCATTTTAAGCAAAAGCATTTAATTCAAGGCAAAATATTAAACTTGAAAAAATTGCTTGAAATGTTTTTTTTTTAATTTATATAGCACATCTTTTCATAGATTTATATCATTCTATCTTCATTTTTTGTTTAACTTTTTTGCATTTAAAATTTATTTTATGGCACATTAAAGTTTATTCAACCTGACTGAACAAGAATTAAATGTCTATAAACAAACAAAAATTTTTTTATTATAAAACTAAATTTTATCGTCTACGAAAGGAATTCAAAATTTTTATCATTTTAGAAAACTTGTTGAATAAGGAATGTGATTTGATTGAAACTGTAGAAATAATATTAAAATTTTCTTTACTTGATATTAATTTAGGCAATTCAGTAGTCTTATGTGTAGTAGGAAAACTAATGCAAAATCGCATCCTTTTGCATCATTTGTATACACATTTTCAAACGCCCTTGTGATGATCTAGAATTAAACTAAATATTTCTGTTCTGACAATTAACAACTTCCTTTTCCATTATGGAGTTCTGCATAGTTGTTAGCTTTGGCTGGTCTGAAGTAACTCTTAGCAAAGACATCCGATAGTTTTCTGTAAAGTCGTCTCTACCACCGACTGTGCAAGCGTCCATTTCTTAAGTGTCTTTCCGAGCTTCTGTCAACAGAAATTTTTATCTTTCAACCCATTGCAAGGCACCTACGAGTTTAAGCTTTATGCTTCCCTGGCATATGCTGTTCAAACGCTAATAAGAGAGTTGTTTTAAGAGTTCAATTTGCTCTGTCCAAGATATTTAGCCTGCATCGTCTTCACAACCTCTAGAGTATACAAGTCGCACTTTAAGTAAATGCTGGCTGCCAGCCAGGCCTTTACAGATTTGAATCTTGCTAACCTTCAGATGTAAACGTTTTCGTGTTTTTAACGAAAACTAACATAAACTTTGCTTTTCTCAGTTATAATTGCTTGGATAAATTTTTTAACTATTTCGAATTTCGAAAAAAATATTTCTATATATTTTTTCTTTTTTTTGGAACATATTCCTATAGCAGACAAAGGAGACATAAATTTCAAGCATATGCCTGTAACGGCTTTAAAGATAAGGCCACATTATGGCATGTATGGGAACACCCTTTACAATTTATTTCTAAAGCTGTACATACTCCGGGTGTATTCTGAATAGCTGCCTACTGCGGTTGAAAAACTTAAGTCATATAGTGAAAATCTTGTCAATAGTGGGACACCCTTTAGCTTAAACTTTTATTTTTACTGTTTGTTATTAAAGCGCTCATAATTTTACTGACACTGTGCAAATTTGACATGTCTTAGTTCAAAAAGTCAAAAAAAATATTTTTATATATATCACTTTACTTCCGGAACATCCTTTCATTTGCAGTATTTGTGATTTTAGCGACTGTACTCGTAGTAATACGTCTTCTGAGATGAAGAATCTACCTATTATAGTTCCAGAGATAGAGGACTGTGACAGACAAACAATTTTGCATGGTAACCAATACTAACTTCTTGCTCGGGAGTGGTAACAAATCGCGCCCTACCACTTAAGTATTATTATTTTTTTAATAAAAAATTATCTTTTTCTTTCTTTAATTTAATTGTTACAAAACCAAAAATCTTCCAATTGAATTTATTTAGCTTGCAATTCGTTTTTACTGTTTTTCCTTGTCGTCTTCTTAGAATTTATTGATTTGAATTTAGTTTTCTTTTGGTGTTTTTGTGGTGAATTTAGGATTCATTGAGCTTTAGCTATAGGAAGCTTAATTCATCAGGATCACAACACAAAATCTCTAAACTATTAAAAATAAGTCACTTGATTGGGTTTGTACTCGGCTGTGCGCTTTCGTCATGGCGATTACTTTCTGTTATATATTATTCGACATTATAAGTTGTAAATAATAAATCTTTTATTTAAACTCAAGGTTGAAAACTTTCATTTTAAATAAAAATGAACAATTTTTTCTTTGTATTTAGTTTTCAATATTTCAAGCTCAGTTTCCCTAAAGAAGAGTTTTATTTAAAATTAAAGTTTGTGACCTTGAGCCTAAATATAAGATTTAACATTGCGATTTTTTTCGATGGTGTTCAAAATAGTTGCCTTTCTTTACCTGCTGTTATTCTTTTGCAATTTGATAGCTTTTAAAAACTCAGATTATTTTAAGAAGAATTTTTCTTCATAAAAAAGAAAACACAATAATGTATTGAAAGAAATTCGTTATGCGTAACGAAATCTGCGATAGGTTTATCTCTATTTCTAACAAAGAGTAACTTAATGCAGAATATATTTTTGTTTGTATATTTTAAATGGCCGAACTTATAACTAATTAAACTATAAACAAAAATTGATTAAAAAATTTAGTTTTTTTTGTTTTATTTTGTTCTTCTAATTGAGTTGCAATAGACCAACTTATGCGACGATTTCTTCATGACGAATTTGTTGTGTTGTAAGATTTTCGTCGAGCATAATTGCAATGTTTATATTATCACTATACTTTGAATTGAAATATAACTGTTAAATAAAATACATTTTGAAAGTGATTTAATTGCTGTGATTAATTGAAAAAACAATAAACAACGAAATGTGTTTGTTCGATTTCGGTGTAGTGGCAGTGTGACACGTTCTTTGACACAATTCGTGTATAAAGTGGCAGACTGTGGCCCCTTTTCTGTGATAGTAATTATAGCGTTCTGGCTATAAAATCTGGTCCTTATTATAACGGGTGCCTTTTTTTTATCTCGATGGAACCTATAAACAGGTTAACCGTCAAACGAGTTGTAATACTGTGCTTATTTTGACACACTTATAATTGTTATGAATAGATTGACATTTTGAAAAACGCTTCTAAATTATCCAAATTAATTTTCACTTTAAGTTCTAGAAATACGCTTTCGTTTTACGTTCAAAAATAGACGTATTAACATAAATAGAAATTAATGTGTAAATTAAAAATCATTTTTTTACTGCCGTTTATTTTGTAGAAAAGTAACGAAAATATTGAAGATATGAAACAGTACTTTACACTTTCTATCTGATTTAAATTATCAAATTGTTTTTTTTTTGGTTTAAAGAGAAGTAGCATTATTTATTTTCTATTTAGTTATTTTCGTAACCGTGCTACATACTTTAGAAAAGGGATCGATAAGAGATAAGATAGGTAGTGAAAGGAGAAAGATATAGAGTTATTTATTTTATTTCGCCGGCGAATTAGCTTTGAAAAAGTACCGACGAAAGAGGCTGCACGTTTTAATCTTAGTTTTGAATATGTATTTATACCATTAAACAGAAAAAACATTTTTATTTTTTGATTGCCGCAGGGGTTGAACCCTTGCCAATCAACAAAACAAAAATTGAAAATCACTATGCGTTAAATAATATAATAAAGAAAACTAATGAGACTTAAAAAAAAACTTATGAACTTAGAAATAAATAATCCAAGCAATGTATTGCTCCTTTACTTTGAAATTCAAAAATAAATTTAATTTCGTATTTGAAAAAAAAATTAAAACAAAACTCTGATGGAAATTTGTCTCATTTATCTTTAGAGGTATGACTTTTCCGGCGTAGTGAAATATCTAGTAAAATATCTATTTTCTTTTTAAACAACCGCCTAATTAACGACATATAGCGCACTTCTCATTGCACTAAATTTTACCACTTATCTGAACTCTTCTACAAAAATAAATAAATAGACATTTTTGCTTGAAAAAAAAATGAGCAATCAAATGTGTGTCTAGAAGCTACAGTGTCATACAAGATATATAGAACTGAAAATGCAACTCTGATCGTAAGTAAAAATCAATAATTTATGAAATTATTTTAATAAAAAATCAGGCAGACCTATAAATCTGTCTTTTATTTAATGTTATTACAATTTCATATCCCCTTTTTTGACTGATTGAACGACTAAGTTTCGTAATGTATCATGGTTTAATATCTCCTGCTTATTTCAAAAGGTTATTTACATCTTTCTTGTTAACAATTTGTGCTTTTAACATTTTAATATCATTTTCTAGTGATGATACAAGAACTGTCGTAAGATACTGAAAGGAACAAAATAATAAAGTTGGGTTTATGAGTTCTTTAAAGCGAGCGCTCTTTTTAGTTCAGCTCCTTAGAACGAGCTGAAATGTTTGGGTCAATGTTTTTTAGTTCATTAGATTTTTAGTGTTCTGTTTGTAACTTGCACAGCTCTTTTCTGTTTTACTTCTGTTCTTAACTTCATAAAATACAATTGAGCGATTAAAAATAATTCAAAGATTAAATCTGGACTTTTATTTTTGTAGACCAAAAAAAAAAATATTTTCTGATTACAAAATGAATTTTTTGCTTAATTTATACAAAAAAGGCTTTGAAGCTTCACTCAAGTTTTAATTTTATATTTCTCTTGATATGAATAATAAAGAAAGAAGAAAGGCGTTCAGTAAAAAGAGCCCTCCATTTAGTCACATGAAGCGTTTGGTTCAATTGAACTAGGTCGTTAACGAACTACACAACTCTACAAAATTAGATTGGAAGAAGATTTGAAGCTGTTGAACGGTGTTGATTTCTTGCCGTGTATATTATAGAAAAATATCAACACATTCGCACACACATAGATGTTAGATATTTAATATTGATCAGTGTAAAATTATTATGATTTTAAAAGTTAAATTATAAAAAATATTATTTTTATAATTTATCTACCAATTGCCTTATCATCATGATTACCGCCATAATCTTTTTCTTAGTGTTCGAGACAAATGCTTCTCTGCTAATTGAAATTTTATTTTTTATGTTTTTTATTTCTTATTAATTGTTTTGCTAATTAAATTATTATTATTAGTCAGAGTAATTTATTGATTTTACTTAGTACGTTACACAATAAATTTTAAGCATTTTCTTTTAAAACATTAAGGAAAACATTTTAATGAATTAATTTTTAATCAACCAAGAAAAATGAATTTTGAAATTTGGGTAATAAAAATAAAAGACTTTAATAAACTAAAGGGAATGGTGATAAATTTATAGGTTTTATTATATTTATTTAATTAACCATTATGAATTTCCTATAAAACAAGTAAATTTTGAAATATTATTTTTAACAACAAATTAATAAATGGAATAAGCAAATTGAATTTGTAAATATAAGTGGCTTCTTGCGTCCAGCGTGAATAATGCCAAAATGCAATACATTCTGCTAGTAACTTGTCTTTCTCTTTTCTTCAAAAACTAACATATCATTTAAAAAAAATTTATTTCTTAAAAATATTAGCAGTAAAAAAAATTAATAAAAAATAAATTATATGAAAATTTATTATTTGGGATCTTTTTTATATTAATTTACTTCAATTTTGTTTGTTAATTTCAAAAATAAAAATTTCATGATATTCCCATAAAATATTTATTATTAAAAACTACAATATGAAATGTAATACTGCAGGGAAATCATGTAGATATGGCCATTTCGCTACTGCTCATATAGCTTATCAATAACAGTCCATCCTAAATACGGGCGTTAGACACGACGTAATTTAGCGTCTAGTTTTTACGCTGTAATGAGTAACTTAAATAAGAGCGCCAACGTTGTGAAACGAACAGTATTGTTTACTTATCTTATTTGCTAAAAGCCACAAAATTAAAATAATTAAGAGAGATAAAATCGCGAAATTGACCTTAAAGTAGCTGTAATGTCATTACTGTTGGAAATACTTTTGTATATACCACAAAAAAAAAACAATAACAACACTTCTTTTGCAGCCAACTTCACCTTTTGCGCGCAGTCAAAATTTAATTTTTCAATTGTCCAACGTTAGCGTTGCGCTATTTGGGTTGGTCTCATACATTTTGTATGGGCATGAGAATTTTTGACAGCTAAATAACGTCTTACGCTCGTATTTAGGGTGGACCGTAAGTCAGTAAGTAAGTAATTTAATTTAAACATAATTCTTGCAAAAAAACCGACTTCAAAAGAGACAAACTTAAAATTATATTTCTCAAGAACGTTGATTATACATTAATTACATTCGGGAAAGATTGCGTCAGGATTTTCTATATGTCATAGAACAAAATATGAATGCAGACTAAGCAAGAAAATTCAGCAGTTATGTGGTCACTCTTTATTTTTTACACTTTCTATTGCTAACGCATTAAAACAAAATTTGTTTAAATTCTAAGCGTTAGTTTATAACTGATAACAGTATAAACATCAAATTACAAACACTAGGACACCCTTTAGTTTCTAGTTTTACATATTAATACTTGTTGTTGTTATACTTGATATAGTAATGGACATTCTGTCTTATTTTCAAGAGTTTGTCTGCAGCAGTTTCAGAGGATGTGGCCATATAGGCCAAACTACATCAATTATAAGGACACCCTGTAATTTATAATTTCAAGTTTGCCACTTGTTATAGTGGACTTAGCACTAAAAGTTCTGTGCAAATTTCACTCAACTGTCTACATCTGTTAAACAGTTTCGCCATATACATCAAATACCAGCAACTATTGTAACACCCTATAATTTATAATTTTAAATATTTATACTTCTCAATATACCAGACAAAAGCGGTGGACATTCTTTTTTATTTTGAAGTAACAATTCATTTAAATATGGGAACACCCTTTAATTTTTAAATTCAAATTTTATACTTGTTGTAATAGCGGACTTAGCAGTAATGGTTCTTTGTAAATTTCAACTATTTGGCTATAGCAGTTCAAAAGTTTGGCCAAATGCATCAAATTACATTAACTATTGGGACACCCTTTAATTTATAATTTTGAATGTTTGTACTCCTTATTATAGCGATCATAGTAATCGACATTTTGTCCAATTTTTAAGCATTTGTCTATAACGGTTCAAGAGATAGGCGCATGTAAGTCAATTTACGTCACCTATAGAGACACCTTTTAACTTTCAGGTATATTTTTGTATTGATTTTTGCTACTGGGAGCTTTAGTATAACGCATTTTTTTAAGTTTAAAGAAGTGCGCTTTATGGTTCATAATACATTTTTTTAAATGTATGTATGTTGTATGGGGACACCTTTTAATTTTTAAGACTATGAACTATCTATCTATCAAATTACAAAAAAATTTCAAAATCGGTTCAGGAATGACTGAGTTCTGCAGGCACAAACATAAAATAGAAACACTTAGTCGAACTGAAAACCTCCTTCTTTTTTTTTGAAGTCGGTTAAAAACGATTGGTATTTGGTATTTTAAATGCATATCGGGATACCCGAAATTAACTGAAAACATGGAAAATAAATAAACAACAATAGATTTTATTACAAAAACAATATGCAGATAAAAATTTATATGCAGATAAAACTAGATTTATCAAAATAAATCAAAATAACTTCTTTTTTTATTACTAAAATTAAAAATCAATTAATAAAATCATAATGTTACGAAAAGCTTATTTATTAGCAAATAGATACTAACATCTAAAAAGATACCAAAAGTGTAGAAAGGAAAAAGTTATTATTCAAGGTTTTTTTTTGCTTTTATCTGTTCTATGAAATTAATAGCAGAGCACAACTTTATCCTTTTTGACTTATTTGCTGGACACAGTTCATTCTGTTTTACATTTCGTTAATATTCATTTTCATATTTTAAAAGGCACCAGGCATCAGCTAATTTTTTATATAACATTCATATGTATTAGATCACCCATGGAATATATGGGATTTGTAAAAGTGTTTTTTTCTACTCCCCGCTCACTTTCGGTCATCTAGAGGATTAAAATAATGATAAGCGTCAAAATTTTGTTTCTAAATTGTAAGCCAGCCAGGACCCGCGCACTTTAGTGGTAAAAATCGTCTTAAAAAGCTGTTAAAAATATGTTTGGCTTTATTTATTAATAACTCGTAAAATACAAGGTCTTCGCGATCCAGTTACATAAACTTCTTTTTTCGTTACAAAATTACAAATATTTTGTTCATACAAACTTTTAGCCTACAAAAGACCGTTAGTAGTTTTTTTAGCGGCCCAATTCGAAGTTTATCTTAAAACGGAATTTCGAGTGGCTCCCCTTCAAATTATAAGGCTTATAAATGCGTATACTTTTCATCATGCGATAAAAAATTTTGTGTACAATTATTATGTGAATAGATTTTGTTCAATATTTTCTTCATTTCATGACTAAATGACCAAAACCTGACTCAGGTCTACACTACTTTTCTAAATTTTTAATAATTAATTACAATAAAATATGCAAAACGATTATTTTCACTTCGTAGGTATAATGGAGTCAGTTGTATATTACTAAGGATTATATTTTAGCGAATAATCGAATAAAACTTTCAAAAGTGGTGTTTACGATTTTTATAATTAAATTTTTCCACTTGTTGTTGTTTTTTTTATTTTTTAGTTCTCTATCGCTCTATCGCTTTATATTTTAATTTGTTTTTTATTGGATTTACTTCATTGTTCCCAATGATATGGAAAAATTAATAGCACTTCTCTCGACATTATATCTGGTCGATCTATCTCATCTAGTGTCCTGGCAAAGTTGATATTAACACTAACGCAGACGGACAGACCAACATCGCTCAATTGATTTCGCTATGCATAAGGACTCAGAAAATATGGAAATGGATATTGTAGAAACTAAAAACGGAATGACAAACTTAGTTACACCCTTTTTGCACTTTTTGTGGTGAAAGGTATAATAAAAAGACAAGATATAAGTAATGAATGTAATTAAATATGTCCTAAACAAAAATGCAAAATTTTGAAATTAAACAAAAAAGATGAGCATTAAGTAGCAATATTCGTGAAGTTAAACGTTGTTTAGTTGTCATTTAGACTCAAAAAGCAACTTCCATTTAAATAAATTAGGCTCTTCCGAAAGTGTAGTTTTAGTAGTAAAAGAAAACAATTTAAGCTTTAAGCGAGGCGTTTACTTCAGCCTTTACTCTCTTTATTCTGTTTCATTAAAACCAATGAAAAAAGTCAGAACCACAGTTTATTTAAAGGACATTTAAAAATCTTCCAATGAAAACAAAAAATACTTTAAAAAAATATTTTCAAGAATTCATTCGAAATAAATATATTTTTTTGTTTTTTAAATCAACAGTTTGATATTATGCTCCTTTAAACCAAGAAAGAAGCTCATTGGAAATTACAAAGGATCTCTTGACAGAGCGGACAGAGGCTCAGCAATACTTGAATAGTAGCGTATCAAATACTATTAATTTTGTGATATTTGAAAAGTTAATTTACTTTGATCGTGCTTGATTCCTTCAAGTATAAATATTTCATGAAATATTATTTAAAAATACAAAATGAAATGTATTACTGCGTGGAAAACATATCCATATGGCCATTTCATTACTGCCCATATAGCTCATCAGTAGATTCTTCCCAAACTTTCTATAAAAAACCTAAGAGTCTTAAAACAAGAGCCAAACTGATTAAATGAGAATTACATTGAATCAAAAAAACAAATGCCGTATCTTACTCGGTGTCACTTCATGATATGCGTTTAACGTGATATTTAGTGAGCGACTAACTTATTGGTCCTCTGACTGATAGACAAAAAATACATGATGTAATTAATTTCGACACTCTAAGAGGTGCTTCCAAAAAAAAAAAAAAAAACACGATAGAAACTGTAGAATTATAATTAAAAGTCGTTGCAAACCACAAGATTTTTCTCATGATGTCAAAAATCTCTTGGCTTGAAAAAGTAGAACTCGAAGACAATGACAATTAAACACATTTCTTCAACCTTAAAGTTTAAAGTCGTCTAAAAATGTTCACAAGTGGCTTAGAAAATAACTTGAATCTAGAAAAATCAGCTGCATCTTTAAAAAAAATATCTAGAAGATCTTGATACAACTTCGCAACTGAATTACTGACTGTGGCGTGCAAGCAGAAATCTAAAGTTACAAAAAATAGTTTTGAAGTAAAAAAAAATTTAGTTTTTAGAAAAATATTTTCTTTGTCTCTACTTGCGCTTTACATCCAACCGATCCATAGTCATTCCTTTTCTCTATGACTAAATCCTTTCAAGCTCTGAGTAAAGCTTTCCTGCTGCCTTCTCTTTATTTTAATATAACTTTCATATATAAGTTGAGGCTAAAAGTTCTACTTTAGAGCTAAAACTACTTACAGGAGATGACGAAAAATACAAGTACAAAAATGTTCTTTTTGATAACGAAAAATTTTTTTAATAAATTCACAATTCTTAAAAAATACTTTTCCTTCTTTCGTTTCTTCCGATGATGTAAGTACCTGATTCATCACTTAAAGGTGACGTTAAAAAAATTATAAATGAAGATGTAAAAAAACTTGATTAAAAATTAATTTTTCAAAGTCACTTATTGACAACTGTGATGTTGCCGATCTTCCGTGATTAATTTTGTGTTTTTTTTTTATAAACACAAATTTGCCTATAATCTTAACGGTTTTATTAAAAAAAAGAAAAACACCAACTTATTTCAAATGTAAAATATATTATTAAAATAAATTAAATAAAAACATTCTCATGTATTGTTTTGTCATCAGTTTAGAACAATTTATCGTTTCTTGCTAAGAATGCCATTAATTTCAAGTGTCGAAAATTCTTTTAAAAACCAAAATTTATAGACGACATTTCAACACAAAGAAAAAAAAAATAAATAAATTGAAGATACGAATTAAAGATTAAACTTGACCCAACATAAATCAATTGTTTATTTTAAATTACAAAAAACTTTGATTTTATTTCTCTTTTTATTTATTTTGAACAAAAATTATTACAAGTTGCTTCTACAAGTCGACAAAAATTTATTAAATTAAAAAAGGGCTGGTTCCCTTAAGTTGGTTTTTCTTCTTTTTTTAAGAAAATTACAGAAGAAGTAAAATGTTGGAAATAAATAACTTTTGTAACAATTTTTGGTTTTGAAAAAATATTTAATTTAATAACAGTGATTTTTGTGATGATTGTGATGGCAACAGTAGGAGTTTTACACACTTCTGTGTTGTATGAAATTATTATACGATGGAAGGGGAGCTAATTGGCAATTTAGGGTCGTAGGAAAAATATTTTTTAGCAACTTCAATAATGTAAGAATTATTATGGAAAATATATAACTTTTGATAGATTTCTTCCACCCTGAGGCTTTATTCGAAAAACCGCAAAAACAATTTTTGATATCAAAAAGTAATTTATAAAAAAATACATAATTAATATAGAATATTTATAATCCCAGAAACAGCGTTTTCTATCGGGTTAATTTTTAATTCTATGACCAGGGGTAAAGGGGGTTTTTGCTTTAGTTTTCCCAAGACAGGACCTTATTTTTATCTTATATGATCCCCTAACCCATAATGAAGAGAATATAACTTTATATCAGCATATTGATAGTATTCGATGGAATCTTATCTATAATTTGAAAGAAAACCAAGATATAATGAATTTGTCGCTGTAAAAACTAAAATTAAAAGTTCAGAACAGTCACAGTGACTTAATTTAAATATAAAAAGCTTAATAAACGTTCGAAAGTCAGCTTACAGTAGATGGAAAAGATTTAAAACACCAGAATTATGTGTGGTCTTTAAATCTGCTAGAAAAAAAGTTTTAAAAATCGTAAACGCCACAAAATCAATTTTTTTGAAGAAAAATTTACATTTGCTTTGAGAAGCAGGGAAAACTGGAAAAATATTCACGAAAAAGTTTTAATGTGAACGTCAACAGACTAAACATTGATTTTTTCAATATTGAAGTTGGGGGACAAACTGTAAACGAATATGTTCAACTCAATATTATTCCTTTTAAGCAAAGTTTTTATTGCAGATTCGTAGACCAAACGGAAGTTGAAAAAAAAATTTTTTTGGCATAAAGTCAAATGCTGAAGGTTTAGATGGTATTAACCCAAGATTTTTTTAGACTTGTTGCTCACAATCTTATGCCGTTCTTAACAAACATGTAATACTATACTGACTCAGTCAGTATTTCCTGACGTGTGGAAAAACGCTAAGTTTCTTCCGGTGCCTAAAAATACCAATAATTTTTGACCGATTGCCATACTTCTTGTCTAAAGCTTTGGAAAATATAGTGAAAACTAAAATTAGTGAATATTTAAATAAACAAAAACTTTTAACTGATTTTCAATCTGGATTTAGACAGTTAGGACGCTGTATTGCTGTCTTAATTGATGTTGTGGAGGAACTAAAATCTAAACTCGACAATGATATGACATCTTTTCTTGTTTTGTTAGATCAAAGCAAATCTTTTGACTCTGTAGGACATCCTTTTTTTTTTGCCGAAACTCCAAAAGTTTTTTTAATTTTTCCTCTACAGCCAGTAAACTTATTTCATTCTTTCTTTTCAATCGAAAGCAAACTGTTTTTTTAAATATCGATAGAGAGGTTCCTCAAGGCTCTATTTTGGGCCCGCTACTGTTTTCGTTGTACATTAATGATCTTCCTGAGGAATTAAATCATTGTGGAATGCAAATGTATGTCATAAATTACAGCTGTACTTGAACTCTAAAATTAACAGTGTTAGTTTTTGCATTGATTGAATCTACAATGATCTCAGAAGAATTTAAGGCTGGGTTTGTGTATAAATCCATCCAAATCTAAATGTAGATTTATATCCAGGAATAACAAGAAAACAGTAGACAATAATGGTTCATTAATAATCAACAGTGATAAAATCGAATTTGTTTAATCGTCGTCAAATTTACGGATCATGTTTAATGCTTAACCTTCATAATCCAATCAGATTAATAATACAGCTGGAAAGGTACATGGAATGCTGAGAAACATATGGCCTGTTCCGATTTTTACTCCATTTGAAATACGAATGCTGTTAGAAAAACTTATTTAACACCAGTTTTATTATATGAATGTGAAAGATTTGCAAACTGTTTTACTACTGACTTTCGTAAAATTAAAGTTGCATACAAAAATAGAGCCAGATATGTATTTAATCGAAGCAGAAGTGATAACATTTCGATGTACTCTTTTCAGCTGTATAATATGAACTTTAAAAGTTAATTGAAGTACAAAAGTCTACTTATGATACACAA
This sequence comes from Cistogaster globosa, assembly GCA_937654795.1. Taxonomy (NCBI): domain Eukaryota; kingdom Metazoa; phylum Arthropoda; class Insecta; order Diptera; family Tachinidae; genus Cistogaster; species Cistogaster globosa. The sequence goes on from OW569403.1 coordinate 128,344,047, forward strand.
AATATTTTATACTAAAGAGCCCGAATATTTATATAGAAGACTTTTCTTTGCAAAATCTCCACGAGGTAAAAGCTTAATTTCTCAAAAGTAAAAATATCTTCTTTTCTTTAACTATTTCAAATGACTTTGGAACAATTTTCTTTCAAATAAACAAATACTAAACAACACTTTGTGCTTTAAACATGAACTTTTAGTGTATTTTGAAACTTGTAGTGCCGTTTTTTTATCTATTAATGTATTTTTTATTAATAAAATCGTTTTTAATCTAAGTTTATCTGGTTTAGCATTACTGCAAATTCATGGTTTATTTTGTCATGTAATTTACTATCACTGTAATTTATAATTGCTTAATTCACAAAATCTTGTATGGTGTATCTTGCATTGAATACACTTTCTGTTTATATGCTTGTGAAGACGCAGTGTATTTTTGTATCAATTTATTTTGTATGTTAAACGTCAAAAGCAAATAAGAAGAAGAAAATAAGTATTCAGAAGAAGGTTTTCAGGAAGTAAAATGGACAATAGGACTAAAAAAAACAAAATTAAAAATTTTTTTTTTTTTTTTTTGTTAACAAATTTTTAAAATCAACAATACAAATGTCTTTTGTTTATTTTCTTCTTCTTAATGTGATATGTAATTTACATGTAGTTGATAACACGATTACCAATACAAATTTTCAAAAAAATGCAAAATAAAAGTGTATTGTTGTTTTGAAATTTTATATGAAAATTTCCAACAACAAGCATACACTATTGTATTTTAATTGAACAATACACAGTATACAGGGATACAAGGGGTTTTGTGAATTAGGCAAATATTTTATTTCTCGTTGTGAGCCTGCCATTTTTTACCCGACGCTATGTCAATTTTTAATAAAATATGTAGGTTCAAATGAAAAAACTACCAGCTCTTTCCCTTATCAAACCTCTACGTTTGCTTTTTTTTTTTTTAATTAAAGACACAGGGATCTATTTATAATTCAAATATATTGACTCTACATTCCAGCCTTTCACTGCAGGGTAATTTCAAGGCGTTGTAGGTAAAATGTGTTATTTCTTTTGGCGATCTTTCATAACTCAAAAAATTATTATTCAACTAAAGATATCGATGTACGATTAGGAATGAGTACGGAATCAACTACGATATCAAGAGTTATAAATGAAGTCGAAAATGTGAAATGCTCCCTATGGATAAAGGGTCCAATGACAGACGAGGATATTTAAACGCAAATTTCTTTCAAAAATTTCCAAATACCGTGAGCTTATTTCTGCAAGACGTCTGCAGATGTAACCATGTTTTTAAACGCAAAAGGAATGTTTAGCGTTAATGCCAAGATCGTTATGTTGATTTTTGTTTCTTTAATCTTTTATTACTAACACGTTTAATATAAGATATGAGTTTTGAATACATGGAGACCCGGAGCTCTAAACACAAAGATTCTTTTTCTAGTCTATACTCTTTATGTACCCTTTGGCAATGACTTGTTTTTCACCATAAAATATTAAATTTTTTTCTTGCTTATGATTGCTGTGTTTGTACGCCAATCGATCAGACATAGTTTCGAAAATTTTGTTAATAAAAATCAACAAGGTCAGTTCATGTCCCTCGAGGCAGCTTCAAAACACACGCCTGCCTCAAACTTTTTTATATCATTTGAAAAAAAAAAAAATAAAAAAAAGAAATATATGAAGCGATAGAGAATTAAAAAATGAGAAAAAAACATCATTTTAAAAAAATTACACCCGCCCATATTTTTCGAGTCTTTGTGCTTCTCTTTTTAATAGAAGAGTACGTTTGTGCGTCATATTTTTTTTAAATATGAATATGGGTATCATTTACAAGCTTTTGAAGAGATCTTTCAGAAAATTTAAAATTTTTTTAAAAAAGCTTAACCCATTAAGAGCCGATGATATATTTGTGCAAACAATTTTTTTTTTTTAATACTCTGCTATTTTTTTATTAGTTTTTTTTTTCTTTTTTTTTTTTTTTTTGATTGTGTGTGACATGGTGAAGGGTATATAACATTCGGCAAAGCTGAATAAAGCGCTCTTACTTGTTTTTATTTCAGAGCAGTTGAAATATCAGTTTATTTTTAAACTTCTCTATTTTAAAACATTTATGGTATAAAAATGATTCGAAAGCTGTTAAAAAATCAAAATAAATGAAAAACTTAAAAAACTTAAATTTATTCTTCGCTTAAAAGTCCCGGTTTAAATTGTCACAGCGATTGTTAAATGGAATGCAATTTTCTTTGCCACAGCCACAGAGTGAACTAGGATCAAACGGAAAAGTCCTTGTTTGAAAAGAAGTGTATTTTTTATAATTTTATATTTATTTTATTTACGGTTCTTGGGTTAAAATCGCTTTTTTAGTTAAACTAGGATTTCTTTTAAGTAAAATCCTCAATCAGAGTTTTTAGTTTTTCTCTACATATTTTTTGGTTTTAAATGAAATTTTAGTTTTAGATTAAAACAATTTTTGTTAATCTAATTTAATTGTGTTTGATTCCTTCAAATGTTCTATGGGAAGATTGAAAATATTTAGTTTTTAAGACTAAAAACTTAAATGTATTACTGGTGAGCAAGCATATCCATGTCGTTACTGCTTATATGGATACCTCGTCAGAGGATCCTAATAAAAATTTTGCAAAAAAAAAATTCGTAGTCTTCTATTTCATGAGAACATCACGAAGAATATATGTTTGAAGGAATCAAACACAATTAAAGTAGATTAACAGAAAAGGATTTCGGATAATTAATTTTCATGTTGTTAAAAATTTTATAGGTAAAAGAAGGACACAAAATTAAAGTAAATATAAGAAATTTTAACAATAACAAAATTTTAAAGAATCTGTATTAAACTTTGATATTTAAAATTGGTTTTATTCCGACAAAATTTTAGGTTTCTTGTTCTCTGAAGAACCAATTTGAGAAACTAAAATCACTTTCTAAAGGAATTGAGTTCTTTATGCATAGTATTACGTTTCCAACATGCTTTTTTTATTTCAACTAAACAAAGAGTCCAACATGGCTACTTCATAACAATTATTTAAGCTCTGTTGGGGATTGAACTCATGCCGATGATTTTTGATTTAAGAAACAAGTGTCATAAACTTTTTAATAGTGAAAGTAAGAACTTGTTCAGTTCTGTTTTTTAATCTAAGGCACAGTCTAGTTTAACATTTTTAATAGACAACGTAAGCTTTTAGGTTTGTTAAGTATGTAAAAATAACTAAAATAAACGGAGAGCAGAAAGACTAAAAATTAAAATGAATTAATGCGCAGAATACTTTCTACGCAAAGTAAAATCATAAAAATTGTTTTATTCATATTGAAAGGGGTTCTTTTTTCTTATCGCAAAGCGCACCAGGTTTTTGCTAATTTCCTATAATTTATTAAGGTTTTCTTAAAAAAAATCAACAAATTTAAATAAATAACCGTCTGGTATTTGTTAAATTTTTTGTTTGTTGGTTTGTGTTTAAATTCATTCTTTTCAATTAAGTTATGATATTTTTTTCTCCTCTTGTAACTGCTAACCTTATTATTCAAGACAAGAAGCGATAACATAGTATTTGGCTAACGCTTTTATATTTAAATCTTCGCACATTTATCACAAAAAAATAACAAAACGCTAAGCCGACTTTAAACAAATAATCACGCCCTGGAAACAAACTGTTGCATAACAATAACAAAAAAAATTAATTCAAATATAAACTTCTTTTTTTTTTCATAGTAATAATTTTCCATCACGATATATATGTTAAGCAAAATATTTCATCACACTCAAATATCAGTTATTATTTTCTTTTTTTTAGTCTTTTATCAGCTCGTATCCGCCAAATGGACCCTTAAGCATTGATTGTTAGTGTAAATTAAATAGAAAAAAAACTTAACATAAAACTCTTGAAGACAAAATGCTTGTTAATAAAAACTACAACTGGACTCGTTAACACTCGTACCACCATCATCAGCATCATCACTCAAAAAATAAACAAACAAAAAAAAAATTCAAAATATACAATTTGGTACTTTCATATTTTTGATTGTTTATTAATTTAATTTTTTTTTATTTAGTTTACAAAAATCAAATAAATACAAGAAAAATAATTAATTCGTTTTTAAAAAAATTATAAAAAAAGATAAACGGATTTGAAAAAAAACTGAAAGAAGCGACTTGTCTATTCAAAGGAAAAACTATTATTTGATTTGATTTAAAAAATCGATTGATTGAATTCATTTTGATGGAGGTTACCTGCTGAAAAATTATAAAGATATTAATTTTATTTTTGTGGCGTCACTAAACATGAGCCCTTAAAAGGAAAAACACTAAGGCTTAAGTAAATTTCTACAAACGCACATTGGGACAAAAGTCGTTGAAAAATTAATAGAAAAGGTCCTACGTCGAATTTGTACGAAATTGAGTTTTTACATGACTTCAACATATTTAACATAAGTACTCCTCGTTTTTAAGGTTTAATGCAATTGTATCAAAAATAACAATTTTACAAACATTTAGATTTTGAAAATAACAGTTTAATTATGTTTGAAGTTTTTCGTGCAAAATTACACAGGAGTGAGGGCTTTTTAGTGTGAGAAAATAATTTTTACAATATTTATTTTCGGCCGCCATTTTCTGGATTCTTATCTGTAGAGGCCTAAGATAACCTACAGAATTTTTTTCAAGGTGGGTGCTATTAAAATTCAGCAGCATCGTTTCAACAATTTTTAAAAAAGGCGAAATCATAAATTTTTCTTGTATTCTAGTCATGTCTAGGTTTTTCGCAACAAATTAAGAAATTCCCTTAACTATCACCAAGATTAAAAAAAATTAATCTCTTAAAAAAAAATATTCGAATTGCAATAAAAAAAAAAACAAAAATATGTTTGAAAACCGAAAGTTAACAAACGAAAAAAACCTTTTAACCCATTAATAATTTAAAAATTCACGAAAAAATCCAATTTAAATATTTTTATTTTCAAACAAAAGAATTTTTTTCATCCCTGGCAGCAGCAAAGCGGCTTATATTTTTGGGAACTATTTTTATACACTTCACCACAAAAAGTGGTGGCGTCCGTATTGAAAGCCAGTTTGCCGAGACACTTTATGTGCTAGAAAAAAGTAGGTATGTCATTCGATCAGACATAGTGTCGAAAGAGGTTCTATTGGAAATCAGCACGATCGGTTCATGTTATTCGAGTCAGCAGGCAAAACACCCCGCCTACCTCTAATTTTTTTTTGTCATTTAGAACAATAACGTAACTCCAATCAAGAAAATAAACATATGGGGTGTTAGGGAATTTAAAAAAAAGGGAAAAAAACATTAAGTTAAAAAATTGGCGCTCGCCCATATTTATCGAGTTACGGGGCTCTGAAATTTTTATTTTTTTTAAATGTCAATTTGGGTAGCATTTTAAAGGTTTTAAAGACATCTTTAAGGAAATACTAAATTTTTTTAAAAATGCTTAACCCATTAAGACGCAGTGTCACTTTTATGTAAAATTATATATATGAAGTACCCAAATTTTTTTTATTTTTTAATTTTCTGTCACCCCAATATTTGCTTTTTTTAATTGGAGTTACTTCACTAAACTATATTTAAATATATATAAGATTCGGCATAGCCGAATATAGCACTCTTATTTGTTTGTTTTTTTTAATGGTTTGTATTTTTTTATAAAAAGTTTTAAATTTACTATCCACCACTTAGTTATTTTAAAAATAAAGTTAAAAATCGTAAAAGTAAAAAATAAAAATCTAAACAACTTTAATAGTGATAGATTCAGAGAAAAAAGCTTTTGATTTTTATTAAATTTATATTTGTTTTCAGATAACAGTTTAATTAAATTTTTCATTGTTTCAATTACCTATTTAATTGAAATATAAATACAAAATTTTCTAATTAAATATTTAATTAAATCATTGATATATTTAATTACAAAACAAGGAAATTTATTTTACACTAAAAAGTCTCTGTTTGAATTGTCACATCGATTGTTAAATGAAATTGATTGATTGGAAATTGTTTAATTTGATTGCAATTTTCTTTGCCACAGCCATAGGGTGAACTAGGGCCGAATAGAAAAATCCTTGTTTGAAAAGAAGAGTTTTTGTTATAATTTTTTATTATTCTATTTATGGTTTTTGGGTTAAAATGTGTTTATTTAGCGAAATTAGGATTTCTTAAGAAAACCTTTAAATCAGTTATAACGGGTGTCCCAACTAGAACGCAATTTTTAAATTTTAAATAAAACACAGATATTTTAAAACAAAAAATCGTAAAACTTTATTATATCGTAAAGTAGATAAAATGAGGTTATGTAAGGAACAGGATATCGTGCAGATGGTCACCGCGGCTTTGCTGGCACACACGCAATCTTTTAATGAAATTTTCAATGACCTTTTTGCATAAATGCTGCGGTATTTCATTAATGCAGCGTCCAATTTCCTCTTTTAAGGCTTGTTCGTCGACGGCTTATTCGCGTAAACCATCGATTTCAAAAAACCGCAAAGAAAAAAATCTAAAGGTGTTAAATTGCACGATCTAGGCGGCTAATTCTGGTCTCCAAAACGCGAAATAACTCGACTAGGAAATGACTGATGCAGCAATTGAATTGTTTCTCTGGCTGTATGACATGTGGTGTCGTCTTGTTGAAACCAAATGGCCTCCACATTCATTTCTTCAATTCTAGGCTAGAAAAAACTAGTTATCTTTTCACGATACCGAACACCATTGACTGTTTGCGCTTGACCTGCCTTATTTTCGTCAAAAAAAGGTCCAATGATTCCTCCAGCCCCAAAAACTGCTCCACACAGTGACATGTTGGGGACGCATTTGCTTCTCGATAGTCACTCGAGGATTTTCCTCACCCCAAATGCGACAATTCTGCCTATTGACGAAGCCATCAAGATGGAAATGGGCCTCGTCACAGAAGATGATTTTATCGGCAAAATCAGCATTCAACGAATTCCCTTCGCTGTCAGTTCCTGAGTCAATTGAACTTTGTATGCATGAAGATGCAAATCTTTCGTCAAAATTCGCTGCATAGTGGATTTGGAGACACCAATTTGCTGAGCTCGGTGTCGAATTGAGGTGGATGGAGTTTGAGCAACATCATCACGTACAGCTGCGTTATTTTCGGTCGATCGATCTGGTCGAAGGTGCGTTGTTGTCTTTACATCACTAACAGACTCAGTTTCGGCAAATTTATCCATTAATCTGTTTACAGTTGACTCTTTTGGAGCATTATTGTGACCCCAAATTGATCGCAATTTGCGAGCTGTAGCCGCAAAACTTTCACCATTTTGGTAAAACAATTACACAATGAGAATGCGTTGTTCATTCGTGTAGGGCTCCATTTTTACTAACCTCGTACCTTCTACTAGCAAACAATAACAATTGTTCAAATGTCAAACAATGACACTTCGAATCACGCCAAATTTTAAAATTGCGTTCTAGTTGGGACACCCGGTAGTTATTTGCTTTTTGTTTTGAAGATTTTTGATTTTAAATGAAATTTTAGTTTTAGATTAAAATGGTTTTTGTTAATCTAATTTAATTGTGTTCAATTCCTTTAAATATTCTATGGAAAGATTGTAATATATTTAGTATTTAAAACTAAAAAATGAAAAGTATTACTGTTGAGAAAGCATATCCATGTCGTTACTGCTTATATGGATACTAATCAATATTTTGTAAAAAAAAATTCAAGAGCTCTATATCTTATGAGAGCTCAATAAAATTTTTATATTTAAAAGAATTACACTTAATCACAATTAATGTAGATTAAAATGAAAAAGATTCCCAATATAAAAATTATTTAATCTGAAACTAAAGCTAAAGCTAAAGCTTGGTTACATAGATCGAGGGCATAAACGTATGATTTAGAACAGGAAGCAAAAGGCAAAGTTTTAAGGAAAACTTTTGAAATCTTATTTTTTTAGGGCTTCGATTCGAATAATGGGATGTGAGCTAAAATTAATATCTATTTGAAAATATGTCTTTCAATCTCAAGCATTTTTATATCACACAGTAAAAATATGTGCCTTTGGATTATAATGTATCTATTGATGTTTGGATCAATTGGTATCTATTGATAATGTGCATTCTTAAACATTCCTAAAATATTTCTTTTCCTAAAATTGTAACAGAAAAGCTTTGTTTAATCAATGTGCCATTCCTAAAGCAAAATGAAGATATAATCGGCGAAGTATCTAAGGATTCTAAAAAATATTTAAGGACACTAGTCTTTTTCTTAAGTAGTCTTTTTTGTATTTTTCTAAGGAAGAGTACTGTTTCTAAACAGCAGAGAGATGAGTACAGTGTGATGGCAGTAACTGTCAATTAAAAACTTTGTGTGCCTTTTGTGTCCAGTACTGGCTGCATAAAAATCAATTCTAAAATTTTATGAAATACAAAGTCCTCTTCTGTGGAGAGCTTGTTAAAGTTAGAGACTTTATCGAGCTTAAATAAGAATTTGTTGCAAATCATAAAATCGACAATAAAAGAAATTAAGCAAGAGTGCTATATTCGGCTATGCCGAATCTTATATACCCTGCACCATTTATGTAAATCAAAAAGACAAATATTGGGGCTCTGTCTTCCCTTAAAAAATATGAAAAAAAAAGTACGAGATATAATTTTACATAAGAATGATATCGGCTCTGAATGGGTTAAGCATTTTTTACAAATTTTAGTATTTCCTTAAAGATCTCTTTAGAAGCTTTAAATTGATACCCATATTGATATTTTAAAAATTTTGAAAATTTCAGAGGCCCGTAACTCGGAAAATATAGACGATCGCCAATTTTTTCACTGAGTGTTTTTTCTCTATTGGTCCATATATTTGTTTTTTTTTTTTTTTTGTTAGAGTTTCTTTATATAAAAAAAATTAGAGGTAGGCGTGATGTTTTGCCGGCTGCGTCGAAGTACATGGACCGATCTGGCTAATTTCCAATAGTACCTCTTCCGAAAGTATGTCTGATCGATTGGCGTATTTAAATTTTCTCTAGCTCATCTAATGCCTTGGCCAAGTGAATTTCGATAGTAACACGGACGGACTGACGGACATTGTTCAATCGACTTCGCTATGCATAAGGACTCATGGGGTCGGAAATGGATATTGTAGATGGATATAAAACTAAATTCCTATTTTTTACAGAGATTTAGTGAACTCACATCGTTAAAAAGTATTGATAGAGAAGTCTGATGTTCTTGATAATATTTGATAACAATAAATTTGTTTTGTTTTGAGTTACAGTACAAGGAAATCATTAGATAAATTTTATATCTTTAAAATTAATTTTTTATTTTTTATTTTTTTATTTTTTATTTTATTTCTATAAATTAATCTTAAATACTTAAGCATCTGAACCCATCGTCAACATTACATCCTTAAATAAGACTAATTTAAGCTTTTTGTTATTCAAAAACAAAAAATGGAAGCTTTAAAATCGTTTTCTCTAATAATTTTTTATTAAAAAAAAGCGGCCAGCCCAACAAAGAAAAATCTGCTTATTAATTTCGGGAATAAAAAAAGTAAAGATGCTGATGCTGATGATGATGATGATGATGATGATGATGATGAAAGCAGTTTTGGCGTAAATATAAATAATGATTTTCTTTTCTTAAACATTTTGTATATTTTTTGCTTCTTTTATTTTCTGGACTTTTGAGTGAATAGTGAAATTAAATTTATTTTTTTTTTCTTACTTGAGTTAAATACTCACGAAATGATTATGTATAACACCGCCTACTTACTTAAACTATACTTTTATGTCTGTCCGTCTGTCGGTCCGGTCAACGAATTATCTGTCTACTTACGAGTGTGTAAGACTATTTCATGGATCTATTGCATCAGCGTTTAGTATTTTCTTTCTTTATTTTTTTTTCGCGTTTGATAAATTGGACTGTTTGTGTGGTACAATTTCCTTAAGATGCAATGAATTTGTGTTGAAAAGGAGCGACTGCCAGATACTCTTTGAGCAAGATTTAGATATGGAAACAGAATCTAAAAAGTTAAATAATGTAATTTTTCAGACAATTACCATTCATGAGGAGTAAATTAGCGCACTTAAATGAAACGCTTAACATAATCTTTTATAATCTTTTACTAATTCATTTCTTATTTCAAGTATTTAAGTTACTTCTTTTTTTTTTTTTTTTTTTTGCTTTACGGAATTAAGGAAGACATGATTTTGTGGTTTTAAATTTTTTATAAATTTTATTATAAAGAGGATTGAAATGATTTTTAGTTTATCATATTTCATAATTTAAGAAACTAAAGAAGAAGGAATGTGCTGTCTTTTATTTTATAGTTTCCTGTGTTTGTACTTAATATCAATGAAATGAGGGAAAAATAGTGAAAAAATATTGTTGTGAAGAAAAAACATACCTGAACGTTTCCATACTATAAAAAAGTATCCAGAAGTGCAGCTAAATAGAAAAACTTGAATCGAATATCCCGAAATGAGTACGCGATTAGACTTCGTTGTCGAGACTTTTAACAGTACGAACGTATATTTTTTCTCAGTCAAATATCTTCAAAGTTTCAATAACTTCTTGCCTCTAAAGGTTTGCTGCAATTAAAATGTGATGCAAAGAAAAACTTATTTTAATTAAAATCTTTACCTCAAAAATACCTTTCTTAAACCGATATAGTTTTGTGTCAGCTCAAGAGGGATTTGATACTCCTAGTGGTGACAGCTAGAACAGACTTCTAGTTGGTCGCGTTGCTGCTGGGATTGCTAACTAATTAATTTGGGTAAAAAAAAAACAAATTCACGGGGAAGTAGCACTAGCCAGGGATTCATGGCCAAGAGGTTGCTTCGTTATCATTATGAAGATTCTAACTACCTGTCGACTTTCAATTTAAATATACTGCTGCTAACTAAATTGGAGTTCTGCACATTTGGACCATAACTTTAAAAAAAAAATTGGTAGCTGCACATTATAGACAAAACACGACACATTTCAAAAATGAGTGACGTAAGTCGCACTTGACAAGAATAATACTAGAAGAATGGAGAAATTTGCCCCATATGATTTAGAAAAGTCTTTTCCAACAGCAGTAATGTCAACTGGTACCCATGGCACTCGGGTGTGTGATTCGTAAAAAGAGAAGATGAAAAGGAAATACAGAAGAACCAGTAGGTGAATAAACAACAATACAACTGCAAAATATGTGATCCAACGCAGAAGCTTAAACGTTTCAGACAGTAACAGCTGCTACCTGAAACAAGAAATATAAAGCACCTGCGTTAAGCTACGCCCTAGAATGAATTTTCGACTAACAACTGCAACATTCTCTGCTTCTGCGCTGTTTGGAGCCTTCAACAACCTATCGACTACAGATGTGATAAAAATCATTTGAACTCTCTCTTGTCTTATAATTGATATCTGTAAAATAATATTTAATCATTTTAATTAACTGTTGTCATACGTTTCGGTGAAGACCGTCGTCACTGGCTGTTTATTTAGTACGATTGGCGAGCGCTTTCGATGTAAAGACATCATTTTCAAGCCGCGTTTTGATTAGTACTGGTTAGATAGTGTAACGTGTTTGTTGCATAGATAGTGGTGGGTTCAGGTAGTTTTGTCCGTTAGGATGATGTCTATTTAAAATGGTATTATGCAGGTAGATTGCCTGATATCTGTCATCTTTATTGAAGGTATATAATTTTAATATTTCTGTCTTTTATTATTAGGTAGGTAAGTGTGACCATCTGTAGGTGTTTTGCGTTTGTAAGTTTGTTTTAATATTAAAATATTAATATATAAATATTAAAATATTAATATTAAATATTAATATTAAAACAAATATTAATATATAAATATTAAAATATTAATATTAAAATATTAATTTTGCGTTTGTAAGTTTGTTTTAATATTAAAATATTAACATATAAATATTAAAATATTAATATTAAATATTAATATTAAAACAAATATTAATATATAAATATTAAAATATTAATATTAAAACAAACTTACAAACGCAAAACACCCACAGATAGTCACACTTACCTACCTAATAATAAAAGACAGAAATATTAAAATTATATACCTTCAATAAAGATGACAGATATCAGGCAATCTACCTGCATAATACCATTTTTAAATAGACACCATCCTAATGGACAAAACTACCTGTACCCACCACTATCTATGCAACAAACACGTTACACTATCTAACCAGTACTAATCAAAACGCGGCTTGAAAATGATGTCTTTACATCGAAAGCGCTCGCCAATCGTACTAAATAAACAGCCAGTGACGACGGTCTACACCGAAAGGTATGACAACAGTATTTTATTTACTGGCGGAATAAATCCAATTAACTTAATACCATTTTAATTAATTTTAATTGTTTTTGTGTAATTACAATTTATATATAATTTTTCTGCTCCCCAATTTTCCCGATTCTTAACTTGAAACAAGGCAATCGTGTTTTAAAATTCATTTTTTGCCACTTAAATATTGAAAATCAGGCACAAACTTAAATCTACGTGGCTTAGACCTCTTAAAGCTTTTCAACAAAAATTTTTTTTACATTCCACATTTTGTTGAGCTGACACAGCGGTTCTCATTTTAGACATCTAGAAGACTTGAGAAAATTTTTCTCATTTCCAACGTTATTAACTTATGCGTTCCTTAGCTAGCATTGCCATTAACTTATTTATTGAACAGAAAAAATCGAACCTGCGATATCTACACTGGCAGATTCCCCATTAACAAGCCTGCCGGATTAAATACTTTTAAATATTTTTATTACAAAAAATACAAGTGCTCGATGTCTTATTTTCTTATCAAGAAATGTAATGTTGAGTAGGGTGAATTGTCTTGTTATTTTTATTGTTTGTCGTGTTTTTTACTCACTATCGGTGTAAATGATTAAACGCAAATTAAATGAAACACATTTTGTTTGATATGAAACAATAAACTTGTCAAAAAAATACATTTAGTGACTATAGATTGAGGGCGTATCACATTCATTAATGAATTGTTTACGTCAATACAAAAGCAATTATGAACAAATGCCGGCAACAGTTATTTTTAAATGTTGAATCAACTTAAGACATCTCAAATAACAATGTGCGTATGACGCTTATTTTTAATAAAAATTAAGACAAAATAAATTGTTATACCATCAGTCAATATGAAGGTGTTTTAAGTAAAATTTCTTCAGCAGTCTGCGAAATCAATATAAATTATTTATTTGAAAAATAGGCGTTTCGACTAAACTAAGACTTCATTTTTGGATTTAGATAAAAAAAAAAATATATAAGAAAAAAATATCCAATTTCATGGTGGAATATTGCACGACAAAGAATAACCGCAGTAGAAGAACTTGTTCACTCTTCCGGTTGATAGTGGGCTTTCAGGTTTCCTCAATACTTACATGTGAATGCAGATTTTCTTTCTTCTGTGCTTCGAAGCAGAGAAAATAGAACCAGACCTAAAAGCAATAAAAGGCAGAGAACAAATTATGATTGTCTTCAACAATACTTGAGTCATGATAAACATTTTTTTTTAATTATTAATCTTGATATGGTTTCACAGAACATACAATATGGTTGATTTTAATAAAAAAACAAATTTGAATCATAACCAAAGTTTGACAATTTAATAAAAACTAACAGTGCCCACGACTTCGTACAATATGAATAATTAATAATTTTTGTAACAAATCAGTAGGTCTGTTTTTTTTTTTTTTTTTTTTTTTTTTTTGTATGAAAAAGTTTCTTCTTAGAAAAAAAAATATAGAAAATAATGATGCCATATATATATATGTATATGAAAACCAATTTTCTACAAAACTATCGAAAACTGTTCATTTTTTACTATCGCACATCACAATTGAAAAACGTCACATTTATTTAAAAATGGCTGAGTTAAAAAAAGGGTAGGATTTGAAAAGTTTATTTTATTTTCAAATTAAAATAATAAATACTTTTTTAACGAGAGTAAAAGGTGGACCAAGTAGGAAACATTGCTTTCCCTGAGATGCTATTCTGCACGAAAAAACGAATTTTTCCATGCTAGGAAAAAAAACAACATTTGCAACGTGTTGGAAAACATGATTTTTCAGGGATTAGAAGTATACCTTCCATTTATATACTTTATTGGCATTTTAAGAACCTTTTTACTATAAAGGACCCAAACACAACACAAAGGGAGAAATGAGTGGACCCAAGTGGGCTGTGGCAACATGGCTGCCTGCCTGACCTAGAACCCAAATGTGTTGGCCACTACTCTTGATGCATAAATGCGTACTTTGTTGTTGGCCTACAAAACTGCGAAGGACAACAATAGACAAACAGGGGCAAGTCAGTTCCTTGTACCATATTTTGAAGAAATGGACGAAATCTTCGGCGATAAGCTAATAATTTCAAATGTGCACACAGTTAATTTGAGCGGTAAGCCGATTCAACCTTAAGTGGAGCCTTCACATATCTGTGTATTGCAAAATTAAACCGCTGCTCTTTCATCAGACCGAATATATTTTCTACCACCATTCTGGTAGAAGAATGTATTTTATTAAATGCTCGCTGATCGTTTGTTAGGTATCCATTATCCCTAAATGGTGGCACTAACCAATTGGTTGAAAAATAAGCAGAATCGCCGATAAGGAGTGAATTATAAGAAAACATTGTCGAATAAATTGTTTCTGCTTTTCTAAATAAATCACTTCTCCTTAAGACTTTGGTGTCGTGAAGTGACCCAGGTTCGCCACAATATATATCTAAAAATCTTTTATCTGCATCGACAACAGCTTTTAAAACTAAGCTATAATTTTGTTTTCTATCAAAATAGCATTCTTTGTTGAGCTTAAGGGCATTTTTATTAATATGTGTGCAGTCAATGGAAACGACAACACCTGCAAATCCTTTCTTCTGCTCAAACTTTCGAGATGTGTTTATTATACCAGCACCTTTTGGCCATTTAATATACTCGTGACCAATGGCAATGAGCCAAGCCACAACTTCGCGTACAGCGTTCCATGCAGATGATTTAGTGATACCCATGTTCTACGTCAGTTTTGCATTGTTTTATTTTATTATGAATGTCACAAGTCAAATAAATAAATAAATAAAATATATTCCCGTATTTTCCGAAGGTATCTTTTCTTAAGTTTGAATGTTTTTTTATATCGATAGAAAATTAAGTAATTGTATGTTAAAAGAAACGACTAATAATTAATAAAACAATGAGTAACTAAAGTTAAGGACAGATATTTTCTTCCAAACTAAAAGAGATAACCTGCGCATAGAAGCACATGTTTTGTGGATATTTTTAGAGTCTTTTTAAATTTAACAATAAATCTCAGATACCCTTTACCAACTATGTAAATCTAGTTTAGTGAAGGAACTCCAATTAAAACAGCAAATATTGGGGTGACAGAGAATTGAAAAATAAGAAAACAATTAAGTCCTACATATATATAAGTTTATATAAAAATGACATCGGCTCTTACTGGGTTAAGCATTTTTTTAAAAAATTAAGTATTTCCTTAAAGATCGCTTCAAAAGCTTTTAAATGATGCCCATATTGATATTTTAAAAATTTCAGAGGCCCGTAACTCGGAAAATACGAGCTTTTTTTTCTAATTTTTTAATTCTCTATCCCCCAATATATTTGTTTTTTTTTTTTTTGTTTTTAATTGGAGTTACTCGATTGTTCCAAATGATATAGAAAAATTAGAGGTAGACGTGGTGTTTTGCCTGCTGTGTCAAAGTATATGGACCGATCTTGATAATTTTTAATAGGACTTTTTTCGACACTATGTCTGATCGAGGGACGTATTTTAATTTTTTCTAGCTCATCTAGGGCCCTGGCAATTACTAAAACGAAAGGACCGACGAACAGCTCTCGACTTCGCTATGCATAAGAAGTCGAAAAAGGATCCTGTAGAAATTACAAACGGAATGACAAAATTATTTATACCCTTTTTTACTTTTTGAGATGAAGAAAATAAAAAAATTAACATTTAATCTAGAAATTAAATTTTTATGAAATTTCCAAAAAATTGTGCGCCCATTTTCATTAAGATTTCAGCAGTGATTAATGAGATAACAAATTATGATCCAAATAAATCGATTTCAAGTGTAAAAATTGATTCTAGTATTCACAAAGTTTACTGCCTCTATCCGCTATATAGCCAATATAATTTTCTAGTTCTGGCGCATTGTATATTTTTGCAGGTGAAAATAGCTTCTAAATATTTAATTCTGCACATAAGGAAATTTTTTGCGACGCCTCTGACACATTCAGCTCTTTGCTAAGTTGCGATATTGTCTATGAAGGTAAGTCAGCATTTTTGTGGCCTTAAAAGCCAATACCATTATTTTTCATGAAGGAATAGTTAGAAGCAACATCATAGAGATCTTCTCATAAAAATCAAACTTGGCGTATGTCGAACATTATCAAACAGGTTATCGGAATCACCAGCTGCATGCAGAAATCATATAGAACTGTTATCAAGCCGCTCTCCAATTACAATAAAATACAAAAGTGATTCAATCTCCAAGCTAACGAGTGTCACAGCTACATTCAATTTTATTAAAAGTCTTGTTTATCATTTAGCTTTAATTAAATTGGGCCATTAAAATAGTTCCACCAAATATATGAACTCATTAACCTTTTAATGACGCTTTAAATTACACAAAAACAATTGTAAAGATGATGGTGATGATAACTCTCCTCTCTATCTTTTGTTTACCTAATTCAGTGTCACAACAAAATGCTTTGATGTCGCTTTAAAACCAGCCAAACTCTAAAAAACAATAAAGTGAATAAAGCAACGAAGTGTATAAATATTCAAAATTGTGAAATTAATATGACCATATTTTTGGGTTTCCGTTTTAAGGTTGACATTCTCTAGCTATTTGAAAAAAAAACGTTATTTTTTTTTATTATTTTTGCTCATGTTCAAAACAAAATTGTTAAACTCTATGAGTAAATTGAATTTCAAAAAAAGATTAATGGACTTTTGTTGCGAGAAAGAAATATTTTTAATATGCTGGCGTAATATTTCATTTCACTGAATAACAAACACATCGATAAACGAAAAGCAAATAACAATTATGAACCCCTAAATAAAATAAATTTGGTTGGAATTATCAAATTCTTGCATTGTGATGCTTATAAATGTTTAAATGTTACCTTACATTCTCCTGAGCTCTTGACTTCAAAGAACCACAGTAAACTGTTCATAACGAACACCTTTTTCAGCCTGTTTAGAAAATATAAGAGCAAAAAATATTCTCCAAAAATAAAATGGTATATTAAGGCAAACGAAAATAGAGCAAAGTAAATGCCAATAAATTTGACAATAATGTTTTGACTAAATTCGACCAGAATTTATTGTAATTTTATTATATTTAAAAAACGTATTTTTTAGCGCGTTCATGAGCCACCTCGTTCTTAAAAAACCTTTTGATTCTCTGTAATCCACCCTCACGCGGAATAGATACGTGATAAAAATATATCGTCGCCATCGATTCCAAAACACAAGCTAAAAGTATTTAAAAACGTATAAACAAATTTAAAAATGAAAACAACGTTAAAAACAAAAATTTCTAAGCATTTCACGATTTAGACAAAAATAATAACATTTTACAGCTACAAAATAACTCTTAAACTTCTTCAAGCTTACCAGATCTATTCATATTTGAACGATCTAGACGTTTTTACTCGCCTTTAAATAAAAATTGCAGTGCAATCGAAGAACTTGGTCTGCGTGACTTTTGTTGTCCAACAGTGATCTACTGATTGATAAGGTGACATGAAAAATATACTTTTTGCGAAACAAAAATCGATGGTAAACTTCTGCACAAATTGTCTTAAATATTGATACTGATCTTTAGTAGCTGCATTTGTTTTTTCTCCTTTGATTGTAAAACAAACAAAAAATCGCAAATTCATTAGTTTGGTATCAAAAGAAGACGTAGCACCAACCAAACATACACACAGATTAGTAATGTAATAGAATAGAATATTTTATTCTACACTTTTTATTGACATTTCTCACTGAAGTCATGACATCAGAAATTAAGGAAGATTTGCACAAAATTAGGGCAATATTTTATACACGTGTCACAGGGGAGAGATATAAAAGTTTTGAACTTTTAAGCCCGATTTGAATGAAAAAAAGTGGCGATTCTCACAGCTGGACCTAAGCTTTTCTTTTGTTTTATTAGACACAACCTGTTTCGGTACAAGGTAACTACACAGAGCGTTATAATGGGCAACCTTGCGAGTTGAAAATGTTTCACAGCTTATAACTTTTTTACACATCAACAAATCTTAATAATGATAAAGAAAGAATAGGATTTTTTTGGGATCTTTAAAACATTTAATGAAACTCAACTTTTAAATTTGAAATATAAATACGAGTATTTAAGAGAATTATTTTTAAAACAGCTAATACTGTAAGAAATAGCGGTGTCACAACATAGTGTCCACGGACATACTGTCCATGGACTTTATGTCATACTCAAAAGGGACATTATGACTTATATCGCTTTGAAAAACAAAGATTTTCTGCATAGACGGCCTTCAGCCGGGCGGAAGGGTTTTCTCTTCGATGGTATAACCAACACTGGCTTTGCTTATCAAAGCTTTTCTGCAAGACAGTTTACAAAAACGTATATTTCTTTCTTAGAACACCATACCATAACTTTAAATCCATGGACGTTGGACATTATATCGCATCGTAGTATGACATATTTTCTTAGTGTCACAAAATACGCTTTGTAAACAAGTAGAGACCAGGTAGCATTTATACCTCGACTTTTGCTGCCGAAATAACTTTAATAACCATATCAAGGTCTTTAAACAAGTTATTAGTTTTACTTAATTGAACACAAGGCGCACTTGATTCCAATATTAAGAACATTTTGTAAAGAATTTTTAAAAGCTGCCGTGCCAATCGCTTTACGAAAAAACTTAAAGCATCTGAAGCTTTTATTAAACCACGTAGCAAAGGTGATCCTGTTGACCCTATAACTAAAATGAAATGCTTCTCACAACTCATTTTAAGTCACTTCAAGTAGTCAGTTGGCATGAAAATAAAAACAGTATGTTTTATCGAAAGAAAAGAAAGAAAGAGATAGCAAACGTTAGTAATCTCGTAAGAGAGGTATTTAATATTAAACTAAATATATATGTTATCCTTTAAAGGATATATGACATGAGGAACTTGGTCGCATTATTTTATCTGCACACTTTTCTTTATGTTAAGAAGATCTCAGCAGGTGTTTTTTCCTGCTTAACTCTGAAAAGGGAAAAATCAAGCAAAGTGCGAATTAAATAATGGATGAAGAAATAAATGTTAAGGAAATGAAAAAACCCTCCCAAAGGACTGCAGAAAAGAAAAGAAATTTTTAAGAATATTAATAATTTTATAGTGCAAAAAATCTCTAGATAAGAGAAGAAGTAGATAATCTTCTTCGACCTCTTTAAAATATAGACACAGAGTTGCAATGTACACTTCAATGGCAGCAGCTAAGTTAGGATGTTCGAGAAGACTTTACTTAACAAAAAAAATACGTGGGATGTTGATTGAGTTATTTCTGAAGTTAGGTAAGGAAGAATTATACAAGTATGACTTGTATGGCATGTGAAACCTTTGTCTAAATACCTTTACAGTTCGACTGCCATAAGCCACTAATACTTGTTTATTATTAAGGCGATTTCTTAAAAATAGAATTAAATAAATATATAAGAAAATAAATAAAATTGAAAGAACGGGCAAAAACGGGTTAGTACCCCCTTTCTTAAATTAGCTATTCCGAGTCAAACGATGAAATTATTTTATAAGAACCGAATAACGCGTAACGTAATAAAAAAAATATTTTCATTATGAGTAAGTAAAACTTTATAGAAATATTTAAAAGATTTTTTTTATGTCAATAAAATACTTCTTTGCTAAATATTTTTATCGCATGGAACTGCCCTTTCGATTTCTAGACGAGTTAAAACGTCTAAATTTTTCTAATATGGTAACATGTGGCAGCTTGCTTTTTTTTTTTTTTTGCTGAAAACAATTCTTAACAAGAACTTAAAAAGTTAATAAGATTTTTAAAGTTGGATAGATTAAGAATAAAGGTAAATTTTTAGTCTTATTATAAACTTTATAAAGAGTATTTTGTTTTGTAGCGGTATATACGAGGGCTGCTCTATATATTTCTGGCCTAATAGTGAAAATGCGAACACTTATAATAAAAAATGGTTTTATTGTTTTTCAAAGTATTCTCCAGCATGATTTTTACACTTTTGCATGCGCTCAAACCAGTTGTCGAAGCACTTTTTCCACTCCGATTGAGACATCTCTAAAACATGGTTTTTGAACACTTCAACAGCTTCTTCTGGCGACGAAAATCGTTGACCACGCATTTTTTTCTTGATGTGCGGAACAAGAAGAAGTCATTAAGTGCCAAGTCAGGGCTGTACGGCGGATGACCCATTAATTCGACGTTTTGGCCGGTCAAAAACGCTCTGGTTTGAGCCAATGTGTCATGGTGAACAATGATTCGTCTTCTCTTGTTGGTTTTTCGAATTTCTCCGATGACTTCAGGCAAACAAATTTAAGTGTACCACTCAGAAGTGACCGTCCTACGTTGCTCAAGCGGAACAGTCGCCACATGACCAGTTTTGCCGAAGAAACAGGCGACCATTTGCTTCCAAGTGCTTCTTCCACGAACAACTTTTGTTGGATTTTGCTCGTCTTTGAAGACCCACGCGGTCGATTGTAGTTTCGTTTCGGGCTCATACGCATAGATCCATGATTCGTCACCTGTGACGATCTTATAAACGTCTTTTGAAGCACCGCAATCGTATTTTTGCAAAATTTCTTTGCACCATTCGACACGAGCCTTTTTTTGAGCGACTTTCAAATTGTGCGGGATCCAACGAGAACAAACCTTTTTTACGGCCAGGTGTTCATGCAGTATCGAATATATGCTGGTGGAAGAAATGTCCAAGGATGCCTCTATCTCTTGGTATGTCGCATGTCGATCTTGCGTTATGAGTTCACGAACGGCATCAATGTTCTCTGGCACAACAGCCGTTTTTGGACGACCTTCACGGAATTCGTCTTTTAGCGAGCTTCGGCCACGATTAAATTCATTATACCAATTTTTCACAGTGCTATAGGATGGTGCTTCATCGTCATACAAAGATTTAAGTTCATCAATGCACTCTTGTCGTGATAATCCACGTCGAAAGTTTTGAAAAATAATGGCACGAAAATGTTCACGAGTTAATTCCATTTTTTTCTATATTAATTTTTTCAAGTCACTGTAGACAACACAAATAATGGTCGTACTTCAAAACGTTTTGAGTACGATTATGCTAAAAATGACAAACTTTCCAATGGAAATGTCAGATTGCACTTGGCAGCACTCAGTGTTGCCAGGCCAGAAATATATATAGCAGCCCTCGTATATTTTTATAGAAACACAATTTATTTTAATTATAAAAATTCCTAAATAAAAAAAATTAAGTTAACAAATCGTTGTCTACCAATCTATCAAACTTTTATATCAAAATAAAAATGACCTTAAAATTTCTTGATGTAGGTCGTGTCCAATTGAAAACAGCAAAAGTTAATTATGTAAAAATATGCCTTCCTTAACTGAGCAAAAATTATCTGTCTTTGTGTCACTTGCAAGGGCCAGCGAACCATGAAAATGTTTAAATTTATTTTATTTTTATTATTTTTTTATATTTTGTTTTTTTTTTTTTTTTTTTTATTTTCTACGGTAAATATTTTTTAGGCCTGAATTGATTTAAATATTTTACAAAATATTCCGTTAAACGCTTAACGTATTTTTGTGAATTTATAATTATTTATCACATGAACTTGACTTTTTTGTTTCATTTGAATATTTAACGACTTATTGTTTTATTTCAAGGTTGCTTAGAAGATTTTATATTCATATTTAATTCATTCTAAATGTGGATGGTGAGAATTTTTCTTAAACTTTATTCATTAAGCTAAACCATTTGAGTTTTTTTTTAAGAAAACCAAAATGAATCGCAATTAAAAGTTTATTTACGCATAAAAAAATAATAAAAACCATTTTAAAGTGATTTAAGACATTTTAAGTAAAATTATGGAAAATATCCCAAAAACTAAATTTGTTTGACTTTACTTTTTATTTAATTTGAATGAGTGACGTTAGTGTGCATGACCAAAACATTAAACGATACATCACACAAACTTAGAAGAATTTGTGTCCCGTTTTTATACCCTTCACCACAAAAAGTGGAAAAAGGGTATCATTCCGTTTGTAATTTCCACAATATCCATTTCCGAGCCCATAATATATTTTATTTTCTGAGTTCTTATGCATAGCGAAGACGATTGAGCGATGTCCGTCTGTTCGCCCAAATTTTACGATTTATGGGCCTCTGAAATTTTGATTAAAAAATTCGATTGTCAATATGGGTATCATTTAAAAGCTTTTGAAGAAATCTTTCACAAAATACTAAAATTCTTAAAAAATTCTTAAGCCATTAAAAGCCGATGACTTTTTTATGCCAAATTATATATCTTTTTTTTATTTTTTAATTCTCTGTCACCGCAAATTTTTTTTTTTTTTTTGTTAGAAGCTACTTCACCAGCTTGATTTACATACATGATGAAGGGTATAGAAGATTCGCCATAAGAGAATGTAGCACTTTCCTTGTTTAACATGTTTTCTTATCTTTAATCCATTATTTTCCTTCTAAATCGTGTCAACTTTCTGAAATGTTTAACTTCCATTAAAGTACAGCATAATGATAGCGATAGGACTCTTGGAACATTTATTAATTTGAAACGTTGCAGTTTAAGCTCATTTTTTAAAAATCAGTGAGTTTTCCGTACTAGAAACCCTTCATAACGTGTGTCTAATGATAGGGTCGTGACTTTACCATGACATCATTAACGTTAACAAAAGTCTTATTTTAGTTTAGATGAATCTCACAAGCTTACAATGAAATATAATGGACAGTAAGATTATTAACGTAAAACTAGAAGGTGAATAGTGAAATAAATAAATAAAAATAAAAAAAAAATTAAAAAGTACACTATGACTTCAATTTTAAATTTCAGTAAATTCACATTCCTCTTACTGGTTTTAAACGCTTAAAAATGTAAAATTTTTACAATATAAAGTGGGCATGGGTATTCAACACTAGCTATTCCCGGTGCATTTTACTACCCCAAAGAGAATAATCGTATCACGACCACTCAATTTTCCGGGTAAACAACAACAACTTATTATGAGAAGTAGCACGCTCACTGTCCCAATCCTTCCAGTATTTTGCTAGATTATCCATATAATAAACAAAAACAATTTTCTAGAACACTATACTCTGTTGCATATTCCTATAAACGCACAATACTTTTTTTTAAACGAAACTAAAAATTAAAAATTAAATGCAAGTTTATTAATTTGAATTTAGTTTTTAAATAACTTAATGCAATGGACATTTTCCTATAAGCGCACTTTAAGAAGTTATACCTTTTGGCTTTCTTAATAGTGAGTAGCTGATCCGCTTCTTTAAATCATTATCGATTTCATTCCACAATTATCTCTTAGTCTTAGCTCCGTAACTGTTATTATATTTTGGTCTTTTGGCAATATTTGAATATATTTTACGGCTATGTATCCTCATAAGTTTTCTGTTGGGTTTAAATCCGGACTGCAAGCCGGCCAGTCTAACAGAGGAATACTATGTTGTTGAAAACACGAATTGAAACGTGAACTGTCCTATTGTCTTGCTGAAATAAACAATCTTCATCCATTTTATCATCCACAAATGAGATAAGAGCATCTTTTAAAAGTTCGGTACATGTTGTGCTATTCGTCTTTGTTGGAACAAAACAAATACTTGCTTTTCCACACCATAATATTGTCTTCATCGAATTTATGTTTCGACATTCGAATATCGTTTGATCTCAAATCGTGCTAATAGCACAAATACGACTCTGGACCGTACAAATTTTTTTTTGTCTGGAAAAACTACTTTATTCCACCTATCGGTCCACTTTATGTATTGGCGTGCAAATTTCAGACGATTTTTTGGGTTTATTCCATTTTATATTATTATCAGTTCCCAATAAGTGTTGCACGTGTTTAAATTAACAGAAAGGTCTTGTTTTGTTTTTATTTGTTTGTCATTTAATTTGTTTCGGGTGGCTTCATGTTTGATTATATTAATTCTTTTTGTTAACTTTGTGTTTCACTTTGTGGACATTCGAGCTCCGTATTTCTAACGCATTCCGCACGTTTAATTTTTCGGGCAATTTCCCTGTTAGAGCATCCTTGATCGCAAACAAAATTTATTTGAATTTTTTTTTCATCATTTAAAAATATTCCTTTAGACATCTTTTAGTACCATAAGATATTTTAATTAAAACAAAATAATGAAAAGAATGGCATTAAAAACTTACATTTAGTTAAAAGAATCCAATAGCAATATTTTGATTTTTTAAAATTTTTAAGCTATTTTACGGTTGCTCAAAAAAGCACACAGTTCATTACAAAATAAAAAAAATCACTTGTTTACTTTTATTTATGGTTAAAAATGAAAAATATGCAACACAATGAATATAAATAAATGCGTGCACCACGATGATAATTTTTCCCTTTGTATCGAAACTATGACACTTACTGTTGCTGCTCATTGACATCAGAGTTATTTGAACGAAATTTCAAGGTGTCATCTTTTAAAGTTACCATGTAATAAATAAAAAATACTTTCTTCACGAGAAACATCAATAAAAGAAGTACCCTATTTTATTAATTGCATTACGAGTATTCATTTTAATTTTATTCTTTTTATAATTTTTCACTTGCTACGCTAGATATTTTGTTGTTTGTCAAAATGCTACATGCAGCAAAAGAATATTTTCTGCCTTGGATATTTAATTATTTCTTCAATATTCAATACACTAATTCATAAAATTCTATTGATTTAACTTAATTAATTCCAGCCATTACTAGAAAAAAATAGTTCTTATAGTGGCTGAAATCTCTCTTTCTTAGTCAAACAGTCATGTAAAATTATGATGAAAAAGCTTTTTAAAAGATGGTAATTTCTGGGTAACTTAAATACAATTAAAATAAGAAGGTACAATGCCCGTTCAAAATAATGATAGACACTATGATAACTGTAACATTATATGGTTGTGATGTAATAATTATGATTGCCTTAACAATAATTTAGCCATGTTCGTAAAGGTTTCAAAAGTTCTAACCACAACATAGAGTCGTATAAAAGGTTTATACTCTCAAAAAATATTATGGTTATATTGACAATATTTGTATTATGTCGCTCTTAGATTAAAATTACTTACTATTTTTCTCTTGAATGTATTTCATAAAAGTCTTATTTTAACTACTTTATAAATATGAAGGATGAAGACACAATAAGCAGGCGCAAGATAATATCAAAAAATTTATTCACGGGTATATGGGGCAGCTCTTAAGGCATCTTGGTAGAGATTTAAAAACACTCTCAACTTTAGTAGAGTGATTTTAAATCTCTGATTTCCCTTCCAATATATGGAATATTAAATATGAGGCCAACACCTGGTTCAACACTGAAAGATGACAAGTCATGCACAAATTAAATATCCGGGTGAAAAATCTTTTCTAACTGCCAAAAAATGTCACTTTTTATTCTCTCGCACCTCTCTTTGGGACTCTGTCAAGATCTTTCATATATCTTTTTTTTCAAGGCCTATAAAAATATGCGTATTTGCTTTCAAACTCTTTTCTCTTCAATCCCACAACGCATGCTAAATAAATTCACTACACTTCAATTGCTTTAATTTATCAGCTTAGACATGTGGTCTTACTTTACATCGAAATAAATAATTTTAATCTGACTTAATTTGACAACTAACTTAGTGAATAAAAATACGAAAAATATTCATATTAAATTGGTTAGACAAAATCCAGTTACAACCCAAAGCTTTTTCCGTAGTTCTGCTCTTTAATCTTCCACTATATTTGTTCTTTCTTTCTGCCAACCGTCGATTTTCAAAGTTTTTTTATAATTTGATTGATTATTTTAAAAATAAAGGGGTGTCCACATACAACATACACGCAGTTCTTAAAAAAAAACAAAAAAATAAATAAAAATAAAACTAAAAATTACAGGGTGAAGTTAATTTGTCTTATATGCGTCTATTTTTTTAACTGTTATGGACAAACGCTTAAAATATTGGCAGAATGTCGATTACTATGACCCTTATAAACATACAAAATTATAAATTAAAGGGTTTTCCGATAGTTAATGTAATTCAATGTATGTGGCCACACCGTTGAATCGTTATAGATAGACAGCTGAAATTTACAAAGAACTTGTATTGCTAAGTCCGCTATAACAACAAATATAAAATTTGGATTTAGAAATTAAAGGGTGTTCCCACATTTGAATTAAATTTACCTAAATGGCCCTATGGCTTGAACCCATATATAGACACTTGAAAATTAAACAGAATGTCCACTACTTTGTCTGAAGAAGAATAAATATTAAAATTATAAATTATAGGGTGTCACAATAGTTGCTGTTATTTGATGTATATGATTAAACTATTGAACAGTTGTAGACAGTTGATTTTCAATTTTTGCACAGAACCTTTATTGCTAAGTCTGCTATAAAAAGTAGCAAACTTGATATTAGAAATTAAAGGGTGGCCCTATAACTGATGTAATTGTACCCTTATGGCTCTATCTTCGAAACCGTTACATACAAACTCTTGAAAATTCGACAGGATGTCTATTGCTTTATCAATTATAACAACAAAAAAGTTAAATATTTAAAATTAGAAATTAAAGGGTGCCACAATGGCTGTAATTTGATGTAGAATGGCAAATCTTTTCAACAGTTATAGACAAACGCTTAGAATTTAAACAAATACCTGCTAAATTTTCTTGTTTAATCTGCGTTTATATATTGTTCTACGACACATAAAAACCCTGACGTAATCTTTCTCGAATATAATTAATGTATAATTACCGTCCTAAAGAAATACGATTTTAAGTTTGTCTATTTTAAAGTCCATTTTTTGCAAGAATTATTTTGAAGACAGTTAAAAAAGAAATAACCTGTCAAGATTTACTTCAACACAATTTTTCAATATTTTTAGTGTGAACAGCAGCAGTTGTAGAAAAATCCTTATGCGGCCAAGATCTTTCTTTTTGCTAAAATCTAAAGAAATTTTTAATCCAGCTTGATACAGTTAACATAATGTATTTTATATTTTACTAATGTGGCCATATTAACAAAAGTGAGTTTAAAGACCAGCAACACCGAAATGCTCTTAAGAACTTTAAAGCTCTTAACAATAAAACTCTTAAAACATCAATTGGTAAAAAATCTAATAATAACAATAATAAACAAATAAATAAACAATAAAAACAACACTTGAAGAAGCAATTTAATAATGAAAAACTAAAATATTGTTGTTGTACATGTATTTGCTTTAAGTTTTTTTTTTTTTTGGTTTGCAGTTGCACTTTGTGTTTTTATTTCCTTTTAAATACAACAAAAATTAAATAAGAAGAAGTTAATGTTGACTAACAAAAACAAAAAAAATAAAACAAATGAAACATTTAACATGCAGGCACATATATTTATGGACTTAAACTTCGGTTTGGTATGCCCCAGTCATAGGAAACATTGTAACAGCGATCATTATTACAGTGCGGCGAAATAATGATCGTTTTATTAAAACCACAATCTAGACAATAATAATACTCATAATAAAAATATTCAGTATCATACAAGTCTTAACATTTCAATAACTTTATAAAGATGATCATGATTATGATGATAATGATAATGATGATGATGATCATAGAGATCATGATGATCATTATTATCTTTATCATTATTATTTCAATAATAATCGTTTTAGCATCTTCATACCAGCTCCACCTCATCAACCGAAATCTACAAAACAACAACAACAACACCATACATATATTTAGTATGTTAAATAGCAACAACAACTAATAACTTTTATGATTTTGTCTATTGTTTTTTTTAGCTCCTTTTGCTTGATGTTGTTGCTGTTTTTTTATTATTGTTATTTTCATCTTCTACACTCGCTAAGGTTTTGTGTTGATCTTGTTATTGTTGTTGTTGTTGTTGTTGTTATTTTAATGTTGCTTCTTCCATCATCAACAAAAATAAAAGAAGAAGCAGCAGCAACCCATCGCACACAAAAAAAAAAATAACAAACAACTACAACAAAAGAAACATTAATAAACAATAAAAAAAACATTTCTTTGCACAAAAACCAGGTTTGTAAAATCACCTAAAGTTGGATGGTGTTTTTGCCAAATGATACATTCAAACGCGAATAACGAACGTGAACGGACGTCTTTTTTTTTAATAAAATAAACCCTACACACACACTTCTCCAAAAATCGGAAAATCTAATTTTTATAGAAATGAAATATTTTTTTGTAAAATGAATGAATGAAAATTTTTAAAAATAATTAAAAAAAGAAAAAAAGTGTTAAAGAAATTTATTTAAATAATTAAAAATTAACCAAGATTTTATTTAAAAACCTAAAACTAACTTCCAAGAAAAGCATTTAAACTAACAAATATGCTTTAAATATGTATAATTAAAAATTTTATAAGTGTTAAATAAGAATTTGTTTATGGGCCGAAAAAAATAAAATAAAAATATTAAACTAATAAAAATAAATTAATGTATGAGTTTTGAAAAGTGTTTTTTGTAATTAAAAATATAGAAAAAAATATTTTAATAATTTTCTACATGGACTTTAACTCCAACAACAGACACAAAAGTAGTAAGTTGAATTTCTAAATATTAATTTTGTTGCTTTAATTAAAATTTTCTTAAAATAAAACAAGTAAGAGTGCTATATTCGACTATGCCGAATCGTATGTACCCTTCTTCATTTATGTAAATCTAATTTAGAGAAGTAACTTCAATGAACTAAAAAATTACCTAAAAATGTCATCGGCTCTTAATGGGTTAAGCCATTGTAAAAAATTTGTGTATTTTCTTAAAGATCTCTTCAAAAGCTTTTAAATGAACTCCATATTGATATTTTGAAAAAATATTTTGCATAATCCTTCTTTTCTATTAAAAGCTCAGAGGCCCATAACTCGGAAAATATGAATAAGCACCAATTTTTTACTGGATTTTTCCCCATTTTTTTAATATTTATTACCCCATGTTTTTGATTTTTTTTTTCTTTTTATTGGAGTTATTTTTTTGTTTCAAATAATATGGAAAATTTTTAGGTAGGCGTGGTGTTCAGCCCACTGCCTCGAGGCACATGAATCGATTTTGCTAATTTTCAATAGCAAAATTTTCAAAACTATATCTAATCGATTGGAGTATTTAAATTTTCTCTAGCTCATCTAATGCCTTATCAAAAATGATTTCAACCCGAGCACAGATGGACAGACGGGCAGATGGACATCGCTCAATAGACTTCGCTTTGCATAAGGACTCAGAATATTAATACTTTCTGGGGTCAGAAATTGATATTGAAGAAAAAATTTAAACGGAATGACATACTGAGATATACCATTTTTCCACTTTTTGTGATGAAGGGTATAAAAATATACCGAAGACTTAAACTAATTTTAACGCTTAGAACTTTTCAGAGTTCCTTTGTTTGCAGAATGATCTAATGGTTTAATTGGGTGCGAATTCATATTAAATTTCTTTTGCTTTTTGCGTACTTAACACTGTATCCAGTGTTTCCTGAAACAAACTTGTTAATAAACACAAAGAAACTTGCACATTAAATAAATGTTCAGTCAACGAAACACTTCGTTAGATTAATAAAATAAATTTTGTGGTCAACTGTTATATTTTAAATTAATTTCTTTTTGGATCTTTTTTATAAATTGAAAGAAATTTGCCTGTAGCTGAAATTAATTTTAACTTAACGATAGTGAAAACTGCTTTAAATAAAATAGAGAAAATATCTTTTAGAAGGACTTTAATAATAAAATATTTTTTTCATGAATTGTCGTTTTTTATGAATAGAAAAATAATTTGCTTAGTTATCAAACGCTTTGTCAAGTAACTGAATTGAGTAAATGTTGATGGATATCCTTTTTTTGTTGTTGTAAAATTTCATTCAATTTTTTTTTCGTTCTATGATTGATGCTAAACTTAATCGGGAAACTTAAATAAGTTTTAATGAAAAACTGTATTCATAAATAATTAAAGTAGGATTTATTTAGATTACTGACACATGTGTTATTAAATTAAATTAAATTATTTTTCATTTTTATTTATTTTTGTTTTTCGTAGAATTCGATTTAAGTTTAATATAATTTTTTATTTAAAGTAACATTTATTTAAATAATTGAAACTTATTTTTGAATTAAAGATTCTTCTTTTCTTAACAATCACATGGTATAAATCAGTTTTTTTCGTTTTTGTTGGTTGATACAACAAATTATTATTTATTTTCATTTAAATGCAATTTTTAAAGCAACGATTCATTGAAAATAAGATACAAGAAATCGTCTAATAAGAATCAGCGAGTATATAATTTAATTTAATAATCTAACTAAACACTCGATCCCTTTTTATTTAATAAATAATAAATACACTGAAAGAATTTTCTGTATGGAACCAAACAACTTTAACTTAATTTAAATGTTGTATATTTTAATGTAAAATTTTGTCATATTTAAATTACATCAAAAAACAGATAAAAAAAAATCTTGAAAACAAAAAAAAATTATTTCAAGGGAACCTTAAAAATAAAAAATTGACTGAAAACCCACTCATTTCTTAAAAGAAAAAATTTTGTTATAAATATAATATTGAAGATCACAATGTAATGTTTCGTTTATCTGATGATGATGGTAGGGTTTGGGATTTCTATGAATTTTTCGTTTCCCGGAAAATGGAAAAAAATTATCACATTTCCGGGATTTCCTGGTATTTTCGACTAAAAAAGCAATTCTTGAAGTAAACAAAATTATTTAATGAAATAAAATTAAAAAACTCATAGTTTTATTAAATATACACAAACAATAAAAATAATTGTTAAATAAAATTGAATTAAAAGTTATTTTTGGCTTAAGTTCATTTTTTAATTTCTAAAAACATTTTTTTTTTGTAGAAAGAAAAATTAATTTACAAATGTATGCGGACGTTTTCTAAAAAAAAACTAGAAAAATTTATAAGAATTGTATTTAAAAGCAACAATACAAAAAATTATAAAATTTGAAAAACAATTTATAAGAGAGTAATGAACAGTTTGCTACTTTATCTCGAAGGAGGAACATCTGTGTGCGAGCAGATTTTCCTTCTTTAAAAAAGTAAAGTTATAATTAAAGAACCAACGTGCACGTGTTTTTTCTACTGGCATTTAATAGTGTCCACCGTTCACCAATTTAAAATAATTTTCTATACAAATATTCTGTTCAGGATTCCTCACTTCCTATACGATGGTATAGCTCGATGTGCAGTTTCTGGAGAGAAGTTAAATATATTAAAAAATTAGTGGGATACCCTGCCGCTGTGGTTTTGTACCCCTGCCATTAAAATCATATTTCAAAAAAAAAAAGAGTATAATGAAATGATTTTTTTTTAAATCAAGGAAAACTGAATTAAACTGAATTAAACATGATATTAATTTGCAACTTCACTCTGTGAGTCCCACAAATTTTTAATACTAAAATCTTTTTCAAAATTAACTCATTTAAAATCGCTATAGTTTTTCGTCAGTAGTTAAATTAAAAATCATCCGCGGTTACCTCTTCACCTATTTATTCTAAAAACACAGCGTAAAACGTTTAGACCCTTTTTTTATTAATACAACTGATAAAGTGGTTAAAAGCCAACTAAAATTTATTTTAATGTCTTAAATAAAAAAATAAAGACTTAAAGCTCAACTCTTAACAGTAAAAATGTAACTACAATGAAGCTTGAATTTCTTAGAAAGAATCCTTGTAGTTTCACTTTATTAATGTTTTGCTACCTCTTTTAAGCCACCTTTAAAATATGATTTCAGAAGGAGCATTAAAAATTGTGTTGTTGTAAAGATGACCGATTTATTTTGTTTTCATTTGAAAACAGAAAAAATTTGCTGGGATGTAAATGGTAAGATACTGCGACTATTTTCCTTTTTTTTTTTTTTTGCCATTACAACTGCTTTTGTAGGTTACAGACTTAATGGAAAATCTATTTTTTGCTCAAATGGTGGCATTTTTTCCTGGTTTCTTCTTCTAACAATAAAAAATATTGTGAATTTATTATTATTTTTTCTTATTCTAAGGATTCAATATTGCCATTGCTCTACCAACCACTTTTGCTATTTCTGTAGGGATTTTCCTGAAAAGATTAAAAATACTGAATCGCTGTTTCAATTAGGTCGGTCCATTTGTGACTTTGTGTGAAAGTGGCATTGATTATGTAGAAATTTTTTCATCATTATTTTAATATGTTGTGAAAAATTGAAGATTTTATTAATTTTTCTTCTAATAACTGACCCCTAAATGAGCTTCATTAGGTGCATCCAATCAGCTGAATCCGACTGTGCGAGTGCAGAAATCCTTGATTTTTTATTTATTATAATTCTTTGATGGCAGCATAAAATTAATTTTAAACTCTTAAGAAAAAACAAAGGTTTTCTTAATTAAATTTTCAGTCATCTTTTGAAACTCCGCATTTTAAAGAAATGCACTCTTTCATCATTATTATTAATGGCATGAATATTGGTAGCATAAATGCTAATTATTATTAGAAATTTTTAATAAATTAATAATTTGTAACATTAAAGCGACATATCATCGGTCACAGGTTGACAACTCTTAACAAGCAAAAAAATTTAATCGGATCATTATTTATTTTAATTTTTTTTTTTTTTTTTTTTAATGAAAAATAATTTCAAGAGCCTTGTTTTCTTTACATCATCCCACAATAAATATCTCCTACTAATTTTGTTTTTTTTTTTTTATTTAATTTTAACACAGTTGAGCAACGGAGTAATACGAAAATTTTTGGTCGTCTCAAACATACAAAAATTATTTTAAGATCTGTCAACCTGTGACCGGCGATATGTAATCACGAAGCCTCAACATTTATTTATAGTAAAAATTAAACTAAAAAATAAAGAAATACAAGTCAATAACATTTTTTTTTAATTTTGATTTTGTTTATTTTTTACGATTGGGGCTCAAATAAATTTTTAAATATTTTGTGACAGATGAATAAAAAAAAATTGCTTGCCATAAATTCAATAAAAAAAAATAAGAAAGCAAGTTTAATACAATGTTTCCATTATGTTCCTGAAATTTAATTGAAGTTTGCAAAAATTTTTTTGGACTTAAAAAAAATGTGCACAAAAAAAATTATATTCAATTAAATTGCAACTTGAGTGTTTTCATTCATTTAATTTCATCTTTATTTTAATGTAAGAAAAATTCATACAAGTTTTGCCTTATGGTATTTGTGCAAAAGCTTCAACTTTCTAATTCAGAAATCGAGTTCAATAGTTTCCTTCTTAAACAGCAAAAGTGGACAAAATATTATTCATAAAATTTTAATAGCCTTTTAGGACCTTAAAAAACCTTTTAAAAACATAAGATATTTATAAATATTTTTCACATTGCAATCTGTCCTTAAATGCAAGAAAGTGGCCAAAATTGTTTGTGTTGTTTTAAGGGTTCCATACGCAAAGTGATAATAAAAATGTAACCCTACTTTTCTCACTACAATGTTTTTGCGTATGCCACAGCTGTCTAATTCTGGAGCCGGGTAGACTCTTGTAGTTTATAAGTGTACAAGTGTAACTCCTATAACAAAAAATACTAAAAATTTAAAGGTGTTCCGAAAGTGACTACGGAGAGGGTCTGTAGGTGACAGGCCCAAGCATGGACCCCAACGTGCTGCCAGATAGCTGAAAAAATTATTGCAGCAAAAGAAAGTGTTTAAAACAATTTATCAACGTCAATTTGACGCGGTGCCTAGAAGCTTGGTCTTTAAAGAACAACCTTGTCTACAATTTCTCAGAAGGATTTGCATTTGTTTCCATTTAAGATTCAGTTGATACAAGAGCTTATTCCACAAGACCATTGACAACGACCATGGCAACCCCGATTTTCATAGAAAAATCATAATGAGTGACAAGGCACATTTTCATTTGGATGGATATGTGAACAAACAGAATAGTCGGTTCTGGGCAATTGAAAGCCCTCAAATTATTCATCAGTCACCTTTGCATTAATTGAAAGTGACAGTCTGGTGTAAACTTTGATCAGGAGGAATTATTGGACCTGAACTTTTAAGGATGAAAAAGGCGCAACGGCGACTGCGAATGGGGAAAAATATCGTTAAATGACTGAAAACTTTTTAATGTCACAACTGCATGCTTTGGACTTAAAAAGCATGTAGTATCAACAAGACGATGCCACATCGTATACAGCCAAAATTACAATGGAATTGCTGCGAGACCTTCTTCCACAACAAGTTATTGTAAGAAATGATGATGGTGACTGATCTCCACGTTCGCCTGTTTTGACTACTCCGGACTTCTTTTTGTGGGAATGTTAAAATGTTAAAAGCAAGGTTTATGTAAACAAACCAGAAACGCTTGAGCAACTCAAACAAAATATTTGTGATAAAATTACTGAAATATCGGGTGAGGTGAACAAGGGCAGACATTTATCTAACATTGTATTCCATACATAATTGCCAACACTAAATAAAATATTAATCAGTAAAAGATCTATTCACCTTCATTTAATCAAAAATTATTAGCAAACAAAGTTGTATATCTCATCCGTGGACACCCAGTATATGATTGAAATTTTCCAATCGCAGTGGGGAGAGCTTCTAAGATTTCTCTTTTACGTGTTTGAATAACTTTAAAATAACCTTTGAAACACCAGCCCACACATGTGTGTTATATTCTACTTTGGGTGTTTTAAAAAGTGACAAAGCGTGAAGTGAACCATGGCACTTGAACGCTTCTTTTGTGATCTGAAAAATATGCTTATTTCACTAAACATCGAACGAGTTTTTTTAGTGGTATTGAGGGATTTAAAAAATATTTTTATTTATATTTTTTTAAAAAAATCTTGATGCTTAAAAGTATAACAATTAACAAAGAATAATTAAAATAATAAGTTCTTTAAAGTTCATGACCACGACAGATGCACGTGTCCGTGTTAAATTGGATTAAAGTTTTCTATATTATACGAACTAAGTTTCTGCCTTAAATGCTACCTTTCATTTGGCACCAATGGTCGAAAAGGTCAATCAATTTGATTTCAGAATTTTTTTTATTTTTTACTTTTTATTTTTTTTTTTTTTTTTTTATCTTTTAGATGTTTTTTATAATTTATGACGTTTATTAAATCAAAAATATTTTTTTTTCTTAACCTTGACAAATATTAATTTTTATTTATTTTTTATGTGACCTTAAGTAGAAAACAATATTTACAAAATTTTATTTTAATTATTTATGAAATTTGATATTTAAATATTATTTTGTCATTAAAAATGGACTCTCAATTTTTAATTGATATTTTTGATTTTACAAAATGATATAAAACATTCAAAATTATCCAACACGAAATTGTAATTTAAAATATTAAATGTTAAAATGCAATAATTATTTTTTTAATGAAGCAGAGTAATTAACTCTGCTTTAAATTCAACCTTTTTCTCGGGCCTATAAATAAATCACCATTCAAATCACCATCAACTCAAAGTAAAACAAATCAAGAATAATTATAAAACAAGCAACTTAATAACAACTATTTGTTTTTAAAACAAAAATTACAAAACAAATGTTTAGTTTGTTTAACAATAATTTTGTGGGTTTCAAACAAATTAAACTTCAACAAAAAAAGTTGACGTTTTTACTAAATTTTTTTAGATCCTCAAAAATACATTAACAAGTCGAAACGATAACAACTTCTAACAATAAAAAAAAATAAAGTGCAAAATTTTTTGTTTCTTGATTAAGAAATAAAATAAAAAGAAAAAAAAACTATAAACATTAAGAAAAAAAATATATTTTTATTTCCAAATGTTCACTTGGTGAACCTCAAAAAAAAAGATCATAAAAAGTCATTAAAATTTAAAGCAAACAAAAAAATTTTAAATGTAAAAATCACGAAATTCAGTTTTTTTATTTTTATTTATTCCACAATAAAACTATAGCATCGGTGGACTATTGGGCAAAAAATATTATTTATAAAAAATAAACAGAATCAAAAACCTTTAAAACCAACTTTAACTACAAATCATCAACGCCATCATCATCGTCATTATCATTATCATCAGCTGCTCCACTCAGCATCAACAAAACTACAAAAAAAAGATCTCTTAAAGACATTTAAATACAAGAACGAGCTGCAATAAAAATCAAAATATTTTTTTTTTATCTAAAAAGTTTTTTTTTTTTTTGTTTTTTGCAATATGCGGCTTCTTAAAAGCGAGTACCAGAAAAAATTGTTAAAAAGCTTTTTAAGACTTAAATTTATTTCTTTTGCAGAGCATTTAATTTCAAATACTTATTTTGTTATTTATGTTACTTAGTCTTCGAAAAAAATTAAAAGTCATTTTTAGGCTTTTAACGAATAAATGATTCAGAATTCTTAAAATTATATCAAAAGTCATAAACCTGTTTCATTAAAATGCATATACTTAAGTTATAAAGTTTAATTGAACGTAAAAAGATTAATTTAAATCACTGGAAATATTTAATATTTATTTTACAACTTAAACAGAGAAAAAATTGAAGGAGAAAAAAAATAAAAGTCTGTAACAAAAGGTGTCACAAAGTTAAAATTTTATTCTTGTTTTTTTTTTTTGTTTTTTCTTTTAATTGTATCAAGAAATAATTAAGCTTAGTGGCAACGTACGCACTCTTTTGGTAAATTTTTAATGAGACATTTTGCATAGAGATAGCTGAAGCTATAAATTTCCCTTTTCACTGATATCAAATAACGTTTTAAAAGAAATCAAAAGATGTTGGATCACACTTTTGAATGTTACCACCTTGTTGAAATTAAGACCAACAGTATCCTTTATTCAAAAATCCTTAACAAAAAGACAACCGTGTTGAGTGCGTTTGTTCTTCGACAATTAATCAGATATGCGGCCTTTTCGATTATTAACTAGGCTGGATAAATCATCATCTTCTTATGGAGGTGATTTTTTCTAGTGCAGCATTTTGTTTTACTGATCCTAAAATGTCTTCTCTCAAATTGGGTTTTTAAGCTAACAGCCCAATCGTGAATATTCTCACGAAAAAAAAATATCTCGAGAAAAAATTCCTTCAATTATGAATTCCATGGGAACAAAAAAATAAAAAAGTGGCATCACCGTAATTTGAAGAGAGCTATTTTGCGTTTTTACATATAAGCTGACTTCCAAAAAGTCAGTTGCTTTGTATTCGAACAATGTGTTGTGTTCCATAATGCCAAGGTACTAAATGTTTACAATGCATACCATTCCAAAATGTCGTAGACAAGTATAAGAAACGTTACAAGCCGAGCAACTAGCGCATCAGTTTCTAAATTGATGCTTTGTTTTGCAACTTTGTTTATATACAAAATATAAATACCACAGCAAATCTGTAAACAAACTTTGTATTAATACATTTTGAAAGTCAGCCATAATTTCTCTTTCATAATTCATAATACGTATCTACTTTTTTCCCCAAGTTTTTTTTTCATTTTCCGCAAGCAATAAAAAAGGAAAAAAAATTATAACAGAAGAAAAGGGAAAAGTAAGAAAACTCGCATGGAATATTTTTTAATAATTTAGCTGATAATTGCAGCAAATGCAAATTTTACGTGAGTCTAAAAAATCCTCAATAAAAATTGATAATATTCCGAAAAAAATATCCTATTCAAAGCTATACAAAAATAGTAGTAAAAATACTACTTTTTTTAAAAATAACAATAATAAAAACGTTAATATTAATAAAGATATTTAGCTCTGATGGATTAGTTTGTAAAATGTTTATTAATTTGCTTGATTTAAAAAAGTAGTAAAACACTACTTTTTTGTAAAAAACTAACGATTTTTGTTAAAAATATGTAATTTTAATTTTTTAAATAATTTCTTAATTAATACTAATTAAAAATTTTCTGAAAACAACAAAACTAAAAAAAGTAGTAAGATACTACTATTTTGAAAAAATTTTGTTTTAACAAAGTAAAATTAAATCGTACAACAAAAATTTCAGTTAATGAAAAAATGTTTTTGCATTTCACATTCTTACTTATTAATACATGTATATCAATATATATCTTTTTATATTAAAAATGAAATAAAATAATACCTCAGGTATCAAAATCGTAGTAAATATACTATTTTTAATAAAAAATATATATTATTTGATATGCAAATATTGTTTCCAAATATTAAAACATACAATTAATAAAAATTTAATTTTTATTTTATATTTCATTGAAATACAGTATTTAAAAAAAGTAGTAAAATTCTATTGTTTGTAGAAATGTTATCTATAACCAGAAAAAAAGTGAAATGTGTATACAACTTTCCTTGTTTCACATTCAAATAATTTAAGAAGATTTTTCTAAAAGGTAGTAAAAAACTACTTTTTCGAAAAAATATTTTGAAAAATTATACTAGAATTTTTGAAAGGATTTAAAAGCCTTTTATAGTCTTAAAGAATATTCAAGCAAATGTGATAAAATTTAGAAAAACTTTAAAAATTTTTTCGCAAAAGAAAAACTGCTCTAATGGCGAGATAGACGATGAATAATATGGAAACAGAATTGTGTAAAACCGCAGCTTTCTAAAATGAAAACTTTAAACAATCACTTTCATAAGAATTGGTATCATTTTTTTATTTTAATCTGAAACGAATTGGATCAACATTTTTGTAAAAACGAAAGAATATAAGCCTTTTAAGTATATTCCGAGATTTGAACTGAGATTCGAAAATATCTTTGTTAAAGAAAAAATTTTCAAGAAACTTAATAATTTTTAATTTTTATTTAATTGGAAATTTCGAATTTAAACGCAAAATTTGAAAAAAAGTAAATTTTATAGATCAAATGATACACCATAACTTAAATCCTAAAGAAATTTCACAAAATAAGTTTGAAATCTTGTATATAGCTTCAATAATTAAAAGGTCAACTCAAAGATGGCATCATGTATTTTCAACGATGAAATCACTTTCAAGTAAAACACCTTGATATTTGAATTTAAAAATGCAAATGTAAAAAATAATAAGTATTTAATTCTGAAGGAATAATATTATAAGTTTTGAAAATATATAATATTTTTAATTATGTTCGAATTTTCGAAGTTAGTTTCGAAGATTCTAAAAACTTTAAAAAACATAGTTTTTATGAAGAAAACAGTAATAATTTCCAGTTTTAATTAAATAAGAACATTCGAACTTAATTTCGAAATTCGAAAATATAGCAAAAATAACACAACGCAATACTAACTTTAAAGAATTTTTACAGAATATAATTTTAGTTAATACAGGGTGTATATATTTTTAATATTTGGAAAGGTCAACTCAAAGATAGAAATAATTTTAACGATCAAAGATTTTATTTTAATTTCCTTAAATTAGAAACTCTACAATTTTAATATAATTAATACAAAAATTTCTTAGAGTTTTTCGTTGAGCGAATTGAACTTAATTTTCATTAAATAATTTTTTTTACTTCCATTTGTAAGTATCCAAAATAAAATAAAATAATTTTATTTTATTTATTTTTTATTAATTTTTTTATTTATTTTTTATTATTTTATTTTTTTATTTTTATATATTTTTTTTTTTTTTGTTATTCTTCCAAGCTGTTAACATATTTCTTTTAATTATCATTAAACGAGTAGCCTTGTATAATGCGTGATAACTTGTTGTAAAATTAATATTTAAAACAAGAAACCATAATTTTTTTTTTTTTTTGTGTTTAAATTAAAGTGAATGCGTAAAACACAAAAATTAATAATGAGAAAAAAGCAAAGTGCATTCGTGTTAATGCCATTTTGACATTTGTTTTTAAATATTTCTCTTCTTTGGTTATTTTATTTTTGGTTTTATTTTAAATTTGTTATGTTGAACAAGTGTCTTTTCACAGATAAAGATTGATCGATCCGTCTTTTTTTTCATTGGAACTTTAAATACGAGTTGCAATCTATTTTTACTTCTTTTTTAAATTGAAACTATTTGTGCATTTATTTTATAACCTTTAAATATATTTTCCACATGAATAAACAAGTTAACAACTTTATTGATTGAAAATATTTTTAAATGGATACCATACACAGATGAAAGAATATTATATTGTTCTACTAAGAGTAAAGCCAATATGCTTTATCTCCCTCATAAACATTACAAGAAAATGTTTATGTTGACATTCCTTCAAAAATTTGCAAAATTAAAAAATTGAATTAAACCAAATTTATTATTTGGGCTTCTCGCTTAAAATTATTGATTTTAGTGTGATTAATGTAAATAACATTTAAAATAAAATGCTCGTTTCAATTAATTTTAAATATAAAACTTTACATATTTTATTTCTACGAGGGCTGCTATATATATTTCTGGCCTGGCAACACTGAGTGCTGCCAAGTGCAATCTGCATTTCCATTGGAAAGTTTGTCATTTTTAAGCATAATCGTACTCAAAACGTTTTGACGTACGACCATTATTTGTGTTCTTTACAGTGACTTGAAAAAATTAATATAGAAAAAAATGGAATTAACTCGTGAACATTTTCGTGCCATCATTTTTCACAACTTTCGACGTGGATTATCACGACAAGAGTGCATTGATCAACTTAAATCTTTGTATGGCGATGAAGCACCATCCTATAGCACAGTGAAAAATTGGTATAATGAATTTAATCGTGGCCGAAGCTCGCTCAAAGACGAATTCCGTGAAGGTCATCCAAAAACGGGTGTTGTGCCAGAGAACATTGATGCCGTGCGTGAACTCATAATGCAAGATCGATAAGCGACATACCGAGAGATAGAGACATCCTGGGACATTTCTTCCACCAGCATTCATTCGATACTGCATGAACACCTGCCCGTAAAAAAGGTTTGTTCTCGTTGGATCCCGCACAATTTGAAAGTCGCTCAAAAAAAGGCTGGTGTCGATTGGTTTATAAGATCGTCACAGGTGACGAATCATGGATCTATGCGTATGAGCCCGAAACGAAACAACAACCGTGTGGGTCTTCAAAGACGAGCAAAATACAACGAAAGTTGTTCGTGGAAGAAGCGCCTCGAAGCAAATGGTCGCCTGTTTCTTCGGCAAAACTGGTCATGTGGCGACTGTTCCGCTTAAGCAACGTAGGACGGTCACTTCTGAGTAGTACACTACAATTTGTTTGCCTGAAGTCATCGGAGAAATTCGAAAAACCAACAAGAGAAGACGAATCATTGTTCACCATGACACATCGGCTCAAACCAGAGCGTTTTTGACCGGCCAAAACGACCGCACATCAAGAAAACAATGCGTGGTCAACGATTTTCGTCGCCAAAAGAAGCTGTTGAAGTGTTCCAAAACCATGTTTTAGAGGTGTCTCAATCGGAGTGGAAAAAGTGCTTCCACAACTGGTTTGGGCGCATGCAAAAGTGTATAAATCATGCTGGAGAATACTTTGAAAAACAATAAAACCATTTTTGATTATAAATATTCGCATTTTCACTATTAGGCCAGAAATATATAGAGCAGCCCTCGTATTTAGTTTTAGTTATATATTTCTACAAAAAGTTAAATAACAAAAGGTTAAATGATTTATTAATTATTAAATTTGTTGAATTTTTAATACCAGACATTTTTTTGTTATTAAAATAAGAAACGATTTTAATCAAAATCTTGTCAATAAATACTATAATTGAAAAGGTTGTGTAGTTTTTTATAATTAAAAAAAAACACCAAAATCAAAATGACATTCTGGCCAAAGTTTTATTTCAGAGAACTTCACAGATTGACTTACAAATGACCTAAAGCTTTAAAGAGACAAAGAGACAAATAAAATATTGTTAAAAGTAAAATAAAGATATTTAAATATTTACAAAATCATATGTCATCACAAAATGTGTAAAATCAAGTCTTTTTCTGCTTTGGTTAGATAAATCATGATAAAAATTTTTGTAATTTTAACATCATAATTATTTCTTAACTGCAAACTTACAATTGATCCCCTCATCAATAAATAATTAATTATTTTTTAAGTTTTGTTCGCAGTTTAAATTATTGCATCAATAATACAAACAGCTTAAATAAATCCGGATTTAAATATTCAATCGACTTTAAGTTGCTTAAGTAGCTGTTTAGTAGCTGTCATAAATAATAATTTATTAAATAGAAGCCAAAAAAAAACAAACAAATCTTGTCAAAAATGTTGGAAAAAAATATTACAACAAGAAAAACCCAAAAAAAATCTCTGAACTTTGTCAAATGTTTGTCAATTGTATTTAAATATTTTTTTATTATTCGATTTTTTATTCGTATGAAAACGCGTTTTTCTCAACGCCAAGTGATTTTTATGTGTTTAATTTTGCTTATTTATCTTTAGGCTGTGTTCTGTCATCCAATCCTCTACTTTGTGAAATATATGGAATTTGGAAAACTTCTACCAGAACTAAGGAACGGCCTTAGACTGTGATAGATCATTTAATGAGATGACTAAACGGTTTGGTATTCACCTTATCTGGCTTTAGAAGATTTTGAGAAATTTATGGGGCGTATAGGCTTGCAACGATTGGAACTACCTTAGACTTTCCAGTGAATTGTAGTTAAAAGAATGATTCTGGCTACTTGCAAGCTTTTATTATACGAAATTTGATGTTTAAATGTCATAATCCTGGCTCACATGGCCTTCCCTTAGCTGCGAAAGGTCTAGCACTTATTGTCATGGCATTGATCGAATGTCTTTCAGTTCTGACAGAACAATGTCTGAAGCGATTAACATAGAAACTGCGAAAATAAAGAGAATATAAAATCAATAAATCATCTTGTGTGTGAAAGCTCCCAAATTTCTATCAAGAGCTTAGCAATTTTGGCAGAGACTTAAGAAGGGAAATTTCTTTCCTGGAAATATTTGGAAAGGTCAACTCAAAGATAGAAATAATTTTAACGATCAAAGATTTTATTTTAATTTCCTTAAATTAGAAACTCTACAATTTTAATATAATTAATACAAAAATTTCTTAGAGTTTTTCGTTGAGCGAATTGAACTTAATTTTCATTAAATAATTTTTTTTACTTCCATTTGTAAGTATCCAAAATAAAATAAAATAATTTTATTTTATTTATTTTTTATTAATTTTTTTATTTATTTTTTATTATTTTATTTTTTTATTTTTATATATTTTTTTTTTTTGTTATTCTTCCAAGCTGTTAACATATTTCTTTTAATTATCATTAAACGAGTAGCCTTGTATAATGCGTGATAACTTGTTGTAAAATTAATATTTAAAACAAGAAACCATAATTTTTTTTTTTTTTTGTGTTTAAATTAAAGTGAATGCGTAAAACACAAAAATTAATAATGAGAAAAAAGCAAAGTGCATTCGTGTTAATGCCATTTTGACATTTGTTTTTAAATATTTCTCTTCTTTGGTTATTTTATTTTTGGTTTTATTTTAAATTTGTTATGTTGAACAAGTGTCTTTTCACAGATAAAGATTGATCGATCCGTCTTTTTTTTCATTGGAACTTTAAATACGAGTTGCAATCTATTTTTACTTCTTTTTTAAATTGAAACTATTTGTGCATTTATTTTATAACCTTTAAATATATTTTCCACATGAATAAACAAGTTAACAACTTTATTGATTGAAAATATTTTTAAATGGATACCATACACAGATGAAAGAATATTATATTGTTCTACTAAGAGTAAAGCCAATATGCTTTATCTCCCTCATAAACATTACAAGAAAATGTTTATGTTGACATTCCTTCAAAAATTTGCAAAATTAAAAAATTGAATTAAACCAAATTTATTATTTGGGCTTCTCGCTTAAAATTATTGATTTTAGTGTGATTAATGTAAATAACATTTAAAATAAAATGCTCGTTTCAATTAATTTTAAATATAAAACTTTACATATTTTATTTCTACGAGGGCTGCTATATATATTTCTGGCCTGGCAACACTGAGTGCTGCCAAGTGCAATCTGCATTTCCATTGGAAAGTTTGTCATTTTTAAGCATAATCGTACTCAAAACGTTTTGACGTACGACCATTATTTGTGTTCTTTACAGTGACTTGAAAAAATTAATATAGAAAAAAATGGAATTAACTCGTGAACATTTTCGTGCCATCATTTTTCACAACTTTCGACGTGGATTATCACGACAAGAGTGCATTGATCAACTTAAATCTTTGTATGGCGATGAAGCACCATCCTATAGCACAGTGAAAAATTGGTATAATGAATTTAATCGTGGCCGAAGCTCGCTCAAAGACGAATTCCGTGAAGGTCATCCAAAAACGGGTGTTGTGCCAGAGAACATTGATGCCGTGCGTGAACTCATAATGCAAGATCGATAAGCGACATACCGAGAGATAGAGACATCCTGGGACATTTCTTCCACCAGCATTCATTCGATACTGCATGAACACCTGCCCGTAAAAAAGGTTTGTTCTCGTTGGATCCCGCACAATTTGAAAGTCGCTCAAAAAAAGGCTGGTGTCGATTGGTTTATAAGATCGTCACAGGTGACGAATCATGGATCTATGCGTATGAGCCCGAAACGAAACAACAACCGTGTGGGTCTTCAAAGACGAGCAAAATACAACGAAAGTTGTTCGTGGAAGAAGCGCCTCGAAGCAAATGGTCGCCTGTTTCTTCGGCAAAACTGGTCATGTGGCGACTGTTCCGCTTAAGCAACGTAGGACGGTCACTTCTGAGTAGTACACTACAATTTGTTTGCCTGAAGTCATCGGAGAAATTCGAAAAACCAACAAGA
This sequence comes from Cistogaster globosa, assembly GCA_937654795.1. Lineage (NCBI taxonomy): Eukaryota > Metazoa > Arthropoda > Insecta > Diptera > Tachinidae > Cistogaster > Cistogaster globosa. The sequence continues at coordinate 128,389,007 of OW569403.1, forward strand.
GAAGACGAATCATTGTTCACCATGACACATCGGCTCAAACCAGAGCGTTTTTGACCGGCCAAAACGACCGCACATCAAGAAAACAATGCGTGGTCAACGATTTTCGTCGCCAAAAGAAGCTGTTGAAGTGTTCCAAAACCATGTTTTAGAGGTGTCTCAATCGGAGTGGAAAAAGTGCTTCCACAACTGGTTTGGGCGCATGCAAAAGTGTATAAATCATGCTGGAGAATACTTTGAAAAACAATAAAACCATTTTTGATTATAAATATTCGCATTTTCACTATTAGGCCAGAAATATATAGAGCAGCCCTCGTATTTAGTTTTAGTTATATATTTCTACAAAAAGTTAAATAACAAAAGGTTAAATGATTTATTAATTATTAAATTTGTTGAATTTTTAATACCAGACATTTTTTTTGTTATTAAAATAAGAAACGATTTTAATCAAAATCTTGTCAATAAATACTATAATTGAAAAGGTTGTGTAGTTTTTTATAATTAAAAAAAAACACCAAAATCAAAATGACATTCTGGCCAAAGTTTTATTTCAGAGAACTTCACAGATTGACTTACAAATGACCTAAAGCTTTAAAGAGACAAAGAGACAAATAAAATATTGTTAAAAGTAAAATAAAGATATTTAAATATTTACAAAATCATATGTCATCACAAAATGTGTAAAATCAAGTCTTTTTCTGCTTTGGTTAGATAAATCATGATAAAAATTTTTGTAATTTTAACATCATAATTATTTCTTAACTGCAAACTTACAATTGATCCCCTCATCAATAAATAATTAATTATTTTTTAAGTTTTGTTCGCAGTTTAAATTATTGCATCAATAATACAAACAGCTTAAATAAATCCGGATTTAAATATTCAATCGACTTTAAGTTGCTTAAGTAGCTGTTTAGTAGCTGTCATAAATAATAATTTATTAAATAGAAGCCAAAAAAAAACAAACAAATCTTGTCAAAAATGTTGGAAAAAAATATTACAACAAGAAAAACCCAAAAAAAATCTCTGAACTTTGTCAAATGTTTGTCAATTGTATTTAAATATTTTTTTATTATTCGATTTTTTATTCGTATGAAAACGCGTTTTTCTCAACGCCAAGTGATTTTTATGTGTTTAATTTTGCTTATTTATCTTTAGGCTGTGTTCTGTCATCCAATCCTCTACTTTGTGAAATATATGGAATTTGGAAAACTTCTACCAGAACTAAGGAACGGCCTTAGACTGTGATAGATCATTTAATGAGATGACTAAACGGTTTGGTATTCACCTTATCTGGCTTTAGAAGATTTTGAGAAATTTATGGGGCGTATAGGCTTGCAACGATTGGAACTACCTTAGACTTTCCAGTGAATTGTAGTTAAAAGAATGATTCTAGCTACTTGCAAGCTTTTATTATACGAAATTTGATGTTTAAATGTCATAATCCTGGCTCACATGGCCTTCCCTTAGCTGCGAAAGGTCTAGCACTTATTGTCATGGCATTGATCGAATGTCTTTCAGTTCTGACAGAACAATGTCTGAAGCGATTAACATAGAAACTGCGAAAATAAAGAGAATATAAAATCAATAAATCATCTTGTGTGTGAAAGCTCCCAAATTTCTATCAAGAGCTTAGCAATTTTGGCAGAGACTTAAGAAGGGAAATTTCTTTCCTGGTTCCTCTTGTCGTACAATGAACTCTACACTCTAAGTGAGCCTGGTGCGTAGACCTCCACTGTCACTTAACTTATTTTATGGCTCTGCGAATCTGGATATGATATTTAGAGTCTTTAGCTGATACTACGAAAAATTGTGTCTTCAGCAAAAATCGATATTTGAGAAGAAATACTAATTGGGTTATAAGATGTGAAAGGTAGCTCCCAAGATACCATCTTTCAGTATTCAGGCTTCAATAAGCTAGAAAAGCTTAAAAATCTCCTTCTTAAATTGAGAAGTGTTTGCTAAAAAATTTCTTAAAAATTAAAAAAGGAAATTTTGCTTCAATCTTAATAACAAGGCTTAATGTCACACTTGATAAATGACGATTAATCTTCCAGGCTATTTTTAGTGTATTTACTCTTCCTCGACAGTTTTAAGTCTTCTTCTGACTTCGAAATGCAGTTCCTTATCTCTACAATAATTGGGTTTAATTCATTAACAGTTTGTCACAAAAATTTGTAAGATAAATAGAACTCTAAGTAAATTTAAGGTTTTCCTATCAACAGACCTGATCCATATAAAATATAAATAAACGTAAGAAACAACATTTAAGAAAGGCCGTTTAAACTATGATTTTTTATTTTTATTTCCGTATGAAGAATTTAAAAACAGTAAAACAAATGATATTTCTATCCTGTTGTTAATTTAGCAATTTATAAGCCCATTATTAATATTTAAAATGATATCACACGCACAATGGCTACAAATTACATTTTTATATAAAAAAAATAAAAAAATTTCTTTGAAAAAAATATTTAAATAAGAAAAACAACACTTCATTACGGAATGAAACCTATTCTATTGTGAATAACACTCAATTTAAATAATTATATTTTTCAAAATTTATTTTTTTTATTGTTATTGTAATCTTATCGAGAATAATACCGAAACAAGTATTAAATTATTTTATGGTTTAAGATAAACGTTTTAAATTTATGAAGTTGTCACAGTAAATAATTATAATTTCTATAGCATTCTCAATAAATAAAAACAGAATTACATAAATTTGAAACAAGTTTAAAGCCTGTGAATGTATAAAAATATAAAAAACAGTTCTTAAACTTACAGCTTATCTTTATAGCTCTGGCAAGACAACAGAAAATCTTTAACATCCTCAAGGGTTTCCAATGCAAAATCTATAGAAATTTAAATTTAAATATTTTGGTTTTTTTAACTCCTTCGTTTCCGTAATTTTACTTGTTGCTGAGTTCCAAAGCAAACAAAAGACTTAAGCAACAAACTTACAAAATGTTTTTTCATTCACTTATTTTTTGCCTGTTTTCGAGGTTTTTCCTGTTTTTTTTTTATTTTTTATTTTTTTATTTTTTTTTTATTTTTGGCGTGTGAAAATAACTTACACTCGTTCTATTAAATTGTAGTTATTAAGTTTATAATTATTTTTTGTCTTTTCTTTCTTTAGTTAATATGACTACTAAAGCTTGTTTTTACAATTATTTTTACTTGTATTTAAATTGCAATAGAAACTGATTTCAAAACAAACTCAGTTTGTTTTAACACACAAAAAACAATAACAAAAAAAATCCGTAATTGGTGTTTTTTGTTTATTGTTGCATAATTTTTAATTTTTAATTATTTATTATTTTTTGTTTTATAACTCCAGAAAAATGTGTTTATTCAAATGGCAAGGGCTCTTTAAAATTAATTTCCAAAAAAATACCAACTGAAGCAAATGATGTTATAAAAAGAATATATTAAAAAAAAAAAGACACCAAGAATGCTGAAGAAGTGTGTAGCAGCACTTAAATGCCTTTAATGGCGTTGCAATACATTCTTCTTCTAAATAGATTTTTCTAAAGTTAGTTTTTTTTTTATTTATTTAACAAATATTGTTAAAAGACTTTAATTTTTGCTGACCAAAATATTTGCCACTTGAACTGGTATTTAAAAATTTCCAAATATTTCTTAATTGGCCTTTTTCTATATAAAGTTTATAAATAAAAATCAACTACTGAGTTCTTTAAAAATAAATCGATGTAGCTATCAGTTCGATAAAAACAAGAAATCGTTTAAGAAAAATTATGTTTGTTATGATGATGGCAAAGATGGTGATGTCGATGATGATGATGATGTTCTACCCATTTCTGTATGTCTGACATTAAAAAAAAATAACAGATCGAACAAGACAGAACCAAACTAAAGTTTAGAAAAAACAACGCAGAAAAAATAAAAAGAATAGAATAGAATTTATGAAACGTTTTTGAAACAAAAACACAACACAAGAAAAGCTAAAACTCTTGATTTGAAAAAGCTGCAAATAACGAAGTAAAAAATTATAAAGAAAATGTTAAAAACGTTGAACTTGTACGTTCACATTTAAAAGAACGAAAAAAAATTTCAAATGGCTAAAATAACAAGAAGCTAAACATCATAACAAAACACATAAAAAATATTTTTAAATAAGTAATTTTATGAATAAATTTAAATAAAAAAGTAACTTAAAATTTGTAAATAAAAAAATTTTCTTTTTTCTCCCCTCTTTTGTCTGGGATTCAAGTTCTTTATAAAGCCATCTTATTTTCAACTTCTTTCAAATATTGAAGTTAATTTTTGGTTCGAAAAAGCCTGTCATCTTTGTCAGGTGTAAGATAATCGAAGATATTTCCTTTCCAGTTTTTTTTAAATGAGTTGGCCTGGCCTTTTTGTAAAAAATGTTGATCATTGTTTGACTTTACATTCAATTGAAAGAGGATCGAGCAATATCTAGAAAATTCTAATTAGAAGAGAAGGAAGAAAATGTCTTAAGAAATTTTCAATATTAAAAACGAAAAATGCTCTGAACATTTTCAATTTGTTATAAAAAAAATAAAATTGCTTTTTTAAATTGGCAAAGATTTTGTAAGAAATCAAAAGATTGATATATTTTCCCCCAAAAAATTATTGCCATTGAAAATAAATGATAAAAGTATTAACAAAAAATTATATCAGTCAAATGATCACGTAATGTAAAATTGTTGATTACAACACATCTGCTGACTGCAAATTGATGATTCCTTTTACAGTATTAGCTTTTCGAGACTTGCAAAATTTATTTTTTGATGTAGTATACGGGTAAATTCCATCTCAAATCAACATTTAAAATTTGTACTTCAGATTTCATTTAAGGTTTTTTATTTATATTCTTTGAATTTAAGTATTATTTAAAAAAATTCTATATTTCACAGTTTTTGAGCAATAATCTAAGGGTACGTTCAGATTAGTCAAATATTAGACCAAAAAGAAGTTACCACTAAATAATGAAGATGCTGTCCTCCTCAAATACTTATTAAGAAATATAAGATCATACTCAGTATAAAATAAATTATATCGTCACTCGTAATGACACGTATCAGGAATGTTTAAGAAAATATTTTTAAAAATAGTGGTCATGCTTTCTTGGTCAAATATTTGACTAATTTTAATAAGAAATATAAAAATGGAATAGTATTGCTTTTTTTGCATAAACGTCCAAATATATTCTAATTCCAGTTATATAAGTTTGATAAGCTTTACTTAAATAGCTGTAACTTAAATAAATACATAATTTTGTAATATCACATAATTACTAATCAAGAGATTGTGAAAATAACCCTACCCACAGCCACAGACTAAGAAACAGAATTAATACAGAACAAAAAAAAGCTGTAGAATCAAAAAACTAGAATATTCGTGTGATAAAAAAACGTAACAATATTTTATAATTCAAAAAACTAATTAGAAAAGTTTTTTTACCTTCATATTACTTATTGGCCAATAATTGCAAACTCACTTACATGCACTAAAAAGACATTAACTCTAATTAACTTTTTTGTTGTAAAACTTAACAAACAACAACAAAAAACTAAGTTTTGAAATTCATGCAAATAAAGTAAACAAATGACTTAATAAGAAGAAGCAACAATAAATAATAAACAACCGGCTCATAATTTACACTTCATTAATCATTCACAATTTAAAGAAACTGCAAGGCGCCGTTTAATATAAACACATTTACAAAAACAACAATAACTACAAATACAGCCCTTTTAGTAATTAACACCAGCCCAGTAGGCACCAAAAGACCTTTTGAAAAATCATGTTTTTTTTTTTAAGTGATCAATCTAAAAAAAATATTACTGTCATTATTAAATAGAAAAAAAATTTATTTTAAATAAAATTAATTCATTTTGCAAATTGGAATAAAATTTACGATGGAAAAATTTTTGCTTTTTGCTTTTTGCTAATTAATAATATCAGATTATTAAATTTCTCACCCGTTTTGTATTTTCAAAAGATTTTATGCCCTACAAAGAAGGTTGAGGAAAAAATTAAAAATAAAATAATTCTAGCAAAAAACCTACTTCAAAACAGATTTCAGCTCTCTGTCTATAATGGCTCACAAGATAAGCCAAACACAGTAAATTTCATTAACAATTGGGACACCCTCTATTTTCTAATCCAAAATTTATACTCGAAGTTATAGCGGTCTTAGCAATACAGTTCTTTGTATATTTCAACCATCTGTCCACAACTGGCCATATACATCAAAATACATTAACTATTAGGGCACCCTTTAAGTTCAAACCGCAAATTTTATACTTGCTATTGTAGTAAAAAAGTACATATTTTAACTCTTAGTCACTTACGGTTCAAAAGATTGGCCATACAAATCAAATTTCACACACTTTTGTATCACCCTTTAATTTATAATTTTGATTATTTCTATTTGTTATTATGACGATCTCAGTAATCGACATTTTACTTATTTTCAACCGCATGTCTAAAACGTTTTAAGATATAAGGCGATATAACTCAAATTTCACCTACTAACGGAACACCCTTTAATTTCTAAATTCAAATTGTATACTTGCGGACTTAGCAATACAGGTTCCTTGTAAATTTTAGCTGGCTGTCTAAAAAAGTTCAAAAGTTTACCCACAAATATAAAATAAACTATTGGGGCACCCTTTAATTTCCAAAAACAAATTTTATACTGGTTCTTATAGCAGATTTAGCAATAGAGGTACTCCTTAAATTTCAACTGTTCAAAAGTATGATCATCTACATCAAATTGAAAGAATTATTGGGCCACCCTTTAATTTATAATTTTGAATATTTATACTTGTTTTTCTTACGATTTTTGTTATCGACATTCTGTCCAATTTTTAAGCATTTGTCTCTAACGGTTCAAACGAAAGGCGCATATAAGTAAATTTACGTCACCTATGGGGCCACCCTTTAATTTTTAGATATATTTTCGTATTACATTTTGCTATAGTAATACAATTTTTTTTTTAATTTTAAAGAAACGCACTTTTCTGTTTATCATACACGTAAAAAACTTGTATGTTGTATAGGGACACCCTTTAATTTTCAAAATTATGAACTGTTGTTAAAACGGAACCACTGTGTTATCATAACCTTTTAAATAAAGAAAAAAATTAAAAGTTGGTTTAGAAATGATTGAGTTCTGCAGGCACAAACATTAGAAAAGCAGCATTCAGACGAATTGATAGCCTCCTTCTTCTTTTGAAGTCGTTTAATTATTTTGTAGTCACAAATTTTTCTCCACATTCTGCTTGAAAATATTCAATACTAATTTGCTAACGAATTATTATATGGATATATTCTGGTCGAGTTTGATTTTTCAAAGAATTTTTTTAAATGAAGCTGACGTGAGTTATAAATCCACCAGAAATAATAATTTTTTTTTTTTTTTGCTTAATTAATCAATTATAATTATTTTCTTTGATGTCACACCCTGTGCTCAGCCCTTCAAGTTTTTTTTTTTTTTTTTTTTGTAACACTGTAAAGCAGCACAAATTTCGCTTTTACTTTTGGCTCTATGCTGCAAAGCAGCTTGTAGCTGCATTCTCCGTCTTTAGGCGACTTAAAACGTCTATATTTATGTAAAAAGAAAAGATCTGGCAGCTTGTTGTAGTAAAAAAAACATTAATATTTAAGGTAGATTTAATTTTCATAACGATATGGTATTTAGTTTATGTATTTCTTTTTAGGGGATACTAAACCAATTCATTAACTTTTCTTGATGTTTTTAACCCCGTTCATTTCATCATGATTAGTAAAGTGGATAGACAATTACCAATTCCGTGCATTTATTATGTTTTCTTTAGACTATCAAAAGAAAGCCCTTAGACTTAAGTGTATCATGACATCCATAATAATAAAGTGCTTACTTAGCCCATCTCGGTTGGACGATAATGAAGATCTTAACACTGTATTTTGATCCCTGCACAGAGCAAGCTGCCAAGATGAGAAGCACAAGAAAATGACTACATGTTTCTTTTGCTTTTGTACTGCATTGCAGCATCTATATTTCCTTCATTTAAGACAATGAAGCTTCTAATATATTTTAGAAAGAATTGCGCAAAAGTGATTCGTTTATCAGAAATTGTGACTAGTAATACAATGGAACCTCTCCCGTACTACATGTCTTGAACAAGCATTTCAGTCAACTTTTCACTCTCGTGTTGTAATTGCTTGAGATTATTTTGTCCTCACAAGCAGTAATGGCGCTTCACTCTGGTAGTCTCATTCACTACTCTATAATCTCTCACATTTGTTTACTCTCTTCTTTTCTCTATTCTCTTTTTACTTTTTTTAATATTTCTTGCATGTAACAGATAGGGATACTCATAAGCTGCCTGCCCAGCCTTGATCTCAACTAAATTTCTTTTATAGTCGTGTGAAGCTTTAATAAAATAAGGCACCTCACTTTAGATTTTTGTCTCGCATTAATTGTATGATTTAAAATATTTTTTTCCTAAGAAATTTTATTAAAACTATTGACAAACCTGTTAATACTTAAATTATTTATAAATCGAAAGCTGTCATATTTTAAGTCAACACACCTTTGAGTCTATTTTCATTGCAATTAAATTACGTTGTACCTCTAGTGACCCACTAACACTGAAAATAATTAAATTTCCATAAGTTTTTAAATTATTTCAACATTTCTGCAGGAGGGTTTAATTCGTAAGTTTCGTTAATTTACAATTGCACGCAATTACACGTTAAAAAAAAAACAATAAAATGAAACAAAAATAAAAAAGAGGGAAATTGAAAAAAAAAACAGCGTGTGTTTTTGTTGTGCTTGAATTGCTTTTTAATTTATTTATTTACCGCACACCTACATCACCACATTCACTTAATGATCATAATGAAGATGTGATTGTTTTTTTCTATTTAATCTTTTTTAACATTTATTCCTTAATTTTTTCATGTTTTTTTTTCTGATGAACCGATACTTTCAATCGGTTTTTTTGAAATTAGTTACGATGCACCGCGGGGTAGCAGGAGGTTTATGTAAAATTTTAAATTGAATGAAGTGAGATTTTTTGCTTTGATACAAAGAAAATCAATAATAAATAAGAGCTTTTCAATAAATCTCTTAAAATAATTCGTGATGAAATTAACCACCCGCGCAACGAATTGTGAACTTTAAAATGAACAGTTTTGTCAAACAACTCAAAAAATTGTGGTTTGATATCATTTTTTTTTTTCAATTTATTTTTTTAATTATTTTTTTTTTTAGTTTACAACTTTAGCGTCTTTAAACACCATGTTAATGTTCTACTCCACTTATTATGAACACATCTAATCAGAGATGGCGTTAAATGCCCAAACGGCTATTTTTGCCATACCAGACTTTTCAGGAAAAATAGCATTAATTAACTTGAAATTAAAGAAAAAAAACAATTGCATATTTATGATTACAAATTGTTGCAATGCAAGCAATCTTAAATACAGGGTATATTTTCAAGCGTTATGTTTAGAAAAAAGGCAGTAATATTAAAACCAAATAAATAATATTAATTTGGCTTACGTTCAGGTATATTTTAACATCTAAATTATTTCTCGAATTCTAATTTCTTTTAATGTTTGGCTAAATGGGATGCTGTTTACATTAAAGCACATAAATGAGAAGAATGCCGGTGATGTCTATAGCGATCTAGAAAATACTGCACTTTATTCTGCCTGTGCTTAAATTTATCTGTTTCCTTTCTCTTTTTATACCCTTCACCACAAAAAGTGACAAAACGGTGTAATTAAATTAGTCTTTTCGTTTGCAATGTCTACAATAGCCATTTTCAACGCCATAAAATTTATATATTTTGAGTTCTTATGCATAGCAAGCTCGATTGATCGATGTCCGTCCGTGTGAGTGTGGAAATCAACTTTGACAAGGCACTAGATGAGCTAGAAAAAATTTTAATACGCCAATCGATTTAACAAAGTTTCGAAAGAGTTGATATTGAAAATCAGCAAGATCGGTCCAAGTCCTGCCTCTAATTTTTCCATATCAATTAAAGTAATGAAATAACTCCAATCAACAAAAAAAAAAAAAAAAAAAAAAAAAAAAAATATGGAGCTGTAGAGGATAAAAAAATAAGTGAAAATATCGGCGCTTGCCTCTAAAATTTTTATAAAAAAATTCGATCGTCAATATGGGCACCATTTAAAATCTTTTGAAGGGATCTTTCAGAAAAAAATCTTTTTCTTTTTAAATGCTTAAGCCATTAAGAGCCGATGACATTTTTATGTAGAATTATTTATTTTAATCATTTTTGAATTCTCCGTAATCGCATTATTTATTTTTTTGATAGGAACTGCTAAACTAGATTTACATACATAAGATTCGACGAAGCTGAATATATTACTCCTACTTATTCTTTTTAAATAAGTTTAGATATTAAAACATACGTCAACTTAAGCTGGACTAAAATTATTTATTTGTTCATAAATTTAAAATAGTTCGACTTATAATTAAAAAAAAAATAAAGTTTATTATTATTATAATTTTTATTAGGATAATAACGAGGTCAGCCGTTAAACTTATGGATCAACTTACGTTCCGCAATAATGATCTAAAATAATACAAGTAGAACCTTTTAGTACATTCCAGACCTAGGCCACTTAACCGAATATAACTCTACACTAGGGATGGACACTGTAAAAAAAACATCGATGTTTTTTTTTTCCATGCGATTCATCGCAAACATACATCGATATTGCATCGATATTTCATAAAATACATAAATGTTTTTTATACATCGATTTTTTTTAATTATTTATTATTAAAGTTTTGATGTTTTTTATTTATTATTTTTATATTTTCAAAAAATCATAAGCTTATCTTCCAATACTTTTTTTCAATACTGTTTAGAAATAAAAGTTTATCAAGTCTTTCACCTCTCAATTTGTTTCTTTGTTGAGTCATCACCTGCGCCGCTTGTAAAAATATTATTTCAGACGAAACCGATTATCCCACCATTGTAAGGTATTTAAAAGCGATCTTGTAAAGCTTAGGAAACTGTGATTTATAATCTTTTCAAATATCTAACGGATTTTCGTTCAGTCTTTCAACAGGAGTCCTCAAATAAACTAAAAGTTTATCAGACAAAATATCTTCACTCTTATTGCTTTTCCAGTTTCAACACGTTTATTTATCAATCTACAAGTTCTGTATAGAATTTTTCATTTCGATGCATCGAAAGAAAACATCGATGTTTTCCGTTTGTTTAGGAGCAAAAAAAACATCGTATTATATCGATGTTTCGACACAATACATCGAGTGTTTTTAAAACATCGATATTTTTTGTCCATCCCCACTCTACACTAAATAATTTTTCCATCGAGCGATAATTATTCACTTCAATTTTCACCGCTAAGCCTGGTGTAATACACAGCAATTGACTGATATTCCCTGCTATACCGAAATGCAGCCTGCTGCTAGTTGGCCACTGATAAGAACACATCATATGCATTGCTGCTTCATTATCTTTCTTCGTAGGGCTACAAATATCACATTTTAGTATGTTCATTTTGCCATCTCCTGTCAGCAAGATGATAAAACAGCTTTTACTATTTAATTGCAATGAAGGACAGTTTTACGGCTTGAGAACTATTTCAGCCTTCTTCTAGAGACAACCACATGTCTCCTGCCATTTTAGGGATTTATTGAGTGCAATCATTGTAAGATTTTAACTCAAACCATTTCATCTCTCAAAGCATTCTAATGTTTGTTTCTGCAATGCTTATATCTCCACCCTTTCATCTAATTAGTGTTAGTTCGTCTATGGAATCTTATGTTGACCTCTTTGAAACATTCCAGTATCTGTCTTGAGTTTACTCAAACATTCACACGAGTGACTGTTGAGGGCAACAGAAATTCCCATTCGTTTAACATGTCCCCAATGTAACTAAATAATTTATTAATTCAAAGGCGTTTTAATACTTAAAACAATCTTTTGGTTAAAATAAGGATTTTAGCGTTTTACTTAGTCCAAATCAATTTAAAAGGCCAGTTTTTAAGACTTCTTAAGGAAAGTGGATCTACGATTCTCACCAATTTTAACAGCTGCGGCAAAATAACAATCGCTTATAAAATTTTTTTAAAAAACGTAAAATTAGTGGGAAATTGTGTTGTTGAGGAAAGAGTTAGTTGTTTAATAGATCGACTAAGAAGCGTTTAAAACAGACGATGTTTTTGAGACTCTGTTTTTACAGAGCATGATCCAATACTTCATAATCGTTAGTCCGGTGTAGGTTTTTGCGTGACTTTGACACTCAGTACGACGCTTATAAAAAAAAGTATATTTAATACTTTGATTCAAGGCGAATTAATAATGTGATAGCGATGGCAAATTCATTGATTTCCGCCGGTAGCCTAACTGTCAAACTCCGTATATAAAAAATCTGCATACAATTTTTTTATATGTAGTCATGGTGAAATCATGTAGCAGGTCGTGGCAGTGGTAAATTAATTCATATACGCCATTGCAGGAAATGTTAAACTTCGTTTTTTTTAATTAAACGCTTCCCGTATTTTCCAAAAAAAAAAAACTTGCGAGACAATTTTGGCCCCTTGATGCAACATAATAAACTTAAATTTTTATAATTTTAATTTTGAAATTTTTTTTAATCGATCCCTTTTGGAATTGTCTCCAAATAATTTACTGCTACCCACGATGTCGCAATTTTTAAGAATTTGTTTTTGTTTTGAATGTAATTATGCGAACGAACGATTGATTGCGATATCGTGGGACTGGCAGTTAGTTTTGTTCCGGCCTAAATTCACGTATATTTTATTATTATTTAAAAATGTTTATGTTCACTTTTTTAAGAAATTAGGAAACAAATTCGACACTAGAGAATTCAAAGCCTCATTTTCTTAGTCGTCAGTATCCTTCGCATATGTATCTAAGTTAAGTTGTGTTCATTAATAATATAAATTAAAGAAATTTAAATACGTGGAGTAACTGATAATCAATCACTTTTTATTTGATTAGATAACTAAAAAGTTATTACTGTTTTTGCACAAAAAAAGTCTCATTATATGTTCTTGCTCAATGCTAACCGTAGGTTTGGCAATATTAACATTTTTTTATTATTTTTGTTATATTTTTCTCATAAATAAAAATATTTATTTTATAATTTTTTTTGCTTAACTGGAAGAATATGACTCTCTTTGAAACAATATTTTTATTATTATTTTTTATAATTTTTTCCCATTGTGCTACATTCCAAAGACCCTTAACACAATTTTCTAATTATGAATTTCACATTAAAAAGAGGCATTTTGCATAAAATATTACTGGTGTTGATGGTAATAAACCTGTAATTTACTTCAATACATGACTTAATAAAGTTGCAGCAAAACTTTGTTGTTTGTGTTAAATTGAAAATTAAATTGTTTTTTTTTTATTTTCTTGTTTTTTAACTCTTTTGTTAAAAAGTCATTGTATAAATATCATAATGTTTGACATACATACATACATACATATGCAATTCTTATTATAGTAAAAAAAAAATATTTTTCTTGAGGTTAAAAATAACAGCTTCTTACGCATTAGACAAGAAAATAATAAAAAATAATGAAATAACTGAACTACTTTAAAGTAGGAAAACAGTAAAATTTAAAAATATTTTTAATTTATGTTCAGTAAATTTTAAGTGGAATTTTTAGATTTAAAAGTGGTTTCGAAAAATGCAACTTTTTTGAAAAAATATATAAAGAATTTTTTTTCAGTAAAGCTTAAGTTCGTTATTAATGGAGATAAATTATAAAAACAGTTCGAATAAAAATCATCTTATAAATAGAAAATTTAAAAATGCGGATTAAAGCAATAACTTTAAAAATTCGAAAAAAGTTTCCCTGAACAAATTGAATTAATATTTAAATCTTTTATTTTACCTTAAAGAAAATGAATCCACACATATAATAAAATGAAATAAAAATACATGAAATGGTTAGGTATGAAATGTACAATATTGTAGTGACGAGTGATCACGTCCTCAGTGTAGATAGTAATTGATGTAGAATACAAAATACCCATTTTTTGGACTTTTGTCTATTTGTTTGTTTGTGTTCGCATCACGTAAAAACTGTTGCATGGATTTTAATAAAATTTTGTAAGAAGGTTACTTAGAACCTTAGTTCAAATATAGAATAATGTTTTTTTCATAAAATAAATTTTTTCGTAGAGAAAATGAAAATACATATGTAAGAGCTGCCATTTTTACCGGTGTAATGGTACTGAAACAGTTGCAAGACACATTTTAGTTTTGTAGATGGATATTATTAACACTGTTTACAAAACTCTACAATAAATTTTTAAAAACACGTTTTTTTTTTAAATTTGAATTAGAAACGATAGGCTGACAAAGTCGTAAGGACAGCTAGTCTTAACTATATTAGCTTGTAGCTAAAGATAAAAAAACAATAAAACCTACAAAATAAGACAAACACAATAAAATTAAGTGTCCTTAAAAAACCTTGAAAGCGTAGTCTTTTATCGCTACCTCAGCCACTTATGAACTGTGCTGAGCCGATTTATAAAAACAAAATTTTGTAAGTGTAACAAATTATTAGACTCAAAATGTTTGTTGCTCATTTAGGGCCTTTTCGAAACCCATTTTAACACAAACCAGAAACAAAACTTATAAACGAAATAAAAACGCATGTTTTCTACCAAAAGTGATGGATACGAGGGCTGCTATATATATTTCTGGCCTGGCAACACTGAGTGCTGCCAAGTGCAATCTGACATTTCCATTGGAGAGTTTGTCATTTTTAAACAAAATCGTATTCAAAACGTTTTGACGTATGTACGATCATTATTTGTGTTGTTTACAGTGACTTGAAAAAATTAATATAGAAAAAAATGGAATTAACTCGTGAACATTTTCGACAAGAGTGCATTGATGAACTTAAATCTTTGTATGGCGATGAAGCACCATCCTATAGCACTGTAAAAAATTGCTATAATGAATTTAATCGTGGCCGATGCTCGCTCAAAGACGAATTCCGTGAAGGTCGTCCAAAAACGGCTGTTGAGCCAGAGAACATTGATGCCGTGCGTGAACTCATAATGCAAGATCGACATGCGACATACCGAGAGATAGAAACATCCTTAGACATTTCTTCCACCAGAATACATTCGATACTGCAAGAACACCTGGCCGTAAAAAAGGTTTATTCTCGTTGGATCCCGCACAATTTGAAAGAAAGTCCCGCACAATTTGAAAAAAGGCTCGTGTCGATTGTTGCAAAGAAATGTTGCAAAAATACGATTGCGGTGCTTCAAAAGACGTTTATAAGATCGTCACAGGTGACGAATCATGGATCTATGCGTATGAGCCCGAAACGAAACAACAATCGACCGTGTGGGTCTTCAAAGACGAGCAAAATCCAACGAAAGTTGTTCGTGGAAGAAGCACTTCGAAGCAAATGGTCGCCTGTTTCTTCGGCAAAACTGGTCATGTGGCGACTGTTCCGCTTGAGCAACGTAGGACGGTCACTTCTGGGTGGAACACTACAATTTGTTTGCCTGAAGTCATCGGAGAAATTCGAAAAACCAACAAGAGAAAACGAATCATTGTTCACCATGACAATGCGTGCTCTCACACATCGGCTCAAACCACAGCGTTCAACGATTTTCGTCGCCAGAAGAAGCTGTTTTAGTTTTCAAAAACCATGTTTTAGAGGTGTCTCAATCGGAGTGGAAAAAGTGCTTCGACAACTGGTTTGAGCGCATGTAAAAGTGTATAAATCATGCTGGAGAATACTTTGAAAAACAATAAAACCATTTTTGATTATAAATATTCGCATTTTCACTGTTAGGCCAGAAATATATAGAGCAGCCCTCGTATAAAGAGTTTATTCTCTTGTTGGTTTTTAACATTAAATAAACTAACAATAAAACATTAAATAAAAACTGTTAATTTTTATGAAATTATGAGTTAAACTGTGGATACAAATTATTTTTAAGTTTAACTTTTTAAACTGTTCTTTAAAATTTCCTTCATGTTAATTAACATGTTGATTTAAAATGTTGCCAGAAACATTTAATGAGTTTATATCAAAATGAACAGTACTACTTTTGCAACATGTTTCCATTAAAAATTCATGTTATTTCTTTTATCATATACCTATTTTGATATTATAGGTGAATTGTTGAACAGTTGAAAAACAGATTTTTTGTACAGGAAATATATTTTCATGAAGTTTAATTTAAAGTTTTAATTAAAAAAAATAAAAATATCATTCAATTTTTTAATCCGATTAAACAAATAAATCACTGATATTGATTATTTAGGGTGAAAGCACGTCTTGATGGCCATTTCGCTACCGCCTAATTATTTTATACTATATTTTTCTTTTTTTTCTAAACAATTTTCTTATAAAGAATATACTTCTATGGGTAGTTAAGAAGAAGACATGTTGTTTTGATACACTTTCCCATAAGCGGTTGCTTCACATAGGAGATGTTTTTGTATACAATCACTACAGGGAGCTTACATTTGGCTACCTTCTAGGGTACCACATTTAAAAATCCTTGAACATCTAATAAATGATTTGCCTAAAGTAATTTTATTAAAAAAATAATAAATATTTTTTTTTATAAAATCTGATAACGTAGAAATTAAATTAAGCAAACTTTTAAATTGGCAACTTCCTAAAAACCCCCCTATGAATAGTTTCAATAGTTTACTAGCAAAAAGGGAATTTTTGTTTTTTTTAGTATTTTTGCACATTTTGTGTATGGATAAATCAAGTCTGTCCCCATAAAATTTTGCCATTTGTATTTAATTATAATTCCATAGGCACTAATTCATAAAACAAGCAGCTGTTGGCTAAAATTTATTTGATTTTTATTATAATTCTTAAATATAACATCACAACTTCAACAAGAGCTTTAATACAAATCATTTCTATTTTTAAAAATGCTCTTTGAAAAAATCTCTTAACAATTTTAAGAATTTATAAGAAATAAAAAAAACAACAAACTGGAAAAACTCCTTTTTACAAATTAATGATTTAAAATTTTTAACACACATTTAAATGTTAATTAACATGTGAAGTACTCGTATAATAACAAAGAAGAAGAAGAAACGTTTATAAAAACGATTAGAAAAAATATTATTCACAGCCTTTAAGCTTAATGATGAAGTGTTATATATGAATAAAAATAAAGTTTATTGTATTAAAAGTATTAATCATGTTTTTTTTATTTGTTTATTTAAGTTTTAAATGCGATTAGCGAGAATATTTTCAAAATTTATCACAGTGAATTAACAATAAAATGTCATAAATCAGGTGTTAAAATGCTTTTAAAATACATACGAGTGCGGATTTAAAATAAATTAACCAGCACAAGATATTTCTGAACACAATTAAAAATATTAATAATTTGTGAACTGAGAGAGAGTCCATAACACTGGCGTAATAACACTTTCCTTAAATGCAATAAAATGAAGAAGATGTATGGTGTAGAAAATTCTTTTTATGTTAAAAAATTCTTTAATCACTTATTTTCAAAAGATGTAGCATGTGAGGGTAAACCCATGTTTAAGGGCTTATTTAGGGGATCCCGCTACAAACAGTTTTTTAACATTTCGCTGATTTCCGTAACTAACCTCACAGTGTAATAAAATTCTTATAAATGAAATTAAATACATTTGTAAATAATTTTTCTTTCTTTTTAAAAAATTATTAGAAATTAAAATAAAAATGAACCTTAAGCCGAAAAAAAAAATTATTTCATTTATAATATTCACAGCTCAAATCCCAGTTAGGAAAAAATTATAAAATACGTCAGGCACGGCGCTTATACATTCATACTTAACAACAGTCAATGTGAAACTGGAACAGCATCTATAATGTTGTGAAGTACGCAAAAAATAAATAATTGCATTCGTGATCATCCTAAGGCTGATACAATTGCAAAAAAAAAGTACGGGACAAATTACAAAGAGAACAGCGAAGAAATACTTTCGTTTGTGGGTCGACTTCGTCTAACCAAATTAATATTGATATAAATACTCCTCGTATTCTCATTTACACAAACTAAAGTAGATAGATGCGAAGAATGCTGATGATGGTTTTGGCGGTCCTGAAAATGCGGCATTACATTCTGCCAGCTTCTAATTTTTCTTGTTTTCTTTGGACAACGTCCGCATACATTTGTAAATAATTTTTATTTCTAAAAAATATTCAGAAAAATAAACTTTAAGCCGAAAACGTAAAACTCTATTTCATTTATAATATTCACGGTTCAAATCCTAGTTGGGAAAAATATAAAAATTTTAAAATTCTTATTCTCAAAAGGAACTAAAAATATTCAATACCCAATAAAATGTTCATGTCTAAAGCAATTCAAATTAAGTGAGGTCTAGACAAATGCAAAATAATTCCTACCAAAAAAACCAACTTCAAAACAGACAAACTTAAAATCATATTTCTTTAGGACGTTAATTACACATTCATTATTTTATATTCGAGAAAGTTTGCTTCAGGATTTATTATATGTCGCAAAACAAAATATGAATGCAAAAAAAACAAGAAATTTTAGCACTTATGTGGTCACCCTTTATTTTTTAGACTTTTTATTACTGACACATAAAAACAAAATTTGTTTAAATTCTAAGCGTTAGTCTATAATTGTTCAAAAGATTGGCCCTATACATCAAATTACAACCATTGGGGCACCCTTTAATTTCTAATTTTAAATATTTATTGTTGTTGTTATACTTGATGTAGAATTGGAAATTTTGTCTAATTTTTAAGAATTTGTCTGCAATGTTTTCAAAGATAGGGCCATATAGATCAAATTACATCAGATATAGGGACACCCTTTAATTTCTAATTTCAAGTTTGCTACTTGTTATAGCGGACTTAGCAATAAAGGTTCTCTGCAAATTTCAGTCAACTGTCTTCAACAACAGTTTGTTCATATACATTAAATAAGAGCAACTATTGTAACACCCTTTAATTTATAATTTAAAGTATTTATACTTCTTAATATACCAGACAAAGCAGTGTACATTTTGTTAAATTTTCAAGTGTTTGCATATAACGGTTCAAACAACAGGGCCATACAGGTCAATTTACTTCAAATATGGGAACACCCTTTAATTTCTAAATTCAAATTTTGTGTTTGTTGTTATAGCTGACTTAGCAATACAGGTTCTTTGTAATTTTCAGCTGTCTGTCTTCAACAGTTTAAAAGTTCGGCCACTTGCATCAACTTACATGAACTATTGGGACACCCTTTAATTCATAATTTTGAATGTTTATACTTGTTATTATAGCAGTCATAGTAATCGATATCCTCTCCAATTCGCAAACGTTTTTTCTATAACGGTTCATGAGTTAAGCCCATATACGTCAATTAACGTCATCTATGGGTACACCCTATAATTTTAGATTCATTATGTATTACATTTTGCTATTGGGAGCTTTAGTAGTACGCATTTTTTATTTATTTTTTTTTTTTTTTTTTATTTTAAAGAAGTGCGCTTTACGTTTCATAAAAAACTTCAAAAACATGTACGTTTTAATGGGACACGCTTTAATTTTTATGAACTGATTTTAAAATGGGACTAATGTGTAAGCATAACTATGCTTATGTATAGATTATAATCTATCAAATTACAAAATATTCTTAAAATCGGTTCAGAAATGACTGAGTTCTGCATACTCAAACATAAAAAAGCAACATTTAGTCGAATTGAAAACCTCCTTCTTTTTTTAAGTCGATTAAAAATCAGGTTTAAACAAATCGAATCCCCAAATTCCCAAAACGTACGCCAAGAATCTCTAAATTAGCATTTTGTTGTGGGTCAAGCACTTATGCACTTAACTAGTGATATTCTTCGGTTTCCGATTTAAGGATTTTAGAACATACGGGCTAAATTTCGAAAAAGTGTCGAAAAAACTTGCATCGATTTCGAGGCAGGCCAGGAATTACAATATACGCATGTTATTCATATTTTTATACAGCAGCCATAACGGTTCAATTTAGAAAAGTAACAGTATATTGACGATAAATTATATAACATTTATGGGAATATTTTTTAAAATTTGAGAAAAATATAAACTAAAATCTGATAACTATAATTTGATAAAAATCAGGATAAGACCTTACAAAGTTATACCAGCCGCATGCATAACAAAAACTTGGAATGAGTTTGGCATGAGTGCAGAAATTGAGCAGCGTCTCAGTGTGTTTTGTCGTAGAGCCAGCCACTTAAAATCATTGTAGATAGTTATTGTAATCCACAATAAAACCAAATAAACAAACAATTGTGTGAAGTTCCTTGCAGAGACCCTGCTTAGTTTCAGGAGTTATGCCAACCTCATGCAAATTATTTGTTAGGCATAAGGCCGTACCACATGTCTGCTTGTGCTTTACTTTTTAACTTTATTGCAACTATTGGAAAACTCACACTAAACTTAAAGTCGAATGTATGCCTTTTCAATTTTGTTACAATCAATAAAGTCGTTAAAATTTCTTACTGCTCTAATGAGCATTTCTACAAATTCAGAGAGGTGACTGAAACACAGTCACAGCATGGATACTGTCCACGTTAGACGGACGGTTTTGAAAAAAAATTATTTTTAAAATATATTTAATTTGGAGGTAACTTTAGTGGCAAAATTTACCCTGAAGACGAATCAAAAAAAAAAAAAAAAACAAGTCAGGCTGTGCAACAGAAAAATATTCCAGCCTCTGGTCGATCTGAATTTCAACGTTCACTTCTTGACAATAGACAAGAAATTAAACACCCACAATATTTAAAATCTGTATCTAGAAATTGACAAAATATCATCGTAACGAAATAAACATAAACAAAGATGATTTAAAGGATTTCACAAAAATATGTCTGAATTAGGCACTGACTTACCTTCTAAAGCCAGTGATAGAAATAATTAACAATATCTGTTGAGTGCAGCAGATAGATGGTATAGAACACCCTTTAATTAATAATGCGTTCGATACTAATTATATTACAAGCCAAACTTTTATCAATTTCTGCATTTTTATTTTTTATAACGACTTGAAACCGCTTGTTGCATTAACTTGTTTGAAATTCATCAAACATTTTCATGTGTAGTTCTGAGACCACCCTCGTAAAAAGATTTATGTCCAATTGAAAATAAAAATTAGTAAACTATTAAATTAAATCTATTAATAAAGGAATTAGAACACTTAAAAAAAACTAAAAACTAGTTTTTATTGTTGTTGTTGTTTTAGTTATATGCACCCATATTCATGAGCCGGTACTTCATTCAAATTTGAAATAAAAAACTTCATTATTAAAAATATTTTCATCATAATTATAATTATAATAATTATCAAAACCGTTATTATCATTATACAAACCATAATCATCATCTACATCATAATTAATTTATGAAGCTGATGATGTTGTTGCTGAGATTTTGTTAAAACAAAAATCATCATCAGCCTCAGAAGACAGACATTAAAAACATTTTCTAAATTTATTTTTTTTTCCAAACACACACACATACACATATGCATTCTTTCATATACACAAATTAATTTTTTGTAAAGCAAAAACTGCAACAATAATCACAGTAACAGCAGCAACGCAAAAACCGAATAATAATCGAAAAAAAAGAAAAATATTTAGAATCAAAATGTGAACATATCAAGTTCGTTGTTTAAGTCTTTTGATTTGTGTTGTTTTTTGCTTCTTCTTCTTCAACAACAAAACTTTAGACATCTTTTGGCTGGCTAAGTGAGTGTTTGTTGCTATAGTCGATAGCTGGCTGCATGATTGCCTTTTATTTGTCTTTTTACAAGGTGACTCAATACGAAAAATGTCAAAATCTTAATTCTATTCATTTTCTTTTTTGCTCTTAATTTTTTTTTAATCTGCAAGAAAATGTTCAAGTTTTTTTTTTGTTTTTTTATATAAAAAACTCTGCTGATCAGTAGGTAAATAATGGTATAATTAAATTTATCTTAAGCCAAATAATCAAACAATGTCATTGCTAAAACCAAACAAATCGAATAATTCGTGTAAAATTTATATTTTCTTCTTTTTTAACGTTTTTTTTTTTTTTTTTGCTTTATTTATATTTTATAAACACTTAAATAAACAATTAAATTAAATTAAATTAGTGTTGTCTTTAGTTACTTGAACATGAATTGAATTTTTTATTACTTTATTTTCTTGAAGTTCTTTCAGAAAAGAACTTAAATGAAAGAAAGCTGGTTACGAATTTAGAGGCACAAATTAAATTAAGTTTGAACATAAATGGCTTTGAAATTTTAGTAAAAATATTATGTAATAAATAATTAATTATAAAAAAGTTCAAATTGTGTTTTTATTGAAGGCGAAAATAAATTTTTGAATTTCCATTCGAAACCCTGTTTATATTTTTGGCTAAAGAGAAGTTATTGCATCCAAAGCTTTTTATTTATTGTATTGAAAATTCTTTCCGATTTCTGAAATTGCTTAAGGTACGGTCAGATTAGTCAAATATTTGACTAAAAAGACGTAACTACCAAGTTATGGGAAAGATTTTTTTGTTTCTCTCAAATACTTATTAAGAAATAAAAGATTTTACATTTGATATATTATAAACTGCCATTCGTAAAAATACGTGTCAGAAAAGATTAAATAAAAATTTTTAAGAGTAGTGGTTTCGCATTTTTGGTCCAATATTTTACTTATCTGGCCGCACCCTTAGAAATTTTAAAAAACTAAAATTTATTTTCAAAGACCAGTGCGTTCATTTGTAAAGATATTCAAAATAAATTTAATGGACTTTTGTCTCATCTAATTCCATTAATTCTTAAATCATGAATGGAAAATCCCTTCATATATTCTCTTGCCCCTAGAATCCACATTTTCCTACATGATCATGGACAACCTAAGGCCGATAGAGGTTTTAAAAGACACTATTAGTTTTCTTATCCCAGCTCTGGAATTCTTAAATGTGAGGATATCGGATAACATTTTTTTTATCAAAAAAATCAATAGCATTAATATTTGAAAAAGATTTCGACCATTTGACCACCGAGTATCATGGACATAGAATTTGTGGCCATTTTGTTTTTTTTTTTTTTAACTTTCTGGACGTCACGAATAACACGAATGGTGTTGGTCCCCATGGCTCTACAGGAAATATTCGGGAGCTACCAAATTGTACGACCTTGAAAACTCTTTAACAAGTCCATTTCTTAAAATCTATTTATCATCAAATTTTGATTTTAATTAATTTTATTAATTAAAGGCTGAAGACGCTGTCTAGCATGTAACGTCATCCTGTTTAAAATATATCGTCGTTCACAGGTTGACAACTCTTAACTCGCAAAGAAATGAAACCCGGTTATTATTTATTTAAATTTTTTTTATGAAAAATAATTTCAATAGTTTTGTTTTCTTTACATCATCCCACAATTACAGTCTCCTACTAATTTTAATTTTTTTTTTATTTAATTCTAACACGGCTTTTTGTCTTCTGCAAATACAAAAAACATGTTGAGAGTTGTTAATCTGTGACCGACGTTAGTTTGGCCGAATACATTTCACCTATATTTTTAATAAAAAAAAATTATATTTCATAGTGCTACCACGATTTCTATCGATCGTAATGGTAGTTTCGGCTTTGAATTTCAAGAAATAAGGACCAATGGTGCCATCAGCAAAGTAATTAGTGATTTTTAAAGTAAATCTTGATAATTTTCTCACAGGAACAGTGACCGTCATTTAATCCAGTAAATGATAATTACTGATGATGGAAATATCTATCACTGCGTAAACCAAAGTTTCTATCAAATTCTTAATGGGAAAATGAAAAAAATGATGTAAATATTTGTTTATGTGTAATGTCTGTAGCAAACAGTGTTGCCAGTGACTTTTTTACAAAAAAAAAAAAAAATAGTACAAATTTTGCCTGATCTTTGGAGCAGATTTAATTACAAAACTTTTTTTAAACTGCATTTTGAACTTTGCTAATCAAGTCTGTATAAACACAAGTTGACAAAAAAAAAATCATCTAAATACCAAAAATACCAAAAACAGTACAATGGCAACGCCGTTTGGGTATGTATGTATGCATAAGTTTCCCTCACTCATTTCTTGCTGGGTTGGTTATTAAAGCATCATCTGCAAAACATTGAGTTTTCGTTCTCTGATACATCTTCAAGAGCAACTAGAATTTAGAAAAGAAAATGTCTTCGAAAAGGAGACGAGATCAAGAAAAAATTTGAACATTCTTAAGCAGATATATCTGCAAGCAAAAGAATTAAAATCTTGGTAAGACATTACAAAAGATCGATACTGTTTCTCGCAACAGCATTTAATATAAAATGTAGGCATCGGAAGACTTTACAATTACGAAGTGGCCTACCAGTTGTAAGCTAAAATAATCAGGCTGTCAGTAAATTGGATTAAGACAACAAAAATACTGATGATGCAATGAGCACTACTAAATGACATGCCGGTCGTCCTCATTATGACTTCTACTACAGAATACTGTGATACCAGATATCTTTTGCAATGTTTCTGAAGCTCACCTACCTGAAGGTGGCAACGCCTTTTAAGATTTATAAGCTCAAAATATTTTGCCAAAATTCTTATTGCGATTCAGGATTGAGACCACCAGAAAGTTACAGCTTTCTGATATTTTCTCGAAAACTTTGCTTTAAAATCTTTACAGAGACTTTAAAATTTTCACAGAGATTGTGTTTCGTATTATGGCC
The DNA here is from genome assembly GCA_937654795.1 of Cistogaster globosa. NCBI lineage: Eukaryota > Metazoa > Arthropoda > Insecta > Diptera > Tachinidae > Cistogaster > Cistogaster globosa. The sequence goes on from OW569403.1 coordinate 128,413,744, forward strand.
ACTATGATAATACGAGGGCTGCTATATATATTTCTGGCCTGGCAACAATGAGTGCTGCCAAGTGCAATCTGACATTTCCATTGGAAAGTTTGTCATTTTTAAACATAATCGTACTCAAAACGTTTTGACGTACGACCATTATTTGTGTTGTTTACAGTGACTTGAAAAAATTAATATAGAAAAAAATGGAATTAACTCGTGAACATTTTCGTGCCATCATTTTTCACAACTTTCGACGTGGATTATCACGACAAGTGTGCATTGATGAACTTAAATCTTTGTATGGCGATGAAGCACCATCCTATAGCACTGTGAAAAATTGGTATAATGAATTTAATCGTGGCCGAAGCTCGCTCAAAGACGAATTCCATGAAGGTCGTCTAAAAACGGCTGTTGTGCCAGAGAACATTGATGCCGTGCGTGAACTCATAATCCAAGATCGACATGCGACATACCGAGAGATAGAGACATCCTTGGACATTTCTTTCACCAGCATTCATTCGATACTGCATGAACACCTGCCCGTAAAAAAGGTTTGTACTCGTTGGATCCCGCACAATTTGAAAGTCGCTCAAAAAAAGGCTGGTGTCGATTGGTGCAAAGAAATGTTGCAAAAATACGATTGCGGTGCTTCCATGACGAATCATGGATCTATGCGTATGAGCCCGAAACGAAACAACAATCGACCGTGTGGGTCTTCAAAGACGAGCAAATTCCAACGAAAGTTGTTCGTGGAAGAAGCACTTCGAAGCAAATGGTCGCCTGTTTCTTCGGCAAAACTGGTCATGTGGCGACTGTTCTGCTTGAGCAACGTAGGACGGTCACTTCTGAGTGGTACACTACAATTTGTTTGCCTGAAGTCATCGGAGAAATTCGAAAAACCAACATGAGAAGATGAATCATTGTTCACCATGACAATGCGAGCTCTCACACATCGGCTCAAACCAGAGCGTTTTTGACCGGCCAAAACGTCGAATTAATGGGTCATCCGCCGTACAGCCCTGACTTGACACCTAATGACTTCTTCTTGTTTCCGCATATCAAGAAAAAAATGCGTGGTCAACGATTTTCGTCGCCAGAAGAAGCTGTTGAAGTGTTCAAAAACCATGTTTTAGAGGTGTCTCAATCGGAGTGGAAAAAGTGCTTCGACAACTGGTTTGAGCACATGCAAAAGTGTATAAATCATGCTGGAGAATACTTTAAAAAACAATAAAACCATTTTTGATTATAAATATTCGCATTTTCACTATTAGGCCAGAAATATATAGAGCAGCCCTCGTATTAACAGAAATTAATTAAAAAAGTAAAGGATGCTCTAAAAGGGAACTTTATCTTCTCGTAGTTCATTTAATTTTAAAAGCCATTAAAAAAATTATTAAAAACATAAAATTGTAAAGTAGAGGATGTCCCATATTCAAGTTTGACTGCAATCCGCATTTAGCTGATTTTATAAATCTTGATTTTATAAATTTATGTTTTGGTTTAAATATTTTTTATATATAATATTTTTAAAACATTATTTCAACTTCATTATTTTTTTTTTTTTTTTTTGTAAATTTTGTATATTTTCAATTGTTTAAGCAAAACTTCAAGTTTTTGTCTTAAGTCTTTTGTTTTCCTTTACTCATGTTTCTTTTCACATTAAAAAATATATTTTGCAATAAATATAATTATCAATTATCGTCTAAAAAATAAATAATTAATAGTAATCAACTTTAAAATTTATTTTTTTTTTTCAATTTTAATTACTTGTTTAACATCAGATTTGCAACAAAGGCCTTTTAAAATTATACAAGCTGGGTTCAACTCAAAACTCTTGTGTATAATTTACATAAATTATAAAGAAAACAACAACAACAACAAAAAACTTTGAGTTAAATACGAAAATAAATATTCATAAACAAATTATCACAAAATAACAACATTTTAAATCACACATTAATCAGACTGTTAGAAACAATATGTTTGTTTAAATAATGGCTACAAATTTATGTAATTCTTTTAGATCTTTAAACAATTCTTATTGTTACAAAATAATTATAAAAAACTCAACACGAAATTGTTGCTTTTTTTAATTTGTTGTAAAACATTTGATGGTTAAATAATCATGTTGTAATTAATTAGATTCATGAGTGCTATTCCAACTAAAGTAGTGTCAAATTGTCAGCCGAACACACGTCTTGCAGAAAATACAATTGCAACTTTGTACGAGTATTTAAAGCTTCAAACTGTATTTACTTAATGTTGTTGTTGCTTTTTCTTTTCTGAATAGGAGTACTCGTTTTTACGGCATTTATAGCTGTGTCACTGTGTTAATTATTTTTCTTTTTTTCATTGTAGTTTTGTCAAATTATGCATGAACCCATCAGCTTTCAGTTACAATTTATTTGCGGTTTAATGCACCAGTTTTTTCTCTCCACTTTTTTTTTTTTGGTTTTTATCTTTTGCTTAATTGTGGTTTGTTGAATTTTAATTATTTTAAATAAATTGTTGGCTTTCTTTTGTATGGCTAAGGCAGGGCTTACTAAGACAATATATTATATCGCTTCATAATGATCATCATCCGCAGCCACGGCAGTAGCAGTAGCATCAGCATTGTAACCATCAGTGTGATTACCACACACTTGTGCTGGGAATTTAACAGATGATTTTGTAATGAGAAACTTTTTATTTTTTCTTTTCTTGGAGGAGTTTTGATAACAAAAATGTAAAACAACAAAATAAATATACTGATTGTTGTAATAAATTTAATTTAAATAATATTCTCACACAAAGTTTTAAAAGAAATGTTTTACAATGTAAAAAATAAAAATTCAAAACTTTTTAAATAAACATTTATTCAAGCAGAATAACTTTAAAATAAATTACATCAATTGCTGACTGCAATGCTTATGAATATGTCAGCCATTTCAAGACCAAAAATCTCGTTTAATTTAAAGACAAATCTGCCAAGTCAAGTGGTATACAAACAAAAAAAAAATAAATAAAAGATTAAATATTGTAACACACATGACGATCATGAAATTATTTTGGGATAAATATAAATTTAAATATTATGTTTAGCAAAATATTCTTTAATTTACGAATGAAGAGATAAGGCCACATAATAAAACAAATAAGAGTGCTACATTCGGCTAAACCGCATTTTATATACCCTTCACCATCTATGTAAATCTAGTTAAGTGAAGTAACATCAATCTGAAAACAAATATTGTGCTTAGAAAGAACTAAAAATTAAAAAAAAAATTCAATAAACACGTTATCGGTTCCCAATTAGTTTATCAATAAAAAACTCAGTGTTTTCTGAAAGATCTCTTCAACAGCTTTTAAATAATACCCATATTGATATCTTAAAAAATATGGTATCCAACCGTACTTTTCTATGAAAAGTTCAAAGACCCATACCTCGGTAAATGAGGGCGAACCTAAATTTTTTCACGATATTTCTTTTTTTATTTTTTAATTCCCTTCGCTCCATCTATTTGTGTTTAAAACGCTTAAAATTATGTCACATCGTTTTTTATACGATATTAAAAGCATTATTTCGGAATTTTAGGGTAAGAATTCTTGCAAAAAAAACCGACTCCAGAAAGATTGCGTCAGGATTTCTTACATGTCGTAGAACAAAATATAGATGCAAATTAAACAAGAAAATTCAGCAGCGGCATGTGTTCACCTTTTATTTTTTTGCACTTTTTATTGCTGGCCCAGTAAAACAAAATTTGTTTAAATTTTAAGCGTTAGTCTATAACTGTTCAAAAGATTGGCTATAAACATTAAATTACAACCATTAGGACACCCTTTAATTTCTAATTGTAAATATTTATACTTGTTGTTGTTATACTTGATATAGTAATGGATATTCTGTTTAATTTTCAAGAGTTTGTCGGTTATGGTTTATAAGGTAGGGCCATATAGGTCAAAATACATCTGTTATAGAGACACCCTTTAATTTCTAATTGTAATAATTTATACTTGTTGTTGTTACACTTGATATATTAATGGACATTCTGTCTAATTTTAAAGAGTTTTTCTGTAACGGTTTCTTCGATAAAGCCATGTAGGACAAATTACATCACTTATAGGGACACCCTTTAATTTCCAATTTTAAGTTCACTACTTGTTATAGCAATAAAGGTTCTGTGCAAGTTTCAATCACCTGTCTACAACTGTTCAGCAGTTTGGTCATATACATTAAATAACAGCAACTATTGTGACACCCTATAATTTATAATTTAAAATATTTGTACTTCTTAATATTCCAGACAAAGTAGTGGACATTCTGTTTACTTTTTAAGTATCTTTATATAACGGGCCATATTGGACAATTTATTTCAAATATGGGACCACCCTTTAATTGCCAAATTCAAATTTTTTACTTGTTGTTATAGCGGACTTAGCAGTACAGGTTCTTTGTAAATTTCAGCTGTCTGTCTATAACGGATCAAAAGTTTGGCCACATACATCAATTTACATAAACTATTGGGACACCCTTTAATTTCTAGTTTTAAATATTTATACTTGTTATTATAAAGGTCATAGAAATCGGTATTCTGTCCAATTTGCAAGCGTTTGTCTATAAGGGTTCGAAAGATAGGCGCACATAAATCAGTTTAGGTCACCTAAGAGGACACCCTTTAATATTTAGATTTAATTTTGTATTACTTTTTGCTATTGGGAACTATAGTAACACGCATTTATTTAAATTTTAAAGAAATGTCCTTTACGCTTGATAATACACTTCAAAAACATGTATGTTGTATGGGCACACCCTTTTATTTTTAAGATAAAGAACTGTTTTTAAAACGGGACCAATCTGTAAGCATAATCTATCAAATTACAAAAAATTTTCAAAATCGGCTTAGAAATGACTGAGTTCTGCAGGTTCAAACATAAAAAACGCAACATTCACTCGAATTGATAACCTGCTTCTTCTTTTGAAGTCGTTTAAAAATAAATTAGTTTCTGGAAATTAAAAACTTTTATTTGGGATTCGACTCGAAATGAATATAGGTACCCTGATTTCATCGCACTAAAGATGTAAAAAAAACACGTGTTTTATATGAAAAAAAATATGGTCATGTACAATCATTTTCAAGCGGCGGTAATCATATAAAAGCAGCTCGGACTGCATATTCGCTCAGAAAATTATAAGTTTGCTTGAAAGTTACCAAACATTGTTCAGTTAAAACACTGTGAAAAAAATGTTACGTATCACATGACGTCATAAATTATGCCTTAAAAAAAACAATAAAATACAGAAGAATTTTAAGCCAAACAAAGGGTAAAATTGTGTTGGGTATTCCACCTTTATATACATGGCCACGAAAACCAGTTCCATTTTTTGCATTATCCTTGACCTAGAATTGCGCCAGCGCTTCCTAAGTGCGAGGAGTATAATGCAAACGAAAAGGAACCCTGTTGATTTGCAAGTACCCGTGCACAAAACAAAAATAAATATCGTAGTATCGTAATATTTTTTTTTCAACTGTTAAAAAGTGCCGCAAAATGTCAGCCGTATACAGTGGATAAAAAATTTTTATTTTATTTATTGTTGTTTTTGCTTAAACTTTAATTTTTCCCTTTACCTCATTGTTTGGACAAAAATCTCTAGTTTATTTAAAAGTTTCCTGAAGAATTAAATAAGCAGTAGCGAAATGGCCATCGAGACCTGCTTTTACCCCCAATAATCAATATCGATGACTTTTATAAGTTGGTGGGGATAATTCGCACGATGTTTTTAAAGTTAAGACAATCAATTTTATATTCCCGTGATTTAATTTTTTATTTTAAAAAACCTAAAAATATATTTTTTTTAACTTTTTTGTATTTTTAACGCGTACGACTGTTACGTTCGACACCATGGGCGTATCCATATGTATAAATGTAAAAGTTTTTTAACAAACACCCAAATATAAAAAGAAATGAAAGTTAAATGCTGAATCATTCATTTAATTATCATGTGATGTCTTATTAAATTTAAATACATTCAAAATATTTAATTATAATGACACTAATACCACAAAGAAATGAAATAAAAAAAATTCATTAAAATAAACAAAATGATTTATTAGCTCTATTTATAATAATCAGTGTAACGGTAAAATTAATTAGTCATCGATTTAAAAAATTTAGTCATCAATTTTGCCTTTGGGAAAAGAGATCATTGATAAAATATTGGCACAATAAGCAATGACAGTCATGCCATCAACATTTGGAAAACATTGACCCAAAAACTCTAACAACATGGGCTGTTTAGTAACAACACTGGCATAATCGTCATAGGAGATGAAACCATCTTTATCAACATCAAATTTACGAAACAGTAATTCAACCATGTCCTAGAAATGAAAATAAATAAAAAAAAAAAAAAGTTTATTTAAATAAATTTAACTACCGATCTCAATTCATTGATCTCATCCTCGTCATCGCCAGTGAAAAATTTTTCTACAGCCAAAGTAACATTCTCTCGCGTCAAAGTACCCATGGCGCCCACATTGTAAATCTTTAAATGTTTATTTTTAAATTGAATTCACTCATGTTTTTACCTTAGAAGTCTTTACCTGATAAGTAAATTTCATTTTTGGCTCTAGTTTACTGGACATAAATACCGAAAACAATTTCACCCAGGCTATAGGATCCACTTCCTTTTTTAAGTCGGATGTTAGCAGCATTAAGATCCTTTCAATTATTTGCAAATCATAAACTTTAAAAAGCACCAAAAATAGATTGTTAAATTGTTTTTTCGTCATCATTTTGGCCTTGGGCCCATTGGCCAAGACAAACTTGTGATAGACCATCAGTATGCTTCCCACTTCTATTTCGGTGAACTGTGTTTGCTTTGACATTTGCTTGATAAGATCATGGTAAATGTTGCTAAAACGTGTGTTTTGCATATCATCCAATGATGCATCGAGTTTATTCATTGTTGCAATTTATACACAATCACACACACACGGACACAAACACACACTTAAGGATTTGAAGTTAATTTTTAATATTTTAATACAAAAAGACTTTTGTTGTCTGGCAATTTATTGTTGCTGAAAGTAAAAGTTTTTTTTTTTTAATTTATTTAACAAATAAAATTATTATTGAATCTTTTCTATTGTTAAAAATGAAAGGTATTTCAATTGTGTGTTTAGTTTGTTTTTGTTTTAATTTTTATTAATCGTCCTTGTTTTATTCTGTATGTCAATTAAAAATCAATGTTTACACGAGATAATCCAAAAAGTATAATCTGATCTGTTTGCCACATTGTCTTTAAAGAAAATAAACACTGAAAGTAAGAAATATATAAAGCGGGCTTTACGCAATGTAACGTAACGTAAGTATACTTTAAATTGCAGGAAAAAAATATTTACCATGAAGTGGCTGTCAAACACTCAAATAGTGCAGTAAAAAAATAAATGCCTGTGATTGTGTTATGTTAAAACACGCACTTACGTACAGGCTTTCACTTTAGTATTGGAATGTTTATCACCCGCTAAGCTTTGCTTAAAATCTCTATGCTTTACTCACTCACATAAAAAGTTTTAATGCCTTCACTTCAGTTTATTTTAGTTGTTGTTGCAGAACTCATAAATCGCAGCACAAAAAAAATATAAATAAAGCTGCCAGATTTTTTTACATTGACAGAGTGTAGACGTTTTTACTCGTTTTTAAATATAAATCGCAATTGTGAGGGGTAGGCTGTATAAGTTTAAACGTCTAGCAGTGCCATTTAAATCAGCAAGTCTATCACTTAGGCTTAACGCTGATGTGACAAGATTATTGTCCCATGAATAGTTATGTGTAAAAAGAACCAATGAATAAAAATGGCTAAATAATCTCTAGGTTGACATAGACACCTTGAAACCTGTCAACTCGAGTAGTTTACTGTTCTTGAAGCAGTGCTCTTCGATGTTATTTTCAGCACTTTGTATCATGCCGGTGAAGTTCCAATGTGCTGGAAGGTAGCTAATGCAACATCAATCTCCAAAAAGGGGAGGATAACAACCCTAACAGTAGAGGGCGCTCTGAAGGTGTCTCGCTAGCTTTTCTTTCGAAAAAATTTTGTCACTCTTTTTCGGCGTTCCTCTTCATCGTTTCTCTTAATAGTTGCTAGAATACAAAAGTTGATTGGATTATTTAAACGTGGAGAAGTCAAATCCAATGCGGAACTATCGTAACAAAACATTTTATTCAAATAAAAGCTGTTCTTTACATTTAAATTGTGAGATGAATAAAAAATATACGGATCCCCAGGCCTTGGTCTATTAAGAGTTGATGTTCAATATTTCAATACTCTCGCTCATATTTTATTTGTTTCGTTTTTTATTTAACAAACTGTTAATTTTATTTTTAAATCCCGTACTACAAGTTTGGGTAGAAGAGAGAGCTTTTGAGAGAATAAAATTCTTCTTCTTTCTGCACGAAACAGCCCAGACTTTTTCTTTGGGTAAGTTTGTGTAAACTAAAAAACAATCAGCTAATTGAAAAGTAAACAGTAGCAAATACAAAAAATTCTATGTTTCATACACGCAAATGTTTCGTTAAATTGTTATTTTTAAGTTTTATTCCTATAAATATTAAAATAAATTCAAGAACATACAAAATATTTGTGTTCTTATGTTTAATAAAAACAACTGCATGTATATTTTGCTCTACATCTTGTTTTGGGATAGAAATTTGGTTTTTTGTGTTCCCGTACATTCGGGCATTTTTCTCTTTAATTGAGAATAATTTATGTTTTTTCTAATTTTACCGAACTTTACCCGAAAAGTACGGGAACGGAGCTAATGTGTAGTTTAATCAGATGGTCGTTGCTATATTTTTTTTAATTTTATTTTTTCATTATTTATTGTGAATATTTGAAATTTTTGTTATTACGCTTTAAAAGATAAAATAAACCCCAAAATCAGATATTTGATGTGGACACTCTTTAAGTTTGAGTTTCAGTTTCAGTTATTATTTTTTTATTTTTTATTACAGTGCGTAGGTTTTATATGTTTTCCTGTTGCTGTTTAAATGATAAGTCACGGCTTATAGTTTTTAACTTAATTTTACTATTCTTTAGCAGTGCCCCCGACTTCGGCCGCGTATCCTTTCGAATTTTCTTTAAATTAAAATTTAGAAAAATATATTTTTAAACATTTGTTGTAGAGTTCTGTAAGCAGCGTTAAAAACTTTCCATCTACAAAAATAACTTTTCTAATTTTATTTAGCAGAAAAATTGAGTGCTTTCACATTTGTATCTCTAGTTTCTCTACGAAGTGACATTTTTTCATAAAAAAAAATTATTCTATATTTAAACCAAGTTTCCAAAATTTTATTCAAATCCATCCACTGTTTGGTGTAGATTCGATCATAGTAAAGGGGCTGCTTTTAAGGCTCAACTTGAAAATACATTTACCCCATTTTCCTTCGGTACAGCAGAAGAAGATGAGGAAATCAATAATTTTTTTAGACGTTGCATGTCAAATGAATAAACCAATCAAACGTTTTAGAAATCGTGAAATCGAAAACGAAAACTAAATTCAAAAAAATCATCAGGTTATGACAGTATAGATGGTAAAACTCTTAAAGCTTTACCTAAGACGGCTATGATTTTTCTCACAGTTGTGTTTAATGCTGTCCTGCGACTCTCATATTTCCCAACTTAATGGAGGCACGCTAAAATAATAATGACATCAAAGCCTAACAAGCCTAAAAATCCATTGAATCTATAGACCTATTAATTTGCTACCAGATAGCAAAAAATATCTATGACTTCATTTAAACACCCTTTGTAGTAGATGTCATTTTAAAGTTTTCTTTAAATGCACGAATGACTTTGTTATTGGCTTTTTATTTTGAAAATCTCGCGATATCGAACACTAGCAACGTTCTCAGCTTGTTCAGCATGATTTTTAAAGAACTTTGGTCTAATAATGACCTTCAGCCCCCTTATAGTTTATAATAGTCATGTAGGGGGAATTTCCATTTGGATATTTTTTTTTTGTTTTTTTTTTCTTTTTAATCAAATCCAACGCTATTAAACAGGCTGTTATTTTATATTTGTGATTTTTGATCGTCAACTGTACAATGAGGACTAAACATATCCAACATGCTGCTGCTGTGTTCTTTAATCAGAATCAAAAACAATTTTCGTCTTTCTGCTCTGTTGCAGGTGCCATCGTTTTTCGTGTGTTTTGTGAATCACACGTACAGCAATTTCGGCTAATGATTTCTTAAAAATATTTATTAGTCTCTCTTGGTGTGAAAGAATACCGGACATGCTTAAGAAGAATGGTGGAATATTTAAAGACCATCCTCCTGGACACTTAATATTAGAAGCTCACGGCAGAAGAATGAGACTCTTTGAAAATGACCTTTAGCAGAAGCTGTTAGAGGCAATAAAAATTTGAACCGATATCTTCTCTTTTCTAATTCTGCCTTCAATGATTAAGCAGCTTTTATAATTTCTAGGAAGTCGATAACCTTAACGAAATTTTGAAAAAGGAGTCAGGCTGAATTACGAGGGCTGCTCTATATATTTCTGGCCTAATAGTGAAAATGCGAATATTTATAATCAAAAATGGTTTTATTGTTTTTCAAAGTATTCTCCAGCATGATTTATACACTTTTGCATGCGCTCAAACCAGTTGTCGAAGCACTTTTTCCACTCCGATTGAGACACCTCTAAAACATGGTTTTTGAACACTTCAACAGCTTCTTCTGGCGACGAAAATCCTTGACCACGCATTTTTTTCTTGATTTGTGGAAAGAATAAGAAGTCATTAGGTGCCAAGTCAGAGCTGTACGGCGGATGACCCATTAATTCGACGTTTTGGCCGGTCAAAAACGCTCTGGTTTGAGCCGATGTGTGAGAGCTCGCATTGTCATGGTGAACAATGATTCGTCTTCTCCTGTTGGTTTTTCGAATTTCTCCGATGACTTCAGGCAAACAAATTGTAGTGTATCACTCAGAAGTGACCGTCCTACGTTGCTCAAGCGGAACAGTCGCCACATGGCCAGTTTTGCCGAAGAAACAGGCGACCATTTGCTTCGAAGTGCTTCTTCCACGAACAACTTTCGTTGGATTTTGCTCGTCTTTGAAGACCCACACGGTCGATTGTTGTTTCGTTTCGGGCTCGTACGCATAGATCCATGATGCGTCACCTGTGACGATCTTATAAACGTCTTTTGAAGCACCGCAATCGTATTTTTGGAACGGCCAGGTGTTCATGCAGCATCAAATGTATGCTGGTGAAAGAAATGTCCAGGGATGTCTCTATCTCTCGGTATATCATATGTCGATCTTGCATTATGAGTTCACGCACGGCATCAATGTTCTCTGGCACAACAGCCGTTTTTGGACGACCTTCACGGAATTCGTCTTTGTGCGAGCTTCGGCCACGATTAAATTCATTATACCAATTTTTCACAGTTCTATAGGATGGTGTTTCATCGCCATACAAAGATTTAAGTTCATCAATGCACTCTTGTCGTGATAATCCACGACGAAAGTTATGAAAAATGATGGCACGAAAATGTTCACGAGTTAATTCCATTTTTTTCTATATTAATTTTTTCAAGTCACTGTAAACAACACAAATAATGGTCGTACGTCAAAACGTGTTGAGTACGATTATGCTTAAAAATGATAAACTTTCCAATGGAAATGTCAGATTGCACTTGGCGGCACTCAGTGTTGCCAGGCCAGAAATATATATAGCAGCCCTCGTAGTCCTTTCGTACGGAGCAGTTGATAGTATTTCAATATCCCCTCCCTTCAGCACAAAACTTAATGAGAATTCCAACCAAATAGGAACTAGTGATTAGTTGGAAGTACATGTGGAGACAATATCTTTGCCCAGAAGTGTTGCTATTCCCAAAGCCTACGCCTTTATTTATGGCTGCATTGTAAAATTGTTACAAACAAATCGATCATTTTTGTGCAACATTTCTTTGTACTTTAAATGTGTTGTTTCCTTTGATTTGTTTCCAAAAAATTTTTATTTTAAAAATACCGAACCAAAATTTAGTCTGCTTAGTTTACGAAAAACAACAAAAGCAGTTTTTCTTAGACAAATGACCTTACGAACTCATAAAAATGTTTGTTTGTTTTTTTTTCTTTTTTCTTAAATTATTTTTACAACTGAACAACAAATCGGCAGCTGTTGATTTAAACTCATGCTTCACAGTTTTCTGACATTAATTTTTGGTCAAGAATCTGAAAACAAAAACAACAAATTAGACTGCAATAAAAAAACGCCAAAAGCAGTAGCAGCCATTAAAAACAAAATGCAAAACAAATAATAAACGATCAAAAACTGCAAAATTTTAAATTTGTTTTGGTGGTCTGTTGTTTTTATGACCAGACATGCTAATAGATTTTGAGGTCATTGGTTTGGAGGGGAGAGAGGCGAGATGGGGAAAAGATGCTGCAAAACATACCGTTATTTAGCCGTGAGGTGAAGTTTTTCGTTTTAAACAATTGTTTATGTTAGCAACCGTTTTTTTTTTTTTGTTTGGCTGTTTTTTGTATTTCTTGGCTTGAAAACAAAATGCTTAAGATGCAACAAATTTTTACATGGTTTTTAACAATTTTTTAAGTTTTTAATTTTTTTCTTTTTCTATTCTGTTGCTGCTTAGAACATCCGCCATGCGTTTTTGGCAGAATGAATGATATAAAATGAAGTAAATATTTTTTTTTTAGTTTTTTCTTAATGTTTGTTGTTGTTTTAGCAATTTAAAATTTGCAATAAAAATTTGGTAGTTTTAAGAAAATTGCAAATTTTTTTTTGATTTCGTTGTTTACCAAAGTTTAATTTGTTATTATTTTTTTAAGGTCCATTTGATATTTAACACCTTCTTGTCAGTATGCAGCTGCGTGAGCAGTTTAATGTCATTTGAAATTTTGTGCTTTTTTGCTTAAGAGTTTTTTCTTTAACTTTTGAAGGTTAACAATTTTGTAATATTTTCAAATAATTCTTTTAATCATGAAAACAATTAAAATAAATAGAAAAATTGATTTTATTTTATTTACTTCAATTGTAAGCTTTTACACGTAAAGTATATAAGAAACTGGTCTTTGGTTCAATTGAAGTTAAAAAAATAAAACTTAAACTTCAAACGTTTTGTGATCAAAAATAATAGCCAAGTGATAGGAGTAACCAAATAATTATCTTTTTCATCTATGGGTTCTAGTTATGAACCAGCTTTGTTCCCTAGTGATTACAAATTGATAAAACCAAATTTTTAACTTTTCTTTTTAGCTTTTAATTCTACCGTGGTTTAAGTTTTTAACTGACAACAATATTTTCTTTCGAAAGATGGCAAAACAAACCGCTTATTTTGTGACTCTTTTTCGGGATGCCAAAAACCTCTATCTTTAGAACTTCAATAAGTAGACATTTAGATTTTTTACAGAATTTTATTAAAATGCCTTTATAACAGTTACGGAACCAGAAATTAAAGGTTGTCCTTATAGAATCCTGATTTTGTAACCTCGTATTTGTAACCTTTATAACGAAGTATACAAAATAACATTAGAGGTTAAGGGTCTCCCTATAAAGTGTGGCTTTCTTTGGAAACGCAATAGGAAGACACTTGAAATTTACACAGGGTGCGCTCATAATATATTAGTAATAACAAAATTTGTTTTCGATTTAGAAGTTTGCTCAACAATTAAGGACTGTGAACAACCTTAACACTGGAGAGACAAGATCGCCTCTGTAGTCGAAGTGGTAAACATGTTGACTACAAACCTGGCTGGCCAGGGTTCAACCCCTGCGGCAATCAAAAAATAAAATATTTTTTTCTGTTTAATGGTATAAATACATATTCAGAACAAAGATTTAAACGTGCAGCCTCCTTCGTCGGTACTTCTTCATAGCATATTCGCCGGCAAAGTAAAATAACTAACTCTCTATCTCTCTCCTTTCACCACCTGTCATATATCTCATCTATCTCTTTCCTAAAGAATGTATTACGGGTACCAAAAATAACTAAATAGGTAATAATGCTTTATAAAAAAATTAATTAGTTTTAAAAGGGTGTGCCCATAGTAACCTAATTTTAATGCATATTTTCTTTAAAACCGTTTTAAATAGGCACCTTAAACTTTCAACGACATATAATAAAAACATATAATTTTAAATTAAAGGGTGGCCCACACATAGAACGAAAGATGTTAATTTAAATCACACTTTGCTGATTTCTTAAAGCCCCTTTGGTTTTCACTAATAGTTAAAAGCAGCACCATGCAAACCATTTACCTTGACGATGGTTGCCAAAAGTTTTTATCGATCAATTTTCTTTTCATAAATTCTAAAGAAGTTTATCGCTTAGACTTAGCTCTATCCTACTGTCTTTGCTAGATACAGCTAAAAAATATCATCCAACTCGATTGCCACTTGATTCAGTTTAAAACTGTCCACACTTTGTTAAGGCACCTTTAGAAATCCACGTACATTTTTCGTTCAACCTGTAATAAAAACTTGAGCATAATTTAAGTTTGTACACAATCAGGGGACACATTATGGCATTCGATATCGACCGAAATTTGCATTTAAATTTTATTGAAATTTCATTCGATATCGCGTGCCGTAATTTGCCTCCAGGTTTTTAATGTCATTTTTTAAGGTTAGCAAAATACAATTGTCTTAAGATCTTAGGACATTTCATATCTTTATCATCTTTTTGGTGCGCTAAAACCGAACTCCATAACAGTTCACCCTAAATACGGGCGTTAGGCACAACGTAATTTAGCGTCTAGTTTTTACGATGTAATGAGTAACTTAAATACGAGCGCCAACGTTGTGAAACGAACAGTATTGTTTACTTATCTTATTTGCTAAAAACCACAAAATTGAAATAATTAATAGAGATAAAATCGCGAAATTGACCTTAAAGTAGCTGTAATGTCATTACTGTTGGAAATACCTTTGTATATACCACAAAAACAAAAAACAATAACAACACTTCTTTTGCAGCCAACTTCACTTTTTACGCGCGTCAAAATTGGATTTTTCAATTGTTCAACGTTAGCGTCGCGCTATTTGGGTTGGTCTCATACACTTTGTATGGGCATGAGAATTTTTGACAGTTAAATAACGTCTTACGCTTGTATTTAGGGTGGACTGTTAGCTCTTCGATTATTGATTAGATGAATTTTAAAGAATTGAAATTCCTTCGCCCGACTGATTTAGTCATCATTCTCGTATTTCAATAGAGATAATGCCAAACATTTAACTCACAGAAAACAAAAACACTGCAATATACCACCTACAATCTTGGAGGCAAATGTTGGCCCCTTTATAGCCCTCCCCACCATGTCAAAGCATGAACTTCAATATAAGTCTCTTCTCAGTTGACTGTTGTTTACAGCAGAGATGAAAAAATTCATCCTTTGTATTTCGTTTCGTTATAACAATACTCAAAGTAATTCCCTCTCGGCCAGGCAGCATCTGAAACATGACGTTTACTTGGAATTTCGGCGGTATAAATAAATAAATTTCATCAATATTTTAACTGGCAACCAAATAAAATCTGAAATATGCGCCCCTTTTTCCTATTATACTCAAGTCAAATGAACATTTTAATCAAATTAACAACACATTTAATTAATCAATAAATCAGACTCGATTAAAATACATAAAATGCTCAAAATGAACAATTTTTAATCAAAACAATCATACAAAAAATCTAACAATTAATCGTTCACTTCATAGATTTTCTTTATAACATGTGTTCGAATATTTTTTTATTGTTATTTAAAAATTTCTTTATCTAATTTATTCGTAAAATGATAAAAATCTAATGCAACAACTTTAACACCTTTTGAAGTCTACTGATGTAAAGCTTTTTACTTCAAAAATCACACACACAAACATATAACCATTCAAATGATACATTTACACTTGCATTCTTAAAGTCAATCATTTACTTAAATATTTAAATATTCATTCAAACAGTCATTCAGACGTTTAGTCACTCAATGGTTTGTTCATTTACTTTTCACCTTCGCTATTGTCACAATGAAGATCTTTAAACAACGGAAAGAGAAACAGATAAATTAATCAATTTTATCAGCAAAACAAACGTTGCAACAAACATTTAAACAAAACAAAAATAAAATTGTAAAAAACAGAACGAACACAAACAAAAATCAAATGAAAAATCAAACAATAATAAAATATAGTAAAAAGGGAGAAAACTACGGTAGGACGTAGGTTAAACTAAAGATGAGTCTATGGTTGATAGCAATTGATATTTACTTACCATGCTTTATAAATCCATGCAGGTATGGAAAATTCCATGCTTTGTGCTTTGGCTTCCTTTATTTTTTAACTATAAACGCAATTTCTTGTTTTTGTCTTTTCTACGAGGGCTGCTGTATATATTTCTGGCCTGGCAACACTGAGTGCTGCCAAGTGCAATCTGACATTTCCATTGGAAAGTTTGTCGTTTTTAAGCATAATCGTACTCAAAACGTTTTGACGTACGACAATTATTTGTGTTGTTTACAGTGACTTGAAAAAATTAATATAGAAAAAAATGGAATTAACTCGTGAACATTTTCGTGCCATCATTTTTCACAACTTTCGACGTGGATTATCACGACAAGAGTGCATTGATAAACTTTAATCTTTGTATGGCGATGAAGCACCGTCCTATAGCACTATGAAAATTTGTATAATGAATTTAATCGTGGCCGAAGCTCGCTCAAAAACGAATTCCGTGAAGGTCGTCCAAAAACGGCTGTTGTGCCAGAGAACATTGATGCCGTGCGTGAACTCATAATGCAAGATCGACAAGCGATATACCGAGAGATAGAGACATCCTGGGACATTTCTTCCACCAGCAAAAATTCGATACTGTATGAACACCTGGCCGTAAAAAAGGGTTGTTCTCGTTGGATCCCGCACAATTTGAAAGTCGCTCAAAAAAAGGCTCGTGTCGATTGGTGCAAAGAAATGTTGCAAAAATACGATTGCGGTGCTTCAAAAGACGTTTATAAGATCGTCACAGGTGACGAATCATCGATCTATGCGTATGAGCCCGAAACAAAACAACAATCGACCGTGTGGGTCTTCAAAGACGAGCAAAATCGAACGAAAGTTGTTCATGGAAGAAGCACTTCGAAGCAAATGGTCGCCTATTTCTTCAGCAAAACTGGTCATATGGCGACTGTTGACACTTCTGAGTAGTACACTACAATTTGTTTGCCTGAAGTCGTCGGAGAAATTCGAAAAACCAAGAAGAGAAGACGAATCATTGTTCACCATGACAATGCGAGCTCTCACACATCGAATTAATGGGTCATCCGCCGTACAGCCCTGACTTGGCCCCTAATGACTTCTTCTTGTTTCCGCACATCAAGAAAAAAATGCATGGTCAACGATTTTCGTCGCCAGAAGAAGCTGTTGAAGTGTTCAAAATCAATGTTTTAGAGGTGTCTCAATCGGAGTGGAAAAAATGCTTCGACAACTGGTTTGAGCGCATGCAAAAGTGTATAAATCATGCTGAAGAATACTTTGAAAAAAATAAAACCATTTTTGATTATAAATATTCACATTTTCACTATTAGGACAGAAATATATAGAGCAGCCCTCGTAGTCAGCTGGATTAGGACGTCGAGAACTTTACTTTAATTTAAATACTTGAATTTTTACACAACATTTTGCAAATAACGATTACTTTGATTTAGTTAAGATGTTAAGATCACGCACACTGCACAGTGGGGCAGAATCGAAATATTTTGAATATAACTCAGACAACAAAAATTTTACATGAGTATAGCAGAAGAGTATCAGAGCTTAAGTTTTAAAGCTAGGTATCATCCGCTTTCCAGGGATGGCGCTATGTGCTTTCAAAGTTGGGTACCTCGCACCTGCAAATTTTTTTAATGCTTTGAATTTGTTCAATTAATGTCTGATTTTTAAAAATTATACATGGCATTTTAAAATTAAAGTTTTTGATTTTGTGATACCCTGGTCCTGTCTTTTTAAATATTGGATACAATTTTTAGAATTTTTTTTTGAATTTTTTATCGTAGTTAGAGAGCTAATTAATAAATTTAAGGATTATATATTCTTTTTCGACTTAGAAATTATACGGTTTTCAAGTTAAAAATTCCAAAATTTTTGAATTTTTGTGCATTTGAGCCTAAAAAGGGCCATCAATCTTTTTTTTATAGAAAACATTTTTTTCAAGGAGCATATAAAATTTTTTTTATTGTTGTTAAGATTAATTATATGTGTGTACGTTTAAACTAACTTTTGTTTCAAACTTATCATTCTTGTAGAAGATGGAGGTCCTTCAATTTGACCTATTTTGTGGCTGGGGCAAGTCAGTTAAAATACATGTTTTCTTATGAGAGATGTCACAAACAGTACGTTTCCGTTAATGCAAAGTAGGAAAGTTGGTCAACTTTTAACATTTGACGTACATTGAATACTTTGACAGCTATTAATTGCTTCTTCTTGTTTTCTTTTATCTATTGCTGTGTTTCAATTGTTTTTTGTGATTTTAATAAAATAATTTTGGTGACAAAAATAAAATACAAATTAAATTAAATTAATAACTGAATTGAATACGAAATTAATTTAAAAGTGAATAAAAATAGAGACCAAACTTTAATTTAATATCCGTTAGCAAAGGACTCATTGTGCCAACCTCATCCGTTGTTACTTTGATTTCAGCTGAATGCGCCAAAGTTCAACGTATGACGGATTCTATGTGCCTCGGCCTTCATATTAAAATTTTGACTTTAGGCTTTATGTTCTAAAATCTCAAAGGAAAAAAAAGACTGCTGTAAGAATTGTTGCTGAAAGTATTTCGTGATTCCTGGTCCATATGTGGACTTTAAAGGCAAAAGAGTAAAAATACCAATTTTGGGATTTTTTATCCTTATTTTGGGAATTGTGGGATTTTCTGCCATTTAATTTAGCCTGACACAGAAATTTTTATTGATTTGCTTAATTTATAAAAATTTTATTGAAAATTTAATATTTTTACTTTCCTCAAATTGGACCGTTTTAACATTAATTTTTCAAAACTTTTAGAGATCAGCAACAAATTTAAAATGTTGCTATAATATTATATTTTTATTTTTATATACAAATATAAATGATGCAATTTCCTACAAAAAAAGCAAAGATTCACCTCAATATCATTTTTGCGTGCAAGACCATGTGTCCTTAAATATGAACGTTCGAATATGTGTCTCAGTTTTATAAATTTAAACGATTATACGTGCAAAACGGGGTTTTAAGACGCAATTCTAAAATTAACAAACTTTGGATAATAATAAGCTTTTTAGGTTATTTTTTTTTTTTTTTTGTGAATATTTCGTAAAAATTTTTTTATTTTCTTAAAATTATTATTTATTTTCTATAAAATAATCTGTCATATCATGATGCATGTCGAAAAGATAAAGTAAATTCTTTAATTATTTTTTGTTAGAAGGTTAAGAAGCCCCATTATTTAATCCAACGTTTTCTCACTGATGAGAGTACAGGAGCGGAGGATAACAATAAAAGAGGCCTTCATTTTTTGACTGCAGAGAATATTTTCGAGAACGTATTTGAAATCGCAATTTCTTGGGCTTCTTCTGTTAATTCTTCAAGAGGAAGGATGTTCGATTCTATAATTGTTTTACTTTGGCATAATATTTTATATCCTGTGGGCGTCACAACCCACCAGTTCACTGTTGTATTAAGATTTTGCACAGGGGGATGTTTGGCAAAAATATTAAGATTTTAACAAGAATTTCCATTTCATAAAAATTTAATACGACTATAAAACTTATAAAACTCAGGAGGAAAAATTCGAAATAAAACACATTTTGTTACTTTTGAGCACCTGCTATGTCCAGCCCTGGAGTCTTATAGGTTGCAATTTCTAGACTATACTTCTGTGATGCTGGAAGACGTATTCGGTCCTTAACTAAATCAAATTATTGTTAAATAATTTCTTTTAGCCAAATTGAAGGAAAGTTAACGTTGTACAGCGAAACCGCCTTGAGTTCACTAAGTATTGCCTGCGAGGTACATTAAACTCACAAGTGTAAAGCAATAACTCAGAGCAGACGTATGCCATTTTATCCCTCACAGCCAATGCGAAGAAGCAGTAAAGTCTTAGCGGCGTCATTATCAGTGTATTCTGACAGTTATTGATAATTTAAACTCACAAACACCTCTCGTTATAAGAAAACTCTCCAATTAGTAAATTCTTTCCAGTTTAAGAAACTCTCTCTTTCTTTTTCTAAATTTATATTTATTTTTCCATCTATTTTTACGTCGAGCATCTGTGTTTTAAAGCTGTAATTCAATAATTTATCTAAAATTAGTTCTATTTAAAATTTTTCAACTTTCCTTTATCTCATTAAATTTCGTTTGCATTTGATTAATATTTTTTTTTTAATCTCAATTTTCCAGGCCTGCTTTCAAGTCTAAAATTTGTAGTTTACATATTTTTAATTTTGTATTTTTCTAGTTAAGAGAAAAACAACATGAAATAAAACCATTAAATTGCCAATAAAAAAACACAACAACTACAATTGATATCTAAATAGGAAGTTGTGGGAATTTCAAAAAAAAAAAAAATATGCCACAACATAAAAAAAAGATTCACAGCATTTTAGACATGCAAAAGCTCTAAGATGTTATTACGACCATCAACTAGTGATGAGCAATTAATCAATGATGAGCTGGAAAGATCTTAAATGAAGTTAGATGTTCATTAAAGTTTTATACTGACTGTGTCTTTAAAGTTAACAGAAATTCAAAATTAAAAAAGTTAAGGAGTCATAAAAAATTTAAGAATTAAATTATTGTCATACAGCAAAAAGTACTACAAAATTAAAGCGGTTAAAAGGTACTTTTTGTAATTACGTATTAACAATGCAGCTGCAATGTGTCACCTAAATTAAGTTTCAAAGAATGGAAATATAATAAATACAACCTGACGTAAATTTTGTTTTTAAATGCAAATTCAAAAGAGGAGTAAATAGTTTGGTACTTTTTTGGATTTTTAACGTAGAAAAATTAAACAGAATTATTTGTTCTTTTCACCAATATGAACAAACATCTTTTAATGGGCTCCCAAAATTTCTACACCTAGAGCTTCTCACAGCGAATTCATATGGGCTGGCAGCGCCGCTATAACAATACAACAATAAAAAAGAAAAACAGGCACTTAAGTGTATGGTAAACTTCAAAACAGCATTAATTACTGCACTTTTTTCTTACCCTTTTTAATAATAGTTTTGGTCAACTTTTTTTTAATTGATTTAAAACTCTTGTTATAATTCTATTTTAAAGAATATTAACAAACGAACTTTTGTATTATAAATTGATTTTTAACAGCTACTCTACACATAACAAGATTAAGCAACAAAATTAAGCACAAAACTGTCCGCTAACGCAATGATGCCACCTGGTAAAATTAATTTGCCTTGGAATTTGTATTACAATAGTTAGGCAGTAGGCTTTACCTGTATTTTTTCTTAAGGCCGGGGCACATAGAATCCGTCATACGTTAAACTTTGACAAATTTAACTGACAAATCAATTAAAATACATGTTTTCTTATGAGCGTTGTCACAATCAATACGTGTCCGTCAACGCAAAGTACAAAAGTTGGTCAACTTTTAACTTTTAACGTACTTTGAATACTTTGACAACTATCAACTGCTTCTTCTTCTTCTTCTTGTTTTCTTTTAACTCTTGCTGTGTTTCAATTGTGTTTTGTGATTTTAATAAAACAATTTTGGTGGAAAAAAAAAAATTAAATACAACTTTAATTAAATTAACAAGCGAATAAAATACAAATAAAATTTAAAAATGAATAAAAATAGAAAGCAAATTTTGATTTAACATCCGTAAGCAAAGTATTCATTGTGCCAACCTCATTCGTCGTTACTTTGACTTTAGTTAAATTTGTCAAAGTACAACGTATGACTTTTTTAAATTGTTTAAAAACTTTTAATTTTTGAATTATTTTAAAAATTTGATAATTACTTCAAACATAAACAAAAATCAGCTGGGTTACTAAGAACACCCATAAATTAATTTGCCCTGATCTTTTTCTATAATTTTATAATATGTCATTCATCGATAAAAGTTCAAATCTTTTTGAAGTATCGCGGGTTAATAGAGATCATCGTACCGACTTAATAACCTTCCGTCATTAATACTTTCAACGAATATTTTCTGTTTCCTGACTCGGCCACAAAACTGAATTTCAATGAAGAGTTCGTAACGTCAATAGAAGCCTTTTTAATGAGCCTTTGTAAAGCTTCGTTTTTTCTTCCTTTTTTTTATTTTTATAGGATTTATTAATTTTTTTATATCATCTGCCCTCACTTTTATTATTTTTTTAAGAACTGCTAACAGTTTAAAAATCCCTGGTGCCTCGTGTAATTTATACAAACACAACAAATAATGTAATTTTTCTAATCGAGATTCTGAAAGGATTGAACTGTGATTTTTCATTTTTTCCCTTGCGGGCAACTCAATAACCGTGACTTTTTAACAAAAATATTTCTTTTTAATCTGCATGACTTGTAATATTCTTTTAAACAAATAAACCAATCTGCAGCCACCGCAGATGCTCAACATGTTAGACGAGACAATAAGTGTTGAATAAATTTCTCTTTTTAATCTATTCGCATGTACCACACTTTTTAGTGGTGGAAAATAACAAGTATTCCGTTCTATTTTTCTATATACATAAATAAAAATTTTGCTTTATAAAAAGCATTAATTGCTTTTATACCCTTTACCACAAAAAATGGAAAAAAGTAGAGCTTAGTTTGTCATTCCGTTTGTAACTTTTACAATATCCATATAAAACCGCGTAAAGTACATACAGTCTTTCAAGTATATGTTTTTACAACAACAAAAAAAGTTTTTTTAATGACTTTGAGTAAGTAACTGTTATTTCATTAAGGTAATATTTTTAATACAAATTATTTTAGAAAAAACAAAAGAAAAACATAAAGATTTACTGTCATATTCATGAAAAATAAAACAACTTTTAAATGAGTTTTATGACAAAATTTCTATACAAATACGTTTTAAATTTATTTTATTTTTTTTATGAATACGGCAGTTAAACCATAATAAAATTATAAAAAATTAAGAATGTTTCATTATGTCAAGAAATTGTTTTTACATTTTACAAAAACTGTAAAAAAAATTGATATAATGTGGTTTAATATTTGCTGTGACATCCCTCCATTTGCGATCACAACATCTTGTAGCATCTTTTTCAGGGAATTTATTAATTTTTGCAGGTCATATTCACTAGGAATTTTGTCTATTTACAACTTTTTTCTTGAGATATGACCATACGTTTTAACTTTTTTGCAATTAAACAATAATCACATTCTCACTGTGTTCTCTTTGTGCTTTGGGTCGTTATCTTGATAAAACTTGAATAGCACTTAATGGTTCCTCAGTTATTCTAACTATTGCTGCATATCTTTTGCTGGAAATACATCCCCACACCATAACCGAAATTTTTCCAAATTTGATGGTGGGAATAATGTTTTTGTTTTGTAAGGCTTTTTGAGGCTGCCGCCATACTCTGCTTGCACCATCATTACCATTAGCATTATTTTACTTTCGTCACAAATTATGACGTCGTTCCAGTATTCATCAGGCTTTCAAACATGCTCCACAACGAAAGACAACCGTTTTTCAACATTTTGTACAGCAATAAGTGGTTTCTTCCTAGCAGCTCTTGATGTATACTGATTTTTATTTAAAGTTTTTCTTATTGTTTCGTGCGAAACAGTAACATCAAGTTCCTTCTGAAGTTCTTCTGCAAGGACTCTAGTAGATATTATTGGATTTTTTTCAACTTTTCTAATTATTAAGCGTTTTACTTTGTCGGATATTTTACATGCGCGACTAGGTGAAGATTTCAGCACCAATCTCTACCATTTTTTAGCCCGATTTAAAATATTATAAACAGTTTGCCTTTGTCAGGAAAAAATATCTGCAATAATAAACCAATTGGATTATATCCTCTGACGTTCTTTTTCCAGGCATTTTTTACCACAACCGTTTTCGCTTTTATTCACAGACTGAAGCAAATAAATTTTTTAAATGGGCTTCTAAAGCAACACAATGTTTATATGTAACGGTAAATTTACATAAACACTACAAACTTCCAAAAATGTAAAAAATTTGCAACAAAAATGAAGTGTAAAAACAATTTCTTGACAACCGAATAATTGATAATACGTTGTTTTTGTTTCATTTTTTCTCAATTACAGCCATTTTAATTTTTTTGTTGTTGCTAAAACACTCTCGAGAAAAATGTAAACAATAAATCAAATAGAATTTTATTTGGATATTAGAAAAAAAAAATTGGGGATATTGGAACAATTTTTCATTGTAAAACCATATACTTGGCAGACTTTATATTCTGACTTCTCACACAAAGTGAAATCGATTGAGCAATGTCCGTCTGTCCGTCCGTTTTAGTGTTGAAATCAACTGTGCCAGGGCATTAGATGAGCTAGAGAAAATTTTAATACTCAAATCGAGCAAACATAGTGGCGAAAGAGGTGCTATTAAAATCAGCAAGATCGGTCCGTGTCCCCCAAGGCAGGCGGGGTATTTAGCCCACTTAATTTTTCCATATCATTTTGAACTACTTCAAAAAATAAAACAAATATATGAGGTAATAGAGAATTAAAAACTAAGAAAAAAAACATCAAGTGAAAAACTTAACGCTCGCCCATATTTCCCGAGTTATGGGCCTCTAAGTTTTCAAATTTTTTAAAATATCAATATGGGTATCAATTAAATGCTTTTAAAGAGATCTTTAAGGATATACTAAATTTTTTTAAATAGCTTAACCCATTAAGAGCCGATGATATTTTTTTATTATTTTTTTTTTTTATTTATATCTCTCACCTCAATATTTATTTTTTTTTATTAGAGTTATTTCACTTAACTAGATTAACATACTTAGTGAAGGATATATAAGATTTGGCATAGCCGAATATAGCACTCTTGCTAATTTTACAATGTTTTTGTAAATATATTTGTCTCTGTTTTAATTTATTATATTTTTTTTTTCTTTCTACTAAAAGACACTTTTTGATTTTTAATTAAATTAAAATTATAATCAACATTGACTAATTCATTCAATGTAATTGAAATCTTGAACCTAAAGTCTTGACCAATATTAATGCAACCAACAAATATAACAAAAAAAGATAAAATCATAGTGAATAACTAATTTCACGGCTTCAATTTCATTCGTTCATCACACATGAGGCCTAAAAAATATATTTTCTTTTTTTATGTTCAATTTTCTTGCTCACATACTCCATAAATTGTTAGAAATAAAGTAAAACAACAAAAAGAAAAAAAAAGCAAAACAAAAATAATTATGTTATGAGATTTTAAATGTTAAAACTCATATTTGGCATCCGGTTCCGCTTTTCGTGGCCAACAATTGTTTTACGTTTTTGAGTTTTTCCTTACTTCAATAAATGCGGCCTATCTTTTTTTTAAGACTTTTTTTTTAAAGAAATATTATTATGTGTTAGTAAGTTAATAAACTATTAAAATAGAAATTATGTAAAAAAACAGGACTTTTGTCTGGCGGTCTTTTTTTTAACTTGTTGTTGTTACTCATCTTTTGTATAAAATTGAAAGATGATGATGTACCGTTTCATCGAATAAGGAAGTGCTTTTTCTTTCTGGGTTGTAGCCAGATAACATGAATTTTGAACACAGTTTTTCTTTCTATGTTTCTTTTTTTGCTTTCTTGCCAAAAATCTTTGATGTCTTTTCGTCTGCCTACCTTTGTATCGTTTATCCCATGACAATTGCTAAAGCAGGTGGCAGACAGTTAGTTGCATTTAACCATCACTTCATTTATTTAATGTTTTGTATTTTTTTCTTGATTTTCCTTTTTTTTTGCCAACTTTTAACAGTTTTTTCTTTAAGTGTTTTCCTTAATTTTTGTTTGAAGTTTAGCAGCATCTGTTAACGATTTATCATGTGATAAACGTTGTTTTTTTCGGTTTTCATGTCTTGTTGTCATCATTGTTATTTGTTGCTGTTGTATTGTCTTTAACTATGAACTATTGTTAAAATAACGTTGCAATTTCTTTAAATCATTTTGTAATTTTTTTTTTTTTTTGTTTTTTGTCCATGTAAGTAAACAAAACAGGGTATTGCACTGTGGTCTGCAAATAAAAAATTTTTCGGATCAGCGAAATCTATTTGACAAAAGTGACCCCCTCTATAGTTTTACAGATTAAATTCGCTAAAAAAAAAGAAATGTAATTAAAACACAATTTGCATTTAGATCCTCGCCCTTAAAAAAAAATGTGACAAAAGCTTTAGTTAATAAAACCAAAGTCAGAACCAAATTTCTTCTAAACACCATTTTCACTAATAGTTGAAATAAATACAAAATCGCACAGCACATAGGGGTTTGAAAACGATTTATTTTGGGCAAAATTCGGTATCTCATGGACCACTAAGCATCTTAAGGAAATTTCTCAAAGGCAAAGCAGAAGTGTTTTTTCAGTAAACCTTCTAACGAACGGCCGCCTAGGATTAATGGGAGCTTCTAGGTAGGCCACCAAAGTTGGGTATCTCGGGCATAAAATTTTTGAAAATGTCATAAAAAAATTTTTTTTAAACTCAAATGTTAAGATTTTTTAATTTTTATTTGACCTTCAAAGTATCTATAAAAATAGTTTTCACATGTGTGGATTATCTCTTTCTTTTGGGAGAAAATTGACTTACAATTTTTTTTTTTTTTTTTATTTCGGCCGATCTTTACTAAGTATTCAAAACAACATTTAAAATAAACAAGTTTGAAGTTTTGTTCTGATAGCGTTTTTCGTTAAAAATTTACCACCTCTTAATTTGAAAAATGTAAAAAATACTGTTTTTGTTCAAATTTTTTCTTTAATATTCTGTTTTCATATTCACAGTACTCGTTTAGCAGGATACATTTAATCCCAGCGATACTACGAAATTTTGGCCCCCATGCAATCTGATATTAATTGCGCTCTTATTTTCATTGAGAAGCCTTAGAAATAATTAAATAACAGAAACGAATAATAAAATTTTATTTAAGCCGGAATGACACTCTTTTTTATACGCTTCACTTCAAAAAGTGGAAAGGGTATAACTAAGTTTGTCATTCCGTTTCTATCCAATTCTGGGTTCTTAATCATAGCAAAGTCAATTGGGAGATGTCTGTCTGTTCGTCCGTATTAGTGTTGAAATCAACTTTGATAGGGCACTACATGAGCTAAAGAAATTTTAAATACGGCAATCGATCAGGCTTAGTGTCGAAAAAGGTGCTATTGGAAATCAGCAAGATCGGTCAATGTCCCTCGAGGCAGTGGGCTTAACACAACGCCTACCTTTTATTTTTCTGTATCATTTGGAGCAATGAAGTAACTCCAATCAAAAAAACAAAAATATGTAGCGCAGAGATTAAAAAAAAAACAAAAATAAAAAAACATCAAGTAAAAAAATTGGCACTCGCCCACATTATCCGAGTTATGGGCCTAAAAAAATTTCATAAAAAAATTCGACTGTCGATTTGGTCAATATGGATATAATTCAAAAGCTTTTGAAGAGATCTTTTAGGAAATAATAATTATCTTTTGAAAAACGCTTATTATGAGCCGATGACATTTTTATGTAAAATTATATATCGTTCGTAATTTTTTTTTTCTTATTTTTTAATTCTCTGTCACCGCAATATTTGTTTTTTTGATAGGAGCTACTTCACTAAACTAGATTCGCATACTGGTGAAGGGTATAAAAGATTCGTCATAGCCGAATATAGCATTTTACTTGTTGTCGTCTTTTCGTAATTAAAGATTAAAATGCGACAGATATTTCTTTCTTTTTTTTCATTCAATGTTGTCGCATTTTTTCTGATAATAAACGTCAAAATGAAAAATGTACTTTTTTAAATCGCTAAATTAAAGTTTAATACTAATGAATTAGCAGCACTGTAATATTTTAAGCTTAAAATGACATTTTTAGCCTAAAAATTATTGTATGGGTTTTTGACGTTTTACACTTTTTATCGATAACATGTACAGATAGACGTTTTGACGTTTGAAAATTATTTTTCTAATAAATACGAACTCATTGGTCTTGTCAAAGTTTTACATTGAAATATATTTTTACCGTTCTCCAGAATCCTAAAAAAAGTCGAAAAAATTACGGCTTTATAATTTCTGCAAAAAAAAAAGTTAAAACAACCCACGGTGCAATAATTTTGTGTAAAGCAAAATAAAATAGCAACAAAAAAAAAGCTTTAACCTTTTTACCAACTTGGCACTTAACCTTTACATTTTTTCAACAGTTTTCAGCATTTATTTTTCTTCTTCTTCTTCTTCTTTTATATCTTTAAACGCTGACATTAAGGAAGTGTTTAAATTTAAGAAATTGAATGAAAAAATGCAACATTTGCAAATATTTGAATACAAATTTCTTTAACAATGACACACTTTGTTAGACAAAGGTAACACGAATAACAAAAGAAAAATATAGTTTATTAATTTCAATTCATAAGTCATAAATAATGTTAACAAAAACATTTTTTTGATTTAATAAAAATTAAATATTTTTTTTTATCGCATGACCCAACACACCTTTTGCTTCATAGAAATTATTCGTATCTCTTACAATAGTTTTTTTTTTAAGTTAAAAGAGAGAAAATAAAAACTGTGCAGATGTTATTTAAAATGTTTATGTTAATTTTTTTACTATTAATTTATATTTATTATGTAATTAAATTTTGGTTATTGCCAAAACCACATTAAATATTTTATAAAATCTGAAACTAACAAAAATTAACTAAAAAAAATTTTTTTTTTCAAATTTTACAGATATTTTTACGTACAAAATGTTGACGACACAAAAATATAATTTAAAGTTATTTTCAAGTGGTAAGTAAAAAAAAACTTTGTAAAGAATAAAAATAAACTTCAGTTCACGGTACAGAAGGGCTCGTATTTTTCCTCCCAAACTATTTGTTGTTTTTCTTAATGATCTTTCATATTTAACCTGCAATAGCATTTGCTATTTTCATTATTATAAAAAAATGCAGATGATTTAACGCTTCATCTAGATTTTGTAAAAATTCTTGCTATCGATTTTGCGAACACAATCGATTTCAGTGCTCGAAGGACCCAATGTGACACACTTAATTCATACAAAAGTGCGATTATACTGCCTTCTCTGTAACTACAAATGTTCGAGGGGCTAAATATATATTTTTTAGTTGAATAAAGAAGCATTCAAGGGATTTGATTACTCTTTAAATTAGCAAAAACGAACCGAAATGGAATACTGCTACTACAAAAACTCCACCGTGCACAAAAGAGGGGAAAAACTACATCGGTAACAGAGAAGTATTCAAATCAATGATGCCAGCTCACTTTTTTCGTACACCACTTTCATGACTTATAACAAGTTCACACACGTCAATTTTTCCTGCAGGAATTCTGAACTTTGTGGGTGAGAAAACGAGAAATAAATTGATTCTGCACTCCTTTCTCTTCCACAAAATTCAGAATTGTTTCAAGAAAAATTGAGATGTGTGAACTCGGTATGAGTGCACATCCTTTCACTTGTTTTTCAAACATAATTCTCAGTCATGACTGCAAAACACTCTAAAACAACTAATCAACCACAAATTCTCGCCAACTTTTTCTAGTTTTTTTTCTTTTATTTTTTCAGTTCTTTGCTTCTTGTCTAGGACACAATGCATTAAATTTTAATGGACGACATTACCCTTGGCCTTTACAGATTTATAAAATGTTTCCAAATCTTTTTTTCATTATAAAAAATATATTATTTAAAGTATAATTAAACAGTCTAATAATTATTTCATTTTGTAATAAAAACTTTAATTTATTAAAACAACCTTCAAATTTAATACTTTGCAAGTGCTTAAAGTCTGCTTGGAGGCCTTATTAGTATTTAAATTTTTTTAACATTTAACATTTAATTTATAATTTGTTTTATTTTTAATTTGGGTGGATTTAAACTTTTTTATTTAATTAAGGTTTTTAAAATTATGAATGAGTGAGTGAACACAAGTATGGAAAAAAGATAAAAAAAAAAACTTTTTACTGACCAAATAAAATAATAAAATATGAATGGAGAAGAAAATTAATGTATAATAAGCATTTAATCAAAAACTAATTTTATTTAAAACTAAAATAAACAACATGCAATCAGATATACATTTTTGGTTTTTTTTTTTTTTTTTTTTTTTTTGTTGCAAAGGCCTCTGCTCTTAACTTTTTTTAAATTGTAACTAGAGTTCATTTATTTGTACCTTAAAATTAATTACAAAATTTTATGAATGTTTTTTTATTTTTTTTATTGCATATTAATTAATTTTCTTGTCTCTTTTTTAGCTTTTTTCTTCATATTTTTATTTACTTTCATCGCTGCCGATTCGCAGGTAAGTTTGTTCAATAAGAGCCTGGTTTTATTTCCCGTTTAAAGCTTTTAATTCATCTTTGATTTATTTAATATAAAATTGCTTTTGAAAACAACCGTCAGCACCATTTTTTTTCATCAAAATTGAAAATTATACCTTCACTATCAGCTCGTAAGGTAGTTCGTTGCTTTTAAAAAATTTTAATATTCTTAAAACCCAGTGCTGTGGGCTTTCGCACAGGCGTACTGCTGAACCTGCTACGTTATCTGTAGTTATGGGTGATATATATATTAAGGAATCAGAAGCTCTCGATGTTCTTGCCATAAAAAATTCAATGCGATGTTCGTTGGAACAAGCACATTTTTCATGTTGCAAAAGAAGCATTCAAGTGCCTAGGTTGTCTGAAACGGTGTAAGAAATACTTCACTCCATCTGACCTCCTTACTATCTATGTCACCTTTATCAGACCGAAAATGGAATACAACTCTCATGTATGGGCCGGTGCTTCAAAGTCTATTTTGGAGTTACTCGACCGCGTACAGGAGAGAGCGAAGTAACTCATCGGTGACAGTAGGGTATCCAGCTCTATTGACTCACTGGAGCATCGACGCAATGTGGGGTGTGTTTCACTGTTTTAAACAAGGAACTCGTTTCTGAAAACCGTAATTTCATACGCGCAACACGATCTGCATCAAAAGCGCATTCCTTTGTGGTCGATTGGCCAGTTAATCACACAACGCATTAAAGAAAAAATTCGTTTTTTAGCCGAACAGTTCGTATGTGGAATAAACTCTCTGCAGAGGTCTTTCCTGCCACTTTCAATGTGCAAAAATTCAAATCAAATGTTCACAAGCACTACTCCCTCTATCCCCCATCCCACAACCTGATTTCCTAGTTCTGGCACAATGCATTGCATAAGTAGGGGTCATCCCCTGAGTGCTGGTCCTTATTAAAAAATAGACAGTAGAAGATAACAGACATTCCAACTAGAAATAAAAATTTTTTAAGGCTTTCAAACAATTACAAAATTGTTACTTATTTTAGTAATTTACAAATCTGATTCAGTTTTGATAAAAATTGCAAAAGTATCTACTTTCTTATAATTCTCAATTAGTTTGAAGGTAGTAAATAGGCTATAATTCATAAATTAGTTTCTAGAATAGGCCCCGTCAATTGATCTAGAACGATTTAATATCTCATGATTATTTCTCGTAAGGCCATGTGATCTATGTTTTGCTAATACACCATCAAAAATTGACATCTTGAAGACAAACATTGCTCGTGTTATTTATGACAAACTGCCAGCGTTGCTCAAATAAGTGAGGTTAGTAATGAACCCAATGACCATACGGCAGATATCAATTTAAAATGTTAATTGATTTTTTAAAAAAGAAAAATTTTTTCATCTCAATTTTATTGTTATTTTTACGAAGCAAAGTTGTATCGCTCTTAAAAAACGCTCTATGTCACTACGTCAACCAGTGAAGATCATTTTGCTTACAGTGGAAGCAATACTTAATCATTTCCTGGGTGATGTATGACTACTACGGCTTTGCTGGCGCCCACGCACTCTTCTGCCGAAATTTATCATCATGTCATCATGACATATCTTTGCTGGGTACAAGCATAAAAGATCTAATGGAATTTTATATCGTTTTCTAAGTGGTCGAATTAGTGTTCGTGGTTTTTTCTTCAACACTCTCTCGCACTTTTTCGATGTTGATTTTAAACCAATTTCTTTTGAAACGACTATTTTCTTAAGCATCACCAATTGCTAGTTTGCACATTTGAAACTGTCTGGCAGATTACATGTCAATTAGACGGCTGCTCTTGACTTCCTTGGTTAAATCGGGTTCAAACGCCCAGTATTAATTTCTTTAGCTTCTTTGACAGTTTGACACTTTATTTATAATTTTACGGTCTTTATCTCAAACCATTGCGCGCTTCGTTTTTATTTTGAGAATACGCCATAATAAACAGTTGTTGTAACAGTTCTGCTTCAGACGAGAGTTCTTTTCTGAGTAAAACACTTTCGGTTTGTACAGCTGTTGCTGGGTTGACAATCTTTGGGCGAGAAAGACACGGGTCGTTCCGGAGCAAAGATCCAA
The DNA here is from genome assembly GCA_937654795.1 of Cistogaster globosa. Lineage (NCBI taxonomy): Eukaryota > Metazoa > Arthropoda > Insecta > Diptera > Tachinidae > Cistogaster > Cistogaster globosa. Next base: position 128,446,286 of record OW569403.1, read on the forward strand.
TTGTCGTGGGAACGATAGCAAACAGTTGTAGTGTTTGCTGTTGAAACATGCTTTTGGCCAGAACAAACGAAAATCTTAGTCTTTGACCTTTCTGCACCAGAGTGACCTTCAAACTTGCTTCTGGTTGAAAATTTTTGGCTTTTGCTTCTCCAATGTGAAATTGGGGATTATTTGAAAGATCTAATTCCTTTTATAGGTGCAATTATTGGGCGCTGGTCTTAAGACATCATATCGAGTTTGTTTACGATGCTCTAATGCCAAATATGCAAACTGAGGGCAAGCAAATTTAAAAGTGATTTTTTGACAACGTTTGAACGTTTAACGAATTTACATTATTCTTTCTCCCACAGTTTAACTCGCAATTTATAACTGATTTTGTAAAAAAATTGTGTCAAAAATAAACACTTGTTATCTGAATAACAAAATTGTAAGATATTCACATTAAAAATTTCTTTTTGTTTTTCCCAAGTCTCATATACCCGCTCGTATATTAGCCAAACAGACCGGTGCTACACAGTTCGAAGAAGAGCAATACGAAACTCATGCAGACTGCAGCAATCACAAACATCATCTAAAGAAGCGGGCTTCCGATGAAGATGTAGACTATGAAGTTTATCAAGGTGTGGTAGGAAGGCCGGGTATTGACTTTCCCATATATCCGCGCATACCAAAGACAACTTTCAGCTGTAGATCCTATGGCAATGGTTATTTTGCTGATATGGAAACAGACTGTCAGGTAAGAAAGAATATACTTTTTCATAAAGTAAAACATCGCTTAAAACTTTCCTCCTTTTACAGGTCTTTCATATATGTGAAGAAGGACGCAAGATATCGTTCCTTTGTCCCAATGGTACAATATTCCAACAGAGTGAATTAACCTGTGACTGGTGGTTTAAAGTGAATTGTTTAGGTTCTTCCGGTTTATATGCAGACAGTACCGAATTGTTAAATAAACAAAGAGTACAACGTTTAAAGCCCTCCATACCGGTACAAGGTTTCAATATTGTGGGTGGCGGTTTGAATATTAAGCCACGAGTGTCGTCTAAAGTAACCGTTCGCTCTCGCCCAAATGGCATAGGTCCCATTAAAGGCAAAACAGATAGACGAATTGATTCAGAGGAGACTCCTTCCTTGGAAAATGTAGATTTTGACGATTTATCAGCCGAGAAACAAAGAGTAGCATCAGCTAAACCAGAAATTTCCAATATTGACAATAACGATAACGAAAATGAATCGCAAATAGTTGCGGAGTCAGCTTCATTTGTCAGCAGTCACAATAACAATAAGTATAATTATGAAAAAGTCAAATATGATACTGCTGCCAAGACCAGCATTACTGTTAAATCAGACCATGGACGCAGAGGGAATAGTGATCGTGGCATCCAAAGGAATGTCTATACTGATGTTCAAAGTGAAACTACAGAAAAAGCACGCAATGGTCAAAGAGGACTACAACGCTATCGTGATGAAAATAAACTGACATCAAATGATCGCAACGAAAAAATTAAATCTAACAAAAACGACCGAATAACAGTTGACAGCGGCAACGACAAGCTCAATAACCAGACGCCGAAGTACAGTTCAGGTACTTACACCACTGCCAGAAGACTGGAATCCACTAGAACAACTCCATTTTATACACCCACTGTACCACCCGTTAGTAAATCAAAAACTACTGAAAGCAAGATTTTTTATGTCAAAACATCTGCGGTTACCACACCAACTCCTCATCGTTTCAATGTAAAAAGCAAAGGAGTAGGTTCGTTTGTAGAACCCTCTAGCAGTGCTACGACCACCGCCATTCCAACTGAGTTTGAGATAACAGCTCCCACTACCCTAAAACCAGTCATTATTGGAATGCGCCATTATTACGAGAAAGATCTTTCGTCGGAAGTCGAACAATTCAAAGTCAAGAAGCACAAAAATGTAGAATTTTCGGCAAGAAAATCGAATCACAAACATGATACTGAGGATTTTTTGCCAAACACTACACCAGCAACTACCGGACCCACCTACCTACCGAAATCAAGGTCAGCGCCTAGCCTTACATTAGATGCTGCAGGAGACTCATTCCTATCTGCTCCCATAAATGTGCCACCAGAAGAAGTTTCACGCAACGTTAATAACATGCTGAAGACAATTAATGTTTTGAAACACAACATTGATGATGTGGAATTAATTAAGGTAAATGGCAAAAATCGTGTAGGTTTAGACATTCCACCCTCTTCTGGGCCAGATGCTTTGGTGTCTTTGGCACAATACTTTGCCAACGAACAGCATAATGACAACAGCTCAAAAAAATTCAATTCATTAGAAGATAATGACAATAAAAAGAAAAAACATAAAAATAATTTACGAGCTGGTAGTGAAATCGCTAGTGGCAATAGCACTGACATTATGAATAAAAGTGGAAAACCTAAAAACACTCTGACTCTAAAAGAGAAGCCCTCCGATACTACAGCCACCTTAACTACGGAGTCCGTACCAGATTTGGCCACAAACAGCGATAATATTTATTTCAGTTTGTTAAGTAATAAAACCGTTAAAGAATACACCAACCTGTTCGGCTTAAGCAACTCTAATAACAACACAGATAACAACGACTTATATCGAGGTTTAGCTGATGACAACATTACTAGGACGCCGGATGTTATAACAGCTTTTCCTCAAATTGGTCCCACAGATGTAACTATCAAGGCGTTAGCTGGAAAACCCGAGACACGTAAAATTGCTCAAGTATTTTCGAACGCTTTAACCAATTATCTTAATGATCCTGAAAAATTCCGTGAAAGTCTTGTCGCTGTAAGACCTGCAGATCCTTCGGTAGATAAAAATAAAAAATTTGTTACTACAACTGATGCAAACCTTTTTAATCAGGGAACTGCAGCCACATATTTACCAACCACTGCCTCGCCTGGCGATAAAGACTATACCACACAGTCTAACTTGGCCTCAATAATAAATACAAATCTTATAACATCCACTTTTGCACCAGATTCCGCCAGTACCACAGAGTATTTAGATTCTACAACCTTTAGAAGTTCTTCAGAGTTGAAATCCAGTCTAGAACTCTCCGCCGAATTAGAGCCACCAACCCCAGATTCAGGAGAAGGGGAAGAGTTTTTACAAAGAGAACAAACCCAGTCGTTTGTTAAACCCAAAAACGAGTTGCTAAAACACAAAAAGAACTCTGGCAAATTCACTACAATTACACCCTGGTCTTTCATAGCAGAAGATGACTTCTTAGATCCTCTCAAAATAAATGATGGTTTAATGAAATCAAAGACCACAACTTTAAGTCCACAAGCCTTCTTGACCAAAGAAGAGACTACGGTTGTATCGAGGCCCAAACATAACGGTAATCTCGAGACATTCTCAAGTAATGAAGAAAGAAGTAAACTTCGTCGTGGCAGTTCGGAAATATTTGAACCTAAACACAATGCCAGATTACGTTCGGAAACAACCTTAACAGATCCTTGGCTAGACATTTTTGAATCATATGATTTGCCCAAAGACTCGTTACCTTCAAACACCGGCTTGCAACGTATCGCTAATAAACTGTTTGGTGGCCTTAATGAAAATGAAGCCTATCATTTGAAAAACGTTATGGCCGAGGCTGAACATAACCGCCAAGTATTGCGTCTGCTGTTACTGCTCATACAAACCTGTGATGATCAAAATGGCAGAGCTTTAGAAAGATCCCGCAAACATTTAATTAATGCTCTTATCAATATGGATGGCAAGATTATGAATGAAGACAATAAAAATAAAGACGCTGAACACAACGAAAAAGCAATAACCACCACAGAACAGTTGCCAATTACCACCTACAGAAAAACTGGCAGTGGAGAGGAGATAACTACAACAACCGTTAATTATCCTTCTACCACCACAGATGTGCCCATTATCATAAACAAGGTTTCCACAACCATGAATGATGTCGGTATTAATAATAGCGGAGAATCTACAACAACACCCAGATTTGTTATTAAAGTGGAAGACAACGAAAAGGAAGCTTCCTCCTCGACTTTTGCTGCTGTGGCCGTGGATAGTGAGGTTAATACGGATAAAAGAGCTTTGGAACTATTAAAGTCATTGTATTCATTAGCTTCCAAATTTACGAGTACACGGTAAAAGCTTTTAGTTAAACTTTTTTTTGTCGCAACTCTTCTGTCATTAACAATTAAAGCTTTCTTGTCAAAGATTAAAGCTTTTTCATATAAAAAAAACAACGATTCCTAATACCATTTATGGTATTGCTAGTTACACACACACACATATATATTTTTTAACTAAAGCTTTTAAGCATATTAATCAAAGCTTTCTGCTCAACACTATTCCTAAATATAAAAAGCCAGTGTTGCCGTTTCAAAAAAAAATTCTAAAAAAGAACACATAAAAATTTAGTCAAAATTATCTTTTCGCAATCAGTTATTGTTTAAATAAAAATTAAAAAAATTTATTTAGTCGTTAAGAAAATTCAAGCAGCTTCAATTTAATTTCTTTTTACTGATTTAAGCTGTTGTTAAAAAATTTTAGTTTTATTTCTTTGAATATAAAAAAGTTTTTGTAACTTAAGTTTATTCTCTTTATGTAATTTTTAAGTGTCACAAAGTTTCCTTTCAAATGCATGTACATACATACATATATAAAAATACATACATACATATATTCATTGTTGAAACAGTAAAAGTATTAATATTGTTGAAAAAAAAACACACACATAAATAAATAAGAAAACAATAAATACTCATTCTATAGACAGAGGGAAATTTTTTACCCTCAATAGCTTTTGGCTTCTATTCGCTCATATCTTTTCTGCAAAATTAAATTTATCTTTTTGTAAATATTTATTATTATCTTCTATCTATGCCACTCTATTACTTTTGTACTGAATATTTAAATAAAAGTAATGAATAAATAATTATATTTAAAATACACGCAAGAAGTTTTTTATTTGTTGCAAGCAAAAGGTGCAACATTAAATTGCGTATTAAGTAAGTTTTAAACACTTTATTATACCTTCTTCGTCTGTCTAATTTTTTGTACCATTTAGAAAAATGAAGTAACTTCAAACAAAAACACATCAAGTGGAAAAATTATAGATCGCTCATATTTACCGAGTTATGGGCCTCTGAAATTTTCATGAAAAAGTTTGACTGTCAATATATTAAATACTACCCGTAATTTCATTTAAATAAATCTGAAGAAATCTTTCAGAAAATACTAAAAATTTTTTGAAATGCTTAACCCCTTAAAGGGCGGCTTACATGGTCACAGAAGTCTTACGACATGTCAAATTTTTGTGCAGAATAATACCAGTGGGATCGCCTAAACCAAACCTGTAATGAATCTGCACAAATTGAGAGCAATTACGGATGAAAATTTGACAGTCGTATGGCTCTCTATGTTTTTTGAAAATTTTCAAAAGACAATTACGAACCATTAGATCAGGGATGCATTTTTCTGCAATCCGCCCAAAAACCTGTGTATACCAATTGTATAAACGCGAAAAAATCTATCTGTAAGATCTTTACTCTCATTTTTTAAAATACGGATGGAATTTCATATTATATTCTCTTGGATTTTACGTACGTAAAGGTGTACCGTCTAAACCCCCCTTAAGAGCCAATGACATTTTTATATAAAGCTAAAGATCACACTAAATTTTTTTCGTGTTTTTAATTTCTCTGTCACCGCAATATTTGTTTTGTTGCCAGGAGCTACTTCACTACTTCACGTCATAGCCAAATACAGCACTCTTAATTGTTTTTTTTTTCTTAATATTTCAAAAGTTTTCTTACTACCAGACCACAAGTTGTTAAATACCAAGATATCGTTATCCTTTTAAATAAAATTATCAATAAAATTTTGGCTCTCAAAAAAATTATTTTCATCTTTTTTATTTTAAATAATTTATGGCTTCTCGAAAACATATGGACGGATTCTAGAAGAATGATGAAAATTGAGCCGAAATAAAAATTATAACATTTTCGTTTATTTGACGAAGTAGTGTTTTAAATTTGTTTAGCAAGTGTCGGTATAAAATGATAATCGTATATTAAGAACATATTATAATCTGGCAACTTTTTACTTTTACTTTATACTTTGTTATTACAACAAAGTGAATGATTCAAAATGTATAACAGGCAACCAAAATTTATATGGAAATTACTCAATATACTGAGTGCTTTTCATACAAGTTTTTCAGACGATTTGATCGCCAGTTTATTAAAATTAAAATTAAAAATTAAGAAGAAAAGCTAATCTGGGTTAGTACATATGCACTTAAATTATTATTAATTATAATTGAGTGGGTTAAAAGCAAAGGGCTACAAGTGCCAAATATAAAAACTTTAGTTACACTCACGTATCAACAACTCATAGCAATAGGTATTACTAAGACCTGTAAATGTGCCAGCCTTCAGAATCTGTAATTTTCAAAAGCTGTCACTTTCATCCTGAATTGTTAAGATCATCGTATCTTAAAGCTTTTGAAGTATGCATTTCCAAAGAATCAAATAAGATGCAGAACGAAGACTGTTGATAATCGATAATCCCTAATTCAAATTGATGACAATCTTGACAGCCGAAACAACTTAAATTTATAATTTTTAAGCAACTAGACTTTTAATTACCACAAATTAGATGAACTGTTAAAGTACCAGGAAATGGCAAAATATAAAAAATTCATTTGCTTTTTTTGTAGCCTTCAATCTATCATATCTTATCTTGTACATGTCCCCTTTATTTTTTAATTGACGAATGATGTAATCTATATCATTTATTGCCAATTAATATTTTTTTTTTTTTTTTGCTTTATTTTATGAACTTCCTCTCAAAGGTGAAAAACTTCCTGTTGAAAAAATTCGCTCTTTTCCGAGTGTGTTGGATTGCTTTCATTTTTGTTATCTAAAATAGGAGTAGAGTAATCTCTCGTTTCCTTTCTTTACTTATTTCCTTCGTAATTTTTAGAATTTTTTTCCAAGACTTTCTCTTGATGTGTTTTTCTCTATTTTCTTAATATACTTTAATATTTCCTTTTGCCTTTGCTCTTCATATTAAACCGGATCGTCTGTAATTTTACTACACCGTTGTTTTTTCTGCCTCTCGCTTATCTCTTAATACCTTCCTTTCTTTTTCTTGGATTTTAATTTATTTTTAGCCTCCATAAAAATCTAAAATAATTATAAATCAGTAACTTACGTACGATTGTCAAAACAAGTAAGAGTCCTATCAAAAATAAATAAATATTGAGGAGTACGATATATAATTTGACATAAAGATGCCATCGGCTCTTAATGGGTTAACCATTTTTTTTTTAATTTTAGTATTTCCGGAAAGATCACTTCAAAAGCTTTTAAAAGATGCCCACGTTAATTATATTAACAATCGAACTTTTTTTTGGAAAATTTCAGAAGCCCATAACTCGGAAAATATGAGCGGGCACAAATTTTTTCACATAATTGGTTTTTTCCTACTTTGCAATTCTCTATCGCTACATATTTCTCTTTTTTTTTTTTTTTTTGATTGAAGTTACTTCATTGTTCCAAAAAATATGGAAAAATTAGTTCACACAATTTGTTTTTAAGATCTTTTTCTATTCATTTTTCTATTCATTACTTTTTTTCAGATGTATTCGTAAGGGATGTTCTGTTTTTTTTTTTTAGATTTTGATGTTTTACTGAACAGGATTTTAAATGGCGGCAAATACATGCAAAGATATTTCAAAGAAAATAATTAAATTTCTTAAACTGTGTGGCTGTGTGCTCTTAAGGACTCTCTTCAGATGGAGATATCAACTCTTTTTTTCATTGATACTGTCGTTTGAAATTGTTGCAAAGTACTTGTGACAACAATGTTATTATAAATTAATATTCTAAAACAAAAAAAATGTATTTAGATGTATTTTTAGGGAGGCAACTTTTTTACAATTTTTGAAAATATCAAAATGTCCCTATCAAAATGACCATAGGACCATATTGATATTGATGGGATACAAAGTTTTTGTGAGAATTTTAGGGAACTCGCCCACATGAATTTAATAAATATTTTAAGAATTCAGAAACTGTTACAATGGAAGAGTTTTGCCACACAATGTCAAACATTTCTAGAGCTTACAGTAGGTTAAAGGTGCCTTTAGACAAAATGTTTTTTACATATGACTTGTCAGTTTGAAAATTCACATGTAATTTCTTATGTATGTCAAAGTAGTCATTTTTACATATGGCTTTAAATTTTGCGTTTAAACGTAAATGCAAATTACGTCTGACATAACCTAAAAAGTAAATCATTGTTTACACAGTTGTTTGCTGAGCGGCTCTGTTAATGCTAACAAAGATGTCAACTCTATTCTGCTTTCAACGATTTCAGTGCTTTTTGTACTCTTTACTCATTTTAAAACGGTATAAATGAAGAAAGAAGAAGTTGCACCACTGGAAGTCATATGCTTTGTTTACACGATACATATGTATTTTGTTATGGAAAATCTGGCAAGTCATATTTAAAAAACATTTCGTCTAAAGGCACCTTAAGCTTCCTATACACGACATGTTTTTTACATCTAACATTTTCACTGTGTAAGTCATATGTAATTCTGCAGGTGTGTCAAAATTAGTATTTTATAGAAGACTTTTAATATTTGGTCACAAACGTAACAGTCCACCCTAAATACGGGCGTTAGGCACGACGTAATTTAGCGTCTAGTTTTTACGCTGTAATGAGTAACTTAAATAAGAGCGCCAACGTTGTGAAACGAACAGTATTGTTTACTTATCTTATTAGCTAAAAACCACAAAATTAAAATAATTAAGAGAGATAAAATCGCGAAATTGACCTTAAAGTAGCTGTAATGTCATTACTGTTGGAAATACTTTTGTATAAACCAAAAAAAAAAAAACAATAACAACACTTCTTTTGCAGCCAACTTCACTTTTTACGCGCAGTCAAAATTGGATTTTTCAATTGTCCAACGTTAGCGTCGCGGTATTTGGGTTGGTCTCATACATTTTGTATGGGCATGAGAATTTTTGACAGTTAAATAACGTCTTACGCTCGTATTTAGGGTGGACTGTAAATGAACATTTACATCTGACATATGTAACTATAATTTGTTTATAACAGCTGATCTGCTCGCAAATTTAAGTAAAATGGTTTTTAACTAAAACTGATTATTTGAAAAATAGATTTAAAAACTTAGACAATTGAGTTGTGCCGTGTTCTTTTAATTATTTCAACAACAAAAACAAATAAACAAAAACAAAAAATTAAGTATTCTTTTTTATTAACTCGCTTTTTTCACTGCACTGTCTTAAAATATTTTTGAGTGCATTACGAAATTAATTAAGCCTTGACAATTTTAATTTTTTATCTTTTCTTACTCCAAATATAAAGAAGATCAGAGTGAATTTGTTATCAAATGGTTAAAAGCAATTTCAGATTTTGGTCATATAAAATATTACCCCACACAGCCGACTACTGCTACTGGCAATGGTTACCCGCTGCTACAGCTACGAGGAAATCAATATCTACTCGTCTTTGCCGACCCCTTCTTGTTTTCAAAAGAAACAGAAGAAATGTCGCACAGTGGTGACATTTGAGTTTTTTCGTTGCAAAAATCATATCTTTTGAACCGAATAAGATACTTAAACAGTTTAAACAGCATATGATAGATAACTGTTCAGCCTATGAAATGAGCGTATGGAAAGGATGCTACACTTTGTAGGGGCCTACTTATGGGTTATCAAAGTTAAAATTAGTAGAAAAATCAATTTTATGTTAACTAAAAAAAATTATTTTTACATTTTTAAATAGTTTTTATTTTTTTTCTTTAGAGTTTTATATTTTAAATTATTACCCAACAAATTAAAAAAAAAATAATTTTTTTTTAAATTAATTTTTTAAATTTTCTGTAAAATATTCATCACAAATCGTAAGAGAAGTTATATCTAAAAGACTAACCATTTCTAAACTATAATTATTTTCTAACTCTATTCGTGACTTCACATGCCGCAGGGAAGAAATAACTGGATCAGAAGATGCTGCCAACATGTTGAAGAGGTCCTCATTTTGCCTTACCCTGGATGCTTTAAATGTGTTCTGCAATCTATATTTTTCATAAAATTTGTTAAGAGACTCCTGTGCTTCTTTAGAAAGCTCTCCAATTGGCAAAGACTAGAACTCAATTATATCTTTGCCATGCACCAATATTTTATGAACGGTCGGGTTTAACTTCTTCTGTGGATACATTTCTGCTAAAAGAGATGCAGTTTTCCACGCATATTCTCCTTTTGCAGTTTAAAACATCCAAGATCGTTCCCAATCATTTCACGATTTGGTTGTCAATTCCAGTGATTCTAGTTACTGCCTCATCATTCATCATCCCCAGTGTAGGAAAACATCAGATCTTAGCCGCAAAGGAACAACAGATGCCATATACATATTTCCGTCCGATATTGTAGCGTCATCGAAAGATATTCTTTGCTTATAAACGCTTTGTCCGGATGACCCATCGCAGCCCCATTTGCTGATCAATGTCAACTACCCAGGAAGAATTTTCACCTCATTTTCAGGGAGACTCTCCAACAACCGTTTTACTGTATGGCCTATGAGATCCTGCAGATTGGCTTTCGCAGAGACTTCCGTAAACTCCGTATGCAGTTGTCGTGAATTTATTTTGGCTTGCGTAATATGCTTGTATCCAGGTAAAACGTCAGCGCCAGGTGTAGTTTCTCATATTTCTCTTTGGAAAGTTCTAAGTCCATAAACAAGGCAAAGGCTTCTTCGGAACCATACTTTTTAATGTGTGCATTTGTGGGCGTGAGAATGCTTTCCTTAATCCTTTTTAGTCGCAGTGGGCTTGCATCAGCAACAGATTTGTTCATCTAAGACCTAACTCCTTTACTATCCTTTGTATATTTAATAGCTAGCGCGTCCGATTAATGCTTAGTGGTCAAGTCGTTGGTGGCATCGGCAAGTTTTATTTTTCTTGTGAAAATTGAACACTTCTCAATACTTTTTTTTGGCCTTCCTTTTGCTTCTCTGGTTGATGTGGTGGGTTTATCTACTGCCAATATAGCCAGGACGGTGTCTTCATTAAGCCAGTCCTCGTATTTGGAGTTGAAGTTCTGAATGGTTCGATTAGATTTCACCCATTTTGCCTTAATATTTGTATATATCAGATAAATATAATTTTTTATAATATCGCTTCTCTCAATATTTCCGTATAAGCTATCAAGTTCTTCTAAAGCAGCTTCCGTGAAAAACTTTGGTGTGGTTGACTTTCTAAACAGTTCAAATAATTTTAAATTGTTCAACGCCATGTTTTCAGTACTTAAATTTTTTAATGGTTTCAGTAATTGTTGCGCCAAATTTCAGTCGTAGACTAATCCAGGCATTGTGCTTATTTTGCAATATAAAGGCTTATGCTACCATGCCTAAAAATTTACTACTAAAAAAAATTCAAACAAAAATTTACCACTAAAAAAAACTACTGTCATTAAAAATATATAAGGGATGGACGCCATACAATTTCTGCAATCATGTCTTTTTAACCTTTTTTACCTCTAGAAGCCAAACGGGCAATTGCCAACTATTAAACTAGTCACAAATCCACGCAATCTTGTTACATTTGCGGTGCTAAGCCCAGTAAAATGAATAACGTCAACATTGTCAAAGAATCTAATTCAGCATTTTATTCATATGGGCTGTCCAGCCTTCATGCCTGGATAAAGACATTAGAGTGCATGCTTCATACTGCGTACCGGCAAGAATTGAAAAAGTACATGATTTGGCAGCCCCTTTAACAGATAAAGAGGCTGTAGCGAATCAAAAAAGAGATGTTCAAACGCGTTTCAAAAATGAGATGGGCCTAATTATTGATGGTGTAAAACCGGGATATGGCACGACAAATGATCGAAATACTGCCAGAAGGTTTTTTATTGATTATTCAAAGAGTGCTTAAATAACTGGACTAAAAGTTTTTATATTATTTTAGTTGACTTGTCACCAGAATTTGAAATAAAGCTGCATGAGTTTCAAGGATTTATCCAAGAAACAAGAGACAAATATTTAAAATTTTATGACTGGTTCCCTATGCCTGCTAGCATGCACAAAATATTATGCCATGCGATCGAAGTTATGAAAATTTCAATGTACCCATGCGTCAGTTATCTAAAGAAGCTTAGGAAGCTCGCAACAATGATTGTAGAAGATATAGGTTGGCGCGCACACGCAAATCTTCAAGAATCAATTGTAGTGTGTTGGTCACACTCATCCACAGTTGGTCACATTATTCCAACTATTTAAAATAACAATTGATTCCTCCAAAATAAAAAGTGTGAACTTAACATATTTTCTTTTTCCCATGCTCAAAAACGTAAACAATCAATTGCACTGACATACATATTGTATCGTCAAGAATTTGGAAGAATCAAATTGCAAAAAATTGAATTTGCTGATTTGAAGTTTTGCTGAACTCTTTGACAACTTTTACAAAACGCTAGATCCTGCGAAACTAACCTCAGGAATCAACTGAAACACTATATCCTGACTTTTTTTGAACTGACTTTCCGGATGGCATTGATGGAAGAAAGTCCTTCAAAAGAATACATAGACGCAATATTTGCAAAGTACTACAGTGAGGAATACATCCCACAAGGACAAGCCGAAGAAGACAATCCTAGATACACTCCTGCACCAGTCAACAGCAGCCCCAAGCCAATCACAATCGAAGAATACAAAAAGAGGACAAAAAAAAAAGGACAGAGGTACCAAAAGCAGAAACAAAGAAAAAATCAAAAAGAGGTGGAAAAAAAAGAAACAACTAAAAAAGAAGAGACAGGAAATTAAAAGATTAATAGAATTAACAGTAGGTGAACAGAAGAGAAAGCTATACCTTGAGCTAAAATCCTTAAATGGGAAACCAAAAATCGAAAAAGAGGAGGTCATCGATATCAACAACAATAGCCCAGAACGAAGTATAGACTTCGGAACAACCATAAAAATAGATGATGCCTTTTGGATATTATGTCTAGGTGTAATAATATTTTAAATTTTTAAATTAAACAAATATTTTAAGAGTTATGTGCCGAAAAAAGCTGTTGTACAGGTATAAATATAAATAACAAACAAAAAAAAAACAAAATTCTCTTTTATCAAGTATAAATTAATATTCTATGGAATCAGTAATAAATAATTTAGAAAAAATCCTAATCAATTTTAAGAAATCAGAATCAAGGGGATTTGAGGAAGCAACACTGATAAGTAAGTTAGAAGAAATAGATTTGAGAAATACAACAATAGAGCGAAAACTCTTTTCGAACAACCCCTAATAACACCAAATAATTAACAACAAAATTTATTAGATATGGCAACTTTTAATTTAGAGATCGCTATAAAAACTATTCCTGAATTCAAAGGAAAATATAAAGACTTGTAAGTCATTCCTAACAATAATAGAACTAATAGACAAAACTTTAGTTCATACAAATAAAGCAATACTTATATCTTTTGTCTATATTGCACTTTAAAAGGAGAACTTAAGCCTACAGTATTTGCATCAAGACCTTAAAATCTAGATGAGGCATTACAATTGGCCTTAGAGCTGGAAAAAGAAAATTCCATGGAACCGGTTTCGAACTCCGATGATCTGCACTACTTCTATAGTTTGATTAATTCCGAAGCAGTGTAGTCACCCATTAGCGCTCATTGCATTTCATTGAAGTCTAAGAAATGAGCTTTGACACCCTGCTATCACTAATTGGCTACTAGTCTCCAAATAGACTTTAAAGCTCCATAAAAAATAAGAAGATTAAATAGTGAAGTTTCTGCTGCCTAGTCAAAATACAGACTATTTCGCCGAACATTTTAAAAGATTTTCATAAAGAGAACTTGAAGAGCTTATTAAGCCGTAATACACCCCTATAATACACGGTACTACAGATGAAACAGCACATTCGTTAAAATAAATAATTTTCAAGCGATCCTAATCAGAGATTTTTACATAATCATGGTTAAGTGACCCAAATCTCTGAAAAGTTTGGCCTATTACTGAACGAATATTAATCAAAAATTCCGCTACCATCTGCAAAAGCACAATTGCTTAATTCACAAAATCTTGTATGGTGTATTTTGTATTAAATACACTTTCTATTCATATGGTTGTGAACATGCAGTGTATTGTTGTATCAATTTATTTTGTATATTAAACGTCAAAAAGCAAATAAGAAGAAAATAAGTATTCAGAAGAATGGTTTCAGGAAGTAGAATGGACAATAGGACTGAAAAAAGCATTTTTCTTTTTTTTTTGTTAACAAATTTTTAACATCAACAATACAAATGTCTTTTGTTTATTTTCTTTTTTTTTAATGTGATTGTAATTCACATGTAGTTGATAACACGATTACCAATACAACTTTTCAAAAACATGCAAAATAAAAGTGTATTGTTGTTTTGAAATTTTATATGAAAATTTCCAACAACAAGTTACACTATTGTATTTTAATTGAACAATACACAGTATACACGGATACAAGGGGTTTTGTGAATTAAGCAAATGTATTTGGTTGGTGGATTGGCAAAGATTTTGTCATTTGAGGTCTAAATAAAAATTTTTTTTTGTTTTCTATTGTTTTCCTTACTGACTGATCGAGTTAAACTTGGTGCTGGTTAGAAGCAAATATTTGCTTGAAAAAGACATTCTAGTCTCACCAGAATCAGAGACGTGGATGGCTTCGTGCTTAGTAAACATGTGAGTACAAATTTCGCGAAAGCCACAGAGTAAGAAATTGAAGACAAGGAATAGAAGAGAAAAATAAAAATTGTCATGCTGTTTTGCATTCGTAATTGAATGAAACCCATATGGGGTAGAAGATACCCCAATGTGGGGGCGGAATGTTTTTTTCATTTCATTACAAATAACTTCGATGTAAAATATGTATTTGCGATGAGCATTTCCTGAGTTATTGTTTTCTGTTTTTAAGACGTTTAATGTTATTTATTGATATAAATTATAGTTTTGTCATTTGACATGTTTTCTGAATGTATGAATGCATGTAAAAATAATAAATGTTTGCCAATAAATTGTCATTGCTTTTATAATGTTTGCAGTTCTAAAGTATTTAAATGTGTTAAAAACTTTAATTGTCCACCTCATGTCTTTTTTATTTATAATTTTTTTTTATTGGGAATTTTTTTTATCCATGATTTAGTGACAATTTCAATCAACATTGTTCAATTTTCTACTCAAGGCCATTTGTTTCTAAGAAGATTATTTGAGAAATAAAATACTAAAAACGTCATAAAACGATATGACGCCAAACAATGCCAAAGTGATGAAAACAATAGTTAATTAAATAAATTCTTTTTGTGAATGAAAAATTTGATTAGTTTTATGAGACACACACACACACACACAACTTATTAGAAAATGGGTTAACAAGCACCATAATGCGCATGCAATGATGGCATGGATTAAAGAACAAGGTTGCCTGTTGACCAAACAAACAATTCACAAATTTAAATAATTTGTTCACTAATTTTTTTGAACAACACACAAGAGACACTCACAGATACTCGCAGTTAGGGAGGGATACAATCTGACCTTAATTGTGCAAAAGAATCATATTGGCTTAAATAGAAGGAATGAAATGAACACAAATAAAATACAATAGAATTGAATTGAATTGAATCTAAAAGAATAGAATAAATTAGATGTTTGCTTATTACATTAGCCGAATGCTTATTATAGGGTGTCTGTTCATTCACAGCAAATTTAAATAACAAACAATGGATAATCCCTGGTAATAAATCTCTCAAAACTTTTGCATACAAATTAATTTAAGAATGATATTGTTGGAGCAGTTAACATGTGTTGCCTGCAATTGATTTCTGTTTGGTTACGTGATGCCAGTGCGACAGCGAAAAAGTGGTCGTTTTGTAAATAATTTTTAAAATACCTTAAATGCATAAAATTATTAAAAAACAAAATTTTTCAGCTTGTGCCAACCAAAAACTTATTCTATGGAGATGGATAGATTTCAATATTTTATTGGGGCAACATGTTTTAATTGACGGCCTATATTAAGGAAGTCACACTTAAGGGCGGTTTACATGGTCACGGAAGTCTTACGACATGTCAAATTTTTGTGCAGAATAGTACCAGTGGGATCGTCTAAACCAAATATGTAATGAATCTGCACAAATTGAGAGCAATTACGGATGAAAATTTGACAGTCGTATGGCTCTCCATGTTTTTTGAAAATTTTCAAAAGACAATTACGAATCATTAGATCAGGGTTGCATTTTTCTGCAATCCGCTCAAAAACCTATGTATAACAATTGTGTAAAAGCAAAAAAATCTGTCGTAAGATTTTTACTCTCATTTTTTAAAATACAGATGGATTTTCATATTATTTTCTCTTGGATTTTACGTACGTAAAGTCGTACCGTCTAAACCCCCCTTTATAAAACACGAATACCCACGCAACTGCAATTGATTTCTTGTGTACAGTGAATCAAAGAAAAAGAAAAATAAATAAATTTACTTGAACAGCCTGCGACCAAACTATGCCGTATTTAAAAAAATCAAGAAAAAGGTTAAGGATAAAATCTCCGTGCCAGTTTAAATTAAAATTGCAATTGTTATGGAACTGAAAAAGATTAAGCGTTAATATTCCTTATAACCAAAGTGAAATAATTATCGATAATTAAGGTTTTATTCAAAAGCGTTTACGACCAGACATACACTATTTGAGGGTACAGAAGATGGTAAGTTGCTGGACTCTGCAAACCTGGACAGATAAGAGTGAAAAGGAGGGCCAGCACAAACGTTGTTCAGGGAGCTAATAAACAAAATAGGCACTAAGAAAAAATACAGTGACTTTCTACACTAATTAAGCAGGTGACAGAACGCAGTGTCGATAACTTTGAATCGTATTTCATATGGTTCCCGGCAACATTGTTAAATTAAGCTTTAATACCCACTCTATACAATTACTATCATTTTTATTACTTTTAAATTTTCTCCAGACTGTGAAATTTTTTTTAAACTTCAAACCTTTTAATTCAGTTATTAAAGAAATGCAAGGGTTGTCGAAAGAGAGAGAGAAAGATAGAGAATTGACTCAATTCTTCATCGTTTTTTAAAAGATGAAAATCTTTTATGAAAAATAACTTAACATGAACATTCTTAGGAATCGGACACTACGGATAAATCAGCTTTTAATGGTTTCTACCTACGAATTGATTGTTGTCGCTCTCATTTCTCATCTTTTCCTTTTTTTTATAGAAAGCCATCACAGATTATTATTTCATCGTGTAAATATTTTTAATTCCCACAAGCATTAATTTATCTAAAATAATAAAATTACCATACAAGGGCTGCTCTATATATTTCTGGCATAATATTGAAAATGCGAATATTTATAATCAAAAATGGTTTTATTGTTTTTCAAAGTATTCTCCAGCATGATTTATATACTTTTGCATGCGCTCAAACCAGTTTACGAAGCACTTTTTCCACTCCGATTGAGACACCTCTAAAACATGGTTTTTGAACACTTCAACAGCTTCTTCTGGCGACGAAAATCGTTGACCACGCATTTTTTTTCTTGATGTGCGGAAACAAGAAGAAGTCATTAGGTGCCAAGTCAGGGCTGTACGGCGGATGACCCATTAATTCGACGTTTTGGCCGGTCAAAAACGCTCTGGTTTGAGCCGATGTGTGAGAGCTCGCATTGTCATGGTGAACAATGATTCGTCTTCTCTTGTTGGTTTTTCGAATTTCTCCAATTACTTCAGGCAAACAAATTGTAGTGTATCACTCAGAACTGACCGTCCTATGTTGCTCAAGCGGAACAGTCGCCAGTTTTGACCAAGAAACAGTTTTGCCGAAGAAACAGGCCAACATTTGCTTCGAAGTGCTTCTTTCACGAACAACTTTCTGTGGATTTTGCTCGTCTTTGAAGACCCACACGGTCGATTGTTGTTTCGTTTCGGCCTCATACGCATAGATCCATGATTCGTCACCTGTGACGATCTTATAAACGTCTTTTGAAGCACCGCAATCGTATTTTTGGAACATTTCTTTGCACCAATCGACACGAGCCTTTTTTTGAACGACTTTCAAATTGTGCGGGATCCAACGAGAACAAACCTTTTTTACGGCCAGGTGTTCATGCAGTATCGAATGTATTCTGGTGGAAGAAATGTCCAAGGATGTCTCTATCTCTCGGTATGTCGCATGTCGATCTTACATTATGAGTTCACGCACGGCATCAATGTTCTCTGGCACAACAGCCGTTTTTGGATGACCTTCACGGAATTCGTCTTTGAGCGAGCTTCGGCCACGATTAAATTCATTATACAAATTTTTCACAATGCTATAGGATGGTGCTTCATCGCCATACAAAGATTTAAGTTCATCAATGCAGTCTTGTCGTGATAATCCACGTCGAAAGTTGTGAAAAATGATGGCACGAAAATGTTTACGAGTTAATTCCATTTTTTTTCTATATTATTTTAACAAGTCACTGTAAACAACACAAATAATGGTCGTACGTCAAAACGTTTTGAGTACGATTACGCTTAAAAATGACAAACTTTCCAATGGAAATGTCAGATTGCACTTGGCAGCACTCAGTGTTGCCAGGCCAGAAATATATATAGCAGCCCTCGTACTTTTGCGTGGAATATCTGTCTTTATTAGTCCCTTGCTTTAGTTGTCCACCTTTAAAGTACAAATGCGAAGGATTCTTAGACTAAGTCTTCAAACCTTTTTTCTTTCAGCAAGAAGCTGATAATTATTTTAGGAAACCATAACTATGTCACCGTATAGGTGTCAGTAAAGTGCAATAGGTTATAAAATCATAGCCATTAGAGTTTGACCGCGTTGCATTGCAATTGCTGTCAGCATAAAGTAACGAAGACTTTGATCTGATTAAATGTAATGTGAATAACACATTGCGTAACCGCGGTGGTAGCGCCAGTAGAAATATTATAAAATAAAAGATCGCGAGCCATGAATTCAGCTTCCAGTTAGTAGAAAACAGCAAATAGAAACGAAAAGTAATTTAGCCGCGATAGATGAGGTGGTAATAGCCTTTTTAAACTGATCAATTTGCAAAGATGTTAACATCTTTTTATAAGAAATACGAAGGGCTAAAAATCAACATCTTTTAAAGATGTTCCTATTTCATTTTGTTTCACCTTACATCTTTCGATAATTTTAGTGTCACCACTAGAAAAATAACAATAATTTTGATCTTCAGGTGGCACGACTGATAAAATGGCGTTCAAAATATAAATAAATATTTTCAAACAAAATGAGCGGCAAACACAAGTTTTTAATTTTAAATTTGATATAAATAAATTGTACCAAACATTTTGAAGTATTGAAAAAATAAAAACAATTTGCATTTTTAATTGAATAAAACGGTGTATTAAAATGAAATAAGAAAAATATATTTATATTTTTTATCGTTTATTTATTTTTTTTATTTTGGACATCTTTCTCCCAAAATGGTCCATAGCGGATCTTAAAAATATAGGTATTTAATGAAATTAATGTTCATAATCCAATGTATTGTGACCTACAAGCAGACTTATGTCCACTAAAAACTTTTCTTCACCCTCTTCTTCCAGGCTTGTTTTCCATTATTTCAATCCATTGTCACAATTAGTCCAACTATTAATGTGTCCTCGAAATCATAATTTTTAATTTACTTTTACACCTCAAAATTATGCGTCATTTAGTTAAGTATTTTTGACAGCTGAGTTGATGTTTGATAATAAATGTTGTCAATGTAAACGAATGTTTCACACATGTTTCTTCCACGCATTTCGCCGAGATGTTAGTCAGTGTAAAAAGCCTATCAAAGTGCACACAGTGGCTGGCAAACTGTAACAGATTGTTTAGTGATCGACGAGTAACAATATTACAATAGTAGCGGCAGTTAATTTTTATAAAACAGGAGATTGTGAGTATAAGTTTTACTGAAGCCACCACGTACAGTGTTAAAGTGGCTGCTGGAAACAAAGGCGCATATTTGCCAAACAAGCCATCGAGTAGCTCGAGTTTCGCCGGTGTAACATCGTGTTTAATCGTGAATTGCAGCGTAAGCAAAATATGTGAGAAATAAACAATAAAGAAATAAGTGTAAAATAAAAACTGACTTGTAAATATTTGCATTCGAAGAAGGGAAAGCCTATTATTATTTATAATGGGCAAATTCTTTCGGCTCAATTCAAGGGTTTTGGCAAACAGCAGAGCGAAATACATAGCGAACATTATAAATAAGACTATTGTTAGTTATCGTGATATTTTGACATGAATTAGTAGTTGTGTGTCTTGACTTATTATTTATTTTGGTAGAATTTTTTTTTTGATTAGCAGGTCTGTGATTGTCCTATCGTCCAATTCAACAAATCAATTCAAAACGTAGACGTCGAATTTTTCCAATTTTTCAACAGTTTTGTTCCCGCTTTTTTGAATCCCACAAGAATTTCTATTTAGAATAAAATAAAAAATATGGCAACATTTTTGAAATGATCACTTATTAATTCCACCTACCACAGCCTACCAAAATGAACAACTAGAAACACAACAAATGATGATGTTTAAATTGATATTGAGAGACTTACGGACAAAATTGATTTGTTCTTAAACATATAAACACACACACACACACATATACAAAGATGAAAAAATTAAAAAAAAAAATATTTGATAAAGCATCGAAAATCGTAAATTTTAACAAGATGCACTAAAGGGAGGATTTAAAATAGTTACAATGAAAAAAAAAGCAAAAATCATAATAAAAATTCTAAACGGCATGAATTGGAGAACCGCAACCAACAAACAACATACAGGTAAACCAACATATGCATGTGGCAGCAGCATGTTCGTTTGAGCAGCACATTACAGGCTGTTAACAGACAGAGTACCACACCACCACCACCACCCAAAAATGATGAGAAGATCAAGAAGCTTTTTTCAAAGGCACAAAAACTCATCCAGGTATAAAATGTTAGAACTTTACAAACTTTTGTTGCAGTCTTCTCTGTTTAGTGTGAACTTCAACATTATAAAACGGAAAATTTTAAAACCGTTAAAAATTTTCGGAAAACATAAATAATTTTAATAAATTTTCAATAAAAGTGAATTGTTTTTTTAGTTCATAATTTTTTACGTTTAAAATTGTTACAGTTCCAATGGATTTAAATTCTTTGCTTTTTATTGTAAATGGTGAGTTATTATCCTGTGTAAAAAGAATTTTAACACAAGTCAAGGTCTTAAATTTCCCAAATATAAAATTCATTGTTAAAGCACTGTTAAGCACTAACTTGTGCAAAAAGTGATGTAGAATAGCAAATTGAAGTAATCGAAACTGAGAGATAAATTTAGCTGTGTAATTTAAACATAAGTAACCGTGACACAACTATTCTTCAGAAAAATGTAGCAGTTTTTTTTGACATCGGAAACGCATATTTTTCTTGTAGTTTAACATCTAAAACTACAAAAGTTTATAAAAAAAAATCAACTTCTAAAATCGAAATTTTAAGAAAATCTTTTTTATACAAAAATATTTTATTTATTTTTTTGTTTTAATATTTCATTAAATAAAATACAAATTCATCAAATTCCCGTTAACAAAAATTTTTTTAGGAATCGTTCTTCTTATTCTTCATTCTGTCAATCGATTACTTTTAAACCAACAATTAGCAACATTTGTACTGTTTGTTGGTACTTTTTAACGCTTCACTAATACTGAGAGTGTTTCTCTTTGTTGCCGCTTTTTTCTTTTTTTATTTGAAACTGTAAAAACAGTTATTTTTCCTATATAAGCAATACTTTTTGCCAAACAAAATAAAAAAAAATGAGAAACAGTCCAAAGTAGATGATAAATAAAATTGAAAACAATTTTTAAAGATTTTTATCATTGACCGGAGACATGTGTACTTGGCCTTAAATAATATTTTGCCACAGTAGTTTTAAAATACAAAGAATATGAATTATTTGGCAGTTAATGATTTGTAATACATAAGGGAAAATAACTATAGGTTCAGTTTCCTTATTTGCAATTACAGTGTGTTTAAATAAAACAGACATTAAAAAACAGCTGCGAAAAAGAAATTATTATTTTATTTTATTGTTTATATTATTTAATAAATAATAAATTGCAAAAAAAAAAAAAATACTTCAAAACACGACTTCGAGAAAGATTTTATCAGGAATAAAATATGAATGGAGATTAAACAAAAAAATTCAGCAGTTATGTGCGTAAGTCTATAACTATTCAAAAAATTGGCCATGTACATCAAATTACAACCATTAGGTCACCCTTTAATCTCTAATTTTAAATATTTATACTTGTTGTTGTTATGCTTGATATAAAAATGGACATTCTGTATAATTTTCAAGAGTTTGTCTGTAACGGTTTCAAAAATAGGGCCATGTAGGTCAAATTGCATCAGTTATAGGGACACCCTTTAATTTCTAACTTCAAATTTGCTTCTTATTATAGCAGACTTAAGAATAAAGGTTCTATGCAAATTTCAATCAACTATCTACAACTGTTCAACAGTTTTGTCGTATTCATCAAATAACAGCAACTATTGTAACACCCTATAATTTTAAATATTTATACTTCTGAATATACCAGACAAAGTAGTGGACATTCTGTTTAATTTTTAAGTGTTTGTGGGTAACGGTTCTAACGATAGGGGCACATAGGTCAATTTACTTGAAATATGGCAACACCTTTTAATTTCTAAATTCTAATTTTATGTTTGTTGTTGTTTGTAAATTTTTCGCTCTCTGTCTATAACGGTTCAAAAGTTTGGCCACATACATCAAATTACACCATGGGAGTAATAGCAATACGCATTTTTTTAATATGAAAGAAGTGTGCTTTGCGGTACATAATACACTTAAAAAACATGTATGTTGTATGGGGACACCCTTTCATTTTTAAGATTATAAACTGTTTGTGGCCAATCTATAGGCATAACCTATCAAATTACAAAAAAAAATTTTAACTCGGTTCAGAAATGACTGTGTTCTGCAGGCACAAACACATAAAAAGCAACATTCACTCGAATTGATAGCCTCCTTTTCTTTGAAGTCTTTAAAGAAAAAAAAGCAAATCTTAAAGTAGAAAGTAAAAAATAAATTAGAACCAAGACGAATCAATTACCAGGTGTGACAGTTGTGTATATCAGCAAAAAATACTAAATTCGCCTACGCTGCCACCTGGCAATTGATTCGACTTGATTAGAACTATTAAACAAGTAATCGAAAAATTGTTACTCTACACCAAGGCGAATCGATTACCAGGTGGCGGCGTAGGCGAATTCACCATTTTTTGCTGGGGTACACGACTGTCAAACTCCATATATAAAAAATTTGTGTATATTTTTTATATATGGAGTTTGACAGTCGTGTACACCAGCAAAAAATACTGAATTCGCCTACGCTGCCACCTGGTAATTTATTCGCCTTGCTCTACACTAAAAAAACAATCTTTTGTATACGAAAGGAATAATAACAAGCTTGTCGCAGAGTTCGTTACACAGGATGTTTATGTACGATACAACAATACTGACAAGGCATGTTAGAAACGCAAAGTTCGTCGTTCGTTTCGGATGTGTTTCTAGCAATTTAACATCTCAAATGGTTTAGACAAAATTCGGTATCTCATGAACGACTAAAGACATTTTAATGAAATTTCACACAAGCAAAGTAGAAGTATTTCTGAATGGAGCTATAAACGGTCGGATATCTAGAGTACAATATGACTCCTGGGTAGGCCATTAAATTTGGGAACCTCGGGTATATAATTTTTTTTTTAAATGTCATAAAAATTTTATATTTAAATTTAAATAAAATTAGACCTCCAAAATATCTACAATATATGGGCTTACATGTGCAGGTTATCTCTTTTAGTTTGAAAGTAAAATGGCTTAAACATTTCTTTTCCGACTTTACATAAGTATTTTTAGCGTGGTTTACTTATTAATGATCGGATTATTGCTTTAGGACATTCAATATATTCTCACTAAAATTTCAAATAAAATTTTTTTTCTAAAAGCGCTTTTCTTTAAAAAAAATTATAAGCCTCCGAATTGGGAAAAGGTAAAAGTTACAATTTTTTAAAGATTTTCCCCAAAAAGGTGGTACCCCTCTTTTCGCTTATGTAGTTTAAATTTTCTTCGGTACATTTAAATTCTTTTTAACCATTTTAATGATAACCTCTGGCAAATGCGAATAAAAAAACTAAAAAGTAAAAAAATAAGGGTTTCCCCCCAGCCCTATCCAAATATAGCCCATTTTGAAACGAATTTAATAAATTATTGTAAAATTCCTTAGAGTGCAAAGCACCGATTAAAAGAACTTAAAGCGATTTTTAAATCCTCAATTGCTGACTCCAAAAAGGATTTGACTTCTCCGCAGTACGAACGCGGCTTTAAAATGATGTTCTGACATCGAAAGCGCTCGCCAAACGTATTAAATAAATAGCCAGTGACGACGGTTTTCACCGAAAGGTTTGACAACAGTTTAATATTTACTGGCGGAACAAATTCGATAAACTTAATACAAAATCAAAAAGTTTTGTCTGGACTTTTGAAAATTAATAAAGTTGTTTTTTTTTCTAAACTTTTATTTGCTACACGATAAAAAACAATTTTTCAAATGTTTTATAATTTTTCATTTCAGGTCTTCTTCTTTTTAGTCCTATATGTTGGGTGAGTCACTTTTTGAGTTTTAATTTTTAAAAAAAGTACAAAAATAATAGAGAATTCTTTTAGGCTCAAAGTGGTTATAATTATGGTCGCAGTGAAATAGCAGCAGGAAATATACCAGCCAGTGCAGCTGCTTCTATTAGACCATTAGCTGCCGGCTTTCCATCAGCTTCAACCGCAACAGCTGCTTTTCCCACAGCACCTACAGCATTTTCTGGAGTTGGCAGTTCAGCTACAAATCCTGCTGGACCTTTTGGTGCTTTTCAGGCACAAAATCAAAGAGGAATTGGTGGCTTGACAGCCAATGCACCAACTGCTTATGGTGGCTCTCCCGCTAATCTCTCAAAACGTCCAAATCTAACGCAAAGACCAACTGGAACAGGCGGCACTGGATCTAGTGGTATTTATGCCCCCAACACACAATTTACAAGTAGTGGCACGGGCAGAGCTGGGACTGGTACAGGCAATGGCATTGACGATGATTATGATGGCGATTTTTCGGCCATACCAGGAGTGCCAGGTGTAGACTATCCCATCTATAGCCAAGTGCCACAAACGAATTTTGATTGTGCTCAACAGGCGTTGCCAGGTTATTATTCGGATATTGAAGCTCAATGTCAGGTCTTTCATATTTGCGCCCTGAATCGCACATATTCTTTTTTGTGCCCCAATGGTACCATCTTCAGCCAGGAGGTTTTGGTGTGTATTTGGTGGAATCAATACGATTGTGCTTCGGCACCCAGTCTTTATGCCAACAATGCATTTATCTACGATTATGGAAATGAGAGGATACCCACAAATGCAGGCTTTCAATCAAGTTCAGCACAACAAATCGGTAGACAACAAACTAATCTTTTAACTTCAGCGGCCGCCAGAGCACCCACAAGCTCAACTGGTCTTTTTACATCACAGCGAATACAGCCTGCAGTAACAGGTGCTGGTGGCAATATTGCCGTACAACAATCATCTCTATCTGGAGTAAATACAAACGCCGGTCGTTTTGGTAGCTCACCGTCTAATGCAGCTGGACAAACATTTCCAGCTACTCCGACACCTTTCGGCTCAGTCTTACGACCCGCTAATCAAGCTGTTGCAACTACACCCGGAGGTGGTGGCGGAGGAAATGGTTTCAATGCCAACATACCAGAAACTGCATTCGGAAATGCTGCAATTGCTACACCAACAACTAAAGCAAGAGAATACTTGCCTCCTCCCTCCCGTAGACAATAAAACGTAACACATGTATTTTTTTGTGAATTGAGGTAACAGCTTCCTTTCTAGATCCTCTTAACCGCATTGATAACGATTTTAGGCTTTTGTACCCGGTTTAAATGTTCCTTGTGACGTTTCTCTTTTTAGCACTTTTAACAATTTTGGAAATTGATTCCATTTCCAATTATTATATGTATCCTTAGGTTAGTTACAAATAAACTTTTGTTTTAAATACAACTTATTCATCATTAAATAAAATTTTATGTAGGCATGCCTTATCAAAGCATTTATTAATTCACCCATTTTCTTATTAATAGAGTATATTTTTATAGCAAATAAAGTATTTTCTTAAATGCAAATAAACTTCATCCCAAGAATTTGTTATTCTCATTTTATTTATGAATATTTCGAAATAGTGACTGTATTTTAGCTTTTTTTAAATTATGACAGTTTTATATTTGCAACGACTCTGTACTTAGGACTCTACAAGGCGCATCATTGCGCCATGGGACTCTAATCATCTAGGTTGTGAATTTTTAAAATCGCTAGCAAGATTACAAGAATTTTTTGAAAGGCTGATGGCTGACCAACAATTTCTAATTTGTGCAATTTTATATCGTGTTTTGCCTTACACATTTCTTATTGGAAAAATTTCGTTTCCGCATCGTCTAGTGAAAAAAAATTTAGTATTTTCTTAAAATCCCTTCAAGAGCTTTAAAATGATACCCACATTGATATTTTTACAAATTTTGACAATTTTAAAGGCCTGTAACTCGGTATAAATGGGGTAGTGCCAATTCTCTATAGCCCCATATATTTGTTTTTTGATTAGGGTTACTTCATTGTTCCAAATGATATAGAAAAATTACAAGTAGGCGTGGTGTTTTGCCCGCTACCTCAAAGGACACAGACTGAACATGCTGATCTCCAATAGCACCTCTTTCGACACTATGTCTAAGAGATTAGTGTGTTTAAATTTTCTCTAGCTGATCTAGTGTCTCGGCAAACTTGATTTCAACACTAACATGGACGGACAGACGGACATCGCTCATTTGACATCGCTATGCATAAGAAGTCTGAATATACAGTATTGTTCGAAACCTAAGCAACTTTTCCCCAGTAAATACTCATGGTCGTATATGTTCTCTTTAAATAGATTAATGAAAAATTTCCCTTTAATTTCTAATTATACATATAGTCTACATACTACTAATAACAACAAAAACTACATTTTACGTCTTTGGAAGAAATTATAAAATTAACTTAGAAATTCGCTGTTCAAAACCTAAGCAACTCTTACATTGTTGCATTTGTTGCAAAATATTAACTAAAACAACAACAAAAATTTTAAACAAAAATTTTGGTCCCGTTTGGTTGATTTTATGCATTTAAGTAGTACCAATTCCTTAGAAGTACAACCATGACGCGAACACATTATGGATCAGCCTTTAAGCTAAAGATTATTGAACTTTTTAATAACGGTAAATCCCAAATTGCTATAGCAAACCAATTGAATATTAATAAATCAATAATTTCCCGACTTATAAAAAAGTATAAAGCTACTGGGAAAGTAGAGGAAGCCAATAGCGATGGGCGACCTCGAAAAACTTCTAAGTGAACAGACCAGAAAATTTTCCGTCAGATTAATTTTCCACTGTAACGTTTATTGGAACAAAACTTAAGGAGCTTCACGCCATCTAAGAAGCTTATGCTGACTAAGAAGCATTTAAAAAAGAGGTTTGTTTGATTGATTGATTGCAACGTAGTCTCTGATTTTCTCAGCTTTTTGGTTGTTTTAGGTTTGATTTTGCTAGAGCACAAATGGATTGGACTATATCCAAATGGAGAACTGTTTTGTGTTGTAATAAATCTAAATTTAACTTACTAAATTCAGATGGAGTTTGCCACGTGAGAAGACCAAAAGGAAAGCGTCTACATCCTCGGTACTCAAAAGCCACAATAAAGCATGGGGGGTGGAAATGTGATGGTTTGGACTTTTGGCCAATGGTCTTGGTCCCTTTGTAGAAATTCAAACAAAAATGGACCGTTTTGTTTACAGAGACATTTTAGCAACTCACATGCTTAACTATGCTGAGTGGGAAATGCCACTTTGATGGGTGTTTCAACATGACAATGACCCATAACACTCATCGAAGTTAGTCAAGGATTGGTTATCAGCTAATGGGGTTCAAGTTTTGGATT
The DNA here is from genome assembly GCA_937654795.1 of Cistogaster globosa. Taxonomy (NCBI): domain Eukaryota; kingdom Metazoa; phylum Arthropoda; class Insecta; order Diptera; family Tachinidae; genus Cistogaster; species Cistogaster globosa. The sequence goes on from OW569403.1 coordinate 128,474,441, forward strand.
GGCCGCCTCAATCGCCAGACTTGAATCTCCTAGAGAACCTCTTTGGAATTTTAAAACGGAGAGTTGGAACTCGACGCTTTAAATATAAGCAGGAGTTGATGAACTGTCTAAAATCAGAGTGGGAAGCTATACCAACATCTATTCTATCGAATCTTATTGAGTCTTTGCTCAAAAGATGCGCTAAGGTCGTAAGAAACAAAGGATATCATACCAAATGTTAAAAGTTGCTTAGGTTTTGAACAGCAAATTTCTAAGTTAATTTTGTTTTTATTTTATTATGACTTCCAAAGAAATGGAATTTAATTTTTGTTATTTTTAGGTTATAGACACATTGTGTAGTAGTAAATAAAAAAATATTTTCTATAAATTTATTTAAAGAAATTATATGAGTCTATTATTACTTAGTGGGAAAAAGTTGCTTAGGTTTCGAACAATACGAAAATGGATATTGTAGAAATTAGTTTTACCCTTTTCCCACTTTTTGTAGTAAAAAACTATTTTGGGTGCACACTTTAACATCAGAGAAGTAAATGTCAGCGCGTTCGATTTCAAATTGCTTTGACAAATTTTGCTAATCAGTGCTTAGCATAAGAAAAAAAACGCACCAAAAATATGCTTGTTTAAGGAGCCAAAGTTTTCTTACGTTCTTGGAAAATCCTTTGCTTTAACACTGACTTACACTGACTTACATAACTAAAGGGATTCCCTCTCAAAAAGAGTTAAGAATATATTTCTATGTACAATGTTCCCTTAATAAGTAAGAGGAATGATCTTCTTACTTTCACCGCATGTTCATTAGAAAATTATTTTGCAAATTACGAAATGAGGCAAAAATTAGACAGATAATGAAGTAACAACGGAACAAAAAGGGCTTATTAGAGAAAAATTAAGATTCATTACATCTGTTAAAGCAAGAAAAAATCGCCTTTCAACACAACAAAAAAAAATAAGCGGTGAAGGCATCTTCAGTATAAAAGAGGAGAATAGTAGCAGCTAAGTCCACCAAGAAGAACACAAGGATGCTTCGAAAATTGAAAATTGTTGAAATCAACTTTGCTAGGCCATTAAATGAGCTAGAGAACATTTAAATATGCCAATCGATCAGATATAGTTTCGAAAGAGTTGCTATTAAAAATCAGCAAGATCGATCCATGACCCTCGAGGCATTGACCTTAACATCACGCCTGCCTTTAATTTTTCCATATCATTTGAAACAATGAAGTAACTCCAATTAAGAAAAGAAAAATATTGAGCGATAGAGAGTAAATTGTCGCTCGCCTATTTTTACCGAATTATGGGCCTCTGAAAATGTTACAAAAAAGTTTGATTTTCAATAAGGGTATCATTTGGGGGCTTGGAAAAATTGTGGTTTTTCCTGAAAGATCTCCTCAAAAGCTTTAAAATGATACCCATATTAATATTTTAAAAAATTTGAAAATGTTAGAGGCCCGTAACTCGGAAAATATAGGCGAGTGACAATTTCTTCACGTAATGATTTTTCTTATTTTTTTATTCTCTATCGCTCTATATATTTATATATATATATATATTTTTTTTTTTTTTTTGTTTGTAGTTACTTCATTGTTCCAAATGATATAGAAATATTAAAGGTTGGCGTGGTGTTTTGCCCGCTGTGTCAAAGGACATGGGCCGATCTAGCTGACTTTTAAAAGCAAAACTTTCGAAAATATGTTCTGTCGAATGGCCTATTTGATTTTTTTTTCTAGCTCATCTAGTGCCTTGGCAAAGTTGATTTTAACACTATCACGGACATCGCTCAATCGCCTTCGTTGCAAATGGAAATTGTAGAAATTACAAACGGAATAACAAACTTAGATATACACTTTTTCTACCTGTGAGATGGGTATAATGACTTTATAACTGGTATTACACATTTTTATATTTTGGCGATATTCAACAAACTATTTGGCGAGAATGCTCGAAAAAAGACTGGCAACACTGGCCATAAGCATCAGAGCTGTAAATGAATCTGTTTTTAATTTTTGAATTAATTCGCGAACGATTCATGCACTGTTGAATTAATTTTTTTCACACAAAACATGAATGAAATTTAAGTCAGTTCAAATAAATTTGGTAAAAAATAAGTTTCAGTTCGCTTCCAATTGAAATGAATTTGTAACTTAAATTGCAACTCGTTTCTTAATCAAATAAGTTTTACAAAGTGAATTGCAATTCATTTGAATTTAATTGATTTTGAATTTATTCGAAAAAAATAATAATTCATTTACAGCTCTTATTAGTATCCTATTCACTACGACTTTAGCTAAATAACATTTCAAATGATTCTAACTAATGAAGTTGAAAAGGTTTTTACATTTAAATTCTCGACTTATGAACTTTTATAAATTTTCAATGACATTGAGTTGAGAAAATAAAGATGGTAAAATGAAAATATTGTTATCACTAGAAAACCTGCGATTTAAACGACTTGATTACTGAGCATCGTGATTCATATGATTCCAGTTTAAATAAATCGCTTCCTTACCGAATGCTACCAATCCTCTGCCACATTGAAATATTGCTAAATTAGTGTCAAGTTATAATTTTTTTATACAGATAATGATGATACTTTTTCTCAAAGGGTTCGCTTGTTTGGCAAAGAGCTACTGCTTCATTAGTCTTTAGCATCCTGGCGGATAATGATCCCTATCACCAGGCCGCGATCATTTGAAGCCAACATCTATAAGAGGATTTTACGAAAATGATTCCTTTTTTGAATGTAGTGTAGTGTATGCCTGAATAAACGTGGTTGTTACTTCGCTGTGTATAAATAAAATTAACTAAGTACTTCAATGTCATAAAAACTGAGTCTGTTTAATATTTTTTTGATAATTAATTAGTTTCACAAATATTGATTGACTAATTATTGAAATTAATTATCTAAACTGTTTTTTTGCCTGTTGTATTTGCTGCCCCTTCATTTTGCCGCACGCTTGGATACTTGCATACTTACATATGTACATTGTACACATATACTGTACTTATATACTGATAACAAATAACTGAACGATTTCATTATTCTTATAATTGTTGTGTTGCTGCCTACCATTATGCCTAAAAATTATAAGTGTGGTGATTGTGGTGACTCCATTGGAAAGTCTCAGGGAAGCATTCAATGTAAATTATGTAAATTGTGGTTTCACCTTCAGTGCGCTGATGTTACTGAGAAACATTTGGCTTTATTCAAGGAAAAGTATCAATGCTTTTTTTTCACCTGTGAGGGCTGTTCAAACTCTTCATGTTTCGATAATAAGCTTAATGATGATGTCAAATACATTAAGAACAGTTTTGACGGGTTTGCTGCTTCTTTGAAAAATGATAATACGGATTTTAAAAACTCTATGATGCAGTTGTTATCTGACTTTAAGAGTGAGTTGGCATCAAGTGTGACTGAGATGAAGTCTGAAATAGTTGACTGCCGCAAACTTGTGGATCATATAAATTCCTCTACCTCGTCGCAGATAGCTGTCTTAGAAGGTGAAGTTAATGCAATACATCGTCGCCTCAATCGTGGGGATGTTGTTGTTAATGGGTTGCCTTCGGGTCTGAACAACTTGTCTTCTACTGTTATTTCTCTATGCAAACACTATAATATTGATGTCTCTGTGTATGACTTGAATCAAGTATGCTATTTGAATAATAAGAAACTTGTGCTAATTAAGTTTAGCAATGTTGATGTTCGAGACACTCTCATGAGGAAATATTTCAAAACTCGAGCGCTTAAGGTTAAGGATGTTCTTGGAGGTGACATTGAAAGCAGAGTTTATTTAAACGACCATTTCTCCCCCGCTACATCCAAGCTCAACTCTCTGTGTCGAAAGATGATGCGCTTAAAAATTATTACGAGGTATAAAACAATAAACAAGGATATACCGAAAGCTATAATTACCCTTATTGATGGCAAACAGTTGGAGTGTGATTTCGCTGAATGTGGTAAACTCTTAGCTGATAATTCAACCATTTAAAATGTTTTTTTTTACTAATGTATTTAGCCTTGTTAAACTAAATTCCTATTTAGTGTGTTTTTATGCATTGTTTGTATTATCTATTTTTTTATAGTTTATAACAGTGAATATAAATTGAATTGTTAATTAGTTTTGTATAAAAAGAGAAATAGTTCATTAATAATTACTAATCTATTATGATGAAAGTTTTTTACCTTTGGTTCCCAATTATTAGGTTCTTTGTATATAGTTATATCTATGAGTATCGATAATAGTGGTCCCTCTATAAGCAACGGAATACTTATTAATGCCAAGTTGGCCTCGTATAGACACCGACTTAAAATAGGACATATCAACTGTCAGAGCATAAAACCTTCCGTGAATGCTACGAAATTTGATGAATTTAAGAATATAGTGTATGAGAACCTTGATCTTATTGCAGTTTCTGAAACGTGGTTGAAACCGTATATATCTGATTCCTCGATACGCTTGAATAACTACAAACTGATTAGAAATGACCGCCCACATCGTAGGGGCGGTGGTGTTTGTATTTACTTGCGTTGTGGAATTAAATATAGTGTTGTTTTGAAAGTCTCATCTTTAGATTGTGAGTCAATTTTTCTTGAGATTTTAATAAATAATGTCAAAATACTCTTTGGTGTGGTTTATTTACCGTGTGGCAACTTAGCCGCTTTCGAAAATCTTCATTATGAGTTACTCTTAAGGTATTCTAACATAATAACGGTTGGTGACTTCAATTGTAATTTGTTTAACGTTGAAAAATCTAATCTGATGCGGTCGTTGTGTACTAGGTGTGGAATTTCATTACACCATAATTCTCGTCCTACCCATGTTAGTATAGCACATAACTCTACTTCTTTGATTGATTTTTGGCTAGTGAGTGATCATTCTATGGTCTTGTTTTCTGACCAAGTTCATTGTCCCTCTATATCTCATCACTCTTTAATTTTTGCAGCTTTTCAAATCAGTTTTTTCCATTCTGTCGAGTTTATTGAATACCGTAATTTTAATGCCATTGAATGGGATGGTCTCCTATCCTTTCTGTCGGAATTCGATCTGTCCTTCTTTTTTGGGTCATCTAATGTTGATTCCCAATGTTCCATTTTAAATTCGTTACTTGTGTCTCTTTATAGTTTTGTTCCTGTAGTAAGGAGAAGAATTTCGCGTGGTGATAATATTTGGATGAGATCTAGGGATATTGTGTTGGCATCATCCCTCAGAGACTTAGCATATTCTGCCTTCTTGACAAATAGGTCTAGTGATAACTGGACTTCATATTGCAGATATCGAAATAAGGCAAAAAGCGTTATTCGTAAGGAGAAGAGGAAGTACTATACTAGATTATTTGATGGCCTTGATGTTTCTGGAATGTGGAGGGTACTAAAAAGTTCTGGCTGTACTGAAAGGAATGAATGGAACTGTGATTTAGATGTTAACTTAATGAATGAATATTTTGTGAATACCTCAGATTATGATCGTAACCCTGTAAATTTTGGATTTTCGGATGATATAGTTGGTAGATTTTCTTTTCATTGTGTAGACGAAAGTGACCTGTACCTTGCTATCTGTAAAGTTAAATCTAAGGCATTAGGTATTGATTACATACCGATTCGTTTTCTCAAGGTTATTTATCCTCATGTCTCTTCTATTCTTACTTACCATATAAACACCATTCTATCTACATCGATGTTTCCATCCTCTTGGAAAATAGCCCGGGTTGTACCTATACCTAAGGTTAAAACTATTCGTGGAGTGGATGACTTAAGGCCTATTTCTATTCTGCCTGCATTATCCAAGGCAGTTGAACATATTATGAAAGATCAAATGTTGTTGTTTGTACGGAATTGTATTGCTCCTTCGCAGTTTGCTTTTCGTCGTGGTCATAGTACCACGTCTTTATTACTTGACCTGACAGATGACGTTAGATCTGCCTTGAATGACCATGAGGTGGCAACTATTGTATCGCTAGATTTGTCTAAAGCTTTTAATTCCGTGAATTTTTCTGTTATGATTCTGAAGTTAAGAGAAAATTTTAATTTTTCAACAACTGCATGTAAATTAATTTATTCGTATTTATTTGATCGCTTTCAGTTTGTTCGTGCTAATAATCAATCATCTGATTTACTTCGTTTGAATTCTGGTGTTCCTCAGGGATCTGTCTTAGGTCCAATTCTCTTCGTTCTTTATATGAACGATTTATCGGACCATGTTAATAGTATAGGCTGCAAGTCTTTCCTATTTGCAGATGATGTTTTTCTCTTTTTCCGTGGTAGTCGATCGACATTGTCTATGTACCAAGTGGATATCAATGATGTTCTTCATCGTTTCCTGGTTTGGTCCTCTGAAAACTATCTGTCTATAAATATGTCTAAAACTAAGGCGCTTTGTTTTGGTGTTGCTGATGTATTTTTACCGTCTCTTGTTTTATATATTGGTACATCTAGAATTCAGATTGTTGACAGGATGAAATGTTTAGGGGTTTTTTTGGATAGACGTTTACGTTTTGAAAGTCATATTGACCACATTAGCTGGAAGGTTTCGGGTTTGCTTCGAAGACTCTATTCTACGTCTATATATTTACCATTCCATATTAAATTGCGTCTGGTGCATGCACTAATAATGCCGCAGTTTATATACGGCCTTGAAGTTTTCTCAGGTGCTAATGCAAGTGCTCTCGACACCTTGCGTCGTACTGTTAACGCAGTTGTTCGATATATTTATAGTGTTGGTAGACGCGATCATATATCTGTCTATGTTCGTCGCTTCCTTGGCTGTTCTTTTAATGAATACCTCGCGTTACGCAACCTGCTTTTTTTCTATAGGATTGTTAAACACGGGTTACCTATTCAGCTGTACTCCAAGTTTCATTTTTCTCATTCCACTAGAAATCCCCAAATTCTAATTCCCTTGATAAATAACTCATTGTATGAAAAATCTTTTGTTGTTAGGATAGCGCGTCGTTGGAACCTTCTACCTATTGAACTTAGACTTTTTTCCCATACGAATAATGTTTTTCGTCTGAAAATACTCTCACACCTAAGCAGTATACAACATTAAACGCTTTTAGAGACTTTGTATATCACTTATACCTATCGTTCAAATTACTCATTTAGTTTTTTCGGTTGCAAAATATTGGGATCTACCTCGGTCTGTACTGTAGCTTTTTACTGATTCTTCTTGGTTGGGAACCATATGGACTTAAGTGCTAACGGCCTTTTTATGAAGGATATTTTTGGTTTATGGAGAGTTCATTAAAATTTTTCTATAAAATTTTAACCTTTATAAAACAAAGATATTTTTCTCATTAACATTGGCCTTAAATATTTCTATTTTTATTATAAGTTTATTTTATTTTTAATCAGGCTTGGTTGGCTTTGTAATATAGTTAAATTGGCCTAATGTGGCTTTTATATTACTATGAATGAATAATAAAATAATAAATAATAAATAATAATAATTTCATAGCTAATTTCTCTTGACTTTAAACTTCCATATTGAAACCTAATTGATCTCTTGCAATTGGTCTTTGTATCTGTGTTTGTATCCTTTTCACCTGCTACTTAATATTTTGGTAGCTTCTTCTTGCCACTTGTTATCTTTTATCTCAGACCCTCCTTTATTCACTTCTTTGTCTTTTTGAAGGCAACGAAGAACATCACTCGTTTAGGAATGGCACAATTAAAGGTAGACTTACTTATTAGACGAGTATGTACAGTACTGTTCGAAACCTAAGCAACTTTTTCCCACTAAGTAATAATAGACTCATATCTTTTCTTTAAATAAATTTATAAAAAATATTTTTTTTATTTACTACTACACAATGTGTCTATAACCTAAAAATAACAAAAATTAAATTCCATTTCTTTGGAAGTTATAATAAAATAAAAACAAAATTAACTTAAAAATTTGCTGTTCAAAACCTAAGCAACTTTTAACATTTGGTATGATATCCTTTGTTTCTTACGACCTTAGCGCATCTTTTGAGCAAAGACTCAATAAGATTCGATAGAATAGATGTTGGTATAGCTTCCCACTCTGATTTTAGACAGTTCATCAACTCCTGTTTATTTTTAAAGCGTCGAGTTCCAACTCTCCGTTTTAAAATTCCAAAGAGGTTCTCTATGAGATTCAAGTCTGGCCATTGAGGCGGCCAATCCAAAACTTTAACCCCATTAGCTGATAACCAATCCTTGACTTGGGTCATTGTCATGTTGAAACACCCATCGAAGTGGCCTTTCCCACTTAGCGTAGTTAAGCATGCGAGTTGCTAAAATGTCTTTGTAAACAAAACGGTCCATTTTTGTTGAAATTTTTACAAAAGGACCAACACCACTGGCCGAAAAACAAGTTCAAACAATCACATTTCCACCCCCATGCTTTATTGTGGCTTTTGAGTACCGAGGATGTAGCCGCTTTCCTTTTGGTCTTCTCACGTGGCAAACTCCATCTGAATTTAGTAAGTTAAATTTAGATTCATCACTAAACAAATCAGTTCTCCATTTGGATATAGTCCAATCCATATGTGCTCTAGCAAAATCCAACCTAAAACAACCAATCAAACAAACCTCTTTTTTAAATGCTTCTTACTCAGCATAGGCTTCTTAGATGGCATGAAGCTCCTTAAGTTTTGTTCCAATAAACGTTTTCTTACTGTGGAAAAACTAATCTGAAGTTCAAGCTCATTCACTATGTCTTTCGACGAAATAAATGCATTTTTTGTAACTAGACGGAAAATTTTCTGGTCTGTTCGCTCAGAAGCTTTTCGAGGTTGCCCACCGCTATTGGCTTCCTCTACTTTCCCAGTAGCTTTATATATTTTTATAAGTCGGGAAACTATTGATTTATTAATATTCAATTGGTTTGCTATAGCAATTTGGGATTTACCGTTATTAAAAGTTCAATAATCTTTAGCTTAGAAGCTGATCCATAACGTGTTCGCGTCATGGTTGCACTTCTAAAGAATTGGTACTACTTAAATGCATAAAATAAATCAAAATTATTTTTTTCAATAGCCATCATAACGGGACTAAAATTTTTGTTGTTGTTTTAGTTAATATTTCGCAACAATGTAAAAGTTGCTTAGGTTTCGAACAGCGAATTTTTAAGTTAATTTTGTTTTTGTTTTATAATTTCTTCCAAAGACATAAAATGTATTTTTTGTTGTTATTATTAGTATGTAGACTATATGTATAACAAGAAATAAAAGGGAAATTTTTCATTAATCTATTTAAAGAGAACATATACGACCATGAGTATTTACTGGGGAAAAGTTGCTTAGGTTTCGAACAATACTGTATGTACCCATGCATATATTTGTGGAAGTATACAACTATTAGAAAATAACCCAGCTGGCATTTGGAAGTTTATTTGACTAGCGCAATCACAATCGAAATCCACAATCGTCACTTAAACCTTCTGGCGATAGTTAGGCAAATTTATTTCATTTTGAACTATAATTCTTAGATACATATTTCTGTCAGTATAATATTTTTCTGCAATATGTTTTTTTATTCCAATATGCTGATTTTTATTAGAATGTTCTTTCTTTTGGTTTTTAATAATTTAAAAAACGTGACGCGGTCTTTATTAATTTTAACAACGTGGTAAGGAAAAAGTGTTTCAATCACCCCTATTACGAATGTCAACATCGACATAAGTGATGTTGACGGCACTGTTTTAGCATTACCATTGACAATATTGACAACTTTCGATAACAACCGATGATATTTTAGCATTATCAAATGCAACAAAACGGCAACATTGTCTTAAAATGACTTCATTTTTGTCTACAAAGTTTTTAGCAACGACATATTAAATTCTGTAACAGAAAAAGGAAAATGGAGAAAAAAATCAAAATAACAACAACGAAACACTTTGAGGTACTTATTAAACAACTGGAAAACAAACCAAGCCAACAAAAGGATTCCACAGAGAGACAACTCCAAATAATTTTAAAAAAGAATGGGAGAAAATAGCTGTTAAGCTAAATTCTATTGGACCGCTTATTCCAGATAGCGATGGATGGCAGAAGGTCTGGAGAGACTTCAAATGCACAATAAAGCAGAAGCTAATCCAACAGGAGAAGGCGTAAATAAATTTTCAATCCTTTCGTCTTTGGAAGAAGCTGCCGCTAATTTGATGCAATTTCAGAAACAGTTTAACCCTGAAGGCTTAGTTCAAGGAATTGACACATCTTCTGAAGAAATAGTAATGCAAACCAATCTTCGTAACACTTGAGGATGCTCAAAACTTACCGTCAACTTCCACAAATGCAGTTTTAATAGAAGTCGGTTCCAAAAAAAAGGAAAAAGAGCGGTAATCAACGAAATGAATTATTACAAAAAACCACTTTTTTTAAACAAAATAAAAGTTTATTTAAAACATTTTTGACATTTGTAAAAGTTGCCAAAATTCTAAATAAAAAAGGTTGCCAGTTTGTTTAAAAAAAGTATTAAAAAAACAGGGTGGACTATATGAAAGTTTTTTTTCTATAAAATATTAGCTATGTATGCAAAGAAAATTTGGCCTTTAAACGAAAATGGACTATAGGCGAAATGGACTTAAGAACAAAAAATAATTTGTATGAAATTCGAAAAAACCTGCAAGTGAATAGGACTGTTTTGGCTTACATCCGTTTTTGGCCTTTAAGCGGAATGGACTATAAACGAAAAGTACTGTATTCAAAAGAGATTTTTTAGTGAAATTTCTAATACAATGAAAGAAATAAAAAATATTTTAAAAGAATTAATCCAGTGCCAACAAAATGTAAGGTAAGAAACAAAAAGTGTTTTAAAAAAAACAACCCGGTACACGTGAAAAATCTGGGAGGTTGAGAAAGAAAATGTAAAATTATTGAAAGAAAGCACAAACGAGAAGAGGAACTGTTAGAAAAAGAAATTGAGTAAAAAATATAAAATTGCATATTAAAAAAAAAGAACTGAAAGTACTTGAAAAGCAAGAGTGAATTAATAAATAATTTAATAGAGCATTTATTTATATATCATAGATTCTTATAAGCTTAAAAATGAATTTGAATTAAACTACGTAATTTTAGCTACAAAAAACAGTTTTTTATTTGTTCTCTTATTTGGGAAGCTTTATTATTATGAAGGTTTTCTACATTTACATCAAAATGTTCACTGTTACTGTCCTTATTATTTATAGCTACATCATCGTCAATGATCAAGCTTTTATACTCAACACAAATATTATGCAAACCCGCACAAAAATTCACAATTTTGGTAGCTTTAGCAGGTTTGTAATGGAGTTGGCGAGCAGCTAGTAGACAACGAAAACGATTTTTGAGCACACCAATTGTTCTCTCAACAACATTTCTTGCCTTTGCGTGCTTGCTGTTAAAAATTCATTCAGGGCTTCTTTCTGCAGCGCACCAGTAAGGTGTCATTAAATAGGCCTCAAGAGGATAACCAGCGTCGCCTATATAAGTATAAGAATATTTGTTTTTAATTTCTATATGAAAAAATTAGCTTAGCCTTTTCTTCTTCCGTCACGTCAAATTTAATGAAATGTGGGCAGATGACTTTTTCCAATACATCGAGTGTAAGACAAACCCAAATTAAAATCGTTTCCAACACTTTGGTAATTGGTAAGATCCTTGTGCCAGGAAACGTAGTGTTGTTGCCAGCTTTATTTTGTTGGAAATAAATGTAGATCTTACTCCCCTCTTCATTGAAGGCTCCATTTTTTCCAAAACAAACTTAAATGCCGTTTTACTCAGTCGAAAATTGTCCACAAATCTTCAATATGGTTAATATGTATGAATACACAATATTCTCGTTTTGCACTTGTCGCAAGTTAAAAACGGCATCTGTATAATCACAAATGTCCGCACTTTGTCTCATAACTTTCCTTTTACTTTTAAGATTTTCTTTCTTTTCTTTATCACTAGAATTGTCACTTTATTCTAACATGAAATACATTTGTACAGAAATTTTCAATCAAAAAAATTAAACAACAAAGTAAACAAACACCAAATTTTGTAAAGATAGTATTTGTTTCCTCTATATTATCGCTAATAACACAACGTCAACACAATACTTTTAATTAATACCGATTTAACATTGGCGTGAGGATGACGGCGTGTTAATGTGATGTCGACTCTTGTATTAAGTTGACGTCGCCGTTGACATTCGTAATAGGGGTGAATATAAAATTTTTCATTTTGAATTATTCTAATTACACTGGTCAACAAAAAAAGTTTTTGTATGTAACATGAAAACTATTGTCTAATTATGTTTCGAACAAGAATAAGCATAATATATGTAAATAAAATCAAAATGTTGCATATACAGTTTTTTTTTTGTAATTCAACTTTTTAATATATTAGAAAATTTCAATATTTATCGACAGTTATTTCTCTATATTGCAATAATAAAATCGGAATAACCTAAAGATTTTCTTCTATATTTTGCTTCATGGACGTCTTGTTGTAATATCCAACAATAATCCGAGAGCATTCGTGGACTCCACTTGCCTTGATATCTTTTTTCTATAGTAGAAATATCTTGGTGAAACCTTTCACGGTGTTCATCGCTAAAGGCGCTTAGATTTTCAGGAAAGAAGTCTAAATGTGAATGTAGAAAATGTATTTTCAACGACATATTACACCCTAAAGCCTTAAATGCAGATAAAAGCTCTTCGACAATACTTTCATAGTCATTCGATCGGTGGTTTCCGAGGAAATTTTGAGTCACTTTCATGAAGGATTCCCAAGCTGATTTTTCCAAATCACTTAGTTTTTCTTTAAATATGTTATATTTCATTAATTGCCTGATTTGAGGACCAATAAATATGCCTTCTTTAATTTTTGCTTCGCTCAGTTTAGGGAACTTTTCTTTCAAATATAAATGACCATCACAATTGCTATCCATAGCTTTAATAAAATTTTTCATGAGCCCAAGTTTAATGTGTAAAGCTGGTAGAAATATATTATTTAGCTGCACTAAAGGGGGATTTCTTATATTTTTTGTCCTGGAGTAAGGGAATCCCGTTTAGGCCAGTCTTTCTTAATAGAAAGATTTTTTCAGTCTCTGCTGTCCCACTCACAAATAAAACAACAGTATTTTGTGTATCCTAGTTGTAATGCTAATATTAGGGCGATTACCTTCAAATCTCCACATACTTTCCAATTGTGTTCGTTATATTAAGTCTCTTACAAGATAAATTCAATAGATTCATAAGACTCTTTCATATTAGAAGCCTTCCTCAGTGATATAGACGGAAGCTCATTTCCGATGTGTAAAAGAACAGCCTTTAAACTTACTTCTGATTCATCTATAAATAAACGCTATACTTCTGTTTTATATTCTATATCCAAAGCGATCATTAGGCCACAGACATTATTGCAATAAACCAACTGACCATCTTGTGAAAAATAAACTTCTAACGTTTGATCTCCATTGCGAAAGTAACATACTTTTGTTTTTGGTTGTAATAAATTCCATCCCTTTAATCGAGAGCCCAAAAGTTCTGCCTGTTTTTTGGACAAATTTAAGTCACGTACCAAATCATTAAGGTCTCCTTGAGATAGTAGATGTGGCTCTTTCGATGAGGAAGCTTCTTGGAAGTCAGGATCTAAAATTTTGGATTCGATTGTTTCCGGTGTAGCGGGCAGATCGGAAGTTTCTGGTATTAGTAGTTCCTCACTGTGAGGGACTGGTCTTTTCGCAGGTGACAGGTTAGGATACTTAATTTCACTTTTTCTTTCAACTGTAATACCTTTTATATCAGTTAAACAGAAATAACAATCAAATGAGTTGTTCGTTGGTTCCGTCCAAATCATCGGAATTGCAAATGGCATAGATCGAGATCGTTTTGCCCATCCAGTAAGATGACACACACATGTAACACAACAGATATGTGGAACCCACGCTTTGTCTTGTTGTCCGAAAGCAAAGCTAAAATACTGTTCATATCACTTGGTTATAAAGGTGTCAAATTTCTTCGCTGAGTTTTAAAAGTAATGTGTCCACACATATAACAAAACCTGTCAGGATCAATTATACACTTTCGTAACATGATATAAAAATCACTTAACTCAAAAAACAGTAAACAAAACAACGCTCTTAAAGTAGTAAATACTCCGTGTGAAAATAAAACTAAAGCATGAGTGATCTTAAATTTTGTGGGTAGTAGCTGTAACACAAAAACTAGACCTGATGGAATCAAAGGAACATTGTTTTTTTATCTGGGTAGGTAGGTAATTCAAAATTAGGAAGCACCTTTCTTGTTATAAAATTGTGTTGACCAGTGTTATTTACATTTAAGGCAAAGCGCCGTTAAAAATTCTCCCAAATTGACGATGCTGGTGACAAACTTAAAAAACCAAACCGAAAAAGGTGACGGACGGTGATATTTTTATTTCAAATTTTTCTTTTAGATGTTTTTATTTTCTATTACACTGCACAACAGCATATATGATGATTGGAGTACAATACATGGTTCTGTCTAGTTTTTAATGAGGATTTCAAATCTGTAGTCTGAACTTTCCTATCAACTCTAGTTCAAAAAATATGCCACATAAGCTGTTTTACACAACATCATATTTTTCGTTGTAAATATTAGTTAATCAAGCTCTTAAGATAAAAATTATTCTTTTTTTAAGACCTTCGTAAATAACGAGAATGCAGAGAGCTCCTCTGTATGTTCCAAAAAAAATTCTGTCATCATTTGCGCGTTCCATTGGACCTATTAGCTAATACAAAAGGTCTCTATAAATAGCTCATCAATTTCTTTACTAAAGTCCCTGAGATTGTTGAAAAATATGTCTAAATAATTTTTAAGGAAGTGCAGTTTGATTTTTATGCAGATTCATGTGGATAAAAGTTACTCATACGTTGCAACCAATGTTGCAAATCAAATGTTTTTTCATTATAAAACACTTTAATTTTAGAACAATTTAAATTTATTTTATTCCTTTTATAAAAAAAAAAAAACTTTCTTTTATAAGATTTTCTTGTAAAAGTTGAAGGCAGAGAGCTATTCTGAATGCTCCAACAATAGTCAGCCATCATATAAGCGTTCTAATAGCCCTGATAGCGCTCCTCCATGATGTGGAGGTCTTGATGGAAACTCTCGCCTTATTCTTCACTTAAGTCTCCAATATCTGCGGAAAAATGATTCAGGTGGTTGTGAAGAAAGTGCAACTTGATACTCATGTTACATCCGAGCCTTTGAAAGTGACTCATCAGTTGTTCAACGTGTTAAGGAAATTCAGAATTTTTCTTATTTCCCAGAAAATTTTCAACGAGCCAAACAAATTCTTTCCATGCCGCTTTCTCAATCTCTGTCATAGTGTCAGTAAGGTTTGTGTCTTTAATTAATGATCTTATTTGTGGCCCGTCAAAAATTCCCGCTCTTATCTTTTCTGCACTCAGTCTTGGAAACTTTTTTGATAGGAAAAGGAAACACTTTCCTTTTTTATCAAGGCCTTTTACAAATTGTTTTATAAGTCCTAGTTTTATGTGTAAGGGAGGCAAAACTGTACGATCCCTTGGTACTTAAGGTGGGTTTATCACGTTCTCTTGTCTTATAACTAGCGCTTCCCGAGGAGGCCAATCTTTTTTAATTCAATGTTGGCATTTAGCTCTACTATCCCACAGGCAAATAAAACAAGGATATTTCGTGTAACCACCTTGTTTGCCTAAAAGAAAGTTGAAAGAGTTCCACATATTTAATTTTGTCTAGAATTAAAGCAACAGTTGTATATTCTTCATTAAGTTTTGTGGAATGTGCAATAGGCAACGAGCCTAATTTATTCCCATTGTGTAAGAGAACACAACATTTTAGACTCCGTTTTGAGGAGTCTATGAATAGACGCCACTCACTGGGGACGTCATTTTAAAGTCTCATTGCAACCATTAAACCAGATACATATTTACAAAATAGGAAATCATTTTCTTTAACAAAATAATTAATGAGGTTTTGTTCTCTTGTTCGGTAATAAGAAACTTTGGTTTCTCTTGTTACTAAAATGCTTTCTTTTAGCCTAGACGCCAAAATTTCTGAGGCAGCCATTGACAATCCCAAATCTCTGACAAGATCGTTTAAGCAATTTTGGTTGAATAGTTTTTACGCTTTCAGGTCACATTCAAAATCGCTGTCAGTACTTTCAGATTTCGCCTCAAGGTGCATAGGTTTATCCAGTGAGGCATCAGCTTCAGAACTCAGCAATATTTTAGGACTAGAAACACGTCTATGTGCCGACCGTATGGAAGGATATTCCCATTTGGCTCGGTTGTTTCGGTTAATGCCAAATATATTCACTAAACAAAAATAACAGCCGTCGTGGTGGTTCAAGGGTTCAATCCAGATCATTGCCGTTTCATACCGGAATCTATTTCTTTTTTCATTTGTCCACAAACGTAGAAACTCAACGCATGTTTTATATACCTTTTCTGGAATCCAAGGCTTGTCCTTCATTTCCAGTGCACAACCGAAGTAATTTTTGTAAGCCTCAATAACAAACGCTGTCACATTCAAACGGTATTCTTGTAATATATATTCTCCGCAAATGAAACAAAAATGATTCGGATCATTGACACAAACTCTTCTTGATGACGCCATGTTAAATTTTACTAACATAACTTAATATCTTTTAATTAGAAGCAAACTAAACGACTACGAGGGCTGCTCTATGTATTTCTGGCCTAATAGTGAAAATGCGAATATTTATAATCAAAAATGGTTTTATTGTTTTTCAAAGTATTCTCCAGCATGCTTTATACACTTTTGCATGCGCTCAAACCAGTTGTCGAAGCACTTTTTCCACTCCGATTAAGACACCTCTAAAACATGGTTTTTGAACACTTCAACAGCTTCTTCTGGCGAGGAAGATCGTTGACCACGCGTTTTTTTCTTGATGTGCGGAAACAAGAAGAAGTCATTAGGTGCCAAGTCAGGGCTGTACGGCGGATGACCCATTAACTCGACGTTTTGGCCGGTCAAAAACGCTCTGGTTTGAGCCGATGTGTGAGAGCTCGCATTGTCATGGTGAACAATGATTCGTCTTCTCTTGTTGGTTTTTCGAATTTCTCCGATGACTTCAGGCAAACAAATCGTAGTGTACCACTCAGAAGTGACCATCCTACGTTGCTCAAGCGGAACAGTCGCCAGTTTTGACCAAGAAACAGTTTTGCTAAAGAAACAGGCGACCATTTGCTTCGAAGTGCTTCTTCCACGAACAACTTTCGTTGGATTTTGCTCGTCTTTAAAGACCCACACGGTCGATTGTTGTTTCGTTTCAGGCTCATACGCATAGATCCATGATTCGTCACCTGTGACGATCTTATAAACGTCTTTTGAAGCACCGCAATCGTATTTTTGCAACATTTCTTTGCACCAATCGACACGAGCCTTTTTTTGAGCGACTTTCAAATTGTGCGGGATCCAACGAGAACAAACCTTTTTTACGGCCAGGTGTTCATGCAGTATCGAATGTATTCTGGTGGTAAAAATGTCCAAGGATGTCTCTATCTCTCGGTATATCACATGTCGATCTTGCATTATGAGTTCACGCACGGCATCAATGTTTTCTGGCATAACAGCCGTTTTTGGACGACCTTCACGGAATTCGTCTTTGAGCGAGCTTCGGCCACGATTAAATTCATTATACAAATTTTTCACAATGCTATAGGATGGTGCTTCATCGCCATAAAAAGATTTAAGTTCATCAATGCACTCTTGTCGTGATAATCCACGTCGAAAGTTGTAAAAAATGATGGCACGAAAATGTTCACGAGTTAATTCCATTTTTTTCTCTATTAATTTTTTCAAGTCACTGTAAACAACACAAATTATGGTCGTACGTCAAAACGTTTTGAGTACGATTATGCTTAAAAATGACAAACTTTCCAATGGAAATGTCAGATTGCACTTGACAGCACTCAGTGTTGCCAGGCCAGAAATATATATAGCAGCCCTCGTAAAACAGCGATTTTTTTACAAAGATTTTTCTCGTAAACTAGAGCTGTCACAAAAAAAAATTAGCAACGTCAAATTAGCAAATACAATTTCGAAAAAGTCAATATTATTTATAATTTATAAGTAAAACTTCAATAGTACAAAAGATTACTTTTACTTTGTAGCCTATTTTATGGCTCATAAAGAGCTCATTATAAACACATAAAGGCGATTGTTTTACGACTCGTTTGAAGTAGGAATTAAAGAGTCTTACACGATTGTTTTCGACGCATCGTAGACGCCTGTTACGGAAGAGTCGCTAATAGCACATAGTTTCTTCCTTAAAGCTGAACTTGTGCGGTTGATATACGACATCGCAGACGATTAATTTTATTGCCAACTCCAATCGTGTAAAATACTTTTTCGATTAAAAATGCTAGTTGGGATAAAACTAAAAACTTTTTATACAACTCACACCTCCTGACAAAAATATCTGCAATTTTTTATTTTCCTCAAATCAAACCCTTTTATATTGAAATTAATAAACGGAAAAAGCAGTTTGCTACTTTATTTCGAAGGAGGAACATCTGTGTGCGAGCAGATTTTCCTTCTTTAAAAAAGTAAGGTTATAATTAAAGACGCTACGCGCACGTGTTTTTTCAACTGGCACTTAATAGTGTCCACCGTTCACCAATTTAAAATAATTTTCTATACAAATATCTTGTTAAGGATTCCTCACTTCCTATACGAAGGTATAGATCGATGTGCAGTTCCTGGAGAGAAGTTAAATATATTTAAAAATTTGTGGGATACCCTGGCGCTGTGGTTTTGTACCCCTGCCAAGGCGAATTCGCCTTGCCCCTGCCACTAAAATTCATATTTCAAAAAAATGAAAATAAACGGAAAAAGAAAATATTTTCAATATGAAGACCACTAAAAAAACTATTTCATATTTGAGATTTTGTGTTGGAATTATAACAATTTGTCTCATTTTGATTGCACAATTTTCGGGTTTTCGCCACGAATTTAAAAAGTTTAAACAGTTTATACTGACACTGATAGCCATTCTCTTGATACGTTACATATTTTTGGATCACATTGTTTTCCTAATACAGGCTCTAGTTTTAACACTTACTGAACGAAAAGAAACCTTTGTGAGTCAAATTCAAGATGTAGACGCAGACGAAGATGAAAATGAAAATGTTGGTAATGAACATAAGCCTGTAGATTTTTTAAAATTACATTTGGAAAGCTTAAAATCTAAATTGAATTTAAATCAAACACAAAGAGATGAAAATCTTAATTGGGAATACAAACAATTGACTAAAGAGTTTTGGCGTTTTGGAAAATATTTCTTTTCACTTTTGCTGGTAGTCGTTTACTCTCGCAATGTGTATAGTTACTACAATACGGCGATAACACGCCAAATACTAAACAACAGTTATTATTCAAACTATAACCTAGAAAACTTGGTGACCATCAGTGAATTGTACAGTTGGATAAATAATACTTTTACAGCGGCTATTAATGAGGGTCGTGAATATGATGGCAGTAGAATTAATGAACCAGGTTGGGTACAATTTCATCAAGCAAAATTGTTGGGTGTTGTACGTCTGCAGCAAGTAAGACATGCTAAAAGGGAGAATAATATGGTCAGTGTATATTTTGATGAACAAGACTACTTACCGGGATGGCAGAAGTTAAACAAGTCGCTGTCCTATGCTGACAAATATTGGCGTATTTATTATCCCTGGCTATCAAAGCGGTATGAAGGGGTTGGTGACTGGTTAGTGGCTTTTCTAAATATCGGTTCACTCTATACCTATTCCGATAATAAAGCGTATAAGGCAGTTTTGACGCGTGATCTCGAAAACAGTGAGAAAGTTCTGAATTTTCTTAAGGAAAACAATTGGTTGGATGCCATGACCGCAGCAGTGTTCATAGACTTTACTTTATATAATGCAGACTCTAACATTTTTACAGTGTGTTCTATTCTATTGGAACAAACACCTCTTGGCAGTTTACTTTGCCAAATAAATGTACAGTCTGCTGAACTACTATGGAATATAAATGAATTGTCCATGTGGTGGTGGATGCTTATTGTTTTCTATACTTTCCAAATGTTGGATTTTTGCAAAGAAATTATTCTGCGTTTCTGGTTTGTATCTGGCTTTTTCAAATTACGCTGGAATTATGTGGATGTCGTTATAGTTTTATGCAATATAATCCTTGTAAGTTTAACTCTTCTGCGGGAGTACTATGTGCTGCATGTGATGAAGACTTTTGTTTTGTCTCAAAAGTTGCAATTTGTAGATTTTCGTATTGCTTGTGTTTTAAATTATTTGGCAAACGTTGTGTTGGGTTTTCTGGTATGCATTGCCTCAATACGTCTGTGGAAGATTTTACAATTTTCTAGTATTTTTCGTATATTTAATCGCACTCTCTACACGGCGGGCGTACCACTCATCATTACCATTTTGGCAATACAAATAATTATATGTGCAATTGGCAAAGCGGCCCAGCTTTTAAATGGCAGTCATTCGGAAATATTTTCCAGCTACTTCAAGAGTTTTACCTCTATATTGAGTTGTGCTTTTGGATTTACCTCAGCCACCAGTCCTACCGAATTAGGTCATGGTAGCAGATTTTGGGGTGTTGTACTTTATTTTATTCTTATGTTTGTAGTGGCTACATTTCTTATCAATATGTTCATAACACTCATCTGCATTCATTTTTCTAATGCTCGCGAAGAAAGGGATCAAGAATCACCCGACAAACTAACTTACTGGCAATTTATAATGGAAGAATACCCGTTTGTGAAAAAATTTTTCAAAAGGATTTCTCCCGTTTATAACAAAACGAAAAATCAAACGGTGAGAGAAAATATAAACGACCGACTAGATGATCTAGATAAAAAAATACAAGATCAGCAATTAATAGAAAATTCCACACAGCAAGAGCATGCAGAAGAAGAAGATGAAGATCACATGTTTGATGAGGAAAAGAAACGTGCAGATCGTATACAAAATGTTGCTGCTGTTTTGAATTTACAATTGGAAATCTTAGATCGGTTAATTACGGCACAATCTCTGGAATGGGATTCGGAAAATGAAAATGACTTTGATTAAATAATTAATAATATAATAATATACTTACAGCAACTATTTATACATTTTCAAAAAGATTTTTTTTTAATTTAATAATATAATTCTCACAATTCACAAATTTATCATGAAAAAAGAAAATTTTATTTAGTTTCTTTATATTCTTGTTTACTTGTTTATTAGCTGACCTATTTTTTTTGTGTAATCTTTTAAGGTCTTTATCCATCTTAAAGCTTCATTCAATATATTGTAGAAACAGTTTTAGTGCCTCCTTTTGGATCTAATCTGTAGGACACTTGTGTAAAATAACACTAACAAATACAGTAACACGTGATTTTTATATGTTAATTGCACGATTTTTCTTTTGCTCCTCCTATGGACTGAGTTTCGAAATCAGTCATAGTGTATAGAACTTTTTCATCAAATTTTATTAAAATTTGCTGTTTTTTTTTAATTTTTTATCCCTTTGGACTTGAGTCCTTAATAAAAACTTGGACTATTAAAATTGTTGTGTTTCTCTCCCCTGTGAATCAGAATTTCGAAAAAATCAATCTGCATAGGATTTTAAAAAGACAGGATTTTTTAATAAATTTTAAAGTAGGACATAGCACCAGTAAATACAGGTCTGTTAGAAATGATCTTAAATTTAAATCGGTTGATCCTTCAGAAATGCCGGTTTTTTTTTGGCGTTTATCATCGCTTCGGATCCAAGTTTTGAAAAAGAGGAGGATAGGCTGTTTCATTTTCTCGAGAAAAAATTCCTCCAATTATGAATTCCGTGTAAACAAAAAAAAAATAAAAAAAAGTGGCTTCACCGTGATTTGAAGGGAGCTATTTTTCTTTTTACGTGTAGAAACACAACAGACGACGGTAACGGAACGATTTATCGTTGCTGAGAGTAAGTAAACAAAATAACGACGATTCTCTGACGGCATTCATAATATTTATTTTCATCTCAGCTTTGTGTTTGTTTTCAAAAATATTGTGTTAAAATATTTTATTACATTTAAATGAATTAGATAAATTCTATTAAAAACTCGATGAAACGTAAAGAATATTAAGTACATTTAACATATCCATGGCATTAGAGTCTATTGGACTGGTTAACCTTGTAAGAGATTCAATAGGTCTTTTCAAAACTTTCACACAAATTGAAGAGCGGGACGAAGAATAAATGATGACTGACTTAAGATGAGACATGGGCTCATATTTTTCACCTTTTCAGTTATTTTTTCAATCAATTTTATTTTCATATTTTTAACCTTTTCAATTATGTTTTTCATTTACGTACATACATGTATCAGTTTTTTTTTAATATTTTTATTCCTGAAATTTTGTTCTATTTTTATATAAATAATGTGCCTTTGCTATTATTGTGAATTCAAATGCTTATAAAATACTTATATTTCTGGCAATATTGTTAGGAGAGTGAGAGACTAAATGTGAGAGAATAATGAAAACCGACAAGAAAATAAAATAAATTTTATCTCAGCGGCATTGTCGTTGAACGATAACTTATGTCAAATTTGTATGAAAATATCGTTACCGTCGTGTGTTGTGTTCCTACACTACATATAATTTCTCTTTCATAAGTCATAATACCTACATTTTTTCCCGAATTTTTTCGCTTTCCGCAGGCAATAAGAAAGGGAACAAACTTATAATAGGAGAAAAATGAAAAGTGAAAAAGTCGCACGGAATTTCTGCTTATAATTGGGCTGATAAACTGTAGATTTTGGCTTTATGTTTAAAATTCCCTGGAACTGTGGGTACATACACTCCTTTAGTGTGGTCCTAGATACAAAAATAGAAATTTTATGTGCTAAAATTCTACTATTGTTGCTAGTTACAGCCATTTTAGATGATGTGCTCAAGGGTATGAAAAATTGCTTAAATGGTCATCTCACAGAACACAGTGGTTTGAAAACGATTTATTTTGAACAAAATTCGATATTTCATGAACCACTTAAGATATCTTAATGATGATACTGGAGCAGTGATTAAGCGATGGTTGATAGAAAAGCAAAAACAAATGTACAAAACAAGTTGCAAAGAGAACAGTGTGTCGACTTCGTCTAATTAAATTTTTTTGATATAAATATTTTCGTATTTTTATTTACAAAATTAGTTGGCTAAATAGATAATGTTTACAATGTACACAAGCTAATGTAGATAGATGCGAAGAATGCTGATGTAGGTTGTAGCGATCCAGAAAATGTTGCATTTCATTTTGCTAGTGTCTACTTTTTTTAACGTCCGCACACTAAAAATTTTTAGAAATTAAATTATTAAATGAACCTAATCCGAAAAAGGTAAATTTTAATTCGTTTAAAATATCCACGGTTCAAATCCTGATTGGGAAAAAAATAAAAATTATGCAAAGCACCGCGCATATACATTCATACTTTACTCAACAACAGTTAATA
Source organism: Cistogaster globosa (assembly GCA_937654795.1). Taxonomy (NCBI): domain Eukaryota; kingdom Metazoa; phylum Arthropoda; class Insecta; order Diptera; family Tachinidae; genus Cistogaster; species Cistogaster globosa. Next base: position 128,497,877 of record OW569403.1, read on the forward strand.
TTCAGAAGTGACTCAACTCAATATTTTAACTTTTCAGAAATCGAAAAAAACTGTTTTTGACCTGAATAAAAATGGTTAAAAACAAAAACTTTGGACTGTTTTTTTATCAACACTAGATTAGCAAAAAGTTGGAATTTCGTTGCAATAAAAAAATAAAATTTCATTTAAAACCAGAATTGAAAAAAGCTATCAAAAATTTGAAAAAAAAAATCGCCTATTAAGTTAGTTTTATACCTTCCACCACAGTTGGAAAAAGGGTGTATCTAAGTTTGTTATTCCGTATGTTTCTTTTTTTTTCTGCAATATTCATTACCGACCTCAAAAAGTGTAAGTATTCTAAGTTTTTATGCATAGCCAAGTCGTATTAAAATCAACTTATCAAGGCACAAGATGATGAGCTGGAAAAAAATTCAAAAATTTTGCTACTTAAAATCAGCTAGATTGGTCCATGTCCTTCGACGCAGCGGGCAAAAAACCACGTCCAAATCTAATTTTTTATATCGTTTGAAATAATGAAGTAACTCTAATTAAAAAAAACAAATACCTATATGTGGGTGACAAAGAATTAAAAAAAAGAAAAAAACATCAAGTGAAAAAATTGGCGCCCATATTTTCCGAGTTACGGGTCACTGAAACTTTTCAAAATTTTCTTAAAATATTAATATGTTAGAAAATGTGATCATGGGTTAGGCATTTTTTAAAAATTTTAGTATTTCCTAAAAGATCTCTTTAAAAGCTTTTAAATGGTATCCATATTGACCATATTAAAATTTAATCTTAAAAACTGCTCTGCTATGCTCATGTAAAATTTTGGATCAGTGCAGCCCTTTGCACTGTAAATGTGATTTGCCGATTTGTTTCATACTAGATTACCTTTTCTATCCTGTAAATTACTAAATTTTTTAGTATTTGACTAAAATCATAAATCGCAAAAATTGTTACAATTACAAACCATTTATTTTCCTTCAAGAAGGATGCAAATTTTTTAAAGGCATAACATTTATTCAAATTAATTTAGTTCCATTTCAATTAAAAAGAAATATATAAAAAGTACACAAGTTAATAAAAAAAAGTATTATGCAATGTATTTATAGCTTGCACATACTTTATAGCAATTTGTAAAGTTAAAGCGGTTAAAGCGGATATTTCTTTAATCGACGACTGCTTCTCTAACGATTCCGCAATTACGAAAAGTAACCTCTTGCATACAAACATAAAAAGTATGATTGTAATAGAAATTCAATGCCAGTGCTGATCGTTCATCAATTAAAAAGATAAAACATGTTCTTATTTGCTCTGGTCGTACTACATGAGAAGTAACCACCCACATATCTGTACGCAGCTTTGGCTTGTGTAAATGCAATTGTGACAGGAACAATCCAGAATCGCTAGCTATGCCGTTATATACAGCATCGAAACAATATACCACAGATGTAATAGGCGGCAAAGGAAGAACCTTTAAGGAACCGATAGTTTTCATTTGAGTTATATCTTCAATGCAACGTTCTACGCACTCGAAGGCGAACTTGTTCTCACAGACAATAGTTATGTAATTATTATATTTTAATATACTATGGAAAATAGGTGTGTTCATACCTTCCTGCTGGTACACACCAATCCATCCAACCAATTCGTTACGTATAAATTCTAAGGAATTTTTAGCTAAATTCTTATTATTTTCCATGTAGATTTTAGCAACAATAAAATCACTATCATCATGGACTGGATTTAAGGATGCTTCGGCTAACAAACGCTGTTGCATTGATTCAATTTCTGAATTGAATGTATTTTTAAGGTACAAAACATATTCAGGAGTGCATTTATCTTTAATGGAAAATTTTTCTTTGATCTTTTCGAAATTTTGTGAAGGTACCGATTTAACAATTGCTGATTGAACAGGAATGGCCTGCGGTGATTTTTGTGTTTGGATTACCGGTACGGTTTTTTCTTTGTTGACTGCAACCTGTTGCTCCACTTTTTTATTTTTCTTCGTCTGTGGATTTATATTTTGAGGCACGACTTTTTTATCCAAGCTTTTACTATTTTCACAACTAACTTTCAGTAATTTGTCGCAACTCTTTTCTTGCAAACTTTTTTTTAAATTTGAATTTTCTAAGGAACTTCCTTTATCCATTTGAGTGTTTTGATTTATTGGCATATTTGAAGAACTTTTTCTTGAGTGACGACGATTTCTTCGACGTCGGGAAGTTATAGAATATGGTGGCTGGTTATTATAATTGTAATCACTGTAGCTGCTTTCAAAAGTGTAATTATTTGAGGCGTTAAAATAGTATCCATTATAATTTAAATAAGCAATTAAATAAGTCAACATTATAAAACGTCGAATATTTTGGTAATCAACAAAGATAGAAGCTTTTAAATGGTGGTTGCGAAAGTAACGGGTTTTTTAATGTCACCGAAAAGACCAAGGTACATATATTTTATTAGGTAGTGTTGTCCGCCCAGCTAGTTTGTAGCTGGACATGTCAAAAGTTAAGGCCGGGGCACATAGAATACGTCATACGTTACACTTTGACAAATTCAACTGACAAGTCAGTTAAAATACATGTTTTTTTATGAGCGTTGTCACAATCAATACGTGTCCGTCAACGGAAAGTATGAAAGTTGTTCAACTTTTAACTTTTGACGTATATTGAATACTTTGACAACTATCAACTGCTTCTTCTTCTTTGTTTTCTTTAACCTCTTGCTGTGTTTGAATTGTGTTTTGTGATTTTAATAAAACAATTTTGGTGACAAACAATAAAATACAAATTAAATTTAAAAGTGAATAAAAATAGAGAGCAAACTTTGATTTAACATCCGTCAGCAAAGTATTCATTGTGCCAACCTCATCCGTTGTTACTTTGACTTTATTTGAATATGTCAAACTACAACGTATGACGGATTCTATGTGCCCCGGCCTTTATTTACATTTTACAACTTTTGTTTACGAATTTCAAAAAACACCAAAAACAAGCAAGCGTTTTTTTGTAAGAGCATTTATCTGATATTTTCTCTTCTTATATTTGACGTTTCCACGCACAATGCAACAATAAAATGTTATGTTGTATTTGTTGTAGATCCACTATTACCTAAGAAAATAAATGTACCTTGGAAAAGACATTCGGAGTAAGTGAAGCCAGATGTTTTGAGTCATTAACAATTTTGACATTAAAAATTTTCGGAGGTTCTTAGCGATTTTCATAATATAAATTATAATTAATTCGGTTTCTGGTTTAATTCTAGTTCACGAAGCTACTCCAATCACAAATAAAATTATCTAAGGTGATAGTGACCAATAGTGACTTGAAAAAAAGTAAAATAAGAAAATATAAATTAATTTTCAATATAATTATTCGTTATGTTTTCTCACTGAAAATTATGGATAATGTATTTCAGTACAAACAAACAAAATTGTTAGAGTGAGGATTAAGTGTAGAAACACAACAGACGATGGTAACGGAACGATTTATCGTTACTGAGAGTAAGTAAACAAAATAACGACGATTCTCTGACGGCATTCATAATATTAATTTTCATCTCAGCTTTGTGTTTGTTTTCAAAAATATTGTGTTAAAATATTTTATTACATTTAAATGAATTAGATAAATTCTATTAAAAACTCGATGAAACGTAAAGAATATTAAGTACAGTTAACATATCCATGGCATTAGAGTCTATTGGACTGGTTAACCTTGTAAGAGATTCAATAGGTCTTTTCAAAACTTTCACACAAATTGAAGAGCGGGACGAAGAATAAATGATGACTGACTTAAGATGAGACATGGGCTCATATTTTTCACCTTTTCAGTTATTTTTTCAATCAATTTTATTTTCATATTTTTAACCTTTTCAATTATGTTTTTCATTTACGTACATACATGTATCAGTTTTTCTAAAATATTTTTATTCCTGAAATTTTGTTCTATTTTTATATAAATAATGTGCCTTTGCTATTATTGTGAATTCAAATGCTTATAAAATACTTATATTTCTGGCAATATTGTTAGGAGAGTGAGAGACTAAATGTGAGAGAATAATGAAAACCGACAAGAAAATAAAATAAATTTTATCTCAGCGGCATTGTCGTTGAACGATAACTTATGTCAAATTTGTATGAAAATATTGTGTTATGTCTGTGATTTGAATAATAACCATTCTAATGTGAATTAAATTTATCGTAAATGCACTAATAAATCAAAATGAATGTATACTGAAATTAGCTATTTCAATATGGCAACGCCGTCGATATTCAACAAGCGTTTGTCAAATTGTTTACACTATGTCCACACGAGACAAATTTTCATCATAATGCCTAATAAAACGCCGGCAGAACAATTGTCAAATTTATATTAATATCACTTCAAAGGGGTAGACGTTGATGATTTAATATTATGATGAATAATTCTTTATTGGTCATTGTAAAGGCAATTTGTCCAAATATTTCTGTGTAAATATTATTTTTCGAACTTTCGGATGGTTTTTATAATAATAATATAATAAAAAAATGCCTAAGCTATAATAATTTAAAATTTTATTAAAAAAATTATATGTCAAAAATAAAATCACATATTAAATGACTTTTTATATCATGATGAATTTATTAGTCTATGAGCTCTGATAACTATATCATAACGATGATATAGTACTAATAAATGAAGTCTACACAGGATGAATTTTCATCATAATATAAATTTGACTTTCATCAAGATATAAATTCATCAGGTGTAGACTCCCTGTTAATTTTGAAAATAAAAATGCATTGAAAGACAGAAAAGGTACGTTTTTATAATTGTTTTTATTAAAATATAAAATAATTATTAAACAAGCATAAATGCTTCTGTCTTCTATCCGTTTGATCGTAATACAAAAACTGTCGTCTGTCAGAGTAAAATTTTAATTCACAGCTTTTAATTCAAATTAACTCTGTTGTCTGTTAACGCTATCGTCAATTATATTGTTTTTTATAAAACAATTAAAAATGGTTATCCTTTCCATGTTATAGATAATTTTGAATTTCCGAATATATATATTTATATGGAATAACTTTCCAAGAGAGTAAAGAAAGGTTTCGTATTTACCTCTTAGATTTAAATCCGAAATAGTCGTACATACCAAAAATCATGTACTTAAGATAGTGTAAATCTTATTTATTGCATTAATTTACAAATTAACAAATTAATAACTATATTTAATGAATTCATATATCCTAAGGTGCGATCAAATTAATCAAATATTTGACCAAAGAAACATTACCACTATTTTTACAAATGTATCTTCAATCTTTTCTGACAGGTATCATTTCGAATGATGATTTATAATATAATAAATGTAATATTTTCCCTTTTATACTGGATATAATGCTTTATTTCTTAAGAAGAAAATTTTTTTCATTATTTAGTAGTTACGTGTTTTTATTCAAATATTTGACTAATCTGATCGTACCTTTATTTTATTATTAATTATGCATATTTTTAACAATATTTTACTATAGTTAGCAGTTTTTATACTCTTCACCACAAAAACTGGAAAAAGGGTGTATCTCAGTTTTTTCCGACCCCATAAAGTATATATATTCTAAGTTCTTATGCATAGCGAAGTGGATTGAGCAATGTCCATCTGTCCGTTCGTGTTAGTGTTGATATCAACTTTGCCAGGACACTAGTAGAGCTAGAGAAAGTTAAAATACGCCAATCGATCAGACAAAGTTTCGAAAGTTGTGATATTAAAAATCAGCCCGATCGGTCCATGCCCCTTGAGGCAGTGGGCTTAACACCCCGCCTGCCTTTAATTTTTCAATATCATTTGAAACAATGAAGTAACTCTAATAAAAAAACATAAATATGAATGTAAAATTTATTTCATTTAATTGGAAGGCGAAATCATGTAGGCCGAATCTTGAAACCCTTCACCATTAATGATGAAAGACAAAGATGTATTTGGACTCTTTATCACAAAATCTGAAACTATTATGTATGAAATATTGTAGTGGTATAAACGTCTTGATCATATTAGTAACCAGAAATTATATTCTCTAATTAGAAAAATTAGTAAATTTTAAAATATTCGTTTTTGTGATGTTTGTGCCGATGCTAAACATGTGCGAGAATATACATATGTACAGTGAATCAATAAAGTTTAGGCACATCATGATTTTCAAGAGTAATTGCTCAATTATCTTGGATCTGCCTAACTTGATAAAATAATAATGATGCCGTATTAAAGATAGATGTGTTTATTGACTACTGAACACAAAAAATAATTCTTATTTTATTATATCTTATATCCAAGGCTTTATTAAAACATAAAAAACACAGTAAGTCTAAGTAAAAAAATTTTAGAGACATACTGCATTTATGCACTTTGATCGCTAGTATAACTGTAAATTTTCACGTTTATTTAAATTCATGTTTCTGCACATGGTAAATTCTCAGTAGGCGAGCTTTAAATGTAAAAAAGTTTTTCTTCGTATTTAATTCGTGGCGAAAACAGCAAAATGAGCCATCGTTCAGAAATTTCCATAGATGTTCGTAAAATTATTATAAATCTTCATGCGCAGGAAAAATCCTATCGCGAAATTGTTGTTATTGTACAGAGGCCCTATACTAGTGTAAGAAACATCATAAAACATTATGAAAAAACTAGCAATTTAAAGCGTGAGAGTAGAAATGGACGCCCAAAAAAATTTACACCACGCCAGGAGCGGATGATTGTTGCTGCAGTGGCTCAAAATCCAAAGATTTCGGCTGTAAAATTGTGCCAGGAAATGAAGCAAAGTTTCAATGAAAACTTTTATCCACAAACAATAAGAAATACGCTGCACAGAGCTGACTATCACCTAAGAGTTCCCCGTCGTAAACCGTGTCTTTGCCATATCAACAAGAAAAAGAGGTTAGAGGTCGCAAAACTCCACAGTCACAAAAAATTTGGCGAAAAGCAAACAAAGAGCTTCAAGAAAATAATCTTATTAAGACTGTTAAGCACGGTGGCGGCAATGTTATGGTCTGGGGGTGCATGGCGGCATCTGGAGTGGGAAATTTTGTCTTTATAGATGATAAAATGGGAAAGCACTTTTATTTAAATATTTTAAAAGAAAATTTATTTCCAAGTATTGTGAAGCTGGGCTTAGATGGAAAATTCTTGTTTCAACAAGATAATGACCCAAACATTCTTCATATCTTGTGCAGGAATGGCTTATATACCACTGCAAACAGTTGAAAACCCCTCCGCAATCGCCCGACACGACTCCTATAGAGCATATTTGGCGTCTACTGGAAAAAAAGATACGGAAACATAACATTACATCCAAAGAATCGCTTAAAGCAGCGCTTCGTTTAGAGTGGGAAAACATTACTCCTGATGAAACGTCTAACCTAGTAAAAAGTATGAGTCGACGATTAGAAGCAATTTTCCAAGCTAAAGGAGGTTCAACCAAGTACTAGACGCGCAAAAACCAAGAATAAACAGAACATTTTCCTTTGTGTGCCTAATCATTTTTTACATAGATTTACTTTGTTTTTTAGTTTTATAGCGTTGTATAGTAAAAATAATAAGATATGAATTATGTTTTATGTTAAATCGTAAATAAACACATCTATCTTTAATACGGAATTATTATTATTTTATTAAGGTAAGCAGATCCAAGATAATTGAGCAATTACTCTTGAAAATCATGATGTGCATAAACTTTATTGATTCACTGTATATATGCCAGAAAATTATTTCTACAACTACAATAAATTACAAGGAACAACCCAACATGTTAAAATTAAATACACACAGCCAACTTTATTTTCTCTTCAATGCTTTATAAAAATCAAAATATGTTTCTGCTTCTTTACGTTTGCTTTGAAGTATATTCCTTTTTAGCATAGACTTATAATAGAGTTTAAAATTTTTATTATAGAAATTGAAACGACCCTTCTTCAATTTAGGCTCACATTGTTTTGGCAGAGGAATCGTAGGATTAAATACCATCTGAGTACTATCAAATTGTTCAAGCAACTCAAAAGCAGATCTGAAATTATATTAAAGTATTAAATTATAATTAAAAAACAAAAAATGGCTTTACTTACAATTTTCCTATTTCTGATGGCAAACAACCCTCACCAGAAGCTGGCACCCCATTAGCAATATGCAATGCCATCTTGCGTACAGTTGGATGGTAGTGTCTTGTCAGCGTACTTAGCTCGTACAAAGCCGTACATGAAGCATTACAATACTCCGGATCTTCTAATTCAGGATCATATTTTCCTGAACCAATACTACTATCTGTATCAAGTAATATATCCAAAACAGAGGTCAATTGAAAGGTAGTTTTAATCGTACCTAAACATGCCAGAGTACCATGGTGTAATAAATTTAAACTAACTGTTAGTAGGCGTTTAATAAACGCCATTAAACGCTGCTGACTCATGTTACGTCGTCTTTTAACAAGAACCTCATCGAGAGTTTCTAATATTATTCGAAAGTCGTCATGATTTTTACCCGCGTTAACAGCCAACATATTTTTATAGAAATGTTGGTAAAATCGGATAGGATCGATATTTAAGACTTCACCCTGGCCAGAAAGTATAACGAAAATCGTTTTAATGCAATGCAATTGTTCACGATAACCTAATTCTTCTTGTGTCTCCAAAATGTTATTTAAGACTTCAATTAAGTCGGAGAAGAAATCCAAATTAATGACATGAGCAAATCTGTAAGAGATAATAAAACAAATAGACAAATTGTTCTGTATTTTATATTAGTTTTTTTTTTTTTTCTTTGACATAAGCAAAACCAAAAACAAGTTCTGTTTAAATAACAAAGAGCGAATCGTAACAATTGGCATTTCGCGCCTTTGCTTTGAAATACGAATACAATCGTACAATTGCGTTAAAAGCGCTAGAGCATTCAAAGCAATCACTTTTTCTCAAACGTTAAAATTTTTTATTTATTTTTTGTCTTGTTGTTTATTGGTTGTCTCCGTTTTTTTTTTTTTTTTCATTTTTTTTACTCACTACAAATAACAAGACAAACGTTTTGATTTCTTTATTTTGGTACCCTGGTTTAAAAAATAAATCTACCAGATGTAGGCGGAAAAGCTTTAAGAAGCTTAAAGTGACATTTAAAAAATTTCTTTAGCAATTTTTTGCATCAAGACTTATCTTAAGGTAAGCTTTTTTCAGAAAATATAACTAGTTGAAATATTAGTGTTCGAACATAGTTTCTAGACACTTACTCTGCCAAACCCTCTAAAATTGCACTTAAAACTTTCGAAGTAGGATCATTTTTCAGTACTCTGAAGTAAATGTTAAATAACATTTTAACAATTTCGGTTAATTTGAAATGCTTAGTCTGTTTATTCTCCTCAGCTTTTGTCTCTTCCAATTCCTTGTTCAATTCGGCCAACTTTTTGCGTCTCTTACGTTCCTTCTTAGATAAATTTAGCAAACGCTGACGATGAGCTTCCAATTTCTTTTGTTTCAACTCATTTTCCTTTTCGGCGTCTAAATTAACATTTTTTATCTTAAGATCCTGAAGGCAGGTGATACACTGCAAGTGGACATTGTTGTTTTTGGTTTTTATCAAATGATTTATGCGTCGTATTATAAAAAGTGTCATATCAAGTTTTTTGTCATTGGCAAAGACATAACGGAAGCATTTATTAACGGCGTCCCGCATGCGGGGATAGTTGCAGTTTAGCATGTAAACCAATAGCTGAGCAATATTTTTAACATAATTGAAATAAGGATGAGCTATGAGAAGATCACACATTGATTGCACAGCAACTTCAGCCATCTTAACAGATTGTGGTGTTATACGGCCATGACCTTTACGATTCACTGCAGCTGTTAGTTTTTCTAAACGTTGCAGAAATTTTTTAAATTGTTGTAAAAGAGCATTTTCGTAGGTTACTCTCTCGAGCGTTGCTTTTCGCACTTGTTGCATTTTGGTATCAACCTGACCAACACGGTATTCGGGTAAAATATCTTTAAAAATTTCTGTTAGAGAAATTATTGCCACTTTGCGCACAGTCAAAAGATTGGGTAAACCATTTTTGCTTGACTCATCCATTAGCTCAAAAAGTGCATTGAAGTTGCGCATTTTATCTTCAGGCTTTTCTAAAATACCAGAACAAATGATTCCAATGCGATATTTTTGTCGTTCTATTTCTTGTTGGCGAGCAATTAACAAATCAGTAGTGGAAATCATTTTCTTTGCTGCTGCTACTTTAATAGTATTTTGGTCCTCATCGTTGACAACATCATCGTCACTGTCTTCATAATCTTCTTCGACGTCATTTTCCGCTTTATTTGCTTCATCAGCAATTGGATCTTGGCTTTTCTTCATCTTCGGTTTTGGTTTATAATCAATTTCGGCAGTACGGGTTATAATTTCACCATTTCTACTTTTTATGGGCAATAAATCAACTTTAACCTTTCTGGTTTCCTCTTCTAAGGCCGTTGCCATAGCAAACTCCTTTTCCAAACCCACCGAGTGTTTGATATCATCTTGTTCTGCCTCATCATCTGCAGCATGCTTGCGTTTTCGCTGTTTTACTCCACGTTTTAATTGTAAATACTTCAAATCTTCTCCATCTAACATATCGGCTACGTTGTCCAACATCTCATCTTCATCGCTGTTATTATCAACCGTACTTAAAGGTAAGCCTAAAGATTCTCGTTTATTAAGTTTTTTCTTTTGAAATACTTCATCCTTTTTGCGAGCTTTTTGTATAAAAATATTTGCTCCTTTTTCCTTGGCCGCTTTTTGTTGAGCTATTTTTTGTTGCTGTTGCTTGCTTAAAGGAGCTTTCTTGTTTTTCAGATGAGCTGATCGCTTAACGGAGCTGATTTTCACTTTTTTCTTCTAGAAAATATTTTTAATAAACAATTGCATGTATTTTTGTAAGGTAAATATTCTTACCGCTCCCATTTTAATTAAGAATTTGTGAAAACTTGCTACAAAACAAAAAACTTTTATGTCAAAAACAACAAATGAATTAAAACAACGAGCACATGTTGCAATCAAAGGGTTGCCAGAATTAAAACACACTTTGTCAAATTTACGGGAAAGAAGTTTGCTTTTTAAAGTTAAAGTGTAAACAGGGGATTTTACATTGGACAAAGTTTTTGATTAGCACATGTACATTTTTTTAAGTGTCTGAAATACTTGAATACTTTGAAGACGGTAAGTAGGACAGTGATTTAACGTATGTCGACATTTTATTTTAATTGTTGTAAGTAAATGATATTTGAAGTATATTATCATATGAATTACTAAAATTTTATGCATATAACAATAGAAATGGAAAGAAAATACAACTTTGATAATTAAAATGATTTCAATGAATTTCTTAGTCAGCTAAGAAGCTTGAATCAAAAAGTATTGCTGTTTTTAAAAAAAATCATACATTAAATAATTTCGATCAAGATTTTTACTTTCTATACAAAGGAACAGGTCGATGCGAAGTTTCCTGAAGGAATGGGATACCCTGATGCTTTAATTTTATATCCTTACATAAAAATTCAAATTTAACAAAAAGAAAAAAAATTATACGAAAAAGTAAAAAATTATAAATTTTATAAAAGTAAATTTCACAGCCAAAAAATTAAATATGAGATGTTGCTGCATGTACAGGGGAAGGAAAATAACTGGGTACAATTTATTTAAAGTACCACACGAAGATAGAAAAATAAATTAAAGTCAGCTTTCTTTTGTTTAGTCAGCATTTTTGATACCAACGTGGTGCTCTGCAACAAGAGAATTAAATAAAATTTTTGTTTTTGTACCCGTGCGGCCACATAATATTTAATTGGTCTTGAATCTACGTAAGAAATTTATCTCTAGGATTAAATTGGTCAGGCAGAATAAAGAGGTTTCCAGAAAGGCGATTAAACTTAGTTTTATTGTAGTTTAGTTGAACTTTAAAATATTGTAAACTAAATTTAAACGGTCAAGTTATTTTTCAGTGGTATTTTAAGAAATGTCAAATATAACTATAGTTTGTGTAAAAAAACAATATGGCATCTCTTAAAATACCCAACAAAAAAAGCTCCACTAGCGAATTTCAAAAAGAAAACAAATAAAATCAAAGCGGCAGAGCACAAACCAGAGAAGCAAGCGGCTGAAAGAGCATTTTTAGTCGGCGGCTCATTTATAATTGTTTCAGTTAGAATAATTTAAATTGTTGATACTGAATGCAAATTACTGCTATTTTGTACTCAAAATTAGCTATCATTATTCAGCACACTAAGTTTGGCGTTTTTTTTTTATAAATTTCTATATAAAGATCATATTAGCTCCGTTCCCGTACTTTTTGGGTAAAGTTCTGTAAAATGAGAGTAAACATAAATTATTCTCAATTGAAGACAAAAATGCTGTAAATTTTCCTACTTTTGCTTACGAATTTCAAAAAACACTAAAAACAAGCATATGCTGAACAAAGATAGCGTTTGTTCTTAGACCAGTTCTCTTTTATTTTCTTTTTCTATTTTTGATATTTTCACTAACAAAGCAACAATAAAATGCAATGTTGTTTTTACAAATGTTGTATTTGTTATAGAGCCGCTATTACCTAGAAAAATAAATGTACCTTGGTCATCACCATTGTTTTAATAATGAATTATGAAATAATTATTTTATTAGAAATATAAGGTAATCTATACACATAATAAAATGTAAAGGGGTAATTTCTGCATATGAAATAATTTTTGAAAATTTTGATGCTGTTGATGGAATACAAATGATCTTTTTTTGGAATTTTTGTCTGTCCGCCAGCCTTTCTCTTTGTATTTCTGTGTTCGAATAAGGTTAAAACTGCTGGATAATTTGAATAAAATTTTGTGAGGAAGTCCCATTGAACTTTAGTCAAATAACGTTTCCATTCGTGTAAATATGTAGTTTCGTAGAGAAACTAAAGATACAAATGTGAAAGCATCTTATTTTAACGGTATAGTGTACTAAAGAAGTTGAAAGCACGTTTTATTTTTAACTATAACATTTTTACCACTGGATTAAATAATTAAAAATGCATTTTTGTAAATTTGAGTTTTAAGAAAATCATAAATGACACGCAGCCGAAGTCATTGACGCTGCTAGTATATATTATAAATTTAAGTTTGTTTCTTTATTTGTGCGACAATCACGGTTCAGAAGCTGAACCGATAGAAAAAATATTTATCAGATGAAATAACAATTATTTAATATTTCTTGGTCATCTTGTCTTCTTTTCAATATCTTTCACATAAAGATAAAAAATAAAATTCCTAATAAAAAGAAAAATTACTATGTCCTGCCACAGCTCCAACTTTCTATATATATATTACTAATTTAGATATCTATCTCAAAATAAATACTATTCAAAAATGCATTGTTATTCTTGACAATTAACTTATACTCTTTTGCTCGAAATAAATATAAGGAATGTTGACACCACTGAACACATATTAAAGAATAAAGCAAGGTACATTTATTTTACTAGGTAGTATCGTCCGCCCAGCTGGTTTGTAGTTGGACATGTCAAAAGTTGTTTATATTTTCCTACTTTTGTTTACGAATTTCAAAAAACACTAACAACAAGCATATGTAGAACAAAGAGAGCGTTTGTTTTTAGACCAATTCTCTTTTGTTTTGTTTTTCTATTTTTGACATTTCCACTCAAAAAGCAACAATTAAATGCCATGTTCTTTTTACAAATGTTGTATTTGTTGTAGAGCCGCTATTACCTAGTAAAATAAATCTACCTTGGAATTAAGTAATCAATGCCGAGTTCTTATATTTCCTATAAAATAAAAAACCGCGAACAAGAAACTGACTAGCCATGTTAAACGGCTGATAATTAAGCCGCCGGAAAGCCGACAAATACGGCGGCGGCGCGAATCATGAAATTTATCCGCGCTGATACGACTGTCCTCACTGGCACAAACTTGTAACAATTTAAACACGGTGTAATCACATAAGTGTGAGCGGCATATAAGCGATTTAAAAAATCTAAGGGACGGCAGCGCTCTTGAGCCGACAATATTTCGGCGGCGACGGCTATAAGACAAAATCATCAGAGGCTCGACTCAGACGGCTTAAAGCCGGTCGGCATAGGTCTCTGTCTATAGCTTCTAACACTGGCTATTGATTTCAGATGTAAACAAATCCTTATAATAAAAAGTAAAACCTCCAAGTTCGAAGTGCTCTACGTCAAAGTTATGTCTGACGAGGAAGACGACTACATGTCTGATAAGTTTTTAAATGGGTATGTTTTAAAAATATTTTTTTGAAGCAAGTGATGTAAAGGTATTAATAACCAGGTTGCAGGATGTTAGACCCAGTTTGATAAACAATCGCGCGAAGAAGCGACAAATTGACGTAGAAGCTAAGCACGATAACCATATTAAGAGACAAAAGGAAAAAAATAAACTTACATCGGGCTTGTTAGATAATGAAAGTCTTCAAACAGCCTTAAGCAAGCCATTGGCGCAAGAAAACAAGGGATTTAAACTTTTGGCGAAAATGGGCTACAAACCAGGGCAAGCGCTAGGAAAAGCCGTCGAAAATGAGGAAACCTCAGTTTCAAGCACAAGCAAACGTTTGGTAGAACCTTTAGGTTTTACACTAAAAACAGATCGCCAAGGCTTGGGTAGAGAGGCAGCTCTACAAGAATTAAATGAGAGACGAAAAAATATTCGGCAACAACGCTTAAGAAAACATTTAGGTGGCGAAACCAGTATAGAAGAATTTCGTCGCCGGACGACTAAAAAGCACGAAGAGATATTCGTACTAAATGCTTTAAGACGCTGTCAAAAGGTCTGTGAAAATTTGGATATAGAGTCTAATATAAAGGAACCAGAAATGCAATGGTTTTGGCCAGAGAGAATCGAAGAAACTCATGAAGACGATACTGAGGAAGGTCAAGACAAAAAGGAGGATAAAAGGGAAATGATAGACGAGGAAGTAGAAGAGTTTTCCAGTCAAGAAAAACTAGAAATGCTAACAAGTTATATAAGAACTTCGTATTTGTTTTGCTACTGGTGTGGAGTACGTTACAATGATAGCCAAGACTTAAAAGACCATTGTCCAGGTTTAACAAAAGATGATCACTAAAATAATACTTTAATAAAGATGCGAATATATAAAATAGTCAGGTATTATCATTATTTTGCTCTTTTATCATTAAAATTAAAAATTTTGTTAGTTTTTTGTTATACAAATGCAAAAAGTTAAAGTAATTTTTATACAATTAAACTAATTCGCTTATTTGCAATAAATAATGTTTAAGTAAAAAATAATGAAAAGTTTATAAAAAGCAAAATCATTTTGTCTGGAATGCTGCTAGACACGTCCTTCTAATTTTTGTATCAAATCATGACATTTTTCTATAACGCTATAGATAAAAGGCCTTTCCATGGGATCCATGCGGAGCATATAGCGAATTAATTCGTTCATGTCCTTAAAAATAAATGAAATCATAAATTAAACAAACTTTTTCTTAATTTTATTGGCTTAATTTTTTTTACATATTTATGTACTGCAAAATATTTTCGATTTTTTAATTGATATTTTTGACATTATACCTAAATATTTGTAAGTTCATTTCATGATAGAGCTTATTAAATTAGCATTTTTGCAAGCTTACCTCTGAATAAATGGAACTTTCAGGTATATTTATATTTCCACTTAAAACCGCTAAAGCCACACTATCACCCTTTTCGTAAATGGGGTCAAACGGACAGTGAAAGAAGCACATTGCATATAAAACACAACCCAAACTCTGCAAAAAATAAAATAAATCACTAAAGCTTAAAGAATTTAAATTATAAAAAGTGTTCTTGACTTACCCATATATCCGTTCTTTCGTCTATGGTACAGTATGATTTTACTGAAAACAATTCTGGTGCTCTGTATACAATTGAACTACGCTCTTCGGCTTCATCCTGCAAACGCTGAGCTTCTGACTGGCCACAAATTTGAAGGCGTGCCTCTGTCATCGATCCTAAATCGACTATAATGGGCTCAAAAGAGTCGGAAAGACATATGTTGGCTGTTTTTAAATCTCTATGAGCTAAGGGCACTGGTTTCGCTTCATGAATAGCTCGTAAGCCTTCACATATACCTAAAAATATTTGCATTATCTGTGCCTCAGGCATATGGTCCTGTTTCTTAGCACGCAGTTGCAAATGGTCCGCAAGTGAACCATGTTTGTAGTAGGGTAAAACAATGTATAATGTACTCGTTGTATTTATCACAATATCTGCAGAACCTTTGAGTTCATAGTCAATCACCTTGATTACGTTTTCCGAGTCAATACGTCGGCAATTTTCTATTTCCCGCAATGCTATATTCTGGTCATCTATGCTATGGCAGGTGATACGTTTAACAGCATACATTTTTCGAGTAATATTATTTTCCGCAAGGTCAATTAAACTAAAACCACTATTAACAAATAAAAAACAAATATTCGTTATATCTGATCCTCATTGTTTAATGATAAGACTGTGATGATTTTTTTATAAATGTAAGCATTCTTCACTTACCCCTGTGCAAGCCTGTCTTTCACAGTGTATTTGGTCCCACTGATACTTAATGTTTCTTTGGAGCAAAAACATCCGCGTTTGATAATAAGAGCCCATCCTAGACTATTCATGCTTTTTTTTCCTAATATTATTTTCAAATTAACTTCTTTAAAACTTAACAACACAAAATATATTGATACTTATTTAGATTTATTTAAATTTATAAATCATTACAGTTTGTACTTTTGTTATAAAAAAAGTGAAATCACTTAGGATACAATAAAACAAAATCCAATTTATAAATTTTCACAGCTGAGGGAGTGGAAGTTAAATATGATAAACATATGACGGCACAGGGTGACTCAAGTAACATAACTTTCAAATGAAGCTGCAAAATTTATTTTTTGTATTTTAAATGCTTAAACAAAAACACTTTATTGTTGATAAAATCTGTAAAATTGGAATCAATTTTTATTAAATTTAAATAGTTTCTTTTCAGTATAATACTTTCGGTTTTCATATCATTTGGAATTTTTGGTAGATTCTTTGCATTTGCGATGTTGTTCATTTAGCAATATTAAAATTGTTGGAATTTTTTACGTCGTATGGGTGCGCATCCCTCATAGGTACTTTGAGGTATCTCATTTTTTTTACAAATGTTACCGCAGATATAGCCTCTGTATTTGATTAATCCATATTAACACTTTAAGACTGTTTTGCAGTCTTGAAGCTAGACTACTTATTCTTTACGTGCGTCTACTTTTATTAAATAGTTGAGCCATAGTCATAATGTAGTTTGCGAAATATGTTACAAATGTGACATACAGAGATACCATAGATGTTAAAGATCTCATTCTCTTAAGAAAACCATTTCTTTTAATTTTAGATCCATTTTGATGAAAAACAGTTGATTTTAATAATATTTTTGCATAATTATCTGTGTTTTATAAACTTCAAATGTTACATCTTTTCTCTGTTTTCATATTTATTTCTGTTTAATATGCATTTGAAAATGTTATAGAAATTTTTCAGATAACTGTGCTTATTAAACGTTGATTATAAATAAGCTATTACTCGTTTGTTACACTTAAATTGAATATCGTACATTATATATTCGATTATAACGGAATTAACATTTAATTTTGTAGTTTTAAATAAAAAATATTTCATGAGAATATCATAAAAAAGTAAAAATTGGATTTCTATTTGCAAAATCATTTTGAATTGAGCCACGGTTATTTACTGCAATCATTATGTTTATCTGTCTTATCCTGTGATTGAATTAACAGCTGCTTACAGTTTTTTTCACGTTTTGCAACTTGTTAAAATTCAGATGGTAACAAATAAACAAAATAGCTGAACAAATCAGTACAAATAGTGAAATGGAAGATAATGAGGACTCCTGGCAGGATTTACTTGGAATTACAGCAGATCCGCCTGAGCGTAGACACAGATGTGAACAGTGCAAGTGAGTAAAGTAAGCTAAATTTCAATGTAAATGTGTTTTCATATGTTTTTATGCACTCGTAGACGCCCACAAGTTGTGTGCTGGTGTTCCTCGCTTCCAAATCCACCGCTTGACATAAGCAGTTCTGTTGTGATACTTCAGCACCCAGCTGAAGAAAAACGTTCACTGCGCACAGCCCTTATGCTACAACTTGGCTTGAAACCCGGCAAGTGCACAGTACACAAGGGAAAGAAATTTCCCACGCCAAAAAGTTCTATGGAACTGGAACCTATTCTAAGATCGCCTAATTCTTTATTACTTTATCCCAGCAAAGAATCAGTGCCTTTAGAGACAGTAAAAAAAGAAATACAAAAACAGTGTAGATCATCAGAGCCGTTCACTTTGGTTCTTATAGATGGAACTTGGCCGCAGGCGAAAGCGATATATGCGAGTAGTCCTATGTTACATCATATGACACAAGTTAAACTTATAGCAGCTGGAACTAGTGATTATGTTATTCGTACCCAACCTACAGAAGGCTGTCTTAGCACTCTGGAGACTGCTGCTCAGTCATTAGCGATACTAGAGGGACGTCCAGAATTACGACAGCTGTTAGTACGGCCCTTACATACGCTCTGCAAATATCAACTTGAAAATGGTGCTGTTGAACATCACTCAAAAGAATTTAGAATAAAAAATAATCAATATCCTAAACAAATTGGAAAACGCCTGAACCGATTACTAAATTATAGTACGATTTGTAGGCCAGAAGCTGACAAGGAAGAAATTGATGTTAGTGCATCTGATTGTCCATTGCAAGGAACATGAAATATGCAACATTATAAGTCGATGGTTATTTTACTCATACCCTTTTTATTTCTTTGTAGACATTTTTTTAATACTAGTCCAATATGCATCTCTACAGTTGCACGCATACATTTCAATATAAATATAAATTCATAGGATATCAATTTATTATAAAAATTTTCTTAATAAAATTTTAAAATTAAAAAACTTCTGATTTCTAATATTAAAAAAAAGATATTTTCACTACTTCATTTGCGAATGCATTCTTAGTTTATATTAAAAATTGTCATCAATATGTTTATAATAAATTTTCGATTAAATTTAATTACTAGTTTTTTAAGATGTTAATGTTCAACTGGTTTATTTTTAGCATCTAATAAAAATTGTATTGTCAAGCACTTGGCAATGGCATAAGCTCGTACACAGGCATTCTTCTCCTTACCTACAAAAGAAAGAAACTCTCTTAAGTAACATTAATTTTTATAAGCAGAAAAAATGGATATGTTGAGTATAATTCTTAATTCAAGCATTATGTACATTGTACTTTATGTGAGCCAAGCTCACATTTGGCGGATTTATTTTGTATGAATATCTATTATTAAGAGAGTACAAGAACTTTATAGACGCTGGCTAAACTTAAGTCGAAAAACGATTATCATTATATTTATGGGATAACATTTTTATTAAAACTGGAATAATAAAAACAAAACAAAAAAAAATCAAAACTGCAAAGAAAATTTTTTTAATTATTAATTGATTATTAAAATTATGATTAATTATTATTATTATATACGTTCCGAAATATTTATATCTGTCGCATCGCATTACTCTTAAATAGAAGAAGACTGTCGAAACTGGCTGTTTATTTGGTACGATTGGCGAGCGCTTTCGATGTAAAGACATCATTTTCAAGCCGCGTTTTGATTAGTACTGGTTAGATAGTGTAAGGTGTTTGTTGCATAGATAGTGGTGGGTTCAGGTAGTTTTGTCGGTTAGGATGGTGTCTATTTAAAAATGTTATTATGCAGGTAGATTGCCTGATATCTGTCATGTTTGTTGAAGGTATATAATGTAATATCATTTACAATTTTATATACTATTTTCTAATGATAGTTTTTGCAGAACAGTGTAAAAGATTTTAGTTTTTTTTTTAGTTTAATCACCTCCCTCTTTTTCGCAAACTTCTATGGTATCACCTATTGCCGGCCAAATATTTGCATGAATTTTCTCAGAGTTCAGCTTCCAATTTTCGATTAGGCCAGATTTTTCATATAAACAACGTATAAAACACTAAAGAAAAATTGTAATCAAATTAGGCATATTTGTATACGTTTATGTACATACACATTCAAGTTCTATACATATTTCGATAAATGATTCTCTAATGCACCACTAAAAGATTAAAAAAGTTGTAACAGTCAGATATGTTCTGCAAATCACAAACTTTTATTTTTTAAAATCACAATTGTGATTTCATGGTGTTCTGCCAATCACAATAGTTATTACTTTTCGTTGTGCTTTTTTTCGAAAACACAAGAAAGCAGCTGACTTTTGTTTTGATGTGGCGGCACTTTTTATGCATTCATAAATAATTTGGTGTTTTTTAAACAAAGTTTTTATTGAAAATAAATATAATTTCCTGTAGTATACGAACTATATATAAAAAAAAATGCCTGGAGCTGTGTTATTGTCCATTATGGAATTAAAAAGAAAACAGTTAAGAAAAGAACGCGCTCAAAAGAAGTATTTACGAGATTTATCCAATCCAATGGATTTAAATGAAACTATGTATGTATGTTAGCATAAATATAAAACGTATTGTAATACTATACAGCTAAATCATTTTTAGGTTTGTATCATATTTCCGGTTGAACAAAAGAGACACCATTTCCCTTTTTCGTTTTCGGCAGTTAGGACGGACAGGTGTTGTGACAGCAATAGGCAACTCATTATGCTTTGGGGATATAGGTGAATTTATGTTTTCATAAGTAATTCCGGGCGAAGCGTTTTCTATTAGGGAATCGTAGGATTTCGATGCAACGTTACATGGAATACCGTAACCGTTTTATTTTATATTTACTTTTTTCCACGCTGCTACATCTTTAGATGGAGGTCCCGAAGCATTCAATTGCATTGCAAGGTCTGCCCACAACTCTTCACAATGGACCCTGTCACCTTTCATAAACCCTCTAGCCAAGTCTTCATGTTGCTCCATAAATTTTATAAAAATTTCAACTTGAGTGTTATTTTTATGTTGTCCCCTATTCAAAATATTTAATGAATCGTTTCGTTGAATATTCTATTAAAGTACTTACATGTTTAAAATTTTTAAGTTTTTGACTTGGAGCGCAATAAAACTTTAAAATAAATCAATCAAATGAGAAGTTGCCACAGTATGTTATTATTTTTGTTGCCATTTGTTATTATTTTATGAGTTATCTTTTACAACTAAGGCAAACAATTAATAGTTAATAGCAACTTCCAAAATAACTTAACAAAAACAAATAAGTGTTATTTAAAATAAGTTCTTTTTTTATAAAAATTAATACATTTTTTGCTAATAGAAATATTTTGCTACTCTGGCAAGTATCAACGTATTTTCGAAGAACAAAAACAGATGATCGCTAAAAAGTAATTGCAAATCACAAAAGTAAATAACAAAATTTCTAGCAATAGAAGGTGCTTTTATTTTTTTATGATTTCATTAGTTTTTTGAGCAATTATATCGGTTTTATTATTGCAATTAAGAAAAAATATAATAAGTTGATTGCTAAATTCATTTTATTTGATTTAGAAATAAAAACAAGTGCAAAATCAAGAAAGTGATTTCAGATCGACATACACTTAGCTGACTGGTTTCAAATCACAAAAGTTCAAAAAGTTTTGCACGCAGAACACCTTTTTTGTGATTTCAAATCATTTTCACAAAAAGTGGTTTCAAGAACAGGCCTGAGTATTAAATTCCTTAGAGAATTTAATAACACGATGCGTTAATTAAAAATTTCCAACTACAAAAGTGTACTCTTAATCCATATTAAGGTAACGATATGTATGTATGATAACACGTAACCTAGTCTGTTAAAATATGAACATAATTTGACTAGTGTTTTTTTTACATAAATGGAATTTGTAAAAAAAACTTAACATTTTCCAATACTGCGTTAGTGGAATCACTATCCCTTCTCAAATCAATTTTTCGAGGCACAGTTTTGCTAACAAAAACTTTTTGCGTGTTCAAGAATTTTCAGCCCCTTTTAGACATTAGAATACATAAGTAAAAAAAATCTTATATACCCTTCACCAGAGCGATTCTTTTATAAGCCCTGTTCCCGTACTTTTTCGGTAAAATGAGAGTAAACAGAAATTATTATCAATTGAAGACAAAAATGTCCAAAAGTACGGAAACATTAAAAACCAAATTTTTATCCCAAAACAAGATAAAAAAAAATATTCATGGAGTTGTTCACAGTTAACATAAAAATACAAATATTTTGTATCTTCTTAAATTTATTTAAATATTTTTTAGGATAAAACAACACACAAAACTTTTGAAACATAGAATTTTTATTTTTCAACCAACTGATAGTCAGCTTACACCACCACAATGTCTGAGCTGTAAGGTGCAGAAAGAAAAATAATTTTATTCTCACAAAGGCTATCTCTTTTACTTAAAGTTTATACGAACAAGTTCTGCCTTTCAAGTCTTAATACATTTCCACTTTTAAAAATTGAAACAAACTTGAGTGTTTAAGCTGATCACAATTCGTTTGAACTATTCTTCGTTTTTGTTTCTACAAATATTTTGCCTCCATTAGTTTTGCCATCTTCACAAAAAAAATGTTTTCAAATGCGTGCAGTCTACGTCACAGCACCAAATTTAAATAAATTTTAACAACCAGTGTGTATAAAAAACTTAGGAGGAAAACTTGATCGTGTGGCTTTAAGGTTACTCAAACTTGTAGTACAGGAACAGTTTTCGGTAACATTGGGAACCCGCGGGATCCCAAAGCTGAGTACGGGAACGCACCTATTATTTTCTTAAAATATACATGGATTTTCCGGAAAATGTTTATTTTTTTTTAATTAAAACCAGGGGATGACCTCTACTTATGCAATGCATTGTGTCAGAACTAGGAAATTAGGCTGTGGGATGGGGGATAGAGGGAGTAGTGCTTGTGAACATTTGATTTGAATCTTTGCACATTGAAAGTGGCAGGAAAGACCTTTGCAGAGAGTTTATTCCACATACGAACTATTCGGCTAAAAAACGAATTTTCTCTGTAATGCGTTGTGCGATTCACTGGCCAATCGACCATAAAGGAATGCGCTCTTGATGCAGAGCGCGTTGCGCGTATGAAATTACGGTTTTCAGGAACGAGTTCCTTGATTTCATAAGAGCACATTCCCTTGTAGTAGCGATAAAACAGTGAAACACACCCCACATTGCGTCGATGCTCCAGTGAGTCAATAGAGCTGGATACCCTACTGTCACCGATGAGTTTCTTTGCTCTCTCCTGTACGCGGTCGAGTAACTCCAAAATAGACTTTGAAGCACCGGCCCATACATGAGAGTTGTATTCCATTTTCGGTCTGATAATGGTGACATAGATAGTAGGGAGATCAGATGGAGTGAAGTATTTATTACACCGTTTCAGAAAACCTAGGCACTTGAATGCTTCTTTTGCAACATGAAAAATGTGGTTGTTCCAACGAACATCGCATTGAATTTTCATGCCAAGAACATCGAGAGCTTCTGATTCCTTAATATATATATATATATATATATATCACCCATAATTACAGATGAGGTAGCATGTTCAGCAGTAGGTCCGTGCGAAAGCACACAGCACTAGTTTTTATAAGCGTTAAAATGAACCTTGTTCGCCAGGCCCCATTCGGAAATTACCAAAAGCTCGCGATTAAGGGTATCGTCTATGTGCTTTCGCCTCAATTTCCCGAAGGCTTAGTCTAGGGCGAAACGAAAATTAATGGCATGTGCTACTGTCATCTGCAAAATAATAGATAGGGTTGAAAGTCTGACGTATAAGGTCATTAAGAAAAATAAGAAATAGGGTAGGGGAAAGGATGGAACCTTGCGGTACCCCTGAATTTACCTTGAACTCGTTTGATGAGATCCCATCTATAACAACTCGTATAGTGCGATCCTTGAGAAAGCTCGATATAAGTTGAGTGAAGCTATTACCGACACCAAAAGCAATAAGTTTTGATATGAGTGCACCATGCCACACTCTATCAAACGCCTTGGAAATATCTAAAGACACCACCTTACTTTCGCCGAAATTTGATTTAGTAAATTAAACCAAAGGTTATTTATTTGCCACTTGAGGTATTTTGATTGCAACTATAAAATTTTTCCTAAAATTAATTTTTTTTGGTCAAATTTCAATGGTTAAAAATCGATATATTTATAATCGGTATAAAATTTTGAACGTTAAGTAAAATTTATTAGTGCAGAGTTTTTTTTCTGAAGTTACTGTTTTTAAAAACTTAAAAAAAAAAACAATATTAAAAATTTATATAAATACTTCTGCCATTTTTTACCGTTTTTCAATTTCAATAGCATTTCTTTCGAAGCTATGCCCGACAGACTGGTGGGTTTTCTCTACAACATTACTGTGGTCTTTGCAAAGCTTATTCAATCCGATTACAGACATTCAAGCATCGCAAAGTCTATTCCCCTTTAAAGGGCTGGAAATGAATATAAAACAAAAGGAATGACAAACTTATTGTTCTTTCTATTTGTGATGAATGGTATAAAAAGAACTATAAAGGACAGTTAGATGTATAAAATAATTTGTATAAATAAAAACGCGCTTTGTGCTTTTGATTTTTATCATAATATAATGAAAAATTTTATTTTATGCTTAAATTTTCTGCTTTCTGTGCCAAATTGTTAATGTTCATTTCTTCAAAGTTATTTAAAAAAATTCCAACTTTTTAGTAAAACTTGGCGTACAGACCCATATCACGACAACGTTATATGTTTAACAGTTATCTTTTAAAATATTTTTTAAGCTTGGTATTCGTTGACCTTCAATTCATCGGCCGCCTGGAATATCAAAATTCTATATAGCATTGGTAGAGATAGACAGATCTGGGGTGAGCTAAGTCACTCACAAAAAAATAGCATTTAAAAATTACACTATGGTGGCTTAATTTAGCAAGGTAAAGGCAACGATGGAGAGCTAATCAAGTGTGTTTTGGGTCGTGAAGTCAAATAAAGTGGATACTATTACGACTAGGCTGGAAGGGCAAAATAGGGGTTGAACATCTATCTCCTCATAATCCTGTTTCTTGTCGTATTATTGATGGTAGTATCAGTTGTGTTTTACTTTTTTTTGTGTGAGGATACGCAGCCGACGGGAAGGGTTGGGACCACCTGAGAAAATATGAAAAAAAGAGCTAGGCAGAAACCTCGCCGTGTCAACCGGTCCGTAGCAACACCTTAATACACATTTTCTTAAAATAAAGGCCATGATACACTATCGTATTCTTTCGACCTGTCAAAAATGGCATGTTTTCACAAAAGTCTGATAACGACATGTACGATGTTGTAATCGTTTGAAAAAGTTTATAACTAATAATTTCTGTACGATGCATATAAAGGCCGGGATTCACTATCATACACAATCGTTCAATTTAATAACACAAAGATTTGACGGAATTTCGTCCTACTTTAAAAATTGTTTCAAAATGGCGTCGTAGGTGCCACACTTTTATACAAAATAGATGAAAAAACAGATGCTTTTAATATTTTGTTGTTGCTTTCTCCCCATCTTTAAATAAATCAACTCTGATCGCATAGAAAAAATCATTTTATGAATTTTTTCAAAAGATTATAAAATCGTACAGATCTGTCAAAAAGTCTGTCACACACATACAATTTTAATCTACAATTGCTTAATTTACAAAACCCCTTGTATCCGTGTACTCTGTGTATTGTTCAATTAAAATACAATAGTGTATGCTTGTTGTTGGAAATTTTCATATAAAATTTCAATACACCAATCCACTTTTATTTTGCATGGTTTTGAAAAGTTGTATTAGTAATCGTGTTATCAACTACATGTGAATTCTATATCACATTGAGAAGAAAAAAGTAAACAAAAGACATTTTTATCTTGCTTCGCTCTTTCATTCTTGATTCACTGCCTAATCTTGTTTGAATCAACATGCTTTGTCATATAAAATATTGAGAGCGAAGCACGTTGGTTTAAGACGATTGAGCTTGAACAACATTTGTTGTAGAGTTCTGTTAACAATGTTAAAAACTTTACAAAAAAAAATGTACTGACAGCTGTTCTAGTACCATTATAAAGGCAAAAGGGTGCATTCATATTTGTATCTCTATTTCTCTACAAAATAATTTATTTTTACGAAACAAAAAGTATTCTTTATATGATCCAAGGTTCTAATGGACCATACAAAATTTTATTCAAATATATTTAGCAGTTTTTACGTGATGCGAAAACAGACAGATGGACGGACACAAAAAATGCATGCATTTTGTTTTCGTCGTGTTTTTAATCAAGATTTAGCAAAGCTACAATGGCATACCCAAGGAGCATTGATACCAGGTGAATGCATTAACTTTTACGTGTATTTTGTTTTTGTAAAAACTTTTGAGCTGTCAAAAAAGTCTGACAATATGTGTGTATGTATTTCAATATATTTTTATTTTATATTGCTAGACGTTTTTGACAGCTCAAAAGTTTTAAAAAAAACAAAATACATGTAAAAGCTAAAATATATGTTGACCGCATGATCTAATGCAGTCACCAGTTCAATCCGCTTGGGCATACCATTAATGATGCTATTCAAAAACATAATCAAAATCTTAACATTTGACGTGTGCACACACTTACCATGCCTGTTTTATCCACTAAATCTGGAAACTCAGCCGTTGTATTAAACGTTATATAATAGTCTGAAATTTAGCAAGAACGGAGTCTCGGTTATGTTCCTTTATGAACGTGCATTACTTACGCAATGGTATATAAAAACTAGAATTGCACATCGAAATCACTTCATCAAAATTAATTATATTTAAATTATCAGGTGCTGTGGTTGTAGTCCTTAAGCTTGGTTGACTTTTATTCGAAAATAAAGCAGATTCCGTTTAAATTTTTTGTTGAATGTCCTTAAGAAACGTTTTTTCTGATACAATGTATATATCACCATTATCCTTACCTTTTTGCAAAGCCTCCATTGAATCAAAAAGTAATAAATAAAAAAATATATAAAATTGTATTCGCAACATTGTTAAAAAAAACACTTCCGCGTTGAATGCTTCGACTAACGGTATTATTTATTTTAACTGTTTACAAGAGCTACTTTTATATGACTGATTTGACACTTTCGTTTTAACATGCAAAACAAATTATTTTTCATATCTTTACATTTATTTAATATTTTTATTTATCAAAAGTAAAAATGATTTAATTAGATAAATTACAGGTTAAAACTTTGTGGAAATAAATCTAAATTATAAATGTATGGGAATAAAAGCGTTTAATTTTAAATTGTACAATTTATTTAATATGTATAATTACGGAAATTGACACGAATAAAATTTATTCCTTAACCAAATCAGCTGGCAGCAAGTTGTGAAACAAGCAGATCAAAATTTTCTTTTCCATTTAAAAAATACTGGTAACATACACACATAAATAAAGTTTTAAAAGCTCGATCATTTTTCGTTTGATTATTACTAGTTTCTGATTTGATTTATTACAAGTAAAATGGTTGATAAATATTATTCAAAGCAAATAAAAAATTGCAATAACTATAAAAGCAAAAAACTCCTCTTTATATAGATGTCATTCACAGAAGAATGCTATCATCATACGGAGAAGCGGTATATATTAAATGAGGAACAAGATTATTTAAACGTTATAAAAAATAAAAGTGGAAAATTATGTTAAATAAAATTAAACCAGGAAAGAAAAACCACAAATTATATAAAAAAATTTACAATAAGTTTAATTTTTAGGAATAAATTTGTAAACTTAAATTTAAATTTTTTTGGTAGAATTTCTTGATATTTTTGTTTGTTTTGTAATAATTTAAATTACTCTATGCAGCGTCCGTGTTGCGTCCAAGCGTCAGACCTTGTCGCCCCAAGCACGCTTAATCATATTAGCACCTTTTTCAGCAATCATTAATACAGAAGCGTAAGTATTGCCAGATGTTACTTTGGGCATAATGCTGGTGTCCATTACTCTTAAGCCTCTAATGCCATGCACTCTCAATTCATGGTCCACAACAGCCAAGGGATCACGATCTAGTCCCATTTTACAGGAACCAGCTTGATGGTTTTCGGGTCCAGTATTTTGTCTAATTGCACATTCCCAATAGTCATCCGAACCAAAAGTGAATCTCTCACAACCCTTGACAACTGTACGATTCAATCTCATACAAAATTTCTTTAAAGGTGTTGTCTGCGATAATCTGATGCCTTCTATCAAAACCTTAACATCTAACTGGTCTGTTAAACAGTTGGCAAATATACGTTGACTAGGATCATTAGAGGCAAGGGTAATATAACCTTTGGATTTAATACAGCCGGGAAAATTTGTTGCCACGTGAATTATTCGATAAAAGTTCACCAACAACTGGTATCTGGTACACCAGCTTGGTCAGCATAGGGTTAAGCATATTTCGCTGTAACATCGGAGAGACCAGTGCCAAACATTAAGCCGTCACAAAACAAGAGATATTCCATAAGAGTAGCCCAGTTAAGAGGATTTGTGTCCGCATTACCGATGAAGAAATTGGTAAAAAAAAAGAAACATAATTGTGCAAGTTTTTACCAACACCCGGCAAATCGTGTATGGGACGGATACCAACCTAAAAATCACAAAAAATAAAAAACATCAAATTGAAAATTTAGGATTTAGAAATTATGTAAAAACTCAAATTTATGTATAAAGCTACGGTCAGATTAGTCAAATATTTGACCAAAAAGTCGTAACCATTTAATTATGAAAAAATAGTTTTGAGCTTCTTAAATACTTATTAATCGCCATTCTCAATGATACGTCAGAAAAGATGAGATAAATATTTATAAAAATAGTGATTATTTTACTAATCTAATCGACTTCTAATTAAATTACTATTTATATTTTAATTTAAAATTTTCACCGCTTTCAAAGTACTTCAATCGTAATCATCTTTTGCTAAATTTAAAATTATTGCAGTCATCTGCGAATTTTTTCTAATGTAAACTATTCTCCCATTCATCTCCAGTTTAGCTGCTCATACACTTCTGACTTATTGACACGTTGATCAAATCGAATTAAACTTATTCGTCAAATAATAATACAAATAAACATGAATTGTGAAAGAGGATGAGGCATTTGATTTCTTAATTTTTTATTTGTTTATGCAAAAAAAGTTAAATTAGAAGCAAGTGGGAATTTTGTAGGCTTTCTCATGCAAGACAGCCTATGGGAAACAATAAAAAAAATTCCCTACCTACGGAAGCAAATACTATTATGAAAAATAAATTCTACTTATCGAATTTGTCCGTTTATGTATTTAATTTTACTTTGCTGCTAAAACTATTGTTTGAAAAATATTTATTTCTATGTTAACTGACTTGACTGGTATTATATACGCATATGATCAGCTAAAATAAAAAAAAATTATTTAACTAACGCAAATTTGTTTTTCTATTGAATTTCATGCTTTAAATAAAAATGTATCTCCCTGAATTAACGAAAAACCAAAAAAAAAACACAATTTTGAATATTTGTTAGCTACAGTTTTTTTTTATTTTAGCTTACTATATACTCTTGAGTTTGGGATGCACCACTTTTCCGCATATTATAAACAATTTTATCATTCAGTTAAAAATATTACAATTAATGACAAAGTAGATGTATACGACAACAATAAATTAATATATATATTGTTACGAACATAAGATCTGGCAACGCCTATTGTTGATGTCCTTATGTGCGTGGTAAGAAAACAGAAGATGAAAAAGTTATTTCCACCACCATTGTGTGCGTGAATAGAATAATACGACAATTAGCTAACACAAGTTGAGAAACCTCAATGGCTGCGTTGGTAGAGGTGCGTACTGTAAAACAGAAGATCATGAGGTCGAGTCCATCTTCTAAAATGCGTACAAAGGAAGAACAATAAGTTTGAAAGGCAATTCAAAATTAAGAAACTGCAGTACAAACCTCCCGAAAGGAAAAAGACAACTATTGTGTGAAGCCATGACTAGATAAATTAGTGAAGACGTCTATTTAATAAGAGAAGTAGTAGATAGTCGTCAAGACGACCTTTGTAAGAATGAGCTCCTAGCTATTTAGCGGAAGGAAGTATCATGATTACAGTGTACGGCAGATGTTAAGTTGTGGCTATTGGATTGTTACAGATGACTGGCTCGGGTGTAAAGCAAGGTGGAGAGATCTGTGTATGGTCTAGGTTACTATACAAGGCATCGAGTAGTTTATCTCTCGCCGGAGTGGCTCAGTAGTGTAGCTTGAATGGCTGCGTCTGTAACAACGCATGTTTAGTAAATACGACAGCATAGGATCCTAAAGAGGGGTAAGATCAAGTATGTAGCCGGTTAGAGCCATAAGAAGCTAAGAAAATAGCGAATTTATAATGTGCCACAGTGGTGTTTGCAATCAAAAGAATCCGTACATTTTTCCAAAAAAAAGGGTAAACGTAACAATATATATTTTTAATAAAGATGCTTATTTAAATTAGTTTCTTTTTGGGAACAAAATTGGGGATTTTCGTTTCGAAATTGGAGATTTTTGGGGACATCATGAGCTAAATTGGGGACAACAGCCAGAATTTTTCTTGCAACACTACATGTAAAATGACGTCGACTACCACCAAATCAATTAATCATAATCAGTTTGGTACGATTTATGTATTTATTTATTTTACATGTTGCCGACTAAAAATATGAAGCAGAAGGATTATAAATAGATTTTGCGAGGAAACTCTCTATAAAATTCGACCTGGTCTGATCACGAAAGGGGAATATTCTCCCTAAGACTTAAGAGGTAAAACCCCTTGAAAACCCTGGCATCTCTGACCTTATCTAGTCATGTATGAGAAATAGTCATCACAATTATATCCTGTTAAGTTGTATATCGGCAAATGAATATAAAAGCTCAAGTCTTGTAAGTCTAAGAAGCTGACAGGAAATAGATAGCTGTGGACAAATTTCTAGGATGCTGAACACGCATTTAGATTGGATACAGTCAAAGTGCCCTGAAATCAAAAAAGATGCTCTTTTTTAGCTGTGACTCTACGTAATACATTCACCGGCAGGCTAAAAGCTATCTGGATATAGTGCAGGGAAAATACACTGGTAGTAATAAATTCTTAAGCTAAAGGAAAACGTAATGATTCCACGGAATTTAATGATGAGTGAGAAGGTTGACCATTGACAGGATAATATTCTCAGTTATCGGGAAGAAATAAAGAGGGTTAAAAAGGGACCCTAAAAAAGAATGCCCTGTTTAACATTTAATAAATTTGAGAACCACAACAATTAACTTAAAGGCGGAGTTAATTTAATTTTAATTGCGAAATTCAATTTGGTGTTCACCATGCTCAATTAAGCTTATTCCATTAGCATTTTCATTTCATTTTATTTTTTCATTTTTATTTATTCAAACAATATGCAATAAATAGCCTTCGAGGCCATAATACTTATATTACATAACAGCAATAAAACCTAAGTATACTAAGTGATAAAGAATATCATAATACAATTTAGAAAACAGTTACAAGCTCCCCAGCTGAAATTAATTAAAAGGATGGCAATTTAAGCATAGTACTAAAAAGGTCCCAATCAGTAGTAAAAGCATATTCCGATACATGATTCTCAAGAAGGCGAGAAAGAAAGCATGAGTTTCAGTCGAAAAACATTATTAGAAAATGAAAATACACGTAAAGAATACGGCAGTAGATTCCACCAACGCACAATTCTCACCATAAACGATTTATCGAAAAAAGAACAAGATATCCTAGGAGTTAGAAGTTGTGGGTTTCTGTTAGAACGTAAAAATGCAAAGGATTGATATAAATACAAGGGAGTGCGACTTTTAATAATCTTATAAAAAAGCACTAGATTACGAATCATAACGAAATTAGCAAAATCGCAGCCCAAGAAACGTTGAAAAAAAGGCGAGATATGCTCACGAAGGCGAACATTGTAAACAAAACGGACAACCTTATTTAAAAGCCGGCGAAGTCTATCTAAGTACATACAGCTAGTGCCAGAATAAACTTTGAAAGCATACAAGATCCGTGACATCAATAAAGATCACGCAAGTTGCAACCTAACACGAAGGGGGAAAAAAAGATTGGCCGAGTAAATTCTGCGAAAAATGCCTAATAGTTTGCCACAGAGCATATCAATGTGGTACGAAAAGGAAAGCTTGGTATCAAGAATTATTCCCAAACATTTTACATGATCTGATAATTCAATGCGTACACCATTCAAAACTATATTAAGGTCAAGAAGAAACCGATTACTATGTCCAAACATTAAGGCCTTTGACTTAGTGGTATAAATACTTAGGGAATTATTCGACATCCATTCATGTACAAGCCCCAGGCTAAAATTAACATTGTTCTGCAGAACATCTGGAAAGTCAAGGGAAACGTTAAATAGCAAAAAAACATCATCCGCAAATAGATAGGTGTCGCATATTGTAGAGTTAATAAAACGGGGTAAACTATTGATATACATAGTAAACAAGAGGGGACCCAAAACATTTTATTCACTTGGGTGATTCGTTCACCCAAGTGAATAAAATGATTCGGCCTTTTAACAGAGGTCTTTTCCTTCAATTGTGTACAGGCATGGCGCAATAATACCAGGTGAATGCATTACCTTTTACGTGTATTTTATTTTTGTAAAAACTAATTCGAGCTGTCAAAAACGTCTGGCAATATGTGTGTATGTATTCCAATATACATATTTGCTAAAAACCACAAAATTAAAATAATTAAGAGAGATAAAATCGCGAAATTGACCTTAAAGTAGCTGTAATGTCATTACTGTTGGAAATACTTTTGTATATACCACAAAAAAAAAAAACAATAACAACACTTCTTTTGCAGCCAACTTCACTTTTCACGCGCAGTCAAAATTTGATTTT
Source organism: Cistogaster globosa (assembly GCA_937654795.1). Taxonomy (NCBI): domain Eukaryota; kingdom Metazoa; phylum Arthropoda; class Insecta; order Diptera; family Tachinidae; genus Cistogaster; species Cistogaster globosa. The sequence continues at coordinate 128,530,789 of OW569403.1, forward strand.
TCAATTGTCCAACGTTAGCGTTGCGCTATTTGGGTTGGTCTCATACATTTTGTATGAGCATGAGAATTTTTGACAGTTAAATAACGTCTTACGCTCGTATTTAGGGTGGACTGTAACGCCCGTATTTAGGGTGGACTGTTATTTTTCACAAATACATACACATATCACTAGACGTTTTTGACAGCTCGAATTAGTTTTTACAAAAACAAAATACACTGAAAAGCTAAAACATATGATGAACACATGATCTGATGCAGTCACCTGTTTGATGTGCCTTGTGTACAGGTGAAATCAAGGTACATTTCTTTAACTAGGTAGTGTCGTCCGCCCAGCTGGTTTGTAGTTGAATATGTCAAAAGTTGTTTATATTTTCCTACTTTTGTTTAGGCATTTTAAAAAACAACAAGCTTATGAAGAATAAAAAGAGCGTTTGTTTTTAGAGCAATTATCTTTTATTTTCTGTTTCTATTTTTGACATTTCCACTCACAAAGCAACAATAAAATGCCATGTTGTTTTTAAAAATGTTGTATTTGTTGTAGAGCCGCTATTACCTAGTAAAATAAATGTACCTTGAGTGTACGGATTATAATACGGTGTATGGTTCACTTTCGTTCAGGTGTTAGTTCTCGTTTATTTATCATGTTGTTTTATTTCAGTTGTTTTTTTGCCTATTAAAAGCAGTTGCTGTTTGTAAGAACATATTTCATTTTTATTCGAATTAACAGACTTTTTTCAAAAAGTTTAGTTTTCTGATATTGTGTTTTATTTTAATGAAAAAGTTGTAATATTTAAATTAATAAAAAATCGATTATGAATAAACTAATAAAATGTTACAGAGAAAAAGAAGCAAAATTTAATTGCATTTTGTAGAGGATGGAGAAAATCCAAATTTTGTAATATTTATTGTGTTAACACATAAAAAATGATGGTGCATTTCTGCCACAGATCACAATTTCTGCATTCAAAAAACACTGCAGATTTAAAGACGTTTTTACTTGGATATGCTGGAATTATCTCTTAAAACTACAGTTTATGAAATTTTTATGCAATTTAGTAATTAAATTTCTTATTTTTACAAAAAATAATTACTCCTTTTGTGGAAAAAAACTTTTTGTGCTTTGTGTTATCTTCATAGTAAAAAGCAGTAATTTGAGAACCTACAGAAATTCTAATTATATTGTTTTCTATGTGTCAAGGGTTTTACCTCTTTTGTGGTTTTGATAAAAAGACAAGAAAATCACATACAATGAGGATTGTTATATAAATTCGTTCAAGCAGAATTTTTAATGCAAATTTGGAGGCAGAAACTTCAATCAGCTGTTTTCTTGAATGTAATTTGTAAAGTCCCTATACTTGTTGCTTATATATGGGTTTTGTTTACAACAAAGTACAAATATCTGCAATTTTTAACTTTTTTTATTTTGTATTTTTATTTACCAAGAAGAAGGCCAAAAATTTTCATAAGGTGGAACTTTTGCACCATACATAATATTTTTCAGTCGCCGTTGCTTAAATTTCATACCAGCTTGGTAATTTATGGGTCAAATTACATCAATTAGGGAAAAACCCTTTAATTTTTAAATTCAAATTAAAACCAGTTATTAAAGCGGGAATGGCAATAAGAGTTCCTTGTAAATATCCACTATCTGTCTATAATGGTTCAAAAGTTTGGTCACATACATTGAATTATATCAACTATTGGCACGCCCTTATCAATACAGGTTCTTTGTAAATTTCAACTGTCTGTCTACAACTGTTCAAAATATAGCCATATATGTATTTCAATTTATATATACTATTGCAGCCTCCTTTAATTTATAATTTTTAAAATTTATACTTCTATTATTATAACGGTCAGGAAGTCGGCATTTTGTCCGATTTTCAAGCGTTTTTTAATAAAAGTTCAAAAAATAAGCCCATATAGGCCAATTTACGTCAGCAATGCGGACACCCTGCGGCACAAACATAAAAACCCAACATTCAATCGAATTGATAGCCCCATTCTTTTTTTGAAGTCAGTAAAAAAACCGTTTGTTCATAAAACTATGCGTCGGGAATGTATATAAATACGGCCAACACTGATACAATATTAACAGCTGACTTGTGTTATGCAAACGTTTGACAATTTTGTCTTCCAAGTTTGACAATGATTTAAAACTAGTGGCTAATATAGGTTATTATATATTTTGGACGCAAAGCGTTGAGATTTTTGGTGTTTAGAAATCATGACTTGGCTTAACGCGTTTTTAAGGTAATAACAGTTTTAATAATCAAAAATTTTTATCAAATATTTGCATTTGCAATAGATTGTCTATTCAAACGCCTGCTGTCCTTAAACAGTCCAAAGTTTGGCTGCACTCTACACCCGTTTTATGCGCCGAACCTTTAAAGAAGAAGAAAAAATTAGATCCTCAAATTATTAAGCAACGTGAAGATAGACGCAGAAAGAAATTAGAAAAACAAATAAGACGTTTGGAAAAAAATGCCAGACAATTGAAACCGGTGGAAGAACTTGAAGTGCCGTTAGATTTAGTAGATAATCAAAAGTGAGTAATAAAAAAACTTAATTGAAAAAGTAATTAATTGATAAGTTTTACCAGAAAATTAGCTCGACAACTAGCTCCTTTGGCAGAAACCGAATTGGAATACAGAGCGCAATTAAACAATAAATGGGCTCGTTATAAGCACCAGCAAAAGCTGCAGGACTTTCAAATTATCGATCGTTTAATGCAATCACAACGTAAAGCATTGCAAGAATTACGTTTGGAATCAGAAGAATTGTATCAAGAGGCTATACAACCCGATATGTCTCTATTGCCAATAACAGTTAAAGGTCCGGTCGCAACACCACCTATTAAGGATTATATTTCACCTGATGGTGAATATATTTTAGAAACTAAACAGTGGGATAAATAGCTTTTCTAAGTTTACTATTATGTAGGTATCATCGTTGTTTCTTATTTCCAAATAAATCCACAAAAGAAATTCTAAATAATTTTTTATCTTTTTAAATAAATTATAAAATTAACCATATAAAAATATAATTAGATCGTATGCGCTCGAAAATAGTAACCATTAAATAATATTTATTTCATAACATTTTTTCACAAGAAAATATTGAAACCATTTTCAGGTTCCGCATCCAAATGATAAAAACGTAACCCCATTTCTTTTGCTGCAATGTCTTTCTCTCGAGTCATAATAGCTAGACACATGAAACTTTGACAAACGGTAGCTAAATGTTAAGAGAAGTGAATGTAACGTATAAGTAAAATCTTCATATTTTAAACCATTATAGGCAGACACAATGAGCACACTTCAAAAAGTATGCTCGCTAAGATAACGAATAATATTTAAAGAGTAAACGAATGCGTCCTTTTCTTTTGAACCCTTATAGAGAGGCAACTGAAATTGACGCAGATTTTGTATTACTGTGCACGCAATAACACCATATATTAGAAATAAAACTTAAAGAGTGTACCCATGTTTCAACAACAAATGAAACCTTTCGTATCTGAGTCCAAGTTGCACTTGGCGGATTTATTTATTATATTCTGCAAAACACTAAAAACTTGTCTATATTTGTAAGAAAGCTTTAGCAACACAAACACAATTTGTTGTTTGTGTTGCTAAACTTTAATTATAACGGTTTTTTTGCATTCCATTATTACCTATAATAACAACTTTTGCTCATATTCATTTCAGTCACTAATTCACTAATCCACCCTTTTACTTTGCATTTTCTTATTATGTACTTTTATTTGAATAACGTCAATACACTTAAACAGACCAATAAAATAGTTTAATAAAAAAAAAAAAATGTCTTTTGACTTTCAAATAGACAATTTAAAGGGTCGAAAAAATTATAATGAATGGTCAAGAAAGCTAAGATCGTATTTGGTTTCTGAAGGATTATGGAATATTGTGCAAAACCAGAATCCATCAGATACAGTGGTATAAAAACTGTAAATAAACCTTTAGGGAAAATTTTAACATTTACGCTCATTGTAGAAAATTAAACGTGCCAAGTATATAATTATATGTTCGATTGAAGATGATTTGTTAGAATCGATTGATGTAGATGCGACACCATACATAATATGGACAACTGTTCAAAAACAATGCACTTCTTAAACTTTACGAAGTGATGCATGAAATAAATTGTGAACTAAACTAATACAAATGCACTGCACTTTTTTTTAGCAAAATATTTTATTGGTTATGGGAAAAATCGAAATACACTGCTGTAAACATTTTGCTTTGTTTTTATCTTCTTTGTTGGAAAGACAAATCCAACTACATGTAATTCAAATAAATTTTAACAAAATACGTAGAGATAATTTACAAATTTCAACCCAAGAATTAAAAAAAAAACTTTGATTCTAGTAAAATTTAATTTTGCCGAATTTTTTTTTTTTTTTTTTTATTAAAAATCAGTTATAATTTATAGTTTTTAAAAAATGCAGCCATTCTGCACTAATTCTTATGTATGAATGATTGTAAAATAAAATACAATTTAAACTTAGTAAAAGGTGTAAAACTAATATTGTAAACTACGTTTCGTACAAATATCATCTAAAATCTGTCGCAATTCTTCGTCTTCAAAACGTCCTTCCAATGAGGGTATTAACGCCTTAGCTTCTTCAGGTGCCTCCGGACACAAGTTTCCTAAAGCTGCCAATTCAAATTTATGCAGTTTCTTTTGCATTAATAAACTATATAGAAAGAAATAAAAACCATTAGTAAGAAAAAAATAAATTTTTTAAAATATTTTTTCTTGAAGCATAAAAAAATTAATAATTTATCTTTAAATATACCTCCGCACAGCAGCTATTGTTTCTTTATTTTTAAATTTTCTAAAACTGTCCGTATATGCATGCGTTTTCAAAAACACTTCCGAAAACTCTTGTTCTTCGTCGGCCGATTCATTTTGCCGCTTACGATGATCCAACAACATGTGAACTTCGGATATAAGTAATGTTTCAGCGTTTTCGAATTCTTAAATAAGCCAAAAAGAGTTTAAATAATTATATATAAATTGTTTATAATCAAAAAGAATGAATTTAGAGAAAAGATACCAAGCGCCTTTAATAAATTAAATTACAAAAAATTAGGAGTAAATTTTTAATTAGCTTTATTTATATGACCGTGTTCCAAAAGAAAATCATAAATTTGTCGAGTCTTATTGACATCGATTTTGATTAAACGTCGGGCATCAGCCAAACGCAAATGTCCCACTTTAGAATTTTCAGTCACTAAAATATTTTTATAATCTAAATATGCTTGAGGCACAATACGTGCTAAACTACAAAGTTGACGTTCGTTTTCATCAAGTTTTGCAAAACCAGGCAAACCTTTTAAAAAAAAGAAAATTATTATATTATTATGAATATTTAAGAAATACTTATATATGCATCTAACCAAAAACATCCATGGGTGCTGCTTTTTTTCGCGGCATTGGGTTTGTGGTGGGGGAAACAAAATATACTCCATGTAACTGTTCCGTTGTTGAATTATTATTTGGAATAAGTTTACGCCAATCGTATTGAGAACGAAAACGTTCATTTTTTACACGCTCTCTTTGCTTGTGCAAGCGTTTCTTTTTTAATTTGAAATACAAGGAACCGTCGATCAATGTGCGTACACCGTTTTGCCGTAGTTCATATAAACTGAAAGAGAAAAATAATATATTTAATTGAAATTAATTATAACTTAAGAAAAATTAGTTATATTTCTCACCGAAATATGGTCTTTTGCAAATCGGTAAAATATTTTAATCCTTCCATTAACAGATCAAATTGCATGGGTTTGCACAATTGCATGAAAGACAAAAAACGCTTACAGTTTTGTTCTGAAAGTAAAGAATCTGCGTATTTTGTTATCCAGCCCAAGCAGCGATTAGCCATTATCAAACCATGATCGCGCATAATTTTATAGCGCCGTTGACGCTCCCTTACAAAAAAATAATTATAATATAACATAGCTACATCAGGAGAAAATTATTGTTATGAAAACTAAGTTAAACTTACTTCAAACGATGATTGAAAGCTCTTACTAAAGCTAATTTCAGTTCTTCTATTACCAAAGTTGTGTCATCGTCATTGTTACTATGATCAGAAATATTGCCTAAATTATCTTCATATTCTAATATTGTTGTTAAAAGACTCTCTGCTGTAACATCGTAGGGTGTATCAAAATCTCCACGTGCACAGCGATAACCAGCCATCATTTTAAATTGCATTGATGAAATGTCATCATGTCTTGGCGGATCTACAGAACGCATTTTGACAACATATGGCATATAATGGGGGATATAAGTTTGCGATGCATGCTGTAGCCCCAATATACGTTCAAATATGCCACCAAAATAATTATCGTGATAATGTTGACGACACTCCGATACCGAATGACGATATTTTAAAGCTTTAGCCACTGCCTCCCAATTGCCATAGCCTTGCGTTTGCAAGGTATTCAAAAGTATGCGTTCTTCGCGTGCTGTCCAATTGCCAGGACCCGGAAATATTTGTATATCATCCCTTATAATAATGTAAGCGTGATTATTTTTGTGTTTTTTAGTTTCACTTCCTCTCCCAAAGCATTGTAAACACAATTCTGCTGAGCAATCAGCGCATTTTACGTAGGGTTCTTGCAGAGCCTTATGGCAAGATATACATTGATGGTCTTGGCTATATGAATCTTTTAAATCTTCTGTTTCAATTGAGAGCTGTAATTGCTGCTCGAGGCGATTATGAAATTGTTGGGGATCATAGGAAGCTACTAAAAATTTTGTGTCCGTTGACACTAGGGCGTTCACACACTTCTTTTTAAATTTCTTTTTTGATGTGAGAGCTGCTTAAAGTATATAAAAATTATTTGCAAACATGTCCTCGAAATGAGGATACAAAATTAAAGTTTTTTTTGTTTTAAGGCGCTTGTTATTTTGTTGTTGAATAAGTAAACAAATTTATGGAATACCTTTTGGAAACTGTAAATCTGCAGCATCCTCTTCGACCATATCAACAGGATTCATAAACGACATTTTTACAGGATTGTTTAGTTATTATTTCCAGAGAAGTGGGTAATAAATTTATACTAAATATTCACTTTAAAAAACTGGTGCAATTCTAATTGCAAGTGACTTTTGTTGTTGATACCTGTGCAGTGATGTCAACTAGGTTAGATTATTTCAAAATCAAGAAACAACTACAAGGCGAATCAAATACAATCAAGGCAAATTGAATACATGTAAAATTTATAGCTCAATTGATCAAGTTCGCTTTACAAATTTTTCAGAACTAACGTCAAAATTTGTTTACATTTTGTGATGTGGCATTTGAAAAAATATTTTTTAAATATTAATTTGTAGATAAAAAACTGAATATGCAAATAAGCTGTTGTGTGAAAAATGGAAAGGGTGCGTGTGCCCAAGAAGTACAGTTAAAATATAAAAAAAAAGAAACAAAACACAACATGTATTAAAAAAGAATACGTTTCTTTAAAAAACATGTATAATTTTTTTATATTTTGTGTGTATGTAGGTTTTTGTTTTTGTCCTCATACGACTACCTAATATTCAATTTACCTTGAATACAATGTGGTAATGACGGCGAATTCATCTATTTTCGCCAAAACCATGTATATAAAACACCAAGGTACTTTTATTTTAGTAGGTAGTAGCGACACTACAACAATGACCATCTTAAAATTGAAAATTTTTTCGTTTTTTTAAATGGCGCGTCAACAAAATATTAATAAATTTCGACGTTAGTTCTGAAAAATTTGTAAAACGAATTCGACCACCTGCGCTATTAAGGCCCAACTATAATGTGTATAAGCTAGCTTGAGCTTATGTCAAAAACCCAACGAAAAGCCTGTCAAATGCTTAGGTAATTCTTTAAAGATTTTTGTGTGGCTACAATGTACTTATATAAATTTAAAAAATAATTTGCCACAGTTGCACATTCATGTTTAAATCGTACTTTCCCAAAAATATATATATTTTTATATAAATAAAACTTGTAAAGAAAAAGGCATCGAAAAAATATATTACATATATTTAATAACATTGATTTAAATAAATGTACTTTCTTTTACTAGTTTTCAATTAAATTCGATAAAAAATGGCATGTTTTTTATGTATTTTTGGTCAAAAGTACCAAAAAATGCAACGGTGTCACTGATTTAATTTGAAAGCAATTAAAAAAAATCATAGCGAATTGTTATAATAAAAACGTATCATTTTCTCTCATATAAACCCTTAGTTTTTTACATTTTCTATTAAATTTAAAAAAAATCGGTTTCAATGTCGCTCTCCACTGCAATTTTTTCTTTATTGATTTATGTATGTATACACCAAGCGTAATCAGCTGTTTCTGTACGGAATGTACGATCAGCTTCGTACATTGCTTAAGCAAATGACATATGACGAAACTTGTTGAAAAGTTCTCTCAAGTAGATTATAGTTTACCACATTTGATTTATATGTATTTGCAAAGTTGTATAAGTTGGCATTAGCTTGTATATGCACATTATAGTTGGGCCTTTAGTCTTACCAAAATACAACATTAAAACAACAATAGGCAATTTCATGCCGCAATAATACCAGGTGAATGTAATACCTTTTACGTGTATTTTGTTTTTGTAAAAACTAATTCGAGCTGTCAAAAACGTCTGGCAATATGTGTGTATGTATTTCAATATACTTTTAGCGGCTTTCTTATTTTTCACAAATACATACATACATTACTAGACGTTTTTGACAGCTCGAATTAGTTTTTACAAAAACAAAATACACGCAAAAGCTAAAACATATGATAAGCACATGATCGGATGCAGTCGCCTGTTCGATGCGCCTTGGGCAATTTGTTTGTGAAAAACCTACTTTTGTGTCAAAAAGCAGCTGACTACAATTCTAGGATGGTAAAGTCTGTATACTTATATTTTATTTTTGATATAAATTTTAAATTAAATTTTTTAAAATAATAGTATGAGCCTTGGCTAGAAAACTTGATATCAAGGCGATTTAATTACCAGTTGGCAGCAAAGGCGAATTCAGTATTTTTTGCTGGTATACATGACTGTCAAACTTCATATATAAAAAATATGTGTACCTTTTCGTGTATAGCTCTAAACACATAGACGACAGCAGACTTCATAACTTCACGGCTTTAAAGGCCGTGTCAGATAGAACTTTTTCGCTTTGCGTGACGTTTCAAACTTTGAAAAAAAAAGTGTAAAACGCAAGAGGTATGTCACAATAAAAACTTTGACAGCGCTTAATTATTGTTTGTTTACGTTAAAAGTGCATAGTAGTTTTTATATTTTCATTAAAATAATATTAAAAAATATTATTGGAGGACATATTGGAATTGGTTCTAATCCTAATCTTAATGAATGAAGCATTTTTATATAACTACATGTATACATAAGAATATTAAAATAAACTATTTCCTATAGTTAAAATAATTTTTTACAAATTAATACTAGAAGCCTTTTTCAAAAATAATAAAGGAATAATATTTAATAAAAAAATTACATTTTAAAATACTTACCTCTTTTACTTTAGATTTTGCAAAAAATAATATACAAATGTATAGCAGCTGATTGTCAAAGCGCGCCAAAAGATGAGTGTTGACCAACTTTGCGCTTTGCTTTGCGTTAAAAGTGCTTTATGTGACATGTTTCATATAAGTTCATACATTTTATCTTAAATGTCAAAGCGAATTTGCAACGCAACGAAAAGCAAAAGTTTTATCTGACACGGCCTTAAATGCTGCCAACTTCAAATGCTGCTTTGAAGTCAGCTTCATAATTATTTTGAAGACAGCAACAACATAATAATCAGCTAATGTGTCCATACTATTCCTCCGCAAAATTTTACAAACGTATTAAAAATAACAACAGAAAATCAAACAAATAGGTACTTTACCATTTTCTTAAAACGAAAAATGAAATAAAATATGACAAAAATTAACTCAAACGAAAAACACAATACACAATATGCCGCATATATATTTTGTAATGAAAAAATTAAAGTTTTTAATAAAATAATGTAATAATATCACGAAAAATTATAAAAACACATAAGTTTATTTCCTTATTGTATTTTTGTAACGTTCTTTTGTGTTTAGTATTAAAAAAAGTTTTTGTTCTTATTTTTTCAATTTATATGTATAATGGCAATACATATTTGTTTATTGCTACCCGTCAAAATAGAAAATAGCCTAAGTTGGCAGCAGCAGCAAATGCTGTCGTGTAGTCGTACTGCTGTGATGTCGTCAAAATATTCGTTCTCATATAAACACATGTATTTTATTTTTGACAGTTTGCTGTCTACTGTCGTCTATGTGTTTAGAGCTTATACCTGCAAAAAATACTGAATTCGCCTACGCTGCCACCTGGTAATTGATTCGCCTTGCTTGATACTTAAAAATACAATTCTGACACTTTTCATTATGCGAGTACTTACATTCGTCTATTCGAATACTTCAATTCTTTAAGCTCTAGATGTCAGTGATTTTTATTTTTCAACAAGTTGGTTTTTGTTTGCTAAAGAAATAATTTATTTTTGCTCCTAAATAAATAAATGTCCTTTGACTTGACATTGCCTATAGAGACTGGAGCTGTAAAAGATCCTAATACTTCATCTAAATACTGTGATTTTTGCAAATTTTTGTTGGTCGAAGAATTGTGTCTTGAAGAAGACTATAGACTGTTGCACTATGGCAAATGTACTGTCATAGGTAAAATACGAAAATCGTCTGATGGTAATGTTTTTCTGGAAAATGTACGAGTAACTAATCTACCTAAGTAAGTTTAAAATTATATTCTTTTTTAGCATGTCATGAAAAGCACTATGAGGAACATTTGTTCCAATAGATTTTAACCATATGGATAGACAAAAATTTAATATTTTGAATGACGCAGTCTTATGATTCAGGTTTATCACAAATCATTCTTTCATGTCTAATTATCTGCAGACAAACTTACATACATATGTATGTTGTTAAAAAAAAACAATAATGAAAGTTCAACTTGTCTTTATTCACATGCAAAGTAAAAACTCGATTTTGATTTAACTTTTCGATTTTATAACCGATCATTTACAAGTATAAATCGATTTTTAAATCGCCTACGATTTTTTATGTTTCTCTTTTAATGTAGCGAAAAAACTAAATATGAACAAAGATATTTTACCAGTTCATATTTGGTAAAAAGCTGATGATCGCAATCGCCAAAATTTCTCGATTTTAAACTACAAAAAAAAAAAAAAAAAGGGAACAAAACTAATTTAGCAATTTTTAAAAGTTGAAAAAAGTGAAAAAATTGGCGGTCGTCTATATTTTCCGAGTTATCGACCCTTGGTTGTACCCTACATTTTTTAAAAGTATGAAGTCGTTGGGTTAGGCAGGCAGCCGTGTTGCCATAGCCCACTTGGGTCTACTGATTGGTCCCTTTGTGAGAGAAGATTAGACAGGAATTAGGGATGAAGAGATGAGAAGGACAGAAAGAAGATAGAACAGCGGGTCCGAAAATACGGGGAAGGCCCGAGAAAAATGCAGAGAAGAATCCGCGAAGTGAGACCAGTCGTTAAAGAAATAGATATGTATCTTTTTACATACATTCTACGTTTTAAATATTTACAGTTTATTTCAAATATGGAGCTTTACAGTAAAAAAAATCAATCATTAAGTTCTCCTTAATCAAAATGAAGACCAATTTTGAAATAACTTTTTAATGAATCAATTTCCATTTGAAGAGTAGCCGCATTTATTAGTGGCGTTCTCCATGTCTCTTCAAAATAAGTACAAGATGTTGTGCAAAAATTGTAGTGTTTTAACAAAAAGTTAACTTTTTCGTCGAAATGGAGCTCCTCATATTATTTCTGTCCTCTCTCGATTGGACATTTATTTCAGAAACTAAAACTAATTTAAATTTTTTATATTAAAATTTTGGCTACATATAAAATATTATTCATCACAAACTAACCTCCTAAGCACTTAAAGTCTGTTTCGGATAACAGTAATAACGGCATCTTAATGAAATTTAACAGAGGCAAAGCAGAGGTGCTTCTGTGTGTGGCTGCGAACAAAAAACAATAATATTAAATTTTAATTTTTATTCCCAATATAAAAAAAAACGACCAAAGCGACCTTAAGCCAAACTAAGGATTTAAATACACTACATTTTCAATAAAGAAATTGTCTAAAAGTAATAATCCCATCACGACTCTGATCAGGTTAGCCAAAATTGAAAAAAATTCTCATTAACTAAAAGTGATAACCCTCACATTACACACAAGGTCTAAATAAATTTTAAAAATCATAACATTGGAGTTAAAAATAAACTTTTTATTTGAAATTTCCAAAAAATGATGTGCTTGAAGTATCCAACTTTGGTGGCCTACCCAGACTCCCCCCTTTGCTTTGCCTCGGTGAAATTTCATTAAAATATCTACAGTGGCTCGTGAGATACCGAATTAAGTCGTTTTCGAACCACTGTGCACGGTAGTAATAAGTATTTTTATAGATTATAATAATATTTGTTGAATTGGGACGGTCCATTTTTGTAATCAACGAACGACTTTTTGTTCTTTATTTCTCGCAGCTAAATCTACATCTCGATCATTAAAAAGTTAAAAATAAATTACGGCAAAAAGGTAACACAGTCTTTGTAGCCAAAAATCGCTAAATAGATTTTTAGCGATGGAGATTTAGCTTTAGCGACTTACAAAATAAAGCTGCTGTAAGTGTATTTTAAACAAAACGTTTTACATTTTAAAACATATGTTAAAAAAATCCTTTAATGCTTAGATTTCACAAACGGCTTTTACTATTTCTTTTATTTTTAGCGAGTTTTCGTTACCCGAAGGAACCTTAAACGTACGTCTATTAACATTTTCATATTTTGGTACTGAGCTTCAAAATAACAAATACGTGGAAATAACAGGAAAATTAGTTCTTTTCAATACTAATAATCCTACAGCAAATCATAATACAATTTTGACATCCAAAGGTATTGAAGAACAATTAAACTTGGCTAAAAATGACAACGAGCATAAGAAGCTGTTCAATTATTTCCACGATAATTATAAGCCGGCTATAAAAGTTTGGTTTGCACAACAAATAACAAGAGCAGGTGATTTAATACAACGCAATTTGGAATTAAGAATGTTACAGGAGCTAATTCCATAATTCCATAAAAAAACAAAATAATAAAAAATAAGAAAATGAACCAAAATTTCATAGAATCAAAAGAGCCAATATTTATAAGTCTCAGTCAAATAATAGAGAATCATGAAACGGATTTAAACGTTGACTTGTTTATAGAAAAATTTCAAGAGAATTTTGAAAAAGAACAGGAAAACGATTTTCTTAAATTTTGGAATAAGCAAGGTGAAGAAAGAGTGCTCGAGGCATGGAATGATAAATATAATCAATATCTGAAACAGTTACAAGATATTGCAATAGAAGAGAATACAGATTCTCAAGAAGAAAGTAACATTTTTGAATTGAATCTTCTAAAAGCGAATGATGAAGATTTGATATCACATGAACAATATTGGAAAGATTTGTGGCAAGAGCATAGGGAAGAAATTTACCATGACTTATATTTAGTATTTACAACAATATATTGTAATTATTTTTTAGATTGGAAAAAAAATTGTCAAACCCCTCAGTCCATTTCAGAAGATTTAGAAGAAGAAACAGCAGAGGAGGAAGAGAATAATAGTGACTTGCATTTTGATACAGTTCAAGTAAGTCAAGAGTTGGAACAATTAAAGATTTTGGGTTTACCAACATCATTTCGAGGCAGACAGCAATATTCAGGCAAAAGCAATAAAACCTGTAAGAAATCGTTTATACACTACAGTGACTTTTTCTCAGATTCTGAAGTGGAAAACGAATCTACTGAAAGTGATATGGAAGACTCTGACCATTTAGAAATAAAAGAACATAAAAAAAGTGTTCATAAAGTGCAACAGAAATCCGTGAGCAAAATTCAAAATAGGAAAAGAAATCGTAAATTAAAAAATGTTCCCTCATATATATTGGAAGAAAAGGGCCTCTTAAAATATTGGCGCAAACGGTTTAGCCTTTTTTCACGCTTTGATGAGGGCATACGACTGGATCGTGAAAGCTGGTTTTCTGTAACGCCCGAAAAAGTTGCTGAACATTTAGCGCAACGTCTTAAATGCAGCATTTTAGTTGATGGGTTTTGCGGTAGTGGGGGCAATGCAATACAATTTGCCTTGACCTGTGATAAGGTCATAGCCATTGATATTGATCCAGTAAAACTAGAAATGGCGAAACATAATGCTGGTATTTACAAAGTCTCGCACAAAATTGAATTTATTTTAGGTGATTTTCTACAGTTGGCTGCAGCCGAAAAACTTAAGGCAGATATATTGTTTTTAAGTCCGCCCTGGGGTGGCCCCAAATATAAAAATAAAAAAGAATTTGATATTGAGAAATATTTACTGCCAGTCAGGGCTTCAGAATTGATGGAAACTTCTAGAAAAGTTACGCAAAACATTGCCTTATTTTTACCCCGAAATTCCCGTCTTAAACAAGTTGTTAAACTGGCTGGTATTGGAAATCGTTGCGAAATTGAACACAATTACTTAGATTCTCGTTTGGTGGCCATAACCGCTTTGTACGGCGAAGAAATTTTGTCTAGAGAAGCGACAAATTGAATGCATTAAAATCTTTTTTCTTTTACTTTGTTTTAAAACGAAAATTTTGATATCGTGATTACTAATACAATCTAACGAGATAAATTAATGAAAGCATAGACTATTTATGGTTAGAATAATTTCATATTTATAAGTTATAGTTTTTTAATAAAATTCACAACTGATTAAATTATTTTTTTCTTTCTTCTTTTGTATTCGCAGATAATAAATATGACAGCTGTTGATCTTGATCTTCTAATGAAATGTTTGTAAATTGTGTTTAAACTAGTTTTTCATTTAAAATAGCATTTAATCAGTAAGAAAGAAGTATTATTTCTCGTGGCATACAATAAAATACAATTCAACTTCTGTTGCGTTTATCAACATGGCCGATGAAACAGATTATGAAAAAGATTCATGTGTTCGAGTAGCGGTAAGAATACGACCACAAAACTCAAGAGAAATTATAGATATGTGCCGAGCATGTACAAGTGTTGTGCCCAATGAACCGCAAATAATTCTTGGTTTAGATAAGGCTTTTACTTATGACTATGTTTATGATACCGAGTCAAAACAAAGTGAAGTTTATGATGGATGCGTGCTGCGTCTTGTCGAAGGCGCATTAAGAGGTTTAAATGCCACGGTATTAGCCTATGGACAGACGGGATCAGGAAAAACATATACAATGGGTTCAGGATTCGACTATGAGCTATGCGACCAACAACAGGGAATTATACCCCGGGCAGTTCACCACCTATTTTCTCGTATTCAAGAAAATAACTCTGATTGTGCTAATTTAGAGTTCAGTGTTGCAGTTCAGTTTATTGAGCTTTACAACGAGGAAATAAATGATCTTTTAGATTGCTATAATAATAAAAAAGTATTTAAAATACAAGAGAATGAAAATGGACAAATATCTGTTGTGGGTGCATCAATTAAACCCGTTCACACGCCTTCAGATGCATTAAGATGTCTACAGCAGGGTGCACTGGCTCGTACAACTGCATCCACACAAAGGAACGATCAGTCATCAAGGTCTCATGCAATATTTACTATTTTAATAAAAAGACAACGCTTAATAGCATCGAAAAGTGAGTTTCTCAAAAATGATGTCGAAACTTTAACTTCCAAATTTCATTTTGTCGATTTGGCTGGATCAGAACGATTAAAACGTACTGGCGCTACAGGCGAGAGGGCACGTGAGGGTATTTCA
This sequence comes from Cistogaster globosa, assembly GCA_937654795.1. Lineage (NCBI taxonomy): Eukaryota > Metazoa > Arthropoda > Insecta > Diptera > Tachinidae > Cistogaster > Cistogaster globosa. The sequence goes on from OW569403.1 coordinate 128,546,677, forward strand.
ATAAACTGTGGCTTATTAGCGCTAGGAAATTGTATTTCCGCTCTGGGTGATAAAACAAAAAAAGCAATGCATATTCCATACAGAGATTCAAAACTGACCCGATTACTTCAAGATTCTCTGGGCGGTAACAGTCAAACGCTCATGATCGCCTGCATATCGCCAAGTGATCGTGATTTTATGGAAACTCTAAATACTCTGAAATATGCAAATAGAGCAAGAAACATTAAAAACAAAGTACATGTAAATCAAAATCAAGATTCTCGTACGATTTCCCAATTACGCCGAGAAGTGGCCTCATTACAATTGGAGCTGTTAGAAATCAAACAAGGTAAACGTTTAGTGGATAACGAGGGTAATGCTGCTATATCTGATACGTTTTATGAAAACGAAATGTTATTACACGATAACAAACGTCTTCAGCAACGACTAAAATCTATGCAAGAAACTATAAACGTTCTAACGGAAAAGAATACACAATTGCTTTTAGAGAAGGAAATGAATAGATGGTCGCCGTTACAAGATACTGATCAGTCTATGAAAAATATGATTGCTGGTTACTTGCTAGAAATTGAGCAATTGCAGGCAAAACTATTAGAATCTGAGGAAATGTATCAGCAACTAAAGAAATGTGGCGAAACCAGCTCACAAGTTTTAGACAACAAATTTATGTCATGTGAGAATACAGAAAGTATTATAGAGCTTGCAAAGCGAGAAGTAAGAAAAGAAAAGGAATACATTATGACAAAATCATTTTCTTGTAACGAAGCAACGGCTGCCGATGAACGAAGTGATACCGATGAAACTGATGAAGAAACAGAAAAAGCTTACGATGTACATGCCGATCTTGATGAAGTTAATTGTGATATTGAAATAAAGACTAAATTGATTGAACAGTTGGAATTATCGCACAAAAGAATGGAACTGATGAAACAACGATATGAAGATAAACTAATGCTTCTGAGTTCAAAAATTTTAAGTACTCAAAGGGAACGAGATGAAGTGTTGCTTAATATAGGCTCCACTGTAGAAAATCAAAAGGATGATAATAAAGTTAATAAAGTTCGCGATGAATATGAGCGCAAGATTATTACCATGAGAAATGAAATGAAAAAACTTCAGCTGGCTCAACGCGAACATGCGCGTCAACAGCAGGAGATTATGGCACAAGAAATAAAACTGCGAAATCTTCGTGAGCAATTAAGCGGCCTTAAGACGATTAAAGCACGATTAATGAAAACAATTGCAGAGCAAAGTAATCGACATAAGTTAGAAGAGACTCGTAAAAAGCGTGAAATAGCACGACTACAAAAGGAGCAGCGCATACAAGAAAATACTGTCAGATCTTTGCAGGCTAAAATGAAGGCCAAAGATCAAATTTTAAAACGAAAAACTGAAGAAGTTACGTCATTACGGCGTAGCCAACGATCGATTTCCTCATCATTTCGATTGCGAAAAAATGATAAAGGATTATTTGATGCCCATACTGCTCTTGAAAATTGGAATAATTTATCGAAAGCCTTGGATAAAGCTGCACGCAATCGTCACATGTTAATGCAATTCGAACAAGAATTGGAACGGCTAATAGGCGAACGTAATGCCTTAAAACAGACTCTGGCCAATTTGAAAAATGACAATACCAGACAAAACAACGACTTAGAAAACGAGGAGGATTCTATTCAATCAAACTTAAATTATATTCAAGACAGCATTAAAAATATACAGCAAACAATAATGGAATTGGATGATACAAAAGACATAGAAATGAACAATTCCAGCAATATACAAACGATTATTAATAATATCAAAAATATAGAAGAAGCAAAATATTTAATGCAGCGTTTATCAAAATATGCTATAAAACTATCATGCAATTTAGTGATCCTAGAGTGTCGAATATCCGAACATGTTACTTTACTTAAAGATGCACAGCAAGAGAACTTTATCCAGCAACAGTTACTGCAGCATTTTTTGGCACAAAATAGTTCAGAAAAAATAACCGACTTGTTTGAGTCTATAACTGAAAATCTTTCCAAACTCTCAAATAATAATTTAAGTGACTCTCAACAATCACTAAAAAGTAATGAAACGTATGATATACCAATAATGGATAGTACATTAGCCACTGCCGATGACCTTGCCTGTACCTCATCAGCACCAATTCTAAATGAAATAAATACGAAAATACGTTCCCGTGCAGCTCTTCCACATAATATGTTATTCGGGGAAAAGAAATAATCTGATTGTGGTAGTAATAAGTTATAAAAGTAATAAAACAATAATAATAATATTAATAACAACAACAAAAAATAATAATAATTTACAATAATAATATCAATAATATTAATAAAATTAACACTTATTTAAAAAATTATAATTGTAACATAAAAATAAGTGAAAAAAGTTAACTTTTATTGTACATAACTAAACTAAATTAGAAATTAAGTGTCCATTAAATTAAAAATAAAAATAATCGCCTTACTTCACGTTTCAAGTGGATATTTTTATTAGAATCAATTTATATGCTAAAGTAAGTTTATTTAATAATACTTTTCATAAATATTACTACAAAAATAAGTGCCCTTCTTTTGCATAATTATACTAAGAAAGAAATGTAATTTAAATGTTGTCTGTCAAAAAGGTGAGATTAATAAAGTTGGGTTTTAAATCTCACCATAGCATTAAATAGCCGCGGTAGTAACAGTGAGTCAGCTAGTCCAAATAAAACTCGGCGAAGAGGCGCATTTTTGCTAAGAAGGTCGTCAGTTTGAAAATTGACACAAGTCACAAAGTATTGTGGTAAATATGCTTGCATTGGTTAAGTCTGATGTTTGGTAAGAAAGGAAGGATTCATGGGCTTGTTCAGAAATGCATCTGATGCGCAGTACGTTCGAAAATGCATCAGTTGGCATCACTGCAAATGTCATGTATTCTAAAATGCATCACAAAAATCGGTGATGCAATAGATGAGGAGTATTTTTTTAATGTTTATTAATTTGATTTTGTTAATTACATTTGTTATGCATTTTTAGAAATGAATTAGACGTAAAATAATCCAAGCTTTTCATAAGAGGCCGTTATTGAGCAAATAATCGTATTTGGCGTAGGCGTATTTCCACTAGGACAATTTTGTAACAGATTAATGATAACTTTTACGAGCTATCTTTAATCAATTACAAAACTTTTTAAAAACGACTAACTTTCGCCACAAAAACGCCAACCAAGATAAGGGTGAATTTATTTATGAATTATTAATGTTTAAGCGTTCGAAGTTAAAAACAAATTACAATTTATTTTTATCTTCGCATTGGAGGAGCATCAGCTGTTTTGCATCGGCAACGCAAACTAATCACACATGCGCATCAGATGCAGCGCAGTGATGCATTGCCGAACAAGGCCATTGTTTCGATGTTTTAAATGATTTTGGTTAGAACACAAATTGCAAACATTAGGAATCAAAAAACAAATAAAAAGTAGTTTTTTTTTTATTTTTAAGTGTGGTTTTTGTTTTTCTTTCGAGAACTCGTATAATATTGGTTTACATGGATGCGTCAACCCTTCAATTTGCCTTTTGTCCTTTCAGACCGCTTGCGTAATGACTTTCTGCCAACATGTTAAAAAGCCACAAAATTTGTGAATTACCATCCCCCTCCTGTTCGTTTACTGAATTATTTAAACTAGTGATTTTACCGAACCGAAAAATTTTAATAAACTAATCAAAACGGGGCTTAGAAATGATGGAAAGCGCTCGCCAAATGTACTAAATAATCAGCCAGTGACGAAGGTCTTTACCGAAAGGTATGACAACAATATAATATATACTGGCGGAACTAATCTGATTAACTTAATACTTTTATTTAGAACAAGTATTTCAAATTAATTTTGTTTATTTTTTAAAATCCAATCAACAGCTTCAGAAAAATTCTCTATTAACACAGTAGGTGGTGGATCAACAACTGCATCGGGCAAATATTTACCAGTTTTTACCTGTAGACCTTTTAGGCCGATTTTCATGGCACCAACAATATCATCTTTTGGATCCTAAAAAATTTAAACCTATGACCAATATCTATTGATAAGCGTTCTGAACCACTTACATCACCAATCATAACACATTCATCCAAGCTAATATTATCGTTTAAGGCACTTTTAAAGAAATACTCATTTGGTTTGCCAATTAATATGGGCTTTGCTCCTGAGGCATATTCCAATCCTTTGACAAAACAGCCAGGACCTAAAGCTAGACCGTCGTTACGTTTATAGTATTTTCCCTCGTGTATGGCAATTAATTTATGTTCCTTGTTGGCCAATAAAATGCTAAAAGGAATAGCTTCTTGAAATTTTACACTAGTTTAAAAAGAAAAGAACTTACTTAAAAGCTTTATTAAGATTTTCATAATAAAATTCATCCGGTGCCAAGCCAACTACCACAGAATCAAACGGTTTGTTTTCATCATTTGCCGGAAAGTCAGTGCGTGCATCTTTGCTAACTAAATAAAAGGGATTTAAATTTGCTCTCTTGACATATTCAACCGCAGCGCTCAATGAACTGTATATTTCATCCTCATCTACTTCGAATCCCATAGCAAGTAAACGCTTTAGTAAAGTTTTCCTAGATTCTTTGGTTGTGTTTGTAACAAACTTAACCATTACACGAGAATCTCGCAATCTTTGTTTTTGTGGAAAAAATGATTTATAGAAGATACCTATTTTTTTATTCAAAGACAACTAACCTTTTTAGAGCATTGGGGGCATCAGGAGTAGGTTGATCCTCTACATGTAATGTACCGCTTAAATCTATTAAAGCGGCCTTAATGTGCATTTTATGTTTTACAATATAATCCCACACCCCAAATTTTTGATAACGATAATTTGTAAATAATTGTTGTTTGTGTCTGAGCATGCAATATGCCGACAAATATTTTGTGTTCATTATTGTGAATGAATGTGAAGTATAAATTAACCCCTTGACAGTAATGCCGAGACAATGTAGTTTTGCATTATTATTTCATGTTAAGTGAATATTTCGGAACAAATCTAGTTTACTGGCAAGGCACGGGGTGTAAATGCAGTTTTAAGCAAAAATGTTTTGTTGTTTTTGTTGTTATAAGAGCTCTGCTGATGTCGAAAGTTTTTCTTTACAAGGAAAACAAGAAAAACTTTCGATTGGTGCAGCTGGTGCTGAGTTGACAATCTTTGAACGAGATTTTCTTGGTTCGTGTCCGAGTAAAGATTTAATTGACTTGGAAACGAAGGGATACCATTACCCTCGCGGACTTTATGTATAATATGACATTTATAGATTATTTTATGACGAAAAAGAAAACGAATTTATCCACGGGGTATAAGTTGTAATTTTAAGCAAAAAATGTATAGTAAAAATTATCTGGTAAACCTTTTGTTCAGAATTACAGACCTCCCTTTTAAAGTTAATATTACCCCGTGTAACGCGTATTGCTATATTTTTATCGGAATAATTTTAATTCTACAGTAATCATTTGTAATTTCTACAGTATCTATTTCCGATTCCGAAGTGTGTATATTCTGAATTCTTATGCATAGGGAAGGCGTTTGAGCGATGTCCGTCTGTCCGTCCACGTTAGTGATGAAATCAACTTAGCCAAGGCACTAGATCAGCTAGGAAAAAATTTAAATACGCTAATCGAATTTCGAAAATGTTGCTATTAAAAATTAGCAAGATCGGTTCATGTCATTTGACGCAGCGGGCAAAACACCACGCTTGCTCCTAATTTTTCCATAACTTTTATTCAACTTGCATTTGTATGTCTGCAGGTGGTTGTGTTTATTACTTATTTACCTCTCACTGGTTATTCACCACAATTATAACAGCTAGAACAACAACTGTAAGCAAATCTTAAAATTTTCTATGCTTTTTTTTAAACAGAAAACCTGAATGACAGAAAAAATTTCTAAGGCCGGCTTATACATACATACATGTACATGTGGTTATACATGTATGGTGAAGGGTATGTAAGATTCGGCATAGCTGTTACTTGTTAAAGTTCGTTTTAATTAATTTTATTTTGATTGCTTAAAAGATCGAAGTCATGATACAACACATGTACGAAATTTCGCTAGAATCGCTTATATATAACAATTACAAAAAGACCTTACACGTCTGACGTCGTAGACTAAATGATGGATTATAACTTAATATTACAGTAAGTAATCACAAGTATAAGTTTTCATGCGTCGGTCAGTCAAAAGTAGTTGAAAAGTAACTTATGGGACTGCCTTCGTATTTAGTGAAAATATCGTTATGTCTCAGTGTTACGGGAACACAACACATGTACGAAGTTTCGCAAGAATCACTTATATATAACTATTACACAAAGGCCTTACACGTCTGACCTCGTAGACTGTAAGATAGACTACTACTTAATATTACATAAACTGAACAGATGTGTAAGTTTTCATGCGTCGGTCAGTCAAAAGTAGTTGAAAAGTAACTTATGTAACTGCCCTCGTATCCAGTCTACTAATCGTTACGTATAATCTCTATTGGATGTTAGGACGATATGGCCTAGGACTTTTTGATTAAAAATATTTTAAATACAAATACTACCTGCACAAACATATGTATGTATGTATTTATGTACATATGTACCTGTACATGAACAAAAATTAAAAACTATGTTTTTTCAAATGCAAAATAAATGGTCTAGATCTTTATAAAAGCTTAAAAAAACCTATTTTAATGTAATTAATAATAATTTTTTCCCAAAACGCAATAGTATAAAAATTAAAAAATCGAAATATTGCATTGTTCTTTTTAAGCTGATAAAAATCAACTCGTAGAGTTAAAAATGATTCGTTGTTTTTTAGTGTTAAACTGATTTTACACATTTGATTCATGTAATGTTTTGATTTAACTCGTAACTCTCTTTTGTAATGGGTGATTTGTTTCATTCGTTCTGAAAAGTTCGGCACACAACAAATCGTGACATGAAAAAAAACGAATGATTCAAAAGGCGTTTTGAATACATTTTACCGATGTAATGGTACTAAATCAGTTGTCAGCACCTTTTGTTTATGTAAATGGAAAATTTTTAACAGAATCAAAATATTTTGGAAATAATTCTGCCATTTGTAAACGGCTAGGACGATTGATCCAAAATTTTACATAAGCCTAGCAAAGGAGCATTTGAGTTTAACTTTTGAAGATAAATACCTCCGACTACCCAAATTTGGGTACCTCACAACTGCAAATTTTTGTAATAATTGGCATTTCTGATTTTGTCAATATCTACAAAATGGTGCCTTAGTCTGAATGCATTAAAATTATCGTCATAAGCTTTTTAAAATTATAATTTTTGATTTTTCGTTACTCGGTACAATTTTCTGCATATTTTCTGAATTTTTTTATCGTAGTTAGCGACCAAAATTATAAATATTATGTAAGCAGTTAAGAGATTATATCTTTTGTGATTTAAAACTCACACGATTTTCAATTTAAAAATCCCAAAATTATTGCATTTTTATTTACTTTAACCAAATTTTATTTATGGGATTTCCTTTATCCTATTGTTCCAAAATTTTTACTATTTGATTTAAGTTGACCAACCACATATGCACAGCATTTTTTAGAATTACTTACTTTATAAAAATTTAATGACAAATAATATTTTTACTTTCCTCAAATTAAATCGGTTTTACCATAATTTTTCGAAATTTTCGAAATGTATATGTAAATAGATGGCGCAATTTCCTATCAAACAAAAACAGATACCTAGACAAAGGGTAACCAAAAGACATTTTAAAATTCATAATCGTTATCCAAAATTTTAGATAAAAATTAGCTTCTTCAGTTATTTTTTATTTATGAAAATTCCTTAAAAGTTTTATTTATTTTCTATGATATCATGGTGCATGTCGAAAGTATAAAGTAAATTCTTTAATTCGTTTTTTCTTAGAGTTAATTTTTTAGAACTGAATAATTTACAACTCTATAACTGTTTGCTTCGAATTGTTTCAAATTCCCAAAAAAAATTTCTTGCAGTATTTTCATGGTTAGTGTTTCCCTCATAAAAAAAGGCTTATCTATTATTAACTTCGTTTGTGTTTTTAATTCTTCTTGACTGTGCTTTCTCAAATGAAGCCTTTCTCAATTTTGTACTTATTAGCTTCATCCTCTGTAAAATTTGACGGGGAATACGGAGTAGATATATTGTAAACAATTTGTTTTAACTGTTTTGGAGATGCACTAAGAAGAATAATGGCGTTATGTACTGCCTCGAGATGCCAACTTTTTTTTAAGCAAAACTTCATCTTTTGAAACTGAAGAAAGTTTTTCGGCCAGCCTTTTTGTCTTGGACTTCGAACATAAATCATCATAAGACTTGCAGGGAGGCCCCCCTAAGTATCCCTCCAAGTAAAAGGATTCACTATAAATTTGTTTTTGTTTCCGCGCACTGATTTCATTTTTTGATCAAACAGTTAAAATTTTTTTTCAATTTTTGTAATACAATTGGCATTTACTTTGGAGTTGTGAGTATCATTTCTGCATGGCTTTAATTCTACCAGATCCCTTCGTAGTATCAGTTTACAAAACACAATATCTCAAACTTTAATGTGATCGGAATGATATATGAAGTTCATTTACTTTAATTGTACTTGATTTGTTTAAATATAATATCAGATATTCTTTTGAAATGTTTATTATTAAGAACTACAAAATGAAATGTATTACTGCGGGGAAAGCATATCCATATGGCCATTTGGCTACTGCTCATATACATATCTCATTAGTGAATTTTACCCAAATTTTGAATTTAAAACTTAAGAGTCTTATTATATCAAATCAAAATTTGATTAAAAGAGAACTACAGTTAATCAATAAAGAAAAACAAAACAATCACAAATTAAAAATTTTAATTCAAAACATTCAACGATTTTTATTTTTTCTTTCATTCTATCCTTCACCACAGGTGGAAAAAAGGTTATTTCCAATAAAAGAAAAATAAATATGTGGGCCGATAAAGAATTAAAAAATAAGAAAAAACATCAAGTGAAAAAATTTGCGGTCGCCCATATTTTCCGAGTTATGGGTCTCTGAACTTTTCATGGAAAGGAACCATTGTGCTTCATACTTTTAAAGATATCAATATGGGTATCATTTAATAGCTTTTGAAGAGATCTTTAAGAAAATATTAAAAATTTTTAAAACCGCTTAACCCATTACGAGCCGATGACATTTTTATGTAAAAAAAAATTTGTTAATTTTTTAATTCTCTGTCACCTTAATATTTGTTTTTTTTTTAATGGAGTTACCTCACTAGAATTTTTACTTGTTATTTTTGCATTCTTATTTAGTTTTTTGCTTAATAATTTCAGAACAAAATAAAAGAACATTAATTATTTGTTAAAAAACTCCTTTATTTTAAAATCTTAATTAGAAAAATCATGCAGAAATAATTTTAAACTTGACATTTTTAATCCTTTGATGATTAAAGTTTGGACTTAAAATTAGTATGTTTTCTCAATTATAAACGCTTTATTTAAAAAAGGTTTCAAATAAAATTAGAGGCAAAAGCATTTCAAACATTTCAATTACATTAAATTTTTTCACGGAAGAGGGAAAGCTAATGACAGTTTAACATTCAATTTTAACAACAACCCTTTTCGTTTTTATTTCATGACAGTGTAATTATAATGTTTAAAAGCAACTTAAATCAGTTGTTATCTGTTTATTTAAACTAATGATGTTGTAATTATTTTGCTCATACTAAACAATAATTGAGCTGTTGTTAAATTTTTTAAATAGGAAGGCAAAGGTTTGTATCCTTTCAAAATATAATTAAAAAATTTTAAAACATTTTTCAAAAAGATTTAGTCAAAATTTGTTTGTAATATTGTAAAGAGTTATGTTCATGATAAATTATAATACCCAAATGTCACAATTAGATAACAGTAATATTTATACTAATACTATTTTTGTGTGTCTGATGGTTGGTCAGTTTTTATCATTTATCCTTTTGTTGTGCTCTCAGTAACAATGTTAATTACAGCAAAAATGACCAACCAAACAAAATCTTCGTTCATATACACATTGACAAAACATTTTAATCTCTCTAAATTGGATTAAGTACTTTTTAAATTGTGCTTCTTTGTTGTTTCAACAAAAATATTATTTTTGTTTCTCTCCTTCCATATTATTATTCTCACACTATCACATCCTATTTGCATTTCCATGTTGCATCTTCTTATGCTTTCGAATTATTAAAACTGTTACCTCTGTTTTTTATAAATAAAAAAATATCAAGTGTAAAAATACAATTAAAACTACAGTTGCAAATTCCGTTTTTCAAAGAAGCTGAGTTGTTTGGTATCATGCCTGAGCATGCTTGAGCATCTAAATAGGTTAGTTATGTATGTGGGCCCTGTGCAGAAATGACTTTGTAAATTAAAAGGTCGAAATTAATGAATCTTAGCTTTGTGTTTTCGATGTTTTTCCCGATTACCTTTCGTTTTTTTTAATTCCAATTTTTGTTCGATGAAAATTGAAAATGTGCTTAAAAGTTCCAAGGAAATATCAGATACCTTTTTGAGTTTCTAAAAATAAACAGCAAGTTATTCTCAGTTGATTCTACGTATCGTAAATGTTAAGTGGAACATTCCACCGTTTTGTTATTTTTCAGTGCTCTAGAGGTAATGTAGCATGTTTACTAAGCTTTTTTCTTGTAATTTTTTAGGAGTCCTATATTAATACTGTTTTATCGTTTATAATTATTTATTCTTAAGTCATCTAGTCTTCAGATTATGTGGCATGGATCGAGTTATTGTTATCGATTTCCTGCAACTAAATATGATTGGGAAATTTACTCTCTTTCAGTCCACCCTAAATACGAGCGTAAGACGTTATTTAACTGTCAAAAATTCTCATGCCCATACAAAATGTATGAGACCAACCCAAATAGCGCGACGCTAACGTTGGACAATTGAAAAATCCAATTTTGACTGCGCGTAAAAAGTGAAGTTGGCTGCAAAAGAAGTGTTGTTATTGTTTTTTTTTGTGGTATATACAAAAGTATTTCCAACAGTAATGACATTACAGCTACTTTAAGGTCAATTTCGCGATTTTATCTCTCTTAATTATTTTAATTTTGTGGTTTTTAGCAAATAAGATAAGTAAACAATACTGTTCGTTTCACAACGTTGGCGCTCTTATTTAAGTTAATCATTACAGCATAAAAACTAGACGCTAAATTACGTCGTGCCTAACGCTCGTATTTAGGGTGGACTGTTTGGCACTATTACGAAATTGTTTGTTTATCTATCTGGCTATTAAGCCAGTTTTTTGATCAAGACAGAAATTAAACTTAGTTTTTGTTCTTAACTGAGAGTAGAGGATCCTACTATTTTTTTCAAAGAAAAGTTATATTTTAACCTCAATATTGGAGTAGAAGAGTTGGGTGGTATAAAAATTTATTTAAATCTCCGAAGTTGAAATTAGTATTTATTTTTATAATAATTTATCCAAGTCTGTGAGAATTTTGTAGTCAAAACAGTTTTTACTTTGACCAAGGCTGCTGTCATAGTGTGCGCTTTAGCGATGATATAATACTACGCTATTAAGCGCCTTTCCTGCCAGCATTTTACAGAGCATTTTTAGATAGAAGTCACTTCTTCGCTACATTTTTAGATCAAAAACTCAATTAAAAAAAAAAAACAAAATACATTATTGTCGAATTAAGATTTTCTTTTAATCACTGTTACGTCTCTACCAGAAGTTAATTTGACAAAAATACCCGTTATATTTTTCCAAATACACTTCCCCTTAAATCTGTTATATTAAGAGTAATTTTTTCTCAACTAACAGATGATAAAAAGTTGATTGCCTTAAAATTTACAAAAACAACTTGCATTGGCGTCGAATATTGATCTCTTATAGGTCACAACTTCGACTCTACCAAGAGTGAATTAATTAATGTAACAGATAAACAAAAACGTTAATGTCATTTAGTTTGACTTATGCGGTATTCGGTTATGTTAAATGAGTGTGAAAAATGTTAAGAAAAATTGCAAAAATTTAATTGATAAAAATAAAACAAAAAGATATATGAAGCTGTAAGTAAATTTATGTTAACAAATTAGTTATTTTTTTTTTAAACACAAAATGTTTTTAAATTAAGAATTTTCTTAATCTCTAGTTTTCTAAACAAAAAGGTTTATTATGTTAAAATTTACATTTTCTGTTATGATAAAGCAGAACACTGTTACTTTTAAAAGTTTTTTACTCGATAATGTTAAATAAACCCTTTTTACTCGTCTAACAGACACATATTCGATACTACCAGAATAATCAATTTTAGCCCTTTTTAGAGAGGCTAAATAGTTTCCCATTAGTTGTATAACTGTAGTAGTTTGTTCCCGACTGGGAAGAATTCGATGTTGTTTGCGATGCATTTTTAACGCCATGAAGTAACGATGTAGTGATTTTTTCGATAGAAAATGCTTGAAGGGTTATAGCACTGCTTGTTTAATTGTATGTAATCGTTTGAGTCAAATATTTGACAAAAAAAGCGTAACTACTATTTTCAAAAATGTTTATTCAATCTTTTTCGACACGCACCAATACAAATGGCGATTTATTATATAATAAATATAATATCTTACCTTTTATATTTAGTATCAACTTAAATTTCCCAATATTTATTCGAGGAGGACAACAATTTTTTTCCATAATTTATTGGTTACGTATTTTTGGTCAAATATTTGAGTAATCTGACCGTCCCTTAAGTGTTAAATCGAAGGAAGTATGTGACGCTTCTAACTTCGCTTCGTTTGTACCGCACACCTGATCATCAGCTAATGTGAAGTTTATTTCCCAGCCACTGCCTATCAGCAACATGTGTTTTTTATTAAATAATTTTTGATATTATAAATATTTAAGCGTCTTTCTCCGCACTTACAGTCCACCCTAAATACGAGCGTAAGACGTTATTTAACTGTCAAAAATTCTCATGCCCATACAAAATGTATGAGACCAACCCAAATAGCGCGACGCTAACGTTGAACAATTGAAAAATCCAATTTTGACGCGCGTAAAAAGTGAAGTTGGCTGCAAAAGAAGTGTTGTTATTGTTTTTTTTTTTTTTTTTGTTGTATATACAAAAGTATTTCCAACAGTAATGACACTACAGCTACTTTAAGGTAAATTTCGCGATTTTATCTCTCTTATTTATTTTAATTTTGTGGTTTTTAGCAAATAAGATAAGTAAACAATACTGTTCGTTTCACAACGTTGGCGCTCGTATTTAAGTTACTCATTACAGCATAAAAACTAGAGGCTAAATTACGTCGTGCCTAACGCCCGTATTTAGGGTGGACTGTTAGTCCTCACAAAAATAAAATGTATATTTATTAAATGACTTAACTAGCTTCGATTCAATCTCTGTCTTCCTACTACCGAAAGTGCTGCCAAACTTCTCCTAAAATAAGTGACTCTCATTTCCTCTATCGACTTGCAAGGGCGGTCTTAAAATTTTAAATAATTATCACGCGATTGGTTTGATTGCTTGGCTGAGAATCAAACGTCAATTTTTGTGATATAAATAAGTCGTATGTTTACCATAGCGTCATTTTTCACTTGCGTAACGCTTCAGCAATTTAATAGTTGGAAATGTAAAATAATCAGCAAACTGGCTGTAAAAGTTTTAAAGTGTTCCTACTAAACAATAGAGATACTACTAAAGCATCTGTGTATCTAACGCTCTTCTATATGCCGTGCATAATAATTTTTCATCCTGTATTTCCATAATTCTTGCCAATAAAGCATATTTGTTGTTAAAAAAGTTCGTCAAAACAAAAAACCGCAACTGCTTCCATTGTAAACTTTTCACTTTTAAATATGCTGCGAATTTTTCAGAAATTTAAAAGATTTGTAACTTGTTATTTAAATCTTTTTCCTACGTCTGTAACAGGCATACCTAAACAAAAGCGGAAAACGGAACGTTTCCTTCCGCATAGCTTTTATGCTGAAGTTCTATACCTAAACAAAAGCGCAACGTTTTGTTGGGAACAGTAATGTTAATTTATCATTTTTAATAAAACCCTATAAAATGAAATGCAAAACAGTGATAAAATCGCTAGATAAAGCCGAAAATAGCTTAAATATCATTACTGTTTTGTAAAGATTTCTAAAAAAAATATGTAAACAACAGTAGTGAAGTTGTGAAGTGAATTGAAGTTGGCTGCAAGCAACTTCACTACCTTACGCGCTGTCAAAATTGGATTTTCCGATTGCTAAGCGTTGACGCCGTGCTATTTTGGGATGCTTCATACATTTTGTATGTATATGAGAAATTTTGACAGATATCTTGCGCTTTACTCGCTAATTTAGGGATGACAGTAAACAAAAGCGCACACGCTATGTTAAAATGATAAAAACAGGGTTATTAAGAAATAAATATAACTTCTCTGATAATTTAATTTTTTTAAAATAAGGAGTTTAACTGTGGATATAAATGAATTAAAATAAAGTTTTTGCTTAAGTTCATTTTTAATTTCTAAAAACCTTTTTTCAAATAGAAAAATTATTTTACAAATGTATGCATTTTTCGTATCTATCTACCTTAGGTTGTGTATATTGTAAACATCATCTATTTAATCAACTAATTTTGTAAATAAGATTACTTGTCTTTCTTTCTAAAAAAAGGTTTTTAGAAATTAAAATATTGAACTTAAAGCTAAAAATAAATTTTAATTCATTTATTTCCCCAATAATTTTTTAAATTAATAACAATTCAATTTGTGTTATGTATATTAAAATGTTATACAAAAAATTAATTATTTAAACTTATATTTATTTGAAATTATTATTAAACTCCTCGTCAAAATTGTATTTTCCAATTGCAAAAAGTTGCCGTCGCGTTGTCGCCTCGTTATTTCGGTATGCTACTTTGCTGTTAAATTCTTAAAAAAAAGTTATAAACAGAAAAAATCCGTAGAATCTATGTGAATAAAATAAGGTAAATGTGACAATTCGAAAATCAAACGAAAATGTAAACCAAAACGATATTTTGATGGAAAATAACTTTTTTATGAATAATAAAACGTTTTTCGATTTTCCAGAAAAGCAATGCAGTTAACTAAATACATCTCCCAAAAAGCTGTTGTTATAACCCAGGGTTCTCATTAAATTCCTGCTCACGGACCCCTAGTATACTAATTTTTTTTCGCGGACCCCTCTGAAGCCCAAATTCATAATAAAACTTTTATTATTTTTGAAAACACTTTTTTTCGGTTCTTCATGCGGACCCCTTGGATGGTTGCTACGGACCCCCAGGGGTCCACGGACCCCCGTTTGAGAACCGTTGCTATAACCTTAACAGCCGATTTTTCTGTTGCTGTCTTCTTCTTTTGAAATGTGCTAGTTAAAATCCATTTATTTCTGCTGGTAATTATGAATATAGACAGCAATTTACTTAAAGTCGCCTACATTGTTTTTCTCTCAGAACTAAGTGTTATCTCAAAATTCAAGGGTATCCCTTATAGAATAAAATAATTATTTTCGTTTTTATACCCTTCACCACAAAAAGTGGAAAAAGGATAGAATTAATTTTGTGATTCCGTTTTTTATTTCTACAATATCCATTTCCGATCCCATAAAGTATAAATATTTTGACTTTTAATGCATAGCGAAGTCTATTGAGCGATGTCCGTCTGTCCATTCGTGTTAGTGTTGAAATCAAGTTTGCCGAGGCACTAGATCAGCTGGAAAAAATTTAAGTACGCTAATATATCAGAAATAGTATCAAAAGAGGTGCTATTTGAAATCAGCAAGATCGGTTCATGTCCTTCGACGCCTCTAATTTTTCTATATCATTTGAAACAATGAAGTAACTCCAATCAAAACATCAAAAATATGGGGCGATAGAGGATTTAAAATAATGAAAAAACCATCATATGACAAAATTGATGCTCACCCATATTTACCGAGTTACGGGCCTCTAAAATGTTCAAAATTTTTAAAATATCAATATGGGAATTATTTTAAAGCTTTTAAAGAGATCTTTAAGGATATACTAAAATTTTTAAAAAATGCTTAACCCATTAAGAGATGATGGCATTTTTTTGTAATTTTTTTTTAATTCTCTGTTACCTTTATATTTGTTGTTTTGATTGGAGTTAGGGGCGTTAGATGTGACGATTTTAAGTCATTTTGACGTTTTTATTCTATAAAATTTACACTTTGATGATTGACGATTTTTATTTTTAGGACGCATACAACTTGACGATTTTTTTTGGCATCACTCACATTTCCTCTTGTGTATATCAATACATTTTTTGACGTAGTAATAAGAGATCATATTAAATGGTTTAATTCAATTTAAGCTATTATATTAAATTAAAACAATTCACTCCTTTGAATATCTGCTTGTTACATAAAAAGCTTGTTAAAAAAAAAAAAATTGTGCATACTATGTGTGTACATGTATGTATGTATGGATGTATGTCTGAAATATATTTATTAAGTACTTGTTTGGAAACAGTTACTGTTTGACAACCGTTAAAATGACCAAAGGTTACTAAGCTTAAGGGATTAGCTTTGGTTTATTAAGCACGATGTCTATTTTAAACTTTTTTTTTAATTTGAACACATTTTGTTTTTGTTTTAATTATGATCAAAATGTAACAACAGGTACTTAATTTTTGAATAACAACTAAATGTATGTAAATATACAAATATATTTGTTTGAGGTTTTTTGTATGTAAATATAGATATATATTTTTTTGAGGTAAAAATTTTACATAAAAATATCATCGGCTCTTAATGGGTTAAGCACTTTAAAAAAATTTTAGTATTTCATCATATTGATATTTTAAAAATTTTGAAAATTTTAGAGGCCCGTTGCTCGGAAAATATGGGTGAGCGCCAATTTATTCACGTGCTCTTTCTTTTCTAATTTTTAATTCTCTATCGCCCCATATACATATATTTGTTTAATTGGAGTTACTTTATTGTTCCAAATGATATAGAAATCTTAGAGGTAGGCATGGTTGTCCGCTGCGTCAAGGGACATGGACCGATATTACTGATTTCCAATAGCACCTCTTTCGGCACTCTGTCTGATCGTTTGGCGTATTGAAATTTTTTCTATCTGATCTAATGTCTCGCCGAACTTGATTACAACACTAACACAGACGGACAGACGGACATCGCTCAATCGCCTTCGTCCTTCATGAGAAGACAGAACAACTTTTTTTTACGTTTTGTGGTGAAGGGTATAAAAAATATCTTTAAAAGAGAACTGAAACAACCATTATTTGTGATTAGACTTTTGATTTAATTGGAAAATAAACTAAAGTAATTAAATTTCTTTAAACTCATTGATAATTAAAAACTGGATATCAAGTTTTAAAGTCTTGACAAAACACCAACAAATAAATTACTTGATTTCTTTAAAATCCACTTGTTAAATTAAATTTTTCTTGTGCTGTTGTTATAATAAAATAAGTAAAAATAATAATGATATTTTTCAAAGATACAACGACACTGCTCAATCGTTTTAAACTCACACAGGCACTCAAAATATATTTACACATATGAAAATTTTCATGGTTTAGGAATTAAATTCTCATTCAGGAAATTAAAACACGACCATGTTAAATCACAGAGTTCAAATTTTAATATTAAATCTCATATTTAATATGTTTTTTTAGTAAACACACGTGGTACCAGGAATGGCCAGCAGTGTGTAGTTGCACTTTTTTGATACAATTCGCAATCTTAAGTATAAATGTTCCAATTCCAATATTTAATTTTAAGTTTCATTGCACTCCGTTACCTGTTTTAAAAATTGCAAAAGGATCTAATTTTTATATTTAAAGTGCAGAGTGAAGAAATAATTGGGAATATTATTAAGTACAACCTTTTAAAACTCCAGACAGTGAACTGTATATTGGTTTTTTTAACACCCTCATACTTACAAGGGCTGGGTGAACCTTTCATAAAGTTTATTTTCATTATTTACATTTTTGTATTGTTAATACTTTAATACAAAAGGTACTTAAAGACGTACTTTTAAATCAAAATTAGTACTAGGTGGGCTTAAAGTGCGAGTAAAAGAAGTCATTTTAATTTTATTAATTTTCTTACGCTGTGATCTGTGGCAATGAAAAAATTGCAAATAATTAAAAACTAAGTCTTATATACCCTTCACCATTTATCTAAATTAAGTTTAGTGAAGTAACTCTAATCAAAAACACAAATATAGAGGTGACAGAGAATTAAAAACTTAGAAAAAATTTACATAAAAAAGTCATCGGCTCTTAATGGGTTAAGCATTTTTAAAAAATTTAGTATTTCCCTTAAGATCTCTTCAAAAGCTATAAAAAAATTTCAGAGGCCGGAAAATATGGGCGAGCGCCAATTTTTTTACTTGATGGTTTTTTTCTTATTTTTTAATTTTCTATCGCATTATAAATTTTTTTATTTTTTTATTTTTATTAGAGTTACTTCATTGTTCCAAATGATATAGACAAATTAGAGAGGGGGTTTTGCCTGCTGCGTCGAAGGACATGGACCGATCTTGATAATTTCTAATAGCACTTCTTTCGACACTTTGTCTAATCGATTGGAGTATTTAAATTTTTTCTAGCGGCAAACTTGATTTCAACACTAACACGGACGCGATGCATAAGAAGTCAGAATTAATGTACCTTATGGGGTCGGTCGGAAAAATTAGTCACTTTTTGTGGTGAACGGTATAAAAACACAATTTCATACGCTTTTTAGTACAATTTTAAAATTTTGTTTGCCATCCCTGCCTCATATATAAATTTTATAATAAATCGTATAATATAAACAACAAATGATCATATTCATGGTTAATTTATGACAATTAATTCCACTTAACTGCATCAAATAAATTACATCTAATAAATAGAAGCGAGATACTTGCTTTTACGCAGGCAGACAAGCAAACAAATAATTAAAGTTGTTAATATGGCATAACATTCAACAAAAAAAATTAGCTAAAGAGGAGGACACCTGCGCCGGAACAGATTGCAAAGTAAATTTATTGAAAACCAAAAATCATTTTAAGTGAACAAAATAAACCACCCTTCAAATTAGGCCACCCTTCCTTCAACCACACTCAAATACATACATATGTACGTTTTTGCATGCAATAACTATGTGTGTAGCTAAGAATGTTAAATGTACACTGAGAAAATTTTAAGTCACCAATTAAAGGTTCATTTAAAATTTGAGAGAAATATCATTTCAATTTTCAAACGGTTGCAATACAAAAGTAAAACCAAACTAAAATTAACGCGTTAAGCGCAATCTCTCTATAGCGCGGTGTCACCGCATAAGAATTGGAAAATCCGATTTTGACCTTGCGTTAGGAAGAGTCATTTTTTGGGCGACCTAGATGTTTTATCTCATTTTATACCCTTCACCACAAAATCTGAATCCTTATGCATAGCGAAGTCGATTGAGCGATGTTCGTCTGTCGGTCTGTCCATCCGTGTTAGTGTTGATTAAAAAAAAAAATACGACAATGGATCTGACATAGTGTCGAAAAAGGTGCTATTGGGAGTCAGTCCGATCAGTGCATGTAATTCGAGGCAGCAGGCAAAACACCACACCCACCTCTAGTTTTTTCATGTCATTTGGAACAATAAAGTAACTTCAATCAAAAAAATTTATATACAGGGCGATAGAGAATTAAAAAATAAGAAAAAAACACCAAGTGAAAAAATTGACGCTCGCACATATTTTCCGAGTTACGGGGCTCTAAAATTTTCAAATTTTTTAAAACATCAATATGGGTATCATTTTAAAGCTTTTGAAGAGGTATTTAAGGAAACACTAAAATTTTTTAAAAATGCTTATCCCATTAAGAGCCGATGTAACTTTTATGTATTTTCTAAATTTCTGTCACCCCAATATTTGCTTTTTTGATAAGAGTAACTACACTAAACTATATTTACGTAGATAGTGAAGGGTATATAAGATTCGGCATAGCCGGATATAGCACTCTTACTAGTTAATTGTAATTTCTATAATATCCATTTCCGACCCAATAAAATACATGAATATATTTTGTCTTCTTATGCATAGCGAAGTCGATTAAGCGATGTCCGTCTGTTTATCCGTGTTAAGCAATATTTTTTAATTGTTACACTTTTTTAGTACTGTAGATAAATGTTGTTAACTATGAATGTTCAAAAAAAATCTCTTAAAATGCTCATAAATTGTTAACATTTATAAACTTGATAAAATTTTTCTTTGTGTATTTTGCACAAATTTCTAATTATGAAGAGAAACTAGAACAACAACATCAAACGAGTGGTTGCGACGAGTTGAGAAAACAAGTTGACAAATAAAAATCCTTTAGAATTCTCATAAGCAATTTTAGCGTCTATTAGTTATTGCTATAGTAAATAAGAAATGTAATAAAAAAGGAGAGAAGGTCGTACAGCAAGTGAATTATTGTTAATTCTAGTCCTTTTGTATTTCAGATACTTTAAACGCACATTTTACTACTAAAATCTCATTAAGAGCACATAATGGTGATAATACAGACAATCAAACGAAACAGTTTTTTTTTATCGGCTAAGGAATTTCTTTAAACTGAATTTAGAAAAAAAAAAATAAAATTTGCATTTTCCAGTAACGTTAAATTTCAAATAAATAAATTCTGTTGGATAAAATATTTCAAATTAATGAAATAAAAGATAACATCATTTCAAAAGGTTATAAAAGAAAATTTTTTGACAATATAAAATACCGTTATTTATAATCATTAGGCTGTGATTCAGTATCTTATACAGTCGTACGATTCATTCACAAGAAAATGTGATAGAACTATGTCCTTCTCCGATAAACTCTGTGCTCAAGTGCAACTCTAAAGCAATTATTTTATGATATTTACTTTTATATTTGATACGCTACCAACCTGTCGTAGAATCTGTGAGGAAGGAAGGTTTTGTGGATCGATTTGAATCTGTGCTTATTGAGAGTGACTGGAAAGACCTGTGTAGGGAGTTTAACTAACATAAGAATTAGTCGACAAAAAAACACGAATTAACGTGTTTCACGCATAAAAGTGCGGTTTCCATTTGTGTTACAGTTTGCTTATTCCGACGTTAAATTCGACATTGGAAAGTTTGTCATTTGTAAGCATAATCGTACTCACAACGTTTTGACGTACGACCATTATTTGTGTTGTTTACAGTGACTTGAAAAAATTAAAAAAAATGGAATTAACTCGTGAACATTTTCGTGCCATCATTTTTCACAACTTTCGACGTGGATTATCACGACAAGAGTGCATTGATGAACTTAAATCTTTGTATGGCGATGAAGCACCATCCTATAGCACTGTGAAAAATTTGTATAATGAATTTAATCGTGGCCGAAGCTCGCTCAAAGACGAATTCCGTGAAGGTCATCCAAAAACGGCTGTTTTGCCAGAGAACATTGATGCCGTGCGTGAACTCATAGTGCAAGATCGACATGCGACATACCGAAAGATAGAGACATCCTTGGACATTTCTTCCACCAGCATACATTCGATACTGCATGAACACCTGGCCGTAAAAAAGGTTTGTTCTTGTTGGATCCCGCACAATTTGAAAGTCGCTCAAAAAAAGGCTCGTGTCGATTGGTGCAAAGAAATGTTGCAAAAATACGATTGCGGTGCTTCAAAAGACGTTTATGCGTATGAGCCTGAAACGAAACAACAATCGACCGTGTAGGTCTTCAAAGACGAGCAAAATCCAACAAAAGTTGTTCGTGGAAGAAGCATTTCGAAGCAATTAGTCGCCTGTTTCTTCGGCAAAACTGGTCATGTGGCGACTGTTTTGCTTGAGCAACGTAGGCCGGTCACTTCTGAGTGGTACACTACAATTTGTTTGCCTGAAGTCACTGGAGAAATTCGAAAAACCAACATGACAATGCGACCTCTCACACATCGGCTCAAACCAGAGCGTTTTTGACCGTTTAAAACGTCGAATTAATGGGTCATCTGCCGTACAGCCCTGACTTGGCACCTAATGACTTCTTTTTGTTTCCGCACATCAAGAAAAAAATGCGTGGTCAACGATTTTCGTCGCCAGAAGAAGCTGTTGAAGTGTTAAAAAACCATGTTTTAAAGGTGTCTCAATCGGAGTGGAAAAAGTGCTTTGAAAACTGGTTTGAGCGCATGCAAAAGTGTATAATCATGCTGGAGAATACTTTTAAAAACAATAAAACCATTTTTGATTATAAATATTCGCATTTTCACTATTAGGCCAGAAATATATAGAGCAGCCCTCGTAAAACAACAAAATTTACTTTTCATTTTAAAATCACTTCTATACTTTTTATACTTTTACATTGTTTGAAGTTCTACCAGGAGAGCGAAGACGCTCATAGGTGACTGTAGGGTAATCAGCTTTATCGAGTCACTGGATCATCGACGTAATGTGAGATATGTTTCACTAATTTATCATTACTACACGGGAATGTGCTCTGATTTAATCAGGGAATTTATTTCTAAACAACGAATTTTGAAATTTTAAGTTTTTTAAGACACGAGAGAGACTCACTGGATCATCGACCTAATGTGGGATGTGTTTCACTATTTTATGATTATTACACGAAAACGTTCTCTGATTTAATCAGGGAACTCGTTCCTTAACACCAAATTTTAATTATTTTTTAAATTCTAAAAACCAAGTTTTTACGAAAAATCGATTTTATTCTGCACCTACAATCCTCAAAAACAACCTTAAAGAAAAGCTTAACGTTCATTTTGTTATAATCGTAAGACAAATGTGGATCCCATAAAAAAGATCTAAAAAATTTACTTATCGAAATCTGTATTTTTTAATTCTTTATTTTTTTAACTAAAAATACTTATAAACATACAAATTTTTATAACATCTTTGCAGCTGAGTTTTTGTTAATTTAACACTTGAAAAATTTTATTATTGTTAATAGTTTTTTCGCTGACATCTTTTCTTTGTTGTTATTATAATTATTTTTTTTTTGTGTCCATTTGTCAAACATTAATGTTACGCTTATTACACCGAAAACGTTAAAATTAAATACCACCTCGTAAAGGGTGACTTCATTTGTCTGTTCGCTACCAATTGTCCGCAACTGATGCGATTAAAACGATTACGAGCCAAACGTGAAGAGTTGACAGCAATTTCTTTGAACTATTAAAATGTGTAGCATCCACTAAAGGGGTGGTTTAGTTTAACATCGTCAACAGTTGTAGCAGAGGTACTTCGCATTTAAGTACGAACAGCAAAGAACACGTGTTTGTTTTCTAATAAAAAAAGTACATTCATAAATAAAAGTAAAAATCTTTGTCAATGTTATTTGTTGCGATATTACAAATTACCACGTTATACTCGTTTTTCCATTGTTTATTGTTGTATTTTAAACAAATAAAATGTCAATTGCCCAACAATAAGGTTGGTATTAGAGCAGTTTACAATGATGTTAATGGTAACGATAATGATTATGTGGATGATGATATCTTTGGCGACAAGTGCCAAATGATTTAAATACTGTTAGCGTCAAAATAAAGTGTACACCATGGCTTGTTATAACTAAATTTTTATTTCAGTCTTTTAAAACAAAATAAATATCAACAATATTTGTTTTTTATAAAGCTGTATTAAAGGTAATAAAATGCTCGAAGAACAACATAAAAATTTTTTCAACAACAAAAGTTATGATACAAAAACAAAATATACTCATAATTTTACGCGTCAAAATAAAGTGTACACCATGGCTTGTTATAACTAAATTTTTATTTCAGTCTTTTAAAACAAAATAAATATCAACAATATTTGTTTTTTATAAAGCTGTATTAAAGGTAATAAAATGCTCGAAGAACAACATAAAAATTTTTTCAACAACAAAAGTTATGATACAAAAACAAAATATACTCATAATTTTACGCGTCAAAATAAAGTGTACAGAGCATCACTGCAAAAAAGAGTGAAGATTTTATACGGTAAAAAACCGTTATATTTTTGTATTTCCATCAGTTTTGTATTATAAATGTGAGTTAATTTAATTTTACATTCACTTAAGTTGCAATTGACAAGTGTAAAAGAACTTCGCGTTTAGTTAATAGCTTTTTTTAAAAATGGGAAAACAAACTTCCATTGATGTTCGAGAGCTTGTGATAAAGTACCACGAAGAAGGTAAAAGTTTACGCGAAATCGGTTCCATTATTAACAGATGCCATAACACTGTTAAAAAAATAATAGATAAATATAAACGTGTGGGAAAACTAGAAAATTGCCCAGGTGCTGGCAGGAGGAAAATTTTAAATGAGGTTCAAGTCCGATCAATAGTGCGCGATGTAAGGAAAAATCCAACAAGAAGTGCTTTAAAAATAGCAGAGGACATTTCAAAAGCATCAAACAACACCGTAAGCGCCAGTACAATTAGACGAGCTCTACATGAAAGTGGATTACATGGACGAGCACCGAGAAAAAAGCCATTAATATCAGCAATCAATCAAAAGCGACGTCTCGAATATGCCAAAAAATATAAAAACAAAGATGTTTCTTTCTGGAGCAACGTTATTTTTAGCGATGAAAGCAAATTTGAGGTTTTTGGACGGAAAACCCCCGTAAAAATTTGGAGAAGCAAAAATCAACAGTTTGCCGAACAAAATGTAATATCCACTGTAAAGCACGGTGGGGGCTCTGTGATGGTGTGGGGGTGTATGGCGGCGAGTGGCGTTGGAAGTTTGGTGTTCATTGAAAGTACCATGAATAAAATGGATTATTTAAACATATTGAAAAACAATTTGCGAATTAGTGTGGACAAATTAGGAATTCAAGGATCTTGGTGCTTTCAACAGGACAATGATCCTAAACACACAGCCAAAATAGTAAAAGCAACTGGATCATCCCCCACAATCGCCTGACTTAAATCCGATTGAGCACTTGTGGGAACATCTTGATCGTCAAATTAGAAAAAGGCCGATTAGTAGTATGGACATGCTGAAATCAGTTTTAATGGATGAATGGCAGAAAATCTCGGGCGAATTTACAAAAAATTTAGTTAACTCGATGCCTCGACGATTAGACGCTGTTATCAAAGCCAAAGGAAAAGTTACAAAGTACTAAAACAAAAATTAGTTTTAGATATCTTCTCTTGTACACTTTATTTTGACGCGAAAAATTATGAGTATATTTTGTTTTTGTATCATAACTTTTGTTGTTGAAAAAATTTTTATGTTGTTCTTCGAGCATTTTATTACCTTTAATACAGCTTTATAAAAAATAAATATTGTTGAAATTTATTTTGTTTTAAAAGACTGAAATAAAAATTTAGTTATAACAAGCCATGGTGTACACTTTATTTTGACGCTAACAGTATGTATAAATGTTGTTGGCATTTAATAGTTATTTTCTTTTTATTATTTTGTAGTTTGAACTTTTTAATATTGAAAATGTGTTAAGAAAATAACATCTGATAAAGTAGTAACACGTGACTTTTGTAATAATAAACTGATTATCCATCTTAGTTATTTGAATTGATGGAAAATTAAGTGGTCTTATCATCATAAGATATTAAAAAATGGGCTTTGATATTTCATTGGTGTCTAGGAATTTTTAATATTAAAATAAGAACAAGGTGAACTTATTTATATGTGAGTTTCATATGTGAGTAAATTTACACAATGATGTTGAAGCCCGTATAAACCAACGCACCTATTGTTTGGTGGTTAAAGGCTTCTTTATATACTTGTGCCATATAGTTCAATTTAGTGATCGCTCTTTTTAGTTCAAAGTTTGAAAATGAACTAGTTCAAAATTTAGTTCAAAGGCTTTCTTTAGTTCAAACTCTCTCTTAGTTCAAATGTGCTGTTGACGTTTTGTTCGTACTTTTTACTTTTAGTTCAAACGCTTTCTTTAGTTCAAAATATGATGGCAACAACGGCGTAGCACTGCCAAAACGAATGTTTAATAAAATGCGTGGCAGCACTAATTTCATGTCGGACATAGTCAACAAGAAAACATAGACATGAATTCTAGTTCATCTTGTCTGGTAGTTCAAATACAAAGTATAGTTCAAAAATGAACTAGATATACTTAAAGGTATAAACTAGTTCACTTAGTTTAATCGCTGGAATCGTTTAAATGAACTAGTTAGTTTATGAACTACACAAGTTTACTTCTTAAAGTCCCCAAAATCATCGACACCAAAAGTTGTGGTTTTGTCAACTCTGGTTTGGAAAGTGGCGTTGAATGGCTTGTTATGCACGTTAACGACGTAATATTTGTATTATCGGGGATCTACCTTGACATTCTGTCTCCTAGACGAGATCCAGCACTTAAGAAAATAAGCACCTGGAGTGTCTATTGCTGGTTGCATGTTAACCCGGCGAAGACTTATACCGTGGATACAGATATTAAACGGATTCAATTTTTCCCTCTCAGATGGAAGGTGTGTCATACGGGCAAGGGATTCAAAGGCCATTCTAAGGGCGATAAACTAACTTTTGTTGGGAGTGATCAAACTGATCTTATTTGATGGAGTAGATTTTCTGTAGGAAGCACTAGGTTCCTTGGTTAGTCGCGGTCTCATAAAGAAAGTTTAATAACTATGGCTGTCCTGTAAACAGGGCCAAAAAATCAACACTGTACTCAACTGACTTCCAGGGGATCTAATGGCCATAGACACATTAAAGCCTAGAACATGGGTTCATGCTGTTATGTTTGGGGACGTAGTAAGCATTTCAGAACTCCTAGACTGCTGCACTCCCGAGCGCTTTACGAGCAGCGCATGTTTCTCTGCGTCAGAGGATTTTTCTCCATCTTGTAGCGAACACTCTTTGTTTCTACGGATAGTTCGAAGAGAAGAATGAGGGGAGGGTTGACGCTGGTGTATTAATAGAGGAGTTTGAAATCAAAATGGCTTTCAGATTTCCGGAGGAATACAGCATTCTACAGATAGAAATTTCTGTATTGGAGAGGACTGCAAATTAGCTGGCATACTACAGAATATCTGGCCCTTGTATAGTCAGGCAGTCAGGCGGTAATAAGGTCTTTAGTGCGTGTTTCACCGCATAGAATTAATTTATTGTTTGGATGCCTGCACAAGTAAATTTTGGCGCTGCTAAGGCATGGGCATATATCTCTCGGCCTTCATAATTTATATTAATGGCCACTTTCGTAGGCAAGGAGGGTCAGATGCTTAAATGTATATGGCCGAAATTGGATTGGGCTAGAATAATTCGGCTTATAGGGCTGACAGTGATACCGTTGCTATCAGTTTTAAATTTACTTTTTTTAAGACATATAATTGCTGTGTGGGCTAAACAGAAATAAAGTTGCAATGACACATCCCAGTGTTAGTGGATGAAAAGAAAATAATAAATAGTTTATAAACACTGAATACTACTACAATGAAAAAAAGTAGCCATCTCTACGTATTATGGAAGAAACTGTTCTGAGAATCCATTTTTGCGCCCTTAAAAGATTCTTTACTTTGCAGTTTATTTCTGTTTGACAGCCTCCTCAACAATATTCTTTAATATGCTTTTGTAATTGACCGGAAACCAGCTCTTTCAATAAGTAATTATATCCCTATCGTATCCTTTGTCATTTCATTTTTAGTTTTTTGAGTTCCAACGTGATTCCTTTATTTTAATATTTTTATTAGAAGATCTTGCGGTAAGTTGTTTAGTAAGTTTTTCTGTCAAATTTTCACGAATAGTGTGAGAACAAAATCTAATATTGTTCATTAAAAATGTTAGATTGTGTCCTTAATTTGAAAAAGACAAACATTTCAATCACTTGTGAGTGTGCAAGTCCAAACAGAACATTGCATATAAAAAAAGAAGACAATTAAAAGTGCTGTATACAAATTTAGTTTAGTTAAGTAACTTCAATAATAAAAAAACAAATATTGCGGTGACAGGGAACTAAAAGCTAAGAAATAAAATTTATTAATAATTTCACATAAAAATGTCTGAAAGACCTCTTTAGAAGCTTTTAAATTGACAATCGAACTTTTAATGAAAATTTCAGAGGCCCATAACTTGATGTTTTTTTTTCTCAATTTTTAATTCTCTATAGCTCCATATTTTTGTTTTTTTATTGGAATTACTTCATGCTTCCAAATGATATGAAAAAAATAAAGGCAGGTCAGGTGTTAGCCCATTGCCTCAAGGGACATGGACCGATCTTGCTGAACAACAGCTCTTTTGACACCATGTCTAAACAGTTGGCGCATTTTCTTTGTTCCTGATTGATTTCAACACTAACACGGACGAACAGGCGGACATTGCTCAATCGACTTCGCTATGCAAAAGGACTCAGAACATATAAATACCTCATAGGGTTAGAACAGCAAATAATATTGTTGAGGCACCTTTGGTCCAAATCTTAACGGAGCATTTAGTAAGTGAGGAAAGTAACAACATAACAACACTGTCTGGTAGTCAAGGCTGAGTTTATTAAAATAAGCCAGATCGGTAAAATAGGAGTAAGTTTGAGTCTCGCTGGAACTATACCGCATTGTTATATTTTACTTGGCTGCGCAAATTAAAATCATATGCTCTAATCCTACCGAAGATATACATTGTCAGATGACGGCAGAAGTTTGTTATAGCCATTCTTAAGTAAAACAAGAGATCAAAAGGGAAGAAAAATAAAATAAATTAAAGAGTCAAAAGGGAAGAAAAATAAAATAAATGAAGTGCCACAAAAGAGTGACGTTCTGGTATTTGTAATAAAAAGAATGCCTACATTTGAAAAGGGGATAATGTAACTACACGTTTAACCTTCGCCCGGGTGGTACAGCACTTCTATTACATGCTGATTGCCAATTAACTAATATTTCTCACAAATATTTATTTTTTGTTCTTAAAGGCGATGTTATAGTTTTCAGTTCTTTCAAAATAAAAAAGGCAGTTATAACGAACTCCGTCGGACCGTCAAAAATTGTTTGTTATAAGAAGAGTTCGTAATAAACATAGTGGCATACAAAATAAAATCAATTTCAATAAAAGTGTACACATTTACCATATGAATTTATTGATTATTGGCCATATGAATCTATAACCCTCAATGAGAAACTCTATGGATTAAGGAATAAAAAAGCCAGCTAAATAAGACATAAAAGTCTGATGGTCATGTGATTTTAAAACGTTTCATCCACTTCAAGAGCAAATATACACTGGAAAAGTAAACAATACAAGATATATTAATCAAGGCGAGCGTGTGCTTAAAAAATTGGTAGTAGTGAAGTACAACATTAAATGTAACAATGTAATCATTGACAATTTTTTAACAACATTTTCGTTAGCCAAAATGATATGTTTATCTGGTTTCTGTGAAGGTGTATCGTTCAAACATTTGTAATCGCCGAATCTTCTTCCGCGAATCGCCGGCGATTCACCATTATTTTTTTGATAATTTATATTTCCGATTAATGCACTAATAGTATAAATGATCACTTGTTCAACTAAAATAAAAATTTTGCTAATTGCTCTTGAAACCAAATATTTATTTTCCTGTTACCTCTAAGAAAGAAATAAAAAAATTCCACTGAAAGTTATGAAAATACACAGATGACTCAACTCAAATCGATATAGAATGCAAAAATACGTTGAATCTTGTAAGGAATATTTCCCGTTACTTGTGTGCGCTCTCGCATTCGCGCGCGATTGGCATTGTAAACGTTATTAAAATTGTTTTCAGATTAAAGAGTTTAAAAAAAATTTACTTGTGTACGCTCACGTATTCATCGCCTAGTTGTAAGGCATAGGCGACGGTTAACGATTCGTATTCCCTGAGAATAATCACGTTATTATCGCCAAACAAACCATCGCCAAAAAATCTCAAAAATGTTTGCAGGGTGATATCATTTGTGACTGCCAAAAACAAATCAGTAATTTTTCACATTATTGAGACTAAGGATGATGTGGATACGATGGATCAAATATTGTCACATTATCCTACAAAACGAAAAACATTTCGGCGGCCGTAAACAATGTTTTTTTTTAATATTTTGCAAACAGTAGCTCTTGACTCATTTATAATCTCTAAAGAAAATATTGAAGCAAAATCTGTTAGGTAATCGGAGCGAAAGCACTTTTTTGAGAAGCTTAGTAAAGAGCTATTTTATCCTCTAATATCGAGCAGGTCAAGAATACAACGAATCATTTGAAGATTTCCAATTAATTAAGTCATGAATTGCATCTTAGGCAAAAATTTTGTAAAATTAAGAAAATATACCAGAGCTTTCCTTTTCGGGTGGAGCAGTTACCGCAGTGCCATCATTTTTCACAACTTTCGACGTGGATTATCACGACAAGAGTGCGTTGATGAACTTAAATCTTTGTATGGCGATGAAGCACCGTCCTATAGCACTATGAAAATTTGGTATAATGAATTAAATCGTGGCCGAAGCTTGCTCAAAGACGAATTCCGTGAAGGTCTTCCAAAAAGGGCTGTTGTGCCAGAGAACATTGATGCCGTGCGTGAACTCATAATGCAAGATCTACATGTAACATAACATCTTCCACCAGCATACATTCGATACTGCGTGAACACCTGGCCGTTAAAAAAGTTTGTTATCTTTGGATCCCGCACAATTTGAAAGTCGCTCGAAAAAAGGCTCGTGTCGATTGGTGCAAAGAAATGTTGCAAAAATACGATTGCGGTGCTTCAAAAGACGTTTATAAGATCGTCACAGGTGACGAATCATGGATCTATGCGTATGAGCCCGAAACGAAACAACAATCGACCGTGTGGGTCTTCAAAGACGAGCAAAATCCAACGAAAGTTGTTCGTAGAAGAAGCACTTCGAAGCAAATGGTCGCCTGTTTCTTCGGCAAAACTGGTCATGTGGCGACTGTTCCGCTTGAGCAACGTAGGACGGTCACTTCTGAGTGGCACACTTTAATTTGCTTGCCTGAAGTCATCGGAGAAATTAGAAAAACCAACAAGAGAAGACGAATCATTGTTCACCATGACAATGCGAGCTGTCACACATCGGCTCAAACCAGAGCGTTTTTGACCGGTCAAAACGTCGAATTAATGGGTCATCCGCCGTACAGCCCTCACTTGGCACCTAATGACTTCTTCTTGTTTCCGTACATCAAGAAAAAAATGCGTGGTCAACGATTTTCGTCGCCAGAAGAATCTGTTGAAGTGTCAAAAACCATGTTTTAGAAGTGTCTCAATCGGAGTGGAAAAAGTGCTTCGAAAACTGGTTTGAGCGCATGCAAAAGTGTATAAATCATGCTGGAGAATACTTTGAAAAACAATAAAAACCATTTTTGATTATAAATATTCGCATTTTCACAATTAGGCCAGAAATATATAGAGCAGCCCTCGTAAAAGTTAAATTAAAAATGAACCAAAGCCGAAAAGTAAAATTTTAATTGATTTATCATTTTTAATAATTAACTGTAATTGAAATAAATACAATGAAAAATTTAAAAAGTGTAAAATATCTTTGTACCCACCAGGGTGGGTATTGGTAAACCTT
The DNA here is from genome assembly GCA_937654795.1 of Cistogaster globosa. Classification (NCBI taxonomy): domain Eukaryota; kingdom Metazoa; phylum Arthropoda; class Insecta; order Diptera; family Tachinidae; genus Cistogaster; species Cistogaster globosa. Next base: position 128,578,169 of record OW569403.1, read on the forward strand.
GAAAGAAAATTTAAAAAAGCTAAAAATATCTGTTAAAATATTTTAAATATAAACATGTTTTTACAAAATTATAAAGAACTCAACAATTGGTTCAGTGAGTTTTAATTGCGATAAAATCGAAGCAAAATGGTCACCCGGGTGGCTATTGGTAAAGCGAAGGTTAACTTGTAGTACAGAGTTGTAGAACAGAGTTGTATACATGTATTAATGAGGCGTATCTCCTTTGCAGTTCTCATATAGTTTAAAGAGCAAGTTTATCTAGAAATGTTAGCTTGTCTCTCCATACGTCTGTTTTAACTAACATCATTGGTCCTAAGAGTTCTAAATTTTTTTTTTTTAACTTCTGCAGTAAAATAGTTACAGTTGCAGATTACAATTTTAAAGTCTTTCTTGCTGACTTTTGCTATCTCGTTTTTATTTATTTTTTTTTTTTTAATATTAAATTTTATTTTCCTTTAATAAAATATGAGCAATTTTAAGAAACTAATGGATGGATGGATGAATAATGCAATTATTATTGTGACTACAATTTCAATTAAAAGCCAATTACACGGTGTAAAAGGGCCAAAAATAATAATTGAAACAATCACAAACATTTAACCGTAACAAAACTCATCAATCGGTTACAATAATAAACGAACAAATGTTTTGACGGCTGCAAGGATGATAGATGATGATTCAACCAGGTTCTAAGCCAGCATCATCAAAATAAAAATAAAAAAAACACAACACAACACAACAACTCTGTAAAGAGTGCTCCACTTATATAATTGAACATTTTGGAAAGCCAGGCATTTTATTATTGCGAGCTTTATGGCAACCAACAACAATTAAAAACAATATTGCAAATTAATTTTTTTTCTCCTTTTTTTCCATTTCAGCCACTTGACTACATAAATAGTTGATACTTAAACTAAAATTCAAATGAATGTGGTGGCAGTGCAGCAGGTTCTTTTTTGTTGTTGTTGGTTAGATCAAAATTTCTAAAACTAATTTGAAAATTATTTGTTGTTTCACCTATTGTTTTGTAACTGATTTAATTGAAAAATATTATTGGCCATCGCTTCACCCCAATAGAGCCTAGCCCAAGAACAAAAACAACATGATGGTTGTTGGTTGGCAAAACAAAAACTAATTTGTTGCAATTTCATTAGCGAATATTCTTTTTGCTTAACTTTTTTTATTGTTGTTATTTTATTATTTTATTGCTCGAATATTTCCAAGTGTTTGAAAATTTGTAAAAGCTAATAAAACAAATTTTAATTAAAAACTGTGATACCAACATGAATTTTCATTCATTCAGTATGATTTGACTAATTTTATTACCTTTAACAATTTTGTTTTAATTATTAAAAGTCAGAAAGAGTGAAATAGGGAAAGATAGAAATAGAATAATGTTAGGATGACTATGATTTTATGTCATTATTTGCAATAAGCTTCATTTTATAATTCAAATATAAATAAAATTAAAATATATAATTAACTAGTTTGGCCCTTATGTACGAGAGTAAGCTGGAAAGCCTCCTTGTTAACATTTAAATTGAAAGAGATATAAGCATTTTTAATAATTAAATTAAGATTATTTTTTAATTTTTTTCCGGGTTTTTTTTCAGGGGTTGAACCAGTGATCTTCATAAATCAATTAAAATTTACTTTTTCGGCTTTTGGTTCATTTCTTAATTTAACTTTTATTAAGAAAAATTATTTTTCAAATGTACGCATTTCGTGACTAAACCGAAGGTGTAGCATAAAATTGCAACAAATGTACAAGACGTGTTGTACAGAAGACGACAAAGAAATGCTTTGAGTTGTGTGTGAATTTCGTCCAACCAAATTAATAATGATCAGCTGGATAAATGGATGATATTTACAAAATACGCAAGTCAAGTTAATGGATGCAAAGAATGCTGATGATGGATTTAGCGGTCCTGAAAATGCGGCTTCACATTCTGCCAGCATCTAATTTTTCTTGTTTTCTTTGGATAACGTCCGCGTACATTTGAAAAATAATTTTTCTTAATAAAAGTTAAATTCAAAAATGAACCAAAAGCCGAAAAAGTAAACTTTAATTGATTTAAATTAAAATTTTTAAAAGTAAAACTTTCTTCAGAGTTTGTTGTTTTTTACAATTTCTCACAAAATAAGGGCCATTCATATTATTTAACAGTTGGTAACAAAAATGTTGCCAGAAACATTTTACGTTCATTAAACATGAAGTCAAAAACCTTCGAATAGAGTACAGCTTCAGCAACATTGTTGATTATTAATATCGCACCAATTTTATATGGGCACTTGATAGCATTTCGCACGAGATCCTGAACAGAATACCACCGTGCTTAAGACCAAAAAACTTGTACATTGAGTAAAAAGTTTTAAATAATTAGGATCAACTTGGAAATACCAGCAATAATACTTGAAACATATTATTAGAAAGGTTTTAAAAGTTTAAACATTTTTCAGGTATGGTTTGATCAAAAAAGTACGTTCGAAAAAAGGCCGCCCTGAACCTCAAATATAGTTAAGGAACTGGTGGAGGGCCGAATATGGGGCAGAAGTTTTTCGCAAACGAAGAACGTAATTATGATTTGATTGGGATAAAAGAGTTCGTTGGAGGTACAGCCAATACGTTTGGACTATCCTGTTCTTCTTCAAACATAAATAAGTGAACAGAAGAAAATATTGAAGCAGAATTGCCACCAGAATTTTTAGCGGACAACGATATCAACCACAATGAAAGCTGCAAAGACTCACCAACGAAAAAAAATAAATAGGCTCCAATAGAAGTGGCCACCGATGTTTCCGCTACCGATGTCCTTGCGGAGGAAATATGTATTCAAAGAAATATGTTGAAAACGATGAACGAGCAGCTTCAAGCCATAAAAAAAGTTTATTGTTTTATAGACCGGCCTTGGGACTTGAAGAAAGACAATTTAAAGGAGCAAAACCAGCATAATCGTGAAATGGAAAAGTTAAGGCTCAGGGAAGTGGAGGACAAGATAAAAAAAAATCCGAGACTTTTAAGGCATACAACACGAAATGTGATAAAGTGGACTAAAAGTGACCTGTTGCTGGGAATCGAATTATTTTTTTTCTACCTATAGAACAAAGTTATTTTTGCTTTTTAGTTTTAAAGTATTCTTTTGTAAAGTTCTAATTTTTTGTTTTATGAGTATTTTTAATTCTTTTTAATAAGACTTTTGTTAATGAATATCAAATATTTTAATTTTGTTTATTTATTTATTTTTTGTTTTAATAAAACATATAAAAATTATTGTTTTGTTTGTTTTTCATAAAAATGTTTTGCAAATTTTAAGTAAAAAAAAATTCAAATTCGAAATTCATTTCCCAAAATAGTATTTTCCCCGTTTGTTTAGAATAGGGATATTTTATTTCCGGTAGAATTTAATTTCCAGGGAATTAAAAAGTGGAAAAGGGTAATGACTTAGTTTGTCATTCCATGTGTAATTTCTACAGTATCCATTTCCGACCCCATAAAGCATAGCGACGTCGATTAAGTGATGTCCGTCTCTCTGTCCGTGTTAGTGTTGAAATCAAGTGTGATTTCACAAAAAAATAAATACGTCAATCGATCAGACATAGTGTTGAAAGTGGTGTTATTGGAAATCAGCATTATCGGTTCATGTCGTTTGAGGCAGCAGGTAAATCACCACGCCTACCTCTAATTTTTTCATGTCATTTAGAACAATTTAGTAACTCAAATCAAAAAAATAAATATATGGGGTGATAGAGAATAAAGAAATAAGAAAAAAAAACATCAAGTGAAAAATTTGGCGCTCGCCCATATTTTCCGAGTTATGGGGCGCTGAAATTTTCAATTTTTTTTAAATATCAATATGGGTATCATTTTAAAGCTTTTGAAGAGGTCTTTAAGGAAACACTAAATTTTTTCAAAAATGCTTACCCCATTAAGAGCCAATATCACTTTTATGTAAAACTATATACATGCAGTACCAAAATGTTTTTTTTTTATTTTTTAATTCTCTGTCATCACAATATTTGCGTTTTTTGACTGGAGTTGATTCACTAAACTATATTTACATAGATAGTGAAGGGCATATAAGATTCGGCATAGCCTAATATAGCATTCTTACTTTTTTATTTTATTAATGTTTATAACTTTTAAAGTTATTAATTAATGATTTCATAATTACGTATATACACACTCATATTACATTTACTTACTGGCCACAAATTAAAGAGATTTCCATTCATTTAACTCTCCGTCTCACTTCACTACCTATCACTCTCTTACTCATATTTAAATTCACAGTTATTAAGAGAGACGATAAACACCAGCCACAAAACATAATTTAATATTTTGACTTTTATAATTGATTATTACATGGCTTATTGATTCAAAAAGCACAAACCTACATTCTCATATTCCCAAGATGAAAAATCTCTTCTTTTATCAAAATTCACCACTTAACACCCTTTTAAAGGAGCATCCATCTATAGCCCTAACAACTTCATATAAACACAAAAGCAACAGCAAATATTTTATATACAATTTATTTCATAATATACATACAAACAAACACACATAAAAGTATAAATTTTTTTTTTATTAATAAATATGAAAAAATAAGTTTTGGTGGTGGAAAATATATTTTTTACTTTAAATACACACAGACAAAATCATAGTTATACAATTATACACGTTCAAACATAAAATATGTATGTGTGTGTATGTGTGTGTGTGTGTATAAAATACCAAAAAAGTTGTTTAATAAAATATAAATATGTTTATTTATTTTATACTTTGTGGATAACTACGTAAATAGAGTGGCAAAGAATTTATACTACAGAGGTGTCAACTTGAATCTAAAAGAACAACAAATGATTGGATAATTAGCTTTAGGTTGCAGCTAGGATCGTAAAAAATTTTATCAACACTGTTTATAAAAACGTTTTCCAGTGTTGAATAACATTTTTTGGTTATTTATTTTTTAAATTTAATTTTTATTACATTCTACAATTTTTTATTTGCATTTTAGTACTTTCTTTGAATAGATTACCTCCAATTATGAATTTCGTGGGAACCAAAAAAGGGGAGTATTTTCACTTGCTTACATTTAATTTCTCTTAAAACCTACTTTTTCCCCCGAATTTTTTTACTTTCCGTAGTCAATAAAAAGGGGAACCAATTTATAATAGAAAAGGGAAAGTAAAAATAATTTTCACGGAATTTTTGTTTAAAATTGAGCTGAATGTGATTTATTTCTTTTTCAGTATCTAAAAGAGGACAATGCATTTTATACTAAAAAGTCATTAAATAGAATTTAATTGCTTATTTCAATGTCTTTAAACTTCATAAAAAACCGAAAAAACAACTATTTTTTTTTATTATTTATTTATAAAAAAGTTAGTTATATAAATCCGATTTTTTGTAATTCAAAAACCGGTTGTTAACAAAATGAATTTTTATGTTAAATCGAAAGCCGGTTTCGTAAATAAATCGAATTTTTTAATCCTTCATTAAGGAGTTGTCTAGAGTTGTGTCGTATTTTAATAAAAATAAATTTTTTCCATCGTATTCCTTTCTGAGACAGAATTGTTGTGAAATGTACCATATAGTACCTTCCAAATAAATACCCAGTTATCAGCTGTCTAATCATGTGTTATTTACCGTTCACACAGTGGTTTTAAAACGATTTATTTGGAACAAAATACGGTATTTCATAACCACTAAAAACAACTTAATGAAATTTTGCAGAGGCAAAGCGGAGGTATTTATGAGAGGCTTCTGGGTCACTAAAGTTGGTTACCTCGGGTTATAATTTTTTGAAAATGTCAGAAAAACTTTATTATACCCATCACCACAATAAGTGGGAAAAAAGCACAACTAATTTGTCATTCCGTTTGTATTTTCTACAATGTCTATTTCTGACCCCATAAAGTGTATATATCCAGACTTCTTATGCATAGCGAAGTCGATTGAGCGCTGTCCGTCTGTCCGTCCGTGCTGGTGTTGAAATCAAGTTTGCCGACAAAAAATTTAAATACGCCAATCGATCATACATAGTGTCAAAAGAGGTGCTACTGGAAATCAGCAATATCGGTCATTAATTTCGACGCAGCAGGCTAAACACCACGCCTACCTCTAATTTTTTCACATCATTTGAAGCAATGAAATAACTCCAATAAAAAAAACAAATATATGCGGCGATAGAGAATTAAAAAATTAGAAAAAACATCACGTGAAAAAACTAGCGCTCGCCTATATTTTCCGAGTTACGGGTCTCTGAAATTTTCAAATTTTTAAAAATATCATAATGGGTATCATAGTAAAGCTTTTGAAGAGATCTCGAGAGGAATAATAAAATTTTTTTATAATACTTAACCCATTAAGAGCCGATGGCATTTTTATGTCAAATTATATGTGTGTAGTACTTAAAATTTTGTTTCTTATTTTTTTATTCTGTCACCCAAATATTTGCTTTTTTGAATGGAGTTACTTCACTAAACTAGATTTTCATAGATGGTGAAGGGTATCTAAGATTCGGCTTAGCCGCATATAGCACTCTTACTAACTAAATTGTGTTTAATTAAAATTCTTAAATTATGTAAAACTTTGAAAATAGCTACGAAAATTTTCTTACTTATTTAAATTATCTCTTTTTGTTTGGGAGAAAATTGGCTTACAATTTTTTTATTTTATTTTTTTTTTTGTTTGGCCTATCTTAACTTTCTGGCGTAGTGCAGTTATTAATGATCGGATTATTACTTTAAAACATTTGCTATATTCTTAATAAAATTTAGAATAAGTTTTGTTTTGATAGTTTTTTTCGTTAAAAAGTAACAAGTCTCTGACTGGGGAGAAATGCCGTTTTTATTAGGGTTTTTCCTAAAAAGGTAGCATTCTTGTTATGCTTATGTAATTTAAACTGACTTCGTTACAAGCAAATTTTTTAAAGCATTTTAAAAGGTTTAACTAAAAAATTTAAATGAGTCTTTCTCCAGTCTTATCCAAACTTAGCCAATTTTTAAATGAATTTTAAAATTATTGTATAAATTCCTCGGAGTGCAAAGCACCGATTAAAACAAATTAATGGATTTTTAAACCCTCAATTGTTGGCTACCTATTCCAAAAAGGATTTGACAGCCCCGTGATTTGTAAAAACAGAACAGTCACTTTTGGAAAACACAAACAATTTTTGGGAAAATATTTTTCCCGCTCCAAGAATTTATATGTTAAAATAAAGAAAATTTAAATTTATTTCTTTATCTGTATAATTTTAAAATGTTGTAAGAATATCTTGATGCATTAAGATTTTGTGGCAATTGTAATTCCATATATTATTAAAAAAAAAACACCTTAACGTGCTTTGATCAGTTTTCAAGGTTAAAAAATGAAGCGCGGAATAACTCATTATAATATTAATAATCTAGAAGTCATAAGCTTTCCTTTGACATAACTTTCATGATACTTTTCTTATTTTATATGTAAAAAATAAAGATCTTCATAGCAGTGTTATACCGAGTTCACACACGTCAATTATTTTTATAGAAGAATTATGATATTTTACAAAACTTAAAATGAAGTCAATATAACTGGTCTTATGAAAAGCTTTTGCAGGAAGCTTTTACAAAATATGATGCGTTTCAGTCCACCCTAAATACGAGCGTAAGACGTTATTTAACTGTCAAAAATTCTCATGCCCATACAAAATGTATGAGACCAACCCAAATAGCGCGACGCTAACGTTGGACAATTGAAAAATCCAATTTTGACTGCGCGTAAAAAGTGAAGTTGGCTGCAAAAGAAGTGTTGTTAATGTTTTTTTTTTTGTGGTATATACAAAAGTATTTCCAACAGTAATGACATTACAGCTACTTTAAGGTCAATTTCGCGATTTTATCTCTCTTAATTATTTTAATTTTGTGGTTTTTAGCAAATAAGATAAGTAAACAATACTGTTCGTTTCACAACGTTGGCGCTCTTATTTAAGTTACTCATTACAGCGTAAAAACTAGACGCTAAATTACGTCGTGCCTAACGCCCGTATTTAGGGTGGACTGTTAATGGGGACATATCATTTGTTTACGACTCGTATAACTAATTTGTTGTCAGTCTGTTAGTAGAGATACTAAAAATATGAGTTTATAGTAAAACCGAAAATGTACGATGATAATCTACCAAAGAATGTACTCGTATGTATGTACAAAAATACGTTTATTTTGGTTGTGTATAAATGAATAGGAATGCACATCCTTTATTTATTTATTTATTTTTTTTAATTTGTGTGTTTGTTTGTGGTACAATAAATGTTTATTTGTAAAGTTAAATAATACATATGAAATATTTTATGGATGCGGTGGCTTAAAGCTTTTTGATCTTTACAAACGAATGATTTTTAATAACCGTAACAAATAAAAGAATACCATAAAGTTGTTTCTTTATTTAAAAACAATACACAGGCGAAGTTATATTACTCGTATCATATTCATATGTATACGTATATGTAGAGGAAAATGGGTATAAATTCAAGTCGAATGATTTTATTATACATATGTATGTATGTGTGTTTGTAAAAGGCCATAATAGTATTATTAAGTCAAGAATATATTTTTCAAGATCATAAAAAATTAACATGTTAAGGTTGATGTCACAGGTTCTAAAGATGTTGATGGTCGTTTTTAACTTTAAATACAAGAAATTGAAGTTGGTAGAAGGAAAAGTGAAACTTACCGATAGATAACTGTTTTTATAATTTTCCAGGTCCAGACACTAATAATTGCGAAAAAGATGGTTTTAGTTAAATTATTAAATGAAGTGGACTGTGATGATATGCATCCAAGATAGTTCTGAAAGAAAGACGTGTTTTGGAAATCAGCAAGATCTATCCATGGCAAAAAACCACGCCTCTTTTGTAAAAAAAAAACAATTTTTTGGGACATTTTTTCACCATTTGAATAAAAACTCTCTTGTCTGTGTAATTTCGAAATGTTTAATTTTGTGTCAATTTTCTTTAAAAATAGAGCGCGAAAAAATCGTTTAAATATTATGAATTTAAAAGTCCTAATCTTTTCTTTGATACCGCCTACATTTACATCGAGCATATACTTAAGCTATAGGAGCTTCCTTTACCTCGCCTACTCATGATTTCTTTTCTATTTCATATGTAAAAATTATCTAAAGATCTTTGAATGATAGAGGGCTTGTTCGGAAATGCTTCATTGCGCTGCATCTTATGCGCATATTTGATTAGTTTGTGTTGCCGTATGATAAGAAGACGGGTTGAGGGAGAGGTGATGGGATCACAAATGGCCAGGATTTCGAGGAATTATTTGTGATATGGTTGGGAGGGCAACCAGGGCATAACATCTGCCACAGTATGAATAGCTTGTGTGTACGATTTTTTTTTATTTTAGCTGTAGGTTTGTTTTGTTTTTCAGTTCATTATTCTTTTTATGTGCGGCGTACCCAGTGAGGAGGGTTGGGACCCTCTGGGAAATGTTCACCGTTTAAGCGCGCTAGTCGGAAACCTCACTGGTTTCTGAGGCCGTAACATAAATGGCCTGATGTCGCCTAATGCTTAGATGCGCAGACAAAAATAACTTATCATTTGCTTTTAATTTCGAACGCTTAAACATTTAAATTTAATAAAATAATAATAATAATTAATTATTTGCTCACTAACGGCTTCTTATTAAAAGCTTAAAGAATTTTACGTCTATTTCATTTCTAGAAATGCATTAAAAATGTACTTTAACGACATTATTAAGTATTGAAAAATATACTTCTTATCTATTGCATCACCGATTTTTATGATGCGTGTTTGACGTTTTTTTGCTCATGATGAATGTCTGTAATAAATTTTATAACACATGACATTTGCAGTGATGCCAACTTATGCATTTTAGCAAGTACTGCGCATTATATTCAGCGCAGTGATTTTTTTGCGAACAAGCCCTACCTCAGCCGGTACTAGTACTTTTCTTTTGAATTGTTAAAAAAAATTTAGAATTGAGAGCAACAGCTAAAATGTTCTGTTTGTCTAAGGTATTCAAATACCATTGCATATCAGAGAAAAAATTTATTATTTAATAAGTAGTCTAGTTTTAGCCCATGCATTATTCGATGTGTTTGAAAATACACGACGCCAACTTGATAAAGGAAAATTGATTTAGATTTTTCCCATACAATCCAATACCAGTTATTAGCTGGCGGATACCGGAATGTTTCTTTGGTGTTTTAAACTCGAAGTCATATTTTCAATTTTGTGTTTCTTTTAAATCTATCATTTTCTCAATTATTTTATTAATTCATTGCTGTTTTTTCTTAACCAACTGAAAATTATTTTTTTCAAACGAGAAGTGTGGTATAAAATAATCCTTTTAGCGATGAAAAATTTGAAATGGCGATTGGCGGGATACCAGGCGATATTGTTTTTTTTTTTTTAAACATCGTGCTATTTTTTATCCCGATTAAATTATTATATCACCGATATTTTTTATTTTTCATCATTTTTTAACTGTATGAAAGAGAAGACAAAAAGTCAGTCGTATACAGTGGATAAAGAAAAATAAAATCATTGTTGATTATTGTTGTTATTTTTGCTTAAACTTTAATTGTTGTCTTTACTTTATTGTTTGAACAAAAAGTTTTAGTTTATTTAAAATATTTGTGAGAAGTTTACTGAAGTGCTAAGTAAGCAGTAGCGAAATGGCAAACGAGACGTGCTTTCACCCTCAATAATCAATATCGTTGTTTTAATAATTTAATCAGGATAAAAAATAGCACGATATTTAAAAAAAAATTAATTAATTAGATTCCTACATTTGTACATAACTTGCTAGTCTGCCTTGTATGTTGAAGAATAACTTTCAAGCCCAGTATTTTAGCTAATAAAGAAAATAGCGATAAGTGTAGTACAAAATTGCAACAAATGTACAAGTCGTGTTGTAGAGAAGACAGCAAAAAATGCTTTGAGTTGTGTGTGAATTTCGTCCAACCAAATTAATAATGATCAGCTGGATAAATGGATGATATTTACAACATACGCAAGTCAAGGTGATGGATGCAAAGAATGCTGATGAGGGATTTGACGGTCCTGAAAATACAGCATTACATTCTGCCAGCGTCTAATTTTTCTTGTTTTCTTTGGAAAACGTCCGCGTACATTTGAAAAATAATTTTTCTTAATAAAAGTTAAATTAAAAATGAACCAAAGCCGAAAAAGTAAAATTTTAAGTAAAAATTTTAATTGATTTATGTTACTAAAAAATTTAAAGAAATACGGGGGGCAAGGATCCTTTCATTTATAAATTAGATTCGTTAATATGATTATGAATTTAAAAAAATCCTTAACGACTTTAATGGCTACTCTTTATAAATTAGTAGTTTCCACAAGTAATGATAAAACTCTTTCTGTAATGAACTCTATTGAGGATACTAAATTGACAAATAAAATTTAATATGAACTTTTCTATTCTTTACCGATAATTTTATCATTTATGAATGTAAATCGCATATTTTCATTCCCACAAAAGATTTGTTAATTAAGCTTCATACAGAATGAAAATTACCTTAGTGAGAATACAAAAACAATTATTCAATAACTGATATGTGTTTTTAAATCATTTTTTTAAGGTTTAAGCTTTAATTACAAAGATTAATTTAATAGTAAACAATGGACTTTATTTTTATTTTTAAGCGGAGTTATTCTTACTTTATTTATTTAACCCCAAAATCAATAAAAAATATAAAATAAATACATTTTTTTATTATTTAATTTTTAATTCACGGTTTTTATTTAATTAAAAATACCAAATTTTTCCAAGCTGAAGATCACCAAATAATTAATATTTCTTTATACTACAAAGTGTAACAAAATTTATTTATATTTAAATTCTGCCAGCGTCTAATCTTTCTTGTTTTCTTTTCTTTTTTTTTTTTTGAACACGTCCGCATGCATTTGAAAAATGATATGAAAATCACCGGTTCGACCCTGGGAAAAAATTAAAAATTATTTATATTTAAATTTAAAAACAAAAACTGTGTGCCACTCATTTTTGTTTAAAAATATTTATGTATTTATATTTTCAACGCCATTTTATCAGTGATGCCACCATAATATTGAAATTACTAGCATTTTTGTAGTGATGACACTCAAATTATCAAAAGATATAATGTGTAACAAAAAAAGATAGGAACATCTTTTAAAGATGTTGATTTTAAGCCCTGTGTATTTCTTATGGAAAGATGTTAACATCTTTACAAATTCATGGTACATGTTGATCAGTGTAAAAAGCCTATAAAAATAATAATACTTATTGACGACATTCCAGAAGTTATTTGTCAATTTTCCAAGCTATTTGGCGAGAACAAAAGAGCTGGCAACACTATCGGTGAAAAAAATACGAAATCTTAATAGGCGTAATCAGTATTACCGCTGTGAATTTCTTAAAAGTCGCACAAAAGGTCCTTTTATAAAAATAAAGTCGCACAATAAAGTCTCTTGGGAGTCTCACATCTTTTTTTATTATTTTTATTAATTAAAATTATAACAAAACGAAAAAAACAAAAAACAATTGAAGCAAAACAAAAAGCTTATCACAGAATCCATTTTTATCAAAAGCTATTTATAATTTACTAGAAATTAAATGTTTTTTGTGAGAAACTTTACAAAAAAGAGTAAAAAGTCTCAAAAATTAAAAAAGTTGTAAAAATCGGTGACAAAATAAAAGGTCTCACAAAATGTCGCAGACAGCTAAAAAAAAGGTCAAATTGCGACTTTAGTCGGGCGAACGGTAACCCTGGGCATAATTATTAATATTTTCGGATATTAGAGAGGTATTTGAGAAAATGCCTGAAATATTTTAAAACATAATTTAAACTACACCTTTAAAATTTAATTATTTTTTAAACTAAAAAAAATATATAAATTTTTAATATTATTTTAAGGTTATTTATATTGATAATATTAAATTCTTGAAACTATTGAACTGTGCAGTATGTGCGGAAAGCAAGAAAACTTTTTTTAGTTTAATATTGACTTACACCTACAAGTACTGTAATAATCTACCACCCATTATTAATTTTTTATTTTGTTTCTCTTTCTTTCATTTATAAATTTGGCTGACATTTTTCTACTTGTTGTTTTTGTTAAATTTTATGTTGCAGTATATGACTGGAGATAATAATGTTAGCAAAATCAGAGAACGATGGAGAATGAAAATGAATTCATGTTTTGGTGGGTGGTTATAACTGTTTATGTGTGTGTGGGTGTGTGTGTGTGTGTGCAGTGTATAATGATAATGATGGTAATTTTGCTTTATACAAAAGAGCTTATGGCATTTAAGGAATTTCAATTAATTCCCATAATTTCCCCAACAAGTGTATACTAAATAAGATGTGTTTGCATGTATGGATAAATGTGTGAGTTTGCTATTTACCGCTTAACCTGAACACATTTACGTACATAGAAGAAATTGTTAATGTTAGTTAATGTTGGTTATGAAGCAAAAGTTTGCAATTTTAGATTCATTATTTAGAATTTAGATAAAATTAAAAATTAATTTTTTTATCAGCTGATGTTAGTTTTTTTTTAATTAAAAAAATATTGTTGATTAAAAAATAAAATACCTAAATTAAATTCAGACGACACTACTACAGTTGTAAACGCGTCGTTTTGTCTGTTGGCGAAACTTTAACCAGGGGATACAATTAATGCCCAAAATCAAAATGTTTGAATAAATACCTTCGAAGATAGCGCAGGAATAAAAAAATATTTGTAGTAAAATCAGCAGCCAAATTTGTATTACTTTTTAAATATTGTTCAACAATGAAAACTTGAAACCACTAAGTAATGGAAAAACAATTTTTTTTCTTCTCAAATGTCTATTAAAAAATATTAAATTCTAATTATTATAAAAAGTGAGACATTACATTTATTTTATTATTAATCATCATTAGACTTGTGTAGTTCATAAGCGAACTAGTTTATTTAAACGATTCCATCGATTGAACTAAGTTAACTAGTTCATACTTTTAAGTATACCTAGTTCATTTTTGAACTATACTTTGTATTTGAACTACCAGACAAGATAAACTAGAATCCATGTCTTTTATTTTTTGTTGACTATTTCCGAGATGAAATTTAACATTCGTTATGGCAATGCTATGGTATTGTTGCCATTATATTTTGAAAAGAACTTTTGAAATAAAAGAGCTTTTGAACTAAAGAAAGCGTTTAAACTAAAAGTTAAAAGTACGAACAATACGTCAACAGCACATTTGAACTAAAAGAGAGTTTGAACTAAAGAGAGCCTTTGAACTAAATTTTGAACTAGTTTATTTTCAAACTTTAAACTAAAAAGAGCGATCACTAAATTAAACTATATGGCACAAGCCTAATTATCATTCATAATGATACGTGTCTGAAAAGACAAAATAAATATTTGTAAAAAAATAATGGTTACGCTTTCTTGATCAAATATTTGACGAGTCTGACACAAACTGTAGCATATCAGTGAAAATTTAGGATGCTCATTTGTTAAATTTATGTGACGTAATGAGAATTATATTCAATCCGAAATTAAAATAAACAAAGAAACCATAAAGGGCTCCCTCAACGTCAAAAGTGTATTTGTTGTCATTACGTCTGCCCGTCTGTCCATCCGTGTTCGGGTTAAAATCAACTTTTCCAAAGCATTAGATGAGCTAGAGAAAATTTACATACGACAATGGATCAGACATATTTTCGAAAATTTTGCTATTGAAAATCAGCAAGATCGGTCCATATCCCTTTATGCAGCGGTGCAACACCACGCCTGCCTCCAGTTTTTCATATTATTTGGAACAAATCTAGTTTAGTTAAGTAACTCCAATTAAAAAAAAAAACAAATGTATGGGGCGATAGAGAATTAAGAAAATAAAAAAATAAAAACATCAAGTGAAAAAATTGGCGCTCGCCCATTTTTTTTTTGAGTTATGTGCCTCTGAACTTTTTACAGAAAAGTACAATTGTGCACCATATTTTTTAAGATATCAAATTGAGTATCGCTTAAAAGCTTTTTTTTTAAAGGATTTTTCAGGAAAAACAAAATTTTTTTTAAATGTTTAAATCATTTTTGATTGAAGTTTCTTCATTAAAATATGTTTACTTAAAAATAGATTTACTTATATGGTGGAATATAAGACTCGACATAGCCAAAAATAGCACTCTTGCTTGTTTTTTTAATTGTGTACAAAGTTAAAAAAAACTATTTTCCATCCCTGGTCAACTGTTAGGTTATGTATTCTTTTGAATTTGCTTTTAAATACATTGATTCATTTATATCACAACTCTACCCGACTAACGACATACATACTTTTAAAAAAAAATTTTTTCCACTTTTTTTTTCAAAGTTGAAAATATTTCTAAAGTAATTCATTTTTCTTAATACTTAATGAGAATTCTATTAGGATCCAATATTAAAAATGTATAACCTTTAAGAAAATTTAAGGGCTAACTTTATTATGCTTAAACTAACTTAAGCTACTGTCAAAATTCAACGAAAAGCCTTTCAAATACGTAAGAAACTTATGGAAGACTTTTTGGTGGCTGTATTGTACTTTGTGAACGTACCTACTTACTTCACATTGATGCAAACATTTGTCCTTTAAAAGAAACTGTTTTTTTCTTATACTTTTCCAATGTACCGATTTTTTACCCAAAATTAAAAATTTTTTATTAACGTAGAATAAAATGGAAAAAAAGTTAAAATGGGAAAAGTGTATAAAAAAGCCGAAAAAAAGTCAGCCGTATACAGTGGATAAGGAAAAATGAAATCAATGTTGATAATTGTTGTTTTTGCTTAAACTTTGATTTTTGCCTTTACTTTTTTGTTTGGACAAACATCTTTAGCTTATTTAAAATGTTAGTGAGAAGTTTCCTGATGAGCTAAGTGAGCAGTAGCGAAATAACCATCGAAACGTGCTTTCACCTTCAATAGTTAATAATAGTGATTTTATTTAATCGGTCGGGATAATCAGCACGATTTTTTTAAGTTTAAAATTAAAAGTTAAAATCAGTAAGACTCCGAATATATTAAAAATTGCATTAAATGTTTTATTTGATGATCTTTAAACTTAATTTACATTTAAAAAAAAAAAACATTTTCAGCATTTATTGCAGTTCGCCTTTTTAAATTTATAAAACAATTGACATCTGACTTCTTAAGCATTTGACGATACTTGACGAAAAGTCACTTAAGTACATTATAGTTATGATTATGTGTAATCGCACAGTTGCTTAAGCTATCTTAAGCATATTATAGTTAGGCCTCTGTTCATTTTTGTAATCGTTATTTCTTTTAATTTTTCTTTCTACAGGCTCCGGCAGGAATAACTCCCCGATTTGAAAGGGACTTTAAGCAGAAGAAAGATAGAGCAGAGCAGTGGGGGCGCTTTTTTAAGTAGCTGCATACGTGCCGTTTTTTAGTGTATACAATTACCACCAGGTCCGCCAGAAATACTTGGCGATTTTTGGGCAATTTTAATCTAATATTTATAAAAATCGTACTCAAACTTTACAAATCTTAAAACAAGTGATAACATGCGAAGTTGAAGCCATTACACCTGACATGACTCATCAAGTAATTAACAAGCTTAAGGAACGACTCAAGCAGTATGTCAAAAGGCATTTGAGAGATGTATTGTTTAAAACCTCAAGTAATTAAACTTCTGATTACATATTCTTCCGCGGCACGATCTGTACTTTAAGTTAATAAAAAATTATTTTTTTTTTATCTTACTCCATTTTGTTTTTTTAGCTTTCCTAATAGAGGAGGTTTTTCTTCCAGATTCTAACTCAGATTTTTGTTTAATATTTCTTGTCCACATATTCAACTTTTGTGTTTTTCAATTGCAGGTCAAAGTTTTCGCTTAATTTTAGAAACTTTTATAAAACATTTTTGTAAGAAAAATGTTGAAAAATACTATATTGTAACCCAGCAAACCATATGAATCAGTAAGGAACCATTAGATACTACCATATTCCTCGAAGTTTTTACTCTCATCAAAAAACAAAAATTTGCCACCCGAAAAATGTTCATCTAAAAGGGGTCTGAGTTTATTAAAAAAACTCCCTAGATGGGTTCTTCTAAAAGTCTTTTTGCGGTGTGCTCATTTAATGGTTGGCTGGGAAGTTAGAAAAACGCACGTCCGTATTATATGTTGCTACATAAATAAATGTTTATATACTTGTGGCTATAACGTAACAAGTTTACTTTTTTGCCATATTGTTTTTACATAAATAAAACAATAAACCAAATTTTTAGTGTTCAAAAAATTTTATTAAATTCTTAAATTATCTTTTTATTTACGAAAATATTTTAAATAACAGGGCAACGGATTTAATGTCTAAAAATTCTTTGCATATAAAATATATAAAAATTTTATTAACATAAATATGCTGTTTTATATTTTTAAATATATTTTTATTTTTATTGTACATACAACCACACATACATTGTATGTATATATATATTTAAAAACATCAAATAGAAATCATAACAAGAAGAATGCTCTTAATACCCTACAATTTTTTTGAATAAGGTTTAACTTTTTAATTTTTCATAATTAAAAATTTTAAACACGGGAATATTAAATTAAATTAATTAAACTTTGAATTTATTGTGCTATTTCCCCGATATTGATTATACAGTGGATAAAGAAAAGTAAAATCAAAGTTGATTATTGTTGTTTTTTTGCTGAAGCTTCGATTTTTGTCTTTACTTTATTGTTTAGACAAAAATCTTTAGTTCATTTAAAATAATTGTGAGAAGTTTTCTAAGTAAGCGGTAGCGAAATGGCCATCCAATAATCAATATCAAGAAAATAGCACAATAAATTAAAAGTTTAAGTAATTTGTAATTTTTCATTTATAGAAAACTTATTACTTGGAATTAGTTTATACAATTTTTAACGGTATTCGTGGTTAATTTGTTGAAAATATTTATTTCCTAAAAACAAACCAGATCGTGAGAATTTTACAAAAATTCCATTATCACAAAATAAACATTACAGTGGAATATTTTAGATCAGTATGGCACTTCCTAATGATTTTCGGGTAGCTAGGATGCATAATCTAAGATCGACAGGGTTGGAAGGATGTGATTGATGGCTCATATACAAAGTACGTGGCAATTATCGAATTTCAAAATATTTTTAAAATACCTACTTAAATTTAAACCGTTATATTCTTCACAATTTAAGTCCTCTAACTTCCTAAGATTGTACAAATTTACGTCCTTAATATCATACTTGGGATTTTTTAATTACCATTGAAATTTCATTGGCATTGTTTAAAGTAATGACAATGAAAGAAATTTTACTACCATTTAGTGCTAATGATTTTATTTTAATTAAATTGTTTTTGTTAATGGTAATGAAATTTTAATGACATCTTTTAATTACTAATTACCATTAAATTAAAAATAATTGTTTTTTTAAAACAATTTTTTGATCGCAGAAATTTAAAAAAACTATGCATTAAATAAATAAATCTTAACACTCTTGTGGATAGATCTATATTTGAAAATATTAATATATTACAAACTTTAAGTGAGATTGGTGTACAAATTGATGTCTGGGATCTAAAGTCACCTAACACCCCAGCTAATTAATCTTATAACACTAAGACAGAAATATGTTTTTATGGTGTTTCATTTTTCCTGAGAAGGTTAAACATATATGTTTGACATAATTTTTGTCACCAAAATGTCAATTTAAGATAATGCGCTACTATACTTTAAGTCAAAGACAAAAAAAAAACAAAACATTCATTAGTGAGAATGATATGAAACCATTTAATCATTAGTCAATGGTAATGATATTGTTTTTTAACTTATTATCAATGAAACCTTTTTAATAAAAAGCATTACCATCAGTGAAAATAATGATAATGTTAAAAAAAATCATTAGCATTATTTATCATTTAATGCTAATGAAATCGTCAATTAATTAGTCCGACTAAATATTTACTCCCACGTATGATTAATATATTACATTTTTTTTTAAGTTTTAAAAATTTATATTCTATAATCCAAAATATTTTTAGGCAAATTTCTTTAGTGAAAATTTAATTCCAAGCATTTATTGTTTTATTTTTAAAAGTACAAAAATAATCGAATTCTTTATCACGACATCCAAAGTGTTTAAAATGAACAGAGAGAGCCTCATTTTTAAAAATATATCACAAATATTCTTTTTATGTATAACTTCTTGTATGTCTGTATTTATTAATGTTTATTAAAATTATTTTTAATTTTAGTCCCGACCAGGGGTTGAGCCGGTGATTATCATAAATCAATTAAAATTTTACTTTTTTGGCTTTGGTTCATTTTTAATTTAACTTTTATTAAAAAAAATTATTTTTCAAATGTACGCGGACGTTTTCCAAAGAAAACAAGAAAAATTAGACGCTGGCAGTATACGCAAATCAAGTTGTTGGATGCAAAGAATGCTGAAGATGGATTTGGCGGTCCTGAAAATGCAGCATTACATTTCGTTGGATTTGGCTCGTCTTTGAAGACCCACACGGTCGATTGTTGTTTCGTTTCGGGCTCATACGCATAGATCCATGATTCGTCACCTGTGACGATCTTATAAACGTCTTTTGAAGCACCGCAATCGTATTTTTGCAACATTTCTTTGCACCAATCGACACGAGCCTTTTTTCGAGCGACTTTCAAATTGTGCGGGATCCAACGAGAACAAACCTTTTTTACGGCCAGGTGTTCATGCAGTATCGAATGTATGCTGGTGGAAGAAATGTCCAAGGATGTCTCTATCTCTCGGTATGTCATATGTAGATCTTGCATTATGAGTTTACGCACGGCATCAATGTTCTCTGGCACAACAGCCGTTTTTGGAAGACCTTCACGGAATTCGTCTCTGAGCGAGCTTCGGCCACGATTAAATTCATTATACCAATTTTTCACAGTGCTATAGGATGGTGCTTCATCGCCATACAAAGATTTAAGTTCATCAATGCACTCTTGTCGTGATAATCCACGTCGAAAGTTGTGAAAAATGAGGGCACGAAAATGTTCACGAGTTAATTCCATTTTTTTCTATATTAATTTTTTCAAGTCACTGTAAACAACACAAATAATGGTCGTACGTCAAAACGTTTTGAGTACGATTATGCTTAAAAATGACAAACTTTCCAATGGAAATGTCAGATTGCACTTGGCAGCACTTAGTGTTGCCAGGCCAGAAATATATATAGCAGCCCCCGTATAAGTACTTTATGTGGTCGGAATTGGATATTGTAGAAATTACATACAGTCAGCAGCAAAACTTAAACTATTTCATAAATTCTAGCGAAGAAAAGTGTAACACAATTTATATTATTTATATTAAATTTATTTACATATTTCTATATTATAAGAAAACGTTAACTTATTTATCTGTACACCAAAACAAACAAAAAAAATATGCTAATAATTCAGGCAACCCCATACTTTTACACAGCAAAAGTCTAGGTACACCTTGAAAACAAAAAACTTATTTAAGCTTTACATTAGGCTAATGAATTGTATTGTTATACCAAATACTTAGTAGAATATCCTCTAAGTCAAAGAACTTTGTTTAACCGATTTGGGATTGAAGAGACAAGTTTTTTTTTTTGTGAATTCGGGTAATATATGCTGCCATTCAGTCATAAGCAAATTTTTGAGGTGGGTTTTATTGGAAATTTTGTGACTACTTGAACGTTTATCTAAATGGTCCCATAAATTCTCAGTCGGGTTCATATCCGGAGGCGTATTAAGCATGTGGGTAGTGTTGTTAGCAATCCACATCTTAACATCAGCAGCATTGTGCTTCGGGTCATTGACCTGTTGGAAGTAAAAATTTTTCAGAATCTTGAACTTTTCAACACTTTGTTAAAGATTGTTTTTTAGAATATTCAGATATATTGTTTTATTCATTGTTTCTTCTATAAACTCCAAGCTACCCACATCACCCATCGGCTGACATTCATCCCCAAACCATAATACCACCACCTGCATGCTTAACTGTTTTACGCGTGTTCTTCGGTTTAAGCTCTTCATTTTTCCTCCTTCATACTAAGGTACGTCATTCGGAGCCATCATCTGAAAAAATAACTTTATTCCAAAACTCATTTGTTATTGTTTTATAGTCGGTTGCAAAATCTATACGCTTCTTTCTATTTATCTCGTATATATAGGGCTTCTTGCGTGCTGTTCCAGCATTGTTCCCGGCTCTTTTAATCGATCTGCGTACGGTGTCTGCGGAAATACTTGTGTTTAAGGGACTCTTTTAACTCTGCAGCAATTTTCGGCGAACTTTTAAACCGATCACTTTTAATAATATTTCGTATTTTCCTTTCTTCTCTGCTACTTAGATTTCGAGGCCGTCCTGATCTTGGTTTATTTTAAATTATTTTTTCGTTCTGAAAACGATTTAATACCTTTTGTATTGTTGACTTAATTCTATTTGCTATTATGCCAATTTCAGAGTAAGATTTTCCCATTTTATGGTTGTTAATTATATTTCTTTCCTCAGCTGATAATTCCTTTCGAAACATTTTTATTAAAAAAAACACAATTTTTGCCACTTTTTCCAATAAAGATATGTATTATTAAATGCATTTAAAACATACCGTTATAAATGAAATACTTACATACTTACGTATGTATGTATGCCTAAATGCAAAAAAATGTTTTTATAAACAACGCTAAGGAGGTAAAAAAATTTAAGAATCAATATTTAAAGAAAGAATTAAGGATTAATGAGCTCTTTGCGAAACGAAGATTTTTTTAATAATATTTAAATGGGCAACCTCATTCGATAGTACGCATCCCTTTTTAACGGAAAAAAGTTAGGAAGTTTATAAAATGTTTGAAAGATGAAAATAACAATGGCGTCTCTTGGCAAAAGAGCAATCATGTTTACACACCAATATAACACAACACAACATAAATAAACACATTTAATAGCAGAACACAATATATGTACATGTTTATATGTATGTGCATATATTTACAAAAAGAAAATAATAATAAATATAATCTCATCAACAGCACAAAAACAACAAACATTATTACATAAAAAGAATAATTTTAACTTACATTTGCACTCCAATTACTATGTTTTCGCTGTTGCCAGACTTTAGCGTAAAATTGTAGTTTTGACGATTTTGTTTGAAAACAAATTGTCTTTACTTGAGTCTTAAAAAACGTGTTATCTTCAATGGGTTTTGACAAGGATGATCAATTATTGAAAAAAATATTCTTTTTATGCAATTTTTTGTGAAATTAATATTTTGTTAGTTCTTGGTTAAACTTATTTTCATACCCTTCACAACAAAAAGTGGAAAAAGGGTATATCTAAGTTTGACATTCCTTTCGTAATTTATAAAATAACTATTTCCGACACCATAAAGAAGTCTACTGAGCGATGTCCCACTGTCCGTACATGTTAGTGTTGATATCAACTTCGCCAAGGCACTAGATGAGCGAGAAAAAAATTTAGAGCGCCAAATAATAAAACATGATTTCGAAAATTTTGCTATTGAAAGTCAGCAAGATCGCTTCATGTCCTTCGGGGCAGCGAGAAAACATCACTGCTTCCTTTAGTTTTTTCATATCATTTGGAACAATAAAGTAACTCCATTAAAAAAATATATATACGGGACGATAGAGAATTAAAAAATTAGAAAAAAAAAACATCCAGTGAAAAGATTGGCCCTCGTCCATATTTTCCGAGTTTTGGGCCTCTGAACTTCATAGAAAAGTACGATTTGACACCATATTTTTTTAAGACATCAATATGGGTATCATTTAAATGCTTTTGAAGAGATCTTTCATGAAATGGTTTAACTTTTTAAATATTCTTTTTGGTTCTGCACGTTTCAAAATAGTATCACACTTTTTTTAATTTTTTTTCTTTGTGAAATTTTTAGTTGATTTAATAGTTATTAGAATTTTATTCTGCAACTCTGAGTACGAACATTATTTTATTAACGCTTAATGGTGCAGAGGTATTTTAGTATACTTTTCGCCAGGTTTAAAACAATTACAGAGAAGACAATATTAAGATTTCAGTATTTCGGTAACGTGTTAATACATATCCAAAAATTATTTAAATCATTTTTTTAAAAGTGGACATGTAGAAAAGAAGAAACCCACAAGCTTTTGCTGTACTACACCATTACAAAAGAAAATCTTTAATAATTCTCTAAAAAGTATTTCTTTATTCCTATAGCAAATTTAAACTTCAAGCTTCCGTGTTAAAACTTTAGCTTTAGACTTGAAACTCAACTTTGTTTTAAAACTTATTTGATGGTACTTAAAGACACAAAACATTGAATCTTCAAAATAATAAAACTGTATAAGCTGAATGTTTGACGACTTTTACTCTTCAAAATGGCGAGAATAATCGCTTCAGCCATGTGATTGTTTCTTTGATGAACATGGAATTAATGATTTTGACGAAATGTGCTTTCCACAGAAATATTCTAATAGACACATAAAGTCCTCCGGTTTAGCATTATTGGTGAAGAACTTTTCCTTCGTGTGAATTCATTAATATAGTCATGTTAATGGGGCGATTTGCTATCAGATTAAGTTTTATTGACATTTAGTATTTTTAAGACTCTTTTGTAACGAACATCCTTAAACTTATTAAACGGTAACTTCAGGTATCCAATTCGGGATATTTGAATTATATTTTATGCAAATAATTTGTCAATATCTTAATTGACAGAAAATGACACAAATCTCATTAATTACGTCCTATTTTATTTGAAAAAGCACTAAAAGTGTAACATTATTTATCTGGTAACGTCACGCAATGCAAGTAAAATATTAAAAACATTCTCCATTTTAAATAAACATATTTATGATGTCCAAAATACAGTATGTGCAAACCGACTTTAGACATTTCTTCTTATTTTTTGTAATAAGAGATTTTAAGTCCATACAAATAATATTTTATATATTAATTTACTTTCTTATAAAAAACGAATCTTGCTAATAGTTTTGCATGCAATTTTTGACAAAATGTTTAAATGTTGCTACGCTTCCGTTGTTCATGTTTCAAATAGGGATATAACGATACGCCATTTCGCCGATCCGATACCAGTAATCAAAAATAAATACAGCCGATAGCGATAAGCATATTGACGTTGAGCTCAAATAAAAATTAACAAAACTCAAGTAGAGTAATTCTTCTATTATACAAAATAACAGTGTTTCTTAATGAGCCAAATCATCAAAATTTTCAATACATTTCAGTTTCTAAAATTTAAATTTTCAAACTACAAAACGTCTGTCTGACTTATGATTTTACAAAATAAATAAAGGCATTCAGTTTGGATTGGCTCAAGATTTAACATAGATATTAATAAAATTTAAAAGACAACGAATTGAATTTGAGATCATGTTAAAATCAAATTAAAAAACAAAAACAACATTGCAAGAGATTAATATTTAAAATTGATATTAATAAGTTTTTTGTTTAAAAAACAAAGTGTTCTCAAATTTTCCGGAGATAGACGATTTCTCAAATCCGTTTGAAGCAGACCTGCAGTGGAAAATAGTTTCTCAGATGCGACAGAACTTATTTGAATTTTATGTTCTGCTTTTAATATGTTATTTCTCATAGTTGTCATGCAAAAAAAAAAAAGAGTTGAAATTGAATATTTTGGTCAAAAAACTCTAAAGAAAAATATAAGGAGTATCGGCGTATCGACAGTAAAATATAGCCGATATCGATATATCGGAAAACCAGAAGTATCGCCAATATATCGGTATCGGTTGCATCCCTGGTTTCAAACAATACTTCTTTTTGTCTAGCGAATTAAGCAATTGCAAAATACTCTATTTGGCATAACTTTGATATATAAAATAACTTGTGCATATTCTTTGAATAAACGGCCCGTTTCTTAACGTCTTTGACTGTTTTTAGCTCGATTACGAATTTCTTAAATGGTAATTGATTTAAAATATGTTTACGCTTTATTAAATTTACACACAGATAACAGATTGATAAAAAATGTTTGAAATTATTACAATTTAACCACTAATATCATAATTTACTTATTATTCTTGATAATATATAATCTTAATATAATTTCTATATTAAAAACAAAAGAATTATATTTCGAATTGATAGTCGGTAGCAACAACCTTTAAAAAAGAAAGCTCGATCCATTTGTGGCACTACTATAATTATTTCTGTTAATTGGAAGATGCAAATGTTGGTAGTTAGAATAAAAAAATGATTATGTAACTTCCGAGAACGAAATCTTTTTTTGACATTAAAACAAAAATTAAATATTAATACACAAATAATAAAATAAAACGATATTATTAAAAAAAAAAGTTATTAAAAGAACTCAAGGAACTAATGAAATGCAACAAATTAACCAGGTTTTTTAAAAGGTAAGTCCCACTTAATTAAAAAAATTATTTTAAATAGGAAGAATTTTAAAGCGCTTTATTTAGTTCGCATTGGCAAAACGTATAATACTTCCGGATGGAAAGAAAAATGGAAGAAGTTTAAAGAGGGAACAGGAAGAAGTTGTGCGAAGGTGTTTATTTCTTATATCTTAAATAAAGTTTTTTATCGGAATATAAAGTTGTTTTATTTAATTCACAATTATTTTTTCTATTGACTGCCCCCTTTCTTAAATTATTTAAAAAACAAAATGATTGGCAACAAATTCGGTTGTCACAACGAATCTCTTTTTCTGTGTATTTTCAAAATATAATTTAAATTCTTTTCAATTTATTTGTTTTAGCAAAGAGTTACAAAATAAAAGCTTTAGTATGCGTTCTGCTTTATTCTGTAGCGATCGCGCTTGCTTAGGAGAAAAGGCAATCTTATTGCATAGACGTTTCAATAAAAAAATCGTTTCTTTACTAAAAAAAATCTCAAATAAAACAAGTAAGAGTGCTATAATCGGCTATACCAAATCCAATATACCCTTCACCATGTATGTAAATCTAGTTTAGTAAAGTAACTCGAAACAAAAAAGAAAATAAAAATCAGATGACAGAGAATTAAAAAATAAGAAAAAAAAATAATTAATTAAGGTATATAATTTTAAATAAAAATGTCATCGCCTCTTGATGCCTTAAGTGTTTTAAAAAATGTTAGTATTTCCTTAAAGATCTCTTAAAAAGCTTTTAGATGATACTTACATTGACCTGATATCTAAAAAAATGTGGTGCACATTCATACTTTATTATAAAAAGTTTAAAGGCCCAATTGTCTATCGCCCCATGTATTTGTTTTTTTTTTTTTTTATTGAAATTACTTTATTGTTTCAAATGTATGGAGAAATTAGAGGCAGGTGTGGTGTTTTGCCCGCTGCTTTGAAGAACATGTACCGATCTTGCGGATTTTCAAAAGAAAAATTTTTGAAATTGTGGAGTCTGAAATCGATTTGTAAAAATTACAAACGGAATGACACACTTAGATATACCCTTTTTCGGCCTGTGGTGAAGGGTATGAAAACAACGATAAATGGTTCATTTTGCTGTTTTATTCAAACTTTATTTTTTTTTTTATTTTTATTATTTTTATTTATATAAAAATTGTTGTGAACTTTGAAAATGTATGAAGTTAATTCTGACATACTGTAAGTTTTAATTTATATATTTATGCTTGCCTCCATTCTGGTATATTTTCACTTGGAACATCAAAAGAAAGAGATAGAGAGCGAAATTATAATTGTGGTAAATATAACTG
Organism: Cistogaster globosa; assembly: GCA_937654795.1. Classification (NCBI taxonomy): domain Eukaryota; kingdom Metazoa; phylum Arthropoda; class Insecta; order Diptera; family Tachinidae; genus Cistogaster; species Cistogaster globosa. The sequence goes on from OW569403.1 coordinate 128,604,906, forward strand.
TAAAAAAAAATTCACCTCAATTATAGTAAACAAACACATACACTCCTGTTAGAAGTAAACAAACCAACAACATTTATTTAAGCTTTATACAGATTTTAGCCAAAATACTTTAACATTTTCTTTTTTGTTTAAGAATAAATAAATCTTTTTTCTGTTTTTCTTTAAAATCTGAATAGTTGTACGAATTTTTGTAAATTTTGTTATTTGTAAGAGCAAGAGAGATTTTCCATTTGGTATGCGCATTGCAAATCCTTTCTCTCCAATCTGTTGTGGCTGCTTCTATTAGCAGTAGAATCAATGTTTAAAGGCTTTAAAAGTTAAAATGTAAACGTAATCAAGACACCCAGTTAAAACACCCCCTAATATTTGTGGGTACATTAGCACTAATGATGATTGAAATGTATTGTTTTTTATGCGCACATTCATACATATTTTTTTCTAAAAGCACACAAACAAATACAAACATACATTCATACATACATTCATACATACATACATTCATACATACATACATTCATACATACATTATTATTTTTTTTTTTATTTACTTATGGTTTTTTTATGTATTAAGAATTGTTCATAAAAATTTCATTTTCATTTTTCTCTGTCAGGAAGAAGTAGGTGGTTGTTTGGTTGAGTCAGCGAGTTATTATTGGTTCATATTTACAGCGTCCATATAATGGAGTTTGTGTTCTATTATGATATAAAAATATTATAGACACAAACGTTAACAATCTACAAACACTCGCACATAAAAATATTTTTATATGAAATTTTTAATTTTATGATCTTAATAATATTTTTATAGACAAAATTTTATAAATGAGCTTTATTCTTAAGTTTTATAAGTTGTAGTTCTTAATCCAAGTTGATTAGTATATTTGTCTTAAAACAATAAAATTTAAATATGCGAAAAATATATTGCAGAATGTATTTTCTTTTTATAATTTGTAGCCATTTTGTATTTAAGGCTGACTAGCTGTTCCCAGTTATTACGTTGCTGCTACTCAGTGCAATTGAATGGACGGCGAAAAAAACTAGTTGGGCTTTGATTGACTCACTGAATTTTTTAAAAGTGATAAAAAAATAACTAGGGATCCGATACCGATACTCCAAAAATAAATATCGCCGATACCTATTCCGATACCAAAACGCATATTGAAATTGAGCTCAATAAAAATTAAAAAAAACTCAAGTAGAGTTATTCTTCTATTATACAAAATATTAGTGTTCAATAATGAGCCATTCAAATCATCAAAATATTCAATACATTTCAGTTTCTAAAATTTAAATTTTTAAACTACAAAATGTCTGTCTGATTTATGATTTTACAAAATAAATGAAGGCATTCAGTTTAGATTGGATCAAGATTTAAAATTTATATTAATAAGATTTAAAAGACAACGAATTGAATTTGAGATCATGTTAAAATTAAATTAAAATTATAAAAACAACATTGCAAAAGATTAATATTTAAAATTGATATTAATAAGATTTTTGTTTAAAAAACAAAATGTTCTCAAATTTTGCGGAGATAAACGATTTCTCAAATCCGTTTGAAGCACACCTGCAGTGGAAAATGGTCTCTCAGATGCGACAGAACACATTTGAATTTTATGTTCTGCTTTTAATATTTTATTTCTCATAGTTGTCATGCAAAAAAAAGAGTTGAAAATTGAATATTTTGTTAAAAAAAACTCTAAAGAAAAATATAAGAAGTATCGGAGTATCGACAGTAAAATATCGTCGATATCTATATATCGGAAAACCAGAAGTATCGCCGATATATTATTATCGGTATCGGTTGCATCCCTAAAAAAACCCTTTGGGATATGAAATTGTTTAAAAACTCACAAAAAAGGAGTCTAGAAACCAAGCTTTAGCATGGTTAATTAATCCTGAAGCTTAAAAGAAATTTATTAATTTTTTTTTATTTTATATTTAATAATGCTTTTAAGTAAAAAAAGTTCGACTTTGTTATAAGTGAAAATGTTCTACAAAAATCAAGACACGTGCTTAGAATAAAAACTGTTCAGTTTTACCTATCACATACAGATTTATTTAAGAGGCGTGGCTTATAATAAAGCGGTCGCTTTATTATACAGGTATTCCTCGTTTAACGTGGTGTTTATATAATGCGTTTTTGATATAACACAATTAAAAAAAAAATTCGGTTTCAGCACAAAGTACATACACACTTGAAGCGTATACGAGAAGGCTTTAACTTGGTTAAAAAATGATTTTTTTTTTAATTATGATCCTTTAGGGGAGAGCTCCAGCAAAATGATAAGGCCAATATATGTTAATCTAGCAACTTATTATGAAATTAAAAATTAAAAAGGATCTTAAAAAAAAGTAAAGATTGATAACTGATTTCGCAATAATAAAACGAGTGAAAGAATCACAAGTTCCCATAACTTTGTAGAAGAAATATTTTCTGATGAAGCTGTTGCACGCCTTTAACGATCTTCACAAAATATAATGTTTGAAGACAGTGAAACAAGGAAGTTTGTTAATAAACTCTAAATTTATTTCAGATTGTATTTAAATTTTGTAACGCATGTGTTAATTTTTTGAAATTTGTAATATTGTGTATTATAATTATTTTGTGTTTTTCTTTTATAACAAAGTCTGAATTTTAATTTAGAATTGAGATATATGTGCATCTGTTATTTTGCATATATTATATTTAAAAAAAAAAAAACTAATTGGAATATAACTCTCAATTTTATATGAAATCTTTGACTTGTTTAATGCGAATTTACAGTACGCGAAACTTTTTTCTGGAATAGTACTACCGCGTTAAACGAGGGATACCTGTATTTCAATATAACTCGAGGATGGCTTAATCAAATTGCTGAAGTACACTTGTGTAGTTCATAAACGAACTAGTTCATTTAACGACTCCATCGATTGAACTTAGTGAACTAGTTCATACTTTAAAGTACATCTAGTTCATTTTTGAACTATACTTTGTTTTTGAACTACCAGACAAGATAAATTAGAATCCATGTCTTTGTTTCCTTGTTGACTACTACCGACATGAAATTAGTGCTGTCAAGCATTTTATTTAACATTCTTTACAGCAATGCTACGGTGTTATTGCCATCATATTTTGAAAAGAACATTTAAACTAAGAGCCTTTAAACTAAAGAAAGCGTTTGAACTAAAAGTTGAAAGTACGAACAATACGACAACAGAACATTTGAACTAAGAGAGAGCCTTTGAACTAAATTTTGAACTAGTTCATTTATAAACTGAACTATATGGCACAAGTCTATGACTTTTACCTGGAAACTGAAAATTAAGTCTATGCAATGCTTACACATTTTGAAAAAAGATCATTAACAAAACAAAACACAAAAGTTTGGACAGAAATCTATAGTGTTTTTCCAGAGAAATCTGTTTTTTTTAAGTCTGCTCAACAGTTTTTGTTGATTATTTCTAAAGGTTGATAAATAATAAAATAATTAATATTTCATTTAATACGATGTACAAATTTCGATTCTATTTGTATTGTAAATAAAATACATGCGATTAATTAGAGGATGGACTAAATAATTAACAATCTCATTGCTATTGAATGATACATAATGCTTTTTCCACTAAGAGTAATGCTTTTTAAAGCAAAGTTTTCATTGACAACTAGTTAAAAAAACAAAGTCATTCTGATTGACTAATGATTAAATGGTTTCAAAAAACTACGATTAATAAACTTCACTCCTTGTCTTTTTACACTATATAAACGCCTTAAAGCATTGGATTATTATTTAAAAATAATATTTTGTCACAAACATTTTCAATAAAAATGAGACACTAAAGAAGCAATTTTTTTTTTGTCTTCTTGTAAGTAATAAGACTTCCTAACTGGGGTGTTAAGTGGCTTTAAATCTCAGACAACCAGCTTTACCGGTTAAGACTGATTGATTTTATCTCAATTAAAATTGATTGATTTTCAGATATAAATATAAACGTCTACAAAAGCTGAAGGTTTTTTAATTCTATTCAGTGCTGTCCTTGAAGGTTCTGTTATACTAAATTTTATTTTTTATAAAAACAATTTTTCTTCAGTTGTTTTAAGTAAAAACAATTATAATCAAAATAAAATCATTACCATTAAATAGGTAATATTATGTCATTGTAATTATTATTTCAAAATTTCAATGGTAATGATATGAGCACGATAAACCTTCAATATTTATCATTCATATAATTTATAATAATTTCATTATAATATTATTATCATTTAAAAACATAGAATATAAACTATAAATTCACAGTTGTAAAAAGCCTAAATAAATTAATTAACTAATTAAAGATAATTAAATAATTTACATAATTAAATTTATTTTTAGCAAACCGCTTTAATAACAATTTTATTATTGTAATATACTCTACATAAACATAATAAAATTCGCAGCACACACAAACACACGCAAACATTTGGCAGAGTATTTTTAGAAAGACGTCACTTCTTCGTTACATGTTTAGATTAAAAACTCAATTTTACAAAAAAAAAAAAAAATACTTTATTGTCAAATTAAGATCTTCTATTAATCACTATTACGTCTCTACCAGAAGTTAATTCGACAAAAATACCCGTTATATTAATCCAAATACACTTCCCCTTAAATCTGTTATATTAACAGTAACTTTTTCTCCACTAACAGATGATAAGTAGTTGATTGCTTTAAAATTTACAACAACAACTTGCATAGGCATCGAATATTGATCTCTTATAGGTCACAACTTCGACTCTATCAAGAGTGAATTAATTAATGTAACAGATAAACAAAAACATTAATATCATTTAGTTTGACTTATGCAGTGTTCGGTTATGTTAAATGAGTGTGAAAAATGTTAAGAAATATTACAAAAAAATGAATTGATAAAAATAAAATAAAAAGATATATGAAGCTGTAAGTAAATTTATTTTAACAAATTAATTATTTTTTTTAAACACAAAATGTTTTTAAATTTAGAATCTTCTTAATCTCTAGCTTTCTACATTTAAACCTTATTAGGTTAAAGTTTACATTTTCTGTTATGATAAAGCAGAACTCTGTTACTTTTAAAAGTTTTATACTCGATACTGTTAAATAAACCCTTTTTACTCTTCTAACAGACACATATTCGATACTAACAGAATACTCAATTGTAATCCTTTTTAGAGAGGCTAAATAGTTTTCCAGAGGTTAAATAACTGTAGTGGTACGTTTCTTTCCGACTGGATATCCTAATTAAATCAAAATTCGATATTATTTGCAATATATTTCAACGTCATGAAGTAACGACGTAATGACTTTTTCAATAGAAAATGCTTGCAGGGTAAATTGTCATTAAAACACGTTTGAATGTGTGTGTGTGTGTGTATGAAAGTTAATTTTATCTTCTAATATGAACAGGATTTTCTTTTATCTCATTAAAGAATGGGGTGAGCATGTGGCTCGTTGCAACAATATGAATTGTTGGCTGGTCATCAAAACGTTTATTGGTAATGATGTTATCACATTATAATCAACAACAAATATAAAATACTCGTATCTCAAGCAGTGAGAGCAATAAATTTATGTGTATATGTGTTGAGTAAAAAAATAATGGATTTTTTTTGGATATTTTTCATACACCCACCCTTAACTGTAACAGATAGATAGAAAGACAGACAGACAGACAGGCTGGCAAACTGACAGTCATCAGGTGGTGGGGATGTTGTATGTTTGTAGTTAAGGACAACTAACTGCACTTGTTTTTCAGATGATACGTTTGATACTTTTAAACAATGAGTACGATTTTTAATCGTTTCAGTTATAAAAGTTATAAGCTCGCGTTAACATCTTAAATATTTCGACAATAAAATTAAATGAAATCCAAAGTTATGAATTTGTATAAAACCCAGCCTTTTGAAATTTTGGTAGTGAATAAGCCGTCGGTGTGTAAAAATTTATTTCTTTAACAAATAAAAACTAAAAAAAAGTGTTTAAATAGATGTCGAGTAAAAAAATTTTGTGAAAAATTAAAAACAACAACATTGAACAGTTGAATTAATTCAAACTGTTACTTAAATGTGGATAATAATAAAATTCTTAGTCTAAAAGGTGTGTAAATAATAATAATAAAATAAATTAATTTATTAATAAAAATATAATTTTAAAAATTTAATTGGTTTATTTTTTTAAATTGTTTCCGACTTCAGAATCAAACTGACCAAAAAATATTTTTGATTTAAGGATTTTTGTTTGATTTTATTTAATACTTCGCTACTCCTTTGGGTTAAATCGTCAGAAAATAAAAATTTTTTGATAAATGATGTCAATTTAATAAAAAATAAATAAGAACTATAATAATTTAAATAAATCAACCAGGTTGAAAGATGTAAAATTGATTTTGGCTCTTCTTTGAATCATCCCGTTATGTATGGTAAAACACATTTATCAAATGGTCACCTTGGCTTTACCGTCGGTCCTTCAGGTGGTGCGGCGTTACTTTGGCAATAGCTTTTGGAATATTGAACTTAAGCTCGTCTAAAATTTTTGTTTGTTAGAGTGGACTAAAGAAGCTCCAGAGAAAATCATCAAGATATGATGCCAAATTTCTTTTTTAAAACTTTGAAGGTGGTAGCATTTATATGGAATGCAACGCCATCTTGTAAAAGCAGTGCTTAGAAATATCGATGTTATCGAGCAGCTGTAGCTGAATGGTAACGCTGTTTTTTTTAGTAATTTTTGATAAAGTTAAGTTAAATAATGTCACCATTCCATAAGCCGCATCAAATCATTATTTTTTTTGGAAGCAATGGATATTTGATGGAACATTTGGCGATTATGTTCGCTCAGACATTTTCACGGTGCAATATTTTTTATAGTTTCCACACGCTCTGAAAGCGTTAAACAGAGAATGGCAGCTAAAACTTTCATTGGTAACTTTAACAGCTGCTGAAATACTTAAGTTGATAGAACTTTGTGGTAATTCACCTCTTGTTATCCATAAATTAAGATAAAAAAACGGCTGTTTTAAAAAACCATTTTCATATTTTTTTACTCCATTAAGTATTACGTGTAATTAACCTGGAAGCCTGGAGTTCATATCCCAGCTAATTTAACAAAAGATATATTTAATTATGTGCTGTTTTTGTATTTCAGGCAATCAATTCGTTTGAAAAATTTATATGGAAATTACTCAAAAAATTGAGTGTTTTTCATATAAATTTTTCAAACGAAGTGATTGCCTGAAATACAAAAACAGCACATTAAAGTTTTTTGTACTACAGCGCCCGACTTGACAGATACTGAATAACATCGACGGCAAAAATATTTGAGGTGCTACAATATTGTTATAAGAATACAAAAGCGTGCAGTATTTATAAAATTAAGAATAAGTAAGCGGCGTGAAAGATCTTCTTACAAACTTTATTATAAATTGGTTAAATGTCACGCCGGCAGCTCGTGCTGTACAATATTGGTCATGGGACACATCAACTAATATTACATTCTTATCAAAGCGATATTTGCAATTAGCGTTAGACACATCACCAGTGCAAGAACTTGGAGCAACTCGTTGTTAGTGTGGCAGGAGTAGCTCTTGTCGTTAAACACATCGTCAAGGGAAAATCATACCCTGCAAAAATACAAAACGAAAAACCACACGAGGGCACCATCCAAGTTTGAAAGAGTGTATTGAGAGCAGAGCATAGCCCCAGACGAACAATAAATATTATAACTTTTTAATCTTGTGTTTTCATTTTTTTGTTTACGACCCTGGACTTCGCTGAGCCTACCCCAGCAAAAAATGTCTAATATATATCGTCAATTATGACTAAACAACACGGGTAAATAATTGTCCTCATGGTAAAAAAGGATATTTATAATTTTAAATATCGAACCAGGAGGGAGAAAAGGGGAAAACAGGCATTTTTATGCGTCTAAATCGATTTGAACAAAATCTTAGCAAATCGATTTAAATGAAATCAAAACATAAATAGGTTCTCATCTATATCTGTTTCTAGAGCTAGGACCTAGATGAGATAAAAAAAAGAAAAAATTGGCATTAGCGTCTGTACCGATTTTAATAAAATTTTAAATGAATAAAGTTATCTAAAGTGTAGAATATTCTTTGCTTATTTAAAAAAAGGGGAATTGGAAGAGGGAGTAAGGAAGAGGAAAAACTCGTAACTTTATGCATCTAATCGAAAAATCAGATTTTAAATATATTTAAAATATAGATATTTCCTGATCTTTAAGAATCAAACTGGTTTGGAAGATTTCTCACATGTTCCAAGTAAAGCCCCATGGCAAAAAAAGCTATAATATATTATACAACGTCTTGAAAGGCCCTGAAATTACACCCTGCCAATGTCGCGCATTGGTTGAAGAATGGCCGAAATTCATTTTTTTCATGTTTGCCGATTTGGATAATTTTCTTAGTATTTTGTTATCAGATATCTGAATATTACGATTCCGTAATATTAGACTGATATATTTATTATTTGTTGTTTGGACAGTCACGCTCGCAGTTCATGATCTTCGCTTGTTTAAAGTGGCGTGAAAATTTACTGCATATTCAATCTTTTGGTACAATCACAGTAAGCTTATTATTTGACTTGTTGTATATTTTCTTAAATGGCAATTGTCATAGATGAGACTTGCAGTAAAAAAGTTGAAAAAAGTGCCATATAAAAAATTTCGTAAAACAAAATATAGGCAACATCAAAATTGCAATTCTTTAACTTCAGCGGACTGCATCTTTTTAGAGCTGTTGAGAGCTGTTTAACGAAAGATGTCAAATTACAGTGATAAAGTAACGAAACATAAATTTTCATTCATTCATGTTGTTGTTGCCATAATTTTTCACTGTTTAAAATAATTACATAAGGTAGTGTACATACTAGTCAATAGTGTTCATTCAGAAGAGATTAAAGTTGACACTAGGCATAAATATGGATGCAGTGAAGCAATGCATGGGCACAACAAACGATGGCAATACGGCAAAAAGGTTTTTCTAAAATGCAGCCAAAACTGCAGACCTAATTGGCTTAAAAGAAGAGTTAATACATACGAGGGCTGCTCTATATATTTCTGTCCTAATAGTGAAAATGCGAATATTTATAATCAAAAATGGTTTTATTGTTTTTCAAAGTATTCTCCAGCATGATTTATACGCTTTTGTATGCGCTCAAACCAGTTATCGAAGCACTTTTTCCACTCCGATTGAGACACCTCTAAAACATGGATTTTGAACACTTCAACAGCTTCTTCTGGCGACGAAAATCGTTGACCACGCATTTTTTTCTTGATGTACGGAAACAAGAAGAAGTCATTAGGTGCCAAGTCAGGGCTGTACGGCGGATGACCCATTAATTCGACGTTTTGGTCGGTCAAAAACGCTCTGGTTTGAGCCGATGTGTGAGAGCTCGCATTGTCATGGTGAACAATGATTCGTCTTCTCTTGTTGGTTTTTCGAATTTCTCCGATGACTTCAGGCAAACAAATTGTAGTGTACGACTCAGAAGTGACCGTCCTACGTTGCTCAAGCGGAACAGTCGCCACATGACCAGTTTGCCAAAGAAAGAGGCGACCATTTGCTTCGAAGTGCTTCTTCCACGAACAATTTTCGTTGGATTTGGCTCGTCTTTGAAGACCCACACGGTCGATTGTTGTTTCGTTTCGGGCTCATACGCATAGATCCATGATTCGTCACCTGTGACGATCTTATAAACGTCTTTTGAAGCACCGCAATCGTTTTTTTGCAACATTTCTTTGCACCAATCGACACGTGCCTTTTTTGAGCGACTTTCAAATTGTGCGGGATCCAACGAGAACAAACCTTTTTTACGGCCAGGTGTTCATGCAGTATCGAATGTATGCTGGTGGAAGAAATGTCCAAGGATGTCTCTATCTCTCGGTATGTCGCATGTCGATCTTGCATTATGAGTTCACGCACGGCATCAATGTTCTCTGGCACAACAGCCGTTTTTGGACGACCTTCACGGAATTCGTCTTTGAGCGAGCCTCGGCCACGGATGGTGCTTCATCGCCATACTAAGATTTAAGTTCATCAATGCACTCTTGTCGTTATAATCCACGTCAAAATTTGTGAAAAATGATGGCACGAAAATGTTCACGAGTTAATTCCACTTTTTTCTATATTAATTTTTTCAAGTCACTGTAAACAACACAAATAATGGTCGTACGTCAAAACGTTTTGAGTACGATTATGCTTAAAAATGACAAACTTTCCAATGGAAATGTCAGATTGCACTTGGCAGCACTCAGTGTTGCCAGGCCAGAAATATATATAGCAGCCCTCGTAGTTTTAAAATTATTTTGGCCACAATAAATTGTAATGCAGTAATCAATAATAACTAATTTCATATATACTGCATGGATACTGCCAAGTTGTTTGTGCATAAGATTTTGTACATTGTAGCAAAATTATAGCAAGAGCTATTCTGCCAATAGGTATGTCTTTACCTAAAGGCCCCTAGTCCAATGATTTCATTTTTACTTTTACATTTTAACTGAGTAAATGTATCAGTATTGCTTTCCGAGGAATCTCAGGAGGCGAGGAATAAAGGTTATAGAGCCTATAGATTACATCATTTGCGAAGAATTGAATGTGTAGCCACTAATAAAGACGTTATTTATTGTCTTCAGACCCATTTTTATATAGATGTCGCTCAAAGCTGCAAATCAAAAAATTGGAGTACGAAAATGATGTTAAATTACTTATTCATGTTTTTTCTATGGGAGATGGGCGTAAAAGTGGGCGGATTAGGTATATATTTTCAGGAGCACATTCTACAATAATAATATTTATTTTTTGTGAAAATTGAATTGATGCAATAAAAATCAAGGGAGTTATGCCACTTTTGCAATACAAGTTGTATGGGAAGTGGGCGTAAAAGTGGGCGGTTTTTTTTTCAAATTTCCAAAAAATGATTCTGAGTGATTAAAAATGCTGTGTGCCAAAAAAACAATGATGCAGGTCAAAATTTAAATTAAACTTTGTATGGGAGGTGGGCGTAAAAGTGGGCGGATCATTTTGATATTTCCATTTTTTTCTTTATTTAAACAAAAAATGCCTATGTGCCACGTTTCATTGTCCTTTGACAACTTCTTCTCGTTGTATGAACTTGGACCAACGTGCTTCGGGTAAATTATTCCAGTAAAAATATTAATTTCTAAAATAAATTTTAAAGACAACCAATTCATAATTAAACAATAAAATTTAGAAATCTAATTTCATGTTTAGTAAATATTTTTTTATATGACACCTGTGAAAAGAATTATTATCTATGTATTTCAACTAGATAGAGTCGTCAATTCAGATAAATCTAGATGAAGTAGCTGCCATACGAACGAATTTTTTTTTTTGTTTAGAAGAACAGACCGGCCATTCCAATTAAGGAATAATTCGTGATTCTAGTTGATCTTGTGAATGAAAGTTAATTTTTTGTGATTTCTCTCAAAGGCGGTTTAAAGTTTATCTGGAGCAGTGTTGTGTGCTATTTCGAGTTCGTTTTAGTACTCGGAAAGGACAATTGTAGCTTACTAATCGCACAAAATGCTCCCAAAATCGTAAGATAACCAACACCGAAATTTCTCTTGGAAAAATAGCGTGGTTCCTTATAAATCTTTCCAGCATGGGTTGTATCCGTCTTAACGGTTAAATTTTTACTCGCTGGACAAAATAATGTGAACAGTCTAGTGGAATAAATTCATGCCACATTTATTTGCTCTTTTTTTGGCTGTTTTCGTTGACAGCGGGCAAAACACCACGCGTGCCTCTAATTTTTCCATATCATTTGAAACGAATCTAGTTTAGTGAAATAACTTAACTAAAAAAAAAAAAACAAATATATAAAGCGATAGAAAGTTAAAAAATAAGAAAAAAAAGCAGTGAAAAAATTGGAGCTCGCCCATATTTTTTTGAGTTGCGGGCCTCTGGAATTTTCATTAAAAATTGCGGCTGTCAATATGGGTATCAATTAAAAGCTTTTAAAGAGATCTTTTAGAAAATACTATTTTTTTTAATGTTTAACCCATTAAGAGCTGATGACATTTTTATATATAATTTTATGTCGTACTTAATTTTTTTTTTACATTTTAATTCTCTGTCACCGCAATACTTCTTTTATTTTTTTAATAAGAGCTTTCTCACTAAACTATATTTACATGCATTGTCAAGGGTATATAAGACTCGGCGCAGCCGTATATAGCACTCTTACTTGTTAATATTACGGACGCAATAATGTAGCAGCCTTACAGTCCACCCTAAATACGAGCGTAAGACGTTATTTAACTGTCAAAAATTCTCATGCCCATACAAAATGTATGAGACCAACCCAAATAGCGCGACGCTAACGTTGGACAATTGAAAAATCCAATTTTGACGCGCGTAAAAAGTGAAGTTGGCTGCAAAAGAAGTGTTGTTATTGTTTTTTGTTTTTGTGGTATATACAAAAGTATTTCCAACAGTAATGACATTACAGCTACTTTAAGGTCAATTTCGCGATTTTATCTCTCTTAATTATTTTAATTTTGTGGTTTTTAGCAAATAAGATAAGTAAACAATACTGTTCGTTTCACAACGTTGGCGCTCTTATTTAAGTTACTCATTACAGCGTAAAAACTAGACGCTAAATTACGTCGTGCCTAACGCCCGTATTTAGGGTGGACTGTTAGAACCAGAGCTGTTAAATTTTGATTACGATTAGTAATCAATTACATTTCTTTTTAAAAAGAATCGTAATGATTATATAATCCACTATTCAACAATTTCTGATTACTAATTGATTACGATTACAAGTAATCAAAAAATAATCAGGATTACTTGCGATTACTGAAAAATAATCAAAAATAATCAAAAGTAATCAAAAATGAGTTCGACTACTACAAAAGATTACTTTTGATTACTTTTGACTATTTTTGATTACTTTTGATTATTTTTGATTTTTTGTGATTACTTTTGATTATTTTTAAAGGAATCTTGTACATTACATTTATTGAAAAAAAAAACTATACAAAGTTAAGTTAGGGTGAATATGTAATTGATAATTGAAAATCTGAATTAATCAAGTAACATAAATTAAATTCTGCTACAATAAAATAAATAAATAATGAATAATAATTCTCATTTACATAAAATTTGAATTGGCTTTCATTAAAACTAATTTTTCAAAAGAATAATCCGACAGTGATTGCCGCCTTGGACTGTTTACGATTCCGGCAAACGAAAACAGTCGTTCAACCGGAGCTGAAGATGGTAAGGGTGTGTTAAAATAAATGAATGCTTCCTTGAGCAAATCATAATTTTGCCAAATGTCATCAGCACTTGAGTTATCATTTAAATAACTGAAAAACTGATGTTTTATATTGGATCGTCGGTCAATTTTGGTTTGGTCATTTGAAGATAAACTTGTGTTAATTTCATCATCTGCAAAGTGAAAAAGTTAAAAGTTAAAAGTAAAAGTTAAAGTTGAAAATTCAAAGTAATGCACGCATTAGCTCACCATCATTACTGAAATCAAAAAAATCGGGCATAGTCGATATGTTATTATTTTTCGATTCAAAATTAAACGAATTACAGTTTTTGTCGTAAAAACTGTACAGAGTATCCAAAACTCTGCTGGTTATGCTCTCAATAGTTAGTTCCGGCAATTCTGGGCTTAATCTCTGCAAAACATTCACCCATTTCGTTTTGATGCTTGGCGTTAGCACTGTTGCCGTAATTGCGATATTTGCCTCAGGGTGCAACATGAAATATGGTTGAAACCTTTGTCTCAATCCATATTCCATTTTCGTAATTACAGAGGATAATGGTTGCAGCTTCTTGCTTGTGCATAGTTTATGCAGCTTATTGCACAGTGTCACAAGAGTCGGTATTAATAATCCTGTGGTTAATAAAATTAATATATTTAATATTTCATTGAAACACAATATAAAGGATATTAAATGCATATAGAAGTGATAAATTTTTGTATGTAGTACAATAATTTATAAATTTACTAGTTGTACCGTAATATACGTTGTTTTCTCCTTGAAGAAAGTCCAGCGCCTTAGCAATTGGTTCCATTACCAACACGTACATCTCCAGGTACTGCAAGTCTCCTTGTGAGAAATTTGGCAAAGACAGCTTATCGCACAGACAATTTAACTGTTCTTTATAGCAGAGTAGCTTCTTAATTGCGTCATATAATGAGTTCCAACGGGTAACAACTGGCAAAAGTAACGACGAGCCCAAGTACTCTGTAATTATTTCCGAAGACTTTGGCCATTTGCACTTTTTCCACAAGTTGTTGCATTTATCGAATGTCTACAAATTTTAACATTATCGAATGTGTAAAAAAACTATTAACCACTTACCATCCTATGCTGGCAATGCAGTGGCTGCTCAGTTTTTAAAATATTGTCAAAATCGGTTGATGCAAGCAAATTGAGAGTATGGCTGCAACATCTCTGATGTGTAGGCAACCACTTTTCATTATCAAAGACAGGCAGATCTTCAATAAGTTCATCTTCGGAAAAGGTATTTCCCACACCATATTCTCTGAATGACTTTACAAAATTGGAACCATTATCCGTGACGGTCATTACAATGTTTGAGCTGTTCAAACCAAATGTAGTGTTGATTTCCGAAATCATCTGCGCAATATTTTCAGCGGTGTGTACTCTAAACATTCTTGTGCATGCTAAAGCTGCCGATTTTCGTTCCAAATTGTCCGTAAGCCAATGACACGTATATCCAAGGAAACTTCTGTGGTTTCCAGACCAAATATCTGCTGTGGTGCAAAAATATTTGCAAGAAAAAATTTTTTCTTTTATATTTTGCACCATGATGGTATATTTGGCCTCCAATTTTTTAGCTGCTGTTTGTCTGCTCAACACCTTCACACCTGTGTTTTCAAAAAGCTCTCTGAAGGATTTCTTTTCCAGAATGGAAAGGGGCAATGAGGAGTCAATAATTGCATGTATCAGTTTACCATCAAAAACAGATTGCGATGTACAGCCTTCAGGACAACCTGCCTTATAAAGTTTGTATTTTTTAAAACTTTCATTATGCTTGACTCGCAAATGTTTAATAAAATTGGACGTCACTTCACCACTTCCTCTTATCTCTCGATGACATGCAACACACCTACCAGAAGTTATCTTATCTGAAGTCTAAAAATAATAATTGCCTATTTGAGCAATGGTTTCATGATACGTTTGAGTTTACATTAAAAATCTAATTAAAAAAATTTTTATTTTTAGGTCAGGGTTTTGTGTGTATGCGAATATTATTCTTCTTTCAGCTATCCAGATTTTTCAGCTCTTAATATTGTGTTCCTTGTGGTCCTGACCTCCTATAGGCCCCTGTTTCCAAAAAAAGCCCCTTACCCTTTAACAAATATAACAGTCAAGTGTTTTCCACTAAATTGTACCGAACTTGTTCAGCCAATGAACCAAAATGTCATAAGCACAACAAAGTTGCACTATAAAAAAAGCCTCTTAGCACAAAGAAGTGAAAGCTCAGATATAAAATAAAAATCAAAGCGTGTTCATTACGTAATGCAGTATGTCTTCTTGCAAATTAATCTTAAAAACTTACTTTTTGTACGTCTGTGTAAAATTCAGCTTTGAAAATTATTTTTCGTGCATTAGACGAAGTGTGTTTTCTGAGGGCCTCTCCTGCTTCTTTATTTGATAGCCTTATTCTCTTGTTTGTAAAAGGATTAAAGTCCGGATCCTCAGTACTGTCGTCTGCGGAAAAATCGCTTTCGAAAATATTTTGAGACATTTTCACCTATAATTTAATTTTTTAATTTAATTTATATTCAATTGGAATTTGTACTTCCGTTACCTTTCGGTTTTAGCTGGCAAAAGAACGAGAACAGAAAAAATCAAAACTGACATATATTGTAATGTCGAACTTTTGACAAACAGACTACTATGACTCTCGTACCGATTTCGCGAGCTGCCATATTGAAATAATCTTAAGTAATAGTTTGCTTAATTCAGATTTTCAGTTATCAATTATTTAGCGGATTCACCCTAACTTAACTTTGTATAGTTTTTTTTTTTCAATAAATGTAATGTACAAGATTCCTTTAAAAATAATCAAAAGTAATCACAAAAAATCAAAAATAATCAAAAGTAATCAAAAATAGTCAAAAGTAATCAAAAGTAATCTTTTATAGTAGTCGAACTCATTTTTGATTACTTTTGATTATTTTTGATTATTTTTCAGTAATCGCAAGTAATTCTGATTATTTTTTGATTACTTGTAATCGTAATCAATTACTAATCGTATAAAACTGAATGTAATCGTATTGTAATCATTACTTCTACTTTAAAAAAAAAGTAATCTAATTACTAATGATTACGATTACTAATCATTACTTAACAGCTATGGTTAGAACAAATTACTTGTTGTGGTGGCTTGCTACACTTAATAATTATTATGCTCTTTCAAATGACATTAGCAGATACTTTTAATTTTAGTAATCTCTTAAAAGTCTAGCGACTATAATATTGCTCCACGTTATATTAAAAGTCTCAAGTTTATCTCAAAAAATATTTATTTATGTTGGAAAATAATTCAAAACTGTAGAGGTCTTACGACGTAGCCATTTTTATATAGTAACAGCCATTTAATCTCATAAGCTGGCAACCTTGCTGTGAACAAATGGTACTTGAAAAGAACAGTTATGATTTAAATTTAACTACGGGATTTGTCAAGAAGATTTTAATTTACAATTTTGATTTCTTTTGACTGTTTTATTCAATAATAATAATAATAATTAAATTTTCTTTAATACTTCTATCTTCTATTAGATTGTATCATAAAGCATTGACAAAAAATTTAAAAGCCAAATGTATAATTTTCGTTAATTTTAATTGAATATAAAGTTTGCGTTTGTTTTTTTTTTTTCCTTTATTGTCACAAATCAGGAAATAACGTGATCTACAAAAGTACAAAAAATGTATTACAAGCTATTAACAAATAGGTTAACGAAAACTTAAGGAACATCCCCCGATAAATGAAGCAAATAAAAAATTGTTCAGAAAAAAATGCTGATTACTTTGCCAAATTCCGAATATTGACAGCTAAACAGCTTTTTGTCATACCTAAATAATTTGACAACGGTACAATAAATATGTACTTCTGTACACAACGCCAAAACTTTAAATTACTGTACTTTTTGGTTTATCGCCACATTCTGATTGTTTAAATTATTCACATTTTTATTTCTTTAATGAAGTAAATAAATAAGTTAAAACTAATTTGAACATGAAAAATTATGAGGACACAATTAGCTGAATAGAAGCGTAGCAGCGTTACCGTTTGTCGAACAAAGTCGATATTTGACATTTTTTTGGCGCTCTGTGACTTTGTCCTTTTTAAACTTGTGATTTTACTCTCAAAAGCAAATCTTGTTATCAACGTATTGCAAATTTCCTTATTCTTACATATTTTTACAAAAAATCGCCAAGAAAACGAATATCGATCCAGGATGGCATCTTTAAATTTGGATATAATTAAATGAATGGAAAATTAAAAAATTTAAGAAAATGGCGTATCGCTATAGCTCCCAATAGCGAAAATTAATTAAAAAATAAGTCTAAAAATTAAATGGTGTCCCCACAAGTGTCGTTTATTTGCCTATATGGGCCTATTTTTAAAATGTTTATAGACAAACGTTTCAAAATAGGACAGAACGTCAATAGCTATGAACTAATAACAATTATAATTATTATTAAATTTGAAAACTAAAGGGTGTGATTATAGTTAATGTAACTTATTACATCAATGTTAATCTTTTTAACAGTTATAGACAAACGCTTAGAATTTATCAAGTTTATTGAAACATTTTTACAAAAAAAAATGCATTTGTTTATTAATTTTAATTTTGTAACAGTTTCTATTAGTTTTACTCATATTTAAACTAAATTCATTAGAAATCTGGAAACACATTAATTAATTATCTTTCACCAATTATTATTAGAATACAAAATACCTGAGATCTTAAACATATTAACACTTAACAATGACGATGTGTTGGTATGTTAATGCAAGAAGTACGTAGACATATTTTCGTATACTAGAATGTCATTTGATAATTACTATTTAACACATCGTCCGTGGTATTATAATCAAGTAAATTGATATTAAAGTTTAACTATTGTCACCTTTCATAGTATCTATGAGAGTTTACTTACTTAAGATACTTATGTATGTGACAAAATATGTTGTATGTGTTCTTAGTCGTACATTAAGAAATTTATACGAGTGACTACGTAGTTTGGTCAAACCACAACATTTTGTAGTAAAGTCACTCAAGTGTCCTACAATATAAATATAAACATACATACATACATTAATATATGTATGATTGTATATGATTGTAAGAAAGTGTGTGTGTGTGTGTGTTTGAATGCATGTGAAATTATCCAAAGTGCAAATACCTCTTGAGGCACTTAAATTTTCTTGATGATGTTGATCTGAAGAGCAACTTACTGCTGCAACAAGGTGTTGCAATTGAATTTACTTGTCATAAAATATTTAAGAAAGTAGAATTAACTAAATGAAGATACATTTTGCTGTGATATTTATAAACAATTTATTTTTAATACAACCACCTACCACGACCTTTTTTGTACATAAAAAATAAGAAACGAAAATTCGCTTAAAGATGACTGCATACAGCAGATATAAATTTGTATGGCCTAACGGTTCTTATTGTTTCAAAATTTATTCAAACCAAGTAAAGAACAAATAAAAATATAGAGTTTTAACAATTTAAATAAATACGTTAATTTAATATATAATTAAATTAGTTGCTAAATTTTTTTTAAGAACATGACCATCACACAAACAGTCATGTGCAAAACAATGACAACAAGAAAACTTTAATATTAATTTTTATGTTCTTCACCACAAAAAGTGAAAAAAGGGTATACAAGGGCTGCTCTATATGTTTCTGGCCTAATAGTGAAAATGCGAATATTTATAATCAAAAATGGTTTTATTGTTTTTCAAAGTATTCTCCAGCATGATTTATACACTTTTGCATGCGCTCAAACCAGTTGTCGAAGCACTTTTTCCACTCCGATTGAGACACCTCTAAAACATGGTTTTTGAACACTTCAACAGCTTCTTCTGGCGACGAAAATCGTTGACCACGCATTTTTTTTCTTGATGTGCGGAAACAAGAAGAAGTCATTAGATGCCAGGTCAGGGCTGCACGGCGGATCACCCAATAATTCGACGTTTTAGCCGGTCAAAAACGCTCTGGCTTGAGCCGATGTGTGAGAGCTCGCATTGTCATGGTGAACAATGATTCGTCTTCTCTTGTTGGTTTTTCGAATTTCTCCGATGACTTCAGGCAAAGAAATTGTAGTGTACCACTCAGAAGTGACCGTCCTACGTTGCTCAAGCGGAACAGTCGCCACATGACCAGTTTTGCCGAAGAAACAGGCGACCATTTGCTTCGAAGTGCTTCTTCCACGAACAACTTTCGTTGGATTTTGCTGGTCTTTGAAGACCCACACGGTCGATTGTTGTTTCGTTTTGGGCTCATAGGCATAGATCCATGATTCGTCACCTGTGACGATCTTATAAACGTCTTTTGAAGCACCGCAATCGTATTTTTGCAACATTTCTTTGCACCAATCGACACGAGCCTTTCTTTAAGCGACTTTCAAATTGTGCTGGATCCAACGAGAACAAACCTTTTTTACGGCCAGGTGTTCATGCAGTATCGAATGTATGCTGGTGGAAGAAATGTCCAAGGATGTCTCTATCTCTCGGTATGTCGCATGTCGACCTTGCATTATGAGTTCACGCACGGCATCAATGTTCTCTGGCACAACAGCCGTTTTTGGACGACCTTCACGGAATTCGTGTTTGAGCAAGCTTCGGCCACGATTAAATTCATTATACCAATTTTTCACAGTGCTATAGGATGGTGCTTCTTCGCCATACAAAGATTTAAGTTCATCAATGCACTCTTGTCCACGTCGAAAGTTGTGAAAAATGATGGCACGAAAATGTTCACGAGTTAATTCCATTTTTTTCTATATTAATTTTTTCAAGTCACTGTAAACAACACAAATAATGGTCGTACGACAAAACGTAGTGAGTACGATTATGCTTAAAAATGACAAACTTTCCAATGGAAATGTCAGATTGCACTTGGCAGTACTCAGTGCTGCCAGGCCAGAAATATATATAGCAGCCCTTGTAACTGAGTTTGTCATTCAGCTTGTTATTTCTACAATATCCATTTCCGACCCCGCAAAGTATATATATTCTGAATTCATATGAATGGTGAAGTTGATTGAACGGTGTCTGTCTGCCCATCCGTATTAGCGTTGAAATCAAGTTTGCAGAGGCACTAGATCAGCTGGAGAAAATTTAAATACGCCAATCGATCAGGCAAAATTTCGAAAGGGTGCTATTGGAAATCAGCATGATCGGTGCATGTCCTTTAAGGCAGCTGGAAAAAAACCACGCGTACCTCTAATTTTTTCACATCATTTGGAACAATGAATTAACTTCAATAAAAAAATAAAAAAAAACAAAAATTGGCGCTCGCCTCTCTTTTCCGAGTTACGGGCCTTTGGAATTTTTATTTTTTTTTTTAATATCAATATGGGTATCATTCTTAAGCGTTTGGGGAGATCTTCAAGGAAAAACTAATTTTTTTTAAATGCTTAACCCATTGAGAGCCGATTGCATTTTATGTAAAATTATATATGTGTAGTGCTTAAATTTTTTTTCTTATTTTTTAATTCTCTGTCACCCCAATATTTATTTTTTATTGAAATTATTCCACTCAACTAGATTTACGGAGATGGTGAAGGGTATATAAGATTCGGCATAGCACTCTTACTTTTTTTTTTTTAGTTTAAATGTAAAAAAATTTGACTGTGCCGTATGGCATATTTCCTTTCCAAAAATAATCGATTATGTATATCTTTAATATAATGAAGATACTTGGGATAAACTTGAGTTGGTTTTTTTATCAATTTTGGGGTTTGCTCTGCAATCTTTTTCATTGAAGACTTTATGAAATATAAGTGCGAAGGGCAAGGCTCCGGGTATTCTGAAGGTATCAGAAATTTGATTTTTCACCTTCACTTGTAGAATTACAATATAAACAAGTAAGATTGCTAAAGGGTCATCCAAAAAACGCGCCTACATGTTTCTTTGAAATAAAACACAAACTATTTGCAATTTTTTCAAGCTGTTTTTTTATTAAAAGTATAATCCATTACAATTATAGGTGGAATAGAATATTATTCAAATGTCCACCATGACTGCGTCTGCAGACATCAATCCGAATATCGAAATTTTCAACGACTTTCCGACATGTTGCTAATGTTATTTCACGAATTGCAACTTGAATGTTGTTCTTTAGATCATTAATTGTTTGTGTCTTGTTAGCATACACTCGACTTTGGAGGCCAATTGAAATCTGCATTTCGTGAAATTACACGTTGAGGAAATTTTGATCGCAAAAGCGTAATGTTTTCTCGAGTTGTGTGACATGTAGCACCGTCTTGCTGGAAATAGACGTCAGACACATCAAAATGATTCAATTGTGTCCATAAAAAGTCTCTCAACATTGATTGGTATCGCTCAGCATTCACAGTAACAGCATTTCCAGCATCATCTTCGAAGAAAAATGGCCCAACGATTCCATTTGCCCAAAATGCACACCAAACAGTAACTTTTTGTGGGTGTAGAGATTTTTCATGAATAACACGAGGATTTTCATCACCCCAGATACGACAATTTTGCTTATTGACGAATCCATCCATTCTGAAATGAACTTCGTCACTAAACAAAATTTTGTGATGGGTATTTTTCAAAGAACGCCTATTTTCATAATAACTTTGAATGATGTAAACGCGTTGTTGCAATGTGTACCTGTCCATGGTTAAAACTGTACTACCTTCTAATAAAACAAAATGGCTAATGTCATTTGAAAAGATGTCACGTGTAAAAATTATATGTTGCTGACATCTAGGCGTCGCATTTGGATGACCCTTTATATTCGGCAAATCTTATATACCCTTCACCATTTATCTAAATCTAGTTTAGTAAAGTAAACCAATCAAAAAAAAAACATATATAGAGGTGACAAAGAATTAAAAAATTAAAAAAAATAATAAAAATGCCATCGACTCTTAATGGGTTAAGTAAGTATTTTTTTAAATTTTAGTATTTCCTTAATGATCTTTTAAAAAAGCTTTAAAATGGTATCCACATTAATATTTTAAAAATTTTGAAAATTGCAGAGGCCCGTAACTTGGATAATAATATGCGAGCACCAATTTTTTTACTTGATAATTTTTTTAATTCTCTATCGCTCCATATTTTTTTGTGACTGTTACTTCATTGCTCCAAATGATATGAAAAATTAGAGGTAGGCGTGGCGTTTTTCCCGCTGCGTCGAAGGACATGGACCGATCTTGCTGATTTCCAACAGCACCTCTTTCGACACTATATCTGATTGATTGGCGAGTTTAAAATTTTTTTAGCTGATCTAGTGCCTTAGCAAAGTTTATTTCAACAGTAACACGGACGAATAGACGGACGACACTCAATAAACTTCGTTATGCATAAGAACTCAGAGAATTTATTCTGTATGGGGTCGGAAATGGCTGCTGTAGAAATTAAATATGGAATGACAAACTTAGATACACCCTTTTTCCACTTTTTGTGTTGAATGGATTTTTTGGAAAAATCAATTCAGTTGTTTCTCTTCCTATAATGATCTGTTTTTTCCAATTTCATTTGCACACTCTAATTGTTTAAGAAATATTGCTTACAGCTCAGATGTTTGTATTTTTCGCAGAACTTATTAAAAAAGAAAATTATAATCATCCCAAAAAATTCTAAACATAGACTGACGTCGCCTAAGCAGCGCTTACAAATTTTGTAAATTAATTTTGAAAAACATGGTTCTGTTCGTACGTACTACGCACTACTTTTATTTTACGGTCAACATAATCGTCTATCAGGGCAATTAATTCGATTAAATATGAAACGTTTTCGCACCACTTTAAATCTAAATGATAATACGTATCCACAGAAGAAGTCACTACTGCTGTAAATCGTAGCGTAGAGGAAGACCCGAACCACTGCATTTGCCATTAAGCACAGAAATTGGATATGTGTCCAACCGTTTTATAAAAGATTTTTCAAAAAGTTCTTGCTTTGCGTGTTTACAGAATCCAACTCGTGCAACAAATAAAGCCACACGATCATCCAGCAAAGCGTTGTTTCGAATTATGTTTAATGATAGAGTTCACTTTTGGTCGAATGGATACGTCAGTAAACAAAACTGCCGTAAGAATAATGATAGTCCTCAAGTGTGTATTCAGACACCGTTACATCCAGAAAAACTGACTGTTTGCTGGTGAGAATGTTACAGTCAGTAGTGATTGCTAGAGCCAGGACAACTGACTTTTTCACAACGCGAATGGGCCTTCAAAAGGCGCTGGTCTACGCCGAAATGCCTGAAATGATAACATACTCCGCGTTTATGGCTGGTATACGGCCACAAGTTTTCGAAAAAGTCAAATAAAATTCTAGATTAGACTACGTGGAAGCCGACTTTGGTGGTCATATGCCAGAATTCATATTTTATTTTTAATTATCTTTCGAATACAGAAAATTTCACGTCAGTTTTTGTTTTATTACATTTATAGTTTATACGCCTATAAAAAAACATCCTTTACAAGAGTAAAACGCAAAAAACACAGTTGCGCGACTCAGATACTGTAAATTATTTAAAATTATTTCTGTTCCGTTTTTTTTTTCTCCACAATATTTTTTTTTTATTGTATTTTTCTTTAATTTAAAAAATTTAACTGTTAAAATGTCATACAGAAAACTCAAACACTTTTAACACATACACCATCAGATCATTGCATTTGAAATCAAGACCAACTTGAATTTTATGAAAATTTCTTTATAGTGCATAAATTCATAACAATTCGTTAAGCATTTTGTGACATTTAAACATTTCTTTCCACCTGGTTTAAGTTAATTGTCCCATCAACAATTGCATATCAAGTAACTTTAGAAATTGTTAACGAAACAATAAAGTCAACAACACACATAACGCCACCTTAGTGAAGTTTAAATTGATAAACTTTAAAGTTAATTGTGTCTTCTTTACCATTTTGTCTCATTACAGAGTTTTTCTTTCTGCTTTTTTTTCAAATGCAAACCATAAAACGCATCAAACAAGACCATTGACCGTACCGGGCTTACAACAACCATTGTTTAAAGAAACACACAAAAATGCACATGCAGTGAAAACAATTAAGGAAAGATTTTCTAACCAAAGCAATGAAGATAATTTGCTGCCAGGCTTAAATGTTAAAGTGACACCAAAGTGCGAACATCGTAAACTCTTAACAGACGAGAAGTACATTTGGATGTGACAGTAGTAAAAGTTAAATAAGAAAACACTTTATTATTAACTGCAGCGAATAACAGCATCAGGATAACGGCCATAGCAAGAATGCTACAGAAATATCATCCAAATCCATTGTCACATTTTTTGGCGTTACACAATTCACAAGTAACGCATCATAATGTTGTCGATGCTCATACGTTGGCCTCAACCCTTGCAAATGGCCATGCACAATTTCAACATCATAATCAGCAGCAACAGCAACTACAACAACAGCAGCAACAGCATACCAATTCAATTCTGTTAACGAATCATCATCATCATCATCACCCACACAATACATACAATCATTCAGCAATTGAATTGGCAGCTCAACATTTGAACTCTCATAATTCACCTACACATATACAAAGAGACAACCACCACCATCACCACCATCATCTTCATCATCAGCAACAGCAACAGCAAGCTAATCAAAATAATCAGCTACTTCATCATCACAACAATCGTAATACACAAAACCACCATCATCATCATCACAATCATCATCATGCTCAACAGCTAATTGAAGCAGCAGCAGCAGTAACAGCAAATACAACCCTTGATGCTGGCAAATCTTTTACAATAGCCGCCATTTTAGGTTTACAAAAAAGTGCCATGGAGAAGTCAAAAAAAGAATACACCAACAATGTTATAAATCTATCGTTAAATAGTGCCAGCCACCACCATCAACATTACGACAACATAAGCAACAGTATACAACAACCACCCACCAACAGCACACCTACATCTGATGTTGAGGATGAACAACCCCATCAAGTACAACGCGACAGTAATAAAAACAATCGAGATGTTAATAACTTGAATGAGAATACGTCGAATATTTGCAATAGTTTTAACACAACTGCCAGCAACAACAATAATAATAATAACAACAACAACAGCAGCAATACCACCACCACCACAACCACCAATAATAGCAACAACACCACCGTTAATAATAATTCTGTAAATAGTTTCAATTGTGATAGTAGTAACGTAACAACAGCAGTCAATGCTGCAAGTGTTTTAATGAATCGTTATTTACCGTCGGCCATGGTTAATGTTTCTAATTCGAATGTGATGCCACCATCACCTTCATTAGTTTCTTTCGCCTCTAGTCCTGTCATTGCCCATCAACAACACGTTCGTGCAAATAGCTTTGTTGCTGCGGCAGCTGCTGCCGCCGCCGCTGTTGCCAATGGTGCTCCCTCGGCCTTGCAAAGTCTCCAACAATTACATCAACAACATGCCCATCAGGCGAGTTTAAATTTTCAAAGGGAAAAACTTAAATCAGGTGAATATCATCTAATTTTTATCTGCCATAAAAGAAAAATCAGTGCCCACATTTTTATTTGGCTGTTCACAGAACGCAAGGTTAATCAATTACCACTAGGTAGCAATGGCGAACGGTTTTATTTTTGCCGTAACCATAAATATCGAATTCTATAAACATAAAAAAAATATGTAGGTATTTTATATATTCAGCTTGACCGTTATGTTACTGGCGAAAATGAATGAATTCGCCACGCTACCACATGGTATTTTTACAAGCATCATATGCTATAAACAGAATCAAAGGCTACCGACCATCGACTACCGACTACAAAAATAGCTGGCTACAAAAATAGCCAAGTCGCCAGCTACTTAATTCTTTTAACGACTACCGACCACTAACAACAAAAAATAAACATCTGTTTTCACATATGTAATAAAGTTGAGCAAAACAACCAAAAAACCAAAAAATGCGCCAAATAAAAAGTAAATGAAAAATATAAACAAATGAGCAGATGATTATTATTTTTCAATGGTGCCTTTATAATAGTTTTTCGCGTTTTTAATAGCAATATTTTATTTATTGCGTTTTTAAAACCACCATTTCATGCATTTATTGTATTGGCAGCACTAATCTGGTTTTTGTAGCCAAGAAAAGTAGAAATTAGCCTAAGTTGGCTACGGACTACAAAAGTAGCCGGGTAGTCGGTAGTCGTGTAGCGGCTTAAAGAATTATTCTCATAAGCACGCATGTATTCTACTATTAGTCGATGGTCGGTGGACTTGATTGTGTTTATAGCAATAAGCGGAATTCAAGCAAATAAGCAAAATTTGGCAGGTGAATGCATTATCTCATGCGAGTGTACAACTGATTGCCAAATGCATTTACCTGCTATGAATTCGCCTTGGAAAAATTCTTCAATAATATAAATTGAAATTTCCTTTTTTGCAAAATTTTTTTTTAAATACAAAAAAGCGAGGAGAGTGTAACATTGAGTTTGACCGTTATTTTACCGGCGAAAATGAATGAATTCATCACGCTACCACATGGTATTTTTGCAAGCATCATAAGCGGAATTCAAGCAAAATTAGGCAGGTGAATGCATTAGCTCATGCGATCTACAAATTATTGCCAAATGCATTCACCTGCTATGAATTCGCCTTGGACAAATTCTTCAAGAATATAAATTTAAATTTTCATTTTTGCAAAAATGATTTTAAATGCAGAAAAGCGAGGAAAGTGTTAAAAACATACAATGCGTTAACGCGAAAGAGGACGCTACTTTCAGTTTAAGAAAAGACTAAATTAAACAAGTAAGAGTGCTATATTCGGCTATGCCGAATCTTATATTCATAATCTATGTAAATATACTTTAGTGAAGTAACTCCAATCAAGAAAGCAAATATTGGGGTAACAGAGAATTAGAAAATAAAAAAAAAAATTGGTACTGCATGTATATAATTTTACATAAAAGTGACATCGGCTCTTAATGGGTTAAGCATTTTTTAAAAATTTTAGTATTTCCTTAAAGACCTCTACAAAAGCTTTTAAATGATATATATATTGATATTTAAAAAAAAAATTAAAAAATTTCTGAGCCCCGTAACTCGGAAAATATGGGCGAGCGCAAATTTTTTCACCTGATTTTTTTTAATTCTCTATCGCCCCATACATTTATTTCAAAATCAAAAAATAAGAAAAAACATCAAGTGAAAAAACGGCGCTCTCCTTTATTTTTCAAGTCATGGCCCTCTGAACTTTTCATAGAAAACTACGATTGTGCGTCAAATTTTTTAAGATATCAATATGGGTATTTTTTAAAAGCTTTTGAAGAGATCTTTCAGGAAATGCATGTTTTTTTTTAAATATGCTTAACCCATTAAGAGCCGATAACATTTTTGTGTAAAAATATTTTTTTTTATTTCTTCTTTGATACTTCAGAATTTGTTTTTTTTTATTGGAGTTACTTCATTTAACTAGATTTACAAATATGGTGAAGGGTAAATAAGATTTGGTATAGCCGAATATAGAACTATTACTCGTTTGATCTGTTATACAAATTATATACAAAAAAGAGGTCAGTATTAGCCATCCATGGTGCCGTGCCCATTGCCCACCTGAGGTCTTTAGGGACTTTTGAGTTGGCTAAGGAATTCGTCTTTGGCTGTCAGAGCAATAGAAATAAATTATCCTGACAAAAGGAGCTTAAAAATTGTGCATTGGTTGCTTTATTGTCTTTTTTGGGTTATATTAGCCCCCTACATCCACTTAATGCCCTTTAAAGTTAATTGGCCTGCTTTATAATTTATTGACCGCCCCTTAGCGCACATTTGCCGATTCTTTGTTGCTAAATGTACGTCTATTGCCTTTCCTAATTAGCTTTTATATAAAAAAATGAATTAAAATTAATTTTGGCTTAAGTTTAATTTTTTGTTTTTTATAAAAACCTTTTCTAGAAAGAAAAATTATTTTTACAAATGTATGCAGACGTTTTTTATAGAAAAACCAAGAATAATTAAACACCAGCAGAATGTAGTGCTGCTTTTTCTAGATCGCTACATCCTTTATCAGCATTCTGCGCATCTATCTACCTTACGTTGTGTATAATTAACCATCTAACTTTGTAAATAAGAATACGAGGCCTATTAATTATTTAGACGAAGTCAATACACAAACCAAAATATTTCTTTATGTTCTCTCTGTAACTCGTCTTGTACATTTGTTTTGGTTTGTACCAACCTTCGTTTAGTCGAGAAAAAAAAGCAAAAAATTTTAAAAGAAAATCTTTTTAAACTGATTTTGGACATGTAGCCACCAGGCTGTTCTCGTTAGATCGTCTTTTGAACGACCAATTTATGGCCTCTTTTTTGAGCGTTGCAGGCCGTAAATCACAAGAACAACGTTGGTCTCTTATGCGATAGTTTTTGCTGATTTATCCGTATAATCCAGTGAATTTACATATACCCATCGGAAATAATCGAGAGGTATCAAGATTGACTGATCAAGAAATTAAAGGCCAATCGGCATTTCTTGAAATCAGCTTATCTTCCAATTTTGATTTCAGTAAGTCAATGGCTGCGGTCAGCGTATGACACGTAAGGTCATCCTGTTGAAACTGCATTTCGCCCGTATCAATGTCAGCTAAATTGATCATGGTGCAGTAACGGTTTCCATCATCCCTAATGCAAGCTTCGTCTTAATTTTTGAAAAAATAAGAGCCTTAATGCCACCAGGTAATAAGCCGCAGCAAACGCTGCATTTTTTGGTTGTAATGAAATATTCAGATTCTGTTGTGGGTTGGCTTTACTCCATGAGCGAAAATTCTGTTTATTAACAAGCCCATTAAGCTTAAACTGAGCATCGCCGCTGAACAAAACTTTGCGATAAATTAATAAATAAAATTAAATAATACCTGATTTTTAAGGTAAATTTTAATAATTTGATAGTGTTGTTTTAGCGTCATTCTATTCTTGATGACTTGCCAGAGTATATTAAACATAAATGTCAAAAAGTAAGCGTGGTACGATGATTGTTCTAAAAGTTAAACCCCTTCATAAATCCTTTCGAGCTTAAATCAGCAACCATCATACAACCATCAAAGCAAAAAGATACAAATTTGCTTAGAACCACAGACCAAACAATTCCTTCAAGGTTTCTACTTGCACACTCCCTTTGAACTACTTTGAATTCAGTCGAGAGAGCATTATAGTATGTTTCCACGGCACCTGCTTCGCTCTCTATTCTTGCTTCACACTCCAATCATGAGCGAATCTACTTGCTTCGCCATACAAAATTATGAGAGCGAAGCTGGTCGATTCATATTGAATCTACTTACGAAGCATGAAAAATTTATGTCTTCTCTAATTTTTATCGCAAGTTTATCTGAACTAGCTGTATAAAATGTAAACAAAAAGAGAAAAACAATGTTTAAAGTGGTGTGTGGATATGTGTAATATCAAAAACAATTAATTCCATTAAAATTTTAAATGTAATAAATTACAAACAAACAAAATTAAAAAGAAAAATAAAGTTTTTGAACAAATTATTTGAAGTTATTTCAGTTTTTGTGCAGATGTCCAATCGAAGCATGTAGCATGTGTCGTGTAAACAGCGTGCTTCGCAATCATGATTCGAAGAACGAAGCAAGTGCTTCATTTTGCCGTGTGAACATGCTATTAAGCTGCAGAGTAACTAAACTAATGTTGATATTTTTAATACAGCTTTTGGCAATCCTAAAGCAGTGTATTCATGTACTTCAAAATCAAATAACGTTTAACTTTAACTGCCATCCCTAAATTACGACGTAAAGCGCAAGATATCTGTCAAAATTTCCCATGTACATACAAAATGTATGAAGCATCCCTAAATAGCACGGCGTCAACGCTTAGCAATTGGAAAATCCAATTTTGACAGCGCGTAAGATAATGCAGTTGCCGGCAAGCTACTGTTGTTTACATATTTTGTTGTAGTATTTAGAGAACGTTACAAAACAGTAATGACATTTTTGCTTTTTTCGGGCTTATATAGCGTTTTTATCACTGTTTTGCATTTCATTTTATAGGGTTTTATTAAAAGTGATAGGTTAACATTACTGTTCACTACAAAACGTTGCGCTTTTATTTAGGTATGTCATTTCAGCGTAAAAGCCATGCGTTATTTTGCGTCGCGTCTTACGCGCTAATTTAGGGATGGCAGTAATACTCAGTCGTTCGTTTTGTGAAATATGGAATGTGGGCCAAAAAAGTATGATAGTTAGGATTAGATAAATATGTGTGTGTCAGACTTTTTGACAGGTCTGAATGATTTTATAATCTTTAGAAAAAGTTCATAAAATAATAGTTTCTAAACGATCAGAGTTGCATTTTGAATTGTGTCTTTCTTGTGTGAGAGAGTGTGTCACCTAAACGCTTTTTCTTGCGAAATTTTTTTTTATGCAGGAGAGATCATCAGATTTTCTTGTGAAAAAATCGTACGATTGTGTATAATTGCCAATCATGGCCATGGTGTCTGTACACTTATATTAAGGTTAACTTGGTTATTAAACCCTTCACCATGGGTGAAAAAGAATATATCTTAGTTTGTCATTCCGCTTGTAATATCTTCAATATTTCCGAACCCATAAAGTATACATATTCTGACTTCTTATGCATAGCGAAGTCCGTCTGTCCGTTTGTGTTAGTCTTGAAATCAAGTTTGCCCAAGCACTAAATTAGCTAGAAAAAAATATTATTTGCCAATCGATCAGACATGGTGTTGAAATAGGTGCTAGTGGAAATCAGCAAGATCGGTCGATGTCCTTCCACGCAGTGGCCAAAACACCACGCTTACCTCTAAACTTTCTATATTATATAGAGCAATGAAGTAATTCCAATCAAATAATCAAGTATATGGGCTGATAGAGAAAATAAGGCGCTCGCTCATATTTTCCAAGTTACGGGCCTCGAAAATTTTCAAAGTTTTTAAAATGTCAATATGGGTAATGATACCTTTAGAAGAGATCTTTAAGGAAATACTGAAATTTTTTGAAAAATGCATAACCCATTAAGAGCCAATGGCATTTTTATGTAATTTTTTTATAGTACTTTTTTGCCTATTTTTTATTGATCTGTCACCCCAATATTTGCGTTATTTATTGATGTTACTTCACTAAACTAGATTTACAAATATGGTGAAGAGTATATAAAATTCGACACTGCCGAATGTAGCACTCTTACTTGTTTTTATAATATATTTTCAATCTTGCCAAGCAGCTTAAATTTCGAATTTAAATAAAACAGTTTGTTTGCAATAAAAAAATTTAAAACAAAAAAAAATTGTGCAACCTAATTAAAGTCCGATTTATTTATTTTTTTTATTTTAGATCACAATAGTAAAAAATCCTCTCTTAAAAATAAACGTGTGCGCACTATTTTTACACCCGAACAATTAGAAAGACTTGAAGCCGAATTTGAGCGTCAGCAATATATGGTAGGACCAGAACGTCTCTACCTAGCGCACACTCTACAACTAACAGAAGCACAAGTCAAAGTGTGGTTCCAAAATAGACGAATTAAATGGCGAAAACATCATTTAGAAATTACACAACAACGTTTGGCCCTGCTAAGACAAACACAAATCGCCACTAATTCAAATGGAAATTCTGAAACAGCCACAATTACAGTCGATACCCATGACGATGAATGCGATGATATAAAACGTGAAGAATTAGGAGAACTGAACGAAAGTCGACAAGATACCGAATCGGAATTATCAATATGTAATGATTCAATGGATGCTGAAAGTATTTTAGAAGGAGATGAGGAAACATAAAAGTAAATAAACTATTGTTTGTTAATAAGCCAAAAGTGTAAAAAGTAATGTTTTAATTAATTAAAAATTAGATGTAAATATAAAGAACAAATAAAATAATAAAAATATGAGAATAAATCAAAATGTGTCGTTATAAAAAACAGGTTTCAAAAATACGCACATCATACACACAATGCACAAAAATGCGAAAGCGACCAAAACATATTTTAATTCCCGTATCAATTATGTCTCTGAATTTTGTACAGTACCGAACGCAGTCATAAATGTGTTATTTTTAAATATTTTGTTGCATACACGAACACGAGTAGTTCATGTATTGTTCGATTGGAACAAACATGTAGGGTGAAGCTATACTTTAAGTTCGTGATTGTAACTGTATTTTACGGCAAAAGTATATGAATATTCGCACAAAATTTCTTTCTCACGAAAAAAATTCTCGAAAAAATTTCCTTACGAATTGCCTTGGAGCAAAAAAAAAAAAGTAATTTGAAGGGATCGTTTTTGCTTATTACCTAATTTTTTTACTGTATTGTCTTCACTTACCGCAGTCAACAAAAAAGGGTACAAGCAAATCTATGGTAAGAGAAAAGTAACTTTTAGGTACATTAGCGACAGACAAGTTTGATTATATAAAATTAAAAGTTACTGGGCAATTTAAACAAAATAAAAAATTTAAACTGTATTTTATTAATTAATGTTATTATGAGTATTAAATATTGTATTTCATAAACCGTTGAAACTCTTGAAATTTTTGCGATTTTTTTTTTTTTTAGTTTACACCTTTTTGAAAATTTCAAGAGTTTGCCTCTCATGGATTCTAAGCCTGCAGCCAGACGATAAATTTTTCTCTCAAGTTTTTCTCATATACTGCTTATTAAAATTAATTTTAATTGACACCTGTGACGTTGGCTGCACGCAACTTGAAAGTAATTTTATTATCAAGTTTGCAAAAGTTTATGGCGGAAAAATATCTGTTAAAGTACAAAAGAATTTTGATCAGAAATTTTCTTGAAAGAAAAATTGAAAGCAAGTTTGCTTCAATTTTTTAAAGTGTGAATGTATTCGTAAAAAAGTGTGAATGTATTAAAACATAAAAAGTAAAACTTGATCGTGTAAGCTTCAAGTAACTAACAGCATAATTGTCAGCAATGCAGTCAGAAGATAAGATATAAATACCTCAATAGTCATTTTTGTTTATACAAATTGCACTTAATTTTTAAATAAAATATGATTCAGATAAAAGCAGAAAAAAGTTTTGATCATAGAAATAGATTTTTTTGTAAGAACTAAAGAAATTAAAATAATTTTCAACAAATGGAGGATATGAAATATTTTATATAAATTAAGAGACGGTAAAAATTTGATAATG
Organism: Cistogaster globosa; assembly: GCA_937654795.1. NCBI lineage: Eukaryota > Metazoa > Arthropoda > Insecta > Diptera > Tachinidae > Cistogaster > Cistogaster globosa. The sequence goes on from OW569403.1 coordinate 128,638,311, forward strand.
ATATATGGGCGAGCGCCAATTTTTTTACTCGATGATATTTTATTACTTATTTTGTAGTTCTTTATCGCCCCATATATTTGTTTTTTTGATTGCAGTTACTTCATTGTTCCAAATGATATAGAAAAATTAGAGGTAGTCGTGGTGTTTTGCCCACAGACTATGTCTGTTCGATTGGCGTATTCAAATTTTTTCGAGCTTATCTGGTGCCTCAGCAGGCTTGATTTCAACACTAACACGGATGGACATCGCATAATTTTTATAAATATGTGTACAAAATTAATCGGAATCTGAAGAAGGTAAAACAAATGTCAGGCATGTCCCACATTAAATAGTTCAATTAATAATTTGAAAAATATGTAATAAAAAGCATTTAAAAAAACTAAAGCTCAACACGACATTATGAAAAGTAATGTTTTTATAATACATCTTTATAAGAAAGTTTAAAAGATGGCCCTAAAGGTTATCATTTATATTATCCTTAGAATGTATTATGGCATTAGTCGAGTATTAGATTTTGAACTTTTAACTTTTTGTATATTTAATGACTTGTATAAAATTGTAAATTTATTTTTATAACATAATATTTTATATCTAAGAACAAAATATGAATGAATGAGTAAATGAATGCATACATATACATACATGCATACACACATACATACATACATTAAACAATTATAAATTACATTAACAAAATGACAATCGATTGCAACATTGTCCCTTATCACACTTTAAAAACGTTTCGCATCAATTTGTATCATTTGATGCCGACGACATACTCATTTGCAGCTTCTTTTCGCATAATTTTTTTATGTGTATTTGATTTGTCGCTTCGGCCTGTCTTAATATCTTGCGAATATCCGATAAACGTTTATATTTATTTGCCAGCAAATAGGCCGACTTTAATTGACCGATAAATATGTGCGATGATATTCTCAATTCAATATTATTAATTTTTTTTGCTAAACTATCGAGTGCAGTTTTAACTTCGGGCTCATGATTATTAGTAGCCGAATTGATGGCTACACTTAGAATCTCATCAATATCACGTGTACTAACACCATTATTGCTCGTAATACAATTCAACAGTTTATCGACATCGTTAAGACGTTGATTGCGAGCTAGAAGCTTGGCGGTGGCAGCATATATTTTAATCGGCGTTAATTTATAGTCTTGTATAATTCTGTGAAATTGAAATAAAAAATAATCTAATAGGAAAAAATATTTGCTTTGTTTATTTACCGATAGGCCAAGCCAAATCCTTCCTCGATGTTTTTGCCGCACAAAAGTATTAAAATGCAAATTTGTATCTTCTCCTGCACTGTATCAAAAAGAGTTGGCAATGTTTTATTGGAATCTATACGTATCTGAAAAACGTTTTAAACATTTCAAAATTTGATTTAAAATTAAAACTTTTTCAAAAAAATATAAAATTAAATATACATAAATTTAAGCTGAATTAAAATTATTAATTTTATTATAATATTCAAATATCGGTTGTTTTTTTAAGCCCGATAGAACTTTAAATTTAAAATTAATTTAAAATTTATTTTTGACGAAAAATTTTTTTATTATTTTCAGTAAACTCTGGCAAATCATTATGAATACGAGGGCTGCTCTATACATTTCTGGCCTAATAGTGAAAATGCGAATATTTATAATCAAAAATGGTTTTATTGTTTTTTAAAGTATTCTCCAGCATGATTTATACACTTTTGCATGCGCTCAAACCAGTTGTCGAAGCACTTTTTCCACTCCGATTGAGACACCTCTAAAACATGGTTTTTGAACAGCTTCTTCTGGCGACGAAAATCGTTAACCACGCTTTTTTTTCTTGATGTACGGAAACAAGAAGTCATTAGGTGCCAAGTCAGGGCTGTACGGCGGATGACCCATTAATTCGACGTTTTGGCCGGTCAAAAACGCTCTGGTTTGAGCCGATGTGTGAGAGCTCGCATTGTCATGGTGAACAATGATTCGTCTTCTCTTGTTAGTTTTTCGAATTTCTCCGATGACTTCAGGCAAACAAATTGTAGTGTACCACTCAGAAGTGAACGTCCTACGTTGCTCAAGCGGTACAGTCGCCACATGACCAGTTTTGCCGAAGAAACAGGCGACCATTTGCTTTGAAGTGCTTCTTCCACGAACAACTTTCGTTGGAATTTGCTCGTCTTTAAAGACCCACACGGTCGATTGTTGTTTCGTTTCGGGCTCATACGCATATATCCATGATTCGTCACCTGTGACGATCTTATAAACGTCTTTTGAAGCACCGCAATCGTATTTTTGCAAGATTTCTTTGCACCAATCGACAAGAGCCTTTTTTTGAGCGACTTTCAAATTATGCGGGATCCAACGAGAACAAACCTTTTTTACGGCCAGGTCAGTATCGAATGTATGCTGGGGGAAGAAATGTCCAAGAATGTCTCTATCTCTCGGTATGTCGCATGTCGGTCTTGCATTATGAGTTCACGCACGGCATCAATGTTCTCTGGCACGACAGCCGTTTTTGGACGACCTTCACGGAATTCGTCTTTGAGCGAGCTTCGGCCACGATTGAATTCATTATACCAATTTTTTACAGTGCTATAGGATGGTGCTTCATTGCCATACAAAGATTTAAGTTCATCAATGCACTCTTATCGTGATAATCCACGTCGAAAGTTGTGAAAAATGATGGCACGAAAATGTTCAAGAGTTAATTCCATTTTTTTCTACATTAATTTTTTCAAGTCAGATTGCACTTGCAGCACTCAGTGTTGCCAGGCCAGAAATATATATAGCAGCCCTCGTAGACTTGACGGTTGAACAACGCTATCAGATCTTCCAAATTTACTTTGAAAATCAGTCATCAATTCGAGCAAATTGTGATTTGTTTGGTGCACAGAGTCGTCCGTCTGAGCAAGCCATCCATTGAACTGTAGATAGATTTCGTTCCACATACTCTCAAGAGGATGCAGTAACACCAACACGTCGAAAGGAAGGTGGGTACTAAAGAGAATATCGCTGCTGTAAACGAAAATGTGGAAGAAGATTCGTCGTTGGTCGTAGAAATTGGGGTTCCGTATAAGATCCGGCTAGTGCAGGAATTAAAGCCACGGGACCATTATATGCATCGTTTTTTTGCTGATTGGGCTTTAGAGCAGTTAGTAACTGACCCGTTGTTTTATCGCAAAATTGTGTTTAGCGTTAAGGCTCAATTTTAGCTTAACGGGTTTGTAAATAAGCAAAATTGCCGCACATGGAGTGAGGCCAAATCACAACATACCCTACAGACTCCATTGCATCTAGAAAAATGTACCGCTTGGTGTGGTTTAGACGCCGGTGGCCTCATCGGCCCGTATTTCTTCAAAAATGAGGCCGGATCTCACGTTACGGTTAATGGAGATTTATTTATGATTTTTTGTTTGAAAATATGGATGACAATGATCCGGACAAAATGTGGTTTCAACGAGATGGCGCTACTTGCCATACGGCGACCACAACCATCGACTTACTGAAATCAAAATTTGGCGATAAATTGATTTCGAGAAATGGACCTGTAAATTGGCCTCCAAGGTCGTGTGATTTATTTATATTCTCGCTTATTTTTTGTGCCACGTGAAGTCACTGGTTTATGCTGATAAACCACCAACAATTGACGCTTTGGAGGCCAACATTGTTAGGATTATTCGTAACATACGGCCATCAGTACTTTAAGAAGTGACTCAACATTGGACGTCCAAAATGCGCTTCGTCATGAGCAGCCGCGGTGGCCATATGCCCGAAATCATGTTTGAATATTAATGCCATATTCTGATCTCTTGTATAAAAAAAACTCTTCATTACAATTTAATTTTTTTGAGTTATTTTTTACAATTTAAAGTTCTATCAGGCTTTAAAAACACCTTTTAATTCCAGATTAAATATTAAAATTTAACTTTGAACAAAAAAACTTTGAATATTTTTTCTAATTGGCACAAATAAGGTCAGAAAAGCTTTACATTAAATTTCAGTCTGAATTAAAGACAAAATTTAACAATGAAATATTCATTGACCCACCTGCTTTAAAAATTTTTCGGTTAATAGAACATTATCGCTACTATTTTCAATTTCACATTTAGCTAAAAACTTCGCCACATCTAATTGTTTTAAAATTGTGTTAATATGAGTATTTAATGAACGAGCATCCATTTGCATTTGAAAATTTTTACCACCAATAGAAGAAGTAGAAATACTGGCAGAACTTGATCTACGACTGGTATTACCATTCTTTTGAGTTTTATTATTTACACTGTAATTAATGTGTTCCCATTTAAAATTCTCTAGTTCACTTTGCAAATGCAGATGAGCGTTATGTAAATGTTGAGCATTTGCGTGTTGTTGTTGAAAATTTTCGCAATTCATGCTATAAAATTTAACGCATGTCATTGAAGCTCTTATGGGATCATCTAATAATATTTGTAATTGATAGAGAGAGTTTAAAAGATTTTGGGTCTCTAAGTAACGGCAGACCTGTAGCAGTACAGTACGCCACAGCCACAGACGACTGTCAAACTCCTGCAAACGGCTAATAAGTTGAGGCACTTGACCTTTTTTCAGTTGATCGAGAAAGATGTGATGTATAAATAAATCTGGTTCAAGTTTTTGTAGCAGGAAATATTTTAAAGCGGCCATTATGTCGTTGTGTTGCATTAGGAATTTTATAATATCAGCATGAGATCCATAAGTTAAGACATAATAAACACATTCTTCAAAAGCGCTAGTTTTCCGAAACAATACTTTACGTTTGACAGGCGTGTCACTATTCGTGCTTATGCGTTTCAAAGAGGCCAAAGTATTTAAAACATTTAAAGCCGGCTCATGCATTCGCTTTACATAGGTTTCCTTGCGTCTTGATAGCAGCGAAACCAAAGAGGTATTGGAACTTCGTATAACAGAAGCTCTTTGCAAGGTTTCCGGTTGAGTTTTGTTCAGAGGTAAAGATTCCAGCAGCTTTAAAATTTCCTGCAATAGTGGTGGTCCATGTTGTGGCCTCCGTATCACAGTTATGTCATGATCTTTTGTCAACCCTAAAATATTCTCAAAATTTCCATTTGTGTTGGGCAATAGTTTGGTGTTGAAGATTACTTTACATATCGCCGTATTTGTTGTTTCGTTTGTTAGCTTAGCCATGCAATGATAAAACTTTTCACGAGCTAAAGAAAACAAATTCAATCAAATAAATGTTTTTTTTTCCAACTTAAATTTATGACTATTAAAACTACCTGTATCGTAACATCCTACACGCAAGCATGACAGCCCATGAGCTGCCATTACACCTGCCGTTGGAATGCCACATTTTAAATTCACTTCTAAGGCCAAATCCCAACGTTCGGCCTGTATTAAGGAGTCAGCTAACTTTCGTAGTCCATGATTATTAAAAGGATCCGGTGGTATAAGAGATTCACATCCATTTTGTACTACTGATATTATAATTTCAGAATTTTCTTGTATCGTCTCTACTTCTGCAGGCGCTCCACGTACCTTAAAAAACACAAGTTACAAAGCTTAAAAATATTTAAAGTAACGCCCATATGAAACGCCTACAAAAACTTTTTTATTAAAAAAAGACCAGGTGTTTTTTTAATTAGCAAAAAGTGGAAAAAGAGTAAATTAAAGTTTGTCATTCCGTTTGTAATTTTTACAATATCCATTTTCGACCCCACAAAGTGTTCTGACTTCTTATGCATAGCGAAGTCGATTGAGCAATGTTCGTCCTATACGTCCGTGTTAGTGTTGAAATAAAGTTTGCCGAGGCACTGGATGAGCTAGAGGAAATTAATATTCGCCCTTCGATCTGAAATACTGTCAAACGAGTTGTTATTGAAAATCAACAAGATCGGTCCATGTCCCTCGAAGCGTGGACTAAACACCACGCCTACCTCTAATTTTTCTATATCATTTGGAACAATAAAATAACTCTAATCAAAAATAGTATATTTGAAGAGATAGAGAAATAAAAAATTAGAAAAAACATCAAGTGAAAAAATTGGCGCTCGTCCATATTTTCCGAGCTATGGGAGTTCGAAATTTTGATAAAAAAAATCAATTGTCAAAATGGCTATCGTTTAAAAGCTTTTGAAGAGATCTTTCAGGAAATACAAAAATTTTCTGTGTAAATTATTTGATTTTTTTTATTCTCTGTCACCTCAATATTTAGTTTTGTGGTTGCTACTACATATATTTATATATTTATTTTAGGTTGATACTTTTGAGTGTTACAGCTAAACCGAAATAAGCGCAATTAATCTGTCCAAAATTCTCATGCACACACAAAATGTATGAAAAAACCTAAAGCGCGGTGTCAGTACTTAGCATTTTTTTTTTTAATATTTTCAGGGCAATTTCAGTATTTTACCTCTTTTTTCTCTTATAGAATATTATTTGGAAACGATAATATTAAATCTGTTATTTTTTATTTTTATTTTTTTGAAGACGACATTCTTCAGTTTTACCAATAACATCTTCCCGAATGAGACCTATAAAAATCATTCGGATTTAACTCTAGACTAGTAATTTCTGAACGTTTTTAAAAATCTGTTACAGAATAAAAAAACAATTTTCGATTCTAACGTTTCAATTTTTTTTTAATTTTAATGTCCCTTTTCTTCTTAGTTACAATCAATGTGCACTGAGCGATTACTTTATTTTAAGCAGTTTTATTAAGGAGAAAAAATTGTAAAGGAAAGAATATAAAAATGAATGAAATGAATGTAACGTATGAGTAATAAAGCGCATAAAGTATAAAAAAACACTAAACTTTCAAAATTTTATTGTTGTTGAAGTTCGCTCTTTCAATGTCAATGTTTAAAAAATATAAAATTTATTTATTTAGTTTATCCGACGTTTCTTTGAAAACTCCAAACTTTATCAGCGAAATTTGTATTAAATTTTTAACATGAAATAAAAACACTTAAAATAATTGTGATTTTTTTGCACAATTTTTGTCGCTCCTTGCTTTTAAAAAGTACAACAACATGTACCGCCTGAAGTTCTTAGCAAATTAACGAATAAAATCAACAATCATCCATTTATATTTTGGTGTTTAAGGCACTCGGGTGTGCAAAGCATCGGGTACACATGCGGTTCACTGCTTTCCTGTATGATCATCTGGCGGACGTATTTGTTTGCTCTTTGTGAATTCTAAATGTCTGCCCACTACGGTTGAAAAAACTAAGTCATATAAGTGAAAACTACGTCAATATTGAAAGACCCTTTTATTTTTTCTTCATAATTTTACTAGCTCGTTGCAAATTTAAAATGTCTGCCTTACACAGTTAAAAAAAATAACAATATTTGTATGAAAATCGCGTCACTTGCAGAACACCCTTTAATTTATAGTGTTTGTTATAGTGGCCATAGAAATACATCTTCTACGAACATTTCAGTAGTCTACCTATTTCAGTTCTAGAGTTAGAGGGCTGTCACAGACGGACATTGTGACAATAAGTAAGAGTGCTATATTCGGCTATGCCGAATTTTATATACCCTTCACCATATATGTAAATCAAAAAGACAAATATTGGAGTGATAGAGATTAAAAAAAAAAATAAAATATTTCATAAAAATACCATCGGCTTTTAATGGGTTAAGCATTTTTTAAAAATTTTAATATTTCTTTAAAGATCTCTTCAAAAGCTTTACAATGATACCCATATCGATATTTTTAAAAATTTTAAAAGTTCAGAGGTCCGTAACTCAGGAAATATGGTCGAACGCCAATTTTTTCACTTGATGATTTTTTCTTATTTGTTTGTTTGATTTTAGTTACTTCATTATTCCAAATGATATAGAAAAATTAGAGGCAAGCGTGGTGTTTTGCCCGCTGCATCGAAGGACATGAACCGATCACGCTGATTTCCAATGGCACCTCTTTCGACAAATAGATATTAAAGAAATTACAAACGGAACGAAAAAATTAGTTATACCCTTTTTCCAGGATAATAATTTAGAATTTAATATTTTTTTTTTTTTTTTTGTTTAAACTCATTTGCGACATACTGTATACGTTAATGTAAAATGACTCTTTCTTTTACGTTTTTAAAATAAAGATTACCTTTGCTGCCAACGCTAGACAATTCATCATTTTGGCCACCAATTCATAGTCAACCTCTGGATTAGGAACAATAAGTTTCTCTAATTTACGACAATGAAACAGCAACAAGTCAACACACTTCTGCTTATCCAAATGATATTCCAAAATCGACAGACACAAGGCTACACTAGGTGCATGTTCATAACAAAACTCTTCACGTAACAACTTGTCGTGTGTTATATTGCCGCTCAGTTTCCACTTGAAATGTTCTGCCGGTTTCGTACGCGATTTTACAGGAATATTATCAACACCTTCGGACTGAATGTTGAAGGAGTCGCGATTACATATTCGTTCCATATTATCCTCACACAAGCGATGACAATCATTGCAAATACGAACATCCACATCTTCGTAGAGTTCAGGAATGCGCATACGATGGGTGGAACAAGCAAAGCAAACTACACGTCCACAGCGACGGCAATGATGACGACGCATTAACATTGTAAAGGCAGCTCGACGACAGCACATGCAGTGTGTAGCTTCTTCATCTCTAATCCATTCAGTACGAGCGGGTGCCTGAAGAGGCATTTGAAAAGCACCACACAAGGAATCCAGTGATTGTTGCATATCACAAGTACTTTGAGAGCAGGCTTCCGAGGATGAAGTCGTATCGGATATTTGATAATCCAAAGCTTTGGTAGCATAAATGCGTAACAAAAGATCAATGCAGTCGTTAGTTAAAAAATGATCTTTCTGATAGAGATTAAAATTTAGTAAAATAAATGCGGAGGCATTTGTACTCTCCGTCGCACCCAATTGAAACCGTGTCTTTAGAGGAGTAGTATTTTTAGTGTGCAAATTATATATATTTCCATTTTTATCAAAACAAAAAGGGCATAAAGTTTGTGCTTTTCCCTTTTCACTGCATCCTTCTCTATCGAGTTCCTTGCGCACTGCCTGCAACACTTTAGTCAATATCTCAAATTTGGCATTCATTATTAACTGTTCTATTATTATTAAGGGAAACTTTAATAAATTCCAAAATTTCTCACGTATGCTGGGTGTTAATTGTTCAAAAATTGTTATAGAAATTTTATAATTTTTATAAATTTCTTTATCAGTAGACTTAGCAAAGCGTTCCAAGAAATCTATAGAATATTTAAGTAAAACCATTGAACGAAACTTATCCTTGTTGTTGTCCAAGAAAGCAATACAATCAGCTTGAGGAAATGTTTCTAAAATATGCAGTAAGTATTCATATGTATTTAAAGGCATATCTTGGGATTGTTGTTCATCGCTCATATCGGTCAGGGCATTAAGAAGTATATTCAATAGGTGTTTACGTTGTGGCTTAAAGTTATCAGCCAGTTTAACAACATTACACCATTCATAACACAATTTATAAAGATGCAATTGCAATAGGCGTTCGAAAATAGTGCTGGGCGTCTTTAAGCCAAAATCATAGGCCTGCGGCCATGTTTCAAATTGCATAACTTCAGAGACTTTGGCATAGATGGTGATGTCGATCAATGTAGCTTCCAATTGTTGTCTTAATTCTTTTGGTATCCTCTGTACAGCTTGCCGATGATGCAACACTGTTTCGATTAGTTCTTTGGCTAAACGTGTTGTGGCGATTTTGGTAAAATTTTTATATATTGAATTTGCTCTGGTGGCAATATCGTGAATTTTTGGCGATAAATAGATATTTTTGGCATCCTCTTCAATTAAATCAATTATTATAGAGTCTATACGTTTCGATTTAATAGGTTTCGATTCTGCAAAGAAAGAAATAATAATAGAAAGAGAAAGCAATAATTACAAAACAGTTCTGTTTCTTTTATATATTTAGAGTTAATTGTTTACTTCGGATTTATATTTAACTTCTTTTGCTAGTTAGCTCATCTGAAATTAAATTAAAAATGCCATGTTTTGGTTAAAATAATTTTCTTGTTTGCAGAATAAAATCGAGCTTAAATAATGGATAACATTTTATAAAATAAAACTGCAGTTCATATGTTGGTTGATATATTTATGTGTCTCACTGGTTGCTCAAGCTAGATTATCTATCAGAAAACCTTTGCCAATTTGCAATTCCTTGAGGAATTTTATAAGTAACTGCTGGCAAAAGTGGACCGTTCTTGTTAAGCTTCAAAAAATACCGCTTATCGCGATCGAAAATTTGCATCTGTTAGCAAACATTTTTTTTTCTTCTTTTAGACACTATCAGTAAATTAAAATCGGTTTATACTTTTATATCTATTTACTATTTGTGCTATTTGTGGTTTTTTTTAATTTATGACAATTTGCCTGCTTTCAATTGTATTTTAAACCTTAAGAAATTAATATTTTAAACAATATGCAATATTATAAAATAATCACCCTTATTCTAGTTGTCGGCGTCGTCACATTTCAATGTTGATATGTGTCGACTGATTCGAATTATTATTCTACTTGTCGTTATTGACACTTATCGATTACTGCTCAAAGATTTTTTGTATTCTATAACAAATGTGACGGCGATATTGTATTGACGTGACTCTGTTTTTTGTCGACGCCATTTTGCATAACGACTGGAAGTGATTTAAACCAAACATAACATTAAAAATGGAAAAAAGTAAAAAAGTGAAGGTTACAAATGCAAATCAATTTGAAAAATTAGTGGATTGATTGCAGAAGAAAAATGGGAAGAAATTAAAAAAATACTAAATTCTCTTGGTCCACCTTGAAGATTAACAGAAGGATGGCAAAAAATAACAAAATAAAAAATCGAATAGTAATTTATAAAAAAGTTTGTAAAAATTACTTTGTGGCGAGATTTAAATTTTAAAGTGAAAAAAGATGGTTGCTAATAAAGCGGAGTGGTGGCGAAATGTTTAAGCAATGATACCAGTTCTGCTCAGCCTGTTCCGTTGAAAGAAGTTAAACAGAAGGCAAAAAAACCATGCTATAATCAAACTAATTTACTGCAGAAGAACAGCCAGAAACAGGCAAAACTACTTTCAAACATTTCAAATTCGATGTCCCCAGTAAAAGGCACCCTTAGAGATGTTGATAAGCGACAAAAACATTATTGGAGGTTGAAAATAAGAAGCTCAAATTATTGACAAAGAAAGCAGAGATAAATAGAGCTCGAAACAAAAGAGAAAAGGAGACACACGAAAGCGAGTAAAAAACAAGAAAATAAATAAAATTAAAAATAAAATTAAAAATAAAATAAAAAATAAAATAAAAATAAAGGCTTAAAATAATGATAGAAGAAAAGGTACTTGAAATTTTAAATAAAAAAATTTAGCAAAAAAAACTTAGTGATGTGCATTTTGGTTTGATAAAGGTCGATAAACCGTCGACGTCGTCACAGAGATGTTATAGAATAAAATTTTTTTTAATCAAATTGACGACGACATTGATACGAAGTGATATTGATACTAAAACGATGACGACGCCGAAAACTAGAATAAGGGTGATTGATTTAAGGTCAAAATAAGTGATTGCATCTAATTGCTACGGTATTAAAAAAAACAAACTGTTCCACTTTGAACGTCAGCATTGTGTTGCCTTATAAATGAACAAATATGCAAATATTTTTATACTCGCGCTATGCAAAAATAAGTGCCACCGATTTAGTGAAATAACTCTAATACAAAAATAAAAAATAAAAAATACACAAAAATGTCATCATCAGCTCTTAACGTTTAAAGCATTTTTAAAAAATTTTAGTATTTCTATGAAAATTTCAGGGGCCCATAACTGGTAAAATATGAACGTACGCCAGTTTTGTTATTTGGTTTTATTCTTATTTTTTAATTCTCTAACGCCTTTTTTATTGTTTTTTTTTTTTTTTTTTTTTTTTTTTTGATTAAGACATTTGCTTGTTTGGTAAACATTAGATCATAAGTTCAAATCCCAACAAAGCCAAAAGAATAAAGAAAACTACTTTTACACATCTTTTACTGAAATGAAAATCTTTTAGCGAGTGAGACTCGAGCTGTTGCCTTTCAAAGAACTAATTGAAGTAGATAAAATTGTATTGTAATAAAAATTAATTTGTCTTTAAGCGAACGAAAAACTGAGGCTCAAATCTCTCAGAGTCTGGAGTAAAAATATAAAACAATTGTTGTGCAGCCGTGGTAGTTGCGTTAAGGGAAAGAGAAAAATAAAAATCCATATTTAATATACAAGAGAACGTGGATGCAAATTTCTTTAAAGTCGCAAAGTTAAAAACAAGTTAGGCACAATCAAAAGAGCTCCTACAATTAAAAAACGTTTGTTTTAACCAAATCCAAATACTGCTACGAATAATAAAAGGGGCAGCAAACAAATTTGCATAAATTAAAAAACTTTATAACAACTTACCTTGCACTCCAATATCAAGCAGCAGTATCTCCAATTGTTTCTTTTTCGATGCAACCTTTTCCAACAACTTCATGTTAACATGATCACTGCGTAAAGTAGCAATCATTTTGTTACCATCATATAAAGTAGACAGGCTATCAATTTCACTCATAGACAAGATACGTTCCAAATATGTGGGATCTATATTTATATCGTCTTTTGTAAAGTGATCACCATTATTAATGCCCTGCAGCAAATAAACCAATAAGCGATTATAATTTGCAATATAATTAAAAACTGTGATTTGTTTTTGTTTAGTAAGTTGGCGCTTCTTTAAACCGGATTTACCCACAATTTCCGGGCACATATTTAAAGCTATAACATGCACCAAATTTAAATTTAAAGCAGTGACAACAGCTTCAATTTCCAATGGAGTCATATCGCAATTGAATATTAATTCGCCCACCACATCACAAGGATCTATTTTCAACAATTCCTCTACATGATATTCACAGTTGGGATCTCTTAAATGCACCAGTTTGGTAAGATGATGTACAAAATTGCAAAATCTTTGAAAGTAATTGCATTTCGATTTTAAACTTAGAAATTGATTATGCAAAGATTTTAAATCTTCACAACGACTCAATTCAGCGTGTGTTTTATAAAATATTTCCTCGAAGATTTTTTCTTTTGACAGCTCTGCAGCTAATTTCTGAGGCCTTAGGGAATAGGTATTGTCACACAATAAATCTCGTACAGTTTTGCCATCTAATAAACGCATGCAATCATTTAAATTTTCCAATAAACAAAGTGGTCCCATATTCTTGGGCAACTGAGATTTTTCCAAAGATTCTGTTTCTTTAAAAGAGGATTGGATCGATTGATGACGTTTGATAACCATTAAAACACTAGTGATGATATCACGATTAAATGGTAAATCCAATATTAAATCACAAATGATTACAGCATTTAAATTGCTTTCTTCGAATTGAGTTAGAAACCGATATTGAGGATTTTGTTTGTGTTTTTGCAATAATTCTTTAACGATTTCTGTTTGTTTAATGCGTTGAGCTTGTGCAAAGTTATCGATAACGCTCATAATCTTTGAAACTTCATAGCCTTTAGCAGCTACATTACGTATTTGTTCCACTGTAGCCAACGGTTCATTTAAGTTGCGTGTTTGTTTTTCCTGACGCTGATAGTTATCGTAGATAATTGATAATTTTTGTTTAATACTTTGTTGTTGTTCTATGTATTTGAGCTCGATGTTAAGTTGAGAATTTTGCAAATTGAAATTCTGTAATGAGAAAGTGATATAATAAAAATTATTAACTAAAATATTAAAAAATGTTTTTTATTATAATATTTATACGAGGGCTGCTCTATATATTTCTGGCCTAATAGTGAAAATGCGAATATTTATAATCAAAAATGGTTTTATTGTTTTTCAAAGTATTCTCCAGCATGATTTATACACTTTTGCATGCGCTCAAACCAGTTGTCGGAGCACTTTTTCCACTCCGATTGAGACACCTCTAAAACATGGTTCTTGAACACTTCAACAGCTTTTTCTGGCGACGAAAATCGTTGACCACGCATTTTTTTCTTGATGTGCGGAAACAAGAAGAAGTCATTAGGTGCCAAGTCAGGGCTGTACGGCGGATGACCCATTAATTCGACGTTTTGGCCGGTCGAAACCACTCTGGTTTGAGCCGATGTGTGAGAGCTCACATTGTCATGGTGAACAATGATTCGTCTTCTCTTGTTGGTTTTTAGAATTTCTCCAATGACTTCAGGCAAACAAATTGTAGTGTACCACTCAGAAGTGACCGGCCTACGTTGCTCAAGCGGAACAGTCTCCACATGACCAGTTTTACCGAAGAAACAGGCGACCATTTGCTTTAAAGTGCTTCTTCCACGAACAACTTTCGTTGGATTTTGCTCGTCTTTGAAGACCCACATGGTCGATTGTTGTTTCGTTTCGGGGTCATACGCATAGATCCATGATTCGTCACCTGTGACGATCTTATAAGCGTCTTTTGAAGCACCGCAATCGTATTTTTGCAACATTTCTTTGCACCAATCGACACGAGCCTTTTTTTGAGCGACTTTTAAATTGTGCGGGATCCAACAAGAACAAACCTTTTTTACGGCCAGGTGTTCATGCAGTATCGAATGTATGCTGATGGAAGAAATGTCCAAGGATGTCTCTATCTCTCGGTATGTTGCATGTCGATCTTGTATTATGAGTTCACGCACGGCATCAATGTTCTCTGGCACAACAGCCGTTTTTGGACGACCTTCACGGAATTCGTCTTTGAGCGAGCTTCGGCCACGATTAAATTCATTATACCAATTTTTCACAGTGCTATAGGATGGTGCTTCTTCGCCATACAAAGATTTAAGTTCATCAATGCACTCTTGTCGTGATAATCCACGTCGAAAGTTGTGAAAAATTATGGCACGAAAATGTTCACGAGTTAATTCCATTTTTTTTTTCTATATTAATTTTTTCAATTCACTGTAAACAACACAAATAATGGTCGTACGTCAAAACGTTTTGAGTACGATTAAAAATGACAAACTTTCCAATGGAAATATCAGATTGCACTTGGCAGCACTCAGTGTTGCCAGGCCAGTAACATATATAGCAGCCCTCGTATGATATTTAATTAAAAAAGTATTTTGAAGATTTTTTGAGAAGATTGGCGGCTATTATGGAAAAATGAAGAATGGCTGGTATAACACACCCTATACAAATGGAGAACCAAGGACTACTCTACCGATTCATATTATTGCGAAATGTTCTAAAATGACTATGTTAAAAAACTCTGTATTTATTGTTCTTTGAAAATTATTTTGCACATTTAACTTTTATAATCTCATTAAGTGCATTCTAGCACAATTTTTTCATATCGCACAAAACATGGACCAGGGCCCAAATTTCCGGGATATGCATTTTAATAATTAAAGATCAAAATTATAACGACTGTTAAGTGATTAACAGTGGTCTGTTAACTGCAAAATCAGCTATGTTAAAAAATATGTTTTAAGTCTCTACTATTTAAATTCACACACATCTCATATTATTAGATGATTCCAAATAAATTTCCTATTTATTACTGCAAATTTTTGTCTTTCTGCAACAGTTACATTAAAAAATTATATTACCTAAAAACTTTTTCGACTTATTTTTTTACATTGCTTCGTTATAATTATTATACTTCACTACAGATGAAAAAAGGGTATAGTAAGTTTGTAATTTCTACAATATCCAGTTCTGATCCCATAAAGTATTATAAATTCTGAGTTCTTATGCATAGCGAAATCCATTGAGCGATGTCTGTCTGTGTTGGTGTTGAAATTAACTTTGCCAAGACACTAGATGGGCAAAAGAGAAAATTTTAATACGTCAATCGATGAGACATAGTTTCGAAAACTTTGCTATTGAAAATCAGCCAGATCAGTCCATGTCCTTCGAGACAGCGCCCACAACACCACGCCTGCCTCTAATTGTTCTTCAATCAAAAAAACAAAAAAACAAATATAAAGAGCGATGGAGAATTAAAAAATAAGAGAAAAAATCATCAAGTAAAAAAATTGGCGCTCGCCTATATTTTCCGAGTTATGGGCCTCTGAAATTTTCGTAAAAAAAGGGCAATTGTTAATATGGTTTAAAAGCTTTTGAAGAGATTTTCCAGGAAATAGTAAATTTTTTTTTAAATTCTAAGCCCTTAAAGAACCGATGATATTTTTATATAATTTTTTTTTATATTTTTAATTCTCTTATCACCTCAATATTTGTTTTTTTTTTTGTGATTGAAGTTAACTTCACTAAACTAGATTTACATATATGATGAAGGCATAGCCGAATATAGAATTCTTACTTAATTATGTTAATTATTTTAAATTACATTCTTTTAATTTTAAATATATGTTTTATGAAATATTTTGTATTCAAAAAACTAAAAAAGCACAACACACACATTATGTTTTCAGAAAACGGTGAAGAAAATTTTTTGAAGTTGCTGTCAACCAAGCCTTTCTAAACGTACTACTTGTTTTCTTTGGCTTGTCGCTTAAACGGAAAATCCCCATTCTTGTTGCACTGATAACCAAACCAATTCAATTCGAAAAGAAATCTTGAAATTCTGATTTTTTCCTTTCGACTATGGCCTCAAATTGTGAAAATTTGGAATTTCTTTGAAGATGAACAAATGAGTTAAAAAACGCGTGAACGACGAACACACTTTTTTCTTTAATAGATTCGTTATGATTTTTAGAGACTGTTTTATGTTGTTGTTTTATATCTTCGTTCGAATTCGAGACAAAAAAAAATTAATTTTTTCTTGGTTTTGTTTTGTTGCCTGCCACTGTTTAAGGGTCGGTCTACATATAAGTTTTAAATATGTTCGCGGGCCGCAGTTTATGTGCACGTGATCCGCAGTCGGCCCACGGTTCGCGGGTTGCCCACTCTTGAAATACCATTGTTTTAATAAAATTTGAAAAAGTATAAAAAATCCTGTGACTATTTGTTTTGTTAAATTTCTATTCGTATTTTATCTTCGTTTTAAAGAGAACTATTTTTATTTTCTAATTTAAAGAATTTAATGAACCCTTGATTAACAAGAAATTTATTTTTAAGCTAATTTTAGCACAGTTGATATGGTTTGCAACCTTGCTGGTGTTTGTCTTTGGCAAAAAGATGTGGGATGAACCCAAAGTATTTCACTATCACTACTATGAAAACTTCCCATTAATGCAAAATAAATCTAAAGTCAATCTCATGGCATAATATCCACCAAAAAAGAATATTTTTTTTCCTTGTATTTAATTTATTTTTATTTTAAGTTATTATTTAATTATTGAAAATATATTTTTACATTTTATTATATAAAAATATTGCAAAAATAAAATCTCAACTATTTACATACCTCAATTATTTGTTTGGCATCGTTAAAACTTTTTAAGGATAAAGCTAAAACTGCTAAGCGTTGGGGTGATTCCATTAGCTTCAAGATAATGCTGCGTTCCTCAGTTTTTTCCTTCTTATACTTGCAGGGATCACGAGGTTTTAAAGGATCGATATTTGAAACGGAATTCGCTAAGGCATTAGCCCGAGCACGACACTGTTGCATAGACAAGTCATCGTTAGGTCTTACAATTCTACCACTAAAAGTAGCACGACGACGTTTTTTGGCTGCCTTGCGACGCGTTAAGCTTGTGTAGTGACTTTGATAATTTGTTTGTTTCTCTTCATCATCCGAGGACAGCCTATCCAAAGCATCTACATGATAGCAAACGAAATGAGGTAAAAACTCTGGATCTAAATAAATTTCGACTTGTTCATGCTTTGTTTGATTTTGTGATAATTCTAGTTTTTCTAGCAACGAATACTTCCATAAAATATCCGCAATATAATCGACGATATCTTGAAATCTTTGTTGATTATCTGTACAGGCATTTTTAAAATCAGCCGAATGCAGTTTTTTGGTAACAAATGTTTTTAAAAAATTGTAAAGTTGGACAAAAGCTTTAGATCTGCATATAAAACCAGTTTTATAAAATAGTTTCGTTTTAGGTTTTCTTTTATTTGAAGTATCGGGCAGTACATCATCATCATCGGTGTAGGAAGTATCTGAAGAAACTAATAATTTCGCTGATAGTTTACCTTCAGCCGAACCTTTTTGTAAATGTTCCCATCGTAAATATGTAAACTTAAGAATGTCTTCGAGTATTTGGCACAATAATGTGAAATTTTTCATTTTTCTCAACAAACAGTTAAGTGATTGTAACTTTTGTGAATACAACTCATCACAGGCTTCGCTGTAGGGTGTTGTAATTATATCAAAAACACTGGATAGAATAAAATAATGACATACTGTTTCCAGTTCATAATCTTTAATGGAATTAGTTGAGGTATTTTGCCACTGATAGTAGTCATCTATAAAATTTTTCGTTTGTTCGTAATTATTTAAAAGTTTACATTTATTTATAACTTCCAAATTGGATGACTTTAGTAATATATCCTGCACGGTAATGCACGAAGACATGTCTTTGAACTCTTGTACATAATTTAATATTACAGTTAAACGTTTAAAATCTTTGTAAAAATAATCGTAAACTGGACGCAAATCTTCTGTCACTGCTTCAATATCAAAATGCTCCAGACATTGTTGTACATTCGGCAATTCACTGAGCAGTTGTGTAGTCATGGAAAACTCTTGCACTAATTTTAAGATAATTAAATTATTCCTTAAATGGCCATCTTTTATATCTTTGAAGTTTGTTATTTGATTGGCAATTAAAGTTAAAAAATGCGCCTTATTGTCTAGAGCCTGATATAAAATGTATTCCTTTGTACCCAAGGGATTTTGAAAATGTTGCCATTGTGTTTCTTTGAGTAATTCTAAAATATCATTTATGGACTGTGTTGTTTGTCGACCAATCAGAGATAAATAAAACTCCTCGCTCAGTTTGGCTTGATGTAAACATTTTTCCATTGAATGCCGCAGTTGACCCTCTAAACTGTTTTGTAGAATTTCTTCGGGAATTTTATTAAGAAATTTGAGTATTCTATAGTTAAAACCTTCTGTGGGTACACGATGTAATAATTCCTCAAATGTCTTTAGCAGCAGAGGTTTTATGTGATACTTAAATTTCTTCCATTTTAATAATAAAATGTCCAAAACTGGATATGGTTTTTTAAGCAAAAGATCACATATTTGTTTTTGATGACGGTGTGTATAGCTTTTTTCCAAGCTTTCAAAATAAAGCTGAAATAGAAATAGAAATATAAAGATAAATTTTATTGGTAAATTATCAAATTTAGAGAAGATTAGAATATTGATTTCAAAAGTTGAATCTTGGGGGCTTGACAAGGTGCCATAAAGTCTTATTTTCTTATTATGATAACACGAATAAATATAACAATTGTGACAATTCCTTAAAACTCAGTGCGCTATTTTCATTAAAAGTCAGCTGCTAATCCAAAAAAAAAAAATAAATAATGTGTTTCTTTACTCTACTTTTGTTTTGCACGAAAAGCTTTCCCGTACTTAAAAATTGGGTAAATGAGAGTAGTTTTGAGAGAATAAAGTTCTTCTTCTTCTTGCACGAAACAGTGAAACAGCTGTAAAACATAAACAAAATAAAAACAAATAAAAAAAGTCAGCAATGTTTAAAAAAGGGTAAAATAGTTTTTTTAATATAAAAGACAATTTGTAATGGCAAGTGAAAACGAGTTAAAAAATATTGTTCCATATTTGGTAGAGAGCTCAAATGATTCTTGTGACGAAATCCTACACCTTATTGAACATGATTCCGACTTAAAAGAAACACTTTTGTTGGATCTTTTTGAAATTTTTTAATGCAAAAGCGGAGCAGCGTTCCAAATTATTCAAATAAAATTGATCCATTATATACGAGCAAGGAATTTAAAAATCACTTCTGCCTATCGAGAGAATTGTATTTACTCGTAAATGTATCCGCAATATTTGCAGAAAGTTCCACATATGCAAGAAATTTGTAACGACTCTTCCTCTTTGGTTTTTTTTTTATAATTTTTTTAAGTTAATTGATTTTTTTTTATTGAAACAGTCAAAACACTTCGACTTTTTATTTTGTATTTAAAATTTAAATTTTGTGTTCCCGTACTTTTATACAATTTTGTCTCCTTATGAGAGAAAACTAAGCTTGCTCTTATTTTCACGAACTTTATCCAAAAAGTAAAGAAACAGACTTAATTTCAGGTAAAATACAAGACAAGTCTTATTACTTTAAGACATATTTGTTGAAAAGACAAAAACAATATTTCTTAAAATTATAGTATTTTATGGCATTAACACACCTTGTGAATTACTAAAATATTTCATAAGGAAAAAATAATTATTGAATTTTGTTAAATTTTCTAAGCAATTTAAAGTATTTAAAAAAACATTGTGCTAATACCCTACAACATTTTATAATCACCTCTTCTGTCGTCAATAAGAAGTGACATTTATGCTCCCATGAAAGTCGTTATCATACATTTTCCGTGGAATATTTGTACCCTTCATTGGAGAAGTTCACATTGTATATAAACAAAAATAAACCCTATAAAAAATTATTGAACTAAAGTTTAACAAGAGTGCTATGTTCGCCTATGCCGAATCTTATGTACCCTGCACTACGTATAAAAATCCGGTTTAGTGAAGTAGCTCCTATCAAACAAACAAATATTGCATTGACAGAAAACTAGAAAAAAATTTAGTACGATAAAAAAATTTACATAAAAATGTCATCAACTCTTAATGGGTTAAGCATTTAAAAAAAAATTAGTATTTCCTGAAAGATCTCTTTAAAAGCTTTTAAATGATACCCTTATGACAATCGAACTTTTTATGAAAATTTCAGAGGCTTTTAACTCGGAAAATAAGGACGAGCGCCAATTTTTTACTTGATAACTTTTCTAATTATTTACAAACTCGATGATGGATGGCAACTAACAAACAAATCTACAGTTACTCACAGTCAAAGTGAGCCAACACTTTTTCAAAAACGTTTGTTGAAATATTTTCGGAGAGTCCAACCCCACACCAGTTCTTTTTATTGCGTATTTTGTATATTCATAATTGAAGCGCAATTAAATTGCAAATTTTTTTCATTATTCACCATCAAGGCTAAAAAAAGAACATTAAACAAAAAATGAGCTGGTAAGCACGCAAAACACTCAAAGTGAGCCACATTATTTTGTTTTTGGTAAAGTAACGGTAAGTATTTTTTTTTAAAGAAAAAATTTTCCTTTGGTATTTTTGTTGATGAGTCAGTTGTGTATAAAATTCAAATAATTAAGATAGGAGTGCAAACAATTATAGAAATTAGAGAGCTTGCAGTCCAACTTTTCAAGGAAGGTGAATTTCAAAAAGATATTGCAAAATTTGTTAATAAGAACCTTGGAACCGTACAGCACATCATTCCTCGCTTTATAAGAAACGGTAGAATAGCAAATAAAGTAAAAATAAGTTGTACAAAAATATTTTCAGCACGAAATGGGGCTTTTACAGCGAGGGAAATTAAAAAAAGACACACCCTCAACTCAGTGCTCTAAAACTAAATGAAATGGTAAAAAGTCACCTGAATATCCACGTGAACCCCGAAATGAGTTCTTGGAAAACACGGTTATAATGGTAGAGAAGCTAGAAAGAAACCATTTATTAGCAAATTAAACTGTTAAAAACGTCTTTGTTCATAAATACATCCAAAAAGATACGAGTTTTTGGCAAAAGGTAAACAGTTCTAAAAAGGAATGAATTGCTAGTAAATATACTTGGTTAGGTTTTATTAACAGATGAAAGTAAATTTAACTTGTTTGGCTCCGACGGAAAGCAGGTGGTATGGCGACAAAAGAACTCACAACTTCAACAAAAAATCATATTTCAAGTGTGAAGCATTATGGTGGCTCTGTCATGGTTTAAAGGTGCATAGAAGGAAGTGGTACGGGAAATCTGCAACAAATTTGTTTATGTTTTGAAGCATAATATTAAGCCAAGTGTTGAGAAACTAGGAATGGAGGAAGACTTCTATTTTACCAGGACAACGATCCCCGAACATAAATCGCGTTACGCGAGAATTTTTACTTTACAATTGCTCACATGTTCTAGAAGTTCCACCACGGTCACCGGACTTAAATAATATTGAAAATTTATACGCCCTTCTTGACCACAGTATTCGAAAACATGACATTAAGTCACAAAACACAAACCTTCCAGATGCTTTACAATCGGAGTGGAGCGCTATTCCTTCTACATACATCTGTAATTTATTGAAATCGATGCCTAGACGTATTATTAATAATTTTAAATTCTAGTTAATTTAAATGGCTCATTTTCACTGTGAGTTTTATAATTTGAATTTTTGTTATTTTTTTTCCACTAAGCAAAAAAAATATTTAAAAAAATGGATATGTTTTTGAAGCTTTGTATTCGAGTTATAAAAATAGGTAATAGTTCTTCAATCGAAACAAACATTATAAAGGGTCATCCAAATGTGACGCCTAGATGTCAGCACTATATAATTTTTACACGTGACATCTTTTCAAATGACATAATCCATTTTGTTTTATTAGAAGGTAGTACAGTTTTAACCATGGACAGGTACACATTGCAGTTGGATTATTGAACAACGAACAACAGGTCCATTGTTTTCAAGCAAAATTTTGTTTAGTGACGAAGCTCATTTCAGAATGGATGGATTCGTCAATAAGCAAAATTGTCGTATCTGAAAAATCTCTACACCCACAAAAAGTTACTGTTTGGTTTGCATTTTGGGCAAATGGAATCATTGGGCCATTTTTCTTCGAAGATGATGCTGGAAATGCTGTTAATGTGAATGCTGAGCGATACCAATCAATGTTGAGAGACTTTTTATGGACACAGTTGAATCATATTGATGTGTCTGACGTCTATTTCCAGCAAGACGGTGCTACATGTCACACAACTCGAGAAAACATTACGCTTTTGCGACCAAAATTTCCTCAACGTGTAATTTCACGAAATGCAGATTTCAATTGGCTTCCAAGGTCATGTGATCTAACACCATTAGATTTTTTTGTGGGGTTTTTAAAATGTCGAGTGTATGCTAACAAGACACAAACAATTAATGATCTAAAGAACAACATTCAAGTTGCAATTCGTGAAATAACACCAGCAACATGTCGGAAAGTCGTTGAAAATTTCGATATTCGGATTGATGTCTGCAGACGCAGTCATGGTGGACATTTGAATGATATTCTATTCCACTTATAATTGTATTGGATCATACTTTTAATTAAAAAAACAGCTTGAAATAATTGCAAATAGTTTGTGTTTTATTTCAAAAACATGTAGGCGCGTTTTTTGGATGACCCTTTATAATAATAATTTTATATGAAAATAAGCCTTAGCTTACTTTGACTCTGAGTCACTGTATATTTTGCATGGCAGCTTTCTTCAGTTGTCGAGAAGTTATCGAAAAACAAGCAAGCAATACAATAAAAACCAAAGTGGGAAAAGGAAACCTCTTTCTATCTATTTTTTTTTTTAACAATTTACTATTTACGTAAAGAACTGCGTTTTTTGCCTCATCTATTGTTTCAATCTCAGCATGTTTTCTGACGAAAACTGGAAATTTCGCCTGTCTGCGTAACGTCATTGATAATAAAGGGGAGTTTCCCCATCACGGATAGCCCAACGTCAGCCCTCAACTAAACAAGGATGTAACTTATACCTGTGGGAACCCTTAAGTCACTATTGCCCGCAGGCATCTTTCACCCATCCTACTGCTGAAAATATATTAAGTTTTTGCACATGATTAAAGAAGAACTTGTAGCAAATGTAGAAATGCTTTTAATTACTCTTGAATTCTTTATCTTTTATAAATGGATACAAATTTACCAGTAATTTGTTTAATTTACAACGTTTTTATTTTTTTATTTTATTAGCTCTTTTTAGTTTAAATTATTTGATTAACCAAAAGTCTCTTAAAATTATTTTCTTGACCAACTGATCAAAACATAAACAAGATTATAACACAGCGACATTCGCTCATTTAATTGTTTTTTAATCTGTTTTATGAGACGTGTGTACATTTAAATAACAAAAATTGTTGGTAAATTTTAAAAGCGGCTGCTGAAGTCATATACAGTGCATTTATTATCACATGTCTTAAAATAAATTTTATAATCAAATAAAAAAAAAAGAGAAGCAAAAAACAATGAATTAAAACTTCACTGAATTGGATAAAGTTTAATCAAAACAAATTAAAACAGTGTATTCTACTCTGTCGAATTATATATTTCCTTAATTGTAGTCATGCTTAGGTTTTTTAATTTAATTCTGTCAGCGTATCATTTCAAATTTTCTTTAAATTCAAATTTAGAAAAATGTGTTTTAGAGTTCTTTCAATAGTGTTATGAAATTTCCATCTACAAAAGTAAAATGTGCGGGTTCTGTTTAGTACCATTATACCGGTGAAATTGGGTGCTTTCGCATTTGTGTCTCTATTTTCTTAACAAAATGACTCATTCTTACGAAAAGGTTGAAATTCATCCAGCAGTTTTTACGTAATACGAACACAGACAAACAGAAAAATATTTCAAAAATAGGATTTTTATATTCCATATCGATTACTAACTACACCAATAAGAAAATTTAAAAAAAAAATTGTCATGTACAAAAATGATCATGTTACAGTTTTATTTAATGTGATAATTGTTTTACAATGCGTCTTGAAGACATTGTTGAGGCATGTTGACAAATAAAAAAAGTATTTAGCATTAGGTTTTAATATAAAAAATAGCAAATTTTAAATTAAAAGTTTATAATAAAACTGAGTTCAACTAATAACCACAATAGAAGCATTTCTAAATTTTGTAAATGATACTCTAATATTTTTTTTAATAAAAAATTTGAAATTCTAATATTTTGAGGAAGTTTATTATACCCTGCTGTAGTCAAAGTGGTAAGCAATACAAACCTAACAGGCCAGGGTTCAGCCCCTGCGGCAACCATAAAATAAAAACAAATGTTTTTTCTGTTTAATGGTAAAAAAAACATATTCAGAATTAACATTAAACATGCAGCTTTCTTCGTAGCATTCTTCTTTATAGCATTTTCGCCGGCGAATTAAAATAATATTAAAACGGCTAAATCATCTATCTATCTCCTTTCACCACCTGTCTGATCTCTCATCAATCCCTTTCCCAAAGAATGCAGCACGGTTACGAAAATAACTAAGTGGGCATTATTGCCTCTTTAAAAAAAAAAAACCCCTAAACTACAAATATTTTCTAATCGTTATTTTGTTGTTTCCAATCCACATAGAGCTACTCTTAGATTCTTATTTCTAGTGTTGAAAGATGTTTGCTTTCTTGAAAAAGTAATTGTATGATGTCCAATGTTGTTCAATGCTTTGAAGCCGTGTACAGAAGGAATGATTAAGGTTTTATTCTAATACAAAGGTATTGTTGAAAACATTAGAGGGCAAATTCAAAACAGTTTTCAATGCTCTATTTTGAGATTTAAATTCATTGATTTTTCATAGCCACATACACTTCCTGCCACTTGAATAATTCTGACTTTAGTTAACTTTAGTTTCCCGAAGATATAAAAAATATATATATTTTTATTAAACTAAAATTGTGTCACTTGCAAGGCGAATTCACATAAGGTGGCAGCGCGGCTACAACAATACAACAATAAAAAGAAAAACAGGCACTTAAGTGTATGATAAACTTTAGAACACAAATAATTACTACACTTTTTTCTTACCCTTTTCAATAACGTTTTTACTAAGATTCGTTTTTTAAATTGATTTAAAACTCTTCTTACAATTCTTTTTTAAAGAATAAAAAAAAAAGAATTTTTGTGATATAAAATGATTCACTTTTAACAGCTTTTCTACACATTACAAAATTAAACAAAAAATACTCAGCTGCCGCAACGATGCCACCTGGTAAAATTAATTCGCCTTGGGCTAGAGAATTTACAGTTTGATGGTTTCTAAATAGTTTTTGTTAAAAATGGGAAGCGGTAGGGCTCTTAACAACTCCAAAAAAAATAAATAATTTTGAAATCTCAGGATTAAAATCCGGTCCAAGAGGAAAGACAGTTGTGTACAAATATTGAAACAACGTGGAAGGATATGGGAAAAACATGAAAGGGAAAAAGAAAATGGCAACACCTCCAAAAGAAAGATGAAAAATTCATAGAATTGAATCAAATTCTGCTATTTCGGTAGCAAAAATACGTAGTCCGACGAAAAGTGCAAAAAAAAACACCACTTAATGAAAAACGCAAATCACAACGTCTACAGTTTGCAGAAAACACAATGACATGGTCTGACAAATGGTTTAAAGTTTTATTTTCCGATGAAAAAAAAGTATGATATTGATAGTCCCGACGGTCAGGAGAAATTATTTTTGCGCCACAGACACAGCCGAAAGGGTGGAATAATAGTATGATGTGCCATTTCGTGTTATTGTACCAAAGAATTAGTTTTTTCATCCAAAAAAAAAAAAAAATGACTACAACGACTTACAAAAACATTTTGGAGGAAGCATTTTAAAAAGTTAGTGATTTTCTTGGACCCATATCTTGGGCGTACAAGCACGACAACGCTCCGATTCATAACGCCAGAGCAGTAAAACAATGGATTAAACAACAAGGTGTTTAACTTTTGTATTGACCAGACCTGAATCCAATGGAAAAGTATATGAAGGAGGAAAATTTGAGACGATAGAATCTTTAAAGGGTGCAATTACGGAAGCATGGAGTTCAATTTCGCTAAATTATTCGCATTTTTTTAGGTTAGTTCTAGAAACGGTGGCAGCACTCATTACTAATTAAATGCTAAAAGATAATAACTTTCATATTTATAACCTTAAATTTAAAAATAAATTTCAGTTTGCTTAGTAAATAAATAAATTTATAATTTTAGAACAATAAAAATATATTTTTCTTTTTTATTTCTTCAGGAAACTAAAGCTAACTAACACCTTGAAATTTAGTTGTGCAAAAAATAATTTTTTTCTGAACATTAGTTTATCAGATATACTTAATTAAAGTTAAAAAATGTGATTCCTTATTTAGGTGGCAGGCAGTGTATTGCCTATAATAAGTTTAACAGGCTGCGTATTAAAGCCTGATATAATTGAAATAATTACGAATGATTATGATATTGTTAAATTAATTAATCATTACATTAGGAAAATAATTGTATTATTTGCAGTAGCTTAAAAAAAGAAATCCTAACCCTTTTGTATATGAGTTAAATTGTTTTCACTGGGCTACATGGTCAATCACCAGCGTCAGGAATGATTTTAATGATTTTATCTTCCATTTCAAACCATAAACATTACGTAAATATGGCCTGACTCATCTGAATTTTAAATATTTTTCCTACATGGGAATAATTAACTAGATTTTTTATTTAATTGATAATTTCAGTAGCATTAAGTGATAAACATGCTAATGATTTTATTTTTCATAATTGTAATACTTTTTAATGAAAAGATTTAATTAATTAAAAAACTAAATCATTATTATTGACTCATGAATAAATGATTTCGAAGCATTACAATTAATGAACGCAACTCCTTTCCCTTGTACACTTATTAAACATCTTAAGGTATATCGGAGCATTATTTTAAAAACGAACTTTTTATCAAAATATACATACAATGAAGGACTTAAGTATAGGCACAAGGTGCAAAATGAAGCAAACAGTAATTTTTTTGATATTGATTATCATCAAATGTTTATTTTTGGAACGTAAAATGGTTCTTACAAAGCTTCATATAAGAAGTAATCAGAAAATTTGAACAGATTTCATTCGCCGATAGAATAATAACAAAAAAAATTTTAAAATATCGATTTTTTATGGGACAAAAGTATAGGCACATTCATTGTTAACGGAAATAAAAGACGATTATAAATTCGCCAATCTGGCAATACTGTATTTTTTGACAGAATGGAATGTTCCGTTATTATTTTCAATTTGTTTCAGTTGGTGAAAAGTAAGAAAAATTTGTTAAAAATAATAATTTCTTTGTCGTTTTCTAAAAAATGTGTCCTAAATTAAGTGAAACTAAGAATCACAGCGAAAAATAATTCTCCATCTGCATAACCAAGGCAAATCTTTTGCTGAGATTGGCGAATTAATGGATCGAAGCCGTTTTACTATTCGGACAATAATTAATCGTTTTAAAGGTAAAACTAACTTTGAAAGTGCTAAACGCTGTGGTCGTCCCAGAAAATTAACTGAGAGAGAACGTGCCCAAATAATACGGAAAGTTAAAATTGATCCGAAAACAACATCTACACAGCTGGCAGCGGACGTCAAGGACAATTTCGGTAAGGACGTGCACTCTAAAACTGTTCAGAGATTACTACATGAAGCCGGTTATAAATCACGTGTTGCTAGACGAAAACCATTAATATCTGCAGTTAATAAAAAAAGACGTATGGATTATGCAAAACAATTTGAAAATCAGCCATGCAGTTTCTGGGAACAGATTCTCTTCTCAGACGAAAGCAAATTTAATATTTTTAAGCCTGATGGACATTCACAAGTATGGCGAAAACGTAATACTGCATATGACGAAAAAAATCTTACACCAACAGTAAAGTATGGTGGCGAAGGAGTTATGGTCTGGGGCTGTATGTCTGCAGCGGGTGTCGGAGAACTAGTATTCATTGATGAAATAATGAACAAGACTGTTTACTTAAATATTTTGAAGGAAAATGTTAAGAAAAGCGCCATTGAATTGGGTTTGTCAGAGTCATTTACATTCCAGCATGACAATGACTCCAAACATTCTGCTCACGACGTCAAGATGTGGCTTGCATATAACACCGCACATGTATTGCCACATCCTCCGCAGTCCACAGACCTAAATCCCATTGAGCATTTGTGGGAGGAGCTAGACCGAAGAATTCGGAAACGCAATATTTCAAACAAATGTGAGCTTAAAACAGCGTTAACCGAAGAATGGCTTAAAATTGATAAAAATTTTACAAAAAAATTAGTACACTCTATGCCTAATAGACTTAAAGCCGTTATTAAGCAGAATGGACTGCCAACAAAATACTAATTTGAGTTTCTGACTAGTTTTGATTCCGTTAACAAAGAATGTGCCTATACTTTTGTCTCACAGAAAATCAAGTTTTTTAAACCTTTTCGTTATTTTTCTACCACCGATTAAAATCTGTTCGACTTTTTTGGTTATTTTTAATATGAATTACTGTTATAATTATTATATGTTTTTTAAATAAATATTTGATACTTACAAATGTGAAAAGAACATATTTTGTTTCATTTTGCAGCTTGTGCCTATACTTAAATCCTTCACTGTATGTGCATATTCATACATAAATGTTTTTACATGTTTTTTTTTTTTTTTGTAGAAAATTAGACACTACATGAACATATTTTTATTTTCGTGTAACTAATGATACCTGCTAGCTGTGGTGTTAGGTGACTTCAGCTCTTAGACATCACTTCAAAATGATAAAATATTAAAATTTTCATAAATACCTAGATCCAATTAAAAATGTGTAAAGCTTTATAATTTTATGGGGGTTAGAGGCTGACTTTCAAAACGTCAGTTGCTTTGTTTTTAAACAATCACCCTTATCGTGGTTGGCGTTTTTGTGGCAAAAGTTAGGCGTTTTTAAAAAGTTTAATAATAGATTAAAGATATTTCGTAACAGTTATCATTAATCTATTACAAATTGTCGTAGTCGAAATACGCCTACGCCAAATACGATAAGGGTGATTGTGTTTCATAATGCCGTGGCACTAAATGTTTACAATGCATATCATTCCAAAATGTCGCAGACAAGTATTAGAAATGTTTCAAACGAGCAACTAGCGCATCAGTTTCTAAACAGTGTAGCCAGATGAGGGAATTTCTCACCAAATTGGGGATTTCAACCAAAGTTTGAGGACAAAAATTTGTGGGGAGGGATTTGGGTGTTTTTTATTATTTTTATTATTATCGGCACTTGTTTGATTTACAAGCATCACGATATAAACTCATAGGGGTTTAAATATTTTTGTAAAAAAATTAAATTACACATTCTAGTATAAAACCAACTGATCATCTTTGTGTATTATTTTCAAAAAGTGTGCAAAGTACTAACAATGCCATAACGCTAAAATTGTTTAGAACAAAATGTTAGGCTATAATAAAATTTGTTACAGAGCCTGTTTTATTAAAGCAGTTAATATTTAATGTTAATGGAATGCCTGTAAACGCTTTTGAGTCATCGGATGTATCGAATTAAATGGATGGCAATTTGCATTTGCTATTTTAATAAAAAGAGGTGAAAATAATGACAGAGTCTTTTGGACATTTAAGTTGAAGCAGAGGTAACAGCAGAGGCATTATCAGTTTTTTTATGAACATGGGCTTAGGTCTTAATAATTTATTTGGCGTTGAAACAGATGGTACAATCAAGACGTGTGGCGCAAAAAAGTCCCTTTACGTTTTCCTTAAAACGAAACTTATGTAGCTCAGAGCCGGCAAAATCAATCCGCAACTCTGTCGAATTTCTTGCTAAGGGACTTTATAACTACTTTATTTTTCTCCATTTAATTGGACCCGACATAGATATTGGCATAGAATGTTCTAAAGAATTGCAATTGTTACCAATTTGATTTTAACGAAAAGTGACAAACTACGAATTCTTTAAGAGTTAACAATTTAAACCATTTAAAACCATTAATAAAAAATTTGATCCCGTGTATAGAATTTTAAAAATAAAGCCACTGACAAAAAAATTTTCTGGCTTTTGGGCAATAGTTTACGCACACGAAGAAAATGCTGGAAGTTATTTCTTTCTTGAAATCGCTGCCTCCATGTTCAATCTATTAATTATGCCAATAAGTAATGCAGCTTAAGAAAGAACTCTACCAAACTGGGGAATAAGCTGCAGTGTGAATTGTTAGAATTACGGATGAATACAAAATCTGCTATTATAACAAGTTTTAAATTGAAAAATATTTAAAAAAGAGTTGAACAAAAGGTCAAAAGGTACGAATTCGTTTATATATATTTATATTAAAAATATATTCTCAGCCCTAAATTCTAATTCTAATTAAAATGAAAAATCATGTAACTAACAAAACAAAACATTCAAAATTTTTTTTCTATTAAATTTCATGCTTTAAACGAAAATGTATCTTCCTAAATAAAAAAAAACAACTTTGAATATTTGTTAGTTACATGTTTTTTTATTTTCATTTTTATTTTTGAGGACATCATGTGTCAAATTAGAAATAAGAACCAGAATTTTTCTGGCAACACTGTTTCTAAATAAATACTTTGTTTCGCAACTTTGTATATACACAAAATATAAATACCGCAGCAAAACTGTATACAAACTTTGTAGTAATACAATTTGATATACAGCCAAAGTTTCTCCATTATAAATTTGAGTTTTGTAAAAACATTTTTTTTCAATTGTTTATTGTAATAAAACGATTTTATTTTAATTGAACTAGCATTTCTACCCCATGTTGTACATACATATGCTCTGAGTTCTTAGGCGATTGAGCGGTGTCCGTGCGTGTGTTGAAATCAACTCTGCCAAGGCCATAGATGAGCTCGAACAATTTTTAATACGCCTATCGATCAGCCATAGTTACGAAAATTTTGCTTCCTTCGAGGCAGCGGCCAAAACACCATGCCAATTTGCGCTCGCTCAAATTTTCCTAGTTTAAGACCTCTGAACTTTTTATAGAAAAGTATGATTGTAAACCATATTTTTTAAGATATCAATAGGTCATTTAAAAGCTTTTGAAGAGATCTTTCAGGAAATGGTAATTTTTTGTTTTTAATTGCTTAACCCATTAAGAGTCAGTGGCATTTTTATGTAAAATCAAATGGTATTTAATTTTTCTTTTTAATTTTTTTATATCCTGTCATCCCAATAATGGTTTTTTCGATTGGAGTTACTTAACTAAACTAGATTTACACATGGTGAAGCGTATATAAGATTCGGCATAGACAAATATAGCACTCTTAGTTGGTTTTTTTTTTTCTTGTTTTATATATTACTTATCTTACTGTTACTGTTGTATTTAAAAATATATTCAAATTTTTTATTATCTATTGCTTTGTATAACTTTTTATTAAAATTATATTTTTTATATTAATTAGTAATTATTATTATAAGATTGGAATAATATACGAATCATACTTGACCTTAATGGCTTGGTTCTAAATTGCTAGTGACAAATAAATAATTAGAAAAATTACATAAATTTAAATTCGCACAAAATTTACATGCTTCAAGTTAAAATCGAAATTGGCCTTTTAAGGGTATATAACATGTTTCTCAAAAGAAGCATAAAAAGCCCTTTATAAATGTTAATGGATTTGTTTTATTGCCGTATAAAAAATTTAATATAGTTTATTTCTGTAACACTTAATTTTAATTTTTGGTCAAATATTTTTAGTTATAATATGTTATAAAAATGTGTGCTGGGTAGTAGTTATGGCTATACATTTCCAAAAGGTAAAAGCATATTTGTTATTATTTTGTAGGTAAATAAAATTTAAATTTGTATGTGTTAAATAGTCATGTTTATACATATTTGTTTTAATTTGTTTTATTAAAAGGCAAACAAAATTTACTTTGCAACGATATAAAGTCTACAGATCACCCCGAAAATAAACAATTAAGATGACCCTGAACATAAAACGTTAAGATAAGCAAAACAAACCTTTATAAATTCTTGTTCCTGTTGGGACAGCAAAGAAATGTAGTGTTTTTCCAGATTATCCATGATAACATACATAGGTTAGTATGTATAGTTACCAAATATCTCATTTATAAAATGTTTTAAATTCTTTACACTGAAATATGTACCTATATTAGTGATAAGGCAATCAACCCACTTTATATACAAACAAAAGTTTATGGAAAGCTTACTTAATACATTTTTCATTTTATTTTATTAACACATTTGCCACACATCCTTTAAACTTTTTGATTTAATAATAAGATTAAAATGACCGATAAAATAAAAATAATAAACAGAAATAATAGCTCTTATTTAACGCGTTTCCAACAATTGTATAAATAAGACGAACATCACTGCAACTTGCAGTTGTTGATTCTTTCCTGCACATTTCCTGCAAACATCAGCTGTCATGTACATTTTTTGTGTTGTATTTGTTGTTTAAATTTTATAAATAAGCGTTGCCAGATTCGTAATCAAATGTATAATTACTTTATCTAAAACTGGATTACATTTTCGATAAGAGATAATTATGGTACATCTCGGTACCCATACACGATATGTTTTTTTACATCTGACATGTCAAATCTGCCACTATAAAACACATACATGTCGTGTAGGACTGTTAAAACATTGCTTCTGTAAAATACATGTGGAAAGTCATTTGACAAAATTTCATTTAGAACGTGTTCTATTTTGATCTGACAAACTATCTGACATCAGCTGTTTTCATGAATCTATGCCGTGTGAAAACAATCAACGGTGGTTAAAATTTGCAGATCAGCTGTTGTAAACAAATAATTATTCCAGGCGTAATTATACATGTACGTTTGTGACCAAATAGTAATAGTCTTCTGTAAAATACCAGTTTTGACACACATGCAAAATTACATAAGACTTACACAGATAAAAAGTCAGATGTAAAAAACATGTCGTGTATGGGTTCCTTAAGAAACAAATTATTGCTACAGAATAAAAATACCGTTAGAAACATTTTTTATTTACAAGATGTTTCTAAGCTACTTTTATTTTACTACGTAATGTCGTTCGCCCAGACGATGTTCGATATATTGAAGGTGCTTATGTTTAACAAATATATGGCAATAATCTTATGTTTTGCTTTGTTTTTTTTTTACATTCCCAACTTCAAAGCTACAATAAAAAGACGTTTTGCTTTTGAAATGTTTCCTTTTTATGAAGACACAACAAATAAATGAACCTTGGTCTTTTAACTTAAAGTCAGTAATTATACTGGTGAACTTAATAAACAGATTAATAAATTGTTTGTCACGGTACTCGCTTTCACGCCCTTTTAAAATGAATTTACATTTTTCTGTGGGAGATATTTTTTTAAATAAAGTGGACTATTTTGCCTTAAGGACAAATTTATATATAACCCAGTTATACAGAATACCTAAGCATAAAACTTAAATTTAAAAAACGATTAAAATTATAATAAATTTAACAACATTTTTTAATTTCTCCTACTCCTAACCATATTGTTCGAAAAGGAAATAATAATAAGTAAGTTAAAAAAAGAAATAAACAAAAAATGTAAAGAATCAAAATATTAGTATTGAAATTTTCGTTGATATGTCGATAATATATGGTTGATATTACTTAACTTAAATATTAAAAAAAATTATTGTGTAAATGCAATGCTCACATGTTTAATTAAAAAATCTCTTATTATAAAAAGGTTATTTATCTGTGATAAAAAGTCTTGTGTAGTTTCAAGTCAAGTGGCAACGCTATTATCCCAACAGCTGTTAAATTGCTTCTGCAAAGTTGCTGAAAAATAAATATTTCAGTATAGTTTTTCTGCTTTATAAAAGTTTTATAAATAATACTTTCCGCATTAAATACACTTGTAAAAATGCATCAGGCATATAATATTCATTCAATATTGAAACAAGGAGTACACATAGAATCAATAGCCGCCTATGGTAACTAGGCACAACCACATACATACGTACATAAATTAAAGAATTAAATAAATTTTATAATTTGTCTGGTTTTTAGATAATAATGTTATTTTGGGTACCCGTAGTGGTCAATTAATAATGTATTCAGTGGATAAAAATGGTTCAGTCGATATGCTTATGTTTAGCAAAAGTTTCAGTAAAAAGCCTATAGTTCAAATGGAGGTGATTGCTGCAGAGAGTCTATTGTTTGTACTGACCGATGGCATGATACATGTTTGCGATATAAGCCGCAAAGAAAATAATTTTACTTTTATACATAGCTCTCAGTTTACAAAAGGATGCAGCTTGTTTGCTTTGGATGCACAGGTAATTTTTTTTTTTTTAATATCAGAGAGGTCTTATACGCTAAAGTAATTTAGTAACATATTGTCTAACCAATTTATTATTCATGGACATGGGTCGGTCAAAAGCATTAATCATCTTGATTCATATTTCAAGCTTCAAGAAAAATTTAAGTACAATATTCAAAACATGTTATTTATGAAACAGTAGCAATAAAATAAAAATAATATCAATGCAATTTAGAATATGCCTAAATACTTTCTTATTATACCCATTTATAATTTTTTTAGACCACTAAAACTACGACAGGTAAAACTGCGACTGTTATTCGCGTTTGCTGTACCATAAAAAGGCGTTTGCAATTTTTTTATTGGAAATTAAACACTTTGGCGTCACCGGAATTTTCCATTGAACTAAAAGATGTACCAAAAGCTTTATGTTGGGTGGAAGATTTAATTTGTGTTGGCTACAAGGACGAATATGTAATATACAATGTAAGCTATAGAAAAAATTTAAATTTGCATGAAAATAACGAAAAATCAATCACAATGTCTACAGATAAAATACAATAAAACAGAGAAGCATGATCTTATCGTTACCTCCTCGTCGCACAATTTAGATCCTACTATTTGCCTATTGAAAGATGATATTTTAGGTATTTCTAAGGATGAGTATTTAGTTCCAATAAATTTAGAAAACTATAAAAAACGCAAGGACGACATAGCAAAGGCGCAGGGATCTTTGGAAGCAAAAGGAGGTAAAGTTAAAGCAGCCCCTAAATCTATGATGTGGAGTAGTCCATTGCTAGGATTGGTATGGGATGAACCATTTGTTGTGGGTCGGGTTGGTAGTGGCGTAGAAGTCCGTTGTTTACAAAATGATGGTATAGACAAAGATACCATGGTACAGTCCATACCAGAATTAAACAAAATAAAATATCTTGTGCGTTCAGCGAGAGGTACCATATTTGCGGCAGCAATTTCCGAATTGTGGTGTATACGACTAGTGGACATAACTACACAAAGGCAACAGCTGTTACAACAAAAAAAATTTCAACTAGCCATTGAACTAACCGTAATTATTAACAACATTTTACAAATAATAATAAGAAACATAAAGCCATTTTTTTTTTTTTTTTTTTTTGACAGAATATTTCTGATGAACCTGAACTTTCTAAAGCTGAAATTATACGACAAATTCATATGCGTTATGCGAAAGAGTTATTCGCTTTAAAGCAATTTGCTGCTGCCATGACTGAATTTGAGAAAGCCCAAGCAAATCCTTATGATGTGATAAGATTATTTCCCAATTTATTGCAGGATCAGTCTAAAACAACATCCAACGATAGTTTTGATTCTTCTGTTCCTACAGCAGCTATGCTTCAATTGGAAGACAAAGATTTAGAAAATGCTCTCTTAGCCTTAATAGAGTTTTTGGCATTGGCACGCCAAAAAGAGGTAGTCAAACTACGTGATACCCAAAGTACCTCAAATTCATTATTGTCCATTATCGACACTACCCTTTTGAAGTGCTATTTGCAAACGAATGACTCCTTAATAGCTCCATTATTGCGCCTTAATCAATGCCATTTAGAGGAATCCGAGAAAACACTACTTAAACACGACAAAATTTCTGAACTTATTATCTTGTATCAAACAAATGGCAAACATGAGAAGGCTCTAGAACTGCTACGATCTCAAGCCAGTAAAGAAGGTTCCAGTCTATATGGTTACGAAAGAACTATACGTTATTTGCAGCAACTAGGAGCTACACATTGGCCATTGATAATGGAGTTTTCCGATTGGGTCCTTAAGGCCAATCCCGAAGAAGGCTTGAGAATTTTTACTGAAGATTTTATAGAAGTTGAAAATCTACACCGTCCCGCCGTCTTAGATTTTCTTCTAAAGAAGCATAAGAAACTAGTTATACCATATTTGGAACACGTTATTAATGTATGGCAAGATACAAACACATTAATGCATAATATTCTCATTAAACAGTATCGTGAAAAAATAGAAAACATTATGAAAGATTTGGAAAAAGAAGATTCTAATCAGAAAAAGGAATTAAATGAAGAACTCAAATCATATCGCCAAAAACTAAATGTTATACTAAAAAAGTCTGAGTATTCACCGGATGTTGTACTAAAAGATTTCCCCACTAACATACTATTAGAAGAGCGCGCAATAATATTAGGTCGTCTCAAAAAGCACGAAAAAGTTTTAGCAATTTATATACAAATATTAGGCGATGTAGAAAAAGCTTCTAAATACTGTGAAGATAATTATGAAGATGATTCTGATATATTTTTTACATTATTGAAAACAATTTTAAATCCACTACAGCAGCCACCATACGAAAATGTAGAATTACACAAAGATTTTGTTGAACCTAATATTGAGGTTGCATTGGAATTATTAAACAAATATGCAATTAAAATAAAACCTGACAAAATATGGCCGGTAAGTGATTTAACATTCTACAAACGTTGTTTTACGATATAATTTTAATTTTTGTATTTCTAGT
The DNA here is from genome assembly GCA_937654795.1 of Cistogaster globosa. NCBI lineage: Eukaryota > Metazoa > Arthropoda > Insecta > Diptera > Tachinidae > Cistogaster > Cistogaster globosa. Next base: position 128,675,757 of record OW569403.1, read on the forward strand.
ATTTGCCCAAAAACTTGCCAGCGCATCGTATTCATCATTATTTAGATACGGTTATACGCCAACAAATCTCTACACAAAGTCAGCTGGAAATGAAAAAAAAGTTATTAGAGGCCAGGCTGAAACGATGCACGGAATTAGTAATGGAACAACAGAGCATTCACTTTGAAATGACCGAATTTACTGTTTGTTCTGAGTGTAAAAAACGTTTTGCAAATCAAAGCGCTTTTGTTCGTTATCCCAACGGCGATTTGGTTCATCTGTCGTGCCATGATAAAAGAGTGACGGCTGCAAAATTGTTTGGCAATTGATTTTAACTAGAAATGCCATAATCTATTGTTTATGCAACTTAATTAATTTATGTTTTTAAAAAAAAGTATTCAACATTTACTTTAATGTAAAATAAAAAATTAACTGTAATCTTATACAACGAAAAATTAATAAAATTAAGTTTTTCGACTTCTTATTGAAATTAACAATATTTCTTAAAGTTCATTTATTTCCAACATTTTACAGTAACATAAGAACACAAAATTTTTAAATTTTTTTGTGATAAAAATGAGACTGAACGAGTCAGGCAGTGATGAAAGCTTAAGCATCAAATAATAAAACCAAAGATGATTAGCTAGGGTGGTGGTTGGGTTACAAAATAAACTTTGACAACTGAACAATCCGGCAGAGGAAGAAAGGATTCCAGTTTCAAGTGCCTTAAACTGGGCAGAAAAAAGAACAGTAAAGAACACCATACTTTTTGGTTTGTTTAGAATATTAATTAGCGTCTATATGTGAAGTTGTGTTATTGTTGAGTTATCGCAAGGACCAGGTTAAAGTATAATGTCACTCAATATTATGCTGCAAGACCAAAATCTACATTAGGTAAACAAATGACTCGAGGATATCTAGTCAGGCAATATGGCAAGCTGCTGCTTTAACGGTGGCTTATGAAAAATGATGAAGCTTCTATTGTGAGTTCAATCAGAGATATGTGAAAGGGATTTAAAATGGGACAATAGATCTCCTAACTTTCTAATATACTGGAAAAAAGCACAGCATAGTATAAAAAACCCCGGCAAGAATTTAAAGCCGCTTTGAAGTTCGTTTTTTATTTATTAAAAATTGCTACAGGTCCGATTTTTTGTAGATCTATAAATGGTAAGTAATTACTATTAAGTATTTTTAATACATACACGCTTACATAGTTTATAACTATCGTCTTTATTCTTCATATTTTTATCTATTGATCTGTTTTATTGACTTTTAAAGCTTTCAATCTTCCTGAAATGTCCCGTATTATTTACTTCTTATTCAAAGTTACAACAACTCGAGAAAGTAAAAAAAGAACATGAATTATTTTTTTGGTCTTCCAGCTGCTTTTTTGCCACCTGAGGACTGTTTATCTTTATTTGTTTTACTTGAGACCAAGGGATGTATTTCATCGATGGGAGCATCTGGTAGGGTTATATCGTAGTTGTTCATTTTTCTTTTCTTGGCCGATACCACATCACCGTAGTCATGCATTGTTGCAGAATCATCCTTTGAGGCACTACCATCTAAGCCATCCTGTACGGCCCAGCCATCTTCTGGATCTTCTACCTCGGGAGCCATTGGCAAAAATTGTAAAGCATTTTCATCTTCACCTTCTTCATCTGAAGAGCAAAATGCGGCTACTGGCTCAGCTTTTGTTACATCAACCTCAATTTCTTCATCCTGTTTGGCGTCAGCATTCAAATCTAGAGATTTGTCTTCATCCGTTATGTCAAATTCTGATTCACGTTCCTCATATTCAACATTCTCATCGAGTTCCTTAAAATCAGGAGCAAATGCTGACCAATTTTCCACTTGATTTTGAGCCCAAATAGATACCAAGCCAGAGCTTATACTGGCAATTATAGGACGGACTGGATGCCACACAACATCGAGGAGTAATTCACCTTTAGTACCGTGAAGAATTTTAACTAAATTTCCGATCGATTTTTCCCATATATACAAAGCATGTTGACGAGCACTACCCGCACATATATATTCACCATCGCCGGAAAAGCAACATTTTTTCCATGTTGTTTTATTGACCAAGTCCTGTAATTTTTGTATAGGTTCCGGTTCACCATCTTTTCCCAAGGACAATACTTCTTTAGAGTCGTAAACACGTATGACACGATCTGAAGTGTTAATAAGAAAGCCATCTCCACGTCTGGCAAATTCTATACTCTTAACGGCAGTTGCGCTTGAAGTACCCACAATTATTCTAAAGCTGGCTACAATTTCTAAAGTTTCTACATCCAGCACTAATATTTTGCCCTTGGCATTGCCCGTGTAAATATGTTTGCCTCTCCTATCAAATGAGGCCACTATATTAAGATCTCCATCTGTATCTAAAGGTAAACATTTGTGAACATCTCCAATTCTTACGAGAACGGCAGCATAACGCATAGGACATACCAGAAATCTTTTATCATTACGTGGATCAAATTGAACTTTTAAAATAGGCGAAGGAAATCGATATTTATGTTCACATTCACCTGACAAAACATCCCAAATGCAAACGTTATTATCAGTAGAGGCAGACAGCAATTTATGACCATTTCTTGTCCAGCTTAAGCTGCACACCGGATGAACATGGGCTGATATAATTTTGGCTATGCCGCGCGTAAGAAAATCCCAAACAACAACACGTCCATCGTTACAGCCTACCGCCAAAAGTGTTCCGTATTTGTTGAACGCACAGGTCACAGCCAATGAAATACAGTCCAGTGAACCATCAAACTCTTCAGGGTAGTTTTGACCAAATGACTCTAGTAGTTCCAAATTCATCACATGTACGCATTTAAATTTATTCTAGGAGATAATTACAGTTTTTTCTTTTTAATATCAATTTGGTCGGCAAAAAAACACGGTGATATTAAATATAAACAAAAAACTTCAAAAAATATTCCAGTGGTGCTAATATCAATTAAAAAACCGCTAAGGCCTTTCAATTTTTGTAAATGAAGAATTTAATATATATTTTTAGCTATAGACGGACATCATTCAAATGACTACGCTATGCATAAAAAATCAGAGCCATACCTAAACAAGAGCAGAAAGCGTTTTTTGCTGTTGAAAGTTCTCATGCTCGTACAATTTGTATGCAGTATACCGAAATAAGGCGCTTAATCATAATTTTAAATAAACATAAATTCAAATACATAATTCATTTCTGTTTTTATATAAAATTTTAATTTATACAATACAAATTGAATTGTTATTCAATTAAAATTAACAGGGAAGTTAAATTTATTTATTTTTTTTCTTATCGTTTTGACATAGCGTTGGCGCTTTTTTTAGGTATGTTTTTTGAGCGTAAAAGATATGCGGAAGAAAACGTTCCGCTTTTTGCTTTTGCTTAGCTATTTTTGTCAGAGTTTATATAAATCATGGGATCGGGATGGAATAAAGTTAAAATGAAATGGTTTAGTTCAAATAAAATTTTGAAAAAAAATTATTATTTTTACAAATCTCAAATTTATATGGAAAAACTTTAACACGCACAAAATACTCAAAATATATATACTTTATGGGGTCGGAAATAGATATTGTAGAAATTACAAATGGAGTGAATAACTTAGATATACTCTTTTTCCACCTTTTGTAAAGGGTATACTTAAAAAGCAAAATATCTATTCTACAGCTTGGAAAGTACCCTAAACATTTTATAACAAAATTAAAATTTTCCACACCTGGTCAACAATAATGGCAGTTTCACGACACAACAAAAGTATATTAAACGGTAGACTGCATTGAATCACGCGACCAACATATTTATTTATTGGTTTCATTTATTTATTCATAGTAATAAAAAAGCCACATTAGGCCAATTAAAATATATTACAAAGCCAATCAAGCCTGATTAAAAATAAAATAAACTTATAACAAAAATAGAAATATTAATATCATAAAATTTTATACAAAAATTTTCAATGAACCATATGTTTTAGCTTTTAATTGTATTTTATAAAATCCTGTCAAATAGCTGTCAAAAACGTCTGGCAATATGTATGGATGGCTTTGTAAAAAATAAGCAAGCTAAAATAAATTTAAAAACATACAAAAACAAAATTCATGTAAAAGATAAAGCCAGGGCGAATAAATTACCAGGTGGCAGCGTAGGCGAATTCAGTATTTTTTGCTGGTATACACGACTGTCAAACTCCATATATAAAAAATATACACAAATTTTTTATATATGGAGTTTGACAGTGGTGTACGCCAGCAAAAAATACTGAATTCGCCTACGCTGCCACCTGATAATCGATTCGCCTTGGCTAAAGCAGTAACCCAGTATCAATTCGCCTTAGCTGAGACCACAGATTTTTTTTAATTAAAAAGGGATATTTTATATTTATTATTTTGATCAAAACAATTCAGTCTTAAAATTGTGCGAAGTTTCTTAATTTCTTTTACGAATGAGAGTAAAACTGGTTGTAATTTAGGAAATAACGTTTCTAAATTGCAAGTGATAGAAGTCGATTAACACAAATATTATTTAAAGCAAGGCAAATAAAATACTAGGTAAAATTATTGGCTCAGTTGATTAAATTCGCTTCAAAAATTTTTTAGAACCAACGTCAAAATTTATTACCATTTTGTTGACGCGCCATTTAAAAAAATGAAAAATGTTTAATTTTAAAATTGAAAAAAATATGTTTTAATAATTAGGCGAATTAATACAGGTGATTGCACGGCTACAACAATCCAAAAACACAAAAAACAACAGGCATTTTGTTGCTACAAAATCTAGGTATGTTGTCAAAAAATATCGATTTTGAAGGCATAATCAAGGCGAATCAATTTACCAGGTGACAGCGTAGGCGAATTCAGTATTTTTTGCTGGTATACACGATTGTCAAACTCCATGTATAAAAAATATGTGTACATTTTTTTTACGGGTTAGGTTAGGTCAGGCAGGCGGCCGTGTTGCCACAGTCCACTTGGGTCCATTGATTGGTCCCTTTGTGTTACCTGCTGTTAGAAGGGAGAAAGAAGAAGAAACAGAGAGAGAAGATTAAGATAAGCATTAGGGATGAAGAGATGAAAAGGCTCAGAAGGAGAAGAAAGAAAAATGCCTAAGACAAAAATGCAGAGAGGAATCTGCTAAGTGGGTCCAGTCGACGGTGTCCAGTTGTGGGCCGGTAAACCACCCACTGTACCTTAAAAAGGAGCTAATCCTGCCTGGACCCATTAAAAAAAATAGTACCGCTGACCGAGATATCTCGGTCGTATATACTCCAGCAGAGGGCATTGACATAGGAGATGTTCCACCGTCTCCTCCTCCTCATTCTGGCAATTTCTGCAGAAGTCGTTTAAAGGGATACCCATTCTCCTAGCATGGGTTCCGTATAGACAGTGCCCAGTGAAAGCTGCAACCAAGTCACGCAGTCGAACCCTGGGTAGCTGCAATAGTGCAGCCGCCATGCCCCGATCCAAAGAGGGCCAGATTGTTTTAGCGGTCGAACATGTCGACTTGTTAGACCACCTTGTCTGAGCCAGTTAATAGATAGCAGCGTCAATGTGCCGTCCGCAACGATCGTCAAGCATTGTCCCCCTCTTTGTCAGTTCGTTGCCCAAAACGGTCCCGTGTCCTCTCACCCCCTTTAGGGTGACTGTCGAAACCTCCGCCATCCCGCTAGGGGATGTCCGGCATTTAGAGACAAGTTCAGATGTGGTGAACACATCTTTGAGGGACATAATTGCGGCTTTACTGTCGGTACAGACGAAAATATCTCTGTTGGATATGTTGTAGTACCTCAACCAACATACCGCCTTTTTAATAGCAGATATTTTTGCCTGTAAAATACTGCAGTCATTTGGGAGTCTGAAAATTATCCTTATCCCAAATTCCTCAATATATACCTCACCCCCAACTCTCGTCTCTCTCTTGGAGCCATCCGTGTATACACAGAGTGCTCGAGATGGAAGAGAGTGGCCCTCCGTCAGGTTAAAGAGAAATCTCCTTGTAAGGGAGTTCTCTATATAACCCACAAGCGAGTATAAAGCCGTCTCAACCGATTTGCCTATTGTGTAGGCATGTTGAGATGAAAAAAGACGGCTTATATCTATCTTCAGCCTTTCCAGTGTGCAGTTTGAGCAGAAAAGCGATATCCTTCCCCCCTTGGGGCTGAAGACCACGTTGCACCTCCTCCATTGATCCGGAATGTAGGACCAGGAGAGGCACGCCCTGTACAGTCGTAAGAGCCATGGGGTGACCAGATCCAAATTGTTCTGAAAATCGGCCGGAATAATCCCATCCGGGCCCGTAGACTTGTATGGATGGAAAGTCTTAATAGCCCAGTGTAGTCTATCAGTATCTATCTGTACAGAGTTTTCCACACGGTCCATCCTTACAGGTTTATACTGCATTTCCATTGCCGAATAACAACCCGGGAAATGTGTATCCAAAAGGACCTCCAGTGACGCACAAGAGTCAGTGATTGTCCAAGTGCCGTCAGCTTTCCGAATGTACCCCAGAATTGACGGATGCTTTGCAAGTATTTTATGCAGCATGCTCTTCTCTGAAGAGCCCTCTATCCTACTGCAGAAGGCCTTACAGGATCTGCGCTTTGCGTTCCTTACCTGATTTTTAAACTTGTTCAAGGAAGTCTTGTAGAGTGACCAGTATCCCGATCTCTTTGCCTCATTAAAATGTCTGCGGCAAACTCTAAGAGACACGGTTATTTCCGTGGACCACCACGGTGGTCTGCGGATTTTGCGTTGCACCGATAGTCTGCAAGACCCTTCGATTGCATTCTTAAATGCGTTGGTAAGTCTGCTCACGGCATCTTTAGTATCCCTCGTGTCCCTGAGGACCATGGGACAGTCCAATGCATCCATAAGGATCGTGTTCTGATCCTCCCAGTTCGTCTTGCGTCTGTTTACGTAAACAACATTAGTGCCCCTTCCGTTCACAATAGAAAGACAATGTATCGATGATCAGAGAAGGAACAGTCTTCGGAGACTTTCCAGTCCTCAATCAAGAACGCATGTTGTGCATCAACAGCGTGATGTCTAACACCTCCTGCCTGTTTGATATTACGAAGTTGGTTCAGAACCCCTATTCGCTACTACTAGACTATAATGTAACATAAAATCAAGAATACTCTCACCTCTGTCGTTGGTGTTGGAACTACCCCAGATGTGATGGTGCGCATTCGCGTCGGCGCTTATGATGATAGGTGTGTCCTTCGCCTTCGCCGCTCTAGCCATCCTTCTGATCAATGAACCAGATGGAGGAACCATCTAGTCGTAAGGCATTTAGATGGAAAAAATCCACATCGCGGATTCCTTTGCCTCCCATGCCACTTTCACCGCATCTTCATCACTGTAATTAGATAAAATGAAGATATTTAGGTGACTTTTCGCCAAAATACAGGCTCTAATCTTTCTATTATTACCTGAAGTTGCGACATACAGTAATTTGTAGCCTTTTGCATTGAGTCCGCATATTTCGCCGTTGATTAACCCCGGCTCTTGAACCAATGCGACGTCTTTGCCTTGTTCTGCCAGGCGAAGATTTAATACAGCAGTCGCTGCTTTAGAGTGGTGGAGGTTGATCTGGATCACCCTCACCATCTTCTTAGTTCAGATCATAAATGACGGTGACGTTAACATCATCTGGATCGGAATCTAGAAGAGCGTCTTCGTCCTCCGCAATCTACAGGCGCTCAAAGAGCTCGCAAACCTGGCAAGAGTCTGATTGGGAGCCCTCTGTCGTCTCTGTGTCAGCGGGTTCATTTATGTCCAAACTAGCTTCCACCGGTTCACTCATGTTTAAACTGGCTTCCACCGGTTCGTGGCAACCAACAACGTCCTTGCTTTGCGACACCTCCAATTGGTCGCTGGAGTTTTCGGGGTTGGGTTTGTCATCACCTCAATATATGCTTAGCTTGACGCTGTGAAAACCATTAAAGATTTTCCCTTGGTTCTTTCGAAGTGGTGAAAACGATTCCTTGTTAAGGACCACAACCGCCTTTCTTATCAATCCCTCCGGTTCGGAGATCTTCACTACCTTCCGGTTACTAGTCGGCAGATCAGAATTTCCTCTCTGGATGATTTCAAGAATAGTCGCAGGGTCGTGTGATTCCCTCGGTATGATCGCGATGGATCTCGGTCTTCGAAGTATATCGCTGACCGGGACCGCATCCAATCTCGCGCCGGGCCACACTTCCCCGAGGGACGTGACTGCCCACTTATGTGACAGCGACGAGTTTTCGTTCGAACACGATAGCAATTAAACGTGGCCTTGAAACCAACCAGCATCCTCATTCTGCGGCGCTGGTCCTGGGTTGGCTTCAACGAATTTAAAATACTCTTCCAGCACTTTGATACGAATCATCTCCCATTTTTCACGAGAGATGGCTCCGTCGTAGGCGCTTTTGTCTATAATAGCTCTTAGTAGTGGGTTTTTATCACTGTAAGGTCTATTAATGACTCTGGGTAGAGCTTGTTGCTGATGTTGCTATTGTGACCTCTCTTCTTCTAACCGTTGCCTTTTGGGCGCTGTCGATGAAAATGGTTTGTCTTCACCAACAGCAAGGTGAGATGTTCGCAGCAGCAAGGTGAGCTTTTACTCAATTTAGAGATGATTTCTCTTGTATCGACAGCTTCGTGGGTGAAATGCTGCCCAGTTTGTCTAAAAGACGTTGGGCGGCGCGCCCTTTAACAAAGGCCCTTCGTAGACTCTTTTTGCGGTCTTTTGGGTCTTTTTCTGCTGCGTTTTGGCGGGGTGACGTACCTCAGTTGAACTTCTCGACAGGGTCAAGGGTCCAACCTATACAACTACTGCAAGGCTGCCTGCAGCACTGGCCGAGGCACCTGAAGCAGTCATTTCTGCTGATCATATGCCAGCACGGGCTTTAGAAGTACCAGCCGAAAAATCGAGTGGTACCTCCTTGTTTTTGGCCTCAGCCACGTCAGAAGACTGGACAGCTGAGGCTTAACTGCATTCAGTCAGCTTGGGTTTCCCCTGCTGACCTCCTGCCACACTGATTGTGTTGTTGTTTTATTTTTTTTTATTATTGTTATATTTTTAGATGTGATTCCCAGGAGTACGCACGTAAAGGGATCGACCATCCATGCAGTGACGACGTACATGGACTAGGCGACTAAAATTACAACCAACCCGTGCCTTGCCGTCGGAGGGGAGCTGTTAAGAACTAGTCATCTTAAACAACTAACTAGCCATTCAGGTTCTCGGCACTGCTTCCAACCGCCTTAACCTTACAAGTGGAGCCAGTTTTGGTCCGCGGGTTTGATTGGAGACAGTCACTGCCTGCAGGCCACCACCTGGGACCATTTGTTGAATGTTGCCCAGATATTGGCTAACATTCTGGCGAGACATCCAGACAATGCACCATCATGGGTGGATATATGTATTACCTGGAGGATGCCAGGGTCAGAGATTGTTGGATAGCTTCGATAACATACCACACCCTCAGAACCGCTTGTGCAGTGCGTGCTGTGATGTAATATGCACATGAACAATTGTTCAGCCATGGCACCCCCTATCCGCCACCTGGGGACGCGTCCGATAGAAGAATATTATGCGGTTAATAAATATTTCCCGCAGAATACTTAGGTGTAGTGCGTTTCTTAAAACTGTGACCTTATGAAGTAGTGATATTTTGAAACAATAAACCACCAAGAGTGCCGATGAGATAATCCACTAAGTATAAAGACAAAACTATAAAGTAACCATTTAATTCAAACCAATAATAAAAGATGAGTTAAAGAAAGATATAATATTTATGAGACATCTCTGTATAAAAGTCGATTCTGATCAGAAGTGTTGTCTTTAACGGTGCATTCCCCAATTAAATAAATAATAATACATACACTCTTGGAAGGTTTCTTACCACCCTATTTTTTGTATTTTAAAAGGAAGTGGGTAGTATTGTTTCTGTAAGTTAATTACCTTAAGTCTTCTTTAATAACCTTATGCATAATTTCATTTTCCTTTAAGGTCCATGGTTGGTGGTTTGTATTTGCTTAATTCACAAAACCTCTTGTATCCGTATATACTGTGTATTGTTAAATTAAAATACAATAGTGTGTGATTGTTGTTAGAAATTTTCATATAAAATTTCAATACACCAATACGCTTTCATTTTGCATGTTTTTGAAAAGTTGTTTTGTTAATCGTGTTATCAACTACATACGGAATATAACATTGAGAAGAAGAAAATAAACAAAAGACAAACAGAAGTATACTTTTCGTTAAAAAATTTAAAATTTTGCTTTTTTCAGTCCTGTTATCCATTTTACTTCCTGAAAACCTTCTTATAAATACTTATTTTCTTGTTTGCTTTTTTGACGTTTAATATACAAAATAAACGGATACAATAATACACTGCGTGTTCACAAGCATATAAACAGAAAGTGTGTACAATACAAAATGCACCATACAAGATTTTGTGAATTAAAGGTACCCATACACGACATGTTTTTTACATCTAACATGTCAAATTTGTCACTGTAAAACACAAACATGTCGTGTAGGGCTGTTAAAACATTGCTTCTGTAAAATACATGTGGAAAGTCAAAAATATTTTAAGACGACTACAAGCCATTTTAAAACCGGAGGGCTTAGATATTTGTACAGTAAAAAAATGAATTAATTAAAAAAGGAAATTCTTTTATTTTTTATTAGAATTTAATTGCTGTTACAATTGAAATAACACTACACAATTCAATTGTTTTAGTTTCTAAATCCATTTTTTTAATTATTACTTTTAACAAAAAACAATTTTAATAAAAATTGCAGATCAGCTGTTGTAAACAAATAATAATTCTGTCAGACGTAATTATACATGTACATTTGTGACCATATATTAAAAGTCTTTTGTAAAATACCAATTTTGACACACATGCAAATAAAAAGTCAGATGTAAAAAACATGTCGTGTATGGGTACCTTAAGCAATTGTGAAGAGCGGGATGTTTCATTTGTATTTTCTCCCAGTTCTGATATTTAAGCTATTGTTAACTCTGAAATCAATGAATTTATTTTTTCTTTATAGTTTAATATATTACCCTTTTGCCTAGTATTTTTCAGTTCAAAATGAATGCTGTTTGCTGTCTTTGTAGATTTGAAGTTTTTAGACAAAGGGGCTGCTAATTCGTCCAATGTTGTTGGTGTTTGTTCTATTGTTAGAATATATCTGACCCTATCGTTCATTTTCATTGCTATTACATATTTTATTAATTGATTTTTTCCTTGCACATTTAAGTCATCATAAACTAGTGAGACCATTGATAAAAATGTTTTGGTTTCTCTTTCTATTTTTGGTAGAATCGCAATTAATTTACCGTATTTTTTACTAAGTTGTTTAATTAATTTTATTTTTTGTATAATAGTTTCTTTGGTGTATTTTCTACTACCTGATTTTTTTGAATTTGTAATTATTTGCTGTAATTCCCTGTTTATTTCTTCCATTTACAATAATTATTTTATATAAAATATTTTATTTAATTCATCTTATATTATACATTTTGTATCCTATTACTAACAATTTCCTTTTTTATGTAATTTCTTGTTAATTTCCACAATTCAAACAAAACTAAGATAGTTAAAAGTACTATTATTATTTCCTGGCTTATTGTAATTTTGTTGTCATTAATGGCGTATGCATTTGCATTGCCTTCTATTTTCGCGTCGTTTATCCCCATTGATTGTTCTATGTTTTTTAATATTGTCTTGAGTCTATCTTCTTCTGTTAGTTCAAACGTGTGCATCACTTAGAATTTCTTCCATCCTTCGGATTTTAATTTTTTACGTTTTTCTATTAGTATTCGTTTCTGTTTTCCTTGACTTATTTGTATTATATTTTGTCTCAATTTGCACTCGGCCTGAAAGCGTCTTTTTCTTCCACCTCTCTTTTTGGGGTTTGATAATTTTATTTCTTTTTCGATGATGGCTGATGTCGTCTTTTTCTTTTGCCTTTCCCTGTATTCCTCGATGGTCAAAGGCTTCGGTCCGACGTTTTTTGGTCTTGGAATGTATGTGGGGGTGGGTGTGTCTGTCTTCTTGTGATTGATTGGTTTCGGAACGTATTCCTTCCATTTTTTAAAAATGTCGTTTATTTCCTTCTGTGTAGTCATTTAGTATGTGTATTAATGGACCAGGATCCTTTTCTAAATTTGGCAGGATCCTTTTCAAAATTTGGCAGGATCGCCATGTAATATGTTCAGCGTTATAGTTAAGTTTCAAGGTAAGTATTACTGAGCACTTCTGCCGTTTTGCTTCCGAGCATCAAAATGCCCTTTTTGTGAGAATTAACAAGTCTATTTTAATTGCAAATTAATTCTGTCTTTATTAAATAAAAATAGTGGCTTATATAGTACAATTTTGTAGTGGTCATCATTTTCACAATATTGCTGTATATCCAATAAAATAATTTATAAACATAAATGGTATTTGGTTACCATCCAAATTCTCACGATCAACAAAAATATACTTATACATTGAACTTGCATTTCCTGCTGACCATACATAAATTTGCTTTGATTAATTTTTATTTGAACAATTTGTATTTTTGGTTTTATGTTGCATACAGTCTTGCTCATATGCTTACGAGCATATACATATTATTACAGTGTTGCGCATAAGTGCACATACACTATAATAGATATCAAAGGCATTTTTCTAAGGTGGTAGAGTGGAGAACGCATGCTTAAATCTAAATATATTAGGCGCGTCTGTATAAAACTCATTTCTGATCCTGAGTCATTTATAACGGGGCATTCTTCTAGTTTTATCTTTTTTATTTATTTATTCATTAAACAATAATGCAATACAAGCCTTAAGTACAAAACAATCGAACATAAAGATACTAATCTATCAAATATAAGTACATGTAGAACATAAAGATTTACATAGTATTTAAGCATTTAGACACATGTAAAGATGCGTCTTATGTACATATAATGAATAAAAACTCATTACACTATCCTAATCCCACAATCTGCCTAACCACCCAGTCAGTATTTAAAGAATTAAATAAGAATATAGTGTCTAGGACACACAGTTTTCTTACATTAATGGTTACTCAGAAGGCCCATTTCACGCCCTCTTTGTAACTGCGTTCTAGCAATTAAATGTACTTTATTAGAATGTGCGCTATTCCTAGAAATAATAAACCCAAGTCAGCCAACAATTGCACACGGGATCTGCTAATACATTCTTCCGCGGTCAATATCAACAAAATTTTTTACTAAAATACTTACATTTAGTTTTAGAATTAATTCTCTAAATTAAATAATAAAACATAAGTACATCTTCTTAATCCCTGTTAAGGAATATTTTTCTCAGTTTGGTTATTACCAAAACTTGGTGTTTTTTTTTTCTAAGAATGTGATAGCTTGCAATTATCCAAAGCTGCGGAGCACTTTCTAGGCAAAAATTATTACTGCTTCTTTTCATGCATTAAACTGATTGTTTATTTTAGAGAAATTATAAACGTAATAAACGTTGTTTTCCATTAATCTTCTATTTAAATAAAAGCAAACCAAAGCTTTTAAATGCGGCTAATTGTTGGAGTGGAGTTGCAATACACTGTCCTTTGAGTCCCCTACGTTCCTCAACCACAGGGTACCTCAACTGCGCAAATACATATAAATCAAATGTGCTAAACTATAATGTACTTGAGAAACCTTTTCGTCAAGTTTCGTCAAATGTCATTTGCTTAAACAATGTACGAAACTGATCGCACATTACTTACAGAAACTGCTGATTGCGCTTGGTGTATACATACATAAATCGATAAAAAAAATTGCAATGGAGAGCGACAGTAAAAAAGATTTTTTTTTTATTTAATAGAAAATTTAGAAAAAAGAGGTGTTTATATGAGAAAAAGTACGCGTTTTTTTATGACAAATCGGTATACAATTTATATTTTGATTGCTTTCGAATTAAATCATGCACACCCTTGCGTCTTTTGGTACTTTTGGCCTAACAAAAAAATACTTGCCATCTTTTATCGAATTTTATTGAAAACTAGTAAAAGAAAGTACACTTATTTAGATCAATGTTATGAAATATATATAATGTATTCTTTCGATGCCTTTTTTTTACAAATTTTATTTATTAAAAAAAAATATATATTTTTGGAAAAGTACGATTTAAACATAAATGTGCAACTGTGGCAACATAAAATTTTTTAAAGAATTACCTAAGCATTTGACAGTCTTTTCGTTGGGTTTTTGACATAAGCTCTATCTAGCTTATGCACATTATAGTTGGGCCTTTACTAGGGTGTCAGACGATCAAGTTTCATTCAATTTTTAAAATTTCTCTCATTTTTTTACCAATACACTAACACCTTAAAAATTTGCTTTCAAGTTTTCGTTCAATTGATTGTTTCAAATTACATTCAAGAAAACAGCTGATTGAAGTTTTTTCCTCCAAATTTTCATTAAAAATTCTTCTATCAGTGTTTTCTTGACATCTTGCTTAAAAACATGCTTTGAAATTGCGTGCAGTCTACGTCACAGCTTTCAATTTTTGTGAATTTTGACAAGCAGTATGTGTAAATTTCTTGAAAGAGAACTGAACAAAAACTTGACCGTCTGACTGCACTGTTACAGCGGTTTACACTATAAAAACTTAGCTTAAGGTTGGCATAAGTGACGAAACAGAGCAGATTCTAAGAGAGACCTTCCACACAAGTCGAATTCAAAAATAGGCATACAATATACATATATATATGGGTCATGACTACATTATACATTGGTTTCTAGGGCCAAATCGTATTGCAAAACACGCTGAGACCCTGCGCAATCCTCTTATCCATGCTATCTTCATGCATAGTTTTTATTACGCCTACGGGTATTTCAGTCTACTTTCCTAAAATTCCTGCATTAAATTTTTTGTTTTTGTTAACTTAATTTTTTTAATCATTTTTAACAAATAATTTATTTTTGAAAAATTTCTTTAATGCGCTTAATTCTCCTTGACAACTACAACGTAAACAGCTAATGAGCTTTTTCGCCCATACATTCACCTGCATTATTTCGCCATGGTATGTACCAAGGCAAATTGAATACTAGGGAACCGCATCAGGAAAAAACAAAAAAACGGGTGTATTTTGTTTGTGTAAATTTTCATGTACGTGTCAGTGATGAATAATATAAAAAAAACATAGAAGAAAATTAAATTTACTGAACAAGTTCTACTTAATTTTATTTTTCCTCTGGTGTCTTTCGGCATTTCGAACAAAGTTCCACTCAAAGCACTTGCCTTGGTTCTACTCCCGCACTTCTTATTTTGCAAACCACTCAAATATTTCTTTAAACATTTTTTATAAATGTACATACACATATTTTGATAAAAAAAAAATAAACAATTTTGTTAAAATGTTTCCCAAAGTAACGTTTTCTCTTCAATAAATGTTTTTTTTTTTGTTTCTTTCAATTTATATTTTAACTGCACACACACTCTTTTTACTTATCACACAACGGTTTTTTACACATTCACTATTTTATCAAAAAAATAATGGTTTAAAAATTTTTATTCGATTTTAAAACTGAAAATTTGTTTCGTGTTTTTAATTGGAGCGTCAGCAAAATGTAAACAATTTTTGACGTTGGTTAGGAAAAATTTGTAAAGCGAATTTGATCACCTTCAATTTTACCTCAAGGCGAATTAATTTACAAGGCGGCAGCGTAGGCGAATTCAGTATTTTTTGCTGGTGTACACGACTGTCAAACTCCATATATAAAAAATTTGTGTACATTTTTTATATATGGAGTTTGACAGTCGTGTTTAGCAGCAAAAAAAAACTGAATTCGCGTACGCTGCCACCTGGTAATTGATTTGCCTTGTTTTACCTAGTGTTTAATTTGCCTTGGTATGTACATTAATAAAAAATATTTGAATATTTATGAAGAAATATTTGTGCGGTTTGCCAAAAAAGTACGAGTACGGGAGTGGAGTTGTGTTCGATATGCTGAAGGATACTAAAGGAAACATGAATTGAAGTAGCATTTCTTCAATAAATCTCTTTTTCTTCTGTTTTTTTATATTATTCATCACTGATTACTGACGCGTACACGTAAAATTACACAAACAAAATACACGAGTTTTTTGTTTTTGCTTGAAGCGATTACCTAGTATTCAATTTGCCTTGATTTAAAGTCAATTTTAAAGCAAGAAATTAAAAGCAAATATGGGAATGGAAGGTAAACATTTATTTTTTTTTTTTATTTATAAAAATTTAATTTTATAAATTTACAGATGTTACCGATATAGCCATAGAGGCTTTAGAAGTCTTTATTAATCATATATTATATTCACGCGATCTATATCCATCGCAAATATTCAAAAAACGTAGAATATATAATACGCCGGTGTTTGTTTCAATCTACCCACCGTTGAATACATATTTGCATCAAGTTTTAAGAACTTCAAGGGAATTGTTAAAATCTCGCGAGTTTCAATGTGCAGAGATACTTGTCTATAAAGATGATCATAAGGAATATGAACGATATAAATTTTATGTATCGATTGGAAGAAATACAAATGGAGATGAGTTTTTACTAGATTTCGAAGAACAGCTGAGAACTTCATTAATCATATTGCATGAAAGGCTGAAAGGTTTAGAGAAACTTCCCTCAGATGCTAAATTTAAAGTTTTGGTGCATACAACTCAGTCTGCTTTTATAAAATTAACTCATAATTCTCATTATCAGGTAAATTTAATTTTCTATCCTTTCTTTATGTTAATTTTATTAAATGTATAAATATCATTTCAGGACTTCCCATGGCTACGAGCTGATTTAAAACCTACATTACAACACCAAGAAGTTTCATTATTACCACTTACAAGCGTTGGCTGTTTACAATTAAATTTAAATGCAGAAATATATTAATTTTTGTTGCCTTACTTTATTAATATTTTTTTTTATTTACATTTATAATAAACCTTGTCTCTTTAAGTCCTCGTACGTCTTCCGGTTTACCACATTACCTAAAGAATCTTCAAATTCTTCTTCCTGATCAGCAATCCATCGCTCAGATTGTTTTTGTGACTTTAGTTTTTCCCACAATGTTATAGCGTCCTCAATTTGTGTTACATTGGCGAAATGGGCAGTGTTCGGTATACCCAGACAACGCATACCATGAGCGTGTCGCCATTCAGCAAAATGACGTTGAAATGCTTTGGGTCCTTTATAGGTATAATTACCGCAAATTTCACAATTATAGCTAATATTTAAGCCGTGTAATTTATATAACCAATATGGTATTGGTTTTCCATCCCAACCTAATGGCAGGTTTTTAGGATTGTAGGGCACATCATCCGCGTCGGGATCATCATCATTGTCTGAATCACTTGCTTCTACATCACTGTCATCTCTTTCGCCGCCAGTGCGAGCCTGTTTACGCTGAACATTTTCTTTTGTAGCGCTACGCTGTTCAGACACTAATTCAGCATATTTGTATAGATATGCTTCTAGCTGGGCAATATCCTTGTGACGTTCGTTTTCTCTTGAATGTACGGAACTAATTTTAGCTGGCTTCTTGGCCATTAGCGACGGATCCAAAGTTTTTTTACCTTTTGTCGAGAACAACCGTTGAGCTCTTTCTTCTAAAGTACCACCACATTTAAGACCCAAAGCCATAAGAGCAGATTTCAAGCGATCAAGACCCAAAGAAGCTAGTTCCTCCCAACTAGAAAAAGCAGACAAATCCAAGTGGGCTCCAGTATTTGCCAATGCTGATTCAGTTTCCTTGGAAGCCCAACCTGGAAAGCTACATTGAATCCATTGTTTTTGAAAATCCAACTCCACTTTTACTAACTCCTCCTCCAAATCAAATAATGGCTGTACTCTTAGTATAAAATTGTGCAAATATTCATTCAAGGATTCTAGATATTTCTTATACTCCTTATTCTTTCTTTCTTTTGGTATATCAAAAACATGGTCAAATGTCATTAAGTACGTGATATAATCGACTTTTTCTACTCCTCTCAAGTTTATATACATTTCATAACATTCATTCAAATCCAAATAGCGCCCACCACCCTCCTCGTCTGTAAATTCGACCAGTGCAGACATTTCGTCAGGATTGTTATAGGCTTTAACCAAATCATCAAACTCTATCGACAATGGTATACTGACTTCACTGGGATGTTTTTTATAAAACTCTTTGATTTGCTTTAATCTGTTATAGAATTCATTAAATTCATTTGGGCCGGAGAGGGCTTGTATCTCAGTTTTACGTTCATTATCTTTATCCTCGTACAATTCTTTCAACTTTTCTGTGGAGCTATGATGCAAATCTAAAAGATATTTGAGCCGATGTTCTGAATAAATCCTTTCCTTTTCACTTGTTTTTTTGTTGGCGTACTCGTCCACCATGAGTTTTAACAGACGTTCACGTTCTTCGTGATAGCGCCTTTGCTGTTCTAGCAAAGTTTCCATTATATTATTTTTATTGTTTTTAACTATAAATTATTTATTGTTTATTAAATAAATAAGAATTAAAGCTTAAGAGCGTGAGAAGCCACAGGATAAAAATCTTTTTATAAGAAATGTCAAACTTTTTTCAGGTGTACGTTCAGTAAATAAGTAAAGGTAGTAAATCGGTGCTGCCAGATTTCATTTTCACTTAAACTGAAAGTCGATCAGAGATTTTTATATAACCTTCTCGTTGAATTACTAAGAGTTAGTTAAAATATATTTACTTTTGTAACGTTAACCGTATTAAATTGTTAATTTTTTTGCATGTGGAATAAGTCTACATAAATTAATTTTGACCACATAACTTTTTTGACATTTTAGGTTTTGGCGAAAATTATTGAATTCGCCGTTGCGACAACCTAGTATTGATTCGCCTTGGATAGCACGTTCAATCACAGATTATAAAATTAAACATACACTTTATTTCAAATTTCCTTTCATTATTTAAAACACCTAAGTTAAGCAGCTGATTACAGCTATTGCAAAAAATCTTTTTTGTTTTGAATTGATTTATTGCAAAGTTTGTAATAAAAAGCCATCATGGCCAATCAAATATTACATGTTATAACACCTAAGTATTTTCAATAACAGTGTAGCTCACAGTTTGACGTGATTCGTCATTTCGTTATTAATTTCACGAAGGCCCTTTAAAAAGGAAATGTAATATAAAGTTGCATAAAACCATACACTTAGGAATTAAACACTATAAATAATGATAAAATAGCTATGTTATGTTCAAGAGCTGATTTTTTTTTATAAATTTTTTTCTGATCTTAGATGCCAAAAATCAGAAAAAATTATATTTTTAATTACAAAAACAACTACTCTACTTACCTAATGAATTATTATATGTTTGTTTCACTATGAAAAAAATTTTATAGCAAATTTAGCATCATGGCTTACCAGAAAGTTTTGCTTGATGTCAAATTTATGTTACAATGCCCTAGACTAATTAATGTTTGTACTAGGCCCTAATTTATTTAAAAATATTTATGACTCGTATATCTTTGCTTACACAAACTTCGAGTTAAAAACACAGGCTAAAACCTAGTTCCTTATATGAGCTTTTTCCATTGTAGACATAAGTTGCGAAATTTACTTTTGTCAATGATTAATAGAAAACGTTGTTCTACAAAGAATTAACACTGAACTTATATTGTGTTTTGGTTTGAAATTTTCGCAGCTGTCTAAACAAATATAAGAAACAATAACGGTGAGAAAAACAAATGTGTACATATTTGCTTATGGAGACAAGTTGATAAATTTTATTAAATTAACTGCTCAAAATAAAATTGTTCTAAAAAATATTAAGTTGTTAATATAATACACATTTATTTACAGATACATATTCGTAAATATGCTACAGATGCAGGCAATACTGGTGATTAGACAACTATGCGGTTCTATTCAATGCAACCCTGTAAATTTTGAAGCAATATTTAAAATTATTATCAAATATTAAAAAAAAATTTCATAAATATAAATAAAACATATAAATATTTTTTTTTCAATTTTTCCGTCCAGTAATGCGTTATTTAATTAATATTAACAATTTCAATTTAGTACTATATAATACAACTATAGGGTTTATTTTAATATTTCAAAATGGCTGACGAAACTCTCGTTCTCTTTCTGCTCTTGTTTTATTCATGAGGGAATTAACGAGTACCAAAAATTTCTGTACAGAAAAAACAGCAAACACAAGCAAAGAAGAAGCGTCCGACAAGAAAAAATTAAATATAAATGTTTTTTTTATAAATTAACAAAATATTGAAAATATAATAAAAGTAACACATCTTAAAAAATTGTGAAAAATTTAAATATGCAAAGTAAGGAACATGCAATTAAAAATTGTAAAAATCGTGGATGAAGAAAAAAAAAATTAGTCTAAAAAACATTTTCACTTTTTGTGTAATGCGAGTGTAGTAAAAAAAATGTTAAAAAGCCAATCGAATTTTTTGTGAAATTAAATTAAAAAGAGAATAAATAACAATATAATTACTAAAATTGTGTTGAATTAGGAACTAGTGCAAAAAAACTAATGAATGAAATATAAAAGTTTTAAGAAAAATTTAGGCTGCTTTTGAAATGATATTCAGTGGAGCATGAAAATAAAGTTACAAATGAATTTATATTGCCATACAAAGTTACAAGAAATGGTTTGTTTATAAAGAAATAATAAAAAATATAATTTCTTATTCCAGTATTTTCTTTTTATTTTTACGCCTCTGCTTTGTTACGGTTGTTTCGTGCTAATTCGCTCTTCCCTCATTCGTACGGTTGTTTTATCGCCGATTACCTTTTACACCGCAAATTCGCATTTCAAAACGTGTGTTTGAGTATTTATAGGAGTAACAAATAATATGTGTGTTTGTGTACATAAACCACAATTCCATGCATGACTAAAGTGGCAACCCGCTGTTTTGTAACGTGCACGACCTGCTGCTAGTTCCCGGCGTGACTGTTTTTTTTCTCTGCCCCAAAGAAAGAAATCCTTGGATCCTAAAAAAAAAACAAACATTAACGAAATGTTTTTTATTAGACATTAAAATTTTTGCCATTATAAGCAACAAAAATCCAGCTGGTATTTTTTTTGTGTGCTCCCCAAATTTTATCTTCGTATCCAGTCAGTTAAATATATAAATTAACAGTTTGCAATCATGGAGTTGGAAGAATTATCAAATCTAAGTAAAAGTGATTTTTTGCCTTTAATACCCTCGATTAAGCAAGAACAATTGGATACCGCGTTATCAGATATGGATACACAAGAACATTTAACAGCCTCAACATCTGCTGCAGCGGCTTCTACATCTTCGTCTTCATCTTCCATAGTCAATCATCCATGTGATAGTGCTGAGAAAAGAGTAAGTTTGTTTTTATTTTTTTTTATATTTTATGTTTGGAAAACCAAAGTAAAAAAGTTTTCAAAATATCACAATGACGACAAAAGAAAAAAAAAAAAACATCTGACAGTGAAAAAAGAAAACACAAAGTATGCATAACTGCAAACACAATCAAAAGATTAAAATAAGTTATTCGGTTCTCACTTGATATAAAGCCCTGTAGTAATCAAGATGTTTAAATCTTATGTATCTTAATTAGAATTGATTCTTTAAACATAACACGGGATCAATAGTTAAAGTAATATTTTTCTTGGTGGTGACCTCTAAAATATCATACTTCAGACAAGAGTATTGTAAACACGTAATGATTGCTTCTTGCATGAAGAACAAATATTAAATGATGACTCAACATGTTTCATATTCATTCACATATTGGGGAATTGTTTAGCAACTTATTTTGCTTAAAAATGTTGACAAAACATCATATTGTGCTAACATGCAGATTTTTTGCCTTTATGTGTTTTGTTCATTTTAAATCTACATGTAGAAAAACTTGATATGGAAAACAAAGACAAAAATTTAAAAACTTTTAACAAAGCAGAAAGGAAAGAAAGCCTTACTTTTCAAAGCTTCTTTCTGTGTATGTAAAACTAAAGTAAATGTTAAAAATGTTTTTGTTGGCGCTTATTGCAACTAGCTCCCATTACTTTGAAAAGAAAAAATGTTGACAGATTTATTTTGCTGTTAATAAAAATAAAGCCAGCAGTATTTATAATTTTATGTTCACTAAAGAATAAAAAAAAAATTAAGCAATTGTGGTATTTTAATATGATGGTGCTACAATGATATTCCTTGAACGAGGTTACCAAAACGATAATGAAATAATATCCTAATATTAAAACTGTGTTATTTATGAATTAACACCCCAAATTCTAAAATGAATTAATCCCCACATAATTAAATTGAAAAATTAAAACGCCGGAATGCTGTCCTGGACTTACTTTTATATACTGCGTTGTATTTATTTACAAAAGTACAACTAATTATTGCTATGGTTTTCACTGTATAAAATAAATAAATTGTTAATTTGTATTTTTTCTTTATTTAAAAAACAATAACAACAACAACAAGTCATTTCTATTTTCATTTTTGCAACATTGTTTTCATCATTGTTTGCTATTTGTTACAATTTCTCTTGAAATGAGAACAGCTGCTGTCAGTTCGCAGTTCAGAAAATGTTGCAAAAACATTTAGAAGTAAATTAAACATATTGCCGGAAACATTTCGTGTTCTCAAAATTAGTCGAGAACCAGAGAAACAAGTCGTGCGGTTCACAGCCGGCTGAAAGCCGCCTCCGATTTTTTCCTAATAGTCGAGCCGCCGCCGAGTGGTGCGGCTTGTCACGACTCAAAAATGTTGCCGGCAATTTTCATACTTTAAATTTTGTATATTTAAATTATTTTCTGTAAAGAAATACAAATTAAAATTTGAAGCTGTTTTTTTAAATAGATTGAAATAGAAATATATTTCTATAGAAAACAATGCATAACTTATTAAATTTATGTAAATAAAATAATTTATTTTTAAAATCCTGCGTCTTTACTTGTACCGTTTACTTGATCTAAAGTTTGTTTATTTTTGTTGTTCTTCTTCTTCCTAACCCAAAACACAAGAACTTCTTGATAGTCCGCTTTAGCCGACTTACAGCCGCCGTCGACAATTTTTTGCTCAGCCGCCGCCGCCGAGCTTTTATAACGACTTGTTTCTCTGCCGAGAACATCTTCAGCAACTTCTTTTTTATTCAAATCGTAACAAAAATTTATTTGCTCTTGAAGTTGCGTAAATTGTGAAGTAAAGTTGACTTATTCTACTTGAAAATTTGGAAACTACGATTACGAAAATTTAAAAATTTTAAAACTAGAAAATTTAAAGTTGCAAAAACTTTTGAACAACTTTTTCGAGCATTGCTGTCCGTAACAGTGCAGTCACACGGTCAAGTTTTTTCAATTCTTTTTCAAGGAATTTACACATACTGTTTGTCAAAATTCACAAAAATTTAAAGCTATGACGTAGGCTGCACGCGATTTCAAAGCAAGTTTTCAAGCATGATGTCAAAAAAAAACACTGACAGCAAAATTTTTAATGCAAATTTGGAGA
This sequence comes from Cistogaster globosa, assembly GCA_937654795.1. Taxonomy (NCBI): domain Eukaryota; kingdom Metazoa; phylum Arthropoda; class Insecta; order Diptera; family Tachinidae; genus Cistogaster; species Cistogaster globosa. The sequence goes on from OW569403.1 coordinate 128,699,242, forward strand.
AAAAACTTCAAACAGCTGTTTTCTTGAATGGAATTTGAAAGACTCAATTGAACGAAAACTTGACAGCAAATTCTCAGCAAGTTTTTAAAGTGTGAGTGTATTGGTTAAAAAATGAGAGAAATTTTAAAACTTGATCGTTTGACACCCTAGTAAGTCACGAATAAGATGAAAAATGTTGGTCTCTAAGGCATCAATTGTTAAGGGTTTATCAGCATAAATAAGTGACTCCTCAGAAAATAGGTATCAAATCAAAGGACGTGGCAAATAAACAGGTCCGTTCCTTGAAATCAAATCATCGTCAAATATTAATTTTAATAAATCGAGGGTTGTTAAAGAAATCATTGGCTATGGCGCGGTAGTTATCTTCTTAAGTTTTAAAGACATTATGTCATTCAAGCACCCAGCGGTGCATTTTTCTGTATGTTATGCTGTCTAAAGCTCTGTTGAGGATTCGTTTCACTCTACAAGCGACATTTTTTTACTATCAATCCTTTTAAGCAAGATTCTGCCTATGAAAGGCAAAATTAAATCTTTATAATTAAAAAATTTTATTTGATATTTAAAAAGTTTTTAATTAAAATTTGAATCATTGATCATAATTTGCTAGATAATGGGTTATTCAGGAGTTCGTACTCAAAAGGATAAGAAAACACAAACAAACAACCCGACCAATAAAATATATGTGTATTTTTAAATGAAAAATATATATGAATGTATGAGAAATTTTTGCATATAAAATTATTTAAAATTTGAATTCAAACTAGCAGGTTTTGCTATGTTCATTCATCTACATTTTTATAGTGGGGGTCAAAAACTCAAACATTTTTAAAAAATGTTGAATTTCTGTTAAAAAAAAAGATAATGAAAATGAATCTGAACACAATGCCACAATTTTTATAACTCGTGTTTCATTTATGTTTCGAAGTTCAAAAATTAAGTTTTGTAGCAATTGCTTTCCTTCTGTATCTAATTTTTTAGTCTTCTATCGGTCATAAAAAATTTAGCCGGCCTTTAAAATTTTTTAAGAAAAAGGTGGTTTCTTCTGCTTAAACCGTTTTACTATCCATACACTTCAAGTCCAGATAAGGAAACAGCTGCCAAAAGTTAAAAATTTTTCTTTTCCAATAATGTTTCTACAGTGCGATAATTAAATCAATAAACTTCTTTGATAGGTAGCCAAAGTTCGAAGCGTCGACATTATGTGTTTTTATCATCGACGTCGTGAAATGATATTTGCATATTTTATGTGTTTTATAGAGCCGATAATTAACTTGAAAAGATCTTGGCAATTCTGAACTATAGCGCTACTTTTCTCATAAAATAAAAAGGTGATCGAACACTCAAAATGACTGAAGCAAAATTCGACCAATATTTTGTTTTCTTAATCCTAATAAAAGGAAGGAAGTTCAAGCTTTGCCTTTGGGGTATAAATGTTATTAATACTTGACATGGAAAAATGTTATAGTAGTATTGAATTCCCTTAATTAAACAATTTGACAGTTTTGCTTCCCACTGTAAAGAATTCTTGTTGATGTTTGTTACTCATTTGTATTTAATTCAGTATCATTTATTATTTCCGTTTATTATGGTTGTTTAGTTTATCGTTTTTATTCTCTTATAAAACGGAAGTTTTGTTTTATTTTTAATTTGTTTGTTGCACAATTCGAAAAGTTATCAAGACTGACCCAATGTTTGAAGATAAATGAAATACTTGAATGAAAATAATTTTATCAGTTGGATTTTTATACACTTGCAAGAAAAAGAAACCATTTTATATATATTTTTTTATAAAATAATATTTTTTAAACTTTTTTAAGTTCGCAAATTGTAGAATAATTTTAAACGAAGTGGCGTAGCAAAGAACCCAAAAAAAAAAAAAACACGGCATTCAAAAACTCTTTTATATACACTTGAAGTATTATCACCGTAAAATGAGTAAAGTGAGAATGTTACTAAAATGTAATTCATATGTAGACTGGCTTTATAACAAAAGAATTTTATTTAATCTAAATTTTAACAAATGAAGTGTAACTAAAACCCATTAAAAATATTTTTTGTGTTATTTCGTTAATTATAACTGACAAAAATGGACCACAAATTCCGGAAAAATTAATTATTATTCTTCTCTTGTTTCTGTTAGTTCAACTGTCAAAACAGTTAAACACAAAAAGTAAGTGATGTTGCTTTTAATTTTGTTTTTGTAAATTATTGTCGATAAACGTTACAACAAACTTTACAGAAATAAAGTAATGGTTTATTTTTTTAAGCTAAACAAATATATACTTAAGTATATAAGACATACATATGTACATTCACTTCACATGAAATGTGTTATTTAGCAGGAAATCATTTTTGAAAATGTATGGGTGCAAGAACGATTATACTACTAATTAAATTTATTAAATTAATTATTAAATTTATTTCATTATTCTTATTATTATTTAAGTTTCGTAGCAAAATTCGAATCTCGATCGCTAAAAACTAAAATAAACTACGGAAAAAGCGTAAAAGAATAGCATTGCAGCCAAAAATCGCAAAAAAAATTGATTTTTTTTAAATACTTTTTTAGCGATGTAAATTTAGGATTAAAGATATACGGAATTAAGTTTAGCTTAAACGATATGTTGAATCAGCATATTTATGCTTAAAAATTTGCTAAAAAATTTTCTAAAGTGGCATCATATCGTGTAAACGCAAAATATTTATCAGAATACGTGGGTTTAAAATGTAAATCTTTTATTCCTCCTAAAAAATTTTAAAATGTATAGCCTGATTATAAAAAAATGTGCTATTCAATTGAACAGGAGTGCTTAACCACAACTCCGTAAAAATAATCGTTTTTTCTTCAATTCTGCTAGATTAAAATGGTTGCCTTTTCATTAGAGAACATTCTTAGAAAATCTAAAAATGTTTTGTAAACAACAGTGTCTTCTAAAAATATTCAATCAAATAACGATCAATATATAAGCTGTAAAGTTCAAAGTTAAAGGGCATGGACGGATCCTGCTAATTTTCGAAACTATGTCTGATCGATTAACGCTGAACAGACGGACATCGCCGAATCGACTTCGCTATGCATAAGAACTCAGAATATATATATATATATATATATATATATATATATATATATATATATATATATATATATATATATATATATATATATATATATATATATATATATATATATATATATATACTTTATGGGGTCGGAAATGGATATTGTAAAAATTACAAACGGAATGACAAACATAGATATACCATTTTTTCACCTTTTGTAGTGAAAGTAGGGTTTGGGATTATCCGGAATTTTTCATTTCCCTCGAGAAAAATGTAATTCTTGAAGAAAACAAGTTTATTTAATGAAATAATATTAAGGAATCAATAGTTTTATTAAAATATAAACAAACAATAAAAATAATTACTAAAAATTAATAACAGTTTATAAAACTTAAAAACAATTTAGGTGACAAAACATACATATGTGAACCCGTTATACATAACGAGAAAAAACAAATATTAAAAATACTAAAAAACTTTTTTTACTAAATAGTTTTCTGAAAGATATGACTTGAGAACTGTAAGTGAGTTAGGCAATTCACTAGATATTTTGTTTCTTATTTCAGTTGCAAGATTTCCAGCATTAGAAAAACCCTTTCCTGTTTATTAAGGATTATCCATGTTCAAATTTCTTTTCAAACAAATTATTAACCTTTTGTTGTGTTTTATATTTTATGTAGTAGAGTTTATATGAAACGATACCAAATTATTTGAAAGACAATCAGTGTATTTTTTAAAAGTTTTAGCCAATTGTGGGAAACCCTAGGTAAAGAGTATAATAAGATTTAAAACCCGTTCATAAAAATTTTACGTGTTTGTTTATAAACTATAGATATGTTCCTGGCAACATATGTTTCTAGCAACATATGTTTTTGCTGAATGAATTTTATATATTTGAAACATTTAAAATTTACTGAGATGCCAAAAGGGGCTGCTGTAGTCATCGTAAAAAGCACGTTGACCACGAACCTGGTTGGCCAGGGTTCAACCCTAGTTTTTTCTGTTTAACGGTATAATACATATTCAGAGTTTAACAATACAACACGAAGCCTCCTTTGTCGGTACCTCTGCATAGCGAAGTAAAATAATAAAATTCTTTCACCACCTGTCTTTTCTCTCCTCTATACTTTTCCTCTAGAATGTAGCACGGTTGCGCTAATTAAATAGACATTGTTGCCTGAAGTGCTAATTCTTTATCTTTTTTACAAGTTTTTTTTTATCGTTTTCGACTTTTTGCACCTGCTTAAAATCGAATAATAAATTAATTGGTGTTTATTTATTTTGTTTCAATAAAAAATAGTCTTTTTCTAATTGATACACCGAATTTTTTATATAAATTAAATAAGAATGTTTATGAATAGCGCCTGTTGATTACAAACATTTGTCAGCGTTCTGCGCGTTTTGAGAAGGGAAATATAGTGCGTTTTGGTTATAATTAGTTGAATACGCTGGATAGAGCTATCTATCTGGACGTTTGTAATAGACCTCTATATTAGGAAGCTAGACCATTGAAATTGTCACAGAGGGCGATAATTGTGTCCACTAAAACAACAAATAATAAAATGCTGTTTCAAATTAAAGGTTGCACCCATTCAGATGTGATTTTTACATAAACTGATAAGTTATAAGGCACCTTTAACGATAAGTATAAAAATATGAAATTATAAATTACAGGGTGTCCTAAAAATAACATGACTTATACATATCGTTAGCTGAAATGCAAAAAGTCGTAACTAACAAAAAATTTAAAATTGAGCTTTTTATTGATTATTATGAACGTCATTAAACTACATGTCTTCGCAAAATTTTACTCTTGCGGTCAAAAGTGAAGCTTTTATTAACATAAGATTCACATGGACGACTTATAAAAAATAAATTTTAAATCAATTGAACTATAACATTGTTTGAACTAAAGGAACTAGTTCAAATTTTTACGTTTATCTAGTTCAGTTTTGAATTACTGTTTCTGACACAATTAATGGAACAATTTAAATAAAATTTATAAAGATAGTTAAATACCATACATGGGAGTAATTATTAAATGGAATCATTAATTGACGATTATTTCTCATTCAATTCTAATGATTTATTTATCATTATCATTATTTTCACTAATTGTAATGCTTTTAAATGAAAATGTTTCATTGGTAATTATTTAAAAAACAAATGTATTATATAAATGTATTCCTTAACTTTGTACATTAAATAGTTATCTTAAAGTCTAGTAGAGAATTCTTTAAAATGACCTCAGGAATAATAAGAAACTATTGGAACATATTTTTGTTTTCGTGTAAGTAATAAGATCTGCTAGCTGATCTCAGACATAAGTTTTACGCCTCTCACGCTTAAAATTAATAAATTATTAAAATGTTCAAATACAGATCTATCTGCAAGAGTGTTAAAATTTGTTACCTTCTGCATCGTTTTTTGGATTTTCTGCGGTCAAAACAATTATTTATGTTGCAATTGGAAGTAGTACTTAAAAGATTTCATTAAAATTTCATTACCATTAGTAAAAGGAATTATAATTAATATGAAATCATTAGCATTAAATGGTAAGTAAATTTATATCACTGTCATTATTTCAAACAATGCTGATGAAAATTTAATGGTAATGGAAAATTCCATTTTACCTTGATTATGAAATAAAGAAAAGAATACATTAGAAAGTAAAGGAGTCTAAATTTTGTGATGCATGTTACTTAAACGATGTGTTGCTTATTAGAAAAATAGCTGGCAGATGTTGTTAGTGAAATAGAATAATACCAATACAAAACTTAAAGATCATTTCAACTGAACAAGCTTTGAACTTAAAAGGCATTTTGAACTAGAAATTAAACTAGTTCACTTTTGAACTTTGAAATAAAACAGGCGGTCACTAAAATAAACTAAATGGCACAAGTCTATTTCATATCTTACACTAGAATACTTAATGATTTAGTTTTTAATTAAAACAATTTGATCTGCTTTTAAATATTATGTAATGAAGAAAATCAAAATGTATGCAGCACAGCACAATAAAGATCAACATCTACTTGTGTTACAAAATCGTAAGAGGCGAAGAGTTCTCTTGGGAAACCAATTGAGACTGTCAAAAGAAAAGCTGTAAAAAAACAAAAAATAAAACCGATGTGAAAACGTATTGAAAGAAACACTCAATCGTATCTCGTGAGTATATTTTTCCATCATCATGTTGCACGAAATTTAAAACACGATGACTGGAAAAAGACAACAAAAAAGTAAAAAAATAAACACAAACGAAAAAAAAGTAACAACATGCCTGCCACCTTAATGGAATGTTTATAATGACAACAAAAAAAAAAAAAAAAAAAAAACAAGCTGAAAAAAATGGCCGAATAAAATTTGTAAAACGTGCGATTAAACACATGTTGGATTAGCTTTTAGATAAAAATAATAAAACATTGTAATAAAATATTGGAAAAACAAAATTATGAATAGCAACAACAAACAGATACATGTTGAATTTTTTTAATTAAGACATCAAATGTAAAACTTAAGAACGCGTCATAAAAATAATTTAATTTATAATTTGCCCTTGTAAAATTATTATTATTAAATTGAAGTGATACCTTAAATATGTGTTTGTGGGGGCAAGCAATAATTTTTACAAAAAAATTAGAAATAGATAACAAAGTTGTTTTAATAAATTTTTAGGGTTATAGTCAGGTTTTTTCGAAGATGTATAAGGAATTATTTATATTGACTTATTGCACACTGAAAGAGTGAGTACTCTCACAGGGTTGTGCACTTTCTCCACAGCAGGCATTCACTATCACAAGAGAGAAAACATCGGTCTTGAGTATGCTGACGGCATCTGTCTACTCTTGACTAGTTTCAGAAATATGTACGTGAGACAAGCTTTAGCTTTTACACAAGATTGTGATGTCGGCTTACAAATTAACATAGAAAAAAGAAAGTGTTTCTCCTTAACACAACTAATATCTCAAAGTTTACATTAATTTACATAGAGCTTGAGGTCGTACAATCCTTTTTGTATTTTGGTAGCTTTAGGTTTTCTACTTGTGGATAGAGGTAGGATATTGCAAACCGCTTTAAAAACGCAACTCTGGCCATCTGACCTATACAAAAAGTGTAAAAATCCTTACAATTTTGTGCAGTTTGTGTTATTATACGGCTGTGGGTCGTCGAGAACACCTCAGCGATATACATTCTCGGAAACCGTTGCCTATTAAAACTTGCATTTATTTTAGCCAAACGTAATCTCAAACGGACTAATGGGAGCGAACAGGAGAAATGCGTGAAACACGCGCTAAAATTTCAAAAGTTGCTTCGCAACCAACTGTCAGATCAGCAATAGAGGCAGTGCTTAGAAAACACAATCGAGCCGTTCCAGTAGACGTTTCCTGTTGGAAAAAAAAAATAATAATAAAGCAGCCCTATTCCGATAATAGGAATTTGTTACCTATGCTCAACACAAGGAATGGAACAGAGAAAAACACGTAAGGCATGTACTAGATGTGATAGTCCGATTTGCAATGAGCATTGAATAAACCGTCTACAATGCACAAACTGTTTACAAAGCGATCTATGACTTTTTTACTAAGTGTAATTTTATCATACTTTCTTAAGTTGTTCTTCACGAAAAATATCAAAATAAATATTTATCCTAATCGCTTTTTTACATAAAATGTATGAAGGAACCCAGGTACCTTCCCATGCTGTTAAGGGTGCGAAAAGAAAATATATCTTTCTCGCTGACAAAAAGTTATTTTTTTTAGCTGAGAGACGTATTAGTTTTAGGTCTATTAAAAGTTAGTAGTTCTCAATAAGTTTAAAGAATGTAGATCGTCGGCTTCTATAAAAAAAATTTGTGATAAAAATTCTAAAGGGGCCCGGGTAACTTGCTATTCACATAAGGGTTAAGTGCAAGTTGATGTTCGCTACAATTTTTACATGATGACAGGGCCGTCATACCTGATAGGAAAATTTGTGTTTAAAAATTATTACACTAATGACACACATATACAAATAGGTTTTTACATAAAAATTGTAAACTTTTCAAAAAAAAAAAAAAAAAAAACAAGAATGAGTCACAGAAACGGCTTCAATATAAATTTACAAAAACATATCGTCGGTCACAGGTTGACAACTCTTAACATGTTTTTTGTAGAAGTACTGTTGTTTATTGAAATAATGCAAATAACACTACACAATTCAACCGATTTATTTTTTGAATTCATTTTTCAAATAATCACTTGTAAAAAAAAAAGAAAAAAAAAACACTTGAATTAAATTTGCGAGCAGATCAGCTATTGTAAACAAATAATAGTTGTCAGATGTTTCTGACTAAATATTAGAAGTCTTCTGTAAAATACAAATTAAAAAAAAAAAAAAGTCAGCCAAAACATGTCGTAAATAGATAACTTTAGAATCGACCAAAAAACGAACCTAATCCTTCCTTCAATACTGTAAAACGGGGTGAATTGAAACAGTGAGGTACATGGAAACAAAAAGCTTCATATTTCATAAAGAGTGAAGCCAAGCAAACAAAACAATTTTTTACTTATTGGCCTTAAGTGTTGAAACCTTAGGAAACCATAATAAAAAATGTTCAGGAACTCATTTGTTTCGCAAAAATTAAGTTTTATTTTTGCGGAATATTGTTTTGTCACGTTTTTCACAGTGTAGCGTAGAGGTAAACAGCCACATTTTAATTCAAAATATAATAAAAGAGCCATAAAAACATAATCGTATTTGTGTTTTCTTATCTTATTTTCGATTTATTCTGAGCGCCAGTAATTATAAAAAGATGATATTAATGTTATATATTTTTTTTTTTTTTTGGTATTTTAATCCAACAGACATTTTTGTTTAATGACGCCGGTACAAAGTTGTTGGTACATTAGTTTTGTTTTTATCATTTGTTTTTACTTTTTTAAATATTTTTCATTTTTTAAGTTAAGCATTGCAATCTGTATTTAAAATACGTTACTTTCCATATCGGTTGAAGGAATTTATTACCGCACTTTAAAGCAGTCTAGACACGGTCAAAATACTCATCAAGCATTAGGATTGTGTTTGTGAAGATCTATTTATTTGTATGTGATGTAACATTGACGATTGGCAGGCGTGATATCACAGTTTTTTTCATTTTCAAGTTGAAAAAAAAAAATTTATATTTGTTTGTTTTTTACTTTTTTCGAATTCTATTGAACTATAAAAATAACATCCATAGGGAAATCTTAAATATTTCTCAAAAATTAGTGACTTTTTTGCAATACAGAGGAACGGTGTTGATATCACAGAATCCAACTTAAAATGAATGTCTGACGGGATACTTCCAGCATGTGTACATCAAAGTATCTATTTCACGTACACAAGATTGAAATCAAGTTTTTTGATCGTATCAAGGACGCATAACAATGCAGCTTTAACTAAACAATATTTCAAACAATCATCAAACGGCTATTCAAACAAGCAAACATTTTCGCGCACAAAACAAACGGCTTTATGAGTCTTAAATCTTTTTAATTCGAAAAAATATAGAAGGTTAGTCACAGGGATACTGAGACATTAAAAACTTGCGAAAAATTTCAAACAATAACAAAAAAAAGTATTAAATTTAATAGCGCAGATACAAGGCGCTTGACATTTGGGGCTGCAAATATTTATTATTTTGCAAACTTCAACAAAAAGAAAAAAAAAAAAAAGAAAAATATAATACGAGGGCTGCTCTATATATTTCTGGCCTAATAGTGAAAATGCGAATATTTATAATCAAAGATGGTTTTCTTGTTTTTTAAAGTATTCTCCAGCATGCGCTCAAACCAGTTGTCGAAGCACTTTTTCCACTTTTTCTTGATGTGCGGAAACAAGAAGAAGTCATTAGGTGCCAAGTCAGGGCTGTACGGCGGATGACCCATTAATTCGACGTTTTGGCCGGTAAAAAACGCTCTGGTTTGAGCCGATGTGTGAGAGGTCGCATTGTCATGGTAAACAATGATTCGTCTTCTCTTCTTGGTTTTTCGAATTTCTCCGATGACTTCAGGCAAACAAATTGTATTGTACCACTCAGAAGTGACCGTACTACGTTGCTCAAGCGGAACAGTCGCCACATGACCAGTTTTGCCGAAGAAACAGGCGACCATTTGCTTCAAAGTGCTTCTTCCACGAACAACTTTTGTTGGATTTTGCTCGTCTTTGAAGACGCACACGGTCGATTGTTGTTTCGTTTCGGGCTCACACGCATATATCCATGATTCGTCACCTGTGACGATCTTATAAACGTCTTTTGAAGCACCGCAATCGTATTTTTGCAACATTTCTCTGCACCAATCGACACGAGCCTTTTTTTGAGCGACTTTCAAATTGTGCAGGATCCAACGAGAACAAACCTTTTTTACGGCCAGGTGTTCATGCAGTATCGAATGTATGCTGGTGGAAGAAATGTCCAAGGATGTCTCTATCTCTCGGTATGTCGCATGTCGATCTTGCATTATGAGTTCACGCACGGCATCAATGTTTTCTGGCACAATAGCCGTTTTTGGACGACCTTCACGGAATTCGTCTTTGAGCGAGCTTCGGCCACGATTAAATTCATTATACCAATTTTTCACAGTGCTATAGAATGGTGCTTCATCGCCATACAAAGATTTAAGTTCATCAATGCACTTTTGTCGTGATAATCCACGTCGAAAGTTGTAAAAAATGATGGCACGAAAATGTTCACGAGTTAATTCCATTTTTTTCTATATTAACTTTTTCAAGTCACTGTAAACAACACAAATAATGGTCGTACGTCAAAACGTTTTGAGTACGATTATGCTTAAAAATGACAAACTTTCCAATGGAAATGTCAGATTGCACTTGGCAGCACCCAGTGTTGCCAGGCCAGAAATATATATAGCAGCCCTCGTAATGAAAAGAAGTGCTACTACACCAACACAATCGTTGTTACGGTATGTGTAATTTTCATGGAAACAACAAAAGATGGTAAAAATAAAATGAATGGGTTTTGTTTGCAAGGTATCCCTGTATAATTCTCCATACTTGGAATTTTTAACAGCGCGAGTTGGAACGGGAGATGGGTTCATCCCTTAGAGAAACTCAAATTTTAATATGTTAATTTTCCCAAAAACCCGTTTCAACTCGCGCTGTTAAAAATTCCAAATATGGAGAACTATAGAGGGATACCTCGCAAACAAATCCCTTTGAATTTGATTTTGCCATCTTTTGTTGTTTCCATGAAAATTACAGTTTAGATGCATAAATCGAATTTTTATTCCCTTAACAGGGCTACGTTATATTTTTAACAGAGCTCGTTAAATAAAAAGGTTTGTGGCAAAGCTAAAAATTTTAAAATTTATTTTCACACACATAACAAATTTGAGTTTTTTTTTAACAAAGTCCTTTTTGAAGATGTCTTGAGTAGATTGGTGCCATTATAGAAAAATTGAGAATGACTGGTATAACACACCCTATACGAATGGAGGTTCAAAGGCTATTCTATCGAGATAAATTGAATTTTTTAAAAGCAAAAAATAAAACTTGAAGAAAAAAATCATTCAAAAGTAATATTACTTCGTGGATGGGTGTGGCATTATTTGTTTTAACTTAAGTCTCATAGTCTTTATTTAAAAATAAATTTCCCAATACTTTAAACAAGTTGTTTGATTAAACCTAAAAATAATGTTGAGTAATAAACATTTTTTGAAACAATTGTCAAGCAACTGTTCAAACATGCAAACACAAGCTGCTTGTCTAAACATCAGAATTTTCTGGTGTCGCTTATTAAATGCTTTAGCGATGTTAATTAGCAAGAACTTCTTGTTTTCTAACGACGACACTAAGAAAACGAATAACACTTTTCCAAAAAGTTTTGACAATAATACACGAATAGAAATGTCTCTTTATTTTGAATTATTTTTGAACCAGTTTTCTGCAACTAATCATTTGTATTTGCTGTAAGATATTTACATTGACAATGTAATCTTATCAATTGCTTTGTTTGTTTATAATAAATTAAAATGGAGTTCAATAAAAGAAAATGAAAGCTTTTGTTGTTGTTGTTGTTGCTAAAACTCGTGCTTAATTCAAATTATTTAAAATAATGTATTGAAAATAAAGCTGCATGTAAAATACTAAATTCGAAACAAATTACTCAATGGAATATTATAGAAAAAATGAACAGATGTATGCAAACACACACACACACACACACACATGCACTAATTAAAAATACATTCAGAGTCTTAATTCAGTTAAGAAAAACTGCAAAAAATCACGTTACTCAAAACTTTTAATTTATTGAATTAAAAAAAAAAAAATAATAAAAAAAATAACGTAAAAATTCATTCAAATAATTTAAAGCGCATAAATAATTTTACGTTATCGATAAATAATTAAAAAAAAACTAATTTATTTATATAATAATTCAAGTTATATTTCATTCAGAACTTTTAGTTACAAATGAATTAAAAAAAAATATTTAAAGAGAACAGGAAATGTCAAATGTTAAAAGAATGTTATGCTTTCTTTATATCGCTACATCCGTTTCAGCTTTTTTTTCTTTGTTCTATTAATTATCATTTTTTTTTGTGTAAAAATGATATACGAGGGACTATTAGAACATTTATGTTTATTTTAAAATCGTTCATTATTCCCAACAGGGGTTATAAACTGGTAAAAATAAACTGTAAAAACGAAACCATATTATTTTCATTACAATGTCTGTCCGTCTGGCCTTTAAATCTGGAACCGTATAGTCATACTCTTAAAAATCACAGAAGGTGACTGCTATAACCACAAAAACTTAAACTTAAAAGGTGTTCCGAAAGTAAAGTAATATTCCTAAAATGTTTTTTTTAAGACACGATAAAAATTATCAGTATCAGTAAAATTATGTGCGTTGTAGCAACAAGAAGATGAAATGAAATTTTTAATTAAAGGATAACCCCATAGTGACGCAATGCTCATGTACATGACCGCAAATATTTTGTTTTTTATTTTTATTTCCGTTATAAGAACGAGTGCAAAAAATTAAAAGTAAAACTAATGCAAAAAGGGTGTTCCTATAGTGACGACATGTTAACTTATTTTTTTAAACGTATTAGGCAGACATATAGAATTTAAACAGAGTATGTGCAAATATTTCCGCTATAAAAAAGGTAAAAATAAATAAAAAAAAACTAAAGGGTGTTTCTATAGAGAACGTAATATTGACAAATATGGTCTTATCTTTTAAATCTTATAGGCGCAGGCTTCAAAATTGCAAAAGTTATATACGAGGGCTGCTATATATATTTCTGGCCTGGCAACACTGGGTGCTGCCAAGTGCAATCTGACATTTCCATTGGAAAGTTTGTCATTTTTAAGCATAATCGTACTCAAAATTTTTGACGTACGACCATTAATTGTGTTGTTTACAGTGACTTGAAAAAATTAATATAGAAAATTAGAATTAACTCGTGAACATTTTCGTGCCATCATTTTTCACAACTTTCGCCGTGGATAATCACGACAAGAGTGCATTGATGAACTTAAATCTTTGTATGGCGATGAAGCACCATCCTATAGCACTGTGAAAAATTGGTATAATGAATTTAATCGTAGCCGAAGCTCGCTCAACGACGAATTCCGTGAAGGTCTTTCAAAAACGGCTGTTGTGCCAGAGAACATTGATGCCGTGTGTGAACTCAGAATGCAAGATCGACATGCGACATACCGAGAGATAGAGACATCCTTGGACATTTCTTCCACCAGCATACATTCGATACTGCATGAACACCTGGCCGTAAAAGTCGCTCAAAAAAGGCTCGTGTCGATTGGTGCAAAGAAATGTTGCAAAAATACGATTGCGGTGCTTCAAAAGACGTTTATAAGATCGTCACAGGTGACGAATCATGGATCTATGCGTATGAGCCCGAAACAACAATCGACCGTGTGGGTCTTCAAAGACGAGCAAAATGCAACAAAAGTTGTTCGTGGAAGAAGCACTTCGAAGCAAATGGTCGCCTGTTTCTTCGGCAAAACTGATCATGTGGCGACTGTTCCGCTTGAGCAACGTAGGACGGTCACTTCTGAGTGGTACAATACAATTTGGTTGCCTGAAGTCATCGGAGAAATTCGAAAAACCAACAAGAGAAGACGAATCATTTTTCACCATGACAATGCGAGCTCTCACACATCGGCTCAAACCAGAGCGGTTTTGACCGGCCAAAACGTCGAATTAATGGGTCATCCCCCGTACAGCCCTGACTTGGCACCTAATGACTTCTTCTTGTTTCCGCACATCAAGAAAAAAAATGCGTGGTCAACGATTTTCGTCGCCAAAAGAAGCTGTTAAAGTGTTCAAAAACCATGTTTTAGAGGTGTCTCATTCGGAGTGGAAAAAGTGCTTCGACAACTGGTTTGAGCGCATGCAAAAGTGTATAAATCATGCTGGAGAATACTTTGAAAAACAATAAAACCATTTTTTATTATAAATATTCGTATTTTCCCTATTAGGCCAGAAATATATAGAGCAGCCCTCGTACTGCTATGTTTGTTGGTAGAATATGTATTGGAAGTTCGTTCTAAAACCAATTATAAAATTTAAAAGGTGTCCCAAAAGCAACGCTAATAATACGTCCATTTAGTTTTGAATTTTGTTTCAAGTATGCAAACAGATTTCACTCAATTTAAAAAATACACCAATATTATGTATTCGAATTTTCTTAAACTGAACAAAAAAAAAAAAAAAAAGAGATAGCTGTAAGTTAGAAAACTCAGTAAAAAAATCGGTTAAAAGGCGAGCCAATCATTTTTGTAAAAACATACCTGTCTATCCGCCTATAACGGGCTTTAATCTCTGAAAAAAAAGAAAAAGGTCGTTATTATGACTGCCACAACAAAAGTTAATAAAATGAACTTTTAAATTAAAAGGGCGTTCCCATTCTGACGAGATTTTTATATTGAAAGGGTTTTAAACCTTAAATAAACACATGGTATGAAGTACTTTGTTCGCTGACATATAATGACAATAAAAAATCAAAATTTAAGAATTAAAGGGTGTCCCATGCAAGAACTGACTTTTACGTATACAAGTTACTTCATGGAATCGCAATATACAACCCTTTGAACTTGACACTTGAGAGTGTGTCCGCCATTATAATAACAATTATAAAGAAATAAAATTAAAAATGAAAAAGTGTCTACATGGATGACGTGATTTTGATCTGTATCGTCTAATCTTTTGAACCGTAATAGCAAACAAAAAATAATAAAAAGTGCCCATCTCTGGTATGAAACCCATCGTGTGAGATTTCAATTCACACTTGGCAGGTTTTTATTTTTAGTTTTCTAATTAACACAAATTAATGTATTTATTTTTGCTTGGCAATGTTGTATCCAGCGATTTTTATCAACATTTTTTAAATTATGTTTTAATTGAAAAAGAAAAATATCAAAAATAAATTAAATTTTAGGTGAAATAATTGCTATAATTGCTAACGATTTATCTTTAGTAGGAAGTGTATTTTTTTTTTACTAACAATACTGTGGTAGGTCTGCGTTCACCCAACAGCAATAACATCAATTAAAAAAGAATCCTGTTGTGTAGACGAGGTGGTCGCGGTTGTTAAAAAAACAAAAAAAAAAAAAAAAACATTTTTCTTTCACCTTTTTTATATTCTCTTATTTAGTTATTTTTTTTATTTATTATTTTTTTTTTTTGTTTTTGTTGAAACTATAAATGGATTTTTCGAAGTTTTTTTTTTACCCAAAACTTTTCAGCGTCGTTCTTTCACAATAAACTCATCGCACTATTGATGATGTTGCCAGATGGCATTGATGAGCGACTTTGTAAGCCGACGAAAACTTCTGAAGAGAAGAAAAGGCAAATATAGGCGCAAAGAGAAGTACGTGGGCCGTGACTTAACGTGTTAGCCCGAGTTTAGATGAAGGAACATTTGAAAGGAAAACAGGTTGGTAACAAATGGCGGGTGAATAAGAGACCATTGTTTTTGTGTTCGGTAATCGGCGATACACTTTGTTAACATTTTTTCTTCTAAAGGGTTTGGAAACACTTACAAAATCCCTCACAAAACTCATTGTATATGAGAAAATTGCACTAAATCAATTTTCTGCGTCTTCTAAAAAAATTCTCAAATGCATATGTTCCCTTGATTTCCCAATAGTTTTGATTTTCCGAGATCGAAGTGTATAGTAGCTGTAATCCTGAATTTACCATACAATTTGTACTGTATCTAGGGGGTAAAAAAATTATCGCATGCCACATAAAAAAAAAAACGTTTTTGACTTGACGTATTTACCTTCACACACATTTTTAAATGCACACCAGAATAAAAACGTGCATAAAAATAATGGAAGAAGTTAAAAAAAAAGAATTTCAATACAAAACGGAAATTAGAATAATTATCAATAAAACCTTTTTCGTTTTCAAAATTTGATTTATAAGTTTGTTTGACTATTTAGTGCATTCTAAATTAAAAACAAAAAATTACATAAATTATTTATCGAATGCATTTAAAATAATACAAAATGGATGTCTATTATTATCAAAATAAATACGAATTGATTTTACACTGAAGATCTTAACTACAACTAAAAAATTTGGTTAATGATTGCAATAAAAAAAAACTTTTTGCTGTTGAAAACTTTAGTCTAAAATCTTTTAAACAAAAACTCAATTATTAAAAAGTGTCGAGGAATTTAATTTACTTACTTGCTGCCAAGTAAATGGAGTTTTATATTCTGACCACAACTGCAACATATCATGGGCCTTCTTTCACACTGTTGTGCATTCAAATTCAATTTCCTTAGGAATGGTTAGATTGCATTTTAAAGCACCTTTAGCCACTGTTTTTTAAGATTTGCGAATTTTTTTTATTATGTTTTCCTTTTTTTGCTGTTTTATAAAACACATATTTGTAAAATATGTTCTTCTATTGGAAATGTTGAGCAGGTTTGTTTCTCAAGTACACACACATGCATCCATACATATGTACATTTACGCGAATACGTTTTTCAAAAATACATAAATTTTGAAGTTGAGGAAATTAAAAAGATTTTTAGAAAATTTGCCTTTTTCAATAAATTATTTTTTTTTCAATAAATTCTGCAACATTAATTCAATGCTTCTCTTACATTACGAAGGAAAGATATTGTGTGGAATTCAGCACATGGCTGATTGTGATAAATGCAGCTTCTATTATGTTTTCTACTTCTCCTGTAAAGTGACAACTATGCGAGTTATTATCTTTCTATATAAGACAACAGCTCTATTGGCACAAGTTTCATAAACATTTTTTTTCTTTTGAAAAACATTTTTTCAATCCGAATTTTATATGTTTTTAATAAAAAAAAAAATAAATGTACAAAACAATTATTCCCGGCCATCTATTTTTTTTTTTAATCGTAAAAGACTCCTTCAAGGTCGGAGCTGGCGATGAGTTTAATTGCATGTTTAGCGTATTTTGATTGCGAAAGTTTAGTTTAATGGAAGAAACTGTATCCTGAAAGCCACTCTTCCGTAAAAGTCGTCTAAGACACCGTGGGACCAACAATTGCGTAAGACGCGTTATTTTCTTATATAAAAACTTGGTTTTTTTACTTAATTAAATTATTAATTAAATCAACAAATCGTTATATTGAAATGCCACATAATATAAAACACCTCTTTAATTAAAGAAAAAACTTAATATTTATTTCTGTGTGCCTAAAATTATCGCATGTTACACAAGAAGAAAAACGATTCAAACTCTAACAGTCTTATTCTCAAACATTTTTAAACTGTTTAAAAAGAGGTTAATGAGAAAAAATCGCTAAAGTAGTATTCACAAATGCTTAATCATTTATAAATTTCATATATTTATTGTATCAGTTACCCTTCTTTAAACCTTTAATACGTTGGTATTCCTGTTTTGAAAAGCCGTTCTGGCATAAAGCTGCGGACTTCTATAAAAATACAACGTGATTAATAACGACATCAAATTTACTTATGCTTGTTGTTACACACAAACATGTGTTTACACGAGTTGGAATCATAAGAAAACTGCGAGTTATAAAGGGTCATCCAAATGTGACGCCTAGATGTCAGCACTATATAATTTTTACACCTGACATCTTTTCAAATGACATAAGCCATTTTGTTTCATTAGAAGGTAGTACAGTTTTAACCATGGAATTATTGAACAACGAACAACAGATCCATTGTTTTCAAGCAAAATTTTGTTTAATGACGAAGCTCATTTAAGAATGGATGGATTCGTCAATAAGCTAAATTGTCGTATCTGGGGTGATGAAAATCCTTGTGTTATTCATGAAAAATCTCTACACCCACAAAAAGTTACTGTTTGGTGTGCATTTTGGGCAAATGGAATCATTGGTCCATTTTTCTTCGAAGATGATGCTAGAAATGCTGTTTCTGTGAATGCTGAGCAATACCAATCAATGTTGAGAGACTTTTTATGAACACAGTTGAATCATATTGATGTGTCTGACGTCTATTTCCAGCAAGACGGTGCTACGTGTCACACAACTCGAGAAAACATTACGCTTTTGCGATCAAAATTTCCTCAACGTGTAATTTCACGAAATGCAGATTTCAATTGGTCTCCAAGGTCAAGTGGGGTTTTTGAAAAGTCGAGTGTATGCTAACAAGCCACAAACAATGATCTAAAGAACAACATTCAAGTTGCAATTCGTGAAATAACACCAGCAACATGTCGGAAAGTCATTGAAACTTTCGATATTCGGATTGATGTCTGCAGACGCAGTCATGGTGGACATTTGTTTGTGTTTTATTTCAAAGAAACCCGTAGGCGCGTTTTTTGGATGACCCTTTACTTTACCTTTTTCTTTTATAAATTTTTTTTCCTAGCAGTCTTCAATTTGTACATTGTCATCTAACACGGTGACCTGCGATTCCTCAACCTGTTTCTCCAAATGTTTTTCATTTTTATTTTTTCAAGTGCTTTTAAAAATTAACAAATTTGTATCATACGAGTAAATAAACAAAATAATATAGTGATGTACAAACAGTAATGCCAAGTTCGGCATTTGGATACTTTTTGTACTCGTTCAGTGAATCATTTTATAAAAAAATGTTTAACACCACTTTTATATTAATTTAATTTTGTTCAAATAGCATTATAACTGATATAATTATTATTATTTTTTAATTATAAAAGCATAATTTAAATATTTGGTTCAATGTTGTATGCATCCCTAAACGTAAATTGACATATTTTATGTCATGATGTTGCCAACATAAAAGTACAATACTATTAAAATCGTTTAATAGTTAATTTTGTATTATTAAACGTTTGTGAATAACAATTCTTATTAATGGTTAGTAAAACAAAAAGTGTTTAATAGCTAATGTACACATTAAGCTTAAAATAAGAAATTTTTATGAATAAAACTGTAAGTATTTATATTAACACGCACATACTATCCTAAAATCCTTATTGTGGGGCTTTACTTACTGTTCCATTAGAAACACTTGGTTTTTTTTTTAAACAAAAACATGTTGATTTAAAATGTTATTTATTTATTTATTTAACATTTTTTACTTCTATTCTAAAAACAACTTACGTTTTTTATTTAATATTTACACAATGATTTTGGAATAAACAGAACTGTGGCGATCTAACAGACACGAGTGGTTCTATTATTTTTAATTTAGTTATAATGTTTTCTTTGTATTATTTAAATGTTTTTTATGATCAACGAGAGTCCTAATTTAAAACAAAGAAATATATTTTTTATATCAATGAAAATGTTGTTATTAGAAAATTTATTTTATTTTAAAAATATTCGAATATTAGTTATGGTGAGTGGTCGTCATTCACACTTCACGCAAAAGAATGTTCAGAAAAAAGTTGTCATTTATTATATGTCTGGCAAGTTCCCACTATTCAAATACAACCATTAACCCTTAACGGTCCAGAGGTATTCTAAGTTTACTTTCCGCCAGGTCCGAACTATTTTCTATAGCAAGAGGAAATGCGGACTTAACATGTTTAAAACAATTATAGAGAAGAAAGTATTTATATTTCAGCAGATCGGTAATGTAAGCAGACAATACCGTCTTTTTTAATCCCACTGAGAATGATGTGCAGCTTTCCATCGAGTCGCTGAAGACCTTGTTCAGCATAAGCGCTTCCTCGAGGTATTGCCAACAAAAAAAAGTCATCTACTAACGAACCAGCTAGTTGCGGATTTATATAGAATGTAGGAATTAGTAGAACATACTTCAAGTCCCCAGTAAAGTTTTCGCTACCATTTAAGAGATTTCCTGAGGAAACAATAATTTGCAACATAGTGATCACCCCTATGAACACCCCCCATGTTTGTGCAAGTATACTCACAGAAGTGTTCATAAGTATACAGAAATGCGCTAATCATAATTATGACGACAATAACAGTGATGAAAATAATAAAAAGATATTCGCCGCCATATACGCGGCATTGGACCTAATAAGTAAAAGTGCTATGCCGCTTCTATGGCGGCATTGAACCGTTAAGGGTTAAGGGCCGTTTTCTTAACCTGTCTATAAAGTGAACTTTAGTTATTTTATAGAGTGGAGTTATTTTTTGTTTTCACAACCTTGAAAGTTGTAGAGGTGAAGGGGGGTTTCGAGGTACCCACACAAAACTTGCAACTTAAAACAAACAAAAAAAAAAAAAAACAAAAAAAAAGCAATGGTGTCGTGTGTGTCCAAGTCTTTGTCAAATTCAAGTTCTTCTTCATAGTAGACAACGCGTATCCTTAACACGTTTCCTGCTACGCTAAACTTCATTTGTACGCCAAGCTGCATTTTATCCTTTTAATATTAATAACAATAAAACCAAGGTACATTATCTCAAAAACAAGCAAAAAATATGCATTTATAGAAAATTATTAAATTGGTTACCGTACGCAGGTAATGGTACACGATGGCCCAGAAATGACACCTTCCCCTAAAGAGCATGGCAGGGTGTTAATAACAGAGTAAGTTTTTTTTACTGCTGAGAGTTTTTAAAATTATTTATTAGTTCGTGCATTTGTTCCTTTCATTTCTACTATTTTATTTCAATTTGTTTTTCTTAACTAATTAAATCTTACTTTAAAAGTCAAATATTATGCTGAAACGTCTCAATTTAACAGTTTGGCTTCTTCTCTTTTTAGGTTATTTTTAAATATTTATAATAAAAATATTATTAATTTTTATTATAAATTTATAAACATAAACTAGCTGACATCGTTTTTCTGGCAGTCAGAGTGTCACCGGCTCTTAATGGGTTAAGCATTTTTAATAAATTTCGGCATTTCCTTCAAGATCTCTTCAAAAGCTTCTAATTAATACCCATATTGATTTCTTAAAAAATATAGTACACAATCGTACTTTTCAATGAAAAGTTCAGATGCCCATAACTCGGAAAATATGGGCGAGTGCTAATTTTTCACTTGATGTTTTTTTTTCTTATTTTTAATAATATATGTTTTTTGTTTTTTTTTTATTGAAGCTAACTAAAACTAAACACTAAAACTTGATTTGATCCAAATGATATGGAAAAATTAGAGGCAGGCAGGCGTGGTGTTTTCCTGCTGTCTTGAAAGATATGGACCGATCTTGCTGATTTTCAGTAGCGAAATTTTCGCTATCTCTGATCGATTGGCGTATTTAAATTTTCTTTAGTACTTTTAGCGCCTTGGTAACACTAACACGGACGTAAAGGCAGTCAGAAGACTAAAATTGTCATTCCGCTGTAAATTCTACAATATCCATTTCCGATCCCATAAAGTTTTTATATTCTGAATTTTTTTGCATAGCGAACGAAGTCTTATGACTTTTATAAGACATAAGTTTCAAAAATTTTTCTATTTTAAATCGGCAAGTTCGGTCCATGTCCTTTAATGCAGCGGGCAAAACACGACGCCTGCCTTTAATTGTTCTATATCTTTTTTCAAACCTTCGTTTGTAATCCTACTAGTGGATGTGTTTACTACCTCAATTTTTTTTAGTTAAAATTTAATTTTTGTACTGTTTGTTACAATTTAAAGTCCTATCGGGCTTTAAAGACACCCTTTACAATTGGTTAAATAAAATCAAGTTAATTTATAGTTTTTGTATTCAAAGAATTTTTTTCTTTATTTAAATTTACGTTATTTAATTAATTTTAATTAAGTGTCATGATCCTTTATATTTAACGTCAACACAAACTAAATGTCAACTGACATTTTTTAAGACTACAAAAGCCTATTATATTTTTATTTCATGTTTTTTTTTATTTTTAATTATATTTTGTTTTACATTTTCGCAAATAAAAACTAAAGAGAATTAACTCCCAAATGCAGTCGTATCAGAATTATAAACTTTTAATTTTTCTTATTATAATAATATTACGCATCAATGAAAATTGTGTATATTCATGGAAAATGAAAATATGTAATAAATACATACATACATACATACGTACATAGGTTTGTCTGTTCATAAATATGCATATGGGCGACTACGTACTTTGTCGAATTAGGAACAACACTACATCGTACATACATTCATAATCCGATTAGGAACAATCGAATTTTGTTATAATTCCAAGGCCTGTTTTTAAAGCGCTTTAAGGGAATTACAACGACAACATCAACAACAACAAAAACTCGTAAGAATACATACATACATTCACCCATATGTACTTGTGATTGTATTCAGGGTATTAAAAGCGACTTTAATTGGTGGACAGGAGAAATACGACGGCTGTTATATATATTTCTGGCCTGGCAACACTGAGTGCTGCCAAGTGCAATCTGACATTTACACTGGAAGTTTTGTCATTTTTAAGTATAATCGTACTCAAAACGTTTTGACGTACGACCATTATTTGTGTTGTTTACAGTGATTAAAAAAAATTAATATAGAAAAAAATGGAATTAACTCGTGAACATTTTCGTGCCATCATTTTTCACAACTTTCGACGTGGATTATCACGACAAGAGTGCATTGATGAACTTAAATCTTTGTATGACGATGAAGCACCATCCTATAGCACTGTGAAAAATTGGTATAATAAATTTAATCGTGGCCGAAGCTCGCTCAAAGACGAATTCAGTGAAGGTCGTCCAAAAACGGCTGTTGTGCCAGAGAACATTGATGCCGTGCGTGAACTCATAATGCAAGATCGACATGCGACATACCGAGAGATAGAGACATCCTTGGACATTTCTTCCACCAGCATACATTCGATACTGCATGAACACCTGGCCGTAAAAAAGGTTTGTTCTCGTTGGATCCCGCACAATTTGAAAGTCGCTCAAAAAAAGGCTCGTGTCGATTGGTGCAAAGAAATGTTGCAAAAATACGATTGCGGTGCTTCAAAAGACGTTTATAAGATCGTCACAGGTGACGAATCATGGATCTATGCGTATGAGCCCGAAACGAAACAACAATCGACCGTGTGGGTCTTCAAAGACGAGCAAAGTCCAACGAAAGTTGTTCGTGGAAGAAGCACTTCGAAGCAAATGGTCGCCTCTTTCTTCGGCAAAACTGGTCATGTGGCGACTGTTCCGCTTGATCAACGTAGGACGGTCACTTCTGAGTGGTACACTTCAATTTTTTTGCCTGAAGTCATCGGAGGAATTCGAAAAACCAACAGGAGAAGACGAATCATTGTTCACCATGACAATGCGAGCTCTCACACATCGGCTCAAACCAGAGCGTTTTTGACCGGCCAAAACGTCGAATTCATGGGTCATCTGCCGTACAGCCCTGACTTGGCACCTAATGACTTCTTCTTGTTTCCGCACATCAAGAAAAAAATGCGTGGTCAACGATTTTCGTCGCCAGAAGAAGCTGTTGAAGTGTTCAAAAACCATGTTTTAAAAGTGTCTCAATCGGAGTGGAAAAAGTGCTTCGACAACTGGTTTGAGCGCATGCAAAAGTGAATAATCATGCTGGAGAATACTTTGAAAAACAATAAAACCATTTTTGATTATAAATATTCGCAATTTTACTATTAGGCCAGAAATATATAGAGCAGCCCTCGTAACACAAAAAAATTATAATAAAATTAAATTGGTCAAGCAAATCTATTTGATGACGGTAATCTCTAATGCCTGTAATGTTTTTATTCAGGTGAATACAAAAAATTAGTTTTTGGATTTTTTTTTAATGAAAACAAAATAGGACGACGCACAGTGGGCGGTGTGTGCAAATAATTCACACATGGTTATAATAGAATAGAAATGGATTTAAGTTCTTTAATTTCGACGTAAAGAGCTTGGAAGGCGGCCTTAAGATACTATGAAGTGGTACATCTTGGATGTTTAAAAATAAAATCCTTGTCATTCTTCTTATTTGAGATTCTGGCGCTTGCTTTAGAGAAGCCCTAAACAATAACTTATGGATTATGTTTAACATACCTTTACCTAGCTGCTTGCGGAACCAAAACCTTTTGATTCTTATTTAATTAAACTCTCAGTAAAGAAAAAAATTTTTTTTTTGGTTAAAAATCATTTTTGATCCAAAAACTTAAAGCAAATATTTTAAAAATTTTTCTACTGTGCACCGTGCATATGTTTGAAAGAAAATGGTATTTTGAAAAAAAAAAAAAAATGAAACAAATTTAATTACAATAACTTAATAGTGGCTGATGATTTTAATTACTAGCAGTGCCCACGACTTCGTCCGCGTATCATTTATAATTTTCTTAAAATTAAAATTTACAAAAATATGTTTTTACACATTTGTTGTAGATATCTGTAAACAGTGGTTAAAACTTTCCAACTACAAAAATAAAGTGTACTCTAACAAATATTTTATTACCATTATACCATTCACGAAATGACATGTTTTTATAAAAACCAAGGTTCTAAGGGACCTCTTCATAAAATTTTATTTTAATCCATTCAGCAGTTTTTAAGTGATGCGAACACAAACAGACAGAAATTCCTTAAATAGATGTTTTGTATTCTATATCGATTACTATCTAACATATCGATTACCCTAACACCAAAATTTTCCAAAAATATTTCATGTACAGAAATGACACCGTTACTCTTTTATTATATGTATAAAAAAAGTATGTCAATAATGTTTTTACACACATAAAAAATTTTAGTTTTTTCATATTTTGTATGAAAAAAAAACACTTTTTATTT
Source organism: Cistogaster globosa (assembly GCA_937654795.1). NCBI lineage: Eukaryota > Metazoa > Arthropoda > Insecta > Diptera > Tachinidae > Cistogaster > Cistogaster globosa. The sequence goes on from OW569403.1 coordinate 128,724,428, forward strand.
TATAAAATATAAAGTTTTTTTTTATTTATTATAATTGTTTACACTATTTGTAAAATAATAAAACAAAAAACGCAATTTTTTACAAAAATATAACAAAAATTTAAAACAAAAACAAACACTACTACATTTTTCTGATGTCAAGGAATTCTTTACACAAAACACATTTTCTTTCTTTGTTTGCACTTACTTTACGATCAACTTTAATTAACCGTTATCTAACACGTACGTTGTTATATTTCTGTAATATTTGATGTCAGTTGACGATAAAAATTTTCAGTGCTCGTGTCATTTTTAAAATTGTTGTGAGTAAATAATGCCATGCAAAAGATTATCGTACGACGTGATTCAACAGATTTTCTACAACCACCAATTGGGTGCAAGTGCCCAGGAATTGACAGAGAGAATTTCGGTAGCACGATAGACAATTTACAACAGCGGTTCTCATCAAATACCTGCTCACGGACCCCTAGTAACTTAATTTTTTTTCGCGGACCCCTCTGAAGCCCAAATTCAAAATAAAACTTTTATTATTTTTGAAAACACTGTTTTCGGTTTTTCATGCGGAACCCTTGGATGGTTGCTTAATCGAGCTGAAAACGAAGGTAGATTGCATTTAAAGTGTGGAGTTGTCCCTAAGCCTAAAATAAATAAATCAGCAGAGCTAACAATTATAAGAAAACTTGTACAGAACCCTTAAATTTCTACAAGAGCACTTGCAAAGAAGCTTAAAGAAGAGTGTGGAATAGTTGTTTGCCATGAAACAGTTCGACAGGCTATAATTAAGAACAAATAATCTTCAAGAGATGCACGTAAAAAACCCTTACTTTCTTTAAAAAAAATAGAGAAGCGTCTTTCTTTCGCCATTACGCATCCGGCAGACTATTGGGATGATATCATATTTTGGGACGAGACAAAAATGATGTTGTATTACAACGATGGGCCTAATAGAGTGTGGTGCAAGCCCCTAACGTCGCTAGAAAACTGAAACATCGTTCCTACAGTCAAATTTGGAAAAATGTCTGTGATGATTTGGGGGTGCATATCCAGCAATGGAGTGTGTGATTTGGCTTTCTTAGAAACAACAATGGATGTGCGACAATATTTAATCATTTTGCAGATTTATTAAGTTAATTGTGCTAAGAAATTTGGATTTATAAGAGAGAATAAGTCCGTATTTAAATTTTATCAAGATAACGATCCCAAATATAAGTCACATACGGTAGGAATGTGGTTGCTTTACAATTCCGGCAAATTCATTGATTTCTAAGATTATTTCAAATATCCCACTAATATGAATCGATAGACTAGTCCTTGGACCTTCATTTGTATGGGGTGTGTTATACCAGTCATTCTCCATTTTTCCATAATGGCCACAAATCTTCTCAAGAAATTTTCAAAAATTTCCATGTCAAAACACTCTGTATTTATTGTTCTTTGAAAATTATTTTGCATACGTAACTTTTATAATCTCGCTAAGTGCACTCTAATACAATTTTTCCATATCGTACAAAACATGGACCAGGGCCCAAATTTCCGGGATACGCATTTTAATTATTAAAGGTCAAAATTCTAACAACTGTTAAGTTAATAACAGTGGTCTGTTAACTGCAAAATCAGATATGTTAAAAAATATGGTTAAAGTCTCTACTAGTTAAATTCGAATTTATCTTCACACACATCCATCCAACTATGACTCAAAGAAGTTAATCAGTTCTATGAAAAAAATTGCAATTCGTGATAGATGCAAAAGGTGGCCATACAAAATCTTTAAATTTTCTAATGAATTTTTTTTTTTTTTTTAATTATTTAGTTTTAACGAAAATGTCAACAATTGTGTATAGAACTTTTAAACATTAAAAAACTGGAGTAGTGTTTGTTTTTGTTTTAAATTTTTGTTATATTTTTGTAAAAAATTGCGTTTTTTGTTTTTTACTTTTACAAATGGTGTAAATAATTTTAATAAATAAAAAAAATTATATTTCATAAAATAAAAAAAAAAAAAAAAATTTCTACAAAATACAAAAAAACTAGATTTTGTTTTATGTGTCAAGACATTATTGACATACTGTAAATGTTTTTACTAAAGCTGGATTCACCCATTGTTTCCGAACAAAATTTTTGTTCCGAAACATTTTTTTTAATATGTAGTTTGACGTGTTTCTCTCTCTCTCTCTCTCACTCTCAAAAAGAAACACGTCAAACTACATAAAAAAAAATTGTTTCGGAACAAAATTTTTTTTTGGGTGAATCCAGCTTAATGGTAATTACAATTGAAAAAAAATATTTTTGTGAAACCTTTTCTAGATGGATCTATATTTGAATATTTTAATAATTTATCAAGTGAGATGTGAGTGTAAGTAGAACTTGAAGTTTAAGATCTAAAGTCGCCTAAAATCGAAGTAGCACTTCAGGCAACAATGCCTACATTCTTAAGGAAAGTGATAGATAGAGAAAAGAACAGATGTACAATTGTAGTGATTTTACTTCGCTGGCGAATGTGCTATGTAGGAGTACCGACGAAGTAGGTTCTTATTGTGTCTCATTATTCTGAGAATGTTAAAACTTTGTGATAAAAATACCATTCTTAAATAATGATCTACAAAGACAAGAAGTGACATTTAATAATGGTAATGCTTTGAAACCATTTGATTATCAAACAATGATAATGACTTTTTTAACTAATTATCAATGAATCATTTTTATTTAAAAGCATTATCATTTACCCTGGTACTCTGTTCGAATTTGTGAAAATTGTTGAGAACCATTGATTATTTCGTGTGAAAAATTTGACATTTAAAATGTGGTGTCTATCTCGCGATTTAAAAGAATTTAACGTTTTATTGTTTTTACGCATAGTACATTGTTTTAGATATTTAATTAAAATACATATGAACAGCTGTTGTTTAAAAAATTCCCTATGAAATAATGCTTCTTTGCTTTATTTCACAACTTCGATAAAATGTTGCCAGAAACATTTCATATGTTTTTCTACAGTAAAAACAGAGTACTACTTCTGCAACATTTTTCCATTACTTTTTCGTACAGATTTTGTATGTGTGTAGTTTGAAAAACTGAACCGAGTACCAGGCTTTACCAGCGAAAATAATGGTGATGCTAAATAAAACATTGGCATTATCTATCATTCAATGCTAATGGAATTGGCAATTATTAGGTACATCTTATGATTTATTCCCATTTAATAAAATTATCACATTCATTAATTGATGGTAAACCTAAAAATTAGTTAAGGGTTAAAAAATACGAGGGCTGCTCTATATATTTCTGGCCTCATAGTGAAAATGCGAATATTTATAATCAAAAATGGTTTTATTGTTTTTCAAAGTATTCTTCAGCATGATTTATACACTTTTGCATGCGCTCAAACCAGTTGTCGAAGCACTTTTTCCACTCCGATTGAGACACCTCTAAAACATGGTTTTTAAACACTTCAACAGCTTCTTCTGGCGACGAAAATCGTTGACCACGCACTTTTTTCTTGATGTGCGGAAACAAGAAAAAGTCATTAGGTGCCAAGTCAGGGCTGTACGGCGCATGACCCATTAATTCGACGTTTTTGCCGTTAAAAAACGCTCTGGTTTGAGCCGATGTGTGAGAGCTCGCATTGTCATGGTGAACAATGATTCGTCTTCTCTTGTTGGTTTTTCGAATTTCTCCGATGACTTCAGGCAAACAAATTGTAGTGTACCACTCAGAAGTGACCGTCCAACGTTGCTCAAGCGGAACAGTCGCCACATGACCAGTTTTGCCGAAGAAACAGGCGACCATTTGCTTCGAAGTGCTTCTTCCACGAACAACTTTCGTTGGATTTTGCTCGTCTTTGAAGACCCACACGGTCGATTGTTGTTTCGTTTCGGGCTCATACGCCTAGATCCATGATTCGTCACCTGTGACGATCTTATAAACGTCTTTTGCACCAATCGACACAAGCCTTTTTTTAAGCGACTTTCAAATTGTGCGGGATCCAACGAGAACAAACCTTTTTTACGGCCAGGTGTTCATGCAGTATCGAATGTATGCTGGTGGATGAAATGTCCCAGGATGTCTCTATCTCGTGGTATGTCGCATGTCGATCTTGCATTATGAGTTCACGTACGGCATCAATGTTCTCTGGCACAACAGCCGTTTTTGGACGACCTTCACGGAATTCGTCTTTGAGCGAGCTTCGGCCACGATTAAATTCATTATACCAATTTTTCACAGTGCTATAATTTTTTCTATATTAATTTTTTCAAGTCCCTGTAAACAACAAAAATAATGGTCGTACGTCAAAACGTTTTGAGTACGATTATGCTTAAAATTGGCAAACTTTCCAATGGAAATGTCAGATTGCACTGAGTG